>JARCFY010000005.1:17776592-20499092 GCA_029233225.1 Lepidodactylus listeri | reverse complement strand
GAGGGCCAACTTGGGTATGATAGAATCATACTCATGAATTAGAACGTCTACATAACCAGGGTAGGCAGGTGAGTTTTTTTTTTTTCAAAACACTATCTGAGCTGATAGAACAAGGGAACTGCACTCTCCCACTTTCTGTACTACCTCCTGTGAAACATTGTTTTTTAGCCTTGTTTCTTCCTGTTGGGGTCTTTGAGAGCCAGTTTGGTGTGAGAGCCAGTTTGATGTAGTGGTTAGGAGCGCGGACTCTGATTTGATTCTCCACTCCTCCACATGCAGCTGCTGGGTGACCTTGGGCAAGCCACAGTTCTCTCAGGGCTGTTCTCTCAACAGCAGTTCTCAGTCAGAGCTCTCTCAGCCCCACCTATCTCACAGGGTGTCTGTTGTGGGGAGAGGTAGAGAAGGAGATTGTAAACCACTCTGAGGCTCTGAGTGAAGGACGGGATATAAATCCAATATTCTCCTCCACCACCACTTCTTCTTCTTCCTCTTCTTCTCCTCCTCCTCCTCCTCCATCCCCAGCCTTTTCTAGAAGAAATAAAACTTTAAAAAGAAGTTTGGGAGGAAAGCCTTGGTGGGGAGAAAGAGTTCTGCTCCCCTTCTTTTTACCCATCCAGGCAGTCTTTTAAATTTTCCCTCCCTGCTTTCTAGGGATTCCCAAGACCCAGGATGGATCATGACAAGCAGCATCAATTTCCTTTCTGAGATGGCATCCGAGAAGTGACTAGAAGTGCTTGAAATATGCGATATAAACGCTAAATATTATTACCTTTTTACTTTATCCCACCCTTTCCAAGAGAAACAGTGGGCTGTATATGACATTCTTCAGTTTAAAATTCCCACATCATCTTGTTACAGGTAACGGCCATAAATCAGAGAGTTCATTGCTTGTAACTTTACTCTTGCTACCATACATATCCATTGAAGTGTCTCTATGGGGAAGATATAGTATATGTGACTAAGAGAAAGAATTATATTCTCACACCTCTGTGAGCACAAAGGTACTGTCATCAGGCTGGGTAATTTTTTTTGAGGGGGGCATAGTAATACTTTCCTACAGAATAGGTTCTTCTGTGACCTCTCTAAAATTTATAGGTTCTGGAGAACTGGGGACTCTCCCAGAGCTGGGAGCTTTTAGATGTTGAGAAAAAGGGAGCGATTTGGGATGTATACATTATAGCCCGACCACTGAATCCTTTCACAAAATATAAAATGATGATGATGATGATAGAAGAGAAGAGGTTGGATCTATACCCCGCCCTTCACTACCTGAAGGAGTCTCAGAGCAGCTTCCTTTCCCTTCCCCTCCCCACAACAGACAGTAGGTGGGACTGAGAACATAAGAACATAAGAGAAGCCAATGTTGGATCAGGCCAGTGGCCCATCCAGTCCAACACTCGGTCACACAGTGGCCCAAAACACCAGAGAACAGCTCTGAGAGAACTTGTGACTGACCCAAGGTCACACCAGCAGCTGCATGTGGAGGAGTGGGGAATCAAACCCAGTTCTCCCAGATTAGAGTCCGTGCTCCTAACCACTATGCCAAACTGGCTCTCAGCTTGCTATGCTAGTAGGGCTTGTGTGTTCCAGTTGTCAACTGAGTCGCTAGACCCCGCCTCGCTGTCGCTCGAGTCCAGAGTGGCGCCGCCTTCCGCCACTGTCAATTCGAACCCCTTAGGGCAGCCAGGGCCTCAGTTGCAAGGACAAGGGAGGGGGGTTACGTCACCACACCCTCTCCTAGTCCCTCCTGCGCAGACTTGGGTTTCACTCTCTCTCTGGAACCATCAATCAGTCTCACGTCAGGGCATCCTCCTCGGCCCCTTCTGGCTGCCCTCTTTTATCCCTCCCCCCTCCCAACATCCCCTTCCTGACCCCTCCTCCCTTCTAGACTCCTCCCCCCTTCTTAACTCAAGACGCCGAGCCTCTGGAGAGGCCCCAGCATCCTGTCTCAGTGCTCCTCCCCCTTCCTTCCCCTCTGGCCAGCCTAGCCACGGAGCACGGAGCAAGCTGCGGGCTCTCCCTCCCAGCTGCTGCTGTCTCTCTGCTGTTTCCCCTCGGCTCTTCCCTGCTGGCCCCTCCACACTCCACGCTGGCTGGGTGAGCGGGGAGAGGATGTTTGTTGGTGGGGGAATGACGAGGGAGGGGGTTGCCAGTCCTCCTGGCTCCCTGGGAGTCCCGTTGTCGGGACACACCCCCCTTCTGGGGGTCCTCTGCGGGGTTTCTTCGTTTTCCTCGTGCAGGCGGGAGAGGAAATCGGCTGCCACATGGTCCTTTCCCGCTCGATGGTGTACTGTGAATGAAAAAGGTAACAAGGTTAAGTACCATCGTAGGATACGAGGATTTTTATCTTTCATACGTTCCATCCGCAGAAGAGGAGCGTGGTCGACGACCAAGCGGAAGGGATTGTTTGTCAGGTAAAACTGAAGAGCTCTAATTGCCCATTTCACTGCCAACGCCTCTTTCTCCACCGTCGAGTAGTTCTTTTCTGCTGCTTGTAATTTTCTGCTGATAAAGAGAATGGGCTCCTCTTCCCCGTCTCGATCCTGAGTTAAAGCGGCACCGAGTCCGGTACCGGAAGCATCGGTATGCAAGCAGAAGGGCAAGGAGAAATCTGGGTTATGCAATACTGGTTCCCCTGAAAGACTACTGCGTAGTGTCTGGAAGGCCTCTTCCTGTATCGGTCCCCAGTCCAGGTTATTTGGACGCCCTTTCGCCAGACAGTCAAAAAGAGGGCTGGCTATGGAGGCGAAATGGGGGATGAACCGGCTGTAATATCCCACAAAGCCTAGGAACTTCCGTAAGTGTCGTTTTGTGCGGGGGTGGGGTTGCTGTTCTAAGTCTGCTACTTTATCGGGTAGGGGCTTAAGGCATCCATGTCCCACCAAAAATCCCAGGTAGCGGAGCTCTTGGAATCCTATGTGACTTTTCCGCGGGTTGGCCCGGAGTCCAGCGCGTTGTAGTGCCTCCAATACAAGCTGTAGATGTTTAAGGTGGGTCGGCCAATCAGGGCTAAAGACAATAATATCATCAATGTAGGCACGTGCAAAATCCTCGCAGCGTGCTAGGACCTTATCTACGAGGCGCTGGAAGGTCGCTGCCGCTCCTTGTAAGCCGAAGGGCATTCTTTTGAACTGATACAGTCCCTTGGGTGTGGCGAAGGCGGTCTTCTCCCGATCCTCCCTGGCCACAGGGATCTGCCAGTACCCCTTCGTGAGGTCTAGTGCTGACAAGTATCTGGCCGAGCCCAACTGATCGATTAGGATGTCGGTTCTGGGCATGGGGTAGGCATCAAACGTAGAACACTTGTTCAACTCCCTATAGTCTACACAGAACCTCACGGAGCCGTCCGGCTTCGGCACCAGCACTATAGGGCTCCGCCAGGCGCTGCATGAAGGCTCGATGATGTCCATATCCAACATACTCGCCACCTCGCTATCTACCACTTCCCACTGTTTTCGTGGTAAAGGCCTCCACCGGGCACGAGCCACGAGCCCTGGGGTCGTTGAGATCTTATGCACTGCAGCGGAGGTAAATCCTGGTGTGGATGCAAATGTTCCGGGAACTGCTCGTAGCACGGCCCGCACATCTGCTCTCTGTTGCGGGGACAATTCTTCATTCAAGTGCGGTTCCTCTGGCTCCCCCGTCTTAGTATCCCAGGGCAGACATCCATCAAAGGGTTCGGCTGGGTCATCAGCCAGCAGGGCGCTGTCGGGCTCCTCCGCCGCCCGGAGGGGAGGCGGCCTGGGGCACCATTCTTTCAAATTGTTAATGTGAATATGCTTCCTCTGCCTTCTTCCCCTCCCGCAGCGGACTTTGTACGTAAGAGGGCCCAGGGCGCGTACCACCGGGAATGGCCCTTGCCAGGGGTCCCCGTGAGGGTGTTGCATAACGTCTCGTGACACTAACACCTGGGTGCCGGGCTGCAAACTGCGTTCTTTTGTGCCCCTGTCGTAACGCTGCTTTTGTTGCTGCTGTGCATGGGCCAGGTTCATTCGGGCCTCTTCCCGCACGTAACGCAGCCGCTCCTGCAGCTGTTGAACGAACTCCCCCGGGGGTATAGCTTGCGGGGGTTCTGACCCCACCCAAGTATTTTCGACTAGGCTCAAGATGCCTCGGGGAGTGCGCCCATATAACAATTCAAATGGGGAGTACCCCATGGATGCCTGTGGGGTTTCCCGCAGAGCAAACAGAAGAGGGTCAACATACAAGTCCCAGGCCGTAGGGCGGTCACGCGACACTTTCCGCAGCATGCCTTTTAAGGTCTGATTAAGGCGTTCCACCAACCCGTCAGTTTGAGGGTGGTGCACGGCCGTAAGCAAAGGTTTGATTTGTAACACCTGGAAAACACCTTGTAGCAGCCGTGCTGTAAATGGAGATCCTCTATCAGTCAACACCTCTGCTGGTAGTCCCACCTGGGCGAAGAACCGCATCAGGGCTTTGGCAACGGTAGCACTCTTCATATTGGGAAGGGGTATCGCCTCCGGGTACCGGGTGGCGTAATCCATGATCACTAAGAGGTATCGGGCCCCCCGCGGGGTACGAGGCAGGGGCCCCACGAAGTCCATGGCGATTCTGTCGAAGGGCGTTCCTATGATGGGCAACGGGGACAAAGGCGCTCGGGGGGCTGCTCGATTGGACATACGCTGGCACACCTCACATGAGCGGCAATGTTGTCGCACATCTTTATCAACTGATGGCCAATAGAAGTGCTCCAGCACTCGTTCTAATGTATTCCTCTGCCCTTGGTGCCCGGCCCACGGGAGGTCATGGGCCGCCTCCAGCACGTCCGTGCGGAACCTTTCCGGTACCAGCAGCTGGCAACGCGGACCCATCCGTCCTTGAGCCTCCCGGCTCCAAATCCCCTGGGTCACCACCACCCTGGGGAGTCGCTGGCTGCGGCGAAGATCCTGTACTACCCCGTCACTTACCGCGACATGTTCTCGAAGGTTTGCCAGGCTGTCATCCTCCTCTTGAGCTCGTTGAAAGGTGGGATCTTGTCGCCATCGTTGCGCAAGGCCTTCCGGTGGGGGGTCGCCTCCTGGTGCTTCTCCCACTGCTCCTGGTAGTAGCTCCCCAAACTCTTCACTGAGGGCCACCCCTTCAGCCTGGGCGGTCCCTGCCCGCTGTAGCAACTGAAAGAAAGCAGGGGCGTCCCGCCCCAGCAAAACCGGGAACGGTAGGTTGGCCACCTTAGCTAAGGGCACCTCATACTCCTGCCCTAGGTAGCGGAGGGGAACCATGACAACCGGACTCCTCTCAACGTGGCCATGGAAGCAGGCAATAGAGGTGCTACGAATGGGGGGGACCTGCTGAGGGATAAGGTGTTGGCGAATCATAGATACTGAACTACCACTGTTGAGGAGGGCCGTTAGTAGTCTCCCCCCCAGGCGCACCGGAGCCGTCCACGCAGGGGTCCGGGCTCCATCCCCTGCCGCCTGCATGGCCATCTCTGTGCCCAGGTCGCATTCCATCATCGGGCAGTCTCGCCGGTAGTGGCCCCACTGCCCACACGTAAAGCAGGGGCCCGTTACTCCGGTGGCCTGGGTAGGAGACATGCTGCTACTAGCACTCCCGGGTGCATCACGGCCCTTGGGGGCGGAGGGTAGAGGGCGCCCCAGCCCCCCTGGACCGGGTAGGGATCTGGCCCCCTGGTTCCGCGCCCTCCCCCCTGTCGAAGGGGCGAGCAGGCCACGGGGCATCCCGCCTTCGGGTGGCCACTTGCCCAGCTGGGTCCCTCCTTTCGTCACCCGCGGGGCCTCTGGCTTTCTTGTCCCCTCCTGCCACTCTGCAGCCACAAAATTCTCCCAGAGTTCCTGAGCTTCCGAAATCTTGGTTGGGTGCCAGCACGCTACCCAATGTCGGGCCCTAGGGGGCAGGATATGTAGCAACTGTTCTATTACGATGATTTCCACCATACGTCGACCATCCTCCGTGGTGGGCTGTAACCAGCGCATTGCCGAGTCTTTGAGCGCTGCCAAGGTGGCTCGGGGCCGCCCAGACACGGGGACCGTTAATGACCGGAACTTCTGCCGATGAGTTTCGGGTGTTACCCCATAGCGATCTAGGATGGCGGCTTTTAATTTATCATAATCTGCCGCCTCCCCTTTCTCCAAGGACCGCATGGCAGCCTGCGCCTCCCCCGCAAGGTAGGGCCCAAGTGCGAAAGCCCACTGGGCCTTAGGCCACTGTGAAGCCTCTGCCAGCCTCTCGAAGGCCTCCAGGAAGGCTTCGACGTCATCTTCTGGGCCCAATTTTGTTAACGAGGACCAAGGCCCGCGCCCCAAGGGCCCTGGGGGTGATGGGTTCTGGGCGGGGTTGGCCCCCGCCTGGGCTGCCAAAGTGTGTTGCAGGTCCCGCATTAAGGATAATTGGGTTGACTGCTGCTGCTGAGCCAGTTCTCTCATTAACTGCGACTGGTGCTCAGCCAGCCACTGTCCGAACTGTGCCAAATCCATACTGCTGCCTGCTGGGCTCTGGCCACTGGGTGTGGCCGTGTTTCCGCTGCCGGGGTGGCCTTCCAGCGTTTCCTGCTGAGTAGGGTGAGGCTGGGGGAGGAAGCGTCGTGCTGACCACCCTGCTGGGGCGGGGATACGAGGCGGGGGGAACGCGAGGGGCTTAGCTGTGCCCGCCTTCTCCACCACACTGTCAACTGAGTCGCTAGATCCCGCCTCGCTGTCGCTCGAGTCCAGAGTGGCGCCGCCTTCCGCCACTGTCAATTCGAACCCCTTAGGGCAGCCAGGGCCTCAGTTGCAAGGACAAGGGAGGGGGGTTACGTCACCACACCCTCTCCTAGTCCCTCCTGCGCAGACTTGGGTTTCACTCTCTCTCTGGAACCATCAATCAGTCTCACGTCAGGGCATCCTCCTCGGCCCCTTCTGGCTGCCCTCTTTTATCCCTCCCCCCTCCCAACATCCCCTTCCTGACCCCTCCTCCCTTCTAGACTCCTCCCCCCTTCTTAACTCAAGACGCCGAGCCTCTGGAGAGGCCCCAGCATCCTGTCTCAGTGCTCCTCCCTCTTCCTTCCCCTCTGGCCAGCCTAGCCACGGAGCACGGAGCAAGCTGCGGGCTCTCCCTCCCAGCTGCTGCTGTCTCTCTGCTGTTTCCCCTCGGCTCTTCCCTGCTGGCCCCTCCACACTCCACGCTGGCTGGGTGAGCGGGGAGAGGATGTTTGTTGGTGGGGGAATGACGAGGGAGGGGGTTGCCAGTCCTCCTGGCTCCCTGGGAGTCCCGTCGTCGGGACACCAGTGAAAGAGATGGCTACGCTATCACCAGCAGGGTCTCCTATGGTAGACAGGCCTCTGCTAAGCAGTCAAATTAAACAAATTCAACCCCTCCCCCATTCAATGCAGTGAGAAAATTGAATTCAAAGTCTGTACTTGCTCGGTCATTGCTCGGTTAACAGGGACCGTATCAGAGATTGGTGTTCCTGTATTTTGGGTGAAAAATGGGCTACAAGACACAGGCTCTTCTGTTGAGCAACGAGGGCAGAGGCCTGTTGTGCTACTAGAAATAGGATCTTCTATAAAGCAACCAGAGCAAGGACCTGATCAGCTACTGGAAAACCTGCAACATAAAAAAAAATGGTCTCAAGAACGAAACAGAATAATCATGTAATGTTATTCTGAATCAAGGTCTGAACAGCATGGATATTTGAAATGAATGTTTGAAATATGGAAAGAAAAGTGTCCTGATTCTACCATTGCTGAACAGCAACTAGCAGATCAATGCCATTTTATCATGGAAAACAACTTTTTCACAGCAATAGAGCTAGATCAAATAAGGAGCAACAGCCACTCAAAGGAAGAATATGGAGCACAAGAAATAAATGAAACCAACCAAGAAATAGGCCATAGAAATGAAGTTGCTCTTGAAAATCCACAAATTAAGAGGGAGATATTGACAATACATCATCAACTCACCTTCGTACTTGAAGAACTGAAGGCAAAAATCTTATTAACAGCATATTAACAGCAAAGAAGACAGACAAGGATTACCTGTGCTCAGAACAATATCAAAGAAAGAACTTGCAAGACTTATTGAAAATATCAGTGCAGTGATTGAAACAATTCCTACAGCAAACATACAGAAATCAACCCGGTGATATATAGTGCAGCAGTTGCAGTAACAAGAGAACTAGGAATGGACATTAAAGAAAAGGCAGTTAAGGATTTTAAGGTGAAAGCAAACTGCCAAATGAGATTGGAGGGAGGGAATCAACAAATGCTGTTCAGACTTAGGTGCCTTAAAAAAATTAAAAGAAAGAAAACTCAAGAATGAAAAAAGAAAAACAAACTTCAGGAAGAATTATCAGTTAGATATAAAAACATTAGCCCAAGCTGCAGAAGAAGTCAAAAATTGTTATAATACCCAAGAAGATCAAGAGGTACACCAGTAGGATCCAGCAATACAGACAAAACTTCCAGTTCCAGACTAACCAAAGACAGTTCTACAAATCACTAGAGGGAGATGAAAAAGTAGAAGTAAAACCAGACAAAGAAAAGACAGCAACCTTCTGGAAAGAACTCTGGGAAGACTCAAAAGAGTATAATAAAAAAGACACCTGGATCACAGATGTGGAAAACAAACTGAAAGGAAAGCACATGGAGGATCTTACAAGAACCTTGGAAAGCTTCTAAGAACAATTGAAGAAAGTAAAAAACTGGGCAGCACCTGGAAGAGATAGTCCATGGATACTGGCTTAAAAAGTTGACAAGTCTTCGTCCATGATCGGTACAACAGCTTAATGATGTGCTCTGTTCCAAAGCACTAGATGACCAACCTCGTTTCATTCTTTGATTGAGACAAGCTTACTCAATCAAATGAGTGCTGTTGATGTTGTTTACCTGGATTTCAGTAAAGCTTTTAACAGGGTTCCCCATAATGTTCTTATAGGTAAACTAGAGGACTATGGACTGGACTCTAGAATAGATAGGTTGATAGGGAACTGGTTGGAGAACCGCACTCAAAGAGTAGTTGTCAACAGCATTTCATCTGAATGGAGGCAAGTGTCCAGTGAGGTGCCACAGGGCTCGGTTCTGGGCCTGGTACTTTTCAATATTTTTATAAATGATCTGCATAAGGGTATGGAGGGGCTCCTCATTAAATTTGCACATGTCACCAAACTGCGAGAAGCAGCACACACACCAGATAGAATTCAACGAGATCTGAACACACTGAAAGTGGGTGGATGTGAAGAAGATGCAATTTAACAAGGATAAGTGTCGAGTACTACATCTGGGTAACAAAAATGAGGAACACGCATACTGGATGAGGGATACATTTCTGGGAAGCAGTGTGTGTGAATAAGATCTTGGGGTATGGCTGGACCATAAGTTAAATATGAGCAGCCAGAGCGATGCAGCGACAAAAAAGGCTAATGTAATCTTGGGGTGTATCAACATAGGCATAACATCCAAATCACAAGATGTGATAGTCCCACTTTACACTGCATTTGTCAGGCTACACCTGGAATATTGTGTGCAGTTCTGGAGGCCTCACTTTTAAAAGGATGTGGACAGAATGGAGTAGGTGCAGAGGAGAATGATGAGGATGATCAGGGGACTGGAGATCAAGCCTGATGAGGAAAGGCTGAGGGACTTGGGGATGTTTAGTCTGGAGAAGAGGAGGTTGAGGGGGGATGTGATTTCTCTCTTGAAGTCTTTGAAGGGCTGTCACTTAGAGGAGGGCAGGGAGATGTTCCTGTTGGCAGCAGAGGATAGGACTCTTAATAATGGGTTTAAATTAAGGGAGGGAAGGTACTAGCTAGATATTAGGAAACATTTTTTAACAGTAAGAGTTGTGCAACAGTAGAATCAGCTGCCTAGGAAGGTGGTGAGCTCCCCCTCACTGGCAGTCTTTAAGCAGCAGCTGGACAAACACTAGTCAGGGATGCTCTAGGCTGATCCTGCATTGAGCAGGGGGTTGGACTAGATGGCCTGAATGGCCCCTTCCAACTCTGTGATTCTATGAAAATTGGATGACAATTGGCAAGATATTTCTCATTCTGAAGAACAAAGAGAAAGGAAAAGTGTCTGGTTGTGGTTTTTATTGTCATTAAAATTAATAAAATATATTTTTTTAAAAAGAAAGGAAAAGTGCCAAGCAATTTCTGCTCAATTACCTGCCTCACAACAACTTTTAAACTCCTAACAGGAATTGTAGCCAATTCCATTCAAGAATATCTACAACTCAGTTCAGTTTTACCACATGAACAAAAAGGAATTTTCCAAGGAGACTCACTATCACTGCTGCTCTTTGTCATTGCCCTAATACCACTCACCATCATTCTCAACAGCACAGGCATAGGATACCAGCTTTCAAAAGCCCAAAGATTTCACAGTTATATATGGATGACAAATGTATGGAAAGTCATCATCAGAGTTTGATTTTTTACTAAATACAGTTCGAATATTCAGCAAAGTTATAGCAATAGAATCTGGCTTTGACAAGTGTGCAGTATTAGCAATGAATAAAGGAAAGATCGTTGAACAACAACATCAAAACACTGGGCTTTGAAGAAAAGAACAAACATCTTGGAATTTTGCAAGCTGACACATCAAACATACCCTTTTTAAGAAAAATACAACCAAGGAGTATTACCAAAGAGTTAAAAAGACATTGTAAACAAAATTAAATGGAGGCAGTATGGTAAAGGCAATTAACATGAGGTCAGTCCCAGTTCTAAGATACACAGCTGGTATTATCAATTGGAAACAAGCAGAATTAGAAATAATAAATTGCAAAACTCACGAGATAATAATATTGCCTCACTCGCTATACCCTAGAAGTGATGTTGATTGTTTTTACTTACCAAGAAAATTAGGTGGAAGAGGTCTTTTGAAAGTTAAACCAGCAGTTGAAGAAGAAAACTGAGCACTGAATCACTACACCAAGAGAAGCTTCTAGTTGAAGTCTATAAGGCGGACTTATTTAAGGCTACAGAAACCAAAGAAGATTACAAAAAGACTGCAGTCAAAACTCACCTTGACAAGTGGAAGGAAAAGCACTTGCATGGACAATATTTGAAAGACACAGAGAATAAAGTTGATAGTGAAAATACTCCAAAATGGGCACTTGAAGAAAGAAACAGAAGGACTCATTCTAGCTGCACAAGAGCAGGCACTCGAAATGAATAGTATGAAAGCCAAGACTCAGAAGACCAGTGATAACAGCAAATGTCATCTCTGCAAGACAAAGGATGAAATAGTCGATCACATGGTTAGTGCCTGCACTAAAATTACTCACACTGATTAAACGAATGTCACAATAGCGTTGCAACTATGTGGCATTGAAATCTTTGCAAGAAGTATGGCTTACCATCAGCCAGAAATTCATGAGAGCACAAACCAGACAAGATAAGGGAGAATGATGAAAAAAAGACACCTTGGGACTTCCAATTACAAACAGATTAACACCTGGAGCATAATACCCTGATATCACCATTGTAGAAAAAAAAATAGAAATAGGGTTTGGATCATTACCACAGCAATCCCAGGAAACAGCAGAATAGAAAAGAAGAAGAATTCGAAGAAGAGGAGGAGATTGGATTTATACCCCGCCCTTCACTCGGAGTCTCAGAGCAGCTTACAAACTCCTTTCCCTTCCCCTCCCCACAACAGACACCCTGGGAGGTAGGTGGGGCTGAGAGAGCTCTGAGAGAACTGCCAGTGAAAGAACAGCTCTGAAAGAGCTTGTGACTACCCAAGGTCACACTAGCAGCTGCATGTGGAGGAGTGGGGAATCAAACCTGGTTCTCTCAGATTAGAGTCCACGCTCTTAACCAATACACCAAACTGGCTCACGAAACAGATGTGACATCTGTCTGCATTCTCCATTGGGAGAAAATAATTCTAAGTGGTCCCAGGATTTTATTTTCAATTTTCCTTCACTCTAATATGCCCTTTAATGTCTCATAGAAAGCAGTGAATACCTCCTCAATTCAGGCTCTTTACATATGCAGGCCCATCTTGTACCAGTTCTTTGTGAACCAGCAATGAGAATCCATTGCATAAAATCTTAACAGAGTGTCAGAATAGGGATTACTCGAAGTCCCCATTAGCTTGTAAGCAGAATGTCTTAGAAGCATCAGAAGAGCCCAGCTGGATCAGACCAATGGCTCATCAAGTCGAGCCATCTGTTCACACAGTGGCCAACCAGCCGTCACTAGAAAGCCCACGAGCAAGATGGCTGCAACAACATCCTCATGGCCATGCTCCCCAGCCAATGATTTACAAAGGAACGCTGCCTCTGGTGGGAGGGAAGATGGCATGATGTAGCCCAATCTCATCAGACCTTGGAAGCTAAGCAGGGTCGGTACTTGGAAGGGAGATCACCAAGGAAGACTCAGCAGAAGAAGGCAATGGCAAACCACCTCTGCTTCTCATTTGCCTTGAAAGCCCCTTGCTGTGGTCACCATAAGTCAGCTGTGACCAGTGTTCCCTCTAAGCTGAGTTAGTGTGAGCTAGCTCACAGTTTTTTAGCCTCTGGCTCACACATTTTTGTCTTGGCTGAGGAAGAATGGCTCCAGAGCAAACTAATTCATGCAGTAGCCGAATCACCTGCTCACAGCTTTAATGCCAGTAGCTCACAAAGTAGAATTTTTGCTCGCAGGACTCCACAGCTTAGAGGAAGCATTGGCTGTGACTTGACAGCACTTTAGAAGAAGACGAAGAGAAGAGATTGGATTGGATTTATACCCCACCCTTTACTCGGAGTCTCAGAGCAGCTGACAAACTCCTTTCCTTTCCCCTCCCCACGACAGACACCCTGTGAGGTAGGTGGGGCTGAGAGACCTCTGAGGGAACTGCTCTTTCAAGGACAGCTCTGACAGAACTATGGCTTGCCCAAGGTCATCCAGCAGGTGCAAGTGGAGGAGTGGTAAATCAAACTCGGTTCTCCCAGATTAGAGTTCGCACATTTAACCACTACACCAAAATGAGCTAGGTCATCTACAATCTTGTGATGCACAATCTTTGGGATTACATTATCTCATCTCTCACGGGCAGATTGCAACTATGGAAAGCTACCTGGTGTGGCCTCAGACTATTGACTTTGACTGGCAATGGCTTTCCAAAGAACAGGAGAAGATCACACAATACTAAGATCACAGAATGGAGTTAGAGCACCCCTAGGAGAAGAAGGTTAAGTTACCATCATTCCAGTTGTCATTGAAACCCCTGGAGCAGTGCCTAGAAGTCTCAAGAAACACCTGGGCATTCTGGGCATTGAGCAAATAACACCAGCTCAGCTCCAGAAGACAGTGTTGCTTGGAACAGCAAGAATCCTGCAAAGATACATCTGGAATTCTACACTCTATGTACAACCATCTCCCGCCTTCCAGAACTTGTAACCATCGCTGGCTTCTTGAATGACAAAATACACCTCTCCCAAACCAGTGTTCGGAGTAGAATGATTTCAGGAAGTGCCTCATAAGGGAGGCTACTTCTGGGAATGCATCTCAGAATCTGGCAAGCCACCCGCCGCTGCTTATGCTGCTATCCCCCGAGGCCTTCGTCTAAGAAATACTGTAATGTACGAGATACCGAGCAATCTCTCAAACTAATAGTATTACATATAAGCTGTTCAACTTCGCTTTCCAGGCAAAACAACAGGAAACCAGTATGATAAGGGACTAGTTAATGACAACATGACTTTAAATATACTGAGTTTTCTTTAAAAGGCAAAATAAGAACAAATTGGCTCTCTGTGCTATCGCTGTTCACCGCCCGATCTTCCTTGCTTCCTTATTCAATTCGATTTTTTAGTGACAACTTGGGATATATTTTCAGCTGAGCGAGCAGGAGTTCTCGCTCACTCTTTTTTTTAAAAAACCCCCACTACCCTGCCTATATTGTTAATGAGCGTTGTGTAAATAACTTCCTCCTCAATGTCTTGAAATTTTCATTTCATGTTAATTCAATACTAAATCTGCATGCAGCTGTCATCCAAGTGGAGCTAAATTTACTAGCCTTTATGCGAACTGCTCTGCAATCGCTGTCATTGAGAGTTTTATTGTTCTGTGCTTTTTGAGGCCCTCCCAGTGAGCTAGGTAGGCATCTGATTGGCAGAAAAGCCAGGGAGGTACAGTAACATCTACACTCAGATCACAAAGCCATCCCTGGGCGGCGGGGGGGGGGGGGTTGCTTATGCTGTAAATATGGGCCTTCTTTGAAAAATCGAGAGGCAGCTGTTGCTATGTCGGAGTCATTATCCTGAGAGCTAATTCAGGGAGTCTAACCGAATACTGCAAGAAGCAAACGATGCCCGAAAGCAACCCAGACCCAAGCTGTCTGTTTGCAACTAGCAAAAGGGCTGTTTGCTCCTGTAGTGGAGTGCCAACTGAGGATATCCACGGACGCCCCCATCGACAGGATCTGCAGTTCTGGCTTGTGACGATCATGGAAGCTGCAGCTGTTACCTTCATGAGTCAACGTGTCCAAAACTATAATGGCTCATGCAACTAAACTGCTTGCGTAAGAAGACGGAAGGGGGGGCAACTGAGCTGGGGACTTGGTTGTTTGGCATGAATACAACAGTACCTTTGCATGTATCTGTCCTCTCTAGCAGGCCTCAAAGAGTCCCAAGTGGACTGGAGAAAGAGGACAGACATGTCACATTTGTTTGGTCAGTTTGGTGTAGTGGTTAATGTTAGGACTTTTGTCCAATAATCAAGAAAATTCAGAGTAATGAATCTTGCTTTTCTGGAAAGAAGAGATTGCTTCTTTTAGTTTAAAAGAAGTTTATTACTAAAGGAAAAAGGTAAACAGGATTAGCTACAAATAAATAAAACAGCAGCATTGTGCTGCGTCTGCACACTAAGACATCCTGATAGAGAGTGAGGAGATTGCAGTGGAGGATCTCTTCTTCTTCTTGACCCATGAAAGGAAACATCTGATATCAGTAACCAATTAGCAGAACAGTACACCTTCAGCTTTCCCGGGTTTAGAGTTAATTGGCCAGCTGCCAGGTATTACTTCCAGGCTAACAAAGGTAAACAAACAAGTTGCATAGGTTAACCCTATAATGACTGAATTTCTCAGGCCTTGTGTTTCATACTAATTTCTCCAACAGTTAAGAGCATGGACTCTAATCTGGGAGAACTGGGTTTGATTCCCAACTTTGCCACATGCAGCTGCTGGGTCAGTTACAAGTTCTCTCAGAGCTGTTCTCTCAAGGGCAATCCTCGAAAGAGCTCTCTCAGCCCCACCTACCTCACAGGGCATCTGTTGTGAGGAGGGGAAGGGAAAGATTTTAAGCTGCTCTGAGACTCTAGGACCAATTTCCCATGAGGTGCTGCTCTGCCACTGCTCTTCCCTTTCCCCCAATTGTGTGCGTCAACGTCCCACTATTTGCCCCGTGCCACATTTTGACCTGCAGCTTCGCCCATTCCCCCCGCGGTTTCGTGATCCTCAAAAAACAGGATCCCTTTATTACTGCTAGGGGACTGAAGCCAATGGTGATTTGCCATTGCCTGCCTCTGCAAGCAACCTGGTATTCCTTAGGGATCTCCTATCCAAGTACTAATGAGGGCAAACCCGAGATTTGATGAGACTGGGCTAGCCAGGTTAGGGTATACTGTACTATACTACATACTAAATACAGCCTTTTATTTATAGGGATGAGTTCAAGGGGAAACTACTGTAAGCTTTCTGTAGAACCCATTTGTAGACAGCACTGACTGGCTAGCATCCAGAATGTGGACACCTCTCTGCCATCCTTAGAGTAGTTTTGCAATTGTTTATTTTTTTAAAAAAATAGGGAAGGATGAATAGAAAAACAAATAAATGGACATGACCCTTCAAATTTAACTTTTTTTTGAAAAAAATGGCACACTGATGGGTGAGGTCAAGATTCATAATTCATCTTGACTGTATTGCAGGAAGCCGGGAGGAAGCCAACTCCCAGCATGGTGGAGAAACCCATTCTGGTTGGGTTTTTTTAATATGTCAGTCTTCCTCCCTAAGGATGCATAGGATTTGCTCCCTCGAAAACAGAATCCACCTTCAGCATCTGGGAAGAGGACAGGTGACTGCGCCAAATGAGTGAATAAATAATGGAATAAAGCCCAGGGCACATAGGGTGGATTCTAGGCGACTTGCCTCCAGAAGCTCCTACACTGTGTGAAAGCATTGCAAAAGCAAGGGGGAAGGGGCAACATGGAGAGGGGCACCAAGAAACGTAAGGTCTTGTTTTTTCTAAAGTTCACGGAAAGACCTCTGAAGAGAGAGGTCCTTCCACTGTGGCGGCTGAAGAAGAACTCAGTGGAAGGGTCTGCTGCCCACCTTGGGCATGCACATTCAACCCACTGTCGGAGGCTGAAGAAGCTCTCTTCAAGATTAGCTCTCCGGGTTCTGAATGGCACTCTGCCCACAGTTGAGTTCCCCCATCAGTGTAATGTACAGAAGACCACAAAGAAGAAAGTCACGGTAACACTTTTCCACTCACCGCCATTGCCCTCGGATACAGTCCACAATGTTTTGTGCTGGAACTGGCACACTGTGTGGTTCTTTCCCCCCAGCTGCTGTTAGGTGCACAACCAGCTCTCCTCCTCCACTACTTAAGCCGTGCCATAATATACACAGGCAACATGGGGAGCATTGTTCCAAATTGCTGCTGTCACTGCTCAGCAGCAGAAAGCTAGCAATCTCAAATGCATTATGAGCAAACAATCAAACAAAACAAAAAAAAGAAGGAAGGAAGGAAGAAAAACACCCCATCCTGAATAGAGCCCAAAAACCTCAGTGCATCCTCCCCCCTACCTTTCATTGTCTCTCTCAAGAGCATCTCTCCCTGCTCCCCCCCATTGTTCATCCTTTGACACTGTAAAATAACAAATGGCTCTAGTAACAGCTGTCACCATGTCCTGCCAGTGTGTCTCTGTGAATCACTAAATGGGAATAAAGTGCTTTAATAACACTTTCCCCACTTCTTGTCCCCACAGATAAAAGTTCCTCTCAAATTAGTCCATGAACTTTCCTGCTTAGCAGATCTATCTAGCGGAAATATGACCAATTTGGCTGGAAGGACCTCCTTGGCTTGAAATGGACCACAAGCAGGGCATGCTCACCATAACTGCTAAACAGATTCATGGAGGATAGGTCCATCAATGGCTACTAGCCATGGTGACTAAAGTGGGGACTGCCAGCTCCTGATTGGGAAATACCTGGAGATTTGGGGGGTGGAGCCTGAGGAGAATGGGGTTTGGGAAGGAGAGGTACTTCAGTGGGGTACAATGCCAGAGTCCACCTTCCAAAGTAGCTATTTTCTCCAGGTGAGGTGATCTCCATTGCCTGGAGATCAGCTGTGATCTCAGGAGATCTCCAGGTACTACTTGGAGGTTGGCAGCCACAGACTAAAGGAAAGCTCCATATTCAGGGGCAGCAACCCTCTGAATCCTAGTGCTAAGCAGGGGCGTAGGGTTTTGTAAATTCCAGGGGGGGAGGGGGCTCTTTAGCGATGTCCCCCCCTCCGGGAAACCTCCGCACCTCCCCAGGCCCTTCCGAGGCCCGCCAGCTGCTGCTGCCGGAGCCTCTCCCCCCCCACTCCTTCCCTCTCCCTTCGCCGGGAAAAGAGGGAGGGAGAGGAAAGGATGGAAGAGTGGCCAGGCGGGGGCGGGGGGGGAGAGGCAACGGCAGCAGCAGCTGCCGGCCTCAGAAGGGCCCCAGGAGGCGCGGCGGCAGACACTACATTTTCCCCGGGGGGGGGCTCAGTCCCCCCCGGGAGATTTCGGGGGAGGCTCAAGCCCCCCCGTAGTCTACGCCTATGCTAGGAGGCGCCATCAGAACAAGGCCTTGACCTCTATGACCTGTATACTGGCCACCATGTGAAACAGGATGCTGGACTAGACGGACCACTGGTCTGTTCCAGCAGGTCTCTTTTAATGTTCTTATTGCAGTGCCTTCCCAAAGTGGCTGATGTGGCTTGGCAGGAGCTCTACCTACAGCAAACTGCGTTCTCCTCAGGGACATAACTTGACTATTTGTGTGGGGGGGGGGAGTGGTAGTTGTCACAGACATCATAACACCCATGCAGTCCCAAACAAGGCATTTTTAAAATTAACCATTGTGTGTCCAAATGGACATCCAGCCCTAGCTTTTGGACAGCCAGGGGACACAAACGGGACACAAAATGAACCAAGAAGAGAAATTCAAATTGGAAGCTGCTGAGACACTAAAAATACGAACCTGCAGTAAAACTGAATAGGAAGAGTTATGGTAGATGAGCAGGCTAGTACAAGCCCTGCTGGATCAGACCAGTGGTCCATCTAGTGCAGCATCCTGTCTCACACAGTCACCAACCAATTACTCTGGAGGGCCAACAACAGGCATACAGGCTGAGGCCTTCCCCTGATGGTGCCTCCTGGCACTGGCATTCAGAGGTTTACTGTCCCTGAATGTGGAGAATTAAATATAATAATACATTTATCTATTCAGCTATGTTCTGCTCTTCCTCCAAGGAACTCAGGATGGTTTGCATGGTTCTCCATTCCTCATTTTATCCTCACAACTATGCTGTGAGGTACATTGGGTTGAGAGAGTATAACTGGCCCAAGGTCTACTGCCTGTGAGCTTCATAGCAGAGTGGGCTACTGAAACCAGGTCTGCCTGTTATTCCAGCACTTTAACCGTGACACTGCTCTAAACATGGGCTTGGAAAACTGGCCACTAACGCCCTGGGGGCATTACAAGTTCTTTATTAGCCTTTCAGATTTCAGACTGGACATGAAAATTCAATAATAAGCATTTATTGGCCCTTAAAAATATTCACAGTTGTTCTGCGTTGCCTCTCCATCCAAGTCCCTATTAAAAAGAGGTTTCCAGTCCAAATCTTGCCTCAGACATGGACTTATTAGTTGGCTTCAGTAATGACAATGGTGAAGTGGAACATATTTGCCTCAGAACAGGAGCTTTGGGGCCAGCAAACGGTTTTATGACTGCTCCCTTTCAGCTCTCTGTTTCCGTCCTTCCCTGCTGTCTGCTCCTTGTTCAGCAGCTGACTGCCATTTCCCCCCCCCCCTTGATTTCACCCGCAAGACCCCAGAGCGAGAGCAGAAGACTCGCTCCACTCTGATTTGATTCCAGACATCACCACGAAGCCAAAGCTCATGGACAAAGCTCATGAGGTGCCGTTATCAAAAAGCTGGACCATTAAGCCAAGCCAGAGTCTAGGTTATGCTCTGTGGCCTTGATTTGGCTTTATGACAATTCCCTGTCACAAGCAGAGTTGCCAGTGAAAGTACAGCTGAAGCCAAATCACTACAGCTGAAGTCAAAATCCTCTCCCCTCAGGGTCTCATGGGTAAAAACAGAGTACACTAGCAGCCAACAGCAGCTGTGATTGTTATCCATACATTTTTACCCTACCTTTCCTCAGAGCAGCTTATATGGTTTTCCCATCCCAAATTTTCTCCTCACAACAATACTGTGAAGGAGGGGCTGAGAGAGAACCAGCCTAGAGTTGCCAGCTCTGGGTTGGGAAATACATGGAGATTTAGGGGATGGAGCCTGGAGAGGGTGGGGTTTAGGGAGGGGAGGGGAGGGACCTCAAGTCCACTCTCCAAAGTGGCCATTTTCTCCGGAGGAACTGATCTTGATTGTCTGGAGATTAACTGTAAAAGCAGGAGAGCTCCAGGTGCCACCTGGAGGTTGTGAACCCTAGGCTGGACCCTGAGAGTGATGGCCTGCAATCATGCAGTGGGCTTCATGGCCAAGCAGGGACTTGAAGGCTGGGCTTGGAGCCTGCCAAATATATCAGCTGACAGCCAACGCTCCCTCTGAGCTGTGGAGTCTTGTGAGCAAAAATTCTACTTTGTGAGCTACCGGCATTAAAGTTGTGAGCGAACGATTTGGCTACTGCACAACTTAGTTTGCTCTGGAGCCATCCTTCCTGAGTTAAGACCAAAATGTGTGAACTAGAGGCTAAAAAAATCTATGAGCTAGCTCACACTAACTCAGCTTAGAGGGAACACTGCTGACAGCAAAATTTCTGTCAGTGGAATGTGACTTTCTCACCTCCTCCCTCTTAGTAAAGGTAAAGGTTTCCCTTGCTCGAAAGCCAGTCAAATACGACTCTAGGGATGCGGTGCTCATCTCTGTTTCCAAGCCAAAGAGCCAGCGCTGTCCAAAGACATTTCCGTGGTCGTGTGGCCGGCGTGACTAGATGCCGAGGTGCACGGAACGCTGTTACATTCCTACCGAAGTGGTACCTATTTATCTACTTGCAATTTCTTGCTTTCGAACTGCTAGGTTGGCAGGAGCTGGGACCAGAGACAGGAGCTCACTCTGTCACACAGAACTCAAGTCTTGAACTGCCGAACTACTGACCTTCCATTCTGCAGTTCAGTATCTTAACCACTCTTACTGCAGCCCCAAATGCTCCCTCACTGAAAGGATGCTCCTGAGGGATAGCTCCCCCCACCAAACAGCATGAAGGCAAGGAGGTAACAGGGGGCAGGGGTTGCTGTGGAAGCGGGGGAATGGCCACTTTCCAACAGCAGAAACCCTCTGTGGGATACAATCCCCTCAGGGCCAACTAGATAAAGATGGCATTCTCCTGACTGCCATGAGGATGCCATCACCATTTTACAGTTATGTAAAAATTCTGCGAGGGCCTGAGCGTGATCAGGTCCACAGTGCAGTAGGCTGAGGTGCTCTTCTTCCCTTCCCTGTAGCTGTTTTGATTCTTGAAAAGGCACCGGGGGGGGGGAGGGGGGGACGGACGGACGGATGGAGAAGAGTACCATGCTGCAGGCTAGGTCAGGATTGTGCCGTTGTGGCATTTTAAAATGACTTTAAAATGGCAGCGGCGGCATCATTTAGTTTGGCCCTCAGGCGGCAGCTCAGCATTGGTTGACAGCCCTCCACCACACTGCTGCTGCTTCCGCTGCTCCCAGCAAGAACGGCAAAACATCTTGCCTCATTCTCAGCCCTCCAGGGCAGCATTTCAGTTCATCCCTAGTAATCTGTCCTGCAGGGTTGTTGCAACAATTTCTGAGATTATGGATGTGAAGTGTTTTGAAAAGAAGAATCCAACCAAGAGACACAACATTGTGTACACACACACACACACACACAGAGTGCATACTTTTGTAATAAGTTATACTAAAATACGAAGGTAAATAAAAACGGGAAAATAATACAGTTGGAAAAGCGAGCGAGATAAGGCAAGCTTTGAGAAACTAGGAATATGTTTGACATTGTCATATGTATTTGGTGACATTAGGGAGATTTTATGGCCGTCTATGATGGGCTGAGAATGAATAAAAATGTAGAGTTGGCTTATTCGTTGGGCAAATGAGACATCTGTCTAGGTTATTGGAAAGTGCCAGTGGATCGGTTTCCAAGAATCACCACTTCTGTCACAAGCATCAGTTTGAGAGGGGAACGAGAGAGGAGAAGGGGGAGAGAGCCTGTGTTTAAAGGTGGTAGCAACTCAGCCCATGGAATGAAGAAGAAGAGATTGGATTTATACCCCACCCTTCACTTGGAGTCTCAGAGCAGCTTACAAACTCCTTTCCATTCCCCTGTCCACAACAGACACACTGTGAGATAGGTGGGGCTGAGAGAGCTCTGAGAGAACTGCCCTTTCAAGGACAGCTGTGCCAGAACTATGGCTTGCCCAAGGTCATCCAGCAGGTGCAAGTAGAGGAGAAGACAGCATGAGGGCAGAAAACTTGCAGGAAGTGGAAGCTCAGTGAATGCAAATTCAAGGACATGGTGCAGGCACCCCCGAGGTGCAGGCCGGAGTGACCAGCGCACAGGAAAGCACCTACAAATGTGTACAGTTGTACTACCCTGGTAGTGCTTCTCTGGATAAATTTATGAACCTCATAAAGAACATCCCGAGATGAAGTACAAGCATCACCTTGTTCCCATGTTTTCTGGGCAGGGTTATCATTCCCGTAATGGGGGTGGGAGATCCCCTTCCCCCAGTTCCCATTGCCCACCACTCCTCCAAGTGGCAGCAGGAGAAATTTCTTCTAAAGGTGGAATTGTGTGCACTGCTATCGTATCAGACTCCGGAAGTGATGCAGAGTAGCTCCATGAATCTCCAGAAGCTCTATGTTAAAACAAGAATTTCCAGCAATTCCTAAAGCTATCCTATGTCATTTACAGATTTTCACGGAAAATGACTTAGCAGTGCATGTGGTATTGTGGTCCCCACACGTTCCCACTCCCAAACCTCCGGTTTCCAGGCACAGGCTGGTTGCACAGCCTGGCAACCCTATTTGGGGGCTAGGAAAATATGATTTACTTTCCCAAGATACACTAGATGGGGTCAGGGTTTAGTGTGTGGTATGATATTCAGCTGGAACTGCTCTTGGTTTTAGTCGAAATCCCTTCCCTCTTTTGATAGTCCAGCAACAACTTCGGCAACCAATCGCTGAAGCCTTTAGATGAACTGTAAATGACACCTCGTGGGGGTAAGTTAGGAATTATTAATTAATTAGCATTTTCCAGAGCAGCAGGGAAATATTTCTGAGCTTTGGAGAGACTATCAACGCAGTTAAAATAACCAAATGTACAGGGACACCAATTAGGCCTAATTATAAATCATCCAATCTGTTCTGTGTATTTCTTTAAGCGGGAATTGTAGGTGCATCTGAGAGTACGTGATTGCAAGGACTGAGAAAATGTTCCCTCAACACACACACACACACACAGAGAATTCAGACACTTGAACACATATGGAGGGGGGAAGAGCGAGAAGGAGAAGAGTTGGTTTTTATACCTCGCCCTTCACTACCCGAAGGAGTCTCCGAGTGGTTTACAATCATCTCCCCTTCCTCTCCCCACAACAGACACCCTGTGAGGTAGGTGGCTCTGAGAGAGCTGTGACTGGCCCAAGGTCACCCAGCTGGCTTTCTGTGGAAGAGTGGGGAATCAAACCCGGTTCTCCAGATTAGAGTCCGCCGTTCTTAACCACTACACCACAGCTAGTGCCACTTGTGAAGCCAGATAAATAACAGCAGTTCATGCAAATGGTGAGAGCAAAGCAGGATTTCTGGAGGACAAATAACAACATAATTCTCCTATGCCAAGGGTGATGTATGCAAGTAAAATAATAAAAAGGATAGATTTAAAATTCAGCTATAAAATGGTGGGGGGTGGGAGGGATCGTTATCTACCAGTCTGACTCCATTACACAACCGAACTAAGTTCTCTAAAATTAAGATTGCTGATTTTTTTTCCAAACCTACTAGAGCAATAAAAGAGAATAAGTAGCAGTGAAGGAAGAGGAGGGAGGAAATCAATTCCTTGCTTTGCAGTCTAAAATATTGTGACAGTACCATGGTGATAATGCATGGGTTCACATTGCGTTTTTTAAAAATTAAATATTCATTTAGGCGACTTGTGTTTAACTGTAACATACTAAATGTTACAGGGTTCTCTCCCCCCCCCCCCCCCCAGTTCATGGCACTTTTTCCAGTGGCAGAGTATCTTTAAGAATGGTTTTGAAGAAGGCCAGTTGCCTTCTGGCAGAGCATCTGCTTGGCATGCAGAAGGTCCTAGGTTCAATCCCCAGCATCTCCAGTTAAAAGGATCAGGCAGTAGGTGATGTGAAGAGACCTCAGCCTGAGACCCTGGAGAGCCACTACTGGTCGGAGTAGACAATACTGACTCTGATGAACCAAGAGTCTGATTTGGTATAAGGCAGCTGCATGTGTTCACGTGTTCCTAGAGCAGGATGTTTTGCCTTGTTGCATTTTCTAGCAACGGTAGCACATTATAGCTGAATGCCTCACACCAGAAGTACTGTGTTACAGCCATTTTGCAACACTGTTACTGAATAATGCGCACACTGCTTTCAGGGCAGGTGTTGTTAGTGTCGCTTTCCTCCAAAGGACACTTTGGTAACCTCCAGACTTGATTACTGCAATAAGCTCTATGGTGGCTACCCTTGAAGACAACTCAAAAGCTTCAGCAAAATGCAGAATTTGGCTGCTCAGGATCAACCAGGGTGCCAGTTTTAATCTTTAACGTCATGGCTTGTTTTAAGTATTGAGCAGGAGGCGATGAATTCAAACAAACATGCTTTTATTCAGTGCCCGTAGTGATTTAGCTCTGGGCCTCCTTAGTGATTTCAGCTGGGCAGGCAGAGTGATTTCAGCCGTTCAGTTATGACTGGGATCCCATCCTTGTCGCCAGTTTTGAGTATTGAGCAGGAGGCGATGAATTCAAACAAACAGGCTTTTATTCAGTGACATTGTTCAGCTCAAAAGACAGCTCTATGAGAGCAGCACTGTCATTTATACTGTTCCAACACATAACTTTTAACAATGTAACTATATACAAGCAATACTATTGGACCCAAGCAGGGCTCAGTGACTGGGTATTTAGATTGGCTTCAGGACCAATGGGAGTCTTTATTAATCAGCCAATAGGAATTGGAGCTATAGGATACTAGAGCCCTTTTCAAGCTATTAGTGCTTTATATTCTAAACAAACACAACAGCTTGGGACCTACATGTCAAAAGGACTGCCTCTGCTCATGTGTGTCCACCTGTATGATATCACCAATAGGCATTATGATGCCAAATTTTACATGCAAGCTGCTCTGGCGCTGACCTGTTGTATGGTCCTCTGCACTGTACGTTGACACATTTCTCTCATTAGTTTTTAATAATTATAATAGAGAAGCAGAAGTATTACAATACACACAAACACACAAGTCACACCACATTCAATAGGTTTAATACCGTAGCCCCAGTTGACAAGATGTCACACAAACACATGAACTTGCATTATACTGAGTCAGCTCATTGTTCTGTCAAGGTCAGTGCTGTCTATTCTGACTGTCAGTGGCTCTTCAGGGTCTCAGGCAGAGGTCTTTCATATCACCTACAATCTGATACGATCTGAGAGCCAGCATGGTGTAGTGGTTAAGAGAGTTGGACTATCATCTGGAGAACCGAGTTTGATTCTCCATTCCTCCTCCACATGAAGCCTGCTGGGTGAAGGTGACCTTGGGCCAGTCACAGTTCCCTCAGAGCTCTCTCAGCCCCACCTACCTCACAGGGTGCCTGTTGAGGGGAGAGGAAGGAAAAGGAGATTGTAAGCCGCTCTGAGACTCCTCTGGGTAGAGAGAAGCAGGGTATAAAAACCAACCCTTCTACACTTCTGATACTTATACCTGGAGATGCCAGGGACTGAACCTGGGATTTCTGAAATGCAAAGTGGATGCTGTATCATGGAGCCCCAACTGCTCCTCTATCCCTACCCCATTAAGAGTTAAGGTTGCTATACCCATTAATCCTTCAAAATTCAAACTCACAATAGTAAGGAAATGCAAACTAAGCTGGCAAATACTGCGGTAACAATCATTGTGTATTCCAAAACAACACAATGAACAATGATTGTCGCCATAGTGCCTGCTGGCTTGGCTTAGTTTGCATTTCCTAGCTTTTGTGTTATGTCTGAGTTTTCAAAAATAATTGGTAGCACAGTCTTCTTCTGTTAAGAAAAGATTTGTTTCGTCAATTAACTCCCCCTACTTTAAAAACTTTGTAACAGAAAGTTTTTGTCTATAACAGAAAAAGTACATTTTGTTGCTAATTTTTAACAAAAGCAGATGCTCTACTACTGAACCACATCTCTTTCCTTCCCTCTAACACATTAAGAGTTAAGGTTGCTTTTCCAAGATTCAAACTCATCTGTCTTCAGCTTCTCAGAGCCAGGGGAAAGGCTGAAGGACAATATCCCCCCATACACACACACACACACACTAAGGACCAAACTAGACATAATAATGTCTCCGTGGCTATCACAGGGACTCCAATGCTACTTTAAAGTGATTTTTAAGAAGAAGAAGAGATTGGATTTATATCCCGCCCTTCACTCACTTAAGAGTCTCAGAGCGGCTTACAAACTCCTTTCCCCTCCCCTCCCCACAACAGACACCCTGTGAGGTAGGTGGGGCTGAGAGAGCTCTTTCCCAAGCTGTCCTTGAGAGAACAGCTGGTACAGAAGTTTGGCTTGCCCAAGGTCATCCAGCCAGGTGCAAGTGGAGGAGTGGGGAATCAAACCCGGTTCTCCCAGATTAGAGTCCGCTCACTGAACCCCTACACCAGACTGGCTCTCATGTGCTGGTGTCCCCTCTGACCCATATCAAGCTCTGAAACAGATGCACCCCGCAGCCCCACAGCTGTTTTAGCACTTGAGAAGGCACATGGGAAGGGGACACCAAGAGAAGAAGATGTGATGTGATGTGGGGCCTATCAACGTCAGGCCCCAGCAGCCTGTTTAAATCAGTTTAAAATGGTGGCCTTGAGGATACGGTCATGTATCGTTTGGCCCTAAGACAGAAGCTTCCCTCTTCATTCTGCTACTGTTGTTCTCCTGGATTTCCTCTCTTATTACAGAAAACAGCTTCGCTTCGTCCTCCTGGGTTTTGGAGGGACAGGGTGAAACATCTAGCAAAAACCAGTAGCCCTGGATTCGTTGCATTATACAGGACTGATTCTGATGGGCTAACATGTTCTCCTTTCCACCCCAGTCCCACTGCTCCCACTGCTGCTCAGCGGGGCAGTGGGAGCCAAATGGAAAGGGGGGGGGGGGGAGGATGTGTGTCATGCCAATGCTGTGACATCACTTCTGGGTGGATCCTAGAGCGTCCTGCCAGTGTCCCTTTGGGTTTGGACTGGAAGTGACATTGTGGCCATGGGCTGGCAGCTCTTGATGCTAAATACTGGTGAAAGGCTTTACAGAGACAGTACAGCTGAAAAGAGTAAGAGTCCAATCGCACCTTAAAGTCTAACAAAATTTGTGGTAGGGCATGAGCTTTTGTGAGACACTGCTCACTTCTTCAGATCTATCACTGCTCACTCGTTCAGATCTATCTTCACATCAGACAGTATAATAGCTCATTTGGGCCTTGGTAGCTGTTACGTTTCTCCATCTGAGAGAATCCCTGACTGGTCAATTTTTTTATTCCTCTTCCTTCTCCTCAGAGAAACTTTCTCAGGGAAGGAAGAAAGGCCGACAGGTCTGATCTGTGGCTTCTTATAGATCCAGGAGCCGTAAGAATTGCTATCTACCCCTGCCCAGTAAAAATGTGTACTAATGTAAATGGGTGTGGTTTAAAGGGGCGGGACCTGCCTGCCTCTGTGGGGAGGGACTTATTGGCTTGCAGTGTTGTGGTAAACAAAGGCAAGTCAGAGACTGAGGGTCTACATAGCGGGCAGTCTGCCACTCCCTGGTCATCTGTTAATTACAGTAAAGAGGCAGATAGGAGGGGGCAGGTTATTACCTGCATTGGAAGGGCATTTCCCCCATACACCCTAACAGAGCTTCCTCCACTGCCCTTGTCTGGGGACTAAATTAAGAAACAGCCACCCCACAAACACCCAGAGCACTGGTTTATCTACAAATAGGGATCTCCGCTGGCCTGGAGAAAAATGTCCTCTTAACAGAGGTTTAATGTGTAGAAATTGGCAGCAGAAGCTTTACCTGCCGTGGAGGCAAGTGAGATCACCTAGTAAATGACATTCCATTAAGCCTCTAATTAAAAAAAGCAGAACATTTTCATCCAGGCCTTTGACAATCCTATCAACAGAAGTTTAGGGAAATGCATGCATCCGGAACCTTCTTTTGTGCATTGCGTGAGGCTGTGGAATTGGGTGCTTGCGACTTAACGTTTTGAGTTAGAGACATCCCTCCAAAGAGTTAAGCCCAAATGAAGGCTGCAATAAAAAACAGAGTGACACTTATGTTTATTTCACAATCACATCGGCAGAGTCCATAATGACCATCTGTGGGCTATGGAATTAATCCAGCTCATGAAAAGAGATCTCTATGGCCCTCTAGTGAATTAATCACACTTTATTTGAGATCTTCATTTCACATCCCAGAGACAAACGCCATATTCGGCATGGTGCAGACGGCCATGCTGCCGGAGCGCTTCCTAGGCTTTAAAGTAGCACACCAGCCATTAACATACTTCATTTGTTTGTTTAATGACCTGGAGGAGATTATTTTCAGGACAAGAGAGTGTAAAATTTAATTCTGGAAGAGATTTATGGCACAAGGAAACCTTTCTAGAATTTGTATACCATCTTTATCAGTATAATTAATTGGCTGTCAAGAGATCCTTGCCCCCAACATCTTGCTAACCATTCCCAGTGCTGCAACCAAGCCCAAATAAGGCCTCTTTAATTTCACTTGAAATTTTTTTTGTGAGCAGCTTTAGATACACACTTGCTGTGGTGACCAGGGAGTGTAAGTGCCTGACACTTAGAGCTGCCAACCTCCAGGTGGGGCCTGGAGATCTTATGGAATTACAACTGATCTCCAAGGGCTGCTTTGGAGGATGACCTGTATGGCATGATACACTGCTGAGGTCCCTCCCCTCCCCAAACCCTGCCCTCCCCAGGCTCCACCCCCCAAATCTCTAGAAATTACCCACTCAAGTTGGCAACCATACTGACACTTCCTGTTTTAGCCTTCTAAATGAGGCATCTTCTGTATCATTTCTGTTGACAAACACAGCCTTCACCCCCACTTTGCACACTAATGAAAAAGTGTACAGCATTGGTGCCAGAAGTGTTGTTGTGAGAAATAACCATGCCACAAGCGGCTCCTATGAGATCTCCCTAGGAGGAACATTATGAAAACGAATTCAAAATCAGCGACATGTCAGTGGCAATCTTTTCTTTATGCCAAGTCACAGCTGACTTACGGCGACCCCCTAGAGCAGAGGTGTCAAACTTATTTGTCATGAGGGTTGGATCTGACATAAATGTCACTTGGTCAGGCCAGGCCATGTGTGCCATTAAATGGAATGCCAGGTACCGGAGACATAAACTGTATAAAGGACAGCAGCTGGTAAGCTGTATCCTTGCTGTAAGGCCTTACGGACTGGGAGGGGGGTGCAAAGGAAAACCATATAGGTAGACTAGAGAGCCAGTAGTGCAGCGCTGGGCAGACGCTCCCACACTGCTTGACTGCTGCAGCTGAGGTTGTTCCGCCATGCTGATGCCACAATAGGAGTGGCTCTGTCCCTTAAGCCTTGAGCAGTCTCCTGTTTGCTCCCTTGCACTAGTTGCTTATGGGCCGCACGAGAGCCACTGACGGGCTGGTTCCAGTACCCAGGCTTTATGTTTGACATCCCTGCCCTAGAGTTTTCAACACAAGATGTTCAAAGGTGTTTGCCACTGCCTGCCTCTACATAGCAACTCGAGATTTCCTTGGTGGTCTCCCATCCAAGTACTAACCAGGGCTGACCTAGCTTAGCTTCCAAGATCTGATAGGACTGGGCTAGCCTGAGCCACCCAAGTCTGGGCAATTGGCAATCATATCACCCAGTGGTTTTCAACCAGACCACAGGATTATTGTGCAAGTCAACCAAATTGTACCTTTAAAAGATTTGGTCAAAATTTAGAGTTCTGTAAACAAATAATAGGCTTCTGAGAAAAGCTGGAGCTTAGAGAAATCTGCATTGCTCATGGAATTGGCACTGCTCTATTTTTATTGCAATCACCAAGGCAACAGAAATGATGTACACTTTGCACTATCATGCATGGGAACTATTGATTGTTTAGGCAGTTCCAAGACTACATAACCCATGATATCATACAAATGCGACTGAAATATGGTGACATAAAATAGCAGAGGGCCAGTAAATCAAGTCACAAACTTCTAATAAACTACAGCTGGACAAATGGGTGCCTTATAAATATTTGTTCTTCTGATTAACCTGCAGGTATAAAAGTTTTCTTTGCCACCATCAGGGCTAGCAACATTATACTTAGAATCCTATACATTGTGCTAGATCCAGTGCTTGTGTCACATGAGGCCTCATACAACTCACAACCCATGTATGGTGGTTAGTCAGTAGGGTTGCCAGCCTCTAGGTGGGGCCTGGGGATCCCCCGCTTTTACAACTGGTCTCCAGCTGACAGAGAGCAGCTCCCCTGGAGAAAACGGCTGCTTTGAAGGGTGGGCTCTATGGCATTGTACCATGCTGAGGCCCCTCCCCTCCCCTCCCCAAACCCCACCTTCTCCTGGCTCCACCCCCAAAGTCCCCAGGTATTTCCCAACTCAGACCTGGCAACCCTATTAGTCAGCTATGGACTCAATGAACTCAATGCCTGCCCGAGACTACAAAACGGGGGGGGGGGGGGGATTGTTAAGCATGTGAACGGTAGGGTTGCCAGGAAGTGAGAAGGTTGTGGGGAGGGCTGGGCAGCATCCAGGGAGAAAAATTTAAAAAAACCAAGGCCTCTTCTACTTACAGAAGACTCTTACCATAGAGTTCCTGGTAATTTCTAGAGCTATCCAGAAGTGACAAAGGGTAGCTCTAGGAATCACTGAAAACTCTATAGTAAAACCAGAAGTTCTTGTTCCTCTTTTTTCTTTTTTTCTCCTGCTGTCATTAGAAACAGCAGGTGGCAACTGAGCCTGGGAGCAGGAGATTCATGGGGGGCTTGATAGCCTACAGTGACCAACCACAACATGTTCAGTTGGCGAATCACAAGTTGCGAAACCTTAAGTTAGTTTCATAGAGACTTAAATGTATTCATTTCCTGCTGGTACCTTCTGTCATTTCTGTTCCCATGACAACATATTCCAAGAAAACATTCCAAACTAAAACCTGAATTCAAACACATGAAGCAGCCTCATACTGAGTCGGATTACAGGTCGATCAAGTTCAGTCTTGTCTGCCGGACTGGCAGTGGCTCTCCAGGGTTCTAAGCGGAGGTTCATGACATCACGGATTATGCATGAATGTGACGTCAAGTGGCAACCCACTTTTAGCAATGCCAGCAAAGGGTTTCCAAGGCATATGAAGCAGAGGTGGTTTGCCATTGCCTTCCTCTGCAGAGCCTTCCTTGGTGGTCCCCCAGTCCAAGTACCAACCCTGCTTAGCTTCTGAGATCTGATGAGATTGGACTATACCATACCATTCCATATCCCACACCACCCATTGCTCAGTCCTTTTAACTGGAGATGCTGAGGATTGACCCTGAGACCTGATGTTTTATCACTAAATTGCACGACTCAGGGGCCATGGCTATGTGGTACAGAGAGACATCTCTCCTTATATATAATTGTGTTTTGGTCGTGGACTTTCCTGAACATTCCACACGCTCCCAAATCCCTGATATGTCACTCACAAGGTGTCTCCATCCGCTGGTGGCTGCGTTGCCTTAGTCCTGCCCACAGAACCAGTGCCCAGTCTCTTGGCCTCAGTATGCTGGGTGGCGACAGATGGGGCAGATGCTCCGGCAGGCAGAGGGTCATGAGGCCGAGCCTGATCATGGCGTCGCCATAGCAGTCGTTGTTGGCCGCGGCCAGCTGCAGGTAGCTGGGTGGTAGCAACTGGATGGGTGCTGGTGACATGGGGGAGAAGGTGGCCAATGAGGACAGTGAGGCTGACATCCAGGAGCGGCATGGTCCCAAGCAGTGAGTCACCGACCTCCCCTGTGTGAGCTGCCAGGGCAGAGGGCAGCAGAGGCAGCTGGGTGGGGGGATGCTTTGCCGGGAAGGGCCTCATGAGGCCCACACCGATCATGACTGCAGGTGGCTGGGCGGGCGGTGAGCGCACAGGAGCTGGCGACAGTGAGGAGAAGGTGACCAGCAAGGAGGGCGAGGCCAACATCCAGGACCTGCACAGCCCAGAGTAGTGATTCACCGAACTCCACAGCATGAGCTGATGAGCTGGGGGGATGGTAGAGGTGGCTGGCCAGGGAGACACTGGCGGGCCTTCCGTCGGCCCTCGACCCTGGGATCTGGGGACGGCAGGAAAAAGAGGAGTGGCGGGGGGGGGGGGACTGTGTGCACGCTGACACATCACATCTTGCTAGAGCCTGTTGTATTGATTTTACAATGGGCTTTGCTACTAGTACATACATATGTATGTTATATAATACCAAAAAGGAATGAAATATTCTGGTGTTAAATAAGAGAAAGGCACTGCAATGAAGAAAACGCAAGCCCTAGCAGAAGCTGTCCTGCTTCTCTGGACAGAAGGCACTGTAAGCAACTCAGCTACTCAGCTACAAGACCTGCTAAGCAAAGCTACTTTGGAACATAGGCTCTCTATGGAGAGAAGCCATGATTTTAACACAGAGTTTTGGTTTATCCTATAACAGAGATCCTTTGGCAGTAGAGTTGCCAGCTCTGGGTTGGGAAATTCCTGGAGATTTGGGAAGCGGAGTCTGGGGAGGGTGGGGTTTGGGGAAGGGTTAAGCACCTGACCACTGGCAACCAGTGGGAGGGTTGTGAGGAGGGCAAAGTCCTGGGAGAAAACTTCAGCAGGGTATAATGCCAAACAATCCACTTTCCAAAGAAACCATTTTCTCCAGGGGAACTGATCTGTGTTGTATGGAGATCCATGGTTATTCCAGGAGATCTCCAGCCATCACCTGGGGATTGGCAATCAGCATTAAACTATAGAGGAGAATATCAAGCATTTCAGAGCTGTGTGAGTTTTCTGCTTAAGGACTGCAGTAGTCTGCTTACTCAGAAGAGAAGCTAACACCTCTCTCTGGTTTAGGTGCAGAGGAAATATTGCCTCTCGGGATAAATTACGGCAGCTAATTACATGTTGGTCTTCAGACGGAGAACACAGTTTGATAAACACACACACACGTACACGCACACACACAAGTAGGCCATTTTACAGTCTCTGGGGAGCACTGTATTACCCAGAATGACAAAATACACATTTTAAGCTGTTTCACACAGCAGAGATCCTATGCTAATGAGAATTAGCTGCAAGCAACTGTGCAAATCAAAGATGCATCTTTCAAGAGCAGGGTTCCTGAAAGTGGGACACCTGAGCACTCGGGTGGGAAGAAAGGAATATAAAACCCAAAGGGGTGAGAATACGTGCATGGAAAACACTGGCTCCCCTGCAGTAAACACCAGCTTGGTGCAAAGAACATGAATGCTTGGTTAAAGCTGGTATAAACTGTGAGATGCCCAGGTTCCTCTCTGATTTTTTTTTGTATGTCAGAGAGAGGCCTGGAACCCACAGAAGACTTCTGGGTGCTGGGCATGGGGGAAAGACATTGTGCGATGCAGCAACGTCTCTTCTGGATGAAGATCTGACTTTGTCATCGTTCTGTCAAGTGATCTTCTAGGAATTTTGCTAATTTCTGTGGTAAATACTGTACTGATTGGGGGGACTTCCTGCAACATCCCTCAACAAGGTGAAATCACGTCCAGACTTTCACTTGGAAATTATGTTTCCAGATCGAACAGGACTATCTCCCCCCCCCCCCCCCCCCCCGTTTCCCCTTGCTGCTTTGCTGAGCTCAGGTGGCAAAGAGGGAGCATGGCTGGGAGTTTGCCTGCTAAGAGCATCCCTAGAGTGATCGTGTGTCTAGTGCCTGAGAGGCTGTGGCTCAGTGGGAAAGCATCTGCTCTGCAGGGAGAAGGTCCCAAGTTCAGTCTCCTGCATCTCCAGTTAAAAAGGATCAGCTCATCGGTGCTGTGAAATACCTTTACCTGAAGACCCTGGAGAACTGCTGCCAATCTGAGTAGACCGTACCTTGATAGACCAATGGTCTCTATCAGAAAGCTTCATATGTTCATGTGTGCTTGCGCTCTTTGGAGAGAAGACAAATCCCAGGGCCCTCTGCCCCCTCATTGTATGTCACTTACTCTGAGTTGCCATGGAGAACAGGTGATCTGGCAAACAGGGAAAAGGGACAAAGTACTTCAAGTGTGCCTTCGGGTTGCCAGCTCCAGCACTGGAAAGTCCTGGAGATTTGGGGGCAGTGTCTGGGGAGGGCAGGGTTTAGGGAAGGGAGGGAGCTCAGTGAGGCTGCCATTTCCTCCAGGGGAGCTGACCTCTGTAGTCTGGAGATGAGCTGTAACTCCAGGAAAACACCAGGCCCTACCTGGAAGTTGGTTACTCTTTGCTTAAGTCCCCCTATAGCGAAAACAGAGATGGCTTCAGAAGGAGAGTAGGTCACACGGCATCCTCTAACCCACTTGAACTTTTGCGACGTTTACACAAAGTCTGAAAAGTATTGTTGTTGATTTTTTAAAAATTATCTAGATGCATTTCAAGCACATTTCCCTTTTCCCCTTACCTGCCTCGCGTTTTAACTGATCATAAATCACTTGGGTCGATGTAGGAAGCTGCCTTATACTGAATCAGGCCATAGGTCAATCAAGGTCAGTGTTAGGGTTGCCAGGTCCCCCTAGCCACTGGCAGGGGATAAGAGAGGGTAGGGTTGCCAGATCCAGGTTTGGAAATTCCTGGAGATTTGAGAATGAAGCTTGGGGAGGACAGGGCCCTCAGCGGGGTACAATGCCTTCCAAAGCATCCATTTTCTCCAGGGGAACTGACCTCTGTAGTCTGGAGATGAGCTGTAATTTGAAGGGATCCTCAGGTCCTGCTGGCATCCCTAGTCACTACTGGCTGTTCAGAGGGGCAAAAACTCTCCAGCATCTCTGGTAGAGGACTTTCACATCACCTACTGCCTGAGCCCTTTAAACTGGAGACCCTGGGGCTTGAACCTGGGACTTCCTGCATGCCAAGCAGATGCTCTACCACTGAGCCACTTCTCTTCCCTTGTAACTTAGGCTGCGGCCACACGGGCCTTAAATGTGGGATGAAGGGCTATTTCCTCCCGCATTTAAAGGGGCTGACCACACAGCCCGCCCCAAGTCCCGCGCTGAAGCGGGCTCAAATGCGGGTTCCTCCCGCATTTTCCGACCCCGGGAAAATCAAGTGTTTTCCCGGGTGTTGTGGGAGGAACCCGCATTTGAGGTATCTGGACAGCCCTCTCTCGCAAGCATTGCGAGAGCAGGGCTGTCCAGATAGTCCCGCCGTCCATTTCCCCCCCCTTTTACACTTGGGCGCATGGCCACTCATGCGCCCAAGTGTAAAAGGGGGAAAAAAACCCCCCAACTCACCAGGCGATGGCAGGTCCTTGTCCGCCACCGCCGCTTCTCCCGCTGCTGCGGCCGCCTCCGCCGCCGTTCCTGCCAGCCGTTCTCGCCACCGCCTCTTCAGCGGCAGCTGCCACCGCGGCCGTTCCTGCTGCGGCCGCCGTTCCCGCCGCGGCCGCCTCTTTAGCAGCCACGGCCGCCGATCCCGCCGCCACCGCGGCCGCTGACGCTGCCACAGGGGTTGGGATGTGTAGACATCCCAACCCGTGGTAGAGAAATGCGGCCCCTTTAAATCCGGGAGCCCTCCCAGATTTAAAGGGGCCGTGTGACCGCAGCCTTAAAGAATCTGTAGAAACAGCTAATTTACCCTTATCCTGCTGCCCCAGGGCTATCCAAGGACTTTCAGCAGCTATTATTCTCTATGGCTTCTGGCACCTGAGCCCTAATCTTTTTCTCTTCCTTTTTGCATTTGTGTGTGTGCCCATGCCTGGAAGTCAGTGATCTCTGGTGACTCCTACTGGGGCATGGAGGATCTTCAGAGAAGTGGCTTGATCACCTGCTTCTGCCTGTAGACCTTGGTATTCTCTGGAGGTCTCCCTTCCCAAGGACTAGCCAGGACTAACCCTGCTTAGCTTCCGAGGTCTGACAAGATCAGGCTTGCCTGGGCTATCCAGGTCAGGGCCACCTGAGCTCTGACCTCTGTGTTGCTTTTTGATATGGCAGCCTTTAAGACACATATGTGGGAACAACAGTGACAAAGGGGAGCCAGATTACATTCAGCCAGTCTGATGTAGGCCCTGGCCTGCTTTTTGAGGGAGAGAGACTGATGCCACGGCACGCATTTACAGTTTATGGCAACATTTTGTGGGCTGCTGTATGAAGAGGAATCTGGTCACGCAGCTGTAAATGCCAAGTTCCCAGCAGCCTGGACGTGCTTTAAAAAGTGCGAGGAAAAAAAACACAAGGGCTTTTCAAATGTCGCCTCCCTGTGGGATTAATTGTCAAATGCTGAAAATGTAGGCTAGATGTCAGAAGTGGCTTGTTCACATCCTACACACTTCAGCTGGCAGTCACTTAAACATTATGCAGTATTTACCTTCTAGAAAAATCTGAGTGTTTTGAGTGCGCCAAAGGTCATTGGTTCTTATCCACTAAGGCCAGAACCAGACAGTATGAGAGACATGCGGCTGCAGCCGAAGGTGGGAATCCCATCTCTCTTCCTTTGTAACATTCAAAGAAATAAAAGGTGTGAATTCTACTTTGTGGACTGCCCCTGAAGAGAAATGAGGAAATTTAGGGTATGATGATGTCCCACACTTTGTCTCTCTAGGTCAGGGCTGGCCAAACTGTGGCTCAGGAGACACATGGGGCTCTTTCACACATATTGTGCGGCTCCTGGCAGGGCAGCTGGGGAAGCTAAATATCATTAGCAAACAAATATCATTGGACAAATAACGATCATTATCAATATCTGCTTTTACCACTTTTGTTATTATTTTTGGCAGTCTCATTTAATGTTAATAAAAAAGCAAATTTGCATATTTCCCAGTAAAAACGTGTAATATTTGTTCATGTCTTGTGGCTCTCAAACTCTGATATTTATGCTACGTGGCTCTTACGTTAAGCAAGTGTGGCCACCCCTGCTCTAAGTGTTACTGGAATAAAGAGGCAGAAAGGAATGATGATTTTTGAATTTATATACCACCTTTTTGCCCTTGCATATAAAGCAGTTTCCAATTCAAAACAAATTGCCTACAATATAATACAGAAAAGGACTGGAAGGGAAGAGTAAAAGAAGAACACGCCGGCACCAATGATTAGATAACTCATGTCATGATAACCAGATGGAAGGGTTGTGGAAGAGCAGTGCCAAGAGACAGTTGGTTACCAGAGAAGGTTTTTATACCCTGCTTTTCTCCATCTTGAGGAGTCTCAAAGCAGCTTACAATTGCCTTCCCTTCCTCTCCCCACGACAGGCAGCTTGTGAAGGTAGGTGGGACTAAGAGAGCTCTAAGACTGGCTCAAGGTCCTCCAGCAGGCTTCACGTGGAGGAAAAATGGGGAATCAAACTTTGTTCTCCGGATTAGATTCTGCCACTCTTAACCACTTCCACCATGCTGGCTGGAAAGATGACAAGAATAGCTAAATGGCAGTTGGTCTACAGAGACGGTTGGTGGGTGCTTCTCCCCCTCATGTCTCCCTCTGAGGCAGCCAGGCGAGATATAAGGTACATGATTGGGGGGGGGGGACCAGACTCTAAAGTGATCCTGGGTGTTTATTTCTATGTACCACAGGGACATTTTTTCTTTGAACCCCAACAACGCACTTCTAATGTAAACATTCATTCATCTCATACGAGGCCTGCCAGCTACCCACCCCCAGAGAGTACCCGCTGCTGGGCTCACCTGCCGCCTGCTGCTCATTATCATGGTGGGAGAAAAGAGGGCACAGAATGGCATCTGACCCTATAAGTGATATCATATTTGGAAGATGGTCTAGGAATCCTTCTGATCTCTGTGGTGTTTATCATAGAGATCAAGGTGGGGTTCCTAGGGGGGTTGGACACATCCCCACCTCAAAAGATTCCCAGAGGTTGCAGACAGTGTTCCCTCTAAGCTGAGATAGTGTGAACTAGCTCACCATTTTTTAGCCTCCGGCTCACCCATTTTTGTCTTTGTTCAGAAAGGATGGCTCCAGAGCAAACTAATTTATGCAGCAGCCAAATCGCTCGCTCACAATTTGACTGCCAGTAGAATTTTTGCTCACAAGACTCCACCGCTTAGAGGGGGCATTGATTGCAGATGTTGGTACCCTAATATGTAACAATTCTGGAGGCACTTCCTTCAACAGGCACTGCAATGGCCCTTTGTTTGGTGTGGCCTTCGGCTTTGGAGTGCTGCAAAATTAACAAGCTGGTTGCAGATGATTTAGAGAGCTCGGTGCATCGCTCAGGCTGAATCGGCACATGAGCAAACAGTTTATCACAGCCTGTTCCCAGCAGTGGTAATCCAATTTCTGTTATTTTTCATTTTAAAAATATATATATACACACAGAGAAAGTGGGAGAGAGCTGCCATACATCAATCTGATAAAGATGTTTAAATAATGGGTCCTTTTTTCGTGATTATGTCAGTTTTATAGCAGCGTTATAGAAACATGACAGGGAAGCCAAAATCTGATTACGCTTAAATCCTGGCCCATTATGTGATTATTATGAGACACAGCACAGTAGGAGTTACATCGTTATGATAGAAGGGATTTCCAGTATAATTAGATCAGATTGGCAGCATCAAAGAAATCAGGGCATAACATTACAGTGGCTTTCCTGTAAATGCCAGTAGCCCTGACTTCCAGTCAATGCACGCCTGATAGGTGTAAATTTTTGACTCCTTTCGACTCCTGCTAAGGCCCCTTGAGAAGACTCTGCTATTTCTCTCTCTCTCCTGTTGAGCTGGAGGCTTCTGAGGCTTCTTTGGCTGTTGCAGGTGAGGCTCCAAGCTCAATTCTAAGGCACTGGTTTTGACTTTGAAAGCCTGGAACAAACTGGAAAGGCACTGGTTATCTCGGGAGGCACTTCTCCCTTCATGTTATAAAATAATCAAAACCAGCCTTGCTTGGCATGCCAGAAAGGTGAATGTTGTCACTAAAAGGAACAGGTCCTTCACATTAGTGATCCTCAGGTTCTGGAACAGTCTGGCTTTGATCATACGCACAATTAGACCCAACGTAGGTACGAATGCTGGGCGGATTTAAAGGGAGCGATCAGACAACAACATCTGGGAAGCGCCCTGCAGCTGTCAGCAACCCATTTTGCTCTGCCATGGAAGTGGAGTTAAAAGACACCAGGGAAAAATGGTAGTAAACGGGTTGCTATGGGCCATGGATGGACTTTCCTATGTCTGATCACTCCAGTGTGCTCTCATGCTGTTGGGATGGTCTGATCAGGCCATCCTGACTCCTTGCCGTTGTCCCCTCCCTTCGCAGTATGCGCATCATCGCAAACTCCATAGGGAGCCCTCAGTGCAGAGGTGACATTCATCAATCCCTTGTTTAAGCACATGGGGAAACAACGGGACAAAAACCAACAACGACTCATCCACAGTTGCGTCTGATCACACACTGACGGAATGTGCCCGCAGCTTCAAAGGGAAGTGTGATCGTGCAACTGCAGGTCAAATTCCGCTGGAGGAAATAGCCTTGTTCCCCTCCCTGTTTTTTTCTGGTGTGTGTGACCACAACCTCTATCAGGTAAGGATGCGACACCTGCACGTATTTGTGGGCCCTTAGGCACTGGGTATCAGTGGGCCCACATCAGTTCCCTTTTGCCTCCCCACCCATTTATTTTTATTTGTATTTGATTTTATTTATATCCTGCCCTCCCCAAATAGCAGGCTGGGGGCAGGTTCCATCATATCAAATCAACAATCACATAAATATGCAAATAACAGTTAAAACCAATTAAAATACATCAAAATTAAAATACAAATAATAATTTCCAGTTCTCCTAACCAGAGCCTCAACAGATGAGGTCTACCACAGATTGGGGTTCCAGATGGTTACTCAGATCTGGGTCACTGGAGGGGAGGCCCAAGAAAGTGTGGGTGCCTGCTACCTCAACTGAAAGCCTGGTGGAAGAGCTCTGTCGTGCAGGCCCTGCAGAACTGTAAAGGTCCCACAGGGCCATGATCTCATACGGGAGCTCTTTCCACCAGCTAGGGGCCACGGCCAAGAAAGGTCAAGTTAGTAGGAAAGAGCAAACTGAAGCTTGAAGTGATGCTGGTTAGAAATCTGATGCTCTGGAGGGATTAGACCTCCTCGTTTTGGATGGAATGGGCATTTGCAAAGTGGGCTGAGAACTTGGGGAGTACTCACAGTCCCTGCCTTGCTGTCTGAAAAGTGGGCTGGTGTGATGGCCAAGAGTGCTTGCTACCAGCTGTATTTAGTTCACCAACTCTTCACTTTCGTAAACTTTTGTAGCATCATGGTTAGAGTGCTGTAACATGTTGCACATGGGACTGTCCTTAACCCAGAAACTGTAATGGCATCCGAATGCAGCAGTATGATAATTATTAGAGGCTAGCGTATGAAAACCTATCTTGCCTATTTCAAACCTGCGACATGGACTGTTAGTTTGGTTCCAAGTTCAGCTCAGGGACTTGTTATGAACTTTACCCTTTGTGGTCTGGGACACATATATCTGTGGGAATGTCTCTCCCCATATGCACCCCTGCACCAATTATGGTCCTCTAATTGTCACTTTCTGCTTGTTTCCCCAACTGGGATTGCCCACCTGTCACCCATCAGGGCCTGTTCCTTTTCAACAGTGGTTCCCACTTTGTGGAGCAGGTTCCCTGAGAAGGTAAGGAGGGCACTATCCATAAAATTTTTTTAGGGAGGCACTGTAAAGCTTTTTTAAAAAAATTAATCAGGATGGGCAGGGGTCCAGTCACAGTTTCCTAATGTAAAGGGTAGCATGGCCATGAAGGAAAACATATGAGCTGGGGCCCGTATCATAAACCATTTGAACAATACCTTTTAAGTGCCATAATTTAAAGCTATTCAGGGTCTAAACAGACTGAGGCTAGGAAATCCATGGTTAGATCCTCCCCCCAGTGTTTTATGAAATGCCGACATCAGGTGCCTAGGAGGCCTGATTTGGACTTGAGGCTATGTGGGCGGAGGGGGTGGACTGAACACTTTCCCCTGTGTAATCTTCCCAATCAAAACCACACTCCTAGTTATAGTTATTAAAGGGGGGGGGAACTAGTTATAAAAAGGGAAAGAAGACAGGATAAAGATAGGCTGCCCATCTTTTTCCCCCACTAGGACTGAACAGGGGTGGAGGTTGTTTTGACTGGAAAACTGAAGAGGATGGAAGAGCTGAATGTACCCTTCTCCACATATAGCCCCGATTTAAAATGGGTCCTTGCATATAAGCCAGTCATATAAACCATCCAGGGTAGGGAAGGCAGCCCGATCACATCAGAACTTGGCAGCCAAGCAGGGTCTGAGCTTGAAAGAGAGACCTGCTTCTCACTCGCCTTGAAAGCCCCTTGCTGGGGTCACCATAAGGCAGTGTGGCTTGACGGCATTTCACACACACACACAAAACCACCCAGGAGTCTGTGACCACCAAGAATGTTGTGTTACTTGCTCATCACAGCTAGTGTTGCCAACTTTGGCATGGGAAATTCCAGGAGTTTTGGGGGGTGAAGCCTTGAGAGGGCAAGATTCGGGGACAGGAGGGACCTCAGCAGGGTATAATACAATAGTGTCCACCAGTTCTCCCTCTAAGCTGTGGAGTCTTGTGAGCAAAAATTCTACTTGGTGAGCTACTGGCATTAAAGTTCTGAATGAGCGATTTGGCTATTGCATAAGTTAGTTTCCTCTGGAGCCATCCTTCCAGAGGCTAAAAATCTGCGAGCTAGCTCACACTAACTCAGCTTAGAGGGAACACTGGTCTCCACCCTCCTAAGAAGCCATTTTCTCCAGGGGAAATGATTTCTATAGCCTGGAGATAAGTTGTAATTCAGGAGAACTCCAGGCCCTGCCTGCTGGCTGGTAACCTTAATCTCAGCCACTCAATATTTTTAGCATCCCCCATAACTGAGCCTAATACTTTTTGAGGTCAGATCTCCTGTCTACCAGAGGAACTAGTTGGCCACCATGTGAGACAGGATGCTGGACTAGATGGACTAGTTGTCTGATCCAGCAGGGCTCTTCTTACATTCTTATGTTTTTACCTCTAGTGCTGTTTGGAACTGTCCTGCCGCCATGGCATACTTCTTTTGCCGATAACAGATGCTGGCATCTTTTAAGGCCACCTGGAGCCACTTGTCCACCTGGGGCAGGACGTTCATGTCAGGCAGCCTCAGGGAATCTGCGCTTAAAGCTTCTGGAAATTTTGGTTGTGCACGGGTGGCAGCTTGAGACTCCAGAAATTCATAGGTGACATCCCCTTCGTCAAAGTAGACCAGCTTCATTTCCACTTCCATGAGGCTTTTTAGCGGGATGTGGGAGAGAAGCAGTATGACGGCCTGGTTTTCCGGCTCCACCAAGCGTGCCTCTTTTCTCAGAGCTAGCCTTTCGTCACTCTCTGACTTTCGTTTAAGGCCCTGCCTGTCGAAATCATTGCTTTGCTTTTCCTTGACGTTCTTTCCTGCTTTTAGTTTTTCCATTACATTTTCCACAGCTGCTCCCCCAGAGGGGCTTTTAACCTCTTGCAAAGCTTCCAGAATATCATTCTGACGGTGTGCCTCGGTAGCCGTCTCCTCAAGGCACTCTTCATTCGTGATGTTCTCAAAACCTGTGTTGTTTGTGGACTCCATGACTCACAAATAAGGCTAAGCTCAAATTTCCTAGGAGAAAAAAGTTGGGAAAGTTTACACTTCTGGTGTGTATATGTGTGTACATGTGTGTGTGAGAGAGACAAACAATGCAAAGCAAATATTTTATTCTGCTTGCCAACTGCTGGCTCCATTCTGAAGTCAACAATCAGCTACAGTTAGCAAAGTGCGGGGCGCTGTTAAAAATGAGACTCCAGACTTCCAGGTCAGGTGCAAGGGCAGGCCTGTGCAGAGTGAAATACAGTAGTCTATCCTGGAGGTGACCATTGCATGGATTACCGTGGGATTACCCTTAGGTCATACCTGATATTTTTGAACTTGGTAACTCCTGATCTAACCCAAGGGTCCATGGTATTTTTGTGTAAAGACATTCTAATTTTTAAGAATTTGACCCAGGTCCAGCAAATAACGTCTTCTGGGCCTGACCTGGAGGGCCTGAGCAAGCCTGATCTTGTGAGATCTTGGAAGTCTATGCAGGGTTGGCCCTGGTCAAGACTTGGAGGGAGACCCCCAAGAAAGCCCAGGGTTGCTATACAGAGCCAGACAATGGCAAACCACATGAGTTTGTCTCTTGCCTTGAAACCCTACAGGTGCAACTTGATGCCACTTTCCACCATCACCATCTTCTGAGCACATGCCACTTAACACTGGGTGACTAGCCGATGCAAAATCTACATGCATGCTCGTAATAAATTTCAGTGCAAACAGTGTAGGAATTTGGGGCAAAGGAGCCTGAAGTACAATACAACTAATGTGAGCTGAGGAAGTTCATGTATCAGGTCCCAAACATGAGGCATCATCTCTAAGCCTTTTCTATGGATCAACACAACCTTTTGTGTGTGTGTGCATGTTTTTAAAAGATAACCATTCCCTCTTACCCTTCCCTTTCAATCTCTATGTTTCACTGTTGAAATGTGAACTGCAAGTTCCTCTGGGCGGGGACCTATTTTATGCAAAGTGCCATGCAGAGTGACTGCGATACGGAAACAATCGCGCAAACTGGAACGACGAACCTTGTTATAAAGGAGACTGCTCACTTCCATTAAAACACCCAGCTTCCATTCCCCACCTGAAGTGGCAGTGTGGGAGGCAGAGGCAATTGATTTTTCTTTTTTAATTCTTCAATTTCAATTAAATTAAGAAGATTTCCCCCACTGTAATCTCTGTAGCAGTGGCTGTCATTAGTAGAGGCTCATTAAAACAGGAATAATGGCTGCCTTAACATTGCTGCATTATTATTTGGCAGTTGTGCACACCTCTTGCAAAACTGAAATGGGACTGCGGTTTGTATGGTCAGACAGCGTGTGTATTAAGTGCCAGGCATTACTGAGGTTATCTTTTACACCTGCAGACAGTCGGTATTGGGGTCCAACAAGCAGAAATGCACTCTCTTTCTCATAATGCCCATTCCTGTTGAAAAGCTGTTGCAGTTCCCCAGAATGAAGACTATCGGTCGTACATTCAGAACTGATAAAAGGAAATGCTACTTCACACCACGCATAATTAATTTGGGGGCCTCACTTCATTAAGATGAAGTGGCATGGCCTTTAGGCTGTTTTTTTTTAAAAGAACTGGCCCAGACAGTGGCTCTCAACTATTTATTTATCTATTTATAGGGTGTGTTCAGACTGGCAGCTAATTCTGCCATTGGCCCGGCTGTAATTTGAGCTAGATCTTTTTGATCCAGCATTGCCCGACCAGACAGACCACCCATGAAGCGCTTCACCGCACGTGACTCCTGCGGTGGATTGTCTAGATGGCATCCACCATGAGGAGCTGTGCGGTCGTTTTTTTAAAAAATCCTGTCTACGCATGTGCATAGGCACCTCACCATATACTTGTTTTTCCCCGCATGTGTGTACTAAAAATGGTAAAAACACCACCAGTAGTACCTTCCTCTAGGTACTGTTTCACTTAATAAAGCTGAGTGGGTTTAGGGGACCTTCAGAAACATAACGTTGTTTGGATCGCTTGAGCAGAGCTCTGGGGATGTTGCATATTTAAGCAGTTAAGCGCACATCGCTAAGAGTTTTTTAAAATGGCGGCTGTTTGGGATGGTCTGGAGACCATCCCTACGGGCTGATTGCATGCTGGTGGAATGACCTCACAGTGGAAAGTCTGGCACTGGCCCGTCGGCTAACTACTATCTTTTAAGTATGGATCCCCGACAGGGATCGACGGACTACTAATAAAAGCGGCACGATTCCCAGATGTTGAAGTCTGGATGTGCACTTTAAATCCACCAGGCACTTGTGCCTGGCGCGGCTCAAAAGAGCAGTATGAACGCACCCTCAGTCCGCCTTTCTCACTGAGACTCAAAGCAAATTACAGGATATCAAAGAGTGCAATCAGACAGCAAAAGACAACCCATGAGTAAAGCAATAGGACTAGGGATTACAGAATTCAAGAGAACAATATGAAAATAAATAAAATATGAAAATAAACAATCTAAAACAAGGTGTACAATACAGAAAGTGGATTACAAGTTTAAGACAATTTGTTTGGTAAAAGTCAGTAACACCTACAATAAGCATTGCTTTGGCTTACAATCCTCTTCCATGATAAAGGTGCCCTCCTGGACTGTTCCATTCTACTAGAGTTCAGACCTAGGGGTCCGTTGGAGCAGGAGCACACAGGAGCGCAGCTCCAGGAGTGAGGAGCCCAGGGGGCGGGCACATGACCAAGCCCCACCCCCTCCTCAGCTTCCCCGAGGAGTGCAGAGGCGCAGCACCCCGGGGAAAGCCCTGCTAGGGTCTTTATTGTTTTTAATGTTTTGTTTTAATATTGATAATTTTATCATTGTTCCTTTTATGACTGTGTGCTGCTTTTCCAGAGACTTGCTCAAGGTGGCATATACATATTGTGGCATATGCTATTGAGTTATGCAAATGAGTTATGCTAATGAGCTCCTGCACCTCTTTTTCTGCAAAATGACCCCTGTTCAGACCTGTCACCTAAATGGAACTTCCAGATTCAGAAGCAGTATACCTGGATCAAATGCTTGGAACAAACGTTATAGATGGCATTGCCTTTGACTTTCCCTTCTTCTAAAGTGATCAGGGAATACCTTGTAGATGACGTTCCATATGCAAAATCACTTAAGAGGCCCTAGTCTCACAAGGAAATGTGGAATTAGTACTCATGGATTTTAACTACCATGCTTCCTACTTTGTGCATAGTTTTTTTTTAATGAACTTGATCAATCAGGCTTCTGATATATATTACTGAACGTTTTATAGTTGAGGCTCGCCCACACTTGCCGTCACAGCAACAACAACAAGAATAATAATTATTATACCATATGCAGAAAGAGTCAGGGTGTGAGACTTCCTGGATAAATTCACCCCACGCAAAGGATCTTAATCAAGACTTTCTTTATTGGGGGAATTTCTTCAGGGTACACTTGCTGAGTTAGTAATGGATTTGAGCAATAGTGTTAGGATAGATATAGTGAGTTCAAACTTGTGTCATCACACAGGCTCCCCCAATCACCGCCCCGGGGCAAAACCCGCCTAAAAACATTCCAGGCTAAAAAGCGGGAAGACATTAATAGATGACACCTGCAAGAGAAACTAAAAACACCAAACATGTCTGTGTGAAGTTACCAGTAGCCTTGGACAGAGATAACAACCCTGTGAAGCAAGCAAGCAAGGGAAAGGGAGTACATTCCAGCTGGAGGAGGGGGGAGGAGTGGAGTTGTTTCGCTTAGCCCAGTAAATCCCAGCTCCCGCCCTGGAGAGTGGCAGGATTACCTGACACAGGGTGCCTTTGTAACACACATTATATATACAAAAATACAAGCAGAGCACACAGGGAGCAGTCAGGGACTACCATAACAGGCTGTGTATCCACTAGCCCTGCATTTGATTTCCAGAAAGAACCCCGGCACCTTTCCCCTTAAGCCAAACTTATGGCTCTCTGATCTTCCTTCTGTACCTGTCTTGTCCCTCGGTTCAAACTGAATTGGCTCCAAGCTATTCCTCTGACCCTTCCCGCTAGCTGGAAATATCACTTTCCCAACCTCTGGAGAATATATTTGGAAACCTGGAGAAAAGGTTCCCAGCTACCTGGGAAAGATTCACAGCTAACAATACTTGCTTTGTCGGGGGCAACAAGGAGCAGACAATGTACCTGTCTCTTAACATGGAGCCAAGGGAAAGAGGGGTATATTTTACTGAAGGGGTCCTGGGGCAGGTAGCCTGGCTGCAAACCTATTACCATAATTTGGCCTATTTGTCATTCTACCAATAAATAACTAGACATTTTTCTTTAAAGAGACATTTGGTTATATGTATGGGACTGAATCATGTGTATGTTCAGAGATTTGTGTTACAAGCTTGTATTTGGTCCCGGGGAAATTATGCATGGGGCCAGCATGGGCCTGTATCTGTACACAACATGATACAACATGATTTAAGCACATGGAAGATGGAGATTTCAGTCTTCTTGTCTTGTGGCACACAGTGCCAGTTTGTGCACATGTATCAGCTGTTCTGCCCATGCAAACCTCCTTCTGTATGAGTAAAGTGACTGCCAGACAGAGCAACCATTCATAAAGCATTATCTTTGTTACACAATTATTTTCCCAAGCACTTTTGTCAAAACACTCATGAGCTGATTCTGCATTGGCTTTTCCCTCCATTGTTTATAAAACCCATGTAGGGTTGCCAAGTCTTACCTTTGTTTAGGGGGGGGGGGGAGTCCTTGCCGACCCAGGAGTCTTTTGGTGTGCACGCTTCATGCATGCGCCACAATGATGTCACCCAAAAGTGACATCATTGTGTCAGGCACATTGGGATGGGACCTCAGTAATTTGAGGGAAAACCAATCCGGGCTGGCGGGGAACGGACCAATCGAGCAGAGGTTTCCCCACCCCCCGGGGGGACTTGTCAACCCTAAAGTCATGTTGGAACAGAAATTCCCCTCTGAATTGCATGCTGCTTTCACTTCCTTTGATCACTGGATTTTATGGTAGCCTCCACACTCCACGCCACTTTCTCTTTCTTTGATCATTGGATTTTATGGTACCATCTGCATAGATTTATGGCCATTCAGGGGTGACATTTCCAGTCAGTACGGTGTTGCCCTGAGGTATTTGAATGTGGTTTTGAGCTGCACTTTTCCCTCCCAGTTGAGAAAATATGGAGTGAATGCTAGATGAAGAATTGCCCATTGTTCCTTGGGGAAGAGATTTGCAAAAAGTGTGCCCATTGCACGAGATAACGTTATTGAAACAATTCCTTTTCTCTCTTCCCCCTTCCCTCCGGTTTAGGTTCATAATGTGCATATTAGAGCAGGCCCGAACATAAGGGATGGTGACCAAGCGTTGTTTCTACCTGGTACATACTTCCAGAGTGGCAAGAAGGACAAGGCAAAGCTAAGGCGCAAAAGCATCGCTGTCTGTCCTCACCACCCTTTTGAAATGGGGAAGTCCCAAATAAATCAGGAGGGGGGGGGGATAATAAAATGGTACTGCTACTTTCCCCTCTTTTACACCAATCTAATTTTACTTCGCCATGTGCTCCACTCTTACAATAAAGGGGGGGGGGAGAGACCTAAGGGGGGAAAGAGCCTTTATAAAGCAACCCCACACTTCAGGGTACATTTCGTACACTGGCCTTGTGCCTCTTCACTATTTCTTATTCCATAGCTTGTGTGGTTCTGTTTTCAGTACCTTCTCTTATCACTAAAGACCAGGGTCATATTGAAAGAGTACCTGCAGCTAAGTCACGCTGACACTTGTGAGGGCCCTGTTGTAAAACTGGGCTATCAAGAGTGACCCTGTCACAGTCTTTTCTAATTTGACCTTTAAAAAAATGTAGCTTCTTTTGTTTAAAAAAACGCCAACACTTTAAAAAGCGGTATATAGAAAACGTGTTTCATTTACTGGGGAAAATGTGACATAGGCTTTCAGACTGTGTGTGTAATACAGCAGAAATAATACCTAATACCAAACTGTCCCAAATAGTAGTGGGGGTGGTGAAGGGGTTTGGCCCATGTTGCTTTCTTTTGTTTATCCTGCTTCCATCACCAATCAATTCAATTTTTTATGTTACAACAGCAGAGGGAGAGGGCAGAGACAAGAGGGAAATGACATCGTGCCATATGGTTTTATCATAGAGGTTTTTTTCCTGAATCCTAGAGCATCACACCAACGTAACGTCAACGAACTGATGTAACTTCCAGACATTTGCTGGAAGTGATGTTGCTTTGTTAGCATGGCACTGCTTTAAAAAAAATTCCCCCAAGGGTCTACAGCAGACATTTCAGCAACAGACAAGGAAACCCTCCCTAGTTCCTATGTTTTGATGGTTTAGATCCAGTCATTCTTCTCCCATTCAATCTCGGCCAAATTTCTTACCATGGCCTCCATCCCACACAGCTTTTGTCCATGTAGGTTCCATGATCACCAGCATGGCCTTTCTGTTGGCCAAAGTGGACATTCTCCTCTTTTAGTGCAGGAAAGCTGGTTGGATCCAACCCATTATCTCTTTACTTACAACCTCTGTGGTCTTAATTCTGTAACTTCTATCAGGAACATACAGCTAGTTGTTAGGAGCTAGATGCTTAATATATAAACCCCATACATTCTTAAAGATCTCAAGAACCCTATAAAATCCCCTTTCATAGGTAAAGTGTTCCACCATCTTGACCACTGAATGAATTGTATCTGAACCTTCTCCAGCCAATTATATATTTGAAACAGGCCAACCAGATGTTCTGTATGCAGTGTCCTAAATGTAGATGCTCCTGGCTTCAGGACCATTCAAATATGATGCCACTGCCATTTTGAAGACATTTTATAATGCTGCAAGGACCTGACACCCCCCCCCAAATGCCTTTTCAAGGATCAAAACAGCAACTATCTGTGCTGCTCTAACCTTCTTGGAGGAAGAGTGGGCTACAAATAACCTGGACAGAATGAAGTGAATGGAAAAACCAGTGGTTGACTTGTAACCAAAAGAAACTTCTTTACCATATTGCTAAGCGCTAGAATTAATAAGCTGTATTTTGGTCTCTCTGAATTTTTAACATCAGGAACATATAGTCAGAATGAGAACAGTTTCCTTCTGAGCCTAGATGCTTTTACCCACTTCTAATGAACATCTATTCTTAAATAAATTATAACTTCCTTTGGTTACTCCTTGCCCCCTTTAAGCATCCTGCCATGCTTGCAGTTACAGTAGATAAAGGGGGAATTTTTCAGGATCGTTTAAAGCAGAAGGGTGATCGTGATCTTGAAAAATCCTCCTGGGCATTTTTGTGTGTGGGTGGCACTAAAATTTGGGAAGATCACCAGCTGCCACTGGTTACCTTAATCAGAAATATTTTTGTTCTAAAAAGAAGCACTCTCTCAGACTTTAAACAAAATGGACTTATTTGGGTGTGAAAAATTCTTAGTTGTGGGGGCGGGATCAGTGTCCCAGGTGGATTAGTTTTGAAACCGGCTGCCTCCTGGCTGAAAATTTCTCGCTGATCTTCCTTCCCTTTAATACAACCCTTACAAAATCAGTTTCTTTTGAAGGCATATGTGTTGTTCACAGAGGTACATGTTGAACAGATGGTATGGGGGGGTGGTGGTGACAGGACAATAAGCAGCACACAGAGTTTCAGACCAACATCTGGCAAGATCCAAACAAAACAGAAGTCCGCAGACAAGAAGAAAAAGGAGGAGGAAGAGGAGGAGGAGAATGAAGAGTTGGTTTTAGACCCCACCCTTCACTACCCAAAGGAATCTCGGAGTGGCTTACAATCACCTTCCCTTCCTCTCCCCAAAACAGACACCCTTTGAGGAAGGTGGGGCTGCGAGAGCTCTTTCGAAAACTGCTCTTGAGAGAACAGCTCTGACAGAACTGTGACTGACCCAAAGTCACCCAACTAGCTTCATGTGGAGGAGTGGGGAATCAGACCCTGGTCGCCAGATTAGAGTCTGCCGCTCTTGACTACACCAAGACTAACAACATCTATTCCAGCATAAGTTTTCATGAGTCAGAGCTCATGTCTTCAGATGCTATGGAGAAGAAATCATATTCCATATTTTTTATATGGAAATTATTAACGTGGAGAGGGAGGAGGGGGGAGTTGGGGAAAGGGACTGGTTTGGTCTGAATCTCATAATAAATCTTTCAGGCATGACTTTCCGTGTGGGTACCCTTCAGTAATTTTCCGTGTTAAAATGTGGAACACGATTTCCCCTTCATAAAGATAATTTCAGAGGGGAGCCCTGTTGGCCTGCAATCAAACACTTAGATTCGAGTCCAGTAGGACCTTAGAGACCAACACAATTTTGGGGTTATGAGCTTTTGACAGTCAAAACTCCCTTTGTCTCTCTGCCTCTGGGAGAGAATAGAGTCCCTGACAGTGAGGCCTGTCTCAGGTAATGAACAGACCTTGTGCCATTTAGTCTGACTGCTGGGAAAGGGCCGGCTGGTGCGGGTGGAATCCTGTGGGTGTGGGAGAGGATCCAACCTAGTGGCTTGTCAGAGAAAACCTCTTTGTACCCGCAAGCATTAAAGAGAATTCAGACCACCCACTGATGCCATAACTAGTTTAAATTTATGTGTCTCAGCAAGGTTTCTCCTTTGACTACCTGGAGAGCTGAGCTGCTGAGCTGTTCTTCGAAAACAACCTGCAAATAAATAAATCTTAGTTACGGATATACTCAGGGGTCCGTTGGGGCCGGAGGGAGGTGGAGCGAGGTGGAGCAAAGCTCCGCCAGCTCAAGAGTGGCCACTAGGGCAGCCACGGGCCGAATCAGATTTTCTAATCTGATTCAGCCCGCTGCCGAATTGCTGCTGAAATTTGGTGGCAACTTTAAAAGCCACTGGAGGGGAGGGGGTTTGAGGGAGAGGCTCCAAACTTGCAGGGTAGCTGCTGGGGCCTCTTCTCGAAATACCCACCAGGTTTCAAGAAGATTGGACCAGGGGGTCCAATTCTACGGCCCCCCAACAGGTTGCCCCCATTCCCTCCATTATTCTCTATGGGAGGAAAAAAGTTAACATTTTCCCCCACCATAGAGAACAATGGAGGGGATGAGACAACCTGTTTGGGGGCCCATAGAATTGGACCCCCTGGTCCAATCTTCTTGAAACTTGGTGGGTATTTCGAGGAGAGGCCCCAGCAGCTACCTGGCAAGTTTGGAGCCTCTCCCTCAAACCCCCTTTCCTCCAGCCCCTCATATACCCTGTGAGTTTTTGCCATTGATTTCAATGGCCCATAGGGTATAATGTGGCTGAAACTGACATTCCCTTTCTGACACACTTCTGGTGATGTCAGGGGACGTGGCATATGCTAATGAGGTATGCTAATGAGTTGTGCTAATGAGCTCCTGCACCTCTTTTTCTACGAAAGGACCCCTGGATATACTTCTCATGCCTCAGTGATCTCCATGTTCTACTTGCTCACCACAAAACTTACCTCACAGCAGCCTTTATACTTGCTGCCTTAAGAACATCTGATAACTGAAGGGAAGGTTTACGCAGTATAAAGCGAACCTGGTCCCCTGAAATCGTAGAAGGTTGGGTGAGTCCCCTCAGCTGGTATAAAACAGCCTGTCTCAACAGGTAATGGCATCATGTCTGCCAGGGTTTAATGCAGCCTGTTATGTGGCTATTTTGACAGGAGAAATGGCATGGAGGAAGAGTTAAGCTCCTTCCCTCCCTATAATGTTTGGTCCTTGGCGCTAAGTGGGCTGCTTTTTGCAGCTAAATGACACATCTGGAGCTCTGAACATGGATCCCCAGCACCGCATGCTGTTTGGACATCAGTGCATAGCACCAATGAAATGACCTCAAGAGAAAAATTATATGGTAAGCCTTACGGTAAGACCAATAAGTGGGTTCTAGATCAAATCAAGCCTGAAACTTGATGACCAAGAAGCTAAAAAGACCAAACTGAGGCTATCATACATGATGACAAGACAAGATTCACAAGATAATAATGCTACACAAAGTCAAAGGCAGCAGGAAAAGAGAAAGACCCACCATGAGATGGATTGACTCAATCAAGGAAGCCCCAGCCTTCAGTTTGCAAGATCTGGGCAAGGCTGTTAACAACAGCACATTCTGGAGGTCTTTAGTTCATAGGGTCACCATGAGTTGGAAATGATGGCACATAACAAGCCCTATAACAAATTATGCTTTGTGTAGGGGCGTCTTTGTATGACTATACAAAATTATCTAAGAAAGTATGAATATACAAAAATATCTTAGAAACTATCTTAGAAAGAGGGTCCAACCATTGATCCACCTGTCCTAAATGTATTGGTTCTGATTGGCAGTGCTTCACTAAGGTCTCAAGCGATGTTTTTTCCCAGTCCAGCTATCTGAGGTCGTTTAACTGGAGATGGCAAAGACTGAGACCTTTTGCATGCAACGTTCATGTACTACCATTGAACTATAGCCCTTTTGAGCTTGTGAAGACAGACTGAATATGCAGAGAGCAGAAAAAGGCATCTGCAGAGCTGCGGTTCAAGCCCGAGATTACCTGGCTGACTCTCTGGAAGGAGAGCAAGGTGGGAACAAAAGCCAATTCCTGTGATCAGAGGTTCATTCTTCAGAGAGGAAAAGAAATAGGCAGGCCATATGTCACACCCCATAATCCTTCCACACTTCAGCCCGCAGAATTAAGCACTTTTCTGACAGGTTAGCTGCACAGAATGCCAGGGAGTTGTGCACAATGCAATTTATCTGGAAGCTTCCGCTCAGGTGATCCTTAAAGGTAGCATTGGGATTCTTCTGCTTGGCTTACACTGCCTAATAGGAATCTAAGTGATAACCGGTGGGAGGGCACTGAAGCGTTCATGCATGTAGAGAAATCAGATACCCCCCCTTCCTCTCCCAGAATTTCCCACTGGCCTGAAGCAGAAGGGCAAAAATCCCTGAAACGATCCAGATTCATCTGCTGGCAAGCCAGCAAGGCGTAGCTCAAATATCACCAGGACGAGAAGGCACTTTGTAAAAGTCAGTAGCCAAGGTTCAACCCCACTTTAAAAGGGCCAAGTAAGAGAAGCCGAGATGGGGCTACACAGAAAAAGACAGGCTTGGATTTGAATGGCTGAAATTTCTTGATGGCAGGGAGCTGCCTTAGCCTGCCCACCACCACAGCGGTGTCCTTGGGCATAGCCTTTGAGTGGTTGGCAGCTGTTACCTTCTGTGGGGAACATGAAAGAGATGAAGTTTGAGACATTGTTGTGGGAAGGGTGGATCTGCCCTCTGTCCTTGATAATCCTCCCCATCTAGCCCTTGTTGACAGGTATCCCAGGCCGGGGCCCAAACATTGTTTGACTTTGCAAAGGATCTTTAGGCCCTTGCAATTCATAAATCATAGAAATGTAAAGTTGGAAGGGACCTCCAGGGTCATCAAGTCCAACCCCTAGCACAATGCAGGGAATTCACAAATACCTCCCCCACACACACAGTGACCCCTGCTCCATGCCCAGAAGAGGGCAAAAACCCCTCCAGAATCACTGGCCAAACTGGCCTGGAGAAAAATTGTTGCCTGACCCCAAAGTGGCGATCAGCATTTCCCTGGGCATGTAAGAAAGGGCCATGAGAACTAAGCAGTGATGCAATCCTTCCTGCCCTCCCTCTCATGATCAGCCTATGTTCACAGAATCAGCATCGCTGTCAGATGGCCATCTAGCCTCTGTTTGAACACCTCCAAAGAAGGAGAGCCCACCATCTCTCGAGGAAGCCTGTACCACTGAGGAACTGCTCTAACTGCCAGGAAGTTCTTCCTAATGTTTAGCAGAAAACTCTTTTAATTTCAGCCCGTTGGTTCTGGTCTGACCTTCTGGGGTAACAGAAAACAACTCCACACCATCCTCTCTATATGACAGCCCTTCAAGTCCTTGAAGATGGTTATCATATCACCTCTCAGTCATCTCCTCTCCAGGCTAAACATACCCAACTCCTTCAACCTTTCCTCACAGGACTTGTTCTCCAGTCTCCTCACCATCTTCATTGCCCTCCTCTGGACACATTCCAGCTTATCTATATCCTTCTTGCCCATTTTAAAGACAGAAAACAGTATGGAGAGTGTGATTGCCAGCTCTGGGTTGGGAAATTCCTGGAGATTTGGGGATGGAGCCTGGGAAGGGCAGGGTTTGAGGAGCGGAGAGACTCCAGCAGGATATAATGCCATAGAGTTCATCCTCCAAAGCAGCCATTTTCTCCAGAGGAACTGACCTCTGTACAATTGAATTCTGGGACTGTGTGAAAGTGAATGGTTTTTATTGGCTTGACTCAAGTAAATCGCTGCATTTGTTGCCACTGAAGAGTTTAATCTCCCTGTTTTGTCCAGTTTTCATTTTGCTTCCCCCTTTTCTATTCTGTATCCTAGTCAGTTTGATAATGTTATTTTCTAGTTAAGTATCAGTCTAATCTTCTTTCCTTTCTTGGGAAGTGTTGAGCCAAACTGGAAGCTGTGTACACACTAGACTACAAAAAAAATTCCTAACCCTAAAATCTGTTTAGTTCTACATGAGAAAGAGAAAAAGAAGAAGAGTTGGGTTTCTGCTCTTCACTACTCAAAGGCATCTCAGAGTGGCTTACACTCACCATCCCTTCCGCTCCCCACAACAGACACCCTGTGAGGTAGGTGGGGCTGAGACAGTTCTGAGAGAACTGTGACTTACTCAAGGTCACCCAGCTGGCTTCATGTGCAGGAGTGGGGAATCAAGCCCGGTTCTCCAGATTCGAGTCCGCCACTCTTAACCACTACACCAAGCTGGCTCTCTCTTACTACACCAAGCCGGCTCTTCATTTGTCTGCCCTGACACAGGGACCCATTTGGTTAACACCATTGGATATGAACTACACGTACTTCTGGTCTGATCTAGTAGGGCTGATTTTAAGATTATGCTTGTGCTCACCATGGGCAACAAAAACTGGTTGTATCATCATTTTTTGGGGGGGAAAGATCATTCTGTCTCCAGTGACAGATGTTCACTTACAGATTCTTTCTCTTTAGCCCTTCCTTTCCTTTCATCTCCTGCAGACAGCTGGAAGGATGCCAGCGTCATGCAGACTAATGCTTCCACAGTAGCCCATGATTTTGTAACCTTTAAGTTAGCATGCGGTAATGTTTCATTTTATGACCTTCCCAAGAAAATTCCACAAGGCTCAAAGGGTACCGGATGCTGTCACCGGAATTTCAATGCATGGCAAGGTGACCCAAACTTCTCACGCCAGTTGAATGGAAACTACTGTGGTTGCCTTTTTTGGCATCTAAGCTGCCCTTCAGATTTTCCATAGAATGTTCTGCTTGAGGGAGAACTTCTCAGTATGTCCTCCTGTTTTAATTCGTACTTTCGTAGAGGCGGACAGAGGGTCTGTGCTAAATGGACTGTCTTTTTTAAAACCAATAATCTCATATTTAGCCTCAAATAATTGGCAATTGCCTGGCACTTTAGTGAAAACAGAAGGAAAATATTAATTAGGGCCATCACCTGATTAAATGAATTTTTAGCTTGCGAGGCATCTGCTTTTTAGCCATTCCAGTGATTTTTAAAATTGGTATTATTTATGATTGCCACATGCACGATGCATTTCAGAGTACCAGAAGACTGATACCTGCCTAGAGGAACTTAGAAAAGAAAATATATGATTGAAATATGCTTCAGTTTTCCACCCGGATTTACCAGTTTAAACATAACCATGCCTTAGTCCAGTGGCACCTTCGTGTGCACGTATACAAAAGCTTATACATTGAATAAAACTTTGTTGTTCTTAAAGATGCCCCTGGTCTCAAACTTTGCTTTGCTGCTTCAGACCAAGACGGCTACCCACCTGAATCTAGTTTAAACATAGGTGGACTTAAAAAAAAACAATATGAGGAATGTTAAAAATGTAAACACAGTCCTTCTAGGTCTAGCCCTCATTTGATGTAACGTGAAGCATACGAAGCTGCCTTCTATTGAGGCAGACTATTGGGCCATCTAGCATCGTAATACTAAATGTCTACTCCGACTGGTAGCAGGGGCGGACTAGGAAGTTTAAATGGCCCGGGAATAAGCCAAGTCCAGCAGTTGCTGTGATGCTGTGTTCCAGCACTGCAGGGGTCATTCAACTCTGACCTAGTCAGCAATGCCAGCAATGGCCCCCAACTCACCTACTGCCAGAGTGGCAGTGCAGGAGTAGGCAACAGGTTAGCTGACATGGATTGTTGTTTTTGTTGAAGAGACCGAGCTAGGTGACTCCTGCCGTGTCCTGGACTGGGCCCATCAAGTATGAATGGCCACTCCAGCCCAACTGGCTGTGGCAGTCATATAAAGTAAGGACCGATTTCCCACTAGCACTGCCCCGGTGTTCTTCCTCCGTTTGCCCCGGTGCTGTGCTTGAATTTCACACTATTTGCCATGGAGTGCATTTTGACCCGCGGCTCCGCCTGATCTTCCCCGCGGTTTCAGTGATCCTGGTTTTTGAGGATAATTGAAGCCGCGGGGAAGATCGGGTGGAGCCGTGGGTCAAAATGCGCCCCGTGGCAAACAGTGTGAAATTCAAGCACAGCACCGGGGCAAACGGAGGAAGAACGCCGGGGCAGTGCCTGTGCGAAATTGGTCAAGGCCTTTTACTGCACTTTCTACCTGAGGACTTTTAGCCAGAGGTACCAGGAAGTGAACCTGAAACCTCTTGCATATGATGGGCATGCTTTCCGAGTGGGGCAGCTCTTTCAAGAGACACCTCTTTCAAGATTGCTCCCAATTCCCCCCCCTTCCCCATGCTATAGCTGGGACCCAGATGACTCAAGATAGCCCAATCTCTTCAGATCTTGGGAGCTAAGCAGGGTTGGCACTGATTAGTATTTGGATGGGAGACCACCAAAGAAGTCCACAGTCAGTATACAGAGACAGGCAATGGCAAACCATCTCTGAACGTCTCTAGCCTTGAAAACCCTCTAGGGTTGCCATAAGTTTGTTGTGATTTGATGGTACTTTCCACTACCACCACTATAGCTGGGGAAACCCTTGTATCGAACCATTTTAAATCCTAAAGTCCGTCTCAGTCCAACCATTTTAAATCCTAAAGTCCGTCTCAGTCCGTCTCAGTCCAACCCCCCCCCCCCTTCCAAAAAACCAAAACCTTAAAGCCAAAAAATGAGAGGTCACACAAGAAAGTATCATACATCTTCATTCCTTAGTCCAAGAAAGCTCTGCTCTTCTAATTCAAGATGAGATTACGGGAAAGGATTTTATAATGTGATTGTTTCCCCCCCCCCCCCTCCTGTAAACAAGATGAAAATAAGTGGCAATATTTTAAAATTTGTTGGCATGTCTAAATTTGCCTGGGGGAAAGAAAGTTGCACTTTTGCTTCTCTCTGTATTTCTGTAAATATAAAAAACAGACCAGCAGGCTGTAGCTTGGATAATTAGATACGTTACATATTATTAAATTAGCTGAGGGGAAAATAAGGGAAGCTTATGCAGATAAAAATCAAAGCTCTTGGTAGGGGAGAAGGATTTATCTCCACAGGCATGGTGTTTGTAACTAGCACTCTTTCTCGTACTCTGGATGAAATGTTAGCAGTGTGGGTCAGTGACTAAAGCAGGACCTGAAATTTCATATCTCTGACACATACTTTAGGGGAGAGGCTGTGTCTCAGAAACAGACTATGTGCAGTGGAAGTAGGACATCTCAGTTTCCGTTCCTGGTAGGGTTACCAACCCAGGGTTGAGAAATTCCTGGAGATTTGGGGATAGAGTCTTGGGGAGGGTGGGGTGTGGCAAGAAGTGGGACCTCAGTGAGATACAGTGCCATAGAGTCCACCCTCCAGAGCAGCCATTTTCTCCATGGCACCTGATCTCTGCTGTCTGCAGATCAGTTGTAATTCCAGGAAGTCTCTTGGCCCCACCTGGATGTTGGCAACCCTATTCCCTGGAGTCTAGGATTGCCAGCTGTGGGTTGGGAAATACCTCGAGAATTTGGGGGCAGAGCCTAGGGAGGGCAGAGTTTGGGGAGGGGAGGAGCCTCAGCAGGATATAATGCCATAGAATACATCCTCCAAAGAAGCCATTTTCTCCAGAGGAATTCATCTTGCTCATCTGGAGATCAGTTTCCCTGGGCCCTTTCTTACATGCCCAGGGAAATGCTGATTGCCACTTTGGAAGCAAGCAGAATTTATTGTATTATCCATAGGCCATAACAAAGTCACTCTGGAAGCAATTCTTCTACAGGACAGTTTGGCTGGGGATCCTGGAGGTTTTTTGTCATCTTCTTGGCATGGGACAGGGGTCACTGTGTGTGTGTGTGTGTGGGGGGGAGTTATTTATGAATTTCCTGCATTGTTCCTGCAGGGACTAGATGACCCTGGAGGTCTCTTCCAACTCTGTGATTCTATGAATTATATTAGCAGGAGATTCCCCAGGTGCCACCTGAATGTTGGCAGTCCTACTGGTGTCTCTAATTAAAATGCCCCATGAGTTGCTACCAGTCAGAATACACCATGCTGACCTTGATACTTCAATTAGAGTGACTCAGTATAGGCATTATCATGTGTATTATTTTGAATCTCAGTTTTCTTATCTGTAAAATGGAGATAGGAGGGCCTTAATGATGTTGTCTACAGAATAAAGACAACAGACTGAAATAATTGTGCATCAAAAATAAGCATTAGATAAAGGAGATGCATTTATTGTATTCATGACATGATCCTTCTTCTCCCAGGATATACCGTACTCAAAAGGAAGATGACCCTGAACGTAGGACAACCCCCTTTAAAATGTTACACACACACACACACACACACACGCACACACAAATATTAGATATATTTGTCACATGTATAGAAATGTAAGGCAACACCTTTTTTGATGGCACACCTGTGAAACAACCTTGCATTTGAGTAAATATTTTATTTGAACCCCCCTTCTGACTACAGCCTACATATTTTAAAAGCTTGTCATAATGTGGAAAGCTGGTACAAAATGTTTTATCTGTCTACTGATTAAAATAAAAACTCTGTCATTTGGTTTTTGGAAAATATTTCTATTGTTTCCGGTAAACCAAACAAAAGTACAACGTTAAACAAGACCACAAGATAATAACTGAGGATGCTGGCCCCACTCTTCAAAATAACTAGGTAGGCTTGACCCACCCTGAATTCCTTCCCTGGGTATGCCAACATGATGAATATTTTTTAGCCTACTAATTGGTTATATTAATCAACTAATGTCTCAAAAGGTTCTTGCCCCCTCAATTAATTGAGTAGATCACTTTTCTGAAAAGCAATGGTTTTCACACAAATATCTATGAAAACTGCTCTCTCAGTTTTGCCTCTTCTGAGATGATGCCTGCTGTAATTCATGTAGGTGTCATGAAGAAGAAGAAGAGGAGGAGGAGGAGGAGGAGATTGGATTTATACCCCAACCTTCACTTGGAGTCTCAGAGCGGCTTACAAACTCCTTTCCTTTTCCTTCTCCACAACAGATAACCTGTGAGGTAGGTGAGGGCTGAGAGAGCTCTTTTCAGATCTGTCCTTGAGAGAACAGCTCTGACAGAACTATGGCTTGCCCAAGATCATCCAGCAGCTGCACATGGAGTTGTGGAGAATCAAACTCGGTTCTCCCAGATTAGAGCCTGCGCACTTAACCACTACACCAAACTGGCTAGGGTTGCCAAGTTCCCCCTCGGGGAAGGGCACCTCCTGCTCCCAGTAGGCCCTCCCTGCTTCACTCAGCTGGGCAGCAGGAGAAAAAGAGAAGGAAATCGGGGTGTATGGCCAGTGGCCTGACTCACTGATGTCATTCTGGAAGTGATGTCAGTGTGTTCCCTGGGGACGCTAGCTAAAACTCTACCATAGAGGTAATGACAGAGTTCAACCACTGAGTTTTTTCCAGATGCTAGATTAACCCTGGAAACACACTGATATAATTTCTGGTTGTGCTGGAGGTAACATCAGTGCGTTGCCAGTGTTATCGCATCTCTGGTGAGCCCCTGTCCCCCAGAGCAGTGAGTCTCCTACTGTTTGCCAGTCTCATGCTTGTAACTCAAGCTCAGGTTATGCTTTGTTCCCCTTCAAAATGATTCATTTGACATTCATATGTTAATTTATGCACAGCAAACTGATTAAGCAATCCATCTACTAAAACCCAAACAAGGAATCAACTTCATGTGTCTTCTGTCAGGGGAGAACCGTAAAACGCTTTGTGTCAGAGTCAAAGAAATATCTTTCAAATCCCCACTCATGACATGGGAGCTCACTGGGGGACTTTGGGCCAGCCACTCTGCCTCAGCCGAACCTACCTCACAGGGTTGTTGTGAAGATAAAATAGAGGCGAGGAGAATGATGTAAGCCCCTTTGGGTCCGCATTGTGGAGAAAGGCGGGATACAAATGAATTAAATGAATAAAATACTCAAAAGTGTCAGGAATGGGCAAACGGATCAACATAAGCCGCACTGTGTTATTACCTTGATATTCCGTCCTCTCCCCCAATTTACAATTTCAGTGACCTTTCAGCAATGTGCATGGGAGTGACTGTGATGTCATCAGTATCATAACAATAATTAAAGTAATGAGATTAGTAAGTAAAAAGGTTTCTTAATTTGTTCTTTTGCATATACATCAGACATAAATACTGCTTTACAGATACATATTGATTTATTTTATACTTTGCATTCCCCCAATGGCGACTGAAAGAAGTTTATATCATTCTCTTCTCCAGTTTATCCTCAAAACGAAACGGAGAGTGACGGATCCAAGGTCACCCAGCAAGCTTGCCTTCCACGGCAGAGTCAGCATTCGAACCCAGGTCTTCCAGATCCTGATATGACACTCTAACCACTACACTGCACTGGCAAAGGATTGTCTGATTTGATAGGGATAAATGATGCATGCAAAGCCATATGGAGAACAATCCTAAACAGATTTGCCTGGAAGTAGATCCCCTTTAATTCAATGGGGCTTACTCCCAGGCAAGTGCCCTTAGGATTGCAATGAGCAAAAATGTAATGAAAATACTATCTTAAGCCCCTGAAGCCATAGGCGTAGAGTACAGGGGGGCTCGAGGGCTTGAGCCACCCCTGAAATGTCTGGGGGGAGGGCTCAGCCACCCCCCGGAAAATGGAGCGCCTGCCGCCATGCCTCCCCGGGTCCTTCCGAGGCCCGGCGGTCGCAGCTAGAGAGGGAAGGGGTGGCTGGGGGGGGGGAGAGGCACTGGCAGCAGCGGCTGGTGGGCCTCGGAAGGGCCTGGGGAGGCGGAGCGGTTTCCCGGGGGGGGAGAACATCGTCCCAGCGAGTGCGTGCGCTTTGTGTGCGCGCTAAGGAGCCCCCGCCCCCCCCGGAATTTCCAAAACTCTACACCCCTGCCTGAAGCTGCTCCTTGCCCGAGGCTCCATGTGGTGGGACCGGCACTGAGACAACATTCTTGTCGGACTGAGTTTCACTTAGTATCACCAAGTGGCTAGACCTCATTAAGAGATAAAAAATGGTATCACCTATGAACAGACTGTGGAATATCTCTGTATACTCAAGGGACTCCCCAGGCATGCAGAAAAAAATGTTATATGAATTGAAAGAAAATGATACACCCTCCCCACCCAAAGAATGAGAACTGACTATGTCCCAAGAGACATGGGAGTGGTGGAGAGTCAGGTAAGTGGAAGGGGAAAGGTAAATTTAGTTGCCTTAAATCCCTGATACTTCATAGGATCCTGGAAGGAGATTGGGGGGGGGGGGGATGGGAGAGTGACACTCCAAAATCTTCCCCCATGGGTCTCCACCTTGAATCTAACAATGAGTGAAAACCTGTGTGGTGTTTTCAGAGTTAACACTAATTCTATCAGACTGGCAAGAAGCAGCCTATTCCCTCTGCCAGAGGATGAATCCACACAAGCAACAATTACTCACTGTGCTAGGAGCAACAGCTGCTGAGTTTGGGAGCCTCTCACACTCGCCTTGATGCCGGAACCGCAACTGGAAGGTTTCTTCGTTCATGTGCAGCTGAGACAGGCAGAACTTCCGGGAGATATTTGAATTTGAAATGGAACGTTCCAACCGCCACCATCCTGGAACTCTGGCATGCATGAGAGAGGGCAGATTCAGAGGGCCATAGAAATGTTTTTTACATGGGAGTTGGGTAGTTTAAAGCTTTTGTTGTATAATATACTGCAAGATAGCCCTTTAATCTCCTCAAAGCAGTACACTTCTGTTGTGTTTGTTTAGAATATGAAGCAGTAATAGCTTGAAAAGGGCTCTGGTATCCTAAAGCTCCAATTCCTATTCGCTGATTAATAAAGACTCCCATTGGTCCTAAAACCAATCTAGATACCCAATCACTGAGCCCTGCTTGGGTCCAATAGTATTGCTTGTATATAGTTACATTGTTGAAAGTTATGTGTTGGAACAGTATAAATGAAAGTGCTGCTCTCATAGAGTTGTCTTTTGAGCTGAACAATGTCACTGAATAAAAGCCTGTTTGTTTGGATTCATCACCTCCTGCTCAATACTTAAAAACTTCAGTAGGAGGGGGGGAACTCTCCTCTATTATTTAATTTCTTTATTTAAAACACAGTGACTACATTTCTGTGCAACTACACAATGAAGCTTCCAGTGCAGTTTGCGGTTTCTATCCTGCCTCCCCAGAAGCTCATCGTGGCTGACGGAGCATCTCTTAAAAGCTAATAATAAGAAAGGTGAAACCAGTAAGTGAATACTAGAAACCACACAAAACCCCTAAGCTACATCAAAACACCCCCAGTCACTAGACACCCCTAGACACATCAGCTCCTGAAGGAACTCTGAACGTCACTACCTAGAATCCTCCTCAAATATGAGGGCTTTGTGCCATTTACTAAAGATGTGGAGCTATGCATGTAACTGAACCTCCTAAAGAAGATTGTTCAAAATCTTGGGGCAATCACCAAAAAGGCCCTAATGCAGATGCCTTTACTTCTCCTACCAATGGATACGGAGTAAGGTCCTTGGTAGGGTTGCAGCTAGTGAAAGATCGGGGCATGGAGTCTTACTTTTTTAGCAGTGTGATGACATCATGACATCACTTCCAGTGCAAACCAAAAGTGACATCATCACACTGCAACAACACTGCAGTATTTGCCCCAACCATAGGCGTCAACTACGGGGGGGCTTGAACCAAAATGGAGTGCCCGCTACCACGCCTCCCTGCCGCACATCCCCAGGCCCTTCCTAGGCCCGCCCGCCTGCCACCACCTCTCCCCCCCGGCCTGGCCACTCCATCCCTCCGTCCAGGGGCCAGTTGGGCAAATGCCCAGCATACTGGTGTCACCTGGAAGTGACGCCATCATGTTGGGCACGTTGCCGGGGTGACGCTCTAGCAATAGAGTTTCAGGGTGATTGCCAGAGCATTGCCCCGGCAACGTGCCCAGCATGATGGCGTCACTTCCGGGTGATGCCAGCACGCTGGACATTTGCCCAGCTGGCCCCTGGATGGACGGATAGCAGGATGGAGGCAGGAGTGGCCAGGCTGGGGTGGGGGGAGGCAACGGCGGGGACATGGTCCCGGCGTGCGTGCACGCTTTGCGTGCACACACACAAGAGCCCCCCCTCGAGGATTTTAAAACTCTACGCCCCTGGCGCCAACCATAGAGTTTTGGGGGGATGCTAGAATGTTGCCTGATGTGATGTCACTTCCAGATCTTGCCAGAATTGATGTCATGGCATTGACCTCACACCAATAGCCTCACCCCTTTTCCCTGGCATTTTCCCCTGGGCACCTAGCTGAGCAGCCACAGGCAGAACCAGTGTGGGGTGGGAGTTCTGGTCTGAGTCCTTAGAGATAATCTAAATGGCTTTAGAGGGCAACCATATGAGAGAAGACACTTTCTAAAATACTAAGTGAATGGCTGTGTTGTGAGATCAGCTCCATAGGCGAGGGCTGCATTTATATCACTAAATATAGATTCAGTGTCCCGTAACTCATTTTATTCTCCTCCCTTCCAATAAACCTACCACACTGGATGGTTTAAAGATTTAGGTTTTTCACCTCACTTTCCCCAATTGATGCGTATGGGTGAAGTGAAAAATTCTAATTTGCATGAATGATGCAGAGAATGCTCTTAAATCACAGCAAAATGGAAGACGGGGAAATCCTGGGGTGAAGGCAGTATGTGGAGTTTCTCTGTATATTCATCTCTCCTTCCTCTCTGTTATAAAACTTGCCCCTCCCATCACTGTTACACCGTATTTTGACAGGTTTTATTTTTGTTGCTTTCCCTCAATGCCTGAACAATGGCTGGTCTTTCTGTCTTTGTGACAGGTTTATAAAAGACCAATAGGCCTTGGCAGGTATTTAGGCCTTAATCTAGGCAGGCTCCTTCCCCATTTTTAAACAAATTACTTTTAATATTACCTAGGCATTAATGTTTAAGAGAGGATACTGTTCCTGCTCCATAACCGCTTTTCATAAATGTTTTAATACTTCCAAGCTTGAACTCCACTGAGGTCACTTCAAAGATTTCTAATAAATCTTTCTTTCTCTCACCAATGCATTGCTGCGTGGCCTGCATGAGGGAAACGAAGCATTGGTTCCTCTCAAACAAATCGAAAAGACAATTGCTTTTCCATTGGGAAGTACTAGGAGTGCATAATTCTTGGGAGGCGGGAAATTAAAGGGACATTGCCAAGACTGGTATTAGGTAGAGATGTGTGAGTCCTTGAGAAATGTACTCTCGTCTTATTTAAGGGTTTTTTTGCTTGCCCTGAGAGTCCTCAGATGTTTTACCTGAGGAAGAATTTCCAGATTTTATTTATTTGTTTATTTATTTTATTTATTTATATCCCACCCTCTTTGCATAGCAGGCTTAGGGCGGGTTACATCAAATTTGGTAGCAAATACAATATACAAAAATTAACACAATTAAAACACTAGTAAAATACCACAATAACCTTCATCTGGTGCAGTTGTCATTACAATTAAAACCTCACAGATACCATCTCTGGTATGCAGTTCTGACCCACTGAGGGGAGGACCAATAAAGAGGGAGTGATGTCCATCGCCCTAGTTAAAAGCCTGGTGGAAGAGCTCCATCTTGCAGGCCCTGTGGAACTGCAAAAGGTTCCACAGGGCCCTGATCTCATACAGGAGCTTGTTCCACCAGGTAGGGGCAAGGGCTGAAAAGGCCCTGGCCCTAGTTGAGGGAAGATGGACGTTCCTGGGGCTGGGGACCACCAGAAAATGTTGACTGGCAAATCATAAAGCCCTTCAGGACTCATAGAGGGAGCACTTTGAATTTCCCTTTATCCTAAGAAAGGAATGTTGCTGGTCTTATCAAAACTTCTCAGACTTCATGAGGAGATTCCAAGTAAGGTTTCCAGCTCCAGGGTGGGAAATTCCTGTAGATTTGGGGGCGGCGCCTGGGGAGGGTGGGGTTTAGTGAGGAGAGGGACCTCATTTTCTCCAGGGGAACAGATCTCTATTGTCTGGAAAAGAATTGTAATTCCAGGAGATTTCCAGGCCCCACCTGGAATTTGGCAACCCTACTTCCAAGTTTACTTCAAATTTATCTCCAGACAATGGCTGTATTCAGAAGTCATGAACAAATTACAGCTCTTTTGTGCCATGAATAAAGTTGCCAATGCTGGACTGAGAAATTCCTGGAGATTTAGGGAGTGGAGCCTGGGGAGGGCAGACTCTGGAGAGGGGAGGGACCTCAGTGGGGTATAATGCCATACAGCCCACCCTCTAAAGCAACCATTTTATCCAGGGGAACTGATCTCTGTAGTCTGGAGATCAGTTGTAAATCTGAGGGATCCTCAGGTCCCACCTGGAGGCTGGTATCCCTATAATCCTCACAACAACCATGTTATATAGGATAAGGTAAGAGAGCATGACTGGCCCAACATCAAACAGTCAAAGGGGGAACTTGACAAAGAGGGGACTTGAACACTACACCACACTGGCTCCACAAACTCCCTACTCTTTCAAACACGCTTGGCAAATAAAAGGGGAAAAAAACACCAGAACTGCTATGAACTTTTAGAGGCCCTGTTGGAAATTTTGTGCAGTTTCCAGAAGTGGGTGGAAACAAGGGCAAAAATTACAGCGAGTTGTCCCCTGGAGATCTGACCCCTTCAGTTTCAAAGAATCGTTCTCTGATTGCATTTCCTCCATCAGTCCTCTGTGTCTAGTTTTGGCTGGATTGTGGCAGGTTAATTTCCAGAAACAAAAAACTGGGCATGGCCTCCCACAAAGTGTGGTGGGTGAAATGGTATTCATTTAATTTGTATGTATTGTATAAGGTAATACCAAAAAACTATGAGTGGATGAGCAACGATTGCCACTAGAGGGAGATGTCAGCATAGGCATCAAGATGGGAAGCACTATGCATATAGATCTCTCAGGCAGGCCAGGATTACTGTCAGCCTTAGGCCAGGTTCACACACGAAGGTCCATTATTTCCCATCATTCCATTCTTCAGTTGAACGGATGAATTGACTGAACTGAAAAACACAGTGCTTAAGGTGACGTCAGATGATGTGAAAGTTCAACTTGTGAATATACGATATATGAGGGCCCTTTCATACATGCTTCTTCCTGAAGGCATATGAGAATCAATTCACACAACCAGGCTGAGATGGGGCAAATGGGCTGCACACAGGTAGATTTCATTCATTTTCCCAATCTTCTGCGCAGGTGCATGGCCCTTGTTTGTCAGGAGCTACCACTCAACCCACATGGCTGACAGAACTGGGCTTTCATTCTTCAATGTGAATGGAAGAGACTGAGGAATCAAAGACGTTTTTATGTAAGTCCTTTTATTCAAGCTGCCCTGAGCCTGCTTTGGCAGGGAGGGAAGGTATAAATCGAATGAATAAAATAAAATAAATAAAATAAGATGGATTCTGGATGGATGACTTTTAAACACGGATGCAATCTGGATCTTCTCTTTCCTTCGAGGCAGTCATACTGTTGCTTCACAATATGCTCAGATTCTCTCAGCCTAAACTACCTCACAGGGCCGGTATGAGAGGGAAAATGTTTGCACACCAATCTAACTTCTCAGAGTTATGGTGGGGAATATAAGGATAATTTTCATTTTTTAAAACATAATTTGAAGTCATTTGCAGGCTTAAATTAGCTGTGATTTCAGTGGGCTCTTATGGAAATGTAAACCCACTGAGTCCTGTTATAAATGGAACACTGTAACAGTAGCACTTTAAGGCTGTAGTCACATGGTCATTTTGATCGGATTTCACCACTGTTCCCTCTCACATTTAAAATTGCTGATCACACGCCCGCTTCTGTCTCCCACACTGAAGTGGGCTCACTTGTGCAATCTTCCTGGTTCCCTAGCGAGTTTTCCTCCACCCAGAAAATCTAGTACTTTCTGGGTATTTGCAGGTTGAATCTGCGATTTCACCGATCTGGACAGCCATTTCTTGCAATGATTGTGATTAGGTCATCTGAACATCCTTCTTGAGATGGTTTCCCCCTCCCAAGCTTCCGTCGTTGTATGCATGAGCAATCCTGCACTGAATAAATTCAGTGTATAAACGTTCAAGCACACATCTAGACTCCAGTGCTTGGTTGTACGTCGTCAGTTAATTTTGTTTACTATTGGAGGGGGGGGGGGGGGGAACCTACAAAAACAAGGGAGTATGGTGAGTCCCAGTGGGAGCGGTGAATCGGCCATGTGCATATGCGCATGCGCAAAGGCATTTTTTTAAAAAAAAGCCACACTGCCACTTGGGTGGCATGGCTATCTGGATGGTGCCTAGAGCCTAACTGCGTGATGCAAGCGGTTCAGAGAGTTGTGATCATCCCAACCTGATTATTGTCAGTGTATTAAAAAAATGAACCAATGTAATCCAGCTTTTCTATTTCTCGTTTCTTTCTCTCACTGTGATATAATTAGATAATTTCACCATTTTTGTACTTTCTACATACTTTCCAGACAATAATCGATAGTAGGAATTTTCTTATCTTTCCAGTTAAGCCACAATACAGATGGTGCCTGCAGTTCATTTATGATAAATTCAATATTATAGCTTTCTTTTAGGTTATTTGTAGGGCATGTTTCAAGATCATTAGACAACTCATATCCTGTGATATCTTTAATTACCTTAATTATCGCTGTCCAGTAACTTTTTATCCTTGAACAAGCCCACCACTTCTGTATGAAATCTGCCAATAATACATAAGAATTCTCTTTTAGTGGTACATATAATAATGTAGATATGCCTTTTGTGCCAAGTTCACTTCCACTCTGTGATAATGCACAGCCCACATCCTTTCTTTGTTTTATTGGAAATGAACTATCTTGCGAGATTACTTCATGAGATCTTGGCAACATTTTGGATTGTGGGTTGCATTGGTTATCTAAAATGGCTGCCAAGATCTTATAAGATCACCTGGAAGTTTCATTTTGAAACTTGATGGGTTTGGGAAGGGGAGAAGACCAGGGCAGGCATGAAGGTCAAGAAGAAGAATCAGGGTAGAAAAGGAGGAAATAAATGGAGAGATGGAGGAGGGAGGGAAGGAAGGAAGCAAGGAAAGCAGAGAGGCTGCAGGGGGCCAAAGAGGCAGAGGGAATAAGGTTGCCAGGCTGCCAGTTATGGTAGGAGACCTCCTTCTGGCAATCCTCTCCTCCCACAGTAACAGGAGGGAAAAAAATCACCAGCAATTCCAAGAAAAGTGTGATGTCACTTCCAGGTTTCCCCTGGAATTTACGTCACAACATGTTGATGGTACCTCCTCATGTCCATGCTCCCTAGGGTTGCCAAGTAGTTATGCGATCGTAGCGGGGGGGGGGAGTCCTTTTGCTCCCGGGAGTTCCCTGGTGCATGCGCTTTGCACACGTGCCGCAATGATGTCACCCAGAAGTGATGTCATCATGTCGGGAACGTTGGGAGCGGGACCACTCAAATTCGAGGGAAAAACATAGAGTTTTCCCTCAAATTGTAGAGCGTCCTTCCCGAAACGTGCCCGACGTGATGACGTCACCTCCGGATGATGTCATTGCGCTGGGCACGTCTATGCAGCCTGGCAATTTGGGGGTGGGGTTCCCCCTGGCAGCCCAATCCGGGCCAGTGGGAAGCGGGCCTCTGGAGCGGAGGTTTCCCTGCCCCCCGGGGGGACTTGAGAACCCTGATGCTCCCTCAGACTCTCACTGGTTGCCAGGCTTTGAAGACATAAACACATGAATCTCCCTTATACTGAATCCAACCCTTGGTCCATCAAGATCAATATTGTCTTCTCTGACTGGCAGCTGCTTTCCAGAGTCTCAAACAGAGGTCCTTCATATTACGTACTGCCAGGGATTGAACCTGGGACCTTCTGTGCCTATGAGGGAAGATGATATGAGAGGGAAAGCAGCAGATGAGGAAGAGGGGAGCTGAGAGAGGGAGGAAGGTGAGAGGCAAGGAAGGAAGAAGGGAAAGGAGAGTGGCCGTGGAGACTATTGATGGACTGAAAGCAGGGGGGGGGGAAGGGACAAGTGGGGAAAGAAGCAGCAATCCCTACATCCCTCCAGCCCTAAATCCATTTGGGGCCCATTCTCATAGTTGCCTGGCGTTCCAGCCACAGAACTCTAGAGCCATGTAGTGTTCCTGAGCCCAGGAAGGCTGTTGAGGTCAGGAGGCTTTCAATCCCGTGTCCTGAAATGCAGGAGATATCCAGTTGGCAAGCTGTTCAGCGGCCTGTCTGTGCTCCTTCCAAAAGTGCTGGCAGTCGCTTTCTCTTCAGACCTTGAACATAGAGAAGACAGGTGTCTGTAGAATTCTGGAACCCAGGAAATTGCCTGGCTTGTTTCCATAGCTGGGCCAGCAATGGGTTGCGGCATGACTCACTTCAACCCGAGCTGCAGCTTTTATGTGTCAAAACTCAGAACACTCTAGGGGCCTGAGCCGGCTTCCCTGAGTTTGAAACAGAGCTTGAAATTGTGCTGAAAAGGTGGTTCTTGGAGAAAGGCATTTCAGCTGAATTAATTATCCTAGAATCAATCCATTGAGAAGCATCAGGCGATAACCTCAGCTGGTCTAATCGTCAATCATGCTTGCAGTTCAGGATATTACTCTGGACATATCGATAGAGCCATTATTTCTTCCCTAAATTTATGTACTTGTTATATTTTTGACCATCTTGACGTCAAAGATTTCGGGGGGGGGGGGGGGGGGAGGAGAGAGAGAGAGAGAGAGAGAAGATGGGTCAAAGTCTCCAGCATTTTTGGCTCTTGCTGAAAAATCTCTTGTCGGTTCATTAAATGTTTTTCGCCTGTACCTTCTCGTGAGAAGAAATCTGTTTGGGAAATTAGTAATGTTCAGTAATGCAGCTTTGTGTATTCCAGGTGGAACTATTATAAACATGTCTCTCGACCTAGACAAAGACTAGGGGGGGAATTAGGGTTTTCCTGTCGTGTTTTGTGAAGAAATATAATAGCTGTCTCACAGTAGGATTTCTTTTTCTTTTGGCATAGATAAAAGTACTTTCAGTTTATGACCAGTGTGCATGAGCAAGTGAGGAACAGCTTGGTCAATGCACTGATTAATCCAGTATGGTCCTCTCTGTATGGTTGCGCTCCCAGAATTCCATCCTGGGCCCTATAATATCTCTAGAACAGGATAAAAGAACATAACAAGAGCCCTCCTGGATCACAAAGAGGTCTTTTGAGTTCAGCATCTTCCTTCAAATAGTGCCCCTGGAGGGCCATCAAACTGGGCATAGAGGCCATGACATTGTCTCCTATCACTGGTATTGCTGTCTTTGGATATGGAGGTTCCTTTTAGTCCACGTGGCTACTAGCCATTGATGAACTCCCCCCACCCCCCGAGTTGAGCACCTTGTACAGTAGCATTGATGGTTTGTTTAGCAATTCAAAATTAGTAGTATTTCAAGTAACTGTGCTGGTCCAGATGGCAGGATTCAGCATGGTGGCTGGCCTGAACACTGTTGTTGGCGCATGCTTGCAACTTACTACTCATTGGGATTGTATGATGCAGGGCGATCACGGGCAGATTATGCATAATTTAAAATACATATTGGCTTGGTTCACATGTTGGATTGTTAACTCTGATTTAGGAAATTGCTGGAGGTTTGGGGGTATTGCCTGAGAAGGGCGAAGACTGGAGAAGGGGGGGAAGCTTGGCGAGGATGTGGTGCCACAGAGTCCACCCTCTGGACCTGCCATTTCCTCCATGGGAATTGACACCTGCAGTCTAGAGAACAGTTGTAATTCCAGGGAAACTCCAGGCTCCACCTGAAGGTTGGCAACCTTATCTGGATGGTACACAAAACCACTGATTGATTAAACTATCCAGGGTCAATGTCATCATCTGAATGCAGGCCAACTCCAGCTAGGATTTGTTAGGGTATGGTCACACCAGATTTGAAACCAGGGTTTGAAACTGGTTTACTTTTAGTCTCAAGCAATGCTCCCTCTAAGCTGTGGAGTCTTGTGAGCAAAAAATCTACTTTGTAAACTACGGGCATTAAAGTTGTGAGCAGGTGATTTGGCTACTGCATAAATTAGTTTGCTCTGAAGCCATCCTTCCTGAGCTAAGACAAAAATGTGTGAGCGGAGGCTAAAAAACTGTGAGCTAGCACACACTAACTCAGCTTAGAGGGAACACTGGTCTCAACTATGGTTTAATAAGGCATACATATCCTGCCTTATTCTCTGGTGCTGAGATGTCAGTCAGGTCTCTGTGGGGGAGGTGCAGGAGAGAGAAAAGATGCGGAAACCAACCTTCGTCAAGCAAACGAGGATTTGAATGATTGTCTGATTTAACAAACTAACCATAGTAAAAATAAACCAACTGAAAAGCAGTCTTCTAATTAGAATCATACAGAGGTGCTGTGAAAGGCATTAAGATTCTAAAGGAGGAAGAAAATATACTTAAGGGGGGATATTAGGAAAAATCTAATATTGTCAGAGTATTATAAGAGTGTCAGGAGAAAAAGCTGACAGAGACCTGAGTAAAAAAGGGAAAGATTTTACTGAGCAACTTAACGAAACATCTTGTAACCAATACGCTTCCTTTACCAATAAAGTTTTATCTCGTTTATTGTTAACCCAGAGTCTTATCCTCAGAACCACATAGTCCAACGAAGGAGCCCTAGAGCTTGGGCACAACACTGTGGGAAAGGTTAATTAAAGACTGGAATTAAATTCCTTGTGGCAGCATTACATACACTGAATGAGAGAAAGAAACAACAAGAAATTTAAAACCACATCATACCTAACGACACAAAATAAAAGAGAGGTACTGTGGCATAGTTGTACTTGTGTGGTTCCAAGCTCCATTCAAGATACTGTTACTTACCTTCTAAGTTCTTCATGGTATGTGGCTCATATATCTGAAAGACCACCTCTGTCTGAAAGACTACCTCTCTCTGTCCCATGCACCAGCCATGGTCCTCAGAGCAGTCCTTGGAGATTGTTCTTTACAACCAGGTCTTGCATACCAGGAGAGCTCACTGATGACATGTCTTTATAGTTGCCACCACCCTGTGGACAGGTTTACCAGATAATAGCAGCCTTGAAGACTCAGAAGTCCTGAGCATTTTGTGGGCTTGGGAACATGGCTGCTGGACATTGTCTTTTGGTTCTTCCTATTGGACATCTCTTGTTTGCTGCTGTATTTGATATTTGACACCAGCCTGTGTGTGATGGCATACCATATTTATTGTTATGCTGTGGTTATTTTATTGTTGCTATATATCAGTTCTGAAGGCAACAGCCTAAGAAGTGCACCATTGCAAGAGGCTGCACAAACACGCAACTATGCCAAAGACAACAAGGAACCAGCTTTTGAGTTGTGCCTATGTTATTTTGGAAATCGGTTATTTTTCTGTTTTTGAACTGATATATGCGTCATGCAGTCACTCTTGTCTTTCTATGTATATTTATGATTGTTTCACAGTTCTGTTTTACCAGCCATTGTTGAAGATCATTGAAATGTCTTGATTTATACCTGGGAGAGGCCTTCGGCTGTTATTCTATCCACAGTGGGAGTCATCTGCTGCAGTTACCTTCTGTTTGGAGGTCTATGGACACCATGCATGGAATTACAGAGGAGCCTACTGTTGGTTTTGAATATATTATTTGTTTAAATTATGTTTAATTGTTATGAGCAATCTGTTGGACCAATGTCTATTCACTCTGTTGGGTTGTGACTACTAACCCTTCTCTGTATTTCAATGACTGTAATACATAGTTTTGAACATAGTTAGGAATTGTAGATGGTCTTCCTTTAGTGGATGTTGTTTGTGGCCACACATACAACTATATCACATATATTGCACAGGGCCCAGGGAGGGCCATGGCTTAGGGAGAGAGCTCCTGCTTCATATGCAGAAGAACCCTAGTTCAATCCCCAGCATCTCCAGTGAAAAGGATCAGATAGTAAGTAATGCGAAACAAGACCCCGGAGAACCTTTGCCAGTCTGAGTGGACAACACCGACTTTCATAGACCAGCGTTCTGACTCAGTTTTAGAAAGTGGAGTGAAAGCTGCACTGAGAGCAAATGGGAGAAACAAATAACCAGGAGTAGATTGAATATGGACCGACAAAAAAAATCACATAAGTGGGTTCTAGATCAAATCAAGCCTAAACTCTCCTTAGAAGCTAAAACGACTAAACTGAGGCTAATGTACTTTGGCCACATTGTGATAAGACAAGAGTCACTGGAAGAGACAATAATGGTAGAAATAGTTGAAGGCAGCAGGAAAAGAGGAAGGCCCAACATGAGATGGACTGACTAAGTCAAGAAGGCCATGGCCCTCAATTTGCAAAACCTGAGCAAGGCTGTTAATGATAGGGTGTTTTGGAGGTCATCAATTCATAGGGCTGCTGTCAGTCAGAAGAAGAAGAGATTGGATTTATACCCCACCCTTCACTACCCAAGGGAGTGTCAGAGCAGCTTATAAACTCCTTTCCCTTCCCCTCCCCACAGCAGACACCCTGTGAGGTAGGTGGGGCTGAGTGAGCTCTGACAGAAACTGCTCTTTTTCAAGAACACCTCTGACCAAACTATGGCTTGCCTAAGGTCATCCAGCAGGTGCAAGTGGAGTAGTGGGGAATCAAACCTGGTTCTCCCAGATTAGAGTCTGCAAACTTAACTACTACACCAAACTGGCTGTCACACCAAGCTGGCTTGACAGCACTTAAGACATACATATGTGTTCAGTGGTTAAGATTTCTTGAGCAGGCAAAAGCCAGTTTCATGGAAACTGAATGTGACTGTGTTTTGAAGTATCCAGCAAATAAAACCAACCCCGCCCCCCCCCTCCCCCCCCCCCCCCCCCCGGTCACATAGACCTGTTGTTCAAATTTAGAAATGTGTTGCTTTAAAGACACATGGTATACCCAAGCTGTTTTCCTTTGGGGCTTCCTGACAATTTCAAAACTTTGAGAATCTGTTTCAACAAAGTTATTCATTTGACCAGAACTCCCCAAAGACAATGGTCAGCCTCATTACATGGGTATTCCTCAGCCTCCCTGACTCACTGGCGTTCCTTTCTCTCCCTCAGGCATCAACAAGCTCATGACTTCAAAAGAGCTTATTAATGGCTCAGCTTGATTCTACGCAGTGGCGGGATCTTGCTGAAAATGGGCATGTTCTTGAGATTGACAAGACTTTCTGTATACTGTGGCTGTTTCCAAAGGTCTTTTCTTGATCCGCAGCTTAAAAAACAACATCAACATCAACAGGGAAAGCATACTAATAAAAGAATCCACAGAAATATCGTATAACCAAATATCACAAAAAGCACTGGTTTAGAACTTCCAAAAATACCGATCTCCAAATGTCTTCTGAAATTAGACTATCATGTATTTCCCCACATCAAGCTAGTGGTGCTGGTGCTCTAGACATGCATCCATAAGCAGTCCTTTCTAAAAAATAGGAATTATAACAGAGAAAGCTCAGAACCATACTGGTGACATGAGAACCATCCAGAGGGAAGGCAGAGCTAGAACAATTTGCTGGAAGGATCTCAGCTGGTGGCATGGGCTCATACAGGAAGTGGCGGTCGTTCAGATATATGTCAGATCTACAGGGGTGGATCCTTTGTAGCACTGGCAGAACAGCACTGACAGAAGCAAACTTTCCCACTTCCCTTCCTGCTGCAGCCCTATACCCAATTAAAATATGCCCCCTCAGAAGGCAGGGAGGTTGGCTTCAGGGATGCCAAGCCTCCTGCTCCAGGGGGAGACCTCCTGGCATTCGGGTGCTTTGCCCTCTGGTTCCTGAGGCACTAGCAGGAGAAAATGACAGGATGAAAATGGACTGCATGCTGCAAATACTCTAGAATTTACAAACGCTCTATGATAAAGCCATAGAGTTTTTGTGAATTCTAGAGCATCTAATCACAATTGCTTCCATTTTTAAAATCAGAAGTGACATTAGCACACTAGTGTGCTACTGGCGTATTAAGTCCCACCCCCCAATTTCTTCTAGGGATTGGTGGCTGCAGCCTGTCAGCTCTAGTTGGATCCAATGACTCACTTCTACTCCGGGCTTTTTTTTTTTTGTAGAAAAAGCCCAGCAGGAACTCATTAGCATAATAGACCTCACCCAACAGCAGAAACTCATTAGCATATTAGGCCACAACCCTGACAGTGCAGCTCCCTCCCAGCATCGGCTTTCCCAGGTGCCCCGCAGCTTGTGGGGCGCCTGGGGAACCCGAGAAGGGAAGGCAGTTGATAAGTATTGGAGTCGGGAGTCCGTGGAACAGTGAAACAGCATGATCTTTATTGCTGGTCTGGATGAAGCATACAACCCAGGGCTCGAAGCCCTCCTTTTATGCTGGTCAGGGACAATCCCCTGACCTCACCCAACTGGCCTGATAGGCTATTAGAAGTCTATTTACATTTCATAGGTTCCCTGGGAGAAACCTAGGTACAGGATTGGTGGCCAGTTTGAATCCACCTGGCCTTTGTTCTACCTGGCTGAAGCTCAGGTAGTTTCTTGGCCATGTGCTCTGGCCATGCTCTGGCCATGTGCTCTGGCCATGCGGTCGCAATGAAGGGAGCACATGGCGACCACATGGTCAATACATAACAGCAGTTTAAACTGCCTTCCCTCCCTGGATTGGATTGGCTTCCCCAGGCACCCCGCAGCTTGTGAAGTGCCTGGAGAACTCGGGGGGGGGGGGGGAGGCTGTAGGCGTGGCCAACTCGGAAGCCAGCCAGAACTCTGTTCCTGCGTATTCCTGCCCCGAAATAGCCCTGCTTCTACTAAATCTTCCTTCAAGGGAGAAAAACTCTGTAGGCTGGAGTCAAAGCTGCTAGGCAAGTTGTCTTTAAAGTTTAAAATTTTAATGTCTGAGAAAGCCTCAACAAACTCTTGTCTTCTCCTACAGCGATGTAGCCGAGATCCCCTGAACCAAACAGAGGCCAGTGGGAGGGAGAACTGCTGTGGGACTGTGGGCTTACCCAGTTTGCTGCAGCATCCTGGTCTGTTGGATGCTTTCTTTTACATAAATCATTTTGTAGGCTCTTCCACACCAATTCCCTGCCACAGCGAGGCGTGAAACTCTGACCTGACTTATATCCAAGTCGGGATGATTGGCACCAATGAGTATGCAGTTTGACCTGGAGTGAATATTCTCACTTCTTTGCAGTAACACCTGCAATGTGTTTACAAAAAGCGACCATTCGTTTCCTCCCCAAAAACCTTAAATACTATGGACAGAATGACAGGAGGTGGGAGCTAGAGGTACATGGAGGGAAGCAAAGAGATGCATCTGTTATACAAATTCCCTTTTCTTCTTTTCCCGCTGGCTTGCTTGTCTTAAGCCTTCTCAGATACAATAATGTCAATACTCAATAAAGGTCAATAATAAAAGCAAATATCTCGCAAGGCCGTGATTATCAAGAAGCCAGGCTTTCAACTTCCCTCTAGTGTCACAAATAAAGCTCCGGCATCTTCATCACCATTCTCCCACTTTTTTCTCTCTGATCTCTGGTTCTTTCCCCCCTAAAAGTTTGCCCATCTAAATACGTTGATATGAACGTTGCAGGAGTGAGCAGGTTCAACAATGATGAAGATGTGGGGTGCAAGCCTTTCAGAAGTGGGAGGCTTTTGTGGCTTCTCCAATCTCCATCAGTCCTGCAAACCCTCATGGTCCCTATTTATTAGTCTAGAGATGTTCTGCCATATGTCCCTGGTGAGTCACTGGGTGATTCTGCATCCAGCATTCAGTCCACATTTTCTCAACTGGGAGGAAAAAGTGCAGCTCAAAACCACATTCAAATACCTTGGGGCAAGCGTACTGACTGCAAATTCAGCTCTGAACGGCCATAAAACAGCCATACATCTATGCAGAAGGTTCAGTAAAATCTGAGGATCAGAGAACTCGAAAGTGGCATGGAGTGTGGAAGCTACCATAAAACCCAATCATCAAAGGAAGTGAAACCAGCATGCAGCGCAGAGGGGGATTTCTGTTCCAACATGGATTTCGTAAAACAATGGAGAGAAAAGCCAATGCACAATCAGCTCCCCCTTTTTTTGCCTTTTCGAGAGATTCAGCGGATGCTTTTTAAATAAATGCTATGAGTTGCTTCAGCAGCCTTTTCTCCAGTTTCAGCATCCTCCCTTTGGGTCACTAAGAGCTGATCTGGGGGCCAGGAAAAAAGAAGGAGGAGGAGGAGGAGGAGGAGGAGGAGGAGAAGGAAACAATGATTCAGAGTGGCTTACGATCGCCTTCCCTTCCTCTCCCCACAACAGACACCCTGTGAGGGAGGTGGGGCTGGGAGAGCTCTGAGAGAACTGCTCTTGAGAGAACAGCTCCGAGAGAATGTGTGACTGACACAAGGTCACCCAGCTGGCTTCATGTGGAGGAGTGGGGAATCAAACCCAGTTCTCCAGATTAGAGTCCGCTGCTCTTAACCACGACACCAAGCTGGCTCTCACAGTGAAATCTGGCTGAGGGACTCCTGAGCTCACCATCATCAGAAGACACAGCCCCAGTAGCAGGGCAGTCTGTTACAGGGGGGCTCAAAAGATGTGGAGGCAGCAGGCAAATTTCAGTGAGGCAGCAATGGCTCCCTGGGCCCAGATGGGTTAAGGCAGGGCATGGCTCTGGAGAGCAGGAGATGGCTAAGGAGCAAAGGACAGAGAAGAGGAGGCTGGAGGACTGGGCGTAGAGCTGGGGCTATAAAAAGGGGGGAAGTGTAACTGGGAGGAGCTGGCTGAAGGAAGAGGCAAAAGAAGGGAAGATTCCCAGGCAAGGAGGCAGGTTACAAAGGCTTGGCTCCCGTCCTCTGTGATGCACTGTAATCCTGAGATAGGTGAAGACCACAGCTTCAGGTGCTTGGATTGGTCAGCTTCCAGTAAACAACCTGTGCAAGAAAACAGTGACTGGGCTGGAACTTTCAGGACCCATGTACCCCAGGTGTAATGATGTCCCCCTGCCTCCAGAGGGCAGCATACTGCTTGAACTTTGGGGTGGGATGGCATTGGCTGAAGACATCCACTTCTCTTCCAACTACAGCCACCCTGAGACAGAAGACATGAGAATGGCGGAACTGGCTGGGGTGAAAGGGGCTATTTAAGTCTCACTGGAGTCCCTTGTGTGAAGACTACTGATGGTGGACCCATAGTTCTTGACAGGAGGGAGAAGGAGGACCAAGGGCCAATTGCTTCTTGGTCCAATGGGGTTGGGCAGGGTTGCCAACTTCCAGGTGGTAGCTGGAGATATCCTGCTATTACAGCTGATCTCCAGGAGACATCAGTTCACCTGAAACAAATGGCCATTTTAGAAGGTGGGCTCTACGGCATTATTCCCCCACTGAAGTCTCTCCCGTCCCCAAGTGTTGCCTTCCTCAGGCTTGACCCCCCCAATCTCCAGGTAATTCCCAACCTGGAGCTGGCAACCCTAGTGCTGGCCCATTGCATTATGGTGCCTCAAGAGACTGTTTGGGTCACTTGTACAAAGTCTTGGCCCTGCATGTCATCTACCATAGGTATAACACCAGTATACATTGTTGGAGGAAGGGGAATGGTCTCCTGGTTGGTGATGTCACACAGAGGCATCCATATCTGGACAGGATGCACGGCCTTGCTGTGTTTTTCCTTTTTGGAACCCCTAGAGAGTGGTGACTTGGATGGATCTGACTTGGATGGATCTCACTAGATCTCAGAAGCCAAGCAGGGTTGGTCCTGGTTAGTATTTTGATGGGTTGCGATTTTGAAGAAGTTATGATAAATTATTTCTGTTTTCCCTGCACGGAAGAAAAACGCAAGCTCAATTCTCCTTTTAATTTTACTGGTTTCATGGAAATATGGCTCCATTTAGGGAAATTTTGTTTACAGTCTCTTGTCAAATGCAATAAGCATTTAGTAGAAAACTGAAAGTTAAAATACTTCACAAATGTTATAGTCTTAAGTAACTGAAACAATATCTCTGCACTCTTTAACTTTTATTTCTGAACATACTTGTATTTGAGAGTATAAAGCTCCGGAACATTAAACATTCTTGGGCTAAGAAGTCCAAGTATGTCCAGGTTCTTACACAAATTTCTTTCACAAAGATTAAAACATGAGCCTACTGTATCAAACCACTTTACGCTGTTTAAAACCACATCAATTGAGGCCCAGGCATATCTCAGCTTCTAACTCCATGCCTGAGAGGAGAAAATGGAAAGTATTAGTTTACTTCCACAAGTAGAAAAGACAAGAAGCGGGACCCATGATACTCACGGGGGGGGGGGGGGAGTATTCCCCACAGCTCAGGGCCTGCTGAAGCCAGAGGAGCTCTGGAGGAGGAAGAAGCGGCAGCAGGTGAGCCCTTATCCCTCCCCCCCCAGCGGCGGCGGTGAACCCGGCCCACCAAGCCTTCTCCCTCCCCCCAGTGGTGGCGAGGCTGGCCTCCCAAGCCTTTTCCCTCCCCCCCAGTGGTGGCGGCAAGGCTGGCCTGCCAAGCCTTCTCCCCCTCCCACAGCGGCGGCTGTGATGAAGCCTGAGTGGCTCATAGCCACCAGCCCACCAAGCCTGCACAGGGAACGCTCTTTTACCTTTGGGGGGATTTAAGTATCCCCCGAATATTTTTTTTAACTCTGTGTTTGAACCTTACCTATCATTCCAATGTATTTGAAAAAGTGTGCATGCACATGAAAGTGCATATCTTGAATAAAACTTTGGTGGTCTTAAAGGTGCCAGTGGACTCTAAATTTGTTCTACTGCTTCAGACCAACACAGCTGACCACCTGGATCCTTCTTCAGGTTAGGAAAGGCACCGCCAAATCTAAAAGGATGGCCTTGGCCCCTATACCTGATTTTCTGGCCCTCCAGAACTGGTTGGCCGCTGGGTGAAACAGAATGCTTGAGTAGATGGTCTGACCCAGCAGGGCTCTTCTTCTATACTATGGAACCATAGTCCCTCCCACAGTACACATTTTAATAGATGGAGTGAATGTCTATCTTTGGATCTCTTCCTTCTATTGAAATGAATGGGAAGGCCTAGGGCCTGGGGGATCTCACACGCCTATTGGAGCTCTCTATGGGTTTTAAGTTATACTTCATTTTCCTGACACCCCCCTCCCCCCACCCCGGGTACAAATGCTTTCCTGAAAAGTTTACCTTAATTTTTTTTCTAAAGACTGCCCCTCCTGGGAAAGAGTGGTATACAACAACTGCACAATTAGGCTCTAATATGAAGGCCCCAATCAAGGCAATGATTGCACAAGTAATCAAGTAATAAACAGAAGTAATCAAGCCTTTTACTTGCTCAGCAAAATATGAAGCAATGCCCTATGTAACATTAAGGTACGTTTAGTGTTACGTTTATTCCTCTTGTGTATGTGTGGCATATATATACTCTAGAGAATCTGAGCTTTCATAATTCCGCCCCCCCTTTAAAAGCAATATTTCTGTTCCTTCCAACATTTTATGGATGAAAATGGAGACGTCCTTCTAACACTCAGTTCTCATACTAAGCATCACCATCAGAGCCGTGCCTCACTCTTAGACATTCCTGAAGGCTCTGCTTTCATTTACAGTGCAGTCTTAAGTGGGTCTACTCGGAATCCTAAATAAGTTTACTCAGGGGGGCTTACTCCCAAGAAAGTGTTCTTAGGATTCTGCACAGACTCTACACAGTCTGTTCTATGCTGAATGAAAATCCAAGATGGTGGCTGTTCTTTCAGTTGAATGTGTAGTTGGAAACCAGACTTGTCTTGAACCATCATTAAAAACTAGGGCGCAATTGCATTTGCAAACTTACTGCTTCCATCCAAACATAAGAAGAGCCCTGCTGGATCAGACCAGTGACCCATCTAGTCCAGCATCCTGTCTCACACAGTGACTGACTAGTTCCTCTGAAAGTCCTGTTGGAGAAATGAGCATGTAATTGACTGGATTAATTTTTGCCTGCTGTAAGTGGAGCTGAGCTGAGCACCGGAGCACCAGAGATGCTGCTGCCGGGAGAACAAAGGAAGGCGCGGCAAAGGAGCTTTTGAACTTCGCACTGCTGCTGCTGCTGCTGCAGAGAAACGAAAGATTAACCCTGTGAGAAGTAGATGAGTGAGCCAGATTCCAGCAAAGCTGCTCAACCTGTGCTTCTACCTCAAATCCAAAGGGACGTGAGTAACAAAATGGCTTTTAATGCCCCATCCCAAGAAATGCCAAACCTCAGACTTACAAAGGCTAACTATCAGTGGTGGGAGGAGTATTTGAAGAGTCGCCTGCAGACTCACAATGCCCTTCAAGTATTAACAATTGAAAATCCTCCAGAAACTGACCCTGATAAAACACAATTCCTTATGATGGATGGTTTTGCTAAAGCCCTGATTTTAGGGAGTATTCCCTACACAGAGGTACCAGGATTAAGAGGGCTAGCCACGTCCAAATTGATGCTTCAAAAGCTAAAGGACAAATTTGATAAACACAGCAAGAGTAAAATCTATTCCCTCAAGGGAAAGATTTTTGATTTCAGGATGAAGGAGGGAGACTGCCTTCCCAAAGAGATAGACAAATTAATGTGCATTTACACACAGCTTAAAGACCTGAATGAAGCACCCTCTGATACAGATATGATTTCTTCAATTCTTAAGGGTCTGCCTGGCTCCTATAAGTCTGTAACCAGTATGATTAGACTGAAAGATGATCTGGCTTTAGAAGGTCTTTTGTCTGCACTAACTGAGCAATATGATTCTAGAAATTTGAAAGAAAGTTTGTCTGATGAGATGTCTGTTTTGAGCCTAAAGCATGGACAAAGATTTAAAAGGAAAATAGAGTGTTTTATATGTGGGAAAAATCATCTTGCAAAGTACTGCTCTTCTAAGTATGTACCTAATGATGAGCCCCAAGAACAAAGAGCCACAGGAGCACATGGTTCCAGTAACAAAGAACCAGCCAGTGGAAGGGGAAGCCATTATGGGAGGAGCAAAGGTCACATTTCACATGCACAGCACAGAGGAAAGAAGTTTGCAGCACAGACACAGAGCAAAGGTCATAATTTTAGGATCACTGATGATTTTAACACAGATGATAAGAAAATATTTTTAATCGATTCTGGCGCTTGCACACATGTGTGTAGAGAAAAAGCCTGGTTTCGTAACATAGATGTTGAGAACAAACCAAGAATTTACCAAGCTAACAGGGAATTATTGAATGTACAAGGCGTTGGGATTGTAAAATTACAATTGTGTACTACAGATAATCAATTAATTGATGTTGAATTGCGAAATACAGCTTATGTGCCTGAAGCTGTTGAGAACTTAATTTCAACAAAAAGTCTCATGAACACAGGACATCATGTCCTGCTCAAACCAGAGCAAGGAAGCAAGGTCTCTACCAAGGATGGAGAGCTTGAATTTAAAGTGGAAGAGAAAAATGGCTTTCATTACTTTGTAGCTTGTGATGATCAGGAGACAGAAACTTTTAATGTTGATCCTGATGAGGAAATAGAGACTGTTGATGATAAGGAACAGATTTGCCAGACTAAGGATGCTTGTGATGATGCTTGTAAACATGAAAAATGTTTATTTTCGTGGCATATTAAAATGGGACATAGAAATTTGAAATCTGTTGAGCAGTTGTTAAAGCAATGTGGAATACCCATTGTGCATTGTGAAAAGAGTGAAACTAGATGTGAGACATGCCTCAGAGCAAAGGGAGATGCCCCAAGTTATTCTGGGAAAACTCCAGCACAAAATCAAGAATTTTTGGAAACTGTATACAGTGATCTTGTTGGGCCCTTACCTGCATCCCTAGGTGGGAACAAATATTTTGTGACTTTCACAGAGAATAAAACAAAATACACTTATGTGTATATGCTGAGAAGTAAGGATGAAACACTGCGTAGATTTAAAAATTATGTGGCTATTGTTAAAAATAAATTTGGCAAAGCACCTCAAAGCTTACTCACAGATGGAGGTGGTGAATATTGTAATGCTGAATTCAAACAATTTCTACAAGAGCAAGGAATTCAACATAAAGTATCCATTGCCTATTCACCCCAGCAAAATGGAGCTTCTGAGAGATTAAATAGAACACTGCAAGGGATGTGCAGAACAATGCTAATGCATTCTGGACTGCCAAACGGTTTATGGGCAGAAGCCCTGAACACAGCAGTGTACTTACACAACAGATTACCTTCAAAGATTATTGGAACCTCCCCTTTTCAGGCTTGGTTTGGAAGACAGCCTGGTCCAAAGGAAAAGAGGGGAAAGCTTGATTCCAGAACTGAAACTGGACTTATTGTAGGCTATCCTGTTGGTGGGAAAGGGTACAGGATATACAATCCCCAAACCCACACAGTTGAAGAACGCAATGTTGTTTTTATTGATGAGACTGTATTGCCTAGTGTTTCCACTGCAGCTGATCCAAAGATGCCTGGGACTGCACCTGATGAGTTCGTTGCTTGGCTACCTGTAGTGACTGCTGGTGAACTGGCTGGGGAACTGGCAAGTGAAGCAGCAGGTCCACCTTCTGAGGAAACTACTGAAACAGAAGGGGAAGCAGGGGCCACACCAGAGGAAGCGGCTGAACCCATGGCAGAACACACAGCAGAACCCACACCCAGTGTGAGGCGATCAGAAAGGAGCACTAAGGGAAAACCTCCAATGAAGTATGGATTTTGTGAACTTGTGCAACCTGCAAAGGAACCCAAGAACTGGAAGGAAGTTTGCAACTTACCTGTGAGTGAAAGAGGCAGATGGCTTGAAGCAATGGAACAAGAGCTGCTATCCATTAGCGAAAAAGAGGCCTGGACTCTCACTCAACTACCTCAAGGCAGAAACCCTGTTGGATGTAAATGGGTCTTCAAAATAAAGCACAAGGAAGATGGAACTGTGGAGCTATACAAAGCACGCCTAGTAGCTAAAGGCTACTCACAGCAATATGGGACTGACTATTTTGAAACTTTTGCTCCAGTTACTGACCAAGCAACATTCAGAACACTTCTAAGTGTTGCAGCATCTAGGAACATGATAGTAGAGCATCTGGATGTAAAGACTGCTTTTCTCAACAGAGAACTATTTGAGGAAATCTACATGGAACAACCTGAAGGTTTCAAGGTCAAAGGTAAAGAAAACTACGTCTACAAACTCAATAAAGGACTCTATGGCCTAAAGCAAGGAGCAAAGGCCTGGTATGACAAACTTACTGAACTTTTAAAGAAGCAAGGCTTCAAGCAAGGGAAAGCTGAACCTTGTCTGTACACTAGAATCAGAAATGGACAATACCAGTATGTTCTTGTTTACGTTGACGACTTGATCGTGGCTTGTTAAAACAGAGGAGACATCAAAGCAATAGCTGATGGACTGAATAAGGAAGTGGAAGTCAAACAGCTAGGAGATGTTCAACAATATCTCGGAATGCAAATTGAGAGACTCAAGGATGGAACTTTTCTTTTATGCCAGAAAAGAAAGATTATGGACTTTATAGAATCTGTTGGCATGAAGAACTGCAAAGCTTCATCAATCCCACCTGAACCTGGATATCTGAAGGAGAAGGACGGCACACCACTAAAGGACATAGGAGGATACAGAGAGGCTGTCGGAAAGCTCTTGTACCTGAGCAAATCAACGCGTCCAGATATTACAGCGGCAGCTGGATTTCTAAGTAGAAAAGTAAGTTCGCCAAATCATCATGATTGGAGCGCAGTAAAGAAGATGGCACGTTACCTAAGAGGAACAATGGACTTAAAACTGAAAATTGCACCAACTGAACAACCGAGACTAGTCGGCTACATGGATGCCAGTTGGGGAGAAGAGATGAACAACTACAAGTCTACCAGTGGATACCTATTCTTTTATGGAGATGGACTGATAGACTGGACTAGTAGAAAGCAGACTGTTGTAGCGCAATCCACAGCAGAAGCTGAGTGCATTTTAGCAGCAAGTGCCTGCAGCAGACTTGAATGGATCTTTGAGATGTTGAAAGATTTTGGAATAATTGAACCTGTACCTATACTTATGTTAGAGGATAATCAAGCTTGTATAACTATATGTAAGGAAGAGAGCACGACTGCTAGAAGTAGATCTATTGGTATTAAATGTGCACTAGTTAAAGATTTGTACCAGAAAAAGCTGATAGAGATTAAGCATTGTCGTACAGAAGAGATGGTGGCTGATATTCTGACTAAGCCACTAACCAAAGACAAGTTTGAAAGACTTCGTGAAATGTTGAATATGCTTGATGCTAATGCTGAATAATGTTTTGTGTATGCATGTATAATGACTTGCATTTCAGGTCTTGAGAAGGGGTGTTGGAGAAATGAGCATGTAACACAAGGCCTGAGAAATTCAGTCATTATAGGGTTAATCTATGCAACTTGTTTGTTTACCTATGTTAGCCTGGAAGTGATACCTGGCAGCTGGCCAATTATCTGTAAGCCCGGGAAAACTAAAGGTGTACTGTCTTGCTAATTGGTCAATGATATCAGGTGTTTCCTTTCAGGGGTCAAGAAGAAGGAGAGATCCTCCACTGCAATCTCTCACTCTCTATCAGTATGTCTTAGTGTGAAGACGGAGCACAATGCAGCTCCTTAGAAAGCATGTTTTGTTTATTTGTAGCTAATCCCGTTTACCTTTTCCCTTTAGTAATAAACTTCTTTTAAACTAAAAGAAGCAATCTCTTCTTTCCAGAAAAGCAAGATTCATTACTCTGAATTTTTCTTGATTATTGGACAAAAGTCCTAACAAGTCCAACAACGGGGCACAGAGGCCAAGATCTTCCCCTGACGTTGCCTCCTGGCACAGGAATTCAGAGGTTTAGCACCTCTGAACATGGAGATTCCCCTCAGTCACCATGGCTAGTACCCACTGACAGACCTATCCTCCATGAATCTACCTAATCCCATGTTAAAGCTGCTTATTCTTGTGGCCATCACCATGTCCTCTGGCAGCGAATTCCATATTTTAATCACTCTCTGTGCAAAGAAGTATTTCCTTTTGTCCGTCCCGAATCTACTGTTCCTCAGCTTCACGGAATGTTCTAAAAAAATTCCTTTTAAAATAATTTTGCTTCTTTCCCGTGCTAATTAAACCCCCAATTTTTAAAAAAACAACTTTTGAGGGCAATGTTATTTATTTATTCATTTATTTTGGGATTTTTATTCCGCACTCCCCAAATGGGCTCAGGACAGAACTCAACAAATGGAGTCAAAGACTCGTTACAATAAAACCACATTAAAACCATAAAAACACTAACCAGTAAAACTGGTAGCAGTAATATAAACCTATTGGGGCCACAAGATGGAATCACATGGGCCCTTTCAGCAGGTTGGGAACTAAGGCAGTGAGGCCACCTGAGATGGACGCATGCTAAATCTTTCCCTGTAAACGCGTACGCATTTTCCAACATTATCTGCATCAATAACTATTATTTATTATATATCTGTTATAAATATAAATGACATCTGCAGTACATACAATGCCATATAAATTGCTTCAGGCCTGGGTTCAAGGTACTTTGCTGCCTCAAGCTGCAATATATATACCCATTGTGGCCAACTGTGGTGCCACTAGTTGGAGCCAGGAGGTGATGGCCACCACCTCCCATGCCATCAATAGCTGGGAGTCAGCCATGCCTCTGTGACATGTCGGTCTCCTCCAAATTTCCTGCCCCAAGCAGGCACTTGGGTGGCTTGGCTGGAGAAGTGGTCAAGGATTCCATCAAACTGCACCCAAAGAAACAACCTGTTAACATCAGCAAGAAAATGGGTAGACTGCAACCTCTTTCAATGACAGCAAACAAAAAAATGGGCATATTGGTCTATGCCTGTTAAAAGCATGCCTCAACAGAAAAAGTGTCTGAATGGTGCTATAGCATCGTGTGTGCACGTTTCCATCCATTTTCATGTATCTGAGGCAGAGATAGGACACATCCATCTATTCATATAGAGATTTAATTTCTAGAAACTGTGGGGAGAGAGATGAACCAACGGACACACGAATCTGTACTTGACGCTTTTAGAGGTAGCTTTTGGGGGTAATGTGTGTCCCAAATTATAAGTTTAATTCCACATCAGAAATTCAGGAAGGGCATAATAATTGTTTTCATAAAATACTGGGAGTGTCAACATATTGGGAAGTATTTTAATAAATATCAGGAAAATACTCCCAAGTGAAAACAATAACAATTCCCTTTTCAAACCACAGGTTTTGAAGCCCCCCCCCATCCCTGAAGCCACAGAAGCAGCTAGGGAGGGAGAAGAAGCAGTGGAGTATGTAATGCCATAGTGCCCACTTTCCAAAGCAGCCATTTCCTCCAGGGGAATTGATCTCTGTAACCTGGAGACCAGTTGTAATTCCACAAGATCCCCAGCCACTGCCTGGAGGTTGTCATCCCACTGCCTTGCCAAGCAAGAAAATAGGCTCTTCTCGGTGCCTTTAAAAAGGTAAAGGTTTTCCCTTGCTTGAAAGCCAGTCAAATCAGACTCTAGGGGGGATGCTCATCTCTGTTTCCCAGCCGAAGAGCCAGAGCTGTCTGAAGACTTTTTCCGTGGTCATGTGGCCAGCATGACTAGATGCCGAGGTGCACGGAATGCTGTTACCTTCCCACCGAAGCAGGACCTATTTATCTACTTGCAGTTTCTTGCTTTTAAACTGCTAGGTTGGCAGGAGCTGGGGCCAAAAATGGGAGCTCACTCCATCACGCGACACTCAGGTCTTGAACTGCCGAGCTACCTACCTTCCGGTCTGCAACTCAGCGTCTTACCTCTGAGCCACCATGGCCCCATCTCAGTACTTTTAAGCATGTGTAAACAGTGTTTTTTCCCACAATCAATAAGCCAGCCCTGAACTTTCTGAGGTTATACAGAAGGGGTTTTAGTTCAAAAGGTTCAATCCACCAGCCAGCCTGAACCACAGTACCTCTCCTTTGAGAAGGGGAGTGATAGTAGTTCAGTGGTTGACCATCTGCTTAAAATGTAGACAATTTCAGGTTTGACTCGAGCTTTGGCATTTCCATTTATAAGGATATAAGGAATAGATCTGAGTCCAGTAGCATCTTAGATTTTTGGGGTATAAGCTTTCAAGCGTCAAAGCTCTCACATGGCATCTGATGACGTTTTGACTCTCTGGAGGGTATAGCCTGGGAATCTTGTTTGTCTCTGAGGTGCTACTGGATTCTAGCTCTTCTGGCGGTAGTGGTGGAAAGCGCTGTCAAGTCACAACAGGCTCAGGGCAACCCCTCATGGGGTTTTCAAGGCAGGAGCTGTTCAGAGGTGGTTTGACATTGCCTATCTCCGCATCATAACCTGGGCTACCACGGTGGTCTCCCATCCAAATATTAACCAGGGCCGACCCTCCTTAGCTTCTGAGATCTGATGAGATTGGGCTAGCTTGGGCCATCCAGGCCTATTTCTTCTACTACAGACCAACATGGCTACCCTCTGAAACTATCCTAAAGAACAAAAGAGCAGGTGATGTGACAGTCATCTAACCAAGACCCTGAAGAGCCCATTGCCAGCCAGAGTGGACAACACTGACATTGATAGACTTCGTATAAGGCAGCTTCACGAGCTCAAGCTGAGTGAGGGCAGCTACCAGCCTAAACCTTTCCAAGCATTTTGCTAAACTAGAAGAAGAAGAAGAAGAGGAAGAAGAAGAGGATTGGATTTATACCCCACCCTTCACTACCGGAAGGAGTCTCAGAGCGGCTTACGTTCTCCTTTCCCTTCCCCTCCCCACAACAGACACCCTGTGAGGTAGGTGGGGCTGAGAGAGCTCTTTTGAGGACTGCTCCTGAGAGAACAGCTCTGAAAGAACTTGTGACTGACCCAAGGTCACACCAGCAGCTGCATGTGGAGGCACAGGGACTCAAACCTGGTTCTCTCAGATTAGAGTCCACGCTCCTAACCACTACACCAAACTCGCTCTCATGACAGAAATGGAGAAGACACGTATGTTGGGCAGCAAGCTTGGTTTCTGTGTGTGTGTGTGTTTCTTTTTTAAAAACTGGCCTTGTTCCCAGACTTGTTAAGCTGCCTGTCATGGAAGTAATTAAGCTTTTCCTCTTCTCGTCATGCTAGGACAAGCTTCGCTGGTGTCATTTCTGCGTGACAGGCCACTGTCAATGGCACAGGGGCTGGGCCAGTAAATTTGGCAACCCAGACATTACACAAAGAATCTCCCCCCACTTTTAAAAAACATACGATGCGAAAAGATTCTTCTAACAATGAATCGGGATGATCGTGGTATAATTTTCTCACTAAGCGCCTGGCAGAGTTTGGGAAGGTATATTAGGCCTCCTACCCTGCGTAAAATGTGCAGCGGGGAACAATCTAATCATTAAAAAAAAAAGCCATCCAGATTTTTATGTGATGCTGTCAGCTGGAGAACTCTGCAGAGCCAGTGGAATTCAGAGGTGAGGAAAGGTATGTCTTCCAGCAATGGAACCCGGCCATAAATGCCATTAATCTAAATCTGCCATATTTCCAAAGAGAACCAGAGGCCTGTACATCCCTGTACAAGAAGACACTGGGCAAAAAAAAGCCTTCCTAGTATAAGGACATTTTCTTTTTTAAAAAAATCCCTTCGATACTGTTTTTATGGATGAGAACTGTTAATATATATTCACTCAAGAGTTCACCGGATTTTATCTAGTGACTCTGTTATTTCCTCTCCTTCTTCTTCCCTGCACACTTCTTAGATGTCGTGAAAATGCACATTACATTTCCGGCATTATTAATGTGCGCTTGGAGTTTCATTAGATTTCCTGCTTAGCTCACCATATGGTGAACCAGCATCTGGAAACGAAGCGTCTTCCAATATGGGCTGGTTAATAAAGACTCTGTGCTTGCCATAAGGGCAAACGACTTATGACAGGGGCAGAGCCTGGCGGGGTCTTTAAATGTGGGTCTTCCCGACAACACGTAGCACGGACTAGGTGAATGGGTGGCACAACTGGAAACGCAAAATGGGCGCTCTGGCAAAAAACTGCTTGAACACACAGAGAGGCAAGAGAGAGTCACAATAGCAGAGCACGTCCCTCAAGGAACATGGGAGTTTGATGCCTGGGAGAGTGGATCTATAATGAAACCAATGGACTAAATGTAAAAGGTTTTCCTGCACAACCTACCATCCTCAAGCAAAAAAACGAGACAAAACTAAAGAGAATATTATTTCCGAAAAGGTAACTTCAAGGTGCCCTGACCTGAATGGTCCGGGCTAGTCCCATCTCATCAGATCCTTGAAGCTAAGCAGGGTTGGCCCTGGCCAGTAATTGGATATGAGACCACTAAGGAAGATCAGGGTTGCTATAAAGAGGCAGGCAATGACAAACCACCTCTATACATCTCTTTTTTTGGGGGGGGTATTTTTGCATTTTAGTGTGCATGTGTGTGTGCATGTGTATGTGCCCGTGCCTGGAAGTCATGGTGACTTCTGGTGACTCCTACTGGGGCATGGAAGGCGTTCAGAGAAGTGGCTTGATAGCCTGCCTCTGCCTCCCGACCCTGGTATTCTTTGGAGGTCTCCCATCCACATACTTGCCAGGGTCGGTCCTGCTTAGCTCCTGACATCTGATGAGATCGGGCTTGCCTGGGCTATCCAGGTCGGGGCCCACCTCTGTTTATCTCTTGCCTTGAAAACCTCACAGAGAGTCACCATAAGTTGGCTGTGACTTGATGACACTTCACACACACACACACACGCACACACACACACACACACACACACTCTTAAGGGAATTAAAATAACCAGTATGGATGTGAGGGCTATCTGGTGTTTTGAACACTGTGTTATGTGTACAGCGATCAATCTTCTGGGCAAAAGCCATGTGGTTGTGCTCAGTGCAATGAACTCCTGGCGCTTGGGAATATGTTCCTGGAGCCCAGCCTAGAGAAAATAAGAAAGGCAAAGAGCAACACAGTCAAGATCTCCATGGATATGGTAGAAAGGGCACACTTCTGTGAAAACACAAAAGGTCTTTAGTCAGTACAGCATTGGACTGAGGAAGTAGGAAATAATGTTTTAGACTGGACCCACGTCTTGGATGGGGCATTTATGAAACCGCATGCTCCGAATATACCTCTGGAGTAGGTGGTTGTGGAATTTTTGTAGCAAGAGAGACAACATGGGAACATGGGAAAAGGTGCTTCCAGTGGGCATGTTGATTTATGATATGACAGGCACATGGCAGGCAACCAACCTTTCCCCTCACAATAAAGCTTCATTTAAAGAAACATTACAGTTCAGCTGTGAACAGCAACAACAACAAAGACAAACCAGAAAAGCCCATTAAAGGGCTGAAAGGGGAGGGAGAAAAAGCTTAGCTCCACCATTTTGAAGGTGAGGTTTAGCCCGTCCCTTCCCTGGATTGGCTGTGGGCAGAGCTTCCAAATGGAGAATCTGCTCACAGCCGTTCCACAATTTCCCCTTCGAGCCAGAACAAAAGGGATTTTTTCCCCCTTTGGTCAGATTTCAGATTTATTAATACAGTCAAAGACCAGCATAAATCATATACACACAGTCATGAGTAATAAAGTTAAACAAAAGAATATCCATATAGTAAAAAATAAAATTTAAATTTGATAAAAGATTTATCACAGATTTAAATAAATATTATATTAAATTTAAGAACTACTATTTAAGGTAGCTTTGTGAATTTTGCTGGCGCCTGCAAAAAACCTTGCGCAGGAAGCTGTAATTTGTGGATTCGTGCCGGTAAGAAGCTTCCTAGTAATCTCGGAAGCAGGGCAGTCCAGTGACTTTCTAAGGAACGGAAGGATCAACTTTGCATGAATTTCTTGGTAGAATCCACATTGATACAAGACATGTTCAATAGATTCAACCATACCAGCTCCGCAGGGGCAAACCCTCTTGAGCATAGGGGTCTTTCTATATCTCCCCTTGACCACTGCAAGGGGGAGTGCTCTCCAACGAGCTAGGGAGAAGGCCGTGTGATGAGATGGTATCTCCAGTTTTGATAAATAAGCAGCTGGTGCTACAAAATATCTAGTATTTTCCAGTGCCGAAAAATTTGGAGCACTAGTAATATCAATCTGGTGCTCAATGCCATGTTGTTTTACCAGAGCTTTCACCTGGTCCAGTCCCATTACCAAGGGGGGCTGAGCAGACAAGCCTAAAATTCTCACTGTGTGGTCGACCACCGTTAACCAGGAAGATTTCCCCCTTTGGTCAATTGTAAAGGAAAAAGCCCTAGGGGCACGCAGGTCATGCTCAGGATAAACATGATGTCATGTGGAGGCTCTCCACAAAAGCAGGGGTATCTCACTAGCCATATCATGCAAAATCCTCATGTGGAAGTCATCTTAGAGGACATCTAACAGAAGTGAGAAAGGACAATATTTTAGAGCTAACTATGAAACTGCAAATGAATAATTCACCTACAGATTATATCCATTCAAGTGTTGGTATAAGTACGCAGATGTGAAACTGCTGAACAAGAATACGTGAGCTTTCATTAAAATGAGCCCTCTTACTAATAGACTGGAAGGTAACCAATCTAAAACCAGTTTTTAAAAAGGGATCTAGCAGTGACCTCATAAATTACAGCCAAATTTCTTTCCTAGGTAAATTGGTGGAAAACATTATTAAAGGTATACATTTCTCAGACACACAGAAGAAAAAGCCTTGCTGATAACGAGTGCAGAAAATCTGTCCGGCAACTAGTACCTTTATGGTAGCAGCTGGAAGGAAGGGGAAATGGACTGCCATTTGCTTGGGGACAGCAACACCCTTGGTGTGATGTTTGTGGGTTTCTCAACAAATCTGGGTGGCTACTGTAGAAAATGTAGTGCTGGACTAGATGGGCAAGAAGGTCATAGTTTGCCTCAAGTGCCCCAAAACCTTGGATGGGCCATCATACCAAGTAAATACATACTTGAGGGTCACCGTACCCAAAAGGCTGGGAACTACTGCTGTAGAGAACTGAAGACTTTGAAACAAAGATTCGAGTCAGGTCCAATTCTAGATTTTGGGAGGTCACAAGCAAGATGCCCTACAGTGATTCCTCTCCAATTGAGGATACCACTGCGAGTCCCACCTCACCCTCCTTAACTCCATCTTCCCCTACGCATGCATTATACTCAAACATATGGTCTGTGCCAGCTGGGCAAAAAGGAAAATCAGAGAGTAGAAGCTCCACTCCTTCCATCTTCAATCTGGGGGATGAGATACACCCAGCTGATAAAAGGGGGAAGAAGGATCCTCTTTGACTACTCGAAAGGGCTATGCTGAGAATCAGAGGACCTACTCGGACAGGAATGGAGTTGTCACAAGGAGGAGAATTGGGTGTGATTGAACAGATGCCCTGTGATGACAGATGACCCTCTAGACCCTCTGATCTCTCATTTCCTGTTGGATGTGCCAGTCATCTCTGGTTGGTGGTGAGCCTCTTGCTGAGCAGAATATGCCCAACCAGGGTTGTAGCCAGAAAATTTTAGTTGGTGGGTTGTTGGAAAATCCGGGGGTGGGGGAAAAGGGGGCGAAGGAGCAGGGGGCGGGGGAGCAGGTGGAGGGGGAGAGAGACCCCGTTGCCAGGCAGGCAGGCAAAGAAGGAAAGGGTCTTTCCTCACCTGCCAGCCGCACTCGTTCGCCTCAACCTCTACAGGAGAGGGAGAGCCGGCGGGCCGGTGCACTTAATACTCAGGGATTATGCGCTTTGTGCTACAGTAACGGCAGGCCTCACCCATCCGCTACTGTAGCAGAGAGTGCATACTCACCAAGTATTAATTGCACCGGCCAGACAGCAATCCTCCTGTAGTGGCCAAGGCAAACGAATGCAACCAGCAGGTAAGGGCAGGGGCAGCGGGAGTTGTGGGGCATGGGCCATGTGTGAGGGGGCACCGCCCCCTAAATGCCCCACTGTGGCTACGGGCCTGTGCCCAATCATGCTATTTTCTTATGCTAGTCTTGCTTCAAGTCTTGGTGTCTATTAAGAAAACATGTGGCTGAACGTGGTGCCTTCCATCAAGGTAGTTTGAGACGTAGCTTTGTTGGTCTGCCTGTACAACAGTTCGATTCAAGCTCAGTAGCAACTTGGAGACTAGCAAGATTTTCAGGGTATAAGATTTGGAGAGTCAAAGGACATCCAGCAAAGGGAGCTTTGACTGTCAAAAACTTAAATCCCCAAAATCTTGTTGGTCTCTAAGGTGCTACTGAACTTGAACCTAACCATTTGTAAAGCGGTCCAGCATGGCTACCCTCTGAAACTAGTGAAACACGCAGCATTTTTTAACATTAGATCCAAACTTTATAGGAACTGCATGATTTGTTTCCTAGCTTCTGGCAACTCAAGATTTAATAAAAAGTCAATCATCTGGAGGAAAGGATAGTCTAATACTGAACCACATTTTTAAAAAGGAAGCTGTCAGCTCTGGTCAGGCTGAGGACCTGGTGATACAGAAGGGGATATGTAGCAAGCACAGTGGGCAACAAGTCCGCTAGATGCTCTGACCAGCGAGAAGGTCTGACCTGGAAATCTACTGCTGGTAAGTAGGTCTCGTGACACCACTGCTGAGAATCTAGATAAAAGTCAGAGAGAGGCCATAATCTTTTAAGGAAAGGAGAGTCATGTTAGCTTAAGAGCTGGGGAAGGCAGTAACCAAGCAAAGAAGAAGAAGAAGAAGAAGAAGAGCAGGAGGAGGAGGAGGAGGAGGAGATTGGATTTATAACCTTCCCTTCACTACCTGAAGGAGTCTCAAAGTAGTTTACAATCCCTTTCCCTTCCCCTCCCCACAACAGACACCCTGTGAGATAGGTGGAGCTGAGAGAGCTCTCCCAAGAACTGTCCTTGAGAGAACAGCTCTGAAAGAACTTATGACTGACCCAAGGCCACCCAGCGGGCTTCACGTGGAGGAGTGGGGAATCAAATCTGGTTCTTCCAAATCAGAGTCCGTGCTCCTAACCACTACACCAACCTGGCTCCCTCTAGGAGAAAGATGTTCCCCTTCCTCTGTCTCTTTAATGACACCCCTGCTGGACATCCCTGTTTTTGTCACATTATGAAGCACGTTACGTCATTCACCGTGCATCCTGCAGCCTCTCATAGTAAAGCCGCTGACTGCTTGCCGTTATGACGGGAAGAGCTCTCTGCACAAAGGCTATTATCTCTTGAAGTTGGCACCCAAAGTATACAAAAGAAAGTTTGGTATAATTAATATATTAAGAGTGAAAGACTAAATCACCAGGAGGAAATTGCAGGATGTGGGCGGTGCGCAGCCTCCGGTTGCCTAGCAATAATGCTTGTGCACGGAGCAAGATTGATAGATATCACCCACTCAGATCGCTGGATTCCGACCTCCACCAGTCTTGTCACATGGGAAAACTGGCAAAAAAAAAATAATCAAATAAGCCAGAAGCGAATAGGAGAGGAAAAGACAGCAGATGGGGAAGAGAAGAACTACTGGGTGACCAAATCCCCAGCATTCCAAAGCCCCGAAGACCACCTTCGAAACAATGAGATGTTAAATTATTTTAGTCTCCTGTCTTCCCCGTGCGAGAGCCTGCATAAATAGAAACGTGTGTTTAAACATGTAATTCCTAGTCAAATCTCTCCGGGCTATGCAACTTGAAGTAATAATATCCTAGAATTAAAACGGCAATTTAGTTTCATAATTTCAGTGACTCATATTGCATTACTTCTAAGTAGGATGAATAGAAAATTCTCAGGTATTATACATAATTATGATGTGATTATAGTGTTCTTGATCACATATGCTGAGGTTAAGATGCGCCTCCGTTTTCTGCCCTCTTTTTTTATAGCACATCTTTATACTCCACCCCCCCCCCCCCAGAATATATAACCTCTTACTCCCAACTCTCAGCTTGAAAAATGTTCTTCCCTGTAAAAAGTAATGTAATCCATGGGCTGCTTTACACAGTACATTTTCAGGTATACCCCTAAGCTTTTAAATAAACACTCGAAAACCTAAAGTAGGAATGTGGCAAACGCGTGCTGTGTACAGATGTACTCATCAGGGAGCCCAGACTGGCTGCAGCGCCCGGTTTGGTTTACTTTAAGCAGCAAATCCCACTGTCGGCAAATTTGAAAATCAGCCCCAAATTTCAGTTCTGGCTAAGGGAGGGAAAAGCATATTTTCCTAGTTTGTGACAGCAGTGAGCAAGTCTGACTTGGAACCCTTGGAAAAGAGCAACTAAAAGCACCCGCCGGGCCACTGCCATGGTCCTTCAGGGGAAAAGATGCTTCCGGGTTAATATGTTTGGTGTAGTTTGGTGTAGTGGTTAAGTGCACGGACTCTAATCTGGGAGAACCGGGTTTGATTCCCCACTCCTCCACTTGCACCTGCTGGATGACCTTGGGCAAGCCATAGTTCTGTCAGAGCTGTCCTTGAAAGAGCAGTTTCTGTCAGAGCTCTCTCAGCCCCACCCACCTCACGGGCTCGGGAGGGGAGGGGAAGGGAAAGGAGTTTGTAAGCCGCTCTGAGACTCCTAATGAAGGGCAGGGTATAAATCCAGTCTCCTCCTCCTCTTCTTATTCTTCCTTCCTATGGCAAGTGCATAGGGCTAAACTACACAATATGTGTTTTGGCAAGTCATGTCCTAGGTACCCAGGCTCATTTTCTCTGCACCCACCCAACAGCAGCGGGAAATGTCATTTTAAAAATCAGTGTGAGCCCCGTTTGGCTTGGAACAGCAGCACTGGGTAAGGAGGGGCTCTTGCCTCCCCTGTGCTGATCCTAAACGAACCTCAGCAAGGAGTTATTGGCATAGCTTTGGAGATGTGTGTGCATTGAACACTCCCCATTAGCGCTGCTAGCTCTGGGTTGGGAAATTCCTGGAGATTTGGGGGAGGACCCTGAAGAAGATGGGGTTTGGGAAGGGGAAGAACTTCAGTGGGATATAATGCCATAGAGTGCACCTTCCAAAGTAGCCATTTCTTCCAGGGGAACTGATCTCTGTAGTCTGGAGATCAGATAAAATTCCAGGAGCTCTCCAGGCCCCACCTGCTCTATATGCTGCTTCAAAGTTATGCAAATAACTCTTTGCCAGGGTGTTTTGGCTCTGAAAAATGGTCCCTCCTTCTACCATGCCTCAATTTTAAGTCAAACTGGGCTCCTGAAGGTTTTTTAAATGACATTCCTTCCAGGTGCTGCTCCCCAAGTGGGGCCTGGGGGAAGGCAGGGCTTGAGGAAGAAGAAAAAGAGATTGGATTATACCCCATCCTTCACTACCCAAAGGAGTCTCTGAGTGGCTTACAATCCCTTTCCCTTCCCCTCCCCGCAAAGACAACCTGTGAGGTAGGTGGGGCTGAGAGAGCTCTGAGAGAACTGCTCTTGAGAGATCAGCTCTCAGAGAACTTATGACTGACCCAAGGTCACACCAGCAGCTGCATGTGGAAGAGTGGGGAATCAAAGGGGAGGGACCTCAGCAGGGTATAATGCCATAGAGTCCATCCTCCAAAGCAGCCATTTTATCCATGGGAATGGATCTTGGTCATCTGGAGATCAATCATAACAGCAGAAAATCTCCAGGGGTTACCTGGAGGTTGGCAACCCTAATTGGCATACTTCAGAAAAAAGGAAACAACATCAGCTCAAAGGCAGCTAAAGGCAAGAGCACTGAAAAAGCAAAGATAACAGTAGAAAACACCCACATTTTAATAGAATTAGTTTAATTACTACAATGTTCTGAATATCCAAACATTTTTTTCACTACATTCCTGGTGGCACCGCTAGGTAAGTATAAAGGATAAACTGACTTAGAAAGTCGGTATAAGCTGAGGCACTGAACATCAGAAGAAAGCCTCGTATTTCTTGTAATCCATTGCTAAGAAGCCTGTTAAGGAATCAAAATTTCCTTAATTAAAAACAGCACCGAAACATTAGCAAACCTAATAAAAAGGAACAAGCTGAGTGATATAAATTGAGCACAAGCTGCTGTAAGCCAGATGAACCCGTCCGAAAATGTCTCAGTATTCATCCGGCATATATTTAGCACCGGCATAAGCAAGTTCTGTTCTTAAAAAAACAACAAGAACTCTGCTTGGATAATGCCTCCAGAATTCAAATTGTGGCGTACACCATTCCGAAATTTCCGCTTCAGTGGTGGATGAGCATAACGACCAAATTCCAACCAGATTCTGAAGATCAAATCGGCCAGACTGAACCCAAATCCATTTGTGTGTAATGGCTCCAAGGCCCACAGCAACTCAGCAAGTGAGCCAATCCCAGCTCAAGTGGTAACAGCCCATGACAAAATCAGCACAGTCAAGGGAAATTAGCTGCCAATGGGAAAGCCTTTTAGCCTAGGCCATCGCTGGAGCGGTGTTTCATGTCTGCTGCTTCTACAACAAAGAAGAATTCCAACCATTTCTGTCATGCTGGAAGTGATGGATGGGCATGTATTTTGCTGTCATTTCTTTTGATTTTTGAGCATGGTTGAGAAAAACATTTTTTAATGCAACATATTTTCTTTGGCAGTTTTCCTGTTTCCTCTCACACAATATTTTAAAGTAATGTTTACATTATATGCAATTTCTGAGCAGCCCGCATTGCCTGGATTAGCCTGAGCTTGTCAGAGCTTGAAAGGTAAGCAGTGGTTGGCCATGGCTGGTTCTTGGATGGGTGGTCCCTAAGGAAGACTGGGGTTGATGTGCAGAGGAAGGCAATGTCGAACCACCTCTGCTCATCTCTTGCCTGGAAAAACCCGTGGTCCTGGCTGCGGTCACCATGAGTTGGTTGCAACTTGATGGCACACAATTATTATTACATTATGTAACCTCTATGTTATATGCCATTTTGCGCCATTTATCTGCAGTGGGTACAATAACAGGCATCTGTTTTAACAGCACTGGTCTGTGTCCTACCTAACTTTGCCAACCTCCAGGCAGTACCTGGAGACACCCCTCCCCCCACTATTACAATTGATCTCCAGTCTAAACAACCAAGATCTGTTCCCTTGGAGAAAATGGCTGCTTTGGAGGATGTAAAATATGGCATTATAGCAAACGGAGGTCCCTCCCCTCCCTAAACCCTTCCATTCCCAGGCATCACCTCCCAAATCTCCAGGTATTTCCCAAACCACAGCTGGCAACCCTAGGCTCCTACCACTCCACTAAGAAAGGCGGGAAGCCTTTCTTCAGCTAAAGGAGCTTTTGGTTGGAGGAAGGCTCCTTAGACTGGAGAAAGACTCCTTAGGAGAGCAGCTGCTGCCTCTACTGAAACTCTTTCATTATGCTGTATGCTAATTTGCTGCTTTTCACATGTCTTAACAGTTGCCTTAATCCAATCTATGTTAATCCAGGCTATGTTTACTGCTCATTTACTTATACATTTTAACTCTAATTGGCCCTTCCTGGCAACACCCCCCACACCCAGGGGCATAGAGTTTGTAAATCCCCGGGGGGGGCGGGGGCTCTCTCGTGCGCGTGTGCAAAGCGCGCGCACGGGACCATGTCCCCGCTGCTCCCCCTCCCCCCCCGGCCCCAGGGAGGCAGGCTCGGGGTGCAGGCTCGGCGGCGGCGGCAGCCGGCTGACCGGGACCATGTCCCCGCTGCTCCCCCTCCCCCCCGGCCCCAGGGAGGCAGGCTCGGGGTGCAGGCTCGGCGGTGGCGGCAGCCGGCTGACCGGGAGCATGTCCCTGCCACTCCTCTTCCCCCCCCCCCCGGCCCCAGGGAGGCAGGCTTGGGGCGCAGGCTCGGCGGCGGCGGTGGCAGCCAGCTGGCCGGCTGACTGCCAGCCGCGCGCACGAAGCGCGGGAGCATGTCCCCGCCGCCTCTCTCCCCCCCCCGCCCCAGGGAGGCAGGAGGTGGGGGGAAGGAGAGGCGGTGACGACCAGCTGGCCGGCTGACTGGCCACCGGCGGCGGGCGCTCCCTTTTGCCGGGGGTGGCTGAGCCCCCCCCCGGAAATTTCGGGGGAGGCTCGAGCCCTCGAGCCCCCCCATAGTTGACACCCATGCCCACACCCTCTACCTATATGTAATGGTTGGTGACTTCTGTTTCAATGTATCTGAAGAAGTGTGCATACACACAAAAGCTTATACCTAGAATAAAACTTTGTTGGTCTTTTTTTTTTTTGTAATAAATTTTATTATTTTCTAACACTATTACATATTTTTCTTATACAAACACTTTTTCAATAATACATCCATTTTTTGTTCTATTGTATAATCTTGTTATCATCTTGTAATGGTGGTTTCCCACCACATCTGAAGCATTTAACATTTTCAGCTTTAACCATTCTTTATATGCATATATATATATTTTACTTTCCTGGTAACGACATATACAACCTTATAAAACTATCCATCATATAAATTCTTATTTTCTTATACAATTCTAAAAATATCCTTATTTTCTAACTGCCATTTATACATTCAAATATCTCTTTAATATTATGTCCAAGTATAAATGTAATTTTTCATATCCCAATATTGTTCAACATATTCTTTCAAATCTTTCCAATCTTCTAAGAAAGTCTCTGAGTACAGATTATTCAATTTTCTCGTCCATTTGTCCATTTCAGCCATGTACAACAATTTTTTCAACCACTCCCACACCTCCGGTATTTTTTCACCTTTCCAGTTCTGCGCATAGACCATTCTTGCCGTTGTAATCATATACCATATTAGTGTCCTTTTTTAACATTTATCTCTTCTAATTTAAGTCCAAGCAGTAACAATTCCGGCAATTTCTTAAATGTGCATTTCAAAAATTTTTCCATTTCTGTATGTATCATAGACAAAACTTTGTTGGTCTTAAAGGTGCCACTGGACTCAAATTTTGTTCTACCAAATGTTGTTAATGTGGTTGGGGAAAAGGACAGCTGTAGTTTCACTTGGTGATGGTGGTGGTGGTGGAAAGGGCTGTCAAGTCACAGCTGTCTTATGGCGAATCCATAGGTTTTTCAAGGCAAGAGACGTACTGAAGTGGTTTCTTTTGGCAGAGTTTAGATATGCAAAGGAAGTGGAGCACTGACCATTTAGAGAAAAAACAAGTAGCTTTGTTATAGAAGAACAAACTGTTATAGAACCAGAGGTCATTTGGGACCGAAGCGAGGCAGAGCAGAACTCCACCAGCCCAGGAGTGGGTACTAGGACAGCCACAGGCCAAATCAGATTCTCTGATCTGATTCGGCTCACCACCAAATTGCTGCCAAAATTCAGCAGTGGCTTAAAAAGTAGCGGGAGGGGAAGGAGTTTGAGGGAGATGCTCCAAACTTGCAGGGTAGCTGCTGGAGCCTCTCCCCAAAATACCCACCAAGTTTCAAGAAGATTGGACCAGGGGGTCCAATTCTACGGGCCCCCAAACAGATTGCCCCCATTCCCTCCATTGTTCAATTTTTCCAATCTTCTTGAAATTTGGTGGGTATTTCGGGGAGAGGCCCCAGCAGCTACCCTGCAAGTTTGGAGCTTCTCCCTCAAACCCCCTCTCCTCCAGCTCCTCATATATCCTATGAGTTTTTGCCATTGACTTCAATGGCCCATAGGTTATAATGGGGCTGAAACTGACATTTGGCTGGTGATGTCAGGGGGTGTGGCATATGCTAATGAGTTATGCTAATGAGATCCTGCACCTCTTTTTCTACGAAAAGACCCCTGTATAGAACATATAGACAGAAAGCCTAAACTAAACACGCTAACTGCTGTAAATGGAACAAAGAGGAACAGGAAGCTCTTCAGGAACAGGAAGTCTCTAGAAGAGCCAATCAGGAGACAGAAAGGATACAGTTTGAAATTGTGGGCAACCCCTAATCTAGCTATGCTAACTGCTAGTCCTTCAGCTGTCCCCCTGTGGGGTGATCTTCAGATCTTCTTCATAAGGCTGCACTATAGACCTTGCATATTCCAACAGTTTGCCATTTCCGGCCTTGAAGGAAACTGCAAAAGAAATTTGAGTTTTCGAACTAGCCAGAGTTGTCACGACATTTCACCAGTATCCTTAAATTTCACAGGAAGCAAAAGCTCCCAGTGGCTATAGACTCTGCACACATGCATTTTACCTATCCATCAGAAAAGGCAGATAATTAAGGCTGTAATTTAATGGGAAATTCTGGGGCAAATGGCGTTGGGAAGATTATTGATACTTTAATGAAGAATCAAGCTGTGGTAATGTTCCCAAATGGTAATCAGTAATGTGATGAACTGATTTCCCCCCATTCCATCAAGCTAAAAAGAGATACCAAACGAAGAATCACTGACAGCGTAACTATAAATTACAGGCTACTAGCTGCGTATTGTTTTAGAATCCAGCATATTTTCCCGACACCTGCACGGCTCTTAGAAACCACACCTGCCTGATGCTAAATCATCTTTTCATTTGGCAGCTGTACATTTTAAAATATTTATTAGAGAGGAAATGTTACTGGGCAACCCCCCCCATGCCCACGTTAAGGAAGAAAGGTTGGCTACATGATCATTCCAAATCCCGATGTTTAATTTTAGTTGCTCATTATTCATCCACAGAAGGTGAATGAGTAGAAGCACCGATTTGAAAACAGGCACCATCAATAACATGCAAACAGTGACTCACAAGTACTAAACACTGGAGTTCAAATCCATCAGTATTTTCTAACTCTCGGCTTTGGTTTTCACATCTCGACTTGGAAACAAAAAAGTTTGCGAAGTGGTTCTGCTCCAACGAACCCGTTTTGAAGTGGTCCGGATCCATCTCGCTCTGGTCAATATCTTACAAATAAACAGGGAGCAAGGCGAAAACCAGGTCTTCTCAGAAGTAAGTCTCATTTTATCCAGTGGGATTTACTCTCAGGAAAGGGTTCTTAAGAGTGCAATGTGAGGGCATGAGGCGTAACTCCAGTGGAACTAGCATAAGAGGTGAGTTCAGATGATACCATGGCCCTACATGAGATGAGGAAACAGAGGAGTGTGTGTTATATCCTTGCTCACCGGCTATACTAACCAAGCCTTAACACCAGCAGCATCCATATGTTGCCCCATCATCTGATTCAACATACGCAAGCTATGTGTTGGTAGCTTAAAAATGAAATTACATTTAGCATTTAGCCATGCTTACCAACCCTGCACTTGCAAAACTGGCACTGCCTGGATGCCTACTGGAATCAGAGGTGGTGCTGATGCAGACCTGCTGTCATGGGTGCTGGCCCTGCTGAGGCTGACTCCTCCTCAGATGAGGAAGAGACAGGGAGCAACCCAGCCTCCTCGGGAGTCAGCCCAGAGGAAGAACACAGGGCCTGAGGCGGAAGAGTCCCCAGCAGCTGCACAGGAGGTGCAGCCAGAAGGAGAGACCGATCCTGAGCCTGGCCCAGCACCCCCAGTTGTGAACACCCCAAGACCAGATTCCCTGCCCAGTTCTCCTGAATGCCCCAGACGTAGGGCACGCCAAAGGCTGACTATGTAGAAGCGAAGAAGGAGTGCAAGACTGCAGCTCCTGCAAAGGCAACAGGAGGAGTTGTAAGCCTTGGCAGACTCCACTCCCTGGGAAGGGAGAACCTCCTGATAAGCACTTCACACACCTGCCTCAGTGTGGTAGCAACTCTGCACATTCTAGATGTGCCTCTGCATGTGTAGCAACCACTCCTTGTTCCTGAACCCTGAAACCTTGGAAGGAATCCCCGGCTCTCTGACCTCTGGCTCTATTTGTTGACTCTAATTCTGGACCACCCCAGTGTGTAAGCTCCATGGAAACAGCACACCTGCCAAGCCCTAGTCAGGATGGGGCATTCCCTGCCTCAAGCTCCCATTGCCTGCCGCTACTCCAAGCAGTGGCAGGGGGAAAATTGGGAGGAAAAACCTTAGAAGCATCACAAATGTGATGATGTCACTTCCAGGAAAACTTGGAGGCAATGGCAGAATCATAGAGTTTTTGAGGATTCCTAGAGCTACCACTGTCACTTACATTTTTTCCTTTGAAGGGAAGTCAACACACTCATGACACCAGCCCCCCACATCATGTCCCCGCCCCAACCCTCCTGCTAGTTGCCAGGCAACCCTAGTGGTTCCTCAGGTGAGTGGGGAAATATGGCAAACCCGTTCTTCCCATTACCCATACAACTGGTCAGGGGTCATTTGGGCACTCGGGTAGCCACAGGCCAAATCAGATTCTCTGATCTGATTCGGCCCGTCGCCAAATTGCCACGGAAATTCAGTGGTGGCTTAAAATGTGGCTGGAGGGGAAGGAGTTTGAGGGAGAGGCTCCAAACTTACAGGATTCTATGGGCCCCCAAACAGGTTGCCCCCATTCCCTCTATGTTCTCTATGGTGGGGGAAAAGTAAAGTTTGGGGGCCCGTAGAATTGGACCCCGTGGTCCAATCTTCTTGAAACTTGGTGGGTGTATTGGGGAGAGGCCCCTGCAGCTACCCTGCAAGTTTGGAGCCTCTCTCTCAAACCCCTCTCCTCTAGCCCCTCATATACCCTATGAGTTGGCCATTGACTTCAATGGCCCATAGGGTATAATGGGGCTGATACTGACATTCAGCTGGCGGAATTACTCCGGAATCTGCTTGCATTGCCGAAACTGACATGCGGGGGTCATTTGACAGCTGGAACAGATGCGGCCTGATTTTTTTATTTGCACACCCCTAGTGGGCACAAATGGCAGGGGTGGCAAGCCCCTCCCCCAGCTCCCAGTGGGCCTGTGGAGGAAGCGAAGCGAGAGGGGGTATAAAGTTTAAACCCCTTCTGTTTAGAGTCGCACAGCAGCACAATCTTTCCATTATATTCTATGGGGCCCTTCTTGCTTTGCTCCCCCCCCCCCCCCCCGCCTTGGCAGGCCAGCTGAAGAAGGGAAGGGGAGGCTTTTGAAGATGCCCCCCCTTTGCTTCCCTTTCTGACACACTTCCGGTGATGTCAGGGGGCGTGGTATATGCTAATGCGTTATGCTAATAGGTATGCTAATGAACTCCAGCACCTCTTTTTCTACAAAATGACCCCTGCAACTGGTGTAACATTGAAGTAGGATATGTTATCTGAAAAAATATTCATTTTGAACATGTTTGCCATGATTTAAAGGACCATGCAAGGAACATTGTGTGGGAGGGAGTGACTCAGCATGCCTGGACACTGAGGGACCCTACATCACTCTAAGTGTGTATAGGTGTTATCTCCTTGAATGGGATGCCTCTCTCTGTCTTAAGCTGGGAGCTGCCCTCTGACACCTCTTGCCCCTCTCTCTTTGCAGTCTCACTCTCGCTTCACATGGCCTTCCATGGAGACACATGTATTTGCAGGTCTCTCCTGTACAGACAATGCCTTCATACTTCCGCACGCATGATGCTGGCCAGGCTGGCCATTTGTGATAGGGAAAGTACTCTTTAGATTAGGCTTCTGTCTCTTCTTTTGACAACATCCTGAATGTGAACTGGATCTACTTGAATAGGTGTAAGTTTACCTTTTTGGCAGTATACTTCTTTGGAGATTTATTACACTCAGTATCACACTTCTATGACTGGGCAAAGCTCTGCTATATTAACCAACTATCCCAATACTTTGGCACATGTATCAGAGCTTGTGATGTTCCGCTGCCATCTCAAAATAGCTCTCTTGAGAATCTATGAGGAGCTGTTGTCAGAAGAGGGAATTACAGAAGTTTTGCACGGGTGCATAGACAGAACTGTGCAAGGGTACATTAGAACTTCTTTGGATTATGGCTGTTTACACATACAGAATACTGCATTTTCAAGAAGGGTCAGCCATGGTAACCTATGAAGATGTGCCGGGATAACAGTTGGCAGCCTCCCTTAGAGATGCTTAACGCCCACCAGGTCAGTTCACAGTTTATTCACTGGTTGCAAACAGGGGGCCATTTTTTTTCTCCATCACTTCAGCGGTTTATGAACACTTCAAGGCCATTTGTCAGGTTACGTTTCAGGTATTCAAACTGTACCTTCCAGTACAGTGCAATCCACAATGTTTCTTGCATGCACACATACACATTTCAGTAGGAGTCTGACTTTCCCCCCTTCCCCACAGACTTCTTGTCCCTGCACACTGCTTGGCAGCCAGTCTTATAAATAAGTCAGTCACCAAGAGATCATAAGTAAACACTATATATATAATGTTAGTAACACTGACTTGTGAATACCAAACAGTAAGACTTCTAATATATATGTGTGTGTGTGTGTGTGTGTGTGTGTGTGTGTGTGTGTGTGTGTGAAGTCTTACTGTTTGGCAGGGCTTTTTTTGTAGAAAAAGCCCAGCAGGAACTCATTAGCATAATAGGCCACACCCAACAGCAAAAACTCATTAGCATATTATGCCATACCCCTGGCAGCACAGCTCCCTCCCAGGATTGGCTTCCCCAGGTGCCCCGCAGCTGTGGGGTGCTTGGAGAACCCAAGGAGGGGAGGCAGTTTAAACTGCCTTCCCTCCCTGGATTGGCTTGGCTTCCCCAGGCACCCTGTGGCTTGCGAGGTGCCTGGGGAACCTGCGGGGGGGGGGGGGGAGGCTGTAGGTGTGGCCAACTCGGAAGCCAGCCGGAACTCTATCCCTGTGCGTTCCTGCCCCAAAATAGCCCTGGTGTTTGGTATTCACAAGTCAATGTTACTAACATTATTCCATGCATGTGAAAACAGCCTTATGAGAGGCATAGTTCCTCCCTCATGCCATTTAATTACCTGACACCCTCCCCCCACGGCCCAAAGTAGAACAATCTCTCCTACTGAGCACATGCAAAAGCCCCCACAAGGCAAAGAAATAAAACTCCACAACCACAGCTGTTGCACCACTGCAAAGCTGCTCAGCAGGCATTTGAGGCAGATGGTGGACTGGTGAACACAACAGAGGTTTAGCTCATGGATTATCCTTCTGTCAAACATGAGAGGTTGACCTGTCAGACATGCTAACCATGAAGGTCACAGCATTCCTAGCTACCACTGAGCAACATGGCCCAAACATTGTTTCTCCGGCCTCAGGATAAACGTGTAACATTCTTCTCCTCATTATCCCATCTCCTACATGCAATTTCATGAGTCATGAAAAAAATAGTTTTATTTTTGGAAATGACATACATCACAGCATGGGCTGGGGCTTCCGAGACCTTGGATCTCAGTGAAGTACACTAATTTTCCCCATGCTTGGGACCTTTCAAATTGTGGGCCTTAGAGGTGCCAGATGGAGTGAGGGCTCCCCAATTTTGTGGGCTCCTGTCCGCCACCGGCCAGCTGGCCGGCGGGGGAAGCCCCACCACCAACTGCCACAACCCAGTGTGACGTCCCCAGTGTGATGACATCACATGGAAATGATGTCACCACACCAGGAATGCCACATGGCAATGCTCCTGTATTTTGGGCAAAACTCTACGGTAACCAGAGTTTTGCCCAAAATACCAGAGTGTCACTGCACGACATCTCCAGCGTGATGATGTCACTTCTGTGTGACATCATCATGTTGGAGACTGTGCGCAGTGATGTTGCCCTCCCCTTCCCTCCCAAAAAGCTCCCTCCCACCCCCCACTGGCAAGAGCGCATGACCTGGCAACCCTATCGCCACTGGTGTCTCTATCAGGGTGCAGAAGAAGGGGTGGCTGAGTAAGTGCAGCAGAGGCATGAACTATTTTTGGACAAGGTGATCAACAAGGGTGTCCCAGGAGTATCGTATTTAGGACTACCATATATAAAAGAAAGTGGTATTTCTAACACTAGGAAGCAAGAATTCTGACAAATGCAGCATGTTCTGCTTACATTTCCTTTTTCTATACAATTGCTAAAGGTCTAGGAGCTCTGTTCTTGTGGACACCCAACTCATGGTCTGATACTCTGATTAAAGTCAGCCCCCCCCCCCAACCCCCCGTTCCTGTTTCCTGCTCAGAGCAGTGGCTGGAGAAAAATAATTTTTAAATAGCCCAGATCAACAGTGTGACACCAGTTTTAGGGAAACTGGAAGTGATATCACACCTCTCTAGGAATCCCCTGAAACCACAGAGTTTTTGGTGATTCCTGGAGAGGACTGCTATCCCTTCTGGGGGGAAAACCAAAAGTGGCATCAGTCCTCTCTAGGAATTTCCAGAAACTCTATGTTTTTACCATAATACTTCTGATGATTCCTAAAGAGGCATGATGTCACTTCCAGGTTTCCGGGCCTGGCAATCCTGCTCCTCATTCTTACCTTCAAGGGCCAAATCTACTACTGCAGGCCTCCTTGAAATGACAAAACAGAGATCTCGTATCACTTATTTCAGCGGGGCTTGTGGAGGAGCTGGTACCCAGTGTCAGCAAGCGCAATCATGTTTGTTCCACTGCCTTCCAAATAAAACTACCTTCCCTAGTAGACCTGTACACAGCAAATTCCTGACATCAGAAATGTAGACAGATTTAGAACTGCAGCCCACATATTATCACTAGGCAACCTTACACAGAAGTTTAATCCTTCAATCACCTTCTTTTGGGGGAAATAAATCAAGAAGGGACTAAGACTCCACTGAAGAGCGTGCTAATTTACTCAGTCTTTGATTTTTTAAAAAAAGATCCAAATACAGTCCTTGCTGACTTTTGCTAGAGCAACGAATTAACCAGTGAAAAATTATACCTTATTCTAAAAATTCAGGATTGTGGAGAAGGTCAGGCAATTTTTAGAGTACAAGGTGACATGCAGCTCTGGGCAGATGGCATCAACAGCGCCCAACTCTCAGAACCCCTGGGGGTGGCTGGGAGGTGCTGGGAGGCCAGTGATGGATCGTGTCGTCTTCTGACCTTTCTTGTTGATATCAGAGCCTCAGTCTGCAGCAGAGGCTATGGGGGAAGAAGTGCTCCCTCCCCTCCCCAGAACACCAGGATTTAGCTCAGAAACTGGATGTTTGCTTGAGTTACCAGCCTCCAGGTGGGGCCTGGTAATCCCTCAGAACTGTTCCCCAGACTATAGAGATCAATTCCCCTGGAGAAAATGGCTGCTCTGGAGGGTTGGACACTATTGTGTTATACCATATGTGAGGTATACCCTTCCCAGGCTCCACTCCCAAATTTTCAGGAATTTCCCAACCTGGAGTTGGCAGCTCTAGATGTTTCTACTTGTCAAGCTCTGGTGAGCAAAAAACAATGGCATAGTAAAACTGTCTGTGAATCTATCACATTTGGGGACCACTGCCCAGTTAAATAGTGCCCTCTGGGTATGTGTTAGAAAGGGCCATCGAGTCACTGGCGATCCCGTGGGGTTTTCAATGCAAGAGACAAACAGCAGTGGCTTGCCATTACTTGCCTCTATATAGCTATCCTGGTCTTCCCAGGTGGTCACCTTTCCAAGGATTACCTGGGACCAACCCTGCTTAGCTTCCAAGATCTGATGAGGTTGGGCCAGCCTGGGCTGTAGTGTGTCTTATTATGTTTATAGTCATTGCTTTGTGATAGGTTTGCAGCAGTTTGCAAAACCAGGACAAATTCAGATGTGGGAAAGAAACTTCCATGTGCTTGTAAAGAGAAGGAACTGAAGTCCTTGGATTCACACTAGGACTGCCAGGTATTACCTCGCTTTTGGTGGGGGGCTCCCGGGTCCGTCCTGGAGTCTTCTTCACATGCCATAGAGTTTCAGCCAAAATGCTAGAGTGGCGACACATCAACATGCCCAGCGTGATGATGTCACTTCTGGGTGATGTCATTGTGCCAATCAAATTGGCATGGAAGAGGACTGTTTGGGGTGGGGCCACTGGTGGATTGAAGCCACCGAAATCAGGGGAAACCCCTCCCCAACCAGGGGTCTGGCAACCCTAGTTTGCACATATCTTCATCTCATGCCTTCCCTCCTGTGTTCCATTGAAACTGAAAACTAGGAAGTCTTCAAAAAAATCACCCAAAATCACCAAAGGTTGTGTGTGACATCCAGACTGGGTGTTTCAACAAACTGCAGTTTGTTTGCTTGCTTACAGACCAGGATTCGGGAATCAACTACTGTGTAGAATCCTGATTTACAAGAAAGAAAGAAAGAAAGAAAGAAAGAAAGAAAGAAAGAAAGAAAGAAAGAAAGAAAGAAAGAAAGAAAGAAAGAAAGAAAGAAAGAAAGAAAGAAAGAAAGAAAGAAAGAAAGAAAGAAAGAAAGAAAGAAAGAAACTACAATTTATTAAACTACCCCCTTGGGAGTGGAAGGCTACGACCTCTCTACCCCAAACTGTTTCGGTGGACAAAACAGATCGCAGTGCATGACTTCTGGGGTCTGTACTTTGTACAGTGGAGGTGTTGGTGTGTTTTCCCCATTCCTTATTGCTAGCTAATATCTTCATCACTGATACAAATCTTCCCATAGGTTCATTTTTTCTGTATTGGTTTGACTCAAAGCACGTCTCCTGGGTAGCATTTGGCTAATCTATGTACTCTCAGGAAAACTGTAGCTGAACCTTTCCTGACCTCGTAGTTTGTAATCAAAGACTAGAATGCTGGCCAAGGAGTCTAACTTTGCTAATTTAATATTTTTTAGTATATTAGTATTTTTACACCTAACCCCCCTCCTCAGTCTTCAGATTCAACACCATCCCTAATTAGGAATGTGGAAAGAAGTTCAAATTAGGAAAACTTGCAAATTTTTGTGTGCAAACTAGATCTAGGAGAATTTACTTGAGCCTTATTTCCTCTCAAACTAATTTCACCTGTACCTAGATCTTGTGTGGGTATGCATAGATGGGGATATTGGGGGGCTGCAATGCCAGCTGTGGTATCATTTCACTTCTGGTAAACCCCCCCCCCCCAACATGTGACATAAGTAGCTCTAGGAACCACCAGAAAACTCCATGGCTTTACCTAGAGATATCCTATGTCACTTCCTTTTTAAAACAGAAGTGATGACATGCTGCAACTGGCATTGTGGGAGATGTATTTTTCTCTTGCCACTGCTCTGAAGAGCAGCAGGCGGGGGGGGGGGGCATCCGAACAAGGGGCTTTGCAGTCCCATCCATTTGCCAAGCAGAGGTTGCCCTTTAAGGTTTCCCTAGCTTGAAAGCCAGTCAAATCCAACTCTAGGGTACAGTGCTCATCTCCGTTTCCAAGCCAAAGAGCCAGTGCTGTCCGAAGATGTTTCCATGGTCATGTGGCCGGCATGACTAAACACTGAGGTGCCCCGAAGTGGTCACTATTTATCTATTTGCAATTTCTTGCTTTCGAACTGCTAGGCTGGCAGGAGCTGGGGCCAGAGATGGGAGCTCACTTTCACACAGCACTCAAGTCTCGAACTGCCGAGCTACCGATTTTCTGGTCTACAACTCAGCATCTTAACCTCTGAGCCACCGCAGCCCCCGGTTGCCCTTTGGGGTTAGACTATCAGTTATAATCACATTAATATTATATGGCTAACATTTGGGTTGGGAAATTTTTAATTTTTAAAATGTGGACTCAAATGGTATTTAAAATCTCAGGGTGCACTAGGGAAAAGATGCTGATTTGCAAGGGAAGCCCAAAGAAGTAATCAAAGGAATACAACATTGTACCTTTCTGTACTTCAGCAACTTAAGGTTCCAGCCTCCAGGTGGAGCCTGGAGATCTCCCAAAATCACAACTGACTTCTAGACAACAGAGATCAGGTCCCTGGAAGAAAATGGCTCCACCTGAAGCCTGCTGGGTGACCTTGGGCCAGTCACAGATCTCTCAGAACTCTCTCAGCCCCACCTGCCTCACAGGGTGCCTGTTGTGGGGAGAAGAAGGGAAGGTGATTGTAAGCTGCTCTGAGACTCTTTAGGGTAGAGGAACGCATTTTGACATGGAGGAACCAGAACAAAACCATATGACCTCCCCTACTTGTAGCCTGAAGTGGTACATCTCATTTTACTGTAACCCAGCAGAACTGACTGGCTACATAGCCCCTTCTCCTATATTTTCCCTAATGCAGAGCTGGGGATGGTTCAGGCCAAGAAATGCAAGCATCCTTGTGGCTTGTCAGGCAGTTATGAAATTGCTTCAAGAAAAAATACCCAAGACAGTAGATTTTCAAGGTAACATAATTTATCATAAACCTGAAATGTAATAACTTTTACAACTGCATGCCCATGACAATGGAGACAAAAGTGCTATGAACATAGCAACCTCAGGGACTTGACTAAGATTTAGACAGTCTACTGGGAATAGAGTCAAATCCTATCAGCTGGTGCCCAGTAAAGGAAAAAAGACAAAGTACGACATATTCCCCTTATAGACATGCACGGCTTCTTTATCCCTTGAATGGACCACCTGTGCCTGCTGTACTCTTTTGCTTTGGCCTTCAGAGAAATTAGGGGCGGTGCCAAACTCCAGGTGGGACCTGGGGATCCCCCAAAATCACCCCTCATCTCCAGACTACAGAGCTCAGTCCCCCTGGAGAAAATGGGTGCTTCGGAGGATGGAATCTGTGACATAATACCCCACTGATGTTAGGGTTGCCAGGTCTTCACACTGGCAGGGGGATTTGGGGGGCATTCCTGGAGGGGGTGGGGACGTTGAGTGGCAATGCTCTGCTTTTGGGGCAAAACTCCATGGTAAAATTGCCCTCAAACCACAGAGTTTTGCCCCAAAAGCAGAGCATTGCCATGCAACGCCCCAACGTGATGACATCAGTTCCATGTGACATCATTGTGTCGGGGATGTCACCATGCAATGTCGCTGTTTGGGGGAGGGATTTATCCCACCAGCCAGCTGGCTGGCGGCGAACAGCTGGCTTGGGGAATGGGAACCCTGACTGAAGTCCCTGTCCTCTCCAGGCTCCAACCCCAAATCTCCAGGAGTTTCCCAACCTGGATCTGGCAATCCTCCCCTGCTGATGGCCAGGAGGGACCTGGCAACCCTGTAGTCCCCTCAAATGAACATCCAGGCCTTCTCTCCCCTACTACTGCTGGCCAGACAGTCTCAGGAGTATAGAGTTAGGCACACCTTTAAGTAATGTCTTAACTACAAATCAGCTAACACCTTAAAACCCCTCTTTTTTACAAAAACTACTAAAAAGGGAAAATTTTAATTTGCTTCTCACGGTTTCTGGCCCACCATCTAAGGTAAAGGTTTCCCTTGCTCAAAAGCCAGTTGAACTTGACTCTGGGGGGCAGTGCTCATCTCCGTTTCCAAGCCAAAAAGCCAGCACTGTCCGAAGGCTTTTCAGTGGTCATGTGGCTGGCACAACTAGATACCAAGGTGCACGGAACGCTGTTACCTTCCCACCGAAGTGGTACATATTTATCTATTTGCAATTTCTTGCTTTCAAACTGCTAGGTTGGCAGGAGCTTGGGCCAGAGATGGGAGCTCACTCCGTCACACAGCACTAGGGTCTCAAACTGCTGAATTACCGATTTTCCAGTCTGCAGCTCAGCGTCTTAACCTCTGAGCCACCGCGGCCCCAGCCCACCACCTACTTAGAAAGAAATTAGCAGATCACTCTAAGCAAGCTCTCGGCTTTTCTCTCAAGCTGGTGGCCAGACTGACTTGAGCAGATGGATGTTGAAGACATACAGGAAGGGCTGCAAACTCCTGTTTGGGAAGTTCCCGGAGATTTGGGGGTAGAGCCTGGGGAGGGCAGGTTCTGAGGAGGCAAAGAACCTCAGGAGGATATAATGCCACAGTCCACCCTCCCAAGTGGCCATTTTCCCCTGGGAAATTGCTCTCTAGTGTGGAGATGCATCTTAATTCTGGGACATCTCCAGGTCTCACCGGGTGGTGGGCAAACCGAGGAGCAACTTTACAATCGGCTTGTGCTCTATGACCTTTTGCTTCTTGGGTACAAACTAATTGGAGCCATTTTCCAAACTTCTAAAGTACTTTTGTAGAAACAAAACAATATCTTAAAGGGAACGTCACATGGGTCATGGTACCCCCTCAGAGTCTTACCGCTTCATCTTGTTGCGTGTATAGACCAGACCTTAGACAGGCCCAGAAGCATCATTGACCTGTAGTCAGAACAAAAAGATGGGAACAAGTTTAGCTTTCACTTAGGATATCTGGAAGAGACAGTGAGTGGGCAGTAGGCTCACCAACCTCCAGGTGCGGCCTGGAGAACTCCCAGAATCACAGCTGATCTCAAGACTATATAGATCAGTTCCCTTGGAGAAAATGGCTGCTCTGGAGGGTGGACTCCATGGCATTATGCCCCACTGAGGTCTCTCTGATCACTGCCACAGGAGGTGGCGGCGGCTACAAGCATGGACAGCTTCAAGAGTGTAAAGTACTGAATTCTCAGCAGCATTGGCAAGTACGAAGTTGGTGCAGTGATTAGCTCAAATTTATTTAGAGAGAACAAGCATGTATAAACCGGCCGCAAGGCCAACGTATATACACACCCGGGACATGCCCCAGGTCCCACCTATGATCCTATTGGGGGGTTTGAATTTCCCGGCTAGGTCTTATTGGAGGATTAGTGGGACTCCAGGATCCTTGGCTCCTATTGTTCCAGGAGCCAAGCTCTGGGCTCTTTGCGCTGGTGCCTAGTGGTGGTCAGTGGACACAACAAAGAGGGAATTAGATAAATATATGGAGCAGAGATCCATCAGTTGTAGCTATTAGCTACAAGGTATAGGTGGGAACTCTGGGGCAAGTGATGCACTATATTCTTGGTGCTTGGTGGGGGGGGGAGGCAACAGTGGGAGGGCTTCTAGTGTCCTGCCCCCACTGCTGGACCTCCTGAGGGCACCTGGTGTTTTTGGCCACTGTGTGACAGAGTGTTGGACTGGATGGGCCATCGGCCTGATCCAGCATTGGCTTCTCTTATGTTCTTAAACCATGCCTTCACCCCCCAAATTTCCAGGAATTTTCCAACCCAGAGATGGCATCCCCTGTGAACAGCAGGAGGATAGAGACAGACTGTTTTGGTTGCCTGCCTCTCATTCCAGCACTGTCTTCTGAGGAGACCAGTGGGACCGATGCATGTCAGAGCCTTTTGGGAGACAGCCTTGGCAAAACACACATAAAGTACAGATCAACAGGGACTTTCTCTCATGAGCATGTTTCCAATTCGAGTGTAAGAGACAGAGAAACCAGGAGTGACAGGTGGAACAGCTGCTGAATTGAATTGTTCTTTCCCAACATGGCAGCTGCGATCATGTTCCAGTTTGCTCAACAGCAGTGCTGGCAAGGTGGGGGGTGGGACGGGGAGGCAGCATGTACCATGCAGAATAAATCAGAACACTAACTTCCATTTGATGTCAAATGAGATCAACTGTAGGGAAAAGAATTGCTCAGTGGTTGCCGTTGTTTTTTTCAGTGTGAGTGACAGCCTAGTGAAACTCCTGGTACGAATACTCTGGGAAGTCCTGTTTTTGAGATAATATGGCGGGGGGGGGGGGGAATTCGCATCCAAGGAAGTCACAAAGACGTCCATCAAACAGCTGTTGTGCTCAGGCTTGGGAGAAAAGCAAAGCGAGCCCCGTGTGGGTTTGCCGTTGGGTAGGAGAAAGTTGTCAAGCCCTTTTTAATAAATAAAGTGCTCTGATAGGATTCGCATGGTAGACGCTTGTATGTCTCATACACACGGACCAGTGCCCTGCACACAGAGTTCAACAAGGCGATATTCTTGCATCTGGATTGTATCTTTCCAGACTGCAAGTGGGGACTGAGACGACCAGTGTTCCCTCTAAGCTGAGTTAGTGTGAGCTAGCTCACAGCTTTTTAGCCTCCAGCTCACACATTTTTGTCTTAGCTCAGGAAGGATGGCTCCAGAGCAAACTCATTTCTGCAGTAGCCAAATCGCTCGCTCACAACTTGAATGCCAGTAGCTCACAAAGTAGAATTTTTGCTCACAAGACTCCACAGCTTAGAGGGAACATTGGATACGACTGAACCATCCTGTTTACAAAATTTATTTTTGCATTTCTGGTAAAGGTTCTAGCCAAGCCTCCTTCCTCATAACTCCTCATAACTTCCTCATAGCTCCTTCCTCTGGTTTTCTGTGTGCAGGGGATATGTGTGTGTGTGTGTGTGTGGGGAGGTTGAAGGAGATGGGTATGTTTAGCCGGGAGAGGAGATGATTGAGAGGTGATATGATAGCCATCTTCAAGTATTTGAAGGTCTGTCATATAGAGGATGGAGAGGAGTTGTTCTCGGTTGCCCTAGAAAGTCAGACCAGAACCAATCGGTTTAAATTAAATCAAAAGGGTTTTTGGCACAACGTTAGGATGAACTTTCTGACAGAGTGGTTCCTCAGTGGAACAGGCTTCCTTGAGAGGTGGTGGGCTCTTCTTCTTTGGAGGTTTTGAAGTAGAGGCTAAATGGAGTAGAGATCCATCAGTTACTATTAGCCGCAAGGTATAGATGGAACACTGTCTGGGGCAGTGATGCTCTGTGTTCTTTGGGCTTGGGGGGCAACAGTGGGAGAGCTTCTGGAGTTCTGGTTCTGCTGGTGGACCTCCTGATGGCACCTGGGTTTTGGACATTGTGTGACACAGAGTGTTGGACTGGATGGACCATTGACCTGATCCAACATGGCTTCTCTTGTTTTTATGATGGCCAAATGACCGCAGTGCTGAAGAAGTGTGCATGCACACAAAAGCTTATACCCAGAATAAAACTTTGTTTGGTCTTAGAGGTGCCACTGGACTCAATGCTGATTGTGTGAACTTAAGCGGATCATGAGAGGGAGGGAAGGAAGGGATGAGTCAGTGCTTGGCTCTTGTGGGTAATGCTGATCACCACTTTGGGGTCAGGAAGCAATTTTCCTCCAGGTGAGATCGGCCCAGGGATCCTGGAGGGTTTGGGGTTTTTTTGCTTCCTCTGGGCATAGTGCAGGGGTCACTAGGGGAGTGTGGGGGGGAAGTAGTTGCGAATTTCTTGCGTTTTGTAGGGGGTTGGACTAGATGACCCTTGAGATCCCTTCCAGCTTTATGTTTCTATTTTCTATTATTCAATTAGGCGAGACCCTAACTCACAGAACTCAATATTCAAGAATTCAGCCCTGACCTGGATAGCCCAGGCAAGCCCGATCTCATCAGATCTCAGAAGCTAATCAGGGCCGATCCTGGCAAGAATGTGGATAGGAGACCTCCAAAGAATTCCAGGGCCGGGACGCAGAGGCAGGCAATAGCAAGCCACCTCTCTAAAACGTCCAAGCCCCACTAGGGGTTGCCAGAAGTCAGCCATGACTTCCAGGCACACATGCACACAATACTCACACACAAAAAATCAAGAATTCAGTTATTCAAATATGCAAGACCACACTAGGGTTGCCAGCTCCAGGTTGAGAAATATCTGGAGATTTTGGGGGTAGAGCCTGAGGGGAGGGACTTCAGTGGGGTATAATGTCATGGAGTCCACCTCCCAAAATGGCCATTTTCTCCAGGTGAACCGATCTTTGTCAACTGGAGATCAGTTGTAATTCCAGGAGATCTCCAGCCACCACCATCTGGAGGTTGGCAAACCTAGGTCACACAGAGAGGGTTTTTTTTTAAAACATCTCACTGAGAACAAGAGGACTTCTACATGTTATAAAATTTTCGTTCTCGGTGAGAAATGGGCTCTAGACAAAAGTGTGAAGGAAAATCACAGCCTCATGGCAAAGTTTCCACTTTCTCCTTTTTTATTAAAGCCAGCTCTTCAGACGGCTGTGACACGCACACTAGACCTGCTTAAATTGAGTGCCAGACACTTAAGTCTGAGGGGGAAATTCTTAGGTGCTTATTAAATCTTGGACATTCACTCTAACACACACAGAACACCCAGAAATTGTCCCCTTACAAGTGTCTGGCAAGCTATTTGGCCTGCTCTGCTACATTAAGATCCTTTCAAGTGGAAATACCAGAGAATGAATCTTGTAGCTATGGAAATATCCACAACTGTACCTGCACTAAATACAAAACTTGTGTTCTACCCCTTGCTTCAGATTAGCTGAACCATTTCTCTGGATTATTCAGATATCCAGTGCAATCAGATATTCAGAGGTACTGCATTAGAAATCTATGTTTCCATCTGGTGGGAGGGTTGGAGGTGGGGACCATAGAGTTTCTGGTGATTCCTAGAGCTATGCGCTGTCACTTCTGGGCTTTCTCTGGAAGTGATACCATCATGCCGGTGAGGCAGCTGGGTTTTTAAAAATACTCCCCCCTGAGCTACTGCTGGAGAGGTGGCAGGCAACAAGAGCTGAGGGTGGGGGATCCCCTGCCCCACTGGGGGCTTGACAGCCCTACTTCATTGCGATACCCTGGATATGAGGATATACAGTCTTTGATCCAGGTAAGAGAACAGAACTCCAAGGGTCACATTAAACACCCACTTCAAAGCAAGTGGACAAATTTGGGGTTCTCATCTGACAGAAAAGAGGCAGCGGTGGCTCAGAGGTTAAGACGCTGAGTTGCAGACCAGAAGATCGGCAGTTTGAGACTGCAGTGCTGTGTGACAGTGAGCTCCTGTCTCTGGCCCCAGCTCCTGCCAACCTAGCAGTTCGAAAGCAAGAAATTGCAAGTAGATAAATAGGTACCACTTTGGTGGGAAGGTAACAGCGTTCCGTGTGCATCAGCGTTTAGTCATGCCAGCCACATGACCACGGAGAAGTCTTTGGACAGTGCTGGCTCTTCAGCTTGGACCTCTAGATCCGGATTTGACTAGCTTTCGAGCAAGGGAAACGTTTACCATTTTATCTGACAGAAGGCACTAAACTGTATATATTTATGGCTTACTTCCCCCGGGGGGGGGGGGGGAATCAAGTCTGATCATGCGGCATTGACACTTGAGAGGGCATGAGTTCCCTACAAAATATCTGCAGACTGCAAAATCAGTAAAATGCTGGCCAAGGAGGAGAAAGACAATGCAATTTGATGCACAATTTGAAGGAGAAAATTGAAGCTGTACTTCCACTCAATAGAGACGTTTAATCCTTGAAAATTGGCTCCTTCAAAAAACACACACAAAAAAACCCGAAGCCATATCACGCACTTCTGTGGCATGGTCAATCAAAAGCACATATCGGCAAAAAGAAATCTATTTTCCTGTTCAAAATATGGACCGCTGAAAGGGAAAAGTCCAAGATCGCTGAGGTACCTGTCAACCCCCCTCCCCCCACACACAGATAAGAGAGAAGTAATTCTCAATAACCTTGGAAGAGAGAGATGTTTGCGTCTAAGTAATAAAGTTAGGCCCAGAGTAGCGTAGTTGACAGTGACACACCAAGTATAATTTGGCTCTAAACATCTCTCAGAGCAGTAAATGCTGTTATGCAATTCTTTGATGAGCAGGCAAGCATGCTGTTGACCTTACCACTCCAATATCTCTTCCTCTCCTCAGCCCTTCAGAGTGGCTGCTGATGAAGACAGTTCATTTGAAAAACTAAGTTATATCTGTGTTTTCATTTAGTTGACATGAGCAACTTCCAGGAAGGGACCCAAGAAAGTATTTGGGGGACATCTAAACCTGCGTTATAATGTTCCTGTTGTCTCCAGGTGAGTGCACATCTGCACATCTATTCCTGAGGCATTTGTAAGAAAAGCACACCAGAGAGATATTTTTCAGGAAGGTGGCCATGTAGGGTTGCCAACCTCCAGGTGGCACCTGGACATCTCCCACTATTACAATTGAACTCTAGGTAACCAGTATCAGTTCCCCTGGAGAAAATGGCTACTTCAGAGGATAGAGTCTATGGCATTATACCCTGCTGAGGTCTCTCCCCTTCCCAGTCTCCACCGCCCAAATCTCCAGGAATTTCCCAACCCAGAGCTGGCAATCTTATCCATGTTAGTCTGCAGCAGTGGCAGAAAATTCAACTCCAGCAGCATCTTAAAGCCCTGACCTGGATACCCCAGGCAGGCTAGGCTTATCTTGTCAGATCTTGGAAGCTAAGCAGGGTCAGCCCTGGCTAGTATTTGGATGGGAGACCTCCAAGGAATACCAGGGTCATGACGTGGAGGCAAGTAATGGCAAGCCACCTCCGAACGTCTCTTGCCTTGAAAACCCCATGGGGTTGCTGTAAGTCAGCTGTGACTTAACACCGCTTTCCACATTAGCATCTTAAAGACCAACAAAATTGAAGGTAACAATGTTCCTTGCACCAGGCCAGTGTTTGGTTTGCTGTAGCAACTCAGTACTGCGTGCATAAATGTGGTAGTGAGCAGAGAGAGGTGGCACCCCCAGAAATTAGCCAATGAACTGGAGCTGGGGAAGGCAAAATGGCAGGATGTGTGTGTGGTAGGATTGCCATCTCTGGGTTGGGAAATACCTAGAGCAGTGGTTCTTAACCTGGGTTCGATCGAACCCTAGGGGTTTGGCGAGTCAGTCTCAGGGGTTCGGTGGGGCCTCCAACTTAGTACTATTACTAAGTACTAAGAATTATTTTTCACTAAAGAAGGGTTCGGTGAATGCGCATATGAAACTGGTGGGGTTCGGTACCTCCAACAAGGTTAAGAACCACTGACCTAGAGTATTTGGGGGTATTTATTTATTTATTTATTGAGATTTATATCCCGCCCTCCTTGCCGTACGGTGGGCTCAGGGCGGCTAACAACAAGCCAAAATGGTGACAATAATAATTTCTTAAAATAGTTAAAAACATATTAAGCAAACATTAAAACATATTAAGGACATACAGATGGCGTATCTTCAGTTTAGTGTATTGGAGCAGCACCCAGATGTACCCATCATATCTGGTCACACAGCTGGCAGATGGAAATCGGGCCAGGGCCAAGATGTAAGTATTAGGCGGCCCCTATTTGAAAGCCTGGAGGAAGAGCTCCATCTTGCAGGCCCTGTGGAATTGTTATAGATCCCTCAGGGCCTTGATGTTATCCGGGAGCTCGTTCCACCAGCATGGGGCCGCCACTGAAAAAGCCCTGGCCCTTGTAACTGCCAGGCGGGCCTCCTTCAGCCCTGGGAGGGTCAGGCGGTTCTGGGATCCAGACCAAAGTGCTCGCTGGGGAACATATGGAGAGAGGCGGTCCTTCAAGTAAGTAGGTCCCGGGCCATATAGGGCTTTATAGGTAAGCACCAGCACCTTGAGCCTTATTCGGTATGCTATAGGCAGCCAGTGCAGTGCTTTAAGGCGGGCTGGATATGCTCCTGTACAGGGAGGCCTATCACCACCCGCGCCGCCGCATTCTGCACCAGCTGCAGCTTCCGAATTTGGCACAAGGGCAGCCCCATGTAGAGGGCGTTACAGTAGTCCAATCTTGAGGTGACCAAAGCATGGATCACTGTAGCCAATTCGTTGCGTTCAAGGAAGGGAACCAACTGCTTGACCAACCGTAGATGATAAAAAGCTGACCTCGCAGTGGCTGCTACCTGGGCCTCCATCGTTAACGAGGGGTCCAGGAGCACTCCCAAACTCCTAACCTCCGATGCTGGTACCAGCGGCACCCCATCAAAGGCCGGGAGAGGGATCCCCGCCCCTGGTCCACTCCGACTCAGGCATAGGACCTCCATCTTCATCGGATTCAATTTCAGTTGACTCTGCCTGAGCCAACCAGCCATGGCTTGCAACGCCAGGTCCAGATTACCTGGACTGGAGTCTGACTGCCCGCCCAACAACAGATAGAGCTGGGTATCATCCGCATACTGATGACACCCCAGCCCATACCTCTGGGCTATCTGGGTGAGGGGGCACATATAGATGTTAAATAGCATAGGGGAAAGTACTGCTCCCTGTGGGACAATGCAGATCAGCGGATGTCTTCGGGAGAGTTGTTCCCCTACTGCCACCCTCTGTCCCTGATCCAGGAGAAACGAGGAAAGCCACTGTAAAGCTAACCCCTGGATCCCAATATCGGCGAGGCGGCGGGTCAGTAACTGATGGTCGACCATGTTGAATGCTGCCAACAGGTCCAACAACACCAGTACTGCCATACTGCCTTGGTCCAGATGCCTCCGGAGGTCATCTGTGAGGGTGACCAGCACCGTCTCCATCCCGTGGCCTGGTCGAAAGCTGGACTGGAAGGGATCTAACAAAAAGGCATCATCCAAATAGCTCTGCAACTGATCCGCTACCACTTTCTTGATCAACTTACCCAAACAGGTTAAGTTAGATACTGGCTGGTAGTTGGTCAATTCGGCCAGATCTAATGATGTTTTTTTTAGGAGGGGATGTATCACAGCCTCCTTTAGGGCACTAGGGAACACCCCTTTTTCAAGGGATGTATTGACAATCTCCCTAAGTGTCCCTTGTACCCCTTCATGGCTTGCTTTGATTAGTCATGATGGGAATGGGCCAAGTCTGCAGGTAGTTGGATGGACCAGAGAGAGCAGTTTGTCAGCCTCTTTCAGGCAGAGTGGACTGAAATAATCCAAAACATGACCAGAAGACGTGCTTGGAGCCTCAAGTTCTGCTACTGTATCAACTGTGGCAAGGAGGTCCCGGCGGAGTGACAAGACTTTATCTGAGAAAAAGTTCCCAAAGGCCTCACAGCCAATAGCCAATTCTCTATCATTTGGTCTGCTCACCGGCAGAGTCGTCAGTGACCGAATTGTCCTAAATAATTGGGCTGGGCAGGAACTCGCAGACGCTATCTCGGCCGCGTAGAATGCTTTCTTCATAGCCTTGACAGCCATCTCATAGGGTAGGGCTCGGGGAGGGAGGGGTTTCTGAGAAGCAGGACCTCGGCGGGGTATTATGCCACATAGGGTCCATCCTCCAAAGCAGCCATTTTCTCCAGGGCAACTGATCTCTGTCACCTGGAGATCAGTTCTGATTCTGGGAGATCACCAGGCCCCACCTGGAGGTTGGCAGGCCTAGTGCATTATAAAGTACTCAGTCCAGAGATGCATTGCAGTGAAATCAGCTCATGGTTTATTAGGAAGTTCTGGAACACATGTCTGAGCTGGGCTCGGGGGTGTGCTTATATGCGCATCTAAACTGCACCCCTGACCTCGCCCACACACTCTGATAGGATTACAATTACGTCTCCCCAGATCATTGGTCCCTATTTGCATCCTGGCTGACCAGTAGGTCTAAATCACAATCCGGCCAGTCTATTGTGTTCTGGAGCGAAGCTCTGTCAGCACCTGGCCATGTGCTTGGCCTGGACCGCATGTCCGGACCGCATGGTAGTCGCCATTAGAACACAACGTGCATGGACGCAGAAAGGAAGGCAGAGGCAAGCCAAAGCTTGGCCAGAGATGGGGAATTCTTTAAGAACATAAGAACAAAGAGAAGCCAATGTTGGACCAGGCCAATGGCCCACCCAGTCCAACACCCTGTGTTACACAGTGGCCAAAAATACCAGGTGCCATCAGGAGGTCCACCAGTGGGGCCAGGACACCAAAAGCCCTCCCACTGTTGCCCCCTCCAAGGACCAAGAATACAGAGCATCACTTGCCCCATAGTTCCTATCTATACCTTGTGGCTAATAGCCATGGATGGACCTCTGTTCCATATCTATATATCTAATAGCCAAGGCTCCCCCTGTGTGCAGATATCTAAGAGAGATTTTCCTGCACACTTGGGAGACTCTCCAGGTGTGCAGAAAAATCTTAAAATGTAAAAAAAACTATATGGGGGATATTTAAATCCCTCCAAAAGTAAAAGAGCGTTCCCTGCGCATGTGCAGAGAATGCTCTGAGAACTGTGGTGGGCTGGCGGCTGGAAGCTGCTGAGGCCTTGCCACAGGGGGTAGAGATCGGTGGGCTCAGTGACTGAGAGCCGCTTAGGCCATGCTGCTGATGCCGGGGGGGGGGGAATCAGTGGGCCTAGTGGCTGAGAGCCACTCAGGCCTCACCGCTGGTGCCCATGGGTGGGGAGAAGGCTCACCTGCGGGTGCTTCCTCCTCCTCAACGTGGCACTCCTTCTCCCCTCCCCGCAAGTATCACAGGTCCTCCTGCTTGTGTTTATCTAATTCCCTCTTGAAGCCATCCATGCTTGTAGCTGCTGCCACCTCCCGTGGCAGTGAATTCCATGTGTCAATCACTTTTTGGGTGAAGAAGTACTTCCTTTTATCTCTTCTTATCTGTTCTTTCCTCTTACAAATCCTCTTGTGATCCCCTAGGCAACTCCAGACACATACACATACAACATGTGGATGTAACTAACATATACACAGAATAGCAAAAAGAATACAATATGGGGGCCCAGTATCAGCCGCTCTACAAAAATCAACTGTGAACACAGTGAACCAAAACAGCTGTCAAAACTCAAATGACCCTAAAAACAAATGCATCAGAGAACATTCACTCAGCCCTTAAACAAACCCCAGATGACCTTTGGATAGATTTCCGCTCGATTATCCCACCACAGTTAAAAAACCTGAGCACAGTGAAATCTCATGGCATAGCGACCAATAGAAATACATCCCCAAAGTTCCTTGGTCATGTGTGATAAAATGGTCATCTGTACTCAGTTGGTTACTAGAAGAGATCAAGTCCTTTGTCAATCTGTCCAAGGCTATAACAGGACTTGTACTGCCTCTGATAAGAAGAGGAAGCTCCATTGGGTGTTAGGTTAGCTGCAGCATTAGCAGCTGTTTGTTATATCTGGCTACCTGCCATTCAATCCTAAGCATGTTTACTGAGAAATAAGTCCCCCTGAGTTCAGTGGCTCTTACTCTGAGGTTAGTGTGCATAGGATTACAGCCTAGTCTCATCTCACCTCTCTCTTGTTGATAGGGTTGCCAAGTGGCACCTTACCTGTAGCGGGGGGGGGGGGAGTCCTCAACACTCCGGGAGGGTCCTAGTATGAGCGCTTTGCACGTGCCCTGCACGTCCCCCCTGATACGTGCCCAACGATTTGGGGGTGGGGTTTCCGGCGGGCAGCGGGCCGCTTGAGCGGGGTTTTCCCCGCCCCCCGGGGGGACTTGGCAACCCTACTTGTTGAGGATAGTCAGGAATGTGCAAAATCTGCCCCTATGCTTGAAGGAAGATTAGGCATGAGAACGCTATGGATATTATACATTGAGGGAGTGTTATTTCCTTCCTCAGGGATAGAGGATACTGCAGGACGGGTTTGGTTTAGGTTTCTTTAAAGGTTATGATGATCCCTGAATTGTAAATTTCGAATCATGGGGATTATTGAATCAGCCTTGGAGTCTGAACTGCCGTCAATGGAGAACTCAGCATCTGGTTCCTGCTGCTGGCCATTTGTGACTCCCTGAACACTCCCCCCTCCCCCGCAGAATTAAATAGGCTTTCGCCCTCAGATCTGGGTCATCTAGCATTTGAATAGCCATCAAGGGAATTCCTCCAGTAGAAGTCACAAATTTCTTCTTCACACACAAACACCTCCAGTTGGATAAGCAATACTCATGCCCATAAGAACATCAGAAGAACCCTGCTGGATCACACCAAAGGTCCATGTAGTCCAGCATTCTGCTCACCCAGTGGCCGACCAGCTGCCCCTACGAAGCCCACGAGCAGGATGACTGCAACAGCACCCTCCCACCCATGCTCCCCAACAACCGCTACAAAGAGGCACACTGCCTCTGCTACTGGAGGGAGTAGATAACAATCATGATTAGTAGCCACTGATTGCCCAGTGGCAGCGAGTTCCACATATTAACTATTCACTGTGTGAAGAAATACTTCCTTTTGTCTGTCCTGAATCTCCCACCCTTCTGCTTCAGTGGATGATATCAGGTTCTCGTATTATGGGAGAGGCCTGTCCACTTTCTCCACACAGCATAATTTTATAAACCTCTATAATGTCTCTCCCTACGCACCTTTTTTCTAGGCTAAACAGCCCTAAATGTTTTGACTGATCCTCACAGGGTAATGTCCCCTTACCCCTAATCATATTGGTTGCTCTTTTCTGCACTTTTTCAAGTTCTACAATATTCTTTTTCAACTGCAGTGACCAGAACTGTACATAGTATTCCAGGTGTGGTCTTGTTGGAATATCCAAGGTCTATCATGCTTAGATAAAGAAAATGACAAGAACATCCTGCAGGGGGCAGCAGAGGGGACAACTAATTAGTGTAGTGAGATTAGGGGCTTCCTACTACTTTCAAATAGTCTCCTTCCTGTCTCCTGATTGGCTTAGTTAGGGTTTTTCTTGCTCTTGCTGAGATCAATTTGTTAGATAGACTTCTATTTCTCTCTCCTTTTTCTTACAAAGTTTGTAGCCTCCTTAATAAAGCAATTCTATCTGTCTATCTATCTATCTATCTATCTATCTATCCATCCATCCATCCATCCATCCATCATCCATCCATCCATCCATCCATCCATCCATCCATCCATCCTATCAAATTTATATCCCGCCCTCCCAGCCAAGGCCAGCTCAAGGTGGCTTACATAACATAATAAACACATCAATAACAATTTAGACACTTAAAAACATCTAAAACATTCCAACATTAAAATGTGCTATAAACATTAAATACTACTAAAAGTAGACTGATTATTAAACAATGGCAGCCATCAATCAATAGCATAATCAGGTGATCAGTCCATAGATCTCTATGCGGCTGTTGTTAATGGCTCTGGGGGCAGGGCTCTCTACCTTTCAACTAAATTTTATTCTTTAAACAGCTTGTACTCCACTTTACTGCATATCTAAACTCTGCCAACAAGTCTTACTAGGTTTGCATAAGGGCAGTGGTGATAGCAGCAGTTTTATTTTCTATTCCTGTTCCAATTATAGCCAGCATAGGATTTGTTTTTTTCACAGCAGCCACACACTGGATTGACATTTTCATTCAGCTATCCACTACCACCCCAAGATCTCTTTCTTGGTTTGTCACTGCCAGCTCATATCCTCTCAGTGTATATGCAAAGTTGGGTTTATTTGCTCCAATATGCATCACTTTGCACTTGCTCACATTCAGTCTCATTTGCCATTTCAATGCCCATTCCCCCAGTTGGAAGAGATCCTTATGGAACTTTTCACAATCCATTTTTGTCTTAACTATCTTAAATAATTTGGTGTCATCTGCAGGCCATTTATGAACAAGCCAAAAAGCACTTAGCCCTAGACAATTCTCCAAGAGACCCTACTGCTCACATCCCTCCATTGCGAGAACTGACTATTTATTCCTACTCACTTCTTCCTGTTTTTAACCCATTTCCAATCCACAAGAGGACTTGTCCTCTTATCCCATGAGTTTGCTCAGGAGACTTTGGTGAGAGATTTTGTCAAAAAGCCTTATGGAAATCCAAATAAATACCAGCTCGTTTCTACCCACATGTTTGCTGACATTTTCAAAGAACTCTAAAAGGTTAGTGAGACAGGACTTAACTTTTGCAGAAACTATGCTGGTTTTTAGTCAGCAGGGCTTGTCATTCTATGTGACAATTTTATCTTCAATAATGCTTTCCATCAATTTACATGGAGCAGACCAGCCTGTAACTTCCCAGATCCCCTCAGAACCTTTTCTAAAAATGGGAGTTACACTGACCACTCTCCGGTCCTCTGGTATAGAAGACAGTTGTAGGAACAGGCTGCATATCTTAGTTGAGCAATTTCACATTTGAGTTCTTTAAGAACTTTAGGATAGACACCATCTGGTCCTGGTGATTCGTTAGTTTGAAATTTGTTTATAAAGTCTAGAACTTCCTCCCTTGTGACCACTACTTGCCTAAGCTCTGTATCCTCCCTCTCCTGAAAACATCCATTTAGGAACAGGTATTTGCCTTATATCTTCAGCAGTGAAGGCAGATAAGAATTTAGCAATCACATTATCCTTTAGTACTCCTTTAATTCCATTGTCATCCAGCGGCTCAACTGCTTCCCTAGCCTGTTTCCTGCTCCTAACACATTTAAAGAATTCTTTATTGTTGGTCTTTATGCTTTTAGCAATATGTTCTTCGAAATCCTTTTTTACATCCCTGTCTGCTTGATTTTCCTTTGTGCAAATTTGTGCTGGTTTTTGTTTGCCTCAGTTGGGTAAACCTTCCAGTGTCTGAAGGAAAGCTTTTTTACTCTAATAGCTTCCCTCACCCTGCTCGTTAGCCATGGTGGGGTGACCTCTTAGATCTTAAATAATCTTAAATACCTGTAGTATACATTCTAACTGAGCCTCTAGTATTGAGGTTTTCAGTGAACTCTAAGCCTTTTCGGGAGATATGACCCCCCACCCCCCGACTGTTCCTTTCAAACCTGCCCCATTTCTCATCTTGGAGAAATTTCCTCTTTTGAAGTCAAATATGACTGTGTTAATGTTCTTTGGCACTTTTCCACAAAGGGACTCATGGTTCTCGAGTCTTTCAATGCTTACTTTTCTAATCCATGTTAATATATCTCGTTCTGGCCTCCAGAGAGGGAGTAGAGTATTTGTTTGGCACACAGAAGATCTCAGGTTCAATCCTAGGCAACTACAGTTCATACAGATCAAGTGGGAGATGGTGGGAAACGCTTCTTTGTGAGACTCTGCAGAGGAATTGTCAGTCAGAGCAGACAATAGTGACCTTGGTGAATCAACGACCTGACTCAAGATGGCTTCAGGTGCTCACAATACTAACTAAGAAATTCCTAATGTACTTCCTTCTCTTCATGTGAAATGCATGCACGTTAAACAAGTAGTCCCCTATGTATACGAATGCACACAAGCAGCTATTTGAGACATCAAAATAAAAGCTAGAGTTGACTTTACAGAAATCCATGCTTTGCACTCTTATTTGGCAGAAATCACTTAGCAGATGGGGAGATAATCCAGGTTACTAACACATTCTGCTTTGTGGATCATCCCTGGCGCTAGAATCATTGTGCTTGCAACAGAATGAATTTTAGTGTCTTCCAACGGTTAAGAGAAATAATGCCAGGAGGCTAAATGTTATGATGACTGTTATCACAAGACTTGATGTCATGGGATGGGTGCCCGTCACAGCCAATGAAAAGTAAGAGTGGCAAACAAGGTGTGTTATCTGAACAGGTCTATAGCCAAACTGTCACCATCAATATAACTGCTTCCATTTATTTTCCCTCAAAAGGATTTCTAGTGGCAATTTTTTTAGTGCTGCTGGCTCCAGAATTTGGGGAGCCTTTGAGCAAAGCCTTCACAGTGGGCCTTCTCAACCTGGAAGCAGCTGAGCATGCTGACTGAGGATCTTCTCATGCTGCTGCCAACTTTCAATGATTCTTCTTGCAAAGTTGGAGGATAAGGGTAGTTTTGCTGCAGCTGTAGATCATTAGTGGTCTCTAGCCATGGTCCAACCTATCACCGCCACCTCATACTCAGGCCCTTCTGAGAGACCATGCAATAGGACTCAGTGGGGAGTATATGGGACCATATAACTCCAGTCTTGTTCCATCTGCACTGGCTGCCAGTTTGCTTCCGGGCCCAATTCAAGGTGCTGGTATTGACTGTTAAAGCCCTGCACAGCTTGGGACCAACATGCTTGAAGGACACCTCCCATATGAACCTCCCGGACCACTCTGGTCATCTTGAAAGGTCCTGCTTCTGGTAGCCCTGACATTTGAAGCAGCCTGAGAAAGGGCCTTTATTGGTTGTGGCACTAAAGCTTTGGAACTCCCTCCCCCCAGAGAAAGTCATCTGTCTCCCTCTATGGGTGAAGCCTTTTTTTGTTTTGTTTGGCATTCCCTCACTGTTATTAGCCCTCCTCTCTGTTTGTGTGTGCTTGGTGTTGTGGTTAGGAGCACAGACTCTAATATGGGAGAACCAGGTTTGATTCCCCACTCCTCCACATGCAGCTGCTGGTGTGAACTTATGTCAGTCACAAGTTCTCTCAGCGTTGTTCTCTCAAAAGCGGTCCTCAAGAGAGCTCTCTCGGCCCCACCTATCTCACAGGGTGTCTGTTGTGGGGAGGGAAAGGGAAAGGAGATTGTAAGCCACTCTGAGACTCCTTTGGGTAGTGAAGGGTGGGGTATAAATAATAATAATAATAATAATAATTAATAATAATAATAATTTTGTTTTAAACATTTTACAGAAACATTCTTTATGTTTAGGAAAGAGAGAGAGAGAGAGAGTATTAAAATGACTTTAATGCTTGAAATGTTTTAGTGTTTGGAATGTTTTGATGTTTGCCACCTTGGAAACCCTGAATTGGGTGGAAAGGCAGCACAGAAATGTTTTAAATAAAACAAACAAAACATGAGGTGGCCATGATAGCCACGGAGAGGGGTTACTTCTCTGCTGCCATCGTGCCAGATAACTTGTATCCACCGCAAAAGTTTAGGGTAGTTCAGCATTTGTGAACGAGTAAGTTTGAGTTCGAAAACTCACAGGAATCAGCTGAAGTACTTTAGCACCTTTTTAAAATTTTGCTAATCAGACCTCTCAGATTTGTTCTAACATGGCTGCCAGTTGTGTAATAGATCAGGAAGCAGAGGTGTCTGGCGCACCATCTGGTCTTTTTATGGATAGTTTTGGCTTGGTTATGCGGCTAGATGTTGACAGGATCTTGGGCGTTGTGAAGGCTGCCAAATGTAGGCTTGATTCTTGTCCTCTCTGGGTGTTAAGTCTAGCAAGGAAGAGGTGGAAGAGCCACAGATATTCATTATTAACAGTTATCTGATAAGGCTACACCCCCCCTCCCTATTCTATAGCCTTGATAAAGAACCCCTATTTAGATAAGAAAGAGGAAGCTAATTACCGTCCTGTCTCTGATTTGCCCTTCTTGTATGAAGTAATTGAGAGTGTAGGGGCAGAGTAACACATGTGTCCTTGACCCTTTTTGAGGGCCTGGCCATGGGATGGAGACACCACCAGTCCCTCTGGAAGACAACTTTTGTGTATGTATGTATAAGGTTGCCAGTCTCCAGGTGGTGGCTGGATATCTCCTGGAATTGCAGCTGGTCTCCAGGTTATAGAGATCAAAGCTCCCCTGGGGAAAATGGCAGCAATGGAAGGTGGATTCTATGGCGGAGACTGAGCCCTATGAGGAAAGGCTAAGGCCTTGGGAATGTTTAGTTTAAAGAAGAGGAGGCTGAGGGGGGACATGATTGCTCTCTTTAAATATTTGAAAGGCTGCCATTTGGAGGAGGGCAAAGAGCCGTTCCAGTTGGCAGCAGCGGGTAGGACCCAAAACAATGGGTTTAAATTACATGCAGAAAGGTATTGGATGGAAATTAGGAAAAACTTTTCATGGTAACCTGTTTCCTCTAAACTGAGTTAGTGTGAGCTAGCTCACAGCTTTTTAGCCTCCAGCTCACACATTTTTCTCTTAGCTCAGGAAGGATGACTTCAGAGCAAACTAATTTATGCTGTAGCCAAATCACTTGCTCACAATTTTAATGCCAGTAGCTCACAAAACAGAATTTTTGCTCACATAACTCCACAGCTTAGAGGGACCAGGGCTCATTTTGTAGCAGGAGCTCCTCTGCATATTAGGCCACACCCCTCTGATGTAGCCGGTCCTTCAAGATCTTACAGTAGCCCCTGTAAGAAGAGCTCTGTAAGCTCTTGGAGGATTGGCTACATTAGGGGTGTGTGGCCTAATATGCAAAGGAGCTCCTGCTATTTATGAGCCCTGGAGGGAACAGAGTGGTTCAAAGGTGGAATCAGCTGCCTAGGGAGGTGGTTAGCTCCCCTTCACTGGAAGCTTTCAAGAAGAGGCTGGATGAATATATGTCAGAGATGCTTTAGGCTGGTCCTGCATTGGGCAGGGGGTTGGACTACATGGTCTGTATGTATTCCAACTCTATGATTCTAAGATTCTATGCATTATACCCTGCTCAGGTCCCTCCCCTCCCCAAACCCCTCCCTCCCCAGGCTCTATCCCCCCAAATGTCCAGGAATTTCCCAGCAGAAACCTGGCAACTCTAAGTATGGATGAGAGTTACACTTCTTTTTTATTGGATTTATCAGTGGCCTTCAACACAGTGAACGGAGCAATATACTGGTTAACACATTTAGAGAGTAGAGCTGGACTTAGAGGAATTCCACTCCGAATGGTTCAGATCTTTTTTACAGTGCAATCCTAGGTAGAGTTAACCCTTCCAAGCCCACTGGCTCCAATAGAAGAGTGCAATTCTGTACAGAAACACATGTTTAGAACAGTCCATGGGGTATTTCTCAGAGTTCTGTGTTAACACCAATGTTGTTCAATCATCATGTGAAACTCTTAGGTGAGAACATTCGGTTTTAGTGCTGGGTGTGATCCACACGCTGTATGTCTTTGTTTAAGCCACCAGAGACTGCTACCTCTGTCTTGGACTGTCTATGTCCGCTGTGGTCAAGTGGCCAAGAAAGAATAGACTGAAGCTGAATAAAGTCAAGATGGAAGTAACATTGGTCAGTAAGGCTGAGGTTCTGGAGAATATTTATCTCCCCACATTTGATGGGGTTCTGTAGGCTTTATTAGACTCAATGAATTTATAAACTATGTCAGATTCTGCTTTATTATTGGCAAAATGAGTAACAGCAGCTAAAAATGCCTTCCTCCAGAACAGAACTTGGCTGCTTACCTGGACCTAGCTATTCTGGCCACATTGATCTATGCCATAGTAAACATGCCGCTGGACTACTGTAATATGTTCTACATGACTTCAGCTGGTGTAGTGGTTAGAGTGGTGGACTCTAATCTGGGAGAACCGGGTTTGATTCCCCACTCCTCCACATGAAGCTGCTGGTGTGACCTTGGGTCAGTCATAAGTTCTTTCAGAGCTGTTCTCTCAGGAGCAGTTCTCTCAGGAGCAGGAGTTCCTTCAGCCCCACCTACCTCACAGGGTGTCTGTTGTGGGGAGAGGAAGGAGATTGTAAACTGCTTTGAGACTCTGAGTGAAGGGTGGGGTATAAATCCAATCTCCTCCTCCTCCTCCTTCTCCTTCTTCTTCCTGGAGCTAGCTTACCTACTGACTGGAGCTCACATAGGACATCTGTTTTGAGAACTTTTCACTGACTTCCTGCTATTTGAAAAAAAGATACCATTTACTGATATTTGTTATTGTTTTAGTTTGTTTTTAAAATAACCTGCAAGACCCACCTGTGCCAGAAGGCAATACAGAGGAAGGCTTCAGACTCTCTGCCCTGTTGGACCTCCAGAGGAACTGGTTGGCCACTGTGTGAGACAGGATGGACCCCCAGTCTGAGCCAGCAGGGCTCTTCTTATGTTCTTCTGCCCTGTTAGGACTGAGGTGGACTTAAAACATCATGACTAAATAAATACATAATTAGAATATGGGCAGGACTTGGTGATATCAGGGTTACTACCCTTGCCCATAGTCTGAATTTTCTGTTTCTAGCCACACTGTTTAAAATGTACGTGTGTGTGTGTGTGTGTGTGTGTGTGTGATGCCCTCTGAGCCTCTCTTTGGCCACTCCTGGCTTTGCTAAAGTCCAAGGCACTCTGCTCAGGCTGTCCTCTCTTTTCTTCAAGTGGCGACAACTTAAAGTAATGGAAGATGACTCACACCACAATGACTCAAAATAATTTCAGTCAACTTCATTTTCCATACTTACCTTCTTTGATGCAGTCGTTTTAAATAGCCTTTTGATCTCAGACTGGAGAGAGGGAAACAGCTGGAAACCCAGGCCTGGATCTGATTTGGTTGCTTTTTACCACACCGAGGAGAGCTTTAGCCTTCAGTGTGCTTCCCTGGTTTTGTATTCACCAAGCCAGGGAGACCCACTGAACAGTAAGAGCTCCGTAACACCATCAACCCAGACCTCTCAAGAGAGGTTGCATTCAAATGTATGCACTCCTACAAGATACGTTGACTTCTCCATTCAAGGATAAGGGACTTAAAATGCTTAACTTTGGCTAGGGCATACCTTTTATTTATTTCTGGAATTCCTTTTCCCTGTTTCTAGCCCTCAGAGCTCTTATAATGGCATAAATGCTTATCCTGTGGAAATAATGGGAGGGGGAGCCATTTCAGTTTGTTCCTTACTGGGACAGGTGGAAAGAGCGTTTCCATCTTGAATTGTGTCCTTGATTGGTAAACATATAATGCAGACCGAAGGACAAATAAATGTATGTAATGAAGCCCCAACAGTAGATTGTTTTCAAAAAGCAACCTGAAGAGGCTGTACTTTTGAGTAGAAGAGCTGTAGAAAGAGTCATAGAATCATAGAATCCTAGAGTTGGAAGGGACCTCCCGGGTCATCTGGTCCAACTCCCCCTGCACAATGCAGGAAATTCACAAATACCCCCCCTCCCCACACACACACACACGGGCTGCTGTTCCACGCCCAGAAGATGACAAAAGACCTCCAGGATCTCCAGCCAAACCAACCTGGAGAAAAATCGCTTCCTGACCCCCAAAGTGGTGATCAGCATTTCCCTGGGCGTGTAAGAAAGGGCCACGAGAAACTAAGCACTAATGCTTAGTCCAGTGTGGTGTCGCAGTTCGAGCATTGGACTGCTACCCAGGGGGCCTGGGCTGACCTTAGGCCAGTCATGCTCTCTCCCAGCCTAACCTGCCTCACAGGGTTGTTGTTAAGATAAAAGGGGCAGGGGAAAAGTATATAAACTCCCCTGGGCTCTTCGAAGACAGGGAGGGATAAAATTGTATCTAAATCAATGGTTTTTCGCCTATATTCTGCTGGCAATTTTTAAAATTTGCTCAAACTCAGACACCCAAAACATGCATCTCAAGGGTTCCAAATGCACATTTTTGTTTGCAGGGGGAAAGCAGCCTGGAGCAATCTGAGGAGGAAAATCGCCAGAGGGGAAAAAAAATTTTCTATTCAAAAGTCCCCTGCCGGCCAACTCTATCAGTGGCTTGGTGATGCCCCCCCCCCCCCGCCTCCACCAGGGGATCTGGCAACTCTAGCTCAGGAGTACCTATCACCCAGGATCCCCCAAATGTGGAGCTGGCTTGACTTCCCTTAATAATTCGAGACCAATGCATTTAGCCTATGAGATGACTCGGTCTAGATCTGGACCCCCCTGTGGCCCACCCTGCTAAGGTCCTTGTCCCTTCCCTTTTCCTCACCTACCTTCTCTGGGTAGTGGCTTTCAACTCCCAGTCTTGGCCTCAAGTCACTGTAATAGCTTACCCTTCCAAATAAAATTGACCTCACACAATAGAATTGACCGTACAAACCCTGGCTTCAGATCCATGCCTACATTTATTGACTGCCGGGCAAGTCTCCAAAAAGATGGGATATTTACACCCCTTCCCTTCAAAAAATGAGATCCGAAGGAAATGTTTTGAATGACAGCCTCCCCTTTTCTTTCCCCCATAAATAAAATCCAAATGGCCCTTTGCTGTCCGGATCATTTTTTTTTAAACCGCAGAAATGTTTTAGTCAGTGTTCCTACTGAAACTGGATAAGATGTGGGCTACAATAAAGCCTACAGTGACCAAGTTTGCTTCTAAATGAATGTCTGTGGATAGTCCTTCAGACGAAGATTAGCTGCATAGGGCTTGGAATACCCTCCACATGGTGAAACTGACTCTGATTAGATTTCGGGAAGGGAGAGGGGGAAAAAAATAACACCAAAAATGTATTTTTGAGTTAAGGAGCACGGTAGTTTGCGTGTTTTGAAGCAGAATTGATGGCTAATTATGGGATACAGAATTGCTACTACGAGAGAACACAGATGTTGACTGGCATAATGCCCTCTTCATGCAAATAGATGCATCAGGTGCCATGGATGACTTTGGAAAGACAGCTAACCTTGGCAGGGGAGGGTCCACCGCTCAGCGGTGGAGTATGTGCCTTGCATGCAGAAGGTCCCAGGTTCAATCCCTGGCCTCTCCAGGGATGTCAGGTAGCAGGTGTTAGAGAAGACCTTTCTCTGCCTGAGACCTTGGAGAGCGGCTGCCAATCAAATAGACAGCTCTGGGCTAACGGTCCAATCGTTTAAGTCCGCTACATATGACAGGAACATTTTCTAATTAATAGGCTTTTTAAAATGCCATTGCTTCTGAGGGACAGACACACAATGCACTTTTTTAAAGAGGGAAAAGCTACATTTTTTTAAAGAGCCTGTTTCCTTTTGAAAAGAAGAGGCCTCATCAGAAGGGGCGGCTGGGTTAGCCTTGATGTTGCCAAATCTCATTTGTTTCTTTTAAATGTAAAAAAGTGGGTTGGACCCAATCAGCATTTCTGCTGTTGAAAAAAAAAGGGAGGAAGGGTTCCCTTTGACTACCCAATTCGATTGTGTTTGGGATCATGGGACTGCATAGACAAAAGCCACACAGGGTGGTGGTGGCGGCAAGGTGAAGAATTGGACGAGAGTGAATGAAAAAGCTGTCTGGATCCAATCCACTGTTCTGATAGTCAACAATGACACTGTACAGCATGTAGAAAATTATTTAGAATTTAGTTTCTGCCATCCACCCTATGAAACAGGATCCTTGAGCAGGTGACAGAGGCACTGTCTCTGCTTAGGGGACGCAACAACGCTAGTGCATTTCCCAGTACTTTTAATGGGTTGTAGGCTGCAGGCATTTTTAAGAGCGGAAGGGGGTTATTCAGGCTTTTTATTGTATTTAGATTTTTTTGAATTTGAATTTTGTAAGCCCTCCTCCACTATGGGAAAGGCAAAGTCTAAATGTCTTAATAAACACAAATAAATAAAGCAGATCCTGCAAATCCTTGAGTCCTTGTGGCTGGGTGAGAAATAATTCAGAATATAAAGAGAGTTAGCTCAGTGCAGCAAACTCGATGCATGAAAATTTGCACCTTTTGGGACAGAGATAAGATGGGCTGGAAGAGTATGGAAACATATGCAAATGATCTGAGTATGTGATAGGTTTATGTGAAAATAAAGGATGAATGGATTTATTCAGTGGGTGCTACTGAGGGGTGCAGCAGTTGTGTCCTATATTGCTGGGAAATCTGGTAACATTCTTACTTGGATATATAACCAATGTGATAAAAAATTATCTCAAGACGTGATCACAAATTTAATAATGGCTCTAAGAATTGAGTTGACCTTTAAATGGAAATCTATGAATGGTCCTTCAGTTGAGCATTAATTGAAATGCATTTTGGAGCATGCTGTAGATGGTTTAACTTTGTTAGTTAGATTCTGGGGAGGGACAGGAAGCAATAAGTTTTGTTTAGTTTAGTTTATTCGACTTATATCCCACCCTCCCTGCTGAAGCAGTACATATGTTTGACCGGGGTCATTTTGTAGAAAAAGAGGTGTAGGAGCTCATTAGCATAACACATTAGCATAGCTTATTTGCATATGCTACACCACCTGACATCACCGGAAGTATGTCAGAAGGCAAGAAAGAAAGAAGAGAGAGAGAGAGAAAGAAAGAAAGAGAGAGAGAGAGAGAGAAAAAGGAAGGAAGGAAGGAAGGAAGGCAAGCAAGCAAGCAAGCAAGCAAGCTGGCAGAGAGGGGACAGCTACTAATCCAAGCCTCAGAAATACCACTGTTCTGGGAGGATAGTTTTAATGGTGACTGAAGCCTTCAGAAGGCTGGTTGGAGGAACAAGGACCTCTCCGGGGGGGGGGGGGTCATTTTGCTGCAGCCATGACACAAGCAAGCATTCCCCAGGGGAGTGGGGCTGGCACCAACGCCTGGAGCTCAGATTCCCCGAGCTCCTGCTCGAAATGACCCCTGTGTTTGACAATGAAATGTGAATCAAATGACTGGTCTCTGAACAGATTCATATCAGGGTTTTGGGTTTTGTTGTTTTGTTTGCTAAAACCATGCACAAAAACACTGCTGATCCAAACAGATTGGCAGCAGTTATTGTTGCTAAGGTCTACATATGTACGTGCTTTTTAACTTGTTTAACTTTTTAACTTGTTCATTAATGATTTGGAGTTGGGAGTAAGCAGTGAAGTGGCTAAATTTGCAGATGACACAAAGTTGTTCAGGGTGGTGAGAACCAGGGAGGATTGTGAGGCACTCCAGAGGGATCTGCTGAGGATGGGCGAGTGGGCATCAACGTGGCAAATGGGGTTCAATGTGGCCAAGTGCAAAGTGATGCACATTAGGGCCAAAAATCCTAATTATAAATACATGTTGATGGGTCTGAACTGGCAGAGAGATCTTGGAGTCATAGCAGATAACTCAATGAAAATGTCAAGACAGTGTGTGACTGCAGTGAAAAAGGCCAGCGCTGTGCTGGGGGTTATTAGGAAGGGAACTGAGAACAAATCAGCCAGCCCAGCATCATAATTCCCCTGTATAAATCAATGGTGCAATCTCATTTGGAATACTGTGTGCAAATCTGGTCACCACACCTCAGAAAGGATATTATAGCTTTGGGGAAAATGCAGAAAAGGGAAACTAGAATGATAAAAGGGTTGGAACACTTTCCCTATGAAGAAAGGTTAAAACGCTTGGGGCTCTTCAGCTTAGAGAAACGATGGCTGAGGGGTGACATGATTGAGGTTTACAAGATGATGCATGAGATAGAGTAGGCAGAGAAAGAAGTACTTTTCTTCCTTTCTTACGATACAAGAACTTGTGGGCACTCAATGAAATCGTTGAGCAGTTGAGTTAGAACAGATTAAAGGAAGTACTTCTTCACCCAAAGAGTGATTAACACATGGAATTCACAGCCACAGGAGGTGGTGGCAGCTACAAGCATGGACGGCTTCAAGAGGGAATTGGATAAATATATGGAGCAGAGGACCAGGAGTGGCTATTAAACCACAAAGTATAGATGTCTGGGGCAAGTGATGCTCTGTATTCTTGGTGCTTAGGGGGCGGGGGGGAAACAGTGGAAGGGCTTCTAGTGTCCTAGCCCCACTGGTGGACCTCCTGATGGCACCTAGTATTTTTGGCCACTGTGTGACAGAGTATTGGACTGGATGGGCCATTGGCCTGATCCAGCATTGGCTTCTCTTATGTTCTTTATGTTCTTATGTTTTTGTGTGCTGTCAAGTCACAACTGACTTAATGGCAACCCAGAAAGGGGCTTTCAAGGCAAGTCAGAAGCAGAGGTGGCCTGCCATTGTCTTCTTTGGCAGAGTCTTCCTCCGCAGAGAACCATTTTGGTGTAGTGGTTAAGAGCAGCAGACTCTAATCTGGAGAACTGGGTTTGATTCCCCACTCCTTCACATGAAGCCAGCTGGATGACCTTGGGTCAGTCACAGCTCTCTCAGAGCTGTTTTCTCAAGATCAGTTCTCTCAGAGCTCTCTCAGCCCCACTTATCTCACAGGGCGTCTGTTGTGGGGAGTGGAAGGTGATTGTAAGTCACTTTGAGACTCCGAGTGAAGGGCGGGGTATAAATCCAGCTCTTCTCCTTCTCCTCCTCCTCCTCCAAGTATGGACCCTGCTTAGCTTCCAAGATCTGATGGGTTATACAATGCTGCCTTCCCTCTAAGAACTACTAAGAACTGCTTCCCATTAAAAACTACTTAGAGAGATATCAAAACATATGAGTTTTTTAATACAGCATTTATTGGTGACTGATTTGTGTAATTTATGACTAATGTATATGTATGAACAACTGCATGCTGGGTAGAGCAATACCAAGGGTGGGAATAGAACAGTGTAAGAATGCACATGCATGAAAAGCTGTTTGCACTGTACTCTATTGTTAGGAAAGAACAGCTGAAGATGCATGTAGTTCAGCCATGAATGAGTCAATGAACAGTCCATTAAAAATTTGGCTCCCTGTTCATGACTGGTGAACAGGACATCAGCCAACCAGGCAGTTGTTTGAGCATCTGTAGCTGAGACTATATTTTATGAAGTGGGAATGTTTATAAGATGCTATAGCCATTATTCTTTTATTTTATTATATAGCTATATTTTATTACAGCTAATCATAGGAAAGTGGGCAGACCACAGCAATAATGAATGCCACAAAACCTGGCCACTCATACCTACAGTAGGTATTTCTGCAACTTCGGGGAGTATGCAGAGAACGTGACTTTGTAAATTAAGAAAAACCAGCTAATCTTTCAGGAAGTACAGAATGCTGAGAGTGGTTGAAGGTCATTTAAAGGAATGGTAGAGAGGGAGATAATTGTCATAATAGCCCAGACCAGCCCAGTTTCATCAGTGCTTGGAAGCTAAGCAGAGTTGGTGATGGGTAGTAGTACTTAGATGGGAGACCACCAAGAAAGACGGAGGCTACTGTGCAGAGGAAGGCAATAATGGCCCAATCTGCATCTAGCATTTGCTCCGTTGTTGTACCAAACCCACAGTGGAGCAGAAAAAGATGCGGCTCAAAACCACTTTCAAATACCCCAGGCCAATGCCGTACTGACTGCAGGGTCCCCCCTGAATGGCCATAAAATGGTCATAAATCTATGCAGACAGCCACCATGAAACTGAGAGATCAAAGGAAGTGAAAGTGGCATGTAGTCTGGACACTGCCATAAAATCTAACAATCAATCAAAGTGAAAGTGGCATGCAGTGCAGAGGGGACTATCTGTTCCAGTGTGGGTCTGGTAGGACAGCAGAGCAAATGCTAGATGCAGATTGGGCCAGTGACAGATAATCTCTTGCCTTGGAAACCCCATAAGGTTGAACTTCATGGGGTCACCATGTCTCTGCGACTCAACGGCACACTTTACTTTTAGAGCAGGAGATGGAGAAATTCTCCTGCTCAAGATCCCTGAGCACTTACAGAAAGCTGGATGGGGAGATTTGGGTCCCCCCCCCCCAGCAATTCCTTTGTGGGCCCTCACCTTGTTTGCTCTAATAGCAAACTTCATGGCTTGAGTACATATTACGACAGCATTGCTTGCAGACACAGTTGGGATTTCTGCATGCCTGGGGGACTCCCCAGGTAAGATGTGAAATAATACACTGCAGAATAAAGAAAATAATAATAATAATAAAATGCTCCAGGCAGTTGAGTGTCAGTTAAAGACGAAGGAGAAAGAGGGGAAGGAGAAATTGGCTCACTTAAGTTCTTAATAGATTACGGTATTTTGGAGGGGGAAATTTGTGTAGGTGGGAGGAATTCCCTATTTGTGTATTCTCCTCCAGCATTTCTTTGCAGGATGCTACCTTGTATATGGACTAAGCAGAAGCCTGAACACACAGCATTGCATGTATCCTGGGACAACCATTGTTGGGCCAGAACTCACACTGTCCTTGCCTCTGCTCACTTACCTGGTGGAGGCAAAGTGCCCAAGCATATATAAACAACACGAATAGTCTTTGTCTCCCTGTTTGCAAATGTTCAAAAAGCATTCTTGTTTTCAGGAATGGAGCCTCTGCTTCTGTTAATATGTGTATGCCTAGGAACTAGGCTCACATGGAGGCAAGTATGCGTGGGAAAGATTGGGGCCAACAAATTCTGTCCTGCAGTGAGTGTGTGGGAGACAGTATGGTCAGTCTCGCTCCCCTTATGTGGGTGGAGAAGGAGAAGAAGAAGAAGAAGAAGTTGGATTTATACCCCACCCTTCACTTGGACATCTGTGGTTATGGGTCGGCCCTGGCCTAGAGACTGAGCCACACCATCATGCAAGCCTGAAGATCAATGAACTGGCAGAACTTGTTGGATATATCATACAGCATGCCATCTTTAGTACTGGAAGATGACAACTACTACTGGCACTTTAAAGAATTCTTGTGATTGTTTTAATGTTGAAGGTTTTAACTTTTGTATATGATTTTGCAGTACTGGTTACCGATTCTTGTAAGCCGCCCTGAGCCTGTTCGCAGGGAGGGCAGGGTATAAATAAAATAAATTAATAAATAAATTATAAATTGGAGTCTCAGAGTGGCTTACAATCTCCTTTCCCTTCCTCTTCCCACAACAGACACCCTGCGAGGTAGGTGGGGCTGAGAGAGCTCTGAGAGAACTGCTGTTAAGTCAGCCCACTCATCTTCTTTCCCATCTTTCTCCGCCGTTGACTTACTCCTGTCCTCTCTGAGCCATGGTCCTTTCCTTCCTTCTGTGTTCATGATTAGGCCACCTCCTTGTTGGTTGCGCAGAGCTCCTTATTCCTTCCTCAGCTGCTCCATGCGCTGCTTTACTGCGAGCCAATCCTTGCATTTCCGCATCACGTCAGTCTCAAGTGATGACAGGTGAATTTTCTAAAATAGCCTGTGCATGATGCAGCCCAGCCCTAAAATAACCCTTTCTTTCAACATCAGGTGCGTCATACCTGCAAATAACCTCATTTAGCTAGACAAATTTTATATATAAATACTCCTTGTATATAAATATGGGTATCTCAGCGTTTTCAGCGATGCAGTCTGCCACTTGCTCATGTTCAATGAATAATTTACCAGAGCCCAACGTGAATGTCTGTTTTGGATGTGTCTCTGTGTTGCCAACATCCCACATGGACCCTTCATAACTTGACAAGCATATGAGAGCGTTAGAATGCTTACCTCCGATAATTACAATGACATTAAATCCATGCTCTTTTAAGTTACAGAAAGTTGATCCCACCAGCTGTGTTTGCCATATAACTTTTTTCCCCACTTCGCACCCCATCACTTACAGCTGTGTATGTGCATAGCTGTGCGCTTCCAGCATTACTTAACAGACCAAAAAGATCAATTCATTGTCTTGAGAGGAGAGCCCATATGGCTGGGAAACACACAAAGATCAGTGGGATGATCGGGGACAAACCAGAACAAAACAAAAGGCGGAAAAGGTTCAGCAGAGGGAATGCTGGTGTACAATCTGTTTGCAGGACAAGCTGCTTCCCCAGGAAATATCCCAGCAGAAGTGTTGAATGTGTGTTTGGTGCGGTTGGTGTTGAATCCTGGATAGAATCTCTGATTAGTGCTTCCTTGATGGGGCTTTTCTTCCTTTAAAGAAGAACATTGCTTTCCGGCAAATGCACCACTGCTGCAGCACACCAGTAGATTCAGGACGGATACAAGAAAATACGTCTTTACATAGCGAATGATTAATGTGGGATCTGCTGCCAGAGGACGTAGTGATGGCCACAGGCACAGATAGCTTTATCCATTATCAGGATCTTCCACCATTAAAAAAACAAACTTCAAAACTTCTTTGACTGTGGAAACAGCCTCTGAGGTGGGGATATTGGACCATTTCTACCCATGCTGTCTGCCCAGTTTAAGTGATACTGTTATTAGAAATATGGACACAGGAATTCTAACATCAGCTTCAGGGAGTGATTTAGACCAGGGAAATGATGTGGGATGGAAAGGATTAAAACTCCTCTCCAAGGATTCCCCCCCCCCCAATCAAATTAGCAGCTTTGGAGTAAGACAAAGAAGGGAGACCCTGACCACGGACTGGCGTAATTTATTCACGTCGATGCTCAGATCCATTATTTTCACTTGAAGACAGGATGAAGCACAACTGACCATAGTTCTCTTACATCCAATTGCTAACTATTCGAAGAAGAAGAAGAAGAGGAGGAGGAGGTTGGATTCCCTTGGAGTCTCAGAACAGCTTACAATCTCCTTTCCCTTCCCCTCCCCCCAACAGACACCCTTTGAGGTAGGTGTGGCTGAGAGAGCTCTTTCAAGGACTGCTCTTGAGAGAACAGCTCTGAGAGAACTGTGACTGACCCAAGGTCACACCAGCAGCTGCCTGTGGAGGGATGGGAAACAAACCCGGTTCTCCCAAATTAGAGTCTGCACTCTTAAACACTACACCAAACTAGCTCTTTATTTAATCCTGCTAAATTCCCAGTTGCCCATCTGGGAGGGGCTGTGGCTCAGTGGAAGAGCCTCTGCTTTGGCATGCAGAAGGTCCCAGGTTCAATCCCTGGCATCTCCAGTCAAAAGGACCAGGCAAGGCATGATGGGAAAGATCACTGGCTGAGAACCTAGAGAGTAACCCGGATGGTCTGATTCAGTATAAGGGAGATTCATGTGTCCAGCTGGTCTCTTGTTTTTTTTAAATGAGCCAGCATCCCACTTTACACCTTTTTTTTAACTCCCCCCCTTCCCTTCCAGAAATCCCCATGTGATTTATAGCAATCACTCCATGTTTGAGCCAGAACCTTTTAAAATGCAGAAGGTATTTTTTCCATTGCCCTGCAGTATATTGGGGGTGACTGTCTGTTGCGCTGACTTTGAAAGAAAAGAACGCCATGAAACCAGAAACTTCTGCCCTCGAGGTTACCTAGGGAACCGGAAAACTGAAGCCGTGGGAGGGTAATTTCTTTAAGAGTTACTTAAACATGTTCGAGTTCTTTTCAGAGTGACTCCTACTAGTTAAAAAAAAAACATATTACTAACACAGGTTTCTGTCATTCAGCTTCCCAGCAACACATAAGCTTTCCCCATGCGCTCAGTGAAGACCACAACCAGCAGGAATGGCAAGGCTGAAACTGCAGGCTCCTGTGCTATGTCTTCGGTCACTTAGAGAAAGGGGATTTAGGCACTATCCAGTCATCCTGCACCTGAGTGACAATTAGATCAGAGCGTGGAACCAGACTGTTCCAGGTAGATTTATAGTGCCAGACAAGACTCTACAGCCTCTTTGTATAACTCGATCACTTATCAGCTGGAAGCTGCAGTGCCAGTCCCTAGCCATCTGGAGTGAGGGCGCTAGAGCATAACTAAGGTTAAAGGTAAAGGTTTCCCTTGCTCGAAAACCAGTCAAATCTGACTCTAGGGGACAGTGGTCATCTCCATTTGCAAGCCAAAGAGCCAGCGCTGTCCAAAGCCTTTTTCTGTGGTCATGTGGCTGGCATGAATAAACGCCGAGGTGCACGGAATGCTGTTACCTTGCCACTGAAGTGGTACCTTTGTATCTACTTGCAATTGCTTGCTTTTGAACTGCTAGGTTGGCAGGAGCTGGGGCCAGAGATGGGAGCTCACTGTCACGCAGCACTTGGGTCTCGAAATGCCGAACTACAGACCTTCTGGTCTGCCGCTCAGTGTCTTAACCTCTGAGCCACAGCGGCCCCAGTCAGAGCATAACTAAGGAGAAACAAAATTGCAATATTTGCTCAGCGCACAACTAAGAATGAGCAAATATTCCAGTTTTGTTTCTTCTTATAGCTGTTTATGCCCCACCCATTGTTTCACTTCTCCACCTTTTGTTGTTGGTTTTGTAGATTAATCTATGGCGATGTAAAATTTCTGTTTCAGATTTATAGGGTGGGTGTGAGTATAGATAGAAAGGTAGACAGATATCTCATTATGAGTATCTATAATTCTGAATGTGGCCCCATCTGCAGATGCTTAAATCCAGAGATTGGGGCCATGGACAGAAAAAGACAGCTCTTTCTACAAGCCTGTGAAAAGCCCCAGGTTTGCAGCTGATGATGAGGGGTCAGAGAAGGTTGGTGGGTGGGAAGGAGAGAAAGAAGAAGAGAAAGGTGAGAGGTTAAGGCAGTTGTCAGGAGGACAGAAAGAGGATATAGTGTTGGGAGAGAAATATAGGGGGGAAATGATGTGACCCCTGCAAATTCTTGCAGGTTCTCTACTTGTGTGTGTGTATCATTTGCACACATGCAAAAGTATATAGTGTTGATTTATGGACACACAAATAAGGAAAATAAATACATGCCTTTTATGGGGAAATTTGGTACAAGTAAACAGAAAATGATGGGAAAATAAAGACTCACCAGTTTGAGAGGGTCAAAAAAGCAGGGATGAGAAATCCAAAACCATCTTTAACAAAGCTCAGGCTAGCAATTCCCTCTTCTTGCAAGGTGGTGCAGAAAGTACCCTGGTCCTATTGTCAGTGCCTCCTGGGGTTCCTGTGTTAAATCAGTGGCGTGAAAATTGGAATGAAGTACTAAAAAAAAGTTCTGAATTCAAATCCTGATCCTGGCAGAGCTAATTCTTCTCTGTTCCTAATTCTAACACTAGCCTCCTGTTAATAATAGCATCAGCTAAAAGGGAGATGTGGAAGATCTTATTTAGAACCACGCAAAGCACCAAAGCATTACTAGTTCAGCAGCAGAACATGACCATAGGAAGTGCCCTGCTGGATCAGACCCATGGTTCATCTAGTCCAGCATCCTGTTCTACACAACGGCCAACCAGTTGGCCTCAGAAGCCTAACAAACAAGACATAGAGACCAAGGCTTGATTTTGCCTCCTGGCACTGGCTTTCATAGGGGTGAGAGAGGCTTAAATCACAGCTAGCAGCCATTGATGGACCTCTCCTCCATGAACCTTTCTAATCCTCTTTTAAAGCCAGCTGCGCTTGTGGCCACCACTGCATCCCCTGGCAGTGAATTCCATAATCTATTTCTTTAAAATATTTATAGCCTGCCTGATCTCATTAGACTTAAGGCGGCTAGAAATGCAACAATAATTTGGAAGAACACACACAAAAATCCTCCGTCCATCAGCACTATTTTTTTTTAAAATGCATAAATTGAAAACACAGCCAGACTTGCCAAACAGTACACCAAACGGCTTCTGAAATAAAACTGTCCAGTACCTTGGTATGCTTGTAACTACTGTCAAGTCGCAACCAACTTATGGTGAACCCAGCAAGGGGCTTTGAAGGCAAGTGAGAAGCAGAGGTGGTTTGACAGTGCCTTCCTTTGTAGAGCAACTCCAGTCTTCCTTGGGGGTCTCCTATCCAAGTTCTGACCAGGGCCAACCCTGTTTAGTGTCAGAATCTGCAGATTCTAACAAGGGTTTCTGGGAATTCGTGCTATACGTTATAACCTGTCTATGCACTGTACCTCTATATCCATGTCTATTGCTTATTAGTTTGAACCCTGTATTTGTATATCCCTTGATCCTGAGCTATGGCTTTGACTAGGTCTGGTCTGTGTAACTATCTGCCCGGGAGGGTGGCGACTTCAAAGCATGGGAACAATGGGCCTCTCACCCTCCTGCCTCCGCATTCCTTTCCTCCTAGCAGGGAGGACAGGGACCAGGTCTTATCAACGTGCGAAAGCCTTGGGGAAAACTATTTGTTATGTGAAGATGGTTACATCTGAGGGGTCTGGTTTGGGAAGGGAAATTTACTGCTTCACACCTCACCTTCTTTCCTGTGGGAAGCAAACGGCCAGGGGACCTTTTGCCCGCGGTTTTCCCCCCCTGTTGATTGGTTACCTATGGGCAATTCAAATTGTACGGGAGGGTATATTAGACCTGCTTCTATTGTATACGTTATCTCTGACAATAATCCGAGGACCTGTAGCAATGTAGAAATTGGAAATAAAGAACTGTGTTTCATCAACAAAGATCTGATCCTTGACTACTTTGAGCAGAAGCCTCACATTTAGCTTCTGAGATCGGGCTATACCATGCCACCTTCCCTCAAAACTAGCTTGTGCACCTTCCCAAATGCAATCTCTGAGCTTTCATGTGCATGCCCACTTCCTCAGATACAATGAAATGGAATTTACCAGTCCATACATATAGGCAGAGAGTGGGCAGTAAATTAGTATGCAATATCTTCATTATGTTACATGCTAATTTACTGCCCACCCTCTGCCTATATGTATGGACTGGTAAATTCCATTTCATTGTATCTGAGGAAGTGTGTGTGCCCATGAAAGCTCACACACTGAATAAAACTTTGTTGGACTTAAAGGTGCTACTGGACTAAAACTGGGTTCTGCTGCTTCAGACCAACACGGCTGCCCCACCTGGATCTTCCTAAGTGTAATGTGCAAAGGCACCCTCTGCACCTGCTCTGGTTGGCCACTTTGGAGGACCACTTTGGAGGACCAGGCCTACCACAGAAAAACATTGATCACTTGAGTCAAAACGTACTTCCTTTTGTCCATCTTGAATCTATTGTCCATCAACCTCCTTGGGTGCCCCCAAGTTCTAGTATTATGGGAGATGGAGAAAAAAGAGAACGAAGGAGCACCTCTTGTGATACTGCAGGGTTACATACATACATGGTGCCTGTGTGATCTTAGAAGGCATGGGGCTGGGGCTGGCAAAGCCCTGTGAGCATAATGGTGTGCTATGTCTTACTGGACCTCAGCAGTTGCTTTGTGGAAGCTTTTTGAGCTCTTGCAAGTCAGCAACAAAGACAGGCTTCTTTCAGTTTCGGCGGGTTTTGTGACAATCCGCTGCAGCAGCTAGGCCCCAGATCAGACTAAACATAGATGTATGTTTGTTTTTCCTTTAGACAGTCTAAGTTTCCTCAGATTGTAGATTGTAGGTTGTTCCTTGGCTTCATAAATCTTTTATGAGCACAGAAAATTGTGCTCCTCGTCTCACAAACCAATAAGGTGCACGGCAACACACAAAGCCCTCAGGGGAGACAAGTCAAGGGGTGGGATGCATCATGCGAGAGTAACACTGTCGGACTTCCTCACAGCAATCTCCTAAACTAGATGATTCATAAATCCCTCACTAATGGAGGAGAACTGAAACTAAGGAGGAGACATTTCCTCTGTGTTAGGCACTGAATTTTTCACAAACAGGGCTGACAGCTCCTGGGTGGGAAAAACTGGGAGATTTGGGGGATGGCGTCTGAGGAGGGTGGGGTTTGAGGAGGGGAGGGATTTCAATGGCGTATAATACTATAGAGTCCACCTTAGGGTTGCCAGGTCCTGCCTTGTTGCAGGTGGGGGGATGGGGAGGCATTCCTGGAGGGGCTAGGGACATTGTGCGTGCAATGACTCTACCCAGAAGTTACACCATTGCATTGACGACACTCTGGTTTGTGGTGAAAACTCTGCGGTTTTTCTGATGTCTGTTGCCTGGAGATCGGTTGTAATCCCAGGAGATGTCCAACCACTACCTGTAGGTTGGCAGCCCTAGACATTAAGCACCTTTTCAGCTCAGGTGTTTTGAGGTCCCATTTCAACATTTTTGTCTTCAGTTCTTGGCTGCATTCTTGTACTCTGTACCAGTGGAAAGCATACTCCAATGTAACCTCATTCTACGCCCCTCCCATGCGGGGTGTGCCACAACTCTGTAGGCTTTACAATTTAAAACGAGTTTCTCCAGCACCTCGCATTAGAATCTGTAGCAGCTGGGTTGTTCCCTGAGCCCTCCAGTGCTTGAAACGCTCTCGGAAGAAACCCAAATAGACTCGGCAAGGCCTGGAGCAAAAGAGAGGCACTGGACAGAGGGCCTTGACTGAAAATGAATAGCCACCAAGGACCCCTGGGAAAGAAGAAGAAGAAGAAGAAGAGATTGGATTTATAACCCCACTCTTCACTTGGAGTCTCAGAGTGGCTTACAAACTCCTTTCCTTTCCCCTCCCCACAACAGACACCCTGTGAGGTAGGTGGGTCTGAGAGAGCTCTCTTGAGAGAACAGCTCTGCAAGAACTTGTGACTTACCCAAGGTCACACCAGCAGCTGTAAGTGGAGGAGTGGGGAATCAAACCTGGATCTCCCAGATTAGAGTCTGCACACTTAATCACTACACCAAACTGGCTCTCAGGGACCAATAGCCTGGGGACCAGTGATTAATGTGGTTGGCCTCAGGGTCTTGGGAGAAACTGCCACTGTAGAGAAACGGTGATCTCAGCCCATTCTTGTTCTCTCTATTAGTGGTGGAAGAGCCCTTTTGGAAGAGCTCACCCTATATAGGGCTTCCAGCTTACCCAGAAAAGTAGAATACTTTCCACTGCAGCCTCCTGTGCAAGTTGGAAATGACGTCACCGGCAATGTCGCCTGGGCCTTCCTTCCTCTTTCTCCTGGTAAGTGTCCCTGATGGCCAGCTGATCAGCACCGGAGGGTAGGGTTGCCAGCTCTGAGTTGGAAAATACCTGGAGACTTGGGGGGTGGATCCAGGAGAGGGAGGGGTTTGGTGAAGGGAGGTACCTCAGCATGGTACAATGCCATAGAGGTCACCCTTTGGAACAGCCATTTTCTCCAGGGAAACTGATCTCAAGTCAGCTGGAGATAAGTTGTAAAAGTGGGAGATCTCCAGGACCCACCTGGAGGCTGGCAACCCTACAAGAGGGGTGGGGCCTAGCAGCTCCAGGGGGGCTAGCAACCCTAGGTCCAGGGGCAAATTAACCCCAAGCCACAGGAGTCAGCTGACTGTCAAGAGCTACTTGGCCAGTGGGAGGCGGCACCTAACAGGCTGAAGAATACAAAAGAGGAAGAGGAAGTGGCAGTGGGTGGGGGTTCATCAGAGATCAGGAGGCACTGTAGAACCTGGTTCAGAGGTGAGGCCACTGCAGTAGGAAGAAGAAGAGATCGGATTTATACCCCACCCTTCACTACCCGAAGGAGTCTCAGGCCAATTCCGCACAAGGGCTTTGCTTCCCTTTCCTCCCGGGTTTAATTGGTCCGAATCAGTGTGCACGTTTCCGCAGTACATGAATCTGACCCGGGTTGAGGCTGGTTTTTCATTTCCACATCTGTCCTTGCCCCGAATCTTGAGCCCCCGCCCATCTCCCCCCTTTTTTAATGTAGGTGGAGTTGTGTTATGACATCGTGATGCAACAAAGCCGTGATTGGCCATCTGAGCTTCCAAGCCCGTGAAAATCATCCGTGTAAGAAAAAAAAAGCTTGCACCAGAGTTGGAGGGGAAATGGAGGGTGGGAAAGGGATGGGAAATGGAGGGGGAACATGCAACACAACACATGTAACCCCTGCAAAAATCGTGTCCACACCACCATGCCACGCGCAATACATTGGCCCCACAAAAAATGTTAACCACACAACGATGGATCAATGTTGTGTTGTGTTGTTGTAATGCAACGGGGGGGGGGGGGGGAACAGTTCGCGCTGTGCCTCAAAGCCATTAATACATATTTTTATAGCGGCATGACTCAGGCACAACTTTTGTGCAACAGAAGATGCAACACAGAAATGTGCAGACATCAACAACAAAAGTACATTTTTAAAAAGACATTTAAATGCCAGTCAACGGTGGATCAATGTCATGTCGTGTTGTTGTAATGCAACAAAGTGGGGAACAAAAAAAAACCCTGCTCGCACCAGGGCGGGGAAAAGGAGGGAAAGAGGAGAGAAAGAAGCAGAGAGTGTTAAAGGGGTGGAGCAAGAAACCCCAATTTCGGAGTTACCCACCTGAATGCCCCGACTTCACTCCCATGGCAACCCCCCCCCCCGAAAATCCCGGAAACGGAAGATCCGGGGAAAACGATGATTACATTCGGGCCAACTGCAGACCCGGAGCAACAAGTGTGGAACTGTTGCTCTGCCCCGGATTTTATCGGGGAGTGAAACTGGGGCAACAACTAGTGCAGAATCGGCCTCAGAGCGGTTTACAATCTCCTTTCCCTTCCCCACAACAGACACCCTGTGAGGTAGGTGGGGCTGAGAGAGCTCTCTCGAGGACTGCCCTTGGGAGAACAGCTCTGAGAGAGCTTGTGACTGACCCAAGGTCACTCCAGCAGCTGCATGTGGAGGAGTGGGGAATCAAACCCGGTTCTCCCAGATTAGAGCCCACGCTCCTAACCACCACACCAAACTGGCTCACCCATATGATTAAGAGGGCTGCAAGAGACTACTGTCTTTGTGCGTGTCGTGGACTATTTGTTTTCTGTGATTAAACCACATTTGTGTTGCAAAAATACTTTCCCCTTGTGAGCTTCCTTGACCACTGAAATCCATTAAAGAACCTTTGCCTTCGGCAAAAACAGCCTCTGGCTGAGGAAGAATATATGTGTGGCTGCAGCTTGTTTGGCTGTTGTTTGGGGGTGGGATGGGGGTGGTGTCTGGTAGCTGAGCAAGGCGATAGCAATGACAAACAACAACCACTCTTTTGTTCGCTCTTTCTATCTTAGAGTTGTCACCCTCCAAGTGGGGCCTGGAGATCTCCCGGAATTACAGCTGATCTCCACATGACGACAGTCAGTTCCCTCTCTCCTCAATATATAGTAGATTATAACTGAGCTCAGATTATAATAAAGCCCAAGGAGGGTTTAGGCCCTGACCTGGAAAGATTATGTTAGCCAGATCTCATCAGGGTCAGCCCTGAGCTAGTATTTGAATGGGAGACCGCCAAGGAAAACCAAGTTTGTGACCAGTGTTCCCTCTAAACTGTGTGGGTGAGCGGCCGCTCAATAACACAGGAAGCCCCGCTCAATAGTAATCTGGAACCATGCAGGGTCTTGCACTGCCCATTGCCCATTTTAAGATTACAGCAGTTATGTTCTGCTCTGGATGTGAACTGCTCCACTCAGTGGGGAGGGGGGGGGATGAGAGGGAACATTGGTTGTGATGTGGAGGTAGGCAATGGCAAATCACCTCTGATCGTCTCTTGCCTTGAGAACCCTAAAGGATCATAAGAACATGAGAGAACATAAGAACATAAGAGAAGCCAGTGTTGGATCAGGCCATTGGCCCATCCAGTCCAACACTCTGTGTCGCACAGTGGCCAAAACCACCAGGTGCCCTCAGGAGGTCCACCAGTGGGGCCAGGACACTAGAAGCCCTCCCACTGTTGCCCCCCTCCCCAAGCACCAAGAATACAGAGCATCACTTACCCCAGACTGAGAGATCCTATCTATACCTTGTGGTTAATAGTCATCATAAATCAGCAGTGACTTGATGGCGCTTTCCACCAGCAGGAGGGCTTGTTCTTCATAGGGCTACGCTGGACCCTCCTCTCGGCTTCCTGGGTACAGGGTAGCATCAAGACAGCCTTTTGTATACAAAAAGCGACTCTGGCAGCCCTGAACATGATCCTTCTGCTGTGCTATGCTGTGCTATGCTGAGGGAGTTGTCATGGAACCGCGGGCCAACTCTGGTTTTTATAAAGGTAAACATGTGGTGCAATTAATGCAAATTATATGGATGTTTTAAAGTGTGCCACTCTACATCATTTTGATATACAGGGCCGCCTGAAATGCACACAGGCACGTACTGTAGTTCAAAGAAAGTTCAGTCTGGAGTTTAGCACTGACCTTGACTTCAAAGGCCCTGATACTCTTGGAAATGAGTGGCACCGCAATTCTGTCTGTGTGTGTGTGTGTGTGTGTATTTTAGCCCATATTGACTGAAACTTAATTGTAATCCACCCACAGCCCAATCATTTACCTTCATTCTGTGGCATTCTACCATTCCTTCTATCTGAGCAGATAAATCGCGGGTGGAATGAGCACATGAAACCCCACTAATAACACCAGGATGAAAAGGCTTGAGGTGGTAACAAAGTGTTCTCCACACCTGTGGGACTAATTGTTTGATCCTTTTGGTTGGGGGGAAAAAAGAAATCAGAGTTCACTGTTTAATCACATTAAAGTGTACTCTGTTTCCTGCTTTAAAAAGGCGGTTGATTTGGCCCTTTCATCACGGTAAGGGCACCTTTCTGATGAGCAGCTGTGCTAGGTCAGACCAGCCATCCATGTAATTCTGTCTATTCTTCTTGAAAGGGCCAGTTCACACAAACAAGTGACACTCATCCCCCACCCCCACCCCCGATGGAAAATCAGGTGCATGGTCACATGAAGCAACTACAGTGTGAAGTGGAACAGAGGGACACTGGTGGGTTTATTTGAGATTTTTATGAGGTTTTTAAAAAAGGAACCTGAGATGATCAAGAAGAATAAGAGGAGGAGGAGGGAAAGATTATTGGATTTATATTCCACCCTTCACTTGGAGTCTGAGAGTGGCTTACCATATCCTTTCTTTTTCCCTCCCCACAACAGACACCCTGTGAGGTAGGTGGGGCTGAGAGAGCTCTTGAGAGAAGAACTCTGGGAGAACTTGTGACCATGGGCATCAACTACAGGGGGGCTCGAGGGCTCGAGCCCCCCCCCCCGAAATTTCCCGGGGGGGCTCAGCCTCCCCCAGCAAAATGGAGCGCCCGCCGGTGGCCAGTCAGCCGGCCGTCACCGCCTCTCCTTCCCCCCCACCCCCGGCCTGCCCTCCTGCCTCCCTGGGGCGGGGGGGGGAGAGAGGCGGCGACGGCCGGCTGACTGGCCACCGGCGGGCGCTCCATTTTGCCGGGGGTGGCTGAGCCCCCCCCGGGATTTTGGCGCGTGAAGCGGAGCAGGAACCGGGGGCCTGCAAGGGCGACGCGCCGGCCCCCGCCTGCAGGCAGCAGCAGCAGCAGCAATCGGTGAGCGGGGAGAGGGAGGGAGGGGGGCGGGGAGCGCAGCGGGTGGCCGGGCGGGCATGGCCCGGGGGAGGGAAGTGGCGGCGGCGGCTCCCTGGGGCGGGGGGGGAGAGCGGCGGGGACATGGTCCCACGCGCGCACGAGAGAGCCCCCCCCAGGGAATTAAAAAGTCTACGCCCCTGCTTGTGACTGACCCAAGGTCACACCAGCAGCTGCATGTGGTGGAGTGGGGAATCAAACCCGATCCTCCCAGATTAGAGTCCGCACTCTTAACCACTACCCTAAACTGGCTCTCTCTGTCATGATCTCCTTGCCCCCTTTTGGGGAGGGGCTCTGGCTCAGTGGTAGAGCATCCGCTTGGCATGCAGAAAGTCCTAGGTTTAGCCCCCAGCCTCTCCAATGAAAAGGACTGGGTGAAAGACCTCTACCTGAGACCCTAGAGAGCTGCTGCCAGCCTGAGTAGCTGGTTCGAACCTTGATGGACTGGTGGTCTGATTCAGTTTAAGGCAGCTTCATGTGTCCTTGTGTGGATGTTGTGAACTATCCCTTTAACCAGCATCTGATTCACATTTATGTGAATGCCAGGGCAGTTGTATAACATATAATGTGATTGTACATACATGCTATCACTAAGTGATTGTGTGAACCTATCATAATCCATGAATTCTGTTATTTGGGTTAAATATTGCTGTTTGGTCACTTCTGAAGTCTTATCCAAAAGTCATATCTCCACATCAGTCACGTCTACATAAATGTACTTTGCAGTACCATCTGCAGAACAGGTGCACCCTTTTAAGCCCATTGACTTCAAAAGACTTAGACAAGCGTCAGTCCATTTAGGATAATGCTGTTATGCTTTCTCAGTCATTGCATTCTCATGATATTCGAATCTGAGCAAACTTCATTATGAGCGTATGTGAAATACTTCATTTTTTGTCTATGCCAAACTATGCCCATGCAAAATTTTAACCTCTTCTTGCTAAACCATCTTCACTGTCAGGAATGCTTGTTTATTTTAAGACTACAAAATCTTGGATGCAGTGCAACTGCATGCCAAAACATTCCGGCATGAAAACTGGGCCTATAACTTAGATAAGCAGTGGACAGTTCTGAAAGAATGGGAAGGCAAATGGCATAAGCCCAAACCTGAATGTCAGAGTGGCTTAAAAACAACAACAACAAACACTAATACTCAAAGTTTCCTGACCTGGATAGCCAAGGCTAGCCTGATCTCATCAGATCTCACAACACAAGCAGTTGACCTTGGTCAGTATTTGGATGGGAGACCACCAAGGAATTCCCAGGATCGTGATGTGAAAACAGGCAATGGCAAACCACCTCTGAATGTCTCTTGCCTTGAAAACCTAACAGGGCTGTCATAAATCAACTGTGACTTGACAGCAAAAAAAAAAAGCTCAAAATGAGGAAATGAAATGGAAAACGGGATTTCCCATGTAGCCTCCACCATGCCTACCTCCCCAGTTTCCACAGTGGCTGAAACTGAGTGCGTCAGGAACTTCAGCGTGCAGTGTGTACTCACAGCAATCCAGAAACAGAGCAGTACTTTAAAAGATACCCAAACACTAAACAGATTGTTATGTATTGACCATGCGGTCGCCATGTGCTCTCTTCATTGCGACCGCATGGCCAGAGCACATGGCCAGAGCATGGCCAGAGCACATGGCCAGAGCATGGCCAGAGCACATGGCCAAGAAACTACCTGAGCTTCAGCCAGGTAGAACAAAGGCCAGGTGGATTCAAACCGGCCACCAATCCTGTACCTAGGTTTCTCCCAGGGAACCTATGAAATGTAAATAGACTTCTAATAGCCTATCAGGCCAGTTGGGTGAGGTCAGGGGATTGTCCCTGACCAGCATAAAAGGAGGGCTTGGAGCCCTGGGTTGTATGCTTCATCCGGACCAGCAATAAAGATCTAGCTGTTTCACTATTCCATGGACTCCCGACTCCAATACTTATCAGTGGCGACGAGGATGGGATCCCGATGAGCGACTCTCCAGCAGACCACAGCAGCACAGCGAGCTCCGTCCCGCCGGCCGCAGGCATCTCCGAGCTCCAGCGCTCCAACGCCTCGCCGCAAGCCGCTCTGAGCCCAATCCTCCGGCACTAGCCAGCGCCAAGCCTCAGCGCTCCCCGGCACCGCCGCAAGACACGAGGACATCGCTCAAACAGCCGCCGCCGCTCCTGCTCTGGTAAATATGGCAAACGCTCCGGGACCAATTACCCCTTTCAATACGTCTCGCCCCGAGACGTGGGAGTCCTGGCTCAAGACGCTGGGTTGTGCCTTTAAGGTCCGCGGAATCACAGATGCGGACCTGAAGAGTGCCTGGCTCTTGAGTTCCGGAGGGGTGGAGGTCATGCGGGTGGCCCAGAACCTACTAGCCCCGCAAGACCCCACCAAGGTGTCTTACGACGTGCTCACCAAGACCCTCGGCGATTACTTCGCCCCGAAGCCATCAAAACTGGCCAGGCGCTGGGAGTTCATACAGCGCCAGCAGCAGCCGGGGGAGTCAGCCGCCACTTTCCTGGCTGAACTCCGTCGACTAGCCATGGGCTGCGAATTCCGCCACATGGATGACCACGTGGAGACCGCCTTCATGGGAGGGGTCCGGGAAGCCAAGCTCCGCTGGCGCCTCATTGCAATGCCGGAGCCAACCTTGGAGAAGATGCTCAAAACTGCGGCAGCCTTCGAGACAACGCAAAAGGACAAGGCAGCCACCAAAGTCCACCAGGCGGCTCCTCCCGAACCCGACTCAAGCGAAGAAGAGGACGTCCACCGGATGCAACCACGCTCGAAGAAGGGTGAGCCCGGCGTCCCCAGGCCCAAGGGCCGGCGCCCAGCATCTGTCCCTGTTCCCTCTCCTGCTTCCCTCAACAGGCAGGCCCCAACGTGCGCCAGCTGTGGGGACCCCCACGACAGACGGACATGCCGCATCCGTGATGCCATCTGCCACGCCGGCGGGAAAGCAGGACATCTCGCCCGGGCCTGCCGCCTGAGGAACAGCCACCGTGCCCCAGCAACGAACTTCGAAGAAGTGGGTAGTGTCGTTCCCACGGCCACGGTAATGAACTTGCCTCAGCCCATCCCGGGCGCAATTTCCGTGTCTCTCCGAATAGAGGGAGTTCCTTGCTCCATGGAACTGGACTCAGGGTCAGCATATTCAATTGTGTCCGCAGCTACGTTCCGCCGCCTCTGCCCGAAGGGGGCACGCTGGCTGCGGCTGCCGGCTGGGTTGGTCCTCCGGGACTTCCAGAAAAACCCAGTGGCTATTAAGGGGCTAGCCAGGGTCCGGGTCCAGTACCATGCCTTTAATGGCCTGCTGGACCTTCTCGTGGTGGAGCGCAATCTAACCAGTCTCCTAGGTCGCGCCTGGTTCAAGCCGCTCGGAGTGCAGTGGACCGGAATACACCGCATGGGCTCTACTGACTTCTCATCCATCTGCGAGGAATTTCCCGCCGTTTTCGATGGCTCATTGGGCTGCTACAAAGGTCCCCCGGTTTCCTTCGACCTGGACCCGGCAGTCCGGCCCATCCGCGTGGCCGTCCGCCGGCCACCACTCGCCTTCCAGCCCAAAGTGGAGGCAGAGTTGGAAAAGCTCGTGGCACAAGGGGTGCTCGAGCCGGTCTCCCACGCCAAGTGGGAGACTCCCATTGTGACCCCCCTCAAAGCTAACGGGGAAGTCCGCATCTGCGCGGATTACAAATGTACAATTAATAAGGCATTACAGGACCACGCGTACCCGGTACCGGTGGTCAGCCATGTTCTGGCCTCCCTCGCGGGTGCCAAAATATTTGGAAAATTAGACTTGGCCCAAGCCTATCAGCAGCTTCCCGTAGACGAAGCAACGGCCGAGGCACAAACGATTGTGACTCACAAGGGAGCGTTCAAGGTAAAACGCCTCCAATTTGGGGTCAGCGTAGCACCTGGAATCTTTCAAAATCTAATGGATTCTCTCCTAAAAGATGTTCCAGGAGTGAAGCCGTTCTTCGACGACGTCCTCATCGCCGCCCCGGACGCCGACACGTTCGCAGCTCGCCTCCGGATGGTGCTGCAAAGGTTCCAGGACGCGGGTCTCAAGGTTCGAAAAGACAAGTGCACCCTGGGAGTCTCCTCGGTGACCTTCTTGGGGTTCCAAGTCACCGCAGACGGCATTCACCCTACAAAGGAGAAGGTAGTGGCAATTACAGGTGCACCCCGCCCGTCCTCAAAGGCGGAACTCCAGGCGTTCTTGGGACTTGTGAACTTCTACCACGCCTTCCTTCCGCACAAGGCGGCGGTCGCTGAACCCCTGCATCGTCTCCTGGACAAGGGAGCGGCTTGGGCCTGGGGTCCCAAGCATGATGCAGCCTTCCGGGCCGTCAAAGACTTATTAATTTCAAATGCGGTCTTAGCGCATTTCGATGAGAGGCTCCCTGTCATCCTGGCCTGCGATGCATCCCCCTACGGCGTTGGGGCGGTCTTGGGACACCGGCTACCCAACGGAAAGGAGGTACCGGTTGCCTACTACTCCAGGACCCTGTCGTCGGCAGAACGGAACTACGCCCAGATCGACAAGGAGGCCCTAGCAATCGTAGCTGGCGTCAGGAAATTTCACGACTATCTCTACGGACGGTCGTTCACCGTGGCCACAGATCACAAGCCGCTGCTGGGTCTCCTTGCCCCCCACAGGCAGACCCCTCACATGCTGTCCCTGCGGGTCCTGCGGTGGTCAATTTTTTTGTCAGGCTACTCCTACGAATTGGTACATCGCCCGGGGAAGGCGATGGGTCATGCAGACGCCCTCAGCCGTCTTCCCCTCCCGTCCTGCGACCCTGATCCGGCTCCCGCTTTCCACGTCGCGCTCCTAGAGGATCTACCGGAGCGCCCCGTACAGGTATCAGATGTGGCCCGTCGCACGCGGCGGGACCGCATCCTTTCCCGTGTCTCGGACTGGGTGGGAAGGGGGTGGCCGGAAAAACCGGGACCAGATTTTGCCGCTTTCACGGCACGCAGGCACGAACTATCGGCCCACAAGGGATGCCTGCTATGGGGATCTCGAGTGGTGATCCCCGGGCCCCTGCGGCCCCGAGTGCTAGAGGCCCTCCACGAGGCTCACCCAGGAATTGTGCGCATGAAAGCTCTGGCCCGGAGTTACGTATGGTGGCCAGGCCTGGACAAAGACATTGAGGGGCGGGTCCAGAAGTGTACCAAATGCCAGGAGTCACGGCCAGATCCGCCACACGCTCCTGTCCGATCCTGGGAATCTACTAACAAGCCCTGGTCCCGCCTGCACCTAGACTTCGCGGGACCGGTCCAGGGCCGGTTGTTTCTTATCGTTGTTGACAGCTACAGCAAGTGGCTTGAGGTAGTGCCGGTAGCTTCGACCTCCACCAACGCTGCCTTAAGAAGTCTCTGGCCGATCTTCGCGACACACGGAATGCCAGAAACTCTCGTGACCGACAACGGGACCGCCTTCACCTCCGGCGAGTTTCAACGGTTTGTGGAAGCCTGCGGTCTGCGCCACATCCGCTCCGCTCCGTTCCACCCCGCAACCAATGGCCAGGCCGAGCGCATGGTGAGGACAACGAAGGACGCGTTAAAGAAGATGGAGCATGGCGACTGGGAAGAGCAGCTGTACAAGTTCCTGTTCTGCCAACGGAACACACCCCACTCAGGGACCGGGCGCCGGCCAGCCGAACTTCTGATGGGAAGACGACTGGGAACCGTCTTGGACCGCCTACATCCCGACCGAGCAATCGAGGGGAACCCGACAATGGAGGACCGGCCAGCTGCCCGAGGATTTGCTCCCGAAGACCCCATATACGCAAAGAACTTCGCGCGGGGTCCAACATGGCTCCCCGCGAGGATCGTCCGAGTCACAGGGCCTTATTCCTATGAGGTCCTTACGGAAGATGGCGTAGTCTGGAAACGGCACATTGACCAGATTCGACGCCGTACCCAGAACCACGATGATACCCAGGCCCCCGAACTCCCTGCACCAACAGACCGTGACATCGACACGACTCCAGAAGCAGCGCCAGACCCTGATCCGGAGACTGCGGAGATGCCGCTCCTGCCCGCGGACGAAGCAGTCGCACCATCCACACCTGAACAACCCCCGAGCAGACAGGCCCCGCCAGCAGAACAACTACCCACACCGCAACCTGCCAACACTAGCAACACACCCCGCCTTACAACCCCCCGGCACTCTGGACGTGAGCGCAGACGCCCGGACTATCTCAAAGACTATGTGTGCAGAGGGGTTCTGGACTATGGGGGGAGGGGTGTTATGTATTGACCATGCGGTCGCCATGTGCTCTCTTCATTGCGACCGCATGGCCAGAGCACATGGCCAGAGCATGGCCAGAGCACATGGCCAAGAAACTACCTGAGCTTCAGCCAGGTAGAACAAAGGCCAGGTGGATTCAAACCGGCCACCAATCCTGTACCTAGGTTTCTCCCAGGGAACCTATGAAATGTAAATAGACTTCTAATAGCCTATCAGGCCAGTTGGGTGAGGTCAGGGGATTGTCCCTGACCAGCATAAAAGGAGGGCTTGGAGCCCTGGGTTGTATGCTTCATCCGGACCAGCAATAAAGATCTAGCTGTTTCACTATTCCATGGACTCCCGACTCCAATACTTATCACAGATAAAACAAAATACATCTTAGATCACCATCTCAAATAGTGGGCTGAATACAGTCGACAGTATTTCAGAAAGACTCTTTCAATGCTTCTGAAAGAAGAAGAAGGAGAAGAGATTGGATTTATACCCCACCCTTCACTACCTGAAGGAGTCTCAGAGTGGCTTACAATCTCCTTTTCCTTCCCCTCCCCACAACAGACACCCTGTGACTCCTGTGAGGTAGGTGGGCCTGAGAGAGCTCTTTCAAGGGCTGCTCCTGAAAAAACAGCTCTGAGAGGACTTATGACTGACCCAAGGTCACGCCAGCAGCTGCATGTGGATGAGTGGGGAATCAAACCTGGTTCCCAGATTTGAGTCTGTGCTCCTAACCACTACACCAAACTAGCTCTCAAGGTTCAAGCAACTCTGCTTCCTTCTCCACTCCTGCTCTTCGTCGTGCAAGCACTGTGGCCTTCATGGTGCCCTTTTCTGAGGTTCTGATTCACTGACTTCTGGAAAAGGCTCAGATTGCTATGTAGGAAAAGTCAAATGTGATTCTAATATGGGACCATAAAAACAAGCCAGTTAGATGCAAAAGCACTGTGATAAATGATAGCGATCAAAACTGCACCAAAGACAAGTGACTTGTGGTGCCGCAGATTTTGCAATACCTTCTCATATCAACTGTCTTCCACTCTGCTATGAAGGCAGGAATGGAATAATTTAATCATGCACATGTATGGTTGCCAGTGTCCAGGTTATAACCTCCTAGGATTATAACTGATATCTCTTTCCTAGGATTATAACTGATCTCCAAGGAACACAGATCAGCTCACCAGGACAAAATGGCTGCTTTGGAAGGTAGAATCTATGGCTAGAGATGTAAAATTTCCAGAAATTTTGAAGCTTGGAAAAAAACCCAGGTTTTTCCCGAGTTTTTAAAGGGGAAAACGGACATTTTAGGAAAATTGGAAAAAAATGCTACATTAACACTTCTTTTTTCTTTTCCAGATTGAAAGTCATTCTGTTACTTTAGAAACATAAAATATGACTATGGACAATTTTGCTTGGCATGAAATTATAACAATTAGCATATTAAAAATATAGTGTATCCAAACAATTATTACAAACAGAATTTACTTTTTAAATAATATTATTTGTAATTGTAACAAATGGAGCAACAATCTCCTGAACTGTTTACTAGTTTATGTGGAACAGACCAAAAAACCTCCACAAAACAATTTTTAATAATCCAGAAGTAACAATTATTCATATTTCCTTTCCATAGTATTAAATAATAAAAAAACCATTCTCATAAAAAAGAATTGAAGGAGGGAAGTGTATAGAAGGGAGTGTGGGACTAAGTTTCAATGAATGGGGCATGAAATTTAATCAGAATCATTTTCTGAGCTGTAATTATCAGTTTCAGTTTCTGCTTCTGCAGCTACTCTGTTGTGCCTGTCATTATCACAGTTATTATGGACTTCTAAAAACTATACTTTCAGGTCCTTTTTGTTCATCTGTATTTTCTTCCAATGCTTTGAGGCCTATGAGGCTGGAGTGCCAGTATATCCACCCACATGCAAAAACAAAACTGAAACCTTTTTCTTTTCTTATTTATTATATTGTGACAATAGCACCACCTAAAGGAAGAAATGCATCTTGTTCTTGCATTGGAGAGTTCAGTTTGTAACCTAGGACTTGTTTGTCCTCAGTGCACAAAAATCAGATTAATCTGATACCAAAACATTTGAAATGATTTGGAAAATATTTGAACCCCTTGTCTTAAAATATTTTATTAATCATGTTAAAATAAAACATTCCATAATCAATTTTTTTCTTTTCTTTTTTTCAATTTTTCCAATTTTTCAGAAAAAAACAAAAAAGGCTTCAGGAAAAAAACTGTTTTTCCCCCAAATTTTTCTGGTTTTTTTTCTGGGCCTTCACATCTCTATCTATGGCATTATATTCCCCATTGAATCCCTTCCCTCCTCAAACTTCACCCTCCTCAGGGTCCAACCCCCAAATCTTCAGGTATTCTCCAACCTGGAGCTGGCAACCCTGTGCGCAGACTTGATTTTATTAAATTAAATCACTCATTTGTATTTGAAAGTGGAAAGTGTGTACTTTTTTCCCTCCTCCTCAGGGATTTCACAAATGTCTTTTTAATTGTTAACCAAACCTTTACAAGTAGTTCAGGGACAGAGCTAAATTTTGTGGAGTGCCTAAGGCATGGTTTTGGGAAACAGGAGTCTCTAGCGGTTTCGCAGAGTTCAAGGAGATTTTGTGCTGTCCTGGAGTTTGAAGCACAATGCTGACTCTGTGGAGAAGAGTTTGTTTAAAATTCAAATACCTGCGATAAAAGTATCGATGCTGAATGTTCTTAAAAATAGTGAAGAGTGGTAAGAAAGGCTAAATTACCTTCTCAGGGATAACAAGCGGGAAAATGCCAGGGTGAATGGCAGTAGGGATAGAATGGAAACATGGAATAGCTTGGGCTCAAGAAAGAAGACCTGCCATAGAAGAGGGTATTAATAATATCAGACTGAATTTGCCTGGTAGCCCAATGGGAAGGGGTAAAGAAAAGCACAGTGGAACACAGCAGGTATATATTTGAGGTATGCTTTCCACATATAGGCTGTGGACACATGGTCATTTTGATCGAGTTTCACTGCTGTTCCCTCTTGCATTTAAAATTGCTGATCAGACAGCTGCTTCCGTCTCCCAGACCAAGTGGGCTCACGTGTGCAATCCTCCCGGTTCTCTAGCGAGTTTTCCTACACCCGGAAAATCTAGTACTTTCTGGGTATTTGCGCTTTGAACCCATGATTTCACCAATCTGGACAGCCATATCTCGCAATGATCATGATTAGGTCATCTGAATGTCCTTCTCACAATGTTTTTTCTCCCAAGCTTCTCTTGTTCTCATGAGCAATCCTGCGCTGAATAAATTCAATGTATCAACATTCAAGCACACATATAGTCTCCAGAGCTCACTTGTATGTCGCCAATTAATTTTGTTTGCTGTTGGGGAGGGGGGGGGGACCTGCAAAAACAAGGGAGTACGGCGAGTCCCAGTGGGAGTGGTGATTTGGCCATGTTCATGTGTGTATGCACAAAGGCAATTAAAAAAAAAAACAAGCCGCGCCACCGCTTGGGCAGCGTGGCTATCTAGATGGAGCCTCATTGTGTGATGCAAGCAGTTTGGGGAAGGATGTGTGATCATCCCAACCCGAAATAAAATATTCCCGATCAAATCTATAGCGGGAAAATATTGGGACAAGCTTGCCGTGTGACCACACCCATAAAGTCCCAGATTCAATCTCCAGCAGCTCCAGTTAGGAGGAAAGCCCAGGAAGGAAGGCTTAGAAAGATACTCGGTGCCTGAGATCTTGGAGATGTAAACCAGGTACAAGAATGAAGCCGTGCGATGATGTGCTGCCAATGCTTTTTATGTATTATAAAGGAAACTTATGCCAAATGTCTATAGTATTGTTTTTACAAAATAAAGTAAATATATAGCCACAAAACTGCAGTCTAGTTGTTTTTGTAGTTGTTTCTGTATAAGTATTCATAAGCTGAGTAGATAGTTGATGAGACGAGATTCTCCGGAATAACTCCCATTTCGAATCTATTGATCTTCTTCCATGCCACTATTTCTGCTTTTATATAAAAAATATACAGTAAAACTTATACAATAGATCAATAGATTCGAACCCCCTGACACCACAGCTTCCTCCCAGGAAGGGAGGGAAAGAAGGCAGTTTCTGGATCGGCTTCCCCAGGTGGTGGGGGGAGGTAGTTTAGACTGTCTTCCCTCCCTGGATCGGCTTGGCTTCCACAGGCACCCCGCAGCTTGTGAGGCACCTGGGGAACCTGGGGGGGGGGGGGGAGGCTGTAGGTGTAGCCAATTCGGAAGACAGCCGGAACTCTGTTCCTGTGCGTTCCTGCCCAAAAACAGCCCTGTGTATGATATAATTGCAATTGGTGGCTTGTGGGTCCAAAGAATAGGATTGCCAAATGACCTGGAGAAAAATGTCCTATCCCTTTAACAGAGGCTTAATGGAATGTTATTTAGTAGGTGATTCTGTTTTACTCCCATGCCATGAAAAGCTTTGGCTACCTCTTTCCAAACATTAAGCCGCTACTAAAGGAATAGGGTATTTTTCTCCAGGCCATTTGGCAACCACAGGTTTATGTTGTGATTAGTTCATGAAACCATGGTTGGACTTGCAGGCTATTATTCAAACCCAGGTTTGTCTTGACAAACACTGGTTTCATCACCTTTGCTTTGACCAGGCAGCACTGTACCCAGGGAGCATGTGAGGATGGTGCAGGGAAACAACCCAGGATTAAACTGGGCGTATCTGTGTTCCAACGCCATACAAAAGCTCAGTTAAGCCTAATAATGGTTAACTGACCTACATCATGGTTTCAAATCACATTTTTCTAGGTAGTGACTAACCCTGGTTAGAAGACTGCCCTTTGTACCTTTGAGTCAATCACAATAACCTTTGTTCTGTTCATTAAACCATGGTTTTGCATTATGTTTGAACCAAGCTACAGTACTTTGTTGATCCAATATCTATCAGGGAGAGTGTGAGAAGACTTTGCATTTTGACAAGCTTTTCTCTATTTCTGGGAGCTTTCACACCTTTTGCAGAAGTCTGATAAAAGATATCTCTCACCTTCACCTGCTCATTTTTTCTCACTGAAATTGCCTAACAGGGCTACAGTTTTGATAGCAATCCTCAGAAGAAGGAATTCTTTTGATGGCGCGAACTGAACTCTGTCCTGACGTACCAAGGACATTCCCTATTTTCTGGTCGTCCTCCCCCAGAAATCGTTCTTTATTCTGTCTCTGTTTTTTGCTTTTTGAAGATGTTCGTATGAGTTGTTAGAGTTGTGTTTCTTTAGGGCTGAGCTCCTGACCGAGGACCTTTAAAAGCTAAATCTGAGAGAGTGGCTGGATTGCATCTTGTTTCTACTGCTTGTGCATGACAATTCACACACAGGGCATTATCTTCCACTTTATGCACTGCAGCTGACGAAATAGATTTTCAGCTGCCAATCACTAGTGTATCTCATACCGAAAAAAACCATCATTGGCTTTTAAACTATTATAATTAGAATTATAAATTCACGTTGTATATTTTGGAGTCCCAGTGGAGACCCAAAGCAGCTTACAAAAATGCCATTCAATTCAAATAAACAAAACACAGTATAAAGAAGTAGCGAGAAATAAAAAGTACACAAGACATGTTGTGGCTGGTTGCCGACATGTTAGTCAGTCAAGGCCATGGATAGGGTTGGCAGCTCTGGGTTGAAAAATATCTGGCGATTTTGGGGGGGGGGAGCCTGAAGAGGGCAGGGTTTGGGGAGGGACTTCAGAGTGGCATAATGCCATAGAGTCCACTTTGCAAAGAGGCCGTTTTTCTCCAGGGGAACTGATCTCTGTCACCGGGAGATCAGCTGTAATCCCAGGAGATCTCCAGCCACCACCTTGATGGACAAGGGACCTGATTTCTGATTTCATTTCTGTTTCCTATAAGACTCTGACATATATGCATGTGGGTAGTAACTAGAATTTCCTTGAACCTAGTTCTATGGACAAGTAGAAGAGATGTATAATAAACACTAGAAAGTATAGAAAATATAGATTGATTTTTAGAAAAGCCATAGCTGTGTGTAAGATGCCTTGAACTCATTCAGGAAAGCAGAAAGAATGGAATGTGCCTAAAAACCGAAACTGCCCTGACTAGCTGCAGTCTTCTCTATGGTTTAATTACTTTGAAGGCCATTTATGGCACAATGCTGTGCATTAGAATAACATCTCAGAGGCCTGGAGATTCCCAAACAGCATCCTCCTTTGTAAAGCCAGGCACCAGGATGTCTGTGGAGAGCCGAGAGAGTCTGTGTTAGATGTCACACCTTACCAGGAAACTCCCCATACTGGGAGATGTCAGATGGAGACCTCAATGTACTTTAATGTTTCTGGATCAAATAAGCAAATGCTAATGTCTGTAACCCTAGCCAGTGTTGGGGTACACCAATGGAGTCATGCCAGCTCAAATGATGCTACCTGTCTGAAACCAATTGTGTCTTTCCTGAGTTGTAAACCGTTGTGATGTCATTTTGGGTATAAGACCGGTCGCCCTTCCTGTTTGGGGCAGAATACAGCTTGGTGCCACTAGGTGCTGTAGTATCTAGTCCTGTATTTTCCTGTTATTGCAATAAACAGACATCCAACTCACTGGGCTCCAACCATGTGCTCCCCATCTGGCCCCGGGAGCGCAACAACTTGAAGGCTATCAACCCTGAAGGCTATCAACCCCATGCTAAGGCTTTAAGTACCTGCAACAAGAACGAGACAAACACAGCCTGGATCATACAAGCTGACAGCCTTGCAAGTTCCAGGCTATGCCCACCCACCATTGTCAATCAAAGGACAGGCCATTTCCGAATAAATAAATATAGAGGACCGTAGGCAAGTCAGAGCCTTCAACAATGTGTGCTAGTGAAGGAAGTGAAGCTCACAATGTGATCCTTGGTGGTATTATTATTATTATTATTAGTAGTAGTAGTAATAGTAGTAGTAAATTGTCCGATCCCAGCTTACACCAGGCTCTGAGCAATGTACAAGACCCAAAGTCATAAAATATAAAGCATCAAAATTCATATATAACCTAGTATGAAATAAGGGCGTGACAATCATGTAACTATTTTCATCTGTGGAATGTTGGAGGCCATATAGATGTATGTAGAATTTAAACAAGGGGCCCTATTTGGGAAGGACAAAACTCCAGATACTGGGAAGAGTACAAGCCATGGCCAGCAAATTAGACTTTTAGATACTCTTTAGTTGCTCTTTAGTCTTAGAAAGGTCTGGAATTTTTCCAAAAATACCAACTTCAAAGTACACACCAAGTTCCTTTCCAACCAGAGAGCACTCTTCCCCACTGAGACATTATACATGCTGACATTTTTATTGTCAGATAGTATTTCAGAAGTGAAAAGTGTTCACACTAGCAAGATGGTGATACCCTATTCCCAAGGCAGGCAAAACAGTATTAGTCCAGCCAAATTGCTGCGTTTAGAAGTAGGTTCCAATACTAGGTGAAAAAGCAAAAATTGGTATACCCAGTGGGAAATAGTTTCCCTAGCCCAGATAAAGGGTATGATTGAGCCAATTGGCCGACTGTTTTGTCATAATCTCACATTGCCACCCCAGCAGGAATAACGAGACAGACAACAGTCTTGGAATTAAACCAGGGCCACTTTATTAATTTACAAAACATTGCAGCAACGGGATAACCAGAACTAAGCAAGCCTGGAACAGGCAAGGCAGGCGTCATTCCCTGACCTGCCTCCTTGCCCTTGTAGGGCGGGTCACCCCCAGCTCCGGCCTTGAGCCATCGATCTGGCTCGTGCCCGGCAGCCTGGCAAGCTGGTTGCCACCTAGGAGCGCCTACCCCTGAAGCCTTAAAACGTGCAGGGAGGCGCCGACCTAAGAGGTTCCCAGAGGCGATCATCATTCCCTACCCTGGGCCTTAAAAAACCCGAAGGCAGTTCCTGATGACCTCCTGTTCCCTAACGGGATATGCCATAAGGTGCTCACCAGTTCCGTTTACTTGCTTGCACAACCTGCCAAGTGACCTAATTAAGCCCCCGACCACCACCTACAACCCTTACTCCGCTGCCCTCAGTGCAAGGTAGGCGAAAACATCTCCCCCGTACAGCCAATTGTGGAAGAGGTGAAAAATTCCTACCTGGCCCCTTAGGCGACCAGCCAGTGCCTACACTAAGAACAGGGCGGGTGGGTGGGCGAGCACGTGGATCCAAGAGGACGAGGGGGCGCGGGGCTTGGCCTTTTAAACAGGCCAGCCCCGCCCCCTGGCTGCAGGACGCTGCGCGTCCTCCCCGTTGCTGCCCCGCCCTCCTGCGGCGCGGCAAAGCTGCCCCCGGGCGCCATCGGCGTGGCCGGGCGTCCGGGAGCCCAATTGCCACCCCAGCAGGAATAACGAGACAGACAACAGTCTTGGAATTAAACCAGGGCCACTTTATTAATTTACAAAACATTGCAGCAACGGGATAACCAGAACTAAGCAAGCCTGGAACAGGCAAGGCAGGCGTCATTCCCTGACCTGCCTCCTTGCCCTTGTAGGGCGGGTCACCCCCAGCTCCGGCCTTGAGCCATCGATCTGGCTCGTGCCCGGCAGCCTGGCAAGCTGGTTGCCACCTAGGAGCGCCTACCCCTGAAGCCTTAAAACGTGCAGGGAGGCGCCGACCTAAGAGGTTCCCAGAGGCGATCATCATTCCCTACCCTGGGCCTTAAAAAACCCGAAGGCAGTTCCTGATGACCTCCTGTTCCCTAACGGGATATGCCATAAGGTGCTCACCAGTTCCGTTTACTTGCTTGCACAACCTGCCACAGCCAAGGCCAAGCCTCTGCTTTGGCCTTTGCTCCCCATTCAGTGACCAAGCACTAACCGAATCCCGCGCTGCAAATCCCGTAAAAATATTTCATTGCCCTTCTCAGACAAATGCACCCCGTCCGGCCTGTACAGATCGGACAATTCAACCCGTATCTCGGGGTGCTGTAGAAAGATACCCAGCCCGGATTCCATGGCCTTCCGCATTTGCCTGTTGACCTTTCGCCTGGCACGGTCAATACACCTGGGGTCGCCCAAGTTCCTCCACGCCTTGCGGGGTAGGATGGCTGACCAAACAATCTGCACGCCTGGCCACCTTGCTCTTATCCTCGCAAGGTCAGCCTCCGCCTGCACCACAAGCGCCTTCCCCTTCATCAGCCCCAAATCATTACCCCCCAAGTGTATCACCAAGACCTGAGGCAGAAGCCCTCTGTGTTCATCGAATAGCAGGGGAAGGAGCGCCGGCCACCCCATGCCTCTCCGCCCCAGCCACTCGACCACTGCCCGGTCACTAAGGCCCAGTTGAGACCCAATGGGTGTCCTTCGGGCCTGATGAGCCGCCCAAAAGATCATGCTATGGCCGCAGACCAGAACACGCCGTCTTGTCCCACCATCCGCAGCCTCTGAAAAAGGGAACTGGATTAAGTTGGCAATGCCATCTACCTATCCCTACCTATCCCCAACGTCAATCAACCTACGTCTTGCAAGCCCGAACATAACCTTTATAACAGCGGGACCTCCATCGCCCAATCCTCTGAACCTCACCGTTGGGGTACCCCATAGCCGCTGCTGTGGATGCCGCCCCAATCCGAAAGGAGTGGGTTCCAAACCTAACTCCCCCCAATCCCAACCGCTCCAGTGCCTTCCTTGTCACACTCCAAAATTGGAATCTGGTGAGAGGGGTACCATCCCCGTGCCGGAATAGGTACCCGTGGCCGTTCCCCCGCAGTGACACATAGTGGCGTAAAGCCAGCACTGGGCATAATTCTGCCTCAGAACAGCGGTCCAACTCGAACTCGGAACCCCTACCGCGCTGATCGGTTTTGGATCGGCGCAGCCTAATTCTAACTTTTGAGTCCGGGAAAGAGATGTCCCGCCTCTCCAGGGCAGTGCCAGAGGCGTCTCCTCGAGAGCCGGCCACCAGCTCACTGACTCGCAGCGCCCCAAAAAAGGCAACCAGAGATGCCGCCTGAAACAGGGCAGCCTCATAGGCATCACTGCAGCAGTGAACCCATTGTGCCCCGAGCCCCCGCAGCACATCTGGGGTCAGGGGCTTCCTGGTGTCCGCAACCCTGCCATGTTCCCGTGACCAGCCCTCCAGCATCTGCCGAATTCGGAAATCGCCCGTTGGATCTTCAAACCCAGCCGCCTTACTGGCATAGGCCAGTGCAGACAGCTTGCCCCTGATGGTGTGTGCTGCCAGGCCTTCCCTTCTCATAGCTACACAAAACTGCATCAAATGCGCCACTGGTATGGGCCAGATTTGCTGCAGACCGACCCCCTCCCGGAAGGACAGGAACTGCTTACCCGCCCTCATGTAAGCTCTTCGTGTGGCCGGGGCAAGGGCCAAATGCATGGCCCTGTTGGCCTCAGCCCTCCAATCCTCCATACCTCCTCTGGCAGCCGTACTGGGAACTGGTCGGCTTCCGGAGCTAGCTGACGGAATCTCGTCATCTGTTTGCGAGAGAGAGCATCCGCAACCCCATTACTGACCCCCGGCACGTGCCTGGCCCTAAACATGATGTTATGACGCAAACACTGCAGCGTAAACGCCCGCACCAGAGCCATGACCCTGGGTGACCTCGATGTCAGGGAGTTGATCACATGTACTGTGGACATGTTGTCGCACCAGAAGTGGACCGTTCGATTCGAAAGCTCCCTTGCCCAAACCCACACAGCTGCTACAATTGGGAAAAATTCCAGGAATGTCAGGTCCCTGACCCATCCTGCCTGGACCCAGTCCTGCGGCCAGTCACCCGCGCACCAATGGCCCCTAAAATATACACCAAACCCAGAGGAACCTGCGGCATCTGAAGTGACCTGCAGCTCAGCCTCCAGTAGGAGCTCCTCGCGCCAGAAGGAAACCCCGTTGTATGACCGCAAGAATTGCTGCCATACAAGGAGGTCCTCCCGCATCCCCCTGGTTACCCTAGCTCTATGGTGTGGTAGGCGAAGACCCGTCATCGACTCACACAGCCTCCTGACGAAGGCCCTCCCGGGTGCCACGACTCTACAAGCAAAGTTGAGATGGCCAATCAACCGCTGTAATTCCAGCAATGTCACCTTTGACTGTGCCATCGCTGTGTCCACCAAGCTCCGTAATGCCTCTAGTTTGTCCCCAGGCAACCTGCAGCACTGTCCCATTGTATCAATTTCTATTCCTAAGTAGGTCAGGGTGGATGTGGGGCCCTCTGTTTTGTCATGAGCAAGAGGAACACCAAGTTCCCCTGCCATAGCGATAAAACTCGACATCAGGTACCCGCACTGTCCCGTCCCCATCCCCCCTACCAATAAAAAGTCATCCAGATAGTGGGCTGTACTGTCGAGGCCGGTCCTGTACCGCAATGCCCATTCCAAAAAGGAACTAAACCGTTCGAAAGCGGCACAAGACACCGAGCATCCCATGGGCAGTGCCCTATCCATGTAGAATTTACCCTCGAAAGCAAACCCCAAGAGCTCGAAATCGTCTGGGTGAACAGGAAGGAGGCGGAAGGCTGATTTGATGTCACACTTCGCCAGCTCCGCCCCCTTGCCGCACTGGCGCACTACGCGCAGTGCCTGATCAAAGGACGTGTATCTAACGGAACATAAGTGGTCTGGTATCGCGTCGTTCACCGATTCCCCCCGTGGGTAGGATAAGTGGTGAATGAGGCGATACTCTCCAGGTGCTTTCTTAGGCACCACTCCTAATGGGGAAACCCTCAACTTTGGAACAGGAGGAGTAGAAAAGGGGCCGAGGACTCTACCTTCCCTACATTCTTTAGCGATCTTTTCTCGAACTATATGCTCCATTCCGACAACAGATTTTAAATTTGGAGCCATATATGCCTCCCTAGGTCCTTGGTAAGGTATTCTGAAGCCCCCCCGAAATCCTTCCAATAGGTAAACCCGGTCGCAGACTCGGGGGTAATCCCGCAACCAGGCCTCCAAAACCCATAACTTAATTGGGCTGGGGCCCTTTTTCAAGCTGGGGGTTGTGACCGCTCCCTCCTCCTCCGCGTTTACCACCTCTACCACTTCCCTTACCCTTTGGCTTGGGGCAGTGTGCAAAGGCATGGGGGCCTGCGCATAGCGGACACTCGTGTCGAAAAGAGCATGCCTTGCGGCCACAGGTCCCATGGGAGGTGAACTCCCAGCAAAGCGGGCGTCGCTGAACCGCCTGCCCCGCCTGGGCGCGGGTACCTGGCTGCACTGCAGCTCTTCTCACCGAATGACCGCTATGCGTCCTTTCTCCCCCAGACAGCTTGGCTGAGGACATCACCTGTAACCACAATTGAGGTTGAATCTGATCCCACCTTATAGCAGGATTCATGGCCGCACGCATACGAAATTCTTCGTCATACTGCGACCATGCTGGGCTCGGGAAATCGGTGAATGCTTTGTAAACGATGTCCATGTACTGGAGCATCGCAAAGGCCCTCCATGGTTGGTGCCTCACTATTACTGCCGCATATATTAGAAATCCCGGGTACCAATTTGCCCAGGTTCTGTCCACCACCCTCCTTTTTAACCGTTCCTTTTCCCGGTCATCAAGGTCCTCCTTGTCCTTTTTCTCTAACTCCCTGTACAATAGAGAGAAAACATCTACAAACTCTCCCCTAAGAATCTTCTCCTTAGTGGAAGTGGACAAGTGATCCCCTAGGGGGAGGGCTGCATCCCCACTCGGTATAGCACCTGCGTGTACCGAGTCATAGGAGGCCGCACTGGGAGAACCCCACCCCGACCAATATCCCTGGTGTGGAGGCGGAGCCACCAGCGTACCTTGTGGGCCGTTAACTGGTGATGGCTGTGTGATGGATCCCATAGCCCCTGGAGGGTAAGGGCCCCAAGGCCAGTGTGATCCCGTTGTGCCCCAGTCGGCGGCCTTACCTTCCTGACGCCATGGCCCATTGAACACCCCAACCTGTTGCTCCTCCGGGCCAAGATTGCGTGAGCCGGACTGCAGTCCCTCCACGTCGTCCACCGGTGCAGGCCCCCCGCCGTCCTCCAAGAACGCCAAGCGTGCCAACACCTGAGCTTGAAAGGAAGAATTAGAATCCTTCCTAGGCCTCTTAGCCTCCACCTCTTCCCGTGATACACCCCTGCTCCTTTCTAAGACCTCCAGCCGACGGAGAATAGCTGCGTTGACTGGGTCGTCCTCTTCTCCGTCCGATGGCGGTGGAGCCGGACGTGCAGGGGGTCGTCGTGGAGCTGGCTGCGTTCCCTTAGGCTTGGGAGCAGGCTGCTTGCCCTTAGACTTGCCCTGCCCCTTTCTCGAAGCCATGGCCCTATGCGATGGGGAAAGAAGACCAGACAGAACTATGGCCAGCCAAAGCCAACCCCGGCGCCTCAAATGGAGGCGTGTGGAACCAGACCGCACCCTCCCTGAGCACAGCCCGCGCCTAGTGAATGGCAGCAGGCTGGGCGATGGATGAAGGAGGAGGGCCTACCAACTAAACAAATAACAGAACCCAACCGGGCTGGCAGTGAAGAGAAGGATATCTGACAGAACTATGGCCAGCCAACCAACCTAGCAGCCACAAATGGAGGAGTGAGAAACCAACCTGACCCTCCCAGATCGCAACTGTATTGCTGAATGGCCTTAGGCCGGTAACCCGGATTGCTGGGCAACAAATCAGGGGTGGGTGACCCAAAACCCCCCGAAAAAGGCCGGCCGAGCGCACCCTCTGACCGCTAAAGTAAAAGGAGTAGGGCTTATAAATTAAGGAATAGTGCTCAAAGGAAGCACTCACACCTCCAGAGCAGGCCTCTGCCGACTAGCTGGTACCCCCCCCCCTTTCCGGTGCTGGCCTCCGCTAATTAGTAACACCCGCGCCCCAAACAAACCCTGCGGCGTAACAGCACCGCCGCTGCTCTGTCCCCGGATAGCCGTCCGAGTCCTGCTGCGCCGCTCCTGTGGGTTGCCTGGGTTGCGCCGCTATGCCGTCGCTGGGGGCCTGCCGCCGCCGTCGCCTCTCCGCCCCCCGCCGAGTCGCTCCCTGCTGACCTGGGGTGCCCCGCTGAGGCCTAGGCGCTCCCTATCGCCACCGCCGCGTTGCTTCCTGCCGCCCTCGGGCGCCGCGATGAGGCCCGCCGCTGCGCGTTGTGTGCAGCCTCCTCTGCACCGTCCCGTCGCCCTGACGAGGCCCGCCTCCGCCGCGTGTCCCTTGCAGCCGCCTCTGCGTTGTTGCTCCCAGGTCCGCCGCCGCCGCGCGTCCCTCGCAGCCGCCCCCGAGCTGAATGAGGGCGTCCCCTGCCGCCGTCTCCGGATCCCACGCCGCCGCCGAGGCCTGAACGCTTCCGCCGCCGATCCCGCGCCGCCGCCGAGGTCTGCTGGCCCGCCGCCGCGCGTCTCGTGAAGCTTCCTCCTCGTCGCGTCGCCCCGACGAGGCCCGCCGCCGCCGCGTGTCCCCCGCAGCCGCCTCCGCGTCGTTGCTCCCCGGGCCGCCGCCGCCGCGCGTCCCTCGCCGCCGCCTCCGACGTCCGCTGAACGAGGGCGTCCCCTGCAGCCGTCTCCGTATCCGACGCCGCCGCCGAGGCCTGCAAGCTTCCGCCGCCGATCCCACGCCGCCGCCGAGGCCTGCTGCCGCCGATGCTGCTCCTCCGACTGTGGATCCAAGAGGACGAGCACGTGGATCCAAGAGGACGAGGGGGCGCGGGGCTTGGCCTTTTAAACAGGCCAGCCCCGCCCCCTGGCTGCAGGACGCTGCGCGTCCTCCCCGTTGCTGCCCCGCCCTCCTGCGGCGCGGCAAAGCTGCCCCCGGGCGCCATCGGCGTGGCCGGGCGTCCGGGAGCCCAATTCTCTCACATTCTCTCTGACTGGCAAGGACACAGATTATGAAGGGGTTTTGTCCTTCATAATGTCTGGTGAAGACTTTTTCGAGTGAGGAAGATTATTTTATTAATTTATTAAAATATTAAAACATTTTATTCCCTCTTTGAATCCCTCTTTGAATCCCCAGAGAATCCTTAACACAGCAGAAGATCAAAACACTGGTACAAAAAAATATCATTCAGATTGTTAGCACCACAAGACTAATCAAACAAGAGATTAAAAACAGAGACAGAGACTGACAAGAAACATCTCCAGTGTAAAAATACCAGCAGTGAATGGATAAACCTTTTTTTTTTCAAAATCCCAGAGCTGTGGAAACTTAATATCCTACACAGATTCTCTGAAAAGTCTAATCACTGCATTTTCAAGGCCACCATTTCTCTCACACTTAGGATGTCTGTAAGGGTGCTTGTCTCTGTGGAATTTCTGATAGTACTTCAGATTCATACAAAGAATTTCACACAATAGGAATGTTCATTTACATTGTGTAAAGTGCAATCAGGAAAGGCAGATGAGAGCTTGGGAACTATATTGTCAACTAGCTAGTAATTTATTGGTTCAAGGTTACCCCTTGTACCCAGCCTTGCCCCATCAGATTTCCTCAGAGTCCACCAATCATCCCCTAACTACCCTGATTTTGCCCCTCTACCTGAACCATGGGATCGGTATTTTTGACATTCAGCACTGGCCACCCCTACTTAGAGGCTTCAGATCATTTGTCAAAATTAAAAATGACTTTGGGATATGTAGTCCTGAGGTGGAAAAGGAGGCTTTCAGTAGCTCCATCTGAGGCCTGACATTACATGATCTCAAGGTAACCATTCCCAGAGAGAGTAGCCATGTTAATCTATTGCAACAAAAAAAAAACCCTGGCCAGCTGACTGGGGAAAGCACATTCCAAGTCCATCCATCGATCACCTGGCCAGCAGTGGCAGGGGACAGCCTTGGTGGGCAAAACATGCCATTCACCCATCCCACCCCAAGCAATTTCAGAGAGGAGAGGGGTGTCTTCCTTCCCTGTGAATCCTTGCAGTTTCCCTGATTGTTATGTCTATTCAGGGATCAATTCGTAGAAAAAGAGGTGCAGGAGCTCATTAGCATACCTATTAGCATATCTCATTAGCATATGCCATGCCCCCTGACATCACCGGAAGTGTGTCAGAAGGGGAAGCAAAAAAGGGGGGGGGGAGGCATCTTCAAAAGCCTGCCTGCCAAGCGAAGCGAAGAGAGAAGGGGTTTAAAGTTTAAACCCCTTCTCTCAAGAGTCACAACACAGTGGCGGCACAGTCTTTCCATTGTATTCTATGGCCCCATAGAATACAATGGAAAGATTGGGCTGCCGCTGCAGAGTGCAGCGACTCAAGGGAAAAGGCAGACATGTCTGCCTCCGTGCGCCCCCCGTCTCCAGCGAACCCATTGTGGTGGGCTGACTGGAGACGGGAAGAGCAGGAAGGCAGTCATGCCTGGCTCCCCTGCCCGATCTTCTCCAGGTGCCCTGCGGCTCCAGGTCCCACAAAACTTTGCATGGACTGTTAGTTTTCAGACTCAGTTGTAGATGCTGGTCCTTACCTTTAAACAGGGGCAGTGAATTCTTGAGCCCTATTCTGGTCTTTTGCTCAGGGTTTCAGGGTCACTAATACCACCCCCTGCCTTTAAAGGCATTCATGACCAAGGACCAGCATAATTGCAGGATTGTCTCTCCCATGCAGCATTTAAGCCATCTAACCAGAGCTGGTCCCTCATGTCCATATTAACCCATGCCTTGTACGGAATCAGACTGTTGGTCCATCAAGGTCACTGTTGTCTACTCAGACTGGCAGCACCTCTCTAGGGTCTGATTTCAACTGGAGATGCTGCGGACTGAACCAGGGACATTCTGCGTACAAAGCAGAGGCTCTTCCACTGAGCCACAGCCCCTCCCCTAAAGCTTGTTAAAAGCCCTTGCTTATTTTTTTGGTAGCTATGCCTACACTGTGGAATGACCACCCTGATAATATCCAGGGGCTGTCCACTCTGTTAATTGCATAAAGCCAAAGTATTTCAGCAAGTCTTTAACCTGAAACATGATATGTGTTGGTGTAGGCAACAATGCTGGCCAGCCAGTTCTTTGCTTGATTTTATGTTGCTGTCTTATTTAATATTTAACTCTTTCATTGTAATCCATTTTCAGCACCTGTTGGAAGAAAGGTAGATTAAAAGTGATTTAAGTGAATAAAGTAAATAAATCTGATATAGAAGAAGAAGATAGAAGAGATTGGATTTATACCCTGCCCTTCACTACCCAAGGGAGTCTCAGAGCGGCTTACAAACTCTTTTCCCTTCCCCTCCCCAAAACAGACACCCTGTGAGCTCTTTCGAGAACTGCCCTTGAGAGAACAGCTCTGACAGAACTATGGCTTACTCAAGGTCATCCAGCAGTTGCAAGTGGAGGAGTGGGGAATGAAACCCAGTTCTCCGAGATTAGAGTCCATGCACTTAACCACTACACCAAACTGGCTAGTGGGATCTAGTCAATGAAAGCTTGTGCTCACGTAAAGATGTGCTTGTTTTTAAGGTGCCATAAGACTCCTATTTAATGTACAACCATGTGGGATGTTGGGTTACCAACCTCCAGGTGGGCACAAAAAAATTAACTGCATGGCATCAACACCAATTTCAAAAATCTATCAATAATACTAATACTTAACAAATAATTCATTTATAGACAAATACATTTATACGATTTCTAAATCCTAAGCAAAATTATTCATACAATATACAATTCATAATCAGGGCATAAATGATTTAAAATAAGTCCTGTATATGGCTCACAAAGTCCAAAACACTCCAAAGTGCTCAGTCATTCCTTAATGAACAGTATGCTTCACAGTGTAAAGGGGGAAGCGAGCTTCCAGAAGATATCTACTCCAACAGTTCCAACAGAGGAACATTTGAATGGGCCCCCAAAAAGAACTACAGGATTGCCAGTTCCCTCAATATGCTCCACATTCCACCAACGTGGCTTTATCAAGTCGAAACCAGTAATTTGAAGTATATAGCTGATACGGAGCCTGTTAAATGTTCACCACCAGTTCGAGATTCTGTTTTTTAACTACCCAGAGTTTTAGTGGAGTCTGATGAAAGCTGTTAGTCTATCTTTAATATTATTTTCATGTATTTATTTTTAATTTACATTATTTATAGTCCACATTACTCAAGGCAGATTACACAGGGTGAGCCAGTACTGTCCACTGGATGGGACTTTCAAAAATAGAATTTGGGCTGTAGAAACAACCAGAAGTTTAAAAACCAGAACTGAAGCAGCAAAATGACATAGTGGGATGGATCCAACTTACAGAAGGATACGCACAGTAATATCAACTACAGTCCCTAAAAATGTATCCAGTTTTTGCTGATAGTTTGTCCAAATTTGTTTGTCCAAATATTTGCTGATATCACTTAAGAATTCTCCTCACTATTACATTGTTTTTAGCTTGCTGTTGTTTTAGAATGCAGAGTTAATGGTACTGAAGGGCGGCTAAGGCTTGTTGTGTTTGTTTTATTACTGCCGCTTTTCTTAACCTTTTAAATATTTTAGTGCTGAAATGTTAGCATACTGTTTTTAGTACATTTTTGTAAGCTGCTCCCAGAGCCTTCATGGCTGAGAGCATGGCCTTGAAGAAGACAAACAGACAGCCTGTTACAAAATGGTCACTTGATGCTAGAAACCTGGATTCTGCTTAGAGTTGCCAGCTCTGGGTTGGGAAATACCTGGAGATTCTGGGGGTGGAGCTTGAGGAGGGCGGGGTTTGGGGAAGGGAGGGACTTCAATGGGGTGCAATGCCATAGAATCCCCCTTCCAAAGTGGCCATTTTCTTCAGGTAAAATGATCTTTGGAGACCAGCTGTAATCCCAGGAGAACTCCAGCCACCTCTTGGAGGTTGGCACCCCTAGTTCCAGTCTAGGCTTAGCCCAGATTTTGAGACGTCATGTTTGGTCCAGTTCTCCAATATCACTGTCTCTTTTCTCCTGCCATGAAACAATTTTCGGAAGGGTTTAATTGTCATGAAGCTTTCTCTAAGTGCGCTTACTGAGAACTTGTGTTTCCTGTTGAAACGGAAGCCTTCAGCAACAGAATGCACAGGAATATGAGTTTGTTTTATCTGCAGCAATCAAAGTTTATTTTGTAATGGCTAGAATGCATCTTATGGGGGGCAGGACTCTTTCCCATCCTCTCCAAGAGCCTTAATTTTATCCCATTGATTTAAGTTTGAGCACACAACTTTTCCTCGTCATGGTACCTTCTGTTATGAAAACTGCATTGCGCTAGTTTGCTTTAAAGAGAAATTGTCTGAAATACCTATAGAAATAAGCTTTGAAACGCCAGATAAATGGCTGCCTCGCATCTGAGATTGTATAAACCAAATTGCTGAAGGGATGCACCAAAATAATTCTCATCCCACATAATGAAAACTATTGATCCTTAGTAATTTAGAAATATCTGAGAGATACTTTGAACAAATTATACACATCTGCTTGTGTAAGAAAGACGTTATGGGCCTTACGGATTGTCTAAGGCAATCCACATGTGGCTTTTAAAAATGGATAGAAATACATGGACCATTGTGCAGGGGAAAGTTATCGGAAGCTTGTGAAAGGAAATGCATTTCGTAAGCAGGGTGGACCGAAGATACCTTAGCTCCTGAGGCAGAAATTCAAATAGAGCCCCCTGTGGTGAAATGTATCAGTGGATCAGCTCCAATCACCTGTGAACAGAACAAATACTCCTTTCGCTTCCCTTCCCAGAAATCCCGCAGCACAGGCAAGTGTAGCTTGAGGAGATTTCAGAAGAAACAAACCTTCCTGTCTTCTGTGAGCTCTTTGAGCAAAAGGATGGGGGGGGGGGGGAATTCTGCAATTCTTTCATTAGTCTCCCCTATCACAGAGTTGCCAACTCCAGTTTGGGAAATACCTGGATGTTTTGGGAGTGGAACCTGAGTAGAACAGGATTTGGGGAGGGAGCGACTTCAGCGGACTCCACCTTCCAAAGTGGCCATTTTCTCCAGGTGAACTGATCTGTTGCCTGAAGGTCAGTTGTAATCCCAGGAGATCTCCAGCCATCCTGTGGAGGCTGGCAACCCTATGCCACATTCCCCCTTTGTCCATAGGGTTCCCTGACTGTCAGGACCAGCTTTTCAGCAGGCACAGGAGGCTGAAGGAGAAGTGGGAAAGACAGAAAAGAGCAGGTGCAGAAGAACTAACCATTCACTGCTGTTCAACAGCACCCCAAAAATCTCCTTCTGAGGCCTGGCCTCTTAACACTAGGGGGTGGTAGTCTGGTGCCCTAGACCATGCCTCTTAATCTGTAGCTCTACCCCTCACCCCCCAGTTGTCACCCTTGGGCCTCAGACAAGGAATGGAGGATGTTCATCTTCATCTTCCTCTTCCCTTTTGGCTCCTGGGGAAATCCCTTTGGGGAGTGCTATGGCTCAGTGGTAGCGCATCGGCTTGGCATGCAGAAAGTCCCAGGTCCAATCCTGGGCAAATCCAGTTTAAAGGATCAGGTAGCAAGAGATGTGAAAGACCCCTACCTGAAACCCTGGAGACCCACTGCCAGTTTGAGTAGTGACTCCGATGGACCAGTGGTCTGATTCAGTATAAGGCAGCTTTATGGGTCCTGTGCTGCCTGGAACCGGGAGCTGGTTGAGTGGTCCTCAGCCCCTTCCCACCCCATTTAAAGTAAGCAAGTTGCACATGCCACTTCGGGATGCTTGGCTTTCATGAGAACTTTCACTCCAGTAAGATGTCAAAAGCCAATGGGAGTTCTCACTGGTCAGAGGCAGAGGAACACCCATCTCTGGCAGGGGCATCAGTCCCATTAAGGCTATCTATTCCATCCATCAGCATTCAATCAGAAGGAAGGTTACGCTCTCCGAGTTGGGAAATTCCTGGATATTTTCCAGTGGAGCCTGGGGAGAAGAAGGCTTGGGAAGGAGAGGGACTTCAGTAGGTATAATGCCATCAAATTTATACTCCAAAGCAGCCATTTGACCCAGGGAAACTGATCTCTGTAGCGCAGAGATCAGCTGTAATTCCTGGTAATCTCCAGATACCACCTGGTGGTTGGTAACTCAAAGCAACAGGAGTACACAAGATTTTGTGTGTGTGTGTGTGTGTGTCTTAGCCATGCAAGCCCAGTGACTACTACTGAAAAGTTCCAGCTCTTCTTCAATAGACAAAAATCTGAGCTTTAAAAACATGTGAGAATGATAAAAGTTCATTTCCTTCTACAGCTCTTTAAGTGGATATAAACCCTTTGTGGGACACACTGCCAAATACCATATGCGCTGGGACATGGGTCGTAAAAGGAGACTAACTTGATTTCTGTACATGCAAAGTATTGCGCATTCCTGTCCTGCACATTCTTTGGACAGCAAAGATGGCAAACGAGCAAGTATTGGAGCGCATAATACCAGACATGTCCTTGGAAGGAAAAATCATAAAACTACGACTGCCTTATTTCGGCCATGCCATGTGGAAAAACTCACTAGAAAAAGCAATTTTCCTTGGGTTGGTTCGCGGCAAAAGGAAACTGGGCCGCCAAAGAACACGGTGGAAACCGGGCCACCGAACACGGTAAAAGCCGACACCAGCCTGAGCATGTATCAACTCAAACAAACAGGACAAGATTGGAAAACGTAGAGAGAGCTGGCCCATAGAATCGCCAAGACCGATTTCCCACGAGGCCCTGCTCCGGCGTCGTTTTTCCTTTCCCCCAATTGCGTGCTTGAATTTCCCACTATTTGCTGCAGGGCACATTTTGACCCGCGGCTTTGCACGATTTCCCCCGTGGCTTCAGTGATCCTGTTTTTTGAGGATCACTGAAGCCTGTTTTTTGAGGATCCTGTTTTTTGAGGATCACTGAAGCTGCGGAGGAAACTGGAGGAAAGTGGGCGAAGCTGCGGGACAAAATGCCCCTCACGGCAAATAGTGGGAAATTCAAGCACACAATTGGGGCAAAGGGAAGAATGACACCGGAGCAACACCTTGTGGAAAATCGGTCCAAGAGTCAGATATGACTGAATGGCTAACAACAACAAAGCGTTGCATGAGTGGTTTGCAGGTTCACAGCATGACCCTGATTGGATGCATATGAAAACATGTGACAGATTCAGAGTGTCTGCAGTAGAACAGCTAGATTCAACTCCAGGAGCACCTTAGAGACCAACAAGATTTTAGGAGTATTATAAGCTCCCTTCATCAGGTACATGTGACATACATAGATCTTCTTTGAATCACAACAACTGTAAAAAATATGGATGGCATACTCATTAAATCGGTAAATAAGGGAGGCCAGCCTCCAGGTGTGACCTGGGGATCCCCTGAAATTACAGTTCATCTCCAGACTACAGAGATCAGTTCCCCGGGGGGGGGGGGGAATGGATGCTTTGTAGAATAGATTCTATGGAATTCTACCCCACTGAGGTCCTTCCCAGGATCTACCCCCAAATCTCCATGAGTTTCCCAACCTGGAGCTGGCATCCCTACCCCCAACCGGTGGCCAGGAAGGACCCGGCAACCCTAAAGTGGTTTCCTTATACTATATGGACTGCAAACTAGATTAGGCTCCTGTTAAATGATAACTGGATTTTATAGAACCGTTGAACAGCAAATAGTACAGGTGACGTTATTTTACATCGCCAGAATAATATTAGTAGATATTTGGTGAATTTCCATCATATCATATATTCACTCCTTGACACATGTCTTTGTTACAGTAAACATAAGGAGAGCTGACATTTCTCGGGAGTTCTTAAGATTTTAAGAGCTCCAAATACCAGAAAATGATATTTACCATAAATGTCAAAGACAGCTGAGAGCCTTCAAGTAAATGCCCAATTGTGATCCTCTTTTCCACCATTTACTAGGCAAGTATATTTTCTTTTTTTATATAAATTTTATTGCTTTTCTACAAACTATAAAAACTATCCCTACAACTACAAAACTATCCCTAATTAAAGCAAAGAATATACACTGTTTTTATAACATATATGAATGAAATTCCCCATGTAGCAAAATACAATATGCTGAAACATGATAATAGGTTTCAAATAATACTGGCTATGCATATATAGATTCAAGCATGTGGCAAAATAAATTTCTTAAACTTTCAAGTTGTATACAAAGCTATTTTCCCCTCCTCTCTCTTCTTTTTGGTTTAGCAGGTTTCCTTTGGACTGTCAGTTGTTTGGGGGCAGCTGCCCCCTTTGCTGAATCAGAGTCCTCTGAAGATCTACTCGATGAGTGGCAAGTATATTTTCTATAGTACAAGTAGGAAATGTCAAAAACAAGCCTCGTGGCACGAACATTTCAACATTTCCCATTAAGCCTCCTCCTAAAATCTTAAGAATTGCTGATAATTGTTAACCTCCAGTCACAAGTTTCTGACATTTACCATAATATCTGCATTTTCTTTTCACCAAAAAAATAAAGGGGCCACAAACATACCACACAGGACACTTGATGGATCAGACTCAAAGCTGATCTTGCCCTGTGTTCTGTCTCTGATGGTGGTCAGCATTCAGTGGTACACAGAAAGTCTGCAATCCAGAGCTCCTGCAAGCATAGGGAACCCTTGCTGGTTAGACAGAACTTCCGTCCATAGCCAAACCTTGGGAAACCTTGTTTGTACACGAACAGCTGCCTAACTGTCTATGTCAGCAATCAGGGACTCTAGTACTGCCTTCATGTTTCAAAATCTTACAAAGAAAGCAGTTCAGCTGTCCTTCTAGTGACAGTTATGACAGACCCCTGCTTCTTCTTCCTTGTGAGGTAAATTTCCCCGCCAAAACACTGTTCCCCACTGAGCAGCCTCTTAGTAGCTTATTTGAATGAATTATAACTTTCCGCATGTCCCACCCTGTGATAAAGAAGTTGTTTGGCTTTTGCCCAGGCCAGAGATTTATCGTAACTCTGCAGGAGTCCCCTTATAAATCCCTTTGGAAATAGCACTTGACTTGAAGTAAAGTTCAAACAGAAAAATTGATTTTATTGAATAGGCACAGTTGAGTTAGGAATAGGGCAGGGGACAAGAAGTTGAGGTAACTGTTGTTGTTTATACAAAGTATAATGTTTTGAACAGGCAACAGAGTATATTTGAAGCTTATATTCTTAGAGACTCAGTTCTTAACCATCAGAGGTTTGTTTGTCTTGGAGATTTCTTTCAGCAACAGTGTTTCTTAATAAAGTTTCATAAACCTATCCTAGTTTCCTGGAAGTTAGTACTTTCTTCCTGTATTTAAATATTTCCCTTGTATTTACTTTGGCTACCAAATGAGAAGGGAGCACTCACTGGAGAAGACCCTGACGCTGGGAAAGATTGAAGGTGACTCTAACTTCCCACACATTGATTGAACTTAATAACAGTTTCCACCAACTTACCCGGTATCGATGTCAAACTGACTGGCCTGTAATTTCCCAGATCTCTCCTCTGGAACCCTTTTTAAAGACTGGAATGACATTCACTACCTTCCAATCCTCAGGAATGGAGGCAGATTTTAATGAAAGATTACATATTTTTGTCAGGAGATCCACAAGTTCACATTTGAGTTCTTTCAGAACTCTCAGATGTATGCCATCCGGGCCCGGTGATTTATTAGTTTTTAAGTTGTCTATCACTCTCTCGTCACCTCAATCTGACTCAGGTCTTTCAACACCCCTCCAGAAATCAGCGGTTCTGGAGTGGGCAAGCACTTCTCATCTTCCACAGTGAAGACAGAGGGAAAAAAGGCATTCAGCTTCTCCACCATTTCCCTATCATCCTTCAGTACACCTTTTACCCCTTGGTCGTCCAAGGGCCCCACTGCCTCCCTGGCTGGTTTCCTATTTCCAATGTATTTAAAAAAGTTTTATTGTTGGTCTTTATGTTTTTTGCGACATGCTCCTCGTATTCCCTTTTTGCCTGCCTGATTACAGACTTGCATTTTATTTGCCACAGCCTATGTTCCCTTTTATCAGCCTCACTAAGACTAACTTTCCACCACTTAAAGGAATCCTTCTTACCTTTTACAGCTTCCATTAGTTTGTTTGTTAACCATGCAGGCTTTTTTCTATACCTATTTGTGCCTTTCCTAACCAGTGGTATATTTTTTTTCTGAGCTTCTAGGATTGTAATCTCCAAGCTTCCCCAATGGTTTTGACCCTTTCTACTTTTCCTTTCAGTTTTCTCCTCACATGTCCCCTCATATCAGAGAAGTTACCCCTTTTAAAGTTAAAAGTGGCTGTGTCAGTCTTTTGGGGTAGCTCCCTGTTTATACAAATGTTGAACTCAATAACATTATAGTCACTGTTCCCAAGTGGTGCAATCACTTTTACATCTCTCACCAGGTCTTGGGCATTACTTAGGACCAAATCCAGGATCGCCTCTCCCCTGGTAGGTTCCGTGACCATCTGCTCCATTGCACAGTCATTGAGAATGTCTAGAAACTCAATCTCTTTTTCCCGACTTGAACACATATTGACCCAATCAATGTGTGGGTAGTTAAAGTCACCTATTACAACAGTTATTTTGTCTAGCTGCTATCTTTAATTCATTCACCATTTTATAATTCACCTCTGTCTTTTGATTTGGTGGGCAATAACAAACTCCCAATGTTAAGCTTCCTTTTGGGCCCACTAATTCAACCCACAGCATTTCCAGAAGCGAATTCAGTTCTCTTATCCTCTCAGTCTTTCTGGACTTTATACCCTCTCTGACATACAAAGCCACCCCCCCCTCCAACCCTTCTCCTCCTATCCTTCCAATATAATTTATAACCTGGAATCACTTTATCCCACTGATTTTCCTCATCCCACCAAGTCTCTGAAATACCCACAATGTCTATGTTTTTCCCCAACACCAAGCATTCCAACTCCCCGATTTTACCCCGGACACTTCTAGCATTAGTATATCAACATCTATAGTTTCCCATGCATGTTAAGCCCACAATCTTCCTCTTGCTGCCTCGAGACCTTGCCAGGTAGTCCCTATCAGCCACAGTCTCAGTGGACAATTCTAATCCATTTCCTTGTAGGAAAGTAACAGCTACCCCTTCATCTCTTTGAGATGAACCATCCTGAACCAGAGATTTTTCATCTCCTGTCGGCTTTTCCCCAATATTCAGTTTAAAAACTGCTCTGCCACCTTTTTGATTTTAAGTGCTAGCAGCCTGGTTCCTTCTCAGGACAAGTGGAGACCGTCTCTCTTGTACAGCTCCCTCTTGTTCCAAAAAGCATCCCAGTGCCTAACAAACTTGAACCCTTCCCCCCTACACCATCGTCTCATCCACACATTGAGACTCCTGATCTGTGCCTGTCTCTCCAGCCCTGCACATGGAACAGGTAAAACGTCCGAGAAGGCTACCTTGGCGGTCCTGGCCTTGAGTCTCCTGCCTAGCAGCTTTAATTTTTCCTCCAGGACCTCATGACTGCATTTCCCCACATCACATGGTGTCAACATGTACCATGGCCACTGGCTCCTCCTCAGCACTATCTACCAGCCTATCTAAAACACACTTAATGTCTGCTACCTTCGCACCAGGCAGGCAAGTCACCATACGGTCAATATGCGGTTTCGCCATCCAGCTGTCCACCTGCCTAAGGATCAAATTGCCAACTACCAAGAGCTCCCCTCCCTCCCTGTCCAGGGATGGTTCCTTGGTATGAAAGGATACCCGTTCACCAGCTGTATAAGAGGTCTCTTCTGAGGGCACATTCCCCTTATCCACAGCATGGTGCCCTGTTCCCTCTTGACCCTCATGCTCCTTGACAGCGGCGGGGCTGCCAGATTCAGAGTGGGACATATCTAACAAGTCCCCGAGAGTCTTCTCCATGCACCTAACTGACTGTCTCTGCTTCTCCAGATCAGCCACCCTGGCCTCAAGGGAGCAAACTCGTTCCCTGAGAACCAGGAGCTCATTGCACCGAACACACACCCAAGACTTCTGCCCAGTGGGCAGATAATCATACATGTGACACTGTGCAAAACACTGGATAGCCCCCAGCCACCTGCTGGCATTCTGGCTTCATAAGTGCTTTAAAAATAATTTTATATAGCCCCCCCTTTAAACCCTTTGTATTCTCCTTGTAGAAGTCTACTTACCTTACTGGGAACCCAAGGAGCCTGGGGCCCTGGTGTTCTGGCTCTTCCTTGGCTTCTCACAAGCCCCTAGTCTAAGATTCCCTAGGCCAAGAGCCACAGGTCAGAGGCCAGCCCTTTGGTTCTTGCCCTTCAGCTGCCTTAAATAGATACCTCCTCCAGCAGAGGCTAGCAGCTATTCAAATGCACACAGGCACTCAATTACAGTCAAACAATGGCCCTTTCTCACCCTATCTCAAGCAGCCAGCACTCTGCAACAACTCAAAACTCACTCACACACTTCCAAACAGAGTCCCCTCACACAGTACCATCAGCTAAATCACCTCAGCTGAAAGCAAATAAAAAACATTCACCCCTCTTGCAGCTCTATCTCCTGCTGCCTTCCAGAACTCAGCTCTGGCCAGCTCCATGGTGCCCACGGGCACCAAGTTGGGGGACTTCTTTAGAATGTCTGCACACCGGTCAGTGTGTTCAGTTCCAATCCTGATAATCTTCGCAGCGGACGTTCTCAGCCTACATAGCCATTTTTCGGATCTGCACTGTTGAGTATGAAGTATGAATAAGTATGAATATCTCAAAATAACAAATGTTACCAGCTCACTGCTATCGTTTCACGTACTGATTCTGTTTATTCTTTCAGTGACTTGGGGAGCTGGAAAAGCCAGTCCTGCACAGCTTGTGACTTACCAAGCTAAAGGCAGCCATCAGCCACATGTTGCGGTCTGCAAGGTGTGCGATGATGAGCCCCTCTCTTTGTAGCCCCCTAAGAGGAGGCTTACCCACAGAGGGAGCTGGTGTACACAACTGATACGCTGCTTTCAGCCTAGTGGGTCACAAATTGAAACTGTGGATTAGGCTGAGAGTTATCAGTTTGCCTACGGCCACTCAGGAAAACATGGATTGGAGTCTTCCACAGCCAGAAACAACATTCTGCCCACATGTTGCACTGACACGGCAAACACGACAGCTTGTGTGTAAACGGCTCAAAGTGGAAGCCTTGAATTTAACAGTCGGGTTTACACCGTGTAATCCGCCTCGAGTCTCAGTGAGAAACATGGGCTATAAAGTAAATAAATAAATACATAACGGGTACATGTACAGGTGGTTACACAGATGCCCTGGGCTGCAATCATATGCACAGTTAGACCCGACTAGGTACGAATGCCAGGCAGATTTAAAGGGAGCAATCAGATAACATCTGGGAAGTGCCCCACAGCTGTCAGCAACCCGTTTTGTTCCGCTGCAGAAGCGGTGTTAAAAGACATCGGGGAAAATCTGGTAGTAAACGGGTTGCGACGGGCCACGGATGAACTTTCCCGTGTCTGATCGCTCCAGCGCGCTCTCATGGCATTGGGATGGTCTGATCAGGCCATCCTGACTCCGTGCCGTTGTCCCCCCCCCTTGCAGTATGCACATCATCGCAAACTCCCTAGGGAGCCTTCAATGCAGAGGCACGATTCCTCGTGTAAGCGTATCGGGGAAAAACGGGACAAAAAAATCCAACTCACCCACAGTTGTATCTGATCACACACTGACAGACTGTGCCCACAGCTTCAAAGGGAGGTGTGATCCGGAGGAAATAGCCTTGCTCCCCCCCCCCCCATTTTTTTTCTGGCGCGTGTGACCGCAACCCTGGTGTCTCTTTTCCTCTTTCATTCCAAAAGCTGTAAATAAAATTCTACATACTGGGGACTGCAATTAATATTAGGAGGGAAGAACAACTGGGAAATCCAATCCAATTCCTCAAAATCTCCCTCTCTAAGATTCTCTAAGCACTTAGTGGCCAAACCCCCCCTTTTCTCCGCTTTGGCCTTTTCACTCCCTTGCTCTTAACCCTCTGTCCCTTCTGACACTGACTTAGTCCTTATCTGGGCAGTGTCTAAGTCTTTTTTCTGTTGCTTCATATACAAAGTCATATTTTCCTGCATATCTGGGGAGACCCCCTACATCATAGATCCAGAGGAGTCAGCCGTGTTAGTCTGTTGCTGCAAAATAGTAAAAAGCTCAGTAGCAACTTTAAGACTAACAAACTTTATTGTAGCATAAGCTTTCAAGAAACACAGCTCTCTTCGTCGGATGAAGAGAGCTGTGTTTCTTGAAAGCTTATGCTACAATAAAGTTTGTTAGTCTTAAAGGTGCTACTGGGCTTTTTACTATTCCCCCCAAACACATCAGTAGAGACACGTACCAAACCTGTGGGTGGCCCAGTTGTACGGTTTTCATTATCCACCCTGAGGCCAGCCAGTTTACTATTAGATACAGTGATACTTGAACCTTCCCTGTCCTTATGTAGTGCTACAATAGACAGATATAATTTGTTACCCTGAGCAAATACAATCATGGGCCCATTTACTCCAGTTAGTTTAGTTTTTTTTCCCCCTGAGTCTCCATGTAAATAGCTCAAGAGGGTCGAGGAGGCAATCAAGGATAATGCAATCAGAATATGTCTCTTTTTATAAATCACAGTATGAACACCGTATTAACGTGGTACCTCAGCAACAACTTGACAACAGATGTAAAATACTCCCTAGGAGAATAGAAGAAAGGGTGGTGGGGGGAGCCCTCTGTCATTCATCTCCAATGAAGGTGTTTAACATTCAGGGCCATTCTTTACATAAATTAGTTTGCAGTTAAACTCCCCATGTTTTTACATATGTATTTGCATTTGTATCAAAGTGCTTCCCAATAATCTGGGACACTCGCCGCTTTGTCGGGGTGTTAACCATTCAGGATAAGAGCTCAGGTTAACAGGGTGTGTGCTTTAGGATCAGGAGTGGTTTCTCCCACTTGCTTGGTATACTGAGTATCCTGAGGATAAAATGAGCCTGTAAATGGATGCTTAATAATGTGTTTGGGTGCATTAGTTTGCACAAAATTGCAATCCATATTTGATACACAAGCACGCAGCAAGGTCAGGGGAAGCGACACCGCCCTCCACGCTGCGTGAATACGGCTGTGAAATCTTCCTTCCGCCCCCACAAAGAGGAGGAAATAATAAAACTCTTCCGTACCGACTGTGGGAATGCAGTGTAAGAGAACATTCAATGCTCCATGAACATGAGGCATCAAAGTACGTCTATGGTCGGAATGCATCGGGCAATATCCTGATTTATAGATTGATCCCAAATTGAGAGACATCTAAGGGTGGAATGGCTATTATGCTTTCTTACCCATTATCCACAATATCTAGAGCAGGGGTGGCCAACCTTGCTTAACGTAAGAGCCACATAGAATAAACGTCAGATGTCTGAGAGCCACAAGACAGGAACAAATATCACACACACGTTTTTATTTTTAAAAATATGCAAATTTGCTTTTTATTAACATTAAATGGGACTGCCAAAAATAAAAACAAACAAGGAAAACCGGTTATTGATAATGATATTACTTGTTTGCTAATGATATTGAGAGAGAGAGAGAAAGAGAGAGAGATGGAAAGAAAGAATTAAAGAAGTGGAAAGAAAGAGAGAGAGAGAAACTAGGAAAGCAAATAGATGGGAGGGAGGAGGGAAGGAAGGAAGGAAGGGAGAAAGAGAGAAAAAGCATGCCTCCCCTTTGCTTCCCCAGCCGCCCTGCCAGGAGCCGCACAATATGTGTGAAAGAGCCGCATGTGGCTCCCGAGCCACAGGTTGGCCACCCCTGATCTAGAGGATGGCATCCATCTGAAAATGAGTGATAAACTTATACGGCTGCTTAGGACTGAATCAACTAGTGTTCTGTCTATGTTTGGTGTAGTGGTTAAGTGCACGGACTCTAATCTGGGAGAACCGGGTTTGATTCCCCACTCCTCCACTTGCACCTCCTGGGTGACCTTGGGCATGCCATAGTTCTGGCACAGCTGTTCTTGAAAAAGAGCAGTTTCTGTCAGAGCTCTCGCAGGCCCACCTATCTCACAGGGTGTCTGTTTTTGGGGAGGGGAAGGGAAAGGAGTTTGTAAGCTGCTCTGAGACTCCCTTGGGTGGTGAAGGGCGGGGTATAAATCCAATCTCTTCTTCTTCTTCCAACTCTTGTCCATCCTGATTGCCAGACAGTCCTCAAAGTCTGATGCTAAGGTCTTTTTCTAGCCCTCTTTAGGAGGCAATGTTAGGGATAGGACTTGGCCTCTATGCCCTATCTGTTGGCCCTTCAGGCCAACCAGTTTGCCACTGCATGATAAAGATGCTGGACTAGATGGACCATGAGTATGATTCAAAACGGCTGATCTTTCGCTCTTATGTCCTTCCCTGCTACCTTAGATTCTTTAGGTTCCAATATAAACATTTGACCCTGGGACCTTCCACTCACATGTGCTCTACCATTAATTAAAAATAATTATTGTATGACATTGTGTGTAGAATAGCCAGGAGATCCTAAGATTGTCTGGCATCCTGACATTCTAGCTGTATTAGCGTTATTCACCAGTAGGTGGTGAGCTAGACTTATGGGGGGGGGGCTGAGAGAGCTCTGAAAGGGCTGTGACTGACCCAAGGTCACCCAGTCGGCTTCATGTGGAGGCGTGCAGAATCGAACCTGGTTCTCCAGATTTCAGTCCACCACTCTTAACCACTACACCATGCTAGCTCTCTTGCTCCACCACTAAAGTATACAACTGGGTTTCTTCCAGGAGAAGTCGCATGAAGCCTTTGATGTGGAACAGATTTTACTGTGCCTGTGGATTTGATGGTGCAACGTAAAACAGAACAAAAAAAAAAAACCTGCCTGGAACTGATTCCCGAGAACAAAGTATCTTCCAAAAATACAAGTGAAATCAACATTTAAAAAGGAGTTGATAGTATACCATTGTTGGGGGGGGGGGATGGGGAGGGACAGCATCTGTCCCAATTGTCTCTGTTTTTTTCCTTGCCATTTTTTGAAAAAACCTTAATTCTTCCCTCTCACCAATCACGTGGCAGTAATTGCCATGGATTTCCTTCTGATTTTTGTTGCTACCAATTTTTTAAAAGTCAGGCGAGCGCTCCAGAATCTAATTCCAACTGCGTATTTACTTTCAGTTTTACGAACGAGTTGGCATTGTCATGAACAAACTGTTACATCCGTAATCTCAGCTGCTAATGTGAGTTGCGGAAGTTTGCAAGCATGTAATAATTGATCTGTGACCTGCTATATCAGCTCTGGGAGACATAATGGTGGGGGAATACATATATAAGCAGGTGTCTGTTCAGCTCCAAAAAGCTGCAAATGGGTACATTTTTTGTTAGACAGAAAGTATTTCCCTTCCAAAACTGCAGGCCAGCTCGGGGCAGGATTTCCCCCTGCCAACCAGCTGGTTGGTGGCGGGGAAGTGCCCCACAAAATTGGGGGTTTGGCAACCCTACAACCCTGTCAGGTAGGTTAGGCTGATGGGCTGATAGTGTGCAACAGGTCTGAAGTCATCCAGTGACCTCCCACAGCAGAGTGGGGATTTTAACCTGAGCTTCCTAGATCCTGGAACTCTAACCACTACACTGGCTTTCATGAAGTGGCTGCTGTTAAACAGTAGCAAGCAGCCAGGCATGGATGAGTCACAGAGCTCGCCTGGCCCCAATAAGTCCTCCCTCAAAGGCCAAAACAGCCCCAGAAAGGGCTCTGCCCCTCTGCTTCCCTTTTCCTTACAGCAGGCAATGCTGCTCTGGTTGGACAGAAATGGTCACTAAGTTCATCAGTTTCTTAAAGTTGTTGGCATTCCTTTTATCTTTTTTGTGCTGGTCTTTGACTGTAATAAATCATTCATTAATTCTTTCATAATGTTAAGAGTTTTTAAACCCCCCATTTTTTATTTTTTTTAGATTTCAGATTTCCCAGCAAACTTGGAGCTTTTCTCTAGGCTTGTAGAAACATCAGTCCTATTCATCCATGGCCCCAGTCTCCAGGTTTAAGTATCCACGATTCTCCGTTGATGATATTTAAACTTATTTAACAATCACTGCAGTAAAATGGTTGATGTTTTAAACTCGGGGACTCAGGCTCAAACGCCTCACTTAGCCACAAACCTCACTGAATGACCTTCAGCCAGACATTGTCTACCTACCTTACGAGGTTGTTGTGGGGATCAAATGGAGAAGGGAAGAACCATGTTCACTGCCCAGAGGTCCCTGGAGTAATGGACAAAAATGCAACTGTTAGAAATTTTACATACGGCGACAATTAGCCAAGATGAAAGATTAATTCTTCCAACCATAAGTAAGCTTTTTTCCTCTATCTCTCTCTCTCCCATGTGCCATGAAACCATCTAAATAAAAATGTCAAATGAAATAACGGCCAGTATGGAGCTTAACTTGAAATATTAGAGCAGCAGCAGTGTTAGAAACCACTGGATGCAGCGAGGCAGCTCTGTAAATAAGCCGCACGGATTCACATCTTCCATCTCTTCTGGAATAAGCATTCACTTTGCCTCACCGCGATGGAACGGCTCCAAGATACAGTGATAAATTGAGTACACAGGTGAAAAAGGTTCCAGCACTACAGAAGCATCCAAGTTTTCAAGTTTTTGGAGGCCGCCCAGGTCAACTTCCTATTAGAAAGTTTGCTGCTGCCGCTCCTGCATTGGCAAAAGCTGCTTTGTCTCTCAATCAGTTTACAATTGCACTTCTAAAACATCTGGTATCTGGGGTATTGTGTGTGTGTGTGTGTCCTGGATTCAAACAGCAGTCATCCTTTACTCTTCCTTTATTTCTCAATCAGCTCCCAGATAGGGATGAATAAATGCTCCCTGTAGTCTCTCGGTCAGTAGCTTTGGTGCTTCATTTTTCACTGTTGGTTTCATAAGGTTGGACCCAGACTCAAGTTTCCAGTAATGGAAATTTCTACCAATTGCCCCTTCCTGCTGTAGACCCCCCCCCCCCCCCCGTGTCATTATTCAGGGCACCTTATTCCCCCGGATCAGTGTCACTGTCACCCGCAGCCTCAGACCTGGTGTCTGACCACTGGGCAGCAATCAAGTCCAATGCTCCCTCTAAGCTGTGGAGTCCTGTGAGCAAAAATTCTACTTTGTGAGCTGCTGGCATTAAAGTTGTGAGTAAGTGAGTGGGCTACTGCATACATTAGTTTGCTCTGGAGCCATCCTTCCTGAGCTAAAACAAAAATTTGTGAGCTGGAGGCTAGAAAACTGTGAGCTAGCTCACACTAACTCTGCTTGGAGGGAACACTGGTCAGGTCTCTTGGGGAGCCATTTTGGCCTCAAGGGGTGATCCCCAGACCCGTTTTCCATCAGGAGGCCCCTTCACACTGCTTTGCCGTCCAGGCCCCAGTGCGCCTTACTGCCACTGATAATAACTTTTTTATTTATGTTTTTGGTTATTATTTTATTTATGCTTTTGGTTACTTAGAGTCCTCCTGGATACTGAATCAGAGATTTAATGGCGGCAGCTAGATTATGTAACATACTGCATGGGCTGTCAAGTATGTGCTGGCCCCACTGCTGGACCTCCTGATGGCACCGGGTATTTTTGGCCGCTGCGTGACAGAGTGTTGGACTGGATGGGCCATTGGCCTGATCCAACACTCTTCTCTTATGTTCTTATGTTCTTAAATTGTAACTGACTTATGGTGACCCCCGGGATTATTTTTGGGCAGGAACGCACAGGAACAGAGTTCCGGCTGGCTCCCGAGTTGGCCACGCCCAGCAGGAACTCATTAGCATAATAGGCCACAACCAACAGCAGAAACTCATTAGGATTAGCTACATTGGGGGTGTGCGGCCTAACATGCAAAGAAGTTCCTGCTACAAGAAAAGCCCTGGGTTTTGACAACAAACAAGGTAAACGGAATAAGAAGCAAAAGGTGGGTGTGGCTGGATGACCACACTTCTGGTAACATGGGGGTATGGCCTAATATGCTAATGAGCTGTGCTACCAGGAGTGTGGCCTAATATGCTAATGAGTTTCTGCTGTTGGGTGTGGCCTATTATGCTAATGAGTTCCTGCTGGGCTTTTTCTACAGAAAAAGCCCTGGTAACCCCAGTAAGAGGCTTTCAAGGCTAGGGAGAAGCAAAGAGGCTTTGCCATTGCCTTCTGCTGCAGAGCCTTCTTCGGTGTTCTCCCATCTAAGTACCGACCCTGCTTAGTTTCCAAGATCTGATGAGATGGGGCTATACCCTGCTGCCTTCCCTCCTGGCAGCTAGATTACATTTAGCAAAATGTCGGCGGCAAAAGGCAGTGCCCTCAGTGGAAAGCTGGCTCAGAAAATGTTAGTTCAGAATGCTAACGGATCAAATCACAGTGTATAAACAATTAAGGGGAAAGAAGATGCTTACGCAGATGGTATTTATTAAAAAATGGAAACCCTTTATTGTTTCCTGGAACAGGGTAGAATAGGATGAAAATGATAAGGTATTGCCATGTATAAAGATAAATGAATTGTACCTTGCCTTAAATTTGTATCTACTATGGTCTTCTTACCAAGGTTTATTTCTTCTTCTTTTTTTGTATTTAGGATTTGTTAGATATTTTGTAATTTTGAAAATAAAAAGTATATACACTGTATAGCCACAAGGTATAGATGTCTGTGGCAGTGATTCTCTGTATTCTTGGGGCTTGGGGGGGCAACAGTGGGAGGGCTTCTGGACCTTCTGATGGCACCTGCTATTTTTGGCCACTGTGTGACACAGTGTGTTGGAATGGCTGGGCCATTGACCTGATCCAACATTGGCTTCTCTTATGTTCTTATGTTAATGGTTTTGTTTTATTGTTGTAATTGTAAGCTCCCCAAGCAGTTCTTTGGAGAGCCAGCATACAAATTATTTATTTATTTATTTAGATTTGTGAATCACTCAGTCCCTGCACACATAAGGCTCTGGGTGATGTACAACAGGATAAAAGATCGTTACAATTAATAAAATCTATAAGTCAATTACATAATCTCAAATGGTGTCAATAATTTTCTTCGTACCCACTTCAGACTGTGTTGCCTTCTTGTGGACAGGGTGAGTAGGGGGCTGAAGTGCAAAGATGGAGGAAAAGAAGAAAAGGGTGCCAGCTATGACGGAAAACTCTTTCTGTCCTTGACCAAAAGCCTGGTGGAACATCTCTGGCTTACAGGCCCTGCAGAACTGCATTAAGTCCCACAGGTCCTGGTGGTATTTGGTAGAGAGTTCCACCAGGTCAGAGCTCTGGCTGAGGACAGCCGGACATTCCTAGGGCCAGGGATCACCAGTAGATTGTTCTCAGCAGAGCTTAAATCTCTCCCAGGGACATACCAGAGGAGGCAGTCCCGAAGATATGCAGGTCCCAAACTGCTCAAGGCCTTGAAGGCCAATACCAAAACCTTGAACTTGACTCAGTATTCCACTGGGAGCTAGTGTCGTAGGTGCAGCACTGGTTGTATATGTGCCATCCATGCCATTCCTGTCAGGACTCACACCACCACATTCTGGACCAGCTGGAGCTTCCAGGTCTGTCTCAAGGGCAGGCCAGCATACAGCAAGTTACAGTCATCCAACCTGGAGGTGACCATTGCATGCATTGCAGTGGCTAGGTCAGGGCAGGACAGGAAAGGGGCTAATTGCTGACCTTGGCACAGATGAAAAAACCCCAGTCTGTCAATATTCATGACCTGGGCCTCCATAGTTAAGGAGGCATCCAGGATCACACCCAAACTCCTGACGGACTGCACCAGCACTAGTGGCACCCCATCAAGAGTGGGAAGTCTATGCCCCAGTCCTGAAGCTTCCCCCTCCAGCCACAGAACTTCCATTTTGATCGGATTCAGTCTCGTGGTCACACACACAAAATAATCCACTTTCAACCCACTTCCAATGCACTTTTGAATTGGATTTTGCCAGTTCACACAGTAAAAATCCAGTTGGAAAGTGCACTGAAAGTGGATTGAAAGTGGATTATTTAGTGTGTGTGATTGCAGCCTGAAAGTGGATTGAAAGTGAATTATTTAGCATGTGTGACTGTAGCCTTAGTCTCTTCTTCTTTAACCATCCCACCACAGCCCCCAAACCAGCAACCAGATTATGTGGGGTGGTGTCCAGGGGCCATCCAATAGCAGATATAGCTGGGTGTCATCAGCATACTGGTGACATCCCAGCCCGAAACTGCACCAGCTGGGCGAGAGGGTAAGACCTTGGAGGTATGGGGTAGCTCACAGGGGGTCTCTATTTGGAGGCCCGTTAGTGGCTCTCATTAGCACTGATATTCAGCAAGACATCGGCATCTGCTTGTGATCTCTTGAAAAATCCAGTTTCATACATCTGTAGAGCTTCTATGCGACAGGGAAAAGATTCATCTGGCCTTGTGTTTCCTCCCTGACACAGCTGGGGACTGCTGTCTTTGATGTGACAAAATGCTACATTGAAACACTTTTCTTTTTTTAAAAAACCCCAACAGCCTTGTATCTAAAATTTGGAACATAAAACACAAATGTCTAATGTTTACTGCTAAAAGTAGAGGCGGGCCATAAGGCTTTTCCAGTTGCTCTGTTTGTTGCGGACAAATACTACGCTGGGTTCTAAATCTTTATTTTCTTGTAATCCATCATCAAAATTTACAGCACTGGGAATTTTGCAAACTGAATTTGAATAATGCACTTTTGAAAGGAAGTTTATGTCCCTTAAAATAATTCCTCTCAAAGTTATGCTGGATCAGTTCTTCCAGACATTATTTAATACTTCCCCCACCCTGTGCAATGTGGGCATGTTATTTGCAATGTGGGCGTTAAATTGCCATACATTCTAGAATGAAAGTCCTTCAGTTCATTGGCAGAGTCAATTAATGGGCCCAGGAAATGACTGGGAACTCATCCTGCTGTATCAGGGTTGAAGTGAGAATGAAGTTTATGGACCTGATGATGACCAGTGCCTACATGGTTAACTGCTAGAAGCCTCATGTGAGCCACTGTGACTTTCCAAGAAAAAGAAGGGTATTATGTATAGTAAACCCAACAAATAAGCTGTCATCAAAATGCTACACAAATTAGCTAACATCTAGTGAGGCAGCTTCACATGTGCACATGGGGCTTCCCACGGTTGGCTGCAAACATATGGAGCATATCGATAAATATATGGAGCAGAGGTCCATCAGTGGCTATTAGCCACAAGGTATAGCTGGAACACTCTGTCTGGGGGAGTGATGCTCTGTATTCTTGGTGCTTGGGGGACAACAGTGGGAGGGCTTCTGGAGTTCTGGCCCTGCTTGTGGACCACCTGATGGCACCTGGGTTTTGGCCACTGTGTGACACAGAGTGTTGGACTGGATGGGCCATTGGCCTGATTCAACATGGCTTCTCTTATGTTCTTAGGTAATTTGAAAGAGCCAAAGTGTGTAATGGAGCTCCCTGCACATGTGGGGCTTCCATTATGTGGAAATTCCATTGATTTTAATTGAACTTCCTTCAGTGCATTGTGGTTGAGACTGGGTTTGACTGTGTCATGGTGAAACGTGAACAAGCACTCCAGACATCATACATGAATTTTGTTTGCCACGCCTTAACTTCATAACAAAATTTCTGAGTGTAACCAAATGGAAAGGCAATCAGTGGTAATGAGAGCCATGCCAGACTTCCAGACAAACATTTCCTCTATATTCCTACTGACAACCATGCAAGCCCAATCCAGACATTGTATCAAAACAAATCATAGGGTGACCAAGGGTATGAGAATTATGTTCCCCAAGGCCTTCCTCTTAGGAGCCCTGATTAACAGAACTATTAGCTTGATAGATATCTTTTCCCCTCCAGAAATTTCGACTACACAAAAAAGAGATCTTGAACTTAAGGGGGAGGGCTCAATGAAAAAAGCCAGTGAAGTGTAGAGTGGCAGTAAAAAAAAGGATTTTAAAATATTGTAGTTTCATAATGCCACTATAAAAACCTACATCATGGCCACATCTGGAGTATCGTGTGCAGTTTGGGCTGACCCAAGTTGAGAAGTGAACCACAGAAATGGAAAAGATGCAGAAAAGGTCAATCAAACCGAGCAAAAGATCGGAGCACCTACCCTACAAAGAAAGGCTAACAAGACAACAGAGGAAGGACAAGACTGAGGTTTACAAATGATGCTTGACATGGAGAAAGAGGATAGAGAGAAACTATTCTCTTGTAGTGCTAGAACGTGGGGTCATCCAATTAAGTTGATTGGCGGGAGGTTCAGGGAAGGCAGCAGGAAAGACATCTTCAAAGAAAACTTAATTAACGTATCACATATGCTATCACAAGATATGATGATGGACATTGTCTCAGATAGCTTCCAAAGAGGATTAGGCAAATTCGTGGAGGATGGCAATTATCCACGAGAGATAACGAGGCTGCCATGTTCAATGGCAGCGTACCCCTGATGAACAGATACTGAGAACAGGTCTGATGGTGTTTCCACAGATATGAGGCACCAAGGTCCTGAAGGGCTTTGTATGCAATAGTCTGCACCTGAAACTAAGCCTAGTAACTAATGGGTAGCCAATCGAGCATCTGCAGAATGGAAGTAATATGCATGCTCCATCTAGCTCGTGATAACAGCAGAGCCAAAGCATTTTGCACCAACTGGAACAGCCCCGTAGCCAGGATTTTGTGGCTTGTAGGGCAAAAACTTTTCTTGTGGGGCTGGTGGGGCTGACAGTATTTTCCATAATGAAGCAGGGGTGGCATGCTCCCCTCTCCACCGATCAGCTGGAGGGCCCTTTAAGTCTTGCAGGAGGGAAGGTCAGGGGTGCACGCCACCCCCGCTTCTTCTCAAAAGTATTTAAAGGATCCCTTTAAATACTTTTGAGAAGAAGCAAGGGGCCTTTAAGAAGTGGGGGGCAGGCCATTTAAGGAAGGGGGCAGAGCCCCCAAGAGCCCCACTGTGGCTACGGGCCACAACTGGAGTTTCCGAGATGATTTTGAGAGGGGGACTGACGTACAGTGCAGCACAGTAATCTAGTCTCTGTGACTCTAGTGGGGATCTGGGTTGCCAGACCAGCCGTATCAAGGTAGGGAACCGCCTTACAGTTTAAGCTGTGTTGGAAGAAAGAATTTTTTGCAACTGCATTAACTTTCTGCTCCAGCGATAATATTGGATCCAATATAACCCCGAAGCTCTTCAGAGAGTCAGCAAAGATCAGGTGAGCTCCATCAAAAGCAGGGAGCACAAGGTGTCTCGCCTTCCCAGCTAGCATTAAGACAGTCTTTTGGGGGTTTAGCTTCAGTCTGTTCACTCTTAGCCAATTAACCACAGTCACCAGGTGGTGATTCAAGCCCTCTGCCACATCAGCAGGGAATTTGTAAAAGGTTATATAGAGCTGGGTATCGCCAGCATATTGATGACAACTGACCCTGCAACTATGAATGATTTGTCCTTAGGGCTTTACATAGAGAACTGTGCCCTGTGGAACCCCACAGGATCAGTCCCACACTGATGATAACCAGTGTTCCCTCTAAGCTGAGTTAGTGTGAGCTAGCTCACAGGGGTTTTTTTAGCTTCTGGCTCACTCATTTTTGTCTTAGCTCAGGAAGGATGGCTCCAGAGCAAACTAATTTATGCAGCAGCTAAATCACTCGCTCAGAACTTTAATGCCAGTAGCTCACAAAGCAGAATTTTTGCTCACAAGACTTCACAACTTAGAGGGAGCATTGGTGATAACTGGTTTTGAATAGATCAAAATGGGTAGCCATGTTAGTTTGTCTGTAGCAGTAGAAAAGAGCAAGAGTCCAGTTGCAAATTTTGTTAAGTCTTTAAGGTGCTGCTGGCTCTTTTCTACTGGTTTTGAATAGCAATCCTTTGAGTCTGATCTGTGATCTTGGAACCAGTTCAACGCACATCATCTGATACCTCCTTCCTCCTCCAAACATCTCAACACAATGCCATGATTTATTGTATCAAAGGCTGCAGATAAATCCAATAAGAGCTACAAAGAGGCATGGCCTTTATCTACACTCAAATGGAGGTAATCATCTAAAGTCAGTAAAGCCGTCTCTGTCCCATATAGGGTTGCCAAGTGTATTAAACTTACTGGCGGGGGGGGGGAAGCTCTGCTGGCCGGGAGCTTCCCCGGCGCCACCGGAAGTGACGTCAGCACGTTGGGGGCGTTGCCAGGGCGACGCTCTGGCAATCGCCCCCAACATGATGGCATCACTTCCGGGTGACGTCATTACGTGAGGGAGGTCGTCCAGGCTGGACGGCCTCGGGGGTGGGGTTTCCCCCGCCGGCCGAATGCTGGCTGGCGGATCGGGAACCCCTGTAGCGGGGGATCCCCTGCCCCCCGGGCTGACTTGGCAACCCTAGTCCCATATCCTGGCTTGAAGCCAGACTGAAAAGGGCCCAGAGCAGATAAGTTATCCCAGAAGACCTGGAATTGGTCTGCTGCTACCTTGTGAACACAAGTAGCATCAAGGGCAACAAGGCTGCACATTAGTGCTGAATTAAGTAATGGAATAAAATATAACAATTTTTAGAGGGATCTCAAAGTGTTTCGTATAATACATCACCTGCCTCAAAGTAATTTAGGCTTGAGGTCATTATGGTGCTTTTCATTAAAAACAAACAAACAGTGGAAGCAAGTTTCATTGGTTTCAGTGGGAGAACCTTTTAGGTAAGCTCTGTCAGCATTGCAGGGTTTGGCTTCAAAGCCAATTAAGAGGATGACCAGATCAATAGGATTGTCAGCTGGCTGCTGAGAGGAAGCCTGGGGTGGATTGGAGCTCAGCTGAGCTGAGCTGAACAACTGCGACAATGAGACAGAGGTGCGTGCCCTTTGTACCACTGTCATTGCTACGGGGGCTCAGCTTGGCGTAATCCTGGCTGGCTACCAGTAGCACTCCAAGGCATTGGCCTACTGGGAATATTCTGGGCAAGTTATGTGGCCAATCTTCTCTTGATGACAAAGACCCAGACTTGAAAAATCCTCAGATTCCCCATTTCTCTCCTATCACTGACTGTTTGGGTATCCATATATTTTTTGTAGTAAAAAGCACCACTGGTATGAATTTAAGGCGCCACCCATCTCTTTATTGTAATATGTTTTCAGTGTAAGATGGATGAATAAAATATTTGAGGATATGTAGATTTTAAAATTACTTTGCATTTTAAGAACTAGGTTATAGCTCTCTATCGGCTTCCATTTGTTACGGTAAATCCTGGACACGTTGGTCTATGCATGACCGACTTTCTGGAACTTTATCAAGGATTTCCTGAAACTTGCAGATAAATTACATTGCATCTGCTGTCCTTATTAATTAATCTGCTGTCAGATAATTAATTAATGCAGTCCAGAGCTTGAGCCATTTTCAGATGTATGCTTACCTGTGCATACAAAGATGAAATTACAAAAGTAACCCAGTTTGCCAAACAGTTCAAAGAGCTAGGCTGTACATGTTTCAGGGGTAGGGACATGAAACTGGCATGCCATGTGTACTGGATAAGCATAAGTTCTTATTTTAAAACCAGTAGGTGAATTTCTGCTCTGAAAACTCAGCCCATCAAGTTCCTTGTGTTCTTATTTGGACCACTACCTCTTCCTACCTACAATATTAACCACACTGAAGTTCTTCTAATGCATACACATAAACTGCAAGCATAGTTGCCACTCTTCATCGCCTTTCCCTGTACATACCCCAGAGAGCACTGCAGTCAGGCACACAACATCGCCTGACCTTTCCTGGCCCGAGAGAGGCCAGACTGGTGACCACCAGGAATAGGGCCTTCTCAGTGATGGCTCCCCACTGGTGGAACGAGCTCCCAGAAGACATCAGGGCCCTGCAGGACCTTTTGCAGTTCCGCAGAGCCTGCAAGATGGAGCTCTTCCGCCAGGTTTTTGGGGCCGCCACTGGGGGAAATGGCCACAGGTAAGTGGCCAGTTGAAGTAGTGGCCCAGTACATCTGCGGGTGGTAGCCTCCTGGCCGTGGGGATGTAGTTGCTGCCCCAGTGTTGGTTTTTGTATTTGCTGCCATTTTTAGTGGGTTCTGTGGTTCTATTGTAATTAGTTATTATCTGAATTTTTTTGTATGTTATTGATTTTAATGCTGTAAGCCGCCTAGAGCCACTTTGTGCTGGCTAGGCGGGATATAAATTCAAATAAATAAATAAATAAATAAAAATATTATACAAACCTCACACTCTACTATGAGCAACAAAACCCCACTCTGTGGTCCACAGTAAATGAAACAGATATGTCTGACAGTATGAGGGCCTGTATGATATATTATATTTATATTATACAATACCTTTGTCTCTCCCCCCCCCCCATGTAGATATTGTTCATGGTTGCAGTACATAGACTGCAAAACCTATGATGCAGGGCAACTCTATAGACAACAAAATGCTCTCTGTGGTCCAGTAGTAAGTGGAACAGATATATCTGAGAGTATGAGGGCCCATATGAGGTATTATATTTATATTATACAATACCTCCCCCCCCCCCCCCGCCATGTAGATATTGTTCATGGCTGCAATACATAGATTGCAAAGCCTATGATGCAGGGCAACTCTATAGACAACAAAATACACTCTGTGGTCCAATAGTAAGTGGAACAGATACATCTGAGAGTATTCGGGCCTGTATGAAGTATTATATTTATACTGTACAGTACCTTTGTTTTCTCCTCTCATGTGTAGATATTGTTCATGGTGGCAATACATAGATTGCAAAGCCTGTGATGCAGAGAGAAAGATATGGTCTGCAGTCAGAAACTTGATGTAATCTGTAAAAACTGTAGGATTATGTATATCTGACTCCTCCCTCCTGGTTCTGGCACATGTTGAGTGGTAGCTAGTGCTCCAGTTATGGATGGGTCAAATTCAGCACCAAGTCTACATCCATCCCTCGATTTAAACACACACACCAAAACATGTGGCCCTGATCCAAAACACTGAGCAGGAGAAGAGCAATTATGCTGCCTTCAGATTCCAACTAGGGCAGAGAAAGGCAGCACTCTCTGTGTGGATCAAAAACTCATAAAGGAATTGGTAAAATGAGCAGAATATTATACATACCAACTACTCGCAAAACATGACAAGAGTTCCAGAAAATATATTATCCACTTTCATCACTGGGTATAGAAAGCAAGTGTCCTTTAATCAAGGCCTGATCAGCATCCAAGAGGCCACTAAACAGCAACAGCCACTTCATAGATTCAACCAAAAAAACCCCAACACAAAAACCCACATGCAACTGCCTACTTCATGAGTCATTATAGAACATCTTGAAATGTCAGGGTGTGCCAACAAAAATAATTAACATCATTAAGGCTTTATAAGTAAGTGCAGTGTACACACTCAAAAATGGAACTGGTGAATGATTCAGCACAGACACCATTGGCAGCAATGGCCAAGTTGGCCTTCTTTGAGCTTCCGGTTTAATAATGTTCTGAGATGAGAATCACCGTAAGGACATTCCTGATGTGTCTGTGGGATGCTTGAGGAATGTGTTTTGACCACGTCTTTGGACAGTGCGGGCTCTTCGGCTTGGAAATGGAGATGAGCACTGCCCCCTGGAGTCAGATTCGACTAGCTTTCGAGCAAGGGAAACCTTTACCATTACCTTTTTAAATATCAGGTAACAGTGCCAGGAAAAGTCTCACTCTGGGACCGTGTAAAGCTGCTGCCAATCAGAGTCAAAATGCTGGGCTGATTTTGGGATGAGAGGCGGTAGTTAACAGTGCTGCTGAGTTGCAGCTGACTTACAGTGACCCTGTCAGTTTTTCAAAGCAAGAGATGAACACAGGTGGTTTACCATTGCCTGCCTCTGCATAGCAACTCTTGACTCCACCCAGATTCTAACCAAGACCAACCCTGCTTAGCTTTTGAGATCTGACAAGATCAGGCTAACCCAGGACATCCAAGACATGGTAGTAATTATGTGTTGTCAAGTTGTAACTGACTCAAGGCACCCCTCATAGGGTTTTCATGTCAAGAGGTGAACAGAGGTGGTTTGCTTTTGCCTGCCTCTGCATAGCAATCCCAGCCTTCCTTGGTGCTCTCCAATCCAAGTACTGGCTGCTGCCAATCCTGCTTAGGTTCCAAGCCCTGACCAGACCAGCCTAGTCAGGGCTATACAGTCTAGTCTACAGGAACCTATCATGTTTCTGGAGTAACTTTATAAAAATAACTGCAATAAAATCAACCTATATCCTCCTAGCTACTTGTTTTTTTCCTCTCATTGTACGGATCCTAGGATCACCCTATTAAGCAACCAGTTCTCCCAGCCCACCTTCTTGCTAAGATTATAACTCTGGAATGTACTTACATTGATGCAATATCTGCAATTAGCTAATGCATTCTGGAAGAGGTGGTGGTCCCTCACATCCCGTAACGAAAGTACTAGTTAACCTTCCATTTCAGTTAAATACTTAAAATTGACCAGTGTGAACAATAAGTGATTAACAGGCTCCACCAACCCGCCCACCCGGGCCTTATTCATCTTCAACAAAAGATGACTAACAGGAGGCCCCGGAAAAATCTCAATGATCCGTTCAGAGGGATGTGGGTGGGATTTTCTTCCCGACCACGCAGAGGAATGTCTGACAGGTCCTGCTGTTGGGAGCTATTCGTATCAATTTGTCATGGAGAAGAGCAAAAGGCAGGCAGTTCAGAGGCAGATGCAGAGTGACAAAATTCTCCAGGCAGAGAGGAAAAGACTACTTTACATTTGTCTTTTCCTCCAGCTCATGAAGGCCGACAGGCGACAGCCATTTTGTTTATGATATGGATTCCTGTCCCCCCAAGGATTCAAAATCTAATTTTTGATGATGGGCACTATAACGGAGTCAAAATGAGAAATGATGGCTGAGAGTAAGACACTTAGACAGTCATAACAAAATACCATTCAGGTAAATACAGATAAGTTCCTAATGTTACTTAATAACTTGTAACCACTCTTTATTTATTCCAAGAGCCAAGCCTCTGAGTAGTCCTGAAGAGAGTTGCCAGATTTGCCAAATGCCATACAAATAAATACAGGTAACTTCCTAATGTTACTTAATAATTATTACTAATTATACACTTAACAACTAACTAGTCTTTATTTATTCCAGGAGCCAATCCTCTCCAGGAGCCAAGCCTCAGAGAAGTCCTGAAGAGAGTTGCCATGCTAACGAAGACACCGGTTTATTTCCTTCATTTCGTTTTGAGAAACTTCTTCACAAGCATATAATCCTGTGTCAATGTGTCTATTTAGTCCTTCTTATTTTAAGACCTTCACAGAGAAATCAATCTGGCAACTATCAGAAAACTTCTTGGCTTGGTAGACCAGAGCTGTTCTAAACGAAGGTTTCTACTGTCTTTGATTCAGAAAGGGAAGGGGAGTAGATTACCAGGTCCACCATTGCCATCAATGGGGTATGAGGAGGAGGAGGAGATTGGATTTATACCCCACCCTTCACTACCCGAAGGAGTCACAGAGAGGCTTACAATCTCCTTTCCCTCCCCCTCCCCACAACAGACACCCTGTGAGGTAGGTGGGGCTGAGAGAGCTCTCTCGAGAACTGCCCTTGAAAGAACAGCTCTGAAAGGACTTATGACTGACCCAAGGTCACACCAGCAGCTGCCTGTGGAGGAGTGGGGAATCAAACCTGGTTCTCCCAGATTACAGTCCGCACTCCTAACCACGACACCAAACTGGCTACACCATTACACCAAATGAGGGGGTAGGGTTGCCAGACCCAGGTTGGGAGACTCCTGGAGATATGGGGATGGAGCCTGGGAAGAGCAGGGACCTCAGTGGGATACAATGCCAAAGAGCCCACCTTCCAAAGCCTACATTTTCTCCAAGGGAACTGATCTCTATAGTCTGGAGATGAGCTGTAAATCCGGGGGATCCCCAGATCCCACCTGGAGGCTGGCATCCGTAAAAGGCTGGATGGTTGGGGTTGCCAAATCCTGGTTGGGAAATTCCTGGAGATTTGGGGGTGGAACCTAGGGAGGGCAGGGTTTAGGGTGGGGAGGGACCACAATGGGGCAAAATACCATAGAGTCTACCCTCCAAAGTGGCCATTTTCTCTGGGAGAACTGATCTCAATCGTCTGGAGATCAGTTGTAATTCTGAGAGATCTCCTGGTCCCACCTGGAGGTTAGCAACCCTAAAGTGACAATTTATACATATATGGATGTGCTTCATGCCTGGTGTGACACATTGAAATTTTATACTCAGTTCCATTTGAAATGGCCCTAACATGAGTTAGGGGGTTGGGGGTCAAGTCAGTGGTTTTCGGACTTTCGAGGCTCCGGTAATTTTTGCTGTTAATAGCAGTGTGGGTGGAGCTATTTTCAGTCAGACACATTATGTAGCAATTAAATAACGTCAAGCTTTTATGGAGCCCATATTATACCCTTATTATCTATAAAAGCACCTCTGATATTCTAGGCATTTTGTACAGGAATAAAATCAACCAGGTCCCTGCCCTTGTGCTTAAATAATGTTTAATAATCATTTTTTAAAAATGTTTTATTTCTAGCATGCCCTATTCCTACTGCCTTGGTCAATTTCGCTGTAAAAATATACACCCGCAATATCTTTATGTATTTGGTGCCAGTTTGGTGTAGTGGTTAAGTGCGCAGACTCTAATCTGGGAGAACCGGGTTTGATTCCCCACTCCTCCGCTTGCACCTGGCTGGATGACCTTGGGCAAGCCATAGCTCTAACAGCTGTTCTCTCAAGGACAGCTTGGGAAAGAGTTCTCTCAGCCCCACCTACCTCACAGGGTGTCTGTTGTGGGGAGGGGAAGGGAAAAGGAGTTTGTAAGCCGCTCTGAGACTCTTAAGTGAGTGAAGGGCGGGATATAAATCCAATCTCTTCTTCTTCTCTTCTTCTCTATCTGTTTTAGCCTCTCAAAAAGGACACACTCTCAGTGATCCACCACAAATAAGTGCAGCCCGTTAGTTGTGCAAAAGCGTTAGGAGATATCAGGTACCAGGAGACAGGGATGAGGCTGAGTGGTTCAAATGGTTCCATTTCCTTTCCCCATTGTGAGAAATTATCCCATGAGTGAGGCAAGCTGAGAACTTCACAGAGATTATGCTCACCAGGCCAGCATACCTTGTTTGAGGCCCAGGGTTCCCCACTGTGGAGCCTGTAGAATCCCACGGTGCCTGCAAATACCTTTCCTGGTGCCCACCAAGTGTTTTTAGAAAGTGCGTGGGGCCAGGTGGGACGTTCACTCAGCCAGGCTTCTGACTGGACACTGGAGATCTGATTGACTGTGCAGGATTTTTAAAAGTTGCTTCAGCTGCAGCTGCCACCATAGCACAAGGATCTTCACTGTATGACTGGAAATAAGCTGTGTGCACACAAGGAAAATTTTAAGCATGTTCTTTTAAGATGAAATCCTGTCGCAATGAACTTCTGCCTGAAATCCTGGAGAGTTACTATTAGAGTTATACACGACCTCACTCCTCGGGATTTTGTGGTTGACTTTGCACCTTGTGGCAGCCATTTGGAACCCTTGGATTGCATTCAAGGTAAACGCCTAATTGAAGTTCATCATGAAGTTCATCTGTTGAAGTTCATCATGAGCATAGTATTGTGTCAAGCCCAGTAGCCAGTTCAATGTTGCAAGCTGTGGCTGTTTTTGCCCAGTCCAAGAACTAAATCATACTTTTTTAAAAAACCAAAGAAGAGGCAGTAGGTCCCTTGTTGTTAGGGTCATTAAATTGACTGATGTATAAAGCACAGATGCCTTGATGCTTTCCCCCACTTTATGCGTGTACAATAAGATGCATCTTTTACCAGTGAACACTTTTCCAGTTGACTGTAATGTCTAATGATATATGAATTGTACCTGCAAAGTTTGTGGGTGACAACTGACAAATAAATAGAGGATAAGGAAATCTCAAGCTGACTGCAAAGTGTTTTCCTTTAAAATCAAACCTTCCCAAACTGCTGAACCCCTTCTTTTCAAAAAACTTCAAGCCCTTTCCAAAATTTCTGAAAAATCTGCAACCAGGGGATAATCTCTCCTAAGAGTTAACACCCTTTGAGAAACATCAGCAGATGATTCTGAGTTATCCACATAACAAAAGAAAAGAGAAAATATTCTTTTGGTGGAGCAAGGGAAGACTCCCTATTTAGCAGAAGGGAGTTGTTGACATGTATCCTATCGTTCCACTGAGAAAGGTTTGAAGCCTTCCCCTAGTTTAAGAAGACTTTTCAACATTTAAATGGCTCCTCTAACAGAAGAGTTGGAGGAAGGCTCTTCTGGTTATAAGAACTTCCTGTAGCCCAAGTTTGGATGCATGCCATTGGAATCAACCCAATTAATTTACAGGATTCACCATGCCTAACCTTCTCCAGACTGTGGCCATGAGGATAAAAAATATACCCTTGTTTCTTAATTAATCCAACTCCATCTTACAACATGGCTTTCACTTGTTTGATTCCAATTTAGTCCAAAGTCTGTGGCTTTTATCAGGCCAATAGTTGTACCAGATAACAGGAGCTGTTGTGATGGTTTGTGGAGTTCAAGTTTCAACTTGAACCTTGCAGTTTCATGTAGCCTGAAATCTGTTACAGATATTAACCTGCCTGGTCAAATTTCATAGTAAATCCATCAAGCGCTTCTGGCCCTGAAAGAGAAGAAGGTAAAACTTTATCATTCTGGCTCCCTCCCCCCCCCCCCCCCCCAATCAATTCAAGTTTGTTTAGGCTGCAAAAGAATCTGTGAAAAGGTATGGACAGCTTTAGGAAGAGTGTCTTTTCCTGTCTGTTATCCTTCCCATAGGTTTTTAGCTTCTGTGGCTAATAGTCATTGGTAGATAATCTTCCATGTATTTGTTTAATCCCTCTCAAAAGTCATCAACAGGTTAATAATAAAGAAACATAATCCTAAATTTGGAAAGGGCCCTTAAGTCCTATAATATAGCCTCTCCCCAAGTGCAGGAAATCCAAACTACACCATTCAGGCAGATGAGTGGCCACCCTCCACTTGATGACCTTCTGCAAGAGAAAGGCCCCCTCTGTGGTGATTGATTCCATCATCAAATCCCTCTTCCCATTAGGAAACTTCTTTTAATGCTCAGCTGATCCTCCTGTAATTGAGTCCATGACAGGACAGCTAGCCGTGTAAGGCAATGGAGTCCTCACCTCCATAAATCTTTGGTATAATAATAATAATTAATAATAATAATCATAGTGAGCTGTCAAGTCACAGTGGACTCATGGTGACCCCAGGATCATGGGGATTTTGAGGCAAAAGATGAGGAGAGGCAGTTCGGCATAGCCTTCTCTGCATAGCAACCCATGTCTTCTTTGGTGGCCTCCCATCCAAGTATTAATCATGGCCAACCCTGCTTAGCGTCCAAGCTCTGACAAAATTGTGGCTGCAGATAAATAATATTTTTTAAAAGAGTCGAAAGTGGTTTGAGGGATGCCTTGCTTCCCATGAAGAAATCAAATATTTTATGTCCCACTTTTCCATCTGGTCAGGCAGATTTATGTAGGAATGAGCAAATATTCCCTTTAAAATTTTCATTTATATAATGGTTTTCTGTTTTGTGCTGTTGGCTGTACAGATTAATTTGTGCTGTGTACGCATATTGTATTGTTTTTATATACAATTTTAATGTTTTTTTAAAAAATGTCAATGGCTTGGATCCTACAGAAAATCTCCATGGATAGAAGGAATTTCCATCATCTGGCCCCACTAGTGGACCTTCTGGTGGCACCTGGGTTTTGGTCACTGTGTGACACAGAGTGTTGGATTGGATGGGCCATTTGCCTTATCCAACATGGCTTCTCTCATGTTCTTATGTTCTAGTGGAGTAGGACTGCCTCAACTTCTCCTTCATACTGATGTCCAAAATGCTCCCTAAAATGCTTCTTCTGGGGATAGGTTGCCAGCTCCTGGTTGAGAAATTCTTGGAGATCTGGGGATGGAACATGGGAAGGGGCAAGGTTTGGGGAGGGGAGGGACCTCAGCCATAATGCCATAAAGTCCAACTTCCAAAGCAACCATTTTCTCCAAGGGAACTGATCTCTCTTGTCTGGAGATCAGTTGTCATTCTGGGAAAGCTTCAGGCCCCACCTGGAGATTGGCAACCCTGTCTGAGAGATATGGGCTTCCCTCAAGAACAGCATGGGGGATAGTCTGAAGCAGGAAAGGTGGATCAGCAAAAATTGTCTCCCTCTTCCATCAGCACTAATGTTTCTCCTGACTCAACCCTATGCATATGATTTATACATACAATGCATGTAGAAGAAGAAGAAGAAGAGGAGAAGAGATTGGATTTATACCCTGCCCTTCACTACCCAAGGGAGTCTCAGAGCGGCTTACAAACTCCTTTCCCTTCCCCTCCCCACAACAGACACCCTGTGAGGGGCTGAGAGAGCTCTGACAGAAACTGCTCTTTTTCAAGAACAGCTGTGCCAGAACTATGGCTTGCCCAAGGTCATTGAGGAGGTGCAGGTGGAGGAGTGGGGAATCAAACCCAGTTCTCCCAGATTAGAGTCCACGCACTTAACCACTACACCAAACTGGTTCTCTTGTTTGGTGTAACACTTATTAGGTGTAACACTGATTTGATGCACAAATTGTCTTGACGAAAGTATACACCTGATGTGAAAAATGTGGTGCAAAAAAAGAGAAAACTCAGTGAAAATAAAGGATCATGTGTTCGGTTTGCAGAACTGAACTGGGAATTCGGGAGACGCAAGAGCAGGGATGAGAAATTCAAAACCAGCCTTAGTTTGTAAATTATACAAAAACTTTGTACTCCAGAGCCACAAGCGAGAGGAGCATACATGAAGGTAGCCACTTTCAAATTTCTTCCGTGGGGAAAAAAATCAAGTTACATTTCATCTCCAGCCAATGTTCATGTGAAACTCAAGGAAATATCTGCATTTCCTTTTTTGGTTTCTTTCATTTGAGGAGGGGCTGATGTTTGTATGTTCATAACAGCTCTCTCCAGAGCATCCAGATTCCATTTTGATTTTTAATTTATACTTGACCATCTGTAGCTCTTTCATTCCATTCATTGTCTTCTCCCACTCCCAAAATGCTAGAACTCATGGGCATCCAATGAAACTGATGGGGAGTAAAGACAGACAAAAGGAAATACTTCTTTACACAGTGAGTAAATAAAATGTAGAATTTGCTGCCAGAGGATGTAGCCACGGCCACAGGCATAGACAGCTTTAAAAGGGGATTAGAAAGATTCATGGAGGATAGGTCACTGGCCACTAGCCATGGTGACTAAAGAGAACCTCCACATCCAGTGGCAGTCAACCCCTGAATCTCAGTGTCAGGAGGCAACATCAGGAGAAGGTAGGGTTGCCAGCCCCCAGGTGGGAGTGGGGGATCCCCTGATTTGGTGGGCTCCAATACACCACCAGCACCCACTACCCTGCTGAAAAGTACTGAGGTCCAGTGAAACAGCTCATACTTTATTTAGACGTCAGAACAAGGCTACTTGCTGGACTCACAGGTCCACTTATATCCCCGTTGCAGATCACACCCACGCACAAACCCAACACCCAAGATAGGTTCTATAATATGTATGACACTCAATTGGTGTCCTCCCAGGATCCTGCTCCCCTGATAGGGTGCCGCCAGGATCCTGGGTATCTATTGTTCTTTGGAGTGATGCTCTGTAGCTTCTCCCAGCCACGTGTAAATCTGACTGCGTGTATGGTCCTTTGTGAGGACATAACACCAGCATGTCGTCCCCAGCATGACGACGTCACTTCTAAGTGACATTATCGTCCATGAGACATCACATGTGGCAATGTTGCCCCGCCCCCCACTCCTGGAGAGCTCCCTCCCACCCCCCACCAGGAGGGAAGAGGACCTGGCAACCCTAGGGGAAGGCCTTAGCCTCTAAGCCCTGTTGGACCTCCAGAGAAACTGGTTGGCGTGAACCAGGACTAGATGGACCACTGGTCTGATCCAGCAGGGCTCTTTTTACGTTCTTAGGACTGTCTTCACATTTTGCTTTCATTGACTATTTTGAACCATTTATATCTGCTGCTGAATCTCTCGTGTCCATTCCTTTTCTTTTTTTGGCTTGAAAACTCCAAGGGATCTTAATTAAATATCATAATGGATGCATATGTCACCTGTTCTCAAGGCAGTATTGTCTTGAAATCTCTGGAGGAGGGCTTTCTTGCATTTTAGCTCAAGTCCTCTCCCTTCAGTCCCCAGCCTACACCTGCTTAGCAACAGACAGACAAGTGTTGGGGAAGGCATTTTGTGTCCTTTCTTACAACCATCACTGACCTGCCAGGCTACTGTCCTGATAGACCATTTAGAAACATCAAGCTTTCCATGCTGACCTAGAGCTTCAGAGATCAACACAATGCCAGCAGCATTTAAAGTGGAAAAACAGCAATGATGCCAACCACACTCCAGAGTTCTGAATCTGAAGCTTTATTCAGCTGAACAGCTTCTTATTCTTGCCACTTTTACTGAATCATTTAAGGCATCTTAGATGGAAACAGGCTCACAGATTATATCCTGAGGCTTTTATTGATTGCCACATGTCAGCGAGAGAAAGATTCAGGGGATATTTCCATGCGTGTCTTCCTTTCCCTTCAATTAGCTTAGGTCAGAATATACGGGGTCTGCTTCCCCGCTTTCAGCACTATGAGTTAGGTGACTGAAGGTTGTTTTCACACTTTTTTTTTTTGCTGTCAAGTTGCAGCCAAAATATGGTGACTCTGTAGGGTTTTTAAGGCAAGAGGTAAGGAAAGGTGGTTCGCCATTGCCTTCCTCTGGGTAACCCCAGTTTCTCCCATCAGTCCCAGTTGAGGGAAGAAGTTTTAGGACGTGGGTTTGTTAATGGAGGGGGGTGGGGAGTGACAAGAAAAAAGAAAATAGTGGAGCCTCCAGCCCACTGACCCCTATTTCCTAACGGGAGGAATGGCCACTAGGAAAAGAAAAAAGAAAAAAATTCAAACACAGCTCCCAGACCCTCCAATCACCCATAACCAAACAGAAGCTAAACTTAAAATAGAAGTCGTGTTCAATTTAACAAACACGAATGGGGAATGAAACTCAAATTTAGACAACGCAGCTTGAAACAAAGTTTGAGTCCAGCGGCACCTTTAAGACCAACAAAGTTTAATTTTGAGTATAAGCTTACATCCAGAATTAAACTTTGTTGGTCTTAAAAGTGCCACTGGACACAAACTCTGTTCTTTTGCTTCAGACCAACATGGCTACCCACCTGAACGCAACTTAAAGTTGGAACTTAAAAAAAGAAAGAGCCTTTTACTATCTCTTGAAGGCCTTCTCAAAGTCTCTCACACACTGCCTGCAGTGGCTTGGCTGTGGCTGGTGGTGTTGCTGCTGTTGTTTCTTCAGGCTTTTGTGTTGTGGCAGATCTCTGGAGGCTGCGGCTTTCTTGAGGCTTCTGCTCAGACCACTCTCTTCTCTGCCCTCAGATCCAGATGGCTTCTGCCTCCTCTTTTCTCCTCAGAGATCTCTCTCTTTTTCCATCAGAACTTTCCCTCAGCCCTCTCCTACAACTCCACCACAGGGATAAAGTATCCCCCCCAACTCCACTAGAAGGCCAAACACACAGGGTTACATCTGTATAGCAACCCCAGCCTTCCTTGGTAGTCTCCCATCCAAATTCTTATCAGCGCCAACCCTACTTAGTTTCTGAGATCTGATGAAATCAGCTTAGTCTGTGCCATCCATGCCATATCTTACCTAACAACAAATCCAGTATTGCCACAGAGCATGATTCAAGAAGGAACTACAAGCTGCAGTCAACTTATGGCAACCCAGTAGGGTTTTCAAGGTAAGAGGCATTCAGAGGTGGTGTTGCCTAGCAAGGCACAGCATGTGCTCTTATGGACTTTTTAATGTTCATAAGTTTGAACATTGGGATGTTATGCCTTGAAGGACTACAGGCACTCTTCACTGCTGTAAGAGATTCCAGTCTGTTCCAGGAAGCATGCAGCCAATATGGTTCACACCAAGACGGAAACAAGGACCCCATTGCACAAGGGTTCTCCTGTCAACTTGCGCTAGGCAACCCCATCCCCCCCACATACCTTCAGGATTATGCTAAGTGAAGTTACCTAGCAACTAATCTTCTGCCCATCAACTGGCCGAGCTAGGGCCATCAAGGAACAATAGAATGGCTTGGTGACTCATCATAAGCTTGCCCAGGTGTCAGTTCCTGTCTAGCTCCTAGTGTTACAATACTGACCACCCCTCCACATCCCCTCATCTTTTCCCTTTAACCAATGGTAGGGTTTGTAGGGATGGACTACCTGAAAGGTGTGTTAGGGGGATGTGGTCAGCACTGCCCGCCCCCAAAATCACCTAATAAAAGAGGTTGCATTCCATGCAATCGGTCTCTTGAGCTTCCACGACCCCTATCTGCTTTTACCCCTCTTGTGTCCAGCTTGCTATCCCAATACCCTTCCTCCATCTTTGATCTCTGAGTCTGCAGCCAGAGAGAAGCGTGTTTCTGCCGGTTCAGAACACGTCCCCTATTTCCTTTTCAACCCCTCCATTCTTCTTTTGGAATGGACAACCCATCTCCAGGACAGGTAAAGTATCTCCCAACCAACGTGTCTCCTGCTCATGCAAAAGTGCTATTTCTCTATCTAAGTTTCTTAGAGCTGTGTGTTTGTGTGTGTGATTCTGTTTTTGTATGCTTGAAGAACATTTTATAGTAAACATCATTTAAACAGACCCCCCGTCTCAGTGCCTGCTACCAGTGTCATTCTTTCAGTCCACAAATTGTTAGTGGTTTACAATTATGAGATGTGTCCCTGTGTATCTCATTGCTACCATCTCAGTGATAATTGGTGATAAAGACCTGATACAAATCAGTTTCTGCATGCACATTCTTGATCTGGCTCATAGGAGGGGTAGTCTTTTTTTTTTAATGATTTTTAATTGATTTTATAACTACAGCAACTAAAACCACTACCATAACTAAAATACTAAACTACCCTAAGGTATACAGAAGTCTTTTTAAAAAAGCTATTTAATATCTTGCTTCTATCTATTTGAGGAAAACTTATAATCAACAAGGCTTTAAAATGATTTTACTGATTTAAAAGCTTACAAATACATGAGTTGCTGTTATTCCGAATGAACGATAAAAAACACATAAGACTTTCAACCAATACAATTTATTTTCCTTTACTGGTTCCCTTTTTCTTCTTTCCTCTCTGGGGTTTCGGGGCTGCTGCCCCCAAAGCTGAGTCTGACTCCTCATCTTCTGAGCTTTTACTTCCTGATGTGTCTGAATCTTCCAGACCATAAATGCTCTCTTGTAAGTCCAAAGAATCCTCTGATGGCGCTTTGTCTTTTCCTTCTTTGCAAAAGTCCAAAAATTTCTTGGCCTTTGCAGCTGAATCGATTCTTTGCTTCTTGTCTTTGTAGGTAAAACCCACACCTTCCGGAATGAGCCAGCGATACATGATGTTTTCTGTTTGAAGAAATATAGTCAAATTTTTATAGGGTTTCCTCTTCTTCCTCACCTCAAATGGAATGTCATTTAACACTTCAATATCTTCTTCTTGAATCGTCAGGGCATTTCTATTGGTGGCCTTGAGCACCACATCTCTGGTTGACCTTTCGGAGAACCTCACCATAACTTCTCCAGGCAGATTTTTTTTCCTTTACAAATTCAGGATAGGTCCTATAGACCAGTGTTTTTCAACCACTGTGCCGTGGCACACTGGTGTGCCGCGAGATATTGTCAGGTGTGCCGCGGGATTTTTTCAATGAAAGAAATGTGCCTTCCGGGCTGACCTTCCGGGATGCGTTTGCGCATGCGAGAAAGAACAGTGGCACGGTCTCGCTGATTCTGCTCGCACGCTCTGTGGCCGGCCTGAGGTAGGAGGGAGCCGCCATTGAGGCGCAGCTCCCCTTGGCCTTGTGAGGACTCGAGGGAGGGAGGGAGAGTGCCGAGGGGCTCTGTCTGTTCGCCCACCCGACCTGCCAGCGCCATGACGGAGGCAGCAGCCATGAGCAACCGGGAGCAGCTGCTGCAGCGAGCCCGCCTGGCCGAGCAGGTGGAGAGATATGACGACATGGCCGTGGCCATGAAAGCGGTGAGTGGCTGGGGGGGAGGAGGAGGAGGAGAATGGGGGGTCCTCCTCAGGAGACACACGGCGCTCCCCACGGGCCCCGCCATCGCAGCCTCCGCTTGGCTGCAATGGAGCCAACGCCCTGGCTCGACTGCGCCCCCCCCACGAGCCTCGGAGGGGGCAGCTGAGCCTTTCCAGGTGAGGGCTGTCTTCTTCTGCGTGGCCTCTCAGCCCGGAAGGTGGAGGTGGGCCTCCGCGGGTCCCGCTTCACGGCTGCTCTTTTTCTGTCTCTGGCCCTGGCACTGATGTTGGCCACCTCCAAGCCGTGTGGCAGCGGCGGCAGTCGGGTGATGCACGCCTGCGTGTTGGAGAATGAGCAGGGCGAGGTGGCGGACTCGAGCGGCATCCAGTTCATGGGGGCCGGAGGCAGGCTCGCACATGGCAGATGGTTTTAAATGAATGAGGAGGACTTGTGTGCTGAATCAGAGTCATGCTAGACCTGTGGATGTTAATTCAGAGGACAGGAACATTCGGTACCAAGGGCATTCACTCCTCCAGCAGAGTAAGCTGGTTTCTTCCAGTGCCTGACTCCTGGGTTGTGTGTGTGTGTGTGTGTGTGTGGGGGGGGTGATTTGCACCAAGACATTCCAGTAAACATGAATATGTTTGATGGTAACAGCTAGCTGTTTCTGTCAGGGTGGGGTTCAAATCAGTAACTGTCCCTCAGTGAAGAATGGGTGTACTGTGTTTCTCTTCAAATCACTTATGGTCAGCGGAATGCCGTTCACATAAGAGTAAGAGTTTAAACTCTCTATTTGAAAAACTTTAGCAGAATCGCAGTATTAAAATACATCCACATTATATTTCTTCTGAAACTCAGGTCAATGTTATGGGAAGGAGCCATTACACTTTGGATCTGTAACTTACGGTTTCAAGTTGAGTGGCTATTACGTGTATTTGTAATACTGTCATAGTTAATACTTGAGCTTAGGCAACTAATGACCCATTTATCTTGTATTTCAGTGTTTTTCAACCACTGTGCCGTGAGATATTGTCAGGTGTGCCGCGGGATTTTTTCAATGAAAGAAATGTGTCTTAGCTCGAAAAAGGTTGAAAAACACTGCTATAGACCATATCCAAATCCCTTTGTATTTCATCCACTTGCAAATCTGTCATTGGAGTTATAGCATCACTGAGTATCTTTTTGAGATTCTCACCCTTTTGTTCAGGTATGCCCTGGAATCTCAAATAAAAGGAAGACCTCTCCATCTGAAGTTTCAGCAAATTATCTTTATCAGAAATCCTTTCTTTTCCCATCACGATCAGCTTTAAATCAGTCTTTTCAACATTGGTTTTAACCTCAGCCAACCCTTTAGCAGTCTGATCCGACCTCTTATTTGCCTCTGACACCTGTTGTTGCAGAGAATCCAGCTTAGTATTAACAGCGTTCAGCTGGTCCATCAGAGGGTGTAGTACTATTGCCAAAGCTGCAGTCAGGTCTGTGCCAGACTCAGACTTTGTGCCCAGAAGGGTAATTTGAGCTTTAGGAGAAGGCTTTGATTTCCCTGCCATCTTTTCTCCCCGTCCAGTCATCGTTTTTTGTTTACATTCACAGTAAAGTCCCACAAGTTATTCAAAAGTCTTCCTTTTTCTTTTAAATCGCTTAAAATAGTCTCATTCAGTCTTCAGCCACTCTCCCAGCACATAGATTCTCTGTAGCTCTGTAGCTTTAAAAGGAGTTGGGGAGGATTTAAGCTTCAAAGCCCCCCCCCCCCTTCGCTTTGAGCAATTAAGCTCACATCAAAGAATCTTCCTGCATAACAAAAGGAGGAGTCCCTTCACTCACATTCCGCCATGCGTCTCAGGTAAGTAATCTTTTCCTTGTAGCAATCAGATTTCTGCAGCTGTCCCAGTGTGCGCTCAATCGTGTCCAGAGGCTGCTGCAGCAGATGAGCCTATAGAGGCAGGGGGGTTTCCTTGATCTCGGGATCGCCATCCCAGAGAGAGGCCACCCTCAAGTGCCTCAGGCAGGGTCCCCCTACAAGCGTCCCTGGGGGTCTGAAAACTGTTCGGAACCCCCTCAAACTGCTGAGTCTGGGTCACCTCTCCCAGAGCTGTGGGAAGTGGCGCCCACCATTGAGTCACCAAAAACCGGAAATCCAGGAGGGGTAGTCTTTTTTAACACTTTACCCTGCACCTGCCAAATTCTTCTTAAAAGTTGTCTGACACATTTATTTCATTTGAGTCCAGTGGCACCTTTAGGACCAACAAAGCTTAATTCTGGGTATACCTTTCATGTGCATACACACTTCATCAGATACATGTATGCACACGAAAGCTTATACCCAGAATTAAACTTTGTCGGTCTTAGAGGTTCTGTTAGACTCAAACTGTGTTCTGCTGCTTCAGACCAACACGGCTACCCACCTAAATTTATTTTATTTTACATAATTTGTACCCCACCTTTCTCCCCAATGGGGACTCAAAGCCCCTCACATAATTATTCACTCCTCCATTTTATCCTCCCAACCACTCTGTGAGATAGGTTAGGCAGAGAGCACACGGCAAGCTCCAGGTCAGCCAGGGAGTTTCAAAGGCAGGGTGGGGATTCAACCACCACACCACACTGGCTCCCTAGGGAGGTATCTTGCAGCTGAGGGGCTTGTCCACCCCCCCACTGCATCCTTGTCCACTGTGCCTGCATGAGCCGATGGTATTAACAGGAAAGGAAGTTCTCAGAATGGGAATAAGGAGTGTATACACATTCTTGCATTCCCTCATGGACCACAGTCATTCATTCGGCAAATGCATGGCAACTTATGCAGTGAAACCTGCAGCAGGCAGGCACTTTTACATAGTCCCAAAGCTGGTTAGAATAATAAAATCACAGAGCTGGAAGGGGCCACACAGGCCATCTAGTCCAACCCCCTGCTCAATGCAGGATCAGCCTGCCATAGAGCATCCCTGACAAGTGTTTGTCCAGATGCTGCTTAAAGACTGCCAGGGAGGGGGAGCGCACCACCTCCCAAGGCAGCTGATTCCACTGTTGCACAACTCTGATGGTCAAAAAGTTTTTCCTCAGATCCAGCCCGTACCTTCCCACCCTTCATGTAAACCTATTATTTCAAGTCCTCTCCTCTGCTGCCAACAGGAACAGCTCCCTGCCCTCCTCTAAGTAACAGCCCTTCAAATACTTGTTTGACACAGACCGATTTCCCACAAGGAGTGGTGCTGCGGTCGCTCTTCCATTTACCCCGGTTGCACTGGTCAATTTCACACTATTCACTCCGCAGCCACATTTTGACCCACAGCTCCCCCTGATTTTCCCCACATCTTCTCGATATTCAAAAAACAGGATCAAGAAGATGCAGGGGAAATCGGGGGAAGCTACGGGTCAAAATGCAGCCACGCGGAAAATAGTGTGAAATTGACCAGGGCAACCAGGGCAAATGGAAGAGCGACCGCGGCACAGCTGCTTGTGGGAAATCGGTCACGGTGTTTGGTCTGAACATAAAACATAATAATCTTGTAGGGTCTGAATAATGAATAATTCAGTCAGGATCACTTCAAATGATTGTAATATTTATTTCACAGTTCTTAAACCTGTGGTCTTAAGGAAAATGGTGAAATTCCATTTTCACCAACAGCACTCTTCTAAGCCTATCGACTTCAGTGAAGAGTTTAACTGTACTCTGCAGGATTCCACTGGTTGTACGTTGAAACGTATTTTGCTAATTTATGCAAATGGCTCCTGATGAGGTGAACCTGGATTCCTATCCTGCGGCTGAAAACGGTAACATCTTTTGCTCAACAACACTGTAAGGGGGAAGGGGAGGATACCATCCAAACAAAAATACCCTCAAAACAAATATGTTGTTTAGCACAGGGAAATTCTTCCTCCTCCGTTGTGCATTGCTTCCATCTGCTTCTCCTTGATGCCAGCTGCCAAGGATTCCTGCGCCTCGACACTGGTACAAATAAGCTTCCTCTCCATTTCTCCTTCATGTTGAAATTCCCCACAATCTGAAGCTGAAGATTGTAAATCCTCATCCAGCTCAGCACTGCTGTTAATTTCTTTTCTTTTCTTTTCTTTTTAAATAAGTCTAGTAAAAGTCTAACAGCATGGGGTGGTGGCTGCTATAGTACTATTATATTTTCTGTGCCGGCACCCATTTTTAGAAGAAAATAGAAGGGGATACAGTGACTGCTACACACTTGTGAGCTCTTGGCACAGATATAGCCTTTCTACTATGGATTTGACGTTGACAGTTCAGTATCTCCCAACTGTACACATTTATTGATTCATACCCCACATTTCCTCCTGGCCCAAGGTGGCTTACAAGGAATAACGGCAACATTACAGATTAGAACCAAGTAAAATAAAAAGCCCAAATACCTCCCCACCAATTGCCTTCTGTCCATACCCCATCAAAAGCCCTGGCAAACAAACAAGCCCCAAAATCTCCAGTGAGGGGTTTCCCCTCCTCTCTTCAGGGAGCCCATTTCACTGAGTGAGAACTGCAATGGAAAAGACCGGGGCTTTGGTGGATGGCAGGTGGGCAAACAGCCAACGGGTGACAGCCTGAAGACTAGAGAGGCCAATCTCCCACTTTGGTAGGAAACCTTCCCTCCCACTGCTGGTGGTGCTGGACAGCAGGGGGACAATGACTGGGGAAAGTGTGTGTGAGGTTATTCTGCTGTCAGACATATACAAAGGATGCTGCAATTAGGTAACAGTAAACTTCTAGCACAGGGGTGGCCAACCTGTGGCTTGGGAGCCACATGCGGCTCTTTCACACATATTGTGCGGCTCCTGGCAGGGCGGCTGGGGAAGCAAAGGGGAGGCATGCTTTTTCTCCCTTCCTTCCTTCCCTCCTCCCTCCCCCCCCCATCTATTTGCTTTCCTAGTTTCTCTCTCTCTCTCTCTCTCTCTCTTTCTTTCCACTTCTTTAATTCTTTCTTTCCATCTCTCTCTTTTTCTCTCTCTCTCTCAATATCATTAGCAAACAAGTAATATCATTATCAATAACCGTTTTTCCTCGTTTGTTTTTATTTTTGGCAGTCCCATTTAACGTTAATAAAAAGCAAATTTGCATATTTTAAAAAATAAAAACGTGTGTGTGATATTTGTTCCTGTCTTGCGGCTCTGAGGCATCTCTATGTGGCTCTTACGTTTATTCTATGTGGCTCTTACGTTAAGCAAGGTTGGCCACCCCTGTTCTAGCGCAACCCGGAAGTGACATCATCACATGGGGCTGAAATGATGGTGTAACTTCTGAGTACTGTCAGAAGTGATGTCACGGCGACAGTACAGTAATGCTGCGAGTATGTAATAATGAATACAATAATTATAATGAGTCAGCAAATTACAGCACAATATCAATAAAGTCCATATACGCACACAGTGAAGTCCAATAAGATACAGGTTCAAAGAGACGTCCTCAAATGCTATGGAAAGGAATCATAGGACGAAGAATCTGGATATTATAAACTTCATTGAAGACTTCTCCTTGAACCTGTATTATGGCCTATTTCCATATTTGAGGACGACTCCTTGAAAATGTGTCTTATTGGACTTCATTATGTGCGTATATGGAGTTTATTGATATTGTGCTGTAATTTGCTGACTCATTATAATTATTGTATTCATTATTACATACTCGCAGCATTACTGTACCGTCGCCGTGACATCACTTCTGACAGTACTCAGAAGTTACACCATCATTTCAGCCCCATGTGATGATGTCACTTCCGGGTTGCGCTAGAAGTAACATCACACACTACATTACTGGACAGCCCCCCCCCCCCCCCCCCGCAGGCCAGTCTCCTGCCTCAAGCTGGCAGGTGCATGAGAGCATGGGAGAGGAGACGGTTGTTCAGATATATGGGCCTCAGGTCATGTCGTTCTCTCAGTTCACTGGTTACTCTGCTGATGTAGCCCAGCATGGCCCCATGCCTTTCTTCCCCAATGCTTCTTCCCCCAGAGGCTGCAGTCTTGAGAGGGAAACTGACAGATGGGAGTTGGGATGAGAAATGTCTTAACTTTTGTCCCCTCCCACAAGTTTACTGCTCAAAATCATCCTCTTCCAAGTTGCTTTCACAGACCTTTGTCCTGCTTGCAGTTTTTGCCCTCTAGTCTAACTCCATGTGGCGATGCAGAGGCTGACCTGGGCATCCATCTGTTTCCTGTTATGGCGTTGCCCCAGGGTATCTGAATGTGGTTCTGAGCAGCACCTTTTCCTTCCTCCATTTCTGATTCAAAGGGAACAATAAGCAGACAACTTGACATGGCTTCATTGATTTCCATCTGTTCCCTTGCCCCGTTTCCCCCCCTGTATTTATTACCTCACCATGAATTACATGGCTCAGGCGGCTAATGACAGCTGAGGCAAGTACTGACACAGGAAAATCTGTAAACCAATGCAAGAACCAGTGTTGAAAAAAAAATAGATGGCAAGCTGACACTAGCCAATGCAGAAACCAGGATCCGAGGCAATGCAATGAAAACAGATATTCCAAGGCAAGGGGGAACCAGGTCGAGTGCTGATAAAATGTGGAGCAAATGTCAGATGCAGACTGGACCTTGGTGGAGTAGCCAAACTATTTACTCCATGTTCAGAGGCAACACAATACTGTGTTTGGTGTCACAGGCTGAGCTTTGGCCTTTGGGGAATAAGCTCTGGGGGGTCATGACATTCATGAGCTCACAATCAGCTAACAGAAGAATCAACGCCTCCCAACCTTTTTTCTAACCGCATAGCTGTTTTCTGCTCTGAGATCGGGATTTAATTGTAGATCCTTCAGATAAATACCTTGCAAAGCCACCTTGCCCCTCCGAGGCCTTAATGGGAAGGTATTCAAGGCCAAGGTGTCAAACCTTTAAGCTGGATCAATCAATAGCTGTAACAATGGCTAAGGTTTAACCATTCCTCAGACTTACAATTATTTTGATCCGATGAGCGTTTTACACAGAAACCCCTTGTAGAAGCCTTTACCTTCAAAAACCTCCCACTTCCCTAGGGGGAAGGAGGGAAGGACAACCCCCCCCCCCTCAATTGTCCTGTTTTATCTACTAATCAGCAATGGAAGGCTGCATAATATCATGACGAAACATCTCATTCCTATGAAAGAGGGCATGGGAGGGGGGAGTAATCGTGACGGCCAGTATGCCATGGGTGAAAACCTTAGCCCAGAGGTGTAAGCCTGTTTTCCATTTGGCTTCATGTGAAAGAGAGAGAGCTATAACGTTGCAGCATCCGCCACAAATAACAAGAGTGTTTCCTTTCTTAAGTGGCTTTGGAGACTGACACCCAGGAGGCTTTTGCGCATGCAGAAGATATTTTTAAATTTGAAAAGAATGGGAGGGGGGGGGAGCATAATTCCTTTTTCTTTCTCCTAACATCCTTTGAATCTGCACTCCTGGATGGCAGAATCTTTTCATCATGTACCATCTCTGGCATGGAAATGGTGATGGGACAGTGTGTGTGTGTGTGTGTGTGTGTGTGTGTGTGTGTTTCCCCCTTCAAAAGATTCTGTCATCTCTACATGCTCCTCCATGCCATTTGGATGAGATAAATTAGATCAAAATTGTGTGGAACGTGCTTGTATGTAGCCAGACTGTGCAGTATACATTTCTGTAGAGGAGGAGGAGACGGAGAGCAGAGGGGTGAACTGAGTCTCCCGGCAGACGTAGCAACATTGGGAGATGGATTTTAGAAGGGCTCTGGAAAACTCGACTACACAAAGATTTGATTCACAGTTGCCCGGGTCTTTTTGTGGGGGAGGGGCTGTAACTTGTGTATGTGACTTGGGACTTGTGTATGTGACTTGTGGAACGAGCTCCCGGGAGGACATCAGGGCCGTGCGGGCTCTTTTGCAGTTCTGAAGGGCCTGCAAAGTGGAGCTCTTCTGCCAGGCCTTTAATTAGGCGCCTCCACCAGGGGAAGGGGCCTCCAGATAAGGTCACTGGGTGGACTCACTGGCCCAATACATCTGCTGGTGGAAGCCTCCTGGCCGCGGATACTTAGGCTGCTGCTCCCGGTGTTAGATTACTGTATTGCTGCCATCTTTTGTGGTTTTATACTGTCTATTTATGTATATGGATCCAATTTTTAACTTCTGTATTCTGTAGATTTTAAGTGTTGTTAGCTGCCTTGAGCCAGCTATGCCGGTTAGGCGTGATACAAATCTAACCAAATAATAAATATGTAAGTTGCCCTCAAGTTGCAGCCAACTTATGGTGTCCCCGTAAGGATTTCAAGCCAAGAGACAGCTTTCCATTGCCTGCCTCTGCCTAGCAACTCTCGACTTCCTTGGTGGACTCCCATCTAAGTACTAACCAGGGCCAAATCAGTAGCTACGGTGGGGCATTTCAGGGCTCTGCCCCCTCAAATGTGAGGCATGCCCCACAACAGCTGCTGCCCCTCTCCCCCTTCCCCCTCCCTCTCCTCCTGTGACATTAAAAGGGCCCTCTAGCTGATTAGCGAAGCACGTGGACCACTGATCAGCCGGAAAACCCTTTTTTTTTCTGCTACCATTTTCTGCTACCATTTTCTGAGCAAGGGTCCTCTGAAGAATTTCCAGTTCCTTGCAATGACTAAGCAAGCAGAAGCAACCAATGTAGAGACAAGGAATTTGTTTTTTTATCAAGCAAAAAGTCACCCCAAAAACCCAGTAACAAAAATTCCAGGGAATAGGGCAACGAGAGACCCGCCATGCTGGATATTTCTTTATGAACCACCTTCCAAAAGTCCTGGACCAGCTGGGAAAGTCTTCAGTTGCAACATCCATCCAAACACTGACACCAAACAAATGTAACCAGCTCAAGAGGGAAACTTAACAAATGTTTATGTGGATAAATATAAATCACATCACAGCTGAGAAAAGACCAAGGCAGAAGAGAAAACAGAAAGGGAGAGAAAAGCAACTACCGCCATAGCAACAACAATAGTATAAATATTCCATGATACATTCCTATCCCCACCTCCAGAGGCATTTCTATAATCAGAGAGCTCAAAATATCCCTCATGAAGGCCAAACCACACATTAAAATGTGGTGTTGGGGTTCCCTTTTCTTACTCATGTTCCCATTTGGACTTGGAAATAGTCAGTCACATGTCATGCCTCTAGGAAGTCATTTTTCAAGCACACGGAGCCCTGATTCGAACCAGGACAGCAGGTCAGGGGGAGAAGGGACTTCACGGACTTCCCCCTTCACCATTCCCCCCTCCCTGGCCTTGAAGTGGTGCTATTTGCCCTGCCGCTGTTCACATTTGAACTTGGAAAGGGCAGAAGTGATCCCACCTGCCTTTTTGTGTCCACACCATATCAGCAGCCACCCATACAGCGTTGCCAACATTGCTGATTGTCACTCCAGAAGTGAAAGTGGATAGCTTTAGGAATCTCCATTAACTCTATGGTAAAACCATAACTAACTCTATGATTTTACCATAGAGTTTCCAGTGACTCCCAGAGCTACTCATTCTGGGTTGTACATGGAAATGATGTCTCAGTACAGAGGATGCCAGTGGTTTTTTTTAAAAAAAATTCTCCTGCCACTGCTTGGAGTGATGACAATGGGTAGCTTTAGGAATTGCTGGAAGCTCTACAGTAAAACCATAGAGTTTCCAGTAATCCCTAGAGTTACCCACTCTTGGTTGTACCTCTATGTGATGTTCTGGCACAAAGGATGTCAGTGTTTTTTTAAAAATTCTTCTGCTGTTGCTTGGTGCGGTAACAGGTAGTGGCAGCCATCACCAGGAGGCCTCCTGCCATTTTGGGAGTCCTGATAACTCTTATTGGGGACATTTGTCCTGCTAGGTCCCTGACCTGGGTGAAGGTGACCTGGATAAAGTCTCCAATATGATTTCAAAATTATGTCTGTGAATACTTTCCCCTCATGTGCTACCTTTAATGGTAAGAGGTGGCAATAACTAAGTGGTTACGTCACATGATGTGGCTGAGTGAATTCTGGGAGCACTCACAACTGAAAAGCCTTTAGGACTGCAAACAACCCATATGTCTGTCAGAACTGTCATTCCGCTGAAGTTCATAAAGGAAACGGGACTTAATTTGTGGCAAAGCTTCCTGTGCCTGAGAGCACAAATCTCTGACAGTTCTCATGTAAGCCACCACTCACAATTAACGCTGTGCTTTTTTACCCAGTCTGAGCTCCCTGGAATGTTCTTTCCCCGCTTGCATCACAGCAAGTTCATTTTAAGGCACCCCACCTTCACCAAACATGCATGTTAGCACACGCATACACAATATTATGGGCAAAAGGAAGGGTGAGTGGAAGAAAAACCCTTCATGCTTCCGTGTCAATGTTACGAATCCTGTTGAATTTCAGAAATTTACTGTTCTGAGCTGAATATTTACACCTTGATTTTTATTTTCTCCCTGGTTGTGAATTATACCCAAGAATTTCAATTTTTGCAAACGAAGGCTCCTATAAACTATACACCCCCTTTTCAATGTTACTTGTAAATCACTGTTATAACATTTGCATCTTGTGCAGGGGTGGTGGTGGTTAACCTGAGCTGCAAGTGGAGGAGTGGGGAATCAAACCCAGTTCTCCCAGATTAGAGTCCATGCACTTAACCACTACACACTGAGCTGCCATTTTGCAACTGCCTCCAGCCACTAGGCTGCTGTTTTGTGACTGGTAGCCCCCAAAAGCACAGTCTGCCCTCCCATGATTTATTGTATACTAGGGGCCAGGCCCGTTGCAGGCAACAATGCAATGGGTGCTAGCAAGAGGAAGAAAAAGAAGGAAGGAAGCAATTCTCTTCATCTCAACTTCTTCCCCTCTTCCTCTCAGCTACCCCCCCTGCACCCTTGCTGTCTCCTCCCCCAACAGAGCCTCTTTGTAGAGGCCATTGCATTTATTAACTGAGTGGGTGTTGGAGTGCATCTCTCTTCCTTACTTACTCCCGAGTAAACAGGCTGTGCACACACACACACACACACACATTATTAGGGCTAAAGCTGGGGCCAGCTCACCTATTTCCATTTTGTAGGCACCGCAAAAGGGCTTGCAGAGGGGCAAAGAAATGCTTCCTCCTGAAAGCAAAGAAATGCTTCCTCCTGAGCTGAGCCCCACTGTCTGCAGCTCTTGTCTCATCTCTTCATTTATGGGTTTTAAATTGATTTTAAATGTTATTGTATTGGATACGGCACATTGTGCCCTTGTAAGCCGCCCTGAGCCTGTTCGCGGGGAGGGCGGGGTATAAAATCGAATAAATAAATAAAAATAAACAAATAAATAAAATCTTCCAAAGGGACAGAAATCCCCAGAGGTTGGTGCAGAGCGGTGGAACCAGAGACTTGCTGCCAGCCAGCACTTAACTAATTTCCAGGAGAAAGTTTGAGTCCAGCTGCATCTTTAAGATCCACGAAGTGTAACTGTAGGTAGCCTTTCATGGGCATGCACAGTGAACTGACCGCAAGCTTCTGTGCTGGATGTTTTCCTTTCGTTTCCCCGCAAGCCCTTTCAATTGCAAAGCTGCTTCCTGTTTAACACCAGCTAAGTAGTTATCCTGGCCCACCACCTCTTAGGACTCCCAAACTGGGAGTTGTAGTTCTAATTCCCTTTGCTATGGTTGCAGTAAAGCCAGCTGAGAACTACGAGTCCCAAAGTGCAACGCTCTGTGGGCGGGAGTGAGGCAACGCAGGGAGGGAATGCAGCCAGTGGGCAAGGACGGTGGTTTGAGTGGCAGTTCTTGCATCCAACTGATTTTGGCGCCCCATGGAATCTTGCCACTTTGAAAACAGCTTTATATATTAGAGAGATATAAATGGCATGACTGTATGTATAAATACCATATAAATTGTGTAAAAAACCCTGGAACTATCACATTTTATCCCTTCCTTCTTCTAAAAAGCTTGGGCATTTGATCCTCTACTCCATTTTATCTGAAGCAACCTGGTAATCTGGGTTAGACTGAGAGTGAGTGGCTGGCTGAAGGTTACCCAGGGAGCTTCATAACAGAATGGAGACTTGAATCTGGTCTTCTGTAATCTCAGGCCAGCTCCCTAAAACCGCTAAAAGGTAAAGGTTTCCCTTGCTCGAAAGCCAGTCGAATCTGACTCTAAGGGGCGGTTCTCATCTCCGTTTTCAAGCCAAAGAGCCAGTGCTGTCTGAAGACATTTCAGTGGTCATGTGGCCGGCATGACTAAACACTGAATGCATGGAATGCTGTTACCTTCCCACTGAAGCGGTACCTATTTATCTACTTGCAGTTTCTTGCTTTCAAACTGCTAGGTTGGCAGGAGCTGGGGCCAGAGATGGGAGCTCACTCCGTCATGCGGCAGTCGGATCTCGAACTGCTGAACTACCGACCTTCCGGTCTGCAGCTCAGCGTCTTAACCACTGAACTACCACACTGGCTCAATTTACATCAGCAGCATCAGCAGCAAAAACAGGCATGCCAAAGCACTGTCATTTTTGTTACTCGTTTGTCCCTATTACTTTGGGTTCCACCCCCTTTCCCCACATGTGTTTTGCTTCCTCTGGGACTACTAGAGAGAGCAAAATACATTGGAGAGAAAAAACCCCTGAAGCAATAGGGACAAACAAGTGACCAAAATGACAGTATGGAGGTAGCCAATGGCTCTTCCTGCACTCAGTCTTTACTCTGGAGTTTCCCAGCCCTCGAGCCAGCATGCCTTTGATTCATCTTTCTTGCTTTCATTTCTGCATATGTTCGTTTGTGCCTGGCCATGCAAGTAATGTTTGCATAGACTAGCAACAAGAAAAAAACTTTTCCTTCAAGTTTCTCTTCCTTTCTGCAGAGCTCTGACTGACCAACAGGGCTACCCACCTGAACCTATCACCTAAAGGGCCTTGATTGTTAAACTTTTGACCCAGCAGCCCATCTGTTCACATGCTAATTATCACCTTGAAGAAACCAAGGGAAGGAGATCCTGCTTGGGCAACTGCAGTCCTTAAGGAAGATTTGCATCAGATTAATATTCCTCAAGTAAATTAAAAAATGGATTGAGATTTTACCTAATAAAATTACAATAATCCATCTGAGTAGAACTTCATTCGATTAAAAAAAACGAACAGAGAAACAAATTGGATGGGAGAGTTCACAGCATCAAATGACATATATAGTAAGCAAATGAAGTATAGGACAGTGCCACCTCCTGTTCTCCTGTTATCATTGAAGAGCTTAGACTCTTCTCCTGCAAAGGGGCAGAGGGTGGAAAGAGGGGAGGGAAGCGGGCGGTGTTTAAAGAAACGCAGAAACGCTTCTATGCTAGCGTTTTGAAATCGGACAAGAACTAAGAAGCACAGCAAAACAAGTTTTGAGAAATGCGGGGCAAGAGCATGCCAAAAGCTGCCTGACTACTGATTCCTCTGAAACAGATGCAGACACAAACAAACAACAACAAACAAACCCCCCCCACAACAATCCTTAAGTGAAAGGAGGCTGGAATGCAGAAGGGAAGAAAAGGACATGCTCTGAAACCACAACTAAATGCAGATAAAGAAAGGGCCAGTGTATGAGAAGGGAAAGAACAAGGAGGGAAGACATCTTCATTCACCAGTAAATAGTAAAAAGCCCAGTAGCACCTTGAAGACGAACAAACATTATTGTAGCGTAAGCTTTCGAGAAACACAACTCTCTTTGTCAGATTAATTATCACGATCAATTATCCATCCATCCTTCCTTCTTCCCTGTTGTTTTGTGGCATTTGTTTCCAAAATGTATAACTTATGAATGTAGCTAATAATGAATGGACAGCTTGCCGGATTCCAGCAAGATTCCAGTAAAACTGCAAGATTCTTCTGCTTGTGGTAAAATAGGGTGGGAATGATTGAATGCTCCATTCTAATTTGGGATGGAATTTTTAAAAAACATCTAAAACCCAAATTAACTTGCTAAAGGGAGCATGTAAGGACAAGTCACCAGCTCGAGACCCCTGAAGGTGTATCTAGAACAACACTCTTGTCAGACCTAATAGGAATATGTTTCATTGTTATCTCACTCACTTTCCTGGCTAGCAGTGCCAACTGATCATAAAACAATTGGCTTGGCTTGTTCTAGTGCCTTTAACAGCAGCTTGATGTGCAACAATCAGCAGACAAGGCTCTTCACAGCCTGAAGATAAACACTGTCAACAGCTGATGTTTGCACATTGGTTTTTGGTGAGAGCCACAGCTATGGTGGCCAACTGAAAAGTTGGCAAGGCTACTCTTAGCACTGTGAGCCAAACCAGACATTACTGAGAAGATGCATGGACAGTCACTTAATTTTTTTTCAAGTGAAAAGCAGTCATAGGCCATAACTGGAAGAATAGCAGGAAAGGGGTTAAAAACAGAAGAGAACATAAGAGAAGCCAACTTTGGATCAGGCCAGTGGCCCATCCAGTCCAACACTCTGTCACACAGTGGCCAAAAACACCAGTTGTGGTGAAATGGGTTAGTACCAAAGTCTGCAGCCCTGAAGGATAATTCTGGGGATTGCATTCTGTACATGTTCAGAGTTTATATAGTGATTTTTGCTGGCTGACAAGGGGGAAAAGAGGAGAAATGAATGGATATGAGTCACCTACCAAGCACAGAACCACCCAATGCCATCAGAATGCAGATAACCCTCGCCAGAGGAAGACAACAGGCAGCTAGAGTCACAGTTAAGCCAGAGTCACACCTCAGATACAGAGTTTCTGGAGGCCAAAGTGAGGAGGGGACCTTTTTGCAGACAGGAAGAGGATAGTCTACCAGGGTTGGGCTAAGGCAGATGATGAAACTCCTGAGCCCACTGAAAAAGAAGCTCCATTTTACATACACCTAAAAGGAGGAAGGAATCCATCTTGACTTTAGAAAGTAACTATGAGCACATGGTCTTGAGATCGGGTTGCCAAGTCCAGGTTTGAAAATACCTGGGGACTTTGGGGGTGGAGCCAGGAGAAGGCGGGGTTTGGGGAGGGGAGGAGCCTCAGCATGGTACAATGCCATAGAGTCCACCCTCCAAAGCAGCCATTTTCTTCAGGGGAGCTGACCTCTGTCAGCTGGAGATCAGTTGTAAAAGTGGGGGATCCCCAGGCCCCACCTGGAGGCTGGCAACCCTATCTTGAGATCACCAGGGTGAGACCACTAGATACTGAAACCAAGGTCATGGATGATTTCTAAATGCTTACAGCATCAAGGGTTACATAGCCTATCCCTTATTACCAACTGTAGGGGTATGTATAGAGTTAGGGATTGTGTTTTATCACTTTTTCTTTTATCCTTGCACAGTCTGCTTTGCAGATGAGGTATGTGCTTTGTATTTTCTTATTAAACTTCTTTTAATTTTTAATGAAAAGTATGATCTCTGTGACCCACATTAAGCCCTTGTTGGTCCATGCATACCACAAGCAGAAAGAGGAAAGGGCAGCAGTTAAACCCTACTATCCTAGAGTGCACAGCTAAGCATGTTGGTCCCCATGATAGCAAGCATGAATTGAGAGGGAGACACAAATGCAGTGCTACACATTTAAGCAGCAAAATGGTGGCAGGAGAAGAAGAGAAGGAAGAGGAGTTAGATTTATACCCTATCCTTCACTCGGAGTCTCAGAGCGGCTTACAATCTCCTTCCCTTCCCCTCCCCACAATAGACACCCTGTGAGGTAGGTGGGGCGGAGAGAGCTCTTCCCAGAATTACCCTTGAGAGAACAGTGATGAGAGAACTGTGACTGACTGGAGGCTGTGTGGAGGAGTGTGGAATCGAACCTGGTTCTCCAGATTAGAGTCTGCTCCTCTTAACCACAATCGTGGTGGTGGCTGAGCTCAAACCCTCAAATGGAGGGGAACCTCTAAAAGTCAGTTTGATAGTGGCAGTGACCCAGAGGGGAGGGAGAGAGGGAAGAGGAAACAGAGCCAGTTTGGGTTAGAGACCCCAGATGGCTGGATGACTTTCTCACTCCCCACTGGGCAGAAACAAGTGCTTCTGAATCCTATTTCCCCACTGGTATACTTAAGTCTTTCTTTTTCTGCGATGTGCCTACTAAAAATTGCACCTCCAGCCACATCTCTTCTTCTGGGGGACATAAAATTCAATATGGCTGCAACATGTTAACTTTAGCAGCATGGCTGTTTTGCTTTCTCTTGGACTGAGAGGGGAAGAAAGAAGCAAATGGAGAAAAGGAGCAAATACTTGTGAGGCAACTCTTGTGAGGCAACTGCTGTGCGGATATTCCCTTAGATCTGGTGGAATGGATGGACACTTTTATATCTGCTTACCTAGTTGAAGAGTGTTCTGCCTGTGGGAAATTTGGGGATTTCCTGAGAAAGGGTTGTGGGCACCCCCACAAAATGGCTGCCATGGGAAGCAGGGACTATCACAAAAATATTTGATTTGATTTGATTCCTCAACCGCCCTCCCCCAGTAGGGCTCAGGGCAGTTTACAACATTCAATAAATACAATCTGTCGTTCCAATAAATGCAGTCATAAAACAAGTTATGTCGGTTGGCTACACAGAATGTTTGAAAGTTCCAAGCCAAGCATCTTTCTAGGATGGAGGCCATTGCTTTAATATAGGTGGTCCCTTCAGATGCAAAGATGATGCCTCCTGAGCTCTTCTGAAGGTCCCCAAGCTCTAAAGAGGTAGAGGAAAGCCAGTTTTTATTTTAGAAAAGAGCAAGAGTCCAGTGACACCTTAAGAGACTAACAAAATGTGCAGCAGAGAGCCCTAAGCTGGATAGCCCAGGCAAGCTGTGTTCCCTCTAAGCTGAGTTAGTGCGAGCTAGCTCAGTTTTTTAGCCTCCGATTCACACATTTTTTTCCTTCACTCAGGAAGGATGGCTCTAGAGCAAACTAATTTATGCAGTAGCCAAATCGCTCACTCACAACTTTAATGCCAGTAGCTCACAAAGTAGAATTTTTGCTCATAAGACTCCGCAGCTTAGAGGGAGCATTGCGGGGAAGCCTGATCTTGTCAGATCTCGAAAGCCATAGTTCTGTCAGAGGTGTTCTTGAAAAAGAGCAGTTTCTGTTAGAGCTCTCTCAGCCTCACCTACCTCACAGGATGTCTGTTGTGGGGAGGGGAAGGGAAAGGAGAATGTGAGCCGCTCTGAGACTCCTGTGTGTAGTGAAGGATGGGGTATAAATCCAATCTTCTTCTTCTTCTAAGCAGGGTTGTCTCTTGCAAGTACTTGGATGGAAGACCTCCTTGGAATACCAGAGGTGGGAGGACAGGGGCTGGCTTTATTCAGCCACTCCTCTGAACATCCTCCAGGCCCCCAATAGGGGTCAGTCACCAGAGGTCGCCATGACGTCCAGGTGCACATGCACTCGCATGCACACACACAGAGACACACACACACACACAATCAAAAAAATGTGGCATGCTATGAGGTTTTGTGAGTGACCTCTCACTTCTTCAGATATTTTACTCTTTTATTTATTTAAAACATTTATTAGCCCCCTTTCTATCTTATGGAAGTCAAGGCAGCTTACAATGTAAATAGAACATAAAATATTTTAAAATACATAAAACACATAAAAGGCCATAAAACCACCATTTTAAACCACCGACTGGCAGAAAAACTAAATTAATTGAATGCTTTTCTGAATAAAACCATATTCAGCTGCCCCTAAAGACTGACAAGGGTGGGGGGGCCCTGCACATCTCCCTGGGGAGATTGTTCCATAATTGTGGAGGGCAACTGAAAAGGCCCAGGTCCAACTTTGCTTTGGGAAAGAAACAAAACGGTGCCAGGACACATGTCGGCCTGTGCTATGGTGCCCAGGACGGCATCCCAGGATCACTGCTTCTGTCCTTCGTTTGTGAGCTCCTTCAAAGTTGAGGCACTCTTTTACTAGAATTAAAAATCTGAGGCCTACTTTACTCTTCTGATTAAAATGTGTTTTTTTTAATGGGAAATACTAGGAATGACTTGCACTCAATTCAACAGGTCTGTCTGCATGTCTGGGCCATGCTTCCTGAGGGAACATTCAGAAATACAACGGGCAGCCTTCTTTGAGCATGGGCAATTTTTCTGTGTCTCTGCATGACCCAATGAAGATCTTGTAGTGGCTAGTGTGTCCGACTAGAATCTGGGAGACACAGGCTCAAAGCACCATATTGCCATAAGGCACTCAGAGTACCCTTAGGATACTCATCACTTTCTTACCCTGACCTCTTTCACAGAGTTGCTTTGAAAATAAAATGGCAAATGGAGATGATTGGACACTACCCTTTAACTCCTTGGAGGAAGATCAGAGACAAGCAGAGGCTGATTGGAAGGAAGCTAGGACAGAACAGTGATTCATACAGAGAAGCAACAAATATATTTCTCTAAGGGTGGATAATTCTGCTGCATTTCTAGGTGAGGAGGATTCCAGTAACTCTTGAAACAGAAGAGGGCAGAATTACTTGGTCGCTGCAGAGGCTGTTAGGACAAAGGCAAGATCAGAACAGTTAATCTTGCAGAGACACTAAGGCAGCCTCCTCTACGGGAGGATGCTTTGGGCTCACACATGCCTTCAGTTATTTGATTCATTTATTTCCCAGGACAGAGTAGAAGTCCTCTATATACCCAGTCTCACAGTTTGAGAATTACTGTCCTCATTATCAGGCAACCTTCATGGGATGCCTCATTGGCTTGGAAGAGGGGGGGGGGGGAAATGGGACAGTCCTAAATCCATGGAAGGAGGCCATGGTTAAAATCAGACAGGCCGGGGAGGAGAACAATGCACTGCATAGCCGGCTTGTAGCATCGCCAGACTCTCTTGTATTCTCATGAAGAGAGCAAGACTCCCAGCCCACCATGTGGGGATTACATAATCACAACTCATGTGCTTTTAGAGACGCTTTGAATGTTCAAAGCTTCCCTATGTGCCAATTCTGCTAAAAGGATGAAAATGCACAAATGCACTAGTGGCAAGTACAAAGCATTAATAGCAATGTCAGACAGAGTCTGAGGACAGCCACAAACCTCCCTTACATCCAGCAGATCTGGGATTCTCAGATATGGAAATGAGACGTGTGATAACGGAGGATGTTTGAGGAAACAAGCAGAATCCTAAAGCCTAGGAATGCATTATCATTCGGCAGCTCTGTTAGGCCTCTGGTTTTCGAGTGTTCCTTACCACACAGCATGTCAGGATTTTCCTTAAGAGGCCGGGTTGCCACACTGCAGTTCTCATGCAGTTAACAGATGTTATCACTCCATAAAGTGAGCTTCTGATAAGCTATCTCATCCATACCTCCCCAGATTTCACAGACAAAACGTCACAGACACCCAAGTGTGCTTCCATCACCTTTAGTTTTACCCTGAGGATCACCTTTACAAAGTCCCCACCCCATGGACACCACTACACTTAGAGGATGCTGTTAATCCACCTGCTGTGTTAAGTATTCACTTATTCCATACCTAACTATGCTGCCCCTGTGTCTGCTCCAGGCCAATCTTTGGGAAGAGTTCTGTGAGTTCCGAGCATGAAACTTCATGCCTGGAAATGCAGCAAGGGATTCTCCAATTCATGTCTGGTTGACAGGACCAGGGCAGAAATGGGGTGGGTGAAGCTGGAGAATTATGCAGTATATATTCAGGTGGGTAGCCATGTTGGTCTGAAGCAGCAGAACAAAGTGTGAGTCCAGTGGCACCTTTAAGATCAACAAAGTGTAATTTTGGCGATTAGCTTTTGTGGGCATGCACACTTCTTCACGTCAGAAGTAGTTCTGGAGACGTGTGCATGCACATGAAAGCTTATACCCAGAATTAAACTTCGTTGGTCTTAAAGGTGCCACTGGACTCACACTTTGTTCAATACATAATTATGTCCTCAGTCACAGTTTGTCCTGTGTTGGCTTCTGAAGTAGCTGAGCAGAGTAGAAGGATGTCAGGCCGAGCCTGGCAACTGGCAGGAGGGGATGGGGGTGAGGTATGGGGTCTGTTATGTCACTGCAGTGGCTCAGAGGTTAAGATGCTGAGCTGCAGACCGGAAGGTCAGGAGCTCGGCAGTTCAAGACCCCAGTGCTGTGTGACAGAGTGAGCTCCCGTCTCCGGCCCCAGCTCCTGCCAACCTAGCAGTTCGAAAGCAAGAAATTGCAAGTAGATAAATAGGTATTGATTTGGTGGGAAGGTAACAGTGTTCAGTGCGCCTTGGCGTCTAGTCATGCCAGCCACATGACCACAGAAATGTCTTCGGGCAGCGCTGGCTCTTTGGCTTAGAAACCGAGATGAGCACCGCCCCCTAGAGTTGGATTTGACTGGCTTCTGAGCATGGGAAATGTTTACCGTTACCTTTTATGTCACTGATGTCATTACGCCACTTCCAGGGAAAACCTGGAAGTGATTTAGGGTAACGTTAGGAATTGGTGGAAACTCTATGCTAAAATCATAGAATCACTTCCAGGGAAAACCTGGAAGTGGTGTAGGGTAATGGTAGGAATTGCCAGAAACTCTATGATAAAGCCATAAAGTTTCTGGCAATTCCTGCAACTACCTTCCATCACTTCCATGTTTTCACTGGAAGTGACATACTGGTGATGTCACTGGACTGGCAGCAGGAGACTGGCAGCGCTACCTAGTCGTAAACTGTAAACCATTGAAACATTTTACAGGATAGTTCTCTTTAAGTAAGAATGCTCATGGTACAATCCTATGCAGATTTGTTCCAGTCTAAATCCATTGAAGTCAATGGGTTTAGGGTGGAATAACTCTGCATAAATAGTGTTGCACTGTGACTCTCCTAATGAACCTGACTGTACTTATTTTTATAGAATAACTGGTTTTGGATGGCATGCAGCAACTCTCACTATCAGAACAAGGAAGTATGAGATATAGAAGGGGGAAAGTATTTTTATTCATTAAAGATTTCTGCGCCTCATGTATGACTGTAAATGGTGTCTGAAGGCAGCTTACCATCTCAGCCAAAGCAAATGATGCTTCGAGTGTCGGACTAGGCTCTGGGAGTCCCAGGTTTGAATCCCTACTCTGCCCTGGAAATTCACTGGGTGACCTTGGGCTAGTCACACATTCTCAGCCTAACCTACCTCACAGGGTTGTTATGAAGATACAGAGGAGGAGAGCACAACACTGTAAGATACTTAGGGGAAAGGCAGGTTACAAATTACATAAAAATATAAATACAGGTAGTCAGGACAGCGTCAAATGACATTTAAAAAAGTGATTCTTTAAAGTCTGGCCCCAAAACACAACCGGGAAAATTGTCATTTCCCAGAGACAGCAAATACAGGAAAACAGAGAACCCCCTCTGGGAAAAGGGAACAGCTGGGCATGTGATTAAATTGTACTTAGGACTCTCACCACCATCCACCCATAGGACTTTTGGACCTTTAAATTAGCTGCGTGTTAGGCCAAAATTCTGTTTGCAAGCAGAAAAATGCAAAGACATCACCTGTTGGATTCCAGGTGTTTCACAAGGAACTTTTTAATCCAGCTACCTGCCTTGTCTTATCACAGGGGATGCAAACTCCCGCTGACCCCCCCCCCCCATCACCACCACCTCTCAAAGAACTCTGCCACAAAATGTATTTGAGGATGCATTCCACTTTCCTGCACTGACCTTTGTGTTTGCTGCACTTAAAAGGCCGCTTTCTCAGGGGGCGCAGATGGATGTAATACAAAAGGAGAACTTGTGGAAAAGCCCATCTCGGCTGCGGCACAACCCCCCCACTTTCCCCTCACTTAACAACTGAAATGACAGACAGGCATACCAGAGAATCAAAGGACGGTTCAACTCTCAGCCTTTCCGCCTCTCTCGAGCATCAACCTGGCTGCCTTGTTATTTTTTGAAAGCTGCTACTGTATGTTTTATTCATTTAAACACCAATTTGTTGATTCAAAACAAACCACTTAAAAGAACTTCAAAAACTACTCCGGGGTTGGGTAGGTTTAGGATGGGGCTTTGGCTTCATGGAAGATCATCTGCTTGGCATGCAGAAGGTCTCAGGTTCAATTCCCCAACATGTCCAGTTAAAAGGATCAGATGGTATAGGGGTTCCCAGCCCTTTTGAGCTGGTGGGCACCTCTGGAATTCTGACACAATATGATGGGCACAGACAAAAAATGGCAGCCACAAAATGGCTGCTGCAGGAGGTGTAGCCAGCCACAAAATAGCTGCTGCATCTTACCTTCCGTCACGTAGTAAAGATCCTTGCTCTGTGGTGGCAGCAGCTGCCGAAGCAACAGTTTTAAAAATCTGTACAGCCAAACAGGTCTCCAGTGACCAATCAGAAGCCTTGCTGAGCAAAAGCTCTTCTGTACCCCCCCACTTTCTAAAAAAACACTTGGTGGGTATCAGGAAAGGTTTTGGTGGGTACCACCATTCCCATGGGCTATTTACTGGGGACTCCTGATATTGAGTATTGAGACGAGGCATGTTTCTTAATTGGACTTCCGAACCAAAGAACCAGGCTCAACAGGAGCCAATTTATACTTGTAAAAACCACACCCACCTTAAACAACAACCAATCCCAAGTAGGCAGCCAGAATCCTTCATTTGCATGAACTATATACAATGTAACCAATAACAGTGCAGCTATTGGGCTATAGTCAACAAATATGATTGGCCGTTGCCAGTAACATAACCAATAGTCTCGAAGGCTTTTGGAGTCTTGCTCAGACTCCAGCTCCACCAGTACATAACACCTGAGATAGCAGGTGACACGGAAGTCCTCTGCCTAAGACCCGGAGAGCTGCTGCCAGTCAAAGTAGGCAATACTGACTGTGACGACCAATGGCTGGACTCAGTAGAAGGCAGTCGCATGTCTTCCCGTGATGTCACTGGGACCAACCAACAAAGCCACATCCATAGCTGGTTTCTGCGGCAAAAACACATATTTTCAGAGCTTGGGGAAAATGCATTTGGATTAAACACAGTGAGGTTGCTTCAAAATTATTCCCTTGCTGATAAAAAACAAGTATGCATTATCTTCATCATAAGAAGTAAGTTTGGATTCCTATGCTTTTACAAACTGCTTTCCAAAAGTAGAGGACGGACCACCTGGCTCTGTGTGAACCCAGTAACTGACTGTAATTCTCATGTCTGGGAAATGTACATCTTGAGTGTGAATATCTCTTGTCTTTCCATAAGCAAAGCAGATGAACCTAGCCAGGCTCTGTCAGTGTACTTCTAATGGAGCTTAGAGGAATCCTGTAAAGACCCTCCCATATATGCTATCCTTCGGTTCAGACTTGCAGTGTTAGAGAGGTTCTTTTCTTTTCAAAAACGTGCTGTAGTTACATGATTTATTTAACTCCACTCTTTTTTTTTTTGGTCCTGCACTATCAAATTGCCTTCCAAGTTTTAATTACAAATGAAATCCATCTGCTCGATCATCTTTTCTAACTGTTGTCTTGAAGAGAAATAACAATAATATTTGTTAAACACAACGCCATTAGGAAGAGTATCCCCGCTTTCTAAATGTGTGCACATTTGTTCATTGGATTTGTCATCCTGCCCTATCGCAAAGACCTGGTGAGAATTAAAACTCTTCCCAAAAGAAAGAATTAGCACATTAAAATACTTCTAAATATAAAAAGACATCAATAAAGAAGAAGAGATTGGATTTATACCCCACCCTTCACTACCCAAAGGAGTCTCAGAGTGGCTTACTGTGAGAGTCCTACAGAGTCAGTCAACAAGTGTCCTAGAGAAGGAATGCTTTATTGAGAAAGGTCTTTTGTGGTCATCTGCCGGTGCAATGATGTCACCTGGAAGTGATGTCACTGCATCAGTGATGCTCTGGTTTAAGGGCAAAAATCTATGGATTTAGGCCAAATTCACCACAGTGTCTTGCCCTCAAACCAGAGCATCACGTGTGATGTCCCCAACATGATGACATAACTTCTAGGTGACATCATTGCGCTGGGGATGTCATGCCAAGATCTGTTTGGGGGTGGAGTTTCCCCCACCAGCCAGCTGGCCGGCAGCAGGCAGAAGCCCCCAAAAGTGTGGGAACCCTTGTTGGAACCTGGGGACTGGCAACCTTAGGCTATGGGGCTTTCAGGAAAGGGAAAGAAGAAACAGTAGGGGAAATGAGATGCCTCAATGAATGTGTGTGTGTGTGTATGCGTGTGTGTGTATGAACCAAAACAGAACAAGGCTTTGCATAAATATTTATAGAGTCCACCTCTAAATTTCCAAAACCAAACAAGAAAACCTTTTTAAGACTCTCTGCTGCAGTGAATGTTTAGCTGTCATTGTCCTTTGAACAATCTCTGTAAAAAGACCACTTCATTACAAGGCTTATTATTCCACCACCCTACAAGTTGTGGGTGTGCGTGTGGCCCCCCATCATCTGAAAGCAGAGATTATGATTACAGTGAGTTCAGAAGCCTTCCCTCTCCCTCCCTCCCTTGGATATTAAAACACACAATTAATTCTCATTATCCCTTTTTGAATTCTAGCAAGGTTTCTCCAATTGAGAAACTCAGAAAGATCCACAGGGTAGCGCAGAGAATTGTGATTACTGGCTGAAACTGGGCTCTGTTTGTGGTTAGAATGACTTTATGTCGTCCTTGCAAGTTGCTATTAGCTTCTGAATTGGAGTGCAGTTGTTTTATTGAAGAGGGAGAGGGGCTCAGCTCTCTCGTTCCTTCCTCCCTAGAGCCCCTCCCCACACCGTTTCCTATTTCTGTCAAAATTTAGCTTGCCTTCTTAAAAAAATATTACTTTGTAAAACACCATGTACATTGGTAGTGTTATAGAAATATTTTAAAATCAGAACTGTATCTCCTTTTCTCCAAGGGGCTCAGGACGATATGCCTTGGTGTTGTCCCATTTTTTTTGCACAACAACCTTGTAAGGTCGGTTAGCCTGAGTCGGGGTGATTTGTCAAGGCCCAATCAAGGCCAAGTTTCCAAATCAAACTGCATTCAATGAACACACTGGGTTAAAGAAAGCAGGATAATGGCAAGTAGGCGCCACCCCAGACATGAATACTCAAGACTTTTTCAGACACTACATTTAGGGTTATCCTCCCATTATATGTGGTTGCCATTTTGTCTGCATAGGGCACCACATGTATTTCCCAGCTCCTGTAAGCACTACACAAATCACTGATTTCTGAAAGGTTTGTGTAGTGTGTACCGAAATGGAAAAAAAACCCCTACATGCTAAGCAAAAATGGTGGTCCCATTGGGAAGACAGCAAGCAGTGCACTGTTGAGAATGAAAGGCAGACGGGCAAGAGAGACTATGACTGTTATGATGATGGGGAGAATGTGATGGGGAGAATGTGGAAAAGGTGCTCCTCTCTGGATAGAGAACATCATTTACAACCAAAAGAGAAAGCGTGCTGCCTTTTTGATGTGTCAGAGATCCAGAGGAGTTAGCCGTGTTAGTCTGTTGCTGCGAAACAGTAAAAAGCCCATCAGACAAAGAGAGCTGTGTTTCTCGAAAGCTTACGCTACAATAAAGTTTGTTAGTCTTAAAGGTTGCTACTGGGCATTTTACTATTTTAATGTGTCAGCATCTCTTGATTGGAGGGTCTATGTTCAAGTGGGCTTGAGTCCCTGGACCTGGCGCCCAGATTGGCTAAAGTCCCTGGGGTCCATGTGGAGGGGGGTCTGGAAAGGAAACCTGGTCCTCTGTTTGAGATTGAACTTGCTCACCGTGTTTTGTGATGCTGAGAGCAGCTTGCACCTGTATTTGCAGTGAAGAAAGGCAGAGGGGAATGCTGCTACAGATGTTTGCAGAAGTGCCTGCGGAGGGGGGGTGTCATGCAACCAACGAAGACCAGAAATACCACGGATCGCGGGTACCTAGCCTGTAACTCTTCTTTCCCTTTATTTTGCTAGAGGTACCTACAGCCTGTCTTGTAGCTCAACCTGAGCTTGTGCCTTGTGGAAATAAAGTTGTTCAACTATGAGAGTCTGCACACTTCCTTACCCACCTGCCACAGCTACTTGGCATGCTAAAGTAATACACCCAGTAGTGTTGGCCTTGGGTGACACCATGACGGGGGGCAGCTATCAGAGAAAGGAGGGCAAGAAAAGACTTTCTGGCCCAGCTTCCTGACGGGGCTGTGAGGTGGCTAGGGAAGTCTGGGGAGAAAGTACCCTCACACTGCCTGGGCTGTTAAGCAGTCCTGCCACAGGGTGAGACTGCCCCACCACACATTGACAGCGGCGGTTCTTCATCACACACACGGTCCTAGAACAGATGGCTGGATAACTTAACATCTAAACATATAACTTCATTGTTGTAACATATGCATAAGCCTACATGGGTACATTTGAAAAGAGCTTGAGTGTAGATGGAAACCCAGACCGGCGTAGTCTAGACCAGGGGTGGGCAAACTTGCTCAGTGCAAGAGCCACCTAGAACAGGGGTGGCCAGACTTGCTTATCGTAAGAGCCGCATAGAATAAACATCAGATGTTTGAGAGCCACAAGACATGAACAAATATAACCTGCTTTTATTGGAAAATAAGCAATTTTGCTTTTTATTAACATTAAATGAGACTGACAAAAATAATAACAAAAGGGGTAAAAGCAGATATTGATAATGATATTAATTTGTCCAATGGTATTTGTTTGCTAATGATATTTAGCTTCCCCAGCTGCCCTGCCGGGAGCCACATAATATATGTGAAAGAGCCGCATGCGACTCCCGAGCCACAGTTTGCCCACCCCTGGTCTAGACGAACACATGAAGCTGCCTTCTGTTGAATCAGACCCTTGGTCCATCAAGATCAATACTGTCTGCTTTGACAGGCAGCAGCTCTCCAGGGTCTGATGGGGCATGGGGAAATTTTGTGGGGCAGCAGGGGAGGGGGAGGAGGGAGGGGGCGCCACACGCCTTCCTTTAACTCCAAGCGCGGAATTCACTGCTTGGAGTTCAGGGAAGGCGTGCAGCCAGCAGCCACCGCTCTCTCTCTCAAGATTTAAAGGGCCCTCCAGCTGATCAATGGGCCACGTGCTCCCGCTGATCAGCTGGAGGGCCCTTTTAATGTCACAGGAGGGGAGAGGGGCAGCAGCTGTTGTGAGGCATGCCTCACATTTGAGGGGGCAGAACCCCAGAATGTCCCACTGCAGCTATGGGCCTGGTCCGTATCCATGACAAACTGATAGCTCTTGATATGGCTTGGAAACGTCTTCATGACTTAGCATCCGAGAAACTAAACCCCAGGAGTCCTGTTTGGGTATCTGTTAAGAACTGAGCTAAGAGGGGCACATGTGCAAAACCTGGGGAAGACAAGCCTCCCACAAGAAGCCTCCTCGTTCTCTGTGGATTGTAGTCCCCCACATCTCTTGAGCAGATGGAGCGTCTGACCCTGTTTGCAAAGAAATTAGAGTCTGGCATTTAAAGAGGAGAGAGATCCTTGGTGTTAAATCACGTGGGTTTATTTTTAATCTAGCCATCTAAAAAGGCACCGTATTTTGGACAAAGCTGGCCAGATTTCTGGTTTTAGAGGTCCCTCCGCCATGTGGACTCCAGGGCTTAACGAACAACCACATGGAAGCATGATGTCTTTTGGAATCCCTGCCGAATGTCCAGACTGCCTCATATCCCACACTACCGCTAAAGAATATAATATTTTTGTTCCGTCTGTTCATCCAATTGCACCGATTGAGCGGTAAGGATGTTTTGCCTTTCTCCTGAAGAGTTCTTGGCAGATATCTGTAAGAGCAACGAGGAACCTGGATTACAGACAGATTTGTAAATTGCCTCTAAACCAGCCCTGTCCAAATGGTGGGTCAGAGTCCAGCCTGTATGCAATAAGAGTCTTGTGGATTGAAATCCCAGCTCCTGGCATTGATAACAAGAGAGCTCTGGCCAGTAACCTGTAAAATATCTCCAGGCGGGTGCTCAGAGTCTGACGTCTGGGATTCCTCAAAAAGCAAGGCTTGCTATTCCCCTTACAAATGTTCTTTAATTGAGTTAAGCAGAGCAATAGCATTATCTTTCATCATTTTATTTATTTATCAAATTTATACCCCGCCCTCCCAGCCAAAGCCGGTTCAGGGTGGCTTACATAAAAAGACACATCAATAACAATTATAAACATCCTAAAACCTTCTAAAACCATCTGACATTGTAAAGTGCAACTACTCATTACCGTTATTTAACAATGTTATTTAACGATGGTGGCCATATTCGATAATCTATTCTCACAGTCGGCTCATGGATCTTCCTGGCACATACATCTAATATTCTTCAGGTCATCTTGGTGTTGTTCATTTGACTGCAGTACACTTTGACTATACCCATGGAGACTGCTGGATATGTTAAGGGCGATGAAGACAAACGAAGATGTGCAAATGGCCAGGTGAAGCATATACAGCAGTAGGTGCAACACAGTGTAATGCAGAATGTAAGCGAAGAAAGACAAGGTGTGTTTTCCTTTCATCACATGGGGCGATTCATCATTGGCTGCGAACTCCGTTGTTTTAGCAAACCCACGTTAGAACAGAAATTCCCCTCTGCATTGTATTCCGCTTTCACTTTCTTTGATTGTCGGATTTTATGGTACTCTCTACACTGCATGCCACTTTCACTTTCTTTGATCATTTGGCTTTATGGTACCGTCTGTATAGATTTATGGCCATTCAGGGGTGATTTTGCAGTCAGCACGGTACCGGCCCAGGGTATCTGAATGTAGTTTTGAGCTGCACCTTTCCTCTACGCTGAGAAAATGTGGAACGAATGCCAGACGCAGAACCAATTCACACACGGAATTCACTGCCACAGGAGGTGGTGGCAGCTACAGGCATGGACAGCTTAAAGAGGGAATTGGATAAACATATGGAGCAGAGGTCCATCAGTGGCTATTAGCCACAAGGCAGAGATATAGGAACTCTCGGTCTGGGGAAAGGGATGCTCTGTATTCTTGGTGTTTGGGGGGGGCAACAGTGGGAGAACTTCTAGTGTCCTGGCCCCACTTACTGGACCTCCTGATGGCACCTGGTATTTTTGGCCGCTGTGTGACAGAGTGTTGGATGGGATGGGCCTTTGGCCTGATCCAACATTGGCTTCTCTTATGTTCTTACATTCTTAACCAGCCCCATTTTACTTTCTGTCTCTGTGTTGCAAAGGACAGGGTCTCTATACTCTGAAGCAAGTGGGTGAGGGTACACTGGCCTAAAAACATAGTGCTGTTCTGCCCTGACCTGGATAGTCCAGGCAAGACTGATCTCGCCAGATCTCGGAAGCTAAGCAGAGTCGACTCTGGCAAGTAGTTAGATGGGAGACCTCCTTGAAATACCAGAGGCGGGGGCAGGCTTTATTCAGCCACCTCTCTGAATATCCTCCAGGCTCCCCAGTCGGAATCAGTTGCCATGACTTCCAGGTGCACACATAGTCAGTCACCAGGGATTGCTATGACTTCCAGGTGCACACCTGCACATATTAAAACAAACACACACACACACACACAGTGCTGTTCTTGGACTTCCACCATCTTTAAACTAGACCATGGAAAAATCTCTCTGAAACTAACAACAAGCAGGTCACAAACGAATACAAAGATATATTGATGGGAGAAAGGAAGAAAAAAACATCTGCCCCCAGCAACTCTATAGAGAATCCCATGATGGCTCGGTGGTAGAGCATCAGCAATTCTCAGGTTCCGTCCCTGGCCTCTTCAGTCCAAGGCATCAGGTAGCAGGTGGTGCAAAAGACCTCCGCCTGAGACCCTGGAGAGCAGCTGCCAGTCAGAGTAGACAAGACGTAGCTTGAAAGGCCAGAGGTCTGACTCTGCATATGGTGGCTTCATATGTTCCCTGGCTCTTATATAGAATCCCATCCTTCATACACCCACCATATGCTGACCCTCTGGGTGGTTTCATCTCAATATCCACAGGCTCTGCAGGGCAGCTGGGACAAGTTCTGAAAAGTTATTACTCCATTCCAGTTCTGCAGCACTGTACCCGGCCCTCCCCTCTGCGCTCCTTTGGCCGCTCTAGTCTTCCTTCCTCCCCAAATGCTGTCCTTTGGTGCACTCCAGAGATGCACCAAATGCTGCAAATGGATACCCCCAATGAAAATTTAAAATCAAATTAAAAAGCAGCGTGGGGGGCACAGCGGCCAGACGCAGATATGCAGCTCCCCTTCCTCTGCGCAGGCATCTCCATTTCCCCCTTCTCCATCTCAGGCTGGTTCTGCCTCGGCTTTTCCCTCCGTTATTTTAGGAAACCCACCGTTGGAACAGAAATTCCCCTCTGCCTGGCACGCTGCTTCCATTTCCTTTGATCATCGGATTTTACGGCAGCCTCCCCACTCCATGCCGCTTTCGCGGTCTTCGATCATCGGATTTTAGGGTACCTTCTGCATAGATTCATGGCTGGTTTATGGCCGTGCAGGGGTGACTCTGCAAGTCAGTCCGGCGTTGCCCCGGGGTCTTGAGCCGCACTTTCCCCTCCCAGTTGAGAGACTGTGGCGCGAATGCCAGGGGCAGAAGCGCCCTCCCTCACACCCCTGGCCTCGGCGAGGGTTCTATGCCCACCGCCCACCTCCCACGTCACAGTTGACGTTTGGACCCTTTCTCACCTTCAGCGCTGCCCCCACGCTGCCGCCGGCCAAGCAGAGCGCAGCTGGGGAAAGGGGGAGTGACAGGCGACAGCGCGGGGGGGGGGGGCGAAGGGAGGGAGGATCGCGCGTCCACGCACCCAAGACACGAGGGGATCCCTGCCCTTCGGGGGGTCTAAGGCGTTTGCCCCCCTCATCAGAGGAATTAAGGGCAAAACGTGTGTGTGTGTGGGGGGGGGGGGGGGGGAGACCGTCCCTTTGCTTTGCGGGCGCGTGTTCCGGCTCGCCTCTGCCTTGCCACCCTCTGCCGCCGCCGCCGCTTTGCCCAAGCGCGCGCGCCCCCCTGCACAGCTGCGAGGCTGTTCCGCGCGCGGGAAGCATGTGTGCGCGCGCGTGCGTGTGCGCGCTCGCGCTCTGGGGCGTGCTCGCGCCTGCCTCTTCTGTCTACAGGTAGCAGCAGCAGCAGCAGCAGCAAAGAAGGGGGTGGGCAAAACCCCGGCAAGTCGGCTGCGGGCGCCCTCGCGGGGATGTGGAGGCGGCGGCGGCGGGGGCTCCCTTCGCTGAGGGACGTACGGCTAGGACCGCGCCTGGGTCGGCTCGGCTCCGTCTCGGCGGGCCGGCGCGTGGTGGTGCCTTTCCGGCGCTCCCCCTTCGCCTTCTCTTTTTGAGAGGCAAAACCCACCCTGGGAAATTCCTCCTCCTCCCCGGTGTCGGCAGATACCTCCCGCCTCCCGCGAATGAGCCCGGCTGGCTGTCCCCCTTCGCCTCCGACAGCCGTGGCTGCGGCCGCCCGGCCAAGTTTGTAGCGCGGAGACACGTCTCGGGAGAGGGGGAGCGAAACCCGCGACGGTCGCCCGCTCCTTTGGGGAGGTTCGGATCTAACCGCAGCGGCGCCTTCCGTAGGTCGTAGGGGACCCCTCCCCCCCCCGGCTCGGGCTCCTGGCTGGCTTGCCCGCGCCCCCCCCCCCCCCCCGATGTCTTTCCCGCCCCCTCCCGGTTCCCTTGCAAGACTCTGGGGAGCCTCTCGGGAGCTCATGGATTCTAAAGAGCCCGCTCGCCCCGCGAGCCTGCCGCCGTCGAGCCGCCGCCTGCCCGGGCAAGGCCGCTGAAGACCGGGGCCCGCCGCCGGCAAAGCCCTGCTGTCAACTTCGCCTCTTCCAAGTCTTTCTGGTTTGCAGAGCAGGTCCGGAGGACGAGGAGTTGGAGGAGAAGGTAAGCGGGCGGATCGCCGCCCTTTCCCCCGACGCCGCCGTGCTGCTCCCTTGGCTGTCACTTGCCCTTTTTCTTTCCCTTCCCCGCGCCTGGGTGTCCTCGCCAAGCGGAGAGGCGCTTTTTCCCCCGGGGCGGGGGAGGAGGAGGAGGAGGAGGAGGTGGAGGGAGAGAGAGAGAGAGAGAGAGAGAGAGACGGTCCTCTGTGCCTTTCTCTCTCCGGATGCCTTTGCTTCCCTCTGCATCTTGATTCCCCCTCCGCCCCGCCCTCCTTCCCTCCCGTCTTCGGAGTTTATGTCTGCTCTCCACTCCCGTTTTGTCTACATTTGGGGAGAGCAGGGGTTGCCAAGGCGGGCTCCGAGGAAGCAGACCTCGCTCCCCTCCCCCCTTTCTAGGGGGGGGGTGCTTCCTCGCCCCTCCAGCAGTCTGTGCCAACACAGCACACCCACAGCACCCCTAATGCCCCCCCACGCATATCCCCCCCCCCCGACCCTGCCTTTTCCCCCGCCCTGGAGAACTTCAGGAGTGGAACTAAAAAGTATTGCTGTTATTTAATAACGCCCCCCTCCCTCCAAGGTATTCTCCGCTGCTTGGGAAGCCGATCAGTTTGGAAGAGCCCTTTCAGCGGTGTGAAAGAGGATGGAAGAAACTGGCTTGACTTGGATAAGGAAGGGAGTGAGGTTAGACTGAGCAGGGCTTTGATGGCCGGTTTTTGTGGGGGCTCTGGAGGCATTTCACCTGAGCCCATCTCTGCTCCAGAAATCCGGGAGTTGCATCCATCAGAACAGGGAAGATTTTGCAGCTTGCAAAAGTCCCACCCTTTAACCTTTTTCTCACGCCTTCTCTGCCTTTGAAAGGTCTGGATTCTTGAGTCCTGCCTCGGCCAGCAGCCCCTCTGAATGCAGTCTTCATGCTGTGTTTCACCTTGCTTGGACACTTTAGTGAAGCGCTCCATAATAAGGGTGTGTGTGTGTGTGTGTGTGTGTGTGTGAGAGAGAGAGAGAGAGAGAGAGAGAGATTATGAAGGATAGAGGAAAGTCATGTGTTGGCAGAAAGGGAGGACCAAAAGAGGAAGGAAAACCCAAGGAGGTATTAGTGCCACGATGGAGCTGGGTTGGTGAACCTTCTGAGCCCAGGGCTAGTTAGTTATGGGCAGCTGACAGATGAGTGGGTGAGGGAGCCAGGAGGACGGGGAAAGAAGAGGATGTAGAAATATCAAGGGTCCCGGCAAGTCAGAAGCAGAGGGGGTGGATCGAAGAAAGATCCTCTTTCCCCATTGGACAGAAATGATTGGTGAGCTTTGCAGCCACACAAGGTTCTTCATCTGGCGTGGCTTTTGGGAACAAGCAGTTGAAATGAAATGGATCTGTTGTTTTATCTGGCTAAGCACTGTGTGTGTGGGGGGGGGTGTCAGTCAATTAAGCAGAGAGAGAGAGAGAGACTGAGGGTGTGTATCTGTGCATTTGAGTACATGTGTGTCTGTGGGTATTGAAAAGCTGGCTACAGGTTGCAAAAGCATTCTACATGAAGAAACCGTATTCACTTTGGCTCATGTCTTTTATCTGATGGACACCAAACACAATCATGTTTGTATTTCCCTTTCTATTATCTCCCCCCCCCCCGAGAGAAACGACTTCTTCCCAGGTTATTTTTTAAGGTTAGTTTTCGTCTGCTCTGCATTATAAGAAGGCAGCTATGTTCTTGGTTAGACTGCTTGGAGGCAGTCCAAAACACTGAAGAACAGTCATAAGTCCTTCTTCTGTCTGGGTGAGCTGCAGGGTGGGTGAGAAGCGTAGTAAGAGGGAGGATGGAGAAGAGAATGATGGGAAACACCTGGGTGACATATCTTTGCATTGGAAAGAATAATTTGAATTGGAATTAACTTTCCACGGATTAGAACTGTACGCTGTGAAGTTATTAGAGCTCAGTGCAGGGAAAGGTTGTCAGAAAAGAAATTAGGCTTGGCCTCCCAACCATAAAGATCCTTGGTCTCCATTAGTATGCTTTTTGGGCCACATTTTATATCCCAGGTTCATACTGGGGAAGGAGCAAGACTTTTTAGCAAATAGCTAATTGCAGAAATATTCTGCATTTTACGAGGTTTTAATGGGGTCCTTTTTGTCTCATGAAATAAAACCTCTTTGTGCTAATAAAGAAGACTGCTCCTATCACAAATGACTTCTGCTCCTCTCTATGGATAAATGTTAATCTTTTTTTAAAATGTGTCTCTTTCTCCAATAGTTAATTGCCATGAACAATTACTGAAAGGTTCTTGTCCATAAAGGTGTCATGAAGAAATGGTAGATGGCATGTGATCACAGATCTTTTGCTCTATTTTCTTTTTTTTAAAAATGTTTTGTCATTGGATAACCGACTGGAACCTGAGTACGGAGGACACATTTGATGGGAAGGCACATGCTAATTGGGAGTAGGGGTGATTGTGTGTGTGCTCATACTCTGGAAGGGGGGGGGGGGAACTCTGAGCATAAATGTTGTCCTTGGCTCAGACAAGGAGCTAAGTCACCTGGAAGACTGGTTAAGCGACTTAATGCTAAAAAACCAAGCTGGAATCACCATTCGGACTGTCTGATTCCATGTTTAGATTAAATTGGGGGGGGGGGAGTGAAATGTAGTCGGAAGCCTGCCGGTTCTGTTGTTAGCCTTTGCAATCCTCTTAAATAAAAGCAGGAGCTGTTGCACTCAGTTTTTCAGCAGAATATATTTAATGTTCCTGCAGTGCTGGGGGAAGTGATGATGCTGGAGATTTTTAATATCTGTGTGTGTGTGTGTGTAAGCGTAAACACACACACACATGTTCCATCCCTGTTGCCTCTCTTCATGTTGTCTTTACACACGGGATTGGCTCCTTTTTTTTAAAAAAGTCCATTATTTGCATTTAGAAAAGAAACCGGGTGGGTAGGAAAATGGAATGTCGCTGTTCAGACAAATTGGGGAAGCTGCAGCTGCTGAAGTTTCAGTCGGGCGTTCCTTCTCCCCCACCAAAGGAAAGAATCCTGGCAGTTGCCCAACAGAGCAAACCTAAGCAAGTCTGCTTAAGAAGTCAACCCAATTTTAGTCAGTGGGACTTACTTCCAGGTAAGTCTTAGGATTGCAACCTAAGTTGCCCCCCCCAAAAAACCACCCTCTTCCTCGCCTCTTTAGAATACTCTGTAGCTGATGCTTGCAACAACATTTGTGCATCTGATTCCCCCTGATCATTTGTTTTAAATATATCACGCCATGTTTCGGCTGGAGTTCCATTTAACAGTATCGACAAATCATTCATTGTAGGAAAACATCATTAGAAATGTAGGCTCCATTCATCACATGAGCTCTCCAGGCCACTGGGTATTGAATATAATTAATCAATGAAACTAATTTCTTAACTAGAGAATTACCTTGTAGCTTTTCGGTGAAATATTTATGTAGCTTCTGATAACAGGTAGCAGAGCCGCTCGTGGGGTCAGGGGCTATTCTGCCTGAACGGAATGGTTGATATTTAGCCCTTAGGAAATAATCTGTGCATATTATGTGGGCTGTAGTCTTCAAAGTGTTTACTCTAGCATAGAATCTCTTTTTTAATGGAGCTGTCTACAAGGAAATCCCTGGTTCAGCTCTTACCTCTGCCATAAACTCATCCAAGTGGTTGCAGATAAGCCAGTATTTCTTCACCTGCAGTATTTTGTATAGAGCTATAAAAGGCAGTTCACATTCTGGTGTGACCAACAGAAACCAGGAAGAGCCTGTGCAAACGTAAGCCGGCAGCAGGGACAGGGAGCAGGCTTTGCACCCATTAAGCAGAGGGCTGCCATTCTTTTCACATGAAGAGGGGAAAAAAATAATGCAGTTCTCAGCTTCTTATGTCAGTTCCCTAGGAATAGGAAACAGACCAGGTCTGGCCCACTCCTTATGCAACTTGGCAGGAAGACAGGGGAAAAGATCTTGGCATCTCCTCACTATCCCATTAAGCACTGAGATGGTTGTTGTGGTTGCATCTAAACAAGGGATAGGAGATGCCTAGAGTTGACTGTAGGATTGCCAAGTCCTAAAGTAAGTTCTGCCGCCTAGATACCTTCTGGCCCTGCTGGTGGACCTCCTGATGGCACCTAAGTTTTGGCCACTGTGTGACGCAGAGTGTTGGACTGGAAGGGCCATTGGCCTGATCCACCATGGCTTCTCTTGTGTTCTTATGATAGTGCTTGCACCTTGCTTGGTCCTGGAAACAGAGCCCACAAAATCATCCTGCTCACCCAGCGTGGAGGACAGACTAGGGAAGCTCTTTGAGTGAGCAAGGGGAAAGGGCCTCCTTCCTCACTGGCTACTTGGCAAAAAAAAAAAGAGGCTGTGCTCTGGTAGCCCAGCCTAGCCTGTTTTTGTCAGAGCTTGGAAGCTAAACCAGGGTTAGCCCTGGTTCATACTTGGATGGGACCACCAAAGAAGACTGGGGTTGCTATGCAGAAGAATGCAGTGGCAAACCACCTCCACTCACCTCTTGCCTTAAAACCCCCATGGTTCTGGGGCCACAATAAGTCAGTTGAGAATTGATGGCACAGAATTGTTTTTATATGATAAACATAACATATAATTGGCAATTGGGAGGGGAACAGCGAAGCCCCACAACTGCGTTGTTCAAGGGAATTCCCCTTTCGTAGACGTTGCTGCTTGTCATGAGTAGGGTTGTCAGCAGTGTTCCCTCTAAACTAAGATATTGTGAGCTAGCTCACAGTTTTTTAGCCTCTGGCTCACACATTTTTGTCTTAGCTCAGGAAGGATGGCTCCAGAGCAAACTAATTTATGCAGCAGCCAAATCGCTCACTCACAACTTTAATGCCAGTAGCTCACAAAGTAGAATTTTTGCTCACCAGACTCCACAGCTTAGAGGGCGCATTGGAGGGAACATTGGTTGCCAACTCCATTCCTGTGCATTCCTGCCCAAAAATAGCCCTGGGGAAGGCAGGTTTTGGGAGGGGAGGGACATCAGCAGAATATGTTACCATAGCATCCACCCTCCAAAGCAGCCATTTTCTCCAGGGCAACTGATCTTGGTCGTCTGGAGATCATAAAATCATAGAATCACAGAGTTGGAAGGGGCCATACAGCCCATCTAGTCCAACCCCCTGCTCAATGCAGGATCAGCCTAGAGCATCCCTGGCAATAGTAATAGTGGAAGATCTCCAGGTGCCACCTGGAGAGTGGCAACCCTAGTCATATGGCATCAACCTGCCTGGGCCTGATTGTAGGTTAGGCATTCTTCAGTCCTGGCAGGAATAGTTTCCAAATCATGCTCCTGAGCTTTGTGCTGGGTAGAAACCTCTAAGTGCATGTGTGCTTAAATGAAGTCTTTTTGTTTTGTTTTTGTTTTGCTTTTTATTACAAGGTGTAGTGTGACCATCATAAGAAAGCTGGAGCGCATTCTCTAGTGTGTAAAGTGCCCAAGTATACAGAAATGGCCGTTCCTTAACTGATTCTTGTCCAAGCCTTCCTTTGAAAACTTCCCAAGGAAGTACATGCCGTAGCCAGCCTGTGAACCATGTTCAGTTGTTGAGCTGCTCTTTAACAATTTCCATTAAAAATGCCCAAGTAATGGTTCCACGCTGTTGCCTCAGTAAGTAAACCCCATGTGCTCTTTGCGTTGTGAACACCGACGTGCTGGGTGGGAGGGAAGGGAAACTGTGCCTAATACTGGCAGAATAACGATATCAGTAGGACACTGTTAAGAGCACAACAGGGTCTGTATTCTCTTCCTTCAAATGGAGCCTACTCAGCTCTCTCTCTCTCTTAGACAATTGGTGCTTAAAGATGAAATCCTCGAGGTTTTGGTGCTTGTAAATGCTGCAGTGCCCAAAAGATCCTTAAATGACAGTGAATTTGCAAGCAAATACTGGAGTTCAAGAGGTCAGTTTTGCAGTTCATTACTGCATTGGGAACATTGCTGATCTAGGTGTATGGTAAATTAAGTCTCGTAAGGATAACTTCTGGTAGAGGTAAAATATAAGTCCCCTGTTTGCTGTTATGATGAAGCTAGCAGCGGAAGCCAGAAAAGACCACGTAAGAGAAGGCCTGCACTATCTGTGGCCTGCTGAGCTAAACGTAGCCCACCAGCCTCGAATTTGTGCTGAACATTTGGTCTCACACACGCACTCTTTGCTTTTGTAGGCAGGCGGCGAAATCAAGAATTTATCGAGTGGCAAACTGCCATGCATGGTTTGCTTGTGTCAGTTGTGCTTATTTGGGTGAACTGTAAGTAGTTGCATGTCAGCCTGTGATACGGGGATTTAAAGTTTCAAAATAAAGTATAGTCTAGATATTGCTCTGCACAGAAGAGCTTCTCCCACACCCACTCATTCGCAGATGGAATCATCACTGGCATTCAGACTGGGATGGACAGTGCTTTGCACTTGAGTGGTACCTTGATATGAGCCTCTCGGAATCCTTTGCGATGTGGGTAAGTATCATTGGACGAGTTGGTTAGACAGTGTTGTTGATGCAATGAACATGAAATTAAGTAAACTCTGGAGCACGATGGAAGACAGGAGGGCCTGGCGTGCTGTGGTCCATGGGTCCAAAGAGTCGGACTCGACTGTGTGACTGAACAACAACAGCAACAAATCATTGGACGGCTGCCTTACTGATGAAGGAATTACAACACTAAGTAAACTGCACACTTGTTATCTGCATGGGCTGACTTTTGCACATTGTTCTAGGTGCTGCTGTTGATTTGTAAACTGTGCCCCCAGAAACCACACAGAGTCCCTTGGAGGACGCCCTGGATGTGAAGACTAATTGAGAGTTGGTTTCACTAGTGTTCACAGTGATTTTTCTCCTCATGCAGCATAAAGCTGCATTCAGAATTGCGCTCTCAGTTCATGTGGAGCAACAGGAAGGCCAAAGAGACCTGACTGGTGCCTCCCATCCTATATTTTTAAAAACTTATCTAAAACATTTGTGTTATGCGCTTGCGTGCCCAAGGCTGCTTAGGGCAGATAACTAAAAACAATATGTAATTAAAAATGTATAAAAACATAACAAAAGCAAACCCAGTGGTAAAACAGTTTCAGATAGACCAATTTTAAATAAGATATGGGGATAGAGTAACAGTTTTAAAGCAACGTGAAAGAATTAAAAAATATTATAACAGCAGAGTGACTAAGGAACAATATACACGTGGATAGGCGATATAGTAGTGCAAACGAAGCAATCTGAGGTTTAAAAAAATATATCCAATCCCCCAAAGGGATAAATTAAAATTGACAATGGGAAAGTATCTAAACGTTTAGGGGGAAATTGTCTGGAAGCTAAAGGACAACAAATTTGATGCCAGAGGAACTTCAGTAGGGAAGGAGTTCTAGAATTCTGATGCCACAACAGAGGAGATGCTGCTTCTGGTTTGGAGTAGTGGTTAAGTGCGCAGACTCTAATCTGGGAGGACCGGGTTTGATTCCCCACTCCTCCACTTGTAGCTGCTGGATGACCTTGGGCAAGCTATAGTTCTGTCACAGCTGTTCTTTCAAGGATGGCTCTGGAAAGAGCTCTCTCAGCCCCACCTACCTCACAGGGCGTCTGTGAGGGGAGGGGAAGAGAAAGGAGTTTGTAAACCGCTATGAGTCTCTGAGTGAAGGGCGGGGTATAAATCCAATCTCCTCCTCCTCCTCCTTTTCCTCCTCCTCCTCCTCTTCTTCTGGTTGCCAACTTCTAGGTGGGGCCTGAAGTTCTCCCAGAAATACAACTCCAGACTAAGCAGAACAGTTTCCTTGGAGGAAATAGTGGCTCTCCAAGGGCAGATGCCATTGCATACCATCCTTGCTGAGCAATCTTCCTTCCACAAACTGCACCCTCCCTGGACATCACTCCCAAAGCTCCAGGATTTCCCCCAGATGGAGATGGGAATCCTACTTCAGACAGTGGAGATACACAGGCAGGACATCTCAGGCTGCTGCCTACAGATTGGGATATCCATAGAGATTTGGGAGCAGTGCCTGGGGAGCGTAAAGCTTGGGGAGGGAGCTCAGCAGGGATGGGATGTTATAAAGCCCATCCTCCAAAGCTGCCATTTTGTCCAAAGGAACTGATCTCTGCAGTCTGATCAGCTGTCATTCTGGGGAAGCTCCAAGCCTGCCTAATGGCTGGTAACCCTAAAAATCTTGTATAAAACAAGACTTGTGCGCCTTAATGGTTAACAATCCCTCAACAGGTACAAGGATTTCTAAATAGACCTGAAAAAGGTTTCCTGATTATAGTAAGTCGAAAAGGGCTAGTTTAGCCTCATCCATAACTAAAGGCAGGGCTATTTTTGGGCAGGAACGCACAGGAACAGAGTTCCAGCTGGCTCCTGAGTTGGCCACACCCAGCAGGAGCCAGTCTGGTGTAGTGGTTAAGTGCGTGGACTCTAATCTGGGAGAACCGGGTTTGATTCCCCATTCCTCCACTTGCACCTGGCTGGATGACCTTGGGCAAGCCATAGCTCTGTACCAGCTGTTCCCTCAAGGACAGCTTGGGAAAGAGTTCTCTCAGCCCCACCTACCTCACAGGGTGTCTGTTGTGGGGAGGGGAAGGGAAAGGAGTTTGTAAGCCGCTCTGAGACTCTTAAGTGAGTGAAGGGCGGGATATAAATCCAATCTCTTCTTCTTCTTCTTCTTCTTCTTCAGGAACTCATTAGGATTGGCTACATTAGGAGTATGTGGCCTAACATGCAAATTAATTCCTGCTACAAAAAAAGCCCTGGGTTTTGACAACAAACAAGGTAAACAGAATAAGAAGCAAAAGGTGGGTGTGGCTAGATGTCCACTCTTCTGGTAACATGGGGGTGTGGCCTAATATTCTAATAAGCTGGGCTGTCAGTGGTGTGGCCTATTATGCTAATGAGTTTCTGCTGGGCTTTTTCTACAAAAAAAAGCCCTGCCTAAAGGATAGGATTGCCAGCTCTGGGTTGAGAAATACATGGAGATTTTTGGGGCAGAGCCAGAGGGGGGTGGGGTTTGGGGAGGGGGTGGGCCTCAATGGGCTATATTGCTCCAGAGTCCACCTTCTGAAGTAGCCATTTTCTCCAGGTGAACTGACCCCTGTACCACCCAGCCAGTAAACAAACTCAAGAGACTACTGCATCTGGTCTTGAGTAAAGGATGCATTATTCATCTGGCCCAACTCTGGGTTGGGAAATACCTGGAGATTTTGGAGGCGGAACTTAGAGAGGGTGGGATATGGGGAAGGGAGTACAATGCCATAAGAGTCCGCCTCGAAAGCAGTCATTTTCTCCAAGGCAACTGATTGGGATATTCTAGAGCTCAATTGTAATATCAATTGTATTCTAGAGCTCAATTGTAATACCATGAGATCTCCAGGCCCCACCTGGAGAATTGCAACCCCCAAAGAGCAATTATTCTTGTTATGAAACTTATTCTGAGAATGGTCTTGTGACTTTGAGGTGTTTTAGCCCATCTTCTTTAGTATCAAATTTCCATGAATGACCAGTTCTGGATGTCCAGAAGTGTCAGCTGCATAGTTCAATGATAAATATTCCACTCCTCATTATTCTACAGAGTTCCAGGTAGTCTACAGTTTAATATCACCTTGCAACTCAGGATATGTCAAGTGTGCAAAGAAAAAAAAATCTAAGAACAATAGATGTAATTCAGATTTTAATGGGAGAGCTTAGAAATATGCTTCAGTCACTTTCATTTAAGTTGAACCTTCTCCCGATTTTGTCTGTCTGTCTACCACCCATTCTAATCCTCTGGGGGTTTTTTGGTCTGCTTCAAACATTGTGTATGGAATTCACTTCTGGAAGATGTGGTAATGATAACAGGCTTAAACAGGTTTAAAAGAGGACTATATAGGTTCATGCGAAAGAAGTATTTTAATGGCTGATTACTGTGATGGGTAAATGAAAGATCCACGTTCAGAGGCAGTGCACATCTGAACACTATTTTTTTGGGGGGGGGAACCACAGCAGAGGGAAACTGTTGTTTAATTGCTCGTTTGTGGACTTCTCTGAGGCATCTGGTTGGCCACTGTGAGAAACAGGATGCTGAACTAGGACCTTTTGATCTGATCCAGCAGGACTTCTCTTATTTATTTATTTATTTTTACTAATCAGTGGATCCACTCATATTAACGCATGGTACCATATTTCATGGGTCAAAGTGGAGAGTTTCAACGGGGAACCTGAGGTCTAGTTCAAGAGCAAACTGGAAAGGAAAAATGCCCCTTGAGCAAGTCAAGCTGAACTGCTCCTGCTGTACTACAAGCCAGCATTACAGGGCTGCTCAGCTCAGTGGTCCAACAGTAGGCTTGCCCATGGCATCATTCCCCAAACTGGAAACAGGAGGTGGTTGGTGAGCTGAGACAAACAGCCATGGCTGGTGAGAGGTCTGGGCCCAAGTGGCCACTGAGTTGTTGGCTCTGCTTGCTCCTGGCCACCCGTGGCCCACCAGGAAATTTCCTGGTAAGTTAAATGGCCAGTCTGCCCCTGGTCTATTTCCCTAGCAGCAGAAGGATATAAAAGTTACCTTGCTGGATAATAGCTGACTTTTTAAATGCTTACTTTATAGCAGTGGTCTCACAAACCCTTTGATAGCTGCTAAGATCAGGGCAAGGGCCAGGTCTACTTTTGGGCAGGAACACACAGGAACGGAGTTCCGGCTGGCTCCTGAGTTGGCCACACCTACAACCAAAACCTCTGGCATGTGTGACTACAGAGCACGCTGCCCTCCCCACGTTACACACAAGAGGGAAAGGCCGCATGTTAAAATGCCATCATTCCCTCTGGGGAGCCCCTCTGGATTTCCTTGTCAATTTCATGCCCCAGCTGAGAGTGAAATTGACAAGGAAAAGCCTCTCTCTGCCTTCTCTAGCTGACATGTGGCAGCTGGAAAAGGGCAGGCAGAGAACCCAGGCACATTGAAAATGCCTTTCTTCCCCAGCCCCCCGACTAATATGCTAATGAGCTGTGCCGTCAGGGGTGTGGCCTAATATGCTAATGAGTTTCTGTGGTTGGGTGTGGCCTATTATGCTAATAAGTTCCTGCTGGGCTTTTTCTACAAAAAAAGCCCTGCCAAAGTCCATCTAGTTCCATCAGTAGCCAATCACATCCCACTAGAAACTCAAAAGAAGGGCATAGTTGTAATGGTCATTCCCCTGTTCATTCACCCTCTCGCCCAGTCTTGTAATCAAAGCTATGTTGTGTTTCAGTATGGAGGTTTGATGTTGCTACTGTGGCTTGTAACTGGTAAGTCAGGTCCCAGTATTCATGTGGATGTTCTTTTCTCATGAATACTACGTCCTTGTGGCTAGGTCCTAAATTCTGCCTTTGATACTCAGGACAGAGGCCGTAGGGAATCATACGGAAGTGGTAATGGATTGCTTGGCTCACTCACCACCACCAAGGGGGGGGGAGCCATGGTGGGGAGAAGATTTGCTGCTGATGTTTGGAAGCCTGTTGTGTGTTTGATCCTGACATAGTGTGGACCCTTTCCTTAAATCCTTCCTATTTACTTTACTTGTTTTTTTGTGTTAATTGCTGTCAAGTTGCTTCCGACCTGTGATGCAGGGCTGCCCTGGAACTTACTCTGGAAGCTTCAACTGGTCCAGAATGCGGTGGCATAATGCCATAGAGTCCACCTTCCAAAGTGGCAATATTCTCCAGGTGAATGCTGCGGAGAATGCTCCCTCTAAGCTGCGGAGTCTTGTGGGCAAAAATTCTACTTTGTGAGCTACTGGCATTAAAGTTGTGAGTGAGCAATTTGGCTATTGCATAAATTAGTTTGCTCTGGGGCCATCCTTCCTGAGCTACGACAAAAATGTGTGAGTCGGAGGCTAAAAAACTGTGAGCTAGCTCACACTAACTCAGCTTAGAGGGAACAGTGGAACTTGCTATCCCAGGAGATCTCCAGTTACCACCTGGAGGCTGGCATCCCTAGAAAGAGGGGACCCCCCAGGAACAGAATTTTGGGAAGCATTTCAGGCTGCTGAAAGAGAGAGTAGGCGGGAAAATTGTGATGTTTGGGCCACAATAGTTTTGCCCATGGAAATACCTAGTCTGGATCCAAGCCTGGGCAATGGGGGTATGGAGACTGAAAAAGAAAGACTGTTTGTGCTTTTCATTAACGTTGAGAAAATGAGCAGTAAACAGCAATTGGCCATATCCTGTTACTGCTTGGTGGGACCAGGCGACATATTCTTCTTTCCATTTTGGTTGAAATAATAGGATTTTCAAAATGTCTTCAAGTTCATGTATGCAATAGAACTCCAGTGCAGTCTTTTATAATAAAGCCATCCTTCTCACTCAGAAGGCGAAGCTGAGATTTGTAAGTCTGCTAAGTGCCTAGAAATGTCTAGTTGCAGCCTTGTGCACATTAATTTGTAGTAATAACACAATTATAATGTAGGATTTCAGTACAGGCCTCTTGGCTGCAAACCAAATGCTCCAGCTGTTAGACCACGCTGGGTCTTCACAGTCACAAGTGAAGACGGAAGTAACATTTTAAATGTGATAGAACAGGGGTGTCAAACATAAGGCATCCAGGGCTCTTACGTGGGCTGTGAGCAACCAGTGCAAGGGGTGGGGAGTGGACAGAACCACTCCGACTATGGTTTCAGCATGGCAGAACAACCTTGTCCGCAGCAGTCAAGCAGCATTGGGAGCATCTGCCCAGTGCTGCACTGCTGGCTCCCCAGTCCACCCATATGGGTTTTCCTTTGTACCCCCCTCCCAGCTCATGGGCCTTGCGGTAAGGATACACCAAATTAAGAGCTTTTGATAAAGTGTGCATGCACGTGAACGCTCATACATTGAACAAACCTTTGTTGGTCTTAAAGGTGCCATTGCACTCTAAATTTGTTGTCCTTTATACAGTTTACATCTCCAATACCTAGCATTATGTTTTCTGGCACATGTGGCCTGGCCCGATAAAGTAACATATATGTCAGATCTGGACCTGAACAAATTAGTTCAATACCTCTGTGATAGAACAATGAGGTATAGAACATACACATTGAGGTATTTATTCTAAGGCATTTATCTTTAGCGGAGTAAATATGTGTTCATATTTCCAGGCTGACCACCAGGCAAACCTAGGAGATTGCCTAGGGGGCCAGAGAGGCACCAAAAAGGCAAGAGGAGTCTCTTCTACTGTCTTAAAAAGAAGCTTCGCATTAACTGGCATCTAGAATCTCTGTATTCATGCAGATCGTCTGTAGTTGCCATGATGGGACACGGAAGGCTTTAGAAGAGCTTATTTATTTTTAATTTTACATGGTTCATTTTGAATGTCCAATAAGGAAAATTTCACTCCGGTCTTCTCACTTTTCTCACTGTTGAATGAGGTGGAGCAGGGTGCCAAAGTCATAGTTCATTTAGGGGGCCCCCTCCCCACATAAGCTTGGGCCAGCCCATTGCTCAAGCACAGTATGATGGAGATAGCATGAATACCTATTAGCTGTCCTGAAAACTCTCAGAATGCAACAGTTGTGCGTGCGTTCCAAACCGAGGGGAGGTGCTGTGGTTTGGTGTCAGAGCGCATGTTTTGCTTACTCGTGGCCTCAGGTTCTATCCCACGAACACACAAAGCTGCCTTATTCTGAAGCAGGCCACTGGTCCATAAAGGTCAGTACTGTCTACTCAGACTGGCAGCGGCTCTCCAGAGTCTCAGGCAGAGAAAGGTCTTTCACATCACCTACTGCCTGGTCCTTCTTTAGCTGGAGATGCTGGGGATTGAGCCCTGGACTGTCTGCATGCCAAGCAGATACTCTGCCACCCAGCCATGGTATTTCCAGTTAAAAGATAACAGGAGCAGGTGTCAAGAAAGACCTTTCTCTGCCTGAGCTAAAGTAGTGTATTTATTTATTTACTTCATTATAGACCACCTTTCTTACTGACTACAATTGCCAGCCTCCAGGTGGGCCCTGGAGATCTCCCAGAATTACAGTTTCTCTGTAGGAAATGGCAGCTTTGGAAGGCAGATTCTATGGTATGCTATGAAGTCTAGGAGAAAAGAAGGCCTGGAATCACATTACATCCCTGCAGAGCTTTGTTCCCCCCCCCCCAAAAAACAAGCCCCCTCCATCATCTCCGGGCTATGCAGTTCCTCAATTGAAGAGTGCTCGGGGACTAGGATTACAGAATTGGATGACAATTGGATAGCCAAGGCTTCTTATATGTTATGCACAAGCCAACTGTACAGTAAGACCTTTATCAGAGCCAACCAAAATATCACAAGTAGTGCCAAGTTTTTGTGATCCCCAGAATGTTGTTTTATGTTAGATGTTAAAACAAAAGGGGGGGGGATGTTTTGGGGTGCATTGGAACCCCAAATGTGCAGGCTGTGCTTAAACGGATCAGAGAAGAAGAGGAGATTGGATTTATACTCTGCCCTTCAGTCGGAGTCTCAGAGCAGTTTACAAACTCCTTTCCCTTCCCCTCCCCACAACAGACACCCTGTGAGATAGGCAGGGCCAAGATAGTTCTTTCAAGAACTGCTCTTTCCAGAATAGCTCTGACAGAACTATAGGGCTTGCGCAAGGTCATCCAGCAACTGCATGTGGAGGAGTGGGGAATCAAATCCAGTTCTCCCAGATTAGAGTTTGCACACTTAACAATTACACCAAACTGTATGATGTAAATGGTGGTGGTAGTTGGACTAGGGGGTTGGACTAGATGACCCCTGAGGTCTCTTCCAGCTCTGTGTTTCTATGAAGAAGCAAAGAAAGAAAGAACTGTAAGGCATTACAGTGATGAGCTAGCTGAGTCAATGGACTAACTCATTATGAAGGAGTTTTATACATTTATTGTACCCTCATTAAAGTGTTGAACCTTAGAAGACAAACTATATTAGATGTTCCCGCTTCCTACCCAGAACTCCCGATGTGTTAGTTGGCCCCTATACACCTTGACGAGGTCCCAATATGCACTGACATCATAGCATTGTGGAAGGTTAGGCCAATTCCTTCCCCATGATCCTGCATGGGCAGCATAGATAAAGAAGCAGGCACATTGCAGATAACATTTGCCCCCCTATCTGGGCTGAAATCAGGCTGTGAGGATCATCTTCAACCAGGGAAATGGCGAGGAGGTAGAACACGGAGGGATGCTAGTCTCCATGTGGGACCTGGGGATCTCCTGGAGTTACAGCTCATCTCCAGACTACAGAGATCAGTTCCCCTGGAGAAAATGGATACTTTGGAGGGCGGACTGTATGGCATTTCACCCCACTGAGGTCCCTATTCTCCTCAGGCTCCATCCACAAATCTCTAGGGGTTTCCCAACCCGGATCTGTCAACCCTAGCCCCCATCTCCCACTGGTGTCCAGGGGACCTGACAACCCTAGATGGAAGAGCTAAAACCTCCCCTTTGTTATGGTCATGGTGCCAAATCAGATCTGCTCTCCCACCTTGTGGCTATTGTTTTAGGTCCAAATAACCTGCCAGGAGTTCCAGTTAGGGTTGCCAAGGTTGGAAAACTTCTGAAGATTTGGGGACAGTGCTTAGGGAAGGGGAGATTGTGGGAGGAGAGGGACCTCAGCAGGGATATGATGCCATGCCCCACCCTTCGATGATGCCATTTCCTCCAGGGGAACTGTTCTGCTTAGTCTGAAGATCAGATGTAATTCCAGGAGAACTCCAGACCCCAACTGGAGGTTGGTAGCCCTTACTGCAGGATGCTGTTGTTGTCCCAAGGAACTTGGCTTTCCTTGAATTACAGATCAGATGCATTCTTTTTTCCAGTCTTCTTACTACAGAACAGTATTTCATAGCACAAGGGAATTAATATCCACAGGCCTGTTGGCTATTGTGCAGTGAGCTTCTTCCTCGTTCTTTTAAAAGTCAGTGGGAAGTACGCAGTTTTGAGACACCCGGAGCTGACAAAAATTTTTACGAAGTGTCATCCAAATGAACACGTTAAGATTTATTCTTTCTTTAAAGTTTCATGTCATTAATTTCTGTAACTCGGCAGACTTTAAAAGTTCAGATGAAAAATAAGTTAATGCAATTACACTCTTTTAAGGGCTGCACATTAGCTGGCAATGTTTGATGTTGACTATTTGTCTCCTCTTTTTGTGTTCAGCAATTTCCTTCTGCAGAATCAACTTATCTGGCTGTTTTCAATAAAAGTCTCACCTCCAGCTGAGAGACGTTTAACTTTTTTTTAAACTTTAAAAAAGAACTAGGGGTGAGAAAAAAACCCCTCTGTGCCTCTAATTAAGCATATTTATTAGAAATTAAAGTTAAAAGGGGGCTTAACTGCTGATGGAACTCCAAAGAAAACCGTAACTGCTGATGAAACGCCAAAGAAAACCATGTTGTTAAATTGGTGGTACAGTGAAAATGAAAAGTCACTCAGTTAGGGGAGAGGAGCTTTTAGATCCGTTCCACCAAGTGTATTGTTAGTTATGGCTCATATTCCAGGGGCACTTGGAAACTCTAAAACCCATCAAATCACTGGGCTAAGATGTGTGCAAATACCTAATGCATGTTACTCCACTGACCACAACCTTTCAGGCTAAGAGATGGGGAGGTAATAAATATCCAGGAGGGAGACTGGAAGCATGGAATGTAGCCCATGTCTAATTTCAGGTTTTAAAAATCACCTTAACTCCAGTTTAAGGTGTCAAACTGTAAGCTTGTGGGTAGGGGGGACTGAAATATTTACTCAAGATACCCTTAATTACAGGATGTTAATTCCTCCAAATACATACTACAGCAGAGGCATTGAACACATTTGTTACGAGGGCTGGATCTGATATAAATGTCACTTTGTTAGACCAGGCCATATGTGCCGTAAAATGTAACATGAGGTACTGGAGATATAAACTTTATAAAGATGATTTAAGATGCCGAATGGCAATAGGAGGCTTGATTGGATTAGGTGTGATATGCAGAGGAATAGTAGGCCTGGAGATATCAGCACTGATAATGAGACAGGAAACCCAGGTCTCAGTTTGGTGCAGGAGGTTTCAGTCCAGGAGGATGTAAAGAACAAATGGAAATAAGTCTGAAGGAAGGAGCAGTGAATCATGAAAGCACATGCCCTACCACAAATTTTGTTAGTCTTTAAGGTGTTAGAAACCACAACATTAAAAAAACCCAGAGGGGGGACATTTTAACCTTCCAGGACATTCAGTTGCTGACCTAAGAGTAGCAGTTCTCTTACAAAGGAATTTTGAAGGGAGATTAAAAAGAGAAACGGGTGAACTGCAACTGATAACGAAGCTCAAGACAATGCATCCTTCTGAACTGAATTGAAACCTAGGTTTCTTCTCTCATTACCAATGCCTGCTATTGTCATTTGGTGTCTGAAATCACTTTACTCTCCAAGATATAAAGACTGATGGACTCAAATTCTACCTGTTATCTGAAGAAGTGAGCAGTGACTCATGAAAGCTCATGCCCTGCCACAACTTTAGTTAGTCTTTAAGGTGCTACTGGACTCTTGCTCCCTTCCACTAATATAGAATGCAAGCTGTGCTGTTAGGTTGCTTCCCCCTCAATCTGTTAGAACTGGAAAGGGGGATCTCTCCAAGTGCCATGGGACTCCATCTCTCTCTCTCTCTCTCTCTCGCTCGCTCTTTCCCTCCCTCCAGCTCTTTCACACAAAAGCTTATACCTGGAATAAAATCTTGTTGATCTTAAAACTGCCACAGGACTCCACTTTTTCTCTCTTTCTCTGGCTCTTTCCTCCCCCCCTCCCCAGAGGAGGAGGGGGGAGGAGCCCTCAGCCAATTGAGGGAAGGGAGGCTTGGCTTTCTTTATCTCTTCTGTGAAGCAGGAAATAGGAGAGACTGGGCAAAAGGAGCGGCGATGCAGGGAACAGGAGGCAGGAACAGGAAGCAGGGAGCAGCAGAGAGCCAGTTGCTTGTGAGCTGGATAGCAGCCCCGAAAGGGCTGGATCAGGCCCATGGGCCATATGTTTAACACCCCTGCACTACAGCTTCAATGCCATTTTCATTCTTTACTTTATTGCATCCACACCATCGTGATATAATCACAGAGCTGGTACCACAGGGATAACCAAACCATTCAGGAAATTCACAGAGTGACAGGATGATTTCATCACCTTACATAACCAATCAGACCTGGCTTTGTGACAGCATCATGGGCGACAGACAAACAAAGCCAGCTGATAGTTTCAGAAGGGTAGATGTGTTGAACTGAAGTGGAAGAACTAGATTCAGTTCCAGTAGCATCTTAGAGACCAACAAGTTTTCTGGGGTATAAGCTTTGGAGAGTTAAAGCTTCCTTTGTCAGACGTAAGTAGGAATTTGTATCTGACAAATGGAGCTTTGACTCTTGAAAACTTATACCCCAGAAATCTTGTTGGTCTGTAAAGCCATCTGAGAGTAAGAGCCATGCTTCCCCTGCCAGTCAAAAGAGTGATCGGTCCTAATTAGAGACCATGTAATAAATGAGGTTGCAGCTTGCTGGTATCTATATGATGGTGTCACATATGCAATGATGTCACTGCATGATGGCAAATAAAGCAAGAGAAGGACTTCTTGCTCTTACAGTCAAAGGAGGAAGCAGATGTGCTACCCTGCCCCCGGGTAGCCATGTTAATCTGGCTGTAGCAATAGAAAAGAGCAAGAGTCCAATAGCACCTTAAAGACTAACAACATTTGTGGCAGGGTAGGAGCTTTCTCTCTCCAAGGTGCTTCTGTCAGCTCACAGCTTGCAATTTACCTACTTCCCTCTGTCCACCCCCAATTGCCATTTGTTCATACACACACACTCCTCCTGTCCCCAGCTGGGAACGTTCATCTTGCATGAAGTTCCATTCTTGAACAGGGCTATCAGGAGACTCTCTCCTAACAATGAGCATCCATTGAGGAAACATCTTCTGCTACCAAATAACATTTGCATTCTGTTGTGCTAGGCCTGACTCCAGTTCCCCAAAGCCAAATAATTAGTAAAAGGCCCCTTCTCAGTAATTAGCCAGCAATATCCTGGTAAGACTCTATCGTACTACACCATGATCAGTGAGCTCCAGGGAAAAGCAAAAAAGAAAGAAAGAAAGAATGCCCATTTCTTCCTCTCCTGTGAATTCAGTTGCCTTGTAAACATTGAAGGTTCTTGCTCTGTATCTCTCATTCGTGGATATTGATCCAGTTTCTTCTGGGGCTCCTGAGATGGTGCTTGTCTTTGAAACTGTTCCTTCAATGCCTAAAGGGAAGAATCGATTATTCTGGACTTCTGATACCTTTCTCTACCCTTTAGCTACTGCTTGATCTACACTGACATAAGTTGCTAACTTAGAGCCTCCGTTTCTACCATTCTTGCACCAGAGAGTCCTGATGTTGAACCAGTGCTGACATTTGACCTGCCAGGAAGAAAAGTTGAGGAGGTAACCAAAGTTGGAAAAGTCTTATATTGTATTCAGAAGTACTCCAGGATTGGGGGCAGCCACTAAACCTGTTTCAAGATCATGTTTAATGGTTACACTGGATCAGTTTTAGTGGCCACAGTGGGACACAGCAAAAGCAAAAGGCCTCGAAGGTGTGCAAGCTACACACTGTGTACAGCTTCATAAAAGGAGTATATTCAAATTGCACCTGGATGGTTACAGAGGGTTGCCAACCTCCTAGTTTTTGCAGCTGATCTCCAGACGACAAAAATCAGTTCCCCTGGAGAAAATGGCTACTTTGGGGGAGGTCTCTATGGCATTATACCCTGCTGAGATCCCTCCCCTCCTCAAACCCTGCCTTCTCCAGGCTCCATCCCCCCCAAATCTCCAGATATTTTCCAACCCAGAGCGGGCAACCCCAGCACACTCTGTAGAGCTTCATAAAAATAATATTTTCAAATCGTGCCTAGAAGGTGACATGACGCAAAAACAAACACAAGACAGATACTAATAGAATATATTAGTAATATAATAGTAATCTATGGGTGCACTGCTTTGTACGCAGCACATTAACTATCCAGCCCATTTCTTTACTACTTGACCTACACCTATGGAGATGTGATGGAACAAACTTTTTAAAAAAGTTTTTTTATTAATCATTTCAACAAATACAATGATAATACAATAACAGTAGAACAAAAATAAACAACTTTCACTACATAACACTGAGTTTTGTCAATATATAGTTCTTTGCAACATTATCTCTTCTATTTCAACAGGTCTATAAATTTACTATTTCTGTTATTTTCAAAAGAGTTCGGGTTTTCTCGATCAAAACAATGTTTTTCCAAAAAAGGTTACCATTTCTCCCGGTAGTTTGAATTAGTCAAGGGGTTTTCTGATTTCCTAATGTCTTCTGTTATTTTGTCCATAATGGCATAACCCCAGATTTTAGAATACCTGGCTTCTATTGAAGGGGAGTTTGGCATCTTCCAATTTGTGGCTATAACATTCTTGGCGGCCAGTATTAATATCCAAATGAGCTCACATTGTATCTTGGGAATGTTTAACTCCTGCCAAAGGTTTAATAGGACTAGCTGGGGACTCTCTGGCAGTGTGTCACTGGTTACGGTGTTTATATGTGTTAATACTAATTTCCAAAAAATCCTAACTGACTTTGAATGGATTAGATTCTGAATTTGTAGTGTTTTCCTATCCTATGCATTTTGGGCTGGACTTTGTAATCTCCTGGCTTTTCCAAAATGGATTCAATATTTTCATAGCCTCACTTTGTTCAGTGTATCAGAGGAAAGTGGAATCATGGGAAGGACCTAAGCCCTTGGATACTGTGACTCTGTTAAGAACATAAGAGAAGCCAATGCTGGATCAGGCCAATGGCCCATCCAGTCCAACACTCTGTGTCACACAGTGGCTAAAAATTCCAGGTCCCATCAGGAGGTCCACCAGTGGGGCCAGGACACTAGAAGCCCTCCCACTGTCCCCCCCCCCCCCAAGCACCAAGAATATAGTGCATCACTTGCCCCAGACTGAGAGTTCCTATCTATCCCTTGTGGCTAATAGCCACTGATGGACCTCTGCTCCATATTTTTATCCAATTCCCTCTTGAAGCTGTCCATGCTTGTAGCCGCCGCCACCTCCTCCTGTGGCAATGAATTCCACATGTTAATCACTCTTTGGGTGAAGAAGGACTTCCTTTTATCTGTTCTAGCCTGACTGCTCAGCAATTTCATGGAGTGCCCATGAGTTCTTGTACGTGAACAGGAACTGAAACCATGTTCCTTTTGTGCTGATGTCTTCTTTCCCCTGAACTGGGCATCATTCTGCACTTCTGCATCTTTAAAATGTTCTTATTTTTATTTATTTATTATTCCACTTATATCCTGCCCTCCCCGCAGAGCAGGCTCAGGGCGACTCACTGTCATAAAACATGTTGCAAAGCACATAAATACACTTACATTGTATTGAGTGAGAGTTTGAACTTTCTCAGGTGCGTATATAGAGCACAGTGGTATATTATTTATTTTATTTCCCATCAAACAAACTGCAGAGTCAATTTCTGTTCTGTAATTGGTGTTTAAGACTCCTCTTGTAAATTAAATGGTGGCACATCTTCAGGTATCGTAGATGTAGTATGTACAGCATTAATGTTTATGGTAAGAAACTCTAATATTTTAATGTGAGGCTTGGCAACTTATCACGCATCTGGCATATACTGTTTTCAGCAAAACTAGGCCAGAAATATCTAACGATGTCCTTGATTTTACTTAGAAAGTGGTAGATAAAAATGTAATCTCCTGTGTTTGCAGATGTTGAAGACAATGGGCGCTGCCACACGAGCGAGATAATCCGGGGGAGGAAGCAAGGCTATTTTGTCCCGGAGCAATTTGACCTGCAGTGGTGCAATCACACAGGTCGGTGAAGCTGCCGGTGTGATCAGATGCAACCGCGGGCGAGTTGGGTTGGGTTTTTTTGTTGTTGGTTTCTAATTCATTTAAACGGGGGATTGATTAATTGCTTCTCCACCCAGGGTCACCCAATGGCAGTATGTGATAATGCGCATACTGAGAAGGGGGAAAAAATGGCATGGCGCTGGGATAGCCTGATCAGACTATCCCCAACACCACAAGTTTCCGCTAGAGTGATCACACGGGAAATGTCCGGCTGTGGTCCACAGCAAACCATTTACTACTGCATTTTCCCTAGTAGTTTTTTACTCCGCTTCTCTGGTGTATCAGAACGGCTTGTGACAGCTTGCTGATGGTTGTGGGACACCTCCCAGATATACTGGTGTGATCGTGCTGCTTTGATCCGCTGGTGAGTTGTCCCTCTCGTGTGGCTAATGGTTGCGTATGATTGCGCCCAGGGGTCATTTCATAGAAAAAGAGGTGCAGGAGCTCATTAGCATAACTCATTAGCATATGCCACGCCCCCTGACATCACTGGCCGAATGTCAGTTTCAGCCCCATTATACCCTTTGGGACATTGAAGTCAATGGCAAGAACTCATAGGGTATATGAAGGGCTGGAGGAGAGGGGGTTTGAGGGAGAGGCTCCAAACTTGCAGGGTAGCTGCTGGGGCCTTTCCCCGAAATACCCACCAAGTTTCAAGAAGATTGGACCATGGGGTCCAATTCTACAGGCCCCCAAACAGATTATCCCATCCCCTCCATTGTTCTTTATGATGGGGGAAAATGTTACTTTTTTCCCACCGTAGAGAACAATGGAGGGAATGGGGGCAACCTGTTTGGGGGCCCGTAGAATTGGACCCCCTGGTCAAAACTTCTTGAAACTTGGTGGGTATTTCGGGGAGAGGCTCTAGCAGCTACCCTGCAAGTTTGGAGCCTCTCCCTCAAACCCCCTCCCCTCCAGCTGCTTTTTAAGTCGCCGCCGAATTTCGGCGGCAATTCGGTGGTGGACCGAATCAGATCAGAGAAACTGATTTGGACTGCGACTGCCCTAGTGCCCATTTCTGGGCTGGCGGAGCTCTGCTCCGCCTAGCTCCGGCCCCAAATGACCCCTGATTGCACCCAATGAATTGTTTCTGTTGAAACAGGTAGTAGAGCCACGCTTCTTGCAGAGTATGCAAAGTAATCATTGAATGACACCCTCTCCCCAGCTGCCTCTAGTTTTTTTTAAAGAAAAGGACATAAAAACAGCATTCCAGACATCACAGCATTATTTATATTGGTATGTTCATATGTGCCCTGACCTGAATAGCCCAGACTAGCCCAGTCTCATCAGATCTTTGAAGCTAAGCAGGGGCAGTCCTGGTTAATACTTGGATGGGAGACCACGAAGGAATACCAAGGTCACCATACAGAGGCAGGCAAGCCACCTCTGTTTTCCTCTAGTCTTGAAAATTCTACAAGGTCACTAAAAATCAGTTGTGACTTGATGGCACCAAAAAATGAATTGTATGGTCATATAATGCAAAAATCTCAGGCATAGATTCAATGGGATTCTTGTGTCTGGTGGCTATCAGTCATCTCTTAGGTTTGAATCCTCTTTGCTATGTGCCATTTTTAAAGGCTCTGGGGAGAAATATGGGATTCCTCGGGGTGGGGCAAGCATTACTGTATGAAACAGTTCTCTTGTATTCACCGCCCCCTGAGGGTCCCTGTGTGGCAGCCTCCATTCTTCCCAGTAGATACTGCCAGTACCTCCCTCATCCGAGGCATGTTCAGCGTGCCTTAAACCTGTTCAGCACCCACCTTGTGCCTTTGGAAAAGCCTTCAAAGAGGAGACCAGGGGGTTCCTTCCCTTTCTAGCTTTCCAGCAAGGTCGTAAAACAGAGCTGTTCTTGGAGAGCTTTTAGGGCAGCTGGAGCATGGACAAAGGGGGAATAATATACTGGTTGGGGCGTAAATTGTATTTAGTCTTGTTTTAATGTTTGGGATTTTTTTAAAAATATTGTTCTTACATTGTTGTTGCACTCCTTGGATCCTGGGATGCCCTGAAGAAAGGCAGGTGTATACATATCGTAAATAAACACACACACATTTTACTATTCAACTTTGGGAAAGGGTTCCTTTCTGGTAATACTCATAATGAAATTAATAGGGTTGCCAGCTCAGGTTTGGGAATTTCCTGGATATTCTGGGGAGGCAGCTCAGTGGGGGTACAATTCCATAGGGTACACTTTTAAAAGCAGCCATTCTTTTTTTCCAGGGGACCTGATCTCTGTCATTTGGAGATCAGCTGTAATTCCAGGAGCTCTCTAGGCCCCACCTGGAGGTTGGCAACCCTAAATGAAAAGCAGCCCTTCAAATGTTATGAGAACGGTTCCCCTTTGCATTTCCTACCTTTACATGTGTGGATGAGGCTAGCACGGAGGAAACATACCTTTTCTGTGTCTGTAGAAACCACGGGTGTAGGTGTTCTGAAAAAGCATGAAAATATCCCAAGGCTGTCTGAATTGCCATTTTTCATTCTACCACATTCCAAATGTGTTTTGCATAACAACAGACTATTTTAATAAACTTTTTAAAAGGCTACTGTGAAAAAGATTATGATAACAAAATACACTGGGGTGCCTTAATGCATGGTTTTCACAGCTCCGTGAGTAAATATGGCATGCTTCATAACTGCATTTTCTAGCTTTGTGCCTCGGCCTGATTCTGCTATTCAGTGCCACCGTTAAAAGCAGGAAACTGAGATAATAAATTCTAGGAAATGGACAGAGGTTTTGGCACCAGAGGGAGCCACTCACTCACCTCTTGGCAAGAGAGAGAGAAAAAAAACTTTTGTGATGGTAACTTGGCAAATAATAAATTACAAAAGTTAATCAAGTGGACAGTCTGCACATCCTTTCTTCAAATCCAAGTTTGCATGCTAGGGAGCTGAATGCTGAGTACATAAAGATGTTGTTCTTTTTACATTTCACTGGGCATACTGCAGTGTTCTTCTCGTTACACTGTACAGCTACTAGAAATCAGAACAAAAGGATCTCAGGGTTGGAATGACAGTGAGTAATTTGTTATCAGAGGCAGTCTTATTGTGCATAGACCACATGTCCTTTGCTCAGATTTCTATAAAATAATGTGCATTGTAAGGAGTTGTGTTATGCAAATGTTTTAACAAGAACTGAGGTATAGTAGGAAGGGTTATACAGGAAGACAGGGTCATTAGAGATCTATTGTGTATGTGTGTGCATGTGTATGTGTGTGCATGTTTGTGTTGTAGTGGTTAACAGCAGCAGACTCTAATCTGGAAAAGTGGGTAAATAAAGCCTGCTGGGTGACCTTGGGCCAGTCACACAGTTCCCTTGGAACTCTCACATAACTCCTCCTCCTCCTCCCCCCAGTAAAAGACAGTGTAATATACTTATAGGTGTCTGATTTCACCAGCGGTAACTTAACAGATACTGACTGCTTTCTGGAATGAAACTACGTTTGTGTTGCAGGGAGGGTGGAATATAAATTTGAGAAACAAACAAACAAACAAACAAATAAATAAATGGCAGGGGGGAAGTGACTTTCCCTGGGGAGGGAGCTCAATTATTTCTTAACCTCCTGGCAGTCCTCAGTGTTTAGGGCAGTAGCCCCAACCTTGAGGAGCCTGCAGGTGCTTTTTCAATTTTGAGAGTAGATAGTGGGAACCATCACAAAATGGCTGCCATGAGGTGAGGCCAAGATCAAAGTGATGGCAATAGGGGCTGCAGCGAATCGCAAAAAGTTGGAAGGTTCCAAGTCAGGGGTCCCCCTATGATAAAAGCAGGCGTTTCTGAATCGGTGCTCCCTAGAGACACAGAGGTGATACCTCGTGAGCTCTCCTAAAGTTCCTCCTCTTTGAATGAGGCAGAGGAAAGCCATGACTGGCTCTTTGTTTTGAGAAAAAAGATCTGCTGAAGGAGGGGTAAGAACCTCAGAAGAACCCTGCTGGATTAGACCAGTGGCCCATCGTGTCCAGCATCCTGTCTCACACAGTGGCCAAGCAGTTCCTCTGGAGATCCAGCAACAGGGCACAGTGGTCAAGGCCCTCCCCTGATGTTGCCTCCTCTCCTGGCACTGATATTCAGAGGTTTACTGCCTCTGAATGTGGAGGTTCCCCATCAGTGGCTTGTGGCCGCTGATAGACCTATCCTTCATGTCTAATCCCCTCTTAAAGCTGTCTGTGCCTGTGGGCACCACTACACCCTCTGGCAGTGAATTCCAGATTTAAATAACTCACAGTGTAAATAAATATTTTTTCCACCCTGAAAGAAATATTTTTTCCACCCTGAAAGAAATATTTTTTCCACCCTGAATCTGCTGCCCACCAACTTCATTGGATGCCCCCAAGCTCTATTATTTTGGGGGAGAGAGAGAAAGTTCTCTGTCAGCTCTCTCCACCTGGTACACAATTGTTGGTTAACTGGGTCATTGTTTTTCTTGATTTCCCTTTCCTCACTGCAGTCACTTTTGTCCCACAGTCATGTATGTTCTCCTCAGGGGTCTCCCAGTCAACTTTGCATAGGTTACCGGAGCTGCTGGGGAAAGTGAGAGTTGGGAAGTTCCAAGAGCTTAGGCTGTGGTCAGATGTGCAGTTTGATCCAGTGCAGCTCTGCTTCTAATTGATCCAGGTTTTTTTTTTTTTTTGTAATGGAGAGTTTTGATTAGACCTCTCCCCTTAACTCGCTTCAGTGCACTTTCACCCCATGGTTGATTGTTGAGACATGGCAACCACAGAGTGGGGCTGTTGGGCATGGTTTTTTTTAACCATTTGTCTTTTGAGCATGTGCATAAGAACTTATGGGAAGCAGGGCTCCAAACTCCTGACAAAATGGCAGCAGCTGGTGGCCAGTGGGATTGCTGGAGGAGGCTGCTGGGATATGTAGTTCAGGTTGAAGGAAGTGTTTTTGAAACTGCTTTTGATAAATCCAACATTTCAAAGACAGGGGGGGAGAGAACAGAGAACTTCATCCTGTGTCCTGTGTGCTGCTGGTATTTCTATTTAAAAGCTTGGAACAAAGCTGGAGTCACTGGTGTCATTCTCAGACTGCCCCCCCCCCTCTGGAAAAAACTAATCTTTTCAATTAACCCCTTCCCTACCCCATGGCCAAAAAGCACAGAAAAAGTGCACAGGAATCTTTCTTCGGAAGTTATTTAAAAAGAAAACAGTTTTGAGATGCTTGTTTGTGTGTGTGTGTGTGTGTGTGTGTGTGTGTGTGAGAGAGAGAGAGAGAGAGAGAGAAGTGAATATGCAGTTATGCACACCTCACTAAATGCTTAAAAAACATCCCAAGCGTGAAGGGAACATTCAGACTTCCCAAGTAGCTTGAGAGCATGATGCATTGATCAGACATCCAGAAATGTGGGGTGAAACGGTATCCACCAGGAAGGACTTGTCAGCTCGAAGACAGGTCAGAACATGGTGCCCATGATTGGGAAATGGAAGACAGATGTTGCTATCAGGATGAGCATTTTAAATCCAGAAGGGAACAGCAATGACACCAGACCAAACAGCACATCTGATTGCAGCCTTAGAATACAACCCGACAACAAGTGATCCATTGTATATGTTCTGGGCAGGAATGTGATACACATGGTTTGTTCAGCACTTAGAAGGTTTAAAGGGGACTTCCAGTAATTGTGGCATTTTATTTGTGCCTCTAAGAGCAAACAACACCACACCCCACACTAATATTTGGTCTGCAGCCTTCCTTCTTTCATCCACACATAACTAGCCTCCCCATACATATATGTTTATGAATCCCATAGACCCCTTCAAGCAACAATAAGGGAATCTTTCATCTCTACTTCTTTTTATGTATTTATTTATTCATTAGTATTTATAGCCCGCCCATCCCACAAGTGTGCTCAGCGTGGGTTACATCATTTTAGCAATACAATAAATACAATCAAAAATTTAAAATACAATAATAAACATTAAAACAATAATCACAGACCGACAGAATCAGCTGGCTGTGAGAGGTTGCCTAGCATATTATTTGGCTTGGTAGCTGGGTGACAACAACTTCAGGGATGCCATACATGGATGCCTGCTTTCTCAGCCAAAAGCCTAGTGGAACAGCTCCATCTTGCAGGCCCAACATGCGGGGGAATACGGGATCAAAAGAGAAGTGCTTTTGGAATTGAAGAAGATCCCGCAGGGCCCTAATCTTGACAGGGAGCATGTTCTACCAGGCAGGGGCCAGAGCAGAAAAAGCCCTGGCCCTGGTCGAGGCAAATTTTGTGGAGCTGATTAGTGTTTTCCTGCCCAACTGGCACTTTTGCACACTCAAAATTGCTGTGTTACACTGTGTTACACTTTACACTTAGCATGCTAAGCCCTTGTGAACAATCCCTGTGTGCAGGGAACATGAGCGTGACTGCTGCATACTTTTAAAAATCCTCTTCAGTCCCCTAATTCTTTGGTGTTTTACGTCATTGGCGAGGCTGTCACCATCAAAAGTAGTGTGTAGTGGAACCAAAACCGTATCGATAGACTCCAGCGCCCTCTGAGTGTCCTGGTTATGTTGCATTTGATAAGAGAAATCAGAATTGCCTAATTTATTCTCTGCAGAGAGTTTGGAAATAGACAGGCATGCTTGCCAATTTCATATATTTGGGCTAAATCAAGTATGAAATGCTTCCTCAGCTCAAGACTTTTACAAGTTGTGCTGCCAGATTTAAATGACTAAGTCCGAGAATCCCCTCTCAGCGAGTGAGGAGAACAAGAGAGACAGTTCTGAAAATAGATTCTCCTTCCATTTCATCTTCTTTTTCTTTATGGATTTTATTGGTACCTCGAAAGTCATACAACAGCTCCTGTGTGGCTCATTGATGGGTTGGCTGTGAACACCGGTGTGGGTTAGCCAAAAGGGGTCTTAAATTTTGGAAGGACCATGACTAAGAGGTAGAGCAGGGGTGTCGAACTCATTTGTTATGAGGGCCGGATCTGACATAAATGAGACCTTGTTGGGCCGGACCATGTGTGTCATAAGATGTAATGCCAGGTAGCAAAGATATAAACTTTATAAAGGGCACAAACACAAAGATTTTTTTTTTTACTTAAAATAAAAACATGCTTAAAACATTAGCACTCTTGCAATATTTTGTTTATTTAAGAGTCTCTGTTAACTGACACCTCTTGCTCTGAATTATTGCATCAAAATGTCTGTGCTGTTGCAATCTTGAGTGTGCTGTTCAGGTGTGTATTTGTAAGCTGCAAACCTACTTTTGATTTATTGACATTCACCACAGAAATCTCATGCTCAGAGTTCTGAGTCTAGGATCCAGAGGGAAACATGAAATGGCTGAGCGATTGAGAGAGTCTGGCGAAGCAAGCTATGATGCAGCAGCAGCAAGAGAACTGGAAGCAGGAGATGGCCAGTTCCAGTGCGGACCTGACAGAAGCCCTCCGGGGGCCTGATGTGGCCCCCGGGGCCGCATGTTTGACACCCCTGAGGTAGAGCATTTTGAGAAATACATTCCCAACTCCCTCCAAGCTGTGGAGTCTTGTGAGCAAATATTCTTCTTTGTGAGCTACTGGCATTAAGGTTGTGGGCAAGCAATTTGGCTACTGCCTAAATCAGTTTGCTCTGGAGCCATCCTTCCTGAGCTAAGACAAAAACGTGTGAACCGGAGGCTAAAAAATTGTGAGCTAGCTCACACTAACTCAGCTTAGAGGGAACACTGATTCCCAGAATGCAGGAAGTAGAAGAATAAACAAAGATGTGAGGTTGACTTGGAGAGAGCTTGCTCATCATTTCTACTATTTGGGGCCTTCTTGTTGAGATAAAGGAGACAGAAGCTCCTCACCCTGGCTTCTAAACCCACTTCTGATGGCCCCACTGACTGTGCATTTTAGATATCATCAGTGCTCTTCCTCAGGCTCTAGCACTGCAGTTGTTTGTTCATACGAAAGCTCTGTGGATAGAATGCAAAAGTGTTAATAAACAGTCCTTGAAGGAGGTAGCTTGGCGAGAAGCTGTACCATCAAGTGGCCTTCAGAGCTCTGAGCCTTTCTTTTCCCATTTCTGCTTCAGACAACAGGAATTGTAATGACTGTGGGAACCTCTTATGCAGAAGTTAATCAGACAGAGAGGGGTGAAAAAAAAGAGAAGAGCTTCTGGTGAATATTTCTTTGGAAGATGTCGATTAAACAGATCTGTTTCCCAGATGACAAGCGCGTGGATTTTAAACAAATTGTATTCAATCAACTCGGCACAGAATTTGGTTATGAGCTGTTCGAATGCTTGCTACAAGCCGTCATGTTGCTGGTGAAATCCTATATGTTATAGTAATGAGCGCTTTGGGGATGTCTAATGTGTGGAGATAAAATGCGTGCAAGAGAGAAAGACACTGAGAGGAAGAATGCAGGATTTGAGACTCCATAATCACCTGCTGAACGTGGGTGGCCGATACAAGTGCTCAGGGATTTGTACTATTGGGGAGGGGAGCTGCATTTTAGCTAGGGAGTAATGGGGCCATGAGTGTTCCCGGTGGCTTCTAAACCAAAAACATTAGGACATCTACTATGACCCTAGGGTTGCCAGCATCCAGGTGGTACAAAACACAAGAGACCGCTGGCTGAAATCACTAAGGTGAACAAAAAAAGTATAAAAATAATTTTTATGCCGAGTTCACTATCACAATAACCATATAACTAGATAAATCCAAGGTATTCTTACAAGAAACAACAGTAGTACAGAGAAGTAAAGTCCCCAAAGTATCAATGTGTCTCACTCCTGTTGTATTATAATTCCATCGTCCAACTTGACATGCACTCATCATAGAATGAACTCATATCGTTCCTGAAGAATCCATATAATCTTGAAATCCATAAGCTATATGACGTGTAGTCTGGATGCAAGCTGCCACGTTTGCATAGATACAGAATGCAAAAACACGGGAAAACTCACCCCAATCTCAGTAGGAGCACATACAGAAACCAGTTTAATCAGTCACAAAGGATCGTGGGTCCTTATCCCACCATGTGTTGCACCACAATTTATATCCAAGGGTCAGGCTGCAGCCTGATTTTCTGCTGTTGATTTAATTAGAACAGTAAGATCTCTTACTACTTGACCTGTGTTGCTGTATTATGGATCTATGCAGTTCATACATACTGTTTGACTGTTTATTCTCATTTGTATATGCCTTGTATTCAGGGGTCCTTTCGTAGAAAAAGAGGTGCAGGAGCTCGTTAGCATAACTCATTAGCATAACTCATTAGCATATGCCACGTCCCCTGACATCACCAGAAGTGTGTCAGAAAGGGAATGTCAGTTTCAGCCTCATTATACCCTATGGGCCATTGAAATCAATGGCAAAAACTCATAGGGTATATGAGGGGCTGGAGGAAAGGGGGTTTGAGGGAGAGGTCCCAGACTTGCAGGGTAGCTGCTGGGGCCTCTCCTCGAAATACCCACTAAGTTTCAAGAAGATTGGACCACGGGGTCCAATTCTATGGGCCCCCAAACAGATTGTCCCATCCCCTCCATTGTTCTCTATGGAGGGAAAAAATGTTAACTTTTTTCCTACCATAGAGAACAATGGAGGGAATGGGGGCAACCTGTTTGGGGACCTGTAGAATTGAACCCCCTGGTCCAATCTTCTTGAAACTTGGTGGGCATTTCAAGGAGAGGCCCCAGCAGCTACCCTGCAAGTTTGGAGCCTCTCCCTCAAACCCCCTCCTCTCCAGTGGCTTTTAAAATTGCCACTGAATTTTGGCGGCAATTCAGCAGCGAGCTGAATCAGATTAGAGAATCTGATTCAGCCTGTGGCTGCCCTACTGGCCAGTCCTGAGCTGGCAGAGCTTTGCTCCACCTCGCTCCAGCCCCAACGGACCCCTGCTTGTATTTAGTCCCACTGTAGCCTATTGGCTTTGAAAAAGAATTATTCAAAATGTGGCAGCTTGCATCCAGACTACATGTTGTATGGCTTGTGGATTTCAAGATCATATGGATTCTTCAGGAACGATATGAGTCCACTCTATGATGAATGCATGACAAGTTGGACTATGGAATTGTAATACAACAGGAGTAAGATACATTGATACTTTTGGGGCTTTACTTCTCTGTACTACTGTTGTTTCTTGTAAGAATACCTTGGAGTTATCTAGTTATCTGTGTTAGTCAACGCAGCATAAAAATTATTTTTATACTTTTTTTGTTCATCTTAGTGATTTTAGCCAGCGGTCTCTTGTGTTTTGTACCATTTCATGTACACTGGTTCCCCTCCTTTTTTTGGTTTTCTTCAGCATCCAGGTGGTAGCTGGAGATCTCCTGGGATTACAACTGATCTCCAGGCGACAGAGATCACCTGAAGAAAATGGCTGCTTTGAAAGGTGGGCTCTATGGCATTGAAGTCCCGCCCTTCCCCCAAACCCCACCCTCCTCAGGTTCCACCCCCCAAATCTCCATGTATGTCCCAATCCGGAGCTGGCAACCCTACATGACCCTGCCCCGGATCTCCCAGTAGTTTGCAACCTGCTTTCTGAACCCCTTTAGGGGGAAATATCCTGGGATCACTTATATTTACTTCACGTGGCTGGAATGCCAGGTTGCTTTTTGCAACCCATTTACACCTTTTCCCATTGCTTTAATGTTGGAACAGACAGAGGTGTCTTAAATAGTCCAGAAGTGTTTACAGTGCTTTGTGGGCTCAGAATTAAACACATAATAAGTTGTAATAGCTTTTTGATTAACTCTTTGGCGCCAGTAGTAAGATTTTTACCTGGTTGCAAAAAACCCCAACCTCATTCTGGCAATGGATACACCAGAAACCACCTGTTCCAGTGGATTAATTTTGTAATTGAATTTCAGGTCACTTCAGTAAATGTGTTTTTGTTGTGTTAGGTCCAGATTGTAGCCGGCCCTAAAGTGGGCACACAGAAGGCTGGATAAACAGGGGCATCATTCAGTCTCCTGTGCAAAGCCCAGATACAATTCCTAGAAACAGACAGCCAGGTATTGATTGAATTAAAGCAGGTCTCGGGAATCATGCATCAACTTGTGTGTGTGTGTGTGTGTGTGTGTGTGTGTGTGTGTGTGTGTGTGTGTGAGAGAGAGAGAGAGAGAGAGAGAGAAAGAGAGAGAGAGAGAGAGAGAGAGAGAGAGAGAGAGAGAGAGAGAGAATGTATGTATTTATATCCCACCTGTCCATTTAAGAAAATCTTCAATATGACTTAAGTTATTTTAAAAAACTATGAACACAAGTAAATGAAATATGGACCTAAAAGAGGAAAATAACAGAATTCTTTCTGACAGTAGTCAAAAGGGTGAATCATCCGCTAAAGGTACTCAGAGAATTTTTAAAAATGGCTTCATCTTGTGCTTGAAGTCCAGTAAGGACCATATGAGTGTTGTGGAAGGTATTCTATAAAAAGGGTGTCACTCAGGAAAAACCATGGGAGGTTGTTGGAGAAGAGAGGCCCTTTACTTCCATTGCACCCTGCAGCTCAGCAAGCTTGATAGTCCTCCAGTTCCTCCAATGGTGCCTGTTTTCAGGTGTGTCACAGGCTGGGGTGCCAGTCAAAGGGAGTCCAGAGCAAGCCGAGGTCAGAAGCCAAGAAGAGAGTGCAAAGTCCAAAGCCAAGCCGGAGTCAGGAGCCAGGGACACAGAGCAAAGTCCAAAATCACTAACCAGAAACGTAGCCCAAAGCCAAGCCAGGGTCAGGAGCCAGGGGCACAGAGCCAAGTCCAAAGCCAGGGGGTCCAAAGGTCTAGGTGCAAGAGCTGAGCTGAAGTAGATGTGAGGCAGCATGAAGCTGACTCATTGCTTCCATGAAGAGTACTGCCCAGAGTGTGGAGTTAAATGCTGCTTCCAGGAGCCAGCTGCCTAATCACCCAGGCTCCTGTTAGAACTCTGGGCTAGCTGAGCGTCTTCCCTGTAGCCTGGCCTCTCGCCGCCTGGTTGTTATATTTTGCCACAGTCACTCCCTTAAACAAGTTACAGATGGGGGAGAGTGAGGAGGACTTTCAGTTTGCTATTCTTCTCCCATATCTGGGCCAGGTGTGAAGAATGCTGATACATGCAACTGCCAGTGATCCTCCTTTGCTGCTTCAGAGGGGCCAGCTGCAGTTTCTGCAAGCTCTGTCAGCTCTCCCTCATTCATGCCCATGAACAAGGTGGGAACTACCTGCCAACCACAAGCTCCACCAGGCAGTGCTCTTGCCCATTTTTGTGAACCCTGTGGTGGATGCCCCATTGGAGAACATGCTCAGAAGAGCCATGGGTGGCATGCTAAGTGGTACTTGTGGCTTTTGAGCTATTGAATAGCGCTGCTGTAAGAGAAGGAGCTTTGATCTGGGAGGCTGCTACCTCAACTCTCATCTCAAGCTGTCGTCACAAATTCACTAGGTAGTAGGGTAGTTCTTTTCCCACTGGGGGCAGATGAATCAGCATGACAAATGGGAGAAAAATGGGAGTGAAATGGGGAGATATTGCCAGTACCTTGTCATTCTGACATCACTTCCAGCATGACCAGAAATAGTATTACTACATTGCCTAGCATTTAGTTAAACCATAGCATTTTGGTTAGGTGTCAGAGCATTGCCGGCAATGTGCTGATGTCACTTCTGGTCATACTCGTAGTGAACATCAGTGTATTTCCAAGCTAGCAACCCTACTAGATAGCCATAGGCAAGCCATCTCTCTCAGCTTTGCCTTCTTCTGCAATTATTTTTTTTAAATTAAAAGTTGTAACAATAAATGTGATGCTGATGTAGTAACTTCAGTGAATGTGCTGGGTAAAGAGTAGTCTTACTGGTTATGTTACTGTCCTCTTACAGTCCCCACTGCCATGAGCAGTATCAGGGGGAATGCAAAGAGAAGAGTTCTTACAACAACTGAATGATGTCACTTCCAACAAAAAATTTGAAGTGATGTCACCATGGCAGCATGGTTCTCTAGGATGCCACAGAATTTTGGAGGGAGAGATTTAGAAATCTGGAGCCTAATTTAAACTGGAAACATTTAGTAATTTGATTTCCCTCGCAATTCTTCAAAAGAGAATTAAGGTTCCCAAGTTCCCAGAGTATTATTAGGATTTATGCAGTTAACTGGCCTAACAAGATGGTGGCAAAGACTTGTCTTGTATGATTTAGGGGAATAATATTTTGCTTTTGCATAATTTGTCCCAGTGGCATGGATACCATGATGTTAATCTTTTTGGGTGGGGGTGGGGAACCAGAATCAGAACGAGAGTCCCAACCTGTGAAACAGAACATAGTAACTGATCTCTTCGGAAGCCCACCATTTCTTCTTACCTGTTGGTCTGTAGTTGAAGAACTCTGTTTCCTCTTGTTTTTCCATACCCTAAAGGGATGGCTATGAATTTTTCATCCTTGCTGGTTCAACACGAAAAAATCCCTGTTTTTATTTATCCTTTGTGCAAATTGAACTTTTTATTATTTTTGTGCCATTTTCTGATGGTTTGTATCAAGATGTACCCACGAATTTTGTGTCTTTTAGTGGTATTTTTTGTGTATAAATGACATATAATGTAGAAAAGAAACAACCTGGCTCAAAACCCTAGGAATACTTTCGGTTTCTGGCTGAGAGGGATTAGATGTTTGTGGGCTGTGCTCTGCTGAGAGGGAGCAGTTTCATTTTGTTTTACTTTAGCTTTAGCTTCAATACTTTTACCTTTTTCTAGTGGGGGGGAGAAGCTCTCCTCCCGGAATCTTCTAGCACATGTCGCTCAATGACATCACCCGGAAGTGATGTCATCATGCTAGGCACGTTGCTAGGGGGACACTCTAGCATTTGGCTAGAAACTCTATGATACCTTAATGTTTTCAGGTTGAGTGCTAGAGTGTACCCCCAACAGTGTGCTTGGCGCGATAACATCACCTCTGGGTGACGTCATCATGCTGGGCATGTCGGCCCGGTCCAGGCACTTTGGGGGCAGGGTTCCCCCACCAGCTGGATCTGGGCTGGCAAATTATGGGCCTCTAAAATGGGCAAACCCCCCCCAGGGGATCTGGCAGCCCTAAGTGAGACAAAAACTCATTGTGAGAGGGGAGTTGTATTTTCTTTCTTTGCTTTGTTTCTCTGTTGCTTGCTGTTTTATTTTTACATTTACTGAGGTTTTGAAGTTTTCATCTTATCTGCATCCTTTTAGCCTCGGCTAGCCTGCCAGCAGCAACAACTCCTTTTTCTTGTTTCCTTCCCTGCTAAATAGGAAGGGGGGGGGGCAATACCACAAAGACAGCAGTTTACCTCTTTTAATCCCTATTTATATTCCATTTTTATTCTATTCGTTCTAATCAATTACAGTGAATCTTAAAGGATTTTAGCTACCATTCCAATACTGGAGAGAGTTCAGGTTTCGGCAGCGCGAGACAGCAGACTCAAAGCTGTGTGCTGCTCTTGGAGCTTCCGTTTTAACTTATTTCTAACTTATTTCTATCATTTCTCTCTTAAACGCCTACTGAGGTGGGGGGGTGTCATATTTTCTCTGCTTTGCTTCCCTACTGCTCTCTGTCCAAGTTTTTTTTTAAAAAATTACTCCCTTTTTTGTTTCTTGTTTTCTTCCCTTGCTAAGTGGGCAGGGTGGGGAGTCGCATGAAGATGCTGGTTTACTTTTTAAAATCCCTATTTATATTCCATTTTTATTCTATTTAACATTACCCTACCTCCCCCTTTGAGGGGCAGGGTTTTATAAGAAAAGAAAAGATTTAATTTACCCGTTTTTGTTTTTGGCTTGGTGTGTTCCCAGTTTGTGTCCTCTACGTCTGTTCTATTAGCCAGTTTGGTGTAGTGGTTAAGTGTGCGGACTCTAATCTGGGAGAACCAGGTTTGATTCCCCACTCCTCCACTTGCACCTAGCTGGATGACCTTGGGCAAGCCATAGCTCTGTACCAGCTCAAGAACAGCTTGGGAAAGAGCTCTCTCAGCCCCACCTACCTCACAGGGTGTCTGTTGTGGGGAGGGGAAGGGAAAGGAGTTTGTAAGCCGCTCTGAGACTCTAAGTGAGTGAAGGGTGGGGTATAAATCCAATCTCTTCTTCTTCTTCTTCTTCTTATCTGGTAGCACTGCTTGTTTATGAGACACAGCTATTAACCAATCTATCCTGAGTTACTAACTCACAAATTTATTGAATTTATTAGTCTGAGTATTAGTCACTCTGTTCGTTAATTTACTAGGAAAAGAGGTTGTCCTTTCGAGGACCACCCCAGCCATTTTCCAAACAGAGCAAGATTTATGATTTCTTAAAACCAAATGCTTGGGCTAACATTAACTTTAAAGCTTCCCAGGAGAGTTTCGAGAGTATAGAAGACACTCCTTTTATGGGACTTGCGGGCAGTGTACCAGAAGATTGTAATCCTTCTGCACCTTGCTCTTTTTTTAAAGGCTAGAAGGACCCCAAGAACCTGGCCAACTTCTCTTGGATGCTGGTGAGGATACTTCTATTTTGAATATATCAGCATCTCAGAAATTCTTGATTGTTGAGACACTGCAGAAGGTTTATAAGCAGTTAGATACCCTGACCACTTTAACTATCAAGACAATAAACCAAAAATCTGAATTCCATACCAACAAGGGAAGTGATAGAAGGGGTTCTTTTCAGCCTGGATTGCTGCCCATGGGCGTCAACTACGGGGGGGCTCGAGGGCTCGAGCCTCCCCCGAAATTTCCCGGGGGGGGCTCAGCCACCCCCGGCAAAATGAACACCCGCCGGTGGCCAGTCAGCCGGCCGTCGCCGCCTCTCCTTCCCCCCCACCCCCGGCCTGCCCTCCTGCTTCCCTGGGGCGGGGTGGGGGGGAGAGAGAGGCGGCGATGGCCGGCTGACTGGCCACCGGCGGGTGTTCATTTTGCCGGGGGTGGCTGAGCCCCCCCGGGAAACGCGAGGCGGAGCGAGAGCCGGGGGCCGCAAGGGCGACGCGCCGGCCCCTGGCTGCAGCAGCAGCGATCCTCCCCCGCCGGCGCCCAAGGTGAGCGGGGGGGAGGGAGGGGGGCGGGGAGTGCGGCGGGCGGGCACGGCCCGGGGGAGGGAAGCGGCGGCGGCGGCTCCCTGGGGCAGGGGGTAGAGCAGTGGGACATGGTCCCGAGCGTGCGCGCGCGCAAAGCGCGCGCGCACGAAAAACAGCCCCCGCCCCCCCCGGGGATCGAGAAAGTCTACGCCCTTGTTGCTGCCTAGGAGCAACATAAGGCAAAGGTCTGTTCTTGACCCATGTAGGGTTGTCTTGAATATTTATCCTTGTAAAGACCGTATCAATAACTGGGGGAACAGCAAGTCAGAGAACATCTAGCTACTCTATTAAATCAAATGACTGAAAACATAGATCTAAAATATTACAAAAGACTGACAGGCCCTATCCGTTCTGACAGACTAACGCTTCTCTTCTATTGTCCCAGAATTCCTTACTGGCTGTGTTTACATGGCATCATTCCTCAGAGGTCTTTTTCAGTGTTATCTGTTACCCCTCTGATCCCAATTAAACAATCTCAGCCACATAGGCTAGAAGATTTGCCCCCTACCAATCAAGGGTAAATGGGAAAGAGAACCTACTGATTAACTTATCATCTCCTGACAAACATAAGCAAATCCAATTCATGGAGAGTAGAAACAGCAGCCTGGCACCTAAGCAACAGTTGTGTGTTCCTATGTCAATGAAGGATAAAGATTTAAATGCAGTTGATAACACCTTTCTAGATTCGTTTGGAGCTCTCTCAGTCTCAGAGCAGTCTAATATTATCATGTGCATGCAACAGCTACAAGTTAAATTAATTAAAATCAGGCACTCAGATTGAAATCAGGGGAGTGCAGGTGGCACACTAAAACAAAAAGTTGGATTGCAGGACCCCTGGTTGTTTTTTTTAAAAATACAGATCTATCGAACTAGGAAAGCCGTCATCAGGGCCAATCATAGATGACCTTCTGCGCTCACCAAAAATGGCTGGTGGAATCTCACCGTATTTAAGAATAAAATGTACTAGGGATGCTGTCCTCATGGAGCAAGGATGACTGACTACCTCTGCTCTGGTACTGCCTGAACAATCTGCTATGCCTGCTCCTGTACCGTTTGAACCAAATGTTCAGATTTGGTCTAAAAATGGGTGCTCTGTTCCTTATACTCCTGGTATTGAGCAGTGTGATGATTAGGTTTGCCAGTCCCCAGGTGAGGGCAGGGGTTCCCCCAGTTTTCGGGGTTTCAGTCAGCCAGCAGGGAAAACTTCATCCTCAAACAGCCACATCCCAACGTGACTTCCCTGATGTGATGTTATCACTTAGAAGTGATGTCATTAAGCTGGGGATGTCGCACAGGGACACTCTGGTTTGAGGGCAAAACTCTATGGTTTTAAGCCAGTTTTACCGTAGAATTTTGCCCTCAAACCAGAGTGTCCCCATGCAACATCCCCAGCGTAATGACATCAGTTCCTCCCCAGTTGTCTCTCGTGCTGACAGCCCTAGCCTGGTGGTTAGTGGTTTGATACCCCACAGCACCACTCAGTGGGTTTGCATCTGAACGTCACTACCGAGACAACTTTCATTTCTTGTTCTTGTATGAAACTTATAAATTTTAAAATTTAATTGTTGAATTTTATATATTGTTTCTTTGTCACAATATCTTATGTGACCTTGTAAGCTGCCCTAAGCCCACTTGTGGGGAGGGTGGGATATAAGTTGAATAAAATAAACAAATAAATAAAATTCCCCCACTGGAGTGACAAGGGGACTTGGCAACTCTAGTGATGATTCATGACCAGTTGAGATAAATCAAATCAAAATACTCAGCTGGAACATCACAGGATGGAATAGCAAAATTCAGTTGCCACATTTCACCACATTTTTATCTCAATATGACATTATTCTGCTCCAAGAAATGTGGGCCTTGAATGAAGTTATGCTTCTAGGTTACAGGAAAGCCTCATTTGGAATGAGGGGAGAGAGATCTAGGACTGGTCAAGCTTGTTTGATTTCCACTGCGTTAAACATCACCTCGACCAAAGTTCTGATTTTTTATGATTTGGTATTGGCTGTCTTGGTTACTTGGGATAACTACCCTTTGATTTTTGTCTCAGTTTATTTATCTCAGTTTGTTTGCCTCCTGCTGCTAGTTGGGCAACCATGAATGAAAACTGGAATATGATAAATGGCTTATATGATCAATTAATGGGGTCTTTCCCAGATACAATGGCTATTTAATAGGTGACTTCAATGCGAGAATTGGTAGTGGTAATTAAGCCTTGCTAGCTCCTTGACTGAGGTTTAGCCCAGAGGATAGCTTTTTCCCTCTGATGACCTCAAGGTCATCAAAGGATAGTTTTATTAATATAGCATTAATATCAATATATTAATATATTAATATTAATTTTATTAATAAAATGAATAAAATTAGTTTATTAATATAGCAGGCCTGAGACTTTGAATTTTCTTTATTTAAAGGGACTCACCAGATTAAATGGATGTACGGAGATTGATCATAGGGAAGATTTTACATTTCTTAATGCCAGGGGGGCAAGTATTATTATTTCCAGGTGGCTTTTGACTTTCTACGCTTGATAAACAGCCTTTCTATACAGGACTTTATGCATGGAGATCATTTACCCATCTCTCTCATTTTGATGTCTCAAGTTGAGAGTTGCCTTCCCGTAAATGGAATTGCTGCAGCAAGGTAACGAAATATGTCAACTCTTCTGGCCCCAGCAATAGGAAGGGAGCATTCAGAGTATGCTGCAGTCAACTGAAGTCAGCTCTATAAAGGATGAAATTTTTAGATTTTCCTCGGTTACGTCCTCATTAGAGCTACTATATGATCTCTTTACCTTATTCAAGACTTTCTACCTATGCCCATTTAAGCCCATAAACACGTCTGAACCCTGGAAAAGAAACAAGAGGTTTGATTCTGAGTACAAAACTATGAATTGCATAGGGAATTTAAAAGGGATAATACTTTAAACATTCTAGCAGAATTACTGGACCTAAAAAAAGATACAAAAATTAATTCAGGATAAAAAGAGAAGAAGAGTACAGGGGCTGGAGCCTCCTTATTTCATCACTTAAGATTAGTGGAATGGATCGAGATTGATAAAATCCTGGGCTGTGAACAAATCGGCTTTAGGAGAGGCTTTCCCACTATTGATCACTGTTTTAACTCTCTTTTATCTAGCAGAAAAGTATACCGCTAGTCCTGGCAGGAAGCTGTACGTGGCCTTTATGGATCTTAAGGGAGCATTCGATTCAGTCAGCTGAAGCAAGCTGTGGGAGAAACTGGTGGACCTATCAACTGATAAAAGACTACTATGGCTAATTAAGATCCTATACACCAGTACTCCTGCCCAGGTTCATTGTGGTGCCGAGGGACAACTCTTAGAGGGTTTCACCATCAATAGGGGGGGGGGGGTGAGGCAAGGCTGTCAGCTTTCTCCCCTTCTTTTCAATTTATAACTAAATGACCTGATGTCTAGTCTTTTTTCTCCAGAGTCTCATGCCCCCAGATTATCTTCAAAGATTTTTTTGCTGCTGTATGCCAATGATTCATTTCTTATCTCCCACACCAAGACTAGTCTGAAGAGACTCCTGAGATGTTTCTCAAACTACTGCTTAAATGAGGAGTTGCAAATAAACTATAACAAATCTAAAATCTTGGTTTCCCCCCCTAAAAATGGCACCCTGGGTCTTTCCAAATGGATTGTAGCAAACTCAGATATTGAACAAGTCAGGGATTTCTGCTACCTGGGGATTGTTTTCTCTTCAAACTTCTCCTGGTCCTACCGGCATAAATTTGCTCTGAATAAGATTAAGCTTGCTAGGAGCGAGTTTGGTATAGTGGTTAAGTGCGTGGACTCTAATCTGGGAGAACCGGGTTTGATTCCCCACTCCTCCACTTGCACCTGCTGGATGACCTTGGGCAAGCCATAGCTCTGTACCAGCTGTTCTCTCAAGGACAGTTGTCTCAGAGCTCTCTCAGCCCCACCTACCTCACAGGGTGTCTATTGTGAGGAGGGGGAGGGAAAGGAGATTGTAAACCGCTCTGAGACTCCCTTGGGTAGTGAAGGGCGGGGTATAAATCCAATATCTTCTTCTTCTTCTATTACTACTACTTCTTCTACTGGAGAAATAGCCTGCTTCTTTTTCACAGTGGGAGGAAGACATATCCCTGGTACAATTCAGGTGTACAGTTCTAAAATAATATCCCAGTTACTGTACGGGGTTGCTATCTGGATTTCAGTGATCACAAAATCTTTTGACCATCCCCTACGTCAATTTATACATAGGATAATAGGAGTCCCTCCTTGCAGCTCAGATGTATCTCTTGGAGCTGAATTAGTCCAAAAGTCTTTGGAAGCTAGAACATGGCTCAGCGCTTTCAAGCTAGGGCTAAGGATTATTTTTGCTTCGGAAGCTGAAGATCTGCTATTCTTTGGTTGCAGTCACACGTGCGAGATAAAGTGAGGGGAGGGGAAGAGAGGCTATTTCCTCTGGTGGAAGTTGACCCACAGTTGTGCGATCATATAGTCTTTGGAAGCTGTGGGCACAGCCTGCCACTGCATGATCAGACGCAACTGTGGGTAAGTCGTTGTTGTTTGTTTCCGATGCGCTTAAATGAGGGATTGATGATTTGCACCTCAGCTCTGAGGGCTCCCTATGGAGTGTGCGATGATGCACATGCTGAGAAGGGGAAAAAACAACTGCATGGAGTTGGGATGGCCTGATCAGACAATCCCGATGCCATGAGAGCATGCTGGAGTGATCAGACCGGGGAAAGTCTGCCTGTGACCCATAGCAACCTGTTTGCTACCGAACATTCCCCAGTGCCTGTTTACTCTGCTTCTGCAGCGGAGCAACATGGGTTGCTGCCAGCTGCAGGACGTTTCCCAGATGTTCGTATCTGATCGTGCACTTTAAATCCACCCGGCATTTGCATCTATGTTGGGGCTAATTGTGCGTATGATTGCAGCCATACTTTAACAAGACACTTACCATTCTCGATGGATGAAGACAGCAGATGCTAGATTAAGGCAACTGGGGTTTAGAACTTGAGTCTGCTCGAGTTAGTTCTTTGGTATCTTACATCCTCAGACCTTGCCATTATACATGAGACACCTAACAGCCCCCCACCTTGTTTGGGCATTTACTTTAGTGAGCCTTAATGCCATCCCATCCGAAGTATTGCAGGGGAGTATTGCAGGGGAGTATTGCAGGGGAGATTTTGTCGTATTCTGTATTCAGATCATCTTTGCCCTTGCAGTCAGGGTAGAACTGATATTCCGTCTCACAATATATTGGAACGTTGTTTTTTTACCACTTTTAGGAACCCCTGGATCTCACCACTTTTAACACACTCTCCATTTAATAAACTCCAGATATTCCCTATCTGATGCTAGACAGTGACCCAAGCATAACCTACTTGGTCACCAATTTTCTGTCTAACATATTTTCCTTTAGTAAATAACGTATTATCCTTTTAGTAATTGCTCAAGATCATCTGATCGTAGGAGCTCTGAAAAGCAAATGGAAGGGAAGGGGAGCAAGGGAGGGAAGGAAGGACTATGAAAAAATAGATGGAATGAAAGAGGTTCAAATGACCATGTAGGCAGGCAGGCAGGCAGGAAAGGAAATGGGTACATTCATACATCATTACATTCATATCTACTGCCATGCAATCCAAGTAAGTCATGAGTCTCAAATATGATGAGGCAGGTCAGGTTGTGTTTCCCGTTATTAACTTGCCTGGTTGATCTCTTCATAGTACTGCTGCAGTCCACAGGAGGGATGCCAGCTTCCAGGTGGGACTGGGGGATCCCCTAGAATTATAACTCATTTCCAGACTACAGATATCACTTCCCCTGGAGAAAATAGATGTTTTGGAGGGCGGACTCTATGGCATTGTACCCCCACTGAGTTCCCTGTCCTCCCCAGGCTCCATCCCCAAAGGTCCAGGAGTTTCCCAGCCTGGATCTGGCAACCCAACCCCCTTCCAGTCCCCCACCAGTGGCCAAGGGGGACCTGGCAAACCTAGTCCATGGTCCCTGTGGAAGAAGAAGAAGAAGAAGAAGAAGAAGAAGAAGAGGAGGAGATTGGATTTATACCCTGCCCTTCACTACCCAAAAGAGTCTCAGAGCAGCTTACAAACTCCTTTCCCTTCCCCTCCCCCTCCCCACAACAGACACCCTGTGAACAATACTCCCTCTAAGCTGTGGAGTCTTGTGAGCAAAAATTCTACTTTGTGAGCTACTGGCATTAAAGTTGTGAGTGAGCAATTTGGCTCCTGCATAAATTAGTTTGCTCTGGAGCCATCCTTCCAGAGCTAAGACAAAAATGTGTGAGCCAGATGCTAAAAAACTGTGAGCTAGCTCACACTAACTCAGAGGGAACATTGCCTGTGAGGTAGGTGGGGCTGGGAGAGCTCTGACAGAAACTACTCTTTTTCAAGAACAGCTGTGCCAGAGCTATGGCTTGCCCAAGGTCATCCAGCAGGTGCAAGTGGAGGAGTGGGGAATTAAACCTGGTTCTTCCAGATTAGAGTCCCTGCACTTAACCACTACACCAAACTGGCTAATGGAGCTAATGGAACCCATCAACATTTGTCAATTCAAGGACCACAGTCTGACTAGATCAGAGCAAGTGATCTAACAGGAAGAGTTTCTGTTACCCAGTTACCATCGTTTAATACCATTCATTCTTAAGCTGGTATTTCAAAACCCGGTCCCTTGTAATTTTCAGTTTCTTAATTGATATTTTTAAACTAATTAACAGCACAGCTCTACCACTGTTGCTGTAATTATTAATGATCAATTAAAACAGTGTAGGATGCTTTGAGTAGGAACACAAAAGAAAATTAAACTCTCTCTAGCATGAAGACATAATGAATTTTGCAGAAGTCTCAGTTGCCATGGCTACTTGATTCTGCTCCTCTCTAATCTTCAGTCACCCTAAAATTTGAAAAAAAGGGCCAAATTCCACAGATGCTGAAAGATCCAATTAAATCAGGGGATGTTATTCTTGGGGCTGGATACGGGTTTCTGTATTGGTGTATTGCGGCAGCTAACTTTTAATCTCATCTGTGGGTTGTTTGGGATTTCTTTTCCTTCCCTCCAGTCTATTCTGGTTGGTTTTGGGAAGAGAACTGTAGTATGATGGATGACATATCATGACTAATTAGATAATGTTAGGTTGTAAGCCCTAATAGACACAATGCATCTTTAAGATTAGTTGTTCCTTCTGAAAAGGGCAGTATACACACTGATGGAACAAAGCCATTCATTTCAGATCCATTCCATTTGTGAGTAATCCTTCACATGGAAATGGAAACAAGGTGTATGACATGCCAATTAACACATGTTAAGAATGCTGGAGCTTTTTTCTCAAGTCTCCCAATGCCACTGCCACTGGCGGGTGATAAAGAGACTGATTTAAATGAGGGAGCCAATCTGCCGGGAAATGGAAAACTGCATCTTTGGAAAGGGAGGGAAAACGGGTTTTCCCTGATCTTTATTGCAGAGTATCAAAACAGTCAAGGTCTGATTGTAGATGACCCAGTCTGGCAATTAGAGAAGGTTTAGGGCAACTGAACTGACCCAGCAAGAGAATCCCAGTGAGGAAAAAGAAAACTTCAAAGAATGTAGTATCCACTCATTTCTCTTCTATGATTGGCTGCTGGGTTGCTTTAAACAAGGGACATCAGGAGGGAGGATCAGTTTCCTGCTGTGCACTGGAAGATAAGTAGTGAAATGTTGAAGATAATGAAGATTGGCAAACAACAACCAATAGATGTTTAGATTAAAAGCCTCTTTTCCCACCCTTTCCCTTTAGCTTTTGCTACCCTTTATGTAGGGATGGGTTAGCAAGGCGGTGTTTGAATGTCTTCAGAGGGAAGAGCAAGCATGCATTATGGTATCAGGAAACTTCGGAGTGTTTTGTGATAATCACAGCTCTTTTGTTGGGCTGGTAAAGTTTGCCAGTGTAAGAATGTCAACTAAATAACTTGAAGTCTTGAATAGTTGGAGGCTAGAGGAGGGGAGGAAGCAAAGATCTAGTGGACTAAGGTAAAAATAATGGTGTGCAAAGGGGGTCTGGGACCGTTTTTGAAACAAGAGGGTTTTTCGTGTTGAGTCCTTGTCTCAGGAGCCCTGAAAAACTTCCCTTCTCTGTGCCCTCCCTTGAGAAATAACCTTCTGACAGCCTCTTTTCAGCCTCTTTCCTCTGGTTATGGGGAAATGCATGCTGCATTTTCCTCAGCTGGTGCAGTGCCAGGAGACTAATAACACACTGTTCCCTTTAATGAGGTGGCAGCCTTCCTATTTCAGAAAATTAGGAATGTCAGTTTGCAGTAATCTCTGCCCTGGAGAAGCTGTGTTCCTATCAACACCTCCCAGAAGTGCCCAGAATAAAGCTGGGCTACTGTTTTTATCACCAGGTCAAGCTTGGATTCCTACGCTGAATGCAACTTTAACGTGGCAACCTAATAAACGTGCGCTTCTGTGCTACTCGGATAGGCAATTCTTCCTCGTGTAAAAATCCTATATAGGCAGTTCTTTTCACACTGATTCCATAAAATAACAAACTGAAAGTCAGGTAAGGTGGTATATATCAGACACACACAGAGGACCATGCAAACTTTTGAGTTGTACAAAACTTCTGATGAGCATCACCTAAAGATGAAGGATTCCATGTCACACGAGCAATTTGTATACTCCATTAAGCTGAGAAAACTGTTTGGAACTGGGCATATACAAATGTTGCTCATGAAGGAAACACTAAGAAGACACACACCGCCTTTCGTTAGGTAATATTGAGCTACCATTCCTGGTTTGGTCAGCAGCAGCTTTCCAAGGCCTCAGCTGTTTCCCAGCTCTGCGTTTCACTTACTTGGACACGCCAGTAATTAAACGGCAGGTATTTTGCACGCAAAGCTTATGCTCTGCCATTGGTGTATGACTCATCATAGGAGTCATAGGTCAATGGGGGGAGGAGATAAGATTCTTACCTTGTGGTGACAAAGGCCAATTGCACTGGCTACCAACTGAGAACAGGGTTCATTTCAAGGTGCTGGTGTCAACCTTCAAAGCCCTGTGCAGCCTGGGACTGACATATCTAAGAGACCACCTCTACTCATATGTGCCCCGGAGAGCCTTCCACTCTGAGGACCATCATTTTCTGGTTGTCCCCAGCCCGAAGAACATTCGCTTAGCCTCAACCAGGGCCAGGGCTTTTTCCGCCTTGGCCCCGGCCTGTTGGAACATGCTCTCGATTGAGATCAGGGCCCTGCAGTACCTACTGCAATTTTGCAGGGCCCGCAAAACGGAGCTGTTCCGCCATGCCTTTGGTTGAGGCAGTGGGTGTCCACCGGTTGGCCTCCCTGTTGCAATCTGGTAATATTATATTGCCATTAACAAGACCTTTATGGTTTGGCTGCGGCCCAATTGCTCCCAGCTATTAGGACTGCTGAACACATTATCTGTTGCAATGCTTACCTTTTAACTGTTTTAACTATTTTTATTGTTCTGATATTTATCTTTTAACTGTTTTAATGATTGTAATTTATTGTTGTGAACCACCCTGAGCCCACTTCTGGGAAGGGTAAGATAAATGAATTAATGAATAAATGAATATTCAAATGGATGGGACTTTACTGCCAAATGTACCTCAGATTCATGCTTAAGGTGTGGCTCCTGTGCTTCGTTCCGTGTACACATTAGCCTCTTGCAAAGGCTTTCATTGCTGGAGAGCATGCTTCCTCTGGCGCTAGACATTTCTGTTTGCTCCAGACCCATGTTTTTCAAGATTGAAAGTGCCAAGGACATGATGAATGGACTCCACAATGGAAGACCACCTCTGCAGCAGCTGAAACACAGAACATAGGCATAAAATCCTAACCTCAAGCTACAATTGTGCACAGATTTATTAACCCCTGCCACTACGGAAGCTGGGATATCAGATGGGTCTCTGCCAGAGAAGGTAGGGAAAAAAGAACAGCAACAAATACGGCATTTTTCAAGGCAAATGAGAATTTGAATGACTGAGAGCCGGATGCTATTTTTACAAATTAACGGTAGTTTAAATAAACCATGGTTCTGCATTATGTCTGAGGGCTCAACTAGACAATACTGAGTCTGCAAATTTGCCACGGGGATGCAGCATCATTTTATAGCCTTTTTTTGTTTTTGTTTTACTTTTAAAATTACTGTGAGGGCCTGCTCCTGCTGAAGACCACAGCGCAGGGGGTTGAGGGGATCATGTCCCTTCTCCCCCCTGCACCATTTTCAAGAGCTGAAATGGCTGATAGGTCTTGAAAATGGCACAGCGTGTGTGTGTGTGTGTGGGGGGGGAGAGACAGGAGTCCTTTGCCCCCTGTGGCATGGTTCATGGCAGGACTGAAACCCCATAGTGACTTTAAAAGTTAGTAAAAGGCTCTCAAATGGTGCTGTGTCCCTGCGGTAGACTTGGGGATACAGTATTGTCTACTTTGGCCCTGAACCAAGCCAACCTGTTGGAAAGTTAACTAAACTAGATTTTTGTGGATCTCTGAGCTACATTGCTCTTCCTGACTGCATGGTCTGCAAAGAAAGATCACCAGTGTACTGTACTTCTGTTCTGCGTTGTAAGAATTTGATTGTGAAGCCTCCATCCCTTGCATTATCAGTCTCCTCTTAGCACTAACAGGAGTGGAACAAATGTCATGTGGGAGCTGTTGCATTCCAAGCTTCATTCTGCCACAACAGCAACCAAGTGATGTCCATGTATGGTAGTCATAACTGAATGTTCCTGTGAAGGTTAAGTGGAGACACCAACTGTTTAAAAGAAGAAGAAGAGAGGAGATTGGATTTATACCCCGCCCTTCGCTACCCAAAGGAGTCTCAGAGCGGTTTACAATCTCCTTTCCCTTCCCTTCCCCACAACAGACACCCTGTGAGGTAGGTGGGGCTGAGAGAGCTCTCCTGAGAACTGCTCTTTCAAGAACAGCTCTGACAGAACTATGGCTTGCCCAAGGTCATCCGGCAGCTGCAAGTGGAGGAGTGGGGAATCAAACCCGATCCTCCCAGATTAGAGTCCATACTCCTAACCACTACACCAAACTGGCTCCTTAAGAATGTGGAGCTGATTCTCTGTCAGAACTTTACATTACAGTACAGCAGGCAATGGCAGTGCAGCTTAGCACCAGTTACGGGGGAACGTATTCTACTGAGATGGCCCATACTAAGAAGATCTACCGTTTCTGGGCTACGCCAGAGCTGTCCCAGTCATCTGAAACCATTACATTTCTGTATTTATAGTGCTACCTGTTTTAAATTGTGTACTTTTGTTTAATCGTTTTAACTAATTAATTATTATGACTGTTTTTTAATTACTGTAAAATTGTTGTTGTGATCCACCCTGAGCCCGCTTGCGGGGAGGGTATAATTTAAGTTGAATAAATAAATAAATAGACTGTGATTTTTATCAAAAAGAAAGATTGCAATTAATTATTCCACTCCTCTCTAAATTCATACCACTGAAATATTATATGAACTTTAGGTCTGAAGTACTCTGAAAATCTTAGAAGATATGCAGAAATCTGTAACTTATGCGGTAGCAAAATTGTTTACTTATAGCAATTAGAAAGTGGAAATGTTTGGGATTAGTTTTTTGGGGCTCCAAGTTTTATGAATATTAGATGGTTTTAAGAGATGCTTTGATCTTATGCTGGAGTCTGACTGTAATAAACATTGACTGACTGACTGACTTTGTTAAATGCCCAGCAAACTTGAAACAACAAAAACAACCAGCAGTTTAAAATAACCCAAGAAATCGTAAAACAGCCCAAAACCAGAGTAAAGAGAACAACATAATAACACAGCAGTTTAGGAGTGGATGTGGGCTAATTAGCTGAAGCTTAATCCTGACAAGATGGAAGTGCTACTGGTGAGCATAAGGTCTGACCCAGGGTATAAGGTGTCGCTTGTTAGGGCTGGGCTTGCACTCCTCTTGAAGTAACAGGTCCGGTAACTGGGGGTGCTCGTGGATCCAGGCTTCCTTTTGGATAAGCAGGGGGCAGCTGTGGCCGGAAGTGCCTTTTACCAGCTTCATCTGGTTAGCCAGCTGTGGCCTTTGTCGGACGGCAACAAGAAGAAGAAGAAGAGATTGGATTTATACCCCGCCCTCCACTCCCCAAGGGAGTCTCAGAGCGGCTTACAAACTCCTTTTCCCTTCCCCTCCCCACAACAGACACCCTGTGAGGTAGGTGGGGCTGAGAGAGCTCTTTCCCAAGCTGTCCTTGAGGGAACAGCTGGTACAGAGCTATGGCTTGCCCAAGGTCATCCAGCCAGGTGCCAGTGGAGGAGTGGGGAATCAAACCTGGTTCTCCCAGATTAGAGTCCGCACACTTAACCACTACACCAAACTGGCTCTCCTAACAAAAAAGCATGGGCGCGGTGGTACATGCCTTGGCTACATCTAGATCGGATTACTGCAATGCGGTGTATCTGGATCTCCCCTTGAAGTGTTCAGGAACTTCAGTTAGTACAGAATGCTACAGCCAGGATGCTGACTGGAATGGGTCATCATAGGGAACATATCTCTGTAGTCTTGGCCCCTTCTACACAGGCTTCCAATTCGTTTCCAAGCACAGTTCAAGGGGCTGATGTTGACCTTCAGAGCCCTATATGGTTTGAGATCAAGATACCTGCAGGACCATCTGCTCCCTTATGGACCTACCTGACCACTCTGGTCATCTTCAAAGCCACTACTTCGAGTGCCCACACCTTCTGAGAGTTGGCAGGTAGCAGCCTGGAAGAGGGATTTTTAGGTGGTGGTACCAAAACTCTGGAAATCTTTCCATGAGAAGATTCACCTGTCTCTTTCTATAGCCATCTTCCGCCAGTGGGAAGAGCTATTTGGGTCTGCAGGGACCATGGAGCAGCAGATAGGAGGAGGAAGGCCAACAAGTACTGGCTCCCTATATACCAAAGGTCTCCTCTGGGCTAAGGGTTTCCTTAGGAGAAAGGGCCTACTCCGTGATGAGCACAAGGAGGCAGGAACTGAGAATGGCCAAGGAAAGGGGGAGATAAGGGAGAAGGCGGGGACCAGCTAGGAGATGGGGGTGGGAGTAGCTAAGAGATGTTGTAGTGACAATATTTTTGGTGATGGCTATAGATTGTACAGTCTTATGGCCTAAGCTTGCAGGAAGGATACAATGACCTGAGGCAGGAGCTACAAGGACCAGATGAAGGACCCATGCCGAGAAAGAAGATCTAGAGCCTGGAAGGGAAGCAGGTAGAGGTGAGGATATATGAAGTGGCTGAGCTACAGGGTGATTGTTAGTTAGAGTTGCCAGATCTGGGTTAGAAAATACCTGGAGACTTTGGGGGTGGATCCAGGAGAGAGAGGGGTTTGGGGAGGGGAGGGGCCTCAGCATGGTACAATGCCGTAGAGTCCACCCCAAGCAGCCATTTTCTCCAGAGGAACTGATCTCCGTCAGCAGGAGATAAGTTGTAAAAGTAGAACATCTCCAGGTACCACCTGGAGGCTGGCAACCCTACTGTTAACCACTGGCACTGGCTATGCAAGGAAAGTGAAATTTCTGCGTGTCTCAGATGTTGATGTATCTTTGAGAATGCTAATAGAAGATGGCACGTCCCCAAGGGGATGCATCCCAGGCCCTGAAGGCTTCATACAAGTGTATTGTAGAATGGGAGAAGGACCATACTGCACTGACATAGGAAGATGCTCTACCCAGAAAAGGACCCCTTGGTGAAATGTGGTAGCCCCCTATTTAGCCCTTTTGTGCTGTCTTGCAACTGCTGGTTAATATACATTATGGATGCTTGTGCATTAAACTATTAGCCTTAGATCTTTAACTTCTTGATGAAGTGAGAAAGAATCTGTAAAGTATGAAGGGAAGAAAAAAGGATTTAAAAACATACTTAGAGCTTTTCAATTTTTTCTTTCATAAGAGTTAAACTTGAAGGCAATTTCCTTTCCTATTGAGACTGCTACATTGTTCTTTGAAAACAAAAGAGAATGAGCAGAAAATGGCATTATTCATCACCAAATCTTCCAGTCTATTTGGAATCCAAATATTTTTCCCCCCAATTTGTTTCCCTTCAAGTTTTGTTCAAGTTTTATAAAAGAGTTTGCGCACTGTGGACTTTATCATTCAGTGAAGAATTGGGCTAAAGAGCCTGCATTGATTAACTTAACACATGCGGTACAATTCATAAGGGAAAAAATAGATCACATAAAAAGAAGTGTATTGTTAATGCTCTCATTCTTTTATCTGATAATAATCATTCAGCATAATTATGTTGGGCTGGGGCCGGTTGTAACCAAGGGAAGTTTAATCCACGAACAGTCACTTCAGTTAAACAAACATGTTTTCAGTCCTTAAAATCCTTTCATTAAAATAAGCGTGGACGTTTCTATATTTTATCAAAACTCCTTTTTGTTCCCCTTTAAATTCCCTTGAATGTTTAGCTTGAATAGGAGCATTTAAATTCTGCATACGATTAGAGTTGCCAACACCCAGATGGGTCTGGAGTTCTCCCAGAATGACAAGTGGTCTCCAGACTACAGAGATTAGTTCTCCTGGAGGAAATGGCAGCTTCAGAGGATGGAGTCTATAGTATCACATCCCTGCTGAGCTGCTTACCCTCCTCAGACTCCACCCTCTCTAGGCTGTACTCCCAAATCACCAGGAATTTCCAGAGTTGGCAACCGTATGTACTTTTTCACTTCAGGGCAAATCTCACTGCCAACTCTACCTTTGTACAGTGTATAAAACTATGCATGATGCCCAAGTTCAGTGCCTGGAGCTTCCGTTATGTAATTTGGAAAGGAACATTTTCAGCTGTTTCCTCCTTGTGCCATTTCCTCAGGCGAAATACCACCTCTGGACCCTAGTAAGTAAAACAGGCAGGTACCTATATAATTTAAGTCCATTTTTAACCTGCCTTTCTCCTATGGTGGACTGTGTGGTTTACAGTGAAAGTTAAAAACCTATCAAGATATAGAAATGTCAATTCAAAATACGATCACCAAGGAAAAACTAGGTCTGGTAGTCCATTGCAGAAAATCTACTTTAGCAAAACCTGGAACTTCCACTCAATACAGTTGCTAAATTGGGAATGCACTCCGTATTTTTCTTGGTTAGATTTTAATTTTCTGATTTCGGCGATCTCCATGGCGGGCAGGTCTTCCTGAAGCTCCAGGAGACGTGACCCGGGCTCAGTGGTCTGAAGGGATTCTGAACAGGCTTCGGACCCCCAGGGACCCTCGGAGGGGGACCCTGCCTGAGGCTCTTGGGGGTGGCCTCTCCCGGGATGACGATCCCGAGATCGAGGCACCCCCTGCCTCTATAGGTTCAGCCGCTGTTGTATCCTCTGGGCGCAGCTGAACGCATGCCGGACAGCTGCAGAAGTCAGCGTGCAGCAAGGAAAAACCTGCCAGTATGGAACGCGTGGCAAATTGTGAGTGAGGATCTTTTTTTTGTTACTGGGAGATTCTCTGTTGTGAGCTTTTAGCTCAAAGCGAAGGGGGGGGGTTTAAAGTTTAAATCCCCCCTACCTCCTCTTAAAGAATCTGAGCCACAGATAATCTGATTTCTATAAGGTGGCTGAAGAGGGAATGAAACACAATTAAGCAGTTTAAGAGAAAAAAGAAAGACTTTTGGCTTCCTGGTGGGAAATTTCTTGTTAATGTAAACAAGAAACAATGACTGGAAGGGGAGAAAAGATGACAGGTAAACCCAAACCTTCCCCTAAAGCTCCATCTACACTTCTGGGCACAAAGTCTGAGTCCAGCACAGACCTATCTACAGCTTTGGCAATAGGTTTACGCCCTCTGATGGACCAGCTGGATTCTGTTAATAATAAGCTGGATTCTTTGCAAGAACAGGTGACAGAGGCAAACAAGAGGTCTGATCAGGCAGCTAAAGGATTGGCAGAAGTTAAAACCAAAGACCTGTTCTCCGGAGGCCAGGTCTACCAATACAGTTGACCAGGGCGGGTAGACCTGTTCTCCGGAGGAAGAATCGGGGGGTGGGGGGGGGGGTGGAGACCTGTTCTCCAGGGGAAGAATTGGGGGGAATTGCTGGCTGCTTGGGCCTTGGATGGGGGGGGGAGAGAATCGCCGGGGGGAGGACTTACCTGGGGCTGCAGCCTTTAGGAATTCCCCCCGCAAGTATCGTGGGTCCCCACCTCTTGTCATCCCTAAATAGGACAATGCCTTTCCATGATCTTTCCAGCTACCAGAATCTGTACAAAACAATAGCCTGTGACTGTGCCCTGGTAGAAGGTATCTTGCAAGGAAAGTCCAGAAAATTATTTATTTTAAAATATTTATATGTTTTTATATTTTAATATTTAATATTTTAAAATATTTCCAGGATGACAAACATTAATGCATTTCAACGTCAAAACAACACTTGACATAAATTATATGTAAAATAATTCAATAAAAACATATAAGCACACATAATACCAAAACCATGGAGGTATATATAAATAACAGTTAGTGGTGGTATGCCAAACCAATCACCCATTGGCAAAAGACAACAACAGAGGGGAGACAGACAAGTCTCCCTAAGGAGGGAGTTCCAAAGTTTGGTGCCATGACTGAGAAGGCCCTTTCTTGGGTTGCCATCTGTCTAGCAGGGGTAACCAAAGACGGGCCTCCAGAGGTGACCAGAGTGGACAGATAGGTTCATATGAGAGAAGGCAATCCTTAAGGTATGCTGGCTCCAAGCTATACAGGGCTTTAAAGGACATACCAGCACCTTAAATTGAGCCTGGAAGCAAACTGGGAGCCAGAGCCAGTGTAGATGGAATAAGACTGGAATGATATCTTTCCTACAACCCACTCCAGTCAGCATTCTGGCCTCAGCATTCTGTACCAACTGTATCCTTTAGATAGTCTTCAAGGGTAGCCCTTTGAAGAAGGCATAGCAGTAATCTAATCTAGATGTTGTCAGAGTCCCACAGCAATCAGTCTCAAAAACGTTCCATCAGAAGGATCGAGTTTATTGAAGAACTGTAAAGGCAGGACATCTGTTGTATACAATCTGTGTTAGAACTAACTCTAGAAGCAGGAGAGGGGAAAATATATGGGATTCAAAGTGGGGTCCCCTGATGGACCTGTGCCTAAACGAAATTCCCAAAGAAGAAGCAGTGCTAGGTACCAAGGTCACAACAACATCAGGAAAGATAAGGCACAGTGAAAGAAACGAAACTTAACATTCCAGCACATTAAGGAGTTCACCCAGCAGTCTCCTGCCTCCCCCCACCACCTATGGCAGCATAGCTGACAGATGTTAGCAGGGTATGCACCCCAGTGGCCAGATCTTTTACACCCAGGAAGGGCTGCAGCTGAAGCTTCTGAAATGCACCCCTGGCTACCACTGCTACCTGTTTATCCAACAGAAGGTCTCTGTCCAAGAGCATGCCCAAGTCACAAACCTGCTCCTTCAGTGGAAGTGCAACCCCACCCAGGTCAGGAGATATTCTGTTTCTTGGGTCAAATCTCCCCCTCCCACCAGCACTAGAATCATCATTTGGTTGGGATTAAGTTTCAGTTTTGCTATCCTTCATCCATTGCATAAGTGCCTCTAATAGATAGATCCAATGGCAACAATTCACATCGCCTTGATACCTTTCTGTTATTAGAGTGGGTTTTCTGTTCTACAAATTTAGTTTTGTACCATTTGATGAGACCATCTTGTGAAGGAACCCCACCCTCAATTGAAATGCTATTCAGCTTTAGCAATTATATGCTTGATCACTCAACCAAGGCAAGCTCTTTATATCCTACAGAACAGCACGTAAGTGTATCAAACAGGAAACACTGTCATGCTTATGAACAAATTTATTTCATGTTCCTTTCTCTTTTGTATGTAATTCGTTCTTTGAAGTGTAAAGCTTTTCCAGTGTCTTGCCCCTTCCTTGATTTTCCATTGGCCATTTAAAAAAATTTAACCTTTGTATGGAACTCAAACATCTAATGTATCTTTATGTTCACAACCCTAGTAGTGCTATCAGTGCTGGAGATAAAAATGGTTACACATTTGTTTGAATGCACTCTACGTGGGGGTGCTCTTGAAGACCATTTAAAAGAAACAACCCTTGCAAAGTGTTGACCTGGAAACTAGCTGCCTGCTGACCTCTAGGTTCTGTTCAGAATGTTGCTTCTTACCCTAAATGGCTCGGGACCATATTTGTTTGTCTAAAAGTTTTCTACCCCACCTTTCTGAGGATCTCTGTCTGTTTAGATGACCTACCCAAGATAGGTGGGTGGATGGATGGATGGATGAATGGAGCTGTCAGATTTTATGGATTTTATCATTTTTATAAAAAACATCTGCCTTCTCAGTGGGTGGCCCCATTGTGCAGATATCTGCACAGTGGGGCCAAAATTCTGAAGCTTTTTGGGGGTGTATGGGCTTTGATCAGGGCATCGCAACTTGATCTCAGTATATGCAGAAGGGAGAGTTATCTCCAAACCCAGAAACACTCATCTGTAGTTGCTCCCATTCATTCAATGCTATCCTTGTTTTCTTTTTTAAAAAATTTCTGTCCCAACTCCAACTATAAACAAACGGTGAATACCATTTCTAAAAGAAATAAAACTTTAAAAACAACTTCGTAGATGATGTTGTGCAAACTAGAGGCCTTATTAAACTAGGACTTTTGCGAAATACTGCAAAGATTGAAGACAGAAAAATGATACTCAAAAATAATAACATTAAACTCATCATATTTCACATTTCCCTCTGTTCATTGAGCTAGGCCCTAATAGTGGGAGGCCTCTTGGTATCTGCCCCAGACCCCCCCCCACACACACACTTAGTAGGGCATTAGGGGGGAAATGCGCAGGGGGGAAAATCACTGTTGGAGTGATGTGATGTTTCCAATGCAATGCTGGAAGTGACATCATCACATTGGGGTGACACTCTAGGAAACTCTACGATTGTATGGTAAAACCATAGAATTTTAGTGGAATCCACGACATCTCCCCAGCAGCAATTTTCTTGTCTTTGTCCATCCCCCTAAGCCTCCCACCTTTTTCCAGCACTTGGCTTGCAACCCTAGGTCTTGTGTACCATCAATGGAAAGTGTTGGCTGTAGTAGGGTTTTCCTACCTCCTCCTTGCCCAAGCAGCCCTCTGTGGGTCCTGCAAAGGTGAAGCTGGAGGCTGAACAGAAATGCATGGGTACAACATGGGCAGTTGTACCAAGAAATGTAACCAGACAGAATTTCCTCCTCTGTCTCTGAAGTCAATAGAGCCTCTTCCACCAGTGGTTCTTCTATTTGTTCAAGACAATTTTTTTGCCTGTTTCCACTACCTTGTAGTTGCTATTTGTGGTGTCTTGCCTGCTGCCCCATAGGTCATATATGTTGGAAAAGGCAATGTCTGGTGTACAATATGGCCAGCAATATGAACACATGAAGCGGCCTTATACTGAATTAAACCCTTTGGTCTATCAAGGTCAGTATTTTCTACTCAGACTGGCAGTGGCTCTCCAGGGTCTCAGGCTGCAGTCTTTCACATTACCTACTGCCTGGTCCTTTAAACTGGAGATGTTAGGGATTGAACCTGGGCCTTTCTGCATGCCAAGCAGATGCTCTACCATTGAGTCACAGCCCCTCCCCCAGTCCCTCGACCAGCATTATGTTTTTTGGTCTTACAGGTTCTTATGTTGGTGGGCCTAGGATTCAACTCAGTGAATGGAGGAGAATGTGAAATAAAGTGAGTTAGTAATATCTGTCTTGAACGAAACAAACCAACCCAGTCTAGTAATTGGGAGTGAAAATCATCTTCATGAAAGGTTCTGTCCAAAGACCATTATCTCCCGTCAACACTTTTAACTAGAAGCTAAGCTAAATCATTTGCAAGGAATGTATATTTAACATGACTTGGCTGAATGCTATCGGTAAAGCTAATTTTCTTTCTTTCAATGTCAGTGGAAAGTATGATTGACAAATTCACCTCTGGGGTGCAAGGGGAGGGAAAAGGAATACTTAATAAAGTTTTGCAAGCAAGGGGAAAAAAATGAAGGACTCGGTGCACCAGATCTAGCATACATAAATCATTGTTACTCACCTTAGTGAGGGCCATGGATAATTCAGACAACCAACAGTGGATTATGCTATTGAACAAGATATGACGGATGTGCCCTTAGTGATTCTTCCATAGACCCCCTTCTAAGATAAGCCCCTTAAGGAATGAAATAAAATCAATCCTGACTGCAGCATTATGAACTTTGAACAGTCACATTTCTCATTCTCTGTTTCTTCCCTCTTACCTTTGTGGTTCTTCTTTCTAATGTTAAGTAGAATGGAATTTTGCAGGACTTTCAGTCCTGAACAAAGTGCAGTTAGCAGAATTTGTGATCTATATAAAGATGGACATAATGCCTGATACCCAGATATATGCACCAGAATGGGACTTTCTGTAAGTACCTGGAGATTAGACTTTTTTCATACTATTGCAGAAAAGTATATTTCACTTGGAACCTCCTTGATGAAATCTGAATCAATATTGGGGGGGGAATGAACTGGGGGAAGGCTGACATGATATTTTATCATCCCTAGAAAGAACAGACCCTTTAAGACAAATTAAAGAAAGCTGGGGAAGAGATTTGGAGAGGATAATTACTGGTGCTCAGTGGAATATGATTATAAACAATGGAGGCAGATCCAATTAAGAACGAAAACTTTCACATAGTCGTGTTAAGAAGGTAACTAATCCCCAGGAGGCTGAATAAAATCAATAATGCTCCCATTTCTTGCTGGGTTTCTGGCTGCCTCATACAAATTACTGACCTTGCAGGTGGGTATGTCACAAGATACAAATAGTACAGAAGCTAGTAATCAATATCATCAGAAACATAATGGTCTACTACTTACCTTTCGACCCTTTGATGTTGTAGTTAGGTTGCTTGAAAGATGTGGATTTAGAAATGGAATTCATTCTGCATGCTTGGCATGAATAAAAAGTAGAGCTTGCTTTAGAGTGGAAGTCACCAGATATCCCTGCAGAAACTGATAATTTGGATAAAGAGATCTGTAAAACTGATAAACCAAGCTGCAGTTGGAAAGCACATGTGCACACAGTGTCACCTTATATGAAGTCAGAACACTTTTCTGTCAATATCAGTATTGTCTACTCAGACTGGCAGCCACTCTCCAGGGTCTTAAGCAGAGGTCTTTCACCTCTCTTAATACCTGATCCTTGTAACTGAGATAACAGCGGCTGTATTTAGGACCTTCTGATAGGGGTGCGCAAAAAAAAAAAATTCGGCCTGATTCGGATCAAGCTGAATTAGGCCACATCTGTTCCTGCTGCTGAATGACCCCCACATGTCAGTTTCAGCAGTGCAAGTGATTTGGGAGTCATTGGCCGGCTGAATGTCAGTTTCACCCCATTATACCCTATGGGCCATTGAAGTCAATGACAAAAACTCATAGGGTATATGAGGGGCTGGAGGGAGGGGGTTTGAGGAAGAGACTCTAATCTTGCAGGGTAGCTGCTGGGGCCTCTCCCCGAAATACCCACCAAGGTTCAAGAAGATTGGACCAGGGGGTCCAATTCTACAGGCCCCAAAACAGGTTGCCCATTCCCCTCCATTGTTCTGTATGGTGGGAAAAAACATTATGGAGGGAATGGGGGCAACCTGTTTGGGGACCTGTAGAATTGGACCCCCTGGTCCAATCTTCTTGAAACTTGGTGGGTATTTGGGGGAGAGGTTCCAGCAGCTACCCTGCGAGTTTCGGCAGCAATTTGACAACGGGCCAAATCAGATCAGAGAATCTAATTCGGCCCATGGCTGTCCGAAAGGGGCCGAATGGGCCATTTTCGGGGATTCATTCGGTTCAAACGAATTGAATGCACATCCTTACCTTCTGAATGCAAAGTAGAAGTTTTCCCACTGAGTTGTAGTACATAATACTAACCTTAATGAAACTATGTAGGTCTGGGTCTGTTCAAAGACCTCTTAGTATTCAGAACCCTTATATATGCTGTCTTGAGTTCCATGATGGAGAGAAAGGCAGGATATACATGCAATTAATACAGTACCAGATAGGTGAAATAAACCTAATGAGAACTTAGAACGTCTGCTTGAAAACAGGCACTTGGGAAAGGCAGAGGGAACTTTTTCTTAATTACTGCAACAGACTGGCTGGACTTTGGCAGACTAAAATGGACTGCTCTTCTGTCTCGTAATATGAAGAGGAATTAGTGGAAATCTTTGGCTCTTCTTGTGCTTATTGATTTTGGTTGTTTTTAATGCCTGCCTGTTATACTGCTATTTGGGTGCATGCAATTTTTTTCATATGCTACTGGCTGTTTCCTTTTCTTTTTTTGTTATGCATAACCATAATGAAAATTATTTTAAAAAAACAAGTAAAATGGAATTTGAAATGTGTGCATTAACCTGTGAGGATGGACGGGTACCAAATAGTATTTGTCCTTCATTACTAAGGATGCGGCCTTAACCTGGATGGCTCAGGCTAGCTTGATCTTGGAAGCTAAGCAGGGTCAGCCCTGGTTAGTACTTTTATGGGGGTCTGGGGTTGCTACATGGAGGCAGACAATGGCAAACCACCTCTGTAGTTGTGTTACCTAGGGTTCTCTGCGAGGTCACCATATCTCAGCTGCAAATTGTTGGTCAACTAAGATTGCCCAAGCACCAACTAGTTTGCTCATATCCAGCTTGTCTATCACAAAGAGCCAGTTATTCATAGGGCAGTTTGGGTGTCTTGTGAGCAGTTTGAGCCTGTTTGCTGGGTTACTTTCCAGGCATACACAGTGCCCCTTATCCTCCCCACATGCATACTTGTTACTGCTGTCTCAGAGTCCTCCACCTCCAATAGTTTACATGAAGATTAACAAGAACTGTCAGTTCATATAAATAAACATCATGTAGTTTTTAAAAAAGTCTTACTACTTGGTGTTCATCTATGTGCATCTGGTGAAACTTAATAGCTGCTGATCTCTTTGGTTCTGTAGCAGATCACATTTGCACATTTTTGCACAGCTCCATTAGAGTTGGAGTTTTCCATCTCCCAGCGTCATTTAATTACCTGACCAAACCATCCATGACCCTGAGGGGGAATAAATTTCATTTACTGCACAAGTGTAAAAGGGACTGCAAGGCAGAAGTAAACGGAACTCCACCATCTTAGATATTTGTGCAGCCATCATGCTGTTCAGCATGCTGATTCAAATCTGAGGCTTGGCTCACAAGTAGTTGCTGCTGTCAAAAATTAGTATGTTTGCCTACCAAACATGTTCGCTGGGAAACGCCCAGCATCCCTAGTCATTACAGGAATATCTAAACTATTCAGGTTCATACTTTGCCAGTTTCTTACCTGTTAGGAGCAGTGTTCCCTCTAAGCTGAGTTAGTGTGAGCTAGCTCACAGTTTTTTAGCCTCCAGCTCATACCTTTTTGTCTTAGCTCAGGAAGGATGGCTCCAGAGCAAACTAATTAATGCAGTAGCCAGATCGCTTGCTCACAGCTTTAATGCCGGTAGCTCACAAAGTAGAATTTTTGCTCACAAGACTCCACAGCTTAGAGGGAGCATTGGTTAGGAGTGGTCCATCATATTGTTTATTCTTTGGTTGGCTCTTGTTTTCAGCAAGGCAGGGCAGGGTTGAAGAATGATTCCTGGCAAGTGTGTAGTTAAATCCCTGTTGTTAAATAAACTGTGTTCTACTAACAACTGAACTAGGTGCTTTCACATACACTAAATAACGCACTATCAATCTATTTTCAATGCACTTTGCAACTGGATTTTGCTGTGTGAAAGGGCAAAATCCACTGGCAAACGGTTGTTGAAGTGGATTGAAACTCCATTATTTAGCATGTGTGAAAGTGCCCATATGTTCTTCTAACCGGTGACACATAGCAGTACGACATGTTGCACTTCTGATATTAAAAGTTTGGCCTCATAATTTGTAAGCAAAATCGATAACTGATTACCGTGTATCAGCAGGGAATCTTAAAAAGATCTTGTGAAGATAGCTTTCACATGCAGACCTCTTTTCCATTTAATTATTCAGTCCCTTATCTGGCACTTTGAGATTTTTTTGGATAAGCATTGCTTGATTGTTTTAGTAGTGAAGCTTTTGATAATGTGCTGTAGTGCTGCTGGGTTCGACATCACTTCATTCATGTTCTCCTTACAGGAGGTAAAACAAGATCAATTGGGTATTAAGTAATTACTATGTTGGACTATCCCTACAAGATTCTCTTGTAATGGAAGGCTCGGCAGATATGATGATGTAGCAGGCTGGCTTTCAGCTCAATTGCTAATGTTTCCTGCAACACATATGGGTGAAAAAGGAAATAATGCTTGATTCGAAGAGGGGGAAAAAATCAGTCTCACCTGAAATTTGTTTTAAAAAACTGATGTCCATGTACAGTCCATGATCAGATGAAAACTAATACTGTTTGAAGCCTGGAAGAAACTAATCATCTGAAGAGGGGCAACATGCACCTCAGATGAGGTAGCCAAGAATCTCTGGTATGTTTCCTTTCTGCCAGCTCTTGCTTGTTAAATCTTTTTGGCATCTGTTAGTTCGCCTTCTGTTCTTAACATTCTATTTTGCTAGGAGAGTTTGGAAAGATCTGTAGGAGTTAATGGTGTCTTTAAACAGCCTCTGACATTTCATTTTGTTTTTGAACTGTTCTTTAAATTTGGGGAAGGGGGGATATTTTGCAGAAGTGATTATCTAGCATCAAATTGAATACTTCCTGGCATGTTGTTCATGTATGATGAGAGTTTCAGAGCGTAGCTATGTGGTTCTGCAGTAGAACAGCTAGGTTTTGAGTCGAGTAGCGCCTTAGAGACTAATGGGTATAAAATTTCAAGACTCAAAGCTCCCTTCATCAGATATCTGACACTGAAAATCTTGGTCTCTAAGGCGCTACTAGACTCAAATCTAGTCGTATGATGATGTTAGCGCCAACCTCTGTTTATGGAGAATCAGCGGGTGGTTCACATGGTTTCTTGATTACCCTTAGCCAAACACTGTCACAAAACTTGCGCCTTTTGGATCTCATGCTGGTGCAAGTGATCACTTGGGTTGGCTTGGAAACTGGGCTAAACTCAAAATAAAACTCACCATCCAATAAGAATTGCTTCAAGGCATGTCACCTCTTCCATGTTTAGTCTCGAGAAAAGGAGATTGAGGGGGCACATGATGGCTGTCTTCAAGTATTTGAGGAGCTGTCACTTAGAGGAGGGCAGGGAGCTGTTCCTGTTGGCGATAGAGGATAGGACTCACCATAATGGGTTTAAAATAAGGGTGGGAAGGTACCAGCAGGATATCAGGAAAAACTTTTCTACAATAAGAGTTGTGCAACAGTGGAATCAGCTGTCTAGGGAGGTGGTGAGCTCCCCTTCTCTGGCAGTCTTTAGGCAGTGGCTGGACAAACACTTGTCAGGGATGCTCTAGGTTGATCCTGCATTGAGCAGGGGGTTGGACTAGATGGCCTGTATGGCCCCGTCCAGCTCTGTATGATTCTATGATTCTAAGCTGTAAAGGAGAAAGCTATCATTGAGGGAAAACTGGCTGCAGGCCTCAGCCTTCACTTGGTATTTTAAGACTGAGTGCAGCTGGGATATGAACTGAAGGGCTCTTGACCCTTGGCTCATAGCCCATGGTCTTGACGGACTAACTTGGTGAACATAGGTTGCCAGGTCCCCTCTGGCTTTTGGTGGGGGATGGGGGGGTTGGGTTTGTCAGATCCAAGTTAGGAAACTCTTGGAGTTTTGGGGATGGAGCCTGGGGAGGACAGTTATCTCAATTTATTTTTATTTTTTATTTTATTGGGCCTATATCCCGCCCTCCCCACATTGTAGGCTCAGGGTGGGTTCCAACATATAGTGTCTGCAATTTATGTAGAATAAATTATAACAATCCATTAAAATCAATAAAATCAATGTGGTACAATACCATAGAGTCAAGCCTCCAAAGGGAACTGATCTCTGTAGTCTGGAGATAACTGTAATTCCGGTGGATCCCCAGGTCCCATCGAGGCTGGTGGAAATCATCAGCTCCAGGTGTTTGTCTTTTGCTTGTTCTTTGACTATTTAAATATATTTAAATTTCATTTGTATTATTGTTAAGTTGCCATGGGTTTCCTCCGGTGAAAAAGGCAGGAGACGAAATATACTAAATAAAATAAATATTTAGTTGGGTGTGGAATAGGCCCTAGAGCTCGCAAAGCCCTCCCTATACCTTGAATTAAATTTAGGCTTATATATGTAAACAGAGTATACAGTACTATATGTGAATCAAACAGCAACAAATGCTTTTAAAAACACACTTTTTTGTTATCCGTTCTTACATTTATCCAAGAACAGGAATAGGAATGCAAGATTTCAGCAGAATCCAAAGGCCTTTCTTGGATACATCTTACCTCCCTACTGAAATCCGTATGGCTTTCTTGATCATTCCTGGCTTTTCTCACCTGTCCTTAAGCTGATAGAACTCTCTGAGGAGGCGCTGCATCTCGGCAATAGAACAAATGCTTTGCACACAGAAGGCCCCGGGCTCAGTTCCCGGCAGCTCCCATTAAAGGATCTCAAGTAGCAGAAAAATCTCTCTGTGCCCTGAGGCCCTTGGCAGAACTCAGATCACAAAAGAGGTAGATGGACCATACATAGGAGGCAGCTTTGTATGCTCATCTTTGGAGACAGCTCAAGATTCTAGAGTCAAGAAACAGGCACTGCCTGTGTTGCAAGGTTGCCAGCCTCCAGGTGGGGGCTGGAGAACCCCCAGAATTACAACTGATCTCCAGACTGCATAGATTATTTATTATTTATTTATCTAAAACATTCATTCCACTCCTCCTGGAGAAAATGGCTGCTTTGGAAGGCGGACTATATGGCATTATATCGCGTTCCCTCTCTTCCTAAACCCCACCCTCCCAGGCTACACCATCAAATCTCCAGGTATTTCCAAACCTGGAGTTGGCAACACTATCTGTGTCTCCCCTGTAAACTGGCGTAACAGTAGTGTAGTGCCTAAATCAGCATCCCTGTGGATCAGGAGTTGTCTACTTCAGATCTTTTCTGTACCCAGCTGCTTTTAGCTTGGTAGAGAAAAACAGCCTTCTTCATCCTGGTTGGGACTAAAAACATCCTTGGGAAGATATTTTCAATAGGAAAAATGGCAAAGGGTGGAATAAACCACAGTTCCCCAGTACTCACTTGCCTTGAGCAAACCTCTGCAACTCTTGTGCAAAGTCCTGGGAAAACTGAAGTCAAAATCCCCCCCCCCCCCAAGTCATTTCCCTGATCAAAACTTCTCCTGGCCTGGCTGCTTTTAGACTGGTAGGGGAAAACCAGTGTGGTGAAGTGGTTAAGAGTGTTGGACTTGTATCTGGGTGATCCAGGTTTGAATCCCTACTTGTGTCTTGAAACCTTGCTGGGTGACCTTGGGCCAGTCACACCCTCTCAGCCTAGCCTACCTCACAGGGTTGTTGTGAGGATAAAATCATAGAATCACAGAGTTCGAAGGGACAGTAAAGGCCATCTAGTCCAACCCCCTGCTCAATGCAGGATCAGCCTGGAGCATCCCTGACAAGTGTTTGTTCAGCTGCTGCTGGGGAAGGGGAAGCTCACCTCCTCCAAAGGCAGCTGATTCCAGTGTTGCACAACTCTTACAGTTTTCCCAAATATCCTGCCAGTACCTTCCTGCCGTTAATTTAAAACCCATGATTGTGAGTCCTCTCCTCTGCTGCCAACAGGAGCAGCCCCCTGCCCTCCTCTAAGAGACAGCCCTTCAAATACTTAAAGAGGACAATCATGTCCCCCCTCGACCTCCTCTTCTCCAGACTAACATTCCCAAGACCCTCAGCCTTTCCTCATAGGTCTTAGTCTCCAGAGGAAGAGAGAAAGAGATGTAAGCCGGGGGTACAAATAAATAAAATAAAAAATAACCTACAGCTACCATAATTTTCCCGACTCTGGATCAGTGGCAGCAGATATGTTGGGGGGGGGGGGTAGGGTGGAGATGGAGGACTCTGGCAGCCAGGCTCAACGATAGGTGGTAGGGCTTATGGCATCCCCCCCCCCATTGCAAGTCTCATGGCCCCCCCGAGCCAGCAAGGAGGGAATCAGGTGGGGGTGTGAAAGTCCTTGCTGACACCCCCGCCCCACTGATCTGGCAATGAAGGAGTGGGGGGGGCACAGTTATCCGCACTGTCCCTGCCAAGCCAGCAAGCCCGCCTGGACACTGAGCTATAAGAAGGGAATTGGGGGGGGGGGTGTTGCGGGAGTCCTTGCTGCTGCCCAGCCAACAACCAGGGAGGCAGGTGTGGAGGTGCAGCTAGGGTTGCCAAGTCTGCGTGGGAAAATACCTGGAGACTTTGGGGGTGGAGCCAGGAGAGGGCGGGGTTTGGGGAGGGGAGGGGCCTCCACATGGTAGAATGCCATAGAGCCCACCCTCCAAAGCAGCCATTTTCTCCAGGGGAGCTGATCTCTGTCAGCTGGAGATCAGTTGTAAAAGCAGGAGATCCCCAGGCTCCACCTGGAGGCTGGCAACCCTAGGTGCAGCGGTCTTCTCCACCTCCCCCCAGCTGGCAGTGAGGGAGCTGGATAGTGGCAGCGACTATGGGGGGTGGGTGGGTGGGAGATGTGCCGGGCCAGCAGCAATGGGGGTGGAGGGATTCTTCCCTGTGAGTATCATGGGCCATTGTTGAGCTGATCCCTTGTAACTAAGGTTGCTGGGTCCTCCCTGGCCACCAGTGGGGGTGGGGTAAGGTTGCCAGATCCAGGTTGAGAAACTCCTGGAGATCTGGAAGTGGAGCCTGGGGAGGACAGGGACCTCAGTGGGCTACAATACCATAGAGTTCACCCTCCAAAGCATCAGTTTTCTGCAGCGGACCTGATCTCTTCAGTCTGGAGATGAACAGTAATTCCAGGTGATCCCCAGGTCCCACCTGGAGGCTGGCATCCCTGCTTGTAACAAGGGAGGGGAAACACACACCTGATTTAAACAAGGTTCTTGTTCTGGATATTCCTGTGGGTGAAGACACTCTTGCTTTGCTTACACCAAAGTACACGAGATCCAGCCTTCCCCTCCCATTTGACATTGCATTTCTTTAAAAATTAAATCTAGCTCTAAACCTTTCAGGCATCAGAGTTGTACTCACTGACCTTTTCCAACATACCAGACTTTACATGAATTTGACATGTAACAGCGAAGAGAGTGGGGGGAAAATAAGTAGAGATTAGGATATGGTTGGTGGCCATTGTGGTTCTCCCAGCCTTCCTGCTTTGTGTGTCAAGGTACTGAAAGCAAGGGAGTGGGGAAGGGGGGGGACCTGTATTATGAAATCAATTTTGATTTATCTGCTCAAGCTGTGAGAGAGGAGCCATGCCTGGGAGGGAGCTCCCGGCGTGTTCAGACTGTCTACCCAATTGCAAGGTACTATTTTGCTTCAGAATAAGACCGCCTAGAGACACCCAGGGAGCCTGGAGGGAAAATGAACACGTTGTTACTTAATTAGGACACCTTCTGAGCTGCAACATGCAAAACGACAGTGGAGCCTTTCTTTTGCCTACACCAGCCATTTTTAATCTGTCGCTCTGGACAAGCGTTTTCTGCCCCATGAAACTGGAATGGGGCCAGGAGTGAATCAGCAGATCCGTCCCTCTCGAAAGGTCAAAGGGTCATCATGCTCCAGCTCTGCCCCGTAAATATGTCAAGAGCAAGAAGTGCTGAGGTTTTCGTTCTCACGGTATACATCTGCATTGTAGATGAGAGAATAACAACATTGCATTGATGCCATCTCATGACAGTGACAGTTATGAGACTGGAAAAGGCCACAGCCCCCCATCGTTATTTTTTTGTGTAACCTGCCATCCTCCTTTCTTGCACGGTATGATACGGAGTTGGGCTGTTGGTTGGGCTCTGTGAAGCTTACCACTTCTATTTCTTTGGTTATTTCTGCCTTTCTGCACGTGGACATCACATGTTCAAGACCTTTTATCTGCACAAAGATATGCAGTTATTGCAAACCAGATTAGGGCTGCCAGCTCTAGGTTTTGTTTCATTCATTCATTCATTCATTCATTCATTCATTCACTCATTCATTCATTCATTCATATTTATATTCCGCCTTGCCGGGCAAGCTGGCTAAGACAGCTAACAGGTTAAAATATCAAACAACAACAAAAAAAATAATCAAAGGTTGGGAAATTCCTGGAGATTTGAGGGTGGAACCTGGGAAGGGTGGAATTTGAGGAGGGAAGGGAAGTCAACCGTGATGTGATGCCATACAGCCCACCATTCAAAGCAGCCATTTTCTCCAGGGGAACTGATCTCTGTAGTCTGGAGGCCAGTTGTCATTTCATTCCAGGAGAACTCCAGGCCCCACCTGGAAGTTGGCAACTCTAAAGCAAATCAAAATTATTTTTGTTCATAGATTGCAATTGGACAAACTGCACTCAGAAACACAGAGACACATCTCTGACAGTGGGACCGCAAACAGAGTTACGTCCTTCTAAGTCTAGTACAGTCAATGAGTTTGGAAGGGTGCAATTCTCTTTAGTATTCTACTGTCAACGTTTGGGGTTTTTTTGGCCTTTCAGCATAACGACAATCAAGGGTTCACACACCTCCAGTATAGTGTGATTGAGTCTGATGCATCTGCTGCGTCCCCCAAAGACCAGTGAGGTTGAAAAACATGTTTGGATTTACATTAGGCATTTTTGCACTAAAAAGTGCTGTCCAAATTGGAGAAATTCACAACAGGTGGTTGGCCCAATGTTATCTATAACCTATTCACTGCCTTAAAGAGTTTTGGCATCTGCTTTAGCTGTCCTCTAATTACAGTTGTTTGGTTATGGAGCGATGGAACAGAAATGACAGATTGCAGCATTCTTCAATGTAGCAAATAATCTACAAGCGAGATCAAAGTTGCCGTTAATTATTGCCGCTTTCTTTGTGTGTTGCATTTTGATCGTTATTTTCTCTCCGCCAAGATCTCTGACTTTCAGGCAGGGAAAAAAAGAAGAGAAAACACATTGTGAATCTTTTGCAGTTATAGATTTTGGTTTTGTTGTTTTTAAAATTACATAATGAACAGAAGCTACAGGAGGGGGGAAATGAAGTGTTAGGTTGCTTTTGATAAATTTAACCCAACATCTTGTGCGATGTGACTGTCACTTCATTAAACATCTAGGAGACAGTAAACAGAAAACAAGCTGTCTTGGAAAAGATACATCCTTTGTGATGGATTAAGCTAATCATTCAATCCCCCCCCCCATCTTAAAATGTAATTAGTAGGGGAAAGTTGAACAAATTCTAAACCCCATGAGCCCCCGGGTGGTCAGACTGGGGGGAGAAATTGATAGTATGCAAAGGGTATATCATTGCAATACAAGAAGGAATTTTGAGGAGTGCAGGTTTTCTCACCCATGCGTGGCAAGCAGCATCAGCTGAGATTTCCTTTTCCACAAAACTGGTAAAGAAAGCCTGCCCAATTTAGGATCTAACTAGCCATGTGAGGTGGCCCAACAGTGGCTAAACAAAACTTTCTTTCTGCCTCCTGGGGACACAGAATAAGGGAATACGTGGCTGGTGGGATTCATTCTGCTTGAAGGGTGACAACGTGTACAGATCTTTGGTCTTCTGGAGGCCTTTCTTCCTCCAATTGTTCTTGTTCGTCATCGTACGATTACTCTACTACCACCCAGCAAGTACACAGCATTATCAGTTAATACCTTCTCTCCCAGCCACAAGTTTAAAAAATTAGGACATAAAGTAGCCCAAGGGAACATTATTTATATATATATGTGTTAGTGATATCACCTTGACCTGGATGGCCCAGGCTAGCCCGATTGCCTCAGATCTTGGAAGCTAAGCAGGGTTGGCCCTGGTCAGTGTTTGGATGGGAGACCACCAAGGAATTCCAGGGTCATGACATGGAGGCAGGCAATGGCAAACTGCCTCTGAATGTCTCTTGCTTTTAAATCCCCATGTTGTCACCATAAGTCTGTTGCAACTTGACAACACTTTCCACCACATTAATGAAATCAGCCCCCAGATCTCAGCTGTACATTCATAGAGACCATCGTGCCTGATGGCCAATGACTTAATGTCGGTTTTGATTCTTATTTGCTGTGTGCCACTTTTAAAAAGCTGTGTGAGAGAAATTTGAGGTTTGATCACTGATCCAGGTTGAGGAGTGTTCAACAACCAGTTTGGTATAGTGGTTAAGAGTGTGGACTCTAATTTGGGAGAACCGAGTTTAATTCCCTACTCCTCCACATGCAGCTGCTAATGTGACCTTGGGTCAGTTCTTTCAGAGCTATTCTCTCACGAGCAGTTCTGGAGCTCTCTTGGCCCCACCCACTTCACAGGGTGTCAGTTGTGGGGAGGGGAAGGGAAAGGAGATTGTAAACTGCTCTGAGACTCCTTCATGTAGTGAAGGGCAGGGTATAAATCCAATCTCCTCTTCCTCCTCCATCCTCATCCTCATCCTCTTCTTCCTTAAATCAGGCACATGATGATGAAAGCCAGTAAGGTCTACTGGTGGTGCTCCATCCCAGTAATTTCTACTCTGACGGTTATGAGTATATTCCAGAAGAATTTCCTGTTCCCTTTTCTATTCTTTCTGCATCAAAATGTTCTTGGTTAATATCTGTTGTCCACTCTCTCTCAGTCAAAGGCCTATCAAATCTGGTGGCATTTCTTCATTCCAGCACAAAATGTCTTCATAATCCTACATTTATGAGCTCTTTAAGTGCTGGTTGGGTGTTCAGTACCATGGCTTTATGGTGAAATATAAGCAAGGCCTTCGAAGGAAGTAGGTCATTGGGCATCATTTAGGAAGGGACATTAGTCACCTCCTTGAGGGGTTATTTTTTATTACTATTTATTTATAATATTCTAAGCCCAGCTTAGGGTGCCCAAGTTTCCACCCAGTTTAGGGTGCCCAAGTTGGCAATCAGAAACATTAAGTTTACACACACACACAAACACACAAAGCAATTAAAACAAAACACATGAACACAGAGACACATGAATGAGGAGGGCCAATGAGATTCACTGAGGGAGCACCAAGCAAAACAGGAAAGTCTTGACTTGCTGGTGGAAGACAACAATAGAAGCGGACAGATTAATCTCCTCAGGGAGGGGAATTCCATAGTTGTGATTTATACCTCAGGAGCACTGGTTCTGCACACTGAATAAATGCTATTATATACAATTTGTGCCAGGTGCAAGAGGGTGCCCCCCCCTTTGTAGTGTGTTGTTACCATCCACATGAGGAATGGGGAAGAGGAAGAACTTTTCTTATAACAAAACTATTTTCTCCCATTTAAGAAGAAGAAGAAGAAGAGATTGGATTTATATCCCGCCCTTCACTCACGTGGAGTCTCAGAGTGGCTTACAAACTCCTTTCCCTTCCCCTCCCCACAACAGACACCCTGTGAGGTAGTTGGGGCTGAGAGAACTCTTTCCCAAGCTGTCCTTGAGGGAACAGCTGGTACAGAGCTATGGCTTGCCCAAGGTCATCCAGCCAGGTGCAAGTGGAGGAGTGGGGAATCAAACCCGGTTCTCCCAGATTAGAGTCCGTGCACTTAACCACTACACCAGACTGGCTCTCCATTGAATGTTCTTTGAATCCAAGAATGGGACTTCTAATTCTAGCCTTGTTAGGTCTTGTGCCCTTCCATTATGATTTGAAATGGTGACCGGAGATGAGTGAATGTCCCCTATTTCATTTTTTTTCATTTTATGTGATTTTATTTCACTTTATTTTTATACCACCTTTCTCCTCACTGAGAACCCAAAGTGCCTCACAGCATTTGTCCCTTCTCCGTTTTATCCTCCCAACAGCCCGATGGAGGTAGGTTAGGTTGAGAGCGTGTGACTAGCTGGGTTTCCCAGGTGCTACACCAGAGCTCATATTTAATTATATATTGCCAATAGTTTTAATTCTAAATTTCTACCATTAATTTTCACATGAACCATACACCTGAGCCAGTGAAGTGTAGTGGTTAGAGTGTTAGACTGAGAGCTGGAAGAACTAGGTCTGAATCCCTACTCTGTCATGGAAGCTCACGGGTGATTTTAGGCCAGTCATACATTCTTAGCCCAACGTACCTCACAGGGTTGTTGTGAGGAGAAAATGGAGGCGAGGAGAATGATGTTAAGTTCCTTTGGGTCCCCATGGGGGGGGGGAAGTGAGGTATAAATAAAAATAATAAATAATATTGTGCATGCACATTGTATACCCAGAGTGAACATTATTTATGCAGGGAGGTTTGGATCCAGCCAGCTTTTACACTTAGTCTTGGCCAATTCCCATTCTTAATACAGCATCCAACCCATGTACCTTTTGTTTATTTAGATCCCATGATCCCCACTGTAACCTTTTTGATGGTCAAAGGACAGCCTTCCTCCTTTTTCACCAATAGTACAATTGGTTGGATCTAGCTAACTGATAATGTAGTATAATGGAAAACTTGATGCAAGTAAATGGAAAATGATGCAAAAATAATCATGAGTTCAAAAATTAGAATTGATTTTGAGGTGAAAGTGGCAAGGCTGAATAATTCAGAATCACCTCCTAATTGTGACCTTGACCTGAAGGGTATGTTAAAGGGTCTAGAATAGAAGTTTCTCTGTTACTTGGATCTAGATTTTTTAAGTATTGACCAGGAGGCAATGAAGTATTGACCAGGAGGCTTTTATTCAGTGACATTGTTCAGCTCAAAAGACAGCTCTATGAGAGCAGCACTGTCATTTATACTGTTCCAACACATAACTTTCAACAATGTAACTATATACAAGCAATACTATTGGACCCAAGCAGGGCTCAGTGATTGGGTATCTAGATTGGCTTCAGGACCAATGGGAGTCTTTATTAATCAGCCAATAGGAATTGGAGCTTTAGGATACCAGAGCCCTTTTCAAGCTATTACTGCTTCATATTCTAAACAAACACAACAAGATTTTTTTAGAACTCTTTGTTCACATCCTCTTCACATCCTAGCATTAAGTATTTTTGATAACTTGGCTTCGATTTCTGTCTTCCCATCATGTCAGAGGTGTAATATTTGCAACCATTGGCAAATTCTGTGAAAGAAGAAACACCCAGCATGCTTTGAAAGAATAGATCTGGTACATTGTGCAATTACTTTGTGTAGCATATTTGAGCACATGGGCATCATTGCCAAAGGAATAACTGAGGTTCATAACTAAACCCCAGAAATTGCTCGGCATTAGAGGGCAGAAATGTCTCCAGCTTTGCCCTTACAACATCATCTGCTGTACTGGATGTAATTTTAATGAAATCACTTCATATTGATATAAATGGGGGGCTGTTCTTGGCCCAGGCAAGAGTTACCATTTTGGCAGTGTCATAGGCTTTAAAATTCATTTCCAGAATTTAAACAAGTCTTAAAAAGTCAATGGGCTTCAAACACCTACAGTGTAATATAACAACAGAGGATGGGATTGTTTATTGTCAGGTGGGAAGGAGGAAGGAGCAATTAAATATGGACTCAGTAGACTGTTCACTGGTGCACTTTGAGCTTCAAAGTTTCTTCTTTGTTGTTAAAAGCCTAAGGATAATGTGATCTAACATGCAGCTTGGTTCACAGAATGCATGTAAGCATTTGAATCTGGCACAGATGAATGTGTGAAGTGGACCATTAGACCTGCAAATGGGCAAAAATCGTTGCAGTCACATATTCCAGCTGCCACCACCAGGTTTAGGGACTGTAGTCTGTGCTACTGTGTGTAGCTTGTACTATCTGTTGCTGTAAACGGGATCCTAGTGTGTAATTCTTGCTTCATTTAACACATCATGTGAAGACTTATGCATTGCTTCGGTTCTGTTTTCAAATATCTGGTTGGTCCCAGATTTCTGCAATACAAACCTTACTGCATTTGTTTATTAGATGTGTCATTGTGTTGATTGTATTGACTTAGTCTCTGTAATCTGCCTAGAGTCCCAGTGACAAAGGCAGACTATAAATAAGATAAAAATAAATCCTAGGCATTTTGGGGGGCTGGGGCAGCGATCACCAGGTTCTCATGTTATACTGTCAATGCAAACTTGACAATGGTCACGAGCTTTGGAACTATTTTCATGCAGAAGAAAATGTCTTCTGTGGACATGAAGACTTTTAAAATACCTTTGAATAGTAAGTTGTGAAGAGCCTCATAATTTCATTGACTTGTGGGGGTTGGTAGATGTTAGGATTGCCAAGGGGCCCCATTCTCTGGTGGGGGATAGGGTTGCCAGATCCAGGCTGGGAAACTCCTGGAGATTTGAGATGGAGCCTGGGGAGGACAGGGACCTCAGTGGGGTGCAATGCCATAGAACCCACCCTCCAAAGCATTCATTTTCTCCGGGGGAACTGATTTCTGTAGCCTTATTTCTGTAGCCAGGGGTTCCTCAGGTCCCACCTGGAGGATGGCATCCAAAGGATGGGAGGATGTGGAATCACTTTTCCAGGATTATTGTAACACATGGGGCTGCCACTGAAGATAACTCAGATACTTCAGTGGTCCACTTGTGTGTGGGTTGGCTGGAGTCCACAAATCACACCCGTGGATGCTGAATAGTTTTTGGGCACAATTGAAGACCCTGGTTTTAACCTTTAAAACCTTTTATGACTTAGAACCCATATACTAGAGAGCCAGCATAGTGTAGTGGTAAAGTGTTGGATTAGGATCCAGGACAACCATGTTTGGATCCCCACACTGCCATGAAAGCTTGCTGGGTGACCTTGGGCCAGTCAGCTCACCTACCTCACAGGGTTGTTATGAGAATAAAATGGAGGAGAGGAGAAGGATGTAAGCTCCTTTGGGACCCTGTTTGAGAGAAAGGGGGGATATAAACAAAGTACGTAAATACCTATCTCTCTATTTATAGGTCCACCTGCCAGCTTCATTCAGCTGAACAACTGGGAGCTCCGTTTAGCCCCAGTGAAAGCTTTCTATGATGGTCCCCCTACTCTATAGAGTGGCTTTCCAGAAGAGATGCAGAAAACACCTTCTGTTAGGGTTGCCAGTTCCAGGTTGGGAAACACCTGGAGACTTGGGGGTTGGAGCTTGAAAAGGGTGGGGTTAAAGTCCACCTTCCAAAATGGCCATTTTCTCCTGGGGAACTGATCTCTGTTGCCTGGAGATCAGTTGTAATAGCAGTAGATCTCCAGCCACCACCTGGAGCTTGGCACCCCTACCTTCCATGGATTGGTGCACACTTTGTAAGGCAGCACAGTTCTACGGTGCATTTGGTAACTGAATTTGATGGCTGTGGCTTTTCGAATAGGACCCAGTGAACCTTTTGTCTCACCACGGCGAACGTATGTCATTTGTTCATAATCTGGGCATCCAAATCTCTGTAGCTTTTGAGCTGAGCTCCATTGTTGTTATAGCTGTTCTATTGTATTTTACTATATGCTTTTTTTCTTGAACACTGGGAGCTGCTTCGAATGTAGAGAGATAGAAATCTTTCAAAATAAATAAATTTGCTCAGCTTCTAACCCTCCGGGATAGTCTTCTTATGAGATCCTTCTGGCACAATATGTTTCTCGATAAAGGCCCATCAACTTTGATGGGTCCATTTTGGGGAGGGAAGGAGTCTTCCAGTCCTTCCCCACTCACCACCATCTCACCCACCACCCTGCCCATCCCACACGTTACATATTTTTTTATCCGTAAAAAATTAGATAATTCTGAATTCTTCTTCCCTGACCTTTGATCTATCAGTGAGAAAAAGACTAGGTTTGCCTTGGCTTGGCCTACTTTTCTACCTTGATCTTTCCCCTGACTTTAGGTGAACTGTGACTTTTAGGCCCCAATAGATCGTTTTGTTTGGTGTTTAGAAGACCTAGGATCTATTACCTGTTCTGCTGTAAAGGCCTCCAGGTAACCTTGAGCCAGCATTCTCTCTCAGCCCCCACTTATCTCACAGGGTTGTTTTGAGAATAAAACAGTGAAGGGAGAATCATGTATACTTCCTTTAGCTCCTTGAGAGGAAGGGCAGGATAAAACTGTGATCAGGCAGCTCTTTTGATCCAACCCAGGCATGAGTGCCTAGTGGCTTTAAAGGGCACATCCAGACAGCGACATCTGGGAAAGGTGCCGCTGCCGTGATCAGGCCGTCGATCCCCGCCAGGGAGCCGTACTAAAAAGGTAGTGGTGAAAGTCCGGTCTAAAGCTTGCTGACAGGCCAATGGTGGACTTTCCCCCATCTGGTTATTTTAGCATACAATCAGCCCATCGGGATGGTCTGACTCCAGATCATCCTGAATGGCCACCATTTTAAAAAACTGTTCGCACAGTGCACATAAACGTGTAAGCATGCGACAGCTGCCGTGCTCCGCTCAAACGTTCTGGACAATTTCATGTTTCTGAAGGGCCCGTGAAACTGATGCACTTTGTTAATTCAAATGGTACCTAGAGGAAGGTACCACTGGCAGTGCTTTTAACACTCAAGTCTGCGCATGCACGGAAAAACAAGTAGATGGTGAGGCACATATATGCATGCACAAACAGAATTTTGTTTTAAAAACCCCAACTGGGTGCTCCTTCAGGTAGATGCCATCTAGACAATCCACCGCGGAGTCCACGCATGCAAAGGCGATTCACGGGGAGCTGTCTGGTCATGCAACACTGGATTTAAAAGATCAGGATCAAATTAGAGCTGGGCCAATGGTGGGATTAGCTGCCCATCTGAACGGGACTGTCGATTTGAGGTAAGGAATGTTCTCAAGGCAAAAGCCAGATGTTGTGTTCAGGATAGAAGTGTCAATGCTTTGCATTCTTCTTTCTTTTCTTCCTTTCCCTCCTGCATCTACTGTGTGACCTTTGTGTGGGAAGCAATGGAAACATGGCTCCCTTGACCACAAAACCGAAGCTGCCTTCAGAAAGTGGGTGGAGGAGCACTGCTGCCCTATATGGTGCCCCTTCTTTGCCTCCACCTCAAAACGGAGCACAAAGTTTTCCTGATGGGAATAAAAGACAGTGTTCACTTATATGGGAAGCAGAGTGGTGAATTTAAGGGAAGCTGGAGAGTGCAGGCTACTTCTGCTCCCTCCTTCTTTTGGTCTCAGCCATTCCTGGCCACTGGTGGGGTGGGAAGGATAAGGTTGCCAGCTCTAGGCTGGGAAACTCCTAGAAATTTGGAGATGGAGCCCGGGGAGGACAGGGACCTCAGTGGGGTAAAATGCCATGGAGTCCACCCTTCAAAGCATCCATTTTCTTCACGGAAACTGATATCTTTCTTACTTTTACTTCTTACTGTTTTTAAAACCTAAGTCATAAACAGCAAACCCTCATCCCATGGGAGGAGAACCTAAAAGTTAGCTATCATGTAACTTAACACCAACTGCCAAAAATTTCACCACACAGAGAATGGTTTGTTTATCTTTGTCTCTGAGTAGCCAGGATGGTTTAGCTTTTGGAGAAAGAGAGTTAAATGGGAACTGATCTCTGTAGTCTGGAGATGAGCTATACTTTTTTGGGATCATCTGGAGGATGGCACCCCTAGAATCATATGCTGTCATTTGCATTTTTCTACTAACACAGTTTGCATGGGGGAAAGTGGGGTTGCCAGCTCCAGGCGGGGAAACTCCTGGAGATTTGGGGATAGAGCCTGGGGAGGACAGGGACCTCAGTGGGGTACAATGTCATACAGTCCACCTTCCAAAGCAATAATTTTCTTTAGGGGAACTGATCTCTGTAATCTGGTTAACATCCACCCCTCCCCCTCCAACTTTAGCCAAGGTCCATGCCCAGAAAGCCCTGTAAACCCTTTTGGGGCAGATATTCAGCCTAAGTTTGCAAAATGGCATGAAGATGGACGTGTGTGATCTGACTTCCCAAACGGCTTGAGTTCACAAGGGAGAGTTCAGACATCAGGAAATGTGTGGTGAGACCAGTTCAATCCATAAAGATTGGACTTTCTCCAGTGTTGGGAAAGTTGGGGGTGAGAATGCGGGCGCTGATGACTGGGGAATGGGATACAGATGTCACTGTCTGAATGAGCATTTTAAATCTGGATGGGAGAAGCAACAATATCGGATCAAACAGCTTGTCTAACCGCAGCCTTATTTGAAACAGGAGGACCTCAAAAACTGTGAAGATACTTTTAGCCTCAAAGCATACAAGAACGGAAGATACTTTTAGCCTCAAAGTTTTACATCTACAAGAAAGTTGTTCTTTTCTGAGGGTAGTGCAGGTAGCAAATACAAAGCACTGACACTGCTTTGTTATCAATGCATAATATACGGACAAGGATACAAAGAGCTTTAATATTTTTATTCTCCTTGCTTTTACAGTGGGTCTGTGGGGTAGGTCCTTACGGTTTCCGGTTTGCAAATGAAAACAGCCTGAAAGAGAGTGGGCTGCCACAATCTGTGGCAGGAACAGCCTGGACTTCAGGTGTGGTGTCTCACATACCGGATCTACAGCTTTTCCCACTGCATCACTCTCATGCAGTATGCAACAATAAATAGCAAATCTGGAATTCCAAAGCAGGTGGTCCACTGACTCAGATAGCCATGTGTCAGATCTCATCGATATTTATTGCCATGAGTGATAAACCACCTAAGTTTTGAAGGGCTGTAAGAGCAACAAACTGGAATATCTTCCCTCTTCATCATGCTCCCAAACTGGTCTCCCACGGGAGAAACTAGTGTTTGAGCAGGTATCAAGCGTAAAGTCTCATCCTAGCTAGATCTACAATGATAGTTGCACCAGCAACCTCAGTGGACTTGGGCATTGCTGGTTAGTAGTTAATGGAAGAATTATTGATTGTTTTACAGGGTAAGAAGTCTTTAGTGTATTGTAAAACTGGGGCATTTTGAATCCTTTGGGTCCCTCTTGCTGTCTTCTGTGCACATGGTTGTAAATGGCGTCCAATACACTAATGAATGAGGCCCCAAGTACCCTCGCTGGTGCTTATGCACCAGATGGTGCCATATACCTTATTGGTCAACAGAGTAGGATTACAATGAAGACAAATTGAGCTAATAAAGTAGAGCACACTTGTGAATTCTCAATAAGGCTGTGTACACAGTTAGAGCATTAGTATGAACCCAGCATTGTTAGAAAGAAGAGGAAAAGATACCCGTATAAGCTTAGGCAAGGGGGAGACAGCCAGTGTTCTAGGAAGGTGTAAACAGAGCCTTGGGGTTAACTAGAGAAAGATAATCCATATCAGAGTATTTGAAAACAAATGCATAAAAAGGAAAACATGTTCTGACTGCTAAATAGTTGCTAGACGGCACGTTTTTTTTCCCCCAGCTGCGAACCTGGAATATGGCAGGAAAATTAGAGACTGCAGTTATAATGGAGCATTTGATTTGCAATTAATTTTAATTTGACAATTACAAAGGTAATTGATTTAGGAACATAAGAACAGCCCCAGAGAATCTCGATGCTGCTAAACATTCCCCAAACCGGTGAGATATTTTGTATCCTGCTGCATGTTCCTACCGGCATGATTTCCCCTATCACGATTTTCATGTCACGGGCCTGCGGGCGTCGTCAAAGGAAGGAGTTCCATGTATTTTGCCTGGGCTTGGTTGCCAGACATGGATTATAGTAGCCTACAAAGTCTCGGCTTGCTCAGGTCCTGCTCCCTTGAGGCACAGTGAGTGCACCCCTCTTGTACCCACTGACTGGATTTTGCAGGGGAGCAGTGGCAGGTGGTGTTCCCTCTAAGCTGAGTTCGTGTGTGCTAGCTCACTGTTTTTTAGCCTCCGGCTCACACATTTTTGTCTTTGCTCAGGAAGGATGGCTCCAGAGCAAACTCATTTATGCAGTAGCCAAATCGCTGGCTCACCACTTTAATGCCAGTAGCTCACAAAATAGATTTTTTTTGCTCACAAGACTCCACAGCTTAGAGGGAGCTTTGGTGGCAGGTATTGCGAACTTGTAGTAACTTCTCCCCTTCAGTGCATGACTGCATAGGTTATAGCCTGGCACCATTTTGAAAAAGGTGGTTTCTGCCTCCCAGTGTTGCAGGCAGCTTTTGAAAACCGTACTCCTCCTATAGAGTATTATAAAAGCTTTTTCTGCTGATTGTCAAAATTACATTTATTGTTGCTTCTGGCTACTCTGAGCAAGGGCTCCACCGATTTCTTTTGGTCTTCCTGTGAAGCACTACTGTGCCAATGGCAAAGACTGCACTCATTTGAACATAAATGAACAAGCATTAGCACTTATGGAAGGGCTGTTCAGGAGGAAGGGACTTATCCACGTACTGTTTGTCCTGTGTGGTTTTAAGAACAGGAGTTGATAAGGATTCAGCATCTCTGTTAACTCATGTGCCATTTATTAAGCCAAGTGAGTTTCTTTGTGGCCCAGTTTTATTAATGCACATAGGACTTAGTCCCATCTGTGACATTAAGTTACACACATACACACACACACACACACACACACACACACTAAATGAGTAGATGCTACTTTGCTAAAGTTTCAGGAGTCAGATTTGAAGGACAGATGCTCAGTAATTTCACCTGGGAAACTTAAAGAGGTCCCGAAAGATCAAGAGAGCGAGTAGCTTCTTGATATCCTCAGAAAGGCTTTCCATCACCCTAAAAGTGTGAGACCCAGTTCTAGCTGTTCTAATAAGCTAGTGGGGGGAAAGCTGAGCAGACGTTGGTTGGAAGAGCAGATGGCTTTATAAAGGTATTAGAAAATCCATGGAGGTCTCTTTCTGAAGTCACATCCAAAGTGTCCCTACCCTTCCCACAAGCTGAAATTCCCATTCTGAATACGTGAGAAAGCTAAAACCTCCAACAATATTATCTGTAGCAGGACATTTGTATCAGGACAACGTACCGATTTTATTCAGTTCTGACAGCTTCCAATAAGAAGCAAATGTTAAATGACAAAAGAAAACCCAGTAGAGGAAACAGCTCTTTATGAAAAGGGTATCAACAGCTATTAGCGGCAGTCACAAAATGGAACCTCTGTGTTTAGAGACAGTATACCTCTGAATACCAGGCAATGATCATAAGCAACAGGGGAGGGCTGTTGCCTTCATTTCCTTTCTGTAAGCTTCTTTGAGGCATCTGGCTAACCACAGTCGGAAACCAAATGCTGGACCAGGTGGATAATTGATGGTTGTAGCAGCAGCTGCTGCTTTGATTCTCTCTATGTCTGTAGTCTGCTCTGCTGGCACTGTTATATGGCGCACTGTCCCGAGCGACGTGTGGGTTGACTGGGGGATGGCTGGTGCCGGGGACAGCTCAAGGTATTTTGCCATCCTGAGCACTTCTGCAGCCTGGCTTGGCCGCTTGGGTGGCAGCGGGAACATGTGCCTCCTCCCATGCCACCACTCCCCGTTCATTTGGTGCCTCAGGCAGGTATTTGGGTGATGAACTTATGCTGCATGCATGATCCTTGGTTTATGTATTCTTTTTTAAAATTCTCAAAGTTCATATAATTATATATATAGATATATCCATAATACAGTCACTTGGTAATCAGGAATACTAATACTCCCTCTAAGCTGGGGAGCCTTGTGAGCAAAAATTCTACTTTGTGAGCTACTGGCATTAAAGCTGTGAGTGAGTGATTTGGCAACGGCATAAATTAGTTTGCTCTGGAGCCATCCTTCCTGAGCCAAGACCAAAATGTGTGAGCCAGAGGCTAAAAAACTGTGAGCTAGCGCACACTAACTAAGCTTAGAGGGAACAACGCACAACAAATGGTCTTCAGAATAAGCTCTGTGTGTGTGTGTGTGTGTGTTTGTGTGTGTGTGTGTTAACTGCCATCAAGTTGTTTCCAGCTTATGGTGACCCTATAAATTAATGACTTCCAAAACATCCTATAATAAAGAGTCTTGCTCAGGTCTTGCAAACGGAAGGCTGTGGCTTCCTTTATTGAGTCAATCCATCTCTTTTCCTGCATCTTATGTTGGGCCTTCAACTTTTCCCAGCATTATTGTCTTTTCCAGTGGCTCTTGTCCAAGTCCAAAGTATGATAGTTTCAGTTTACTCATTTGAACTTCTAGAAGTAAGCAATACTGGCTTGTTATAAATAGGGAAACAGCCCTCATAAATGCGTCTCCTGCACACAAGCTATTTCAGTTGCATGTGAACAATCCATGGTTTAGATGTTGGGAAATTTCCTCATCTACAGGCATCTGAGTCCATGAATGTGTTGTGCGCACATACATGCAGTTTTTTGCCATCTAGGAAGAAACCAGGAGGGAAGGTGGCATGGTACAGCTCAATCTCGTCAGCTCATGGAGGCTAAGCAGACTCAGCCCTGGTTAGCACTTGGATGGGAGACCTCAAAGGAAGACTCTGCAGAGGAAGGCAATGGCAGGCCACCTCTGCTTCTCACTTGCCTTGAAAACCTCTTGCTGGGGTTGACATAAGTTGGCTGTGACTTGATGCCACTTTACATACACACATACGGGGAGAAACTAAGGTTCAGGGATGTTATCCCCCTGTTGGGGGTGAGGGATTCCCCAACAGTTCCCCTTTCCTGCCAACACTCTGAGCAGTAATGAGAGAAAAAGATAAAATTTAAAAAATGGCTGTCAGGCCTATTGGGTGATGTCACTTCTGGGGAAAAAAATCCAGAAGTAATGGCATACTTCTCTATGAATCACTGGAAACTCTGTGGTGAAATCATAGCATTTCCAGCTATTCCTAGAGAAGCATGCTTTGGGCTTAACAAATGAACCTAATTTTCCTGATGGCCGGAGATCTCTTCCACTTTTTAAAGAACGTCTCTCCTCTCAGTTACTGGGAGGGCAGGGAAACGGTTTTAATATGAACAGAGTGGAAGAAAAGAGAGAGACCGAGGTCTTGGATGTTTGTCCCCCGTGATGAACTGAGGCAGAATTTCCAACATCATGTGTGACTTGACTCTGCAGTGTTCTAAAAGGTGGGAAAAGATTTCTCGGTTCGGGCTGGTCTGCTGCTGTATGGCTGTAAAAAAAAAGTGCATTCATTTGGAGAAGGTCCTGCAGAATCCCACACTCACCGGGAGCCCCACTGGTAGCAGATGTTAAGCCTCACTAGTTCTTCCAGTGCTGCAGGGATCACTCAGCTCAGACCTATCTGGTGGTAGCCATGATGGTGTCTGCTCACCTGTTGCTGGTGGCAGTGCGGGAGGAAGTGATGGGGGAGCCAGCCCCAATTATTGGTGCTTCCTTGTAGCACCGCAGAGGTCAATGAGCCTGGATTGCTCCTGGCCCAGTTTTACTTCCCAGTCTACCCCTGATGCAAGGCCATTAGGTAGTTCTGATACTTGTTGTTGTATATGTTGTTTTAACTCTGATATGTTTATCTCTATGTTTTAAAATTGTGAACTATTTTGATGGTATTTTATTGTTGGAAGCCACCTTGAACCAGCTGCCTGGAAAGGCGGGATAAAAATGTGAATAATAAATAATAAATAAATACCAAATCAGCACATTCAAGATCCTCAGTAGCCAGCTGTAAGGATCCTCTCAGCAGCCCTCCCCTCTAAGCTCCCACAATAAAGCTTAAGAGAAGAAGAGAAGAGATTGGATTCATACCCTGCCCTTCACTCAGAGTGGCTTACAGTCTCCTTTCCCTTCCCCTCCCCCACAACAGATACCCTGTGGGGTAGGTGGGACTGAGAGAGCTCTGAGACAACTGTCCTTGAGAGAACAGCTCTGAAAGAACTTATGACTGACCCAAGTTCACTCCAGCAGCTACAAGTGGAGGAGTGGGGAATCAAACCCGGTTCTCCCAGATTAGAGTCCATGCTCCTAGCCACTACACCAAACTTAACCCCCCCCCCCCCGGCACACTTAACCACTACACCAAACACAGGAACTCTCTCCCAGCTAGGATTACCAACTTCCAGGTTGGGGCCTGAAGGCCTCCCAGAATTACCACTAATCCCCAGAACAAAGAGAGATCAGTCCCCCTGGAGAAAATAGCTGCTTTGGAGGGTGGACTCTGTGTTATTGTCCACCACTGAGTTCCCTCCCCTCCACAAAGCATGCCCTCCCCAAGGCTCCACTGCAAAACCTCCAGGAATTTCCCATCCTGGCTATGACAAACCAACTCTCAACTACTTCTGCTGAGGCCAGAATAATAGACAGCAGCCAGGTGCCCTTCCATCGTGCCTGGTTCAAAGTCCAACTGAGAAGCCCCCCTCCCCATCCTACAACTTAAAGTAAGGCCACAGAGAGAAGAGAAAGGGCGGCAGGTGCTTTTTCATAATTCTTGAACTTACATACCACTGAATATCTTTTTACTGTATTTTAATTACTTGAGTTGGGTTTTTGTTGTTGCTGTAAGCCACTTCTAGGAGCCATTTTTAACTGAAAAGTGAAGGCAAAATGAATAAATAAAACGATGGGATAGCTGTGGCTTTCTTAAGATTCAGGGAAATTGCCAAATGGTATCCTGTATATTCCATCTAGGCTGGCAGGTGTGACATCCTTTTTAACCTTTTTATGTAAATTATATATGGGAGGGAGAAGAATGCATGTCCTGAAATCTGCATTTTTCCAGCCAACGAGATGTTTCAAGTATGGATTGGATCTCTGACTTTGTGACTCGACTCACTCTTTCAATAATAATAAAAAAGCACAGCAAGAGATGAATCAATTAGGTGAGCCTCTGACATGCCTAGCACTCTCGGCACTGATGAAACCCATGTGGATGAAGCAGAGAGATGAATCTACTTTGCATAAATTTCCAATTGTGCGAAATTTATGAGTCATCATTGACTTTGTGTTTGGCCCCCGGTTGATGCATGGCTGGCTGTACACAGCCAACTCCCTGATGATAGATCACAGGTAGATGGAAAAGAGCAGGGTTAGTCTGTGGAAGAACAGGGGATTCGTGTTCTAAAAACTTAACCCCGAGAACCTGGTTTGAGCTTGAGGCTTCCTCTTAGCAGTGAAGCATTAGAGTGCATCCAAGTTAATTATAATGTGAGCATACTGTTTTGTTTCTGATGTACGTGGCATTATAGCAATAGCTGGGAAGGTTCAAGCTGCATTCCAAACTGCCTTTTTGCCACCAGAGGATGATATGCTACCTTTTCTCTGATGACTAGTTCCTCTGATCAAAACACAAATACAACCCCCCTCCCAAACCCCTTTGCACTGGGGCAAAAGTAAGGCTGCATCAATATTTCCCACTGTAAACATGCAAAGTGTAGCTGACAAGCACACATCTTCAAACATGCAGTCAGTCAGGACTATGAGGTGCAGGTACATGGTTGTTTACTGATACATGCATAGTACTTGTGCAACATAATGTTTGCAGTCATAAGTGTGGATTTGTGCTCTGATTGAAGAAACTGGTCTTCTAGCTGAACACGGCCTACCAGCTATGTGTGGTTGTTACCCAAATAGACAGTCTCCTAATTAATGAGAGGAAATTAACTTAATGGAGGCAAAAGTGAGAGGGGGTAACTCAGGATCTCCACCAAGGTTTATGCGGATTTTTTCTCTTAAAGAACTCTTGGAAATAAACCAGGCAGTTGTTCACCCAGAAAGGTTTTTATTGAAAAATAATAAAAGGCAAAACATACACACAGACCACACTGGGAACACACAAACTAGCTAAGAGGAAGATAAAAGGGAGGAGTAGGAGAAAGCAATTTGAGGAAGGTAATAATTACCAATCTGGAAGAGTGAGGTCTGTGTAGCAGCGAAATGGCCAGCGTTTCACGGAGATAAGGAGGAAACCCACATGCAAGTGGGGGCCTGAGGTATGGCACCCAGAACATAGACACACAGAAGACTGGTGTCTAGGTGTGCTTGATATAGGAAAAATGTTGCCTGGGGCTGTGCTGACATGACTGCCCCCCCCCCCCCCGACAGTGGCTAAATTGATTTTCTGGAGAGAAAACTAACGTGTAAATGTTCCTTGATGTCCCAGTGGTTGCTGGACGGGAGAATTACCAGTTTTAAGAATAGGGTTGTTTCTAATTTAGACTAAATGGGTAAAGGGGAATCGAGATTGTCTCTTGATGAGATTAATAAAACGTTTCTCGAGAGACCCATTGTTCCTTAATTATGCATCTCTTTAAGGGTGGGGAGAAGTCGTTAGCCAGCCAACTGCCTGACTTCACCTTCAAAAATTTGTCCAGACTTGTCTCTGGTTTGACTTTTGCTGGCATCCATCTTTGTATCATTTTAAACCAGACATTGTCATATATTTATGATTTTTGAGGTGATATTTCTATGAAGGGTGTTCTCCCTTCTCTCTGAAGCTAACTACCCTTCTGTGAGAGGAGTGGTCTGACTGCTAACATGGCATCCCACAGAGGGCTAGGTATGCATCCTGTTTTTGCTGGCAACCTGGGATTGCAAAATCAAGGTTATCATACATCTGGCAGACATTGCATGATCCTGAACTATGCCTCTGCCAAAAATGTGTTCTGCTTATACCCCTGAAAGCATGAGGTATACCTCAGGTATATAATGCCATGTAAATTCATTTCAATCTAATTTTGTAGAGTTCTCAGACAATAATGGTAGAAACCTCTGTAAGTCATTGATGACTCACACATCACAAGAGAGGTACAGACCACAGATTTCAGATCCTTGCCATTTTCAATGCCTGAAGTCTGTGACTCCACCACATGGGGGTGCCTGTATACAATCGTTAAATGTATTGATGAATGAGAAATGTATTGATGAATGAGAACGGAGGAATACACTTCCTGTGTACACCAGCTAAACACATGCCTGGGAGAATCATAAGTGCACATAAAAGGCACCGTCTTTTTATTTGTGTGCAAGAGTTGTATTTTTGAAAACTTTTGAAAGCTGTACATTACTCATTTGCTGATTGGGTCACAGGCTGTGTTATTATTCCCTGGCCTTTCAGAAGGGAGAGCTCTGATCTTACGACAAACTCAAAAAACCCAAGGATGAACTGTGAGAGAAATTACAATGTGGCTTTATTCTTGACCTTTTAATACAATATAGCAATTTATCCTGGCCGTGTTTTTTTCCTACAAAGGACATTTTCTTTGAGTACTGGTTTTAGTTCCATTTATTTACAGAAGCAGCGTTTTGGACTCAGTGGGGACATTTTTTGCAAAGTGAAATGATTCTAGGCAGTAACAGCCTCTGTGCTGTAATATCATGGATATTATGGTGTGTTGGATATAAATTAAGTTACATTCCATGCAGCTGAGATGGTGTGCGGCGAGCAGTTTATTTTATTTAGGAAAACGTCTGACTCAGCGTCGTACTCTGACATGAGCTGCCTGAACGTGTCCCAATATATGCAGCCACAGAGCGTTTGCCCATTTGCACTAAATATGATCAATGCACATATTCTGGCGTGAATTTGTTCAGCACCGTAAAGTTAATAATAATTGCATTTTCCAGATGTCGGTTGGTTTGGGATGCGGTGTGCCCCCACTTATTTAACAATGGCTGATGCAGAGGACTAAACTACATTTCAGCTCTTAGTGGGCCAGACCTCCCTTTGATATGAGATATTGTTACCACCACAATGTCTGGTCTAATTAATATGCTGGTCGTTAATAGGCTTTCTTGTAACCTATAAAACTGTGCCAGGTGATGTTAGAATGGTGTTAAGGTGCTGTCTTTGTTCTAAAAAACTGTGGAAGATGTAGCAATATTGTATCTTGGGTTTTATTCACTTAATTCCAGTGGTATGGAATGGTAAAATGTCAATCTGTTTTTAATGGTAGAAAGTGCATTTCACAACACCCATACTAAGGGTTGTCAATGCTGAACTGGGAAATTCATGGAAATTTGGAGGTAGAGCCAGGCAGGGCTCATTTCATAGCAGGAGCTCCTTTGCATATTAGGCCACACACCCCTAATGTAGCCAATCCTCCAAGAGCTTACAGAGCTCTTCTTACAGGGGCTACAGTAAGCACTTGGAGGATTGGCTACATCAGGGGTGTGTGGCCTAATATGCAGATGAGCTCCTGCTACGAAATGAGCCCTGGATCCAGGAGAGGGTGGAATTTGGGGAGGGGAGGAAACTCAGCAGAGTTGTGGTACCATACACTCCACCCTCCAAAGCTGCCATTTCCTCTATGGATGCCAGGACCCCCCCCCCCCCGCCCCCCCGCGGAGGTGAGGGTCCCCTGCCACCAGACCCCACTGTCCTGCCACTGATCAGCTGGCTGACAGGCTGAACTTACCCCCCAAAAGAGGGAGATCCAGCCAATGTGCAGCAATATGTCTGTGTTGCTGCCCATGTGACTTGGAACTGATGTCATCACATCAGGGTGATGTCCCAGTATTTGGACAAAAACTCTATGGTAGAAGCCAAATTTTTGCCCAAATAACAGAGCATCACCCCGACATTCCTGATGTGATGACATCACTTCCAGGTCTAACTTGGGCAATGACGTACTAGGCACATTGCTTCACATCAGCTGGGCCTCCCTCCTGCTCCCGGTAATTCCCCCCTTCCCCGCTGTTTGCCAGGAGGAACCTGGCAACACTAATTTCCTCCAAGTGAATTAATCTCTGAGGTCTGGAGATCAGGTATGATCCCAGGAGAACTCTAGTCCCCACTTGGAAGTTGGCAACCCAACCCAGAGCCAGCCTCCTGACCTGGATAGCTCAGGCAAGCACGAACTCATCAGATCTCAGAAGCTAAGCAGGGCTGACCCTGGCAAGTACTTGGAAGGGAGACCTCCAAGGAATACCAGGGCCAGGATGCAGAGACCGGTAATATCAAAGCCACCTCTCTGAAATGTCCTAGCCCCACTAGGGTTCGCCAGAAGTCACCATGACTTCCAGGCTTGCAAACACATGGGCACACGTACACACCCACTCACACAAAATACTCACCCCCCCAGAAAAAAAAAGACCCAGTGTCTGGCTATCTACTTTAACATGAGCTGAGATGTTTCATTTGAGTAGATTTTATCTTCCCCCTCCCTTTGTATATTGAGTAACACACCCTTCCCGTTCCTGTTATTGTTTTATAACTATAAATAAATTATAATTATAAATAACTATTATAATAATTATTTTATGCTACATTTGAAGCAACAGAAGCTGTGTTTGAAAGCCTAGATATCAGAAACGCAACATAAACAGTTAAGAAAAAAACTTCTATTATTATTAATATTTTTTTTGGTTATTCTTCTACCCCAAGCATGTAATTGTCTACACTCAGCTGAGTGTTCTGCAGTGAAGTCCATTGCTTTTGCCAGCCTGCAGACCACCATTGCACTGCACTTCCATTCTTACCTGGACCCTGGATCATTCTTCTTTGCAAAAACTCATGAGACATTTTTTTTTAAAATCTCAATACGTTACTTGGCTGGGACAAAGAAAACACCCCAGTTGCAAGATTAGTAGGTTATGTAAGTGGCCGTACTTCAAGAACATTGCTTACAGATGTGCAAGTGACCATATCCTGAAGGGATAAGTTGCCAAGCCACTTTATATGAAGCTACCTTATACTAGCCCTCACATATGACACTACTCACACTGGAATCAGCTCATGTGTAGGGGGAGTTGGTACCAGCATAATGGCCCAACTTCCCCCTCCACTTGATAACTGGCTCACAAATATGGAGCCTTGCTGTGTAGGAATTATGGATGTGTAGGATCTCTCCTCATGATTGGGAATGTTTGAAAAAGCAGCATTCTCCATCAGAGAAAGGGAGCCCATATGCATATGCTGTATGTATAGTCAGGGCCAATGCATTCGTTACTGCTCCCCTCTGTGTTTTAATTTCAATGCATGCAATGTGTGTAGAATGCTTCTCCTGAGTCAGACCATGGGCATATCCAACTCAATACAGTCTACTCTGATCAGCACTGGCTCTCCAAGGTCTCAGGCTGAAGTAGGGTTGCTGACCTCCAGGTGGCACCTGGAGATCTTCAGGAAATACAACTGATCTCCGGGCTACAGAATCAATCCCCCTGGAGGAAATGTAGGGTTGCCAGCCTCCAGGTGGTATGCAAAAATATATAGCACTGTGTATAATAGATGTATGTTCAAGGTATATCAATTTTGTGCTTTTTCTTTTTCTTCTTTTTTCTATACTGTTATATAAATTGGTGTCAAATGTTATCAAAATAGGTTTTATCCAAACCAACCGTCAAAGTACAGGTTTACATTCTGTTCAGATATTCAGATGACACCTTGTCAGTATCACAACCACTAGTCCCAGGGGACTCTAGTAATTTATCTAGTAATTTATCTAGTAATTTAGTTTTTTTCAAGGACAGTGATGTATATAAAGGACATAGCGGCGTATTTTCTAGAGTCCCATCAGAACCCTTGTGGCAGACATCGTCCTGATAGAACTTGATAGAACCTGATAGAATCCGATAGAACTTGAGAGATATGCTATCCTAGATAGGGCAAAACCTATTTTTGATAACATTTGACACCAATTTATATAACAGTATAGAAAAGAAAAAAAAGAAAAAGCACAAAACTGATCTCCCTTGAACATACATCTATTATACACAGTGCTATATATCTTTGCATATCTTCCCAACACTGTGACCATCACTTTTTGTACCTTTTAGCCTCCAGGTGGTGGCCGGAGATCTCCCGCTATTACAACTGATCTCCAGGAGACAGTGCTCAGTTTCCCTGGAGGAAATGGCCACTCTGGAAGGTGGATTCTATGGTATTATACCTCACTGAAGCCCCTCCCCTTCCTGAACCTCACCCTCTTCAGGCTCCACCTTCAAAATCTGCAGGTATTTCCCAACCTGGAGCTGATAAACCTAAGGAAATGGCAACTTCAGAAGGTGGATTTTACAGCTTCACACCTCCACTGAGGTCTCTCCCCTCCCCAGAACTCTGGCGTCTTTAAGCACCACCCCCAAAGCTCCAGGAGTTTCCCAAGCCAGAACTGGCAGTTCTAAGCAGAAGCCTTTCACATCACCTGCTGTCTGATACTTTTAAGTGGAGATGTCAGACCCTGTACCTGAGACCTTCTGCATACAAAGCCAATGCTCTGCCACTGAGTTAATGCCCTCCTGCTCTAAATATTCTGCTTTAAAAAATTGCAGCCGAGTAACTTTTTTTTACCTCAGCAATGTTTCGAATGAAAAGCACAGCAAAGCCAAACTTCTTTCTGCTGATGCTCACCAAAACACCCGCTTTTCATAACCGCTGACTTAACTTCAGTGTTTGCATGCTATAAATGAGAATTTCAACAGAGTTTAGCAGTGTTTTCTCACCGTTTGTAGAATTTACTAGATTTGGCTTGACTTCTGTATAGTATTGTGTGACCCCCTCCCCCCACCCACAGAAAAGGAAATGAATTTTAGGTCTATAGGATTTTTTGAAAGGGAAAACGTTGGATAATAAAGGGGTGATATGAAAGAGCTGTGTAGTAGTCTGTTGAACTGAATGGAGCTATGGGCTGCTGTTCCAACACCTACAGAGCTTGATTTTGTGACCGTTTCTTTCTGCAGCTCCTTCCTCAAAGATCACTGAGTTTAAAAACACCGTCTGGGGGTCTGGCATCTGAGCTGCCAGAAGAAAATCTCCTAGGTTAAAAACAGCATTAGTACCCAGACAGCAGAGAAAGTGAGCAGGTAAAGTCCGGTGCCAGCATAAAATGTAACAATGGAAAATCCACCGGAGGTGTGTTTAAAGTGCTGTCAAGTTGCAGCTGACTTTTAGTGACCCCCTCATAGGTAGGACTCCAGGTCCCACCTGGAGATCTTTTGCTATTGCAAAAGCAGAGATCAGTTCCCCTGGAGAAAATGGCTGCTTTGGGGGGTGGAATCTATGGCATAGAAGGAGGAGGAGGAAGAGACTGGATGTATACCCCACCCTTCATTTGGAGTCTCAGAGCGGCTTACAATCTCCTTTCCCTTCCCCTCCCCACAACAGACACCCTGTGAGGTAGGTAGGGCTGAGAGAGCTCTTTCAAGAACTGCTCCTGAGAGAACAGCTTTGAGAGAACTATGGCTTGCCCAAGGTTATCCAGCAGCTGCAAGTGGAGGAGTGGGGAATCAAACCCGGTTCTCCCAGATAGGAGTCTGCGCACTTAACCACTACACCAAACTACCCCACTGAGGTCCCTCATCTCCCCAACCCCCCCCCCCCCCAGCTCCACCCCCAAAATCTCCAGGTATTTCCCAATCCAGAGCAGGCAACTGTACTCATAGGATTTTTAAGACAAGAGAGAAACAGACATGGTTTGCCTTTGCCTTCCCCAGCATAGCAACCCTGGAATTCCTTGTTGGTCTCCCATCCAAGTACTAACCAGGACCAAACCTGCTTAGCTTCCAAGACCTGACAAGATGAGGCCGGCCTGGGCCATCCAGGTCAGGGCACCAGCAGAAAACTTGATAAATGTTTGTCATGCAGTTGCCTTCTCAAAAAGCCGTCTGGGGTAGCTGAGAGTAGGGAAGTGCCGATCTTATTCATTCTGTTCCTGTACGATTCCCTTTGGCCCAGCTATCTGCTATGACTAGCACTCCAAGGTCTCTGAGGTCTTCAACTTTGCAAAGCATCAACCATGAGCCCTTCCTAAAGGGCAGAAGTTAGAGTAAATGGCTGCAAGGGAACCTTGCAAGTAGATCCAGTAGGCAGGGGCGTAGAGTTTTTTAAATTCCGGGTGGGGGACTCTTTAGACGCTGCTGCCAGTGCCTCTCTCTCCCCCCCCCCGCCCTGGCCACTCCTTCCCTCTCCCTCCCTCTTTTCCGGGTGAAATGCCCAGCGTGGTGACGTCACCTGGAAGTGACGCCATCAAGCTGTGCACGTTGCCAGGGCGACGCTCTGGCAATCACCCTGAAACTCTATGGTGCCATAGAGTTTCAGGGCGATTGCTAGAGCGTTGCCTAGCAATGTGCTCAGCGTGATGGTATCACTTCCGAGTGACGCCACCACGCTGGGCATTTCACCCGGAAAAGAGGGAGGGAAAGGGAGAGGGAAGGACGGAGGAGTGGCCAGGCCAGGGAGGGGGAGAGAGAGGCACCGGCAGCAGAGGCTGCCAGGCCTCGGAAGGCGGGCACTACGTTTCCCCCCCCCCCCCCCCAGGAAATTTCGGGGGTGGCTCGAGCCCTTGAGCCCCCCCGTAGTCTACACTTATGCCAGTAGGTACTAGTGGCTCTCTGTTGCATCCATCACTTTGGAGGTGAATGGACAAAGTGACATTTTCCCCCCTAAATACTTTGTGATTTCTCCTGATACATGGAAGATTTCTTCTCTTTTTGTGCCCTGTTGTGCTGCTTTCATTATCTGCATGTGGTCCAGGACTTTACTAGTAGAGGCTATGATACAAACAATATGTATTAATGAAATTGTTTTTATGAAGTCAAGGTTGCTATTGGGCACCTGCTGTGGTTGGAGAGAGCGGGAGAGTGAACAAAAGCAGACAAGTCAGAACTGCAGAAAAAGAGCAACTTTGCCAGTTAACCCATGGATCAGGTAAACTCCACTGGGGGGGGGGGGATTACCCAGAAATGAACAAAGGTGGCAGCCTTTGAAACCTCTGTAGCTAATGGGCACCAAAACTCTGGCTTCAGTTGGTTATCATGAGCCTTCCCTAAGCAATGGCTCAGCTGCTGAAGTGTTATGGAATGCTGTTATTGCAATTACAAGAGAGTACAGAAACATCCAAGCCTATTTGGTGTAGTGGTTAAGAGAATCTGAGAGAACCAGGTTTGATTCCCCACTCCTCCACATGCAGCTGCTGGTGTGACCTTGGGTCAGCCACAAGTTCTTTCAGAGCTGCTCTCTTACTGGCAGTTCTTGAGAGAGCTCTCTCAGCCCTATCTACCTCACAGGGTGTTTGTTGTGCCAAGGGAAAGGAGATTGTGAGCTGCTTTGAGACTCCTTTGGGTAGTGAAGGGCATGGTATAAATCCGATCTCTTCCTCTTCTTCTTTCTGATCAGTCACATCATGAAAAAAAGTTGGAGTAGAAATGAGGGTTTGAGGGAGTGGGATGCTCCTTCAGTGGCAACTGCTGGCTGTCCATTGGGGTGGCCCCTAAGAGGGGGAAGTGGTGGTGGGAGGTGCTGTCAAATTGCAGCCAAATTATGGTGACCTTACAGAGTTTTCAGGGCAAGAGAAGAACAGAAACGGTTTGCCATTGCCTGCCTCTGTGTAGCGACTCTGCACTTCCTTGGTGGTCGCCCTTCCAAGCTACCAACCATGGTCGATCCTGCTTAGCTTCTGAGATCTCATGAGATCAGACCTAACCTGGGCCAGCCAGGCCATGGCAAGAGGGGGAACTAAGGGTATAAAGTTCTGGGGGCCTGGAGAGCCTGGTAAGGTGCTACTGGGAGGGATAGCAGTAGTATAGATGTTCTAATCAAACATACTGTGGTTGTGGTCATACGGTCATTTTGATCGGGTTTCACCGCTGTTCCCTCTCACATTTAAAATAGCTGATCAGACGCCCGCATCTGTCTCCCGCACCGAAGTGGGCTCACTCGCACAATCCTCCCAGTTCCCTAGCGAGTTTTCCTGTACCTGGAAAATCGAGTACTTTCCAGGTATTTGCGCTTTGAATCTGCGATTTCACTGATCTGGACAGCCATCTCTTGCAGTGATCACAGTTAGGTCATCTACACATCCTTCTCGCAATGTTCCCCCCTCCCCAAGCTTCCATCATTGTGCGCATGAGCAATCCTGCACTGAATAAATTCAATATATAAATGTTCAAGCACACATCTGGACTCCAGCAGTCAGTTGTACATTGCCGGTTAATTTGTTTGCTGTTGGGGGGGACACTTGCAAGAACAAGGGAGTACGTTGAGTCCCAGTGGGAGTGGTGATTCGGCTATGTGTATATGCGCATGTGCAAAGCCATTTTTTTAAATTAAAAAGCCGTGTCGCCCAAGCGGCAGTGTGGCTATTTGGACGGTGCCCGGAGCCTCGTCTCGCAATGCAAGCAGTTCAGGTTGTGGTCATCTCAGTCTGAAACAAAATATTCCTGATCAAATCTATAGTGGGAACAAATCAGGATAAACTTGCCGTGAGACCGCAGCCTGTGTGCATTCTGGGGCCCTTTAGCTTGGAGAGACGATGAATGAGGGGGGACATGATACATGTTTAAAAGATTATGCATGAGATAGAGCAGGTAGAGAAAGAAGTACTTTTCTCCCTTTTTCACAATATGAGAACTCATGGGCACTCCATGAAATTGCTGAGCAGTTGGGTTAGAACGGATAGAAGAAAGTACTTCTTCACCCAAAGAGTGATTAACACGTGGAATTCACTGCCACAGGAGGTGATGGTGGCTACAAGCATGGACGGCTTCAAGAGGGAATTAGATAAACATATGGAGCAGAAGTCCACCAGTGGCTATTAGCCACAAAGTATAGATAGGAACTCTCAGTCTGGGGCAAGTGATGCTCTGAATTCTTGGTGGTTGGGGGGGGGGAACAACAGTGGGAGGGCTTCCTGCCCCCAGTGCTGGACCTTCTGAGGGCACCTGGTGTTTTTGGCCACTGTGTGACAGAATGTTGAACTGGATGGACCACTGGCCTTTTCCAGCATTGGCTTGTCTTACATTCTTACGTTCTAACTAATGTTAACAGGTGAGCCCAAAGATGCATTGTCAGGATGCCTGTGTGGAAATGGCTGTTTGGAGCCTTGGGTGGCCCAGCATATACTTTGAGGACTCTGGATACCTCTGTCACATACAACATAGTTAGTTTTGCAGTTATCAAGGCATGCTACTATATTCGTTAGCTACTGGAATAAAGTTTGTTAGATTCTGCAGGCTGCAACCTTGCATCTTTCTTGCTAGAAACAGACGAGAATAACTATTATATTTATTGTTATTATTTTAGAAAATGTAATATGATGAAGAAATACCAGACCGGGAGTGGTTTTTGTTTTAGGATACCACAGTCCATTCCCCCCCCCCCCTTGTCACTGAGAGTCGTCATTTTAATTCCACTCTCTGACCTTTCTTGCTTTTCAATCATTTTGTGGATTTCTGTCTCTCCACACAATACAATAAAAAAATAAGATGGTTCACTGCATGCCTGTCTTATTTAAATGACTCGAATGCCTCTGGGAAACTTGGCATTTAAGAGGCAGGAGCTTGTGTATGTCAAAAAAGGGGTAGAGGTCACAGAAAAAAAATTGAAGTGTCTTGCCACAACAAACTGGGAACAAAGTATATATAATATTCTCTCTATAAAGCAGAAGCTATTCCAATCTTAAAACGGTTACATTTATATGCCTCCTGTCTAGCCTAGCATTCCAGTAGGTTTAAAATAACTCCCAATAGGAGAGCCAGTTTGGTGTAGTGATTAGGAGCGCGGACTCTAATCTGGGAGAACCAGGTATGATTCCCCACTTCTCAACATGCAGCTGCTATTGTGACCTTTGGTCAGTCACAAATTATTTTAGAGCTGTTCTCTCAAGGGCAGTTCTTGAGAGAGCTCTCTCAGCCTCACCTACCTCAAAGGGTGTCTGTTGTGGGGAGATGAAGGGAAAGGAGATTGTAAGTCTCTCTGAGACTCCTTTGGGTAGTGAAGGGCAGGGTATAAATCCAATCTCTTCCTCCTCCTTAGGCCTGAGACCCTGGAGCTGCTGCCCATCTGAGTGGACGATGCTGACTTTGATGGTATTGGGAAGAGGGTCTGATTCAGTATAAGGCAGCTAAGAATGAGGGGTTGTAGCACCTGTTTGGCACACAGAAGATTCAGGCCCTGGCATCTTCCATTAAAGTACCTCTGGCAGCAGGTGTTGGAAAAGACCTTTTCCTGCCTGTGTTCCTAGAGAGGTGCCACCACTCAAAGTATATTGAGCTAGAGGGACAAATGGTCTGACTTCAGTATAAGGCGGCTTCAGATGTTCAAGCCTTTCCTCCCAAAGAAGGACAGGCTTTGTGTGAGTCTCATCAGCTAAGTAGCATTTTCTGCACCACCATGGAGAGCGCAGGGAGGTGCTGTTGAATTTCAGGCGCTAATCTCTCTGAAGCGCAGGTAAGCAACCTTGTAATTTATATACTTGGGGATGATTTAGTGGAGCGACGTATCCAAAAAGCACAAAAGATCCCTGATGAGTGAGAGATAAGCAACTTGCCTTTTTCTCACAGGGCCATTAGTGTTAATAGGATATTTTGTAGGAATCTCATTAGGCTGGAACTAGAATTTACATATCGAACAGTGTTGGAGCTAAATCTTTCCTTGCGGGGGGAAAGTGGTGGGTATACTTGGTTCCTTGCAGACTTAAAATCACACCCTGGAATTTTATATGAACCCACCTCTGCTTCCACAGATTACGATATTCATTCTAAAGGACTGGCAGCACCTCGTTCTATTGATTCACAAGGCTGGAATTGACTTCAGAAGAGTATTGATTCATTTCTGTGATTGTGTTAATTTTTCACATCCTTACCCAGCCCTTTCTTTAACTAAAAGTTCAGGACAGCTTCATAAACACATTTTAAAGTGGAGGTAGGGTTGCTAAGTCTGGGTTGGAAAATACCTGGAGACCTTGGGAGTGGATCTGGGAGAAGGCGGGGTTTGGGGAGGGGAGGGGCCTCAGCATGGTTCAGTGCCATAGAGCCCACCCTTCATAGCAGCCATTTTCTCCAGGGGAGCTGATCTCTGTCAGCTGGAGATCAGTTGTAAAAGTGGGAGATCCCCAGGCCCCACCTGGAGTTTGGCAACCCTAAGTGGAGGGGATATTCTAATGGCTGTGCTGAGATTGATTTTTCCTGACATTCTTCAACATTCTTTGCTATTTATTTATTTATTTATTATTTCATATTTATATCCCGCCTTCCCTGCAAGCGGGCTCAGGGTGACTCACAAGGCCACACAGTGCCAAACCCAATACAGCTTAAAACATTTTAAAACACAGTAACAATGATAAAAGAATTACAAACAAAGTGCTTCCAGTTATAATAATAGTCAATATTCAGATGGCTTCCTATCAGGGTCGGAGTCCGGCCCCCCTTGACCGTCCGGCCTGGGCTGCGTTCAGTGCTGACCCTCATCACCGGTGTTACTTACGGTGGAAGATGGTACAGACGGTGGTGGCTCCTAGTCAAAGGCCTGGCGGAAGAACTCCGTCTTGCAGGCCCTGCGGAATTGCATAAGATGCTACTTTCCGGTTGGAGTGCCTATTGGGTACTAGACATTAATCACAGACATGGTCCATCTGGAGAGCTGCTATAATGTGGTGGATTATATTGGGAGGTGGAAATGGCAGTGTTGGACCAGGGTTGCCAACATTCAGGTGGGGCCTGGAGATCTCCTGGAATTCCAGTTGATCTCCAGACCACAGAGATCAGTTCCTCTTCAGGAAATGGCAGCTTTGGAGGATGGACTCTGTGTTGGGTTGCCAGGTCCCCCTGGCCACCAGCTGGGGTTGGGGGCAGGGCCGGTGCCAGGCTTTTTTGCTCCCTAGGCAAGGCTAACTACTTGCGCCCTTCCGCTAACCAATTATCAAAAACAGATGAATTCTAGGGAAAATTAAAAGCACAAAACTTGACCCTGCTAATTTTTTTAAAAATTGTGCGGGCTTGGGCAGGCAGGGTGCGAGGCAAAGCTGAAGGGAGCTGCTGCTGCTGCTGCAGTTGCTGTGACTTTCTGGAGGAGGAAAAGCATGGGAGAGCCGGGGCTGGTGAGTGAGTGAGTGAGTGAGTGAGTGTGAGAGCCTGTGGCCGGTTGGAGGGGCGCTGATTGTCCGTTTCTGCACTCCTCTGAGGTCTGCACCCTAGGCGGTCACCTAACTTGGCCTAATGGTAGCACCAGCCCTGGTTGGGGGGTAGGGTTGCCAGCTCCAAATCGGAAAACTCTTGGAGATTTGGAGGTAGAGTCTGGGGAGTACAATGCCATAGAGTCCACGCCATAGGTGTCAACTACGGGGCGGGGGGCTCAAGGGCTCGAGCCACCCCTGAAATTTCCCGGGGGGACTGAGCCCCCCCCCAGAAAACAGAGCGCTCGCTGCCATGCGTTCCCGGGCCCTTCCTAGGGCCACCACCGTCTCTCTCTCTCTCTCTCTCTCTCTCTCTCCCTCCCCTGGCTTGGCTGCCTCCGTCCCTCTTTCCCTCTGTCCGTCCAGGGGCCAGCTAAGCAAACGCCCAGCTGGCCCCTGGACAGATGGAGAGAGGGACGGAAGCAGGAGTGGCCAGGCCGGGGGAAGAGGCAGCGGCAGCGGGGACATGGTCCTGGCATGCACGTGCGTGAAGTGCACGTGCACGAGCCCCCCCCCGGGGATTTTAAAACTTGACACCCCTGGTCCACGCTCCAAAACATCCTTTTTCTCCAGGAGAACTGATCTCTGTAGTCTGCAAATGAGCTGTAATTCCTGGGGATTCCCAGATCCCTCCCAAAGGCCGGCATCCCTAACTCTGTGGCATCATCTACCGTTTCTTCCTCAAACTAAGCCTTCCCCAGGCTCCACCCCCAAATCTCCAGGAATTTCCCAATCTGGAGTTGTCAGCTCTAGGGTAGACTAGCCATCTAACTTAACAGGAAAGTTTCCAGTAGTCCACTACACTGGAGGGCCACGTGTGGCCAGGTGTAAGTTCAGCCAAGTGTGAGTCTACACTGAGTCTCATAATGAGGAAGGGGGAGCCCTAAATGCTGCTCTGATAGGGTTGCCAACTGCAGGTTGTGAAATTCCTGGAGATAAGGGGGTAGTACCTGTGCAGGGCAGAGTCTTGGGAGGAGAGTCAGGGTCAGGAAGCAATTTTTCTCCAGGCCAGTTTGGCTGGGGATCCTGGAGGGTTTTTTGTTATCTTCTGGGCATGGAGCAGGGGTCACTGGGGGTGTGTGGCGAGAGGTATTTGTGAATTTCCTGCATTGTGCAAAAGGTTGGACTAGATGGCCCTGGAGGTCCCTACCAACTCTATGATTCTATGAGAGGGAGCCCATCAAGGATGTGATGATGTATGAAGTCCGAAACTGATGATGTATGAAGTTACCGAAACTGCCATTTACTCCATCTTGGTAGTCTGGAGATCAGTCATAATGCTAGAGAATGCCATGCTCCACCTTATGATTAGTAGCCCTGTGCCATGGGCTCCTTAGAAGAAAGGAGGGAAGAAAATGTATGAGATGGAAAAGAAGAAGAGTTGGATTTATACCCCGCCCTCCACTCGGAGTATAAGAGTGGCTTACAATCTCCTTTCCCTTCCCCTCCCCACAAAAGACACCCTGTGAGGTTGGTGGGGCTGAGAGAGCTCTGACAGAAACTGCTCTTGAGAGGACAGCTCTGAGAGAACGTGACTGACCCAAGGTCACCCAGCTGGCTGCATGTGGAGGAGTGGGGGATCAAACCTGGTTCTCCCAAATTAGAAGAAGAGGAAGAGAAGAGATTGGATTTATACCCCACCCTTCACTTGTAGTCTCAGAGCAGCTTACAAACTCCTTTTCCTTTCCCCTCCCCACAGCAAACACCCTGTGAGGTAGGTGAGGCTGAGAAAGCTCTGAGACAACTCTCCTTGAGAGAACAGTTGTGCCAGAGCTATGGCTTGCCCAAGGTCATCCAGCAGGTGCAAGTGAAGGAGTGGGGAATCAAACCCGGTTCTCCCAGATTAGAGTCTGCGCACTTAACCACAACACCAAACTGACTCTCAACAGGATGGCATATGGATGGGGGGGGAGGGAAGGCTGGGCATACTGGTTAATCTTTATTTAAAGCAAACCTTGGGAAACCAACGAGAATACTGCATAATGCACAGTTTGACCCTGAGAGGCTTCGAAGCAGAGTCTTTTCTGTTGTGATGCCTAATTTGTGGATCTCCCCCTGTGGGCATTTAGTTTTTGTAAGCAAGTTAAATCATTTTGCCTTAAAGGCTCTTGCTGGGTTTTGTTGACTGCACTAAAATTGAGGTTTAGCTGTTCTTAGTTTTGCTTTCTCTGTTTGATGTAGACTGGCAACCAGTTAGAGTTCCCAAGTCGCCCCGGGGGGTGGGGAAACCCCTCTCCAGAGGCCCGCTCCCCGCCGGCCTGGATTGAGCCGCCGGGGGGAACCCCAGTGATGTCATCGTGTCAGGCACATTTTGAGGGGGACACTCTGTAATTCAAGGGGAAAACTCTATGGTTTTCCCTCGAATTTCAGAGGTCCTGCCCTAAAGTGCCTGATGCGATGATGTCACTTCTGGGCGGGCGAGAAGTCCCCCCGGCATCGCAAAGGTAGGACTTGGCAACCCTACAACCAGTGGGAGCCCTATTTGTGTGTGTGTGGGTCACTGCCGATGTTGCTGCCAATGTGCTGATGATCACTTCCAGGATGCTCCGGAAGTGACGTCACCATATTGGGTGATGCTCTAGAGCCACTTCCGGGTCACATCAACAGTGATACCAGCAAGTCGACAGAAGGGGGAAGAGGGCTGCTGGCGGGAGGTGTCCAAAAAAATCAAAAGGGCGGGGTATAAATCCAACTCTTCTTCTTTTCTATCTCATACATTTTTCATGATGCATTGTTCTATTTAGAATAAAAATTTTTAAATTGGTAGCTACTATGAAAAAGATTCCAAAGCAAGAAGGAGCAAAAACGTCAAGGAAGAAAAAGTAGAATTTAAAATGGCAATATCTGATACTAAGAGCTTGACTTCGAGTGAAGGGCGGGATATAAATCCAATCTCCTCCTCCTCCTCTTCTTCTTTGCCTGCCTCTTGATGGTCTGCCATCCAAGTACTAATCAAGGACGACATGGCTTAGCTTCCGAAATATGACAACATCAGACTAGCCTGGACCATTCGGTTCAAAAAGCTCTATGCCTTTGTTCAAAACACCCTGGAAGGTTGCAAATTATGATGAATTGTCAGCTTAAAGCTCTTTTAAAAGTCATATCACTCAGTCAATTCACAGTAGATAAAGGCCCTGCTCACTGAACACCTGTATTCTATATGCCCAGAGGGTGACCCGGACAGTTCCCTCTGGCCCTTTCCCTAGATGCCTTCATCATGTGCAGATCTATGCATTTTTGCCTGTGCAAAATGGACCTCACTTTTTGCAGTGTTCCCAGACATCTGTGCAAAGCCTGTGTGCATACCCTTGTACATGTGGTGGCTTCCCCACAGACATTCATCAGCTCTACACACAGATGTCCAGGGCAAGTCCAGTGGGCATGATCCTGCTACACTTCACACATGTAGTGCACATATATTTGGAACAACTTGACAGGGATAAAGAGCAGTCTGGAAATAAATATTATCATAGTGCTGGGAATTGCAAAGAACAGATTTGGATACAGAATGCTTTCTGCTTTCGTTCCATGATTTACAGTGGAGTCCTGAGTGGAGTTACATCCTTCTAAGAGCATTGTTTTTCAACTAATATAGTGTTGGCAGAGTAATTAACACAGCAACAGTGCACAACCTGATTAAAGAGTAGATAAAGGTTTATTTAGGAACTAACATACTTGATAGTAAAGAGGAGAGGCAGAGACAGTTCCTAACCTCATCTCTAGCTAAGAGAGAAGGTAAGACTGAGCGTGGCACTTCCGAGAAGGGGGAAATTGCCCTGAGAGTAGCAATCTGTAGACAGACAAGGAATGACACTTAAAAAGAGAGAAGGTGCTGATCTAACTCCACTCAGGACTCCACTATAAATGGAGGATCTTCTTCTCTTCTTCTTTGTACACCAGACATTGCCTTTTCAACATTTAGAAGAGTGTAACTTGAGCTGCAGTGGCTCAAGTGGTTAAGACGCTGAACTGCAGACCGGAAGGTTGATAGTTCAGCAGTTCGAGACCCGAGTGCTGCGTGACGGAGTGAGCTCCCGTATCTGGCCCCAGTTCCTGCCAACCTCGCCGTTCGAAAGCAAGAAATTGCAAGTAGATGAATAGGTACCACTTCGGTGGGAAGGTAACAGTGTTCCATGCACCTCGACGTCTAGTCATGCTGGCCACGTGACCACGGAAACATCTCTGGACAGCACTGGCTCTTTGACTTGGAAACCGAGATGAGCACCACATTCCTTGAGTCGGATTCGACTGGTTTTTGAGCAAGGGAAACCTTTACCTTTACTAACTTCTTTTAGGATTGCAGTGTTAGTTGTTTGAAATGGGAAATGAGCTTGTTGGCCCTTGAAATCAAATATTCCAGTTCCTGGGCCAGACTGGGCTGGGGATGGAGCTCTAGGAGGAAGTGGAACTTAATAATTTTTTGCAAGTCTGATGGGAGAACTGTGCCTAAGCTATTGTCCTATGGCTACATGAGCCATGTTTAATTTAAAAATAAAATAAAACAGGAGAGATCACACTACAGACCCATAAATCCTTTTAAATTAATTGAACAATGATTTATGGGAGCCTGTTATACATTTTAGAGGATTAAAATCTCTGCATTTTCTGGATGAACTAAATTGTTTGCTACATAAAGACCAATCCTCATTTGCTTCCAGGCACGCATGCCTTGCAAAAGGAAAGAAAAAGCAAAGGGATTCTTATGCAAAATAGACAATTTCCAACCCATTATTCCGAGATGCAGCGATGAAATATTATAAAGTAGAAGTGAGTCCTGGATACTGTTCAGGAATATGTTTTAAAAGCTTTATTAATTTGCCCCATTTACTTGGTTTTTAGTCTAAATAAGTATGGGTAAGATAAGAATTCATACGTATAAATCATTATGCATTAATGTAGTCACAGAAATGGTTCAGATACTCATATATTGGTCCTCTTAACTAGTTTCCAAGGAGAAAACCATGTTTTATGATGCAAACTGTTACAGATTCTGTCGGCAATAAAACTGTCAAGGGACTGAGTTATTAACTTAACCTTTGTGTGTATATGTGTGTGTGCGCGTGCAACTCTGTGTTAGAGAAAGACCTCATACTATATGACTGATTCATTACAAATTACACATCATTGTTCCATGGGATGCTGGCATAATTTAAAAGTACAATGATCCTAAATTCAAAAAGAAATTGGGTTTAGCTGATGTAAATCAGAATAACAATCTTGGACTTGTTAAGAGTTGTGTCATTTTTTTTTTTTAACATCATTGCTGGGGTTGATTTAGTCAGCTGTCTACAATACCTAGAATCTAGTTGGATTCCTGGAATTGTTGCAGAAATCTATCTTGGGGGGGGGGCAATCTTGTTGAGCCTGTAGGCACTTTTGGAATGTTCAGGATGGGGAGTGGGTGATGCCACAAAATGGCTGCCACACGGTGGGAGCCATCATAAAATGTCTGCTATGGGATTGGGGTTGCCAGTGTCCAGGTGGGGGCTGGAGATCTCCCAGAATTACAACTGATCTCCAGACTACATGAACTGGTTGTATATTATTTATTTATTTAAAACATTTATTTATGTAACACATTTAACCCACTTCTCCTGGATAAAATGGCTGCTTTAGAAGGTGGACTGAATGGCACCATACCCTCCGAAGGTCCCTTCCACCCTAGACCAATGCTCCCTCTAAGCTGTGGAGTCATGTGGGCAAAAATCCTACTTTGTGAGCTACTGGCATTCAAGTTGTGAGCAAGCAATTTGGCTACTGCATAAATTAGTTTGCTCTGGAGCCATCCTTCCCAAGCTAAGACAAAAACATGTGAGCCGGAGGCTAAAAAACTGTGAGCTAGCTCACACTAACTCAGCTTAGAGGGAACATTGCCCTAGACCCCAGTCTCCCAGACTCCACCCTCAAACTTCCAGGTATTTTAGGTAGGGATGCTAGGTGCCTCCTGGCCACCAGCATGGGGTGGAGGGTAGGGTTGCGAGATCCAGGTTGGGAAAATCCTGGAGATTTGGGGATGGATCCTGGGGAGGACAGGGACCTCAGTGGGGTACAATGCCATAGAGTCCACCCTCCAAAGCATCCATTTTCCCCAGGGGAACTGATCTCTTTAGTCTGGGGATGAGCTATAGTTCTGGGGGATCCCCAGGTCCCACCTGGAGGCTAGCATCCCTAATTTCCAAACACGGAATTGGCAACCTATGATGGGATGCTGAAGCCAGTCACAAAACACTAAGCAATGGTGAGACAAGCGCTGAGAGGCAATCTGTAGATTTATCCCAGCAGGGTAGATATCTTGTCACCATGGTGGCTATCCTGCCACCTAATTGCCTGGGAGAGCTGTTCATAGATCTTCCAGGGCTTTGTTGAATTTGGACCTCAGGCATCAGAGCCCTCAGTAACGTTTGTTGTGTTGCTTTGCAGCTTACTTCCAGATGACCTGTGTCAACAGCCACATGTCTTTCCCACATTTCAGTTTGGTCCACCCTCAGACAGCCCTTGCTGACGCTCCCGTACCACTCCGGATAAGATCATGCCTGAAAATTCCTTGTGATAGCCTTAGAAGGCCATCACAATGCACCACTGCATCAAGTCAGGCCAAGATCCCATCACAAAAAGAAATCAGAAAAGCTATGAGACAGAAGAGGCCTTCCACAAGGGTTTCAGGACTCTGGACGGAGAGTACTTCCTGGTCCAGCTTGGAGGGCGGGGGGAATTATAATGGCTTTCTTTTATTCTGGCATGCTTTTCAGGAAATGTAAAGGCTGCCTGCTGTTATATTGCTGCTGTGATATATTGGTATAGGGAACCATTTTTGATATTGTGATTGTTTTATTGGCTTTATTGATGTGTTTTATTGCCTTGGAAGCTGTTCTGGAACACTCTCCCTGGAACTTCACTTGGTACAAGAAAGGGTTGGATGATTTTTTCCTCAAAGATAATAGGCAATCTTTCCTTCCTCAGTTCTAGCTCATGTATAGACTTGCCAGTACTAGCTGGCACCCCAGTGGGAGAATTTGGAGGTTGGGGACAAGGTATTTGGCATCACACTAACATATAAAGTCACTTCTGGTTTCACACCAGCAGTGACATCATCACATGAACATATAAAGCTGCCTTATATTGAACCAGACTCCTCATCCATCAAGGTCAGTATTGTCTATTCAGATTGTCAACAGCTCTCCAGAATTTCAGGCAGAGGTCTTCCACATCATTTACTACCTGGTCCCTTCAACTGGAGATGCCAGGGATTGAACTTGGGATCTTCTGCATGTCAAGTAAATGCCCTACCACTGAGCCATGCTCCCCATCGCATTGGGGTATGTTTTCTCTGTGTTTAAACCATAGAGTATGGGATGAATCCTAGAGTGTTGCATTGATGTGATAATGTCTCCTCCAGTTTCGTGCCTGAAATGATGTTACATGTTGACATGGCACTGGAAAAAAAACCCACCCCCTGCCGATTTTCTCCTTTCAGCTGTCAAGTGGTAGCAGGGAACATGGGCCCAGTCATCCTGGTGCCCCTAAACCCAGGGGATGGGGGAGCAGGAAGGCGATTTCCCTGTTGTATATAATCTCGGGAAACCCACATTTCCTGGGGTGCTTCGTTGGCTGCCGCAGGAGGCAGAGCCAGCCACAAAATGGCTGCCACAGCTTACTTTCAGTCACACAAATGAGCAGCTGCAGGCAGTGTTCCCTCTAAGCTGAGTTAGTGTGAGCTAGCTCACAGTTTTTTAGTGTCCGGCTCACGCATATTTGTCCTAGCTCAGGAAGGAGGGCTCCAAAGCAAACTAATTTATGGAGTAGCCAAATCACTCGCTCACAACTTTAATGCCAGTAGCTCACAAAGTAGAATTTTACTCACAGGACTCCACAGCTTAGAGGGAGCATTGGCTGCAGGTTCTGTGGAGAAGAGCTCATGAGTTCCAAAGCACAGCCGCCAGCAGAAGACAGAGGGAGCACAGGTCCATCAGCGGCTATTAACCGCAAGGCATAGATAGGAACTCTCGGTCTGGGGCAAGTGATGCTCTCGTATTCTTGGTGCTGGGGGGGCAACAGTGGGAGGGCTTCTAGTGCCTGGCCCCACTGCTGGACCTCCTGATGGCACCTGGTATTTTTGGCCACTGTATGACAAGAGTGTTGGACTGGATGGGCCATTGGCCTGATCCAACATTGGCTTCTCTTATGTTCTGATCGTTGTGCTGCACTGACAGTTGCTGTCCAAGCAATGTTTTTAAATACCGGCACAGCCAATCAAATCTCCAGCAGCCTGTTACAAGCCTTGCTAGGAAAATGCCCCACCTGCCCACATCCAATTTCAAAAAACACTTTGTGGGCACCAGGAAAGGCATTGGTAGGCATCATGTCACCAGTGGGCGTCACATTGGGAACCCCTGAAATAAGATGCAACTAAATCCTTTGATTATGGAAATTTTGCTGAGACCAAGGAGTGGGTCTATCACAGTGGCCATGTCAAATGGGGCAGGATCATCCCAGTTGAAGGAGGAAGCGGAGGAGATTGGATTTATACCCTTCCCTTCACTTGGAGTCTCAGAACGGCTTACAAACTCCTTTCCCTTCCCCTCCACACAACAGACACCCTCTGAAGTAGGTGGGGCTGAGAGAGCTCTTTCCGGAGCTGTCCTTGAGAGCTCTCCTTATGACTGACCCAGGGTCACACCAGCAGCTGCATGTGTGGGAATGGGGAATCAAACCTGGTTCTCCCAGATTAGAGTCCACACTCCTAACCATGACACCAAACTGGCTCTCCTTCCCTTTGATCACTGAGTGGCTGATTTTCACCTGTTGCCCACAGTAAAAGGAATTGCTGTAAGGAGTTATGAGGGGAATGAGAGCATGCTCAAGCGAGCACCAGCCCCAAACATGTGTATGGACAGTTGATTGTCTGCATGAATCTACAAAATACCATTTTCCTGAACACGTGATGGACACATGAATGTTTATAGTGGCTTTCTGAAGACATCTGGGATTGGGGGAGTGGGCATGGTTGCACTGTCCTCTGTATGTGTACAGCAGGAGCCATTTTGAGTGCCAGGACTGGACACCTGATTGTCACTTGTTTGACTGGGCTCATCTCTCTCCCTTTTTAATGTATGACACTGAATATGCTGATCAGGTTTAGCAGTAACTGTGAACTGGTAGAGAACAGTATACAAAGAAGGTTATGTGCTGAATAATGAGCTTCTGAAAAACCATTTTCACATGCACTCCAATTTTTGTGAGCAAAAGTTTGGTGGAGCCTCCCCCCCCTTTTGGCCTTTCTCTGTGCTGTATACTTTTCTGTACCCACCCACCTACCTACTTTACCCACTATTAATGCTCATCTGTCATCTTGATGGGAGGTGCCACTCTCTGAAGTAATTAGATTGAATAAATGCATTTTAAAGCTTGGGAAAATGTATTAAAGAGCCTTCAGAGTTTGTATCACGTATTCCTCCTTCCTAGCTTGCCAAATGTTTTTGACAATATAAATGATCAATGGATTTGACATTTATCCCCTTGCCAACTTAGACAGTAAAAGCCTCAGTGAAATCTAAGGTAGGACCACTTGCTGTGGAAAAAAAAATGCGCCCCGCACAGTTCGATTCATGGCAAACAGCAATTTCCCACTGTTTGCCACAAGACTGGATCACAATTTAATAATCCAGAACTTCACTGGTATTGAGATGACAACCCTCAAAGCCACCAATTTGTGGCTTAGACAACCTTAATGAATAAAGTTTGATCTAAATTCAGTAGGCGCAGCCATCATCTGTACACACACAGTTGTTTTGTGAACTGGCTCTTGTGGGGGCATAACTCTCTTTGATACTCTCAACTTATATGGTTTCCTGTAATAGTTTCTGCAGACGTTGATGGAAGGAACACTTCCCTTGAGTTCCTGCCATGTCAAGAATCCACAACTTTTTATCTGTAGGAAATCTTGTATCTGATGGAGGGAACTTTGGACGATTCTGCATTGGCTCTTCCCTCTGTTGTTTTACCAGACGCACCTTGGAACAGAAATTCCCCTCTGCATTGCATGCCGCTTTCACTTTCTTTTATCATTGGGTTTTATGGTACTTTCTGCATAGATTTATGGCCATTCAGGAGTGACTTCTCAATCAGTACAGTTGCCCCAGGGTTTTTGAATGTAGTTTTGAGCTGCACTTTTGATAAAACAAAGGAGGGAAAAGCCAATGCGGAATCACCCTTTGACTCTTGAAAGCTTATGTCCTGGAAATCTTGTTGGTCTCTAAGGTGCTACTGGACTTGAATCTAAGGCTGTGGTCACAAGTACCGGTTGGAGTGGAGGGGAAGGAAGGCTATTTCCTGTAGAGGAATTTGACATGGTGGTGTGCGATCAAACATCCTTTGTAGCTCCAGGCTCAGCCAGTCACTGTGTGATCAGACAGGTGAGTCAGGGTTTTTTTGTCATTTGTTTCCCATGTGCATAAATGAGAAATTGCACCTCCGCACTGAGGGCTCCCAGTGGAGTATGTGATTATGTGCATACTGCAAAGGGGGGGGGGATGGCATGGAATCAGGATGGCATGACAATCCTGGCGGCATGAGAATGTGCTTGAGCGATCAGACAGGGGAAAGTCCATCCGTGGTCCGTTGGAACCAGCTAGAGCCAGACTTTCCCCAGTGTCTTTTAACTCAACTTTCGTGGTGGAGCAGCATGGGTTGCCGACGACAGCAGGATTTTCCCCAGATGTTGCTGTCTGATTGTGCCTTTTAGATTCGTCAGGCATTCACAGCTATGTCAGATCTAAAGGCATATATGATGGCAGCCTAACTGTTCTATTGCAGACCGCCATGGCTAAACTATCTGTACGATAGTTCTTCCCACTAAACATAGTGAAAGTAATGTTGGCACTGAGGGATATATAATGGGCCAGTACATGCATCTGTCTATTGTTTTCCTCCCATCCCAATGACCTCAGGGCCAAAATGCAAAAACTCTCTTCCCCATTTTATCCTCACAACAACCCTATGAGGTGAAGGACGCAGATTGTATGACTGGCACCCAACAAACTTCATGGCAGAACAGGGATTTCAGCCTGGATCACCTAGTGTGATACGCTAACGACTATAAGCACATCCTTGACCTGCAACTGAGGCAAAACAAGTATCGACACAAAAATATCCACCAGTGCCATCCACAGCTGGCTTCCATTGCAAACTTACAGAAGACATTTTGAGCTCAACCTGGGAGACCAAAAGTTTCTGTGGAACGAATGTGGGGAAAGCGCTTCCAGAAAAAAAAAATCATGTTCCTTCCTCCTTCTGTTGCTGTGCACTTTGAGTGCTTTTTGGAGAGACTTGTTTTGCTTCTTGGATTTTATCTGCTTTATGAAGAACAATCCAGTTAATTGCAGGTTTCAGCTCCGCTTGTTCTTTAATTCTTCATTCATATCTGCATGTTGCATCTTTAGGCAAACAGCTGCCCTCTCCAGTTTTTAAAAGACAGGTGCAGAAACAATCGCTATAAAGGAGCCTTTGCGTTCCTTTACAGTCCATCACTTTTCTTTTCCCACTGTCAGTTTGCTTGGTGTATAATTATGCTTAAAATGTTCTTTGGTATTAGCTGAGATTCTCGGCACTATTTGATGCTTATTTTTCAATTTGGCTTCCTCAAGTATTTTTTGATTGCCTCAGGCTTTTGTCGTCATTTACATAATCCTCCTGTTTCCCAGATCCTCTGTGCTCTTTAATGCTGTCGTTTTCATCTCTGATATAGTTTTCTTCCTTCTTCATTTTCATCTATTGACTCCTTTTCTCTCTCCCTTTTTTTTTTTTTTGGTGAAGAATACTGCAGACATTTTATAGGGACAAGGAGAGATTGTAATATTCTCTTTTTATTGCACTTGGCTTTAAGACTGTTTATTTCATATCCATTTTCTTAGCCTCACTTCTTGGGAAAGGGGAATAAGGGACAGCCTATTAAAAAGTCTATTGGGGGGGGTGTTGTTATTTTCCTTTGGAAACGTTCCAGGGACTGTCTTCTTAGGCCTGCCTTGTGTATCTAAGTGTGTAATAGGCTGCTGTTCTTTAATAATTCATTTGTATGTTAGGAAAAAAACAACAATCAGTAATTGCATTTAAAAGTGACTTTATTGCCTCCAATCATGAGGCCAGCTATATTTAGTGACTACTTTGCTGTCTTCTTTAGGTTTAAATTTAGGAATTTTCTGTGTACTAATGTTGATTAGGCTGGTAGGTGAGCAGCCCAAATCTATAACTTGGGGAAAGGCTTGCCAGCTCCAGGTTGTGAAATTCCTGGAGATTTCCGGGGGGAGGGTCTGTCTGGGAGCAAGGGCCTAGACTTTCCAATTTCCGGGGTGGGGGGTGGGTGGGGCAGAGACATTACAGGCCATTGTCTCTGGGGGAGGCTCAACATGTCCTGGAAAAGTTCGGGCGGGGGGAGCTCCCCAGCCCCCCTGAAGTTGATGCCTATGTTTGGGAGGTGGAGTTCAGGGAAGATGTGAGGAGCTTGGAGGTTGATAACCCTACCTGGCACTAGCATATCGGTTAGAAGAGAAGTGAGGAAGACCTTACTGGTAACAATTATATCTTGCCTAAATCCGTTCCCCTCTTCCTGCAGGTATTAACAGCTTGGGCAGAGCCAGAGGCACAGGCCCTTGGGTGGGAGCTGAAGGGCTCTTGAGCCTTGGCACTTTGCCTGGGGCCTGTATAAGGAAGCAGCATCAACCAAGAGTAGCCCAGATTATGTTTGTTTCTTAGAGAGATGCTGGGAAGTTGGGAAGAGTCAATTGCATTGTCAGTCTCCATGACTAATATGGGATTTTTTCCCATCATACCAGGATTGTCACTGGGGTAATCCTGTGCTGGGGCGAGAAGCAGGTTGGAGAGGTTTAGGATATCAACTAAGTCCCACTCCTTCCTCAAGAATCTCCTGGCACTGCCCAATTCTGTGCCAGTGCTGAGTATTTACTGGTGCAGCACTGATGAGGGGCCAGTAGAACTTTGCCCCTGGTATATCTTCAGATAAGGTGATATATCTTGGACTTAGGCTGTGGTCACACATGCCAGTTGAAGCAGAGGGGAAGTGAGGCTATTTCCTCTGGAGGAATTTGACACAGTTGCGAGATCACACATCCCTTTGTAGCTGCAGGCTCAGCCTGTCACAACTGTGGGGCAGTCAAATTTTTTTTGCCATTTGTTTCCCATGTGCATAAACGAGGAATCGCACCTCCACACTGAGGGCTCCCTAGGGAGTATGCAATTATGCGTATCCTGCTAGGGAGAGGGAAACAGCACTGAGGCAGGATGGAATGCTCAGACCATCCCGACAGTATGAGAGTGTGCTTGCACGATCAGACAAGGGAAAGTCCATCCATGGCCTGTCAAAACCTGTTAGAGCCGGACTTTCCCCAGTGTCTTTTAACTCCAATTCTGTGGTGGAGCAGCACGGGCTGCCGACCACTGTGGAACACTTCTCAGATGTTGCTCTCTGATTGTGGCCTTTAGATCCATCAGGCATTCACAGCTATGTCATATCTAAAGACATGTGTAGCCTTCGTGTCCTAAATTGGTCAGGAACAGGGCTTAGGACTACTCCCTTAATTCAGCAAAGGAAACATAACCATGCATTCTTCGGGGAACAACTGTAGCTCAGCTGTAGAGTACCTGCTTGGCATACAGAAGGTCCCAAACTCAATTCCTGGCATCTCCAGTTAAAGGATCAGGTAGTAAATGGTATGATAGACCTCCCTGTGGTTCCCTGGAGAGATCCTGCCACTCAGAGCAGTACAGTGAGCTTGGCAGATGGGTGGTCTCACTTTTCACAGTTTCGTGTAAATTTGCTAATCGTTTCTGCTTTTTAAAAAAGAAATAGAGGCAAGGTTTTTAAAGTGGAAGTCACATGAAGATGTGAGGAATGCGAAGTTTCAGTTGAAGATTAAAAAAATCAAGCTGCACATGAACTGGCCCAAATTTATGGCCAAGATGATGAGGCCATCACTCCATCTAACACATCCACAGGGGAACGGGACATTAGGCGACAATATATTTTGCTACAAGGAAGGATTTCAATGCCTGGCAGCTCTTATTAAGAGTTTGTCATGTCCTCAAGGCACAATATGGGACTTGCATGAGGTTATTTTGGAAATTTAGACCACTAATGACATCTGATCCTCAGTATAAAACCAACTGATCATCCGGTACCAGACCATCCGTCTTCTCCTACTTGTGAGAACAACCATATTGGCTTATCGGCCAGACATAAATCATTAATCTGAATTCTTTCGCAACGGTCTTTCTTGTATTAGCTCGTATAGTTATTGAAATTAAAAATGCATTAAGGTCTTAAGATTCAGTTTCTCCTCTCATCTTTACTGAATCTTGATACTTATCTCTTAAATTTTTGAATCTGTAATGCTTTATTCTTGTTCTGTTTTGTAAGATGCATCTCTCTGGCACAGTCCCCCCCCCCCCCCCCCCCCGGCAAAGCAAAGTATTAAAAGGAGAAAGACGACCTGGTTTTAGTGGAAAAGTTACAATGTCATTCCCGATGCTCTCTGATACCGCTGGGGGAATGACGGTTAGGCAAAAGGGCGTCCTTTGCTGCTGAACCCTGGGAAAAGCAAGATTCTTGATCACACGGAGAATCATGCATGTGTGTACCTGTATGTGCGTAGATTCTGTAAATGCATTGAAATGAATGCACATCGGACAGGGGAGGAGCTTGTTGCCGCAAGACTATCTCCATTAGAAAAGTACTGGAGTCGGGAGGCCGGTTGTAGTGAAATCAGCATAGTAGTTTATTGCGGGTCAAGATGGAACATGAGGGAGAGGAATTGGGGAGCCTGCTTATATTCACAGGTAAACTGCACCCTGGCCTCGTCCCCCCGTGGGGGACTGGGTAAGCAGGGATTAGTTTCCCACCAGAGGCTATCATAGGACCATTTGAATATCCTAAGCCTCTGATAGGGGGACAACCAGGGTCCCAGGGTCTGTTGTTCTCTGGGGACTGAAGCTCAGCTGGTGTCACTTACCATTACAGGGGAACATGCCCAGACATGTCTCAGTGTCCATAGCCAATACATAACACTGTCCATCCTCCGACATTCATTCTCCAGCCTTAGAGAAACAATGTGGTATAGTAGTTAAAGTGTCAGTGTAAAACAAGTGAGACTCAGGTTCAAACTCGTCATGAAACGTACCGAGTAACCATGGGCCTGCCAGCCTCTCTCAGCAGGGTTGTTGTGAATCTAAAATGAAGGGAGCAGAGGAGGACCATGCATGCCAGACCGAGATCCTTGGGGAAAACACAGGATGAAAAGTTATTAATTAAATAAATGCTATTTGAAGTGAGCTGGACTGGGGTGGGGGAAGGCCCCAGACAAGGAAGTGCAGTGGGGTGCATTGGTAGGGTTTTTTTGTTCCTCTCATTCACCTACTCCATTCCCTCCCCCTTGCTTTACATATGAGAGGTAGGATCCAGTTCGGGTTTATATATAGGGTTGCCAGATCCCCACTGGCCACCAGCGGGGGATGGGGGGGTCGTGTGGCCAACTGTGGTCCCTCTAAGCTGGGTTAATGTGAGCTAGCTCACAGTTTTTTAGCCTCCAGCTCACAGATTTGTGTCTTAACTCAGGAGGGATGGCTCCAGAGCAAACTGATTTAAGCAGCAGCCAAATCGCTCACTCACAACTTTAATGGCAGTAGCTCACAAAGTAGAATTTTTGCTGACAAGACTCCACAGCTTAGAGGGAGCATGGTTGCCAGCACCAGGTTGGGAAACTCCTGGAGATTTGGGGATGGAGCCTGGGGAGGACAGAAACCACAAAAGGGTACAATGCCATAGAGTCCACCCCCAAAGCATCCATTTTCTCCAGGGGGACTGATCTGTGTAGTCTGGAGATGAGCTGTAATTCCAGGGGATCCCCAGGTCCAACCTGGAGGCTGGCACCCCTAGGAGAAGCTAGATTTTATAACGCTTGCTTCTCAAAAGCTAATTTTTCCCTTTGCTTTTCTGTCTGAATGCCTAATTAAATACTCTACCGCCACAGTAACATAAAGTTCCTGTCTGCTCCTATCACGGCCAGTATCAGTTTGGCTTCCTTCCTCACAATTTGTTCATCTCAGGATATGGTTATTACCCAGAGCTAACGGCCAGCCCCCACATGCTATAATATTTACTGGTGTCGCAGAAGGCTCTGTGCCATAGCTTAAGATCAGCAAACACTGGATAAAATTCAAGTGGTTTCAGGGATTGTTGAGCTGTTAGAGCTGGCAACAACGAAGTCGCGCTGTTTGATTTATTTTTGTTCCTCATTTGACCCAAGAGGCTAACTGCTTTTCTGAGATCGATGGGCTGCATTGGGCTGCCTGAGGACCTCTGATATCTGATGAACTGGAGCAAGCAAAACTGATCTAGAACAAAAAAAAGATGTATTTTATACACAGCAGTGTAATTAGGGTAAGCATCGGAGCCATCCGCCCTGGGCACAGCCTGAACAATGGTGCAGAATAAGATATCCAACCTCAAGTGCTATATTAACAGTCATTACTGTTATTTTGCTGTCAAGTCACAGCTGAGTTATGGTGACCCTGTACAGTTTTCAAGGCAAGAGACCTTCAGAGGTAGTTTGCCATTGTCTTTCTCTGCATAGTGACCCTGGAATTACTTGGAGGTCTCTCTTCCAAATACAGACCAGGGTTGACCCTGCTTAGCTTCCAAGAACTGACAAGATCTGGCTAGCCTGGGCTATAGTCAGGGCATCAAAAGAGTTATTACAACTTAAAAATTAATCGTATAATATTTATATATGGTGCTTATACATGTTTGTTTAGAGCCAGTTTGGTGTAGTGGTTAATTGCGTGGAGTCTAATCTGGGAGAACTGGGTTTGATTCCCTACTCCTCCGCTTGCAGCTGCTGGGTGACCTTGGGCAAGCCATAGTTCTGTCAGAGCTGTTCTCTCAAGGACAGTGGAAAGAGCTCTCTCAGCCCCACCTACCTCACAAGGTGTCTGTTGTGGGGAGGGGAAGGGGAAGGGGAAGGAGTTTGTAAGCCACTTTGAGACTCTTAGGGTCATTTTACACCTCCCCTCTAAAGTAGTTTGACTGCTGTCTTTTCCTGTGCTGATTTCACAGTGGTGTGAAATTTCACTCCAGGGGGTCTAAGTACACTAATCAATAGCAATTGTTTAAAGCAGAATCAAGCCGGTTGAATACTAGCTTGACCACAGGAGGGCAATTAGTAGATGAGGACATTTCAGTAGCAGCACAGTTTCACACCGCACAGAGGTGTGGGCAGGTTTTTTTGGAACTAGAATGATTCCAGCGGGAAAGTCAGATGTAAAAACAGCCTTAGTGAAGGGCAGGGTAATAAATCCAATCTCCTGCTCCTGCTCCTGCTGCTGCTGCTGCTCCTCTTCTTCTTCTTCTCATCACACCCATGGAATACAACTTTCTCGCCTTTCCTGTCCAGATTTGGCCCAAAATGCTGCAGGGGACCCCCAAGAGGAGTGTTTTGGGGGGTTATTTGGAGAAGGGAAGTGAGAAAGTCATATTGTTTGAGCAGGAATTCTTCCATCTGTGGCTCTCTTTGTGTGTGCTATCCATTTAATATATACATAATGTGTGCTGCTAGTTTATTGATGCACCAGCAACACTAAAAAATGCATACATTTTATGGGGGAAATTCAGTATGAGTCAACAGAAAATGGCATCAAATTAAAGAATCATGGAGTTGACTCACACAAGGAGAAGTGAAATGAAAATGAAGAATTTTTTTCCCCCAGATCAAAAGAGCAGAAGTAGGAAGTCTGAAATCATCCCTATAGAGAGGACATGGCCAGAACTGCTGCAAACCAAAAGGAAAGAGGCTCTTGGCTCTTGAATCATGGCTTACACCAGCTGGTGCAGAACTGTTCCAAAGTTTATCAGTATTTTCCAGGTATCGTTGTTGAACTGGATCCCAGGAGCATTTGCATCCCCCTCCCTTTTTTTTGCTACAAAAAACCATCTGAAGGGCGCCATTATCAGTCACAACAGAATGTGGTTGAGTAAAACCGTTCTTGTTTTTTTAAATAACAAAATGACTTGCCCTTTCCATTCATTAAAAATGCCCTCTGAGGCATATTTGTAAAGAAGCCCTAATGTTTAATTTCTTTCAGGGCCACATTAAAAGAGAGTGTAAGAGGGAAAGGGGGAAACTGGAAGGTCTAAGGGAATGTGAGAAGAGAGAAAAGCAGGAGTAGTGTGAGGGGGTCAAGGGCTCCTCTCCTGAGATTTCCTGCTACTGACCCCGTGGCTTCAGAATTAGGAGGGTGGGGTTTGTGGTTCCCCCCTCCTCCTTCCAGCTGCCATGCTCACAAGATTTGGAGGGTAGCTAAGAGCCAGTTTGGTGTAGTGGTTAAGGGCACAGACTCTAATCTGGGGGAACCAGGTTTGATTCCCCACTCCTCCCACTTGCAGCTGCTAGATGACCTTGGGCAAGCCATAGCTCTGTACCAGCTGTTCTCTCAAGAGCAGTCCTTGAAAGAGCTCTCTCATCCCCACCTATCTCACAGGGTGTCTGTTGTGGGGAAGGGATAGGGATTGTAAGCCACTCTGAGACTCCGAGTGAACAGCGGGGTATAAATCCAATCTCCTCCTCCTCTTCTTCCTCTTCCTCTTCTTCCTCTCCTCCTCTCCCTCCCTGTTCTATTCAAAGGTGGAAATGCCGTGCACACCTCCTGGCCAACTGGTAATGTTTGTCTGTTCCCAAGAAGTCAAGAAGGCTACATTATAGATCATTAGACTTCTTGACCTGCTTCCAGGGCAATCCTAAGAACACTTTCCTGGGAGTAAGCCCGATTGACTAGACCCAAGGAGGCTTCTGAGCAGATCTGCTTAGGATTGCTCTCCTAGACCCTCTTCTAATTTTATAAATGCAGTGCAAGGGCCAAGTAGCCCAGTTCCTGAGTTTATTTATTTGCTTCATTCATACCCCGCCTTTCTCCCCAATGGGGATCCAAAGTTGCTTACATTGTTTTCCCCCGGTCCACCTCAATGCAACCATAGTTCTGTCAGAGCTGTTCTCTCAAGAGCAGTCCTTAAAAGAGCTCTCTCAGCCCCACCTATCTCACAGGTTAGGTTAGTCTGAGAGCCTGTGATTGGTCCAAGGTCACCCGGCAAGCAACATTAGAAGCTCCTGAGCCTGTGTGAGGAGACCAGGTTGTGGCTTCTGTCTCCACCAGCATTGTCCGCTGTGGCAGAGGAGGTACTAAGGCTGTGGACTTTCAGACTGTTCCCTCTAGCTGTCAGTTTGAGCCACACAATGTGGCCATACTCTATCTAATTTCATTATGGCCTACTGGGATGCTACTGTTACCTCCACCAGCCCTTTACCAGCACTTTATCTGTATTGTGACATTTTATGATGTTGTATTGTGTTTTTACATCTGTGTTTTAATATATTTTAATTTTTAATGTGAGCTGCCCTGAGTTTGCCTCAGCAGGGAGGGTGGAATACAAATAGAAGCAAACAAACAAACAAAATACCTAGCGACAGTGAGATGGAGTGGCAGTGATTCTGGGGCCCCTCCTAGACTTGTCTTGGAGGTCCCTGGTTCAATCCTTGGCATCTCCAGCTAAAAAGATCAGGTGGCTGAGGATATGATGATGAGATGAAAGACTTCTGTCTGTGACCCTGGAGAGGTGCTGCCAGTCTGAGTGGACAATGTTGACCTTGACAGGCCAATGGCTTGATTCAGGCAGCATCATGTGTTCATGTGACCTTTATCTCCATCTCATGAAAAGTTTCAGATGCCCAGTTCCACACATTTAAAGGGGGGACACATTGTTCTCCTAGCCAGTTGGCAACCCTATAGTAGACTCCTTCCACTTGACCTGGGATCTCTGATGGTACCCTAGTAGCGCAGGAATATACAGCACTACAGTAACTCCCCACACTTCTGATGTAACATATAAATCACAATAACTATCAGCTGAGAAGCTTTTAGTGCCTTATTAGAGCTTGTTAGGATTGCCAGCTTGATCACCATTCAGCTAAGTCCCACTCCTGCCGATGGTCTGGGGGCTGGAACTCTACCCTTGATCCATTCCATTGTTGTTTATCTACACATTCGGTTCCTCTGGCCTTCTGCTCCTTTCTTTAGAATTTATTTTCATTCCGCATTTCACCTCCGGGTAGATGTTTGAAAGCGAGTTTTGCTTCACCAACTATATGGCATTTCATACATGGTTGACTCCAGAATAGAGTTGCCAGTCTCCAGGTGGTGGCTGGAGATCTGTGATTACACCTGGTCTTCAGATGACAGAGATCAGTTTACCAGGAGAAAATGGACACTTTGGAAGGTGGACTCTATGGCATTATAACTCCATTGAAGCTCTCTCTCCTCCCCAAACCCCACCATGCTCAGATTTCACCCTCAAAATCTCCAGGTATTTCCCAAGTCGGAGCTGGCCACCCTACTCAAGGAACATGGCAGGTTTAAAAAGGCTGCAGTCCTAAGAACACTTGCCTGGGAGTTAGCACAGCTGAATAAAATGGAAATTTCTTCTGAGGAGACCTGCTGAGGATTACTCACATTGTTACCTAAATTGGGTTGCGTGTGTGTGTTTGGGGATGGGATGTGAGGCTACAAATACTGGCCTATAGGACCTGCTGTTGCTCTCTGTGTTCTGTCATCTCATCGAGAGACCCATTAAATAACTAAATAGGTAACTAATTGTATATTAAGTAATGATTTTAAAGCATCAGAATTATGGGAGTGAAAAAAACCCCTGCACATTTGGCACCATTGCGATATGTCATGCTGGTGAGTGGACAGATCAAACTCAGTGGGGGAATTGCAAAATTGCCTCTATGCTGGTCTCTGTCCAAATGCTTTGCTCAACAAAGCTTGAACCCCTTCCTCTAGCCTAAGGAGTTTTCCTCCAATTCAGCTGAAGAGCCTCTTATGTCACAGGTTGACTTCCTTAAGTTGGAAAAGGCTTCAGACCTTTCAGAGTGTGTGTGGGGAGTTCGATACAGGCTTTTGGAAGGGCCCACAACAAGCCTGAGACGTAGGTTAGGCTGAGGGAGAAGGACTGGCCCAAGCTCATCCAGTGAATTCCATAGCAAGTGGGAATATGATCCCAGAATTTGAACCATTACACCTCACTGGAAGGAACTATCTTGTATGGACACCCACGCCGCTAAATGTAATGTCAGGAAGGGACCCCTTGAGAGTTCTGCTACCTTTCAGAGTCTTGGACCCAGGGCAGCATATGCTGGAATTTCGAAGAGGGTTGCAGGGAATATCTGAAGAAGTTGGTAACCATCCTCTTTCTGCTGCCTGACCTTAGCACCGTGACATTCTTTCTCTCCTAATAGATCACTGAAATGGAGATGAAGTAGCAATTACCACTTGCTCTTTCGCACTAGAGACTTGAATTTACATCCAGTCGGGGCTATGGATGCTACCAACTTGCCACTGGTACTGCAATTTTAAAAATAAAGACAATAACGGGACTGTCTAATACAATTACGGTGGCTTTCATTGGACAGCTGCTATTTTATTTATTGGGGGGAAATGTCCCACTTTTCTCACATTGCTTCAAAACAATTTACATTAAATAATGCATAAGGATGCAAATGTAGCTTTCCTACTGTAAAATGAAACTTTGAAGCCTGTTGCCAGATTTGAGTAGGAACTACCTGTCTACCGTGCTATTTTTGGAACGTGCCCAGAATCTTGGATCTGCTTCTGAAGGATTTCCACTCCAAACGGAACTTGTGGCTCTAGATAAAGTTCTGCTAGCAAATGTACCCTGTTCCATTTCTTGTTGTATTAATTTATGTTCTTGTCAGTGGTTTTGATTCTTGGCTCTCTGCTGTTAAGGTCAAGATGATAGGGGGTGGCTGTTTAAATCGATGGTACATTAGAAAGTTTTCTACTGTCTTGTGATTTGAACATAAACAGAGAAAAAAACCAGGGCATGTAGTTCCTTATGGCCAGTGTTTTGTAGTGGTTAAAGTGTCAGACTAAGATCTGGGAAATCCAGGTTCAAATCCCCACATGTGCCATGGACGCTTGCTGGGTGATCTTGGGCCAATCACATACTCTCAGCCTAACCTGCCTCACAGGGTTGTTGTGTTGTGTCATGAGGATAAAACAGAGGAGAAAAGAATGATTTAAGCCTCTTTGGTCGAATAAATAAATCATTAAGAGAAATTCTGTTAATTCCCCTTTACCCAGTTTCTCTCTGAAATGCAACAATGTTCCTTTCCTTCTTTTTTTTAGGAATTTGGCTATAGTTTCTAATCAATTCCATTTTGTTCAAAGAGAACGTTGAAGAGAGGAGGGGCAGGAAGTGTGCTTCTACAGAAATTTCAGAATTTCACTCTGTAGATGTTCAGAGGCAGTCAGTGTGTTCCTGTTCCTTCCCATACTCCTGCTGGAGCAGCAGCCTGTGGTGTGTCACATAAAACAACCTCAAGGGCTGAAATTATAAAAAGGGTGTGTTGATTTCTCTATGAAGAAAAATAAGAGAGAAATCCTTCTTTTAAAAGGAAGCAAGAGAATAAGAGGAGTCAAATGGCTACATCTAAAAAGTAAATTTCATAAAAAAAGAAATTCCTCTCCTGTAACAATGCTACTTCCTCAGCATGGGTTCCACACCAACCGATCTGGCTTTGCGACCACTAATGAAAGGCAGCTTTGAGATTCAGAGCAAGGTTTGGCTACAGAGTGTAGGAATGAGCACGGAGATGGAGATACTAGAGTAAGACATGGACTTTGGCTTATTTATTTATTTATTATTTGTATTTATATCCCATGAATGGGCTGAGGGCGGGTAACAACATATTGTAATAAATACAATTACATTTTTTTTACAATAATTTTTTAATTAAATTCAATACTTTAACATAGTAAAATCTGAACAAAATACAGAAGAAATGTAACTTTCACAGATACAGTATCTCAAAAGGTTTCCCCCTATTATAATTATACAACAACGTTAGAGAACACAATATTACTGTCAATAATACAATACACTGCATTCAGGAGAGTACAATTTGTCACGTTATGTTAGCTTAATTCTGAATTCCCACAACAATAATACAATTACATTTTTAATTTTAAAACACAGTATAAACATTAAGATTGGTAGTTACAGAAGCAAAAATTCAGTTGGCTATAGTGGATTCTGGCCCACTGATGAATAGTGAATAGTGGCCAAAGTTATCAGGGAATGAATGATAGCAACCTCAGGGAGGCCATATATGACCTGGGAAATCCTTCAGTCCCTATTTGATTTGCCTGTTGGATGGGACTTGGCCTGCTGCTGGCAGGGCCCCTTCCCTCCCCCGTGGTGGAATGATACTGTGGTGGGACCAGCTGGTTGTGCATGGTGTTTGGTGATTCAAGGGCACTATTGGTGGAACTCCAACGTCTGTGTTGGATGCCTGCGCTGTGCAGTTTTTACATGCAGTTTATCCATGGTTATGCCTTCAACGCATGCTATTTATATGATAATATACATCTCACAGCAAAAAAAAAAATGATGTAAGACAAAAACTTTTAAAAGTTCGTAAATTCCATTTCCACAAAGGGGAGTGGAGATGGGAATGTGGGGAATGAAAACAACAGAGATGAGAAACTTGAAATTATCCCTGGATTGGGGCACATTTCGAACCCATCTGTTGATGCTCTCTTTCTGCTGATGCTCAGTTCATCTTCTTAGGGCAGTTTTTGCACATGTGTTAGGACATGAGGCTTAAAGTGGGTTTCATCTCAGTCAGACTCATAACTGCAGACGTCTGGCTGACGCACTACAATGCTCATTAGCATTACAAATGTCTTTCTTCTGCAGTCTCTTACACAGGAACAATGATCAGACACTAATGTAAAAGGCAGGAGAGGCTCCAAGACAACTTCATGTCACGTTACAAAATCCTCACTGTGTGTTTCTACCTTTCAGGAGCCCCGTTAGGAGCTTCCTATGCTGTTTCTTTGAGGGCTGCCACAGATTCAGAGCCACCCTTTTGCCAGTAGGTTGCAGATGTGGGCCATGCTGGAACCACAGCTCACACACTAGTTGTTCATTTCATCCTTGCTTGAATCAGGCTGCACAACTTCAACCAACCAAGCCATACAACCTATAAAACTCTATACAGTCTCAGGCAAGGTGCCTGAAGATTCTCATGTATTTGTTGGTTGCGATTTTTGTTGGAGGCTCTGATTGGTGTACCCCCACAGGCAAGCACCAAAGTCAGGGCCTTTTTTGTTGTGGCACCAATACTTTGGAACTCCCTTCCCTTGGAGATTCATCTGGTGTCAGATTTACAAGCCTTCCTGTTCCTGTTTCCTACAGCCTTTTATGATTGCCCTTGAGCAGTTTTAGCAGAGTGTTTAATATCTGTGTATTAAGTAATTCAATATCGATGCTGGTTTGTCGATCACTTTTTTAAAAGCTTGCTGTGTTTTACCTGCAGTGTTGATGATTTTGATTTGGATCTAGTCAAGTGTGAATGGAAAGAAAAGTGTACTTAGCACTGTTCTGCTAGCACGATCAATAGCTTAAGGTCTAGAACAACCCACAGGGCTTCACTGTAGCACTGACCCAGTCAAAAAATAGCTTGCACATACAGTATCTATTTTGATCCAATAGTTTTACAGGATTTATGCCCTCAGGGGGAAAGCGGAGTCACCTTAAATTTGCATACTGTGGAAACCACTAGGGGGCAGCACCTCCAGGGGTCCCTTACCTAGTGGGCTCCGTTTGTGTTCTGGTGGTGATTCCCCTTACCAAGGATGTGGTGAATATATGACAGACAGTGACAGACTGGAAAAGATGGGGAGGAGGCTGCCCGAGGTACAGCCTCCAAGACGCTCACACTAAGACGTGAAACAATTCAAGGACTACTTTTATTACTACGATAGATAAAACGGTAACAATGTAAAAACCCAAGAGGAGACGACTCCGGGCTCCCCTAGCGCCTAACTCCTTTCCCCCCTCCCACACAAAACACAATCAACCTTCAAGCGTTCAACAAGTAACAAAGACACAAGGCATGCCAACACGAGACAAGACAAAGACAGACAAACACACACAGAGATCTCTGGACTACTCTCGGACACAGGGAGACCAGAGAGCCTCAGGGCACCCAAGGTGAGCAAAGAGATGCTGTGGGTCCGCCTGTATTTAGACCTGGACATCAAAGGTCTTGTCAGAAGTTTATTGACACATTTGGTTTTACGTTAATCAGATGTTTGATGTACATGACAGGGGTCTCGTGATCTTCCAACCCCAGATTTGATCTATGTTTGGAGGAGATGTTCTATAAAACAATCTATCTTGAGCCTTATGGCACTGGGAGTTTCATGTCAAGGAGGTTCTCATTGTACTTACACCCAAGATAAGACAGGATCTCAGGACATTCCTCCGAAGTGTTATTTTAGGGTGGGGGCAAACTGTTAATTATGTTCTTATCTTCTGAGGGAGAAGTCCTGTTTTCTGGGAATTGCTTAGGGTGTAAATATTTTATTGCAGGACTTATTTTCTTTTAATTCTGCTTATAGGACCTCTGATCTTTATGTTTGGCTATAAAGGCCATCTGTTAAGTTCCACAAATACCTTTCCCAGGTTTCTCAGAGGTCAGGTTCCTGGACAATGGCTGTATTAATTTGATTCCAGCTATACTATGTGTAGGCCACATTAAAATAAGACGTTTGCAAAGGTGTTTTTGCCCCATAGTCCAAGGCAAACCTCTAAAATTCTCCCACACATACAAGTTATATTCAGGTGGGTAACCAGCTGTATTGGTCTGAAGCAATAGAACAAAGTTCTTCAAAGTGTGCATGCACATGAAAGCTTATACCCAGAATTATACTTTGTTGGTCTTAAAAGTGTATAAACATTTTTAGAGGCGTGTGTCTTACACTTAGGATTGTCATCCTTTTAAGTAAATACGGTATGTATAAGCAGCCCACAGGGTTTGTTTTTAGTACTTCCGTTTGTGTTGCACATGTGGAAATGCCCCGTGGGATCCAACCCCTTTATCTGCTTTGGATGTTTATATGTGTTATCTATCATTGACTGTGGATTTTGTTCAATTTTTATTGTCTTAATGGACACAAATGTAAACTGCTGTAGATATATTGGCTTGGATCCATCAACGTGCAAGTGGAAACATAAACAGATTTAGCACAGTTCTACTTGCACAAGATGTGCAACACCCAGCATTATCTTCCCTAGATATTATAGGTCCTTTCCACATTTTTCTGTCACTCTGGATTTTCTCAGTCAAAGCAATTTAAATCCACGGCAAAATAGCATCCAAATAACCCGGGGCAACAGCAGGCTTAAACCGGGCTGACCGTTGAAGGGATGTAATGTAATACAGAATAGGGGAAGAACCCAGAATAAAAAGAAGCCTGAACTTGATTTTAGTGCAGAATGGGGGGAAAAACTGGATTAAAAAGAAAGTTGAATTTGATTTCTGGGCAGAATTGCTTGGAGGACACCGTGGTGAACATGGCTTAAAAGGAGAGTGCAGAAAGGGCCATAGTGCCCAGAAACTGCTTGCACAAGATCTTGTGGAAGCAGAAATGCAAATGGACATACAATACGTTTGACAGCACAAGTAGCTATTGGGATCTTTTTCTTGCATTTCCGCTTGTGCGAGAGTTCTAGTGCAAGCAGAAATCTCACACTGGATCCAACCCAATATATGGAAAACAGGGCAATAGTTATTTTTAATGAATACAGGAAAGCTGCAAACAGCCCACTGCAGGCTCAGTCATTTGCAGCTCTGTTCTGCCTGGGACTGCAAAATTCCGAAGGGTTGACAGGTACCTGCTTGGCCGCCATACACAGCTGGTGGTCTGCAGTTGGTGTTTGTCAGCCATAAGTTATGCAGCCATGCTGTTGCCACAGTCACAAGCCGCTCTCTTTCTCTACCTCCAGCCACCAGGGTCCAGGAACTCTTCATGACCTGCATCATTAGGGAGTTCATGGCTGTCACAGGCAGTAAATACAAGCAATTCTGCACAGCTAACAAGAGTAATCCGCAGGTGCACTCTTGCTCTTCTCTAGCTGTGATAAAAGACATGGAGTTTTTGCCATCAGCCCTTTCAGTAACAGAGAGGGCAGACAGTCAGCCTAAAGGCAAGGCAAGGCATGGCTATCATCTTTTTAGAAGTGAAATTAACTGCTCCCTAGATTGCCAGCTGCTTGGAATAACAGTAGGGTCAGGCATTCTCTCTCACTCCTGACTTTCATCAGGAAGCAGAAATGCTACGGTGCAACCTTTGCTTTGGGGCAGGACACACCGTTTATTACACTGGCTTTGCAGTATTGATCATTGTCTGGGATAGCACAGCATTCTTTTCTTTTATCTTTTTCTAAAAAAAAAAAAAATCTCATTGTAGGCTTGCAGTTCAGGGAATTCCAGCAAAAGCAATGCAGGGAAATGAAAATCTTTATGGGATCTTGTCCACAGAGGGCCAAGTTAGCCATGTAAAACGGGGATGTTTTTCAATTGCTTGTCCCTAGTGTTCCAACTTGAAATCATCACCCTTTTGATTTCTCTTTTTCTCCCGTTGTTTGAATTAAAAAGGTAAACCTTTATTTTCAGCGGCATTTTTTGTGTTCATGTGCCAGTTTTCCCCCTAATTTTAGGTAGTGATGGATAATAGTCCCAAGTATTTCTCTTTGTAAGCCATGTTGTTATCCCCCCCATTTCCAAAACAACTGTGCTCACCATTGTATAAGTGGCTGGCTAAGACCTGATCCTTGGAAGCACTTAAACATGAGGCAATTTCCATGCTTCCTTCCTCCTTGACCAGAAATGCACAAAAGACGGATTGAGACCCATGACACTTGTTAACAGAGTTGAACTGCCTGGATGAGCGAAGGTCCCAGCTAGGGTTGCTAGCCATCTGACAGGAACGCCCCCCCCCCCAGCTTATGGGGGCAGTGTATGGTGATGTCATGACACTGTGATGACATTCTAGGGATTTTTCAAATGTCTGTAGTAAAAAAACCATAGAGATTTGGGAAATTCATAGAGTGTCACCACAACACTATGACATCATTTTGGGGTATGAAACCAGAAGTGGCATTGTGGCATCATAGCAACACTGCTTTCCCCCTAATTTTGCTCCCACTGCTCCACTAAGGAGCAGCAGAAGCCCTAGGGAAGGTGGCCATAGCAGGAGACCTAGCTGCCTAGTTCTGGCAAAGATCTGTTTCTTAGAGCCTGAGAACCAGCCCTAAAAGAGAGTCCATGAAGCAGCTCAAGAGGCTTTCTAGCAAAAGAAGGTCATGTGGCAACCCCAAAACCTGAGAGGGAGGTCCACACAGCTTGAGAGACTGGTTGAAGCCTGTTGTATTTCCACTTTAAATGCACTTTCCACCTGGATTTTACTGTGTGAACTGGCAAAAATCCAGGTGGAAAGTGGATTGAAAGTGAATTATTTAGTGTGTGTGATTGCAGCATTAGTTTGGTGTAGTGGTTAAGTGCGTAGACTCTAATCTGGGAGTACCGGGTCTGATTCCCCACTCCTCCACTTGAACCTGCTGGATGACCTTGGGCAAGCCATAGTTCTGGCACAGGTGTTCTCTCAAGGACAGCTCTGGAAAGAGCTCTCTCAGCCCCACCTACCTTACAGGGTGTCTGTTGTGGGGAGGGGAAGGGAAAGGAGTTTGTAAGCTGCTCTGAGACTCCCTTGGGTAGTGAAGGGCGGGGTATAAATCCAATCTCTTCTTCTTCTCTTCTTCTTCTTATATCTTCGGTGCCTTGGGTGTCAACCAATGCCTACTCTCTTAGCTCTGGTAACATTTTACAGCTGTAGCAACTTGGATTTTTTTTTTTTAAATGAAGAGTGTTTTGTATTTTTGTGTTTATGCTCAAGATGGACTTAAGTGATAGAATCTCCACATGGATGCTGCAGAAGAGCTCTTTGGTGGTGCTCGATGTAGAATTTAAAAGGTTCTTACTCTGTGCAACTCTGTAATCATACACAGTAACTCCACATTAACAGCAGCCGCATAGCTGGAGGTCAAGTGACGCATGCAGTTCTGACCTCATATACAATAATTGCCCCCCCCCCATGCTACATCTTGTTGTGACCCAGCACCCCAGTTCTCTCTGCTCTGAGCCAAGAATATCTGCAGATTGCACTGGAACTCCCAAATGAGCTTTTTAAACAGTATGAGGAGCCTCTGAACCATAAGTATCTTTGTGGACTTCTCAGAAGTTGTTTTGGGCCACCTTCCATTGGGAACTTCATGGGAACTTCATGGGAAATGTGTTTGGCAAGCAAACATACAGGTTTTGACAGCTGTGATCACCCATAAGCCAAGCCTTGAATTGACTCAGCTCATTTTCACTGTTCAGCCCTCGACTTAAGTATCATGCCCAGAAGCTTTACAGCTGTGTACTAGCTGTGGTGGTGGAGTTTCATTTCCTTCTCCCTTATGTCCACATGCACTATAATATAATAATAATTAAATGCTGTCAAGTTGCAACCATCTTATGGTGACCCCTCATGGAGTTTTCAAGTCAAGAGATGAGCAGAGGTGGTTTGCCATTGGCTGCCTCTGCCTAGCAACTCTGGACTTCCTTGGTGGTCTCCCATCCAAGCACTAACCATGGCCAACCTTGCTTAGCTCCCCAAGCTCTGATAAGCTTGAGCTAGTCTGGGCTGTTCAGACAGCTACGTGCATTATAGGTGAAGTCAATTTCCCCCTGGGCTCATGGATGGTTGGACCAAGTAATTAAATGATGCCTAGAGAGGGGGTTGAAAATCATGATGCCTATGGGATTGTACAAAAATGGAAACTGCTGCAGATTACAATAGAATGGCAGCCATCAACACTGATCAGACAGACACAGATGTACACCGAACAATAAGACTTTTAAAAAGAGATTGCTTATATATGACTGTTTTTGTCCATTCTTTTTAAACAACTGGCAGGAATAGGTGGGGGATTAATGTGTACAGTGTATGTGTGGAAAGTATACTGGCAAACACGCTTGAACTATTCGTGAGCAGCCCAAAGTGCCCACTGAACAACTGGGTTCCAGAAAACTCAAGCATCCCTAGCTTCTCTCTGAGAGAATTTGTTCTCCAAAGAGTCCTCAGCAAAAAGAAAGCAGAGCGTGGAATAATTTAATGGCTCATGAATCCAAAGTTCCAAGATGGAGTTTTTTTCTCTCTCTAGCCAATTCCCTTTAATTTTTATTGAAGGAGGTGGCTCTGGCCATCAAAACCTTTAAAGGCTTGGTTAACCGTGCTGTACCAACTTTTGTCTTCCTTGGGAGCTGTCCCTGGTCCTGCAAAGTTGTAAGTGATCTTAGTTCTCTAGGATCTGTGCTCTGGGCCTGCTGTGCTCTGTAGCCTGCTGGCCCCTCTTGAGTGACGCCAGCTGAAGGTGACTGCGGGTCTGCTTAAACTGTCTCTCAGCCTGGGTGGTGGAAGGTGCTGTTGCCACAGCTAAATTATGGGAATCCCATAAACTTGGCATAGAGTTTTCAAGGCAAGAGACAACGAGGGGTGGTTTGCCATTGCCTGCTTCTGCGTAGGAAACCTGGACTTCCTTGGTGGTCTCCCATCCAAGTACTAACCAGGGCTGACCCTCCTTAGCTTCCCAGATCTGACAAGATTAGGCTAGCCTGAGACATCTAGGTCAGGATGTGACCTGGATGGCCCTTACATGAGAAAAAACCATTTCTGTTGCAGAACATTGTGTTTGCCCTGCAGTGTACCTTCTGTTATGCTGCACATGTTTAAGGCATAACACTATGTTCCTATAAACAAAAGCCTTCCTTCATAGATGTGTTACCTTAGCAGCAGGTGCTATAATTAGATCTGCATTCGTATATTCTATTTAAGTTAAGCACGGCACCTATCCTTTGAAGCTATCCTGTGTTCTTTGAGGATGGATTCTCAGCTAGGGTATGGATGCCCGAGCACATAAGAAAACATGTACCTCAGCACGTTGAAAGAGAGAATGTACAATTTAATGTACTAAAAATACATGGAAGAGTCTAAAAGGGAAGGATAGGTTCAAAGTAATTTAATCGCAAAGGGTTCCGCCTTTTTGCTTCTGAGTGTTTTAATGGGGCATGTGCTGATCTTCACACTTGTGCATCTTCCAGAATTGACAAGAGGGTCGTGTATTTTGTGCTGCAGTCAACCACTAAATATAATGTTAGAGCTGAACTCATGTCTCCCCCTCCCTCGTGATACTGCTCCATTTCTAAATAATCTTATCGGCATCACTTATATTTATTCAGATATGAGTGACTATGTGTTTGGTGTATTAGATAAGTAGAATTAGTATTTTACATTATCTCAAATTGGACAGTTTAGATAGGACAACAGATTATATGGAGCATAAATCAGGTTTTTTTTCCCTGTCAGATCCCTGGGAGTGGTTCCAGAACACCAGGGATCCTAACTGAATATTCTTCAGTTTCAATTTTTGGCAGTTAATTTATGCAGTTATTGTTCAGTCTCACAGTTGTGTCTGACTATTTGTGACCCCATGGACCACCTCATGCCAGGCCCTCCTGGCTTCCGTCGTGCTCTGGAGTTTGCTCAATTTCATGTTCGTTGCATCGAAAACACTGTCTAACCATCCTATCCTTTGCCGTCTGCGTCTTCTTTGACCTTCAGTCTTTCCCAGCATCAGGGTCTTCTCCAGTGGGTGCTCCCTTCTCATTTGGTAGCCAAAGTATTTGAGCATCAGCTTCAGTATCTGGCCTTCCAGGGAACAGTCTTAAATGGGGAAAAACACTTTGATGTTATGAATATTCATTGTTTCAAACTGATTTAATGACATTATTCCCTGGACCATACTTCCTTCCTTCTTCTAGAATTAGTCACAATGGTGATCTCACCCAATCAAGAATTGTATAGTGAAGAGATAAAATTATGAACATTTGGCTGATTAATGATGTCAGTAAATTTTCTTTAAAAATCATAAGCACCTTGAGTTTTGGTTTTGGCGCCTCAGAGGGTGGATGTATCCCCTCAGTGCTCTGAGGGGATTGATCCGTGCTGTGGCAGTAGGGAGGGGATTCAGACGATCCGGACCCCCCTGGAGCCCTTGTAGAGGGCCCCCTGCCATGGAGCTTGAAGGGTGCCTCTTCCAAGGCTGAGGTCGAGGGATTGAGGCACATCTTTTGCTCCAACAGTCCCACCGCCATGGAGCCAGAAATGTTGACTAGAGATGCACACCGAGACAAGCGAGCGATGGTCTAGTGTATCGCTTACCTGGCAAAGACTGCAGCTGAACTGTGAGTGTGATGTAATCCAAAGCAAGACAAGCATTCAAGCATGTAGCAAGTATGTTCCTTTACATCGAAGCATGCTGGGGGGGGGGCAGGATCCCACCCCACATAAAGAAAAACTTTTTAAAGTCATAGCGAAGAGGGGATGGAAAGCAAAGCCTTAAATATCCAAAATAGAGAGCAGCCAAGAAAACCCCCGTGTCTTTCTGCAACTCATAGAGACTTTGAGAACTTTTTCTAAAAGTAAACAATGGCACAATGGCGGGGAGAAAGGCAGTGATTAAAGTGAAGCCTTCTCCAGGAAATGCCAGCTTAGCAGCTACAGTCACGGACCGGAAACTTCCACTGACTTTTCCAATATGTTGACAGCTGCATTGCGCCCTCTGCTGGACCAGATGACAACATTAAACCAAAATCTTGCTGCAGTCTAACGGCAGCTGACTCAGACAGAGAACAAAGCAGAGCAGAACTCCCAAGCTTTAAAAGAGGCTGATTCCAAAGCAAATAAACTTTTTAAAATGACCAGAGATTGTGGAAAAGAAGAGATCCTCTAATAAACATCAACTTTTACAACTACAAATGGAAAGGTCTGCATATATTTTGAGATTCCAGGGGGTCCCTGAAAGCAAGGAAGAAAACCTCAAAGAAGTTCTAAGCAACGTCTTGGCACTGGTAGCAGATGTAAAGGTGGAATTCCTTCAAAGCAAGATGGATATGGTCTATAGGATGGCCCAGAATATATAAAAACCCATGTGCCCAGTGAAATCTTCGTAAAATTCTCCAAAAGACATATCAGAGATCTGATACTTAAAGTGACAAATGAGACCGCTCTTAAAATTGAAGACAAGGAAATTAAAGTCTTAAAGGACATTCCATTTGAAATAAGAAGAGGAGGCCATATAAGAACCTGACTACTTTTCTACAAAAGAATTCCACATCGTACAGATGGCTTTTTCCAGAAGGAATCACCTTTCAATTCAAAGATAAGAAAGAAAGAATAGACTCTGTCATCAAAACAAATGACAGATCAGCTTTTTGGATCAGCTTCAAAACCCCAATAAAGCGTCAGATCCAACAGGAGAAGATGGAGCCTCACACAACCATAGCGATGGAAGCACAGCATCTACATCAGGGGTGGCCAACCTGTGGCTCGGGAGCCACATGCGGCTCTTTCACACATATTGTGTGGCTCCTGGCAGGGTGGCTGGGGAAGCAAAGGGGAGGAATGCTTTTTCTCTCTTTCTCCCTTCCTTCCTTCCCTCCTCCCTCCCATCTATTTGCTTTCCTAGTTTCTCTCTCTCTCTTTCTTATAACTGGTTTTCCTCGTTTGTTTTTATTTTTGGCAGTCCCATTTAACGTTAATAAAAAGCAAATTTGCATATTTTTAAAAATAAAAACGTGTGTGTGATATTTGTTCCTGTCTTGCGGCTCTCAGACATCTCTATGTGGCTCTTACGTTAAGCAAGGTTGGCCACCCCTGATCTACATCATCTGGAAAACAATCTGACTTTGAATTGGGGGCGGCAGCCCCAAGAATCCCCCAAAATAAAAGGCAATATGAACTTAGAAACAAAACAGATAAGCTGTAAACATCATTCTCTATGAACACTTTTAAGTATATCTGAATTCTTGGACACTCCCTCTTTGGTGTTAAAACAAAAAAACTTTGGTTTAATCTTGCAATAATCTTTCTTTTTTTAATATCCAGTTTATGGTAACAAAACCTTTGTAAGTGATTTATACCCTTTAAGCAACTGTATCAGTTACTGACCATCGCTTCTTGGGTTTTTAGTGGTTTTATTTATTTTCTCCCCTAGTGTGTAGTTCTCCCCTTCCTTTTGAGTTCTTGTAGATTTTAGGATAAAAGCAATAAACATATATTTTTTTAAAAAAACCATAAGCACCTTGAATGACTAAAGGCAATTGACAGAGTGCAGTTTATAAACAAGAAAGACAGCAGTCCTCTGTAGACAGAACAATATAACTTACTCTGTCTTGCTTCTGAATGGATGTGCATAGGATCAGATGGCACACAAATACTCTCAAAAAGAGCGTCAAGAATAATGGGAGCCATTCAGCATTGCCCAAATATTTCTGAGTCATTTTGGCTCATCCCTAGTTGTAACAATCAGCTCAGGACCCAGAAAAAGAGGAAGAAAAAAAAATTAACTTCAGACAAAGCAGGTGTTTTGAGAATGAACTCACATTTCTGTGGCTTGATTTCACTGACCTTTGCACAATCTTGACATAGATATTTGCTGACATTTGATTCAGATAATAAACTAGATAGATAGATAGATAGATAGATAGATAGATAGATAGATAGATAGATATAGATGGAGAGGGGGGGGGAGAGAGTCTGCTATAAAATTGGTTAGGCTTTCTGATGCATGCAATCTACCCATCACTCTTTGACATGGTTCTGATTTAATTATAATTCTGTTCAAATGTCAGTGAAAATGTGTACTTAATTATACCTGTCACATAATTCTGCCTCCTTTGTCAGAGAGTTGTAGAAGCATTTCTTCCCTTTTAGCCCTCAATAAGGTGGCATGATTTATTGAAGCCCATGATACTTTGCCCAATGGTTGTGTCACAGAGGCCAGCCTTTAATTTATTTGGACTGAAGTCAGAATGGATTTTGTAATATTCCAGCATGCTCAGTGAACTCATGACCAATGCATCGCAAGACCACGCACAGGTGTCAAGTGACGATAAAATGGAGGTTTTTGAAAAGAAATCTTTTGGTAGTAGCAGAATTCCGTCGCAAGAAGGTCAGTGTGTGAGCTGAACTTCCTTATTCCTGAATACCAACTTGACTTGGATCCAGCAATATGCTAGTGGAAAGATAAACCAACTTAGCACAGTTCTGCTCGTGCAGTACGCAGTACTTTCATCTCTACGTATCATCTGGCCAAATGTTTGTAGCGCAAGATCTTTGCACATGTGGAAATACAAGATGGGATACAATATGTTGAATTTAGTGCACGTGGCTGCTGTGGTCTTTCCCCTGCATTTCTGCTCAGACAAGAGCTCTAGCATGAGTGGAAATTTTGCACTCGAGCCAACCCTTTATCCATACACTTTTTGGATATTCTTGAAATATTCTCCTGAAACACTAGCATGGTTTGATAAACAGTAGGGAAGAGTCAAAGTCCCCCCCCCCCCGGGTTCATTGAAATCTCTGTGAGTATTCTTTGCTTCTTGCTAGAATATCTAGACATAGATATTTGCTGACACACTGGTTCCAAAGCATCTGCATGTGTCTGATGAACTGTGCAGTAATTCACACAAGTTTATACTAGAATAAAAACTTGTTAAGCCACTGAGCTTTCTCAAGACCACGCTTATTTTGCTGCACAGACTCACACAGTTAACCAGAGTTCAAAAATGAGCCCATTTTACATGAAAAATTGCTATGAGCAAACGGGGAGGGGAATGAAAAATCATTGGTCTGATTCACACAAGAGAGAAGCAAATTCAAAATGGGGATTTTCAGGTCGAGAGTTGAAACAGTGGGGATGAAAAATCCGATAGCGATGAACAGCCACTTTAACTTCACTGAGGCTTTCCTGTTGCAACGAAAATCAACATTAAGGTACTGAAAAAACCAAATACCCTCCTGATACATAAGCCCGGATCTCTGAAATGTGTACATTAGCCTCTTGGGAACAGAGTTTCCAGCAAGCAGGGGAAATTAGAATTTCAACCAACTTGGGTCAGCATTTTTAGTATGCTTTGTAGCATAATGAATGAGGCTTCTTTCCACTGGTAGCCTCTTCGGCTTATGAATTATGTCGATAGGTAATCAGATAGCAAGTAGAGACGCCAGTGTAAGTGCTTAAATTATTTATTGTGGGGTTGGTATATTTCTAGACGTTGTGTATGTATGTACTTGTGCATGATAACACATGTGTATAATTAACTATATCATACAAATGGTTAATAACACAAACATTCATCTTAGGGTGGTTGTTGTTGTTTCAAAAACACCTGCTATCCACAGGTGGCAGAATGAACAGGAAGTCAGGCCAGACAACCAGAGATGTCAGAATGGACTGTGGCATATCAGAGTGGAGGTGGGCAGGCTGGGGGTTCACATGTTTTAATTTAATTTACTTTTTTAAAAAATCGTTTAAATTCCCTGCAAATCATGAACTAGCGTGGCAGAAAAGGGGGCTGGGCTAGAACCATTCTCGTTGATCTAAAGGTAAATGGTTAAGGTTTCCCTTGCTTGAAAGCCAGTCGAATCCAACTCTAGGGGGTGGTGCTCATCTCCTTTTCCAAGCTGAAGCACCAGCACTGTCTGAAGACATCTTCTGTGGTCATGTGGCTGGCATTTGTTTTAATTGGTGGAAGGATTCAAAAATGGTTCCTTCCATCTTGCATCCTCAACTGTTACTTCATTATCTATTCCCTCATTCCTACTTCATTCTGTGGCATGCATAGATAGAGGTGAGGTACATGAGTAGTACCAAACCATAGTGTGATTGAGCCTGGGAGATCCATGGGTTCTCATGCTTGTCTTCCCCTTCCCCATAAAACCTGAACTAATTTGTGTCCATGTGTCTTTTGTTTTTGCACATACTTCATCGTTAGCTCTGAACCTAACAGCTATGATTTGTGCTTTCCCTACAGAATTCATGGTGCACACTCCTAGTTTGCAGGGCGAATTATAGAGTGCCAGTTCAGATGTAATGGCAAAGTAAGGTTTGTTGGAAACAAGAAACCGTATGTTTATTTGTTTATTCAGCACATTTTTATCCTGGTTTCCCTCCCAGAACAGTCCAGGTATGCACATTCTTTCATGGCATCATGGGAGCTGTAGTTTATTCTCACTCCTCCGCATCATTAAAAATAGTTTCTTTAACACTTTAAATGTAAAATAAATAGATAGCTCACACTGGTAACTACAGTAAAAGTACTGTAACTGCCCCAATGAGTGGTAAATTTAAGTACTGCCCCCTGAAGTTTTTCTGAGGAGGCACTAGCTTTTTCTGTGCAACTTACTGCATCACGATCGAGAGCCACTGATTGGCTGCCTTCATGTACTGGATGCTTTGCTTGGGGGAAAAAATGGAGGAAGAAAGCTGACCAACCTTGTGATCAATAGACACCACCAACTGTGCGGCTGCCAATAGCAGGCAAATGAATCCAATGCAGAGTGCAAGAAGGGAGCAAACTGAGCAATTTAATGACATGACCCAACATTAACTCTAGGGTAGAGATTGATTTCCCTAGTGCATAGGTGCAAAAGCAGCAAAAGGAAACTTACCTCCCAAAGCCACTTGACCTGGCATCTGAGTCGATGACAAATAGTAAGAATGGGATGAACTGATCCAGGGTTCGAGTCGAATGTAGGGCATGGAGGTAGAACAAAGAACATTTGCCTGGCCACTAAGTTCTCAGCATGCCTAATTATATATCAGCCAAACCACAGCCAAGCCATTCACTCTCAAGTAGTAGGAAAAGAAGAAGGAAAACATTCCTATGAACAGAATGACCAGTCACAATAGGAGGTATGCTTTGTTTATTGAAAATATAAGTCATTTCAAAAACAGTGACAATACAAAACATTAGAAATATGAGAAGAGTATAGCAAAGACAGGGCAGCTACCATGGTCATGAAAATCAAATGTGCTTGGCTCAATATATACTGTAACTCAAAGAGCACAGTACAAAAGTTCAAGGGAAAAAAAACCCTTTTCCTTCCTGGCTGAAGGTCTATTGCAAGTAGAGCGTGATTACTCAGATCTTTGTCTGCAATGAAAGGTGCAACTCCATAATTCTTCCTCCAGGCTTTTAGGAGACCTTTACTTTCTGGTAACTAGCACTGCGCTTGTTAAGGTTTGACAATAATGAATTTGGATGGCCAATGGATCTGTGGTCAAAAAGGAACAATAATAATGTCAGAAGATGGCCCTGATGAATGGCTTGTAGGAAGATGGTAGCCTCAGATAGATCATTAGTGATGACTGATGTTCCATGCGGAGCTTATAAGCAATATACCAAGGTGATATATCAGGTTACCATATGAAGCTCTCCTGAGCCTGAAAATTGCGCTGCCAATCACCATCTTCTGAAGGCCTTTTCTGCCACTAGTAAGAAGGACCTGATATAAGTCTCCATTCCTTGGCTGATGAATGATGACCGAACTTTTGCCAGTTTCAATTGAGATTGTTTGGAAGTGTTTAGCGGCAATTCATCCTCATACAAACCACAGAGCAGTGGTACGCGGGATACTCGAGCGAGAGATAGGTGTTTTGCAAAGTGATTTGACATCTGGATTTTCATTTTCAGAATAGATTTTGACTTGCAGAATTTTGCCTTGTATGGAGGTCTGTTGGTGGGAGGAAAGTCTACTGCCCTCCTGTTATTACCTCTACACAAATGAATGTGATTTGGGGGGGCGGGGGGGACAAGACTCTTGCACATATTGATGGGTAAAATTGCACTTTTGGAGAATGGGTTGAACAAAAGACAATTATGCACAAGAAAGGGGCATGAGATTTATCGGTCTGTCCTTTTTTTATTACTTTTTAAAAACCTTACCCTTCCTCCAAAGTAATTGTCAAGGCTAGGAACACAGGCAATGGACATTAATAGCTGAAAACAGGAAACACAAGCCAAGGATTAGAAAGTGTACTGGAGTGAAGAAGAAGGCAGGCAATCTGAGATGCTAATATCAGGCTATGGGACAGGATTGGCCCTTAGTTTCACCTGACTGGCTCATCAAGGAGGATTCTGGGTTGCTGTTCGAGTATTCTGGCCCAGTTTCCCAGCAATTCCCTCTCTCAACCACCAGTCCTCACTGGTGAAGAGAGAAGGGTGCCTGACCCATAGGGCTTGAGAACCACAGCAAATGACACTTGAACACATGCCTGGCTACTGGTTTCTCCCCACCACCGCCAGTCCAGGTCACAGTTTGCTTCGAATGAAAAAGTTGTGTGACACCTTCACTAGTATCTGGATTGTAATAGGGAATGTGGACGATCACTACTCAGTTTGTATCTCTTTTTCGGACATTGTGTTTTGCCCAGGGCAGAGTCTTTTTATAGCCAAGGCCAAATGGGGGGAAAGACCCTGGCCATGTGCTTGGTGGTCTTCTTGGAGGGAAGAATCATGCCCAGAGAGTGCGGAACCTGATCACTGGTCTTTTCCTTGCCCACGTCCTTTCTGTTGCTGCATCCCCTATTTTAAAAAGTTATCTTCTTAAATGTCTGGAGAAATGGGCTTCCACCATACCCTTGGGACATTATTATGCTGAATAACAGATTTCATTATAGGAAGGCTTTGCTCATAATCAGCCAAAATTTTCTGTTGGGTTATTTATTTTGCCTGTTCTTTTAAGTAATGTGCTAAATTACTTTCTGCCTTTGGTGCTCATACCTTTTGGATATTGCTGATGAGGACACATATGTAATACCCGCTCCCTTTGAAGAACTCCAATGCTCTTAAAGTAGCTCCATGGTATATACAGCCAGGGAACACACACCCAGTGGAATATTGTGTGATTGTGTGTAGGGGGGGGGGGGTCACAGCAGTGTGGAAGGGCAGCTAGAATGAAAAGGGAGTGAAGGGAAGAGATAAGCCAAGGCATTTGTGCTCTGTTTTCAGCCCTTAAAGTGTTAGGGGCATTTTCCTAGGACAAAGGCCGAAGACAGACTGGCAATCTGAAGCGGAGGCAAAGCGGAGGGAACTGGAGCGGGGGAAAAACTCACGGAGCTGGCCGTTCACACTGGCCAGAGCAATGCGGATCAGCGGCGATACGGAGCATTCAGACTGCCACGGAGAGTTCAGACTGCCGCATAGCCAGCGCGCGGGGCTCGCGCGTGCCGCTGCACTTTTTTTTGTTTTCCTTTGATGTTTTTCGCATATGCGCATATGCGCAAAACTTTTTGCCGTGCGTTCACACTTCCTCCGGATGCCTCCCGCTTCTTCCAGTTCACACTGTTTGGAAGCGGGAGGCATGCGGAGGAAGGCCCCTGAACACCGGTTTTACCCGGTGTCCGGGTAAAGCGGAAGGAAAGCGGCTGGGAGACGGGTAAGTACGCAACGGAGCCGATGGGCAGATGCGCATGTCTGAACGGGCTCCTTTCCTCCGTTTGCGAAGCGTGCCTGCCCCGCTTCAGATTGCCAGTCTGTCCTCGGCCAAAAGATATGTAAAGCATTAAAATATGAACTGTGCAGACCATTACACAACCCAGTTTAGTAGCAGCAGCAGTATATTTTTAAAAAGCAGATAATGTATTCACTAATTGTCAGCAGGTAACTAACAAGGTATGTCAGCAAGCTTCCTCAGAAAGATTGTTCCCCAGCATGGGTGCTGCCACCAAAAAGTCTCTGCCCTGCCCCAAAAGAATATGGAATTAGTAGTTCTAACATCATGGGAGAAAATAACATGGAATGGAGCCTGACTAGACAATCAGAGGGTGCGAGGAAGCTCCCTAAAATATGCTGTGACTAGAATATCTGTCTGAATTCAGCCCGGTATTATGTATAGCTCTCAGAACACAGATTACTTATCTGTCTGTGTATTTTCTTACTTGAGTTTCCTCTCCTGTGTCTGTATTGATTTTGGGCCAAGAGTATGAATCAGAAGTCTGTTATGTGCACATCAGAGGAATTAAAAAAAAATAGGGTTAGATCCCATGGATCTGTTCCACTAGTGGTGGCATTTTGCTCTGGCACAAGGAGACTTCCCCAGCACAAGATGCAAGAAGAAAGCATTGCTGCTAGAAGAATGGATCCAACCCATGAAATTGTTTTACATTCTCCCTTCCATGAACTGAGACTCAATTCAGGTGCCACTTTCCAGTGTCTGTTTCCGCCAGATGTGAGAGCATTAGACGCACAGAATGCTTTTGCAGTTTTTTCAAAAAATTAGAAATGTATAGACTTGAGAAGGAATAATAGCATATCCTCCCATTTTTGACAGAGGAAAATAAGCACCCTGGTTTTATGTTAAGTGAACAAGGGACTCATCGTCTGAGAATCAGCAGACAAATGAGCTTCTATAGGATATGGCAGTATGCTTGAGGAACTTTTGAAATATTAACCTCTTCTAAATTTACATTTCCCTACAATGCAGAGTGCGCATTTTCATATTTAGAGGTTATAAATGTGAGCATTTTTATCACTACAGTTTTGCTTGCAAATCACTACGGGTCAGTGCAAATGTAAAGATGCCAGTTGCTTAACTATGGAGAAGAAATTGGGATCAGGTTGCAAGAACATCCACTCCCTTCTGGAGCATGAATTTTCCCTTCACCGGGCTTAGTGGTTGTTAACTGATGAACTGATTTACCTCAGCAGTGGGATCCTGCACAAAATTTATGCTTGCACTAGAGTTCTTGAGCAAGTAGAAATGCAACAAAAGATTATGGTAGCCACTTGCAGTGATTCAGACTTAGTGTATCCTCACTTGTCTTCCTGCCTGCACAATCATTTTCTGGGCACTAGAGCATTTAGGGAGGAAATGCAAACTGTTGCACAAGGTCTTGCATAATTGGAGCTGTGTTAAATCTAGTTAGGTTTCAACTTGTGCATTGCTGAATCCAAGCCACTGGCTACAATTAGGGCTACCCAGAATTCTCACCTGGCCCCAGGATCTGAAATTTGACAGTGGTCTCTGTATCCTTGAGATGCTACATCAGATGTTTGGAATCCACTTTTCAGTGGATTCATCCCACAGTGCTACTGTCATGTTTAAATGCCTGATAACAAGTAGTAGTGGCCAACCGAAGGGGGTTTCGAGCATGCAGCAATCACTAGCCAGGATTGGATGGTGAAGCCCTGTGTAATGGGCCCAATCCATGTGAAGATAATCCTCTAAACATGACATCAGAACTGTTGGATGAACCCAAGGAGTTGGATCCAAAGAACTACAAGATAAGCTTTATTTGTGGAAAGGAGCTTTCCTACCTTTCACTGTTCTTCACAGTCTTCTGTACAATCCAAAATGATTCCTGTAGAACCACAGGGATGCTAAGGGTAGTCTACTGTGATGGTTCGTGAGTCAAACTATGAGCAGGAATACCATGTTCAAATCCTCATTCAACCATCAAGCTCACTGAACGTTCTTGGGCCAGCCGTTCAACCAGACCTACTTCATAGGGCTGTTGGGAGGCTAAAATGGGTGCCCTAATATTCTTGAGAAATGAGCAGGATAAAAATCGACTAGTAAATATGAGATGCAGTGCAAGGGCTACATTTAAAGGGAAAGTCCATGGAAATTGTAGACCCATGTAGACCTTCCAATTGCACAAGGGATACTTTGGATGCTACCCGTATAATGACAACTGTTACACTTCTGTTGTAACATCTGGAGATTCTGGGGTAAAGGGGACCATGGTTAGCCCCACCAAAATTGCTGTTTCTGCCAATATTAAAGTTAATCACTACTGAGCCTGTTGATAGAATGTACATCTTTAAAATGCTTAAGTTTTGGTAGCATTATGTTTGCTTTGAGACTGAGATGACTACGATCCTTAATTTCAGTATATAGAAGAAGAAGAGATTGGATTTATACCCCGCCCTTCACTTGTAGTCTCAGAGCAGTTTACAAACTCCTTTCCCTTCCCCTCCCCACAACAGACACCCTGGGAGGTAGGTGGGGCTGAGAGAGCTCTGAGAGAACTGCCCTTGGGAGAACAGCTGGTACAGAGCTATGGCTTGCCCAAGGTCATCCAGCAACTGCAAGTGGAGGAGTGGGGAATCAAACCCAGTTCTCCCAGATTAGAGTCCGCGCACTTAACCACTACACCAAACTGGGTCTGATATATCATCAGTGTTGCAAGACCGATTGCATAAAGTCAAGCAGTGTTAAGTAGGGATGCATGGAAACATCTCTCAGAAAAGTTGCTGAGTTTGCCACATTTTTTTTTAATTTCCCTCAAACTTCTTGTAGATGTTTTGTCAGTACAAGACTTTCTGAACTTCACTGCTGGTGGAAGTTCATGGTAACTCTAGAGTCATATCTTCTAAAAATAGATAATGTTTGCAGGAGAGCCAATGTTTTAGGTTTCTATTCAGTGACTTGGATCCCATGGTAAACCCCAGGTACCTGAAGAAGAAGAGTAGGTTTTAATACCCTGCTTTTCTATACCTTAAGGAGTCTCACCTTCCCTTCCTCTCCCCACAACAGGCACCTTGTGAGCTGGTGGGTCTGAGAGAGTTCTGAGAGAACCGTGACTGGCCCAAGGTCTCCCAGCAGGCTTGATGTGGAGGAGTGGGGAATCAAAACCACTTCTTCAGATTAGAGTCCACTGCTCTTAACCACTACCCCATCCTATATGAGACTTTCTCGCCTCCTCTCTCCCACCAGCTTGAAAGGATAGCTGAAACTCTGCTTCTGGGGAATGGGAGGGGGCAGGAACAGCATGAGGGAAGAATTATAGCTCTGCAGTGGAAGGGGGGCAAGTAGTGAAAACTAACTACTTTCCATTTGCAGAAATTTACTGGGGAATCCAATCCCGTATGTGCTAGCAACCTGTATGTATTCTTCTAAGGCAGAACAGAACATCCTCTGAGTCTGCGAATTCTGGTGGATCCTAGCAGATTTGTTCTTCCCAGCCTATTTTCCAATGATTGCATGCCTCAACTCACATAATTATACAGTACTTCCAACAGCGTTGCAGTGTTGCCACACCAGTGTTGCCACAGCGTTGCAGTGTTGCCACACCATCGTGCAACCTTTTTGGATCTGAACATCTGTCAAGCCCAACATTGCTCTTCATTTCAGACAGTGACCCGAGTAAAGCAATGAATCGGTATTCTGGTGATAAGGAATGGGGCCACTTCTGAATGGATTTTGCGTTGTCATAGGCTGTGATCACACACACTAAATAATCCACATTCAGTCCACTTCCAATCCACTTTCCAACTGTATTTTGCCAGTTCACACAGTAAAATCCAGCTGGAAAGCGCACTGAAAGTGGATTATTTCGTGTGTGTGAGACTGCGGCCACACGGGCCTTAAATGCGGGAGGAAGGGCTATTTCCTCCCGCATTTAAAGGGGCTGACCAGACGGCCCGCCCCAAGTCCCGTGCTGAAGCGGGCTCCAATGCGGGTTCCTCCTGCATTTTCCGACCCCGGGAAAATCAAGTGTTTTCCCGGGTGTTGCGGGAGGAACCCGCATTGGAGGTATCTGGACAGCCCTCTCTCGCAAGCATTGCGAGAGCAGGGCTGTCCAGATAGCCCCGCCGGCCATTCCCTCCCCCCCTTTTACACTTGGGCGCATGGCCACTCATGCACCCAAGTGTAAAAGGGGGGGGGAACCCCAACTCACCAGGTGGTGGCGGATCCTTGGCCGCCACCGCCGCTTCTCCCGCTGCTGGGGCCGCCTCCACTCCAAAAAGCCATTCTCGCTGCTGCCGCGGCCGTTTCCACCGCGGCCATGGTCGCCGTTTCCGCCGCCGCCGTTCCCGCCGCCGACGCTGCTGCAGGGGTTGGGATCCGGGAGCCCTCCCGGATTTAAAGGGGCTGTGTGACCGCAGCCTGACTGCAGCCTTAATCTCTCACCTCCTGGCTATTTCCTGCCCACAAAGGAATGCTAATGGCAGGGCAATATCCGATTATGTGTGGACCCTACCATGGAATGAGAATATGGTCTTTCCTTACCACACCACAGAAGAGTATTTCTCCTGTGTTGGTAATTAGTCTCTTAGGCTGTGGCCACACGGCCCTTTAATGCGGGAGGAACTGCTGTTTCCTCCCGCATTTAAAGGGACCGTCTACAACGGCCGGGACAAATCCCGCACCAAAGCAGGCTCAATGGCAGGTTCCTCCTGCATTTTCCGACCCTGGGAAAATCAAGTGTTTTCCTGGTGGTCGCGCGAGGAACCCGCCATTGTGTCTATCTGGACAGCCCTCTCTCACAATGATTGCGAGTGAGGGCTGTCTAGATCACGTCCCTCCATTTTTTCCCCCTTTTGCGCTTGGGCACTCAAGCGCCCAAGTACAAAAGGGGAAAAAAACCCAAACTTACCAGGCAGCCAACTACATGAATAGTTGATGTTGTCCTGAAACTCCACAGAACCATGATGAGAGGATGATGCACTTTGACTATAGAACTTCTCTCAGAGATGTAGTTGTCAAAGGCACGAGCATCAGGCCAGGAGCTTGCAAACACAAGCAAATCAAGTGAGACATGGATTTCCATATTTCTTCCTCCCTGTGTCATATTTTCTCACAGCACATGCCACATAAAAGACCTTCCCTGGTGCAGATTACAATGGGCTCACATCTTATGCACCTTGTCAGTTCAATTGGATTCTACTCTGGACATCTCAGAATGAGCTATTTCATCCTAATTAGTTCCCCAGGCTCCTCTTATGGGTTTTTTTTTTGCTAAACTTATTCTCAGTGCTGTCAAGAAGGTTTGGGATCATTATCTATCTGATAAATGAACTCTTGTCCAGGCAGGGTTTCCCAGAAGGGACCTTGTAGTACAGAGACATCTTGTGCCAGTCTGCCCATTTCTGAAGGTTTTCCATCATTTCCCCAATCTTCAAACTACACATTACACACAGATATGTGTACTAATAGATGGGCAACCCATTGAAGTGGGGTCAGTCAGGGGTGGCAGAGCAGCAGTGTCTGTGCGTGTGTAGCAGAAGCCCTTAACCTTTCCCTGGCCTACTAATTTGTTATTCCAGATATTCCCTTTCCTCAAAACAGTTTTCCTCTTACAGAGTTTTGATTGTATATCTTACAACATCTGAGTGGGGGAAAGCAGGACAGGAAAAGGATTTCTCTCCCCTGATTTCCGCCTCATGACCTGACCCCTGGAAGAAGTGTCTTTCTCTGATCCTAACAGAAGGTGTGAGTACTGTTACATACATTTGTGAGTGATGTGGAATTTGAGCTTGAGGTTTCCATGATAGTAGCAGGTCCTCTTTCTTTATGATACCATAAATGAAGGCAAGGTCTGTCATCCACTGGGATGTCTGCATTTTATTTATTTATTGTTCCTTTGTTTAAAAAAATGCCTGCTAATGCCCCTCTTTCAAAACGGAGTTCTGGGTGGTGTACAAAATTAAGCATGGAGGCCAAAGCCTGTCCCTGTTTGGTGTAGTGGTTAAGAGCATAGGCTCTAATCTGGGAGAACCGGGTTTGATTCTCCACTCTTCCACATGCAGCTCCTGGTGTGACCTTGGGTTAGTCATAAATTCTTTCAGAGCTGTTCTCTCAAGGGCAGTTCTCGAAAGATCTCTCTCAGCCCCACCTACCTGACAGAGTGTTTGTTGTGGGGAGGGGAAGGAAAAGGGATTGTAAACTGCTCTGAGACTCCTTTGGGTAGTGAAGGGTTGGGTATAAATCCAATCTCCTCCACCTCCTCCTCCTCCTCCTCCTCCTCCTCCTCTTCTTCTTTTTCTTCTTCTTTTGGTGCAGTGGTTAAGAGTGGCAGACTCTGATCTGAAAAATCAGGTTTGAGTCCCCACTCCTCCACATGAAGCCTACTGGGTGACCTTTGGCCAGTCACATTTCACTCAGAACTCAATCAGCCCCACCTGCCTCAAAAGGTGACTGTTGTGGGGAGAGAAAGAGAAAGGTTATTGTAAGCTGCTTTGTGATTCCTTAAGGTAGAGAAAAGCAGGGTATAAAACCCCACTCTTCTTCTTTTTCTTCATCTCTTTTGTTGCTCCCTAGCACTGGCATTCAGAAGGTTAAGTGTTTCTGAACATGGAGGTTCCATTTTGTTCTCATGTTAGTTATGCACTGACAGACCTGTCCTCTACAAATTTGTCTAATATCACTTTAAAGTCTACTAAACTAATAACCATCACTATAAGAACATAAGAACCCTTAGTAAAGATAAAGCAGGATTAAGAGTAAAGATGTAATTAGAATCTGAGCTAATTAACACAGGCCCATTCAGAACATGGGAATTGTCGCATCAAATCAATATTAAAACCAAAAGTCAGTGGTAAAAAAGATCAAAAGGGTAAAGTTTTCACATGGCCTCTGAAAAAGTCAGGTCTGAAAAAGTTCAACAGGGTACAATGCCATAGAGTCCACCTTCCAAAGGATCCATTTTCTCCAGGTGAACTGATCTCTGACACCTGGAGATCAGCTGTAATCTTGGGAGGTCTCCAGCCACCACCTGGAGGTTGGCAGCCCTGACTTTAAGACTGATGCACTGATGAAGGCAGAGGTCTAGATTCTGGACCCTCCATATGGGCACTGGTGATGTCCTGGAATTACAACTGATCTCCAGATGACTGAGAGATCGTTCCCCTTGTCTGCCTACTCAGATGTCCAAGTAGACATGTGGAATGTACTGGAGTCAGGAGGCCGATGATAGTGAAATCAGCATAGTGGTTTATTGCAGGTCGAGATGGAACATGGGGACAAAGGGATGGGGAGCCACTTATATTACAGGTAACCACACCTTGACCGTCCCCCCCTCCAAGGGGATTGGTTCAACAGGGATTATTCTCCCACCAGGGCTATCATAGGTCCGTTCGAATATCCTCAGCCTCTGATAGGGGGACCAGCAGGATCCCTAGGTGCATTGCTCTATGGGGAAGGAAGCTCTGTTGTTATCACATCCCATTACAGGTAACATGCCCAGACATGTTCCCTGGCTGCAGACAAAGAATCAAGCACCGGACATAACAACATGTCTCTTTGTTCCTGAGACTAGTTTGAGTCCAGTGGCACCTTTAAGACTCAAAACTTTATTCTGCTGCTTCAGACCAACTGGCTGCCCTCCTGAGTCTATGTTCCTGAGCCTGTTCAGTGCTCCAGCTCCAATTCAGGCTCTCTGGCTCTGCCCTCTGCCTCTTGAGACAGCATGGATGTCCTTGGTGCTGCGGAAACAGGAAGTGGAAAGATGCTGGCTTTCGCAGTTCCCAGGATCCACTCCATTCTTCAGTGGAGAGCATCGATAGATTCGGCAAGTGGAAGTGACAGTACCCTTGAAGAAGCAGCGGGTAGAGAGGATGATGTGCCAAACTAGGAAGTGACTGATTGTACCTTGATCTTGCACAGATGTCTCAGAGGAACAACAAATGTGTAAAAGGAGGAGCAAACTTAGCTTGATGTTTGGTAACAGGCTAATCTGCTCTGTTATTATTATTTTTGGGGTACATTTTTATTTACATTCTGCTTTTTCCCCTAGGGCTGCGAGGTCTTCCACTGGCCACCAGCGGGGGATGGTGGGGAAGGTTGCCAGATGTGGGTTGGGAAACTCCTGGAGATTTGGGGATGGAGCCTGCGGAGGACAAGGACTTTAATGGTGGACAGTGCCACAGAGTCCGCCCGTTTTCTCCAGGGGCTGATCTCTGTACTCGAGATGAGCTGTAATTCCAGGGGATCTCCAGCTCCCACGTGGAGTCTGGGATCCCTATTTCCCCTTGATTAGGGACCCAAAGTGCTTTTCACATAATTGCCTCAGTTTGGTGTAGTGGTTAAGTGCGCGGACTCTAATCTGGGGGAACCGGGTTTGATTCCCCACTCCTCCACTTGCACCTGGCTGGATGACCTTGGGCAAACCATAGTTCTGCACAGCTGTTCTTGAAAAAAGAGCAGTTTCTGTCAGAGCTCTCTCGGGGGCCCCTTGCCTCACAGGGTGTCTGTTGTGGGGAGGGGGAGGGAAAGGAGTTTGTAAGCCGCTCTGAGACTCCTTTGGGTAGTGAAGGGTGGGGTATAAATCCAATCCCTTCTTCTTCCTCCACAATCATCACAGCAACAAACTTATGAGGGTAGGTTAGGCTGAGACACAGTGATATGCCCAGAGTCACCTGGTGGGCTTCCATGGTTGAGAGATGGATTTTTACCTGGTTGACCCAGGTCCTAATTCTATACACTAATCATTGCACCACACCAGCCTCCATACTTCATGTTCATGCTTAATTAGCCAATCACCTGTCTTTTAACTAGCTAAAAATTCTTGATGTATGAGGCTGCCTTAGTTTGTCTGGCCCAAGGTCAATTGGTAGTGCATGCCCTTCTCTCACTATCTGTCCAAGATGCTTTTAATTGGAGACACCAGAGGAGAAGGTGGCCAGAGATCCATTAAACTTGCATAAAAGGGAGATTCTGGATTTGTGCACCAAAGACTGTGGTTTCTTCTTTTTAAAAAAAAAAAAAAAATTGTTCATCTGCTCTGTTCTGCTGGCATGGCTTAAGCTTCCCCCATGATTAGCATGTCTGGCTCCTCCCCCCTTTTATACTGTTGTCCCAATTTCTCATCAGTGAGTCACTTTCCCTCTTAGAATGTAAAGAGTCTGATTAATTATCTTAAACAGTAATGTATGATTAAAAAGCACATTGTGTGCTCTTCCACCTGCCATAAATTATGCAAAAATGAGCATCAAGACCTGACAGTTTTCCTAGTCTTTATTAATAGGGCTGCCTTGGAGCAAAATTAATGATACTTTTTACAAAAATAATTTTGGAGGACTTTGGACTCTTAATTGTATTCCTCCCCACCAAGTCTTGTCCAGAGTGTTTTGACCTTCTTTCTTCTGTGTGAGGATTCGGCGCTTGTGGTTGCCCACATTTTGGTGGGAAGGAAATTAAAAAAAAAAATTCTATGCTTGGAATAAAAAAGTTAAATTCGTGTGAGTTTATTTACCATAAGTATATTCAATAACCATTCTTTATTGCAGATCCAGTATTTGTAACACATCACTCTGCTTATTAAGAATTCAGGAAGGGAAGTTTTCGAGTTTCTTATCCTTGCTATTTTGACCCACATTCCCCATTTTGATTTCTCCCTTTTTGTGAACTGAACTTGTGGTTCTGTTTTTTCTTCTTCTTCATTTGCTGTTTACTAGTGATGAATTCTTCTGTGAAATGTGTGATTTTTTTTTTAGTTACATTTGTACATCAGCCATATATGAGCATTATATGTATTAGTACAAAGTCAGGTGCAGAAAGAAAAGGAAATGGATTGTGTAATGTTTGCTTATCCCCTCTCCAAATGTGAATGCTCAGTATGAGGTCTGTTCACATTCACATGTTGCAGCAAATGCATGCACATCCTACACTTTACTTTACTTTACTTTACTTATAGTCTGCCTTTCCTGCTGGGACTCAAGGTGGATTGCTGGATGTGGAACATTGTGATCAGACAGCCTAACACCACTAATGAGCAATGCAATAGGACTAGGATTTATAGGATTGAGAACAAGGTGAACAACAAATTACCTAAGGCAAGAGCTGGTGCGACATAGTGGAGAGGTTGTTCAACTAGGATCCTGGGAGATCTAGGTTTGAATCCCCACTTTTACCGTGGAAGATTGCTGGGTGACCATGGGCTTCTCACAAACTCTCAGCCTGGCCTACCTCACAGGGTGGTTATTGTGAGAGAATAGATGAGTGGAGGATTATGTTGTAAGCCACTTTTAAGTCCCAACTGGGGAGAAAAGTGGAATATCAATAAATAAATGCAAATACAAAAAAGTATACTATAAACAATACAAAAAAGGGAATTACACAGAATAAAATAATGCAGTAAGAACATAAGAAGAGCCCTGCTGGATCAGACCAGTGGTCCATCTAGTTCAGTATCCTGTCTCACACAGTGGCCAACCAGTTCCTCTGGAGGGCCAACAACAGGGCATAGAGGCCGAGGCCCTCCTGGCCTCCTGTTTCTGAACATCGGAGTTTAGTAAAAGCAGGTGTGCATATGTCTGTTTGCAACGAAGAGCCAACATGCATTCCCTTTCCAAATGGAACTGGGACCACTGTCTGGAGAAGTGTGCAGTTTTTGGTCATGTGTTCAGCTGTACATCCCTTGGAATGTAAAATGAGAACCACTCGATGCATGAATTAAGAAAAATCAAGAAAACAGTCTATGTGGGTTGTACATGTGTTCACTGTAATTTGTGAACAGGGCTACAGTAAAATAGGCAAATGGTCGATCACATTCTTTCATGGGCCAAAACCCCTATCTGTTGAAATTTGCATGGTTTCCATGTGCCTCTGCCTTTCTTGGAAGGAAGGGAGCTATGCAGCTGGACAGAGAGTCCATCTGCAGGTCACAAGAAACCTCTGCATGCTCCTCATTGTTCCCTTCATCCAAAGGCTCCGATGGAATTCAGGAGAGCAAAGTAATGCCTATCGGCTTAGAAGGCTGCATCTCTGCTTCGGATGGCCCTGGTGGTTCAGGCATCCCTAATTTAAATCAGCATTCTTTAGCTTAAAACTCACTACCATACGGAATGATACAAGTGAACTCATGTGTGTATAACAGTGCAAAGTAACAGATAATTTCAGGTAGGTAGCTGCACTGTTCTGCATTAGAAGAGCTAGATTTGGGTCCAGTAGCACCTTGAAGAGCTTTGACTCTTGGAAGGTTATGCCCTGGAAATCTTGTTGGTCTTTAAGGTGCTACTGGAACTGAATCTAGCGAGGAATGCCAGCCTCCGGGTGGGACATGGGGATCCCCCAGAATTACAGTTCATCTCCAGACTACAGAGATCAGTGCCCCCGGAGAAAATTGATACTTTGGGGGTTGGATTCTATGATATTGTACCTCACTGAGATCCCTGTCTTCCCTCGGCTCCATCCCCAAATCTCCAGGAGTTTCCCAACCTGGATCTGGCAACCCTACTCCTATCCCCTATCGGTGGCCGGAACTGGCAGCCCTAAATTATCTAGCTTTGTTGCAGCAGTCTTTCTGAGCTGAATCAAGACAACCAGGCCTTGCTTGCAAAAACTTTGTGGTGAGCTGTCCAACAACTAAAACAAAGAAGTCTTCAAGCATTGTAGGAAAAAAACCCCCACAAAACAAAACCGAAAGAAGCTAAAATTCTCAGAAGCACAATCCAGGCAGAGTTACAGGCGTTCCACACTCTTCAAAATCAAACGGTCTCATTTATTTAGCTTCACAAGTGAGCAGAAATCCCACTGAACTGAATGGCCCTTCACTTGCACTGAACTCCCTTCAGATCGCACCGGCTGTATTCTTGCCAGGATTTTGTGCAAGGTAAAAGATTCTGTATGCCTAGCAGCTCCACAGGAGGCTGGCACTGCGCTCCGTATATCAGGTGTGTAGCCTTTTCAAATACTTTATTAGGAAGAGCCATAAAAGTTTAGTGCCGATTACTGTTGCTTTATATATAGCATCCAGGGTCTGTGTAAAAAGAAATATTTGCAATGATAATTCTGTATTAAATGTAAAAATAAAATAAAAAATGGTGCCTGCCCTTAAGAGGAATGCTTGTTTGCTAAATGCAGAAGATTTAGTGGAAGAACAGGAAACAAGCTTGGCATAAATCAGACCTGAAGCGCTAACAAAGCCCGCTGGTTATGTATGGTAGCTCGACAAAAAAAAAAACTAACTTCGTTGCTTGCAAAAAATAAAGGGAGGGAAGAAGTAGCAGACGACAGGGCATGATGATGGACTTAGAAAACCACCTGGAAAACACACCGGAAAGTTCAAATGGCCTAGGGAAAGGCCAGGCTGAGCAGTGCATGCTGTGTTGCCAGTGTTCCCTCTAAGCTGAGTTAGTGTGAGCTAGCTCACAGTTTCTTAGCCTCCGGCTCACACATTTTTGCCTTAGCTCAGGAAGGATGGCTGCAGAGCAAACTAATTTAGGCAGTAGCCAAATGGCTCGCTCACAACTTTAATGCCAGTAGCTCACAGAGTAGAATTTTTGCTCACAAGACGCCACAGTGTAGAGAGGAAGCACTGGCAGAATGACTGGGTGCTTGGCTCTGCTTGTGGTCCCTGGGCAGCAGCCCACTGGGAACTTTCCCTGCCGATGTAATGACCAATCCACCCCAGATCAGATGGAGGCACTTGGCCCATCTAGCTCCACACTGTCTGCTTTGAATGGCAGCAGATCTCCAGGGTCTCATCCAGAGAAAGGGGGTTCCAAGTGCTTCCTTCCTGTAATTCTTTAAACTAGAGATGCCAGGGGTGCAAGACATGCTCTCCCACTACACCACTGCACTTTTTCTGAGTGTGTTGCACTGAGCTGGTAGTGCAGATCTGTCATAAAAGGAAAGATGAACATGTTTGGAGAGTGCTGAAAATGGCGTCCACTTCCCTATGGGATTTGGCAAGAAAAATACCTAGTGTTTATACTATAGTACTTCATGCATGTTACCCCGTAATCTTTACAACAGTCTTGTAAGGTAGGACAATATTAGTACTCCCAAAACTGCAGTGTCGAGAGAGTTTGTCTACAGCCACATAGCGAGCTGATACATGGTGGCATTTGAACCAGTAACCTTTGGGATCTGAGCTCAGTATGATGGTCCCTGTGTTATGAATGCTCTGGGTCAAGCGTTTCTTGGCACCTGGGTCAAATGACCCGAGCACAAATCCTCAAGACCAACAGCCTTTGAATGGATCTCTAGAGGCCCAAAGCATACTGAGGAGTGGATTGTCCCAAGCCACTGGAGGGATACTTAAGAGAAGAGGCATTTTCCTACATTCAGTAGCACCCAAAACTGAAAATGCAGAGAGTGTGAACGGATAATACGTCTGAATTCTTCAGTGCATATTGAAGTCAAAATAAAATAAGCTAGAGATTTTCTCCTCTTGCCCCAACCATTTTGGCTGTCACTAGGACTGCCAGCATGCAATCCAGAGATTACTATTCTACCTGTGGAATATTCATTAGGTGTGGCTTCCCCTCTTGGTCTCCATTGTTGTGTCTTCCACTGTTCCTTTGCCTGGGCATCCTGCTGACCAAGTAATGGGTAGGTGACAAGCAGACAAATAATGGTGCGGTGTCAGTCTCTGGGTAGCAGCCTGGCAAGCCCATCTTTAGTAGTCTGAGGATACAAAATTGGACTTCCAAGGATGCATTGTTAGGTTTGCACTGTAAGTTGAGACCTAGTCCTCTCTGTTGGCTGTGGGTAAGAGCAGTTTTTGTCTTGTTTGGTACTGGATACTGAAATGGCCTTCCGCCCTAGTGTTTCTGTTATTGAGAAATGAGATAGGAAGAAGAACAGTTGACCAGGGTCTATTCTGCATCTGGCATTGGCTCCACATTTTCTCAGCACTCAACTTGGGTTCCCCCTTGCTTTGGAATATCTGTTTTCATTGCATTGCCTCAGATTCTGGTTTCTGCATTGGCTACCCATTAAATCCCATATCAGCTTGCCATCTATTTTGTTTTCAACACTTGCTACTGCATTGGTATGCAGATTTTCCTGTGTCAGTACTTGTCTCAGCTGTTTTAGCCGCGTAGGAGATGCTTTGGATGGTAGACTGCACCCAACTGAGCCAAATAATTCATGGCAAGGTGATAAATACAGAGGGGGAAATAGGGACGGGGAACTGATGGAGATCGGAGAAACCATGTCAGGTTGTCTGCTTATTGTTCCCTTTGAATCGGAAGTGGAGGAAGGGAAAGGTGCCACTCAAAACCATATTGAGATACCCCTGGGCAACACCATACTGACTGCGAAGTCACCCCTGAACGGCCATAAATTTATGCAGAAGGCGCCATAAAACCTGAGGAACAAAGAAAGTGAAAATGGCATGCAGTGTAGAGGAAGATTAATATCCCAACATGGAACTACAGGGAAACAGATGGGTGCAGAATCAGCCCCTGAGGGCCATCCTAGGCATATTTACCAAGAATTCTCCTCAAGTCTACTCAGTGGGGCTGACTCCCAGAAAAGTGTTCCTAGGACTGCACTGCTGGAGAACATGGTTACACAAACTATTGACCCAAGTCACAAAATGCTACATTTGTCGGTCTTCTGGACTAATATAAAAGCTATCACTGGGGGGGGGGGGGGGGCAGGCAGCAATGGCTGGCTCAGTTTTCTGGAGGAACGGTTGTCCAAGCAGCTGTGCTTCCTAAAAGGATGGCAAAGCATTGTGCAATATCTTTAATGCACATTGCCAGGGTCTCTCTCTCTCTCTGTGTGCTTATGGAGTGAATGGAAGCCACAGAAATTAGTATCTTTTTAAAAAAATGTTATTCCACAGCCAAAACCATCTTTCAAGAGATTTGTAAATTAAATGCAAGGATTCAGTCACGCCTTTTCTGGAAGTGGGGACCATTTTAGTCACACATCTCTATTATAAAAGCATTCCTGCTGGTTTCATTGTTAAGGCTCCTCTGGGAGAGTGATTGTCAGGGGTGGGGGGAGAAGTTGCTGATTGAAAAGCACCCTCAGTCTAGGTTGTAATGCAGCCATGTTGCGGGAGGAACAATACCGTTTCACAGGGCCTGTCATCAAAACGCGTGGCATTCTTCCATGTCACGGTAAGATCTTTCCACTGCTATTTCATCCCTTCTTTTTTTGTATCAAGAAAGTTAATGCTGCAAACTTTGCTCGGTATAACAAGCTCCCAGCCATTCCTTGACACAGATATACAATATGGCAGTGCTGTGTTTTACACACAAACATATGTCGCAAACCCCATAAACAGCCACTTATGTTGAGGCAAAGCAACTTTGGGGTAGTGCCAAGTCGTGCAGGGAAGTGGGGTATGTCTTCCCCTGCCTGCAACTTTTCTTCTCTAATGCCTTACATAAGAACATAACAGAAGCCAATGTTAGATCAGGCCAATGGCCCATCCAGTCCAACACTCTGTCACACACTGGCCAAAAACACCAGGTACCCTCAGAAGGTCCAACAGTGGGCCCAGGACACTAGAAGCCCACCCATTGTTGCCCCCCTGTCAAGCACCAAGAATAGTTGCCCCAGACTGAGAGTTCCTATCTATACCTTGTGGCTAATGGCCACTGATGGATCTCTGCTCCATATGTTTAATTCCCTCTTGAAGCCGTCCATGCTTGTAGCCACCGCCACCTCCTGTGGCAGTGAATTCCATGTGGCAGTGCTTCATCCCAACCTGCTTTCCTCCTGCTTGCAAGCTTGCATATACGTGTTGGCTGAGCCAGTGTGGTGCAGTAGTTAGCATGCTGGACTGAGACCTGGAGGCCCAGGTTCAGATCCCCTACTTTGGCCTGAAATTTGCTGAGTGATACTCGGCTTCCTTAGTAGGGTTGCCAAGTAGGGTCTACTTACTGGCGGGGGGGGAGTTGTTCTCCCCCCGGGAGCAAAGCGCACGCGCCACCATAGAGTTTTGGGATGATTGCCAGGGCGTCGCCCTGGCAACGCCCCCAACGTAATGACGTCACCTCCGGGTGACATCATTATACGGGGGAAGTCGTCCTCACCGGACGACTTCTGGGGCGGGGTTCCCCCCGCCGGCCGAATGCTGGCCAGCGGATTGGGAACCCCTATAGCGGGGGATCCCCCGTCCCCTGGGCTGACTTGGCAGCCCTATTCCTTAGGGCTCCTATTTTTTTTAAAAAAATCTACACTTTTCTTATCCTCTTGCCACTTGCTCACAGGAATGTTTTGAGGCCAGCATGAGTAATGGCTAGCTGTGCTTTATTCATTTGTTTAGAAAATCTATGTGCTGCCTCTCCAGAGGCCTGTTCGAAGTGGCTGATGCATAAAGTACTACAGTAGAATTATGAAAGCAGTGACACAAAAAACAAAGCATAAAAACAAGACATAAAAACAAGTCTGACCATAAAAACCAAATCATCATAAGCAAACCTCAGGCTAAAAGGAGAACATAAAAACAGTTTTTAAAAGTAACACCTCAGTTACAAGACTGGGTAAAAAGAAATGCTTCAGTCTTGCACATCAAGCAAGCTTCAGTATGTTGTGCTGAGTTCCTTGACAAAAGGATGGGATAAAAAGATACTAACTGGAAGCTTTTGCAAAGACACATCTGGGACTTCCTGGAAGGAAGAAATGGCTTGGGGGAGGAATTTGTTGGAAAATCAGAAAGTGATGCACCGGGAAGGTAAAACAGCCAAAGAGGAGGAGGAGGAGGAGGAGGAGGAGACTGGATTTATACCCTGCCTTTCACTACCTAAAGGAGTCTCATAGCAGTTTACAATCTCCTTTCCTTTCCCTCCCCACAACAGACACCCTTTGAGGTAGGTAGGGCTGAGAGAGCTCTCTTGAGAACTGCATGTGAGAGAACAGCTCTGAAAGAACTTGTAACTGACTCAAGGTCACACCAGCAGCTGCATGTGGATGAGTGGGGAATCAAACCCGCTTCTCCCAGATTAGAGTCTGCATTCCTAACCACTACACCAAACTGGCTCTCTCATTGTTCTCTAAGGAGAAAGCCAAGCTGAGTGGCTACTGTGATGCTGCCAGCCAGAGCTGCAGGACCTGCTTGGCCACTGGTGCCAGCAATTGGTGGCAGCTTACCAGTTGCCTCTTTTGCGCTGCCACCAGGAGGCAGCAGCATGGATCTGACACCAATTATTGCGATAGTTGAATGGGGCCAAGGCATGTGGCTTTCCTGCATTGTCAGAGCATCTTGGGTTTGGCTTAGCTTTGTCCTGGCTGCCAGTGGCTGTCCAGGGTAGAAGCCCACTGGGAACTTCTTCAGTAATCCATTCTTTCCTTAAGTCAGCAAGTCAGCAAAGTAACTGGGACTGGACACTTTGGAAAGACCGACCTACCAGCACAATCCTCTTGGGTGGCAAGATCTGCTTACTGGAACATATGTCTGTCAGCTTCAGAGGGAAGCTGTGTTGGTCTGCAATAGAACAGCTAGATTTGAATCCAGTAGCTCCTTAGAGACCAGCAAGATTTTCAGGGTATGAGCTTTTGAGGGTTAAACCTCCCTTCATCAGGTTTCTGGTGATAGGAGCTTTGACTCTCAAAAGTTCATTCATTCAGGTTTCCAGTTGGGAGAATGGAGGTCTGACACGCTTTGCAAATGCGCAAGGCGGACAGCGGCTCTTCCTGACAGCTTGGGTGGGTTAATCCACCCGACGCAACCTCACACAGGTAGTGTGAGGACCAGCAAGCAATATAATCCAGGTTTGAGCAACCTCGGTGAAGGGAAAGTCTCGGAGGAGACTTTTCCGACACCTTGAGCACTGCAGCCGAAGAGGATTCTTGCGAGTATCTCTAAGGAGCCGAGCTGAGCTGAAAAATTCAGCATAAAACCTCCAATTCCCCTGATTCCTTAACAAAGAAGACAAAGTTTAAACGTTGGGACCACATCTGAAGCGAAGTAACAACAAAAGGTAACGGAAAAAAGTTTTTTGCCTTACCATTGCCGCGTTTTGAAAGATGAAAAACAGATCGGGTGAAGCAATAGACTGATGTTGATTGGATGAGAGCAGTTTTGAAGTGCTAAAAAACCGAATTTGAACTTAAAAAGCCAAAAAAACAAGTTGTTTAACATTCCTGCGGTTAAAAGGAGTCGGGAGGGGAAGCCAAGCATCGCGAGACAAAGAGGGAGAAGGGAACCAAGCATCGCGAGATTAAGACGTGAGGACTGAATCAGGAAGTGACGGCTAGAAGAGCAGACAAGAAGGAAAAAGGAGAAGAACCGGAAGAAGGTAAAGGGGACTCTAAATACTGCCGGACCAGAAAGGGGACTCTAAATACTGCCGGACCAGAAAGGGGACTCTAAATACTGCCGGACCAGAAAGACCATAACAGGAAGTGACGTGCAGAGAGCAGACAAGTAAAGAAAAGGAAGGGACAAAAGGAAACTACGGCAAGCCAGAAGCAAGGTAAAAAGACTATAACCTTTGACATTAACCATAGAGAAGTCGCGGCCGCCATTTTGGATTTATAAAATTTTTAAACTGCAATATCTCAAAGATTATATAACGTAGAAGGCTGAAACCAACATAATTTGACTTGGCAAGATTAGCTTGTTTGAATGCACTAATTGGTGTTTGATTTGGAAGACAAGATAAAATCGATCTTTTTAAAGAGGCAAAACGGACCGAGGACTAAGATCGAGAGCAGCCACATGGTCCTCTCCTACAATGGCAGCAAAAAAAGAAAAAGAGTTACTAGCTGTTATGGAAGCAATGGAAAAGAAAATGTTAGACGCTATAGGAGAGGTAAATGTTAAAATGAATAATATAGCGGCTCAAGCAGATAAAAATTGCATGGAATTAAAAGCAGAATTTCAAAAATTATCCACAAGAACACAAGATATAGAAACTAAAGTAAAAGAACTGGAAGAAAACACCCATAAGACAATGAGAGAGAATGAGAGGATGGAAAAGATGATGCATTATAAAGATATGCAAAACCACTTGAGATTTCGAGGGATTGAGGAAAAATTGAATGAGGATATTTTTACAAGAATGCAAGAAGCAATAGCAGATTTTTTACAAGAACAGGAAGAAGTTGTTAAAGAACACATGGATCTTGTTTATAGAGTTAATTCTACATATGCAAGAGACAAAAACATACCAAGAGACGTGGTTGTCCAATTTACAATGAAAAGAACAAAAGAACAAATCTACAGGAAGTGCTTTACTGACCCCTTTGTAATAGATGGAAAGAAAATCATAGTAATGAAAGAATTGCCTAGAGCAATACTGCAAGAAAGGAAAAAATTCAAGCGTCTGACGGATAAACTGAAGGAGAAAAAAATCAGATTTCGTTGGGAAATACCTCAAGGACTAAGTTTTTATTATGGCAGCTCCAGAGTGGTGATTAAAAGCACAGAAGAAATGTATGCATTCCTGGGAGAGAATAAAGACGATTTTGGAGATATTTAAGAATATATCAAAATGGATTACAAAATACTTACATGGAATGTAAATGGACTAAATTCACCCCAAAAACGTAGAATGGTAGGTCACTGGTTGGAAAAACAAAAATGTAATATAATTTGCTTGCAAGAAGCTCATCTTAAAAACCAAGACCATAAATATTTAATAAGGAAAAAATTGGGAGAAGAATTTTATTCTTTAGCAAGCAATAAAAAAAATGGTGTTGTAACATATGTCAAAAAAGATTTGGAACCCAAAGTAATATTTAAAGACAAAGATGGAAGATATTTAGCTATTGAAATTTTACTGCAAGGAGTGAAAACTTTGATTGTGAACATTTATGCTCCGAATGGAGCTAAAGAAATTTTTTTTAAAGAACTTCAAATGGAATTGGACAATGTAAACTATGATCAAATTATGATGTTAGGAGATTTCAACGGAACTGTAGATAATAAACTAGACAGGCGCTCTAAAAGAAAGGATGAGACGTTAGGGAAGCTTCCAAAAAACTTTTTTGAACTGATAAAACAAGAAAAGTTGGAAGATATTTGGAGGAAAGCTAACCCACAAGGAAAAGACTTTACCTTTTACTCTAACAGACATGACTCACATTCAAGAATTGACATGATTTGGATGACTACTAACCTAACCTTTAAGACAAGAAAAGTGGAAATTTTACCCAGAATAATCTCAGATCACAATCCGTGTTTATGGACAGCTGGGCAGATTAAAAAACAAAAGAGATGGAGAATAAACGAGGACTTATTAGATAATCAAGAAATAATTAAAAAATTACTTGAAGAAACAGACCTATACTTCCAAGTAAACATGCAGAAAGAAGTTAAAATTCAAACCGTATGGGATGCATATAAAGCAGTGATGAGAGGACTATTGATATCGTTAAATGCTAAAGATAATAAAAAGAAAAAAGAGCAATATGAAAATATTTTACAAGCCATTAAAACAAAGGAAGAAGAACTGAAGAAGAAACCAGGGAAAAAGAAACTGCAAAAGGAAATTTGGATGCTACAAGACCAAGCAAAAGCCATTTTGAACCAGGAGATGTACTGGAACTTAAAAAAACTTCAACAAAAAGCATTTGAAGGTGCAAATAAACCCGGAAAATACTTAGCATGGCAATTAAAGAAAAAACGTGAAAATAAATTTATCACTAAAGTGATAAGAGATAATATTGAGATAATAGATAACAAAGGAATAAAAAGAGAATTTTTTAAATACTACGCAAAACTTTTTAAGAAGGAAAACAAAGACAGAAGAAAGATTAAAGAATACCTGCAAACATTAAAGCTACCAAAACCAACAGAGAAAATTAAAGAACTATTTAATAATCCAGTATCATTACAAGAGATCAAAAATGCAATAAATGACTCAAAATTAGGTAAAGCACCTGGACCGGATGGATTTACAGCGAAGTTCTACAAAACGTTACAGGAGTCAGTTTCACCGGTGTTACTGCTATTGATGAACAATATAAGAGTTACTGGAGAGGTACCAGAAACCTGGAAAGATGCATCCATCTCACTGATCCCGAAAGAAAATCAGGATTTGACCAATGTTAAGAACTATAGACCGATCTCTTTACTGAATAATGATTATAAGATTTTTGCTAAGATTATAGCGGATAGACTAAAAGAGCACCTTAAAGAGACTATACAAACAGAACAAGCAGGGTTCTTACCTAATCGACAAATAAGGGACAATCTAAGAGTAGTAGTGGACGCTATAGAATATTACGACAAACATCCTGAAAAGGAAGTGGGCTTTTTCTTTTTAGATGCGGAGAAAGCGTTTGATAATTTAAACTGGGATTTTATGTTTGAAGTTTTAGAACATCTTGAGATCGGTGAATATATGCTTAACTTCATTAAAGCAATATATAAAGAACAGAAATCCTCAATAATAATTAATACTGAAAAGACAGACGATTTTAAAGTTGAAAAAGGAACAAGACAAGGATGCCCGCTTTCGCCGCTGCTATTTATTTGGATTTTAGAAGTTCTACTGTTAAATGTGAAGGAAGACAAAGATATTAAAGGCTTAACAACTAAAGGTTTTTCTTTCAAATATAGGGCCTTTGCAGATGATGTGATGTTTATAGTGGAAGACCCCTTATCCACATTACCACATTTGTTACAGAGAGTAAAAGAGTTTGGTGACTTAGCAGGATTTTATGTAAATAAAAACAAATCGAAAGTAATGTGCAAAAATATGTCAAATAAGAAACAAAACGAGTTACAAAAACTTACAGAATGTGAGGTGGTGAAAAAGACAAAATATCTGGGTGTAAACCTAACTATGAAAAATATTGATCTTTATAAAAATAATTATGAAAAATTATGGTTGCAAATTATGCAGGATATTAAAAAGTGGAATGTATTGAATTTGTCATTGCTGGGTAGAATTGCGGTGGTCAAGATGAATGTGTTACCACGATTAATGTTTTTGTTTCAAACTATTCCAATTGTGAAAGATGTAAAAACATTCAAATGTTGGCAGAAGGAGCTGTCTAAATTTGTGTGGGGAGGGAAAAAACCAAGAATTAAGATGAAAATAATGTGTGATGCCAAAGAAAGAGGAGGGTTTCAACTACCAAATCTAAGGTTATACCATGATGCAATATGTTTGACCTGGGTAGGGGCATGGACTATGTTACAAGATAGAATGTTATTGTCCCTGGAAGGTCATGATTGTAGATTTGGGTGGCATGCATATTTGTATTATGGCAAAACAAAAATGGACAATATGTTTAAACATCATTATTTGAGAAGAACACTAATGGATACGTGGACAAGATATAAAAACTTTTTTTCAGAAGAGATACCCATGTGGATTGTACCCGCAGAAGTCTTACATCCAATATCAAGATATAAAGGACAAGATTGGCTGAAGTATAGAGACTTATTAATAAGACATGGCAAGGATTTCAAACTGAAGGAGCAGCATCAGATTGATTTTGATTATGGTTGGTTAAGATATAGACAAATATATGACTTGTATAGAAGTGATAAAAAACACGGTTTCAGGGAAAAAAATAATGAAATAGAACAAGTTTGGGAGGAAGGTGGGAAAAAAATGATTTCTAAAATGTATAAAGTCTTGCTAAAATGGTTTAATGCTGATGAAATGGTAAAAGAACAAATGGTAAAATGGGCGATAAACTTTAACAAAGACATTGAAATGGAATCTTGGGAATTTTTATGGAAAAATGCTATGAGTATATCTACGTGTTATAACTTAAAAGAAAATTGTTTTAAAATGATGTATAGATGGTATATGACACCAAAAAAAATTGCAAATATTGGTCAAAATATGTCTAACAAATGTTGGAAGTGTAAAAAGAAAGAAGGGTCTTTTTATCATATGTGGTGGACTTGTGATAAAGCAAAGACTTATTGGTCAAAAATACATGCAGAAATGGAAAAAATCTTGAAATGTACATTTAAGAAGTTGCCTGAAATGTTATTGCTAGGACTTAAACTAGAAGAGATAAATGTAAAGAAAAGGACAATAATATGGTATATGATTACAACAGCAAGAATGGTGTATGCACAAAACTGGAAAAATGAAAAAATACCAGAGGTGTGGGAATGGTTGAAAAAACTGTTATATATGGCTGAAATGGATAAGTGGACTAGAAAATTGAATAATCTCTACTCAGAGACCTTTCTGGAAGACTGGAAAGATTTGAAAGAATATGTTGAAAAGTATTGGGATATGAAAAACTATATCTATACATGGTTATAATAGCATAAAGGAATAGAAATATATTATATGAATGTTTTAGTTAAAATTAGACAATGAAACTGTTTTTATTTAGAAATACATAAGAGTATAGAAAATAAGAATTGGTGTATAAGTATAAGTATTTTAAAGCTATATAACCGTTACCAGAAACGAAACATAGATATAAGTATTACTATTTTGAATAAAATGGAAAATGTGTTATGCTTCAGATGTGGTGGGAAACCACCAAAACAAGATAAAAATAGAATGTACAAATAGAACAAAATGTTATCTAATATGGAAAAAGGGATTTGTATAAGGTTAAATGTATTATTTTCGATGTTTTTTTTTTTTGAAAAATAAAAATTTCTTTACAAAAAAAAAAAAGTTCATTCATTCATTCATAGACTTTTACTGACATAACTCTCAGAAGTTGGAAACCTTGCTGATCTCTAAGGAGCTACTGGTCTGGAATCTAGATATCTGTCTCTTACTCTCTAACTTTTTGACCACTGCAAACTCTAAATCAGACATCGAAGTACCAGAATAGCTAACAGATTTGGAGATTGCTATTTTTTCTGATTTGGATTAATTATAATTAGAATAGAATAGAATAGAATAGAAATGGTTCCATTCAGGTTTTAATTAGTTAATATCCAGATTCACGTCCTGGATTATTTGTTGAAGGATGGTTTGACTCCTGAAAGCTCAGACTCCAAACATCTTTTTGGTCTTTTAACTGCTACTGGACTCAATGCAGCAATTCTGTTTTCTGTAAGCCGCCCTGAGCCCTCTTGTGGGGAGGGTGGGGTATAAATATAATAAATGAATGAATGAATGAATGAATGAATGAATGAATGAATGAATAAATTCTACTGCAGACCAACCCATCTACCATCTGAAACTGCCCTGGATTATATTTGGGAATGAGACATTAGACAAAGCCTTCATAAAAAAGAGGTTTTGAGGAGGAATTTGAAGGCAGGGAAAAATGAGGGCATCATGTTGTTAAGCTATTGGCACAACATGGCACAAAGGTAGCATGTCTAGAGTAGTAGAACAGAACAACCAACCAGTAGTATAAGAACAGATATGGGGCTTGAGCCAGCTGGGGGATGATTTTGAATTTCACATCTCTACTGTTCCTATTTCCAAATTCCCATGTTGACTCCGCTTCTCCCTTGTACAAATTAAATCTACACTTTAGTGGCTAGGCATTGGAAAAATAGTAAACAACCCTCATTAATTATGTGGTTTAATAAGTTATGGGAATACCTGGCCATGGACAAAATATCAGAAGTTACCGGTATATTCTTGGCAGAGAAGACAGAGTTTCATTCAGATTTTTTGGAACGTTGGTTTCCCTTTCTTGAATATATGAAAAAACATATTATGCTGAAAAAGGCACTTCCAGATAATTTGAAGGTTATAGCTGTACATTGAATAGCTGTTTTGGTTTTATTGCTCTTGTGTTTTTTGTGTTTTTAATTACGTTTTTATTGTAGTGGTTTCCTTTTTTTTTTGTAAAGAAATTTTTATTTTTCAAAAAAAAAACATCAAAAATAATACATTTACCTTATACAAATCCCTTTTTCCATATTATATAACATTTTGTTCTATTTGTACATTCTATTTTTATCTTGTTTTGGTGGTTTCCCACCACCTCTGAAGCATAACACATTTTCCATTTTATTCAAAATAGTAATACTATATCTATGTTTCATTTCTGGTAATGGTTATATATCTTTAAAATACTTATACACCAATTCTTATTTTCTGTATTCTTATATATTTCTAAATAAAAACAGCTTCATTGTCTAATTTTAACTAAAACCTTCATATAATATATTTCTATTCCTTTATGCTATTATAACCATCTATAAATGTAGTTTTTCATATCCCAGTATTTTTCAACATATTCTTTCAAATCTTTCCAGTCTTCTAGAAAGGTCTCTGAGTAGAGATTATTCAATTTTCTAGTCCATTTATCCATTTCAGCCATATATAACAGTTTTTTCAACCATTCCCACACCTCTGGTATTTTTTTATTTTTCCAATTTTGTGCATACACCATTCTTGCTGTTGTAATCATATGCCATATTATTGTCCTTTTCTTTACATTTATCTCTTCTAGTTTAAGTCCTAGCAATAACATTTCAGGCAACTTCTTAAATGTACATTTCAAGATTTTTTCCATTTCTGCATGTATTTTGGACCAATAAATCTTTGCTTTATCACAAGTCCACCACATATGATAAAAAGAACCTTCTTTCTTTTTACACTTCCAACATTTGTTAGACATATTCTGACCAATATTTGCAATTTTTTTTGGTGTCATATACCATCTATACATCATTTTAAAACAATTTTCTTTTAAGTTATAACACGTAGATATACTCATAGCATTTTTCCATAAAAATTCCCAAGATTCCATTTCAATGGCTTTGTTAAAGTTTATCGCCCATTTTACCATTTGTTCTTTTACCATTTCATCTGCATTAAACCATTTTAGCAAGACTTTATACATTTTAGAAATCATTTTTTTTCCGCCTTCCTCCCAAACTTGTTCTATTTCATTATTTTTTTCCCTGAAACCGTGTTTTTTATCACTTCTATACAAGTCATATATTTGTCTATATCTTAACCAACCATAATCAAAGTCAATCTGATGCTGCTCCTTCAGTTTGAAATCTTTACCATGTCTTATTAATAAGTCTCTATACTTCAGCCAATCTTGTCCTTTATATCTTGATGTTGGATGTAAGACTTCTGCGGGTACAATCCACATGGGTATCTCTTCTGAAAAAAAGTTTTTATATCTTGTCCACGTATCCATTAGTGTTCTTCTCAAATAGTGATGTTTAAACATATTGTCCATCTTTGTTTTGCCATAATACAAATATGCATGCCACCCAAATCTACAATCATGACCTTCCAGGGACAATAACATTCTATCTTGTAACATAGTCCATGTCCCTACCCAGGTCAAACATATTGCATCATGGTATAACCTTAGATTTGGTAGTTGAAACCCTCCTCTTTCTTTGGCATCACACATTATTTTCATCTTAATTCTTGTTTTTTTCCCTCTCCACACAAATTTAGACAGCTCCTTCTGCCAACATTTGAATGTTTTTACATCTTTCACAATTGGAATAGTTTGAAACAAAAACATTAATCGTGGTAACACATTCATCTTGACCACCGCAATTCTACCCAGCAATGACAAATTCAATACATTCCACTTTTTAATATCCTGCATAATTTGCAACCATAATTTTTCATAATTATTTTTATAAAGATCAATATTTTTCATAGTTAGGTTTACACCCAGATATTTTGTCTTTTTCACCACCTCACATTCTGTAAGTTTTTGTAACTCGTTTTGTTTTTTATTTGACATATTTTTGCACATTACTTTCGATTTGTTTTTATTTACATAAAATCCTGCTAAGTCACCAAACTCTTTTACTCTCTGTAACAAATGTGGTAATGTGGATAAGGGGTCTTCCACTATAAACATCACATCATCTGCAAAGGCCCTATATTTGAAAGAAAAACCTTTAGTTGTTAAGCCTTTAATATCTTTGTCTTCCTTCACATTTAACAGTAGAACTTCTAAAATCCAAATAAATAGCAGCGGCGAAAGTGGGCATCCTTGTCTTGTTCCTTTTTCAACTTTAAAATCGTCTGTCTTTTCGATATTAATTATTAATGAGGATTTCTGTTCTTTATATATTGCTTTAATGAAGTTAAGCATATATTCACCAATCTCAAGATGTTCTAAAACTTCAAACATAAAATCCCAGTTTAAATTATCAAACGCTTTCTCCGCATCTAAAAAGAAAAAGCCCACTTCTTTTTCAGGATGTTTGTCGTAGTATTCTATAGCATCCACTACTACTCTTAGATTGTCCCTTATTTGTCGATTAGGTAAGAACCCTGCTTGTTCTGTTTGTATAGTCTCTTTAAGGTGCTCTTTTAGTCTATCCGCTATAATCTTAGCAAAAATCTTATAATCATTATTCAGTAAAGAAATCGGTCTATAATTCTTAACATTGGTCAAATCTTGATTTTCTTTCGGGATCAGTGAGATGGATGCATCTTTCCAGGTTTCTGGTACCTCTCCAGTAACTCTTATATCGTTCATCAATAGCAGTAACACCGGTGAAACTGACTCCTGTAGCGTTTTGTAGAACTTCGCTGTAAATCCATCCGGTCCAGGTGCTTTACCTAATTTTGAGTCATTTATTGCATTTTTGATCTCTTGTAATGATACTGGATTATTAAATAGTTCTTTAATTTTCTCTGTTGGTTTTGGTAACTTTAATGTTTGCAGGTATTCTTTAATCTTTCTTCTGTCTTTGTTTTCCTTCTTAAAAAGTTTTGCATAGTATTTAAAAAATTCTCTTTTTATTCCTTTGTTATCTATTATCTCAATATTATCTCTTATCACTTTAGTGATAAATTTATTTTCACGTTTTTTCTTTAATTGCCATGCTAAGTATTTTCCGGGTTTATTTGCACCTTCAAATGCTTTTTGTTGAAGTTTTTTTAAGTTCCAGTACATCTCTTGGTTCAAAATGACTTTTGCTTGATCTTGTAGCATCCAAATTTCCTTTTGCAGTTTCTTTTTCCCTGGTTTTTTCTTCAGTTCTTCTTCCTTTGTTTTAATGGCTTGTAGAATATTTTCATATTGCTCTTTTTTCTTTTTATTATCTTTAGCATTTAGCGATATCAATAGTCCTCTCATCACTGCTTTGTATGCATCCCATACGGTTTGAATTTTAACTTCTTTCTGCATGTTTACTTGGAAGTATAGGTCTGTTTCCTCAAGTAATTTTTTAATTATTTCTTGATTATCTAATAAGTCCTCGTTTATTCTCCATCTCTTTTGTTTTTTAATCTGCCCAGCTGTCCATAAACACGGATTGTGATCTGAGATTATTCTGGGTAAAATTTCCACTTTTCTTGTCTTAAAGGTTAGGTTAGTAGTCATCCAAATCATGTCAATTCTTGAATGTGAGTCATGTCTGTTAGAGTAAAAGGTAAAATCTTTTCCTTGTGGGTTAGCTTTCCTCCAAATATCTTCCAACTTTTCTTGTTTTATCAGTTCAAAAAAATTTTTTGGAAGCTTCCCTAACGTCTCATCCTTTCTTTTAGAGCGCCTGTCTAGTTTATTATCTACAGTTCCATTGAAGTCCCCTAACATCATAATTTGATCATAGTTTACATTGTCCAATTCCATTTGAAGTTCTTTAAAAAAAATTTCCTTAGCTCCATTCGGAGCATAAATGTTCACAATCAAAGTTTTCAATCCTTGCAGTAAAATTTCAATAGCTAAATATCTTCCATCTTTGTCTTTAAATATTACTTTAGGTTCCAAATCTTTTTTGACATATGTTACAACACCATTTTTTTTGTTGCTTGCTAAAGAATAAAATTCTTCTCCCAATTTTTTCCTTATTAAATATTTATGGTCTTGTTTTTTAAGATGAGCTTCTTGCAAACAAATTATATTACATTTTTGTTTTTCCAACCAATGACCTACCATTCTACGTTTTTGGGGTGAATTTAGTCCATTTACATTCCATGTAAGTATTTTGTAATCCATTTTGATATATTCTTAAATATCTCCAAAATCATCTTTATTCTCTCCCAGGAATGCATACATTTCTTCTGTGCTTTTAATCACTACTCTGGAGTTGCCATAATAAAAGCTTAGTCCTTGAGGTATTTCCCAACGAAATCTGATTTTTTTCTCCTTCAGTTTATCCGTCAGACGCTTGAATTTTTTCCTTTCTTGCAGTATTGCTCTAGGCAATTCTTTCATTACTATGATTTTCTTTCCATCTATTACAAAAGGGTCAGTAAAGCACTTCCTGTAGATTTGTTCTTTTGTTCTTTTCATTGTAAATTGGACAACCACATCTCTTGGTATGTTTTTGTCTCTTGCATATGTAGAATTAACTCTATAAACAAGATCCATGTGTTCTTTAACAACTTCTTCCTGTTCTTGTAAAAAATCTGCTATTGCTTCTTGCATTCTTGTAAAAATGTCCTCATTCAATTTTTCCTCAATCCCTCGAAATCTCAAATGATTTTGCATATCTTTATAGTGCATCATCTTTTCCATCCTCTCGTTCTCTCTCATTGTCTTATGGGTGCTTTTTTCCAGTTCTTTTACTTTAGTTTCTATATCTTGTGTTCTTGTGGATAATTTTTGAAATTCTGCTTTTAATTCCATGAAATTTTTATCTGCTTGAGCCGCTATATTATTCATTTTAACATTTACCTCTCCTATAGCGTCTAACATTTTCTTTTCCATTGCTTCCATAACGGCTAGTAGCTCTTTTTCTTTTTTTGCTGCCATTGTAGGAGAGGACCATGTAGCTGCTCTCGATCTTAGTCCGCAGTCCGTTTTGCCTCTTTAAAAAAGATCGATTTTATCTTGTTTTCCAAATCAAACACCAATTAGTGCATTCAAACAAGCTAATCTTGCCAAGTCAGATTATGTTGGTTTCAGCCTTTTAAGTTATATAATCTTTGAGATATTGCAGTTTAAAAATTTTATAAATCCAAAATGGCGGGCGCGACTTCTCTATGGTTAATGTCAAAGGTTATAGTCTTTTTACCTTGCTTCTGGCTTGCCGTAGTTTCCTTTTGTCCCTTCCTTTTATTTACTTGTCTGCTCTCTGCATGTCACTTCCTGTTATGGTCTTTCTGGTCCGGCAGTATTTAGAGTCCCCTTTCTGGTCCGGCAGTATTTAGAGTCCCCTTTACCTTCTTCCGGTTCTTCTCCTTTTCCCTTCTTGTCTGCTCTGCTAGCCGTCACTTCCTGGTTCAGTCCTCACGTCTTAATCTCGCGATGCTTAGTTCCCTTCTCCCTCTTTGTCTCGCGATGCTTGGCTTCCCCTCCCGACTCTTCTTAACCGCAGGAATGTTAAACAACTTTTTTTTTTGGCTTTTTAGGTTCAAATTCGGTTTTTTAGCGCTTCAAAACTGCTCTCATCCAATCAACAACAGTCTATTGCTTCACCCGATCTGCTTTTCGTCTTTCAAAACGCGGCGGTGGTAAGGCAAAAAACTTTTTTCCGTTACCTTTTGTTGTTACTTCGCTTCAGATGTGGTCCCAACATTTAAACTTTGTCTTCTTTGTTAAGGAATCAGGGGAATTGGAGGTTTTATGCTGAATTTTTCAGCTCAGCTCGGCTCCTTAGAGATACTCGCAAGAATCCTCTTCGGCTGCAGTGCTCAAGGTGTCGGAAAAGTCTCCTCCGAGACTTTCCCTTCACCGAGGTTGCTCAAACCTGGATTATATTGCTTGCTGGTCCTCACACTACCTGTGTGAGGTTGCGTCAGGTGGATTAATCCACCCAAGCTGTCAGGAAGAGCCGCTGTCCGCCTTGTGCATTTGCAAAGCGTATCAGACCTCCATTCCTCCAGCCGGAAAACCGTTATGCTGAAAAAGGCAACATATTATGCTGAAAAAGGCACTTCCAGATAATTTGAAGGTTATAGCTGTACATTGAATAGCTGTTTTGGTTTTATTGCTCTTGTGTTTTTTGTGTTTTTAATTACGTTTTTATTGTAGTGGTTTCCTAATAGAATGTGCTACTGTAAATTGTTACTGTATTACATAAATAAAAGTTATTTATTTATTTTTTAAAATCTACACTTTTCTTATCCTCTTGCCACTTTTTGTCTCCTTGCACCATGTTTTTCTTGCAAAAAAGTATGTTTTTCAATGTTATTTGTGTGTCAATAAACCGTTACACATTATGTTCACATCAGAACTATAAATGATGGTCATTGTATATATAATACGTGTACACAATGCAAGCAAATCTACAAAATCAACAATGAAAAGAAGGGTCCTGAAATCAGACAAAAATATATACATGAATGCAGAAGGAAACAAAAGAGCAAACACCTGCTCATCCCCAAGTCCCTGCCACGTATGGAATTAGGAATAATACATTTTCATGCAGTATTTGCTTTAAATCCTCAGCCCTTTCGAGAAAAAAATGCCTACATTTCTCACACACAATAAATGCCACTATTCAGCCGAAAGCCTTGGATTAGAGGTATGTTTAAAATAAGAGTGTTGAAACATTAGCTGTGCTTTGCTCAGTCTGGACTAGACCCACAGTGGCAGACAGGCTTACGAGGGAGGTCAGCAGGTTCGTTACTGGAGACCAATAGATTCCAACTCAGGCAGAGAGACTGGAAATGAAACCAGGTTTCTCTTGCCAAGTCATATAAGACAGCCTATTCAAAATGGGGATGTGTGAGATTTTCTCAGTGAAGAGAGGGCGAGGGCCAAGCGGTTTGCATAAGCTTACATTTCTCAAGAAATGAACACTGTGGAAAGAGCTCTTTTCTTGCCAGGAGCCGAAAAATGGGGGGTATGCTTAATTAAAATGGAATAGCAGGGTGCAATCCACATCCGTCACAATTCAGTGCTACATTCAGGGTTTGCAGCGAGGAAGGATGGGCAGCCACCCCACTTGTTTTCAGGTTGACCTCAAACCATTACATTTCTTTTTTTTCCCCAGTGGATGAGAGCCGTTTTGGGATGGTGCAGGATCACAGCAGTATTTTAAAAAGTTGTTAAGAAAACGTTTCATGCTTCTGCTCCTCTGGGAAAGGATCGCTGGAAGCAGACAGTGCTACACTTGGCAAGGTTAACCTGGGCAAGGTTAGATGGGAATAGCCAGGGTCTTTTTTCTATTTAGTCTTCTCCCAACGAGAGTTATTTATGAAGCTGGGTGTAGGGTAGACAGACAGTGCAGAGGTGAGCTCTAGGAGTGACAGTCTCATTTTTTCTCTCAACAACTGAAGCCTTGAGGATTTGTCTCTTCAAATTAGGGCTTCCAGCCCTGTATAGGCAAATGCCAGAAGATTTTTTTTTGGGGGGTGTTCTGGGCTGAGTGGAGTTTCAGGGGAAGTGATGTCACATCTTCTGTGATGCTCTAGGAATATCCTGAATCTCTGTGGTAAAGGTCATACAGACTGGTGAAATTCCTTAATCACAGAGGATGTGCTATTACTTTGGATGATGCTCTATGGTCTTTACCACAGAGATTCAGGAAATTCCTAGAGCATCACCATTAACTCTATCCCCCCCTCCCATTTTTCTCCTGGTCCTCAGATCATCAAGGGTGGGGACTGCCTGATGTCAACAGGCAAATGATTTTAATAGTGTAACAACTTCATTCAGTCTAGTTAGCAAACAGTTTATGCAGGTAGGTTATGTACCTAAAGATGGTGAACAGACCACAGGCTAAATTAAATTTGGCCTAATTGAAATGAAGTCATTCCACTTCTTTTCCCCTTCACAAATTGAGCACTACATTTGTTATTTATAGGTGGCATAAAGTCTAAATGTTAAAAATTCTACCCTCAAATACTTTCAGACTGTAATTGTTTCCAGTCAATAAAATTAGTATTTAAACCTGCTCCATAGAAGTCTGGAAGCTGTAGTTTTCTGACAGTGGAGAAAATTCTCTGTTAGAACTACTTAGTTGTAGAGTTCCTGGGATCTGCTGAAAAAGAAGTCATAATAGTTCAACCCGTGAGGGCTTGTATGGAGGGTTGTCCTGTGTTTGCTATGTTCAGCTGGTAAGAATAAAAAGACAGCAAAAACATGTTTACATAATGCATCTGTGGACATGAAGAGGCTAGGGAGGATTTGTTAAGGGTTTGTTATGTAACAACACATGAACTTTGAAATATGATTCATCACCCAGCTAAATAAAGCACCAAGATGAATATTTTATCCAACAGAATTTATTGGATACTATCGAAGTTCCCACCAAATTGAGGAAATGTGTATGACATAACAACACTGCTCGTTGCTCTCCTCTGTGTGCACACGGAGATTCTTTGTTTCCAGGCCTGATAAGCAAAGGCCAGTCTTTGGTCTTTCCCTTAGTATGAGATTTTTTGGTTCCTAGGCATGCAAATAGGTTTGAGAAGAGGGTGGGGATTGGTGCTGTTTATGGTGTCCCACAGAACTAAAGGGAATACACTGGCCGAGTTTAGACTGGCAGCTTGGCCCGATACAGGCCCACTTTGCAAGCGGATTAAGAGAGCCCATTCACACAGCCACAGCTGCCTGGCGTTGCCATGCCACACTCACCTCATCCTGAAGTGCTTTCATCTCGCTTTAAAAAGGTACCTGGTGAAACCGGTGTCAAGCCATCTGGGTGCGTGTTCATCCCGCTTCCTGGCAGTGTGGACGCAAATAAGCCACACTTCAAGCGGCACCACTAATGTGAACCCGCTAACTCAGCTGCTGCACCCATGCGCCTATGCACCCATGCGCCTACTTGCAGTTTGACAAAACAGACTAAAGTCGCGCACCACCGCCACCAGGGGCCGCCCCACAGTGCGAACGCTCCGTTCCGCCTCCTCCCCGGTATGGTCCCACATCAGTCTATGCAACGGAAAGCCCTGCAACAACTCGGCCCGGGTCTTTTTGCCCTGTTTCCCTTGTGCTTCATTTTGCCAGTCTGTCCTCAGCCACTGACAGTCAAGGCATTTCCTAAGAAAATAGCCCCTACTTCCTCTTCTGCATAACCAACAGGGTTCTGGTGTTGGCACCACTAGAGTTTGCATGTATGTATAAATAATACAGACAGGAAAAGAGAGAGATTATTATAATGGCGTAATTATAAAGGGGTTTTGATGACAACTTTAATATTAGCAAAATACAGTTTCGTAATACATCTGCCAAAGTGAAGAAACTAAGGAAGGATTATTTTAAATCCTGCTGTGTTCAATACTTGTAAAATAAAATAAGCAGAGTTCTTTTCCAGAGAAATATTATAGCAAGTGTTTAAAATGTCCACCAGTTTGTACAAGCCTTTTCTAATGTATCAGATCAGGGTCCGCTGGTAACCATGGCGCAGACTAGGATGCCTGGAATATTTGGCACTGGGAGATGAAAATCCCACCTGACAATCAATACAAGCCAAGTGCTTAGTTGTTCCTTCTTGATTAAGCATCTTATTGATGTTGCACAGCTGACTCTGCCTGTAAAAATCATCTCTGCTTCCAAAGCAATTTATTACTCAGACATGTGATATTTACACATCTTTGGATTTCAAAGATTTAAAATGGCTTTCCAAAATTAAACTCTCTAAATGCCCCATCTATATTTTCTTTAAGTTTAATCCATGCCTTACAGAATTATAACATAGGTAACTTTGAAGTACTCCTATACCAAGGTTATATATCTGTTCCAGTGCTGTTCCTTCATATTTTTCCATTGCTTCCTCTTTAAAACAAACATGAATTTATTTGCCTCTCATAACCCCTTTTCTTTGATTTTTGCCTAGCATTTCAAATTTTAAACAACTACAGTTGGGCCAAAAAGAGAGAGCGATCATTTCAATGATATTCTGTCTGTCTCATCCTTGAGTACCAATAAAAACCTTAACTGTTTAAACCAAACTTTGCTGTCCAGATGGAAAATTCAGCAGGAGTAGGGAAGAGAGAAGATAAAAATACAGTCTGATCCTTAAATAAACATACAAGATAGGACTTTGTTTCTCGTCAAGTTGACGCACCACTCACAATGCTAACAAACCGAAGCTCAGATGCTATTGGAAGCTCGGTCTTGTCAAAGATAATGTTAAACTGTTGCTCCAGAACCACTCAATGAAAATGGACAACAATACACATGTATGCAGTACTGTACAGTTTTGAGGGAGGGAAAGTGGCATGGTATAGCCCATTCTCATCAGATCTCAGAAGCTAAGCAGGGTTGGTATTTGGAAGGGAGACCCCCAAGGAAGACTTTGCAGAGGGTGGCAGTGGCAAACCACCTCAGCTCCTCACTTGCCTGGAAAGCCTCTTGCTGGGGTCACCACTTGATGACACTGACATACATAAATACATACATACATACATACAGTTTTAAAGAGCTTCCCAGAAACCTGTATAAATATAGAAAAGACTGCCAATTCCCATACAAACCTGCCCAGTTACTGCAATCAGTTGACCATCAGTGGCTATTAGACACAAGGTATAGATAGGAGCTCTTGGACTGGGGCAAGTGATGCTGTGTATTCTTGGTGCTTGGGGGGGGGAAACAGTAGGAGGGCTTCTAGTCTCCTGGCCCCACTGATGGACCTCCTGAGGGCACCTGGTCTTTTTAGTCACTGTATGACACAGAGTGTTGGACTGGATGGGCCATTGGCCTGACCCAACACTGGCTTCTCTTACGTTCTTATGTTCTTAATCATCATTCAACTATTATTTATTTATTTACAAAATTTATATCCCACCTTTTTGACCTTACCAGGGCTACCAGGTTGGCTAAGCCAGTGTGGTGTAGTGATTAAATGTGGTGTAGTGGTTAAGAGTGGTGGACTCTAATCTGGAGAACCGGGTTCGATTTCCCACTCCTCCACAAGAAGACAGCTGGGTGACCTTGGGCCTCTCTCAGCCCCACCTACTTCAAAGGGTGTCTGTTGTGGGGAGAGGAACAGAATGTGACTGCAAGTTGCTTTGAGACTCCTTAGGGTATAAAAACCAACTATTCTTCTTCGTCTAAAATATACAATAAAATTACATTATAAAACAATGAAAATACCCCCCAACAAACCTCATTAAAAAAGTTGAGAAACAGAGTTAAAATACATATAAAATACATAAAAAACATTAAAACATAGGTTTAAGAAAGAGGGATCATTGAGGGAATGCCAAACAAAACAAAAAAGTTTTTACTCACTAGATGAAGAAGTGGAGGAGAAGAGATTGGATCTATACCCTGCCCTTCACTACCTGAAGGAGTCTCAGAGCCGCTTACAATCTCCTTCCCCTTCCTCTTCCCCACAACATACACCCTGTGAGGTAGGTGGGGCTGAAAGAACTCTTTTGAGAACTGCTTATGAGAGGACAGCTCTGAAAGAACTTGTGACTGACTCAAGGAAAAGGAGATTGTAAGCCACTCTGAGACTCCTTTGGGTATTGAAGGGCAGGGTATAAACTTAATCTCCTCCTCCTCCTCCTCTTCTTCTTCTCCTTCTTCTTCTTTCCCGACTGAACTCCTTTCCCTCTCTAGGCTCCACCCCCAAATCTCCAGAGTTGTCAGCCCTATTCAGATGGTCAGGCTCTAGAACTGTGTGTTCTATTATCCATAATTGTGTGCAGGGGCGTAGACTTTTGGAAATCCCGGGGGGGCGGGGGCTCCTCAGTGTGCGCACAAAGCATACGTGCTCGCTTGAGCGATATTCTCCCCCCCCCCAGGAAACCACCCCGCCTCCCTGGGCCCTTCCAAGGCCCGCCAGCCACTGCTGCCAGTGCCTCTCTCTCCCCCGCCTGCCCGCCCGCCACCCCTCCCTCTCCAGCAGCGGCGGCCGGGCCTCGGAAGGACCCAGGAAGGTGCGGCAGCAGGCACTCCGTTTTCCCGGGGGTGGCTGAGCCCCCCCCTGGGAAATTTTGGGGGTGGCTCAAGCCCTCAAGCCCCCCCCCCCTGTACTCTACGCCTATGATTGTGTGTCTTCTTGAGTTAAACAGCATTGTCCTGTGGTATACAAACAGCAGTTGAAACTATGGGTGATTCTGCATTGGCTTTTCCCTCCACTGTTTTACCAAACCCACGTTGGAACAGAAATTCCTCTCTGCATTGCATGCCGCTTTCACTTTCTTTGATCATCGGATTTTATAGTACCTTCTGCATGGATTTATGGCCATTCAGAAGTGACTTCGCAGTCAGTATGGCATTGCCCCGGGGTATTTGCATGTGGTTTTGAGCTGCACCTTTGGTAAAGCGATGGAGGGAAAAGCCAATGCAGAATCGCCCTATATTTCAATAACTGTAGTATGTGAAAAAGTAGGCCGTTCACTGCATGGTGTCTTCAGGCTCATGCACTGCCTTAGAGCTTATCCACATGTACATGTGCCACAAACAAAACGCACCCAATTCTAGCCTAGAGATTTCACCTCTAAAGACCCTGGGGAAGAAGCTGAACTCTGAACGGTGCCAGCATGCTAAAGGAACCATGCTAACAAGATTTCAGCAGCACATTCCCCCTCAGAGTTCAAAACCAGAGCAGTGATTTACCAAGGCTGGGATCATAAAATAGGCACCATTGCTGTTAAATTAGAACAGATGAAGGGAGCATGTCGAATATGGAGGATACCGTTCATTCGAAAAGATTATAGTCAGGGATTCCAAATATGTCTTATCCTCAGTCGCCAGCCGCTAGTTGTTTTCCTATTTAGGGTTGCCCGCCAGGCAATGACTACCAGAGTCCATGCCTTTTCCATTGTCGTTCCCCCACTGTGGAATGAGTTCCCTGAGGAAGTGAGGGGCATCACTAGAAATTTTCAGGAGATTCTACAAGGCCATACTATTTGCCAGGATGAATATAGACTGAAGGTATCTTTCAAGAGGGAGGGGGTTTGGGGGATTTTTGCTATGTATGTTTTTAATTTGTTATTCGTAAGCTGCCTTGAGCCACGAGGAAAGGTAGGAAATAAATATTTAAACATATAAATAAATAAAAATAACCAAGGCTGGACTCAGTAGTGTAGATATCGAGAGCTGACTGCTGAGTTTCCAAGCAGTTTCTGTATTTTGTGTTGCACAGTTCCCCTTTCAGTGTTTCCAACAAAAGATGTGTGTGTGTCTCTCTCTGATGACTGCAGAAACTGTTTTCAGCACCATGGCAAGCATTCCTTTACTTACCAGCCCCGGCTAGCCCAATTTCATCAGATCTCGGAAACAAAGCAGGGTTGGCCCTGGTTTGTGTGGGAGATGGGGGGTTGCCAACTTCCAGGTGGTGGCTGGAGACCTCCTGCTATTACAACTGATCTCCAGGTGATAGAGATCAGTTCACCCAGGGAGGATGGCTGCTTTGGAAGTTGGACTCTTGGACATTATGCCCCAAACTCCACCCTCCTCAGGCTCCACTGCCAAAAGTCTCCAGGTATTTCCCAACTCAGAGCTGGCAACCCTAATGGGAGATCACCAAGGTAGCCCAGGGTCTTGAAGCAAAGGTAAGCAATGGCAAACCACCTCTCTTTGTCTATTGCCTTGAAAATCCTCCAGGATTCTAAGTTGGCTGTGACTTGATGGCAACACACACATGCACACACACAGAGATGCCTCCAAACTTGCACAAACCGGTCCTAGAATGCAATATTAAGTTGAACAGGCTAGATACATGCAGGGTACCTTACTTCCAGTATTTCAGAGAGGGTAAACAAAAACTGCATAGCAGTCCTAAATTATAGCTCAGACTGTCCTGATCTTTTCAGAGCTGGGTAGCTAAGCAGGGTCAGCCCTGGCTAGGACTTTGATGGGAAACCACCAAGGAAAGACCCAGGGGCGCTATGCAAAGGAAGGTAATGGCAAACTACCTCTGCCCATCTCTTACCTTGAAAAACCCATGAAGTGCAAATTTGCTGGGCCATCATGGGTTAGTTGCAACTTGGTGGCACACTTTACCTTTTAAAACAAAGACTGTACAAAATTCTGTCCTCACTGACCCAGTCATCTGCAACTCTCTGCCACTGAGTCATAGGAGAAGAAAGGATCAAATTAGCAGCATTTTTGCATGAGGTTTAGTGTCCATTAGATTTGGGGATCCCTTTGGGATGTCAAACGAATGTTAGTATTGATTCTTGGACATCTCCCCGTATGTTCCCATGCCCCAGTTATGTTCCCCTGGAAGCCTTCTTCCGGTGGAGCCCTCTCTTAGGATGGCCAGTATGGTAGGTCACAGGCATTTCCTGCAGTTTGGTGTAGCGGTTAAGTGTGCGGACTCTAATCTGGGAGAACCAGTTTTGATTCCCCACTCCTCCACATGCAGCTGCTGATGTGACCTTGGACCAGTCATAAGTTCTTTCAGGGCTGTTGTCACATGGGCAGTCCTCGAGAGAGCTCTCTCAGCCCCGCCTACCTCACAGGGTGTCTGTTGTGGGGAAAAGAAGGGAAAGGGATTGTAAGCCGCTCTGAGACTCCCTTTAGGTAGTGAAGGGCAGGGTATAAATCCAATCTCCTCCTTCTCCTCCTCTTCCTTCTTCAGGACAGCTCTGTTGTTAGGTGAGCCAAGGCAGTTGCCTCAGGCAGCAGGTTTTTTGAGACCCTGGCAACCCAACCTCCCTTCCTGCCCACCTCTTGTCTGGGAACCACAGCAGTCAACCTTCCTTGCTGTCTCTTCCCGGTGTGGTGGAAGTGGGGAAGAGTGGCAGAATCTAACCTGGAAAACCGGGTTGGATTCCCCACTCCTCCACGTGAAGCCTGCTGGGTGACTTTGGGCCAGTCACAATCCTGTCAGAACTCTCGGCCCCACTTACCTCACAAGGTGCCTGGGAGAGAAGGGAATGTGATTGTAAGCTTCTTTGAGACTCCTTATGGTAGAGAAGGAGGAGGAAGAGAAGAGGAGGAGGAGGAGATTGGATTTATACCCCGCCCTTCATTACCCGAATGAATCTCAGAGCAGCTTACAATTCCCTTCCCCACCCCTCAACAGACCCCCTGTGAGGTAGGTGGGGTTGAGAGAGCTCTTTCAAGAACTGCCCTTGAGAGAACAGCTCTGAAAGAACTTGTGACTGACCCAAGGTCACTCCAGCAGCTGCATGTGGAGAAGTGGGGAATCAAACCCAGTTCTCCCAAATTAGATTCTGCACTCTTAACCACTACACCAAACTGGAGGGGTATAAAGCCCAACTTCCCTTCTTTGTGACCTTTAAAAACAGTGCAGCAGGCAGAACTCTTGCGAGATTCTTCCTTCTTGTGAGAGTTCAGCCCGTCACTTCGATCAGCCAAGCAGCCACAGTGATTCGCATGGCAACCAAAACAGTGGACGATACCTCGCAAGAAGAAGGAATCTCATAAGCATTTGGACAACCTTCTAAGGCACATGATGTAGCTTTGCCACCCTGTTTCTAAACATGGCTGGGGGAGAGATGGAAAAGAGGGTAAGCTGCCTGGCTCCACTTGCAAGCAGTAGAGGTGCCAGTGTGCACAACAGAGTCCCTGCGTTCTCAGTCTATGGAGGGGCAACTGGTGGAAGGAATATCCTGCATTGGGCAGGGGGTTGGACTAGATGACTCTAGAGGTCCCTTCCAACCCTATGATTTTATGAATGAGGAATGGAAGCACCATTTTGTCCTCTGCCTCTGGCCAGCTCCCTCTTGAGCTGATTTTAATGACATAAATAGACCACAGAGTGGGAATGGGCTTGCAGCCTGAGCCACGGTCCTTATTTACATCCTTTGTACTCCAGTTTTCTCCCCAGGGTGGACACAGAGTGGCTTGCCACATCCCCCCATCTCCGTTTTATCCTCACAGCAACCCTGCGAGGTAGGTTAGGCCGAGAGTGTGCAACTGGCCCAGTCACCTAGCAAGCTTCCATGGCAGAGTGAGGATTTGAACTTGGCTCTCCCAAATCCTACTCTGACACTATAACCACTGCACCACGATGCCTATCTTGAACCATTGCTCATGCCAAAACACATCCACTCCCCACCACGTTTGGGGCCTGCATGCGGGCATACGGCACCTGAGCGGGTAGCAACATGCGGCGCAAACACAGAAGGCGACATCGCTGTCCTGTGTTAGAATCAGAGGATCACAGAGCTGGAAGGGGTCAAACAGGCCATCTAGTCCAACCCCCTGGATCAGCCTAGAGCATCCCTGACAAGTGTTTGTCCAGCCACTGCTTCAAGGCTGCCAGTGTAGCTGCCCACTTAGACACCCATGGGCATCCCCGTTCCCGTAGTGCCTGGCACTGGATCTTCACCCCCAAAGACAGAAATGGACTTTCTATTCCGTATCTCTTGCTTTATTGGACAGACACTGGTTGGAGCCATACGTTGTTGGCAGTGCTCCCTCTAAGCTGACTTAGTGTGAGCTAGCTCACAGTTTTTTAAACTCCAGCTCATACATTTTTTGTCTCGGCTCAGGAAGGAGGGCTCCAGAGCAAACTAATTTATGCAGTAGCCAAATCGCTCGCTCACAACTTTAATGTCAGTAGCTCACAAAGCAGAATTTCTGCTCACAAGACTCCACAGCGTCGAGGGAGCATTGTTGGATATTTCACCACTCTAATCATTTGCTCCCTAGATTTTCTCATGCGGACAGAAAAAGGATGAATGAGTACAATAGTACAATCTCCAACAGCATGTGGGTCCTTGGCTGTGAGAAAGTTTGGGGAAGGTGGAGCAGAGCCCTTCCCTGATGGCTGTGACACTTTACACAGCTCTTCTTTCTTTTCCATATTCATGGCTAGTGCTTCATAAGGCTCTTCCCACCCAGTTTTTGGCCCAAATCCATCAATGGTTGATTCTGATCTTTTTCCCAGCAGGAACATGATTTGCACAATATAATCAAACTTGGAGTAAGACTTTTGATTTTAACAAGAAAGGAAGCAAATTTTAAATATAACCAAACTGATGAGTGATTAAGGTTTCGTAAAACAAACTAACAAACAAACAACAAAAAAGATCCCCCCCCCCCAAAAAAAAGCCTGACAGGAAATAGTTACAAATGTATCATGTCTGCATAGTATTTATGTTTCAGAAGAGAGGTTATGAACACACTGCTTAATGCAGAAATATGCCATCATGAAATATTTTGTATGTAATATAATAGGATTGATTTCAAACCCATTAAAATATATTATCCATGTTTATATAATCAAATGCCGAGTGATTGTGGCAAGAGCATTTCTCAACATAGACTTTCTTGTATAAAATAATCCAGTTATTTATAACGGCTCTTTTCTTTTGAATGGATCCTAAGCCTTTAATTTTGTTAAAAACTCCAAAGTACGGTGCACAGGTTCGATGGCCCTGAGGCAGGGACAGTATGAGAGCATCTGCCAGGGCCCTGAGTCCAAAGAAAGCCTACAACCAACCCCTGGAGTGTGGGCCACCCCCTGGGGAAAGAAGCTTGAAGATGCTCCCGCTCCACTGCTTCCCCCTGGCATCCCTCCCAGCTGGAAATGAGAGGTCACTTCAGAGGTCTCAGATACATCAACATATGTTCCTTGCAAAAACTGTAGATAAATTTAACGCTGAGGCTTGTGGGAAGAATGTTTTTTACCTTTTCACTGTAAGCCGAAAAGTTAATGATATTAAGGGTGTGTATATAGAGAGCTTTAAGTATAAAGAAGTTTCCTAGAAGTTCTAGAAGGTTCTAGGTTGTAAGCTGATCAGACAGGCCTCTGGATCACACACTTGCTTCCCCCACTCGGGTGTTAAGCCTTTGGGAATGTTTACTTAGGTCTTCTGGAATTAGGCTCTGTGAATGTGTGTTTTATTATAAAGCCAAACATACAAGCTCATCTACTTCCCTGACCTCAAAATATACTCCTTGACCATCACCACACCTCTAAGGTTAAGCGGAGGGAGGGAAGGTGACATGGCCTAGCCCGGTCTCATCAGATCTTGGAAGCTCAGAAGGGTCTGCGGAGGAAGGCACTGGCAAACCACCTCTGCTTCCCACTTGCCATGAAAGCCTGGTGTTGCCTTGACCGGGATCGCCCAGGCAAGCCCAGTCTCGTCCAGTCATGGAAGTTAAGCAGGGCCGACCCTGACAAGTATTTGGATGGGAGACCTCCAAAGAATACCAGGGCGAGGAGTCCAGAGGCAGGCTATCAAGCCGCCTCTCTGAATGTCCTCCATGTCCCAGTAGGAGTTGCCAGAGGTCACCATGACTTCCAGGCGCATGGACACACACACACAGAAATGCACAAAAAGAAAGAGAAAGCCTAGTGCTAAGGCTGTCATAAATCGGTTGCAACTTGACTGCCTGTTTCAAACTGAAGCTTGGGTGTTGCAACAGTTGCCAGCCTCAAGGTGGAGCGTTGAGTTCTCCCACAATCACATCTGATCTCCAGACTACACAGATCAGTGCCCCAGAGGAAATGGTGGCTCGGTAAGGCAGACTCATTGGTATACCATAGAGTTTAGGGGCAATGGAAGACCTGGAGTGACAACACATCCCTGCTGAGTTCACCCCCAAATCTCCAGCAATTTCTTTAGCCTAAGTTGGTTACCCTGAGTGTTACATATTGGAACGCTCCACTGCATGCAGTTTTGGGGCAAAGCCAGGCTTGCATGATTAAAACTGTTTTTGTTTTAATGGGAGGAGATTTTTAACCCACACATCGCCACACCTACATCCTGCGATGGTACAGTCCAGTAAGTTCTCTCCCCCCCCCCCCCCCCCCCCCCAGTTCTGCTGCAGGTACAATTTACTCCCTCGCTGGTGACTTAAGGGCTGCAGCTTTTCAATTAATTCCTAGCTTTTAAGTACAGTGTGTCATCTCTCTCTCTCTTTTTGTAAGGTGCACATACAGGTAGCACGAAAGAGGCCTGCAGATTCTAATTCTCCAGGCTTGGTGCTATTAAAGTTTATTCTTCTATCCAGAGACACGGCTAATTAAGAAGGCAGAACAGCCACCTCAGTAGTGACTCCTGTAAGCAGACGGCTGTCTTGAAAGAAGAATAAAGCAGGCAGGAGGGGGCGAGGGGAAGGGGGGAGAGAGGAGGGGAAGCGGGATACCTTGTCGTTCACCTCTTGGCCACTAGGGGTACCTTTGTACCATTTTTCATCTCGCAGCGATTTGGAGTTGAAACCTATAATAGGGGAAAACCAAGGTTCTCGGCATTTTTTTTTTCCTTTTAGCGAGCAGTGCATCTAGGATCCAAACAAAAAAAAAAGGATAAAAAAAAAAAACCCTACACACATACAGATACAACCTCCTCTCCAGTCGCCGTGTGCTGTGGAAATCACACAACTGGACATCCAGCAAACGGGATTCATCTGGAGGGCAATTTCAAGTCGAGATAAATCTATTGGATTAGGAGGATTATCTGATTGCAGCTGAAAAGAAGTACCGTTTGATCATTTCTCGTTCTTGCCTGATGGTCGGATTTAAATGGAGGTGGCGGCGGCGGCAGCTCGGTTCGGAGGCGGCGGCGGCTGCTGCTGCTGAATGCCGGATGGGGATTTCTTTTTTTTCGCAGTCTTGGGAAGAGCAGGGGGGAGAAAAAATTATATAAATCAATACAATTTGGAAGTGTCCAGGGGATGATTTAAGAGGCTCGAGGGCTACAGCTGCTTTAAAAAAAAAAGAACGGATAACGCCTGGGATCCCGGTGAATTTCGGCTTTAGCGGTGGACTTGCCTTTTTAATCTTTTTTTTTTTTTTTTGAAGCAGAGTCGTCGTGAACTGGTAAATACTTTGATTCCCCCCCCTCTTTTACCCCTGCCCCCCCCCCTTCCCGGGCGTGTGAGTATATTTCTTTTGCAAGAGTGCTATAGAAAGAGGCACTCGTCGTATTATAGGGAAGGCGGAATCTAAGAAACGGGGGGGGGGGGGGTAGGTAGTTACTGCTTTCTTTTAGAAAGGGAGGGTGGAATGCTGTAGTTTGAAGATCAAGAGCGGCGTGTGTTTGTGGTGGTGGTGGGCTGAAAATAAGACACGGTTTCGCTGATCGGAATATTGGGAGGGTGGCGGGGGGGGGGGGGAATGCACCGCTGCCCGCCGGTCGGAGCTTGTGACTTGCAAAACATTGGCCCTGCGTGTGCGGAGACCGGAGCGGAGGGCGGCTGGCGGGGGCCGTGGGGGGGGGGGGGGTTTGGGGACACCCTCAGTTCTCCCGCAACTTTGCCTTGGTGGAGAGAGAGATGGAGGCGATCGAGTCTCATCCCCCCACCCCCCCACCCCGCGCTGCAAACTGCTTTCGGTGCGATCCCGCTTGCGTCTGAGATGGACTAGAGAGAGGCAGCGGTAGTTGGATGGATGGCGGCGGGGGGGGGGGGGGGGGCTGGACCGGGCTCTGTTGCTGCTGCTGCTGCTCGAGAGAGAGAGAGCTTTCCAGGCGCTTGGGGGGGGGGGGGGCGAGAAGAAAGGCAGCCTGGCGGCTTCATCAATAGACACCCACTTTTGGCTGGCGGGATGAGGAGGAGCGGGGGCGGAGGGGGGGATGTAGAGGCGAGAGGCAGCCCAGCTGGACCTGCGCGGCGGGAAAGCGGGCAGCTCCTGCGGCGCCCGGCCTTCCGCTGTGTTGGTATCCTTGGCGCAGAGGCAGCGAACTTTGCTGCCAGCAAAACCGCGGCCGCAGCCGGGCGGGGATGGAACGGAGGCGCTTCACGGCAGTGCCCGTCGCTATAAGGCGCGCGCGCCCCTTGTGTGTGCATGCATGCATACATTGACGCATGCCATGCATGCACGGATCACCATCCTTTGGGATCCCTCCCTTGGCCTGGAGGAGGGGGGGGGTTCACACAATGCTGGGAGAGGGGCACGGCAGTGTTTGCTCTCGACCCCCAAGTGCAATTCGAGGCTTCCTTCTAAATCCCCCCCCCCCCCCCCCAAATGAATGGTTGCCATTCACTTCTGCCGGGGCGTGCGTGCCCGTGTGCGAAGAACTGCTCGCTGCCTGTTCCCTTCTCTGGCCCGGTTTGCCCCAGCTCTTGGGCACCGGCTCCGCCCCCCCCCCCCCCAGAGCCCGCCCCTTCATCTGCATAGGCTCGTCCTGGGTTCTTTCCCTTGGTCATGGTGAGACGCCGCGAAGTGGCATTTCTATCCAGGGGGGAGGTTTGATTCCCCACCCCCGGCCCGGCCCGGCCCGGCCCGTTCCGTTTTCCGGGCACGGCGGTTGCTCAGCCTTGTCTCCTTGATGCATCAGCCCAATGCCTTCCTTCGAAATCCCATGTAATGCTCCATGGGGTGTGTGTGTGTGTGTAGGGGGATAATATCGCAGTACTCCGTGCCAATGTAGTGGAAAGATAATGGAGGGGGGGGGGGTTGCTCTTAAGTATACATAGGCCGTTGTGTGAGAATAGATGGGGGATGGTTGAAAGGTTGGGGAAAGGTTGAAAGGAAGGGGAAACTGCTCAGAGGTTATATGCAGGTGAGGAGAAGATAATGCTTGGCAGAATAATTAGGAGGGAAGAACCGAAATAGACTTCCAAAAAGCCAAGGGAAGGAGCAACAGGTCAAAAAGACCCAGAAGGGATGCCTAAAAAATCCTGCCAACTAGAGGAGTGGGACTTCTGGGGCCAGCACCTGAAATCCCAGTTGTGGTGATGATTCTGGACTTTTGATCTCCATGCCTCTCGGTTATAAGACTGGCCTAAAAGTCATGAGTTCAGAATGGGTTTTGCCATCTTTTTAGTGATTCTAAAAGATGGTTTTCTTGCAAATCAGTAAAGTCTTTGGGGATTTCAGTTATATATGAGGGGGGGCAATCTAATACTCAGGCTGTGTACTGACATGGAAGCATGTCCCTTTGAATGCAGTGCTGAGTAAAGATTGATAAGATTGGGCTGTAAAGCTGTAATTTTATGTGTGCCTGCTTGGAAGCAAGTCCCATTTAAATCTGTAGCAGTTACTTCTGAGAAAGCATGCTTAGGATGGGGCTACACAGCTACTGAGCTTCCATGCTTATAAATCCAACCTTTAGATGCTTCATTTCAAATTCTTGGAGGAAAAGAAACAAGCCTCTATAAGCATGTGTCTTAGTACCTTGTCTCACATATTTGCATTTTAGATTACTAGGGCTCTGATGTGTTTCGTTATAAACAGGGTGATGGAAACTTTCTTTGTAAAAGTGCGTTATTTTACATTGGTAACCTAAGTAAGTGCTTAATCCTGTTTCTCTCTCTCTTTTCATGGGTGATTGTACTAGAACCTCATCTTTGCTTCGCTGAAGGGAAATCAATTTTTAGAAGGTTTAATTAAAATTAGTCAGATTGCTTAATATTAATTGACTTTTAATTAAAAGCTAGAAGTTACCTTAGAATCTGGAGGGAAGGGCATTATCTCACATCATTTTAAGGGTGCATATGGTTGTAGAGCAATTAAGTTAAAAATGATTTATTCAAACAGTTCATTTTTTTAAAAAAGACTATGGAATTCTTCCAGCTTCAGGGAACATTGTCTTAATAAACCGCCACTAACCCCTTTCAGACCTTTTTTATGTGGGGGGGGGGGGGAGATTCCAACATTTTTTAAATTAAAAAACCTGGCTTACATGAGAGTCTTGGCTTTAAAAATGCATTCAGTGTCACAAATCCTTATTTGCTCCGTGTAATGCGTGTCACTGTCAAACAAGGAGCTTTAACCTCTTTTGAGATCATTCATGGTGCTGAGAGGAAACCCTTGTCTATTGCATCGAGCGAATGTTTTCGAAGGGAATGACATTCTGTTGGGGGGAATTTTTTTTTTTTTTTTTGCATTTATACAGCTGCCTGCTCCCGGTAAACAAACGCAGGTAATTCACACTAGAAAACATTTATTTGTGAACAGATTGTGAACCACATTTCAAGCCCTTTGAACATCTGGCTGCTTGATAATTGTAGCTAGATGGGTCAATAGTACATAATGTTAGACTTAGATTGTGGAGATGTGGGATCCAATCTCGGCTGGGCCATGGATTTCCTGGGTTTTCTTGAGATAGCTGTAAGCACTTGGGCTGCCTTGACGACTGGATGTCAAGGCAACTGAATGTTTTATTTTGAAGCTGGAAGAACAGAACCGTCCTGAGATCTGATCAAATTCAAAGGCCCGCCACCCATTCTCATGTACGGAGTTATATTCATGTCACAGAACTCAACCTAATCTTTATTCACAAATCTGTTCTATTCTTGCTTGAAACACACTGCAGAACCATTTCTTATGATTGTACATAGTATTAGGATATACCACTAGTTTCTCTTGTGTCTGGTGGGTAACGTGAACAAAAAGGAGTGGCCATTTATTTATTTATCTATTTGCATTATTTATAGTCCGTCCTCACTTGGACTAAAGGAGTGAGTCGATATGATCAACAGATGGGGCATTCAATAAACAATGCAACAGGACTAGGGTTGTAGAACCAACCAGAAGTCTCAAAACAGAACTGAAGCAAAGCAGAAGTATTCACATTAAAAATGCAGAATTCCATAGCAGGACCCTAGTTCCGAGAAGGTATACGCAGAACTATGGACAAAGTCTATCATGATTTCCCCAAGTAACTTTGTGAATCATTTAGTGTAGTGCCAGTCTATTGCCAGTGTAGAAAAGCTCTCTTGAATAATGCAGTTTTGCATAGTTTGTGGAAAGCCAGGAGAGTGGGTGCCTTCCTGACCTCCTCGTGCAGGCCGCTCCACAAGGTGGGGGCCACAGTGGAGAAGGCACGTGTACGGGAAGTTGTTGATTTTGCCCAGTTGCAGGTTGGCACCCACAGAAGACCCTACTCCAATGAGCGAAGCTGCGGAGTAGTCACAATAGGCAGGAGGATAGACCCTCCCCACACCTCCATTCTCTCCCCTCCCCGACAAGTTCCCCCACCCCCGAAACTGGTTTTCTTTTGCTGTTAGATCCTGTTGGGGTGGTTGTGCTGGTGGCAAGAACTGAGGAAATAAATATGAGTTAAGTCTGTTGCTTCTCCCTTGCAAATGGCCTCCATTCCCAGATTACCATGGCGAAGGAAGCACTGGATCTCGGTCTCTGAAAGCAGTCAGCAGCTGCACTTCCGTTTGGTGCCAGTAGGGGTGCTCAACGCTCACAGTCATTAGCCCAAGGACATCTTTTCTCTCCAGCACACCGAATGATAGTAACTGCTGTTACGTAAAAAGTGGAGACGACAAGATTCACTGGAAAAGATGACAACGTTGGGAAAAGTTGAAGGCAGTAAGAAAACGGGAAGACCCCAAAGGGGAAGCCTGCGTGCGGGGAGAGCGGCCTATAAATTTGATAAAGAAATAAACAAACGTGAGACAGATTGACTCAATAAAGGAAGTCACGGCTTTCACTTTGCAAGAACTGAGCAAGGTGGTTAACAATAGTTGGTTCATACATTCATGGTGGTGGAAAAGGGGGGTCAAGTCGCAGCTGGCTTATAGCAACCCCATAGGGTTTTCAAGGCAAGAGATGGTCAGAGGTAGTTTGCCCTTGCCTGCCTTTGCGCAATGACCCGGTCTTCCTTGGTGGTCTCCCATCAAATACTAACCAGGGCTGACCCTGCTTAGCTTCCGAGATCTGGCAAGATTGGGCTAGCCTGGGCCATCCAGGTCAGGGCCATACTTTCATAGGATTGCCATAATTCGGAAGCAGGTTGACGACACATAATGCACACAAGAAGTTGCCTTCTTGCAAGTAAGGCAATGCTCTGTCTGGCTACAGCTCTCCATAACCTCAAGCAGAGAGAGATCATTTGAAATGCTGGCAGCCAGAGAGCCTTGAATAGGAGATGCCAGGGATTGAGCTGGGGACCTTTTCCATGCAAAGCAGGTGCTCTACCCTGGCCTCTGTTTGATTCAGGTAGCACCAGCAAGTGCCACAGAAAAGAGAGTGATGAATTCCACACACACACATTTATGGAGCCAGCTTGCAGAGGCAAAAGGCAAACAAATTAGAAACACGGCGTTTAACACAGACGCGTTATGCTTATCCTTATCTGAAGGCCTTAATGCAGAGGTCTCCAAGCTTGCAAGCAAGCAGTAGGTCACCAGCTGATATAGAATAGCTCATAAAACCCCTCAAAGACCCAGGAAAAGATCGTGAAAAGATTTGCTCTAGGCTTTTTTTTTTCTCTTTTAGTAAAAAAAGAGAGAAGCTTTTATTTCATAAGAATTTTCTCTGTGCTGTTGAGCTGATAGCTTCATTTCTAGTGCTCCTTTTAGTCCATGTTCTGTTTCTAGGGCAGAAGATAACTCGGTAACATGCCAGGGGGAGGGACACTAGCTCACAATATTTTTTTCATTACTCAGAAGTAGCTCTTTTCGAAGAAAAGTTTGGTGACACTTTCCTTAATGCCACTCCGGGTGTCACTGCAATGGATTTTACCTACTCTGTTTTGTTTCCTTAACTTTTTAAGATAACGATTTCTATAGCTAATATGGCATGCAATATGGAAGGTTGCATTTTTAATTCTGATGTCTAGTCCCCGGATACATGACTAAGAGAGTTTTATTTATTTATTTTAATATTTATTTCTTCATATTTATAGCCCACCCTTCTCGCAAGTGGGCACAGGGCGGGTAACAGCATTTTGTCAACACAATATAAACAACATTTCATTAATACAATAAACAAAATATCAAGACACTGCCATATACATTAAAATGGTGGTCACCCTCTAAGCTGTGGAGTCTTGTGAGCAAAAATTCTACTTTGTGAGCTACTGGCATTAAAGTTGTGAGTGAGCGACTTGGCTACTACATAAATTAGTTTGTTCTGAAACCATCCTTTCTGAGCTAAGACAAAAATGTGTGAGCCAGAGGCTAAAAAACTGGGAGCTAGCTCACACTAACTCAGCTTAGAAGGAACACTGGTCACAGCTCTACAGTAGAAAAAGTAACAGTTGCAAGAGGTCTTGGCCCATGGTAAGATGTCAGTAATGACCAGCAGTTGTTAATGGGTGACAAGAACCTTAGGGAGGCCATAGATTGGCCATGCATTGGCCATACATTGGATGTCCGCTGCCTCAGCCAAAGGCCTGGTGGAACAGCTCAGTCTTACAGCTCAGTCTTACAATATTATGCAAGGAGTGGAGAGAGTTGTCAAAGAGACCTTTTTCTTCCTCTCCCAAAATACTAGAACTCGAGGGCATCCAGTGAAACTGATGGGCAGTAGACTTAAGATGAACAAAAGGAAATACTTCTTTACCCAGCAAGTGCATAAAATGTGGAATTCGGCTGCCAGAGGATGTAGTAATGGCCACAGGCATAGTCAGGTTTAAAAGGGGATTAGAGAGTTCCATGGAGGATGGGTCTATCAGTGGCTACTAGCCATGGTGACTGAGAGCATGGGAGAGAATGCCTCTTCTAACATGGTGCTTGCCACTTATATTTTTAATTTTTTAAAGTGTAACTCCAATAATCAGGGACACTTTTTAAACTGATTAAAAATTTTCATGAGTAAATTGGCTGGATTAGCTAAACATTACAGCTGAAATTGAAACGATCAGCTGAATTTTATCCCCATTCCTCTGATACTGAGACTCAAAAGAGCTGGTTCGCATAATGCATGCATATAATTTATCCCCACTTTGAATACTCAAGAGCCGATGATTGAATGCATCAACTGGTTTCATTTACAAGTATCGCATTTGAACTGAGTCAAACAGAAGTCTCACTTGTGGCATTCGATCTGGGCCGATGTGTTCTCCATCTTTAGAAGTGTGTGTTGGCTGTCATGACAGTAGTAAGCAAATATAAGGGCTAACTTGCTTTTGTTAAAGCTCTAGTAAAACTGACAGATGTTGAGCAAAGTATGTCCTCTGTTAATTTGCAGCATAACTCTGGTCTTGCAAAGAAACTCATTTTGAACGGTGTGCTGAGATTCTGCAAGGCATATTGAGGTCCAGATTTCGCAAGGCATATTGAAGTCCAAATACAGTTTGCAGTATCTTCATCCATCTGAAGAAGTCGGCTGTTGAGCACCCCTATAAGCCATTTAGTCTTAGTGAGTTACAGCACAATCCTATGCAGAGGTACACCACTGATTTGCAATAGAGCGAAGTAAGTATATATATAAAATGCACCATTTCTTAAGTCTAGAATACTATGTCCTTGTTTCTCCCACCCACACAGATGCTTTCTCAGCTATTTTGACAGTTTGGTGTAGTGGTTAGGAGCATGGACTCTAATTTGGGAGAACTGGGTATTCCCCACTCCTCCACATGCAGCTGCTGTTGTGACCTTGGGTCAGTCATTAGTTCTTTCAGAGCTGTTCTCTCATGAGCAGTTCTTGAAAGAGCTCTCTCAGTCCCACCTACCTCACAGGGTGTCTGTTGTTTATTTATTTCTTCGATTTATACCCTGCCCTCCCCGCGAACAGGCTGTTGTGGGAAGGGGAAGGGAAAGGAGACTGTAAGCTGCTCTGAGACTCCTTCAAGTAGTGAAGGGCAGGGTATAAACCCAATCTCTTCCTCCTCCTCCTCTTCTTCCTCAAATACAGATGACATTTTTGTTTTGAGGTCCCAGGGTATCACATTTGAATTGAGCCATTTTCTCCAGGGGAACTGATCTCTGTCGCCAGGACCTCAAATCCCAGGAGATCTCCAGCCCCCACCTGGAGGTTAGCAACACATATAGTCACTGGCTTATCAGCCGGGACAGGAAAGGGGCCCCATTTGACCACCATATATGGCAGGAGAAGGAGAATTGGGGAAGACGGAGAAACAAACGGCAGATGTAAGAGATAGTCGTAGTTTAAAACTGGGAAAAACAAGGTTGGATTTCCTTATTCAAAGTCAGTATGCTTGATCTCTGAATAATGGACGGTGCTTTTGCTGCTGTGATCCATTTGGCTGGTTTGTCAGATGCCCTATTGATAGGCTTTCGTTGGACGCACAAAAAGGAAAACTCTCTGCTGAATGCTTTCACTGGGCAGACAAAAAGAAAACTGTTTAATACCGAATAAAGCAGGGAATGGTGAGTCACTGAAACTACAATAATATTTAATCATGGATTTGCTGTGAGTGAAGGATCTATTCTGTTTTTAGAGGGGAAAAGAAGACGAAGCCATGCAAATACAGTTTAATCTTTCCTAGTAAACAGCATCATGTCCTATTGTTTAGTACTTTAACCAATTCATATGACGATCCAGTATTGTCAGAATTCATGCTGAAGGAAAGGATTAGGTATTAAAGAAGGAGTTCTATAAAAGCCTTAAATCAAACCAACATGCTGCTTACTCTGGCATGGGTGTGCTACAGAAACAAATGGGTTCCAATCGGGTGGGTGGGAGAAAGATGTATAATTTAATTAGGATTCGCCGGCAGCTTGCTGGAAAAAAGAGAAGGAAAAGAAGCTATTCAAAAGGAGAAGACCTGATCCAGCTAAGGAGATGTGCATTCAGAAAAAGGCTTGTTATGTTAGTTGCTGGATGAGGAAGCGTCACAGATGCAGCTAGGAGAGCACTGAGTAAGGGTGCAGTTTATCCTGTACCAGGTTGTCGCATTTATAGGTCTGTCAATTTCTATGAACCAAAGAGGTGGACCCTGCAGATCTGTTCCACTAGCACGAGTACTTCCCCCTGGAGGCAGGAGTCTTCTGACATGAGACCTGTGCATGCGAACCTTAGGCAAAGTGGCTTTCCAAGCCCCTCGACTCAGGGAATGGATCTTTCTCTGCAGGAATGTCTACGCATAGCAGAACAGATACACGGGACCCAGCCCTATGATGACTAAATGGATCCCCCATGCTCGGAGGCAGTGTTCTTCTGTGTGTTATCAGTGGAGGGGGTCAACTATGAGGTCTTGACCAATACGCTCTCTAAGCTGTGGAGTCTTGTGAGCAAAAATCATACTTTGTGAGCTACTGGCATTAAAGTTGTGAGCGAGCAATTTAGCTACTGCATAAATTAGTTTGCTCTGGAGCTATCCTTCCTGAGCTAAGACAAAAATGTGTGAGCTGGAAGCTAAAAACTGTGAGCTGGCTCACACTAACTCAGCTTAGAGGGAACACTGGTCTTTACCTCAGTGCCTTAGATCTTCCAGGAGATCTGGTTGACCACTGTGTGAAACCGGACTCTGAATTAGGTGGATCATTGGTCTGGTCCACCATGGCTGCTCTTACACATTCAGCTGCATCATATTCCATCTACATCCCAGTGCAGCTTGGTACATGTTCACGGCTTTTTTTTTGGTGCAGCTAGAAAGTTGTCACATGCTCTGCATTTTGCATCTGCCTTTGAAGATCTGTGTGGTTCCCCAATATACTCTGCTTTTCATAATTATCAGCTCAATAATGCTATTCTGTGCACCTCATCTTCAGCCAGGATGGGGGGGGGGGGTCTGTGGAGCTAACCACATGGTTCCAGTTTTTAGGCCACTTCTATAAGAGAGAAGTCTGTGTGTGTGTGTGTGTGTGTAAAGTGCAGTCAAGTTGTGGCTGACTTACAGAGACCTTGTAGATTTTTGAAGGCAAGAGACGAGTAGAGCTGTTTTTCCATTGCCTTCCTCCGCATAGCAATCCTGTAATTTCTTGGTGGTCTCCCATCCAAGTACTAACCAGGGCTGACCCTGCTTAGCTTCTGAGATCTGACGAGATCAGGTTAGCCTGGACCACCCTGGTCAGGAAAAGAAAGAGTAATAGAGGCCCCAGTATATTTCACCTTCCCTCATCTTCCTCTGCAAAATCACAATGAAGGCTCCCAGTTACTATCCTCTTTCCAACTGCAACAGTATTTGTCTGTTGGCATTTTGATGTAGACATTAATATAGGCTGTCTTTGGGAGGTGCTTCATATGGGACAAGCCAGACTTTCAAGTACCAGGACCCCCATGTCACGTAAGTTATGTAGCCTATTTTAGTCGGATCTTGGCAGATCTCAGAAATTAAGCAGGGTCAGCCCTGGCTAGTATTTGGATGGGACAGCTCCATGGAATTCCAGGGTCATGACACAGAGGCAGGCAATGGCAAACCATTTTGAATATCTCTTGCCTTGAAAACCCTACGGGGTTGTCACAAGTCAGCTGTGACGTGATGGCACTTTCCACCACCACCAGCATCTTGCATGGAGCCTGGAAAGTAAGTCTGGTGCTTCTGACATTGATCTTTACGTGATCTGGCATTGGTCAACAGCTTGGCTGTTGGGTTCTAGAGCTGCTGAAATTTCCAGACCCTCTTCCAAAGCATCTTCGTCTAGTCTGAGGGCACTTTCATGGTAGTCTGATCTAGACATTAAATGCAGGGCGATTTTTACAGTGGCAATTGTGTTGAACTTGAGTCGCTTTGATTTCAGTGTGTTTTTAAAAAATGATTGTGAGACTCAGACTTCAGTCTGTGGCTGAGCTGAGATTTGAATCTAGCATTTCTAAACTCCATATTAAATTGCACGGGATTGTGGGAGGTCAAAGCCAGGCCTGCAAAACCTCAGATCATGGTGTGCAATCCTGGTTCCGATAGAAGTGTAAACCAGTCAGTTAAGACACAAGGCAAACTGGTGGTGGAAAGTGCCATTAAGTCATGGCGATCCTGTAGAGTTTTCAAGGCAAGAGACAAACAGAGGTGGTTTGCCATTGCCTGCCTCTACTTCCTTGGTGGTCTCCCATTTAACCATCAACCAGGTCTGACCCTGTTTAGCTTCTGAGATCTGATGAGACTGGGCTAGCCTGGGCCATTCAGGTCAGGTTCGCGCTAAATGAGAAGTCTCTAATTCACTCTAAGTGCAAGTAGGGGATAAAGGGCTATAGGAACACAGGGCTGTGTTCATTCCCATACTGTTGTACCACGGCTTGACAAACAGTGTGGTGTAATGGTTAGAGTGTCAGACAAGGACTTGAGAGACCAGAATTCAAATTGCTGCTGGGACATAAAGCTCCTTGGATGACTTTTGGCCAGTCATTCTCATCCAAAGCACCCTTGTGGGGTTCCTCTTGAGGGCAAAATGGAGGACATCATGTTGGCCATCCTGAGCTCCTTGGAAGACAGACAGGATAAGGGATAACTTGGCAGGAGATGTGAACTGAGTTAAATGATGAGCCAAAGCGGTTGAGAGTCTTGTGGCTTTTATATTGCTGAGATATATCAGTTATATATGGTCTGCGCAAGAATAAATGCATTCCTGTAGCTCACCTATTGGTAATGTCCAGTTTTGGGTGGTGGGGGGGGGGGGGGGGGGAGAAACTCAACAGCAAACCCAGCCTTTATTATTCAGTTTATATTAAAGCTGTATTTTTCCAAACCTGTAATCAAAGAATGACTTGAATCCAGCTCCTGCAGCTGTCTGACTCACTAAGCATTTAAGCTCTGAGCTTTTCTTTTGCCAATTCTATGTGGGAGAGTAGAGGTCTCTCTCTGATGCAACTCCAGCCAGCACGCTTGAAACAACCAAATAAAGAATAACGCGAGAATCACTGGAATAAGCCACCGGAAAAAGGAAATCACAGTGAAAGCTTACTGTCGTTGATAAATGCAAATTATACAAAACCTTTCTGTGTAATGATTATTAATACTTATACAATACTAAGACTGAAGGTTCCAGTGCAAATTTGTAAAGACATTCAGACCAATATCTGGCGACTTGTCATAGTAAAGTGCAAAAAAGCGCAATTCTGTCATTCAGTTCAAATGCACTGTTTTCAGAGGAAATGTAGAAATTCCATGTGAATCCAGCTGATGGAGGGCTAGGTTGTGAAAACCCCGTTTCAGCTCCAAAACTATGACAGTGGTCCTTTACACACTTGGATCTCATCCCTGGTTTTGTCAGAGTTCAACTTGCAACACAATACACAATACATTGCAACATTTATCCCTGGTTATAACAGCATCCGTTTATTCCGGGACAAGTGTGGGGCAACACCGGGGTGACTTCAGTGTAATGTGGAAACAAAAAATACCCCGAGATAATTACAGGGGTGAACTCGTGTGTCATGTAGAATGTAAGTTCGGGGATAGGGCTGAACCAGGATTTAAGGTCTAGTGCGGAAAGGACCAATGACGTAAATATTAGTATTCAAGTATTTTTTATAAGAAACAAAAGAGTTAATATTTACATACTTACATTCAAAGTTTACTCCATTGGTTTCAAAAAGGAGTGGTACAAGTCTGCCAGTGCAATGTGATTAAAGGGTCAAGCACACATTAGCAAAATTTATACAGAATCACATACACACTGCAGCTGAAAACAATGAATGCTTAAAGTATATATACCATTTAAAGCGTATGTTCCATTTAAAGTTTTCACAAGCTAGCCCTCCATTAGATGGATTCACATGGAATTTCTACATTTCCTCTGAAAACAGTACATTCGAACTGAATGATGGAATAACGCTTTTTGTACTTTACTATGCTTGGTTGCCAGATATTGAATGTCTTTACAAATCTGTATTGGAATCTTCAGTATGGGTATTAATAATCATTACACAAAAAAGTTTTTGTATTTATCATCTACAATAAGATATGAATTTATAATTAGTAAGCTTTCACTGTAGTTTTCTGTTTTGGTTCTTTAAACAACCAGCGGGCTCCATAGATTGCAGGCAGCAACTAACAGCCAGGGCAGCTGGGCCAGGCACCGCCATCTTGCGGAGTCCCTCCAGCTGAGTTCTTCTGACCCTAGAAGGAACATCAGCAACCACTTCAAATGAATCCCCCCCACACACTTCTGTCTTGTAGGTGAGATGGATTAGCATTCAAGTTATCTAGCAACCGTAATATATTCCTCCCCAATCAAGCCACCTGACAGGTCCCAGACAGTAGAATAAGCCAAAAGGAAAATATCAAACAGCTAAAACTAATGCAACGCTGGTACCTCTGGCAGGGATATGAGCTTGTGTGAAAGAAGACAAGAGCTACTGTGGCCTAGTGGTTAGACGATCAGGGCGTAGCGAGATGAGATGGTGTCCCAGAGTCCAACCTGGAGGTGGTGGTGCCATTTTAGAGCCTTACAGGGGTGAATGAAAAATCGCGTGAGGAGGAACCAATCCTGATCGTCCCCACAGGGCCGCGAGACCAGGTGTTCGTGTTCCTTCCCATTGCCTTTTCAAGTGCTGCGATGGCTGGGGAGAGGGCCTGGCTGTTTTGGCACTTCGAAAAGACAGTGTGGGGCAGGGGCAAAGAGTATCTCGCCATGCTACACTTCAGCCTTGTGGCATTTTAAAACCACCCCTGCTAGACTCTGAAGTGACCAACAACAACAACCAGAACTGTGAAACAAATATCAAAATAGTTAAAATACCATCCTCCATATTGTTCTCTTTTATATAAGTAATCCAATTACAAATTATGTAAACAAGTGACTGTTCACGACATATTCCAAACTGTAACTGTATAAACTTGAACAGATGATAATAACTCTGGAGTAGTGAGCAAAGGTAGGAGTAGGATTTACCTGTAGAAAAAACCAGTCAAGGTTTGCTCACTACCCCAGAGTGGTTATCCTCTGTTCAAGCTATTTTGATATCTGCTTCAAGATTCTGGTTGTTGTCGTTGGCTTTCTACTGTGTAACTCATTTTTGTGCTACTGTTGCAGACTCTGAAGTGGCAGCAGCATCTCCAGGCTGGACTCAACTGGGTTCTGTCACATCTAGTTGTGCCTCCCGATTAGGATCTAGGTGCTTGGGGGGGGGGGCAACAGTGGGAGGGCTTCTAGTGTCCTGGCCCCACTGCTGGACCTCCTGATGGCACCTGGTGTTTTTGGCCACTGTGTGACCCAGAGTGTTGGACTGGATGGGCCATTGGCCTGGTTCAACATTGGCTTCTCTCATGTTCTCTTATGTTTAGGAGACCTGGTTTCAGACCTCCACTCTGCCCTGAAGCATGCTGGGTGACCTTGAACCAGCCAATCTCTCTCAACTTGCTAACCTATCTCACAAGGCTGTTGGGAGTATAACTCAGAGGAGGGAAGACCATAGGCTTGTCAGTTCCAGGTTGGGAAATTCCTGGAGATTATAGGGAAAGGCAGATTTTGGGGAGGGGAGAGACCTCGTTATGTTATAATGCCATAGAGTCCACCCTCCAAAGCAGCCATTTTTTTCATAGGGGAACTGATCTCTGCAGTCTGGAGACCAGATGCAATTCCAGTTGATCTCCAGCGTCCCCCCCCCCCTCCAGGAGGCTGGCAGCCTTAGAATGATGTGTGTCACCCTAATCTCCTAAGAGGAAGGGTGAAATGAAAAACAGATATACTAAATAAATAAAATAAATCCAGCCACTCATCTGATTTCAGTTCTAAACCATTGCCTACAGGTGACCAGGCATGGATGCTTTATAAACGTTGATTGTTCCAGGCAAACACATTGACTGACTTAGTTACATCTTGGCAGAGGAACTGGTAACTTTTTAGATTTGTTTACAACGCTGGAAAAGGCCAGGTGGGATGAAAGCTGAGATGCACAATTTGAACAACTATAACAGTCATATTGCACATTCCAAGAGGTTGAAGTGTTTCGTACATTATGACAGTAATCTTCACAACTGCCTTGCAAGGTAGGCCATCATTATTCTCACTTTGCAAGGGGTGGGTGGGAAGATAATGGGCTGCCTAAGGGCATTATTAGAGACTTCTAAAATCACTGTTATAGCCATTACACTACATGAATGATCAGTTCAGGGTAAAAAAATGCCATTTCTTTGCTTTTATCAGTTCACCAGCCACCTCAGAACACCTATGTAAACAGTCCCCAAAGCCCTCAAAGTACCCACAAAGAGCCATATCACTAATCTCATTTTCTGTAAGCATTGCAAAGTATAGGAATAATGAAGGACGTCTGAGATTATTCTGGTTGGAGCTCTGAAACATCTTTGATGACCCAAAACCAAAATGAACTAGAAACTAACGTTGCCACTTGGAAAATAAGATCAAAACACAAAATCAGAAGGAAACAGTAAATTATTGTTGATGTTTTTGTAGAAAAGCTTTGGGGGGATATTTTTTGAATTCATTTCTCTTTTCAATAACAAATACAGTCTTTGCTGTACCTGTTTCTATTTTCACGTGGTAGAAGAAAAATCCCCTGTCTACAGGTGCAACATTTTACCACTGTCATCATGGCAGCTTTATAGATCAGAAATGTGTCAGCATGTTAGCTTTGGCTGTAATGCTTTTTTTTTTTTTTTGCACAAAACCTTCTGGGTCTCTCAGGCACTTTCTCATCCTGAAAACTCATAAAAACGTTCAGAGCTCTCACATTTATTATTTAATTTTCTTTCCAAATACCGCATCCGGGATGTCTGGAAAGAGATGCATTTATATCAATGCAAAGCTAGAAATGACAGTCAAGTGTGAATGGGACTAATGAGTTTTAATAATACTCTGTTGCAGACAGCTAAAAGGAAGTTTTAATTAAGAAAAAGAAGCGAAGCTTGAAATTCATTTTTCGGGGCGCACATGTGAGTTAAAAAGAGCAAGAGTCCAGTAGCGACTTAAAGACTAACAAAATTTGTGGCAGGGTAGGAGTTTTCGTGAGTCACTGCTCACTTCTTTGGAGGCAGCTAAGATGGGTTGCGGTCACACACACAAAATAAAGCAGGGGGGAAGAGAGGCTATTTGCTCCAGTGGAAGTTGACCTGCAGTTCCGTGATCGCACAGTCTTTTGAAGCTGCAGGCACAGCCCGCCACTGCATGATCAGACACAACCGTGGGTGAGTTGGTGGGGGGAGGGCTTGCCATTTGTCTCCAGTGCAGTTAAACGAGGGATCAATGATTCACACCTCAGCCCTGAGGGCTCCCTATGGAGTGTACGATGATGCGCATATAAAGAAGGGCAAAAACCAATGGCACAGAGTCGGGATGGGCTAATCAGACCATCCTGATGCTATGAGGGCATGCTGGAGCAATCAGACAGGGGAAAGTCTGCCTGTGGCCCATAGCAACCTGTTTGCTACCAGACTTTCCAAGGTGTTTTTTAAATCCACTTGTGCGGTGGAGCAAAACGGGTTGCAAACAGCTGCGGGGTGCTTCCCAGATGTTGCTGTCTGATCACACTCCTTTAATCTGCCTGGCATTTGCACCAACCATAGTTTGATTCTTGGAGGCATTTGATTAATTTCAGTTCTTCTGCCTACCAGTAGTTTTAAATTATTGATTTTAAACTGATGTTTTTAATGAATTTTGTTGTTTACATTGTAAGCCGCCTTGAGTTCCTGCAAGGTCGAAGGGCAGCTAATAAATATTTTAAATAAATAATTGGCACTTAGGGATCACTTTGGAATATCAAAGTGCATCACATAATCTTGTAATTTTTTACAAAAACCTGGTAAGGTGGACCAGTCAGCTCCATACTGCAGGGGGAGGGGAGTGCTAGGCGGAGAGACTGCCACCTAGTAAGTCCATGGTGTAGGCAATATTTGAGCTGGGGAGTTCTTGATTCTTGGTTCATCCTTTTAGCAGTGACATCCTCTTAGCAATAGCGTGCCTGATTTGGTGAACCTTCATATCTGGGGGAATCCATCTGCATATGCGGAAGTGTCTTGGTCTCAGGGGCTTCCTCCTGCTTTTCCAGGGAGAAGGCTTCTCCACATGGATGAAACAACATGTGCATAACTGGTCCCTGTATCAAAGTGAAGGAGGATGCTCTGCTAAGACCTGATGTCCACATGTGTGTTCACTGCTTTACATCTCTGGTTCTGCCAGATGGACTGCCAAGTCTGACCTGAAGTGGTGAGAGGGAGCACATGTATTTTTTTCAGTCTTCTTCTTTCTCCACCTCCTCCTGTTCTTCTTCTTCTTCCTCTTCCTCCTCCACCTCCTCCTCCTGTTCTTCTTTCTTCTTCTTTCTTCTTTTTCTTTCTTCTTCTTCTGCTTCTTTTTCTTCCCTGCTCTCCGCCACTAATGTAGAGCTCAGAGCAGTTTCCAACATATAATAAATGGAACATATATAAGATTAAAACATATTGATTAAAGACAATTCCAGTAATACAGTTCTCAAGATGGCCCATACAATTTCTGTATTGCTGCTAGGCCTGCAAGCCTCCAGGTGGGGCCTGGGGATCTCCTGCTTTTACAACGGATCTCCAGCTGACCGAGATCAGCTCCCCTGGAGAAAATGGCTGCTTTGGAGAGTGGACTCTATGGCATTGCACCCTGCTGAGGCCCCTCCCCTCCCCTCCCCAAACCCCGCCCTCTCCCAGCTCCACCCCCAAAGTCTCCAGGTATTTCCTAACCCAGACCTGGCAACCCTTATTGCTGCCCCAGGGAAAAAGAGAGGGAGGTAGAGGTAGCAGATCTGTATGGATGGGAGTTCTCCTGACCTCATCCATATGCTTGGTGGTATATCTCTGTCTTACAGGTCCTGTGGAATTGTACCAAATCCCACAGGGCCCAGATCTCAGCTGGGAGCGCATTCCACCACGCTGGAGCCACCGATGAAAAGGCTCTGTCTTTGGTCGATTCCAGGGGAATACTCCTGGGTCCCGGGGATCATCAGTGTGTTGTTATTAGAAGAGTGGAATGCTTTTTGGAGGGTATGGCAGAAGAGGCAGTCCTGAAGATATGTTGTTCCCAGACTGTGTAGGGCTTTAGAGGTTAAACCCACAAAAAGATGGGAAGAAAAATGAAACCAACCAACCAAAAACCTCCAAAGGAAGTTTAGAACACAAGCAAAGGGGGCAAAAGTTTAAAAATATCAATAGGTACAGACAAACGTACACATGTTTCTTTCAGAAACACATAAAAACCTTGTAGGGGCGCAAATAAAGCCTCATAAAATAATCGAAGGGGCAAATGCACAAAAAGAACCATAGATGACCTGACACGTTTCAGCCCACAAGAGCCTTCTCCAGAGGTCAAACAGTACAGAATGCAACATGCAACAAAGCCCAAGGGGTAGCCATGTTGGTCTGCAGCAGAACAATTAGACTTGAGTCCACTAGCACCTGATTTCATTACAGATTAGGGTTGCCGGCTCTGTGTTGGGAAATACCTGGAGATTGTGGGGGTGGGGCCTGAGGGATATAATGCCATAGAGTCCACCCTACCAAGCAGCCATTTTCTCCAGGGGAATTGATCTTGGTCATCTGGAGCTCAACTGTAATAGTGGGAGATCTCCAGGTGCCACCTGTAAGTTGGCAATTCTACAACAGATGCTAATTTTCTTCCCCCAAGCATTTCTCCTCTGCTCTAATTAAGCAGATTACAATACACATTGCACCTTTGCATGCTTTACAAGCATTCTTTACAACACCCCTCCTAACTTCTGACTAGGGTAAAAGCCTCAGCTATCTCCATTTACTCATGTCTGACGAAGGGAACTTTGACTATCGAAAGCCTGTACATTGCAACTCTTATTGGTCTCTGAGGTGCTGCTGGACTTGAATTGAACTGTGCTAGGTTAGGGTCTCTGCTTTGTTGATAATAAAAGAGAAAGGTAGAATGGAAGTCCTTGGTAGCTAATTTTTAAAAAAATGGGAGTGATGCTATTAAAGTTTTTGTTAACCCTTGGTTTCCCCATCCCACAACAAAAGGCAGTTTCATACATCACATGGCAGCTACCCCAGGTTTGTTGCTGAACCTGTATTTCAGCTGAACATTAGAAGCAGCTTCTAAATGGTAAGAACCGAGTGACAATGAACGCAGTTATGATGGAGTTTTGCTGGCGATAATCAAGCAGGGCTGGATGGCCATCTGTCAGGAGTGCATTCCTTAACTTGACCCCTAGACACCTTTCCTACATCCAGGACCCGCTGCCTCCATTTTAAATCTATCAGATAAAGTTCAAAAAACTTGCTTAAGGGGGGGGGGGGGGGGATGAATTTCTGGATTGCCAGGAATGACATATATGCCCAGCATGCTTCTGTAGAAGCTGGGTCTTGCGTTACACACACAAAAAAACCCTGGGGATGTTACCAGATTTTGTAACAACTCTGATTTGATTAAAAGTCCCAATCTTTTATGGCCTCTCCTCACTCAAGATGAAACCACAGGTATCTCCCCCCCCACCCCCCGGCAACAAAATCTGATAGAAATAGTGCTGTGAAAAGTGGCACCTTTTTGTTAATTGCATAAAAATGACACATAATTGGAAGGGGATGAAAATGGCAAAGGAAATATGCAGCATGGAAATGTTCCTCTCAGCAGTGTGTGAAAATTAGGGGGGGGAATGCAAAACAAACCAACAACAAAAAACTACAGTCATATTTCTGTAGCAAAGTATTCACAAACATTCCAGTCCACCGTGGCTAAATCCTTCCTTCCTTCCTTCCTTCCTTCCTTCCTTCCTTCCTTCCTTCCTTCCTTCCTTCCTTCCTTTCTTTCTTTCTTTCTTTCTTTCTTTCTTTCTTTCTTTCTTTCTTTCTTTCTCATAGAGGCCTTAAAAAATAGAACCTGTTTATATTTTAGTTTATTTCAGTATCACCCTCCATATTTTTATGTCCAGGAGCATTATTTCTGTACATAGACATCGATCCACACTACATTGCAGTTAGCTGCACGGTTACAAATCTGAAAATTGGCTAGGACCGTTAACTCTTAAACCACAAACTGCTAAAAGGAATAAACATTCACTTCAGTACCCATTATATTCCGAGCCAGCGCATCTGTCATTTTAAATTTAAATCTGTATTACTTAGCTGTCTAAAACTTTGCACTTAAGTGACAAGAGTTATCCATTCTTTCTTTTAATGGGGGAAATCATAGTTTTTGCTGCCTACTTACTAGGCAAAATATGAGGAGTTCTGCAGCATGTTAGAGAACGGCGAAAATAAATATCATCCAGTGATACAAATAATTACTGTTGATAGCCAACAGGATACTTGAAAAGAAAATTGAAAAGATGTTTTAATAAAGGATGCTATTGAGAGTGAAATGATGCTATTATATATCCACTTTATTTTTTTTTGTCTCAGTGTGAAACGTGGGTGGCAAAACTCCACTTTGTTTTTGACCGGAAGAAAACAGGAAATCCTTGCGCTCATGTGCTCCTCCTTTTCTGAGAGTGACTTCCTTCTCACTTGAAGACTTCCTGTTTTGAATGAAACCACAGTTTTCTTGTAATGGCAGAACTGGGCTCTTTCCCATATTACGGCTTCTTTCTAGCCTACAAATAAGGATTCTAAACCATGTTTTCATCTTGGTTTGTAGATGAGAGAGACATATAACATATAACATGCCCAATTCTGGCATCACTACAAACTGGTTTCTTCCAAACCAGGAAGTCTTCAATTTGTGCTCTAAATACAAGGCTGAGTGATGACTGTCACTGGGCTGTTTTTTCTCATGAACAAACCCAGTTTTTTTGTTAGTTCTGTTTTTGTTTGGGAGAGGCTAAAAATGCACAATTGTAATGCTACTTGTTAAAAATGGTAATTTTCCTAAATGACAAGACAACTAGAACAGATTTTAAACTCTGGGATGGGGTTATAGTTTATGAGCAGAGCATCTGCTTTGTGTGCTGAAGTCCCCAGGTTCAATCTCCAGCATTTCCAGTTAAAAGGAGCTGGTAGCAGGTGATGTGGAAAACCTCTGTAATTTTAAAAGTTGAATTAGGGTTGCCAGGTCCTTCCTATTTCCCTGGCAGGGGACTTTGAGGGTGTTTCTGGAGGTGGTGGGGATGTCCCCAACACGATGACATCACATGTGAGCAAGCCTGTTCTCCAAGCAGCTGATTCGCCACTTGGAGTTTAGGCACCCCCCCTTTGTGCCCAAAGCATTTAAAGGGGGGTGCATTTCAACTAGCTACATTAGTGGATGGAAATCTGTGAGGAAATGCTGCACTGGGCTGGATACAGCCCATGGGGAGGTGAGGGCAGCATAATGGTTTCTTGGCTGTTGCCTGCTTCCCATTAATCGACATCCCTTGTAAAATCCCCTCATAAAGCTTGTTTTCTAGGAAAGAAACAATCAGCTGTCACTTCCTTCTCTCTCCTCCCTCAAAGGATTAAGCAGCCCACATCCTGTAGTCTCTGTTCCTAAAGGGCCTCTCTCAGTTTTTTGCTCCCCCCCATACTTTTTTTCCAAGATGGCAGTTTCTCCTGTTGGAGATTTACAGTGGTGGAGCCTCCTGCAAGCAAGATTTTTCTCTCTTTTTTTAAAAAAAATATAAATAAATAAAACGGCCTTTCTGAATTATGAAGTGAAATGGCTTTGGCGGTTTTCATGGCCCTATTCATATTGGTTTTCCATGAACATATTGGCTTTTTGTGAGCTGTGTTTTGCCAGCCTGCGTGATTCGTGGAAAGCCAATTTTGAGGCGTGAAGGTCAAGTCGGAAGGGGCTTGTCTTTCCTCCCGCTGCGGCTGCACTACATCAGTCTGCCGTGGCTTCGTGTCAGGCTAAGGCGCACTTCGCAAAAGTTCTTTCCTAGGGTTGTGTAGCATGTCTGTGTCACTGTGAGCTCAAAGGCATGGCCAGATGAAAAGGGACATGTGTACATTATGTTGTGGTGGGGTTATTTTGTTTCCTTGCAGTAAGTTTTTTTTAAAAAGATTACTCACAGAATATCTTAATAAGAAAGAGACTGGGCTTTTATGTAGTAGTGCTTAATTTCTGCATTGAGCCCATTCATTTTCTGTTTTCACAGTTGTATGTCTTGCTTGTACGTACATCTTATACAGTATCCTTTTTAAAAAGTATCCAATGAAAATAAATGAGGAGAGAATTACTCGAAAGATGAATAAAGATTAGCAAAGGGGAATCTTTTCTTGTTTAGTCAACTGAGGTTTTTTTTTAAGGAAAATGTTTTCAGAGATGGACTCTTCAGGTGCAAGGTAAAGGGACCGACCTTTGAGTAGAGCCAGGGAGGTCACCTTTTGGGATATTTCTGAACTGCCAAAAAATCCACAAATAAGTGGGTTCTAGATTAAATCAAGCCTGAACTCTCTCCCGGGAAGCAAAAATTCCTAAACGGTACATTTAGGGCTGCCAAGTCCCCCGGTAGAGCGGGGGAAACACCGATTTTGAAAGCTTTCCCCCGCTTTTCCAAGATTGGCCACCGGGGGGACAAAATGGCTGCCAGCAGGGGAACCTCGGAGCCTGCCCTGGCCAGCCTCTTGAACTTCTTAAAAGGGAAATTTCCCCTTTAAGAGCTGAGCCAGCTAGAGAGCCCCGCCCAGAGATTAAGGAGGGACTAAGCTCTTTCTACTGTGTGCAAGGTTGCTGCTAAGTAAACTGCTCCGGTAAGCTGGGGTCTGCGAGCTCTTTTCCTTCTCTGTCTCTCCCCCTCCCCCTCTTTCTTTTTGCTGTCTGTCTGTCCACTGTGGTTTTGTCAAAGGAATAAACTGTCACTTCCAAAGAGGTAAACATCACAAGGAGAGGTTGCCTGTAGAAGGTCTGGGAGTGGGATTGTTTAAAATGTCTTGTCGTGGCTGCTTGGGTCCCACCAATCCTCATTTCCCTTCTGCAAATAAAAGTTGGGATTCCTCATTTTTATGCCAATTTTCTGTTTCTTTCAACCGTGTCCCCCCCTCCAGCAGTAAAAATCTGCATTTTTAAAAGCATTTGTACATCAAGTAACCGGTATTTTAAATTAGGGATGGATCCAACTAGCTTTTCTGCTGGCGAAAAGGGGAGGACAAAGGTCCTCTTTAGCCACCAAAAAGCCTATGCTGGGGGGGGGGGGGAGAAGTTATGGGACTTACATGGACAACAGCTGGGTGAAACAAGGGCCAGAAATAAAACCTGGGAATTGGGCAAGAGTAAGTGAAAAAGCTGTCTGTCTGTCTCTCTCTCTCTCTCTGTCCCCATCCAGCAGAGGTCTATCAGTGGCTATTATGAGCCACAAGGTCTAAATGGAACCCTTTGTCTGGGGCAGTGATGCTCTGAATTCTTGGTGCTTGGGGGGCAACAGTGGGAGGGCTTCTGGAGTTCTGGCCCCGCTGCTGGACCTCCTGAGGGCACCTGGTATTTTTGGCCACTGTTGTGACACAGAGTGTTGTACTGGATGGGCTGTACTGGATGGGCCGATCCACTGTGGCTTCTCTCCTGTTCTTATGATATGAAAATCATATTTAGCACTTGTGTAGCACTTAGGGCTTCATATTCTGCCGAGATGAGGAAGGATTCAGTAGGGCCGTTGCTCAGTGATAGAGCATCTGCTTGACATGCAGGAGGTATCAGCCTCTTCAGCTAAAAAAGGATCAGGTCATAGGTGACATTAAAGATCTCAGCCTGAGACCCTGGAGAGCCACTACCAGTCTGAGTAGTCAATACTGACCTTGATGGACCAATGGCCTGATTCAGTATTAGGAAACTTCATGAGTTCATGTGGAAGCATGTGGAAGCAACATCACAGGATGTGACTTCACAAAATGATGTCACTTCCTTTCTCCTGGCTCCACCCCCAAAGTCTCCTGGCTCCACCCCCAAAGTCCCCAGATATTTCCCAAGTTGGACTTGGCAGCCCTAGGTACATTGGTCACTTTATGAGAAGACAAGAGTCACGGAAAAGCCAATAATGCTAGGATTATTTGCAAGCAGCAGGAAAAGAGGAAGACCCAACATGAGATGGATTGACTCGATCAAGGAAGCCAAAGGCCCTTGGTTTGCAAGACCTGAGCAAGGCTGTTAACAACAGGGCTGCCAAGTGTCCCTTACTTACTGGCGGGGGGGAGTCCTCCAACGTCCGGGAGTTTCCTGGGCATGCGCGCTTTGTGCGCACGCCCGGCGACGTCGCCCAGAAGTGACATCATCACATTGGGGGCGTTGCCAGGGCGACGCTCTGGCAATCTCCCCAAAACTCTATGGTATCATAGAGTTTTGGGGCGATTGCCAGAGCGTCGCCCTGGCAACGCCCCAACGTGATGACGTCACCTCCGGGTGACGTCATTACGTTGGGGAAGGGGGTGGGGTTCCCCCCGCCGGCCAAATGCTGGCCGGCGGATCGGGAACCCCTGTAGCAGGGGATCCCCCGCCCCCCAGGCTGACTTGGCAGCCCTAGTTAACAACAGAGCTTTTTGCAGGTCATTGATTTATAGGGCTGTCATAAGTTGGAAATGACTTGATGACACTTAGCACACACACACATACACACATGAAAAATCTTCTATGCCATGTCTAGAGATGTAAAATTTCCTGAAATTTTGAAGCTCAGAAAAAACTACTTTTATTCCAGGAAAAAAACCAAAATTTTTGGAAAAATTGAAAAAAATGCTACATTAGCACTTCTTTTTTTCCAGATTGAAAATCATTCTGTTACTTTAGGAACATAAAATATGACTATGGGCAATTTTACTTGGCATGAAATTATCACAACTAGCATATTAAAATTATAGTATATCCAAATAGTTGTTACAAACAGAATTTACTTTTTAAATAATATTTATTTGTAATGGTAACAAATGGAGCATGTCTCTAGCCATGTCATTTTTAAAAATGTGTTGCCACCTCCCTAAAGGCCTGTTAGAGGTGACTGAAAAAATAAAGCAGAAAATAAAATAATGAAGACAACATAAACCCATCATGAAATGAGTAAGTCATAGACCCTTAAAAGTTTAGCAGCCTAAAATGATATTCATACAATAGTCCTCAGGCTAGAGTGGGCTATAGGGTTGCTGCCCTCTGGGTGGGGTGGAGTTCTCCCAGAATTACAGTTGATCTTCAGACTACAGGGGTCAGTTCCTCTGGAGACTATTGCAGCTTTGGGCGGTATCACATCTCTGCTGAGATCCCTCCCCTCTTCAGACTCCACCCATGAACACATGAAGCTGCCTTTTACTGAGTCAGACCATTGGTCCATCAAGATCAGTATTGTCTACTCGACTGGCAGTGGCTCTCTGGTCATCTCAGCAGAGTTTTTTCACCTCACCTATTGCCTGGTCTTTTTAACTGGAGATGCTGGGGATTGAACCTGGGACCTTCTGCATGAGAAGCAGATGCCCTGCCACTGAGCAATGCCCCTCCCCAGGCTCCACTGCCAAATCTCCAGTAATTTCCCAACCAGGACTAGAGGAGCGTAGATCAGTTAAGGGTGCAGTCACAGATGTTTAGAGGAGGCAGGCCTCTTGTTTGATATAATCTGAACACAGAATGGCTTGGGATAATGTGGGTAAATGGTTTATGATGAAATATTCCTATGTTTAAATTTACAGTAGCGCATGGTCCCTCCCAGTGTGCATGCAGCTATGTGCAAAGGGATTTCCATGAAGTTCAATGGATCCTCATCCTTTTCATATACACACAAGCATCTATCTGTACATATTTCCCATATCTCCTCACCCAGACCTTGCTTTCCAAGTATGGTTGCCATCTCTGGGTTGGGAAATACCTGGAGATTTTGGGGGTGGAGCATGGGGAGGACGGGGCTTAGGGTGGGGAGGGACCTCATCAGGCTACAATGCCACCCTCCAAAGCAGTCATTTTCTCCTGGGGAATTGACCTACCTGGATGTTGGCAACCCCATTTCCAACCAAGGGTCTGCCTCAAAATTTATTTTGACCTTAGTGCCTGTAAAACAAGGAGGAAGACTTTCTTAGTTTTTATGGCGATTAGGGTATATATGTGCCAGAACAGACTGGGCTCCTAGTTTGTGTGTGTGTGTCTGTGCGTATGAGGGGGGAGGAATCACAAGCAGACAGTGAGAGACTAGTCTAAGTACTTTCAAATTTAGAAAAATACTTGAGAATGTACAAATGGAGTTAAATGACTGTAATTGAAAACCTTTTACTGTACATTAAACAAATAGTAGAACTTTTATGGTCCTTTCCCAGCAGCAGAGCAGAAATGCATGCATGTTGTTCAATGAATGGAAACATAAGAAACAGTTGGGTCCTGTGAGGGTGCCATTTGGGCCCAAAGTCTAGCATACTCTCCTGCATTTGAACATAGCGGGCTCTAGAAGTGGTCAAGCTTACTGGGAAGACTTAGGGTTGACAGAGGCCGTGGTCACACGCAGTAAATAATCCACTTTCAATCCACTTTCAGTGCACTTTGCAACTGGATTTTGCCAGTTCACTCTGTAAAATCCAGTTGGAAAATGCAGTGAAAGTGGATTAGGGCTGCCAAGTCCCCCGGTAGGGCGGGGGAAACACTGATTTTTAGTCCTTCCCTCCCACTTTTCCAAAGTTGCCCACCGGGGGGACAAAATGGCTGCCTTAAAAGGGAAATGTCTGCAGAGAGCCTGCCCTGCAGTAAAAAGCCTCAACAGACATTTCCCCTTTAAGAAAGAGCAAGAGAGTCCCACCCAGAGAGGCTCTTTCTGCTGAAGGGCCTGCTTTTGCATGTGGCCTGCTGCTGGAGTAAGCTGCTTGGGGTAAGCTGTTGGGGTCTGCCTGCTCTTTTCCTTCTCTCTCTCTCCACCTCCCCCTTTCTTTCTTTTTTCTGTCTGTCTGTCTGTCTGTCTCTCTCTGTCCCCATCCAGCAGAGGTCTATCAGTGGCTATTATAGCCACAAGGTCTAAATGGAGCCCTTTGTCTGGGGCAGTGAGGCTCTGCATTCTTGGTGCTTGGGGGGCAACAGTGGGAGGGCTTCTGGAGTTCTGGCCCTGCTGCTGGACCTCCTGAGGGCACCTGGTATTTTTGGCCACTGTGTGACACAGAGTGTTGTACTGGATGGGCTGTTGGCCTGATCCACTGTGGCTTCTCTCCTGTTCTTATGATATGAAAATCATATTTAGCACTTGTGCAGCACTTAGTGCTTCATATTCTGCCGAGATGAGGAAGGATTCAGTAGGGCCGTTGCTCAGTGATAGAGCATCTGCTTGACATGCAGGAGGTATCAGCCTCTTCAGCTAAAAAAGGATCAGGTCATAGGTGACATTAAAGATCTCAGCCTGAGACCCTGGAGAGCCACTACCAGTCTGAGTAGTCAATACTGACCTTGATGGACCAATGGCCTGATTCAGTATTAAATAAAATGATTCCATGGCACTGCAGGGTTTTGAGCCAGGCTCTCCCAGATCCCAGCCAAACAAACTGACTGCTACATAACACTGACTCTTGTTCAGCAACAAAAAACAGTGGCATAAAAGTCACAGTCTGGGTAATGCTGCTTGCAAGCCTATAAAGCTCAAGGCAGCAGCAGAAGCTCAGTATTAGGAAACTTCATGAGTTCATGTGTCAGCATGTGGAAGCAACATCACAGGATGTGACATCACAAAATGATGTCACTTCCTTTCTCCTGGCTCCACCCCCAAAGTCTCCTGGCTCCACCCCCAAAGTCCTCAGATATTTCCCAAGTTGGACTTGGCAGCCCTAAAGTGGATTGAAAGTGGATTATTTAGTGTGTGTGACCTAGGGCTGCCAAGTCCTCCCGGGGGGCAGGGGATCCCCCGCTACAGGGGTCCCCAATCTGCCGCTCCAGATTCAGCCGGCGGGGGGAACCCCACCCCCAAAGTCATCTGGTTAGGACGACTGCCCCAGCGTGATGATGTACCATACTGTTTTGGGGGTGATTGCTAGAGCATTGCTCCGGCAACGTTCCTGACATGATGATGTCACTTCCAATGACATTATCGTGGCGTGCGCACTTCACGCATGCGCCAGGAAACTCCAGGTAGTAAGAGGAACCCCCCCCCCCCACTGGCGAGCTGTGACATTATCGTGACGTGCGCACTTCGTGCATGCGCCGGGAAACTCCAGGAAGGAAGAGGACTCCCCCCACTGGCGAGCTGTGAATACTTGGCAAACCTTGTATGACCGCAGCCAGAGATCAGTTCACCTAAAAAACTGGCCACTTTGGAAGGTGGACTTTATGGCAAAGTCCCTTCCCTCCCCAAACCCTGCCCTCCTCAGGTTCCAGCCCCCAAACCTCCAGGTATTTCCCAACCCAGAGCAGACAACCCTAGACTGACTGCACATGATTGTACACCCATGAAAAAGTTGGGCTGGGGGATATTCAAACATCAGTCCTGCATGCCATTTCATTTTAAAACTAGCAAAATATAATAAGACATGTGGGGAAGGAAGGTAGTTTTGTCTAGTAGAGCAAACAACAAACACCTAGTTCCCTTTGACTGAAGGCCTCTTTATTAACAGTAACTGCAGGGCAGGTAACTTGGCTACTGGAATAAGGAATAACAATACTTAACTATGCTGTTTCTAGAGCGCTAGACCAGGGTTGCCCTGGCCTGGTTCTGCAGATTCTCGGTAGGCCTTGCACTTCCGCAGGCTGCTAGCAGTGAGACTGAGAAGAGAAGCACTGAGTCTCTCGTATTCTCCTGCTTGCTCTGAGGCCTAATGGGATAGCCTCTTCAAGAGGCAGTACACAACAGGTAGTGAGACCATATATTTAAAGGTATGTTGGGAGAAAACCAGGGTGAAGGTCATTGGTGGACACCTGTTATTGGTCATTGGTTGGTGGCCCCTGGCCTTGGCAGCTTCAGTTCCTTGTGAGGAAGCAGAATCTGCTCCTCCCCGTATCATGTTGCAAGTTACAACTTGTTTGCTTCATTCCATAGAACCCAAGGGCCAGAGGCTACCAAGTCTAGTCCAACCTGGAGAACTCCACTCCTTCATTTAAATAGTTCCACCTTGGGTTTCACTTTAGATGCCTTCTACACACTTGCCATTAGCAGTGTGGTAGTGTCACTTCATTGTGGTGATTCCATGTCACGGTGGTACATTTAAATACCTCTGGATCTAGAAACTGTGCGAGCGGGGCCATTAGTTTGGGTCCTTCACTGCCACCCAGCAGGGGCTGTAAGACGTTTGGGTAGCAGGGTGAACCCTCATGACTGGCCTGGAGCATGTAGCTCCGGAATTCAAATGGTTGTTGTGATTGGTGTGAGAATGCATCATGGGAAAGGGTCTCTGCCTGATAGCAATAAGTGGGCTTGGTGTATGTGCAAGAATATTGCAAAAAGCTGGAATAAGAAGAGGCTTTTATATTTACAGTTGTTTCCCCCTTCACCCCGTTTCCCCCATAACTAGCTCACTATTGTTTGAATTCTGGAAATGGATGGGGGCGGGAATCTGACCATGCAATTGTCCAACTGTCACTGTAGACAAGTTTCTTTGAAGTGTTTCCAAATTCGCTGTTTCGTATAGACTAAACATCTCTTGGTTTTCACGGATAAACCAGAGGATGTTTGCATCAGTCTATTGCATTCTAGTGTTTTTGTTAAAATATGTTCCATCTCCCCCCCCCCCCCCCCCCCCGGGAACTGATTTGTGATGCTGTTCATTTAAAACACAATTGGGAGTGCCAAGCTGTCCATGTGCAGATTGGCTTCTGTCCCTTAAATCCACCTTACCTCTGCTGAGTTACAGCAGGCAGCTTCACTGTCTCTGTGCTTAATTAATTGCTTGCTCATTCATGGTGGCTGTGCATGCCTGAATGTTTCCTTAATCACTTCCTTTTCCCTAGGCTTTGCTTACTACTTTTTCGCTTTGCTGGGGGAAACCCCCCCACACTTTTCCTTAACTTTCTTTTTTTTCTACAATTGCACAGTTATGACCATGAAGAATAAAAAATGAGCACATTTTGTAGCCGAAGGGGAGAAAAGCAATTAATGCTCTTTCCTTCCCGGCTGTAGACACTGATTAAAGATCCATTTAGGAGCACTAAGGTACTGGCGATAAGAGGAAGTCATTAATTAAGCATGGAACTGCAGAAGTGGGCGGAAGATTTAAAGGGACGATTGCATGAAGAAGCTAGGCATTTCAGAGGGTTGTAAGCATCGTGGTGGAACCTTGACCATGTGGGAATGGACACTGCTAGCTTTTAAAGGGGAAGGTAGCGCATTGTTAAGTGTGGTAGGGAACCCCCATTTCATTTCCATTCATGGCTGATTATAGAAAAAAACCAGTCCTTTCTCAGCACAAGAAGGCTTTGATGTGGAAGTAACCTGTTAAATACAAATGCATGTGCCAACGTGCACAAATAAGAGAGATGTGTGTGTCTATGTGTGTGTGTGCAGTGAAATCCTTGTTTCATGGCAAAGTCAAAATACTCTTCAGAAAGAGTGAAGGGTATAAGCTTGCCTTAATACAGTTTCTCAGCAGAGGTTTTATTAAAATTAGAAGAGAGATTATGCCTGAGTGAAATTGTCAAAAAGCTCCCTCTGTCTCCTTATTGCTTTCTGAGTATTAAGTATTGAGGCGGAGGTGATGAATCCAGCAAGCAGACTTTTATTCATAACATCGTTCAGCTCTAAAACAGCTGTATGAGAGCGGCACTCTAAATTATACGGTTCCAAGAAATAACTTTCAACAATGTAACTATATACAAGCGATGTTATTGGACCCAAGCAGGGCTCAGCGATTGGGTACCTAGATTGGCTTCAGGACCAATGGGAGTCTGTATTAGTCAGCCAATGAGAATTGGAGCATTAGGATACCAGAGCCCTTTCATAGGTAAACCATAGTTGTTAATGCAGCATAATCAAGAACACAAACACAGCACTGAGGCAGAGAAAATCTGGAGCTTGTTTGGTGTTTCTTTAGTGCTGAACAGAATTACTCCCTACCTTTTTTTTTTGGTTTGCTAAATAGTCTATAAAGCTAGGTGTATGGATAATTAAGCAGTCATATTTTGAATTCCATCTGAAATGTAATGGAGGGAAATGATATAATAAATTATCGTTAGAAGTTGCTAACTTGGTGTAGTGTTTAAGAGTGGCGATGCCAGCTTGGTGTAGTGGTTAAGAGTGACAGACTCTAATCTGGAGAACTAGGTTTGATTCCCCACTTCTCACGCAGCCAGCTGGGTAACCTTGGGTCAGTCACAGTTTATTCAGAGCTTTCCTCTCAAGGGCAGTTCTCTCAAGAGCTCCCTCAGCTCCACTTACCTCACAAGGCATCCGTTGTGGGGAGAGGAAGGGAAGGAGATTGTAAGCCACTCCGAGACTCCAAGTGAATGGCAGGTTATAAATCCAACTCTTCGTCTTTTGTAAAAAAAGTTGGGGTTGAATAAAAAGGTAAACTTCGCTGGGCCCAAAGCACGTTTTATTGTGTCGGTTATATTTTTCATTAAGCAGGGGAAAATGCAATGCTTCCTTAACTGTAATTGTGAGGTTCAACTGGGGAATGTGATTACAATTCATAAAGGATGTAATAACATCATATGCTGAGTAAAATAGGGCATTTCAGAGGGAGTAAAATAGGTGGAGTTTAGGGATATCCTGGAATTATAGCTGCTCTCCTGACTACAAGAGATCAGTTCCCCTGGAGAAAATGACAGTTCAGGAGGATGGACTCTGTAGTATTATACCACGCTGAGGCCCCTCCCCTCCCCAAACCCTGCCACCCCAGGCTCCAACCCCAAATCTGCAGGAATTTCCCAACCCAGAATTGGCAGCTCTACAAGTAAAGTTCCCTAAAGCGCCACATTAGCTTTACTTTATTCTAGCAGAGGGACAAAAATGGAGTTTGGGATTCTCATCCAGGGCGGCTAACGAAGGACCAGGAGACTGGATGCAGCCCCTCAAAGCAACTTTGTCTGGCTTCTAACGGCCTTCCCATGTAGTCCCACACCTTGATTTAGAAATTCATGTATGATGTCACCTGCAAAAGTAAAAAAACAACAACACCGTAGCACTGTAAAAAACAGACAGGTGCCACACACATTCACTTTATCACTCTCTTTTAATATAGCAGGCCTTGAGTGTGCAGAAATTGACTGCCTGTGTTCTAGATTGTAATCTCAATAATGATGATCAGCTAGCAAAATTCCAGTCATTATGATGGGCAGGCAGAATGCGGAGGGGAGGGCAAGGGCATCCCTTGAGCTAACATGCACTATATGTCTGTCCATGCCCCCACAAATTCAGGGCTTCCCCCACATCTCTGTCTGCTGTGGTCTCTGTTCCCCATGGTAACCGTTAACATATAAGGGAGATGGAAGGTTACTCAAGGGCGACAATGGAGCAAAAGCTGATATCTGCCCCTAGTAACCCCCAACTACTGAGGACCGACCCTGTTCCTCTGCATAAACCCAGCCTGGGACCTGTATCTTGTACTGCAGTAGTCCAAAGTAGTTACACCATTCGGAAACCATTGGAGTCAATAGGCTTAAAAGGGTGAGACTCTGATTTGGACTGGACTGTAAATTGCACCACAGGGCAGTGGGGCAACCGTTAATAATGTTTAGACACAATATTTAGACACTTGCATGGGTGACTTGTCCACTCTGGGGAGGGAAGAAAGGAAAATAATATTTGGTGGATATCTCCCCCTTCCCTCCAAATCCTGGTCGAGTTACCTGTCCCTTCTAAATCAGTTGCTGCTTCCAGGTCCCAAGACAATAAGCAGCACTATGCATTGCCTCCTTGGTTCTTGAATCTAGCTCCTGTTTTTCTTCAAGGAAAAGTGGGAAGCTGCATAAATACATTATCACCCTTTCTCCATAACTCTGCAGCTACCTTTGGAAGGATGCTTCTCTCCCCCCCCCCCCCCCCCACACACTGCAAGGTGCTCTATTATGTATTGACGTGGAGGGCAACTTTTGCCCCTGATTCAGAGCTGTTCCCCAGAGCAGCACTTTGTTTTTCCCCCAAAGGAATGATGGCAGCCATTCACAGATCCAGGAGGGAGCATAAAGGATATGGGAGATACTCCAACTTCCTGGTTTGGGTGACCCCAGCCATTAAGATGGTCTCATAGGGTAGCTGTGTTAATCTGCAGTCGCACAGCTAGATCTGAGTCCTGTGGCACCTTTTGTGCGCAAGTGCCATCAAGTCACTTCTGACTTATGGCGACCCTATAAATGAATACCCTCCAAAACATCCAATCGTTAGCCTTGCTCAGATCTTGCTCAGCCAACAGCCTTGCTCAGATCTTGCAAACTGAAGACCGTGGCATCCTTTATTGAGCCAATCTGTCTCATGTTGTCTCTTCCTCTTCTCCTGCTGCCTTCAACCTTTCCTAGCATTATTGACTTTCCAGGGACTCCTGTCTTCTCAGAATGTGGCCAAAGTACGATAGCCTCAGCTTAGTCATTTTAGCTTCTAAGCTTTCGAGAGGCAAAGGACATCTGATGAAGGGAGCGTTGACTCTTGAAAGCTTCTACCCTCTCCCAGTCTTGTTGGTCTCTTAAGGGTGCTGCTGGACTTGAATTTAGCTGCCCAGCCATGAAACATCAGGTCTGCTGTTACATACACCGCCCCATGGAATGCTGGAGGCTTGGAAACCCTGATGAGATAGAGCAGGAAAGGCCAGAAGTTTGGAGGGAACCGTCCATGAGAGGAAGGAAGTAGAATTCCCAGATGGGCAGGAAACGGGGCGGGCACTCCCTTGTGAAGAGTGACGAGAGCCATGGCTTGACAGATCTTGCGTGAAAGCATGGAAAGAGATGAGAGTAATTGACACATTGTAAACACTTAGTCATATGGACTGTACCGCTTATTATGAAGAATCCGCACACTGGGTTCAATTGTCCAGCTGCTTCAAATGTCACTGTTGAGTGGGAGGCAATGCTAACTTGTCCGTTCCGTATTGGCAAGGCAATAATCTCACTGCATCATGTACGACTTGCGTCTTTCCAAGCTGGCAAGTTGTGCGTTGAATATGACTAAGCATTCGCTAGATAGTTATTAAGATACTGTCTTGCCTTCTCCTTTGATGGAGGGTTCTGGAGCAGAAAGTAACAAGTTCTGTCTTACTAGGCAGAGACTGAGATGCCATAATATGGTTGAAAGCTCCCTTTCCCTTTATTCAGTGGAAAGGAATATTTGACTAGCCACGGCTTTCTTCTAAAGAGGAGAAGCAAAGCAAAGAGGGGCAGCAGTAGTTCAATGCCCACTGATTCATATGTGTACCTGGTGTGTGGGAATCAACTATGCTGGTTTAAAAGGCACACCCTTCCAAAAAATTAAAAACTAGCCAGGAGTTAGGTTAGCCCTGATAAGGATAATCTGGCCCCCAAAGAGGTCTGATATTTTGTGGCTCTATGCCTATCAAGTTCCCATTAGATGCACTTCAGATTGTTCTCAAAGGTCTTGTTAAATACTGGGTTCTGGATGCATTGCATTGATCAGCTCTAGTTTAATTAGTCATTTCAGGAACCCTACATGGACTGAATCCAGGGCTGGCTGCCCTGTTTATAAAGCATGCAAAGACCACACCCTAACACACCCCACTCCCAACGATAGGCTATTTACATAATACTACATCTCTATTGGCCCACTCCTAAATTGAGGTAAGCTATTGTTCTGGGGTAACAAGCTCAACCCTGCTAGCTCAGGGATAACTCATGCTCAGTACACAACAGGTCTATTTTGTGTGTTTGTAATGGTGTGGTTTGACCTGTCTTGCAGCTGTGTGTGTATATATTTATGTGTGAGAGATATATTAAAGCTACCACAAGCATGTTAGAATGTGTGTTTTGGATTCATTCTTTACTCAGTTGTACAGTCAAGGTTTAAGAGACGCTCCGTGGTCTTCAGTGGATTCAGAAGGGTGCCACTTTTAGGATGTTACTGTGTTGGCCTGAGACAGCTAATTCAGCCATGCCTCTTTTCTTGACAACCTCAGAAATATTCCACAGGTCACTGGGTCTCCCTGTCTCTTTGGAAATCTGCAGTTCATCTTGTATTTACCACATATTTAAAAATTGTATAAAATTATAATTGATTTGTGGTTTCTATTAAATTGGCCTCTGGTAACAAGTTTAAAATTGATTGCATGCCCTTTTGAGACAAATAAAAATACAACTTTACAGCATATTTAATCCCACTTTTGAATCCATGGGTTTAAACTCAGTCATGTGAATTTCACTGTTGCAAACTCAGCAGGTGACATCATAAATAACTTGGCAAACATATATTTTTTTTGGCCTGTCATCTCCTTGGAACCATAAACTATGTATTGTAGTATTTTACTTGCACAGCTTCAGAAACTATTAATATATGTACAGTGATTTGTAAAACTGAGTTATTATTCTGCCCAGATTAGTTCTTTCATACTAATGATTTGTTTTTCATTTTTCTCCAGGATATAGACCTGCAGCTAACTGGAATTGATTTATAAGTGGGGAATCTACAATAAATGGCTGCTCTCTTTGGATTGCTACTATGGAAAACAGTATTGTCGATAGAATGTCATCTGATAAATAGGGGTGAGTGAAGACGCGGCCTCCAGGAGAATGAAATCGATGGAAGATGCTTGTCGTGTGAAGAGCCATTTGCGAGTGTTCTGACGGGCTCACATCTTGGAGGCTCGTTCCATTTCATTTCCCTGGCCCCCTCGAAGAGAATTCTCGTTCACCCTCCTCCCCTCCCCATCAAGTGGATACAAATAAAAATTGTTTTGGCCATCGTGAGACAACTGATGTGGGACCATGGCCTTCCCAAGATCCATGTGGCTGAACTGTGTGTGGAGAGCAATACTAGTCCGCCTCTTGCACATGGGCTTGGACGCCACATTCACTTTTTGCATACTTGGTTTCTTGCTTCACGCTGCCGCCGTGTCCTCGCAAAAATTGGATGATACGGACCCAGTGGTGACAACCAGCTTTGGTAAAGTCAGAGGGATGAAGAAGGAATTAAACAATGAGATTTTGGGACCAGTCGTCCAGTTCCTTGGGGTTCCTTATGCTGCCCCGCCCATCGCGGAGCGCCGATTTCAACCTCCCGAACCACCATCTCCCTGGCCAGATATCAAAAATGCTACACAGTTTGCTCCGGTGTGTCCCCAGAACATTATAGAGGGGCGGTTACCTGAAGTCATGCTTCCTGTCTGGTTTACTAATAACTTGGATATAGTTTCAACCTACGTACAAGATCAGAATGAAGACTGCCTGTATTTAAATATATATGTCCCGACTGAAGATGGTGAGTGATTTGCAGGAAAAAGCAAGGAGAATTTTCTTTTCTTTTACATTCCTATTTGAAGTTTTTTACTCTTAATTCATGTGTACTGGTAGCCAGCACGGCTTTCTTGTCTGCATGCCAGCTCTCCCTTTCCTTTTCTTTTTCATATGTATGCATGTGGCTTTTCTATGTATGCCTTGGTTCTTAGCTTCTACGTCCTTCCTTCTTCTCTTGTCTAGATGCATTTATTTTGTCCTTCAGCACGTGTATTTTTAGGTCAAAGTTGGTACCTAATTCTCATTCCCGCTCATTGAATTCTGGGAAAGATGCATCAACATCTCGAACCATTGCATGGGTAGGCAAAAAACCGCAGTTGGGACTCTTCCACACCTAACCAAAAAAAGGAGGCCATCTTGAAGTTAGCTAGTGGAATTGCATGCTCCTGCTGTGTGTGACGGAGCTCCATGTTATTTTCTAGTCTTCTATTCATTTTTCAGTCAAAAGAATATCCAAGGAATGTGCCAGAAAACCCGGCAAGAAAATTTGTAGAAAAGGAGGTATGTATAAAGTGGACACCAAATGAAATCTGGGTTGGAAAAAAAATTAAAAACATACAGAGGAAGAACACATCTTTAAAAGAAAATCAAGCTGCTTTGTTGATGATTGAAGTGCAGGTGGAAGAAATAGCTTGGAAACCAGTTTAAACAGGAGATAGTCCTAAAAGCCATTGATTGAGAGGATAACCTTTCCTCCCCCGTTGAAGCCTAAAGACTGAATAGCTCTCTCTTCACAACTGTTTTGTATAGGCCGATTAGAGAGGGGAATTTTTGCCTGTAGGGTGGTTTGATTGTTGAGAGGTGTGGAGTGTGGGTTTTTTCATATGTGGACCCAGTGAGGGCATGGTTTTCAGCAAATTTTAATGCACAATAGCATTTAAAGTGCATGCAAAATACTATGATACCCTCCCCCCCATGGCACCGTAACAAAAGTCTCATAGAAGTGTACCATAAAGGCTTTTATTTATTTGTATGATCAGCTACTACTCATGTGATTGAGCTGGTTAAATGGTGAAAGAATGCGAGGGTGGGGGGTTCCACGGGGGGGCGAAAAACCAGCCTTATATTGGAATTACGTGGAGTTACTAGTTTCTTTTCTAAAAACAGTATTTTTATAGCATCAGCACGGTATACATGACACTTTATGAAAGTCTTCATTTCTATTAGTGATATTTAAATGTGTGTGAAATATGAAACCAAGAAAATCCTAGAAGCGTTTTCCTGGGAGCATTGAATAAAACGAGGGCTTACTTCCGAGTAGACCTGCTTAGGATTGCTAAGACATGGATGCCCCACTTGTGTAAAGAATTTTCACTTGCAGAGGTGTGTGCCTTAAAAATTCAGGGAGAATTTCGGATTTTCGGAAGTTTGTTCCAGAGTTGCTGTGCAGATTTGGAACTTGGATCTGCTCACATTCAGAAGAATACATATAGTAGCTCTTTGTGATTTCCGCTTTGGGATACAAAAGTTCATACCCAGAATTCTGTAAAATTAATGCTTTTATGTCGCAGAAAATTGTATCCACCCATAAAACCAAAGGATGAATTTGGATCCTGAAATGCAAATCATCTGATTTCCCCATGTGGTTTTGGACTCTCAGGGTCCCATGATCTGGGGTTGCCAACTCCAAACTGGGGAATACCAGGAGATTTTGGGTGTGGAAACTGGGGAGGGCAGAGCTTGGGGAGGGGAGCGGCTTCAGTAGAGTATGGTGCCACGCTCCAATGCAACCGTTTCCTGGAGGGAAATTGGTCTCTGTAGTCTGAGATAAACTGAAATTCGGGGGCATCTCCAGGCTCCACTGGGTTTTGGCAACCCTACCATGATCACCAGCATAGACTTTTCAGGGATGGGGCCTTCTCCCTCTTGCTCCTGTGGAAAAGCTGAGAGGATGAAATGCAGTCAACTGAACGTGGGTATCAATCTAATTTCTTTGCTCAGTGCTAATTTTTTTGGAAGATTTATATATAATTTTTTTTTAAAGAACCAGAATTATATTAAGACGGGTGGCTGTGTTAATCTGTCAGTAGCATTAAAAAAGAGCAAGAGTCCAGTAGCCAAGACTAACAAAAATTGTGGCAGTCTATTAGCTTTTGTGAGTCAGGAAAGCTCTTACCCTTCCAGTATTGTATTGTTGTTTGTTTGAAGCAACCTAATATTCTCGACAACTTGCAGCCCAATTCAATGCATGTTTGCTCAGAAGTAAATCCCATTTACCTCCTGAGTATGTGTGCTAAGTGTTGGTGTTGGAGACAATGCAATCCTACTTATGATCCTTCTAAGTCCACTGAAGTTTATGGACAGAAGAACATAACTCTTTGTAGGATTGCACTGCATATCCATGAATTTCTGCTACTATTAATTTCGTTTCCTATGATCATTCTTCCCTGGTAGGACTGGAACATTTCAAAAGATGTTTTTGACAATGCTTGCTGATTCCTGTCATGTATACTTTTTTTCACTCACTTCTTTGTTAATTTACGGGCCATGTGTGAAAAAGAGTCTAGTTAGGATCAAAACACACCTTAAGCCCTTACTTAAGAATGTAGTAGGAAATGAGCACATTGAAATTATCCATCAGATTAAATGAAAACTAGTTAAGTCCATTTTCTCTGGTGGAAGTTTATGATGGTTCGGGAGAGGAAAGCATCCAGTTGGTCAATGTGGAAACTTTAAAACCATGATTTTACTGATTAATCTTTTGAGTTCATCTTTTGGGAGACCCTTCTCTGAGTTCCTGTACCTTCAGAGATCAGACGGGTGGCACCTTGGTAGATGGTTTTTTTGGGGGGGGGTGGCAACTAGGTAGATGGGTTTTTGGGGGGGGGGGCTGATGTACCCTGTACATAAAACTCCTGCCTCACCACTAGAAATCCACCTGATTTCCCATGTTATCCTTTGGGCCTGCCTGCTCAGGCTTTGAGGATGTGTCCTCACCATCTTTGTTTTCTGGATGACAGTCTGGCTGTTACATGGCTCCTTGTCTGACTTTCAGCTCCTCTTCCCTTTGTAGTGTATTGGCACGTTGTAAATTTTATGGTTTTTTTAAAATTCCTTTGTTGGTTGATTATTTTGTAAGGTATCTTGGATCTAGTCATGGGAGAAAGATGATCTCAAATATTTTGAAAATAAAATACCTTTGTTTTATTTAAACAATAATAAATATACTGTTGTTTGTTCTGTGGGAGAGAGCATGGAAGACTTATGCCCTTTTTGCAGTATGTGCTTTATAGGGGGTGGGCAGTGGCTCCCCAACCAACTCCAGCTGAAAGGACAAAGTGATAGGTGATGGGAAAGACCTCCACCTGAGACCCTGGGAAGTTGCCCCAGGTTCAGTAGACAGTACTGGCCTTAATGGACCAATGGTCTGATGATTCAGCATAAGACAGCTTTATGTATTCATGTTCGCATAACCCCCAGTGCAATAGACGGAGAGTGGTGTGCGAGGTATACTGACACATATGTTCATTTACCAAAGCACAAGCGGAGCACAGGAAAAGGCAAAAAGGCCACTCCCACTGAGTGGTAGATCTGGTGGCCCAAAGGCAAAAATATGTTGCTGTTGTTGTTGTAGTTGTTGATAATAATAATTATTATTATAATAATAAAGCAGGCCTAGGGCAGCTCACAGTAGTTAATACATAAATAACACTTAGAATCCACATAAAATCATCTAAAAACAATTCAGTTACAAATGAAATCATCATAAGGTGCTGGCGATGTTTCCTTAATTACTTAAGATGATGTATTGACGAATGCAGACAATGATCTAACAATTATTCTGCACACTGGTCTTCCAAATTCAAGCAGCAGCACGGGCCAGATGTCGAAGTCAAGGGCCAAACTCTGTAGTTTTGATTGCTGATGGTAGTATAGTGGCAGCTCCTTAGTTGAAAGCTTGGTGGAAAAGCTCTGCCTTGCAGGCCCTGTGGAACTGTAAAAGATCCCGCAGGGCCCTGATCGCTTCCGGGAGCTCATTCCACCAGTATGGAGCCACCACTGAGAAGGCCCTGGCCCTGGTGGTAGTAAGCCTGGCTTCCTTGGGACCCAGGAGGGTCAGTCGATTTTGTGACCCCGACCAAAGTCCTGTCTGGGGTATATATGGGCAAGATAGATCTTGTACCTCCTGGGTGCTTTCAGCCAACTCACTGCAGTGGCTCTCAGCTTGTCTGTCTGGCATCCAAATTGTGCTTCCATTACATGTGTTCACCCCTCTGCCAATTCTGTTCTGGTGTGTGTGTGTGTGTGTGTGTTTCATCTTCAAATCCTGATAATTCTGTGGATGAAGACATTAAGGGGGATATCTACAGTCTTTCAGAAACATTACCATTCTGTTTGTCATGTAGACTGAGCTCCAGGGAGCAGAAACCAAGACATCTACAAAACGTAACAGAGCATTTCTATATGTGTTTACCCAGAAGTCAGTTTATTTATTTATTTATTTATTAGTTTCGATTTATATCCCGCCTTACCAAAACTTTGTTCAGTGGGACTTGCTCCTGAGTAGGTGTGCATAGGCCTTAGTGTTATGGATTAGGAGACTGGAGGGTGATGTTTTTGGTGACCCCTAGAAAGGAGAGACATCACTTCTGGGTTTTCCCAGGAAGTGATGTCATGCCATTGGCTCAATGGTAGGTGGGATTTACTTTCTTCTGCCACTGCTTGGCAGTGGGAAATGAGAGGTGGGGTGGGGGACATAGGCGTAGACTACCGGGTGGGGGGGGTTCAGGCCACCCCCAAAGTTTCCCGGGGGGGGCTCAGCCACCCCTGGCAAAATGGACCGCCTGCCGCCGTGCCTCTCCAGGCCCTTCCGAGGCCTGCCAGCTGCTGCTGCTGGTGCCTCTCCTCCCACGGCCTCACCACTCCTCCATCCTTCCCTCTCCCTCCCTCTTTTCTGGGCAAAATGCCCGGCGTGGTGGTGTCACCCGGAAATTATGCCATCATGCTGGGCACGTTGCCAGGGCAATGCTCTAGCAATCGCCCTGAAACTCTATGGTGTGTGACGTGTGACATCACCACACTGGGCATTTCGCCTGGAAAAGAGGGAGGGAGAGGGAAGGAGTGGCCAGGGCAGGGGGGGAGAGAGGCACCGGCAGCAGCGGCTGGCGGGTCTCGGAAGGGCCTGGGGAGGTGCAGTGGTTTCCTGGAGGGGAAAACATCGCTCCAGCGAGCGCACACGCAAAGCGCGCACACTTAAGAGCCCCCCCCCCCCCGGAATTTAAAAAACTCTACGCCCCTGGTGGGGGATTTTCCACCAGAGGACTGGCAAACCTAATGGATTCACATAGACATTCCTTAAAAACTAAACTCCTTCACATGTCCGTTTGTCCCTTGATCGTGTGCTTGTATGTCCATCTGTTTTTCACTTGCAGAAGATGGAAGAGTCTAATGCTAGTGAGAAGCAAGAGGAGTCAGAATGTGTAACTTGCAAGAACAGTGTGCTTGGCAGACTCATCGTTTGGACCAAATTCCCAAAGATGCTTTATATTCTGTAGTTTCAGAAAATACTGTCCTAGCATCAAGAGCATTGCTTGTTTAATAATCCACAAAAATGCACAGCCAGTAGGATTGAGAAATTTCTAGAGATCTGGGAATAGATCTAGGGAAGGCGGGGTTTGGTGAAGGGAAGGACCTCAGTAGGATACAATACTGTAGAGTCTACCCCCCAAAGTGGCCATTTTCTCCAGGAGAACTGACCTGTGTAGGAGATCTCCAGGCAGTGCCTGGAGGTTGGTAACCCTAAGAGACAACTATGCTATTAACCCTAACATTGTTGTACCTTGGATATAAGAGGTCGCTTATATGACTCAGTTTACTGTTTTCCAAAAAACCCAGAATTTTCTGTGTGAGGCTTTGGCAGTAGGGTGAAGGAATAGGAGAATTTCCTCACCCCTTCAATGCTTCAGAGTGGTAGAGTCCCAGGATGGCTATACTGTGGCCTTTGTCTTCCCTGAACAACCTCTTTTGTCATTTACTGGCACTTACATGAAGCTGAATTAATGATGTGTGAGTGAGGGTGTGCCCTTACAATACAACAAAATGGTAATCTGTTTGTGTGTTTATCTTCAGTGAGGAAGACTGCTGAGGCTGAAGGCTCTTGGTTCCCTGTCATCATAAGGTTTCCACAGCTCTGTCTTAGGGTGTGCAGTCCATACAGATGATTGCCAGGTGTCATCTTGACTGAGGCATCTCAAGGAAAGAGGCATATCTCCCTTCCCACCTTGCTCAGGGAGCTGTCAAAGAGGTGCACCTGTAAGTGTCTAGTGTTTCACTAGTTCTAAATATGGCAAGTATTTGTGTCACTTATGGCCTCTTCAAAGTTCACTCCATGATTGCTGCAGCAGCCACAGATTGCCCTGGAGATTTTGGCACCTGAGGCGAAAAACCCTAACGGCACTCCCCATAGTGGTAGAACCATAGCTGGCAACTGGCTGCCATTTTAATGGTACCCTCCACACTGCCTAATTGTGTGGCTGGGCTTGATAGTTGCTTGGAGAACCTGCATGAAGAACCTGCAACCTCTAGCTAAATGGCAGGTTAAGCGTTACTCTGTTCTCACAACCATGTGGAAATCCAGGGAAGCAAAGGACATGGTGATGCTTTTCTTTAATGTGTGCCCCAAAGCTATAGTCTTTGGGGTCGCCATACAGTTGGTGTTGCCATATATAAAAGTTTTCAGTGGCTGCAGTGTGATAAAATAGGCATGGATTTGAAAGATTCGAAGACATTTCAGGCTTCTGCTGTTTGGGGAGCCAGTTTGGTGTAGTGGTTTAGTGCGCGGTCTCTAATCTGGGAGAACCAGGTTTGACTCCCCACACCTCCACATGCTGTTGCTGGGTGATCTTGGGCAAGCCACAGTTCTGTCAGAGCTATTCTTGAAAGAGCAGTTCTCGAAAGAGCAGTTCTCAAAAGAGCTCTCTCAGCCTCACCTACCTCACAGGGTGTCTGTTGTGGGGAGAGGAAGGAAAGAAGATAGTAAGCCGCTCTGAGGCTCAGAGTGAAGGGCGAGGTATAAATCCAATTCTTCTTCTTTGTTTTCTTCTTTGACTATTTCTTCATCGTCTTCGTTGTCATCTTCTTCATCTTCTTCTGATGCAAGCAGGCCCATTAACAGAATCTCAGTGTGGTGAGAAGTCTCCAGCTGGTTCTGAAAAGTCTGATGAAGAATCCTGTTCTAGCTCCACTCTGCTGTCTTGCAGCTCTTTGCTGGTCTCACTGTTTTCAGCACTGTAGGTATTCTTCTTGCAGTGGAAAAAGCAATGAGAAAGTGACTGAAATAGGGCTCCCTTTCTGGCTGTAGCACCTATCCAAACTGACAGCTGCTACTGCCAGTTGGAGGCTTCTGCCAGGCCTGGTAATCTCTCAGATCTCCAGATGACAGAGATCAGCTCCCCTGGAGAAAATAGCTGCTTTGGAGGGTAGACTGGCATTGTACCCTGCCAAGGTCCCTGCCCTCCCCAGGCTCCACTGCCCCAAATCTTCAGGAGTTTCCCAGCCTGGACTTGGCAACCCTAGTTTCCGACCTCTTGTGTGAACTCAGCCTAACCTTTATAGATAGGAACAATTTTGGTTTTAGAAACCATGTGTTAATTACGTTACGGTCTATCTTTAATGGACATTTGCCTGCAAACAAGATAAGGGATTATGATTGCAACCCTCAACACACCCAACAGGCACTAAGTTGCACTCAACTCAGTAGTATTTACTTTTGAGTATACATGCTTAAGACTGCATTGTGTATTTCTGCAAAATTTATATTGTTAAGCCTTTCCTTTTACATCTGTTGTTCTGAAGAAGTAATTCATGGCAACCCTGGAAGACAAAAGCCCCAAATTAATGTGTATCAAGGGAAATTAGGGTGTTCTTCTGCCTAACACCATCTTGTGTTCCCAGACCTCCTTCGCATGAGAATAACTGCAGTAATTTACATGCCTTGGCTAACGTGCAGTGCAGCAGTGGCTGTTGTTATGCTGTTCATCAAGCATGTGTAATTAGCTGAGTGACTTTCACCTTCTATTACCAGGCATTGATTTTACATAGTCATAAATAAAGATGCAGGGTTCCATCTCTTTTAAATGTACAAAGTCTACCAGGCTCTCTCTTTCAGAAAAAAAAATGTTCTTACGCAACAGGGAAATGAGAAGGTTGAAAGGTGTGGGACATGTAGCCCAGAAGGTTATTACCAGTTGACCTTAGAACAGGAGGACTTCTCTTTGACACCAGTTACTTCCATAATCTACCCCTGCTCCACACCCTGGAGGAAAAGAAGACAGAAGGTAGACCTGATGTGTGTGTAAAGTCCTATCAGGTCACAGCCAACATACGGCGATGCCAGCAAGGAATTCTCAAGGCAGAGGTGGTTGGCCATTGCCTTCCTCTGCAGAGTCTTCCTTGGTGGTCTCCCTTCCAAGTACCAACCCTGCTTAGTTTCTGAGATCTGACGAGATCGGGCTAGACCATACCACCATCCCTCCCAGAGACCTGATAACACTTTTCAAATACCCGAAGGGCTGCCACACAGAAGATGACAAAAGGGAAAGATCTAGAAGGGAAGATCAGAACTGATGGACTTCAGGTTATAGGAAGGTGGCTTTCAGTAGAATATTAGGAGAAACTTGCTTTTGGTAGAGCAGTTTGATGATAGAACCAATTACCTGGGAGATCATCAGGTAGAATCAAGACAGCGATCTTTTGATGCTCTAGCTTTGAATTTTCTGTACTGAGGAAGTTGGGGACCAGATGGCTTCCAAGTCCAAACCTCAGCACTCCTCTGCTACCTGGTCCTCAACCAGGTAAGAGTCATATTCAGTCTTATGAAATCCAGGAAGCTGAAGAGGGAAATAGGATTAAATCCTAGACATTGACTTCTGATGCAATTCCATTGCCTGCTAGAGTTCCCCTATTTACTTTCAAGGGGTGTTCAGTTTCATTGAACTGTGCAAAACTGCCCTCCTCTCCAGTGAAATGACTGGTGGTGCCTGCGTGTATGGGTATTTCCAGGTGAAAGGCAGCAGTGTAGGGACCGCCATCCATCATTCACTGCATCAAGTGAGAAGGGAATTAAGATGCTTGTTGCAACCAAACTAGGCTTCCTAGTCCCCAGGTGGGTGCAGGGGATCCCCCGATTTCACAGGCTCCTGCCCACCACCAGTAAGCTGGCTGGTAGGGGGAAGCCCTGCCCACAACAGCAGCCATCAGCAGCCACCCCTCCTGTGAGATTTAAAGGATCCTCCAGCTGATTGGTGGGAGCATGTAGGAGGGAGAGGAGCAGCTGCTGGCTGCACACCTGAACTCCAAGTGGCGAATTCAGGCACAGGCAGCCACCACTCGCAAAAAACCGTTTAAACTGAAGGTTCTCTTTAAATCTTTTTTTTGCAAGCGGGGACTGCCCGCGCCTGAATTCCAAGCAGTGAACTCGCAGCTTGGAGTTCAGGCTTGCGCAACACCTGCTTGCAAAACCCATTTAAAGTTAAATGGGTTTTGCAAGTGGTTGTTGCTGGCGTCTTTCAAGGGGCTGCATCTCCAACGTGACGACATCACTTATACATGATATCATCACATTGGGGAAATTCCCACTCCCTCCTGGAATGCCCCCCAAAGCCACCCGCCGGTGATAAGTAAGGGGCTGGCAACTCTAAACCACACTATAATTACAGGTATCCTTTTGCTTCATTGTTTTGTTTACAAAATATAGGACAGAGCATTAAAGGATCACTACAACCTCTTCTTCCAACTTCAGTTTTATGACTTCAGTTTTATGAGTGTTTCCCCCCCTTCTTCTGGAGCTGCTTTTTCTGTAAGCCCTTCCGCTACGCCCAATCCCTTTTCAAGCTGAAGACTGACTGAAGTTTGTTCAGAGACTGGTTGGCCACTGTGTGAGACGGGATGTTGGACTAGGTGGACCTCTGGTCTGATCCAGCAGGGCTCTTTTTTTTACGTGCTTTGGCCTTAACATTTCTTAAAGAAAGATAACAATTACAGGCCAGAGCTCTGAACTGGATGGTTGCCCACTCTATCTGGTATTGCTGACTGACAGCCACTCCCAAGTCTCAAGCAGAGGGCTTCCTCAGTCCTGTTTTCTTCGGAATAAGCTAGGCCTCATGCTGTGCACAAGGAAGGTTCCCAATTCAGTGTTGTTAAAGGGCTAAGTAGCAGTTGTTTGGAAAGACCTCTGCCTAAACAGTTGGTAGATGATGCTGGGCTGCATAGACCTGTGGACGGACCTGTACAAGGCAGCTTCATATTTGCATATATATGTTCACACAATAATGGACAGTATTTATAAGAGTAACCCATAAAGTGGCATTCATTCAGTTAAAATTTTGGTGCAGTGCTTCTCAAGTTGCAAATATGTGTTTCTTAAATACATTATGGCTCATGTTCAGCTGTCACTTGAAACTAGGCTTGCCTGGAATTACAATGATCTCCGGACTAGCAAGATCAATTTCCCCAGAGGAGATGGCTGTTTTGGTGGGTGGACCCTATAGCGTTACCCCGCTGAGGTCCCTGCCCTCACCAAACCCTGACATTCCCAGGTTCTACAACCAAATCTCCAAATATTTCCCAACCCAGAGCTGACAACCCTACATGAAATTGTGGCATAATTAAAACCAACTATGAATATGGGCCACTCAAATACCTGTGGTTATTTACAGCGCAGTCTAAAGCAGAGCGATACTCTTCTAAGTTGGGATGCCAGCCTCCAGATGAGACCTGGGAATCCCCTGGCATTACAGGTAATCTCCAGACTACGGAGATCAGTTCCACTGGAGAAAATGGATGCTCTGGTGGGTGGACTCTGTGGCATTGTACCCCACCGAGGGCCCTGTCCTCCCCAGGCTCCATCCACAAATCTCCAGCAGTTTCCCAACCTGGATCTGACAGCCCTACTCCCCATCACCCACTCGTGGCCAGGGGGGACCTGGCCACCCTGCTTCTGTCTGTTGAAGTCAATAAGCTTATAAGGGTGTAACTGTGCTTAGGGTAGCACTGTTAGTGGTTGCCAAACCGGGATCTGAAACCATGGTTTGGAATTGGTTAATGAACCGTGGATGGTCTTCAGTATAGTTTCATGTGATGAATGTGGACATCTTAGCCTGTTCCTTGGTGTTCCCCTTGCTGCAGTTCAGGCTAAGGTACCAGCAGGTATCTGGAGGAACCAGCAAAAGTGATGAAAGATGCATTTCTCAAAGCAAACCAGGATTTGAATCAAGATGGGAAGCCGTGTTAGTCTGTCTGTAGCAGCAGAAAAGAGCAAGATTCCAGTAGCACCTTAAACTTTTGTGGTCCCTGCTCACTTCTTCAGATACAGCTAGCTGTATCTGAAGAAGTGAACAGTGGCTCACGAAATCTCCTACCCTGCCACATATTTGGTTAGTCTTTAAGGTGCTACTGGACTCTTTTTTTTTTTACAGGATTTGAATGATTGCCTGCAAGCTGAATCATGGTTTCTCAAACTAACCATTGTTAAAAGAAAGCATGATTTCATGCTATGCCTGAACTGAGCATGTAATTAGTGCAAATGAGTGAGAGAGAGGAAGATCAAGAGAATAAAGGAAAACCGGAATGAGTATTAGTATCAAGGCTGTATGTGCTTGCAGTTTCTGGTAAGACTCAAGTTAGTGATGATACCTTGTTTGATGGCAGTTTTTCTGTTGTGTGTGCATACATTGGGAGAACATGGCAGCATTAGATGCAAGTGGGTATGAGAACTGTACTCGTACTGGAGTACTTTATCATAATGTGTTGAATATACTGAATATTTGAAAAGACACAGGAAGACATTAGGCAGTCGAAGACAAACACTACCTCATTAATACAGTCCCTATGAATGTGTATAAGAAGTAGATCAAACCACAGCCATAGAAAACAAATGCAGGGGTGTAGCCAGGTAGAAAGGCCATCAGCAAAAATTATCATGCAGACAGTTCTGACAGTTACATCATTATCACAGCTCTATTATACAAATATATTCAGGAACTAGTTCATAAACTCAAAAGATGTCCTCCCCTTGAATGGCTGGCAGAAACATGATTTTTCATTTCTCTCCTGTGTCTACTTCACTGCTTGGACTCCAGATAACATTTGGCCAAAACAATTAATTATTCAGACCCACGTCAAGACTGTAAACTGTAAAGCAGGACGCTGCCAAGAGTTCACTACAGCAAATGGTGAGTGTCAATAGAGCAGAGCTGGAACCCTTTCACGAGCTGGTGACCCTGCCTCCTTATGCATCATGCGCCTCTGTTGCACGGAACAGCTGGCCAATTTCATTTTGTTTATTTAAAACAACATAAACAATAGAGGAACCAACAGTCCACACTTGAGTTATTTTAAAGTGCATTAAATCATAAAAAGAACCTAAAGCCAGCATTAAAAAAAGAGTAAAGACTACAACACCCAGCCAGCAAGGAGACCGGACAAAAAGGCTGACTGTGCAATTCTAAACACAGTTATGCCCATCTAAGTTGATTGATCTCGGTGGGCAAAGAAGGTTATAGCGCTGCTTAGGGCTGCACTGTGAAACAAACAAAAGCAGCATCATGGCTAGTTAAATGAATGGGCACAGGTAATATGCAGGGCAGGCAAAAGCAGATGGTAAAAGAGCCAAGAAAAACAATGAAAACCCCAGGTAAATAAAATGATCTTTACCTGATGTGTAAAAGATAGCAGGCCCTGATGTGGATGGTTCTGGCTAGCCTGATCTCATCAGTCCTGGTTAGTATTTGGATGGCAGACCACTAAGGAAATCCAGGGTTGTTAGGCAGTGGCAACCCACCTCTGTTCATCTCTGGCCTTGAAAACCCTTCAGGGCTGCCATAAGTTGGCTGTGACTTCATGGTGCTTTCCACCAAAAGACCATAGAGCAGGTGCCAGGGTGAGAACATTCCACAGACGGGGTGCCACCACTGAAAAAGCCTTGTCTCTCAATGCCGACCACCTCACCTCTATATGGGAAGGCACACAGAGCAAGGCTTGAGATGAAGATCTTAACTGGCGGTCATAGGGTTGCCAGGTCCAGGTTGGAAAATACCTGGGGACTTTGGGGGTGGAGCCAGGAGAGGGTGGGGTCTGGGGAGGGGCCTCAGCATGGTACAATGCCATAGAGTCCACCCTTCAAAGCAGGCATTTTCTCTAGGAGAGCTGATCTCTGTCAGCTGGAGATCAGTTGTAAAAGCGGGAGATCCCCAGGCCCCACCTGGCAACCCTAGGCGGTCAGGACAGTGTGACAGAATATGATCTCTTCGTGGTCCCATTCATGAGCTGAGAAGAAGCAATGATGTGCGATGTGACTGTGAAGAAAGCTGATGCAATCTTAGGATGCACAACAGAAGCATTGTGTCCCGATCATGGTTAGGTGGTAGTTCCGCTCTATTCTGCTATGGTCAGGCCTCACCTGGAGTACTGTGTCCAGTTCTGGGCACCACATTTTAGGAAGGATGTTGACAAGCTTGAGCATGTCCAGAAGAGGGCAACCAGAATGGTGAGAAAGTTGGAATCCAAGTCTTATGAGGAAAGGCTGAAAGAGTTGGGTATGTTTAGCCTGGGAAAGAGAAGGCTTAGAGGGGACATGATTGCAGTCTTCAAATATTTGAAGGGCTGTCATGTAGAAGATGGAGCAGATCTATTCTCTCTTCCTCTGGAATCCAAGACTAGATCTAATGGGTGGAAATTACAAGGGAGTCGATACCGGCTAAATATCAGGAGGAACTTCCTAACTGTAAGAGTGGTTGAGCAGTGGAACAGACTGTCTCGGGAGGTGGTGGATGCTCCTTCACTGGACATTTTCAAGTGGAGGCTGGATGACCATCTTTTGAGTATGTTGTAGGGTTATCTTTCAGCTAAGCTCCTGCAGAGTGCAGGGGGTTGGATAGATGACCTACAAGGTCCCTTTCAATGCTAACATTCTATGATTTCCTATATTGATAGGAATCTCTCTCAGTGCGTGATTTGCTTCACTTTTAATTGAAGCTGCAATTTGATAGCACTTTCCACATGATTCTCCTCTCCTCTGTCTTATTCTCATAACAATCCTGTAAGGTAGGTTAGGCTGAGTGTGACTGGCCCAAGTTCACCCATGGCACAAGTGGGGATCTGAACCCAGGTTCTAGTCCAACACTCTTAACCACTATACCACACTGGCTGTCAAGCCAAGCTACTAGTTAATGGTCCTTCCCTTCTCATTCCCCAGGGGTCTTTAAAGCCAGCACTTCAAGTTAAGGGCTTCTGAAACTCTTGCAAGAGAATGAAGATAGATTGGGAAGGACTGTTGTCTGTTCTGGCTCCTGGGCGGGGATGATGAAAAGTGATGGGTGGGAGGGAAGGAGTGAAAGGCTGCCACTGGTCAGTCCATCACTTTTTGGGTCCTGCCCAGTGTATTTTCCTTCCAAAACGTATGTAAATTTTGTGGAAGCCAATTTCTCTAACATATGTACCTGAACTTGTTAAGAATAATCAAACTCTATAATTATACTTCTAATATATGGAGAAAAGTGTTTTTCTGATCTGTAAAAAATATATTTAGCTTTAAAAAAAAATCTATAAATACTCAAAAATTTTTAGATTTGCTAAATAAAAGTCCGGCAATGGTTACAGTCCTGTGCATGCTTATTTGGTAGCAAGTCCTGTGAAATTTGGTTTGACAGACTTCTCAGTAAACTGGCTCGAATTGGGCCTCGAGGAGGGTGAAATGACTCTTAGCTTATTTTTTACAGTGATGGGGGATGAAACAGTATGTACTGTTTCCCTTGGCATGAGGTTTGGTCAGAACCTAGGTTGTATTGTGGCTCATGAAAAAAAAACAAACCCTTGTGCGGTTGATCACAGCGGAGAATTAGAAGATGAGTTTGACTCTCCAGTCAAGTGTTCTAGACAAATATGTCTGTTTGTGTGGCTGAATTATGTTCTTCTGAAAAAAAAACCTGGGTATAAAACAGAGAGCAATTACTTAAGCTGCGGACAAGGGACAGTCTTTGGCCTTAACGTAAATCTGATGTGAAGGTTAGTATTTCTAGCAACGAAAGGCAGCATAAAATCCGTTTATCTGTCCTCGTAGCAGAGTGCCTGCTTACCACCCTGTTGATTTTTACACTTCTTGGCACCTCTTGATATGCTGTCATTAGCCAAAATGGTCTGGTGGATATGTCATAGTCTATTACGTTCCCTGACTGTCATGCGGGGAGTTCATGTAATGTTTTGATAATGTTGCTTTTCTGCTTAATACGTCTCACCATCTTATTTGAATTCCTGCCTGTGTAACACCTTGATAAGCATTTGCCAGATTTGCATCCTTGTACTTTAATGTGGGTAAAGATAAGCTATGAACTTCAAGCGACTTACAGTGCAGCCCTTTAAAAAACATTTTCTCCAATTGTAATAATGGGAGACCTCCAGGTACCACCTGGAGGCTGGCTACTCTATCAGAGACTGTGCTCAGCTATCATTGATTCCTGAGTTTTGGCCGTGAAATTGCAATAGATTCCTGAAACTGATAGATTGACCCCCTGCCCCCCCAAGTCTGGAGTTCTTCCTGTGTCCATTTGTTCAAGTGTCTATAAGACATCTTTATATGCACACCAAGTGGAACTAACCATTCAAAAGAGGCTTTAAAATTGCCCTGCAACCAGTTTTGCTTGAGCATTGATTTAGTGCCCAGGTATTAATTCATTGATACCCCACCTTTCTCTCCAATGGGGACTCAAAACAGCTAACACTGTTTTCCTCTCTTCCATTTTATCTTCACACCAACCCTGGGAGGTAGGTTTGGCTAGGAGTATGTGACTGGTTCAGGGCCATGCATCAAACTTCCACAGAAGAGTGGAGTTTGAACCCAGGCCTCCCAGGGACCTTGAGCAACATTACACCACGCTGGTTCTTGAAAGAAGACAAACCTTTTCAGTCTTTGTACGGTTTGCTCAGCTGTTTGTTTGAAAGGCTCTTTCTCACTGAGAGCCAGTTTGGTGTGGTGGTTAAGAGTGGCGGACTCTAATCTGGAGAACCGGGTTTGATTCCCCACTCCTCTACATGCAGCCAGCTGAGTGACCTTGGGTCAGTCACAGTTCTCTTAGAGCTGTTCTCCCAAGCACAGTTCTCTCAGAGCTCTCTCAGTCCTACCTACCTTTACCCGTGTCTGTTGTGGGGGGAGGAAGGGAAGGAGACTGGAAGCTGCTCTGAGACTTTTGAGTGAAGGGCAGGGTATAAATCCTCCTCCTCCTATTTTGACGTTAAAATCAAAGCTTACCAAAATTTGGAACTGCTATTAGTAGATCCACTAAGAGTTCATGGCTATTCACAGGGCTAGACTAAGCATATAGTACATGAAACTGCCTTGTAGGGAATCAGGACTTTAAGCTAAGTATTATTTTCTCTGACAGGTAGATACTCTCGAGGATCTTGGCCATATAACAGTCTTTCTGTGCGCCTTCTACCAGGGATACCTTATTGGGAGATGCCAGGGATGAAAGCTGAGGCCTTCTGCATGCAACCCATGTGCTCAACCACAAAACCATAGCCTCTGTGTCATAAGTCCCCCTGGAACTTGTTCCCTCTTCGGTGTGGCTGGGACCACAGTCTTAGGCTTAGATTGGGGATGGAGACTGGGGAAGGCGGAGCTTGGGGAGGGGACAGAGCTCAGCAGGAATGTAATTCCATAGAGTCCGTCCTCCAAAGCAGCCATTTTTTTTTCTGGGTGAACTGATCTCTGTTGTCTGGGGATCAGTTGTAGTTCTGGCCCCACCTGCAGCTTGGCAACCTTGCAATATGTATATAGACAAACCATGGCTGAGGACAGATCTGCCCCCAGGAGGCGGCCTGGACGCCTCGCATCCGGCGCCGCGCTCCTTGCGCACCAGCCGAGCACCACTTTAAAGTGGTGCTCGGCTGGTGCGGCGCGCCCTGCGCGCGCGTTCCACCCGCCAAAGCGGGTGTGAACGTGTGCGGGCAGGGGCGCCCGCGCGGCGTTCGCCTGCCGCTCCAGGAAGCCGCCCGCAGTCTGAACGCTGCGGGCGGCTTCCTTCCGGCGGCGTGGGAACACCGCGGGGCGTTGGAAATCCCCCTGCCCCATTCTGCCGCGCCGGGGAGGTGCAGCAGAAATTGAGTCTGTCTGCAGCCCATGTGCTTACAGGGTCAATACATATAAACTGAACACTGTTAACACCTTGCATGGTTGAACACTGGTCTTTCTGGGTTCATATTCGCACAGACCAAGCCTGTATGGTCGTGGTAAATACACACTTCCCCCTTGAGCATGCAACATGGTGACCATGCAGACTGGAGTAATGGTGAGTAGCACATGCTTCTATTGCGTGCAGTTGGTAGGCATCCTACATACATGATTGTAATGTCCGAAAAGGATTTGCATCATATAGGGTTGCCATCCCCTCGATGGTTTTTCCCACGCTTAGGGCCCCCCAATCCACTGCTGGCCAGCTGGTCAGTAGAAGGAGCCCTGCCCCTGCCCTGTCGTGCCTGGAATGATGACATCACCCATGCGGGGAATGCTCTAGCATTTGGGTAACAACTATATTTAACCCAAATGCTAAAGCGTCCCCTGAACAACGTGCCCAGTGCAATGAAGCCACTTCCAGGTGATGTCATTGTGCTAGGCATGTTGGGTGTTACAGGGCTCTTTCGAGGCAGGGGGGCAAGGAGACCCCGGGAGCCCGGCTAGACCCCACCACCACCGGGATGCAGGTAAGACCTGTCAACCCACCCTAGTATTATGTATTAGTCCCAGTTTAGAATTCCAGTCTTGGGGGCAGAGAAGACAAACTTCCACTTACTGCAGACCTGCATTTGGATGTCAAAAAGAAGTGAAACCTAATTCAAGGCTTCATAACCCAGGAAGCTTTCAGCTTGTCTCCTTGTACATGTAGAGGAGGAAGGGGAGCTTGGGAGCATAAGGACAGGCTGTGTTTGAGGACACCTTTTCCTTGAAGTGACGTCTGATTGCAGTTGATTCTTCTCCATCAAGGAGGGAAGAATTTTGTGTGAGCAGGGGAGAAATAGAATTTTCAGAGGACGAATGGCAGGCAGGGAACAGTTAAGCAGTCCCTTCCAGCCTGCTGCTTCTCCCCTTTCTAGCTTTGCCAACATGTGGCTGGATCACTGGGCACTTCTGTTTCCCACCAAACACCGTTTATATTTTAGAGTCTTCTTTTGTGTGCTTCCCCCCTCTTTTTTTGTGGCTCTGAAACCAAACTCATTCTGGAACACCGTAAAAATAAATTTGGCCTCAGAATCTCCAGCACCACTGCTGTGAACTACCAAGCCTGTTCATTTTGATGTTGCTGTTTTGAAGTGTTGCTTGTTCCAGGTTTCTTCCTTTCTTTCCTCCTTGTTTAAATACCCACCGAGGCTCTTTCCCCATTGAGTTTCTCTGCTAGCAATACATACCATAAGATAATGAGCCAAACATTGTCTTGGGCAGGCCTTTTCATCCCTTCATGTTCTGGAGCTGTTAGTATCAACTGGCAGCATTTTCTGAAGACATGAGATAGCTTAATGTCACATTTCTGAAGTAACATAAAAATGCTTAAACTCTCCGCCTTTTGTAGAGTCATCTTCCTGGGAAAGGTAATACTTGATGGTGTGACTGCCAGACTCAAAATGTGAAAATGTCACCCATTCCTCTTTTCCATCTGTACTGAATGAAGCCATGTTTACTGTCTTTTCTCTTTCAACGACATATCTTCTTGCAGAGTCTGACTTATCTCAGGAATGCAGTCCTGTACCTAGAGCTATGGATGAAGAGTATTTGTATTCAAGTTTCCATGGGGCTAATGTATGCATATTATGGTAAAAGCCAGTATGAACTCTATGAGTGATCTCCCACATTGGATGAGCTTCTTTGGTTTAATAGAATGTTTGTGAACATTCTATTTAACATTCCAATTGCTTGGAATGGTTGTGTGAGCAATAGAACATTGATAGATATTCTGGTGGTGGAAATGAAAGATTTGTCATCTGGGGAAAAAACCAAAACCTTCCATGCTTATTGCCCTGTGTGTGTGGCTTTAGCCATTACTGTTCTTTACCTGTGTGGGTGATTACATTACAGGATTAATGCTCACTCCCTTTACAGTGTGTGATGACTAATGAAAAGTCCTATGAAGACCTTTACTATCAACTTTAGAAAATGTAAAGAAGATTTATCCTCTTGGATGCCTCTCTGTCTTTGTCCTGAGGCATCCATTCAGTGTAAATGACCTGAATTTTTTCTTGTCTGCACCAAAGCATACATGTATTCAATCATTTCTGTACTCTGGATTTATGCACATTTAACCTCTTCCTTAAGATCTGTTTTGTTAATGATAACCAGTTTGCACTTCTAATTTACTTTGTTACATCCATGCAGCCAGATGCTGTTCTTGGCAATTTTTTTTACATATTTATAGAAATATGGTTTAAATATTCTAATAAGCCACTTCTTTGAGTACATCTCTGATTAAAATGTTGTTGTTAATCTACTTATAGCTTAACCAATGCCACGAAATCCCTCATTCTTTTTTTCTTCAGAGGAAAATACATCTGCTTGTTCTTTTGTCCTATCACTTTGACATACTTTATGTTGTCAGATTACACATTTTACCCTGCTTTTTGTGGGCTTACTGTTTCCTCAGCTTTGATATTGATAGTAGTTAGCTGTATTCACAAACCCACTTCTTTGTTAAGCTTAACATAAAGTAGCGCTTATTCCTGGGGCATAGAGTATTCAGACGTATCTGAATTCATGGTTTATTTTTGATGAAGTTCATGAAACCAGGATTTGGTTCACAGGTGATCCTTGAAATCCTGGTTTACCTGAACAAATTCTGGTACTATCGCCTTCAGTCTGGCCAGGCATCCTGGTAGCCAGCTTGGTGTAGTGGTTAAGAGTGTGGACTTTAATCTGGGAGAACCTGGTTTGATTCCCCACTTCTCCACATGCAGCTGCTGGTGTGACCTTAGGTCAGTCATAAGTTCCTTCAGAGCTGTTCTCTCAAGGGCAGTTCTTGAGAGGGCTCTCTCAGCCCCACCTACCTCACAGGGTGTCTGTTGTGGGGAAGGGAAAGGGATTGTAAGCTGCTCTGAAACTCCTTTGGGCAGTTAAGGATGGGGTATAAATCCAGTCTCCTCCGCCTCCTGCTCCCATGGATTGCATGAGTGAGATGCCACAAAACAAGCCAGAAGTTAGCTAGGATGTCCATGTTTATACATCATGCAAAACCATAGTTAGTCTTATGGTTAATAAACCAACTTCAAAAAGCCATAATTTTATATCTTAGGTTGAGAGACCCTAACTAACCACAATTAGTGGACTCGCCTGTGTTCAGATGATCGCACTAAACATGGTATAATTAAACTGTGGTTTTACATTATGCCCAAGCTGAACTGATCTCTGGTTCCTTGCAATATGGTTTGAAAGTTTAAGAGCCAGCCTTGGAAATGTTCATTGTCCACCCATTCCTATTCTCCTTTCTCTTGTCAGTTTTAGCAATGGGTTAGTGGTATATTGACTAACTATGGCTAATATTATACTAGGTTTCCTACCAGTGCTTGAAAACAGTGTTTGAAGTGTGTCTTCATACTCTATATTAGAACAAACTGGCTTCAAGGAATTTACTCCTACTGTAGTACATACTATACTCAGCAAGTTGCTATGACTAGAATATTGGGTCTAATTTATGTATCAGCTTGGCAGTGTGGTTGCTGCCTATGATGGACTCCTTCCTCTTTCCTCCCTCAGAGGCAAGATTTTCTCTCTGTTTCTCTGGCCCTTCACTGACTGAGCAGCCCTGGTAACGTGTTTTCTTCTCCCCTGAAAAAACTTTGGCTGTCCCACCCCGTCAGTAAGATATATTTGGACTATTTGCTCAGCCCAGGACCCTGAGAGAAGGCGTGGGATCTCACTTTAACTTAAACTTTTGAAAATGGCACTTGAGACGCTTAAAATTCTAAAATACCAAGGGAAAGGTCAGGTGAAATCAGGGGTTGCAATTACTGAGATAAAACTAGTACAAGCGCACACTTTTGATCTTCTATATGGGTCTAGTGACAGGCTCTTAATTAATTCACCATTACCGAGATCTTTATTTTGAGAAGCTTTTGATCCAGTGTTTTCCCAGACATTCCAGTTCACTTTATTTGAGTAATCGGTGACTCTTTTGGTTCCCAGACACCTGGTCCCCTCTTCCTAGTACCCAAACCCCTACTCTTGTAACACCAGTGCTCTTCTCGAGTTGTTCACTGACTTTTAAGGTCTCTATAGACAGTTTCTAATCACACCAGACCAGGGATCTTTGTACTTCTTAGAGATAACTCTCCCTGTTTGACTGGGTAGGGAATCTTCTTCTTTCCCTAGAAGATCTATCTCCTTTCCTTTGGCCTGAATGGGAGTTTTCTCTACTACCAAAAACTTTCTTGCCAAACTCTCCCCGAGTTCTCTGTCTGTATTCAAACTGCTCTCAGCTACTGCTGAATTCAGATTGTGTTCAATCAAAGGTTGAAATCTGACTCTCTCAGCATGAAACCCTTTTTCTGTCAGGGCTATTCACAAATGGTTCTCAGTTAAGGCAGGTATCCCACCGACTCTCCTGAGCATCCAGCTCTCTCGGCTGATGCTAACCAATCAGAGAGTGCTTGGAACAGCCTGTCACTCAAGGCTCTCTGACTTTGTGAAGAATTAACCCTTCACAGTCCTTTAGTTGTTGGTACAGCACTTCTAAGCCTCTTTAAAAGTGCAGTCTGTCACACTGCCAAACCGGTTTCCCCCATGGTCTGCTTCCTCTGTCACATTGCTAGGTTGTAAAAGGAACAACAACATGAATCCCCTAAACAATGTGGTTACTTTTTACCCCAGCATGAACCTTTAGAAATGTAGATATTATCAATGCAGTATGGAAGCCTAAGCTCTAAGGAGACAAATGTTGGCTCTTTTGGCAGTAACTCTGAGGCAGATAATTTAGGCCTTGGATTTTTGCCAAGGAATTCTGGGTAAAAATCCTGTCAGAGACTATGTGCAGCCATGGAGAAAAATAATTCTTTCACTGAACCCCATTTCCCCATTTACAAAATGGGAATACTGGCTAAGTACCTCATGGTGCTTTTGTAAAGATGGATGTGGTAATTACTATGACATTCTTTGCATACTTAAAAGTGCTATAGAAATGCTAAATAATATTAGTATCAAGTCTTTTCTACTTCCCACCGCTGGTAGCTAGGAGAAAGAGATGAAAATGAGAGATGGAGACAGGCAAAAGCAGGAGGAGGCAAAATGAAAATTTAAGAAGATCCTTAATGATTCTAGGTCAGAGGGAGTGCTTGTTTTTGCTGTAGTTTGTGGTTTCCTTGGGCAGTCGTTGGGACCACACAGTGAGATGCTTTGCATGAATGGCTTGTTGTTCAGAACAACTTCCCCTGCTGTTATGTCATATGTGGTGCATCCGTGCAGTTTGCATGTGGGAACTGGCATGTATGCCCTTGGGAAGAAGGATGGAATAGAGATATACTAAATCATGTTTATCTCTGACTTGTATAGCCCAGGCTGTACTCATCAGATTTTGGAAGCTAGGCAGGGTGGCCCTGGTTAGTATTTGGATGGGAGAGGACCAAGTATGTCCAGGGTCACGACTCAGAGGTGGGCAATGGCAAACAACCTCAGAATGTCTCTTGCCCTCAAAGCACCACAGGGTTGCCATAAGTCAACTGTGACTTGAGGGCAAAAAAAAAGGGAAAGAAATCATGCTGACCTCCAAGAAGGAAGTGCAGCAGCAACTAACTCTGCTAGTGAGCTCTAATTTAACACTCAGTAAAAGGTGACGGGTTGATTGATTTTCTGTCTTCACTTTCTTATAGTGAGCTGGTCAGTGCATGCCAGTTATAGAGCTTCTGAATGCTGGGGTCTGATCCTTGCATCATGTGAACCAAGAAGTGCCCTGGAATATGTCCAACTTGCTCCTGTCCTTCATACAAGATGCTGAGTGATTGGAACTTCTGTATCTATTCTTTGTAAGGAGCTCATGGATTTAACTCAGGAATGTGCCTTGGTGGGAGAGAGGATAAACCATCCCCTGCTGGACAGGTCTTTGCCCTCTTGGGAAACACCTCATGTTTCTCCTAATGGGTCAAATGGCAGCTCTAGAGGTCTGTTTCAGATTGGCACAATGGGGTTGGGTGGGGAGAGTTAAACCCCATTTCAACGGACAGTAGTCCCAAACTATCAACTGCTCTTTATATATGCATGTAGGCTGCAACCCCCCCCCCCCCCGAATAATCCACTTTCAATGCACTATTGAATTGGATTTTGCCAGTTCACACAGTAAAAAATCCAGCTGGAAAGTGGATTGAAAGTGGATTATTCAGTGCATGTGATCGCAGCCTTTCTGTGACCCTACCAAGGAGCTTTCAAGCTGGGCAAGAAACAGAGGTGGTTTGGCATTACCTTCGTCTGCAATCTGCTTTGGAGGTCCCCCATCCAGATACTCACCTTGCTTAGCTTCCGAGATCTGACAAGATCAGGCTATACTACACTATTCCATATCACTCACCTGCTATCTACAAAGGGGCAAAAAAGCCACAGGCTTGTGAGATCCAACTTGGAACTCCCAGCATCACATCTAATGAGACCTTCATGAGATTGCAAGGGAAGATCAGGAGCAGGTGCCTGGAGGTTTCGTGTGCCCTAAAGCCTGAACATTTTAGCATGATTTTGACAGCATGCTCGTAAATTTCCCCAGTAACATAAATTTGGGATGTAAAGCCCCCCAGGTGATGTAATGTGATGAAATCACATGACCTATAAATAAGTACATGTTAGTTGTATATCATTCAGTTGCTGCCAAGCTCCTGTAGATGACATTTTACCAATTTTGTGAGAGGCTCCTTATAAGTAAGCTGAAAATCAGGTATTTATGCAATTACTGTAATTATGCATCTGCTGTGGTTTACCTATAATTATTTCATTAAAATTTGCAATTATAGCATAATTGTGGGTGATAATGATGTATTTGGAGCACACTGCAAAAATCCTTAATAAACAGACATGGCTGAAGTTGGTACCGTTCTAAAGCGACTGGGTGTTACTTTAATAGGAATGTCAGAAATGGTTAGCTTGAAGTGTAAATCGGATGCAAAAATTTAGGTAAAGCTTATCAGATTTCCTATCCCTACAAGAACATAGATGACAAAGCAAATTTTAGACATTTCTATTTTTGAGAAGGGGGGAAGGGGTAAATAGAGAGCGAAATAAACAGTTGTTTCTATTGTACACTATTGTGTGCATTTCCGGAGGCCTCTTTTCAAAAAAAGGTGTGGACAGAATGGGTGTGGAGCAGGTACAGAAGAGAGCAACATGGATGATCAGGGGCCTGGAGACCAAGCCCTGTGAGGAAAGGCTGAGGGACTTGGGAAGGTTCGGTCTGGAGAAGAGGAGGTTGAGGGGGGACATGATGGCTCTCTTGAAGTCTTTGAAGGGCTGTCCCTTAGAGGAGGGCAGGGAGCTGTTCCTGTTGGCAGCAGAGGAGAGGACTCACAATCACAGGTTTCAATTAAGGGCAGGAAGGTACCAGCTGGAGATTAGGAAATACTTTTTTTACAATAAGAGTTCTGCAACAGTGGAATCAGCTGCCAAGGGAGGTGGTGAGCTCCCCCTCACTGCTGGACAAACACTTGCCAGGGATGCTCTAGGCTGATCCTGCATTGAGCAAGGGGTTGGACTAGGTGGCCTGTATGGCCCCTTCCAACTGTGTGATTCTATTATTCTACACCTTCTGATTTTTGATCACTTGTTCTGACTTTGGTTCTTAACTGGCAGGACTTGGGAGATATTTCATTGCATATTGCAAGATATACACAGCTTGTTCCCCCACCTGCCATTGATTAGGCATGTGATTGGCCTCTCAGGTAGGCATTTTTTTTAAAGAGAACCTGGAGGGCAACAATCTATGGCCAGTGGCTTTTGCTTAGCCAGGTGAAGACAGCGGAGTCCGTACAGATCTCCTCACTGCCATAACGGTCTGATAATCCTGCTCTTGAATCTGGGGTGCAGGGGAGGAAAACAAGCCCTGAAGAAATCCCTCAGCACCCACATAGCTGCTCCAGGCCTGCACAAACTGGATCATGCCCTAATTATGCGTTATTTATAGTACGTCAAAGTGTATTGCAGATTGTTGTTGTTGTTCATTCGTACTTCCAGTTGATTGTCAGACTGGGATAAGGCTGTCCGTTGAGATATTAATGACTCCAAAGCATTTACATCTTGTTGTTTTAGAATGATGAACACTGTATCCCCCTGCATCGAATTCCCCCCTCTCCCTTTTTGCTTATATGAGTCAGAATATTTGCTAATGTGGTTCTGTCATAAGAGCACATGATAAACTGTATTGCAGTTGGGTTAGAACAAATGAAAGGAAGTACTTCTTCACCCAAAGAGTGATTAATACATGGAATTCACTGCCACAGAAGGTGGTGGCAGCTACAAGCATGGACAACTTCGAGAGGGAATTAGATAAACATATGGAGCAGAGGTCCATCAGTGGCTATTAGCCACTAAGTATAGACAGGATCTCTCAGTCTGGGGCAACTGATGCTCTGTATTCTTGGTGCTTGGGGAGGGGGGCAACAGTGGGAGGGCTTCTAGTGTCCTGCCCCCACTGGTGGACCTCCTGATGGCACCTGGTATTTTTGGCCACCGTGTGACACAGAGTGTTGGACTGGATGGGCCATTGGCCTGATCCAGCACTGGCTTCTCTTATGTTCTTATGCACTCTGTGTAGCCCAGTACTGTCTTTAAGCTCCCTTAAATCTGAGGAGATATGGTGAGATAGAAATAATTTTAAACCAATTTATAATAAATGAATAGGATGGGTAATGGCTTTCTAAATGAGAGTGGTTTCAGAGTTTACATAGGATTCTTATTTCACTTCAGATCATAGGCGTAAACTACGGGGGGGCTCGAGGGCTCGAGCCACCCCCGAAATTTCCCAGGGGGGGGCTCAGCCTCCCCCGGGAAAATGGAGCACCCAGGCCGGCTGGCTGGCCGGCTGCCACCGCCACCGCCTCTCCCCCTGCTCCGTTCCTCCCTCCCTCCGTCCAGGAACCAGCTGGGCAAATGCCCAGCATGCTGGATGGAGGAACGGAGGCAGGAGCAGGCGGGGGGGGGGAGGCGGCGGGGATATGGAACTTGTGCGGCGGAGATATGGAACTCGTTTGCCCGCCCGCCTGCTGCTGCCGCTGCCGCCTCCCCCCCCCGGGACTGGCCTGGCACACTGGGCAGTTGCCCAGCTGGCCCCACGGGGGCAGGAGTGGCCAGGCTAGGCCAGTCGGGGGGGGGCAGCGGGGACATGGTCCCAGCGCGCGCGCTTTGTGCATGTGCACAAGAGCCCCCCCCCCGGGGATTTTAAAAGTCGATGCCTCTGCTTCAGATGCTAATTTTCTGCCCCCAAGCATTTCCTCTCTGCTCTAATCAAGGTGATTACAATGTGCTTTGTAACTTTGGATCAGACCACCTTCTGACTAGGATAAAAGGACTCAGAGAGTTCCATTTCTTCTCAGGTCCAACAGAGGGAGCGTTATCTCTTGAGAGCTTATCCCCTGAAATTTTCGTTGGTCTTTAAGGTGCTACTGGATTCAAAACTGACTCCTCTAAATGAGGATAGAACCATCTGGTCAGCTAAATTTGTTCCTCTAAATGAGATCATTTAACTAGTGATCCTAGGTAATGAATTAAGACTTTCTAATGTCCCACAGCTGCCGGAATACCTCAAGCTCATCAGAGTTCTGAAGCTGAGCAGACTCAGCCGTGGTTAGTGCTTGGATAGGAGACCACCAGAGAAGTCCAGGGTTGTTGTGCAGAGGAAGGCAATGGCAAACCACCTCTGCTCATCTCTTGCCTTAAAAACCCCATGTTTCTGTAGGTCAGTAGCAACTTGATGGCACTAAATTATCATTAATACCCAGGGCTTTTCTTTTTTCTTTTCTTTTCTTCTTCTTTTTTTTTTTAAAAAAAGAGGTGCCAGAACTCTCAGGAGGGAAATGAAGTTTTCAATCTGTATACTAAAAACTCATGAACTTTTAAACATTTTAAAAATAATTTTGTTAAAGAGATCCTGGTACTCTGTTTCAGCATATCTCTCCCCCCCCCTGCAAGCCCTGTATAATACCCCACAATCATTGGTTGTTACCACCAATCAGAAATGTAGGATATAAATGAGAAACTCCTCACAAGAAGAAGAAAAAGAAGAAGAGATTGGATTTATATCTCACCCTTCACTACACAAGGGAGTCTCAGAGCAGCTTACAAACTCCTGTCCCTTCCCCTCCCCACAACAGGCACCCTGTGAGGTAGGCAGGGCTAAAAGAGCTCTGACAGAAACTGCTCTTTTTCAAGAACAGCTGTGACAGAACTATGGCTTGCCCATAGGTGCAAGTGGAGGAGTGGGGAATCAAACCTGGTTCTCCCAGATTAGAGTCTGCACACTTAACCTCTACACCAAACTGGCTGGTACAGATGGTACATATCACCTGGAACTCTTCATCATATCAGAAAAGAAGTGGATCCCCTGTGCAGAAAGAACTGTGGACAGAAAGCTGACTTTTTCCATTGATGGTGGAAGTGCCAACGCATACAATCATTCTGGTCTCAAATATCACATGACATCTCCTTGATTACAAATATACATTTGCCCTTTTTTTTACCAGAAATACTATTCCTAAACAACTGGCCATATCCACAGGGCAGTAAGAGTAAGACTGATCAGATCCACGCTTTGTTAGCCTTAGCCAGAGATACCATAGCCGCGGCATGGCTAAACAAACTTCCCCCCACAATCCAATCCTGGCAAAATCATATTTGGGACCATTTCATTATGTCCAAAATACCACTTAGCACACTCTATCTTTCCTCCAGCAAATTTGAAGAAAAAAATGATAGCATCCTGGTATTCACTCATTAACAATATGGTTGAATCTGATGTAATTCCAGCAGATCCTTCATACAAATCAATGATACTTTTGAAACTTGAACCTGAAACATTATTTGGTTTAGATCTAAGATAATATCTGAAGTTACTTTCAGAACACTGATTTAAAATTTGCCTCTAAAGATAGTATTTATTATACAGTCGTTGCCTCGAGATGTTTTATAGTGTGTAATACAATTCTCTGGCGTCTTCAGCCTGGACATAATTAAGCATTAATGTTTGTGTTTTTTTCCTAACCTATTTTTGGACTTCACTTGCAGACATCTATTGTACTTACCTTGTATTGCTATTAAATTCTTAAATAAAAATTATAAATTAAAGAAAAAGAAAAAAGAAATGCAGGATATGATGTCACCACACGGCAAGCATCCTTGTGTAGCACCGCCTAAAGAATATGACATGGGGATAGAGAACATAATACATACAGTTCTGCCCTCAGCTAAACTGGCATTGCACAGAAGTTATGACACTGGCACAAGATAAGTGGCTAGATGGATATATATATATATTCTTGGGGAGGAACTATAAACAAAGCTTATAAAAATAATGGATACACCACAGTGCCTGAAGTATTCCTTCCCCTCCCCAAATTTATATTTTATTGATTTTTTTTTCTTTGCTTGGGCTAAGATTGCAGTGACAAAGTACTCCAATTTTCAGAGTTGCCCTGGAGGACTAAGACAATTTACAATCATTTCTGCAGTAAAATTACTGTTTGCAGTATTGACCAACACAGTTGTATGTAGCTTTGGTGAGCAAATGTGATGGGACAAAGGTTTGCCTTCCCGTTTCTTTAAAAAATGAAAGCCAGTGCCTTATTACTCTCCTTGTCTAGCCTCATTTCAGTGTTCCTGAATTACAATATTGGATAATAAAGTTGAATGTGTTTATATGAAAATATGGCTTTCTTGCTAATGGGTTTATATATTGGCAGTGCAATGGTATCCTTCCTCCAGCCTCCAAGCAGGCAGCCAAATCTCAGCAGGTATGGAGAGTCTGGATACCTCATAGAACAATAACCCTTAGCCTTACACAAGGGGTGATTAGGGCTAGTCGTAACAATCATAGTAGGTACTAGGCCAGGCTTGCACAATTTGTGATATGCCAAACTGAATGCTTGGGCTATAGGGTTGCCAGATTCTACCTGGCTGCCGGCAGGGGCATCCAGCCTCTGCTCCGGGATCTTCTTTTTTTGCCTTCAGAATCATAAAGTGTGTCCAAATACTGGAGCATCGACCCCCCATGTCCCCGACATTATGACGTCACTTCCAGATGATGTCATCACATCTGGGACGTCGCCCGGCAATGTCCCTGTTTAGAGGCGGGGCTTCCCCCTCTGCTCATCTCTCACCTTGAAAACCCCATGAGATGGAACTTCATACGGTTGCCATGAGCTGGTGGTGACTCAGTGGCATGCTTTGTTACCACTCTGGAATGCCCTCCCTAAAAATACTCTCTTGGTGCCAACTTTATCATTGGTTAGGTACCAAGTGGATAATCACTGCTGAGTTGCAGCCATTTTTAATACATGACCTCAACTGTTAATTTTGTGATTCCTGTCATCCTACTTCATGTATATGTTTTGATTATTTATTCCCTGCCATGCCGAAATCTCCTTGAGGCAACTATCCTATGTTCAAAGTAGATTACAAACCCGTATCTGTGAAAAAGCAAGTCATGACTATTGTAAATAGGTAGAGAAGTGTAGAAAAATTTGATAAGCTGCTTTGGGTCCCATTGAGAAGAAAAATGGTAGTGGTGGAAAGTGCCATCATGTCACAACTAACTTATGGAGACCCCATAGAGTTTTCAAGGCAAGAGATGGTTTGCCACTGCCTGCCTCTGTGTCACAATCTTGGTATTCCTTAGAGGTCTCCCATCCAAATACTGGCCAGGGCTGACCCTGTTTAGCTTCTGAAATCTGACGAGATCAGGCTTGCCTGGGCTATCCAAGTCAGGATGAGAAGAACACTGGGGTACAAATAAATATCTTTCCCATAGCCTGAGGGAACAGGTCAATATGATAGCATTATTTCCTTCCTTCCTTCCTTCCTTCCTTCCTTCCTTCCTTCCTTCCTTCCTTCCTTCCTTCCTTCCTTCCTTCCTTCCTTTCTTCCATAGTGCAAGTTTGGAACTAACTATCATCAGGCATAAGTATTCAGAACAAATTAAAATCTGAATGGATATATTTTCCCATCTTATCCTTTGGTTGCTTTCAAAGGAAAGAACTCTTGAGTAAAGACTTAGGAAATAGCAGTATTACATAGAGTTGTTCTCTGTCTCAACTCCAAAGGCTTGACGAATGAAGCTTGTGAATTGTGAAAGAGGGAAGAACTGACCCGGGTAGCAGACAAAGAAATATAGAATGGGCATGAATGAGGGGAGTCTATGCCATAAGCCCAGCATAAATTATTCACTGTAATGCTTCTGCAATACCAAGTTTACAGTGTGCACCACTAATCATGGGTGGTCCCAACATATTGGCTTAGATCCCCCAGAGTGTTTCCATGGATAGGACTTCCACCTGTGCAACATGATTTTCTTGCCCCCCCCCCCCGCTGTACTCCAAAATTCTTATGCCCTAAGGCATTCTGGGGGCATTTTAGTCTGCAGCAGGAGGGAGGAGGTGAGGAGTTGTGTTCTGTGTGCAGAAATCCATCCATGACTAAGGGGGACAACTAAGGGAGGGGACACGATAGAGGTTTATAAAGTTATGCAGTGGGGGGGGGGAGTTGACAAAGATAATTTTTTCTTCCTCTCCCCAAAATACTAGAAGATGTAGAATCACAGAATCACAGAGTTGGAAGGGGCCAGACAGGCCGTCTAGTCCAACCCCCTGCTCAATGCAGGATCAGCCTAGAGCATCCCTGGCAAGTGCTTGTCCAGCCACTGCTTAACATCCAATGAACAGATGGGCAGTAGATTCAGGACAGACAAAAGGAAATACTTCTTTACACAGAGAGTGATTAAAATGTGGAATTCACATCCAGAGGGTGTACTGATGGCCCCAGGCACAGACCACTCTAAGAGGGAATTAGACAGATTAATGGAGGATGGGTCTATCAGTCGCTACTAGCAAAACAAAATAACAAAATAAAAATGGTAACTAATGGGATCCTCCATGTTCAGAGGCCGTCAGCCTCTTAACCCCAGTGACAGGAAACAACATCAGGCAAAGGCCTTGGCCTCTATGCCCTGCTGTTGGCCCTCCAGAGGAAGGCCTCCACCCCCGGATGCTGGACCTGATGGACCACTGATCTGATCCAGTAGGGCTCTTCTTATGTTCTTATATTAATGGAGATACTCAGGTGGATCCAAGCCACCATCTTGAGCAGGGCTAGCCCCACTTAATGGGCCCACCAGACAGAGACCTGGGAAGCAGTGGACATCTGCTACCCTAGTAGTTCTGTCTCTATGTAGGTTCCCACACTCTGCATCTAAAATGTGCCCTGCATCCAAAACTACACATGCCATGGCTAGTTTCTTTCCATATGCGTTTTATACACAGTGCAACAGACTGCTTTCTCATAAGCCTCCATCTTAGCAAGTCACCCTTGTCCGTGTGGCTTTAATTTTACATTCTGTTCATTCACCCATGTGGTGAAGGAATGGGCCCCATCACACAATGATGTACCACCTGGCATGAGTAAGTGTATATAGATGCATAGTCTGAACATGCAATATGTGGCTGTATATGTATAGGGGGGTATATCATATGTTTTAAGGGCTATGCATGCCTCAGGTAGAACAAATCTTCATAAAAGCTGTCCCAAACTGATAATGATTTGATGCTCCTTTTCTTGGCTGCTAGGGCCACAGGCTAGGAGTCAAGGGCTCTTCAAATCATTCCCTTTACAAACTCAGGCTTTTAAGTTACCTTCAAAGCGGAGTGGGGGAGATACTCAGCCACAACTCTAAGTCAGCTGGCTTGGAACTCTAGTGATAAACTTTACCCCTGCGGCTGCTTAATTCACACACACACACTCCAAAGAGATGGGATTGTGTCACCTTCCACACCTCTCTGTGAATGAGTGTGAGAGAAAAGAAACAATGATTTATATAGGAGATTTAACACACACACACACAATTCTTAGTGCAGTTCAAGGGAAAGGTAGTTTTGTCCTAATAGGGTGGTCAGGTTTTAGCCAATGACTTAGATTTGGGGGATTCTTATCAGGCCAACAGGTTGAAATCTTTGGGCTGTTGCCTAGCCCACATGCTTGATAGCTTCCCACACCCCAAAATCTTTGATTGCATCCTTCATTGTGGCAACTACTGCAAATGTGGTTGGAGACTGTCTGGGAGCCATAATCTGGCACTAAGAGATCACTTACATCTTAACTTTAATGCATAGCCAGTTTGGTGTAGTGGTTAAGTGTGCAGACTCTAATCTGGGAGAACCAGGTTTGATTCCCCACTCTTCCACTTGCACCTGCTGGATGATCTTGGGCAAGCCATAGTTCTGGCACAGCTGTTCTCGAAAAAAAGAGCAGTTTCTGTCAGAGCTCTCTCAGCCCCACCTACCTCACAGGGTGTCTGTTGTGGGGAGGGGAAGGGAAAGGAGTTTGTAAGCTGCTCTGAGACTCCTTTGGGTAGTGAAGGGTGGGGTATAAATCCAATCTCTTCTTCTTCTTCTTCCATATTAGTTGTTAGAAGTGCTTTTTTGTTTTTAAAAAAGTGCAGGTACTCGTACATAAGGTTGTACAAGAACAAAGTTTGAGTCCAGTGGGCACCTCTAAGATCAACAATGTTGAATTCTGGATATAAGCTTTCGTGTGCATGCACACCTCTTCAGATTCAGCTTGGACTGATTTCTACTGATTTTTCCCACTCAGGATATGGGGGAGCTCTCAGAAAAGATACTGGTACTCAGTTACTCGTACATCCCCCCCCTCCCGCCCCGGCTGTTAGTGTGGTAAATAAGTGCATCAAGGTCATATGAATGTGATTCTATGTATTCATATATACCATGTGGTAAAATTCCTGGTGGTGGTCTATGGTTGTTCTCTTATTCTGTGCACCAAACCCCACCTCATGAATCTCAGAGTTCAGAATGCTGAGGACATGACAAACATCCGTCCCACGCATGCTGCCCTTCCACTTTAAGGACTTCCGTTTGCTGATGCGAGAGTGACCTCTCACCACCTTCAGCTGCAATTTTCTTTTTATTAGAGGCCTGTGGTGAAAGATATGGCTGCATGTTGAGAAAAGCCTTTAGCAATGTGTAATGGAGGGATGCTAAAGGCTCCTCTCAACTTGTTTGCGATGTATTCTTTTACTCAGCAGGACCCCACCATGTGTCAAGATTAAGATAAATCCCTACATTCGTATTCACCATTATTACGTATGGGTGTGAAAACTGGACAATGAAGAAAGCTGACAGGAAGAAAGCTGATGCGTTTGAAATGTGGTGTTGGAGGAGAGTTTTATGGATACCGTGGACTGCCAAATAAGCGGGTTCTAGATCAAATCTAGATCCCGAGAAGCTAAAATGACTAAACTGAGGCTATGGTACTTTGGTCCCGTTATGAGAAGACACGAGTCACCATAAAAGACAATAACGCTAGGAAAAGTTGGAGGCAGCAGGAAAAGAGGAAGACCCAACATGAGGTAGATTGACTCAATCAAGGAAGCTGTTAACAATAGGACACTTCGGAGAACGTTAATTCATGGGGTCGCAGTAAGTCAGAAGTGACCAAATGGCACTTAATATACACATAACGGGGAATGCTTGGGGGATGTGACAGTGATCCTTGGTAAAAGAATTGGTATGTTGCAAGTATATAATGACGTTCCATCTCTGAAATGCTGCAAGGAAGGCTGTATCAAAAAGGGACAGCCTTATCAAAATTTTGCCCTTCATAAATAAATGGGATGATGTTTTGGTGTCCCTCCCATAATTGCAATTAAAAAGGAAAGGGGGATAAAACATTAGAAAACTACTCTCAGGCCTTGGAGGGTTCTTTGCTGCTTTGAAGTGTGTTATTAAATCCTGGCTGTTTCTGAATTCGCCAGCGGTACAAGCACCCCAAAATAGCCAATGAATTGTTTTTTCCCCTCAAAAACTCCAGAGAGATTGGATGTCTGCCAAGGAACCATGATAAAACAAAAGGACCATAAATAAATTAAAGTCACTAACCTATTGTAAATGTTTGGGTTGGGTTTTTTTTGCTACATTTACTTATTTCTCAATTTTGGTTTTAGCTTCCCAGCGCAACACAAATGCCTTGGGGAATGTTTTCTTCTTGTTCATCTTTGGTATATGCATGTTTTTAATGCCATGCTGCCTTTTGGCCATAACTTTGTAATTATTTTATGTTGTTATGAGAAAAAGACTAGCTGTGTTTGAAACCTATGGGGGAGGGGAATGATTGGGACCATTTCCAGTTTTTTAACTGCTGATCCACCGAAAGCTAAGAGGGTGTCATAAGAGCATGAGCTATGTTGGATTAGGCAAGTGGCCCATCCAGTCCAACACTCTGTGGCCAAAAACACCAAGGGCCATCAGGAAGTCCACCAGTGGGGCCAGAAGTCCTCCCACTGTTGCCCCCCAAGCACCAAAAATACAGAGCATCACTTCCCCAGACAGAGTGTTTCATCTATACCTTGCGGCTAACAGCCACTGATGGGTCTCTGCTCCATATGGGTATCCAATACCGTCTTGAAGCTCTTTATGCTTGTAGCCACCCACCACATCCTGTGGCAGTGAATTTCATGTGTTAATTAATTACTCTTTGGGAAGCTCACAAACAGGGCTGGAAGACAAGAGCTCTCTCTTTGCCCCCAGTGTCCAGGTATAGTAGTGGTTCTTTGGTGTAGAGGTTAAGAGCGGCAGATTCTAATCTGGAGAACCAGGTTTGATTCCCCAGTCTTCCACATGAAACCAGCTGGATGACCTTGGGTCAGTCACATGTTCTTTCAGAGCTGTTCTCTCAAGGGCAGTTGTCTCAGAGCTCTCTCACAGGGTGTCTGTTGTGGGGAGAGGACAGGAGAGCCTTGGGCAACTCTAAACACTACACCACACTGGTTCTTGAAAGTAAACAAACTTTTTCGGTCCTTGTGCAGTTGACTTAGCTGTTTGTTTGACAGCTTCTTTCTCACTGAGAGCCAGTTTGGTGTAGTGATTAAGAGCGGTGGACTCTAATCTGGGAGAACCGGGTTTGATTCCTCACTCTTCCACATGAGGCCAGCTGGGTGACCTTGGTTCCTTCACAGTTCTTTCAGAGCTGGTCTCTCAAGAGCAGTTCTCTCAGCTCCACCTGCCTCACAGTGTGTCTGCTGTGGGAAGAGGAAGGGAAGGAGGCTGTAAGCTGCTCTGAAGGGTGGAGTATAAATCCAACTTTTCCTCTGCTTCTTGTCCTCCTCCTCCTCCACCTCCACCTCCACCTCTGAATAAGCAGATTTTGACTTTAAAATCAAAGCTCACCAAAATTTACAACTGCTATTTGGAGATCCACTAAGAGTTCATGGCTGTTCACAGGGCTAGACTAAGCATATAGTACATGAAGTGACCGTATAGGGAATCAGGCCCCTCCCTCTCCCCTCCCCCCTCTCTCACCTGCACGCATCCGCCATGTGCCTCTGCATCCTTATCCTGCTTGCAAGCCCTCCCATCGCTCATGCTCAGTTGCCTGCACAATCTGCACATCCTTTTCTCAACAGCACTGGCCAGTGCATGCGAGCTGGGAGTGCTGATGCCCTGGACTCCTGGAATGCCACCACTGTGCACTGCCCACATGCCCTTTCCCAGTGACACTAGGCAGCTGAGCAAACAGATGGGGGAAGGGCATGCAGGCAGGAGGCAGGGGAAGTGTGGGGGGAGAGCCAGTGGCAGTGGGTCCAACCCGAACCCCTCGGCCCTGGCAACTGTCCCACCTCAGAACTTGCTGATACCAGCCCTGGCTGCAAGGGAATGTTTTCCCTCCAATTGAAGACCAAGGTTTGAATAACACATCCTGATAGCTGGGGAGCTTGAAACCTTCTACATTAGTAGAAAGACTACTGATGGGTACGATTTCACTGCCTGTGGGTTGACTAAGGACCGTTCATTGATGCACCATTTCCAATAGTTAAAATGGAAAATGGATCATTTGGCAGTCCTTGTGAGAAGACGTTAACAGTGGTGCATTAATGGTGGTTTGCGCAGCCACAAAGGAGGCCGTCCAAACCGAGAAATGGAAGGAGTGAACTGTCAGGGGATGACGAGCCAAAAGTATGTAATATATACATAATGTTTTAGTAATGCAGTTGCAAATAAATCACAAGATAGTAGGTCATCACAAGATACAGTTCAAAATCTAGAGACCAGGGTTCCAAATCTAAAGGCAGCTGAGAGGCTAAGAATAGCAGTGTTCGAGGGGGTAACTAGTTACTTGCCTTGTTTTCAAGAGTTCAGAATTTTTGAACTTAATCTTGACATTTCGATCCCTGATATATTCTAAATTGCAGTAATGTTATTTTCCTAGTTGCATTCATAAAAAATGTACATCCTGTCTCCTTTATCAGGGGGGAAGGGACTTGTGGTTTCTAGTAGTTTATTCTTTCATTTGTAATGATGGCGTGTGCAGTAGCTCTTTTCCCAGAGTCCAACTGCAACTGAAGAATGCATATCAGGGAAGATCACAAACCTTTCTCAGATACTTTAAGGATGTCAGATGAACTCATTGGGGGTGTGGGTAGCCAGGAAGGGGTAAGCGGATCGTAGCTGCAAGCTCTCCCCTTGGCTTACATAAACTCATTGGAATATATGCAAATTACCTACACATGAGTGTACAGTTTCAGGTGTTGGTTTGCAGTAAAACAGTTAGATTTGAGCACCTTAGAGAACAATGAGAGTTTCAGGGTATAAACTTGCAAAAGTCAAAGCTCCCTTGGCCTCCATAGTGACACTCTAGAAGTTTCCCTTATACCGATTTCCCACAAGGCACTGCCCCAGCGTTGTTCTTCCCTTTGCCCTGATTGCTTGCTTGAATTTCCCACTATTTGCCGCGGGGCGCATTTTGACCCGTGGCTCCGCCCAATTTCCTCCAATTTCCTCCATGGCTTCAGTGATCCTCAAAAAACAGGATCACTGAAGCCACGGGGGAAATCGCGCGAAGCCGCGGGTCAAAATGTGCCCTACAGCAAATAGTGTGAAATTAAAGCAGGCAATCGGGGAAACCGGAAGAACGATGCCGGGGCAGCGCCTTGTGGGAAATTGGTCCCTGTCTCTATAGTCTTTCCCATAGACATTAGGGATAATTCCTAGAGTGTCACACAGACGTGACATCACATCCCCCCCAAAACTGCAACTTCCCCAGACATAGTTCCCCAAATCTCCTAGCATTTGCTTAGGCAGTGTTGGGAACCCTTGCAGTCAGGGTTCCCCCAGCTGTGGCTGTGTGCTTGATGCTCATATTCCAGTGCATGCATGCCAAGTGAAGCTTGCCAGTGGGATCCTAGAGTCCTACTGAGCAAGTTCATCGAAGATGCTCATCACATAGCTGAAAGGGCTGCATCAGAGTATGGCCAGGCTACAGCTGTCTCGTCTCTTCTCAACCCTGTGCACTTTCCTGCCCCCTTAAGCTGCATTGTCTTAATTAGAGGAACTAGGCAAGGCTGAACAAAGAAGAAAACTGACAGCCCAGCATAGATTTTTCTTAATTTCCAAACAGAGCTGAAGTTTATGCATATGTACTGCAGTTGCTCAGAGTCTTCCACCGTTGCCCTTGTCTCTCCACAATGTCAAAACTCACATTGCAAGCTCCTTGAGGGCATGGACCTGTTGCTTTTTTTTTCTTATGCAGAATAATGGTGGTGCATAAATAAAGATATAAATGCAAGTGAATGTTTCACTGAAGCCGATAACAGCTTGCTAATAATCTTTTAAAGTAATACTTGGTGTGTGTATGTATGTGTGTATATATATATATATATGCCTTATGAAACATTGGTTACTATGGAAATGGCTTGAGCGCAATCAATCTTAAATAGTAGGATTTATGAAGAATAATTAGCTACAGCACTTAAATTAATCCATTGGGAAGATATACACTTTGGAATACATTTCAGCCCAATGTGTCCAAATGAGATAATATGTCACTTTTATTCATCTTGTGACAAGGAGTGTCTTTTTAATTTCTGCCTGCCTAAAAGTGTTTCTCTCCCCCCCTCCCCCATTGTTTCTTCTTCTCAAGTGAGATGAAAATTTGCATTTATTTCAAGTCTTGGATCCATGAGATTTTTGAATTTTTCAGTTTAGTCAGGGTTGTAACTGGTCTTTCTTAGGAAAAGCTGCCATTTCCAGGTACAGTGTCCGATAAATGAATGGAGGAATCAGTGCATGATGAACAAGATGGTTGTTTTCTTCAAGTCAGAAGGTTCATCTTCACATAACAAACCTCTTTCTTTAAGCAATAAGATTATTGAATCACCCCTTTGTCTTCTTGTAGCCCCTTTCCAAGCTCACAGAGCAGCTAAAGGAGGATATTATTTCAAGAGCACAAAGCATAAGATCATTTCGGAGGATAGCTGTGTTGGTTTGTGGTAGAAGAGCTAGATTCAAGTCCAACAAGATTTTCATAGTATAAGCTTTCAAGGGCCAATGTTTTCTTTGTCAGATAAGGGATAAGAGTTATCATTATTTTGAAAAATCTACTTTATTTATTTGATTTGATTTGTGAATCACCCTATCCAATTCCCTCTTGAAGCCGTCCATGCTTGCAGCCGCCACCACCACCTCCTGTGGCAGTGAATTCCATGTGTTAATCCACTCTTTGGGTAAAGAAGTACATTGATTTATCTGTTCTAACCCGACTGCTCAGCAATTTCATTGAGTGCCCATGAGTTTGTGTATTGTGAGAAAGGGGGGAAAGCACTTCTTTCTCTACCTGCTCTATCCCATGCATAATCATGTCGCCCCTCAGTCGTCATTTCTCCAAGCTAAAGAGCCCCAAGCACTTTAACCTTTCTCCATAGGGAAAGTGTTGCAACCCGTTTATCATTCTAGTTGCCCATTTCTGCAAACTTTCTGAATTTCCTTGATAGGAGAAGCTGCACTTCAAAATGTAAGATCTGGGTAGGGCTGCCAAGTCTTGAAAACTCACCGGCGGGGGGGAGTCCTCTTCTCGCCGGGAGTTTCTTCTGTTGCGCGCGCCCATCAACGTCACCGGAAGTGACGCAGCACGTTGGGGGCATTGCCAGGGCGACGCTCTGGCAATCGCCCCAAAACTACCCTGGCAACGCCCCCAACATGCTGCGTCACTTCCGGTGACGTCATTACGTCATCCTTGCTGGACGACGTCAGGGGTGGGGTTCCCCCCGCTGGCCAAATGCTGGCTGGTGGATTGGGAACCCCTTTAGCGGGGGATCCCCCGCCCCCCGGGCTGACTTGGCAGCCCTAGATCTGGGGTTGCCAGGTATCCCTGGCCACCAGCATAGAGTTGCCAAAACCAGGTTGGGAAACTCCTGGAGATTTGGGGATGGAACCTGGGGGGACAGGGACCTCCCTTCAAAGCATCCATTTTCTCCAGGGGAGCTCATTTCTTTAGTCTGGAGATATGCTGTAATTCCAGGGGATCCCCAGAGCCCACCTGGAGGCTGGGACCCCTAGTAAGATCCTTGCCAGAAAACAAAAAGCTCAGAAACCTTCCTGAAACTCAGCGTGGGCTGAAGGCTGAAATGGTCCAGAAAATAGGCCCTCTGTTCCAAATGAATGCTCTTGGGACTGAAACGATGGCCTGCTTGGGGAAGTTGTCTCATGCCGAGACATATATTTATGTTCTTGCATGGAGCACCAAAGTAAACAATGCTTTAATCCTAGTAATCTGAGGTCTTTAGAAAACGAGAAAATTGTCCAAAATTGCAGGACTTTGGTATTGCGAGCATCTGGGCATTCACCATATTTGCATACACAGAACAACAGAAAATGTGCTGCACAAGTTCAACTCAATTAGCCTCCGGCAGAAAGAGGGTCGAGGCTTCAATACTGGCATCAGTTAACACGACACTTACCAGCTGATCAGCACAGTTGGTGGCTAACAGCTGATCAGCATTATTGGTGCTTATACAGCTACTTAGTATTGGGAGCTGCAGAACATCTATCATGCCCTTGATTGAATCCCAACAGCTGTTAAAGAGCAAGAAACCAGATATCTTGTGCCTCTGGGGATTCTTAAAGAGGCTGATATGTGGTGTTTGGATAACAGGCCTATCCACAAAAACAGCTAGCTCTCAGCGTGTTAATTTTGTTATCCCCCCTTCCCCCCCCCAGGTTGCATCCCATCTTCTGCTGAAGATTTAGAAGTAGCTGAACAACAAACATTTCTACTCAGTTTATTTAGGCCCAGTGGTACATAGAAATTAAATTGCACTTAACACATGTTACCACTCAGTGGTAAAGTCCATTCTGCCACCCCAGCACTCCACAGCCAGTGTGGTGTAGTGATTAGAACTGTCAGATTACGATCTGGGGGACCCAGATTCAAACCCCTACTCGGTCATGGAAGCTCGTTGGGTGACCAAGAAACAGGGTTATTGTGAGAATACTGGTGGAATGAGCTCTCGGATGACATCAGGGCCCTGCGGGACCTATTACAATTCCGCAGGGCCTGCAAGACGGAGCTCTTCCGCCAGGCTTTTGCTTAGGAACTGCCACCGGGGAGGATTAAGGCCATCACTGCCCTGGAACCTGCTGGTCCAGCTTTTGCCGTTGCTCTCACCATGTGACTATGTTTGCTGCTAGTATGTTGTGGTTTTATCTGTAACTGTTATGTTTTAAAATTGTGAACCAATTACATTTTCCAGCCAGTTCGTCTGGAAAGACGGAGTATAAATACAATAAATAAATAAATAAATAAAATGGAGAAGAGGAGAACAGTGTAAGCTACTTTGGGTCCTCATTTGGGAGAAAGGCAAGGTATAAATGAATTAAATATACTTTAAAAAAAAAGAAATTACCACCTCATTATTATGCATGTATAGAGGAGGCCTGAATTCAGATCAAAAACATGCAGAAGCAGACCTCAGTATTCTTTTAAACCATTCCAGCCTAATCAGAAAAAGGTGGCGATCACACACGCAATACGCCCCAACATAGGAGCGAATGCCTGGACAACATCTGGGAAGCGCCCCGCAGCCGGCAACCCATTTTGCTCTGCTGCAGAAGCGGAGTTAAAAAACACCTTGGAAAGTCCAGTAGCAAATGGGTTGCTACAGGCCACAGATGGACTTTTCTGCATCTCATTGCCCCAGTGTGGTCCCATGGCTTCGGGATAGTCTGATCAGGCTATCCCAACTCCGTGTCTTCCCCCCCCTTCCCTTTGCAGTATGTGCATCAGTGCAACCCCCCCCCCCACACACACACACTCCATAGAGGGACCTCAGTGCGAAGGTGCAATTCATTGTCTACTCATGTAAGCACATCAGAAACAAACGGCAACCACCCCCTGACTCACCCACGGTTGCGTCTGATCATGCAGTGGTGGGCTGTGCTCGCATCTACAAAAGTCCATGTGATCACGCAACTGCGGGTCAACTTACACCGGAGGAAATAGAAGAAGAAGAAGAAGAGATTGGATTTATACCCCGCCCTCCACTCCCCAAGGGAGTCTCAGAGCGGCTTACAAACTCCTTTCCCTTCCCCTCCCCACAACAGACACCCTGTGAGGTAGGTGGGGCTGAGAGAGCTCTTTCCCAAGCTGTCCTTGAGGGAACAGCTGGTACAGAGCTATGGCTTGCCCAAGGTCATCCAGCCAGGTGCAAGTGGAGGAGTGGGGAATCAAACCTGGTTCTCCCAGATTAGAGTCCGCGCACTTAACCACTACACCAAAATAGCCTCTCTCTTCCCCCCCCACTTTATCTCGTGCATGTGATTGCAACCAAACTTGCCTCTGAGTTTCAAAGAAGCACCACTGTTACGATTCATCCCATTCATTCATTCTTTTTTTAAAAATTCTTTCTTAGAGCTGTCCTGGAAGCTCATCTCATTCCAGGTAGCAATGTAATATACATTAAAAATTTAAACTCCGTAGAACACTGGAGAAATCTGTTCTCCTTTTCTCTGTGTGTTACGCAGGACTGGGTGATATATATCCAAGAGCTGTTAGGATGCTGGGATATGGCCCGTGAATCAGGGGCGTAGACTTTTTAAATCTCCGGGGGGGGGCTCCCTCATGCGCGCGCGCGGGACCATGTCCCCGCTGCTCCCCCCCCAGGGAGCCGCCGCTGCCGCCGCTTCCCTCCCCCGGGCTGTGCCCGCCCGGCCGCCCGCCGCGCTCCCCGCTCCCCTCCCTCCATCTCCTCGCTCCCCTCAGGCACCGGCGGCCGGCGCGTCGCCCTTGCGGGCCCCCGGCTCCCACTCCGCCTCACGCTCGGGGTGTGCGGGGGTGGCGCAGATGCCTCCCGCCCCGCCCTAGGGAGGCAGGAGGGCAGGCCGGGGGTGGGGGGGAAGGAGAGGCGGCGACGGCCGGCTGACTGGCCACCGGGTGCTCCATTTTCCCGGGGGGGGGCTGAGCCCCCCCCGGGAAATTTGGAGGGGGGGGCTCGAGCCCTCGAGCCCCCCCGTAGTTGACGCCCATGCCGTGAATGCGGTGCAGCATTTTGAGTGATATTTGCGTCCTTTTTCTCGCTCTTCCCATTCTAATGTTTGCTTTCTGTTCTGATCCCAAATCAGCCTTACCGTGCTGCCACTTTGATGTAGCTTAAATTTCTGATGTGATCCCACTTTTCTTGTCCAGTGAAAGGAGAATGCACACTTATTCCCATTGATAAAGGCACTAAAGCATGACCCGGCTAAAGGAAAACCACTTCAGCGGCTGCCTCAAGGGACCAAGGTTCTTTTTCTGGATTTGTGAGAAGGAGAATATTTTTTGGATTGTCTTTCTGTAATGGCTTTTGGGGTTTTTTTTTGCAAGCCACATATACTTTTGGCTTGTACCCAGCCTTGCTGTCTCTTAAATGTGCCAAGCTACTGAAAAATCCCACCTTTAAATATGATTTAGGATGTCTAGCAAATGCTGGCCGTAATGGATAGGTAATTATGGTTGGTGCATACTTTCAAGGTATGTCCTAGCATATTTCATGTATCATGGGCCAAGGTAAGCCCAAGAAGTTTTTATTGATCCATAGGGGAATCATTTAGGACATGATGAAACAACTAACATAACCCAATAAAGCAATTTTGGTTTTGTGCCACTGCTTCTGTCGTTCCTCACTAATTTAGGCTCTTAGCTGAGTGACTGTTATGCCATCTGCATACACACATACACACACACGTCAAGTCACAGCCAATGCTCCCTCTAAGCTGTGGAGTCTTGTGAGCAAGAATTCTACTTTGTGAGCTACTGGCATTAAAGTTGTGCGCGAGCAGTTTGGCTACTGCATAAATTAGTTTGCTCTGGAGCCATCCTTCCTCAGACAAAAGTGTGTGTGCTGGAGGCTAAAAAACTGTGAGCTAGCTCACACTAACTCACCTTAGAAGGAACCCTGGTCACAGCCGACTTATGGTGATCCTGTGGGGTTTTTGAGGCAAGAGACGTTCAGAGGTAACTTCCTGTTGCCTGCCTCCATGTCACAAACCAGACAGAAGAAGAGAAGAGATTGGATTTATACCCTGCCCTTCACTTGAAGCAGCTTAAAACTCTTTTCCCCTCCCCACAACAGACACCCTGTGAGGTAGGTGGGGCTGAGAGAGCTCTGAGACAGCTGTCCTTGAGAGAACAGCTGGTCCAGAGCTATGGCTTGCCCAAGGTCATCCAGCCAGATGCGAGTGGGGGAGTGGGGAATCACACCCGGTTCTCCCAGATTAGAGTCCGCACACTTAACCACTACACCAAACTGGCTATTCCTTGGTATTCCTGGTGTTCCTTGGTGATCTCCCTTCCAAATACTGACCAGGGCTGACCTTGCTTAACCTCCGAGATCTGACAAGATTGGGCTATCCTGGGCTATCCAGGTCATCACTGGGTCAAACGATGTTACAACAGGTCTCTTAATTCTGCTCTTCTATAATGAGTCTAGTGTAGTCCAATAGCCAAATGAAACAGAAGATAACGGCATCCTCCAACTACTCAGATTGCACTTGTTAAGAAGTAACTGTTTGGTAGGAAATAAACATGCCAAACAGTTACGTGTGATCCTTGCTTAACCCCACCCCACAATGGATTTCTCCTACTTAACGGAATTAGATATTGGCTGATTCCATATTTCATCTGTGGTTCCACACACAAGGGTATCTAATTGACTGCCATATTGAAGACCTGCAGATATATCTGCAAGTGTTATCGATCCCATTGGAGATTGTTGCTGATACTTATTCAATGGTCTTCTGCTTTCATCTGGTGTTTTGTGCGTGCAGCACAAGAAAGGGATTTTCACTTTTCTGAAGTACTTACAAGATTAGGTGACTTTGCTTCTGCTAACATATCTGGTGGTGAAAATGGGAGCTGGGGAAATCTATTTAATTTAAAACAAACACAAACTTTAAATTGCTCACTGCCCATCATGCAGGGTGAGTTAAGAACATATGATATAAAGTTTAACTCCTAATACCTGCACAGAAGACAGCTCTCCTAACCACTGTTAAATGGTGAAAGGGCAATAGTTCTCTTCGAATATCCTGAGGGCAGGGATAATGAAAACACAGTCAGTGGGGTGAGATTGCTGCTCAATTCATTCATGTGTTCATTAGAATGAATCTAAGGGTCTATGTACATGTTTGTGCATGCATAGGGCTATTGTTACTGAGATTGCGAATGCTGATAAAGCAGGCTTAACAATCACCTGGACAGAGCCAGTTGTAGACACATGTGTATGAACAGATTCTATTCAAGATTTCCACATGCATAGGTGGAGCCTGCTGCGGTAATCCCGCTTTTCACTCCATGTTCATTGTCTCACTTCCCTTAGAATACATGAAAGGAGTTAATAAAGTCTGGTGGTTTAGGAGAGGTATGAATCAGATCCTGTTCAAACCTTCTTGCCCTGATAAATCTTACTTGCCATATGTGGTGCTCATTTTTGGTAACAGTCCTTTGTAAACCACTGTCTCTATTTTTGCCTTTCGGGATAACTTGTTACAAATTTTAGACGAGTTGCTAGAATCGTCATCCTCCAGATTTCATTTCCCTCTCCGGGATCTTTCGGATGAACGCATCTTCACTAATGTGAATGCATGAACACTAAGGCAGCATGCTGTTTGACCTGCCGTTTTACGTATGCAGCAGGTGCAAAGTTGTATTTTGAACCACTGGTCACCTCTTTCAGGAGAATGAATATATTTCTACGGTATGGCTTAATCAGAGGGGAAGAAAAAACTTCAACCCAGAAAAAGCAGGTTAGCAAGAAGGTTGACAAAAGGCCTAAAAACAGAATAAATACTAATGGGTTACATGTGATAAATTAACCAAGCTTTAGTACAAATAGTAAAAAATTCCATTCAAATCAAATGTGTTATGACTAAAAAGCTTTTCTGAGTGGTAAAAAGGTAAAGGTTTCCCTTTCTCGAAAGCTAGTTGAATCCGACTCTAGGGGGTGGAGCTCATCTCTGTTTCCAAGCCGAAGAGCCAGCACTGTCCAAAGACTTTTGCATGGTCATGTGGCCAGCATGATTAGACACTGAGGCACACAGAATGCTGTTAGCTTCCCACCGAAGTGGTACCTTTTTATCTACTTGCAATTTCTTGCTTTTGAACTGCTAGGCTGGCAGGACCTGGGGCCAGAAGCAATGCTTCCTCTAAGCTGTGGAGCCTTGTGAGCAAAAATTCTACTTTGTGAGCTATTGGCATTGAAGTTGTGAGTGAGCAATTTGGCTACTGCATAAATTAGTTTGCTCTGGAGCCATCCTTCCTGAGCTAAGGCAAAAATGTGTGAGCTGGAGGCTAAAAAACTGTGAGCTAGCTCACACTAACTCAGCTTAGAGGGAACACTGGCCAGAGACTCCATAAAGTAAAATTATTCAAAATATAAAATACATCCTATCTGACCTGTGGTTTAAAACATACACAAGTAGTAGGGCCAGTTCATTAATTAGAGAAATCTCTTTTCATTAATGAAATAACTTAGGGCCATCAAAAATTATTTTTCAGATTGTTTTTGTTCATAGTCCAAATATCTCTTTAAGCAAGGTCAGGGAGAATCATAGCTCTATGGTGTGTATATTCACATTCAGGAAGCAAAATACAAGCTGAATACTGAGGTTTTTAATTAACTAAAGGTGGTTTTGAATGTCTCCTCTCTGTCCTTTCAATATGTAAATCTATTACAATTTTACTCTTTGTTCTTGCAGCATTTTTCCATTTCCTGCTGCAGATTTTTTTTCTTGTACAATGTGTCCATTTTTCAGCATTATTTGTGCATCTGCACATTTGTGTCACAGCTGACTTATGGAGACCCCATGCAGCTTTCAAGACAAGACAAGCAGAGGTGGTTTGCAATTGCCTGCCTCTTTGCGATGACCCTGGACTTCCTTGGTAGACTCCCATCTGAATACTAAGCAGGGCCAACCCTGTGTAGCTTCTCGGATCTGATGAGACTGGGCTAGCCGGGGCCATCCGGGTCAGGGTGTGCATTCATATATATCACTATTATAACTCGAATGATGTACATTGTATGTATCTGGGCTGTATAAACGACATATAAAAACCATGCAATCTGTAGACAATACAAAAGAAATGTACAAAATCAAAAGCAGAGAAGAGAAATCTAAATATAAAACGAAAGATGGGACATTTCCTCATCTGTACAGATGTTAAATGCTTTAGTGTTCAGGAGACAACTATGTACCCTGCTGATGTCGTGTTGTTCCCTGCTAAGGTAGAAGCCATTCTGTTTTGAAAGTGTAAAGACTATTAATGAATGCCATGTGCAAGAACTTTTCAAGCCTGATGAGGAAATTGTTAGAATCACCCATGTTAGTTTCACTTAATTCTTGCTCTTAAAATGTGCGTGCACACATGCACACACACACACACACAAAACTTAATGTTTTGCTGAAAGGGACATAGGGAGAAATCCTATGTTGGTAATTTAATCATTCAATGTTCTTGGGCGTCATGTATTTATTTTGTATTTATATATTTATTAAAACATTTATATCCCACCTTTCCTCTTGGTTCAAGACAGCTTAAAATAATAGTTAAAAACATCATGAGCTAAATCCGAAGATAAAATAGCAAGCCCAAAATCCCTCTCCCCTCCCTACCCGTAAAAGATGTCTGCTCTTTAAACCTCTTCAGAATCCCTGGTAAACAGGTAGACCTTGCTGTGACTCCTGGAAAAGTAGGCATGCATAATATTGTATACATGATCATCATATGTTATGCAAATACTTTTTAGGAATATGTGATTGGTTGATATTTTTAATGTAATGCTTTTAACTGGGTCTTAAGCAGTGGCAATGGAAAGTGCCATCAAGTCACTGCTGAATCATGGTGACTTTGTTGGCTTTTCAAGGCAAGAGACCTAAGAGGTGGTTTGCCATTGCCTGCCTCTACCTAACCACTGCTGGACTTCCTTGGTGGTCTCCCATCCGAGTACTAACCAGGAGTGATCCTACTTAGCTTGTGAGATCTGATGAGATCGGGCTAACCTGGGCCATCTTAATTTTGGGGTGGTGCAACTTCTGCTGCAAACATGTTTTATAGTCGATCTTACAATGGTTGACTATGATGGACATGACTGGATCACTCAGTTAGTTCAGACTGCACCGAATGACTTTGAATGCCTGCCAGACAGCTTTGCACCGGTTCCCCTCCCACAACTGCATGCACGAAAATGCTGCCGATCCAAACTGATCAATGGCCCCTAATGTCATTGAGGACTACTTAGACAAACACTGAGCCGCAGGAGTTTCTTTAAAACACAGTATTTATTTATGACTGATGGATATGATTTGTGACTGATTGAAATGTCTATTTAAACAATTTCCTGCCAACTGAAGCAGCAGTGCAGCAAACAGGGGGTAGGTTGAGGGGAGAACTCAATTGGGCTGTATGGGAACATGCATGCTGGAAAAGCCAATTATGCCATACTGCATTATTAGGAAGGAACACAGTGAGGCAACCTGTCAAAACAGCCACCAAGCGGTAAATTAACAGTCTGTCCAAAAACTGGTGCCCTGTTCACGGTGGGCGAATAGAACATGAACTGAACTGATGGGTGTTCAAGCACACTGGACCTTAATATCCTTACCGCACTGAAGCGAAATAGGTTTTGTGTTGATCCTGTGTTACAGTGGAGGCATGAGAGCAGCATCAGTTGTTCTGTAGATGCCCATGGTACATTAGTGTCTGCATGGTACATTGTTGGAGGGAACAGGAGGAGCCAGGAGAAGACAGGTCAGGATGGCAGGGAACGAATGTGCTCTCATGGAACATTTATAGGACTTTGTACTCCTATTGAAAACAAGCCCAGCCACCTTCCTACTCCAAGCAAAAGAAATGTTCTGGTCAGCTCAAAATATGCTATCCTAGACATCCACTTAATCAACAGTTGCTCCCTCTAAGCTGTGTAGTCTTGTGAGCAAAAATTCTACTTTGTGACCTACTGGCATTAAAGTTGTGAGTGAGCAATTTGGCTACTGGCATAAATTAGTTTGTTCTAGAGCCATCCTTCCTGAGCTAAGGCAAAAATGTGTGAGCCGGAGGCTAAAAAATTGTGAGCTAGCTCACACTAACTCAGCTTAGAGGGAACACTGGTGACCCCAGCAACAGGTTTCCAAGGTTGGTGAGAAGCAGAAGTGGTTTGCCATTGCCTTCCTCTGCAGAGCCTTCCTTGGTGGTCTCCATTCCAAGTACCGACTCTGCTTAGCTTCCCAGATCTGATGAGATCAAGCTACACCATGCTGCCTTCCATCCCTCCTGGACCTGTACCCCTCCAGAGTGCAGGGGAAGGCTGCATGTTTGAATGTGGCTCCCAAGAAGTGTTTATTCTTGCTTCCCTCTTATTATGCACACTCTCCTGAAGGACATGAGGACCATTCAAGCATGCTATCCTCCCACAACACACTTGCCCTGAATGAGAGGCACTTTGCGGGAGGACTGGACATCAGAATTGTCTGTGAGGCTGAAAAACAATACATTTGCTCAAGCAAACCATATAGGCTTATGCCTGAGGTCTTGCGCTTAGAAACAGCAGGTGAACTTGCATGGACTGTAGAACTTCAGATGGGTGCTGAAAAGCAAAATTCTTCTCCACGTAGAAAACTAGATGCCAGAGGATCCAAGTCGGCTTTCTCCTAGACGTATTCATTTACTGTGAGTTAGCATTTGAAACTTAGTGTCTAAAGGTCTTCTTTCGTTAGATATTGGCTACACACTTAATACATTATGCCTATAGATGCCACTGTGCACGGAACCATGAATCTTTCTCTTTAAGAGATCCTTAAGAAATTATTGTTCTTGAAAGAGCAGTGGAATGTCGGCTTGGATGATCACCAGACATTTGCTATTCTTGGGGGAAATCCTGCATTTGGCAATTCCCAGTCTGAAACGGTGCAGTGGTGTGTGCTCTCCACTGCGTGCAAGAAGATTTATTCATGTCACTACCAGTGCTGCTTTTGGACTGCTTCTGCTGGCATGCCAAAAGCTGGGTTGTATGTGCTTCCAGTAGACATGCACAACTGGCTGGTCATGGGCTTGAAGCCAGCATGTGCAAGATTTCCCCATGACTTCAATGCACTAAAGCATTTATCAGAATGAGCCCCAAGCATGATTAATGATCTGAATGTTGAGATAGGGTTCCCAGCTCCGGGTTGGGGAATACTTGGAGACTTTGGGGGAGGATCTAGGAGAGGGCAGGGTTTGGGGAGGGGAGGGGCCTCAGCATGGTACAATCCCATAGATGCCATCCTTTAAAGCAGGCATTATCTCCAGGGGAGCTGACTTCTGTCAGCTGGAGATCTGTTGTTAAAATGGAAGATCTCCAGGCCCCACCTGAAGGCTGGCAACCCTATGTTGAGAGCTGTTGTTGTAGTAGCAGCATTGATGTTCATGGTGCTTTACAGCATAGGGACTGTGGTCTATATTGTTGTGTACAGCTTACTGTAAGTAGGATCCTATTACATGATTTTTGCACCATTGCATGTGTCATTATAATACTTTCTGTATGCTTCAGTTCTTTCTGGCTGATTCCAGACTTCTACAGTCCTAATGCATTGTCTATGAACGTCCCATTTTGTCAATCGTACAGATTCAATATGGGTAATTTGCCTTGAGTCCCTATGAGAAAGGCAGGCTATTAGTAATGTAAATAATTAAAAAAATTGAAAAGGGGGTGAAGGGAGTAAAAATATTGATTTGGTGTAGTATAGTGGTTAGAGTGGAGAAACCCAGGTTGAAATCCTTTTTTGACTGCACATTTCCCTAGATAACTTTCTGCCTGTGACAGTCTAATGACTTACCTCAGTGGGTGATTGTGAGGCTAAAATACAGGAAGGGAGAACCACACATGCCGCTGTGAGGAAGGGTGAGTTAAAAATATGGCAGAGACTCCTTCAAGGACAATCTAACATGGGACAGTGAGGAGATAAAAGGGATGGGGGGGAGGCAACAAAGGGAAAATGTAGAGAGAGGCACTTTAATGTAATCTATTTTATTTTGTCAATTTGATTTCTAAACCACCCTCTCCCTGAAGGCCTAGTTCATAGCTTCAGGCCTGTAGTATCAGTTTTCATGCAGTGATGGCAGGACATAGCGGTATGCATTAGAATATTACCAAACTGAAATTATAACCAACATTTACTGTTTTGGGTCTGCGTGGGAATGTCAGAAATGGCCGAAGAGAGTCCCGAAATTTCAGTATTCTTGGAATTTATACTCCAGAATTTCAGGTTCCACCTACAACAGGTTATTTCAGCTGGTTTCAGTGGGTGGTAGATCCGGTGTCCAGGCGCCATCTACCTCCTATTGAAAACAGTATCAGTGAGCCATGACCTGGATAGCCCAGGCAAGCCCTATCTTGTCAGATCTCGGAAGCTAAGTAGGGTCAGCTCTGGCAAGTACTTGGATGGGGGTCCTCCTTGGAATACCAGCAGTTGGGGGCAGGGGCAGGCTTTATTCAGCCACCTCTCTGAATATCCTTCTGGCCCCCCCAGTAGGGGTCCATCGCCAGAGATCACCATGACTTCCAGGTGCACACACTTTCACACATACACACACTTATGGGGGGGAAAGAAAGAAAGAAAAAGGAAACAGTAGCAGTGGATCTGGCATCTGGAGTCAGGATATTAGGCCTATTGGTACCCCAAATTCCTGAACCCTCTTCATGTTTCAAGATAATGGTAGTCACACCCTTTCTGAAATACTGAAATGAAATAAAATGGATGTTTTTAAAGTGCACGCTCGTAGTTGGGACCAGACCTGTGAAGACTGTGTGTGGGTCAAGGTTGATTTCCAAGAATTGTCAGGTTTGGTTCAAATATAACTTTAAAGAGAGTTCACTTGTTCCCTTATGAGAAACCAACTCAAGAGTCTTTCTTTTTTTCCAGCTGTTTCTCTTCCTTCATGTTGGTTTTTTTCATTAACACATTTTCAATGTTATTTTTATGTCCGTTGAATACAAATGGTGTGTATGTAAAAACGATGTAAAATCACCATTGTCAGCAATGAAAATGAGGTGATCCAAGTCTAAAAAGAAACAGACAAATAATTTTTTTTTAAAAACCCAGCTGTATTTGCTCATTTCTATTACATTTCAAGGAGCTTAGGGCAATGTATGTGTTTTCTCTCATGAATTTATCCTTGCAACCAGGGGGTCATTTTGTAGAAAAAGGAGGTGCAGGAGCTCATTAGCATACCTATTAGCATAACTCATTAGCATATGCCACGCCCCTGACATCGCCGGAAGTGTGTCAGAAGGGGAAGCAAAAGGGAGGGGCATCTTCAAACTCTAGAGAGAAGGGGTTTAAACTTTAAATCCCTTCTTGCCTCGCTTCGTCCACAGGCCAGCTGGGGGCGGGGCTTGCTGCCACCACCATTTGTGCCTGCTCCTGGGCTGGTGGAGTGCCGCTCCGCCTTGCTCCGGCCCCAAATGACTCCTGCTTGCAACAACCCTGTAAGTTAAGGTAGTCTGAGACCGAAGGACTGGCTCAAGATCACCCAGTGAGACCTTCATGCCTGACTGGGGAGAACTGTGCCCTTCAAGGACATATACTTTACAGGGTTGTAGCATTAAGATCATAGGACTACACCACACTGACTTTCTTGTGCCAATCTGTGTGAGTTCAGTGACTGTACATGCTAATATATCAGCAATTCAGTGTTTACCATGTCCCATTCAGCTGTTTTGGGAGGGGAAGACTCACAGAGGTAAGATGCAATTCAAAGATTTGGAGGCAATTCCCATTACTACAGTCCTGAATGTCTGAACTGGGCCCCAGTATACCTAGCCACATTTCCTCAAATCCTTCTCTTGTTTCTCTTGCTTCTTCCTTTTTCTTTCTGCTGTTGGGGATGACTCTGGGTAAATAGAACTCATAGCAGGTTAGAAATAGAGAGATCTATGATAAATCTCTACGTAGACATTATTTTATATAGATGGATGGGAACTGTAGACAGAGCTACAGCTCTGCGGTTATTTTACAGCAGAGTCCCAAAGTCCAATACAAACGTGTATGAGAAATGGCGGAACAATGTTTCTGGTCTTTGCGGGGTTTGTTTTGTTTGGTTGCTTGCCTGTTTTATGTTACCACCTAAGCCCTTGACAAGTGACTAAATCAGATGTAGGAAAGCAAAGGTTTTCTTTTTCCTTTTCTCGCTTTCCCCCTTTCACTTTCCTTCCCCTCCCCCCAAAAGTGATAGGATGATATATCCTTTACTGACTTTGAGCCAAGATCTTTCTGCCTTAAGCTTCTCCTGATGCTTAGTGGAGCACTGTGCTGATGTTTTCTTTTTCAGGACAAAGGAAAGAGAGCCAGTTTGGTGTAGAGAGCCAGTTTGGTGTAGTGGTTAGGAGCGCAGGCTCTAATCTGGTAGAATTGGGCTTGATTCCCCACTCTTCCACATGCAGCTGCTGGTGTGACCTTGGGTCAATTGCAAGTTCTTTCAGAGCTGTTCTCTCAAGGGCAGTTCTCGAGAGAGTTGTCTCAGCCCCACCTACCTCACAAGGTGTCTGTTGTGGAGAGGGGAAGGGAATGTTAACCACTCTGAGACTTTTTCAGGTAGTGAAGGGCAGGATATAAATTCAATCTCTTCTTCTTCTTTCCTGCTAGTCTCAATCCCAATATATGAGAGCCTCGGTCCCTTGGATACAGACGTAGGTGACTGTAGAGAGCTTTGTTAATATTTTTAAAAAGGCTAACGTTTAACCATTTTCAAACAGCTAGCCCAATACCATGATAGCTATACCAAATAGCCAGTGTAAACTCAGCTAGGGATTCCTGTTAAATGGACCTCTGCCCTCCCTGCACTTTAAAGGCAACCAGAAGAATGCAAAGAGGTATACAATGAATCACTCAGTAAGTCCCCTATTGATACCGGCAAAACACTTGCTGGGGATATTGCAGCAGTTGGAGGAAACCACTTATCTAACAAGGATAGATTGCGGACATCTTGGCTGAGCAATGACCTTTCCAGTTGTCAGGCCTTGGACAAAACGTTTGTACTGACTTTCCTATGGAACTGCAAGTACAGAAAACCCTTTATCAAGGCACCCTTAGGTAATTTACCGCTTGCAGTCTTGGAAGGCCGTTTCAGTGGGATCCCTTATAGAGAGTCTGCTGCTATGATCAAAAGTTTATTGAGGATTTGACCCATGTCACATTCCAGTGTCCAAGATATAAAGCCAAATGCAGTAGATCTTTGTGGGCTATAATATCCCCGGGAAGGTCAGACGAGGAGGAATTAGTCTTATTATTGGCAGATAGGGACAAATTCATTACTTTCCAAGATTTGCTGCCGTCATTATAAAGGATTAAAAAAATGATGGGATGTGCTGACCAAGGAATGCCTGACCCATGACTGTACCATTCTGGGTCACTTGTTGTGTGTAATTGGGTCTCTGGACTGTATGGTGTCCCTTTTTATTATTAGATATATTATTGTAAAAGGTCCAGGTCTTTATTATTTTTCTAATTTTATCAGTGGATGTTTGCTTTTGCTTCGTATTGTTGTTAGGGTTTTTTTGCTAATGTAATGTAAAGGTTGTAGAAAAGAGTAAGAGTCCAGTAGTACCTTAAAGACTAACAAAATTTGTGGCAGGGTAGGAGCTTTCGTGAGTCACTGCTCACTTCTTCAGAAGACTGATTGATTGATTGATTGATTGATTGATTACTGACTTTCCTATAGAAATAGCGTTGCTCTGGTTTCAAAAAAGAAAGACTAGTTTTCACTCTGTAAAAGGAACATAGCTAAGTTTGTGCGTGTGATCCTTTTAATGCTTGTTTAGCCCTTATAAGTTTACAGGGCCACTTCAAGATATGTTGTCACCCAAACGAATTGCATGTAGAGATTCCTCCCATGCTCCTGCTGTCCTGGACCCATCTGGTGGCAGTCCACATCAAGGAGGCAATGTCTACTACCTCCCCTGCCATGGCTGGCCAGAAGCAAGCTGAGCATCTGCAGTGCCCTTGTTATGTTATCCTGAGCATTTGCTTGGCTGGCTTGGGTAGAGAACTGGCCCTGCTAGTTTGTGTTATGGATGCAAGATGCATCCATCCATCCCTGCCTGTTTTGCACTTACTAGATATTATTTGTCAGTGTCTTGTGTTTTGTTGGAAACCACCTTGAAACGGTTTGGCAAGGCAGCATGTAAATATTCTAAATAAGTAAAGTCTCCTGGACTGCCAGTTGGGCATGTAAGTCCTCCTGTAAAGGTAAAGGTTTCCCTTGCTCAAAAGCCAATTCAATCTGACTCTAGGGGACGGTTCTCATCTCCGTTTCCAAGCCAAAGACTTGGCTGTCCAAAGACTTCTCCGTGGTCATGTGGCCATCGTGACTAGACACCGAGGCACACGGAACACTGTTACCTTCCTACCACAGTGGTACCTCCTATTTAGCTACTTGCAATTTCTTGCTTTCGAACTGCTAGGTTGGCAGGAGCTGGGGCCAGAGACGGGAACTCACTCCGTCACGCAGCACTTGGGTCTCGAACTTCTGAGCTACTGACCTTCTGGTTTGCAGCTCAGCGTCTTAACCTCTGAGCTACCACGGCCCCTAAGTCCTCCTGACTTAGATGCAAAATGCCCAAAGGTTCGGAGAGCTAACTAACTTGTGTGTTCCTTAAGGAAAATATCACTTTGTAACTTGCCTATAAAACATTGCCTATAATACGTTCATTGTGTCATGTTCCCTGTGCTTATGTTGGTTCCTCCCACTTTCTGCTGACTGGCAGGTGACTGTTGAGAAACTCTGACCTGTGTTCTCTTTCCCCCACCTTGGTGATGAGGAATTTTTAACCCTTGTGTTGGCAAGTGTTCGACTATTTTTAAAAAAACACTCGCCGGGCACGGTATTGCTATAAGGAGTCATTGCTCTTCCTGCATGCTTGCAGCAATTGGAACATTTTATTTCTCTGCCCTGAAAAGATTTTTTGGGGGGGACAGGGCAGTTTGCCTTCCTTGCACTTTCAGAAGGCGTGGGAGACGTCATTGTTCTCTCTGGCCACACAGCCTTCTCTCTTTGCCTTGGTGCTTGACTCTCTTGATATGCCCTGACTCCCTCTTCCCTCCATGGAAAGAAAGACCCCCCCCCCCCCTTATATAGGCAGGTCTGTAGACAAGTTTTATTTGTTTAACATTGTTCCCTGACAGTGATATACTGCTATACGTTATACCACTGCCTTGATATTAACACATACCCTTTACTGTGTTTATTTTTGTGGGAATGTGATATTTTATGGAATTTGATCATTGGGAATTTGATATTTTCCGAGAATACCAGCATCTTTGTCATTCTAACAAATGGCAGTGGGTGGAAACACAAAATGGCTACCATGGAGATGGAGCCAACCACAAAATGTCTGGAGCAGGAGGTGGAGCCAACCATCACATGTCAGGGAATGAGATTATGCATAACTCTAATGTTTCAGGCCAAAGCTGTTTAACAGGACGCCTTTTAAAATGAATGCATTGTTTATTTGTTTATTTATTTATTTATTTGATTTGATTTGTACCCCGCCCTCTCCACCAAGGCAGGCTTAGGGCCTTAAAAATATTTCCTTCCATTCAGCCTCTAATTATGAATATATTTCTTCCTTCATCAGTTTTTGTGAGTATTATGTAATCAAAAGTAGTTTTGATAAATTCACAAGGGCTCCTCCCACTTGAGAGTCAGTGTGGTGTAGTGATTAGAGTGACCTCGGTTCAAATCCCCATGTTACCATGGAAGCTTGCTGGGTGACCTTGGGCCAGTCATATACACCCTCAGCTTAACCCACCTCACAGTGTTGTCGTGTTGATAAAACAGAAGAGAGGAGAATGTAAGCCACTTTGGGTCTCCCATGGAGAGAAAGGCTGGACATGAATTCTTCAAGTACATAAATAATTAAATGCCCAGTTAGGAGAAACATATGGGTAACTTGGGAGGGGGGCATTTAAAGCTGGGAAAATGGGATACGGGAAAGGGTTAACCTCTTGGCTCAGTTGCCCAGACTTGAACTGGTGGTAGGACTTCAATTGCTATTTACCAATAAAAACCCAGGGAGATACGTGTCTCTAGCCTGACTTGTAAATATTAAGGAAGCTCTAAGTCAGATCCTAACATCAGTTTTGTTGTATTTCATCTTGGCTAAGTACAGTAACATCCGCAGTTCTGTGTGAGAATTTGTTGGGGAAAACCTCCTTTTGTTACTTCTATCACAAGATTAGAACCAATGTCACATCTTGATTTAGCAGAACTGAAACACAAAATTAGTACTATTAGTACTTTAATAATAATACATTTCCTGATATGTATTCCATCTTTCAGACTTGGTAATTCATGCATTTGTCTCCTTGCTTAGACAATTCACTTCCATCTGAAAGTACTCTTGCTAAGAGACTACTTTATCATAATAATTATTTATCTACATAAGTCTGAAAACCGGAAAAAACGTGAAGTCATGGAGACTTTTCCCACAAATGCGATCTCTCTAAGGCTTTGAACCTGTATTTTTAGTAATATGAGAAGGTTAATATAAAATTGATGTGTGGCCAATTTTGTCAGGGGTAAAGGGCATAATAAATGCCAAAAAGCATGTGATTATGTTTTAGTTCTCTGCTAATTAGATGTGATCAGCTTCCTCTTAATTAAATTCCACTGTGGGTTAATTGCTGAAGACATAAAACTGTCAGGATATAAGTAAATTCCCTGACTCGTGGTACCCCTCCCCTGTTGGGACAAAGTGTACTCTTCCACTTGAGGGGTCCTGAACTTAGACAGTTAGATAATGTCAACTTTATCATCCTCGTTCACTTCAGATGCAAAGTTTATTAAAACTCAATGGGTACAACCACTACACAGTTGTGGGCATTTATAGGCACTGCAATCAATGCATTTTAATGATGGCCAACTCTGTATAATGTGTCAGGTGTCTCAGACCAGAGAATGGGTCATCTTATTATCTATGCTACTTCTAGAGGAGGGAGTTGTTGCTCTGCTGTGCTGTACAGATTATCTTCTGAGCTGGTAAACTCAGGGTGAGTTCAGATGGGCAGCTAATCCCACCATTGGCCCAGCTCTAATTTGATCCCAATCTTTTTTATCCAGTGTTGCATAACCAGACAGCTCCCCTGTGAATTGTCTTACCATGTGCAGACTCCACAGTGGATTATCTAGACAGCATCCACCTGAAGGAGCCGTGCGGTTGGGTTTTTTCTTAAAAAAAATCTGTATGCGCATATGCGCCTCACCGTGTACTTGTTTTTCCATGCATGCGCGGACTTGAATGGTAAAAGCACTGCCAGTGGTACCTTCCTCTAGGTACCATTTCAATTAACAAAGTTCATAAATTTCAAGGGCCATTCAGAAACATGAAATTGTCTGAACATTTGAGCGGAGCTCTGCAGCCGTTGCACGTTTATGTGCATTTCTCTAAGAATTTTTTAAAATGGTGGCCGTTTGGGATGGTCTGGAGTCAGACCATCCTGATGGGCTGGTTGTGCGCTGAAACAATCAGATGGGGGAAAGTCCACCATTGGCCCATTGGCAAGCATTACACCAGACTTTCACTGGTATCTTTAAAGTACGGCTCCCTGGCGGGGCTCAACGGGCTGATCACAAAAGTGGCACCTCTCCCAGATGTTGCTGTCTGGATGTTCTCTTTAAATCTGCCAAGCACTCATGCCTGTGCTGGATCTAAAGTGCTGTCTGATCGCGACCTCAGGGATCTACTAATCTGCTTTGGACTGCCTGTTGTACCTACATACTGATTGGCTTGACTGCCTACCAAGATCCTTTTCTCCTGTTGGTCACTGCTTTCTGCCAAATGATAAACTCTGACATTCATCAGAGCAATGCAAAGAATGTGAGTTAACACCTGAGGACCCTCTTTGAGCTGCAGTGCATTATCAAAGGGTAATTGGGGCTCTTTCAGCGACTACTCATGTTATTTTTAAAATTACAATTTGAGAGTTTCAACAAAGAATATTGGAGTAAGTTAGGCCACAGTTAAAGTGTTCGATATGACCACAGTTTGGTAAAACTTGCATTTAACCAGCACCATTGCTAATGTACGAAGCGTTTAAGATACAGGTTTTAAGCCAGTGTTCCCTCTAAGCTGAGCTGGTATGAACTAGCTCATGATTTTTTAGCCTCTGACTCACACATTTCTGTCTAAGCTGAGGAAGGAGGGCTCCAGAGCAAACTACTTTATACAGTAGCTAAATTGCTTGCTCTCGACTTTAATGCCAGTAGCTCACAAAGTAGAATTTTTGCTTCCAAGACTCCATGGCTTAGAGCAGGGGTGTCAAACTCATTTGTTATGAGGGCTGGATCTGACATAAATGAGACCTTGTTGGGCGGGACCACGTGTGTCATAAAATGTAATGCCAGGTAGCGGAGATGTAAACTTTATAAAGGACACAAACACAAAGGGTTTTTTTTTTTACTTAAAATAAAAACATGCTTATAACATTAGCATTCTTGCAATATTTTGTTTATTTAACAGTCTCTGATAACCGACACCTCTTGCTCTGAATTATTGCATCAGAATGTCTGTGCTGTTGCAATCTTGAGTGTGCTGTTCAGGTGTGCATCTGTAAGCTGCAAACCTACTTTTGATTTTTTGACATTCACCACAGAAATCTCGTGCTCAGAGTTCTGAGTCTAGGACCCAGAGGGAAACATGAAATGGCTGAGCGACTGAGAGAGTCTGGCAAAGCAAGCTATGATGCAGCAGCAGCAAGAGAACTGGAAGCAGAAGATGGCCAGTTCCAGTGCGGGCCTGATAGAAGCCCTCCGGGGGCCTGATTCGGCACCCGGGCCACATGTTTGACACCCCTGGCTTAGAGGGAGCGTTACCATTCAGTATTTTCTCATTCTTCCTAGGAATATATGGAGCTGCCTGTCAGAGCGCTGGTCCATAAAGTCCATTATTTTCTCCTCAGACTAACAGTGTCTCTCAGGGGTTGCAAAGAAATAAAGGACTTCCCCTACAGTTGCTCCTTTAGATCCTTTGACAGGCTGTACCAAGAGTTGGGTCTGGGATCTTACATACGCAAAGCAGGTGCATTGAACCCCCCCGAGCCATACCTTTAAGTTTAGCTTTAAGCTGAAAGGGAAAATGCCTAATACTGGTTGCTTTGTTAACTATGGAAGATATTAAAGTTCCTAAAGCACTTTTGAAAAATACTCTCAAGGTCAAAGGATACTTTACGTAGGAGATCTGGCATGGATCATTTGTGGTTTTTTAAAAGTTAAAATGTAGCAACTCCCCCCCCAGTTAGACCGATTCAGGGGTAGTACAGATTGCAGGCCCTATCCCTTGCACTTTTCCTTAACCGAAATCACCCCATAACCTGCTATTTAGCAGCAGTAGGAAGGGAAAGAGAGCTATTACGTGATTATCCACCTTTTCCCCTATTCTGTCTAATAGCAGTTCTGTGTGTATATGTGTTTTACAGGAGAAAGTATATAGGATGAAGGGGTTAAATATTACCCCACATCCTATTCACTTAAGTTCCAAATTGTGGATCCCCCATGTAACATGTAGTCTGATCCCCAGACTGAAATAAATAGCAATCTATCAGGATTAATCCAGATTCACTTGAACGTTGCAGTCATTGTTGATGTCCGTAGTATGTTCAGACATTTGACTGAGTAAGGTGTTACGAGTCCATGTGACTCTATAGGAATTAATACTGGGGGTCCCAGCTGTCCCCAGATGCTGTCCCTGGCACAGTTCTGCTTTTTTCTTATAAAATTCTTTATACATTTTCTTATTTTTCTGGGGAAACTGAGTCACCATCGCATTAATGTCTGCTGATTTATCTGCCGATTTATTTGACCCCCTGTGTCTGATTAGTAAAGTGCCTTTTACACGCATAGTATGATTGAAATAGTGTCTGAAGGATCCTTTTTTCTCAAGCATGTTCTTTCTTTGCTTACATTTTTGTGGCGCTGAGACTGGGTTTGTGCTCCACATTTGCCTTACGTTGCTTGGAGCAATGTCATCTGAAACAGCCGGATTTATTAATAAGTAATTGCATTCAGTATGCAAAAATACCACACATCTTCTTTGATCTGCAGAATGATCTTCCTTTGAAACAAAATTCATTCCACCCAGCCACAGTCTGAAACTAAAGCAGGTGGAAATTACAAGATTTCCTTTGGAAGGAAACAATTTTAGGTGAGGAATGATAAGACTGTCTCCTCACAGCTGGGTTGTGTTCAGCTGTGGGGTGGGCATGTAGGAAAACTGCATTCACATCAAAGGTCCGGTGTATTAACAGAATTATAAGACCACCTAGAATACACAGAGGTAGCAGTAGGATCATGCACAGATAAATTGTTTTTTTACTTCATACTTTACATCTTGTGAAAAACATTAATGGCGAAATCTGAGAGGTCCCTTTTCTATCTCTTTCTCTCACTCTCTCTCTCTCACACACACAACAAAACAAACAGTGTCTTAGAATGTAGGAATTATCATAATGAGTTATCCCACTAAGTTCTTGCCTCTTGAAATAAAAAAAGTCTTATACCTGAGCTGACTTGAAAGAAAATCCGTCTCAATTAGGTAGCGGAGCTTAGAATAGATCTGGTAGTGGATTCATGGGCGCTGGGCAGTGTTTAGTTCAATAGCTGTTTGCTTGCTTCAGGTGTAAAGCTTTAAAAACAAATTTGCCTGAAAGTGAAAAAGAAGGCCTTTCCCCAGTAGCAACTGGCCAAATTCATGGGGGGAAAACACCCCAAACCCTATACAGACTGTTTTCCGTGGTCAGCTACCAATCTTATATCCTATATGTGTGAACTGCAACAACAAGACAAGTATGATCTTTATAAAGCTGTTAGTGCCCACGTTGAAGATGATCTGGACAAGCAAGACCATTAAGTTGCTTTGGGTAGAAATGAACTTTGTGATATACCAGGATAACTATTAACCACAACACTTATCCTGCCATGGAGCTTTTCCTGATCATAGAATTTCAGATAGGTCAAACAATCCCATGAAATGTGGTAGATAAGACTGATGAAGAGTCCATCTACTTTAATCTTCAACGGTATTCTGTATAGCAATCTTCGTAAGTTTAGCCCACATTTTCTTTAATATTTATTTAGAAGATTTAAATGCCTCCTCTTTTTGAGAAAAGACGGCTGAGGGGTGACATGATCGAGAGCCAGTTTGGTGTAGTGGTTAAGTGCGCGGACTCTAATCTGGGAGAACTGGGTTTGATCCCCCACTCCTCCACTTGCACCTGCGGGATGACCTTGGGCAAGCCATAGCTCTGTACCAGCTGTTCTCTCAAGGACAGTTGTCTCAGAGCTCTCTCAGCCCCACCTACCTCACAGGGTGTCTGTTGTGGGGAGGGGAAGGGAAAGGAGTTTGTAAGCCACTCTGAGACTCCAAGTGAGTGAAGGGCGGGATATAAATCCAATCTCTTCTTCTTCTTCTATAAGATTATGAATGGGATAGAGTGGGTAGAGAAAGAAGTCCTTTTCTCCCTTTCTCACAATACAAGAACTCATGGGCAGTCCATGAAATTGCTGAGCAGTTGGGTTAGAACAGATAAAAGGAAGTACTTCTTCACCCAAAGAGTGATTAACACATGGAATTCACTGCCACAGGAGGTGGTGGCGGCTACAAGCATGGATGGCTTCAAGAGAGAATTAGATAAACATATGGAGCAGAAGTCCATCAGTGGTTATTAGCCACAAAGTATAGATAGGAGCTCTCAGTCTGGGGCAAGTGATGCTCTGTATTCTTGGTGCTTGATGGGGGGGGGACAGTGGGAGGGCTTCCTGCTGGACCTTCTGAGGGCACCTGGTGTTTTTGGCCACTGTGTGACAGAGTGTTGGACTGGATGGGCCACTGGCCTGATCCAACATTGGCTTCTCTTATGTTCTTATGTTTATGTTCTCTCCAGAGACCTCCTTGTGGTGGCTCACAAAGTAAAAACAGCACAATTAAAATCATAAACAAACAAGAACACAACAATGAACAAAGTAAAAGCAAGCCAGGACCATAAAAACAACATAAACCCACAATCAGCAGCCTAAAATTATACCTATAAAGCAGCCCTCAGGATCAAAGCAGCCCATATAAAATCAGCTAAACAGCTAAAAAGATTAAATTCCCTCTAATAAAAACTTGGGTTACAAAAGAGAAGAAGAGGCGAAATTTTGGCCTAGCTCTTAGGCATCAGACAAGCCACAAAAGCAGGGCGTTACTCAGGTGAGGAGCCACCTCTGGAAACCTCATTACCCCTCACCTCAACTCAGAAGGCAGAGGCACAGAGAACAGTGCTTGGCAGATGGATATCAGCTGGCAGGCTAGATATTGACTGGAAATACTCCTCAGATGGAGATCAGTGGAGTAAGGCACCATGTCAGAGATTGCTACATGTTCTTTAATACGAACAATGTTCTGTGCTGAAATGACATATCTTGCTTCAGAACATCAGAATTTCATAGAAAGGAAGGGATTGGCTTGAAAAGTATAACTGTGCCAAAGAACCTTGTTGAAAGACAAAAAGGACAGGTGAATAAAAGCTAATCCAGGCGAATTTAGTCTGCTTTGGACAGGCATACTTGCTCACTTGAGTGAGTCATCAGTCCTCCGTCACTGTCCCACAAACCCTGCCGTCAGTGACCATGCAGCAAATATCAGCGATGGCAACACTTCTGTAAAGTATATCGTACTGTAAGATAAAACAACCAAACGTTTTGGCTACAATGTGGAAGATTTAATCATGTCATTTTGAACTAGAGCTGAACATACAAATGATTTCATCCCTCTGTTTCAGCCCCCAAATCCCAAATTGCTAACAAAATTCCCCTAAAATGGTCAGATCTCAATGTGCACAAAGCTAAAAGTTTCAGTTCAGGTATAGTGTCTGTGGAATTTAGTGGGAAGAGGAAATTTGCTCATCTAATTCTGTCCTTCCTCAACTGTAGGCTCCAAAGAAGATTGTGAGAGGCTGAAGGTTACTGACTGGCCCCAAATCACCCAATGGGTTTCATGGCTGATGTGATTTAATGTGGGTCTCCTCAGCCCTAATCTGACCATTTTGCTATTGTACCCCATTTATGTACTGATCTCTTTGTAAATTGTCTAGGACAGGGGTGGCCAACCTTGCTTAACGTAAGAGCCACATAGAATAAATGTAAGAGCCACATAGAGATGTCTGAGAGCCGCAAGACAGGAACAAATATCACACACACGTTTTTATTTTTTAAAATATGCAAATTTGCTTTTTATTAACGTTAAATGGGACTGCCAAAAATAAAAACAAACGAGGAAAACCGGTTATTGATAATGATATTACTTGTTTGCTAATGATATTGAGAGAGAGAGAGAAAAAGAGAGAGATGGAAAGAAAGAATTAAAGAAGTGGAAAGAAAGAGAGAGAGAGAAACTAGGAAAGCAAATAGATGGGAGGGAGGAGGGAAGGAAGGGAGAAAGAGAGAAAAAGCATGCCTCCCCTTTGTTTCCCCAGCCACCCTGCCAGGAGCCGCACAATATGTGTGAAAGAGCCGCATGTGGCTCCCGAGCCACAGGTTGGCCACCCCTGGTCTAGGATATTATTAGTGCAATCCTAACAGAGTTACGCCTGTTATAAATTAACTCTGTTTAGGATTGCACTGTAAACTAAGGAATTGGCAGAAAAAGACATAAACTTGTCCTCAAACCGCTTTTCCAAAATACACTTAGATTAATGTGAATGTCCCCAAATTAATCCAGATTAAGTTACTTTGAGGCCTGTAGTCATTGCTGATTAATTGCATTGCATTTAGACAATTAATTGACCAAATAAATCAATTATATAAAGTATGGTGGAACATAAATACAGTTTCATACTGCATAATTCATTGGTATTTTTACTCCTCAGTGAACATATTATTTTAAAGTGTTAATTGATGAATAGGACCAATTAAGACTAATGGCTTGAGCTCTGTATTGGACAGTATTAAAAAATAACATTCATACAGAAGGAGACAAAGATAAATTAAGCATGTATCTTAAGCTTCATTTTGTAATGTTGTTCAGTTGTATTGAAATTCAGTGATGTAGAATTCCCGTAGGAGAATACAGTTGGGTGATTAATTTAAAGTCAGCTACAGGATCATCCCCTTTCTCTTCTCCTCACCTCAGCCCACTTGGTGATCCCGGTTTGGAGAGTTTAAATACAGTTTGAAGCTGGTCGAAAGAAGGGCTAGCTATTGCTATCCAGAAGTATAAGTATCATTACAGTTCAAGACGAAAATGTCTCTGTCTGTTTGAGAGCCAGTGTGGTATAGTGGTTAGGAGCGTGGACTCTAATCTGGGAGAACCGGGTTTGATTCCCTACTCCTCCACTTGAAGCTGCTGGATGACCTTGGGAAAGCCATAGTTCTGTCAGAGCACTTCTCAAAAGAGCTCTCTCAGCCCCACCTACCTCACCGGGTGTCTGTTGTGGGGAGGGGAAGTGAAAGGAAAGGAGTTTGTAAGCCGCTCTGAGACTCTGAGTGAAGGGTGGGGTATAAATCCAATCTCTCCTCTTCTTGTCTTTCTATATAAAATGGTTGGATCCCAACCAGCTTTTCCACTGGTGAAAAAGAGTATTGCCAAAAAGACTATGCTGGGGATCATGTAGGGATGCCAGCCTCCAAATGGGACCTGGGGATCCTCTGGAATTAGAGCTCACCTCCAGACTACAGAGATCAGTTCCTCTGTCAAAAATTCATTCTTTGGAGGGTGGACTCTATGGTATATCCCACTGAGGTCACTGTCCTCACCAGGCCCCCAATCTCTAGGAATTTCCCAACCTGGATCTGGCAACCCTACCCCCCATCCCCCACCTGTGGTCAGTGGTGACCTGGCAACCCTAGGATCATAGGACCTACATGGACAAAGTGCCCTGTGGAATAGAACTTTAACAAGGAGAGGAACTGGGTGGGATTTAGTGAAAAAGCTGGCAAGATCGACCTCCTTATGACATACAGTAACTCACATATTTTCTTAAGGATCTGAGACGGTACGGTATGCATTATCTTAAAATGTTTAGTTTGATCGATGTGGCTTCCTTATTATAAATTTTCCCAAGCCTGAATTTCATGGTTTAGATGTAAATGACTTATTTTTAGGTTATCAGGGCTGGGGTGGTGGTGGTGGGGTTATTTCCCTTCCCCCGCTACAAAGAACGCTTGTAATACTAATCTCTTTTGATCTCTGGCATTTTCACAAAGAATATTAGTTGACATCCTAAAAATAGCAGGATAAAACTCCTAGGGAGGTCGACTGTGCAACTGCAAACTCTAATGTCATCTTTTTTCTGGGCATTAAGGCTAAATTCTGCCATAACATGCTTTTTATGCAGGCATAGATATAGTAGTAGTATACCTATGTATATTTGATGAGCCTATCCCACAACTTAGAGACTTGTGGAAATGCCTAGGCTCATCTTAGAAATGCACAATAGGTTCTGAAGGGGAAACAATGCATTTCTAAATTATGATGGCCCTTCCCTAGGCAATGTGTATATTAAGGGTGAATTCTGAACTTTGGGCACATCTGGATGAGACTGAGTAAAGGCAGAAACAACTAAAAAATTAGAACAAATGCATAGTGATGGTTATAACCAGAAGTTTCCAAAAGTAACCTCAATGCCATTTGTATTGTATCACCGCAGTAGGCATAACAGAGCTAGAGGTAACCGTGCTCTTTGCAGTCCCTGAGCACTCAGGTATCCCAGTCTTGCAACATGTGTGTGTGGGGGAGTGTGTGTGTTGGTTTTGGTGGTTGAAAGCGCCATCAAGTTGCAGATTGCTTGTGGCAACCCTTCATGGGGTTTTCAAGGCAAGAGAAGGTGGTGCTGTGGCTCAGTGGAGGAGTCTCCGCTTTGTATGCAGAAGGTCCTAGTGTCAATCCATGGCATATCTGTCAGGATCGTGGGATCCTAACAGGGTTTCTATTGTGCTTTCTGTAATTTGCTATCACTTAGCCAAAAGTATAACCATTGCTATCTCTGTCAAGCTGTCTCCTGTCTCCCCCTCAACTGTTTATTGCTCTGAAGTTATATTGCTTTTGAAGGTCTGGTCAGTGTAACCATTTCATCCGGGAGAGTGGCGACCCTACATATTTGCACGTCACCAAAGAACAAATGGCTTTTCCTCCCAGGCATTCCCTTCTCCCGTTCCCTGGGACACGGAACTGTCTTATCTCATTGGGAAGACCTTGAAGAGCCGCCGGAGCCACTTTGTTATGTATAAGTTTCACACATCTGGGGCGCCCAGTTCAAGAGGGGAATTTTTATAACTTTCACACTTCACCTTTCCTGTGGGAAGTAAAACGGCTTAGAACTTTTAACCACGCCTTTTTCCTCTATTGTGATTGGTGGTATGTTGGGGTTCAAACTGTACTGGAGGGTATATTAACTCTGACTGTTCTTTATGTGACATCTCTAACAAACATTCGAGAACCTGTCATGCAGTATTAAGAAATAAAGAACTCTGTTTTTTAAACAAAGGTCTGATCTTTTGCTGTAAGCACAGAAGCCTCACAATATCCAATTAAAAGGATCAGGTAGCAGGTGTTGTGAAAGGCCTTGGAGAGCTGGTCCCTGGAGAGCTGCTGCCAGTCGGAGCAGGCAATACTGACCTTGATTCAGTATAAGGCAGCTTTATGTGAGGCAAACAGAGATTGTTTGCCATTGCCTGCCTTTGTGTAGTGAGCCTGGACTTTCTTGGTGGTCTCCCATCCAAGTTCTAACCAGGGCTGACCCTGCTTAGCTTCATAATCAGATGAGCTCTGGCTAGCCTTGGAGCACCTATAACAAACACTTGGCATTTTTAAAACTGAAAAGCAGCCATAGGAGGCTGTGAATGAGAAGCATCATTCCACTGTTCTAACAGCATCATTCCAAAGGCTGCTTTTCATTTGAAAATGTCAAGGTAATTTTTTTTCTTTAAAAAAAAAATCAGCAGCGGCCTGCAATTATTTATCTATTTATTTAATTCATTTATACCCTCTTTTTCACCCCAGTGGGGCCCCAAAGTGGCTTATATCATTGTCCTCTCCATTTTATCACAAGGAGGCAGGATTGTCTCGTGTTCCTTCCCGGACACAGGGCTATTTTTGGGCAGGAATGCACAGAAACGGAGTTCTGGCTGGCTTCGGAGTTGGCCACTCCCACAGCCTCCTCCCCTTGGGTTCCCCAGGCGCCTCACAGCCACGGGGCATCTGGGGAAGCCAATCCTGGGAGGGAGCTGCGCTGTCAGGGGTGTGGCCTAAAATGCTAATGAGTTTCTGCTGTTGGGTGTGGCCTATTACACTAATGAGTTCCTGCTGGGCTTTTTCTACAAAAAAAGCCCTGCCTGTACATATTCTTTTCCACAATGTTTTTTTTTAAGAATTGTAAGAAAGAATTGTAAAGAGTTTTGGACAGGGAGTGGTTTGTTTTTATTGTTTGGTGAGACATAATTGCTAAGAACAAAGTTTGAGAGTCCAGTGGCACCTTTAAGACCAACAAAGCTTAATTTTGGGTATAGGCTCCGTTTGCATACACATTTCTTTAAATATCTTGTTCTGTTGTTTCAGACCAACATGGCTACCCACCTGAATCTATAATTGCTAAGAGCATATGCTATGAGCTGGGAAGCTCTGGATTCAAATCTCTCCTCGGCACTGACCTTGGCAGATAATCTTAAGCAAGCCACCACCTTTCATTCTTGGCTGCCCCATCCTCCATGTCCAACTGCACCACCTGATCTGATCTAAAGCCTGGTCTCCCCATTTTCCAGCATGAGATGGCATGACCTTGAGGCGGTAGAATGGGATGTACCACTTCAGATTGCAGATGGGAGAGTCACATGTTTAACAGTCCTCCCCCCACGTAAAAGCTCTGCAATTTCAAACTAGGTGCACTGATAGGGTTGCCAAGGCTTACCTTCGTAACTGCAGGGGAGTCCTGGTCCCCCTCTGGGAGTCCTGCGTGCGCGCAAAGCGCGTGGGCACTGCGATGATGTCACCCAGAAGTGATGTCATCATGCTGGACACGTTGCTGGGGAGATGCTCTGGTAATCTCCCTAAAACTCTATGGTACCATAGAATTTTCAGGGCGATTGCTAGAGCATTGCCTGGCGATGTGCCCAGCGTGATGATGTCGCTTCTGGGTGATGTCATCACACCGGCTGCATCAGCCTGATCGGGCCACTTCGGGAGTGGGATTCCCCCCACTGGCTGGATCTCGACCGGCAGATTGGGGACCCATTTAGCGGGGGATTCCCCCCCCCCCCGGGGGGACTTGGCAGCCCTATGCACTGAGGAAACAGGCTGCATGCTAGCCTTTTTTGTGCTTTGTGCTACTTTTGCACTTATGGGGAGATTTTAATCTAGGGGAACCTGAAAAAAAAGTCACCTTTCACCTTCAGTCTGATTTGTCTGCCCCATTCTGCTGGGTGTGTCAACTAGGCCTCAGTCAGCAGCATAAGATGCAGACAACATCCGTGCTGAGTCTTGGTGAAAAAGGCAAGATATAAATAAACAAATCATGATCTGAATAAAGTTTTGTTTTTAAACCTCTCTCCCCTACCCTTTCCCTGGAATACGGTTGTCAGCTCCCAGTCGGGAAATTCCTAGAGATTTGGGGATGGCGTCTGGGGAGGGCAGGGTTTGAGGAGTGGCAGGGTCTCAGTAGGGTGTAACACCCTAGAGTCTGGCATCCAAAGCAGCCATTTTTTCCAGGGAAACTGATCACTGCAGTCTGGAGATCAGTTGCAACTCCATGAGAACATCTGGCCACACCTGGAGGTTGACACCACTACCCCAGAAGATCATAAAACCTGGAGCAGACTTATTAACATCACAAGTCTAAGTGAGAAAGATGGATCATAAGTGGAGTAAATAAGTAAACAGACTGAAAATCCCCAACTCATCTGTCTCATCCTACTTTATGTACGGCTAAGTGCGTTGCCTCGGACGGTGTTGCCCGCAACGAAGCTCCTTGCTTGAATTTAAATGTGGCTTCTTAATATATGGAACTGCCAAACAATTTAGCATATTCTTTTGCTGTCTTGTCATAAATGCCATATCCAGGTACTGGGTCGGAAAACGAGTAGCTGCTGGAGTGTTTGCGTGCTTAAAGGTGTCACCGTAGGTGGCTGCCTGCTGCTTTTTAGCTCCTGGCATATAGGAGAAATGTTCATCATTATGGTTGATATTTTAAATGTCACAAGACCTTAACATGAAGGGGGGGGGGGGAAAGGTTTCAAGGGAAGCCCCCGCTGTAAAAGGTCTGCTAATGAGCAGGCAGGTGAAGGAAGTTTGCTTTGGTTTTTAATGCTGCCGAATTTTATGCGAGATCAATGACAATGTGAGGCAGTGACAAAAGGCTGCTGAACATCTTGTATCTTGGCTGGCTCCTCCACCGCTCTGACTTCTGGGCGACGTCCTCTGTTTCTGCTGTGAGCCACCTGAGATTCTGTTCGGGGATCAAGGTAGAAATGGGCTGCAGCTCAGTGGAAGAGCCTCTGCTTTGCATGAAGAAGGTCCCAAGTCCAGTGCTTGGCATCTCCAGGTAAAAAGACCAGGCAGTAGGTGATGTGAAAGACCACTACCTAAGACTCTGGAGAGCTGTGGCCCGTTAAAGAAGACAGTTCTTACTCTGATGGACCAATGGTCTGATTCAGTATAAGGCAGCTTCGTGAATGGTCATGTTTGGATGTGTGTGTCGGCTTTGCTTCCTTGGTGGCTTCAAAGCAAGGTTTCCCCAGATTGAGGGAGGGGACCTTGAGTTAACAGGCTGTGGTTTCCCGCTCTTAAGGCATAAAAAGAGACCCTTCTGTGTTGAGCCACAGGCCTTCTCCTTCACTGTGCAGTGATTTGGAAGGGGGGAGAGTCTATTTGCCAAGCTGGCAAACAGGAACCGTTGTTGGCAGAGTAGTGCGCTACCAGTTTTACAGACTGCACAGCCAGTTATGGCCTACACCCGCAGGGAGATTAGGCTGAGATTGTTGGGCTTCCCAAATCAAAGTGGACGCCAAGAAGCATGGAGTGAGGAAATGCCCTGTGTGTGTAAAGTGCCGTCACGTTGCAGATGACTTATGGCGACCACATAGGACTTCCAAGGCAAAAGACAAACAGAGGTGGTTTGCCCTTGCCTTCCTCTGCATAGTGACCCTGGTACTGGTCGGAGGCCTTCTGTCCAAATACTGGCCTGGGCTGACCCTGCTTAGCTTCTGAGATCTGGTGAGATTGGGCTAGCCAGGGCTACTAGGAAAAGGCTAAGAAATGACCCACATCCCAGAATGTCACATTAGAGTTTCAGTAATTGGGTCTGCAAATTCTAAACGCCCCAGTCTTTAAATGATACCATTCTGCTGTCTTCTGCTTGCTAACAAGGGAAAAGCAGCATGGGCTTGACCCATCATACAGGCAGACAGCAAACTTGGTGCAGAAGAAGAAGAGATGAAATGAGATTGGATTTCTACCCCGCCCTTCACTACCCGAAGGAGTCTCAGAGCAGCTTACATACTCTGCTGCTGGATGACCTTGGGTCAGTCATAAGTTCTTTCAGAGCTGTTCTCTCAAGGGCAGCTCTTGAGAGAGCTTTCTCAACCCCACCTACCTCACAGGGTGTCTGTTGTGGGGTGGGGAAGGGAAAGGAGATTGTAAGTCACTCTGAGACTCCTTTGGAGAAGAAGAAGAGAAGAAGAAGAGATTGGATTTATACCCCGCCCTTCACTTGTAGTCTCAGAGCGGCTTACAAACTCCTTTTCCCTTCCCCTCCCCACAACAGACACCCTGTGAGGTAGGTGGGGCTGAGAGAGGTCTTTCCCAAGCTGTCCTTGAGGGAACAGCTGGTACAGAGCTATGGCTTCCAGCCAGGTGCAAGTGGAGGAGTGGGGAATCAAACCCGGTTCTCCCAGAGTCCGGGCACTTAACCACTACACCAAACTGGCTCTCAGTTGGGTAGTGAAGGGCGGGGTATAAATCCAATCTCCTCCTCCTCCTCCTCCTCTTCCTCTTCTTCTTCTGTTACTCAGTAATCCAGAGGGCTAAATGAGGCCCTGAAACTGTCTCCTTTGGGAACTTCTTACAAGGAAACTATAGGTGATTCGAACTGTGAAGTACATATATAGGATAGACCAACAGTGCCATCCTAAGCAGAGTTTAGAGTTACTACTAGTGTGATGTAGCGGTTAGTTTAGGATCTGTGCTACCCATGTTCAAATTCTTACTCTGCCTTGGATGGTTGCTGGGTGATTTTGGGCCTAACCTAACCCACAGAGTTGTTGTGAGGATAAAATGGAGAGAATAGTGAAAGCCATTTTGGGTGCCGGCTGACGTCACCGGAAGTGACGTCAGCACGTTGGGGGCGTTGCCAGGGTGACGCTCTGGCAATCGCCCCAAAACTCTATGGTATCATAGAGTTTTGGGGCGATTGCCAGAGCGTTGCCCTGGCAATGCCCCCAACATGCTGACGTCACTTCCGAGTGACGTCATTACGTGTGAGAAGTCGTCCAGGCTGGACGACTTCGGAGGCGGGGTTTCCCCCGCCGGCCGAATGCTGGCCAGCGGATCGGGAACCCCTGTAGCAGGGGATCCCCCGCCCCCCGGGCTGTCTAGGCAGCCCTAGTTCTGCAGGGCCTGCAAAACGGAGCTGTTCTGCCAGGCCTCTGGTTGAGGCGGCGGATGTTTCCACCATCTCGGCCTCCCCTGTCCACAGTAAGCCTACTATCCTGCTAGCGTCTAACAGGAGGTGTATTGGACTGCTCTGGAGTAATGTATGTTTCTTAACTGCCATTGTGTTATATTTAACTGGTTTCTAATTATATATTCATTGTATTTTATTCATGCTGTGAGCCACCCTGAGCCCACTGTGGGATAGGGTGAGTTATAAGTGCAATAAATAAATAAGTAAGTAAGTAAGTGGGTCAGGCCTGCTACTTGTTTGAGAGTGGCTAGAGTAATGGGGTAGTGACTGCTGTTGGGGGAGAGGAGTGATCTCCCCATAGGGTTACCAAGTCTGGGTTGGAAAATACCTGGGGACTTTGGGGGTAGAGCCAGGAGAAGGTGGAGTTTGGGGAGGGGAGGGGCCTCAGCATAATACAATGCCATAGAGTCCACTCTCCAAAGCAGCCATTTTCTCCAGGGGAGCTGATCTCTGTCAGCTGGGGATCAGTTGTAAAAGCGGGAGATCCCCAGGCCCCACCTGGAGGATGGCAACCCTATCTCCCCATTACAGTATACCCCCCATTTTAGATACATGGATTTTGTTTTCTAAATAAGCTTACAATGGAATTCACTGTAGCAGCTCCAGCTCTTGTTTCTGTTGGCAGAATGCCTATGCAGCAATCAAGACACTGAACTAATTAAGAATAGCAAAAGTTTTGTTTGTAGAACTAACAAACTGGATAGGAAAGAGAAGAGATACACCTAGCTACTTTATTAGCTGAGAGAGAGACAAGACAGACAAGAGAATTCTAGACTGTTCTAGGAGAAAAGCTCAAGAATTGCATTCTGTGGACAGACAAGGAGAAGCCTCTTTTAGAAAGAAGGTACTCTTTCCCCTACGGTCCTGTCTAGCTAGAGCTTACTGCCCCCTGCAGGAAATGGTTTCCTCTTCTTCTTGCAAGACGTTGCTGTATTCCAACATTTTCAGCCCGGAGAAAAGAACCTTGTGACTTAAAAGATTGCTGTGTTTTAATAAGGTGCAATACTGGGAGTGTATTGGTTGAAGCGCCTGCTGTCTCAAGTTCTTCTGCTAGGATTGCGAGGTCCCTCTTGGCAACTAGCAGGAGATGGGGGGGTGGGACTTACCAGTAGAAAGAAGACATCGCACAGGAAGTGGCGTCATCATGTCAGTGACTTCCAGGAGATGCTCTGGTATTCAGGCAAATTTTACCATAGAGTTTTTGCCCAAATATCAGTGTCACCCGGAAGTTGCTGGGGTGATGATGTCACTTCCTGTGTGATGCCAGCGCCATGGCCTAGGCCTTCTTATTACTCCTGGTAAGTCCCCCCACTGGCCAGCTGATCAGCAGCTGGGGGGCAGGGCCTGGTAACGGGGTACCCCTGCCTCCACTGTGGGTCTGGCAACCCTGTCTTCTACTCTGGAGCTCTGATGCTCACTTTTGTTACATGTGAGGGCAACAGACTTTGAGCAAGTTTTATGCCATTTGCAGAAGCCACCTTCTCTTCAAGTTAAACAGATCTCAGGCAGCTGGGCTTGATGGGATTTCTCTGTGTGTGCACTTGGAGAGCTGTTGCCAATTGGAAAAGATGATCCTTGGCTAAGCGAAAAAATGATTTGACTCAAAGGAGTTGCCTCCTTAGTTTAAAAAAAAAGAACAAGAACAAGAAAGCAAGAGAGGTGAAGCAGTCCATAATTCCTGGATACCGGGGGTCCTTTCATAGAAAAAGAGGTGCAGGAGCTCATTAGCATACCTATTAGCATAACTCATTAGCATATACCACGCCCCCTGACATCCCGGCTGAATGTCAGTTTCAGCCCCATTATACCCCATGGGCCATTGACGTCAATGGCAAAAACTCATAGGGTATATGAGGGGCAGGAGGAGAGGGTGTTACTTTTTTCCCACCATAGAGAACCATGGGGGGAATGGGGCAACTTGTTTGGGGGCCCGTAGAATTGGACCTCCCTGGTCCAATCTTCTTGAAACTTGGTGGGTATTTGGGGGAGAGGCTCCAGCAGCTACCCTGTAAGTTTGGAGCCTCTCCCTCAAACCCCCTCCCCTCCAGCCACTTTTTAAGCCACTGCCAAATTTCGGCGGCAATTTGGTGGCGGGCCAAATCAGATCAGAGAATCTGATTCAGCCCGTGGCTGCCCTAGTGCCCTCTCCTGGGCTGGCGGAGCACCACTCTGCCTCGCTCTGGCCCCAAATGACCCCTGCTGGATACTATAAATATTTAATGCCATTTGAGTTGCCTGAAAAATACTTCCACTTCGGAACTCTTGCGCATCCTGATGAATTCCTCTGTAGCAAACTCTTGCGACGATTGTTGCTCTATCTACACAAATTAATAGCTGCTAGAGGAAAATCCTCACAACACTGCTCTGTACTAAAAATGTTTATTTTCAAGAATAATAATGGTTAGGACAATTTCAGCATGAAGAGGTTGGGAAGGCTACACTGAGCATAACCTTTTCTTCCTTTTCAGAAAATTCTGTTTGATATGCCAGAGTGATTTAAAAAAAAAAATCCAAGAAAATAAATGAAAACACCAGACTTTAGCTCATGGCAAGGTGACATAAAAACCATTTTTATGGCCTTCTTTAAAGTTCTGAAGAGAGAATGGAAAGAGATTGATGCCTTGATGGATAATAATTGACACTTAGCTCCCCCCCCTTCCTTTCCAGCGCAACAAATTATTTTCTGAAAAAAAGCAAGAATGAATTTACAATGCTGTTTACCTTGGCTGTCATTCTGAATAGTATTTCTGAGATGCAAGTGTTTATCTGTAATTTCTAGTTGGCTCCCCCCCCCCCCCCGGGAGAATGAATAGCTCAGTTGATTCTGTCAATGCGTTAGAAGCTTTAGCTATTTGGTTGTCAGATATAACTTAAGATCAGTTAGCAGTGTGCACTTGGACTGGATATGGACCTGAAAAAGAAACCGGAGTTTGTTCATAACAAGAATTAGATTGGTTTTATTCTTGGGCTCTTGCTTTCTTCCCATGTTCCCATGAAGAATGGAGCGGATGATTTCCTGGTTTAAAAAGCCTTCACCTTTGCTTCTTTCGGGCCATTTCAGTTTTGCGTGCTTTAACAAATTTAACAAATTTGGCTTGGGAAACTCCTGAAGACTTGGTGGTAGAGCTTGGGAAGGGGGGAGTTTGGGGAGGGGGGAGCTCAGCAGGGATCATGTGATGGCATAGAGAGGATACCCTCCAAAGCCGCCATTTTCTCCAGGGAAATCTCTGTAGTCTGGAGCTTTAATTCCAGGAGAACTTCAGTCCCCTCCTGGAGACTGGCAGCCCTAAATTTGGGTTTGTATCTTTCTGAGTAATTAGTATTTGAAACATGGGATAAGCCATGGTTTTTAGAATCTGGTTTGTAGCCAAACAACAAATCCCAGTTCCTAATCTTGCCTGAAGTCAGATGCTACATAAAGGTAAAGGTAAAAGTTTCCCTTGCTCGAAAGCCAGTCAAATATGACTCTAGGGAGGCAGTGCTCATCTCTGTTTTTAAGTCAATCGCCAGCGCTGTCCAAAGACGTTTCCGTGGTCATGTGGCTAGCATGACTAAACACTGAATACACAGAACGCTGTTACCTTCCCACCAAAGCGGTACCTATTTATCTACTTGCAATTTCTTGCTTTTGAACTGCTAGGTTGGCAGGAGCTGGGGCCAGAGACGGGGACTCACTCCGTCATGCAGCACTCGGGTCTTGAACTGCTGAACTACCAACCTTCTGGTCTGCAGTTCAGCATCTTAACCACTTGAGCCACTGCAGCCGCCAGATGACACATAAACCATACACCATAAACCAAACCATGTGGCTTGAATTAAAACTACTTAAACCAGAAAGTGTTAAATCTTGGATCGGGCGGCGGGGGGAAGAAGGGTAATGTGAGAGCTAAAGAATAAACCAAGATCATTACGATCCCAAACAAGTTCTGGTTTGTTGGGGTTATTTATATATAGCCCATTTCAATTCCCCTCCCACCATTCTACTATATGTCCTTTTCAAAACTGGAGGCTGCGGCTGAGCAGTGATTGGGGGCATAACGGTGAGATTTTAATCATGTCAGAAAATAGTGCAATCGTGCGAGCCAAGCAGGTGAATGTTTGGACAACTTTGTGTCCTCATCCTTCCTCTTGTTTTACGTTATACAAATCCTCAAAATATCGCATGAACAGCCACAACAGCTAAGCACTGAAGGCGCTGGAGGGACTGTATGTAAGCGATGCACTGGCGTTTGCATGGGCTTCCATTCCCCATTACCCAAGGGCCTGGAACGCCAGCTCTATGATATTCCTCGCTCTGACATACCGGTGTGAAATGGAAAACCTGAGGTTACATTTAAATTCAGGTCTCGCTCAGCGATGCGTTGCACAGAGCTCCAAGCTATTGTGCCTACCTGATCTGGAAAGGAAATTCGATGGAATGCGGACTGACTATTGGAAGAGAAAACTCGCTACCATGTTTTGCTGCTTACATCGGTTAAAAAAAGAATAACTGCCGGAAAATAGGAGGTCTGTGTTACAAAAATCTCCCTTCTCATTTTAGAACATTCACATGGATGCGTTTAGAAAACAGATAATGTTGAAGAAACAGTTTATTGTATTTCATAACCTATTAATCATCTCTATGTTGGAAATACTCGAAGCAGTGCACAGCCAAGTAGGTATTTAAATAAACCCGCTTGAAAATAAACTGGCCTTAGAAGACTGGCAATGGGTTAGTGGTGTTAGTGGTGCTGTCTCATATCCAGAGTCTTCACAGAATCCTTAAGTTCATCCAATGAAATGGCAGGAGGTTATTCCCCCAGCTTCAGTGCCCACAATTGGATGATCTTGTTCTGAGCCCCAGAGAGACAAGAGGAATACAGCCTGAAATTTTGGCAGAAGAAATCCACCATTGACTGTAATCTCTATGCACACAGAGCTTGGTTCAGACATAAACCAAGGCTTATTTTAACATGGGCTGATTTGTGAAAATAGGATTCAGCTTTCAGATGATCATTCAAATCCTGCTTTGCCTTAAGAAATCTTGATTTCTTATTCCTCCTCCTCTTCCTCTTCCCCTTCTCCTTCCCCTTCTCCTTCTATCATCATCAGATATTGGATTTATACCCCACCCTTCACTACCCGAAGGAGTCTCAGAGCGGCTTACAATCTCCTTTTCATGACCTCACCAAGGCCCCCAGAGAATATTGCCTTTTACCTGCTAAATGAGGGCAATAGCAGCTATGTGATTTCACTTTGCAGGACAAATGGCTACTCTCTTTAAAGCCGTGTGTGGTCTAGGGCCAACATACTTGCGGGACCACCTCTCCCAACAGGTTCCCTGGAGAGCCTTACATTTGGCTGACCAACACCCAGCCCAGAAGACATCCGTTTGGCCTCAGCCAGAGCTAGAGCCTTTTTGACTCTGGCTCCGGCCTAGTGGAACACTCTCCCTAGCGAGATCTGCGCCCTGCGGGACTTAGTACAGTTCCACAAGGCCTGTAAAACGGAGTTGTTCCACCAGGCCTTTGGTTGAGGCTACGGATGTCAAATTACATCTGCCTCCCCTCCCCTACTCTGCCTCAGCTTGTCTTCCGCTTAGGGTTGCCAGCCTCCAGGTGGGGCCTGGGGATTTCCCGATTTTACAACTGATCTCCAGCTGACAGAGATCATCTCCCCTGGAGAAAATGGCTGCTTTGGAGGCTGGACTCTATGGCATTGTACTATGCTGAGGCCCCTCCCCTCCCCAAACCCCACCTTCTCCTGGCTCCACCCCCAAAGTCCCCAGGTATTTTCCAACCCAGACTTGGCAACCCTACTTCCGCTATGCACTTTAATGGTACTATTGGTGGACATTTCACCCACCTTCTGGTAGGCCAACCCTTGGGTACCTATACAGTATACACCATGGAGCTCACCATCACGTACGGTATTATGGGCTTTATAGTTTTTAAATTGTATGTATTATATATTGTAACTGTTTACCCACTTGCTATGACTTGCCCTGAGCCCACTTGCGGGGGAGGGTGAGATAGAAATCTCAAAAATAGATAAATAAACTACTTGCACGGTGCTATGCTTGAGGCTAAACTTCACCGAAGAACATCAATATGATCTGGTCATGAGCTCACCTTGCGTCTAATTGTGGCAGATCAAGCAAGGCAAGTCCATGGACGGTTATATCTATGTCAAGGATGTCAAATGTGAAATAACCACATGTGTCCATTGAAATGCACGTGTACAATCTATGTGCATGAATGTGGAAGCAGTTCATCATGCAAGTTCAGTTGTCTGGATATAGAAGTATGCATACAAATATAGAGATATGCACATGTGTGTATGGATTGTCAATGTGCATTCCAGTAAACACAAGTAGGTTGAAGTGGAGCTTGCGGCTGCAAGTCTGTTCCTCCCATGTGCATTTGCTATGTGTCCACTAAACATCTGGACAGGGTTTGCATGTAGAACCAAAGAGCTGGCCAGAAATATTGGCATCCCAGAAGCATGAACACAGTGAGATAGCCACTCCCTATACTCTGAATGGTGCCCCCTGTGGATAGACTAGATAAAATGAAATTTGGAGGCTATTTCACTGTGTGGATAGACTAGATAAAATGAAACTTGGAGGGATAGTTCATTTTCATTTCACTGCATTCTCAGTTTTGTATTTGTGTAGGCACTATGACAATAGATACCAATGGAAGAGGACTGGGTTTTGTAAATAATACATTGATGGGAGCTGCAAAATGTGGTGTGACAATAGCCATCATTTTTGTTGGGGTGTGTGTGTGCTGCAATGAGAATATAACAATAGATTTTTATTAAAAAAAAATATAAGCAAGAGTTCTAACTCATGCTATGCCTGGCAAGCCAAATCTTGCTGTTGGAACAGATTGGGCAAATTAACCAATGACATGCAACTTTCCAGATGAATTCCAAATACTTGGGAGGGAGCAGTTTTTTCTTTTTTCACTGGGATATACAAGCATTATAGACCTTCAAAGTAAGTACACTTGTAAAAGACAGCAAGATTGTGCCTGCTAGCCCCGCCTATTTTTGTGCGCTGATGCAAACTGGGGGAATAAATACAGATGGACCATGCAGAAGCGTGTGTGCATGCAAGCAAAAACTTATACCTCGAATAAAACCTTGTTGGTCTTAAAGGTGCCACTGGACTCAAAATGTGTTATGTACAAAACTCTATACATGTAGGATTTGTGCGCATATTCCAGGACTCATTTATTTCCCTCCCAGTGTTTGTTATCACACATATACGGCCTACATGCATGAAGTTCCTGACAGACATTTATCTCTGCAGATGCCCGAGACAGAGGGCACTGTCCTGTTCCCCTCTATGTACACTGAGTTGTAAACTAAACAGGGCTAATGTGGGGCCTCTTTCATCCAGGATGAGGGTTGTCAACCACAAGGTGATGTCTGGAGATCTCCTGGGATTATTGTTGATCTCCAAGTGACAGAGATCAGTTCTGCTGGAGAAAATGGCCACTTTGGAAGGTGGACTCTATGCCATTATACCCCATTAAAGTCCCTTGCCTCCCCAAACCCTGCCTTCCCCAGGCTCCACCTCCCAAATCTCCAGATATTTCCCAACCTGGAGTTGGCAGCCCTACCCAGGATGAAAGACTGTATTTTGCCGATACACTGGGTTTGATTCCCCACTCCTTCAAATGCAGCCAGTTGGGTGACCTTGGGTCAGTCACAGTTCTCTCAGAGCTGTTCTCTAGAGAGCAGTTATCTCAGAGCTCTCTCAGACCCACCTACCTCACAGGGTGTCTGTTGTGGGGAGAGGAAGGGAAGGCGATTGAAAGCCACTCTGAAACTCTAAGTGAAGGGTGGGGTATAAATCCAACTCCTCCTCCTCTTTTGAAGAGTATAAACCTGCCCGAATGCATTTAATGTACTTTCCTCCACTTGAGCCTTCTGATGGCATATATGTTTGCCACTCCAATTTACTTACATTAGGCCATTAGGTCTCTCCAGAAGGTGAAAGTTGGATGCTCGAAGCCATGCTAGATCAGGATGTATGCCTTTTTTGTCACTCCTTCAATGTGCAGTCATCTCTTGCAAATCACATGACTTGCCAACTGAGGAACCCTGCAAAATGAGGAACCCTGCAAAATGGCTCTTATTCTGTTGTGCTTAACTAAAATACTGTGACAGGACTTCAGATGTAAAGATGATTTGCTATCCTCTGTTTTAACACACCACATTTCTTGCTGCTTCTTTTTGCATGTTTTTTTTTTAATTGGCCCAAGTAAACTGGCCAATTTGCTCTGAGTAAAAAACTGTAAACAAACAAACAAACAAAAAAAACTAGAGTCAGAGGATTCATCCAGCGCAGTTCTGATTAGAATTAATTCTATTTTTAACCCTGGGATTTTGGCCCAATGATTTTCTGTCTGAATTTTGTGGAACTTTATGGAATAGTGCCTGAGGATGACGGAGAGAATGCTCCTCCACATTTCCCCATTGTCTGAAAGAGAGCAGAGGCATGAGTCTCCAGCTGAGAAGTTGACCATCGGTCAGTGTTTCCACCTGACTTCAAAATTAGACTCCCCTCCTAATGTGTAATACGGGGAATGCTACTGAGAAATGTTCTCATTCTTTAAACAGAAATAGATGGAGAATTCTTTGTCTGCCTTGGGACACTGCCCAAATCGGCAGTGTTGTAAAGAAGAGAGGATTTTTTAAAAATAGATCAGTGTAAAATCATAGTGCTGCAATTTAAAGCTGCACAGACTCAAAAACTGTTTGGAGTTCAAAATGGCTTCAGATGTAACAAGATGTAGGTTACAGGTAGAAAAACTGGTGTTGTCTGATGACTACAGGTTTGGGGCTCATGGTTGGGAATCATGTACCATTGCTGACCGGCTGGCCAACTTCCTTGGGAAAAGTACTGACAATGAAGAGCAAGCCTGGATTTATGGCTGCTAACTGGTATACAAGGTTGCAGGTCAGTAATGAGGCTGGGTATATTGTGAGTTACAAGGTGGAGACCTTAGAATAGTAATAACAGGAATACAAGGTACAGAACAGGAGGCACTTGCAGGATTTTTGGAAATGTAAAAAAAACCAAACAAAAAGCAAATTGGAGAAGTAGAAAAAGGAGGAGGAGGAGCAGGAGGAGGATTTATACCCTGCCCTTCACCTGGAGTCTCAGAGAGGTTTACAATCTCCTTCCCTTCCTCTCCCCACAACAGACACCCCGTGAGGTAGGTGGGGCTGAGAGAGCTCTGAGAGAACTGTGACTGACCCAAGGTCACCCAGTTGGTGTCATGTGGAGGAGTGAGGAATCAAACCCGGTTCTCCCAGATTAGAGTCCACCGCTCTTAACCACCACACCAAAGAGTTGATGTAGATTGAATTGATTTAGTAGCCTTTCACTGGTGTGGTAAATGTATTTTGATTGGCAGCCAGTTCAACAAATGTTGAAGGAGGCTGATAGTCATTGGACCCTGGGTCAGCCGCTACTAATCTCAGTTGAGAGATGACACAGTTGGAGCAAGCATGTTCCTGGGCTGTACCATTCCAGGTCAGGGGGAGGTATATGTCTGAGCATGCCATTGAATGAAAATCCCCTTCTATACACAGTAGACCAGGTCCCTCCCAAAAAAACCTTTTTGAGCCTGTGGGCACCTTTGGAATTCTAACTTAGCATGGTGGGTGCAGCCACAGCATGGCTACTGTGGGGGGCGGAGTCAGCCACAGAATGGATACTGCAGCTTACCTTCAGTCACACAGTGAAGATCCTTTTGCTATGGGGGCAGCTGCCACCACCAAAGCAATGCTGTTGTTGTTTTTTAAAATCTGCACAGCCAATCAAATGTGCACAGCTAATCAAACCTCCAGTGGCCAATCAAAATCCTTGCTGGGCCAAATCCCCACGTAGTCCTGTCACTCAAGTAGCATGCAAGATGCTGGGCTAAGTGGGAGAGAGGCATGTTTTGTAGTTTTCTCCCCCATAGCCTGGGGTTTTTCTGACACTTAATGAGCAGCTTGAGAAGAAGCCATGACTGAGTAATGCCTTAGCCTGTCATGTTGCCGAAGGACTTGTTGAAAGCACCCAAGTAAGTTTTCTCCTGAACCCACTTTTGCTTGTCTGATTTGTGTATAGTTAGAATATCCTTTAAGGAAGGTAGTTCATGACTTTGGTTGCCTTCTGAACCCACAACTGTGGGATCAAAACATATAAAACTGGAACATTTGAAACTGATAGCAGTCTTGCATGATACACTTTTCTGTGGCATGCCAAAATGTCTGTCTACAAATCTATGATTCCCTTCCAATGATACTGAACTAACAACAGGTTTAGCAATCTCAAAGATTCAGGTGGGTAGCCATGTTGATCTAGTGTAGAAAAATAGTATTTGAGTCCAGTAGCACCTTCAAGATCAACAAGATTTCCAGGGTGTAAGCTTTTGAGGGTCAAACTCCCTTTGTTCTGGAAAGCTTATACCCTGGAAATCTTGTTGGTCTTACTGAGCCTTACTGTGTAGGTGAGGGTGGGATAAAAATCCAATAAATAAATAGTCTCAAAGGCACAGTGGCCAAAAAAGTGATCTATTTAGGTGTTTTGAGGTGGGTGCAAGTGGGCTGTAGAAGTGAGGCAGCGTCTCTGATTCTAAAACTTCTGCATCAGACTATGCCAAGGAGTCCTGTCATGTGTGGTATAAAGTATGATACTGAGAAGTTATGATGCCCATGGGAAGTCTGATGTTTGCATCAAAAGAGGGATATTTGACAACTGTCTGCAATTTATTCTAGTACTAAAAGCGTATGATGTAACATCTTGTAATTTGCCAGAGTATGCATGGATTTTTCTAAAGAAAGTGTGCTTCTTTTGTAAATTGTGACCTGGCTCATTCTGGGACACACATTCATTGACCTGGTTGGTGATACATGGTGGTTAAGGGTGTAAGGATGTGTCTAGTTCAAATCCTGCCTCAGCTTTGCTAGCTGGTTTAGGCAAACCATTGGCTTGGAGCAAGAGGAGTGTATCCATGGATGGAAGGATTTCATTAACAAGCTCAGGACAATGGACATCACGCCCAGGCTAAGCAGAGATGGTGGAATTCCTATTTCATTAAAGGTAAAGGTTTCCCTTGCTCGAAAGCTAGTCGAATCCGACTCTAGGGGCCAGTGCTCATCTCCGTTTCCAAGCTGGAAGAGCCGGCGCTGTCCGAAGACTTCTCCATGGTCATGTAGCTGGCATGAGTAGATGCCAAGGCGCACGGAACTCTGTTACCTTCCCACCGAAGCAGGACCTATTCATCTACTTGTAATTTCTTGCTTTCGAACTGCTAGGTTGGCAGGAGCTGGGGCCAGAGACAGGAGCTCACTCCGTCACACAGCACTCAGGTCTCGAACTGCCGAGCTACCGACCTTCCAGTCTGCAGCTCAGTGTCTTAACCTCTGAGCCACCAGGCCCCCCCCCCCCCTTATTTCATTAAAGAGGCTAATTTTCTGCATTTCTCACCAGTGTGCCTATCTCCTAGCTCTAATCAAGCTGATTGCATTTTGCATTGTACCTCTGCATCCCAACCAACTTGGTCTTCTTTGTTACACCCCTCCCACCTTCTCACCCAGATATAAGGACTGATAGAATTCCATTGTACTCGTACCTGACAAAGTGAACTTTGACTCGTGTCTATTCCCTGGAAAACGTTCATATTTTAGGCGCTTCTGGACTCAAATTCTGTGTTATTGATTTTAAAGAAAGTCTTCCATTTGATTTTGCAATACTGTACTGCATTACGTGTTCAGTTTTCTGCTTAAACAATAGATCATCAGAAAGCAATAAACAAAGTATCTGAATTAGAAAAAGCAGAAGTCTCTCTCCTTAATCATTGCTTCTCCTTATAAAGAGACATAACAGTCGATTTCTTGTTGGTCTGCACTAGTTATGAATGATACACTTCTTCCATCATACTAGGCAAAAAAATGTATAGTTCCATGAAGAGCTTATATCGGTCAGTTTCCACTCTTTGTTATTATTTTTCTGATAGATTGGGGTTTTTTTTAGAAAATATGATCAGTTCTCTTCCAGCTATTGATAGCCAATAATATTTGCCTCATTTCCCTTCTAGCAATATCTAATAAAACATTAGAACATCGAATAAAATAACATCTCGGTCCATAGGAATTAATTTGCTATATTATCTGGATTCCTAGTTTCCAGCATTCTTGAACACTGGGCAAAGCTGTTGAGTACCTGTGCAGACTGACCCAAAGTCTATACTAGGCAGCAAATCCTGAATAATTATATTTAGGACTGCAGCCCAAAAAGGATTGCAGCTTTGCGAGCCCCAGTCCAGCTAAAAGAGGGACTTCAGTCGCTGTGCATTCAAGGATGAGGAATGAGTCATTTCAAGTGGTCTTTGAAGGACCTTTTTGATCTCATTGCTGTATTTACTTCTTTTATAGCCAGTTTTCTTTAAGCCCATCCACTTGGGAGCCTCCCATCGGGTTGTGGGGGTGTTTGAGTATTAAGTGTAGGAACTGCTGTTACCTATAAAAAGGAGGTACTTGTCTAAGTGGGATTTGGTCTGACATTCCTCCATGTGGATTATGCCACCCACACAAGATTTCTGTATTCTGAGCAGAAATTTTGTCACTAAAATTCAGTAAAAAAACAAACAAACCCCAACAATTTGGTTTGCTTTTGATATTTGCATATCAAGATGTGTGTATTACATTTTTACTAACTTTGTTTTGGAGCAGCCATTTATAATCACCTACAAAGCAAATGGAGAGTAATCTATATATCTAATTCCAAAGGCGCCCCCTGCATGCGGATACCTAAATCCACGTGGGGGGGGGGCACCTGAGGGGCAGGGAGATTCCCCTACACATGGGGGGCACTCCCCCCATGTGCAGAAAAATCTGAAAAGTTTTTTAAAATATTTGGGGGATATTTAAATTTCCTGAAAAGTTCAAGCATTCTCTGCACACGTGCAGAGAATGCTTTGGCCACTTTTGGGGAGGGGGTGGGAGGCAGCTTGGTGGGCTTCGGGCCTCGCCGTTCTGCCATCTCTGGAATGGGGAGGGGGAGGGATGGGAGGCTGGAATGGGAGAGGGGGGGCGGTGGGAGGTGGCTCGGCGGTCCTCGGGCCTTGCCGCACCACTGTCCGGTGAATGGGGGAGGGGGTGGAAGGTGGGAATACTCCCTCCCATGAGTATTGTGGGTTCGCCTCTCAGGCTGGGGAGAAGACCGGGGGGGGGCAGAGGAGCATCGGCCCAAGTGGCTGACAGCCACTCGGGCCGGGGAGAAGACCAGGGGGCGGAGAAGCGTCGGCCCGAGTGTCTGACAGCCACTCGGGCCAGGGAGAAGAGCGGGTGGGAGGAGCGTCAGCCCAAGTCTCGGTCCATCAAGAAGAGCGGGGGGCAGAGGAGCGTCAGCCCGAGTGGCTGTCAGCTCCCCCCCTGTGAGTATCGCGAGTCCCCCCATTCTTGTCATGTCTAATTCCTAACAAGTGCTTGGAATATTCCTGCCCTCTTCTATAATTAGTGGACGAGGTAGAAGTTACCCTTTTCCTGCTACAGGGAATGCTGCTAAGGACGGCAGCTCTTTAATGAACACACACCAAGGATGAGGTTTACAAATTCTTGCCAGAAGAGGCTATCTTTACGGTCTATATTCTTGACAGTGTTATCAGGTTATGGTGTGGTTGCATTCTCCACAGTAAGAGCTTATACAACACAGAAGCCAAGAACGTGCCATGGCATTTCTGCAGCCAGATTAGTATGTGCTTCAGCTCTTAGGCCAGTTTATTTCATATGCAGCCGAACTGAGTGTTCAAGCTTTTCCTGGGCTGTCAATCATCAGGCTTCAGGTCAAAGTTTGTACATTACTGTGCTTTTCTGTGACGAAGTTCCATGTGCATTTTAAAAAAGCATGCCAGCAGAAGGCTAATCTGAACTTTTTTGGCATGCTACATTTCTACAGGCAAGGAGGGTTTGGGGCAGGTGATCATTCAGATATGCCCATCTCTACACGCTGTCCAAAATGCTACAGTCCAGGAAAAGACGCTCACTCTTGTATACTGTGGTCTAGTTGTGCATTGAATAGAGTTTACATTGTTCTAGTAGTCGCGCACTTCTTTCCCTAAACCATCCTTTCCTTGGCCCATGTCTTCTCCTGCTCTTATTGAGCTTCACGCAGCTGTTAAGGATTCTGCTGCCTCAACAGCCTTTCCTAGAATGGAGGATTTGGCTCGAATCCATGAACCAGTTGGAGTAACATGGTTAATGTCCAAATGCTGCCTATCGGCCACACTTGTCTGGCTAGTAAAATATCCTTTTGATCATGATCTTCAAGTGCCGGGGAATTTATCTTTTTTTTTTTTTTCCTTGCTAAGATTTACCATAAACTAGTCATCTCTGCTTGGATTCGCACATCACAGGAACCTCTTCTGCTTTAAATTATTGACAAAAGGCTTTCTCTCTAATTGACCGTGTGTGAGCATAACATATATATTTAACTTTATCTTTTTCCCAACTCTCTTCCGAGCAGATGTACGCATTTTATCTTTCAACTCTCATTTTTTCTTGTCTTGCTGTTGACTCGAACTCCCTGGCTCTAAAATTTCAACAAGTGTTGTGGAGTACAGGTTTTTTTTCCCCCCTCCCCTCCAAAACTTGGGATATCCTACCATTTTATGGATTCCAAAAGCTTAGCTGCAATAGCCTCATGCTGGGGAAACAACAACAGAATATTCTGGCACTTTCAAGCCTTAACATGTTTATTGTGGCATACACATTCGTAGGATGTGACCCACTGTGTCAGATGCATGAAGTAGACAGCAAAATAATAAACAGATGTGGGATGTATCTATCAAAGTGGTTTTTTTTTTGGCAAGGTGATGATTAGGAATGGACGCAGATGTGAATACATGAAGTTGCCTTATACTGAATCAGACCCTTGGTCCATCAGAGTCAATGTTGTCTACTCAGACTGGCAGCAGTTCTCCATGGTCTCAGGCTGAGGTCTTTCTTGTCACCTACTGCCTGTTCCTTTTAACTGGAGATACCAGAGATTGAACCTGGGACCTTCTGCATGCCAAGTACACCCCACAGTAAAAAGAAGACAGGCAGGAGGTAGCCCCTTGATGTTCACTGAGATTCAATCACCTGGGGGCTCATAAGCCTGTAGACAGATGTCAGAGAACTTTTGAAGCCTTGCGTGCTAGTGGATTTGCATGACATCACAGGTCTTTTATTTATATATTTACTAAAGTCCCAGTCACACGAGCGAGATAATCGTGTGTGTGTGTGTGTGTGTGTGTGTGTGTGTGTGTGAGGCTGTTTGCTCCGGAGTAATTTGACCCGCAGTTGCGCGATCGCACAGTTTTGTGAAGCTGCGGGCACAGCCCACCACTGCGTGATCAGACGCAATCGCGGGTGAGTCGGGGTTCTTTTTTTGCAGTTTTTTCCTGATGCGCTTAAACGGGGGGATCGATGAATTGCATCTCCGCCCTGAGGGCCTCTGCTGGCAGTATGTGATGATGCGCATACTGAGAAAGGGGAAAAAACAACGGCATGGCATCGGGATAGCCTGATCAGACTATCCTCGACGCCATGAATGTGTGCTGGAGCTATCACACATGGAAAGTCCATATGTGGCCCGTAGCAAACCTGTTTGATACTGGACTTTCCCTAGTATCTTTTAACTCCACTTCTTCAGCAGAGAGAAACGGGTTGCCGATGGGTGCGGGACGCTTGCCAAATGTTCTGGTGTGATCGCACCCTTAAAATCCGCATGGCATTTGTGCCTATCGCACGGCTAATTCTGCGTGTGATCGGGGGCTACATCTGTAGTCTACTTTTCTTGCTGAGTCTCAAGACAGATTACACAATGTAAAGCCGAGCAATAAGAACAAAGAGGAGACATATAACCAACAGTTGGAAAAAACTGAATTGCAAAATTAGAGAGCGATGCCCTAAAATCAGTATCATGTGTACTCCTAATGGAAAGTGACTAAATTTTGCAGTTAAATAATCTTATTCCCTATTATAACAGTGCCCCCCTGAGAAGTCTGGTTTTACACATTCTGCAGAATGCTTTCTTTTTAAATTTACATTCTGCTTTTCTCCCTGTTTAGGATCTAAAGCAGCTTTTCACACCTCCCTTCTCTTCTCAATCCTCACAACAACCAATTTGCGAGGATGGGTTAGGCTGCTACTAAATAATACACTTTCAATCCACTTTCAGAGCACTTTCCAACTAGATTTTTACCGTGTGAACTGGCAAAATCCATTCAGAAAGTGCATCAAAAGTGGATTATTTAGTGTATGTGACCGCAGCCTTAGCCTGGGAGATTGTGACATATCTAGGGTCACCAGCAAGTTTCCATGGCAGAACAGGGATTTGAATGCAGACATCCCAGGTCCTGATCTGACCCTCTAACCACTACACTGCACTAACCCTCAATGATAAGAGCATGGGAGCTTTCCTGACGTCAACAGACTTTGGGAATGGGCAGGTATGAGATTAACTTTCGTAGTGACTTTACCAAGCAAGGTCTCGATTCAGAGCAAAACAACTGGTATCACATCTGTCAGAGGTCTTGGTGGTATCATGTTCAGGAAAGCTAAATATGTATGTTCTGAAGTCTTCACAGCTGTTTTCTCATAAAGGTCTATTGTGAAAGCCAACATCCAAGCAAACACTAAGGGCCAAATGAGATGTTCGCTTTTTTAATGAGTTGGGCCTGCACTCCTGCCTTCCCTCCCCAGACATTTTCCATGCTGAAACAGCACTGGGAGTGGCAAGTTACTTCCCCGTTTGCTGTTGCTCTGCGTGGAGTATTCCGTGCACGTGGATCAGTGAAAATAGGGAGTTTACTTCCACCCCTTAGAGGTGTTTTGGCACGGGAAACAACTGGAGGAGAAGCCCTCCTCCCTCTCCCCCGCAGAGACATTCTGAGCCCAAACAAGTTCTGTTTTATTTTTTAATAGCCATTCCTCACAGCTAATAATATGTGGCTGTAGGGAACATGAGTTGTATCCGAGGGAACCTGGTGCCAGCTATTGAAAAAAAGCAAATGTCTAGCTTGGCTCTAAGCCTCCCTGTTTGTTTCATTGTGTGTATTATTTATGACACTGAAGCTGCACCCCTGTCAGGTTCATAGCCTTACCCTAACTTTGCCTGGCCAAGGCCACAGCTATTTATAACGGAGTCGCACAGGCAGAAAGGGCTGTGTACGTGCGCTGTCCGTGGTGCTGCTAGCTCTCTGGCGACTCGTGTTATTGCTACCGCATTAACTCTAGATAACTATGTCGATAACTCATGCCTTTCCACCACACGCAAGTCCTGTTTTGCAAAGTACTAATAAATACAATTAACTGCAAGACCCGCAGCAAAGTCCTTGGATTTCTTTTGCAGCCAAAAAGGATTACGGCAACAAAGACCTGCAGAGCGACTTGTGCCCTTGCAATATCACCAACAGCAGACCAAGGATAGCCAGCCCCTTGCATATGTATAGAGGGCAGATAAATGATGTGGAGAGCTGATATGGAAAAATGTTCTTCCCTCTTAATGAAAGTGTTGTGCGCAGGTAGGGGAGTGTGTTATGCAGAAACAAGAGCTCATAAATGGAGCCCCAGCATGTATTTCCCCGGCTTCAAAAATGTATTTAAGCACAAGACTAAGCTTGGTGGTCTCTTCTCCACTTTGGGGACAGCCTGCTGTCCAAGTCTCATTGAGTTTAAAGCTGTGGTAGGTGCTGACTGCTTTATTAAAGCCTGTGCAGTAGAACTTCCCAGGATCTCAGTATTTCTTTCTTTTTTTTTTAAGTAATGAACTTGGCAGCTGGGAAGGTGGCATGGTCTAGCCCTGGCTGAGGACAGACTGGCAATCTGCCCCGGGAGAGGTCTGCATGGGAAATGGGGAAAGGGAGCCGGTCCAGACATGCGCAGCTGTCCCTTGGCTCCCTTCTGTACTTACGCGTCTTGAAGACGTTTTCCTTTCGCTTTACCGGGACACCAGGAGAAACCGGTGTTCAGGGGCCGTCTTCCGCATGCTTCCCGCTTCCAGGCAGTGTGAACCGGAAGAAGGCAGGAGGCAAGCGGAGGCGGCAGTGCGAACGCGGCGTTTTGCCAGTTTGCGCATGAGCGCTCATGCGCACATGTGCACATAAGCACATGCGCACATGTGCAAATTGCCGAAACAGCCCTATCACGAGCTGTAGAGGCCGGCCCATGTGGGGCCACTCCGCAGCAGTCTGAACACTCTGTAACAGCATCCTTGTGCAATACACTGGCCAGTGTGAACGGCCAGCCCTGGGGAGCTTTTCACCCGCAGCAGTTGCCTCCGCATTCATCCCGCTCCAGATTGCCAGTCTGTCCTCAGCCCCTATCTCATCAGATCTCAGAAGCTAAGCAGGGTTGGTATTTGAAAGGGAGGCCTCCAAGGAAGACTCTGCAGAGGAAGGCAAACCTCTGCTTCTCACTTGCCTTGAAAGCCTGTCTGGGGTCCTCACAAGTTGATTGCAACCTGATGGCACTTGCTTGCCAAATGAAGAAATTGATATTGGGTTAAGACTTGTGTTGGAGGCAAGGGTGGAGTTGGGGTGTGTGTGTGACTACAGCCTTTATATGCCAATAAAGGCTGATAGATGGACAACAACCTTGCTGACATCAAGCAGGCCTGTGTTCAGTTGGTGCCTGGAGGGGAATCCTGTGGAAGACACCTAGAGTTCCAAGAGAGAAGAAAAATGGGATTTGTAATATTTATTTGACAGGTTTTTTGATCTGCTTGCCTTAATACACAAGTATGCTCCAAGCAATAGTAAACCGTAATACATAAGCATATCAATGGAATTAGTTCATGTTATGTTTTCAGTGGATACCAGGTAGAGATTTGGAATGGTGGTGGTGGTGGAAAGTGTGATCAAGTCACAGCGTAGTGACCCCATAGGGCTTTTAAGGCAAGAGATGCTCAGAGGTGGTTTGCCATTGCCTACCTCTGCATAGCAACCCTGGACTTCCTTGGTGGTCTCCCATCCAAAGACTAACCAGAGCCCTAGCTTAGCTTCCAAGATCTAACAAGATCAGATCCAGATCTAGGTCCAGGCAGAGATCTGAGATATCATACAGGGGAATCTACTCCCTCCTTCTTTTTGGTTCTTTGGAAATTCATTCAGTGTCTTACCGAAGCAATAACTTCCAAATGCCTCTTGAGTTTTGCCTCAGCTGTAGCAGAACTCAATAGAAACCATTGCAAAGGTTTGTTTTTTTCCCATGGCCGCCAGCACTGCTTTCCACTATGCGATTGCAAGGGGGCATTTCTTGATATATTTTTTTTTGACGTTTTCAAGGCAGCTTTAATTTATTCTGAATATGTTCACCCTGACCTTCCTCCGAAGAGCTCAGGGTAGCTTACAACATAACGCCAATAGGCATTAAAAATGAACAATCATACTAGAAACAAACAGCAAATGCATTTTTTTTAAAAAAAACCTCCGCACAATTAAAATATGACAACTACAGTTAAATTTCACTCAGAAGAATTTTCCTGATTAGTATTTAAAAAAACATCCCCCCCACACACTGTATTAATAATACAAAAATATGCAGAAAGGCCTTGGAAACTGTGGCTTTGCATGATTTTGTAGAAGACAGTGATGTGAAAACCAGGCTCAAGTAAGCCATTCCACAAAGGCAGAGCAGCAGAAGGAAATCCTCTAAATGGAGTTTGATTGGATTGCATCCCACGGCTCTTCCATTTCCTCCTACCCCAAAATGTACTTTCCGGTATCTTCTTTTTTAAAAGGCAGCAATCTATGCTCTTAGTGATGTGACGAGACATGACAGGAAATCCCACTGAATAAAACATTAGAGATGGGCCGAACTGATTGAAAACAGTTTGGACACCAGAGGACAAGCTGGGTGCTGAGAAGGTTGCAAGCAGTGACATTTCCTTTGGGTGACTTCCTTTTTTTAAAAAATAAATAAATTAAATTTGCGTTGCACTGGGGTAAGATGGGTGAGGTAAGCCGTGGACAGCCGTGCTTGGATGGCCCTCCTTAGAGACAGTGTCTTGAATAAATCTCACCAGGATGCCACTGCCCTGCAATCTAATACACTGTTTTGACAATTTGGGGAGAGGGGGGTGTTCACAACCAGATGAGACCTTGGGATCACAGCTCCTGCTGTTCAGAGCTTCTCTGTGCTGAATGTTTAACCTATCAAATGGGGGGGGGGGACGGCTCCTGGGGATGCTGTCCTCTGTAGTGGTTTCACTTGATATTCAAATTGTTTGGATGGCCTGAGCCCCACTGTGACGCATCTAAACAGGTGTGTTGGAGCACTGAGGGAAAACATGTTCGAGTGGGCCTGGGGAGACCAGAGTTCAAGCCCTTACTTGTAAAACATACTGGGTCACTTCTGTTTCATCCTCACCACTCTCACAGGGTTGTTTGAGAATGTAGTTGGGATCACCACTGTGCATGCTTCCTGTTTTGATTTCTCTTGTCCCCTGTGCAAATTGATCCCAGGAGGATTATTCGTTTCCATACCATTTGCTGTTTACTTGCTCCATGTTTCCTTACCTGTTCCCCCGTCCCCTTGCCCAAGCACCCACTGGGTCTTTCTCTGCATCTCCGAACTGTTCATTCTTACCTTCCTGCCCTGTGATGCCTCCTAACGCTCATGCTTCCTCCCCTAAACTCGTCTCTTCTTCCCTGTCATACTTGGTGGGCACCATTTTGGGTTGTTCTAGCTGTCTAAAATGCCAACAAAAATTCTCTCTCCCCCCCGAACATCTGGACAATCTCTGATGTCCCTCTTCTGCCTTTTCGGGGGCTTTAGCTCTCCAATTTATTTTTAAATGTCTCCTGCAAACCTAGTTTCCAGTGGTTTGCAGAAATATCTAACAGCCCTGCATAGCTGCTCCCTGTGGAATTTTTAACCCACAAAGGGGGCATAACTTGGCTATTAGACACATGATTGTCTTTATTTCAAGGTGGGATTATATTCATTTATTACAAACATGGCAGCCATAAACTTCTGGCTGACTATTTTCCATAGGGGCTCATTCTCTAATTTTGCCTCTGAAATGCAAACTGAAAGGTGCATTTTCAGAGCAAGAAGAAGAAAGGACTAAACCAAGAAATGAACAGACCTGTATTGTCTACCTGATTTTTGTTCTTTTACTTTCTGGAGAAGGCCTGGGTATTACTCAAGAAAAGGATTTGCCATGTAGATTGTGTGTGGTGGCACCTAGACTTTGTTCACCTTTGACCTTGGATCTTAACTTTCCAGTACTTAAGAAATGTGCGAAGTATTTAAAAACTTTAAGTGTTCCAAACTATCAGAGATCTTTTATATTAGCATGTTGTAAGCCATTTGTAATCCTTTGAGGGTCACTGCAAGCACATCCCTTGAAATGATCTCATATGTCCCTGTAGTGTAGGAGTTATAAAAGAGTTGGAGAATGATGCCTGTGTCGCTGAAAAGTCTGTTGACCATACTGATGTACTTCATTGCTGTTGGTATTGATTATCCTTATAAATGGCATTTGTTGTATGTAGACATTGCCTATGCTCTGACTTGGGTGACCCAGGCTAGCTTGAGACATCAGATATTGGAAGCTAAGCAGGGTCACCACTGAATCATTAATACTTGGATGGGAGACTGACTAGGAGTTCCTGGGTTGCTATGCAGAGGCAGGCAATACCAAACGATCTCCGTTCGCCTCTTGCCTTGAAAACCACAATAAATCACCAAAAGTTGGCTGCAACTTGACGGCACTTTCTACCATCAATTATGCCCTGACCTGGATAGCCCAATCTCAGAAGCTAAGCAGGGTCAGCCCTGGTTAGTACTCGGGAGACCACCAAGGAAGTCCAGGGATGCTACTCAGGGGCAGGCAATGACAAACCACCTCTGAACGTCCCTTGAACCCTGCAGGGTCTCCATAAGTCAGCTGTGACTTGATGGCACTTTCCACCACCATAAAGTGCATATTAAAAACTTACAATAAAAACAAAGATGTAAATGCAGCAGTAAGAAGCAGGGAACCAAAACCAGCCAGCAAGAATCACCCTCCAAAATGTGTTAAAATTCAAGTAATTGAGAGTATTTGTTGATCCTCCTGCTTGACTCCTGACAAAGCTGCATTAAAGTTTTGGATTTGTGCGTGCGTGTATGCGTGCATGCTTGCACGCCTGGAAGTCATCGTGACTTCTGGCGACCCCTAGTTGGGTTTGGACATTTCAGAGCGGTGGTTTGGTTGCCTGTCTCCATATCCTGAGCCCTGGTATTCCTTGAAGGTAGGGCCATAGCCAGCGGTGGGGCACTGGGGGCGGTGCCCCCTATCACATTTGCAATGCCCCACCCCAACCTTCCCTTTCATCTTTAATTTTAAATACCTTGCTGCACTGTTTTGAACTGCTACCGCACCAGCCCAAAGTGTGATTTCTTTCTTTCCTTCTGTCAGTTCCTCCCTCCACCCCCGGAGAAGTACCGGGCCTTCTAGAGCTTGGTGGGGGTGGAGGAGCTCACCACCCACTGCCCTGCCTGCCTCAGATCTTGGACGGCATGCGGGGACAAAGGAGGACTGGATGAGGCAGGCAGGTGGGGCAGAATGGCTCACCATGGCCCAGCGCCTCACTGCGCCTGTGCCAGGGCAGAAGGGGAGGACCTGCCTGCCTGCATCCTCCAGTAATTTCATTATATTTAATATTAAATTAATTTGATTCTAGAATTAATTTTAATTTGACTAGCGCCCCCCCCCCCCTCCAATTCCTGGCTATGGGCCTGCTTGGAGGTCTCCCTTCCAATTACTGGCCAGGGTCGGCCCTGCTTAGTTTCCAAGATCTGATGAGATCAGCCTTGCCTGCGCTATCCAGGTCAGGGCAAGGCTTTGGATTTTTGTCGATACCTTCAGGCTAGAATGACTTCATGGATAGCATTGCATTTGGGACTGGAACTTTCCCATTCAAGTCACACCTCAGGCATGTACTGATCATTGGCTGGCCTTGACATTACCTAGTCCAGGGGTGGGCAAACTGTGGCTCGGGAGCCGCATGCGGCTCTTTCACATATACTATGTGGCTCCCGGCAGGGCAGCCGGGGAAGCTAAATACCATTAGCAAACAAATACCATTGGACAAATTAACATCATTATCAATATCTGCTTCTACCCCTTTTGTTCTTATTTTTGGCAGTCTCATTTAATGTTAATAAAAAGTAAATTTGCTTATTTTCCAATAAAAGCAGGTAATATTTGTTCATGTCTTGTGGCTCTCAAGCATCTGATGTTTATTCTTTGTGGCTCTTACGTTAAGCAAGTTTGGCCACCCCTGTTCTAGGTGGCTCTTACGCTGAGCAAGTTTGCCCACCCCTGACCTAGTCCAAATGGAAATATTAATGATTGGTTGTGAAGGTAAATGAAATAATGAGTGCTGATGTCTTTGTGTGCTAGGATGCTTAGGAGTCAGGGAAAATAATGTTATGAGGACTTAAGGGAGGGAAGCACATGAAGGATTTGACTACACTTGCTATTTTTTTTTCCACAGTGCACATAAAACTATCCCCAGGAAAGCAAGTTCGAGAACTAAATCCTGATAAAAAAAAATAAAACAGGGCATCTGGCAGTGCTATTTGGCACCTGGGAGCCAGAATATCAGGTCAGAAATGTAGGTCATGACAGACTGTGCTTCCCAAGCGAGATAAATCGGACAAGCGTGGTATGTGGTCATTGCAAGATTAGGTTTGGGCCGCTCTGGAGAATGATGCTAATCTTCCATATGGTAGTGTAAACCAAAGCAGCAAACCATGAGAAATTATTGAAATGTATATAATATTAAAACACCCGTTCTGAACCCACTCGGCAAAAGAAGTGAAAGTAAATGTTTGTGGCACTGGATATTAGCCTGTGTAGCTTCTAGAGTTTGCAGTGGGGCTGTCTGTAGTGTTTGTTTGGCCCCTGAATGTTCAGAGTGATTTTCATGCATTATATTCCAATAATCCTTACAGCAGCCCCATATGGTGGTGGTGAAAAGTGCCATCTTATGGTGACCCCATGGGGTTTTCAAGGCAAGAGATGAACAGAAGTTCATTACCTTCCTCTGCACAGAACAAAGTTTGAGTCCAGTGGCACCTTTAAGACCAACAACGTTTAATTCTGGGTATAAGCTTTTGTGTGCATGTACATGAATGCTTATACCCAGAATTAAACGTTGTTGATCTTAAAGGTGCCACTGGACTCAAACTTTGTTCTGTTGCTTCAGACCAACATGGAACACGGCTACCCACCTGAATCTATCTTCCTCTGCATAGTAACCCTATACTTCCTTGGTGGTCCCCCAATCCCAAGTACGAACCAAGGCCGACCCTACTTAGCTTCTGAGATCTGACAAGATTGTGCTAGCCTGGGCCATCCAGTTCAGGGGACCCCTTAAGATAGATTAGCAAATTAGTACCCCCATCTTTAAGATGGGTGAGCTGAGGATTTGGCTTGTGCTGCGGCTGCTGCACTGGCTGCCTATAGCATACCGGATCCGGTTCAAGGTGTTGGTGTTGACCTTTAAAGCCCTATATGGTCAGGGGCCTGCCTACTTGAGGGACCGCCTTTCCCCATATGTGCCCCAGAGGGCACTGAGGTCAAGCACCCAGCATCGCTTGACTATTCCCGGTCCGAGGGATGCGCGGCTGGCCTGTACCAGGGCTAGGGCTTTCTCGGTGGCGGCCCCATACTGGTAGAATGAGCTCCCGGATGACATCAGGGCCCTGCGGGATTTGTTACAGTTCCGCAGGGCCTGCAAGACGAAGCTCTTCCTCCAGGCTTTCGAATAGGAGCCGCCACCGGGGAGATGGCAGGACAACATCACCCTGGTTCCACAGGCCAAACCTTCTGTTGCCGCTACTCTCCAGGAGCATGTAGATGCCGCCAGTACGGCTATGTTAGTCGTTTTTTAATGTTGTGTATTTATGATTTTAAATTGTAAACCACTTCAGTGTTTATGTTTATGTTGTGAGCCGCCTTGAGCCAGTTCGCTGGAAAGGCGGGATAGAAATGCAATAAATAATTAATAAATAAATAAATAAATAAATAAATAAATAGGATGAGAGACACTGGCTCACCTGGGGCAACTAACAAAGTTCCTGGTTGAGTTGAGATGTTCCCGCTCCATAATTTAATCTTTTATGCAGTATTCTCTTTATTCCTTTTTTTGTCAGAGGGGTGGTGCATCATAGAGCGTTTTTACCGGATGAAATTCAGAAATGGGTGAAACACGGGTGTTGTAATAGCCCCCCTTTAATATTATTTATTGCAGAGCAGAGGAAAAAATCCTGATCTCTAGCAGATAAATGGAATAGATTTCTGAATCCTCCCCCACCCCCCCAAAAGAACATCAGCTTGCATTAAAGACAATGTATGATACAGGGAACTAATAAATCTCTGCTCTTGGAGGAGGGAGTTCTCTTGAACGATGAAATTCCTTTTCCCAGAGTGGAGAATAATCTCCTCCTCCTCCTCCTCTTCTTCTTCTCTAAAAGGTGCTGATGGAATTTAGATATGCTGGCTGGAAATTTTAGCAGGATTTCTATTGTAATTTCATATTTCAGCATCAAAGTGGAAGCCGTTAGACTCAACAATTTATCTTTGTGTTTATTTATTTTATTTTTATATGAATTTTATTAAGAATTTTTGAGCAAAGAATAAAAAAGAGAGCAGCCAAGAGAAAACAAGAACAAAAAGGGAAAAAAAGCTATAAAATTATAAGGCAATATAAATACAGCAGATACATATACATTACATGATGCACACTTACTCTAAAGTTACAATAAGAAAAATATATCTCCTTTTCGTATGATCTTTTTTTTGCCTCTTAATCTTCAAAAGCACAAATCATCAGTTAATTCCCCCCCCCCCCCCAGTTTCACGCAGAAAGTCTATAAGGGGCTTCCAGGTAGCAATAAATTTAGCTAGTGTCTTTTTCCTGATCAAAGGAGTAAGTTGGGCCATCTCAGCAAGCTCAATCATCTTCACCAACCATTCCTCTATTGTATGTAATGTTGAAGTTTTCAATTTTTGATCATATAACAGTCTTGCTGCCATTGTCATATAAAAAAATTAAGTTCCATTTGTGTTTTCTATTTATCCATTAATCCCAGCAAAAAAAGCCTCTGGTTTCATTTGTATATTAGTCGTTAGAATCTTCTGGATAAATGAATGTATTTGTATCCAGAACATAGGTGATTAAATGTCCCTTCATGCTGTTCACATTTCCAACATCTATTTATTTGTTTGTTTTAGACATTTGTACCCAACTCTCTTAGCCAAGTTGGCCCAAGAGGTGGCTTGCAGTTTTGTTTTGTTTTGCCACCCCATCACAGCTGACTTATAGCAACTCTGGGGTTTTTAAGGTGGTTTGCCATTGCATGCCTCTGTGTCGCGATTTTGAACTTCCTTGGTGGTCTCCCATCCAAATACTAACCAGAGCTGACCCTGCTTAGCTTCTGAGATTTGAGAAGATGGGGCTAGTCTGGACCATTCAGGTCAGGGCTTGCTGTTAAATCACTAAAAATGCAGTGATGTGAGCAAATTGGTCAATTGCATGACCTTATTCATTGATGGCATGGTTCCTTTCAGTATAACTGCCATTTTCGAGTAGTGTGTGGCAGTGAAATTTTCCTGAGAGAAACCCTGTTGAACTCAGTAGGATTTACTTCTGTGTACACATGCCCGGGATTGCACTGTTGAAGTGGAAGGCTACGCAACCACTTTCTTTAACTATTCAGCAGTCGTTTGCAGTTTTACTCCCAGCAGAGTAGAAAGTATTGCATGGCTAGAGTAGTATTAACATTTATATAACTGCTATCAAAGTACACGGTATGCTGCAAAGCTTGTGTTAGGGCGCCAGTATTTTATTTGTGTGTTGTTATAGCTTACTCACGCTTACATCTCAGGATTACATCAGGGATTTATTTTGTGGCTGGGGGATTTGCTTAAAACCTATATGTACCCTTTCCTTCTTCCTTGAAGTCATCTAGACCTGCTGATGGTGGCCAGTAGCTGCCCCTATAAAATCCCAGTGCCCAGGGCCTACATGGGGGTGCAGTCTGTTGCTCAATGACTGCACATGCACTTTGGATGCAAAAGGTCGCAGGTTCAGTCTCTGGTACCTCCATTTTTAAAGATCTTACATAGCAGATGTTAGGAAAGCATCTTTCTCTTCCTGAGTCCCTGGAGAGTTGATGCTAGTCAGAGGCATGATTATGGCTAGGTTGACCTATAGTCTGATACAGGATAAGGTCATGTAAGTGCCTTTGCTGCTATGTTTCTCCCCATCCTTGGGAGTCCATGGTCTTCTGACTGAGGGGGTGGGGTAGGTCTACAGCACTGAGTGCAGGGTTGCGAGGTCCCTCCTGAAAACCAGTGGGGAATGGAAGGAATTACTAGGAGCAGGATGGAGGCCAAGGCTATGTTGCCAGCGATGTGGCAACATCACTTCCAGTGTGTACCGGAAGTGATGTCATCACGTTGGGGCATCCTGGCAACACTCTGGTACTGGGACAAAAACTCTATGGTAAAAATGGCTTCTACCAGGGCTCATTTCGTAGCAGGAGCTCCTTTGCATATTAGGCCACACACCCCTATGTAGCCAATCCTCCAAGAACTTACAGAGCTCTTCTTACAAGGGCTACTGTAAGCTCTTAAAGGATTGGCTACATCAGGGGTGTGTGGCCTAATATGCAGAGGAGCTTCTGCTACGAAATGAGCCCTGGCTTCTACCATATTTATTTATTTGTTTTGATTTATATTCTGCCTTGCCTGCTCAGCACAGCACAGATGCAAAATGCAACACAAAAATTACAGTAAAATTTCCATAAACAAACAAAGTAAATACAAAGTGCAGTTAAATACAGATGGTGATTAATGTATGATGGTCCTGTATAGCAAGACCAGTATCCGTAGATCTTAATGCCAGTAGCAAGGGCCATAATGATTCAGGTTTGAATAGCTCATTCATCAGTGGCAGCATAGAGTTGTTGCCCAAAGACCAGAACATCGCCCCAAAGTAGCCAACAGGATGATGTCACTTCTAGTACATGCAGGAAATAATGGCTACTTCTGCATTCTCATTTTTTGTCACTTGTTTGTCCCTATTGCTTGGGTCCCCCCCTTTTCCATATGGGTTTTGCACCCTCTGGGACTACTAGAGAGAGCAAAACACATGGGGGGGGGGAACCTGGAGCAGAAGGGAAAAACGAGTGACGAAAATGACAGTGCAGAAGTGCAAAATTTTGCCACATTGGCGGTGATGTAGCCTGGGCCTCCCTCCTGCTTTTGGCAAGCCCACCACTGGCCAGTTGATCAGCAGCAGGAGGCGGGGGATCTATCACCTCCAGTGGGGGCAGGCTGGAAAGACTAACTGAGTAAGGCTTTGTCAGTGGTAGCCCCTACTATCTGAATCTACCTGCCCGGAAAAGTTCTGCCTGCAACCCTCTGCAAAACCTCCCAGGCATTGATTTTCTTTATTGTGCAGCTGATGTTTTAATCTTCTGGATGTGTTGGCTTAAACAGTTTTAATTATATTATTTGCATCAGCTAGACTGCTTATTTTTGTACATTTTTATAATGTGTGACCTTATAGAAAAGCACCACATACATTTATATTCAATAATAATCACTTCTGTCCTATTCTTTGCCACTGATGTTGTTTTTCAACAATGTGATACTTGTACCAAACCCACCCACATCTGATAGCAGTAACAGTTGCTGGAACATTATTTTTAGCCTGCCCTATTGTATGATAGTTTGGAGCCCCACCAACTTTGAACAGATGAAAACTGGTACCCCGTTGTGATATGGAACTCCCATTTCCACACCCTCCTTTCCGCTGTAAGTTGCTGGAAAGCCGTCTCTGCCTGCTGCAACCTATGTTCATTTATACTCAGTAATAGCCTCTGCTACACTGGCTTCTGAAGCAAAAAGTTTGTGAGTTTATTATTAATCTCTTCCCCGACAGTGTTTGATCTCATAGGGGATATGTCTTACTTACTGTAATAGCTGCAATTCAAACACATGCAGCAAGATTATTTAAAATTTTGACAGGTGGTTGTGCAGGGCATAGATGGGCACAGAGAGTTTGCAGTTCTGCTATCAAGAAAGCATTCATTTAATCATAACCTGTATCTGGACGCATACATTGAAAGCATGCAGGCTCTAATGCTAGAAAAACCTGTCCCATGAGCAGGGATGTGTAAAAAGTTTGGAAAGAACCTAAATATATGAAAAACCAGGATGTGCAAGCAGGGGACCTGCAATGACTTGTAGGGGTATCTCATTTCCCTTCCCCCATTATTATCCCTTTCCCTGTCCTGAAAGCCCCTATAGCCTCTACCCTTTTCCTTCTTCTGTTATCAACATACATTGCTAGCCAACCTACCTTTATTTGCCGACTCCACCTCCAGCTTTCCCTCCTTCCGGCCCTCTGGCACTTTGTACCCAGGGAAAAAGAAACAGTTTTGTGGTGCCGGCCATTGGGTTGAGTCCAGTTGCTCAGTGCCAGCTCCCAGACCGGTCCCAGTTTTATGGTGAAGATCTGTACTCTTTGCAGAAATAACCACTTGAGTTGCAGAGCCTGAAACCTTAATAATAGCAGTTAGGGAAGGGACCCTGGCTCACTGTTAAAGCATCTGTTTTGCATACAGAAGGTCTTGCTGGGGTCATTTTAGGGCAGGGAAATTTGGAGTGGAAAGCCTTAGCCTCCTTTTCCTTGTGCTGCCTTCCAGTCTGAACTGGGGCCTTGCATGTGCATTTCTTAGGATAAAATGGCAAGAGCCTGGGAGCTCATTCGCAGAATGTGGGTTTGATCCTTAACTTGCAGCTGTCCTAGCATTGCAGTTTTATCATAATACATCAACATATCCCCCCCCCCCAAACAAAGATACTTTTACCTTTGCAGCACACTCTTAGTTCATCGGCTGGTTTAATCGTAAATATGGTTTGTAGAATTAGTGAATCATGAATAATCTTATAGAGATTACCATGGATGGGGGAACTGTTCTCATGGTCTCTGAATAAGGGCTCTTGTCTTCGCGTTGCTTTGCCAGGGCAACGGCTCCTAAGATTTGTCTCTCAGCCTGTTCTCCTTTCGTTAGTCACTTGGCATTTGTCAGGATTGTATTACTGCTCGCTCTTGTTTGTTGCTAAGTGTCGGTCCTTTGCAGGTATCCCATCTTGCAGCTCCTGAGTCCTTCTCCCCTTTTCTTCGCGGAGAGTTCATTTGGTGGCTTGTCCCTTTGTAGTTTTAGTTTTAGGGCAACGTGTGTACCTAACCTGTGTCTGAGAAGATCCTCGTTAGCAAACAGCTCTAGGAATGACATGCCTTGGAGCTTCTCAGAACTGTACTAGTCCACAAGGAAGGTGGACAGGGCTGCAAGAAACTCTTCAATGCAATATTAATTCCCACCACATTTTTTTTTTAAATACCCAATGTGAAATGTTAAGTGGTAACCATGAATCTATGAAGATGGGTGTCATATTTTGCAGCCCTGGTACTTTTTAAAAGTAGCACAAGGTCTTTCCACATAATTAGCAGAAACTATTGAGCCTGGCCAGAAATATGGGATTTGTCATTAAATTTAGAGGCAGCTTTATCTCTGCAAGTCTAATCATGTGTGCCGAAGACTAATTGTTAATGGCACGACCTTATTGCTCATAGCTTTCTTTTATTTTAAGCAGAATGGCCTGCTTTGTGAGAAATAATTAGGTTTTATAGTCTTACCTGCATCGAGTCTTTTGTTGAAATGTCTTATGGTTTTCCCAATGCAAATCCTAAGAGCAATTAGCAGCCCTGCTGGCACTTTCCCTTAAATCAAACGTACACGGTGGTGTTGCCATTTCCCACCTTTCCTTTCATCCAGCTTTCCTGCCCCTAGGGTTACCAGGCCCCGGGCCCTTTCCATCCCACAATCCCACCTGCAAATGCCCCTGAAACCTGATGTAAAGACATCACCCAGAAGTGACACCATCATATCACTGATGTTTGGGGGGGGTGTGACACTCTAGTTTTGGGGCAAAACTCTCTGGTAAAATTGGGCTCAAACCACAGACTTTTGCCCAAAAACTAAAGCATCACCCCCCCCCCCGACATTGGTGACGTGATGACGTCATTTTCGAGGGATGTCATCACAGGGCACACACTTTGTGCATGCACAGGAAGATCCCAGACCAGCTCCTAGAGCCCCCCCCCCCCCGCCAGCATCTGGTAAGGACCTGGCAACTCTACCTGCCCCACTGTATATGTGACAGGGCTCATTTCGTAGCAGGAGCTCCTTTGCATATTAGCTCCCCCCCCCCAATGTAGTCAATCCTCCAAGAGCTTACAGAGCTCTTCTTACAGGGGCTACTGTAAGCTCTTGGAGGACTGGCTACATCAGGGGTGTGTGGCTTAATATGCAAAGGAGCTCCTGCTACGAAATGAGCCCTGTGTGTGTAAAGCAGTAGTACCATGTCTAGTGAAGTAACCAGTGTATGATTGCCAGCTCCCTCCTGGCTACTGGCAATTAATGGTGTGTGTGTGGGGGGGGGTAAGGTTGCTAGATCAAGGCTGGGGAACTCCTGGAGATTTGGAGGTGGAGCCTGGGGAGGACAGGGACCTCAGTGGGGTACCATGCCCTAGAGTCCACCCTCCAAATCCTCCATTTTCTCCAGGGAAACTGTCTCTGCATAGGCGTCAACTACGGGGGGACTTGAGGGCTTGAGCCCCCCCTGAAATTTCTCGGGGGGGATTGAGCCCCTCCGGGAAAATGGAGCGCCCTCCTCCGCGCCTCCCCGGGCCCTACCTAGGGCCGCCACCGTCTCTCTCTCCCCCCCCCCGCCTGGCCACTCCGTCCTCCCTCCGTCCAGGGGCCACCCTGGCGGATGGAGGGAGGGATGGAAGCAGGAGTGGGGGGGAGGCGGCGGTGGTGGGGACATGGTCCCGGCGGGCGCGCACGCTTTGTGCGTGTGCACGGAATAGCCCCCCCCCCCAGATTTTCCAAACTCGACGCCCCTGTGTCTCTGTAGTTTGGAGATGAGCTGTAATTCTGGGGGATTCCCAGGTCCCACCTGAAGGGCGGCATCCTTAAACTAGTACAACATCAGTACATGGCTTCTGTACAGATCTGGCCTAGTTTAGAAAACAGTACACTTTTTTTGAGATCCAGGCAGGTTTTTAGCACACAGTTTGATGAATGTTAAACACAGAAGAAATGGCTGGCAAACTAATACTACTTCGGATTTCTGTAGCATTTAAAGCACTTTGTGGGTAGTGTTTTCTTATATAATTTACATCAGGCCGGCAAGGTGGACCAGTATCATTCTTCTGATCTTCCTCCCAAACGGCTGAGTGGGGATTTGAACCAGTGACCTCACAGATCACTGCTCTTTAGTAGGATTGATGTCTCTGAGATGGGATATTTCTGGAGAAGGGTTTGGAGCCTGGGGAGGGTGATGTTTGGGGAGGGGACAGGGACCTCAGTAGGGTATAATTTTCCTAGAGCCCACCTTCCAAACCAGCTATTTTCTCCAGGGAAACATCTGTCAGCTGGAGATCAGGTATCATTCTAGAGATCTCCAGGCCCCACCAGGAGGTTGGCAGGCATAAGATGTGCAGGGCTGCCAATGTCAGTACAGCATCATCTTTTGATGACTGATAGAGCACACATCCCCTTATTTTTATTTATTTATTTTATTTCATGAGACTTATATCCCACCCTCCCCGCCAACAGCGGGCTCAGGGCGGCTAACAACACAAATTAATACATACAATGTCAGTTAAAACAATTAGACTAATACCACAGAATCAGCAGCTTACAAATTACCTTCATAGGTGTATCGGAACAGCACTCAGATGAAATCCTGTGTGCATTCACACAGGCTGGCAGATGGAATTGAGCCAGGGCCAAGGCGTATACATTAGGTGGCCCCTACTTAAAGGCCTGGTGGAAGAGCTCCGTCTTGCAGGCCCTGCGGAACTGTAACAAATCCTGCGGGGCCCTGATGTCCTCCGGGAGCTCATTCCACCAGCATGGGGCCGCCGCCGAAAACGCCCTGGCCCTTGTAATTGCCAGCCGCGCCTCCTTTGGCCCTGGCAGGACCAGTCGGTTTTGAGATCCAGACCGTAGTGTTCGCTGGGGAACATATGGATGGGCCAGGTCTTGGAAGCTAAGAAGGATTGGTCTTGGTCAGTACTTGGAAAGGAGACCACCAAGGAAGTCCAGAGTTGCTACACGGAGGCAGGCAATGGAAAACCACCTCTGAATGTCTCTTGCCTTGGAAACCCTACGGGGTCACCATATGTCAGCTGTGACTTGAAACTACTTTACAACCCCAACCCCAAAATTGAACTGGGTACCATGAATGTTGAACAAAAACAATATAAAAAAATGAATTAAACAAAATAAATCAATTTATCATACAATGCACTTAAAATACAAATTTAAAAACATAGGCCTTGAAATTTAGCCTTTAGACTGAAAGCTCCTGGACTGAATCGTTCTCAGTACACAATACAAATGAGTGCCTCAGAGCTGATGATATAAAAACAAGACCACAGTCAACCAGACTCAACAAGTATCTCAAAGTTGGTGGTCAACAAACAAAGCCACAGTAAACAAGTCCAGATCATTTTGGCCCTACATGCACATAAAAGCTTTTACTCATAATTAAACTTTGTTGGTCTTAAAGGTACCACTGGACTCAAGTGTTGGTATAATTAGCCAGACCAGGTGTTAATTGATTCCTGCACATTTTATGCCATGTGGCCAAGTGGTGTATCTTAAGTGCACTGTATAATAAATTGCTTTATTTTGTTTAATTCATTTTATATTGCTTTTGCTCAGCCTTCGTGGTACGTAAGCCACTTTACACACACAGAGAACATGAGGTGACAGTTGTGGTTGCCTTACCACTTTGACACTTGGTGTGGCAGCACACGCCCATTTCAATTATGTGCAGCGAACTGTGGTGTAGTTTGTGGTTACATTGTCATACTAAGATCTGAGAGACATACGCTCCATAAAGGGAATCAAAAGGGGAAAAACCAGAGTGTCTCACCCATATGATGGAATAGTTAAATTAATGGATACATTTAATTAGTAGGCTACAAAATTGCAACTTGCTGGTTGCCAATGCGGAAGCCAATGGGGTGTGAGATAATTTTGGGATGGAGCTGCTGAACTGTCCTGCTGCTGGGGAGGTTTACTGTGATTTGTGCCACCTGCCCTTAGAAATAAAATAATCCTAGCAATTACAGCTTGCCATTTAAGAATGCTTGTGTAATGTAATTGCTTCTACTGTAGTACATGTCTTATCGTTACGTTGATAAAGCACGTTTAATGACTAGTTGACAGGTAAAAAGCGACTTGTATTCAGAATCTACTTATATTTTTTTTAAAAGGAACACGTGAAACATGGTTTGTTTTTTTTACTTTAGCCGTGTCCTACACTTACCCCCCCCCCTCCCCCAAAGACCCTGGAGTCCTATGGCACCTGAAAAGCTTGATGCATTTCTTCAGCATGAGCTTTCGTAGACAAGGGTCTACTTCATGGAGCGGGCAAAGGAAAATGCGAGATATTTTATGCATCTCAGGTCCTTTGGGAAGGGAAATCTATTTTGGCACATGAAATTTTTTAAAAAAGCAGTTATGCTTACATAATTCAGACTACTGAAGTCAGCAAGATCTAATTATTGGTGGCCAGTTGAGAGTGAAGCTCCTCAATGTATCTCCATGTTGTAGGGAAACCTTTAAGTGACTGTAGCACTTACTGGTTCTGGGAGCTGCTCCAGCCACTTGTAGACGGCCCTTATCCCATCCTTCGGCCGCACTGCCGCAACCTCTACCATCCTGCATTCTCACCTTCCAGGTGTCCCTTGCTTCTACAGGCAACAGCAGAGATATAGACATCTTATAGAAAATTTCAAAAGCAGATTGGATAAACACATGGAGCAGAAGTCCATCAGTGGCTATTAGCCACAAGGTATAGATGGAACACTATGTCTGGGACAAGTGATGCTCTGTATTATTGGTGCTGGGGGGGGCAACAGTGGGAGGGCTTCTAGTGTCCTGGTCCCACTGCTGGACCTCCTGAGGGCACCTGGTATTTTTGGCCACTGTGTGACAGAGTGTTGGACTGGATGGGCCATTGGCCTGATCCAACATGGCTTCTCTTATGTTCTTACGAACATGGGAGTTGTTTACCTGGTTGCCATCTGCTTTTGTTGTAGACAAAATGCAGACGTTTTCTGAAGTCGAGTGAGTAGGTTTGCCAATGTCTGTATTAATGGGAAGAAACTGGCATGGGTTTGTCCACAGGTGACTTCAAAGGCAATCAGAATCTATTGCTGCCACAGTCATTGAGAGATTTCTCACAATGGAAAAAGGGTCTGTTCAGGTATGCTGGTGTGAACCAGTCCTTGGAATGGGAAAGAGCCTATAGGAGCAGATATTCTCAGTTATAGGGCTGAGATGGGATTTTTCAAGCTTCTTAGTTTGATTTCAGTAACCCCATTTAATATCTCTTGTGAGTGCCTTTTTGGCACACATTTCTGCTTCTGTTTCCTCATGCTCAATTTTTCACATATGACGTATACTTTTTTGAGTGCTGATGTGTGTCAGTTGTGTATAAATGGTGACAAAACGTGGTGTGCACATAAGCGGCAGAGTATTCTTTAAGATAATTTGTACCCTTTTTCCTGTAAAAGCTCTATATGCTTTACGAATAAAATCTGGTCAACGGAATACAGCCACACTTCAAAAGCAGCAGAATTTTAAAACGGGAGTTTGCACCAGCAGCACTGCAAAGTAGGCGGCCCCAGATCAGTGGCCATGTCACCATACAAAACCGAGAAGAAATTAAAATGGCTCCCTGCTGCATCATCCTTAACTCAGTTAATTACGGGCCGTGCAGGTTACATTTCAATCTGCTTAACGGCATGTATGAATTAGTTATTCAAGCCAAGAGGTACAAGCACCAAATAGCCACAAAGTACACCGACCTATTACGAAGAATGCTCTCTCGATTGGAGCCAGTGATGCTACTTGGCAACGTTGCTACACAAGAGCAACATCTATTCGCGGTCCCACTGGACTCCCCCTTGAGGTTTCAGTCAGCTGCTAATCATTCACAGGCCTTTTTCCGTAGCCCCTCTGGTCCTCTGGAATAGCTTTCCAGAAGAACTTAGGACAACCCCAACTCTGCTGCTGTTTTGCAGAGGTTGTAGATCCAAACTTTTAAAGAGAGCTGAACTAAAAACAGGCAAGTTTTGATAATGACTAGTAAGAGGCAAATTAGTTGATGGCCATTGGTCTGTTTAGGTGGGGGGGCAACTCGTTAGTGGCTGGGTTAACTCGTTGCCAGCATAATAAGATCTGGCCTGAGCTTCTGTTACATCTGTGTTGTAGGTATTTAGCCTGGGCATGGCCAAGGGGTGCTGGCCTTTAGTGCAAACTGAAGGGCAAGATCGAAAGGGCTCTTTGCTCTTAGTTCTTAGCTCATGGCTCACAGCATATGACCCTAAGTGAGCCAGGCCAATGGATTTGGCCCAGGAGCTGTATACTGTGCTCTTTGCCCAAATTATATTGGTGCGTTTCTTTGTCAGGAGAAAAGCAGGATAGTACAGAAATGCTGTCCACTCGCAAGCAACTTATGGTGATCCCAGTAAAGGGGCTTTTAAGGCAAGTGAGAAGCAGAGTTGGTTTGCCATAGCCTTCCTCTGCAGGATCTTCCTTGCTGGTCTCCCATCCAAGTGCTGACCCTGCTTAGCTTCCAAGATCTGACGGGATCGGGCTGTACCATGCCACCTTCCCTCCCGAAAAACAGCACAGAGGTATATAAAAGGCATTGCTGTGATAACAAATGCGAAGTGCTTTCACCCCTGTAAATCAGTCTGCAAATGCTAAATACAATTGTCGTTGAACAGTCTCTGTGGGTTTCAACTCCTTGCTCCGAAAGCGTCAGGATCCCCAATGCCTGAACCCTTTGCCCAGGGTCCTCTTTGCCGCCAGGTCCCACCTGCTTGGCGTGTGGATTTCAAAGATCTCTCCTCTGCGACTGGCTCGGTGCAGATGATAGCAGTGCAAAGCATATCCCTGCTCTGGCCAAATTGGTGTTTGAGAATGAGATTTAGTGTAATCATCTGTCATCAGTTTAGCACATCCATCAGCTGCATGTTGATGGAGACTGCGGACATGATGTTAGCCTGCAGCCTGTTACTAACTTTAGTTTGTTTGAGAAGGTTCAATTTAGTTCACTGGCTCGCCTTGCATTGTGCCTGAGAGAAACTGAGATGTTATTATGAAGGCAGATTCTAGCCTTGAAGTAACTCTGTCTGCCAGATTGTTTATTTGATGTGGGGGGCACGGGGGATGGGGACACACCACCCAATTTTTGTTGGTTGTTGAATTTGTGTTGGAAATTTGTTTATTTCCTACATTTTGATCCTCTCCTTCCTTCGGGAAGCCCAGGATGGCATGCATTACTCTCCCCTTCTCCATTTACACTCACAACAACCCTGTGAGGTAGGTTAAGCTGAGCGGGTGCGACTGGCCCAAGGTCACCCAGTGAGATTCATGACAAAGTGGGGAGAGCCAGCATGGCGTCCTGGTTAGACTAGCGCGTTGGACTGGAATCTGGGAGACCTGGGTATGAATCCTACTACTAACTGTGGAAGCTTGGCTGGGTGGCCTTTGGCCCGTCACACACTCTCAGCCTAACCTACCTCACAGAGTTGTTGTGAGGGTAAAATGGAGGCAAGGAGAATAATGCAAGCCACTTTGAGTCCCCATTGGGGAGAAAGGTGGGATATAAATAAAGCAAAATAAAATAAAGGACATAAAATTTGAGCAGCGCCTAGTCCAAAATTTTACCATCACAACACACTGGCTACACATCCTTTGTAGTCAATAGTACAGGCCTAGTCCCTTGAAGGCCAGATTTAAGGCTTAGCTGGGGCTCTCCCAGGTGACAACTGGCAATTGTTTTTCTTTGGGCCTCCATTTCACAACTGGGAAGCGGGAAGCTGTGCCACAGGGCATGTGGATGACCAGGATGGTCACTAACTGCACACAGCCACACATGGTATGCATACTTCTATGGCATTTTTGTCCCCTCCCATTTTATCCTCACAGCACCTTTATGAACGTGCTGGGTTCAGAGACAACAACTATTTCAAGGTCACCTAGAGCGCCATCCTAACCAGAGGTATGCCCTTCTAAGTTCCAATCACTTCAATGGACTTAGGAAGGGTGTAACTCTACTTAGGGCAGTGCTGCCAGAGAGCTTAATATGGCTGAGCAGGTACTTGCATCCCTCCTGCCTGCGTCCTGGCCCGATTCTCTTACCCTTGGCTGTCATGTTGATAAGGATGATGAAGAGCTTCAATACTGTAACCTTATTGGGGCAAGTTTTTGTTGCTAGTATGTTTTTTTAAAAAGGGGCATGCTGTTGGTGCGGTAATATAAATAAAATAATAGACTCCAATTTACTCTGTCAGGGGTTGGTTCCAGGGATCGTCTCCCCCCTGTGCTGGAAGATCTGCACTGATTACCCATCTGTTTCTCAGCCCAATTCAAAGTGCTCATAAGCCACTTCCAGCAGCATCGAAATATCCTAGATCACTCACTCGCTTAATAAATGGATCTGTTAGAAGGAAGTTATTGGATCTAAAAGAAATATATGACTAACAAGAGCTGTTGCTTATGGATTCATATTGGACGGTACGAAAGTATTTTATTAATTTAAATTACAGGTATATCAGCTTTCTAACCATGGTGTTAGGGGGAAAATGTGCTAGGCGTACAGACAGACAAGCCCACACCAGGTGTTTGAAAGGAGCACAGTACAGTGAGTGTAGTTAGGTGTTGTGTAGTGGTTAGGAGCGTGGACTCTAATCTGGGAGAACTGGGTTTGATTCCGCCACTCCTCCACATGCAGCTGCTGGTGAGACCTTGGGTCAGTTACAAGTTCTTTCAGAGCTGTTCTCTCATGAGCAGTTCTCGAAAGAGCTCTCTCAGCCCCCACCTACCTCACAGGGTGTCTGCTGTAGGGAGGGGAAGAGAAGGAGATTTTAAGCCCCTCTGCGACTCCTTCGGGTAGTGAAGGGCGGGGTATAAATCCAGTCTCCTCCCCCTCCTCCTCTTCTTCTTATTCAGACTGAGCATTTGGGTTTACCTTTTGCATGATTTCTGTGGTTGCCAACCTCCAGGTGGAACCTGGGGGTCTCCTGCTATTACAGTTGATCTCCAGATGACAAATATCAGTTACCTTGAAGAAAAAGGCAGCTTGGGCGGGTGGACTCTGTGACGTTATACCCTGCTGAGGTCCATCCCCTTCACAAACTCCACCTTCCGCTGGCTCCTCCCCCCAAATCTCCAGGCATTTCCCAATCCAGAGCAGGCAACCCTACTGATTCCCCAAACAACTAATTTGGCTGGCCTTGTGACTTTGCGTCAGTTGTGACTTACACCAATGCTGGTACTTGTTCCTGCCAAAAGATATTAGGGAGGGGGAAAGCTGGCCCCTCATACTTGTGAAAGAGACCCTGACCCCAGAAAGAAATCGTCTTCAAGTTAGGGATGGAAAGGAAGCTGAGTCCATTTTAAGGACTGCTCGAGTGGCCCGCAGATCTTTACATGGTCTCCCTTTGTGCTGCCGGTTAGGAAATTAGTCCATTGGTGATGGTGGCGGGAGGGGGGGAATGTCCCCATCCAATTTACTACCTTTCGTTTTTCTTTCCTTGAGATCTGCCTGCATTGCACTGGCTGCAGCAGGAGATAGGATTAAGCTGTTGGTGTCACTGCTGAGTTGCTGTATTTCCCCCTTTTTTTCCAGCCTAGTCATCAGAAGAGGTGTGAATAATGCCGTATTATAGCCCCTAGCTAAGCACAAGGCTGAAATGTGTTGTCCATCATGATCATCAGTAAGGTAAATAATACCGCTGTGTTCGGGAAGTTGGCAGCGTCCTTCTGTCTTCCTTGCCGACAAAGCAGTACGCCCAAATGCTGAGATGTAAAAGTCACACACGCCCCAGGGTTTGGATGCTTTTTCCTTCTTCCTTGGCCTATGAGCCTTACCTCAGGGCATGGATGTCAGCCATGCCATTTGATTACTGTTTCCTACTTGGTGAGTAACGTTCCTGCTGGTGCTGCTGCTGGTGGAAGGTTTCCTTGTAATCTGCACTCTGCATTTTTTTGGGTTAAAATCTTTCCTTGCTCTGGATTCTTGCACCTGGTTTTAAAGACGATTCCCAGTGTTTGAGACCCTGTTGGACTGAAAAGATACTTCCGTAGCAGTCATCGAGTTCAAACAGGATAACCAAAAACATTCAGAAGGGAATTTAAAAAAAGATGGAAGGATGTGTTTGTTGGTCTGGTTATGTACTGGGTTGGCCAATCTAGTCCTGAACACTGAGCAACCCACCTGTCCTTCCTGCTTAAAGTCCTTTCTGAGTGAGACCCGCTGCTGTTGTTGGGATGGGACTGGCACAATGGACCATAACTTCTGTTGCTTTGACCTCATGTAGCTTCCTTATACACACTCATAATTTCCCCGTAACCTACTATCTGATCTTGCCTCATACGCCAATATGGTGCCCTCCCTCCCTCCTAGGGTTGCCAGGTGCTTGGCTAAAGGTGTGGGATGAGGGGCTAGGGTTGCCAGATCTGTGTTGGGAAACACCTGAAGATTTGGGGAGGGAGCCTGGGGTGGACAGGGACCTCAGTGGTGTGCAATGCCATTGAGTCCACCCTCCAAAGCAGCCATTTTCTGTAGGGGAACTGATCTCTGTAATCTAGAAATGAGCTGTAATTCCAGGGGATCCCCAGGTCCCACCTGGAGACTGGCATCCCTCCTCCCTCCCCCTGCTCAGACATGCTATGGCTACGTGTCAGATTTGCGAACATAGGAAATGGCCCACCATGTGGCCATTCAAAGCTCCCTCTCCCCATATCCTATGGTCCTGATCCAATAGGGCCCCTGCATGCCTGGGATAATAACTGGGGAAAGTGTAATGTGTTTGGTCTGAGCCAATTTGTGATGGTTTGGATGAGAAAGAATTAAACTTGAATGGGGGGGGGGAATGGAATAACCTGTGTGGCTTTGGGGCACACAAGTGTCACCTATTGCTTCCTTTTAACCTGAGAATAGTAAAGGGTGGTTGCTTAGCAACCCCATGTGTTAGTTCCCAGCTTCCTCTTCTCTACCCCTTAAAGGTTAACTGGAAGATAAAGGCCAATGCTTCTGCCCCGTTGCCTTTCTTTGCCCCATGATTCCGAATGGTGGTGAGAGCATCACACCTAAGTACAGCTTGCAGACCTCACTTGCCTGTGTGCCATCATTTGCCCGGCCCTAGTTCACTGTTTATACCACCAAAGAGCCGCCAAGCAATAATAGTAGAAGCTAACAAATCTCCATTTTGTTTAAGGTGCTGTTGAGATGCTCAGTTGTTGTTGTTGTTGTTGTTGTACTGTATTTACAGTATTCATTCATGCTCCTTTTCTTTAAAAAGCTGTGGGGTGTGAAATCGAAGCTCATATATTTTACATTAAGAGCTTAGAAATTGCTTTTTTTGAGGAGCCTCTCAGCAGTTCTGTAGAATATCTGCAAATGTCAGGAGTTATTCTGCTAAGGGTTCCCCCGCCTTTATGTCATCTTTTTCTTTCCTTCCTTTGTGTGTGTGTGTGTTTAAAATAATGTATTAAGCCTTTCTAAAGGTTATCACGTTGGTAATCTTTGCGCCTGGCACTTTTGTGGGGGCTGTGGTTTAATTGCAAGTGCAGTGGTTGTTTAGTTAATTGGTAACATTTTGAAATAAAGGGTTCCAGTTATAAATTATATATTAATATGCAGTTCATGGATAATAGATGTGGCTCTGTTGTTCTTTAGCTTATTGAAAACCTTTAAAAAGCTGCACTGGCAAGCATGCAATGCTATGTGTTAGGAATCTCAGCATAGTCTCCTTGTTTTCTGAAGGCATCCCTCCATGCTTAGACTTGCCATTTGCTTGGTGGCAGCAGGCAGTCTCCTGCTCCTGGTATCAGTGGCCCACCCTCAATTCTTTGAGAAGTAGGAAATAAAATGAGGATAAAAATGGTGTTGATGATGATGCTCAAATTTTTTTTCTAAGGTTCCTAGAGCATCACCCAGAAGTGATGTCATGCCCATTGATCCTCTACCTGGAAGTGACATCACATCCCCCATAAGATTTTACAGGTTTCCCCAGTCTCTATAGTATAGACCTCAGAGATAGAGGAAATCGGTAGAACATCACCCCGAAGTGCCATCAAGTTCCCATGAAACTCCACCCTCCCTGCCCCCCCTCCCAAATCTCTCAGCTTGAATTGAGGGCCAGTTGTGGAAAGACCCAAATGGCTGGTACCCATTGCACCCATTGAGAGCCAGTTTGGTGTAGTGGTTAAGTGCGTGGACTCTTATCTGGGAGATCTGGGTTAGATTCCCCACTCCTCCACTTGCACCTGCTGGATGACCTTGGGCAAGCCATAGTTCTGGCACAGCTGTTCTTGAAAAAGAGCAGTTTCTGTCAGAGCTCTCTCAACTCCGCCTATCTCACAGGGTGTCTGTTGTGGGGAGGGGAAGGGAAAGGAGATTGTAAGCCACTCTGAGATGCCTTTGGGTAGTGAAGGGTGGGGTATAAATCTAATCTCTTCTTCATCAACATCATGAACACACCTTTCCCCCCCCACAAAGAAATGCAATCTCCAGATTGTGATAGTTTGGTAAATATTTTTTAAAAAATATCTGTGTTTGCTTTTTTTTTTTTAACAATGCAGTGAAGAGCAAATGTACGCAAAATGCTTGCACCATTTTTTATTATTATTAAAAGGCAGACAGCTCAAAATTTTGGACTGAATCAGCATCTGTCTTGTTTCAGCGCATGCTTGCCAAAGCCAGGCTCATAATATTGTATAGATTTTGAATAGAGATTTTCTAGAAAGAGTTTTTCCCCTTGAAAAGAAGGCAGCTGTTGAGCACAGGGATAGGGGCCTACAAGAGAAAGGAGCAGGGGAACGGAAACTAGGATTAGCAGTGCTTGGATCGTGAACCTCGGTGGTTCATGATGCTTCAGTTGGGGTTGCCAGTGGATGGGGAAATAAATGTCCTGCTCTGTTATGTTTGTGGAAATGGGCAACTGAAGCTTCTCATGGCATGGAGGTAAATAACATCACATAATGAATACCATTCCATTAAGCCTCTTTAAGGGATCACAAGTTTTTTCCCCCTGGTGGTTGGCGACCCTACTTTCTGAATGAAGGCAGACATTCTTCTCTGCATCTAATTAGCTATTTTGGCCAGAGAATTCCGATTCTCTCCTCTAAGCACACTTAGGTTACCGTGGTGACCAGGGATCCAGGAAGCTGGGTGGGAGGATGGAAGACATTCCCCCCCCCCCCAGTGTTTCAGATATGTTCTGGATAATGTAGTCCCTCTGGCATCTTCAGGTGAAACAAATACCTAAGGATTACTTTTCTCAAACACACCTGGTGCCTTGGATGCTATTGAGGCAGTGTCTGAGGTGCGGGGAGGGAGAAGGGCAGGCAAAAGAAAGAAAGAAAAAGAAAGGAAGAACTCCCTTCCCTAAACCTTCACAACTTACTGGCCGGCCACCACTGCAGCAAGAGCGAAATTAATTGGGGGTGATGTTGGAGGTGGTGGTTGAAGGAGGCTTTGGGGGATCCTGTGACACTTCCAATGACCATCTTCAGGAATGCCCTGGGTTTCCTCCATCATTTTGTGACTTAGAATCTGGGGACCCCTCCACACAAAAAGCGCCCTTTGTTGCTGAGCTACTCCAGAGCCAGTTTTTTAAATAGTCAACAAATAGTGTTTATTTATAAATAAACACTGAGTTTTTGAAAGATGTCTTGCCATTTGGTGTTCATCTACATCGATGCTAGTAACATTAATGGCTAGGGTTGCCAAGTCCAGGTTGGAAAATACCTGGGGACTTTGGGGGTGGAGCCAGGAGAAGGTGGGGTTTGGGGAGGGGAGGGGCCTCAGCATGTACAATGCCATAGAGCCCACCCTTCAAAGCAGCCATTTTCTCCAGGGGAGCTGATCTCCGTCAGCTGGAGATCAGTTGTAAAAGCAGGAGATCCCCAGGCCCCACCTGGAGGCTGGCAACCCTATTAATGGCTGTTAATCTGTTCGGATCGAAAGCATTTGTGCATCTGCAAGACCCAGGTAAACTGTGATCTGTGCACCTCTGTGATATGACTTAACTGTGATCCTTGCACAGGTTGAGGCCTTCTCCTGTGCAGGAATGAAAGAAGGCCACAAATAATTAAAAAAACCCACAAAAGTTAGCTGTTCCATACCCATAACGCTATTCGGCATGCTGCTTGGATCTGAATGGTGATGAGACAAGGAGATGTGATGCTTAGCCCTGGTGTGATTTGACTGCATCTGTCAAACATGCTCCATGAGGATTTCTCAGCATCCCTAATCTAGGGTTGCCAGGTATTTACCTGCTGTGGGGGTGGGAGGGCGTTCAGAGGTGGGCAGGGACATCATCGACATGAGGACCTCACTTCTGGAAGTGATGTCATTTGTGTCAGCAACATTGGGGTGACACACTCCTTTTGGGGCAAAACTCAATGGTAAAAATGGCCATAAACCATAAAGTTTTGCCCCCAAAATAGAGGAAACAAAAAAAAGGTACAAAAAAGAAAGAATCACAGGTTAGATTCACACCGGGGAAGAGGATAATCAAAATGGGGATTTTCAGATCAAAATGACAAGGATTACAACTTCAAAATCGTTCGTGGTCTTTGAAATAGCCACAAAGTGGGAAACTCCAGCTTTAGCTGAATAACATGATAAGAATGTGTTCAGATTTCTCCTGCGTCTCCTGATTAGTGTCTGACTTTCAGGGCAGTTTTGTAGAGAGAACACATGAATATTAATCAAAAATCTTTTAAAGTCTTCCAATTGTTCTTCTCCTTTTGAAAATGGAATTAGTGTAGTGCAAAAATAAGCTCTCAAACAGCATTCAAGTGGTACAATTTCAGTGGCTAATTTTTTCTGGAAGGGATGTTTTACTGAGTTTAATTGCCAAAAGGCAATGGACTTTGATGCTCCTCTGAAATCATGGTAGATTTTTTTTTCCCTCAAGAAAGATTCTCACACTAAAACAAGAAGTATAATTCGTGCCACTATGAGGGAAATTGGGACGGAAAACAGCATTAGAGCCTAATTTCATCAAATCTCAGAAGCGAAGAAGGTCAGTACTTGGATGGGAGGCCACCCAAGAAGACTCTGTAGAGGAAAGCAATGGCAGACCAGCTCTGCTTCTCACTTGCCTTGAAAGCCCTTTGCTGGGGTCCCCATAAGTCACTTATGATGGCCCTTACATAACGTATATCTAAAGAGGTTTAACTGTCTATGGTGATATACAGCCCTATGACTGCCCCTCCCCCCAATCAATAACCGAGAGTTCTCGTCAGAGTTGTGTAGCAAGTTTGTATTAGATTGTGGTGACTTTACTTACTCCCAGGTTGTTTGGGCCTGGCTTGGCTGTTGTTAGGAAAAGACCTTTTCCCCTTGCTTTCCCATAACTTCATAGTTCTTCAGTGAACTTTCTGGCTTTTCCACATCTTTCCCAAACCTGCTTTGCTGAGCTGTTTTAGGAAAGATCACAGCAAAGCCAGACTGGCACCCATGTGTCTGGATCTTCCCAGTCTCACCTACATCAGTGCCACTTTCTGTATCTCAGATTCCCACAGCAATTATGCTAGGGTTGCCCGTAGGGCTGCCAAGCAAGCCGGGGGGGGGGCGGGGGATCCCCTCTACAGGGGTTCCCGATCCGCCGACCAGCATTTGGCCGGCGGGGGGAACCCCACCCTCCTTCCCCAACGTAATGACGTCACCTATGATACCATAGAGTTTTGGGGCGATTGCCAGAGCGTCGCCCTGGCAACGCCCCCAACAAGATGACGTCACTTCCGGGCGACGTTGCCGGACGCGCACGCTTTGCGCGCACGCCCGGGAAACTCCGAGACGATGGAGGACTCCCCCCTGCCGGTAAGTAAGGGACACTTGGCAACCCTAGTTGCCCGGCAATGCCATGCTGTGCCCGGCAATGCCATGCGGTGCCCGGCAATGCCATGCTGTGCCCGGCAATGCCAGGCTGTGCCCGGCAATGCCAGGCTGTGCCTGGCAACCAGTGTATTTGGGATTTGTAGTGGAGGCACAGTGTCACAGGAGAAAAATTTGAAATATACAGCCTTTTTTGGAAGTTTATTGGAAGTTTATACTTTATTGGAAGCTTATACAGGAAGTGACAAAGACTAGCTCTAGGAATCACCAGAAACTCTACAAAACCATAGAGGTTCAGGCAATTCCTAGAGCTACCCTTTGCCACTTTCTGTATAAATTCTGCTAAGTACACAAGGCTGCTTAAAAAAAAAAAAATCTCCAACTGCCACTTGGAGCAGCTGCAGACAATGCGACCAGGGAGGAGGGGATCCCTCACTGCCACCAGGGGCTTGGCAGCCCTAAATGATGCCTAGGGTTGTCAACACTGGGTTAGGAAATACCTGGAGATTTGGGGTTGGAGCCTGAGGAGGGTCGGGTTTGGGGAGGCAGAGACTTCAATGGGATATAATGTCATACAGTCCACCTTCCAAAGCGGCCATCTTCTGCAGGTGAACTTATCTGTATCGCCTGGAGATCTAGGGTTGCCAGGTCCCTGAAAGTCCCCAGTGGGGGACTTTGGGGAGCATTATTGGAGGGGGTTGGGAATCCCCAGCATGATGACATCACTCAGAAGGGACATCATCACGTTGGGGAGCGGAGGCTCCCGCCTCTCCCCAGAAGCTTCTAAAGGCCCCTTGTACATTGCCCAGAGCTTGGCGTAAGCTGGGATAGGGTGATTAACAAATCAAATTGATGATGATGATTTCAAAAAGACATTGGTTCAGCAGCAGTTGCTACCACAACACAAGGATTTTCACTGTCTGACTGAAGGTAAGCTGCAGCAGCCATTTTGTGGTAGCAATTTTGTGCCTGTACGTACCACACTATGTCAGAATTACAAAGATGTCTACCAGCTCAAAAAGAATGGGGACCCCTGCATTAGCAGAATGGTTCTCCACAGGGGTCCTTTCGTAGAAAAAGAGGTGCAGGAGCTCATTAGCATAACTCATTAGCATAACTCATTAGCATATGCCACGTCCCCTGACATCACCAGAAGTGTGTCAGAAAGGGAATGTCAATTTCAGCCCCATTATATCCTATGGACCATTGAAATCAATGGCAAAAACTCATAGGGTATATGAGGGGCTGGAGGAAAGGGGGTTTGAGGGAGAGGCTCCAAACTTGCAGGGTAGCTGCTGGGGCCTCTCCTCGAAATACCCACCAAGTTTCAAGAAGATTGGACCCCGGGGTCCAATTCTATGGGGCCTCAAACAGATTGTCCCATCCCCTCCATTGTTCTCTATGGTGAGAAAAAATGTTAACTTTTTTCCTACCATAGAGAACAATGGAGGGAATGGGGGCAACCTGTTTGGGGGCCTGTAGAATTGGACCCCCTGGTCCAATCTTCTTGAAACTTGGTAGGGATTTTGGGGGGAAGCCCCAGCAGCTACCCTGCAAGTTTGGAGCCTCTCCCTCAAACCCCCTCCCCTCCAGTGGCTTTTAAAGTTGCCACTGAATTTCGGTGGCAATTCAGCAGCGAGCTGAATCAGATTAGAGAATCTGATTCGGCCCATGGCTGTCCTAGTGGCCACTCCTGAGCTGGCGGAGCTTTGCTCCGCCTCGCTCCGGCCCCAGCGGACCCCTGGTTCTCCAGGATCTAACCCCATATACTGCTGAAGGTTATATTCTGCAGCCTTAGGGTTGCCAAGTCTGGGTGGGAAAATACCTGGAGGCTTTGGGGGTGGAGCCAGGAGAGAGTGGGGTTTGGGGAGTGGAGGGGCCTCCGCATGGTAGAATGCCATAGAGCTCACCCTCCAAAGCAGCCATTTTCTCCAGGGGAGCTTGTCTCTACCAGCTGGAGATCAGTTGTAAAAGCAGGAGATCCCCAGGCCCCACCTGGAGGCTGGCAACCCTATGCAGCCTACATTTGGTATTTAAAAAAATAAATATGTATGCAATACAACAAAAAGATAAACATAATAAAAAGGGTGTACATAATGGGTACAAGGCAAGACTGTCTACCCAAACCATAAAATCCTATGAAATTAAGAACTGGGCCTACAGCCATACCACCCTGGACTTCTTCTGGCTCCATCCCCAAAGTCCCCAGGTATTTTCCAACCCGGACTTGGCACCCCTACTGGACATGCCTGAGCTCGTCTGATCTCGGAAGCTAAGCAGGGTCGGGCCTGGTTAGCATTTGGATGGGAAATTAAGAACTGTGTATCTTACATTTTGTTGCAAGTTCCATTCTCTGCACAGTCCTTGACAATAATTAATCTAACTCTGGAAGTATCTCTGTATTTGTTGGTAGGCCATTAGTTTAATGGCTGTGTAGGTCTCTTGCATCAGCCAGTCATGAATGTTGGGCTTTTTTTTTTTTTTTGCTTCTAGTTCCAAACAAAGACCACTTTAGCTGTGAAAATCATATAAAAAGCTACTGCTTGAAGATTTTTAGGCATGTCAAGTACACAGTTTAGTAGTAAGGTCTCTGGGTTATGGAGACTAATGTGACTGATACAATTTCCACCACTTGGTTCCAGTAATCTGTTGCCCATTTACATGTCTTCTGCCTGTGGAAAAAAATCTGCCTTCTCTGCCTCTCAAAATCAGCACTTACTTTTCCAGTTCCATAGATCTTTGCTATTCTGAAAGCGTGTAGGTGCTATTGATATATCGTTTTAGTCAGATTTTCCCTATAAGAGAGGCAAATTGTAAAGGTGGTTCCATATGTAAACCTCTCTATTTTATCATCTAAAGCACTACCAATATCATTTTGCCATCTTATAAGAAAACTGTTATCAGGTTCATCCAACAAAATGGAATATAGGTTTGAAAAAAAAGGGTGTTCACCCATAGTTAACTCCCCCACCCAAGTTTGACATAGGTTGTAACACAAAACCTTTCCATAACATATCACAAAGATATGTGATACCTCTAGATAACCTGTAGATAACCTTCGTCTTGCTGTTATTCAAGAACCACAATACTCAACTTACTTTGATCATTAATGTCGCTGTGTGATATTTATTACCTGTTTGTTTATTGTCAAATCTCTGTATGTGTTAGCTGCAGTCAATTCCCACTTTCTGAACTCAGAAGGTTTCTAAACCTTGGCTATTTATCATGTCTCTAACTACAGAGGATAAAGGGGAGATATCAGATGATACTTGGTTCCATATAACTTTTATCATCATAATGTCATTATTACAATAATGCATTCTCTTTGGTTTCTTTACCCAAGGCCATAATTTCAGGGGGAACAAAATTTTGCTCAATATATGCCTGTTGGTCTTTAACTGGTTTAAAAGCCAGAAGAGCATTTTCTTCTTTTTGTGTAATTGACCTGGAATAAATATGGTATCAACAGTGGAAAAATCTACCTCTGCAGCTGTAGATTGTGAAATGGCAGACTGTTTTAACTCATATGCATGTATGCTAGTGACAAAATGCATCCATTCCTCACTCTGAGGTTGACTTCTGAAGTCTTTAGGAGAGGAGATGAATGCCAAAGAATGGCAGCTCTAGCAATTCATGGGAGTGGAGCCAGAAAAGAGGGGACTGGCCCTATTAAATAAGAGCAATTAAAATGTATGTTTTCTTTATTCATATTTGTAAGGTTATATCTAGACACACACACCCCAGGTCCAGTGGTCCCATGTGGAACAACTGCAACAAACAGTATGAATAGACTGGCTCCTTCAGACATTTTTTTAACCAATCCATACTGATTATTAATTTGAAATGGTTCTTATTTAAACTTCTGTTCTTACCCCACTTTCCATCCAAAGTATGACTTGTACACAGTCTTCCATCCATGCTGATTACAGAACTAGGTAACCTTGTCAGTCAAACTGTGTGTTATATATGCCTTTAAGACCCATCATAGCCCTGACCTGGATGGCCCAGACTTGCCTAATTTTGTCAGATCTTGGAAGCTAAGCAAGCTTGGCCTGGTTAGTGTTTGAATGGGAGACCACCAAGGGATTCCAGGGTTGCTATGCTGAGGAAAGCACTGGCAAACCACCTCTGAACATGTCATGCCTTGAAAACCGTATGGGATTGTCATAAGTCGGCTGTGACTGGATGGCACTTTCCATATACACAAGACCCATCATTCCCATCCCGGAGTGTTCTGAAGTTCAGATTACGTACTGACATAAGTTTGGACCCAACCAGTTTCAATACTGATGAAAGAGGCAGAGGGGTCCTCAATGACCACCAGAAACGGCTGTGCTGAGAATCATGGGACTTGTGGGCACAAAAAGCCCATGGGAAGATAGTGGGAGAGGTGCTGGGTGAGAATGAGTGAAAAAAAGGTGGCTGGATCCAACCCATAAGGTGGGACCCCACAGACCCTCCCCCTGTTTCAAGAGATTCTTCTCAAACTGTAATAATCCAGGCTTTCTTATCAAGAGCTTTTTAGATTGCCCAGGAGTGAATCTTAGTTAGTTCTGTTGCCACGTGCCTTTCAGAGACTGCTGTTTACTGCAAAGGAACGGAGGAGACAATAAACACAAAGGCCCACAGCCTGGCACTTTGTTTTGATGGACGCTAATGAAACTGCCGCTTCGATTTGCTGGTCTGAATTCATTTCTGGTGTTTGATTTCCCCTCCAGCTACCACTGCGAGTTACTTTTTTTATTAAATGACTGCTGGTGAACAGATGGCTTGAACCACTCTTCAGTCCCACTCTCCCACGGCATTAGTCCACAGAGCAGGTGATTAAACAAAAATATTACCCCCAGTGAAAGAAGATTTAGGGAACACAATTCCAATGGTTTTCCCCCCACCCCCTTTGCACCACCACAGTAATTCCTACTACTGCAGAGAGCACCTTGGGTGAACTTTGTTCATTAATCGAAGTAATCTTGGACTAGTTTTATCTCTTGTCTTGTCTTGTAAAAACCCCTACCAATGAAGAGCAACAACAGCAGAGTGGTGAAATCAAATCTACATTACCGTTTCTTGCTTTGGGTTTGAAAGCTGGTGCTTTCTGTTTTGGTTGCTTATTTATTTTTGGGCCCCAAAGGAACTCCTCATTGTTGTTTTTAATCTGTAGCAAAATTGACTACCATGTGTGGGCTAGGATATAAAGAGCGATCTAAGGTAAACCCAAATAAGGCTTTATTTTAAAGGGAGCAAGTACATATGTCTGGCACATCACAACCTGGTTTTTTCTAGCTTCTCTAAGGCTGGAGGGGGGCAATAATTTGTTCAAGACAGCTGAAGTCGTTTTAAGAGGTCATGCTGACCCATCATGTGAACACTCAACTTCCTTTTGCCTCTAGAAAATAAGATTTTCAGGGGGTTTTGTACTGTTTCCAAGACTTGCAAGATGTAATTGTCCATAGGTGATGGTGAAGATCATGTGTACCATGGGATGTGAAGCCTTTCTAAAACCACTCTCAACTCTGAGTGTCTCCAGCTTCATTTACATAAATGGGCTTGCCATGTGGCACAAATGTTATTGAGTTCAATGTTATTGAGTTTAGTGTTACTGAGTTCAACATTTGTATAAATAGGGAATTGCCCCAAAAGACTGACACAACCACTTTTAACTTTAAAAGGGGTAACTTCTCTGATATGAGGGGACATGTGAGGAGAAAACTGAAAGGAAAAGTAGAAAGGGTCAAAACCATTGGGGAAGCTTGGAGACTATTTAAAATTACGATCCTAGAAGCTCAGGAAAAATATATACTGTGGGTTAGGAAAGGCACAAATAGGTATAGAAAAAAGCCTGCATGGTTAACAAACAAAGTAATGGAAGCTGTAAAAGGTAAGAAGGATTCCTTTAAATGGTGGAAAGCTAGTCTCAGTGAGGCTGATAAAAGGGAACACCGGCTGTGGCAAATAAAATGCAAGTCTGTGATCAGGCAAGCAAAAAGGGAATGAGGAGCATATCGCAAAAAAACATAAAGACCAATAATAAAACTTTCTTCAAATACATTAGAAGTAGGAAACCAGCCAGGGAAGCGGTAAGGCCCTTGGATGACCAAGGTATAAAGGGTGTAATGAAGGGTGATAGGGAAATGGCTGAGAAGCTGAATGCATTTTTTTCCTCTGTCTTCACTGTAGAAGATGAGAAGTGCTTGCCCACTCCAGAACCGCTGATTCCAGGAGGGGTATTGAAAGACCTGAGTCAGATTGAGGTGAAGAGAGAGGAGGTCCTACAGCTGATAGACAACTTAAAAACAAATAAATCACCAGGCCCGGATGGCATACATCTGAGAGTTCTGAAAGAACTCAAATGTGAACTTGTAGATCTTCTGACAAAAATATGTAATCTTTCCTTAAAATCTGCCTCCATTCCTGAGGACTGGAAGGTAGCGAATATCACTCCCATCTTTAAAAAGGGTTCCAGAGGAGATCCGGGAAATTACAGGCCAGTCATTCTGACGTCAATACCGGGTAAATTGGTAGAAATTGTTATTAAGGAAAAAAATTAGTAGGCACATTGATGAACAAAATCTCTTGAGGCAGACTCAGCATGGGTTCTATAAGGGAAGATCTTGTCTTACTAACCTGTTAGTGTTCCTTGAGGGAGTAAACAAACATATGGACAAGGGGGACCCAATAGATGTTTTTTACCTTGACTTCTAGAAAGCTTTTGCCCCTGTATAAATCGATGGTGCAACCTCATTTGGAGTACTGTGTACAGTTCTGGTCGCCACACCTCCAAAAAGCTATTATAGCACTGGAAAAAGTGCACAAAAGGGCAACTAGAATGATAAAAGAATTGGAACACTTTCCTTATGAAGAAAGGTTGAAGCACTTGGGGTTCTTTAGCTTGGAGAAACGACGGCTGAGGGGTGACATGATTGAGGTTTATAAGATTATGCATGGGATACAGCAGGTAGAGAAAGAAGTCCTTTTCTCCCTTTCTCACAATACAAGAACTCATGGGCATTCCATGAAATTGCTGAGCAGTTGGGTTAGAACGGATAAAAGGAAGTACTTCTTCATCCAAAGAGTGATTAACACGTGGAATTTACTGCCACAGGAGGTGGTGGTGGCTACAAGCATGGATGGCTTCAAGAGGGAATTAGATAAACATATGGAGCAGAGGTTCATCAGTGGCTATTAGCCACAAAGTATAGATAGGAACTCTCAGTCTGGGGCAAGTGATGCACTATATTCTTGGTGCTTGGGGAGGGGGGCAACAGTGGGAGGGCTTCTAGTGTCCTGGCCCCACTGCTGGATCTCCTGATGGCACCTGGTGTTTTTGGCCACTGTGTGACAGAGTGTTGGATTGGATGGGCCAGTGGCTTGATCCAACATTGGCTTCTCTTATGTTCTTATGTACAAATGGCAGGGCTTGGAGCGGGGGCAAGTTTTATCAGTAACAATTGTTATTTTAGACATGCCAGTGTATTTCAACCCATTTTAATTCACATTATTTATTTGATTGTTTGTATCCCACTTTTCTTCCCAACGAAGGACCCAAAGTGGCTTAAAATACAAACAAAAAGTACATGAGAAAGAGGAGAAGACCTCTGAGTAAACAAGTCTCCCTTTTTCTCATTAGGTCCTCAAAGTTTTCTAGAACTTCCAGTAGCTACACGCTGCCCTCTTGAGGTCAGTCTGGACGCTGTGCACCCACTCTCCGCACTTCTGTTTTTTGTCCAGTGAGGGGAGGTGCAGGTCTTATCATGAAAGGGACATGGACACAATCACCCCTTTTGTACAAGCTCAGGCAGTGTGAGAAGACAGAGGTCTAGTAGCTATCTACTTCCTGTCATTTCTTTGAAATATATATCAGAATTTTACAACCTACCAGGTTTTGCCCCATTGCCCAAAGTGGGGAAGACCCAGGATTACAAGGCATGTTGGGACTGTTCTAAGTCAGAGCTTGAAATCGCTTTGAATTCCTTCTTAAAGGTACACCGCATTGTTCAGGCAGCACCTGGAGTATTGCATGCAGTTCTGGAGGCCTCACTTCAAAAAGGATGTGGACAGAATGGAACGGGAGCAGAGGAGGATGTTTGAGGGGCCTGAGGACCAAGCCCTGCGAGGAAAGGCTGAGGGACTTGGGAATGTTTCCTTTGGAGAAGAGGAGGTTGAGGAGGGACATGATTGCTCTCTTTAAGTATTAGAAGGGAGGGCAGGGAGCTGTTGCTGTTGACAGCAGAGGAGAGGACTTGCCATAATGGGTTCAAATTAAGGGTGGGAAGGTACCGGCTGGATATTAGGAAACACTTTTCCACAGTCACAGTTGTGCAGCAGTGGGATTAGCTTCCCTGGGGAGGTGGTGAGCTCCACCTCCCTGGCAGTCTTGAAGCAGCAGCTGGACAAACACTGGTCAGGGATGCTCTAGGCTGATCCTGCACTGAGCAGGGGGTTGGACTAGATGGCCTGGATGGCCCCTTCCAGCTCTGTGATTCCATTCTTCTTCTTTTTTAACTTGAACTTTGAATCAAAAGCAACCTTTGCAAGGGTCAGTTTTTCAGTCCATCGTCCACACAGACCACAGCAACCTTTCCATCTCCCAACCAAGTCCACAGCAATGATTCCACTCAGTAGCCCGTGGGAAACAGAGCTGATGCTGCCTGACTGGTATCTGTGTGCTCTAAATCTCCTGGCGACTGCTTCCCTCCTTCCTGCTACATTGAGTCAGTCCAGCCCTGCACACTTCAATTGCTTTAACTGTTTGGCCGGGAATTGTGTTGGCTCATCCATGTTGTACTGCCAATTACCAAACTCTGCTAGGCATAACTGAGTGCAGCACTGCCCACATAATGCACCAGCTCTCTCATTTCTGGGCCATGTGGTTGTCACAGCTTACACAGAACTGTGTGTAAAAAGCAGGGAAATAGTTCTGCGCCCCTCTTAAAGCACAGAGGTCTGTATTAAAAACAGGGCCTTAGAACTGCACATTTTGCAGAAAATAACAGTTTTATTGCTCTTTTTATTGCCTACAAAATGCAAGGAAAGTTTAAAATTAATAGCAACCAATGTACAGTTACAGAGAGGGGAAAATAAAAGATGTGTTTATTGCGCAGAAGCAGCTGTATTAGCTTTACCTCCTTTCCAAAGGAACAGAGAAGCCTCATGCTTCATCTTAGGATAAAGACATGTTTTTCCTTTGCAAAACACCAGAGTACTCTTTAGGGCTGCCAAGTCTTATGGACTCACTGGCGGGGGGGAGTCCTCCTGTGGCCGGGAGTTTCTTCTTCTGGCGCACTTTGTGCGCGTGCCCGGCGGTGTCACCGGAAGTGACGTCGGCACGTTGGGGGCGTTGCCAGGGTGATGCTCTGGCAATCGCCCCAAAACTCTATGGTATCATAGAGTTTTGGGGCGATTGCCAGAGCGTCGCCCTGGCAATGCCCCCAACGTGCCGACGTCACTTCTGGTGACGTCATTACGTTGTCCTCGCCGGACGACTTTGGGGGTGGGGTCGGGAACCCCTTTAGCGGGGAATCCCCCGCCCCCCCGGGCTGACTTGGCAGCCCTAATACTCTTCTGTTCTTTCAGTCAAAGTTTGCACATGGCAAAGGAGGTTGAAACATCAGGAAAACAAATTCAGATGTATATTGATGGCAGTAACTCAGTTGTAATATATAACTTGGAGTCACGTGACTGGAATGGGCTAGGAAGTCATAATGTTTAATTGCCTGTCCAAGAGTCCTCCACAACCCCATTCCCTTGTTCCCTTTAGGTACATATTTGTTTGTATCCAAGACTACAGCTCAGTTCAAACATTTTTTTAAAAAATGAAACTGAATGTGAATGGGAGGAGGAGGACTGTGGCAGCAAACTCTGCCCCTCCCCATATATGTCTGTTATTAGAACATATGCACATGGTCTGTATATGTACAAAATTCTCCATGCAGTGGGAAGCCCTGCTTTTTTCAAGGTTTCTGATCACGCGGAGAGAGAGCCTTCATGTGCATGCACCCTAGACCCTATGTTGAAAGTGTGTAGATCAGAGGGCGAGACTTGTTGCTACAATCTTTCTCCTCCCCCTTGAATTCATGATATATCCCCCCCCCAATCTGAATAGATAAGCTGAGAAGGAAACAGTAGTCTTTCAGAATATATAGCTCCAGGGGGTGCATCCAGGGCCCAAACAACTGTGCAAGTAATTGTATACATCAGAATAGTTTGGACAGCCGTGTGGGGTTCTCCTCTCTTTGTTGCTTGTCAAACTTTCATGTGCAAATGTTATTGGGACAGGGATAGCGTCTTTATGGTAGGGTATCTGCTTTGCATGTAGAAGGTCTTATCATTATGGTTGCCAACTTGGAGGTGGGAAAATCTTTGAGATTTTGGAAGTGGAGGGCAGTTTGGGGAGGGGGGAGAGCTTAGCGTGATAAAAAGCCATAGAGTCCTTGGCATCTGCATTTGCTAGGATCTCAGGTAGCAGATCATGTGAAAGACCTCTGCCCTGGATCCTGGAGAACTGCTGCTAGTCAGAGTAGACAATACTAATAGACCAGCAGTCTGACTCAGTATATTTGGCAGCTTCATGTGTATTTTGATCCCAGCATTTCCAGACTGATGACTTACTGGTGACTGAGGTGGGGTGATGCTTTGCATTATGGTTTTTATTTTCTGTCTCTGTGCGAGGAGGCATAGGAAGAGTTCTTATCTGTACCCTGAGATGTTGATCATCATTCTCCTGTATGATGGATCCGAGGAGCAAGTCACTTAGTTGGCATGCCTCAAATCCCCAGATGGTTCCAAGACTGTGCCTTGTTTTAGACTTCATGCCAAACCTCCATCAGGGATTAGGTGAGCAAGTCTCCTTCCCACACAGGTGGTAATAGGGCTGTCAGCCTCCAGGGGGGACCTGGGAATTCCCTGGAATTACAGCTCATCTCCAGACTACATAGATCAGTTCCCCTGGGGAAATGGATGCTTTGGAGGGTGGACTCTATGGCATTGTGCCCCACTGAAGTCCCTGTCCTCCCCAGGCTCCACCCCCAAATCTCCAGGAGTTTCCCAACCTTGATCTGGCAATCCTACCTCGCCCCCAAATCCCCCGCCAGTGGGGAGGACCTGGCTACCCTAGATGGTAAGCTATGATAGCAAGCAGCATTTTGTTCTGTTTGTAATCCTGATTTGCAGGATGACCGCAAGCCATAATCTTTCACTTTGCCATAATGTTTTTCAGCTGGAATGTAATGGCCAACTGCAGTTTGCTGAAAAGCGAAAATGATTAATAGGCCAGCTGACTACAGGGGGGGTAGCAGCCTGATAGCCCAGCCTAGCCCGTCTCTCATCAGAGTTTGGAAGCTCAGCAGCTCTTGAATGGGAGACCACCAAGGAAGACTGGGGCTGGTGTGCAGAGGAAGGAAATGTCAAACCACCTCTGCTCATCTCTTGCCTTGAAGACCCCACAGTCCTGGAGCCAGTTGTGACTCAACAGCCCACAATTATTATTATGATTATACAAGGGGAGGATGAAAGAGAGTGGAGGGATTGTCTGAACAAATGGTTCTTTTAAGGCTTAATTGCATGGTATCAAACCCTGCTCTGAACCAAGCCAGTGTGTTCTGGCCTTAAGTCTTCATTAAGTGGGGCCACATGGCCTACATTACAAGATCTAGTCCATGCGTCATACTCCGCCTTCATCTGAAGCAAGTGTACCTCCTGCTCATCCACCCCGCTCTGGAGACATTAAAGAGCCAGGATACAATGCACGGAACAATCTCTTTCACCATGACTGCCCATCAACACAATGGCCCTTCGGCCCCCGTCTTCGCAGCAGATTTGCTCATGCAAGGAGTCCTGGGGCTGAGCCATTAGAAGCAAAAAGCGATTAAGAAGTGTGGTGTTTGTGTTTAAGAGTCTAAGCTTTTAGTTTTTCCAGTGATTTTGGAGGTACCGACTGCAGAGTTATTTTCAGCAAGTTTTTCTTAAGGAGCTGAAATCCTAAGGGCTTTTTTAAATAATTCTTTAAATTGCTTTGGCTAAGAACATAAGCTGTGTAGGTGTAAAAGACAGGCAATCAGGCTCTGTTATAAAAGCAATCCACATGCTGTTTGAAATCTGCTAATAGTGCCTTCCTTTCTCCTGCATATAGGATGTCTCTGAAGGATTTTTTTTAAAAGAAGAGCCCTGCTGGATCAAACCAGTGGTCCATTTTGTCCAGCATCCGGTCTCACACAGTGGCTAAGCAGTTCCTCTGGAGGGCCAAGAACAGGGCACAGAGGCTGAGGCCTTCCCCTGATGTGGCCTTCTGGCTCTGGGATTTAGAGGCTTAGTGCCTCTGAATGTGGAGGTTCCCCTCAGTCACCATGGCTAGTGGCCATTGACAGACAGGAGGGGAGTATACCATCACAGACAGCCTAGTGTCACTTCCTTCCACCACAGCTGATTTACTCTCTGATCCTTAAATAGCAAATGTCTTTGGGAGTCATTGTGGCTAAAAGGTAGTCTAGAAACGCACAGAATACTACTGAGGATAGACAGATCAGTGTTTCACTGTGTATAAGATAGCTTTGTATGCTCCTATGCATCAGATTGGGAGAACTGGCAGAACTGTGATGGTGCCATAAGCTGTCATCTGTCTGAAATATAATGGTGACGTTACTGTATGCTCCCTATGCAAATTCCTATGTTCTGTCTTGGAACACTTAGGACTGTGTCTCAATTACAGTCATAGGCAGAGTTGCTTGAATTACTGTGGCTGACCCACACATGCAGAGAAATCATACAGTATAGCTCTTCAGGGACTACAAATAGCAAGTGGGGGTTCTAATGCCTGATGGTAGAGTTAAGCCGGATGGCAGGTAAAGTGCAACATGTCACCAAGCAATCTCATGGAACCACAGAAGAATAGAACTGAGGGCATTCACTCTTTCCCTATGCCTTATGCTATTTTATCTCTAATAGGAAAAATGCATTCAAAATGTTTTCTTTCATTGGAATACACCTGAATATACCAGATGGTACATCTGTATAACCATCTTATGAAAGACCACACCTGCATGTTCCTTCTTATAGTTCTTTTCTTGGCACCTTGAAAGGTTACTTGGAGACATCAGGAGAGCCCACGTGGAAGAGGCATTTCTGCAGTGTTCTGCCATGCCCACAGCTACTTTGAAGAGTTTATTAGATTTATACAGCTGTTGTTTACTGGACACTAAATTTAGATTCTCTTAAGTTCCCAACCTCTTCTAATACAGCAGTCCTCAGGATCACAGTAAAGGCTGATCTAAAATGCAGGGGACTGTTTTGTGCCATACTAGGAACTGGGGGTATAGAATCGGGGTCCATGTTACAGACTGAAGACACATGAAGCGAAGCAGATCTGGGTAATGTCAGTGCCTAGATGGCCCAAGCTAACCTGATTTTATTAGGTCTCAGAAGCTAAGCAGAGTTGGCCCTGGTTAGTACTTGGATGGGAGACCATCAAGGAATTCCAGAATTACTACACAGAGGCAGGCAATGGTAAACCAGCTCTGAACATCTCTTGCCTTGAAAACTCTACTGGATTCCCTTAAGCTGGATGTGACTTGATGGTGCTTTCCACCACCAGCTAGAAAAGCCTTGACCTAGATGGCCTAGACTAGCCTAATCTTGTCTGACCTCAGAAGCTAATTAGGGTCAATCCTGGGATGGGAGACCTCCAAGGAAATCTAGGGTTGCTACGCAGAGGCATGCAATGGCAAACCACTTTTTTTTGTCTCTTTCCTGGAATACCATATGGGGTTGGCATAAATTGGTTCTGACTCGATGGGACTTTGCGCCATCACCACCAGATAAAAGACCCCCTGGAAACCCCATATATGTCACCTCGAATCATACTGAAGAACTTACTTTAGATGTACCACGGGAAGGAGGATTTTTGTCATTGACTATTCAGAATGGAGGGACAATGCAAATATCCCTTCCCCAAAGGTTGAGATTCACGTGGGATTGGCACGTGACAGTTTTGTGGTTGTGTGCAGAGTGCAGGTGCAGTGAGTGGATGGGAAGGCTTCCCTCTTGCATATAGCCCTTCTGACACATCCAGTATCCGAGAATCCCAAGCTGTATGCAGCAAAGATATCAGAGTGGAGAGAAATTTCCCTGCAATGGGAGGTCACCCTTGGGTGAATTCCACATTATCCTCCATTGGAGGTATACTGGACAGATTACTCACTGCCATCTAAATGTCAAATTCTTGAAGCTTAAATGAATTGTCTTAGCTGGTAAAACAGAATTCAGGTAAAACTAAGAGCCTCACAAAAAACTGGCTTTTCCTACAACCAATTTCCTTGTTCTTTATAACTGTAAATATAGTTGAATTAAGATTGTTTTTGTATGTTGTTTTATCAGTGCACAGAAGTGGATCTGCACACCAGTGAAACATCACACTGTGCTATCCCTGCAGCCTTGGAGCAGGCACACACGCAGAGAGAAAAGAATGTTGATGCAATACTAAGGTTGCTTTTTTGCAGTGTTTTATCAATGCACATGTGTATATTGATAACACAGAGGGAAATAAAAGACCCCAAGGGACAGAAAGCTGCATCTTAATGTTCATGGTCCAGTTGTTTAATTAACTTTATGCATTCTTGTATTTAAACCAGAATTAAGATCAGTGATCCACTGCACAGACAGAAACTGTGGAATAGAGGAAAAGGCTGGAAGATGTCCATTCATATCAAGTGGGATTTCTTTCTTGCTTTCTTTCTTGCTTTCTTGCTTGCTTTCTTTCCACTTCTCACACACTGAATCGTTAAATGTAGGGAAATTACTAGCCAGAAGATGCCTCTGAGTAAAATCAAGCATCAAAATTCATCATATTGCCATCAAAATTCATCACTGTTTTCTCTGGGATGCTTGGTTTTTACAGAAGTACACACAAGCAGCTCCCCACTAGACATGTGAAGTGCTGTAGACTAGTCCTTGATGATGTACCACCTTAGGTGAACACTTGATTTAGCCCTTGGACAGCACCAATGCATTAGCTTACCTAAAATATGTGTTTTACTGTCTGGGAGTGCTAGTTTGTGTAATGAAATGCTGGCTAATGATTAGGGATGCTCATTCCCATTTCCTGCCACTGCTCTGAAATAAAAATAATAAAATATTATTTTTTTAAAAAAAAGAAATAAAGATGGCTGTCTGTAGGAATTGCTGGGAATTCTTTGGTTTATCATAGAGTTTTTGGTGATTCCTAGAAAGGCATGATATTACTTTTGGGGTTTTCTTGGAAGTGCTTTCTCGCCATAGACCTGAAGGACACCCCGCCCCCTATGGCACACCTAGTCTCCCAGGCCTAGCAGCCCTTCTAATGATGTGTTGATTTCCACATGGCTTTTTGAACGTGTTTTTAAAAGTCTCCTACAATACTGTTGCATATGTTATTGGGTCTTGTGACCTGAATGGATTACTGAGAATCAGTAGGTATGATTTTGTGGGAACAATAAAGCAGAAGTTATCTCAGATTCCCAAGCATAAAGGTCAGTCAGCTATTCTCTGCAAAATACTAGATAGACATTGTTGAACTACAGTGTTTTTGTGGAGAGAAAAAGAAGGAACATTTTTTTTTAAATGGAGCAACAGGGAACCCTCAGCATAAAATAAGGTACAATGATTCAGTGGTCCAGGTATGTATTGTGAAAAATAAATATTCATTCTTACCTATGTTTTCCAAACATGTGACATCAGAATTTGGGAAGGTCAAAGTATGTACAGAAATAAAGGGTCACGTTTTGTTTATCTCAAGAATTTAGTTACAGACAGTTGCTATTTTACTAGTGTGATCTTTGTTGTTTGGATAATTAATTAGATAAGCCCTGTAAAGTTTTCTGTACTCTGAGAAGAGCTCTAGAGGAGTGTGAACTAGCCACAGATTGGAAAGGGAAAGATTTAATACATTTTGAAATTAATAGGATAACCCAGTTGAACTGTGGTTGGAGAATGCTTCTAGACTGATAATGGTAATAAGGTTTTTTATGCTGCTTAAGATAAATGATTTTTTTTCTCTCCTCAAATTGTATCATGCACATATGAGAAACTAGTATGCATTGGTCTGTCTTCAAATTTACCATCTGTGTGGCACTGTGCAATGAGAGGATGTAGTTACCCTATACTAGAGATATAAAATTTCTTGAAATTTTGAAGCTGTGGGGGAATATGTTTGTTTCCCCTGTTTTTTTATGGGAAAAATGAAATTTGGGGAAATATGCAATACTTCGTTACCAATCCTAATCTTATTTTACTGCTTTAACAATGTAAATGTAGCATCTGTGTATAAAACTGTACTTTTATGGAAGTACAAATGCCTTGCAGTGCAATCCTGAACAGAGTTAAACCTATCTAAGTTCACTGACATCAGTTTCCTATTAGCCAGATTAGTAATATAACCAACATCAGAGAGAGAGGGAGGGGCTGCTGCTTTCTGTGTTGTCTTAGAACATGTATCTTAATTTTGCTATTTGAAAGGGGGGAAAGTAAAAAAGTTGAAAATAGAAAACATCTATTTAGTACCAAACAAAAGAAAGTGTGTTACATGAACAGAAACAGTGACCCTTTACACTATATCCAAATATGTTGGTAGTCCTCCTGTAGGTAGTCCTCTTGGTAGGATTACCACCATATCTGAATATAAACTTCAGAGCACTGAAAAAACCACTGAATTCTTTAGAATGCATTACCATCAAATGCATTATTGGATATTAAGTGATGCCAAAATTATTCATATTTGACTAATAAACATATCATTGAAAATATGTTGTTTTGTGTCGAGTATTTAAAAAAAATTATCATTGCCTAATGCTGAAGATTGTCTTACATAAATAATAGTCATCCTGTTATGAGTGAATAAAACCTTGTTTTAGCAAAAACAATAACAATACCCAAACAAACTAAAAACCAGTCATTCCAAAAGAGAAAATATTTCACAGGTGTTTTGAGGGCAGTTTCTGGGTTCTGGGAATATAACCAAATAAGGAATGGGCATGCAGTTGCTAAGAGGAAAAGAAAGAGTGCTGGAGGCAGACAGTTTTAGTTTTATCACTGAGCAGAAGTTTAGACAGGAGATTCCATTACCCCAAAACATACTAAACTGAAACCATTTATGTGGGAAACACTAGCAAATGCCTGGTTCTTCTCTGTGCCTGGGTGCCAAAGCAGCGTAACTCTTTTGTGGTGCTGTGCCTCAGTTCATTGCTTGAGAGGTCTCAGTCAATAGTCTGATGGTCAATCCACATGGTCATGTTGGTCTGAAGCAGTAGAACAAATTTAGAGTCCAGTGGCACCTTTAAGACCAACAAAAGGTTTATTCAAGGTATGAGCTTGTAACATGTTAATTTACTGTTAAGTCCCTGTCTATAAGTTTAGAACCTGCTCTACCATTCCAGTGTATTTGAAAAAGTATGCCTTGCACATGAAAGCTCATACCTTGAATAAACCTTTGTTGGTCTTAAAGGTAATTGAGCGGGCTCCGGAGGACAGCAGAAGACAGGAGGGCCTGGTGTGATATGGTACATGGGGTCACAAAGAGTCGGAGCCGACTGTGCAACTGTATAACAACAAGGTCTTAAACGTGCCATTGGATTCTGATAGTTTGATACTGGGAGAGGCCTGAACTTATAATTTCTCCTAAGGGTGATTTAATTTGGTATGATCCTATTCCTTCTACTAGCCCTAACTCCTTTGATGTGCTAATAGACAGGAACTGTTTCTTGGCCACATGTAAGTAGTAGGTAGAAGCTGGTACTGCATCATCAAGCCAAAGGGGAAAAGAGAAAGCAAATATGGAGGGCTGATGGCAACATTTGCCATTCACTTCTTTTTGTTGATGTTCCGTCGCACAGTTGAGTCCAACTCTTCACGACCCTATGGACCACATCACACCAGGCCCTCCTGTCTTCCGTCGTACTCTGAAATTTGCTTAATTTCATGTTTGTTGCATCGATAACACTGTCCAACCATCTCATCCTTTGCCGGCTCCTTCTTCTTTGACCTTCAATCTTTCCCAGCATCAGGGTCTTCTCCAGTGAGCGCTCCCTTCTCATTTGGAGGCCACAGTATTTGAGCCTCAGCTCCAGGGAACAGTCAGGGTTGATTTCCTTTAGGTCTGACTGATCTCCTTGAAGTCCAAGGGACTCTCAAGAGTTTTCTCCAGCACCATAATTTGAAAGAATCTATTCTTCAGCACTCGGCCTTCTTTATAGTCCACCTCTTGCAGCCATACATTACATACATTGCTTTGACCATATGGACTTTTGTTGGCAGGGTGATGTCTCTACTTTTTATTATGCTGTCTAGGTTTCCCATCGCTTTCCTCCCAAGGAGCAGGCGTCTGTTAATTTCTACCAGAGCAATAATGGGAACATCTTCCATCAAACGGTCAACAGGCAAACGGTCAACAGAGATGACTCTCCCAGCATCTTTCAGGCTTAATTTGGTCTGGGACAAACAAAGACTGGGTATAAGCCCATTCTTGCATAGATTCTACCAATTGAACTTTTATCAGACTTCTAAGGAAAAAAAGGGGGTGCATTTTCTTTCTTTCCATGGCTTATAGGAGCGTAGTGTGTGGATCTGATAGGTGTCTCCTATTGATAAATCTCCCACATGGCTGCATTCTTAGTTAGGACCCCGCATTCCTTAGTTTTAAAAGCATGCTGGGAGACGTGTAATCTCACCTCTTCTAGTTTGACCACTTGTCTAGTTTGACTAGTACAGTACTATAGTTTGCTTGTACTCAGAACTTTGTCAGTGGCTAACTAGGGTTGCCAACCTTCAGGTGGGAGCTAGAGATCTCCTGGAATTGCAACTGATCTCCAGGCTACATAACTCATTTATTTATTGTCTATTTATTTAAAACGTTTAGTCCTCTTCTCCTGGAGAAAATGGCTAATTTGGAAGGTGGACTGTATGGTATTATACCCTACCAAGATCCCTCCCCTCTGCAAATCCCACCCTCCCTAGTCTCCATCCCCCAAATCTCCAGGTATTTTGCAACCCCAGTTGGCAACCCTAAATGACACCAGGAATGAGCTAGGAAGTGATGGATACATAGCCCTCGCATGTAATAATCTGAAGGCATACAGCTTCTGAGCATAGGTGTTCCATTCTGAGAACAGCCATAGAGATGGGAAATATCGCAGCTTGGGAGTTGGCCACTCATGAGTGAGGAACTGTGAGGACAAGAGTGCAGAATAATTGTTAATGGAAGATCTGGGACTGCAATTCAGACTGCCTGCTAGGAAAGATGTGGAACAGAGAGATCTGTTGAGCATGCTCCACTCCACTTCTGAACTAGCATCCGCTAAAGCCTATTTAAAGTTTACTTGCTGCATTTTGGACCCAGGGGTTGTGTGTCAGTGAGGCTCACATCCAGGGTAGAGGAAATGGATACACTGCTCCATCTGAGAACTTTTGGGAAAAGCATTGTGACATTGCAGTTTCCAATTTAAGACAGAAATCTTTTTTCCACTCTAGAATAAGGGGATTTCTAATTAAGAAAAGCAAAACAGAGTTGGCATTTCCATCCCCAGTGGTCAAACTTTACCCATCTGTGCTGTCCAGTTGTGATTTTACCTGACTCAAGGGAGATTTTTCAGGGTGGCATATGTTTACGTGTCTTTGAGGTGGGGATCCCTTTATTGCTGATCTAAATAAGGTGTTTGTTATGAGCAGGTTAAAGCTTTTGAACTTAATAACAACTCTTCTTGTCAGTCTTGTTTGTGAAAAAATGCATTGACACCGACATACATATAAATATTTAGGCTGTGGTTGCAAACACTAAATAATCAATCCACTTTCAATGCACTTTCCAACTGGATTTCACTGTGTGTACTGGCAAAATCCAGTTGGAAAGTGCACCGAAATTGGATTATTTAGTGTGTGTGATCACAGCCTTAGGCCACGGTCACATGGCCCTTTAAAGCAGGAGGAACTGCTGTTTCCTCCCGCATTTAAAGGGGCCGATCAGACCGGCCGCAGCTACTCCCGAGGCGAAGTGGGCTCCAGTGAAGGTTCAAAGCACTTTTTGCGACCCCGGGAAAATCAACTATTTTTCCGGGAGTAGCGCTTTGAACCCACAATGGGCCGATCTGGACATCCTTCTCTCACAATGAGTGCAAGAGAGGTCTGTCCAGATCAGCCCTCCTGGGTTCCCCCCCCCCTTTTTGCACTTGGGCACTCAAGCGCCCAAGTGCACAGAGAGGAGGGGAAAAAAACCCGGTCCGATCCACGCCCTGCTGGCCGCCACTACCTTTTCCCGTTCTCCCCAAACTTACCAGGCGGCTGGCAGGGCTTGGGGAAGGGTGCCTTTCCTGGCCACCACCACCGCCAGCCACCTCCGCGGCCTCTGCTGCATGCTGCCGCATGCCTCTGCTGCCACCACATGCCTCCGCCGCATGCTGCTGCCTCCCACTGCTGCCAGGGCTCAGTGAAGCCTCCCCCAGCTGCCGCTGCATGCTGCCTCCTTCAGAGAGCCAGTTTGGTGTAGTGGTTAAGTGCATGGACTCTAATCTGGGAGAGCCAGGTTTGATTCCCCACTCCTCCACTTGCACCTGGCTGGATGACCTTGGGCAAGCCATAGCTCTGTACCAGCTGTTCCCTCAAGGACAGCTTGGGAAAGAGTTCTCTCCACCCTACCTACCTCACAGGGTGGCTGTTGTGGGGAGGGGAAGGGAAAAGGAGTTTGTAAGCCGCTCTGAGACTCCCTTGGGGAGTGGAGGGCGGGGTATAAATCCAATCTCTTCTTCTTCTTCTTCTTCACCGCCAGGGGTTGGGATGTGTAATCATCCCAACCCGGGGGGGAAAAAAACAGTTGCTTTAAATCCCGGGGCTCCTGGATTTAAACAACTGTGTGACCACAGCCTTAGAGTCAAAGGGAATATGGCAGCCCCACCTCTCAACAAAAGCTTGTTATAACCCTGGATTTTCTCACAGAATGGCTGCCATTTTAAAAAAAATCCAAGGGCCATTCTGGTTGTAGAAACCCAACAGCATTAGTGTAGCGGTTTGTTGTACTGATGTGCCTGCACCTTGTTTCTCTTCAAATCTCAGTGGCGCAAACATACTGATGGGATTTCTCAGGGAATAAGTCCCAACACTTCTGAAAAACCACATGTTCCCAACACAAGTCGCCGGACCTCTAAAACCAGAGTGGGACAAGAAGTACTACAATGAAGCACTCAACATTGAAAAGGAATTTCCTCCGAAATCAAGCCCTTCTGATTACTTTCCACATCACGTTTCTCACAAAAACAGTGGTGCTTTAGCCATTACTTGGTTGCCTAGGATACATAGCCTATGTAGGCCTAAGACTACTCTGGCAGACACACTTTCAGACCCTGGTTCTGAGTGGTGTAGATAGTTGGTTCTTATTATAATATAGAGTTGCAGGAGGAAATCTGTGACAGAATTGGAAGCAAAGTAGTTTGCAAGGACATTTGCTGTTTATTAATACAACCCCAAGGGCAACTTAATTATCCCGCCCGTTACTTTGCTGCTTTTAGGAACATTTTTCAGTCTAGGGTTGATGTGGGACAGTGGCTTGGATCTGAAGTAGCACAAATGGAACTCAGCCAAAGAAACAGAGCTTTCCCATCTTCTCTCTTTAGGGTTGCCAACCTCCAGATGGTACCTGGAGATCTGCTGCTATTGCATCTCCAGATGCCTGAGATCAGCTTTCCTAGAGCAAATGGCTGCCTTGGATGGTGTGGACTCTATGGCATTATACCCTGTGCTGAGGTCCCTCCTCTCCCCCAAACCCTGCCTTCCCAAGGTTCCACCCCCAAATTTCCAGGTATATCCCAACCTAGAGGTGCCAGCCGTATCTATAGCTCAGTGTGCCTTGTGAACACTGCCTCCAGGGTCAGGAGATTCCCTCCCCCCCCCCCCCCCGCCAAGGAGCAGAGATAGGAATGAAGCAAGGGTCCGCAGTGGGAGGGGGGGATTATCAAAACAGCCAGTGGGAAATGCAGTTTGGATGCAAGCCATTATTTCCCAGCTGCATATATTTATTTATTTATATCAGTTGTAGCCTTCCTTTCTTTCAGAGTCTCACGGCAAATTGCAGAATATAAAACAATCAGACCGCAGAGAACTCCAATTATCAGTACAGTAGGACTAGGATACAGAATCAGGCAACCTTGCAAACCAAAAGGGGGGGGGGTGCTCTTTAAGGCGTTGCATACCATAATACAGAATTTTGGTCACAGAGGTAGAAGGCAGTGCAGTAAAAGGAAGGTGATACATAGAAAAAGCTGCAAGCCTATCTCTTGTATAAGGTGACCTCCTGTGCCTTTTCATTATGGTACCATTCAAATCCTTTTACAGAAAAAACGCTCTCTTGAACATTTCTGTGTTGCACATTTGGTGGAATAATAGGAGCATTGGGGCCTTCCTGACCTTCTTGGGCAGGCTGTTCTACAAGGTGGGAGAATACGCAAGAGCAGGCAGTTGCCACTTTTTCTGTTTGCAAGGTGGTACCTCCAGGAGATTTTGCTCGGGTGAAACCAGCTGCCACAGTGGAGCGGAGCAAGAGAGGCAGTCCTACAGGTAAGTGGGTCCAAGACCATTAAAGGCTTTGCAAGGGACAAGCAACACCTTGAATGGAACCCAGTAACTGATTAGTCGCCGATGAAGTGCTTGCAGAATGGGTGTGACATGCTTGTTTCACCGAGCGCCTGACAGTCACTGAGTTGCTGTATTCTTTCCCAACTGGAGTTTCTGATTTGTCTTTAAGGGCAAAACCCTTGAAGTTGAAAGGGAGCAGACTGTTCCTGCTGGCTTGGCTTGGGGCTGCAGAAGAAGCCACTACCAAGACCTCCTGTGCCACCAGGAACAGATTGCTCCCTGCGGGCTGGGCTTTGCACTGGCTTCTCATACAGCCAAGTTTAAACAGGATGGCAGGAGAAGCGAGCCAAGCCAGGATCTCCTGTGCTGCACGGAGCACATTGCTCCCAGCAGCACAGCAGCTCCTGTGGCTCGCTTATCTTGCAGCCCAGTTTCAACTGGACTGCAGGGGAATTGAGCCCACCCAGGATCTTCTACCCAGGAGCCAGTCTGGTGTAGTGGCTAAGTGCATGGACTCTAATCTGGGAAAACCGGGTTTGATTCCCCACTCCTCCACTTGCACCTGGCTGGATGACCTTGGGCAAGCCATAGCTCTGTACCAGCTGTTCCCTCAAGGACAGCTTGGGAAAGAGCTCTCTCAGCCCCACCTACCTCACAGGGTGTCTGTTGTGGGGAGGGGAAAGGAAAAGGAGTTTTGTAAGCCGCTCTGAGACTCTTAAGTGAGTGGAGGGCGGGATATAAATCCAATCTCTTCTTCTTCTTCTTCTTCTTCTTTGCTGCCGGGATCAATGTGCTCCATGCAGCATGGCAGGTCCTGGGGCTTGCTTCCTCGGCAGCCCGGTTTAAACCAGATTACGGGAGAAGCAAGCCCAGCCAGGATCGGCTGCGATTGTTCCCCGCCAGCTCAGCTTTATGCTAGCTTTTTTCTAAGTAGTATTTTTCTTCTCAGGTCTATTGGACCCGGGAAAAAAAAATATCAGGATTTCTGACAAAAAATCCAGTGTTGGGATCCATGCCGGTATTGGGATCTGGGATTTTTTGGAAATCCCATTTTTTTTTCCTGGGTCCAATAGATCCAAAACAACAACAAAAAGTTAAAAACAAAATCACAATTGTCCCTCTTGTGCTACTGGACTTGAACCTAGCTGTTCTACTGCCAGTCAGCATGGGTACCAGGGTTCCCTCTAAGCTGAGTTAGTGTGAGCTAGCTCACAGTTCTTTAGCCTCTGGCTCACACATTTTTTGTCTTAGCTCAGGAAGGATGGCTCCAGAGCAAACTCATTTATGCAGGAGCCAAATCACCTGCTCACAACTTTAATGCTGGTAGCTCAGAAACTGGAATTTTCCCTCGCAAGACTCTACAGCTCAGAGGGAACCCTGATGGGTACCCTCTGAAACCCTTCCTCACAGGGCTGTTGATAGGACAAAATGTATGTGTGTGTGGAGGGGAGACTTTGATCACTCCCCTGAGCTCCTTGGAAGAAGAAGAAGAAGAGATTGGATTTATACCCCGCCCTCCACTCCCCAAGGGAGTCTCAGAGCAGCTTACAAACTCCTTTCCCTTCCCCTCCCCACAACAGGCACCCTGTGAGGTAGGTGGGGCTGAGAGAGCTCTTTCCCAAGCTGTCCTTGAGGGAACAGCTGGTACAGAGCTATGGCTTGCCCAAGGTCATCCAGCCAGGTGCAAGTGGAGGAGTGGGGAATCAAACCCGGTTCTCCCAGATTAGAGTCCACGCACTTAACCACTACACCAAACTGGCTCTCAGGATGAAAGGATGAAAGGGCAGGATGAAAGGATATAGATTTCAGGGTAACTGGAATATGTCGGTGTTTAACAGTGATTTGAAATCCAGTTTCAGCTCATGCCATTCAAAGATTTGTTGTTGTTGTTGTTGTTTCAATCCGGCTAATTTGACAGAACATACATTTGTATTCTTGGAAAGCCTGCTACTTTTATTATATATACTATTTAGCTTAACTGCTCAAGTTAAAATGAAAGGAATATTAAATCATTTGTGGTTGAGTGCCATTTTTGTTTTGCACTCCTCTTGGCACAGCAGCAGCCAAACAATATAATAGGTAATTACAGCATAGAATTAAAGGTTTGCAGCGTGTTTAGCAAATGAGCTTGCTTTCTGCTAATTGTCGTCAGAATAGTAGGCAAGGACAGTGGTGTATTGCAGAGATGCGACTGCAGTAGGTTCAGCAGCGATCCATAGCACATCCAGGGGTCTCCCGAGATTTTTGTCTCTTGTTTGAAATGGAAGCATTTCATTGGCCCATAGAAAAGATTACTTCACTTTCTGTTGTATGGTGTAGTCTCATGAATGCATAGAACTGCTTTACAACAATGAGAGCCACTTTGGTGTAGTGGTTAAGTGCACGGATTCCAATCTGGGAGAACTGGGTTTGATTCCCCACTCCTCCACTTGCACCTGCTGGATGACCTTGGGCAAACTATAGTTCTGTCACAGCTGTTCCCTCAAGGACAGTTGTCTCAGAGCTCTCTTAGCCCCACCTACCTCACAGGGTTTCTGTTGTGGGGAAGGGAAGGGAAAGGAGTTTGTAAGCCACTCTGAGACTCCCAAGTGAGTGAAGAGCGGGATATAAATCCAATCTCCTCCTCCTCCTCCTCCTCCTCTCACTGAGTCAGACCAGTGGTCTATCAAGGTCAGTATTGTCTACTCTGACTGGCAGTGGCTCTCCAGGGTCCCACACAGAGGACCGTCAACCTGATCCTTCTGACTGGATTGAACCTGGGAACTTCTTGCGTGCAAAGCAGGCCTTCTGCCACTGAGCCACAACCCCACCTCCCCTAGTCTACCCCCACATACACAGTAGCACGCAGTGGTAAAATCTGGAGATGGCAGAATGGACAGTACTGCTTCAACTTCTAGGCAGGAGGGTGGCATTTTTAATAGCAAAATAGTAACCTTCCAATATTGAAACCAACCGATATACATATAACCAGGGCTATTTTTGTAGAAAAAGCTCAGCAGGAACTCATTAGCATAATAGGCCACACCCAACAGCAGAAACTCATTGGCATATTAGGCCACACCCCTGATGGTGTAGCTCCCTCCCAGGATTGGCTTCCCCAGGTGCCCCGCAGAGGAGCCCGAGGGAACCAGAGGAGGGGAGGTAGCTTAAACTGCCTTTCCTCCCTGGATTGGCTTGGCTTCCCCAGGGACCCCACGGCTTGCAAGGCGCCTGGGGAACCCAAGGCGGGGGAAGCTGTAGGCGTGGCCAACTTGGAAGCCAGCCGGAACTCCGTTCCAGTGAGTTCCTGCCCAAAAATAGCCCTGTATGTAACTAGTCGTCAATTTATAACAGTGCTTCAATAACAGAACACATATGTAGGTCTCATCTTTACAACGCATCGTACAAAACTTATTGCCTATAAACCTCATTTTTGTTAAAGATGCAGTTAACTATTAACCATTCTTTTTAATTAGCTATATACTGATTTTAATAAAAAAACAAAATCCATATATTTGTCCAGCAGTTTAAATAGCAGATTCGACTTTGAGGAAAATATATTCAAAATTTCTCAAGAAAATTATTAGATTTTGTCGGAGTTTGTGACACAGTAATTTGAGTTTTGCTATCTTGTCTGCTGCAACCATATCCCAGCTTTTCAAGGTCCACTATTTCACTGTTGTGAAAGTTTAATGGCTTATGGTTGGAACCAGATTAAGGTTCCTGTGGGTGGAAGGATTCTTGCCCTTGGAGTGCAATTTTCCCATCTCCCCCCCCCAAGGACAGCCTGAAATGCCAAGACCTGTTCCTGAGGGTCCCCTCTCCATGAAGAATAAAATTGGGGGGTGGGCATTTTGGGTTGCCGTTGGAGGGGGGAAATCACTCTCTGTGGTCAAAGTCCTTGTGCCTGGGGTAGCATTTGGTCTGGATCCAAGCATTTTGATGTGTGTTTTAATATTTGTGTGTGTGTGTGTATAAAAACCTAAATTCTTCCTTCTGCAGTACAAAACTGACAATTGTCTTCTGAGGTCTTAATTGAATATATTTTTTCTCATTAATGTTTTACGTCTGTGTTAATATTTAAAATCATAATACCTAACAAGAGTGCGGAGTGAACGGACTGAATACAAATTGGCTTGTTTAAGCACCCGGGAGAGGCTTGCTGGAGTCCCCCCCCCCACTTATCTCAGGCTTCTTTTGTGGCGCTGTGTGAGTCTGTCACTGTGCAGCAGCAGTGGATCAGTGGCACTATTGTCTGATTTATCTGAGGTGGGTGTATTTCACTCAAATATTCCTCACCGGTAATTATATATCCACATTTGATTGAATCTATTTCTGAGTAACAGTACATAACGAAATAAGCTGAAGAGCTTTGCCTCTCGCTTGATGAAGCCTCTGGAAATGATTGACTGAGCTGCCCTGATGCTGTAGAGTGGGCAGAAAGGTCTCTTGCGGCAGATTGGCTAAGTTGCAGTCATCCGGGTAAGGGAAAGGGCCTGTGAAAAAAGGCAGAGGGAGATGGGGGAAATGGCCCTTGAAGAGGGCACCATCCCTCTGTGCTCCCACAGGAGGGATGGAGGGAGAAAGAGCCCACGTTACCACCTGCCTGGCTAGGCCCACACTCTATGGGGCTCAGCCAGGTGCTGCCTTCCCCACACTATGCAGGGCTTGACTGGGCACTGCCTGTCTCATCACTGGTCTGGCTAGGGTTGCCAGGCCCCCACTGGGGGACCCCCCCACTCCAGGGATCCTCTCCCTAGTGCCGATCAGCTGGCTGGCAGGGGACCATATGTAAAGGTAAAGGTTTCCCTTGTTCGAAAGCCAGTCAAATACGACTCTAGGGATGCGGGGCTCATCTCTGCTTCCAAGCCAAAGAGCTAGCACTGTCCGAAGACTTCTCCATGGTCATGTGGCCGGCATGACTAAGTGTTGAGGTGCATGGAACGCTGTTACCTTCCCACTGAAGCTGTACCTATTTATCTACTTGCAATTTCTTGCTTTCGAGCTGCTAGGTTGGCAGGAGCTGGGGCCAGAGATGGGAGCTCACTTTGTTACGCAGTGCTAGGGTCTCGAACTGCTGAGCTACCGACCTTCTGGTCTGCAACTCAGTGTCTTAATCTCTGAGCCTGGCAGGGGACTAACCGGCATCAAAACTAGGCCTAGGCCTGCATTGCCAGCAATGTGGTGGTGTCACTTCTGGTGCAAACTGGAAGTGATGTCATCATGTCACCAACACCACAGGGATGCTTTGTATTTGGGCAAAAAAAGTATTAGCATATAGCCAAGACTATTTGCAAACATATTAAGACATAAATATATGTTTGGCCCAAATGGAAATAGTTAATTTTAATTATTGCCCATGTTAATTATTGCCTTTCATTAGAACAGTTTAAACCATTCTGGTATGTAACAGGTTGATTTATACTAAGGGCAAGGACCAATGATAAGTGGCCTTTCAAGTAGTATTCCCTCTAAGCTGAGTTAGTGTGAGCTAGCTCACAGTTTTTTAGCTTCTGGCGCACACATTTTTATCTTAGCTCAGGAAGGATGGCTCCAGAGCAGACTAATTTATACAGTAGCCAAGTCGCTCACTCACAGCTTTAATGCCAGTAGCTCACAAAGTAGAATTTTTGCTCACAAGACTCCATAGCTTAGAGGGAACATTAAGTACCCAGTTTCTTCATGCAGTTCCGAACTCACTGGATACAACGTCACAACAAAATTTCCCATTTCCATTCCTACACCTCTTCCATTGGGGTCATGCTTCTTCCATAACTTCCCAGACAGCATTTATGCTGTTACAAAATTGAAGTCATGCAAAAGTTGTATCATATTAGCTGCTGTAGAAAGAGACTGATAACAGGAAAAGTACAGTGAGCCCTCTGGTTTCCTCTAGGACCCCAGACTTGGCCAGGCCCCTGAACAGGTACATTGCCATAAGATGTCCCTCTCACAATGACATCACCCAGAACTGATGGCATCGTGTTGCTGCTGTCGGAGGGTGATGCTCTAGTTTTTTGAGCAAACTTTATGGTTTTGAGGGCAAAAAACCCTACCAAATTTTGCCCCAAAACTAGCATGTCACCCTTGATGTTGGCAACACAATGATGTCATTTCCAGGGGGTGTCATCATTTTGTGCATGCAGCAGAAGATCCCAGGAAGGACTGGGGAATCCCCCACTTCCTAAAAGGTAGGACATGGCAAGGTCCTTCCCCTCCCTAAACCTCACCCTCCCAGGCTCTGCCCTCCAATCTCCAGGTATTTCTGAACCTAGAGTTGGCAACTAGGGTTGCCAAGCCCGGGTTGGAAAATACCTGGGGACTTTGGGGGTGGAGCCAGGAGAGGGCGGGGTTTGGGGAGGGGAGGAGCCTCAGCATGGTACAATGCCATAGAGTCCACCCTTCAAAGCAGCCATTTTCTCCAAGGGAGCTGATCTCTGTCAGCTGGGGATCAGTTGTAAAAGCGGGAGATCCCCAGGCCCCACCTGGAGGATGGCAACCCTATTGGCAACCCTTCTACCACCACTGTTTGCAGTGGGCAGTAGACGTAACATCCAGAGTGCAGAGGCCAGGTCTACTGCCACTGGTTTCCAGTTACAGGCTTTATGATTTCTGTAAGCTTTATGATCTTATGGTATGTGACTCAAAGCAACACAAGAAAAGTGCACGAGGATCTTGTAGCAGCACAAGCTGCACGTGCAAACTGCAGACACATTCACTTGCAGTGCATTTTTAAATCATCCTTACCAAAAGCACTGCATTTTAGGTGCAAATATAATGGGAAGTGGGAGGAGGGTTCAAAAGAGTAAGTTGGTGAGCTCCCAAACTTGGTCCAAGGAGAAACGAAATGGGCAGAGGCCAGGAAGGACGAAAGAAATGAGGCTTTGAAGAATGGACAGGTCCAGCAATGAAGAGCCACAAGATGAAAATGCCTGTTAGACCACACCACCTCCAAGTTTGGCATCAGCAGTTTGAGGACGAGGGTGAAGAAGGAAAGCCTTCGGGGCATAAAAGGACATGATCGTGCCATTCTGTTGACGAGCCCTCGCAGTGGTCCGGACTTCAGCTAACATCATTGCTCCTCTCTTTTGTGCTATTCAGCTTGTGGCTGTCATGAGTTGACAGCAGAGTCCGGGGGCCCGCCACTCCATTTTGCAGATTGAGTAAGTGTGCTTGTAGTGGCGGTTCCTCATCTGTTGGGAAGGTGCCGATAAATCTCCCCATATTGCCCGTTCTCCCAGGAAAGCCTGATATAAATCTCTCCGGGGTTGCTTGTCCCGGAGGCTGAAGGCTCTATAAATCTTCCCCTGCCCCCTGTCTCTACCATGAAGGCATCTATAGCTCTCTTCGTGCCACCTGTCCCCCAACGCAGTGAATTGAGGCTCAAAGATTTATTGCATGTGAACTTGGTGCAGGGGATATTTCTAAAAGAGTTGAGCAGGGATAGATGAGACTAAGGTATTTAGAACAGGACCTTGTTTGTTAGCTGTAGTGGGCACACCACTTTAATCCAGGAGACGCTTCCTAGAGACCAATTAAGCCACGAGTCTTACCTTAAGCAGCATCTGATTAAAGCTTCTCTAAACACCTCTGTAGATATTGGGTGTTTTGACTTTTTAAAATGAGATTTATTGGCAGCGGCCCAGCAGTGACCTAGGAGATCTGTCACTCATTCCCCCTTTTTAATCACAAGGATGATTAAACTGCAAGTGATCTATGTGGGAAGGCAGTGGGAGAAGCTGCAACAGGATTCCTTCAATGCAAGCAAAGTGGCGGATTGACTCCTTTGAGGTGCTTCTTTCTTAAGAGGGTTATGATACAAAAGCTGGTGAAGCTGTGCACGAACAAAGGAGGTATATTTCTTTTTTGGGGGGGTGTATTCTGCTGTGTGTGTGTGTGTGTGTGTGTGTGTGTGTGTGTGTGTGTGTGTGTGTGTGCGTGCACCCATGCCTGGAGGTCAGGGTCATAGTGACCTCTGGTGAGCCCTACTGGGCATGGAGGACATTCAGAGAAGTGGCTTGATAGCCCGCCTGTGCCTCCTGGCCCTGGTATTCCTTGGAAGTCTCACATCCAACTACTTGCCAGGGTCGGCCCTGCTTAACTTCTGAGATCTGAAGAGATCGGGCTTCCCTGGGCTATCCAGGTCAGGGCAATAAGGAGGTAGTATTCTGCCTGAACTCAGCCTTTTCAGGATACGAGTTGTAGGAAATCACTTTTTTTTTAATTACTTTTTTAATACCCTGCCTTTTTCCCCAGTGGGAAGAAGAAGAAGAAGAGAAGGGGTTGGATTTATACCCTGCCCTTCACTTGTAGTCTCAGAGCAGCTTACAAACTCCCTTCCCTTCCCCTCCCCACAACAGACACCCTGTGAGGTAGGTGGGCCTGAGAGAGCTCTGAGACAACTGTCCTTGAGAGAACAGCTGGTACAGAGCTATGGCTTGCCCAAGGTCATCCAGCAGATGCAAGTGGAGGAGTGGGGAATCAAACTCGGTTCTCCCAGATTAGAGTCCGCGCACTTAACCACTATACCAAACTGGTTCTCTGGCTCAGAGCAGTTTACATACTCCTCCTCTACTCCATTTTATCCTCATTACAACTCTGTGAGTTGAGTTAGGCCGGGAGTGTGTGACTAGCCCAAGTCACCCAGCAAGCTTCCATGGCAGAGTCGGGGATTGGAACCTGGGTCTCCCAGAGTCCAGTCTGACATTCTGACCACTACATCACACTGGCTCTCGTGCCTGAATGCTTCTCCATACAAAAGTTGGAATACTCGTGTTCCTGTGGTTTCATAATCTCCCAGTGTGAATATGGCACCGATTTATCAACTGATTGGTAAGAAGAGCCAGTTGCTGGAATTTGCTGGGGGTGGCAATGGCCACACAACAGCACTTTCACACGCTCAGTTTTCAAGCATGCATGTTGTCTCTTACACAGGGGTCATTTCGTAGAAAAAGAAGTGCAGGAGCTCATTAGCATAACTCATTAGCATAACTTATTTGCATATGCTCCACCACCTGACATCACCGGGATTATGTCAGAAGGCAAGAAAGAAAGAAGAGAGAGAGAAAATCCCAAAATCTCCAAGTATTTCCCAACCTGGAGCTGGTAAAACTAACTATGTGTATAGGCCAGCATGGTATTGCTTACAGCTTCCGCTGTTTTGCAAAGTAGCTGACCATAGCAGTTACAGTTACCCATAAAACCAGGAATGGATTTAGAAGAATAAGGGAATGGGTTTTAATATGGTCTGTGCAAGTAGAATGAGGCAGTGTCCTTCATCTGAGTAGAACAGCTTATATATGGACTGGGAGGTCAAAACACCCCTGAAATGATCCCACCCACTCAACTCCAACCATGATCCCATCTTCTTTGGTTGGAAGAAGGGGGCAGGACAGCAACTCTCCAGCCACTAGGTCATACCATCCAGTTAGCCTTCTCCCTCAAAGGAGTTCTGCTAGACTGCTGCAGACAAGGTTGTCCCGCCATGCTGAACCCACAATTGCAGCGGCTCCACCCCCCTGCCCCCAAAGCAGCCTCCTGTTCCCTCCCTTGCATCAGTTGCTTGCGGACTGCATAACAGTCCTGCATGAGCCAGTTCCGGCCCCTGGGCCTTATGTTTGACACCCCTGTTCTAAAGGTATTAAATGAATATTGAACAACATAAGGGAAATAACAGGTCCTAGTGTTCGTGTTTCCCCTTACTACTCTCTGTATCCCAATTAACCTATGAAAGTCGCAAGATGAATTGACGGCCACTTGTTTAGAAGGATTTAAGAGTGAGTTAGACAAATTCATGGAGGACAGTTCCATAATTTATGTATTGTTCTGTATCATTTCTGTATATCACAGTGGGTTACCTTCTTCCTTAATATTTGTCCATTGATGAATCTCCAGTTGAAGCAAATGCTACAGTCTTCAGAAACTGATGTTGCCTGATGAAATTGGCATGTGGATGGTATATTGGAGAGGGCATTCTTGGCTTTCATGGGAGAGTGCAATAAGAACACAGAGAAGATGGTAGCTATAGTTGCGCTCAAGCTATTAAAATTCATATGGATTTGAGGAGTTGACCCATTATAGTCATCTTCTGTGGAGCTGGTGATTACACAAACTGTCTGCCAGGAAGCACAAAGCCCCACTTTTTTGTCTCCTGCCGTAATTTTGTTGCTCTTTTTGTGTCTGTTTTGGAGGAGGAGGGAAGGGTCTTGCGTTCCAGTAGTGGCTGCATTCAGCAAAAGCTTTTCAGATAATGGTTTTGAAAAGCACTTTATTCTCTCCAAGCATAATAAAAGACTAAAAAAAATTGAATCGTCTCAATGAAAGGTGTTTAGAAGCAGGAAAACATAAATCGGAGGAAACGCACTCCTATCATTCAAAATGAGCAGGAACAGAAATACAAGCCATGCATGATGATGCCCAGATTAAATAAGATAGTCAATATATCTTCATACGACCACATTTTCTAAAATGCATCTAAGAGCAGTTGCCAATACAGTAATCATTATCTTCATGAATGCTTCATAAACCAGTACACTAATCAGGCTATGCTTTAACACCATCCTTGAGTTTTGGCTAGCGATAAGGTGCTTTTCTCCATTCCATTTTTCTTCTTTTGTTCCATGAATGGACCGTGTTCCACTCCTCCTGAATTTTGGTTTAACTGGATTATTTTAAAAATTGCTGGTGTTTCTGGAACTGTTAAAATGATGTGCACAAATAAATTGGAACATACAGACATGATGTTCCTTCAATTCATGCATGTTGTTTATCTTCTACATTTTGAATGCATAAATGTGCATTGATAAAACACTGCAAAAATGCAGTCTTACGGGTGATCATACGGGTGACGGCATCGATTTTAGCCTTTTACTGATCTTCACATATTTTCCTATGCATTGGTGAAGCACCACACAAAAAGAAATTTGATGCAGTTTTATTCATGTGACTCATTTACAAACCAACTTTTGTAGCTGTGCACAATCGCACAGTGCTGAAAAATCCTGTGCAAAAGGATCTTGTTATAATCTTACAAACCATATCAAAATTATGTTTGTAGAGTTTTAGCAAGAGCAGCACGTGCTAAGGAAATAGACATGAAGGAATGGGGGAAAGCATCATGAACAGTGCTTTGTACAAATTTTAGAGAAACTGGCTTCTAAATACATTGATTCCACTGCCAAAAGCAAAATCCAGAAAAGGTATCCCAACCAATATTACTACCCTGGAAGGGTTGAGCTATCAGTTCTTCACAAGGTTAGGTTGTCTTTAGTAGACCACATAAGGAGTTTGGGGTTCTCCCTCCTTCATCCTTGCAATTGGATAACTAGGATAATGTTTCCATCCATCTATCTGTCCTGTTGTTATCTCTCTTCCCTTCTAGGCTTGGATGATTTGACTACAGTAACCCATGCTTTTGTAAACTCTAGCTTGGATTATTGTAACATGCTTTCTGTGGAATTGACTTTGGAGACATCTTGGAAGCTTCCATCAGTGCTAAATGCAGCCACTTATCTACATGTGCCAGTATATATCACACCTGTTCCACAACAGCTGCACCAGTTGCCTGTGTACCTTTTGGCTCAGTTTGGTATGTTGATCCACTCTTTTAAAGCTCTCTCTGGAAGGTACCCTCTCCATGCATATAAGCCCAAGTGTCATTTGCACTTTTTTTTCTTTAGTCCTCCATCTGGATGGTGCCCATCTCTCAAGTTTGGCCTTGAGGCTTTTCTATCATGTTTCCAGCACAATGGAATCACTTGCTGGCGTGGTTTAGAACAGCTCATAAGGCAGTTCTCTTCCACAGAGCTTCTGAATGGTGATTTGATTGGGCCGTTTATCAGTGATGTTCTCCCTGTCTGATCAGTCTTGTTTATTGGGTAAGTTGATCAATGTACTTGGCTAGTTTATGGTAATAGGCTATTCTGATGGTTTTGCGACCGCTGATCTTTAATGAGGATGTTTTGTGGTTTTATTGTACTTGTTTCCAGGGTTTGTAGATTATTGGTTGCCTTGAGCTTTTTGGTAAGGTTGGCTATATATATATATATATATATATATATATATATATATATATATATATATATATATATAAAATTAAAAGTAAAGGAATTAAACCAGGCAACTTGACACTCCGTATTCAGGATAAATGGGAACTTCTTTCATGTGGATCTTGATGCTCTTATTGAGAGCTCCTGCGGTGTAGGAGTTAGAAGGTTGGACTAAGCCTTGGGAGACCCAGATTCAGAGTCCCACTTGCTATGAAATTCATTGAGCCCATTCTCTCTTAGCCTTACGTACCTTGCAGGGTGTTGCGAGGATAAATGATGGAAGAGAATCCTTCCTTGGGCTCCTGGGGCTAGGAATATAATTGTACAATGTTGTGTTTTAACAGGGTGCAGGAGCATGTATGTGCACCATACCAAAATAGCCTTGATATAGATATGATTGAATTAATGCTGTTTGGGCAGTGTTTTGTTAATGTGTGTGTGGGCATTGGGAATGTAGAGGGGAAGTGCATGCAAATGAAAAGAAGGAACTCAAAACTGTGCAGTACACACAGGCTTGGTGTATACTGCTCGTGCCTGGGAACGGGAGGAGATCAGCGTTACTTAGGTGGATGTGTCCATTCTTCCGCTCTGGAGATCTTCAAACCGAAGCCATCTGTTGGATGTGTTCTGGCTTTGATGTCTTGCATTGAGCTAGGGCTTGGGCTAGATGGTCTGTAAGGTCCTGGCCCATTCTGTGTATGTACACTGGAAGAACTTGAAGATGTACTTAGAACATTGGCTTGGCACACTAAGGGTGCAGTCATACGCACCTATTAGCCACAAAAGAGGGATGATTCATTGACAGCTCAAGCTGGCGTGATCACACCAGCACATCTGGGAAGTGGTTCCAGAACCATCGGTGAGCTGTGGCAAACCGATTTGATCCACCAGGGAACCAGAGTAAAAAACTACTGGGGAAATTCCAGCCCACAACTGGAGTTTCCCTGTGTGATTGTGCCGGCGCAGAAGTGTGACGTCGGGGATGGTGTGATCACATGCTATCCCGATGCCACGCTGTTGTTCCCCGCCATTTTGTGTGCGCATCATCAAAAGCCCGTAGGGGGGGATAGGTGAGTCATCGATCCCCCTTGTTTACGCACCTCAGAAACCCACCATAAAAAAAAACCCCACTCGCCCGTGGTTGCGTCTGATCACACAGCGGCCGTTTGCCCCGGCAGGTCCACAGACCTGTATGATCATGCAACTGCAGGGCAAATTGCTCTGGGGCAAAAAAGCCTCTATTCCTCCCTAGATTATCTCGCTCATGTGGATGAGGCCTAAGGGTCCCAGGTTCAATCCATGGCGCATCCAGCTAAAGGATCTGGCAGTAGGTTATATGAACAACCTTTCCCTGGGAACCTGGAGAGCTGCTGCCAAAATGAGTAGGCAGTACTGACTTTGATGGATGAAGGGATCTGATTTAGGATAAGGTAGCTTCATGTGTACTCCATATAAGAATCAGAGGGTGGACTTCTTTTCTGCTCCCACATCATCATTAATCAGCATCAATTGTAGCCCCCTTCCTATTCCCCAAGCCCTAGCTCAATACAAGACATCAAAGCCAGAACACGACCAACAAATGGCTTCCCCAGATGTAGTGGTTAAGAGCGTGGATTCTAATCTGGGAGAATCAGGTTTGATTCCCTACTCCTCCATATGCAGCTGCTGGTGTGACCTTCGGTCAGTCACTTGCTCTTTCAGAAATGTTCTCTCAAGGGCAGTTCTCTCAGAGCTCTCTCAGCCCCACCTACCTCACAGGGTGTGTTGTGGGGAGGGGAAGGGAAAGGAGTTTGTAAGCTGCTCCGAGACTCCTTTGGGTAGTGCAGGGTGGGCTATGAATCCGATCTCTTCTTCTCTCTTCTTCACCCCAGTAGCTCATATCAGCTGCAGTATTTGGTTAGTGGGAGGTTTGGCATCGTACAAGTTGTGCAGAATCTATCAGCACGGGGCTGGCTGGACCAATTGCACCATCTTACTGGCCAGAGCAGTAGCCAGAGTTGAAAGAGAACCAAGTCACCAGACTGATGACAACCTCTCAAGGCCACTGTCTCTGGTAACGTCTTCTTCTTGCACTCCATGAGTATGCTGGCTGTCTCTCACAATTCCAAGGCAGACGCTGGGAGGGAGCAAAAGGTCAGAGGGGTTAGCAGGACTAGGGGGAAGCTTTTGCTAACCGGCCAGTGGGGGCTACAAGAGGGCAGGCGCTCCGGAGAGTGCGAGAGAGCAGAACGTGGGTGGGATGCGAGTTGGAAGCTGCCAGCTTAAAAATCACACTCGTAGGTGGATACCCAGATATATATTTTTTCCTGCTCCTGGCCTCTTGCCTGCTCCCCCTCCTTTTGGCTCAGCTGCTCTGGGGCCAAGCGAGTGGGAGGGAGTCAGGGAGAAAAGCAGCTGAACATAATCTGCCTAAATATGTTCTTGATATTAGACGCTTCCACACAGATTTGTTAGAAATAGGATAGGGAAGGAATAATAATAAGCTTATATATTTATCCGACATTCAGAAAGGGCTGCCTGTCAGAATCCATTTGTCAGTTTGCCAGTTACAGTTTAAGGTGCCTTTTTATCATTGTGTTCCCCCTTCTGGCTTTACCTACTTTACCTGGGGAGGGGGGGAGGATTGCTAATTGTGCAGACATTACATTAATTGTGCGTTCGTGCACGAGCCTTAAACCTCAATTAAGATGCATCTCCTAATACCCGCCGCGTTAGTGGGGCCTGGAATCCGAGCGGTGTGCTTCGGGCTGAACGTTGAGAGGCAGGTTTTTAAAGCCGTGAAGCATTTGCTTCCCGGATTTGATGGACGTCCACTGGAGTATTGCTTTGCAACTGTTGTTGTGTTGTGTTCTCCATTTAATTTTGTTCTCAAAATCCCATAAAAGGAAATTGGTATTTTTTAATAATGTCACAGGAATGCATGCTGAATTTTATAAGGCCAAATCTTGATTCTATTCTGTATGTCCAGTTTTCTGAACTCAGTGCAATGGCTTGGACTGACTACAACGTTTCTGTTGGCAGAAGGGATTTCTGCCAGTGGAGCATGATTTCCCCACTTTTGTCTTGCTACAGCCACAAGTGCCCTGACTAAATATTACCCGAGGGACAGGGGACCCCCACCCCAAAAAACCCCCAGCGTGAGGAATCTGCTAGATGAGAACATTGGTGACAAATCACCCCTCCCTGCCATCCCAAGATTCAATCCATTCAGTGGATTATAAAATGATACACAACATGTTGGAGATTTTTTTCAGATCTTTCATGGCCTTCAATTTCCATTAATAGTAGCTGCTTGGAAGAGGGTGATTTAGATTGGCATTGCAATTTTTTTAATTTTATTGAACAATATAACAATATTACAAACTGACAATAGAATAGAGTACAATCAACGGAGTACAGCGAAAGATACAAATATAGATCTAAATATCACGCTCATCTTGACATATATAAATTAGCATTAGAGCTTTCAACACAGCATGAAAAGTAGGGTTGCCAAGTCCTTACCGGACACCGGTGGTGGGGAGTCCTCTGTTCGTCTGGAGTTCCCTGGCACGCGCACGAAGCATGTGTGCTGCAATGATGTCACCAGAAGTGACATCATCATGCTGGGGACGTTGCCAGGGCGACGCTCTGGCAATCACCCCAAAACTCTACGGTACCATAGAGTTTTGGAGCGATTGCTAGAGCATTGCCCTGGCAACATCCCCAGTGTGATGATGTCACTTCCGGTGACATCATCACACTGGGGGCAGTCATCTTGATTGGATGACTTTGGGGGTGGGGTTTGCCCCACCGGCCGAATCTGGGCCGGTGGATTGGGGACCCCTGTAGCAGGGGATCCCCCGCCCCCCGGGCTGACTTGGCAGCCTGAATGAAAAGGGATAGTTACAATTCATTCAATGTGAGCAGAGAAGAGAGATTTGCTTCTTGTCTAATACATAACAACGATCTAAAATGCCTGACCAAAATTTGTGTAACAAGGGGATACCATTTCTCTAGAAGACTGGGTTGATTTGAGGAACCTTTAGACTTATCTAAGTTATTTGTAATCTTGTCCAGAATAAATAGGTCCCACAATTTTATGAACTATTCTTGCAGTGATGGAATTGATGTAGATTTCCATCGTGAAGCAATAAAACATTTAGCAGCAATTAACATTAACATAATAAATTCTTATTTTACCTTGGGAACAATGATCCCACAAATTGAGAAGGAACAGTACAGGGGTCCTGGGAATCCAGTAACCAGTGATCATATGAATTTGGTCTTGAATTTGAGTCCAAAATTTACCAATCAAGTTACAAGATCACCAGCCATGGAAATAAATTTAGATTGGCATTGAAGTGCTGGTGTTTTGTGGAGCCATTTAGAGTGAGGCAGGACAAGAAGTGCAATGGTTCGGATCCAAATTTGAATGCCCATACATTCTATGAATGAATATTTAAAGAAGCCCAAGAAGAACCACTGTCATTGAAGCCAATGCACATTGACATTGAATTTAGTGGGATATAACTTGGCTGCTGTTTTTCCAAGATAGCGCTGAATTCTCTGGAACTTTGCAAGCTGCACGTTCATTTCTTATAACAAGGCCGTATGAAGACAGCTTGAACTATCACTTCATGGCAGATGTTCCACATGGGACAGTTTTCGATGTTTCTTCTCTACCGCAAGGGTTGGTGGAGCACCAGCCGCATCTAGTCCACTGCTGAACATCCTTGAAACATAGACAACACGGTTATCTCTGCCAAGCAGTCAACTCATGGAGTCATTTTTAATCCAGCAGCCTCCCCATCACAGCCAGTAATTCCAACTCAAGAAGAAGTTAGGCTCCCACAGGTTATATGAGGGCACCACTATCAATTTACCACAGTCCAGGCTACTAGAATGTCCCACAAGCACAAGACAAAAACGTTTTGATTAAAACAAAAACATAAGTTGGAAGTTTAATATTCTAAATCATTCTGTTGTTTTTTGTTAATACAAGTGAAACATTGAATGAAATCCCAAGGTAATAATGACTGGCTTTTGAAGACATACACACACAATAATTTCCAAACCTGTTGAATTCTTTATTGTACGATTGTAGGAGACAAGCACATTTGTAGTCCCTTCAGACAAGCATGCACAACTAGAACTTAAACTTGAAATTTTCCAGTGAAACTTATTTCTTACCATTTTTTCTCTGTAGCTGGTCATGGGTTGCTCAAGACCAGTTTGTTCCAGTTTCAAGGTCGCTTATTTTTACAGTCACAGCACATCCCACCTAGCCTATGTGACTCCACCATAGTATGCCTTACATAGTTTCTATATGTCTCCACTCTGGTTCATTTTTACTTCTGCATAATTAAGTTGGACCCACCCTTTAAAATAACCAGGTAGACTGGCCCCACTTAGAGTTCTACCCAAGTCTTCCTTAGATTCATTCCTTATATCATAAAACAGGTCAGACAGGCGAGCAGGATGTGAGCTGCACTATGCAACAGAGAACAAAGTACAGTCCAAATAGTCACAAGTCGGAGATGCATCACTAGAGGGGTTGCCCAGATAGCATAGTCAGGAAGTCCAAGGGTAATTTGCCAAAGTCCAACAGCCAGTCCAGGATCACACAAGTGAGGCAGGTTCAGGAACTGTGGTTCTATCCACCCACCAGCTCCCAGAGCTGGGTTTTGTAGACACTTCCTAACAAGCCCTTGTTGGCAGCCAGCTTCCTGGGAGTAAATCTGCAGCTACTCCAAGCTGTCATCAGCCAGCAGCTGGCAACAGGCCATGAGACATACACTCTGTCTCCTTGCTTGTAGTTCCCTTCTGAGCCTCTGTCTTCGGTGCTCAATAGGTGGAGGTGAGCCTGGTGGGCTACTCTCCAACAGAGGATCAGTTGCTGCATCAGGGCTGAGAGCAGTCTTTTGTTCCTGCCGTTCCTGATTTTGTCCTCCTCTGAGGGTTTATTAATTTGCATGTTCTCATTATTTTGCTTTTGTTTTGGATTTTAATAGGTCCTGTTTATTTTAATAGGCAGTCGTTTTTCACCTTGGGAGTTTGACAAAATCTGAAAGGTGAGATATAAATATTTCAGCTAACAAATAAAACTGAAGAGCAGCCTTGCAAATCTAATGTATATGCACCGGCTGGCATCATTTAGGAAGAGAGGTGTATCTCCAAAGTTAAGTTTGCCTGTGCATAATTTTAAATATTTTGACTTTCTGTAGTTCAAAAGAAAAGTAGGAGACTTTCAGGATTTCTGTTCTCAGGCAGTAGAAACACAGCCAGTAGTGAAAGAAAAGACATGAAAAAATCTGTAGAACAAGATGAGAGACTCTCACTTCTCCTTGGTTAGTCTTGTGTGTATAACGTGTTGTCAGCTCACAGCTGACTTACGGCAACCCCAGCAAGGGGCTTTCCAGGCAAGTGAGAAGCAGAGGTGGTTTGCCATTGCCTTCCTCTGCAAAGTCTTCCTTGGTGGTTTCCTTTCCAAGTATGGACCCTGCTTAGCTTCTGAGAGCTGATAAGATCAAGCTATACCATGTACCGTTGCCAACTTCCAGGTGGGCCCTGGCGATCTCCCACTTTTACAACTGATCTCCATCTGACAGAGATCAGCTCCCCTGGAGAAAATGGCTGCTTTGAAGGGTGGACTCTATGGCATTGTACCATGCTGAGGCCCCAACTCTGCCCTCTCCTGGATCCACCCCCAAAGTCTCCAGGTATTTTCCAACCCAGGACTGGCAACCCTAATACCTTTGTTTGTCTTTATGGCTACATAAATCTCATTTTGTTTTGGAGATGCTGGGGATAATGAAATATTAAGCCACAGGCCAAGTCCTGGCTTTGGGAGTAGCAGTTTGCTTTCCCACAAGGCACAGAACATTTATTTTGCTTCAAGGCAAGTGAGAATTAAGGATCGATCCAATACTGGGGGGGAACCAAGTAGAGAGGTACATATAAAATAATACACAAAAATCAACCCCTTCTTCAATGCTGCAGTCACTTTGCCATTGCACCATATAATTATACTCTAATTTTGAAATAATGTTGAATTAAGTTTATGCAAATAGCTTTAGGCATCTACCCATTGGCTCAACACAGTTGACACTAAACAACACTAAAAATAACTTATGCCCCATCTTGCTGCATTCAAGACAGCTGACTGGAATCAAGCAAGAAATGCAGCATTCAATAAAAGCCAACAATATTGAATATTAAAAAATCAATTCCATTGGTTAAAAACCATATTTATAGCAATGCCAAAAAATTTCAATAAAAGCAACAAATCAGCCCAAAAAGTCTACATAAAACATCTGACCCTCCAGACAGAAATCAGAAGGCAGTTGAAGGTTTTACCCTCTCTGAGGTTAGGGCTGCCAGAGCTCCCCTGGCCATGAGTGGGGACTGAGGGAGTAGGGTTGCCATATCCAGGTTGGGAAACTACTGAAGATTTGGGGATGGAGCTTGGGGAAGACAGAGACCTCAATGAGCCACTGGCAGCAGTGTGGTGAGTGGCGACCACTCCTGCCCCCACTGCTGGACCTTCTGAGGGCACCTGGTGTTTTTGGCCACTGTGTGACACAGAATGTTGGACTGGATGGGCCACTGGCATGATCCAACATTGGCTTCTCTTATGTTCTTATGACCAGAGGCAGAGCTGTTTCAGTTTTCTTTGCAATCCACCCCCCCCCCCATGAGACTCACCTGGTGCCAACACTGCTCTCTTTTAGGTGCCAGCTCAAAATTCGTCTTTTTACCCAGGAGGTTGATCTCTTAACATTTTAATTAAGGGGTTAGTCTCTTAACATCATTTTAATAGTCTTTGCTTGAAAACTGAAACTCTTTTAAGCTGCTCATTCTTTTATGCTTGTTTTTGATGCCCTGACTGAGCTCTTTTAATACAGGGGTTCTAATCATTCACTTTTTAATTGTACTGTGTTTGTATTATGTTTAGTTTTGTAAGCCACCTTGAGAAGTACTCTGGATAGGCAGCTCACAAATTTTCTAAATAAATGTGTTGATAACCACACAGCAGCTGCTGTAAAACCAATTGGGTAGGATCAGAAGGACAAATACATGACACGTAGTGTTGCCAACCTCAAGGTGGTGGCTGGAGATCTCCTGGGATTACAACTGGTCTCCAGGCAACAGAGATCAGTTCACCTGGAGAAAATGGTCACTTTGGAAGGTATGGCACTGAACCCCACTGAAGTCCCTCCCCTCCCCAAATCCCACCTGGATCTGGCATCCCCCAAATCTCCAGGTATTTCCCAAACTGGAGCTGGCAACCCTACTGACAAGTGGTGAGTGGATTTGTTCCACATGGGGATGTTACTGAATTCTGTGACATTGTTTTGAATGTTCATGTTTCCTTTATGGTTTCCCCACACTGGGGATGAAACTCGTTTGCCATTAAAATTAACGCCTGTTTTTACCTCAGTGGTCTGTATATGCTTTACAGTGTGATACTCCTACAAGTATATTCATTCACCCAGCACGAAAAGGACTAGTGTTTGTTTCTCATTCTGAACACAGGTTGTGTATTCAAGCAGTATGGAAGAATGTTGACAGGCACATAATGAATTTCCCTCTGGGAGCGACATTTTCAGGCCACTCCCATCCAAATGCCATCTTGAAGTCCGGTGACCTGAAATTAACCTATGTCAGACATGTATTAGGTTCAGGGTGATTGTTTTTGTGCCATGCTAGAGAGATGGTACAAATACAAATGCTCTCAAATGGTTGAAGTCTACTTTTCATCTGTCTCAATAATTTTCCAGCCTGCCGTAAGTGTGAAACAGGCAGTAAGGGATTGCGGATACTGAAGGTCAGACCAGAATGAGGGTCTTTGTGATGGAATGTAATATCTTGTTGCAAGGGTTTCGATCTCTCGCCTCTTCCTTGTCTCTGTATGATATAATGCTATTGTGGAACCATATTGTGGCTTCAGACAAGGCTTGTCTAGGAGTAAGAGTGAGGAGTTGTGTATGTGAGTACATACAGACACACCTGGATTACATGTTCCCCCCTATTGTGAAATATATTTCCTCTTATGAGCAATTGTATGTAGATTTCACTGTAGCTCTCCTTCATAGCTGAGAGAGGATTTGAACTCACGCCTCCAAGGCTCCTAGCCCAACATTTCTCTGGGTCTACATTGTACCATCCTGCAGGGGGTGATGAAAGTAGGCACTGCCAGCTTTGCGCTAATGAATCCATGGCAGCTGGGGTGCCTATCAGCTATTGGGAGGTATTTCAAGGGCCTCTGGAGCTCTGCTCTGGGCTTGGAGTCAGTTTTTGTTTGGAACATTCGTTGGCAGCTCTCTGTCTCTTCTGGTCTGTATCAAATACCTCGTTAGCCTTCTGTTCTCGGAGGTATAGGCTCTAGTTTTAGAACGGGTTTTCGTTCTAATTTATATTCCCAGCCCTGAGTCACTTTGGTTGACATCTGTTGCATATTTTCAGACTCTGCAATATGCTCTGTGTACTCTTTCTGCCAAAATTGCAAACAGTACTTCAAATATTATCTCATTAGTAGATGTAGGAAAGGCCAGGAAAGTTATTGTTAAAAGCGTTACCATTCCTGGATGTTGTCGAAATGCTACCAAAGAAGGAGAGATGCCCTTTTAACAAACCCAGCTGTGAATTTTGATACTTTACAAACTTGCTTAGTTTGCTTTGAGTGTGTCCCCAGATTCCTTTAATGCAAGGGTCTCCAGTTGGTAGCCTGTGAGCTACTGGTGGCTCACCGTATGCTGCAGAGCAGTTCGTGCGTCTCTTAGAAGACACTGGAAAAGAACATGAAAAGACCAGCTGCAGACATTTTAAAGCTTTTATTTTGCAGTTCTCCCCCCCCCCCCCCCCCCCGGTTTTGCTTAGTGGATACACTGGTGCTCTTCCTAGTCTGGGTTCCTATTTTAGGACAGAACAAAACTTAGTAGTATGCCAAGGACAGGAGAGGTAGCTTGGGGTATTCAGTATTATTCAGAAGTAGCTCTCATAGAAGAAGTAGGTGACCCCTGCTTTAGCATATCTTAACATTCCATACAACAGGCCTGTGTGATTCGTCGGGCTGAATCCAGATCACCATGGCTTGTGTGTTGCTTTGCCTGGTGGTTGTCCATAGGGGCGTGCTGTGCAGTACAAAGAAACACTTCATTTTAATTTTATTTTGGTACTGGTAAACCACCTCTGAATGTCTCTTGGCTTGAGAACCCTGTGGGGTCTCCATAAGTCAGCCGTGTGATATGGCAGCACTTTCTACCGCCATTTCAGAAAGGGCATGGTTACCATTATCCTGACCAGTGTTCCCTCTAAGCTGAGTTAGTGTGAGCTAGCCCACAGGTTTTTGACCTCCAGCTTACACATTTTTGTCTTAGCTCAGGAAGGATGGCTCCAGAGCAAACTAATTTATGCAGTATTTATTTATTTATTTATTTGATTTCTAGGCTGCTCTCCCCACATTTCGCAGGCTCAGAGTGGCTTACAAGACCTGGCGAACCAGGATTCACTTTACATTTTAAAATAGTTAAAACAGTATAAAACATACATAATTAAAACATAGTAACAATTAAAGTGCTCAACATTCAGTACAACAGATGGCATCTCTCTGATGAAACCAAGTGCCATATCCCCAGCGGCAGAGGATAATGTCAGTGGTCGACATTGGTGGATGTAATATGGGGGGGGGGAGGGAAAGGAGAAGGTGGCGACCCCTATTCATACGACTGGCGGAAGAGCTCCGTCTTGCAGGCCCTGCGGAACTGCATCCGGTCCTGCAGGGCCCTGATCTCCTTCGGGAGCTCATTCCACCAAGTCGGGGCCGCCACTGAAAAGGCCCTCCCCCTCATGGTAGCGAGCCTGGCTTCTCTGGGGCCAGGTGTAACCAAACGATGTTGGGCCCCAGACCGTAGTGCTATTCGGGGTACATATGGGGAAAGGCGATCCCTCAGGTAGATTGGACCCAGGCCATTTACGGCTTTAAAGGTAAGCACCAGCACCTTGAAGTGAATTCGGTACGCTATTGGCAGCCAGTGCAGTGCCACCAGTGCAGGACAGATGTGCTCCCATCTTGGGAGACACATCAAAAGCCTCACTGCGGCATTCTGCACCAGCTGCAGCCTCCGGATTCACGACAAGGGCAGCCCCATGTAGAGAGCGTTACAATAGTCTAGCCTCAAGGTGACCGTTGCATGGATCACTGTGGCCAGGTCAGCGCGGTCCAGGAAGGGAACCAACTGCCGCACCAGCCTCAGATGATAAAAGACTGACTTGGCAGTGGCTGCTACCTGGGCCTCCATAGTTAAGGAGGGATCCAGGAGCACTCCCAAACTCCTCACCAATGGCGCAGGCACCAACTGCACCCCGTCGAATGCTGGGAGCAGGAGCCCCGACCATGGGCCGCCCCTACCCAGGCCCAGGACCTCCATTTTCGCCGGGTTCAGCTTCAGCCTATTCAGCCTGAGCCATCCAGCCACAGCGTACAATGCCTGGTCAAGATTGTCCAGTCCAGAGCCAGACTGGCTGCCCAACATCAAATAAAGCTGGGTGTCATCAGCGTACTGATGACACCCCAGCCCCTCCTTCCAGACCATCTGGGCAAGGGGGCACATATAGATGTTAAAAAGCATTGGGGACAGAACTGCCCCCTGAGGCTCTCCACATTCGAGTGGGTACCTCCGGGACTGCTGATTCCCTAGCGCCACCCTCTGTCCCTGACCCTGGAGAGAAGAAGCAAGCAACTGTAAAGCAAGCCCCTGTATCCCCGCATTGGCAAGGCGACGGGTCAGCAGCCAATGATCGACCATGTCGAACGCAGCCGACAGGTCAAGCAGCAGCAAAACCACCAGTAGCCAAATTGCTCGCTCACAACTTTAATGACAGTACCTCACCAAGCGGAATTTTTGCTCACAAGACTCCACAGCTTAGAGGGAGCACTGATCCTGACATCTGTGGAACACTGATTCTGTTCTGGAACTCCTTTGGGGATTATTAGGGGGGGGGGCGTTGTTGTGAATATCAGTTATTGACAGACTTGTCTGGAGGCAGGGTCTACCACCATGATTTTCAGTGGCTGTAGACATGGTATCCCAACTCCAAAGGCCAGGTCTACCCCCATTCTTTTAAATGGAAGTCTAAATACACCCCCCCAAAACATTTTGGAATATATGTTTCAGGAATCCTGAAATTTTGGGAGTGCTTTTTGCCATTTTGGATATGAAACAGCAAAGTTTGAGTATCTTTTCAGCTCAGAACTATCTGAATGCATAACCCTAGTCGTGCAAACATCAAAACTACTAGGTTGATGAAGCCTTAGAATAATAGAATCATAGAGTTGGAAGGGATCTCCAAAGTAATCTAGTCCAACCCACTCAAAGCAGGAAATTCACAAATACCTCCCCACAACCCCCAGTGACCCCTGTTCCATGCCCCAAAGATGACAAAAAAACCCTTCCAGGATCCCCGGGTAAACTGGCCTGGAGAAAAATTGCTTCCTGAACCCAAAGTGGTGATCAGCATTTCCCTGAGTAAGAAAGGGCCACAAGAACTAAGCATTGATACAACCCTTCCTGACTTCCCTTTCATTATCTGCCAAAGTTCACAGAATCAGCATTGCTGTCAGATAGCCATCTAGCCTCTGTTTAAACATCTCCAAAGAAGGAGAGCCCACCACCTCCTGAGGAAGCCTGTTCCACTGAGGAACTGCTCTGTCAGGAAGTTCTTCCTAATGTTTAGCTGAAAAGTCTTTTGATTTAATTTCAACCCATTGGTTCTGGTCCAACCTTCTGGTGCAACAGAAAACAATTCCATACCATCCTCTATATGACAGCCCTTCAAGTCCTTGAAGATGGTTATCATATCACCTCTCAGTCGTTTCCTCTCCAGGCTAAACATACCCAGCTCCTTCAGCCTTTCCTCACAGGACTTGGTTTCCAGACCCCTCATCATCTTCATTGCCCCCCTCTGAACATGTTCCAGCTTGTCTATATCCTTCTTATATTGTGGTGCCCCAAACTGAACACAATACTCTAGGTGAGGTCTAACCAGAGCAGTAACCTGAGACTGGTGAGCAGTATTCAGTTTAGTGGGGTTGCACCTTATACAGGCTTGATATACACACATTATATAGACCTGAAAAATATTATTTTCAGTTTTTTTGCATAAATAATAACCAGATGAGAGGGTTCATTAAAAGCTGTGCATGAGAGGGTTCATTAAAAGCTGTGCACCCACAAACGGATTTTTTTTCCACTCATTGGATTGTGACGTTTATTTATTTATGAAAACCTTTAAAGCCCATTTTCCATCTAATCCCAGGTCAAAAATGTACAGCCAGAATTGAAAACAATCCATATCAGCCTATTTATGATAAGACTAAAAATAGAGTCTTAAGGAATCCTTAAAATCACAAAAGGTAGTACAGAGAACAGAGTGTTGGACTTTGACTAGGGAGGTCTGTGTTCAATTCTCATCCCATCTTTCATGCTTCCTGAGAAGCTCTGAACAAACCACCATCTCTCAGGCCAACTTTGCTCATAGGGCTGTTGAGAGGAAAAAGCAGGAGAGATTGTGTAACCAAAGAGTGGGACAATATGTAATAATTCAAAAGATGTGAAATGTAGCAATATATAGCAATATGATCCAACAACTAAGACTCTGAAAGAAAGAAATACTGGAAATCTATATACTAATAGCCAAGTGTCTCCTGTGCAGGCAGATATCTAAATCCGCACATTGGGGGCACTTGGGGGGCAAAGAGATTTTCCTGCATACTTTGGGGACTCCCCAGGTGTGCAAAAAAATCCAAAAACATAAAAAAACCTATACGGGGGATATTTAAATCCCCCCAAAAGTAAAAGAGCATTCCCTGTGCATGCACAGAGAGCGCTCTGGGAACTCTGCAGTGGGCCCAGCATTTGGGAGGCATTCAAGCCTTGCTGCCGGAGCCTGGGAGGGGGGGGAGATTGGTGGCGGGCCTGGCAGCTGGGAGGCGTTCAGGCCTCGCTGCAGGAGCCCGGGGGAGGGGGGAAGATCGCCAGTGGGCCCAGCAGCTGGGAGGCATCTAGGCCTTGCTACTGGTGCCTGGGGGGAAGCTTACCGGTTGTCGCTTCCTCTTCGGCCATGAGGTCCCCCCTGCATGTGAGTATCATGGGTCCCTCTGCTTGTACGGTATAATGTAGGGGCTCTGCCTATCTTGCTTGTTTTTAAATTTGACTAGAGGACAAAGGACTGTATCCTCGTAAAAATTCTATATTTCTCTTTGATGAATATCAATCATTACTACTGGCCAGCATAGAACCAAAATCTATAAGACATTTTTATTAGTCACCTTAATGTGGTTTCCAATTATTTTTTTTGAGAAAGGAGAGAAGAACAGATTTCAAAATGCCACTGGAGAAGCTCCCATTTTCCTTATACAGATACTAATTAAGCTCTTGACTAATTTACTTGCCACTTTCCCAGCAAAATAACGAGGCAGTCGGCTTGGCGTGTGGATCTGCTGGGATGGTTCTTCTGACGGCATGCTTCCCCACCACACACACTTGTTTTTGCCTGTTGCTGAGGAAAAAATGCATAAACTAAGTCACGCTGATTTTGATCATGGAAGTGAGACAAGCACATGTTTAGCTCTCCCACTGAAATCTGTGTAGAGCTACCAACCTCAAGGTGGGGCCAGGAGTTCTCCTGGAATCACAGCTGAACTCCAAACTACAGAAATCAGTTTCCCTGGATGAAATGGCCACTTCAAAGGGGTGGATAGTGAGACTCAGAAGTCCTAGAGTGCCATCACATCCTTGCTTAATTCCCTCTCCAAACTCTGCCCTCCCCACACACTGCCCTCAAATCTCCCAGAACTTCCCAAAGCTGGATTTGGTGGCCCTAAATATATAGAACTCAGAAAGGGTTTTCCTTGGCCCTTAGTGTATATCCCTACGCCTCAAGTTAATTTTCACTGGATTGCTTCTGCATTCCTCTACAACACTTTTCCCCCTTCTGTTTAAGTTGAAACATGAGCATAGGGAGTTGCATCTTTATTCTTTAATATTAAACTTTATACAATGCATTGTGGTCCTGGTGTGCTAGTAATGAGTGCATCATTTGTGCTTCCCCCTTATAATTAAGTCTCTCCTTGTTAATTCTTGTTACTAAGTTTCATTGCCAGTATGTCTCTCAGGGCTGGTTCCAAGGTATCTGGCAATCATGGGAGCAGGCAGGGCTCATCATGCTCCCAGATGGTAGAAGGGCAAGTCCAGAAGATAATGATAGGTGTAAATCATCCACACTCCGTGGGTGCTCGATGGGAGAAAACCAAGTTCCAGGGCACTGCCTGCTTCTCAGACCTGGCGACATGCCACCTCCCATGTGGCAGCTGGCTGGGCAAAAAAAAATGAAGCCCAGTTTTGCTGCTAGTACCTCATGAGATTGGGAGAAGAAGAACAATGTCTTTTCGCGTCACAACTGACTCATGACAACCCCATGAAGGTCTCTAGGCAAGAGACAAGCAGACATTGTTAGCCATTGCTTTCCTCTGCGTAGCAACCCTTCCCTGGTGGTCTCCCATCCTAGTACTAGCCATGGCCAATCCTGCTTAACTTCCAGGCTCTCGTAAGCTTAGGCTAAGGCAGGCAATTCAGGCCCATTCTTTGGAGGAAGAGCCGGACAAAATGCAGTTCATAGCAACCAAATAGTTGGTTCTGTAGATTTATGTCCTTTTCAGTGACATTTTTACTCCCCCCCTACCCTCCTCAGAGACTCAGTTCGAACTGTGAGAGATGGAAACGTTTAATTACTAGTGGCTTTTGTCAGCGGAAAATGTTTAACATTAGAGATAATTTCAAATTTCCCATCTGTACTTGCTGTGTATTTCTTAATGTCAATTCCAATTCTTCCATGGGTCAATCAAATATATGATTTTAGAGGGTGTTTCCTGTTTCTTTGAATCAGTTCCCCCCCCCCTAAAAGCTCGTGTTCTCAGTTTTATGCACCAAAAAGTAAGCGCATAAATGACATCTATGATCTATATAAATAATGGTGTATAAAAATAACATGCATGTTCGATGTGAAAAAGATGTTAGCCCAGCAGCAAAAGTGCTGACTCTTGTCTGTCTGTCTATCATCTATCCATCATCTATCTATCCATCCATCATCTATCCATCCATCTATCATCCATCATCCATCCATCATTTGTCTGTCTGTCTGTCTATCTATTTTTGTTTCTCATCTCCATAGACTTTGTATAGCCACTTTCCAGCTCTAGGTGTGTGCAGACAGTGGTGTGTGATGATGACTAGTGGCCCCCAATGAGGAGACATCTTTGTCAAAAGACTCATTAAGTCCTTTGATCAGTGTGTCTGGACATACTGTGGCCCAGATGAGCATCCTCATGTGGACATGGTTGTATGTGGAAGTACACATCTGCACCAGCTGTTCATGAAAAAAACTTGAACCAAATGTGGCTTAGGGACATGTGTAGCAATAAGCTTTAAATAAGGAATGTAAGAGGTGACCTGCTGGATAGGACCATTGGTTTATATCCTGTTTCATCCAGTGGCCAGCCAGTTGCCCTGGAAGACCAACAAACAGACAACAAAGGCCAGGGCCTCCGCCGATATTGGGGCAGATCTAAGACCACCTTTCTATTTTGCATGGACTTCTATCCTCAGAGCATGACTCTTCTGGCTCCCTGATCTCAAAATCCTGGCTCTTTGGTTTGTCTCCCAGTGTTGTCTCCCAGTACTGGGATTCAGAAGCTTGCAGCAACATCTGGATTTTTAAAAAAATGTGTTCTGATTTTGTAATCAGGAAAAGTTTGCATAGGCTAAATGGAATAGCTAGCCGAGTGAAACAAGACACATTATGACTAGCTACGGAGCCCTTTATTCCCATCCCATAAGTGAAAATGGCAGAACTGCTTGGATTCTAAATTCTTTCTCAGCTGTTATTCTGTGGACTCCAGGCTTGACATTTAGCTTTGCTTTGAACTGTAGCCTGATGAAGTCCTTTAGGCTTGGCCGCATAATGTGGCATGCCATCAAAGTGCATTGACTTACTGCGATCTGGTGTGAGGCCAGGATATCGACTTGGACGACACACTTCTTTGTCATCCCTCTCTGGAGATTCACACAGGAATGCCGTCTTCAAACTGTATTAATTAGCAGCAGGGTGTTTTTCAGCTAAATGGGCATGACAGGAGAACAGAATGCAGTTGTTTGGGCCTTCGCATGACAGTCTGAAGAATGGAGGGCGCTCTTTAATTATGCTCCTCCGCGTCTTTCCTCTCCTCTCTTTCTGACACTATTAGCCCCCTAATGATAGCTCATTTGCTTGGATCAACTTGAGTTATCAACCCAAGTCATGTGTTCTTTACCAAAAAAAAGTATTGCTTGGGAAATCTACACTGAATGGGAATCCTCAAGCCACCAGATTGTTCCGTCAGTCACTGTGCAGTTCTAAAACTGTATTTGTAAGAACCGAGAACTCATCATGTTTGCTATTCAGGTTACTCCAACTGGATCCTTCAAAGAGGATGGCAAAGACACACTCAAAGGCTGAACAGCCTGCTTTCTGTGCCGCAGATTTCAAATGCTTATCTAAACTAAGATGAACGGTTCGTAGAGACAGTGTCGTAAATTTTTAGGCATTTATTAAGACAATGGTCATTATAAATTTTGCATTTGCTTAGCTCTGTCCACTCCAAAACACTGGTGTATAAATCAAGGGTACTCTCAGATGTACCCACAATAAGATGAAGGGCACTAAATAGTCTCAAATAAATAAAGTATAATGGCTGGCCAGTTGGTAGTCTTCAATAATTCTTTCCACTCCACACATAATCAACATTATAGACGTTCTCTCCCAGAGACGGTTTAAAGTAAGCTATGGTGGTTCTTGGCAGAAATGTACATAATTTTGCTGTCTCGGGGGGGGGGGGGGGGGGGGATTGACCCTGAAACTGGCACAGTATGATAGGGGAAAAAATAATTAAAGGATAACCAAAAAGAAAAAAAGAACTGGCATTTATTACAAGAAGTATTATTTATTATGAAGTGTTATGAAATGGATTGATTCGGTAAAGAAAGCCACGACCTTCCGTCTGATGATCCAAAAGAAAAGAGTGCTTCTTGGAGGAGCCAATCAGGTATGGGTGGTTTGGTGTTAATCAAGTGGCACGATGGCAGCTCTCTGTAATCTCTCAGTGTGGGGAAGTGGTTAGAGTGTCAGATAAGACTCTGGGAGGCTCTGGTTCAAATCCCCACTGTGCCATGGAAGATTTTTGTTGGGTGAACTGGAGCCAGTCCAGTCACACACTCTCAGCCCAGTCTACTTGCCAGCGTAGCTGTGAGGATAAAACAGAGGAGAGGAGAATGATGTAAGTCACTTTGGGTCCTCATTGAGGAGAAAGATTGGGTATAAATGAACTAAATAAGAACTTTTAATGAGCCGGGATGCATTGAATTTTGGATCTTGCCACTTGGTGGGAGTTCAAGCAAACTCCAACATTTGGCTCTGACACCAGCCATTGCTTGAGATGCTTAGAGTCCAAGCAGGGCCAGCGTGGTGTAGGGGTTAAGAGCAGCGGACTGTAATCCAGAGAACTGAGTTTGATTCCCTGCTCCCTCAAATGAAGCCTGCTGGGTGGGTGATCTTGGGTCAGTCATAGTTCTCTCAGCCCTACCTACCTCACACACTTCCTGTTGTGAGGAGAGGAAGGGAAGGTGATTGTAAGCTGCTTTGAGACTCCTTAGGATACAGAACAGTGAGGTATAAAAACCAGCTCTTCTTGTTCTCTTCTTCAGGTAGTGAAGACCCCAGACAAAATTACTGTCTGGGACCCCCATCACACCAGTCAGTGCAGCCAAACACCAAATGAAAGCAGACCACATAGTATGACTTCCTCTGTGTATAGCCAAGATGTCTAAGGGACCTGGAGATGCGTTCTGCCTACTGTCTCCCTCTCAGTAGCCCTGTGCCTAAGAGATAATGCATATAACAAGTTTAAATTAAAAACAACAACAACAACATAAAGATCCCATGTGAAAGCATATGGAAAACCATCAGAACCATTTCCATTCCTAGAGAAAGCCCTTGAGGGATATCCTTTTCGATCCAATCCCCCTTCAGAAAAAAATGTTGATTGGGTTATGTACTAAACAGGAGATATTCCACTTTTACCCAGGGCTCCATTTTCCAAGACAGATGGTTATTAATGATGTGCTTAATGCTTTTATGTCTGCAGTTATTACATAAAGTAATTCTTTTACCTCATGGTGTGTTAATATAGTTTTCTTTAATAAAGGACACATCAGCAGATCATACGGCTAGCTAATACCCAGAGCGGCAAATGCTGTTTTAATCAAATGAATTCCTTGCTGGGCTAGAACAATAGAGATGGGTGTTGTTTTTTTCTTCCTCTCACAGAGGAATTGAAAACAAAGTTTTAAAAGAAAAGTTGAAATCCTTCCTTTCTTAGCTCAAGAAGATACGGTTTCCCTCAGTAAGTGGTTGGCATGTGATAAACACATGCCCTCTTGGCGCAACAATTATGGGATGGGGCTTGCAAGTGGCAATGAATCTAGGCGGGCTATGTATTTGTAACCCCAAAGTAATTGCAAGTGCATCATTTTTATATATCCAATAAAAAAAGATCGTTCCCTTGTTGTGCCACCTGTGTACGTAGTAAATCTTGGTTGTAGCTGCAGCTGTAGTCACAGTCCAATATTATTTATCCACTTCTCGGAAGCATCTCTCCAAAACTCTGGAGTGGGTTTCTGAATGCAGAGTGGAATCGGCATGTGGTGTTTGGATCCTTTGCGGCATAAATGGAGCGGAGCTGCATTAATGGTCACTTTCCTGCTTTCCCCTTCCTGCTGTAGTCATCTACATGTTCCAAAATGGTTGCCCTCTCTGTCAGTAGACCCTGAAGATATTCATGTGGATGAAAGCATGGAGGGTTCTGTATGAAGAAGGAACTGGCCAGAATGTCCCCACCCTTCTTTGATGAGCGGAAACAGAACTTTGGATCCAAGCTTCTTAGTCTTTCAGATCTAATGTGATGTCAAACAGACAGGTACAGATGTTTGAGTCTACAGATCTGTTGTGCCAGCTGTGACATTTCCCTCTGGTGCCTTCCCCTAATGCCCCACTCATGTCTGCTATTCAACCCAAATTCTATTTTGTCTACCTTAGATTGATTTCTTGCTGGATTTGGAAGACCCAGAATCTAATTCCATTCTCGATTCAGTAATTCACTCCAGACCACTGGCAGCTCAGAATTACTTTATTCTGGAGTTTATGAAAGCCTCTTGAAGTTTAAACCCCCTCCCCAGACTTTCTACTCAGTAACTGCAAGGTAAAGGTGCTAGCTCTGGGTTGGGAAATTCCTGGGGATTTGGTGATAGAACCTGGGGAGGGGCTCGGTGGGGTATCAGGCCTTATTCCTAGTTTTATAATAAGGACAGATACCCCACCCCACCTTACTATATAACTAGGAATAAGGCCTGTTGTGGAAATAAATACAACAGGCTCTAGAAAGAGGCTCTGTGAGAGTGCCAAGGACTTGGGCACTCAGCGTCAATTTGCTGTGGCAATCTCAGCAGGGTATAAGGACACAGAGTCCACCATTTTCTCCAGAGGAACTGATCAGTGCCATCTGGAGAGCAGTTGTAATTCTGAATCATCTCCAGCCCTCACCTGGAGATTGGCAACAGTGGTTCCCCAAAGGGAATGGCTGGTTTGGAGGGCAGAGTCTATGGCATTGTACCTGTCTGAGGCCCTACCCCTCCTCAAGCCTCACCCTTGCCAGGCTCCATCCCTCAAATCTCCAGGAATTTCCCACCTGGAGTTGGCAAGCCTATCTCCTTTCCAGCCAAGCATCAACCTATCCTTATTTTCCCCTCACTGTTCAGCTTTCCATCTCCCACCTGCAGCCTCTACTGTGCCCTGAAGCCCTGACTGCCATGTCACACTGGCTATCATTGGGGGGGGGGGGGATCTCAGCAGGGTATAAGGACACAATGAGTTTTCTTCTGAAGGCCAAAATAAGTGTGGAAAGGGCCTTTTTACTGACAGAAACCAAGCTTGGTTGACCAGCAGCAGGCACTGAGGGGAAAGTAGGGTTCCCAGCTCTGAGTAAGGAAATACCTGGAGATTTGGGGGGTGGATCCTGTGGAGGGCAGAGTTGGGGGGGTGGGGGTGGAAGAACTCAGCAGGAATTTCCCAATCTGGAGCTGGCAAGGACTGGCCCCAATGAGTTCCTCACAAAGGCATAGAAAGGGTTTTGTTTCTTTGTCTTTTTACTGACAGAACCAAGCTTGGTTCCTTACCAACAGCCATTGAGGGAAAAGTTAGAATGCTTTGGCCGCTGGCCTCTATAGCATTCTGTTCAGCTGAGGCCTTTCCTCTCTCCTCCCCAAACTATGGCTTCCTTAAACTGGCTTCCTTACCTGGAGCTTGCAACCCTATAAGATCCTCACAACAGCCACTAAGGGAAAACCTTGTCCCCCACAGGAGCTGAGCAAGAGAAGTGACTTGATTGTAAGACACAGTGCTTCAGATAGAAAACAGTGGCTGAAAGGGGAGTGGGTGGGGAAGAGGAGCAGACCCAGCATTCAGCCAGTGGCATGCAAGTACTTTTGAGTGGCGACTGATGGGCCAATGGCTGAGGGAGAGCATTTTACAGCCAATGAGAGCACATGGAATGTTGCCACCCCACCTCGCTTTTATATAATAGGGACAGATTTCATTTTCATCTGGCAACATTCTATGCTTGCCAAAATCAATTGGCTGCCTGATGTGTCAGTCAAGCTGTCCCTATCCACTGGCTGTGTTGCCTGAGTCTCACTATCAATATTCTAAACAGTTTGCTGTTCCACTCCCCCCAATACCCAGTTGGAACACAGAGGTCATTTGCTTATGCGGCCTGATTGGCTTTTGCCTCGAACATTCTAATCAGTTTGCTTTTGCTATTGGGTTACTGAATGTGGTCCTGAGGTAAAATACATCTCCCAGTCTTTGCTTAAATGGTCAGTGGAGTTGCTAAAATACATATCCCAATCTTCCCTTAAACGATCACTGGAGTTGCCAGTCTTCCTGTGGGGCCTGTAGATCTCCCATAAATTACCATGTTCCGCAGCCACAGCACATCCCTGCTGAGGTCCCTCCACACCCTGCCCTCCACAGGCTTTGCCCCTCAGATCTACAGGTCTGGCCCTCCCCTTAGTATTGCCAGCCTCCAGGCAGCACCTGGAGATCTCCAAGATCAGTTCTCCTGGAGAGAATGGCTGCTTTGGGCAATAGACTATGGGGTTATACCCTGCTGAGTTCTGTCCAGATCCCAAACCCTGCCCTTCCCAGGCTCTACCCCTCAAATCTACAGGTCTGCCCCCCCCCTTAGTATTGCCTGCCTCCAGGCAGTACTTGGAGATCTACAAGATCAGTTCTCCCTGGAGAGAATGGCTGCTTTGGGCAATGGACTCTATGGAATTATACCCTGCTGAGGTCCCTCCCCAGGCTCTACCCCTCAAATCTACAGGTATTTCCCAACCCAGAGTTGGCAACCCTGTAACTGGCTATGGAACCACTTTTCAGACCCTTGGAACCCAGAAGACATCACATAGGAGGAGGTGGTTTTCTGCCATATCTGCCACTGCATAACCCCAAATCAACATAAGTTAGGGGTGGAGGGAACCATACCTGTTACCATAAGGCTGTCCTCCCATACTACTCACTTGGGGCAGCAAACTGATTTGAGACAGCCCTGCCTTATAACTAACCAGAAGGAAATAAACACGGCTTGCCTCTCTCTATTTTCCCCTTCCCTCTGCCGCCCCACCAGCCACAGCCGGGACACTCACCTGGAGCTTCCTTCAAGAGCCTGTTGTATTTATTCCCACACTGGGCCTTACTCCTAGTAATGCCATAAAGTCCACTCTCCAAAGCAGCCATTTTCTGCCGGGGAACTGATCTCTGTAGTCTCGAGATCAACTGTAGTACCAGGAGATCTCCAGACCCCACCTGGTGTCTGGCAACCCTACTGCAAGGAAGAGGTGCTATAAGCTTATGAGGAAAATTAACCCTGTTACAGATTGTAAGATTTAATGCTGTGTGTGGTGCATGCATGCATATGAGCACACATAAACAATGAAACATAAGAGTTTTGGGCTGATACTAGAGTGTCGCCCTAGTGCGTTAATGCTATTTCTGGTTTATGCAAGAAATTACATTGTGACTTTGGGTACCAGTGGACAGGTCAGTCGCTACATCCAAATTTCTACCCCACCAATTGCCAGCCTCGTGCTGGCAGCCCAGTGGAGGAAGATGAGGTTCTCAGCCTCACCCTTCCCAGTGGCTGTCAAGCCTGTTAAACATAAGCTAATTTTACTGCTGTTTTTACTTAGAATCGTAGAATCATAGAGTTGGAAGGAACCTCCAGGGTCATCTAGTCCAACCCTCTGCACAATCCGGAAATACACAAATACCTCCCCCCCCCACACCTCCAGTGATCACTTCCACACCCAGAAGATACTTGGTTTTGGATCCTATAGATTTGTTCCTCTAGCAGTGGTGCCTTGCTCTGGTTCAAGACACCTTCCCTTGATGCAAGAGGCTTTCCCACAAATATCAGGGAGACCATAACCAGGACCAATCCACAGGACTGACTCATGGTGCTGTTGTGTTGGGTATGACTGTTACCATAAGCTGCCCTGAGTGGGGAGTGCTGGGTGGGGAAAAGGTGGAAGAGGACTAGTCTGTCCTTTAAGGAATGACAGTGATGAAGATTCTATTGTAGAAGAATTAGAACGTGCTCAGTGAAATCTTACTGGTTTTGTGAGGCCTCATGGGCTGGGAGGAGGGCACAGAGGAAAACCCACATGGGTGGACTAGAGAGTCAGCAGTGCAGCACAGGGCAGATGCTCCATGCTGCTTGACTGCTGCAGACAAGGTGGTTCCGCCATGCTGAATCCACAATTGGAGTGGATCTACCCACTTCCCCCCCCCCAGCAGTCTCCTGTTCCTTTCCTTGCACTAGTTGCCTGTAGGCCGCATAAGAGCCCTTGATGAGCCGGTTCCGGCCCCTGGGCCTTATGTTTGACACCCCTGTTGTGAGAGGTGATATTAAAGCACTGAGCCTTGGGAAAGGTTTAATGTAGTAGTCTTCATTGAATAATGAGCTACCACTGCTAAAATTTTGAACTACTAGGGTTGCTAACTCTCCTGGAATTACAATTGATCCCCAGACTACAGAGATGAGTTTCCCTGGAGGAAATGGCAACTTCAGAAAGTAGATTCTGTGGGATACCATGGTGATTAAATTTCTGCTGAGCTCCCACTCCTCCCCAGACTCCACCCCAAATCATGAGGAGTTTTCTGAGCCAGAGTTGGCATATGGGATATCTGAACAGTTATTTTAAAGAAGCGCTTTCTTCTCAAGTCACCTTTTCCCCTGCTTGGAAACATTTGACACTTTTGTATTATAGATGGGAGATGAAACAATATGGTGGTGGTGATATTAGTGTTGGGAGAATCCAGTATGCTGTGGACCTTTAGTAGGCTGTTGCTGCTTACTGTGTGTTGACCCCAAAGTCCCAATAAAGAGATTAAAACTATTGAGAGGAACGTTTTATTTAGATGATGCTCTCACCCAGGAGGTGGGCTGGTTTCCTATTTTACTTCCTAGGTACAGAGCTGAAAGAAAGTTTGGTATCAACCATCTTCCCTTGTGTGGCAGCAGTGTGCTTTGTTTTTGTTTTTAAAAAATCCACAAACAATTGAAATTACTCTCAGGGTTTTCCTGTGCTTGTGTTTAATACTATTATCTAGGAATGATGCATTTACAGAAAACTGCCTTGCAGCCATGTACTTATTGCATTACCTTTTAAAATACAAGGTAAACATAGTATAATTATGTCCCTGTTCTGTTAAAATCAATGTCTTCGGGGGGGGGGGGGACCTCGAAGTCAGGGTTTTTTTGGTTGTTGTAATGGTGCTTCCAGGTGGAGAGGATTTTGGAGTGTAAAGCATAATGAGTCAGCATGCCTGAGCCATGTCGTCTATGGAAGGACTATCCTAACCCTTGGGGGGAAGTAGTGGGAGGGCTTTTGGAGTTCTGGACCCACTGGTGACCTGCCAAGGCAGGTTGGCTGGGGAAAGGAAGAAAGGGTATAACACCATAGAGACCATTGCCCATGCCTCCCCATCTCTTTCCCAGCAGGCCTAGCATAGCTGGTTGGCTGGGAAAAGGGATACAGAAGGGAAAGGGGGCATTTAAACTTGCTTTCTTTCCCAGCCAGCCCGCCAAGGCAGGTTGGCTGGCACCTCCCCAGTGAAGGGAAGTTATTTTAACTTTAAATACTTTCCTTTCTCTCTGGGGCTCATGCTGCCTCCACGGCATGGCTCCCCAGAAAAGAGAAGGTGTTTAAACTTTAAATACCTTCCCTTTGCTGGGGAGTTGCATCACAGAGGCAGCACGAGCTGGAAAGGGAAGGGAAGGGAAGGTTTTAAAAGTTTAAATACCTTCCCTTCACCAGGGAGTCACACGGCAGGGGTTGTGAGACTCCACCAATAGCTGAGCCCGAATAAAAGCTGAATAATATCGGCTTTTATTCCAGGGTGGCTACTTTGGTAGCCGAATACAGATCTCTGATTCAGCTTAATAAATACTCGAAAAATACCGATAAGGTATTTATTTGTCTTAGTGTATACCGTGCACACTCCTACTGATGAGTTAAGGATGAAGGGGAGTCTCTAAGAGGTCCTTGTCAGATACTGAGGAGGGGAGAAGGCAGCAGGCAGAACATTTTACTCCCTTTTAGGCTGTTTTTACATCTGACTTTCCCGCTGGAATCATTCTAGTTCCAAAAAAACCTGCCCACACTTCTGTGCGGTGTGAAACCGTGCTGCCACTGAAATGTCCACATCTACTAATTGCCCTCCTGTGGTCAAACTAGTATTCAACCAGCTTGATTCTGCTTTAAACAATTGCTGTTGATTAGGGCACTTAGACCCCCTGGAGTGAAATTTCACACCACTGTGAATTCAGCACAGGAAAAGACAGCAGTCAAACTACTTTAGAGGGGAGGTGTAAAATGACCCATAATCAATTTGTTGCATAGCCCTCCCTTCCAAACTCAGGCAACCACTAGGGTAAGGAATTAGCAGGACAGTAACAATGTGCCAAGAGGTTTCACTGTCTCTCCATCCAATTCTTCCTCTCCCCCCACATGCCACATAGACCACATTGAAGAGAATGGGGAGCTCTCAGCTTCTCTAGTGAGCATACTGGGAGGAGGGATTTGCACCTTCTTGTGTTAGTGGACCGAACTTAGCCAGCCCGGTCCCCCATTCTTGCTCAGTGCACAGATGCTAACACAGGAGAAGTGTGCATGCACATGAAAGTGTATACCCAAAATAAAACCTGGTGCTAAAAGAGCCACAGGACTCAAACTTCATTCTGCAGTCTACAACTGCTGGAGATGTTCCCTGATAGCAGGAAGAATTATTTATCAGTTGCCTCCTCCAATTGCTGGAAATGTTTGGGAGGGATATTAAGGATGATGGGGGTCTGTTTGAAACCCCCCCCCCCCCCCAATATTTTCCTGCAAGGGTAAGAGCTCTCAGCCTTCACATGAATCCCCTACCACTATCCTCCCCCACCACAATTTTGGGCTCCCTGTGTATCTGTTTTGTACAAAATAATACACCAAGTCCAAGCCAGTCTCCTTTGGAGCATACTGCCTCTCTGACCTTTTGGTTTTCTCTGCCAAGCTGCATGTGCATTCTCTCCCCCCGCCTCCAGCTAGGGTTTTCCCCCAACACCCATTTCCACCAGATAAAAAGTAAAAAATGTTAGCATTGTTCCAAGGCTGTCAACTCTCTCCTAATGAGCTGGAAATAAAGGCTGATTTGACATTTTGCTCTTAAAAGTTCCCTTTAGGAAAAAATAAATAAATCCGTACACTTCAACGTGAGAGGCTGCAGAGGTATTTTGTTTCAATCCTGTCTTCACAAGGCTGTGTTTTTTTAAATAATCAATTGTTCAATAGTCACGGTGGGGGAATGAAAATTTCCACTGGGAGAAAGCAGCGTGCGCTTTGAACCTAGCAAGGGAGTGCAGCTGTAGGAAAAGCACGGTCTCGGACTCTCTGTCCTTGCTTTGTCGCCACATTCACAAAGCCCCGCACGGCTTGGTTTCCTTTTAAGCTCCGCTCGCTGCAAAAGCTTTAAGTATCTGTCTGTCCCTGTGAAATGCAACAGGCTAAACAATCCAGCCATTCTTCCAAAAGAAATGTTGTACTTGTATTGAAAACATCTCAGGGAAGCAAATGTCTATTTAGGAAATGCATTTGGAGCTTTTGTGTTTTGCTGATGTGCTAAGATGCTTTTCCGTTTTTAACCTTTTTTTTTAAATGTGCAGATTAGTTTTAAGAATGGCGTTAGGGAACATTTCCAATAGCCACCATTGTGCTGGGGAACTCCTGCATTTCATAGTAGAGTCTGGAGCATGCTCTAGGGCAGTGGTTCCCAACCTTTTTTCCCCCTTCAGTGTGAGGGATCCCCTTTGAACATCCAAATATATTGCGGACCCCCCATCATAGTAACTGTACTATTCTATCTGTTGACTGAGAAAATAAATAATAACAAAACGATCCAAATGACAATGCTTAGTGCATGTATGAATTTGTGGACTGCTTGCAATAACTCCACACCCTCCATGGGGGTCCCTACCCCTCATGTTTGAATCCACTGCTCTAGGGTAGATAGTTCTGAAAGATTTGCACTGGTTACCCAGCTGTTTTCCAGGGACAACTCAGATTCCTAGCTCTTACCTTTAAGGTACCAAATGGCTTGGGGCCGGTTTACCTAACAGACTGTCTCCTCCTGCCAGCTAAGATCTGCCTCTCAAACACTATTCTCTGCACCCTTCTTTCAGAGGTGAGGCAGGTGGTGGTGACTAGAGACAGGATATTTTTGGTGTTGGCACCTCAGCTTTGGAATACTCCTTGCCTTGAGGCTTGCCTGGTGCCTAATATACTTATATTTAGGTTCCAGGCTAAAATGCATCTTTTTACCCTGGCTTTTAATTAGATATTTTATCAACTTTTAAAGGGTCTCCTTCTGTTTTAGGGATTTTTAAAATCCTGTTTATGTTTAGTGGCCCGTGTTTTAATACTGTGGGGGTTTTTTTTTCATTCTAAGCCACCTTGAGCAGGACTCTGAAGAGGCCACACAGAAATAGTCTAAATAAACAGGCATGAAAAGATAGAGGGATGACAAAACCGCATGCACTGAAGTTCATGCAACTGTTTAAGGCTTGAGAGTGCTTCCATGAGAGGGAGAGGAAGTTTACACATTTTTTTTTCAGAGGGGGGCATTGCTTGGGTCACGTGTAAAGGACAAACATGAACACATGAAGCTGCCTTATACTGAGTCAGGCCATTTGTCTATCAGGGTCAGTATTGCCCACTCTGACTGGCAGTGGTCCTTTCCGCATTTGCCTGCCACTCCAGATTTTCTCAGCGTTGGAGTCGAGGCAATTGAAGTCCATGGCAAAACAGCATCCAGATAACCCAGGGGACCAGCAGGCTGAAACTGGGCTGCCCACCGAAGGGCGGTCATGTAATGCAAAAGGGGAGGGGGACCCAGAATAAAAAGGAGGTTGAACTCGATTTTAGTGCAGAATGGAAAACAACAACAACAACCCTGGATTAAAAAGAAGGCTGAATTTGATTTCAGTGCAGAATGGCTTGGAGGCCACCGTGGTGAGCGTGGATCAACAGGAGAGGGCAGAAAGGGCCAGTGGCTCTCCAGGTTCTCAGGCCAGAGGTATTCCACACCCATGACTACCAGATCCTTTTAACTGGACATGCTGGGATTGAACCTGGGGACTTCTGCACGCAAAGCATATTTCCTATCACTTGGCTTCGGCCCCACTACTCATTTCCTGCATAACCAAGTGCACAAGTGCAAGATGAAATGCACATCTCACTGCAGGAAGGTTCGTGTCCCTACTGGACCTGACAGCAAAAGCACGAGCGGTGGATGTCCAAGCCACTCAGGGACCTTCTGCTGGTTTCCTGTTCAGCTCTTGCTGCTAGTCTGTCGAGTGGCTGAACCTGTACTGCTCCCCCATATTACCTAAATCCTTTGCTTCTCTCTCGGCACTTGAAAGCTTCAGAGAATGAAGCCCATTCTTTACGGCTTATTCTTCTGCTGCCGGTTGAGGAGGAGAAAAAGACATTTCGGGTGGGGCAAAGCTTGGTGAACTAATTCTGTCACAGTCAGCAATTAGCTTAATTAACTCTAATTATGGGTTGGAGTGCTCATGCAAGTGGGAGGGAAAGGTAGTAACTTGGGAGAGCTAAATGCGCTTGCAGTTTTAACTCTGTCTAAGGAGTTTGCCACCTGTGTTTGGTGCCTGAGCTCATTTTAGCGATTCTGTCCTCAGGATATTCCAGGAGGTTTTCGGCACTGTCCGTTAACGGTTCAGGTTCTGGGATTCTAAAACCAAACGTGACATTCTGCTGCAGAGTGCAGATTTCTTTTCTTTTCCCCCTTCCTGCCATGCAAACGGTCTGCTTGTGTGAGCAACATAGCAGATGAGTTTCCATTTCAGCCATAGCAATCTCTGATCATGGGAGCTTCAAGAGATATGGAATAATGGGAATATTAAGCTTTTATTTAACACACAGATTATTCCTCCAGTGGGAGATATTATCTCACCAGGTTTGAATCTGTAGTCTCCCATGGAAGCTCACTGGATGACCCTGGGTTAAGCAGTCTCAATCCAGCCTGTCTCACAGGGTCGTTGTGAGGCTAAATTGGAGGAGGGAAGAGTGATGCTGTGAGTAGGGTTGCCAGGTCCTCTTATCTCGATGGTGGAGGGTGGGAGAGAGCATTCTGGGAGTTGGGGGCAGGGCACTGTCACTGGTATGATGATGTCACATGGAAGTGACATCATTCCAGGGATGCCATGTGGCAACACTCTGGTATTTTGGGCCAAACTCAATCGTTACCATAAAGTTTTGCTTAAAATACTAGAGCGTCACTGCATGGCATCCCTGGCATGATGACATCAGTTCCGTGTGACATCATCATGCTGGGACCGTTGTGCTGGGTGTTGGGGCAGGGCTTCCCCCCACTGGCCAGCTGGCCAGCAGGAGGCTTGAGCCCGTGAAATCAGGGAATTCTCCACTCCCACCTGGGGGCTGGGAACCCTAGTTGCAAGCCATTTTTGTACCTCATTTGGGAGAAAAATAAACATTTCTGTGGGGCTGAAAATCTCCCTCTGGATCAAACTAAACATGAGATAAGAGATCCATTATTTAGGATTTCTTGTGGGTTAATTTCGAAGCCATGTAGAAAGCTGCTTGGGCCACAGGTTATAGCTGGGTCATGCCTTGTAAATCAGCTGCACCGGGTACTTAAGTGTTGCAGCTTGCCACTCCTTTTGTGACTGCAGTTTCTGTGAAGGAAATCTTCTGTGTCACTGGAGACAAAAGCATGTATGTCCCGGGATTACAGTTCTGTTTCCTTAAGCTAAATAGCAGCTCTGTGTGCCTGCTTAGAAGATTAGGGGAAGTTTCTGGTGGAGGAGTGCTTAATAGGAGATGCTCTCAAATCTTATAAATTTGGTTTGATTTGAAAAACCACATCTTCATCTGTTTCTCCTTTGTCAAACAGAATCAGTTCCACATCATTTTTGTTTCCTTGTGCTGATTTTTACCTGCAGACTGCATTGTTCATTTAAAGGTTACTTGTGCGTGGGGTGGGGAGTGTCAGCAAGTCGCAGCTGACATAGGGCAAACCCATGGGGTTTTCAAGGCAAAAGACATTCAGAGGTGCTTTTCCCTTTCCTTCCTCTGCATTGCAACCCTGGACTTCCTTGGTGGCCTCCCATCCAAGTACTAACCAGGGCTGACCCTGCTTAGCTTTCAAGATCTGATGAGATCAGGCTAGCCTGGACTATCAAGGTCAGGACAATGTTGTTTGTATAATAGTGTGCTATCAAATCTGTTAGTAGACATCTGCATAACTGTGTATGGGTGAGCATGCTGAGAATTCTCTGTTAGGGATCCCTAACCACACTCTTCCAACTGTAGTTTCCAGTGCACTTTGTAGAGAAGGATTGATAGTTAAAACAGTTCTGAGTCCATGGTGTGTAAATATGATGTTTGTTCACTGGAGAGTAGGAGAATGAATAGAAAATGGAATTACATTATGTGCTTGGACAAGCTGGCCCATATGTGCGTGGCATGGCTAGCAAAGTTAGCACTGTGTGTTAAAGTTGTAGGACTTCCTGGGAGTTATGACTGAATCAACATGTTTATATCCTGTCATCTGGATGTAGGCTTTGATGGCAACTGTGGGATGCCGGGTATACAATCCAAGTCACATTTGAGTTCATTTCACTGCATGTTACATCGATATGGAATACAGATGAAGGTTGCTAATTTTTTATCCCTGCTGTCTGTCAAGCACTGGCATAGGTATGGGTGATTGTCTTGTCATGATCAATAAAGTTGTTGAACGTATTACATGTGTCAATGCTTGCTGTTTTGCCCTCGGGGTTGATGATCTATTAACATTGCTTTGTGTTCTAAGGTTTTTCCTGACCCTTTTAGGTCCCGCTCGGGAGGCAACCCGACTCCCACCTTTGGAATGCAAGCCTTGCTTGCCTGCTTCGCTTTGCACATGCTCATTTGCTTTTCCTTCCCTCTTATCTCTAGCTGGCTATTCCTTAGCTAATGGCCTTGAACAGAAAAGCCTCCTGTTATGTGTTACAAGAATCACAGGTGTTATGTATTTCTTTGCTTAGTTTTCTCTGGGAACATCTTCTCCAAAACACCTTCAGCAGTGTTTTTCCCTGAGAACCTATTTTGCCGCACTTTCCTTGGGAACAGTGGGCTAGTGTATTTGGGTGCCAATAATTCTCACTATTGATTGGTAGATGGTAGACGGGCCATATTTCATATCAAGTATGATTGTAGTTGCATTTCTAAGCTTGGGCATTACTAACAGGAAAAGTGTTTGACCAACATGATCTTTTCCACAAATAAAGGACTTTCTACTTAAGGAGACCTGTTGTGGACTATATCTATTGGCACATTCTCACACTGTCAACCTGAAAATTCACATTCTGCTTTTGCTTTCCTCGTGATATTTTAAAATGCTAATTCTTGTTTATTGTGCTTTTTTTTTTGGTAAAATGAGTGTCTTTTCATTATGATTTGTATAATAATAAATCATCTATCTATCTATCTATCTATCTATCTATCTATCTATCTATCTATCTATCTATCTACACACACAAACATAAGAAAAGCCAATGTTGGATCAGGCCAATGGCCCATCCAATCCAACACTCTGTCACACAGTGGCCAAAAATACCAGGTGCCCTCAGGAGGTCTGCCAGTGGGGCCAGGACACTAGAAGCCTTTCCACTGTTGCCCCCCCCTCTAGCACCAAGAGTACAGAGCATCACTTGCCCCAGACTGAGAGTTCCTATCTATACTTTTTGACTAATAGCCAGTGATGGATCTCTGCTCCATATGTTTATCCAATTCCCTCTTGAAGCCATCCATGCTTATAGCTGCCCCCACCTCCTGTGGCAGTGAATTCCATAGATTAGAGAGAGAGAGAGATGAAACAAGTGGAGACTTGCGGGGGAATCCCATATCTACTCCCTACTCTCTCACTGAGCCCAAGTTGGAGCCCAGGGGCTACCTGACATCCCCAAGCTACCTGGCAGTTTTCCTAATGAGCCAGCAGAGACTCCCTCCTGCCACTGCTATCTGTGGCTCTCCCACAGCAAATCCAGGTGAGCTAGCACAGTCCCCCCCCCCCGCCCCCGATCTCTGTAGTTCACTGAAGAGCTGGAGGGAGGGACTGTGCTGGTTCACCTGGAGCTGCTCCAAGCAAGCCAGCAGAGATTTCCCCCCAGCCACTTTCGTGTTGGGCCCAGTGTGACCCAGGGGTTTTGCTGCTGCCAGCAGCATACTCCACTGGGCTCCCAGTCTGTGCTGCCACCACTAGACCCAGCATGGCTCCCTGGCACAGTTACCAAGAAGCCTGCAGGGCTCAGGTTGTGTTGCTGCTGGTGGCATGCCCCAGACTGCATGGCTGTCACTGGTCTCAGCAGGGCTCTTGGACTGTGCCACCACTGCTGGAACCAGTGCAGCTCCCAGCCACCTCCAGTTGCCAGAGGTAAGTGCATTCTCTATGCTCTTGCAGAGAATGCTGTTTTACTTGGGGGGGGGGGATTTAACCCCCTGTGTTTTTTTAAAAAAAAAATTCAGATTTTTCTGCAAACCTAGGGAGTCCCCCGAGCATGCAGAAAGATCTGCTTAGCCTCTGTGTGGCCCTGATCCACAGATTCAGCTATCTGCAGATGGGGACCATGGGTTCCTAACAGTATATAGATGTGTATGTAAATTTTGTTTATGTGGCATATAAAAACCATATAATGTTGAGAGAGAAATCTACAAAACCAGTAGTCAGAAGCAGAGAACCGTACCTGCTGACCCAAAGATAATTGAATATTTAAAAAAAAAATCCAAGAAGGGATATTTTGTATATTGCACATTGTATGGTTTAAAAAAAAAATTACAGAATTTACACAGGCTTGGATCCTACATAGCACATATAGGAGTATGCAGCATAAATAACAACTTTATTGACTCCCCCTCCCAATGGGGTATGTATGTATGTATGTATGTATGTTCTTTCTTTCTTTCTTTCTTTCTTTCTTTCTTTCTTTCTTTCTTTCTTTCTTTCTTTCTTGGATTTATATCCCACCCTCCCCGCCTTACAGCAGGCTCAGGGCGGCTACCAACAGATTCGGTACAAATTTAAAATCATAAAACATTATATATATAAACTTACACTGCACAGCGATTACAACCATACTGTGCCCCCAATACAAGATGGCACCACTTCATTGTCTATATCTGAGCCGTGTCCCAGATGGTAACCGACCGGTCGGTGCAAGATGGTCCAGAGTGACAAGATTACGATGGAAGGGTCAGGCTAAGAATATCGGGGCAGTCCCTACTTGAAAGCCTGGTGGAACTGCAAGAGGTCCCGCAGGGCCCTGATGTTGTCCGGGAGCTCATTCCACCAGGACGGGGCCACCACCAAAAAAGCCCTGGCCCTTGTAGCTGCCAGCCGGGCCTCCCTTGGCCCTGGGAGAACCAGGCGATTTTGGGATCCCGACCGCAGTGCTTACTGGGGTACATGTGGGGAGAGACGGTCCCTCAGGTAGATGGGTCCCTGGCCATATAGGGCTTTATAGGTCAACACCAGCACCTTGAACCTTATCCGGTATGCTATAGGCAGCCAGTGCAGCGCTTTTAAGGTGGGCTGGATGTGCTCCCACATGGGGAAGCCCATCAACAGCCTCGCCACCGCATTCTGCACTAGCTGCAGCTTCTGGATTTGGCACAAGGGGCAGCTCCATGTAGAGAGCATTACAGTAGTCCAGTCTTGAGGTGACCAAAGCATGGATCACCATAGCCAGGTCTTTGCATTCAAGGAAGGGAACCAACTGCTTGATCAGCTGTAGGTGGTAAAAGGCAGACCTTGCAGTGGCTGCTACCTGGGCCTCCATCGTTAACGAGGGGTCCAGGAGCACTCCAAAACTCCTAACCTCCGATGCTGGCACTAGTAGTGCCCCATCGAAGGTCGGGAGAGGGATCCCTACCCTTGGTCCACTGCGACTCAGGCGTCGGACTTCCGTCTTTGTTGGATTCAATTTCAGTCAGCTCTGCCTAAGCCACCCAACCTCAGCTTTCAACGCCAGGTCTAGATCACCCGGACTAGAGTATGACTGGCCAACAACAGATAGAGCTGGGTATCATCAGCATATTGATGACAACCCAACCCATGCCTCCGGGCAATCTGGGCAAGGGGGCTCATATAGATGTTAAACAACATTGGGGAAAGTACTACTCCCTGTGGCACTCTGCAAACCAGCGGGTGTCTTTGGGAGAGCTGTTCCCCGATCGCCAACCTCTGTCCCCGGTCTTGGAGAAACGAGGAAAGCCACTGTAAGACCAACCCCTGAATCCCAGTGTCAGCGAGGCGATGGGCCAGTAGCTGATGGTCGACCGTGTCAAACGCCACCGACAGGTCTAACAACATCAGCACTGCCGTGCCGCCCCGATCCAGATGCCTCCGGAGGTCATCTGTGAGGGCGACCAGCACTGTCTCTATCCCATGGCCTGGTCGGAAGCCAGACTGGAAGGGATCTAATACGGAGGCGTCATCCAAAAAGCCCTGCAATTGGTCCGCCTTTATAGTCCACCTTTCTCCCTTGAGTCCAAGGGAGAAAGGTGGACTATAAAGGCGGACCAATTGCACAGAGTGAATCAATATAGTTGATATATGGGACATTTGATAAACTGTACTATAGGATTAGGCTTGTAGAAACAATAGTCTTCTTTAATCCCCAAAATTGTTCCCCTGTGGGTCCCTGGATCCCAGGAACACCCAGAGGGTTGGGGGGGGGGCTTCTGTGTGTGTGTGTGTATGTGGGGAATTGGGAAACATTGTCCTCTCTTCCATGATTTATTTATTTATTTATTTATTTAATTCAATTTCTAGGCCGCTCTCCCCGCATAGCAGGCTCAGAGCGGCTTACAAAGTTAGGTGAACATTGTTCACAATAAAACAATTAAAACAGTTAAAACGTATTAAAACATTACAACATTATATAACAAAACCTAGACAGATGTTAAAGTGCTCAGTGCTGTCTGATGGCGTGTCAGGTGGTGTTACTCGTAGCCGACTATTGGTAGCATCAAGGTCCTCAGCGACTTGAAAGTGATGTTAAATAGCGCATTCGGTGGTCACTAAGTGGCAGGGGGGCATGGCAAGGGCGGCGGCCCCTATCCAAATGCCTGGCGGAAGAGCTCCATCTTACAGGCCCTGCGGAACTGCATCAGGTCCCGCAGGGCCCTGATCTCCTCCGGGAGCTCGTTCCACCAGCTACGGGCCGCCACCGAAAAGGCCCTCCCCCTGGTGGCTGTGAGCTTGGCTTCCCTTAGGCCAGGTATGGCCAGGCGATGTTGGGCCCCAGACCAAAGTGCTCTCTGGGGTATATACGGGGAAAGGCGGTCCCTTAGGTAGGTTGGACCCAGGCCATTTAGGGCTTTAAAGGCCAAGACCAGCACCTTGAAGTGAATCCGGTACGCCACTGGCAGCCAGTGCAGTGCCTCCAGCGTTGGTCGTATATGCTCCCATCTTGGGAGACACATCAGCAACCTTGCTGCGGCATTCTGCACCAGCTGAAGCCTCCGGATTTGCGCCAAGGGCAGCCCCATGTAGAGAGCGTTACAATAGTCTAGCCTCGAGGTGACCGTTGCATGGATCACTGTAGCCAGGTCCGAGCGATCCAGGAAGGGAACCAACTGCCGCACCAGCCTCAGATGGTAAAAGGCCGATTTGGCAGTGGCTGCTACCTGGGCCTCCATTGATAGGGAGGGATCCAGGAGCACTCCCAAACTCCTAACCACTGGCAAAGGCACCAACGGTGCCCCGTCGAAGGTCGGGAGTGGGCGCCCCGACCATGGACCACCCCGACCAAGGCACAGGACCTCTGTCTTTGTTGGGTTCAGCTTCAGCCTGCTCAGCCTGAACCAACCAGCCATGGCATGCAATGCCCGGTCTAAATCGTCCAGTCCCGTGCCAGACTGGCCCCCCAACATCAGATAGAGCTGGGTGTCATCCGCGTATTGGTGACAACCCAGCCCTGCCCTCCTGACAATCTGGGCAAGGGGGCGCATATAGATGTTAAAAAGCATCGGGGACAGAACAGCCCCTTGGGGCACACCACATTCCAGTGGGTGTCTCCTGGACTGTTCCTCCCCGAGCACCACCCTTTGTCCCCGACCCTGGAGGAAAGAGACCAGCCAGTGTAAAGCCAGTCCCTGAATCCCCACGTCGGCGAGGCAGCGGGACAGCAGCCGGTGATCGACCGTGTCGAACGCAGCCGACGGGTCGAGCAGCAGCAACACCGCCACACCGCCTCGATCCAGATGTCTCCGGAGGTCGTCTGTCAGGGCAACCAGCACTGTCTCGGTCCCGAACCCCGGGCGGAAGCCTGACTGGAAGGGATCTAACACCGAAGCGTCATCCAGGTATCCCTGCAACCGTATCGCCACCGCCCTCTCTATTAATTTGCCTAAATAAGGCAAATTAGAGACCGGCCGATAGTTCGCCAATTCGGCCGGGTCTAAAGTAGGTTTTTTTAGGAGAGGGCGGACCATCGCCTCCTTGAGTGCCTTCGGGAACTGCCCCCCTAGAAGGGAGCAGGGTCAAGGGGGCACGTGGTTGGACGCACGGTCACAAGTAACCTGTCAACTTCGTCAAGGCTGAGCTGGCCAAAGGCATCCAAGCCCGGCAAACCAGACGTGCAAGGGGCCTCAAGTTCACTCATTGTATCAATTGTGGCAGGGAGGTCGCGGCGGAGCGCCAAGACTTTATCCGCAAAATAGCTCGCAAAAGCCTCACAGCCAATCTCTAATTCCCTATTGTTTGATTTGCCCTGTGGCAATGCTGTCATTGACCGAATTGTTCTAAATAATTGTGCCGGGCGTGAGCTAGCGGATGCAATCTCTGCCCCCAAGTACTCTTTCTTGGTGGCCTTGACTGCCATCTCATAGGCTTTCATAAACGTCCTATAAGATGCTCTTGTAGCTTCGTCGTGAGCACGCCGCCACCGTCTCTCTAGTCGTCTGAGCTCCCTTTTCATAAGCCGTAGCTCCTGGGTATACCAAGGGGCCCGCCTGATACGGGAGCGCAGAGGGCGCCTAGGAGCGATCTCGTCGATGGCTGAGGAAAGTCGGCCATGCCAGTCTTCCACCAGCTCATCCAGCGAGCCGCCAGGGGGTCTTGGATCCCTCAGAGCTGCCAGGAGCCGCCCTGGGTCCATCTTGCTCTGAGGGCGAGCTAAAATACGCTCGCCGCCTAAACAGGGTTGGAGTGGAATGTCCAGGCGGGCCTTCAGTGCATGGTGGTCCGACCATGGTACTGCAAATGCAGCGATCCGGTCCACTGTTACCCCCGCTGCGAAGATCAAATCGAGCGTGTGTCCTGCCTGATGAGTGGGGGTCGTTACAAGTTGGGAGAGTCCTAGCGCCGCCATGGACAACACTAGGTCCGCCACCTGTACAGAGGCCGCGTCATCGGCATGGACGTTGAAATCACCCAGGACTATCAGCCTAGGGTGTTCCAGCACCCAGCCTGTTACGACCTCCATCAGGGCCGGTAGGCTCTCCGCCGGTGCGTTAGGCAGTCGGTACACCAGCCAGATCGCCACACTCTCCCCGGCTCCCAATACCAAGCCAACACACTCTAGGCCCGTGATCTCTACATGTGGAAGTGCTCTGAAGGTGTAAACCTCCCGGATGAGCATCGCCACTCCTCCCCCCCGCCCTCTGGTCCGTGATTGGTGTAGGACCGCAGATCAGAAGTATATAGCAGAAGAGGAAAGAGAGGTTAGGATCCAAGCCATATTGTGTATACACCTATAGCAGATATATATTGCTGCTGCACAAACAACATCGAAAAATGCATACATTTTACATTAAAAATGTGTTGTGAAAAATTAAGAAATAATGGACACAGTTTGCATAAAAAACCATGTAAAAGATGGACCAGATTGAGAGCTGGTGTTGTGCCATAGTTAGAGTGCTAGATTAAGATCTTGGAGATCCAGGGTTGAATCCCCACTCTGTCATGGAAACTTGCTGGGTGTCTTTGCACCAATCACACCCACACTCAGCCTACCACACCAGGTTGTTGTGCAGGTAAAACGGAGAAAAGAACATTTGGGAGAAAAGGGGGGTATAAATGAAACAAATAAGAAAGGTCACCTGGAGATTTTCAAATCAAAAAGATTAGGGTCAAGTAATTTACAAATAGCTCCTCTTGGCAGCCTTCCCCCCTTTTCATTGTTTCCTCCCAGCCGTTCCTTGGTTCTGTAGGTCTGAATGTGCATCTTAGCTATCGGACCTCCTGAAAGGGTAAGAGCTGTGCAGTTTGTTGTAAATGCTCATTTCCTTTTTACATTAACTATAAGAATGGACAGTTCTGAGATTAGAACAGCTCATGTTGGACTGCTCTAGTGTGAAGCAAATGACATTAGAAAGTATCGAGCACATTTCTGGCACTGACCTGGACAGCCCAGGCTAGCCACTTTTGCCAGTTCTTGGAAGCGAAGCAGGGTCAGCCCTGATTAGTACTTGGATGGGAGAGCACCAAAGAATTCCAGTGTCGCTATGCAGAGGCAGGCAATGGCAAACCAGCTTTGATCATCTCTTACCTTGAAAACCCCCATGTGGAGTTGCCGTACACCAGTTGCGACTTGATGGCGCTTTCCACCACCACCGGTACATTTTAGCATTTCTGTATCTGCCCAGCCACATACGTCAAACAAGATTGCCATTTCCTTGTAAAAGAATTTTTTAAAAAAATTGGCTTTGCTACAAAGTTGAACAGAAATTAATTATGTGCTCTGAAATAATTAAAACCCATCCATGTTACTGCTTCTTTGGCCGTTTGATTGAGGCAGTTAAATACATTCCTTCGGGCTCCACTGTCAAAGATTGAGAGCCTCAAATGTGACATGTCGTTCTTTCTAACATTGGTTCCTTGAAAGAGGATGTTTTTTAGAAGGCAGAGTTATGGTTTTGGTGGCGGTAGACCAAATGCAATGAAGCAGGAGGAGTTTAGAGTTCGTTAGGCATTCCCCATTCATATACAGTGGTCTTCTTGTCTCTGTAACAAGGCTATTCATTGTGTTGCTGAGAAGCAGCATGCACGATGACAATTTCTGTTGCTCCCCCCATGACATGCACTTCTAGCTTCCAATTAGCACTAATGAGCGTAATGAGTATACCCTGATGGGAGATTGGGACCCTGGGGGGGGGGATAACTTCTGGGGCTATGGAGTCTCAAAGTGTTTGTTTTATTTATTATTTAACCCATTTTTTTTTAGTTTATCAGTGCATAACATAGTATTTACATGGTAAGGAATTGCAGAATATCCCTTTGGAGGGGAGTGGCTGGCACAACCACTTCTACTTTTCTTTCGAAAAGGATTAGCATGACCAACAAGAAAAGTTCAGTGCATGGGCTACCTTCCATGGAATCGTTGCTGAGCAAATTGGATAAAGGAATCTTGTGTTACTCTCTAAAGACTAATAGAATTCAAAGACTAATAGAATCCATTTGGATAAAGTGGGCTGTAGCAGGGTTGCCAACATCTAGGTGGGGCCTGGAGATTTCCTGGAATTACTGCTGGTCTCTAGATGACATGGATCATCTGGAGAAAATAGCTGCTCTGGAGTGTGGAATCTATGGCATTATACCCTGCTGAGCTTCCTTCCCTTCCCAGAGTCTGCCCCCCAAACCTCCAGGAATTTCCCAAAATGGATTTGGCAACCCTAGCTATAGCCTATGAAAACATACACTTCAATCCAAAGCAGATCCACATGGAGTCCTGCTGATCTCTATGCAGTGGGCCTTATTCCCAGGAAAGTATTAATGGGATTGTAATGTTCATCTTTAAGGTTCCTCAAAACTCCTTTTAAAAAAATGAGAAATGTGGTTGTCCGAAGATCTGGAGGAAAATGTCCAGCCCCTTTAATACGTAGAAATGGACAGACAAAGCTTTTCATTGATACAGAGGTAGATCACATCACTCGGTAAAGAACATCCTATTAAGCCTTTATTAAAGGGATGACATTTTTTTTCCATCCGGGCAATTGATGATCCTATCAAGTTGGGAGGTACATTCAGCCAATGTCAGTTCCAGGAATTTTTTTAAAAGAAAAAAACCCACAACTGAATTCATTTTTCTTGGAAGCTAATATTTCTTTTCTCCCCCTCATGTACCAGTGCTATCAATCACAGATTATTCCATGTTCTTTCAAGCCATATTTCAACTGTTTGATGTCCATTTAGATGCTAGCTCTACTCCAGTGGTAAGAAGTGTATATTGATTATTCATTTCCTGTCCCGTTGTTAACAGCATCCTGCTCGTATCCCAGAAGTATGACCAAAGAGTCTACCTGTCACATCATGAACTACATTAGCAGTTTTTTCCCACCCCCATCCCCAACTTTAAGGCACCCCCGTGAGCATAGACTATCTGGATGTAGCCTGCAGCATTTCCAACAGTGTTGAACTGACCATTGAGCCAAGTGTATGTCCTCTTATTTTATTGGTGCCCTCTTATAACAACCTATACAGATGTGTAAATTTGTTTTCTCTCAAGATTCCTCGAGCAGCCACAGAAAGGGCATAAATTCAACCGGTACAGATTCTTAGTTTGTTTGGGTTTTTTTACTGCTATTAAGTTGCAGCCAATTTATGGTAACCCCATAGAGTTTTCAGGGCAAGTTATGTTCAAAGGTAGCATCCCATTGCCTGCTTCTGCGTATCTATCCTGGACTTTCTTGGTGTTCTCCCATCCAAATAGTAACCTGGACTGACTATGCTTAGCTTCCTAGATCTGATGAGATCGGGCTAGAATGAAAATACAGAGAGGGAAAAACTTTGTGTATGAGATTTTGCCAGCCATGCAGCTGTGAAAAGAACAGAAGCCCTACCAATAACAAAAATGGCAAGTAAACTTTTGAGGGGTGGAGGGAGAACCATATAGAAGCAACAGGCTATAGTCTCAGCACTGGGAAATGCAGTATCCTCGCAACAGGAGAGTTATGGCTGGATTGTGTTTTTATAATTATTGTTTAATTGTTTTAATGTTTTATGGCCAAATGGCCTTGTAAGCCACTCTGAGCCTGCTTCCATGGGGAGGGCGGGGTATAAAATCAATCAATCAATCAATCAATCAATCAATACATCACATATATAAAAACCTGCCCTTTCCTTGCTCTACAGTACAGTTATCTAGCCCCTGTTTTGCAGCTTCCTTTTGGCCAGTGATCTGGCACAGTTGGAGCATGAAGTGGGGTTTGTGTGTGTGTGTGTGGCTCAGTGGTTTCACATACAGAAGGTCCCAGGTTCAATCCCTGGCATCTCCAGTTAAAAACCTCACATAATAGGTGATGTGAAAGACCTCTACAAAAAGACCTCTGCCTGAGACTCTGGAGAGCCACTGCTCAGCAGATTAGACAACTCTGACCTTGATGGGCTGACTGTGAGGTTGGTTTATGTGAAGTGGTGTAGTTCCATTTCTTAGCATTTTAGCTTTCTGGTATATGTTCAGTTTTCAACATCTTTTTCCTTTAGTGCTTCTTGAATGTGACCAGCCTCGAATGTAAAACAAGTAGGATGAATTAGAAGTTGATGGTGATAAATCAGATTACAAAATGGTTCCAACAATAATTGGTGATGGTTGATGCTAGTTCATGATATGTGATGCATGAGTGTAATCCATTTAAGATTGGTCTGAAACAGTGCTCCTGCTGGATTCATTGTAATCTATTGTCAGGGCTGATGGTCTGGAAGCAGGCTGGTAATCAAACCGGAAAGGAGGCAAATAGTCAAGCAGGTAAGAGGGGATTGGCAGTCTGAAGGCAGCTCAGACCAAGGAACCAAACCAGGGTTAAGTGGAATTCTGTGGTGTTGTTTTTAATTGGTTGCTAGCTGAAATACCACCATCCAGCCAGTAGGGGTGCTAAAGTGCAGCAGAGAACAGATCTTTTATGTGCTACCATGATGAGCAGAGAGGAACATTGCTTTCTGCCATATTCTCAACTTTTTGACTCCTGGAAACTTACAGGTAATTTATTTGCAATGGATCGCTTACATTTCTTTAATGCCTGTTGTAAGGCCAGTACTCTGACTTCTGGATAGTTCACTGTTCGGAAAGGTAGTATTCTTTCCCCTTTATTTCAGATCTCATATTGGTTTACCAGTGTACAGTCACACACTAAGGGAAGCAGAGCTTTTAAATACAAATGTTTCAACATCGCTGGGAGCTAACGCATGGTTCTTGCCTACCCATCCTCTAGGTACTGACATGCCCTTTCATCTTCCCCAACCCTGTCCCCTGTTTCTGTTACTTTATGCATGAGAAACTTTTATTTGTGTTTTTCAACTCTGTGTTTGGCTGCCTTAAAACAACAACAACAAAACCCTTAAAAGTTCGATGGTTGTACTGATTTCAGTAGGGGGAGGATGTGTGTGTGTATTGCATGTGGATTGCAAAATGTCGTGGAAATAGTTCTGGGGAAGAAAAAAAAGAAATCCAATGCAGAATTTCGGTGGTTTTTGTTTGTGTTTTAAAGTCTGAAGAATACATGGCATATGGAAGCGGTTTGATGATGGCTTCTGACTTTCCTTCTTCAGCATTTTTTTTAAAAAAAAGAATTATCGACTGTGCTATGTGCTTGAGACAGGCGTGGCCATTTTCTTCCTGTAAAGAATGATTAATCTCCTAACACATGTTAATAGTAACTCTCCTGGGCATGGAACGGTATTAAGTCTTATGAACTGATTGTATGATAATGTCTCGGCTTGCTGAGAGTGTAATCAACTCTGTGAAAACAGCCCTTTTCTAAAATCTGGGTGTTAATCCCATTTTGAAACTTCTTATTCTTTTTTTTTTTAACATGTATGTCAGCAGGTAGTCAAAGGCTTCAAAGGAGTCTTCTCTTCAGGGCTGTTATTTAAATTATGAACTAATGGATGAACCAACCAAAATCCAGCCCACTGGCAAGCATTAGCTAACATGGATGGGCTAGCAAAAGTCAGGGTTGTTGGGTTTTTTTAGTTTTGCAGTCTTCCCATGTGAGCAAACTGATATTAAAAGGCTGATTCTTTTAAAATATCAGAAAAAATCCTTCAGCAAAATGGAGAACTAACTTTTTAAAAAATTATTGGTTTAAATTTTAGAAAATGAGCTACTAGACTAAGCACATTCAAGTGGTTTTTTATTATGATGGTTTTAGGGTTTTTAAACAATATAATGGTTTTTCATATGATGGATATAGGGTTTTTAAAAGCAATGCAGAAGCTAGTTCTTAAAGTCTTCATGTAATGTGTAGGATGTTGATTTGCCTTTTATGCTAGATGCTTGTAAAGAAAAAGAAAACATAACCCTAAGGGTACATTTTGCTGGAAAAAAATCCTTTTTCAAGAACAAAGAGAAATACTCATGCTTCACCCCCCCCCCCCAAGTGTTTTTCTTGAAAACATCCTTGGAAGTTAATATTGACTGTATTTTTCCTCAGTCTTGTATATTCTTGAATTGTCTTTTTCCTCCATTTTCTCCGTTCTCAATCCTAGGTCCCCTAACAAAGAAACAGACAGATGATTTAGGTGATAATGAAGGTGCGGAGGATGAAGGTATTTTTTTCCCGCCAAACTGATTTGCATGACAAGGACCCCTTGAACAATCTTTTTTCTCCCCCTCTTTTTGTTTTTTTTTACTTCTTGTCTTCTTTTGAAGATTTGCTTTTTAATTCCCATTTTTGATGTGTTTTGTCTTCTTGCTTGTTGTTACATATTTTAATTTTTCTTAAAAAAAGAAAAAATGTTAAGTTCTACGATAACAGTGTTTTAAAAAGAGAGAGGGTGTTTTGCTTTTGTTTCCTTGAAACGAACTCTCGATATGTTGCATCCCACTTTCAACTGAATTTTGTCCATAATAACTAACATGCTTTTGAAACAGTCTCTCTGTACACTTTCTTGCATGTTTCCTAACCTCTGTTTCTCTATATTTCACCAAATACAAAGATGATACATTGTTTTTATTTGTCTCCCACTTATATCCATTTTTTAATAATTATGGAAATGTTGTGTTTGATAAGGATGAAATGGAAAAGCTGGTATAAATGTGTATTCCAAGCAACTGTGTTTTTGGTGATTGCAAGAGGTTACCTCATCTTCAGATCCAAAAACGACTTCCTAGACTGCTTAACCCTCACAGAATGGCAATACAGAATAAAATCACTTGCCCCTTTCTGTGTAGCGAATATCTACATGGAGTTGTATATGGTTTATTTGTTTATAATGTATAAAGATGGATACCCAGTCTTTCCCCCACAGACAAAAGGCAGCTGTGAGAAATAATCAGGTATGTAAGAATTGTCCCCTAACCAATATAAACATGACTCACAAAATCCCAGCACAGCACTGTTCACTCTTTACTAGGGTTGTCCGCTCTGGGTAAGAGAATTCATTGAGATTTGGGGATGGACCTCAGCAGGGTATCATACCAGAGTCTCCCCTCCAGTACTGCCATTTTCTCAAGGAGGTCTGATCTGTGTAATCTGGAGAACAGTTGTAATTCCCCAACTGGAAATTGGCAAGCCTACATCTCTAGAACGATATCATCATGTAGAAACAAGAACCATTAATTCAAGGGAAAAAGAACCTTCATGGTCTTCAACCTCAGTGGGCTACTGTTTGAAAAATAAAAGTCTTACAAGCTCACTTAAAAGAAAACGGCACTGGAACTTACTGCAAGGCCTCAGGGAAGCCATTCCAAAGATAAGAACAAAGCCCAGTTTCTGGCAAAGGATGGGCAAGTGAAAAGGGAGACACCAATATTAGGCAAATCTAAGATGGCATCCAGATTCATACCAAGAGAGGTAAGTCCTTCAGATATAAAGGCCCTGGGCCATGAATTACACATATTTTTTTAAAAAATCATTTTTTCCTGAAATATAGATTTCAAAATGATAACGATGAAAGGAATAATTTTATTACATTTTCAGATAGTAACCACCATTACAACTTATAGTAAACAGCAAACAATGAAAACAACATCAATCATGAACAATAATTGGCAATAATATTTAAAAATCTAAAGGCACCATATAATGACAACAGCATAGAATAACGTTGTAGTAATAAAGTCTTCCAAGTTGAGTATAGAACTATACAAAATGTTACAAATGATTGTCTGTTTCATAAAAACGTTGAGGACGTTTGGTAAAACGTTGGGTAAAAAAGATGCTTCCAAAAATGGAAGCCATTTATGCATTATACTAATATGATTCCCAGTCACTATCTGCAATTTTGTCCATTGCATATAATTCCCAGACTTTAGCATACCATGAATTTAATTTATGAATGTTGTTTTTAATGTTGTTAGCCGCCTTGAGTCAGTACATCCGACTAGGCGGCCCCGTCCACACAAGCAAGATAAGCTGGACGGGAAGTGACACAAATTTGTGCCGGCGCAATTTGCACCGCTTTTGCAGGATCACACAGGTCCATGGACCTGTGAGGGCGAACCGCCGCTGTGTGATCACACACAGCCGCAAGCGAGTTGGATTTTCCCCCCCGGCCATTTTCAGTGTGCTTATCTGCTTCTACAAGGGATCGATGACTTGCCTCTCCACCCTCGGGGTCATCCGATGATGCGCATACCGGGATGGGAGGGGAAAACCCCCCCAAAAAACCCGCTCCCCAACGCCACTTATTTGAGCTGGCGTGATCACACCAGGAAAGGTCAGTTCTGGGCCGTTGCAAACCATTTGAGACTGCCTTTTCACTGGTAGCTAAATAAGCCGATTCCCCACTGGCTCAAAGTGGTTTGCGACACTTTGACCCCGGCTGCAGGACGCTTCCCAGATGTGCTTGTGTGATCACGCCACTTTGAGCTGGCGGAGAATCGTCCTTCTTGTGTCACAAATGGGTGCGTATGATCACGCCCGGCGAGATATAAATCTCAACAAACAGACAAACAAATAAATAATGGGAGTGAGCTAGGGTCCTTCCATTTAGTGCAAACCCCTTCAGAGAGAAATTCTATTAATCTTATTAAAATTCTTCTAATTTCATTTGAAATTCTGGCAGATGTTTCACCTGAGCATAAACCACCAAAATGATCTTGAGTTTTACTTTTAAGTGAAAGTGAAGAGGTGCCTGACTCCTCTTAAAAAACAAACAAACCAGGAGCCCTTCCACAAATGTGCAATCTGAGGTTCATGTCATTTCAGCTGAACAAATACACAGGGAAAAGGGGAGAAAATAAATCAAAACCATCCAAAATTATGAATACATATTCTCCTAAACATATGTCCAAAGCTCCGGCTCCTTTTTGATAGATCCACAATTTCTCTACCAAGTACTCTGGCCACTCTCAGCCTTCCCTTCCCCTCTCTTGGGGTGCTATCAGACTCTGATGCAGAAACAGAAGGGGGGGCATTTGTCGATCAAAAACTGTAACGAGCAATTATGCGCTTATGCGAACATGCTTTCTGATTTAAATAAATAAATAAAAAGGAGGTGGAAATGGAAGGGAAGGTTCAGACTTCCCAAACGGCTTGACTTCGCTGGACAGAAGTTCAGACAGCTGGAAATGCAGAGTGGAAGGGCTAACATCTGTAAATACAGGACTTTCTCCTGAACTTGTTTGCTCTGCTTCCAAAGCAAGGCAAAGCAGGGTGCCGATGACTGGAGCATGGAAGCCAGGTGTTGTGGTCTGATCATGCTCTTTAAATCTGCAAAGGTAATGCAACTATATTGAAGTGATCTGCTCATGTGACCACAGCCTAGGTGGGCCAGATCCTAGTCTGACCTCTAACCACACTGTCAAGTTGTTGGATGTGTTTGACCCACAGCCATCCTGTTGCATGTGGTTAGCTTTCTTTGTGCACATAATGACATTTAAATCTGTAAACGTCTGGTCTTTTCTGAACAGTGGTTCTCCTTATCCATTACCAGAAATTAATGGGGAAAAAAATTGCAGAATGCTATACTTAGAGGCTTACGAGCACAGTTTTTATTCAATTAGTCACTGGGAAAGCCTATGCTACTTACAGACAATTTTGAGGAATAGCTTCAAACCCGAGCTATTCACACGGCAGACCTTTGTGGCTTTCCTAATTTGCCACATAATTGCTAGGGCAGGCTCTAATAGCTAAAAATCTGTCGAGTTAATCAGTACCTTTCATTCTTAAAAAAAGAAAAGAAAAAGAGAACACATTCAAACGTATCAGCTCAAATCTAGCTCCATTCGGTAGTGACAGAATGGCAACTATCAGCGAGTGTGCCAGGAGCTTGTATGGAATTAGCTAGATTAAATCTGTTCCATTTTTTGAAGGATAACTAGCTGTACCATTAAACCCATTGCTACCAGTTGGAGTCTCAGGACTGCAGTGCCACAGAGCAGGGTTCTCATATGCCCACTGAGGCAGGAGAGCTCCTGTCTCCAGCGGGCATTGCTTGCCAACACTCCAGTGCCTGTTCGGAGAAAAAAAATGTACTGCTGTTGGCAATGATGTGATGGCACTTCTGGGGAAGAACTGGAAGCAGTTCCTCTCTAGGGATGGTTGGAAACTCTATGGTAAAATCACAGAGTTTCTGGCAATTCCTAGAGAGGTGTGATGTTATTTCCAGGTCTTGCCAGAAATGACATCATGCCATCACTGATGGCCATCTCCTGTGTCCCCACACCTTTCCCCCTAGTCATCTGTTGGTTGCTAGGTCGGGCCTGAGGATCCTATTCTCCTGTGTGTATACTGAGGCCTGGTATACACAAGCAGTAGAATAAGGATGTAGAAAGTTGAGGTGACAGAATGGCATGTACCACTGCATATGTGGGGTGACTTTTTAATGCTTCTCCATGAGAAAAACTCCCTGGAAATACAAAATCGATGGATCAAGGAGAAAGGCCCTAGATAAGTTATAACATGGTTTGTTAGGTTCAAACTAGATGTTACTTTTTAACAAATCAGGACTGGGTTCTCCCAACCCAGCTTTCTTTCCCTGCAGCCAGTCAGCAACTTCAGGGAACAATTTTTTAAACTGCTGCAGAGGCTCAATTTGAATCAGGACCATAGTACATGGGAAGGGGTTTTAGCCTCCCCCCCGATGATGTTTTCCCAATCTGAAATGCTCCAGCAGATGTTATTTACCCCATTTTGGAGCTGAGGCCAGACCCGACTCATTAAAAAAAAAAGTAAAGTCTAGTTGGGCCCTCTAGTTACCGTTTTTAGGGAGTTTTTGATGTAATTTTTTTTGGGGGGGGAAATCACTCCTCACCTGCAGTCTGAATAGTACAGTCCATCTTGCAAACTCAGTATTCTAATGCTTCATTACTACTTCTTTCTGGTGTATGCTGAGTTTGGATGGGACTTGATCCATTCTGCACACCAAATTAACTTATCATCACAAACATGCACAAGTAACTATCTGTATATATTAATGTGCTGGGCTTGGAAGCTGCCATTTGTAGGTTTAAAAGTGCATCTAACTTTCCCTTGGATAGGATGGAGGAAATTCAGACCCCCTCACTCATTAGCTTACCTTTCAGTGCAACCCAGCAGTAGGTTCAGACTGGAATAACTCGGTATCAGACTATTGTCTCTGTTCCCTGTCTTATCTGCCCTGCTTTTTCCTTTAACTGTGGTTTCTCAGTTTGTTGTATACTCTCCAGCTCTCCTTTAGTCAGCCAGCCAGCCAGCCAGCCAGCCAGCCAGCCAGCCCTCCCTCCCTTCCTTCCTACAAAGTTTCCCTCAGGAAAGGGAGGCAGTGTGAGGCTTTAAGCCCAAGCACTGACAATTTCCCCTTCCCTCGCAGAAATTGGACAGTCAACATTCTGTTAGCTCCCCACAGTACCTGGAATGTTCAGTGACATTCCACACTAGCAACACCTCAACTAACTGGTGCTGGAGGCATCACTATCACAAGCACTATGCTACACAGAAGAAGACAAATGTACCATTTAAACAGAGACTCACAGCAGGTATGAACCTGGCTTCTTCCTGGCTTTGTAATTTATATGATGATATCACAAAATCGAATGCTGGTTTAGCTGTCAGGCTTCCTTCTACATCCATGCTTAAACAAACACAGATGCGTATATACTCACATATCTGTTTATCATTACTGTCTTTTAAAATGAGATGAGAGAGATCCCAGAAACCCATTTTTAAAGTTTGCAAAAGTACTTCAGGAATTGGGGTCAGAGTGTGACATCATAAGCCGCACTGGATGAGCATTCACCACATCTTCCTTAATCATTCAGAAAGACTGCAGAGTAGTGTTCCATCCCCCTTGCCAAGATCAGTCTGGGAAAGGAAACAATGTGTTTGAACTGACTGCAACAAAACCACTTCCAAACCAGCCCCACCACCCACCCTGCGCTTCATCCGATATTACAACCAGTTGCTTGCATTACCAGGCTGCCTTCCCAATTGCCACTGTGCATCTGTTTGAAATCTGCCAAAGCTACGGCAATCCCCAACATCCAAGGAGGATTTTTTGTTCTATTAGGTTTTGGCAGTTTGCACATATTTCCTGCAGGTAGCATCATTTCTCACAATCCTACATTATGCATGTTCAAATGTTAATATCTTTTAAAACCATTCTGCTGTATTGTCATGCAGGAGAAGCAACTGCAAATGAGAATTTTTAGGAAGAGGAAAATGACCTTCCAGCAGAACATTTAAATGCAATTGCATATTTTGAGTAAAAACAACAGTTTCTGATGTTAGATGTTGTCTTAAGCCTATACGTATAATCAGCTCCCCTTAAAAAAAAAAAAAAGATGCCAGAACTCTCAAGAGGGAAATTAAGTTTTCAATCTGTATACTGAAAGGTCATGAACTTTTAAACATTTTAAAAAGAATTTTGTTGAAGAGGTTCTGGAACTCTGTTCCGGCACATTTCTGCAGAAAAAAAAAAGCCCTGCAGTATAATTCCAAAACTTACTTAAAACTCTAACTAATACTAAAAAAAAGGCAACCATACAGAATAATTCTTTGCGTCAGAAGTCCCACTGAGTTGACTCCCAAATAAAATGAAAAAGTCAGGAACTTTAAGACTATTTACAAACAAGAATGAGGTAAAATTTCGCAAGTCCAGTTTTGAGTATCCCTGTTTCAATTTTGCTCCTCTGTTGTGGAAAAAGAAGAAGGGGCGAGTCTTTCATTTTGTATCCTTTTCTGTCTCCTTGGAGCAAATCTTTACCTTTAAAATGTTTACATTATCTACATGATTTGAGCATTAATAGCATATAAATGTATTGTTTTTAAATGGCATAAAAGAAAAAAAACCCCACCAAATCCAAGGTGAATCAAAACTAATGACAATGGCAATGTGATAGTGGTGTAAAGTGCCATCAAGTCACAGCTGACTTGTGGTGACCAATGTTCCCTCTAAGCTGTGGAGCCTTGTGAGCAAAAATTCTGCTTTGTGAGCTACAGGCATTAAAGCTGTGAGCGGGCGATTTGGCTACTGCATAAATCAGTTTGCTCTGGAGCCATCCTTCCTGAGCCAAGACAAAACTGTGAGAGCTGGAGGCTAAAAAAACTGTGAGCTAGCTCACACTAACTCAGCTTAGAGGGAACGCTGGGGGTGACCCTGTAGGATTTTCAAAGGAAGATATGAGCAGATGTGCTTTGCCATTGTCTGCGTCTGCATAGCAACTCTGGACTTCCTTGGTGGTCTCCCACCCAAATACTAACCAGGGCCAACCCTGCTTAATTTCTGAGATCTGATGAGATCAGGCTAGCCTGGGCTTAGCCAACTCCAGGTTGGGAAATTCCTGGATATTTGAGAATGAAGCCATGGCAAGGCAGGATTTGGGGAGGGGAGGGACCTCAGCAGGGTATAATACCACAGAGTCCAGTCTCCAAAGCAGCCGTTTTCTACAGGAGATCTCTGTTGGGTGATCTTCAGGCCCCACCTGGAGTTTGGCAACATTATCTGGACTGCCCAGGTAAGGATAAAAATATTGTAACTGTAAGAATTTGTAAGTGACAACATATGAAACCAAACATAAATGCAAATGGGCCAGGCCTATCAGCTTATCCCTACGCATTATGACCTTTTGTTTACCTATAATCTTTGCTTAATAACCATAATGCAAGACATTTCCAGAGTTGTATCGCTGCCACTGGAAACCTTGGTCTTTCTCTTGTCTCCCTCCATACTCAATCATATTCTGCCATTCCATTCAGAAGAGTGTGGAGCTGTTCTCCAACTCAAGGAACCACCCTCAGGAGGAGGAATCTCTTCCTCTTATTATTTATTTATTAAATTTCTGAATTGCCCCATCCCTGAGTACACAGGGCTCTGGGCGATTTACAATAAATTAATATTCAAAAATACAGTTTAAAATCAACGATCAGTTCATTCCAAAGTTTCACAGTCTTCCGATGGCATTTATAATTTGATCTGAAACTTGCTCTGGACTGTTCTTCCACTTCATGGGCAGGTTAAGGAGGAGACCGAAGTGGGCAGGATGGAAACAAGAAAAAGAAGAAAAGAGGGTGCCAGCTATGATGGAAACCACCACTGTCCTCAACCAAAAGCCTGGCAGAACATCTCTGCCTTACAGGCCCTGCGGAATTGCATTAAGTCTCGCAGGGCCCTGATGGAAATTGGCAGAGGGTTCTAGCAGGTCGGAGCCAGAGGCGAGAAGGCCCTGGCTCTGCTCAAGGACAGCCAGATGTCTTTGGGGCCAGGTATCTAGAGAAAGGATCTTACACTGATGGAGGCCACCATGCTTAGCTGAGTGAAGAGGAAGGATAAACCCCAGCATCCGGGCCATAAAAGCATTTCATTGGGTGCTGCTTGTGAAAGCTGGGGAATACGACTTCAGCTGAGTCCATGGGCCCTTAAATATTGTGTTATAGTAGTCGTTTGGCCCTGACCTGGAAAGGCCAGTCTATCCCAATCTTGTCAGATCTCAGAAACTAAGCAGGGTTGGCCCAGGCTAGTATTTGGACAGGAGATCACCAAGGAAGCCTAGGCAGGCAATGGTAGACAACCTCTGAACATCTCTTGCCCTGAAAACCCTATGAGGTTTCCATAAGTTTGCTGCAGCTTGACAATACTTTCCTCCACCACCAGTCATTTGGAAGTGGATTGTCACAGGATAATCCAGTCATGAATGATGGTTACAGCATAATGATTGCACAACATCTCACAACCTATGTGGATGCAGCCTTGGTTTCCTGTGTTGTTGGAGCCAGTTTGGTGTAGTGGTTAAGTGTGCAGACTCTAATCTGGGAGAACCAGGTTTGATTCCCCATTCTTCCACTTGCACCTGCTGGATGACCTTGGATAAGCCATAGCTCTGTACCAGCTGTTCTCTCAAGGACAGTTCTCTCAGAGCTCTCTCAGCCCCACTTACCTTACAGGGTGTCTGTTGTGGGGAGGAGAAGGGAAAGGAGTTTGTAAGCCACTCTGAGATTCCAAGTGAGTGGAAGGCGGGGTACAAATCCAATCTCTTCTTCTTCTTCTTACTTACTAGTTGTTATGCTGGAGAAATAGAGGTGAGGCTGCCGTCTTTAGCAGCTGGCATGTGCCTGAAAGTAGAATTTCTGACTACCAAAAAAGAAATGAGACACCCAGACTAATAAATCATAATATGACAGAAAAGAAACTCACTAAAATGGCTTAGCAAATTTCAAGGAGCATAAATCCAACTTTGTAATAAAATCCGTATCCCTAGATTACTCATATTTTCAGCCCATTTCCTACCCGCAGCTGAGCTACCCTTCAACAACAGCTGTAATAATAATAATAATAGGGGTACCGGATTTCTTCCAACTCCCCCTTTTGATATTATTTTATTTTGGTCACTTCCCCCATATCCAACTTTCCCCAATCCAAATAACAAGGTGCAGCAACGGAACCTGGGGGCTCTACCACTGAGCCAAACCTAATTAGCTCATTTTTCATTTCGTTTTTCCAGAGACCCAAAGGCACCTAGTGCACATTGCAGGCTAATGATCTCTCGTGCTACAGTTTTGAAACAAAAATGAATGTACAAAGTAGTTTCATCCATTTCTGTGCCTACCAAAAGGGTTTCATGACTATGTTTTCTAAGGAATTTTGTAAATCCCAATCTATTAGAAAGGTGAGAATCTGTACATAATTATGTATTTGGGATAGCATATGTCTTGTTAAAAAACAGTTGTCCATGTAGAAACTTTGTACCAGCAGATAACTGGTTACTTAGGTAATATGGCTTAACTCTCTCTCCCCATACAATACATCAGCCCTTTACAAATTTTCTCTGGAGGTACAACTAATCTAAGTGGGGTTAGCAGGATTATAGCAGGAAATTCTCCCCCTCCAAACTACACATGTAAATTTGAGTGGATGTGAAGAGCCTCCATGCCTAACTCACTTATGTAGAGCATTTCTATGAAGAGTTACTCCAGTTTAAGTCCTTCAAATTTAATGGGTTTAGATTGGAGTAACTTTGCATATGATTGTAGTGTGGGATTTAGGGCAGACCCAGGGTTCCTGGATATGTAGAGGGAGCCATATCTACTGTTCTCAAGTACATCTTTGCTTCTTCCAAGGAGCTCAGGGTAGCTTTGATGATTCTCCCTTCTTCACAACACTCCTGTGAGGTACATTTCGCTAAGAGACAGTGACTGACCTAGCGTTACCTGGTAACTTCATGACTGAGAGGGTGTTTGAACCTAGGCTTCCTCGTCCTAGTGTGGGTAACTACTACAGCACATCACACACAATATGCATATATACTAGCACACATCTACATATCTAATTCCCAATGCGCCCTCCGTGTGCGGATATCTGGGGGGCAGGGAGAGTTTTCTGCACACGTGGGGGACTGCCCCTGGGTGCAGAAAAATCTTAAAACTTTAAATATTTAAATCCCCCCCCCCCAAATTAAAGAGCGTCAACGCATGCACCGGAGTGCTCAGTGGGCGCGGGTGCGAGTCCTTCAGCAGCGGCGACAACAATAGCGGCAGCAGCAGCGAAGAGGCGGCAGAGATGAGGGCTGTGGGTGCAGCTCCTCCAGTCACCATCAGGGAGACGGAGGGAAGCAAGCCGCCAGGCCCCTTCTGGCTGGATTAAGGCAAGGAGCCTCGAAGGGGCTTGCAGGGACGTGGTGCTGTCCCTGGATGGGTGCTGAGGCACCTGCTGCCGCTTCTGCCGTTGCTCTCCTCCAGGGGAAGAAGGGAGCCTCGGCTCTTTGTCCTGTCTCTCCTCCCCCCTCCAGCCACCCAGCTCACCTGCCGGCTCAGGAAAGCAGTGAAGATGCCGCCACCGCCACAGCCATGGTGCCGGGGGGCTGTGCGGATGAGCAGCTCCAGGCTCACCTGGAAAAGCTGCCTCCACTCGCCCATGAGCATCACGGCTCCACCCCTCCACACTGACAGAGGCCAGCCGGCTGCAGAAGCGGTGGCGGCGGTGGGAGCAGCTTGTAAGATCTATATTTGTTTGTGACTCAAGGTGGCTTACAAATAACAATTTAAGACAGCCCTATATGACCTTTGCCTCCTGATGAAATACCTATAGCCTATATACAGTTAACAGCCTTGGCTAATACAATGGCCTTGCAGCTCTGGCTAAAGATTTCAAGTGAGGTCACCTCTCCTCATCACCTTAGGAAGTCCGTTCCACAGAGTGGGAGCAACATTAGAAAAGGAACAGACTCTGGCTAATGCCAGATGGGCTACCTTAAGTGGGGGAGTAGCCAGTAGATGGCAACCTGAAGACGTCATCTGGCCTAAAGGGACATATGGGAGGAGATATGTGGGTCCTAGACCATGAAGGACTCTTAAAGATCATAAGCTGCATCTTGAATTGGACTTGGAAACAACCTGACAGCCAACATAGTTGTTATAGGATGGTTGAGATACGTCCCCATTGGCCAAGTCCGGATAATAATGGACTGCTGCATACTGGACCAGTTGCAGTTTCTGGGTTGTTTTCAAGAACAGCCCAATATAGAGCATACGACACTAATCCAATCATGGAGTTAGAAAAAAACATGGGCCGGCATGGCTTTTGATGGGTTAATTCTGAGAAAGAAGAAAATTGGCGAACCAGATGAAGCTGATAGAAGGCACTCTTAGCCCCTGTTATCAGCCTTCTTTTCAAACAGCAAGGCTGGCCTTGAGACCCAAGCTCTTAACCTTTTCTGCAGTTGTCCATCTTCTACAAGTGGAATCAAACCCTCTAAAACATCAGATTTCCCAACCGGCATCACCGCTGTCTTGTCTGGATTCAGCTTCAGCTTTTCCTGTCTTAGGCACCCCACTAGGGTCTCAAAGGGACAGATCAGCTATATCTGGAGGCTTATATAATGAAAGACAGTGCTGAGGGTCTCCATATTGATGACACCTAACACCAAAGGTCCAGACAACCTCATTATTTTCAGTGAACATACATAGATCAGAAATGGAGCTTGCTGTCTTCTTCTCCCACACGTATATTAATTCTTCTCCTAGATAATATCTGAGAAAGGGTTCTAGTTAACATATGTACTTAACTACTTAAAAATATAGTACTGTTCAGCTAGTTCCTGGAGAATACTATCAACAGTGATTAGCCATAATAGGACAATGGAGATAATATCAAAAAAGTCCTGGTAGATCAGAAGTCCATCTGATCCAGCAAGCTGCTTCCTTCAATGGCTGATCAGATGCCCCCGAAGCATAGAAGGAGGGTGCAAAATTTTGCCCCCCATCCCAGCAACTGGCAGCCAGAGATATTCCAAACAGAGAAGACCCACTTTGTCTGCATAGGTAGTAAGTATGACTTTGTCCAACCATTTAAAAAGCCATCTAAGCTGGGACACGCCCACACTTAGAGATACCATATCTTTGAATAGTAGATGTTTGGGGCAAGCATGAGGAAGAGATCTGAGCCAGTTTGGTGCAGTGGTTAAGAGCACAGACTCTACTCTGGGAGAACTGGGTTTGATTCCCCACTCCTCCACGTGCAGCTGCTGGTGTGACCTTGGGTCAGTCACAAGCTGAGTTAGTGTGAGCTAGCTCACAGTTTTTTAGCCTCTGGCTCACACATTGTTGTCTTAGCTCAGGAAGGATGGCTCCAGAGCAAACTAATCTATGCAGTAGCCAAATCGCTCACCTACAACTTTAATGCTAATAGCTCATGAAGTAGAATTTTTGCTCACAAGACTCCACAGCTTAGAGAGAGCTTTGGCCACAAGTTCTTTCAGAGCTGTTCTCTCAAGAGCAGTCCTCAAAAGAGCTCTCTCAGCCCCGCCTACCTCACAGGGTGTCTGTTGTGGGGAAAGGGAGGGAAAGGAGATTGTAAGCTGCTCTGAGACACCTTTCGGTAGTGAAGGGCGGGGTATAAACCCAGTCTCCTCCTCCTCCTGCTGATCAGCTTCCCAGAGACATCTAGTTTCCTGTTGCTGAAAGCAAGAGTTATGGTTTGATATAACAGGGCAGCCCTTACGTTAAGTTTAAAACATCCCTGAACGTAGAAATGGCTTGTGGGTGTTTTCTTTAGTAAGAATAAAAATGCAAAACCTGAACTTACTAAAAGCTCATTAGCATTATATGTATATGTCAGACTATGTCAGACTATTACTTTTAAATGTCAAACATGTCCAGACATTATTATTTTATTTTATTACCAGGAATTATCCTAATGCAGTACTCTGATGGGCCAACGGAATTCCCTACATGCCATTAGAGGGAGCACTCCCCTATGTATAAGGTGCAGGTGTCCATGGCTCCTTCGCATCTGGTGAAACACATGGCAAAGTGGAGCGGCAAGTGTGCATTTGGGCCCTTAGGCTTTCAAGAAATCACCCCATGGAGGCAAGCACAGGTTTATGGTAGAACATCAAAAAGTCAATGCAGCCGGGACTGGGTTGCCTCCTAGCTTCACTGAGCCAGATTGGTTGATAACACTGTGAAAAAGGCACTGATCCATTTCGAGGAGATATTTGTCAGTGCTCCTCAAAATCTGTGCTGGAGGTAAGGCACACCCATAGGTCACTCTCCCACACTTGCCCTTCAGCACTTCATTACTCAACTGGCACCATCAGAAATTCATCCTAAGAATCAACAGTTGTTTTTCCTCCCAGAAGCCAAGCTATCCAAATTAAATCTCCCCTGAGGGTTTTTCGACAGTCCATTTGCCCCGAGGCACTGGCTCCAAATTGTACTTGATGTAGCTGGTTGATATAGGCTTGCCAGTTCTGGGTTGGGAAATACCTGGAGATCAATGCTTCCTCCAAGCTGTGGAGTCTTGTGAGCAGAAATTCGACTTTGTGAGCTACTGGCATTAAAGTGAGTGAGCAATTTGGCTACTGCCTAAATTAGTTTGCTCTGGAGCCATCCTTCCTGAGCTGAGACAAAAATGTGTGAGCTGGAGGCTAAAAGACTGTGAGCTAGCTTACACTAAATCAGCTTAGAGGGAACACTGATGCTAACTCAGCTTAGAGGGAACATTGCTGGAGATGTGGCAGTGTGGAGCCTGGGGCGGGGTTTGGGGAGGGGAGAGACCCTTGAGGCCACCCTCCAAAGCAGCCATTTTATCTGGAGTAGCTAATCTTTGTAGTCTGAAGAAAAGTTGTAATAGTGGGAGCTCTCCAGGCTCCACCTGGAAGTTGGCAACCCTAAGTGGGGGTTTGATGTGCATTGGTTGCGCACTCAGCTCCTTGTCATCAGTTTGAAACAACCTCAGAGACAATGCTCCCCCCCCCCCATTCTGCCTTTAATAATTCAAGAGATTCGGGAAGTTCTGCACCAAACTATGTGTGTGAGAGACCGGAGCTCAAGAAGCAGACTTTCAATTATTATTTGCTAAATCACTCAGCCAACCTCTGCTGCCTCTTTGAGAACATAGCAGCATAATGTCCCTGGCAGACTCTAGGGCTTCTTAACGCTTGCGGACATTGGGGCCCAGGGAGGCCAAAGTATCAGAGTTTTCTGCCATTTGTGAAAGGACTTTAGTGGTTATTTCTGCTTGCAACCAGTGCCTGAGAAAGCTCTCAGTGTATGCCACTTGGGCTTCCACATTTCACACCCCAATCACAGTTGCCTATGCATGGTCTAAATGCAGGAAGTTCCCCTTTTTTTTGTCAAAGAATTTAAAAGCTTTGACTTGTTAGAAAATGTAGCAGCTCCATAGGAGAATGACAATTTTATTTATCTGCGACATCTGTATGGGTGTGATCCCATGAGCAGTTTGGCCCGACATAGCCACCCCTCCCCTCCAGATCAAGTAGGTGCAATCAAATGCACACTTCTGCCTCCTGTGCCCCACTTGTCCCTATATCGTGCCAAAGCCACAATGGAGTGACTCCGCCCACTTCCCCCAGCACACCCTTTCTTGCATTAGAGAAGAAGAAGAGATTGGATTTATATCCCGCCCTTCACTACCCAAAGGAGTCTCAGAACGGTTTACAATCTCCTGTCCCTTCCCCTTGCCAAAACAGACACCCTATGAGGTAGAGCTGAGAGAGCTCTGACAGAAACTCCTCTTTTTCAAGAACAGCTGTGCCAGAACCAGGGCTTTTTTTGTAGAAAAAGCCCAGCAGGAACTCATTAGCATAATAGGCCACACCCCTGACAATGCAGCTCCCTCCCAGTATGGGCTCAACAGCAGAAGCTCATTAGCATATTAGGCCACACCCCTGACAATGCAGCTCCCTCCCAGTATGGGCTTCCTCAGGTGCCCTGCAGTGTGCGGGGCGCATGGGGAACCCAAGAGAAGGAAGGCAGTCTCTGGATTGGCTTCCCCAGGCACCCCACAGCTGCGGGACACATGGGGAGCCCAAGGGAGGGGGAGGCTGTAGGCGTGGCCAACTCGGAAGCCAGCCGGAACTCCGTTCCTGTGTGTTCCTGCCCAAAAATAGTCCTGGCCAGAACTATGGCTTGCCCAAGGTCATCCAGCAGCTGCATGTGGAGGAGTGGGGAATCAAACCCAGTTCTCCCAGATTAGAGTCCGCGCACTTAACCACTACACCAAACTGGCTGCGTTAGTTGCTCGCGGGCCACATAAGAGCCCTGGACTGGCCCTCAGTTCTGGGCCCTGGGCCTTATATTTGACAACCCTGGGATAGAGGGAGCAAGGGAGCAAGGCAAAAAGGAGCTCATTAGAGCAGGAGGTCTTCAGAAATGCCACAGTTTGAGATTAGGACGGGTTGCATGTTTTTGGGGGAGTGAGGAATTCAAGAAAGACTGCTCAAGGAAAAGGAAGGTGATAATGCAGGAAATTTAGCAAAAGATGGCACCCAAGAGCCAAATAGAAGGATGGAGTGGGGTAAAACCTCATCTAAGGAGGAAGTGGGAGAGAGCTGCAGGAATATAGGTAGACTGCCAGTTCTTTAGCCACAGGTTTCTGGTGCCACTTTTATGATGGGAGCAGATTGTGCGGGGGAAAAAAGCCATTTGACGACCATGAAAACATCTGAGTTAAAATTTCAAATCATTTGTGCTCTCGGTTTTGCCATTAGTTGCGTTTCCCTTCAGACACAGAGAGAGCTTGCACTGAATTATCATAATAGTATTGGTAACACTTGAAAATATAGAAAGAATAAACCCTGACGGAGCTTTCACGAAGAGCTCCCGTATAATTATACGCAACGAGGGGCTGTCAGCGTTTCCATTGTCTAGCCCACATTTCCAGTAGCAGGTAAGTTATACGAGAGCTCTTGTCTTGTTTTAATTGGAAACTTCTGCAGCTGCTTCCCTTTAAAAGTCTAAAACTTTTCCAGTGCGTATTCCACAATGCACATTTATCCTGGGACGTATTCCAGCAAAGGGCCAAATCCCACAGATTTATAACTTAATGCATTCTCTGTGTGTGTTAAGTGCTGTCAGGTTGTTTCCGACTTACAGCAACCCTGTCAATCAACGACCTCCCAAATGTCCTATTGTTAACAGCCGTGCTCAGGTCTTGCAAACTGAGGGCCGTGGCTTCCTTGATTGAGTCAATCCATCGCATGTGGGGTCTTCCTCTTTTCCTGCTGCCTTCAGCTATTTCTGCCATTATTGTCTTTTCCAGTGAGTCTTTGTCTTCTCATAATATGACCAAAGAAACACATTCTACCTGTGCATAATTAATATGTCCATCATTTCCTTGACCTGCTAAAGCAGCACGAGGCAGAACTGGGATTAGCTTGCATGCCCAAGTATCATTGGCTCAGTTTTCCCGACAGAAGAAGAGTATGCTTATATACCCTGCTTTCCTCTACTTTAAGGAGTTTCAAAGCGGCTCACGATAACATTCCCTTCCTCTCCCCGCAACAGGCCCCTTGTGAGGCAGGTGGGGCTGAGAGAGTTCTGAGAGAACTGTGACTAACCCAAGGTCACCTGGCAGGCTTCATGTGGAGGAGTGAGGAATCAAACCCAGTGCTTCAGATCTGAGTGCCTCTCTCAACCACTACACCATGCTGGGCTCTCCAGCAGTCCCTGGAACAGGTAGCAGGGAGAAACTCTTGATACCTATCTAGCTGTGCTCCAGAGTAAGCTCTTTTACCTGAGGCCTGTCCTACCTGCCAACCTGATCGTAGGCCTTTGCTTCCATTTCCTTTCAACTCTTCACTTGAGTCTGCAACTGATAAAGAAGAGGACATAAAAACATCCTTGCAGATGGACCAGTGGTCCATCTAGTCCAGCATCCTGTGTCATACAGTGCCCAACTAGTTGCCCTGGAGGGCCAAGAAACAGAGCATGAATGCCAAGGCTTCCCCTGGTGTAGCCCTTTCAGCAATGATACTCAGAGAGGTTTACTGCTTGTGAATATGCAGATACCCCTTAGCGACCATGGCTTGTAGACACAGATGGACCTATCCTCCATGATTCTGTCTAATGATCTAGGCATCTGACTAAGTCATCTATGGTTGTGGCCTTCGCTACATCCACTGTCAATGACTTCCACAATTTAGTTACTTTTACGTATTGAGCGGGAGGCAATGAATCAAACAAACAGGCTTTTATTCAAACCGTTGCTTCAGCTCAAAGACAGCTCTATGAGAGCGGCACCTTAATTTATACTGTTTCCAACTCATAGCTTCAAACAATGTAACTATGTACAAACAATCCTATTGGACCTAAGCAAGGCTCAGCAATTGGTTTCCTAGAATGGCTTAAGGACCAATGAGAGTCTTTATTTGTTAGCCAATCAGAAAGGGCCTTTTGCATCCCAAAGTCTCTGCAAGCTGTGGCTGTAAAATAATAAGAATACAACAATTACGCACTGACTAAAGCAGCACCTCCTGTTTTCTGTCCTGAAACGATTGCCCACCAGCTTCATTTGGTGCCCTCAAGTTCTAGTACTATGAGGGAGACAGAGAAGGTTCTCTCCACTTTTTCCACCTCATGCATCATTTTATAAACCAGTAGCATGTCCCCTAGTGCCTATTCCCCCCCCCCTAATTCTGTTTGCTTCCAGTCTTCCTGTTCTGTGGGACATAGGCCCTGTGCTCTGGATCTGATTCTGTTCCAGAAATGAGGGTTGCCAGCTCTGGGTTGGGCAATACCAGTCGATTTTGGGGGGAGTAGATCCTGAGGAGGGTGGGGTTTGGGGAGGGGAGGGACTTCAGTGGGGTATAATGCCATAGAATCTATCTTCCAAAGTGACCATTTTCTCTAGGCGAACTGATCTTAGTCACCTGAAGGCCAGTTGCAGTCCCTGGAGATCTCCAGCCACCACCTGGAGGTTGGCAACCCTACCAGCAGCAGACTCTGCATTCCTGTCCCTATCCTGCAAATATCTCTCACATTTTAGCCATTGCAACAATAATGGTATTCCAGATACTTCGATTCATGTCATATACATTATCTCAGTAATCCAGAAAACAACCTTGTAAAGTAGGCCTGTATCATTCGTCTGCCGTCACCCCACTGTAGATGGAAAGCTTTGTCAGAGACACTACTGACTTGCCTTGGGTCACTTGGCAAGTTCATGGCAGAAGATTTGAGCTGAAAACAGAAATGACAGAGCTGGAAGGGACCTCAAGGGACATCTAGACTTCCAGGTTTAGGCTCACAGCCAGGTTGCTATTTCCAGTCCTTGGGTCCATTCATTATCTCTGCCCCCGTGAGGGCTAGAATCACAGTTTACACAAAGCCAGCCTGTTTTGCAGGGCTGCTCAGAGTGTGAAGGTCCTGAAGAAATGAATATCCTCACATGAGTGGTAGCCCATGGCAAGCTCAAGTCTATGATCAGAGCGATACATGAAACCAGAGCTCCCTCCCTGAGCTGTCAATTTCAAATGCGATGACAATTTGTAAGAAATCTGCTCTTGTGGCAGCTCCTTTCAAAATACAGCTTCAAACACTACATTAACCAGCACTCCACAGCTTAAATTCTAAATTTTTGGGTGCAAATTGGGGTGGGGGTGCGGGGTGGAATTTGAGATGGGTGAAAGGCCACCTGAAATGCCCTCAAATTATGTATTCATGACAGTTACAGTGTCCCCCTCCCCCTTTGCTCATTCTGTTAGCGCCACTATCTTTTCTCTTTCTATCTGATCCTAACCAATCAGGGATCATTTAGTGAGTGAGATGGTGTCATAGCTAAACAGACTGGCTATGCTGGGGGAGGTGGGGAGACAAGTATAAGCAGTCAGGGACATTCCAGTTGCACATTGCACTACAGTGATTTCTTTGTCCCCTCTCACAGTGCTGGGATAGAAGCCTTACCCTGTTGCCCAAACAACATTTAAACTTCTTCTGTGTGCAGCAAGAGAACACTTAGATCTTATCTGCAGACCCTCCCCAGAAGAACACTGACAATGAGAGAATTCACAGCCCACAAACAGGGTTAGTTTCTGTGTTAAATTCTGGGTTCAAGATGCATTGCAGTGAACAGCTCTACCTTATTTAGTGATTTCAGGAACACAACTAGAACTGCATCCAGTTAGGGCTGCCAAGTCACGCCGGGGGGGGGCGAGGAATCCCCCACTACAGGGGTCCCCAATCCGCTGGCCCGGATTCGGCCAGCGGGGGAACCCCACCCTCGAAGTCATCTGATCAGGACGACTGCCCCAGCATGATGACATCACCTGGAAGTGACGTCATCATGCTGGGCACGTTGCCGGGGCAACGCTCTTGCAATTGCCCCTAAAAGTCTATGGTACCATAGAGTTTCTGGGCGATTGCTAGAGCATCACCCTGGCAACATGCCCAGTGTGATGACATCACTTCTGGGTGATGTCATCACAGCACATGCGTGCAAAGCGCGCACACTGAAGTCCCGGACCGGGGACAGGAATCCCCCGCCGGTTGAGAGGCAGGACTAGGCAACCCTATATCCAGTGTTGGCTGCCCTGTTTATAAAGCATGCAAAGACCACACCTTAACACACACCCCTCCAAATGATAGGCTATTTATATAATACTACATCTCTATTGGCCCACTCCTGAATCCTGGTAAGCTATTGTTCTGAGTAACAAGCTCAACCTGTTCCAGGTGCTAGCTCAGGGATGACTCATGCTCAGTACACAACACTGTAAAACTCTATGCAAAAGCTGCCTTGGTTTTTAAGTCTCTGGGTAACTGTGAGGCCCCTGAGTGATCCCAGAAGACACAGCTCTAGGAAGGGACTGGGGGAAAAGGAGAGGTGCAATTAATGAGCATGCTTGTCTCCTATTGGGTAATTTCCCCTAGCTCTTGTGAATGGAGCATAATGATGGTGATGTCATTGGACTTTCACTTCCCTTCTGTAGTTTCTCGAAAGTACACATGGAGCCTTATAGTGAATCAGACCCTTAGTCCATCAAAGTCAGTATTGCCTACTCAGACTGGCAGCGGTTCTCCAGGGTCTCAGGCTGAGGTCTTTCACATCACCTCCTACCTGAGCTTTTCAACTGGAGATGCTGGGGATTGAACCTGCTCATGGGCGTCAACTACGGGGGGGCTCGAGGGCTCGAGCCTCCCCCAAAATTTCCCGGGGGAGGCTCAGCCACCCCCGGCAAAAGGGAGCGCCCGCCGCCGGTGGCCAGTCAGCCGGCCAGCTGGCCGTCGCCGCCTCTCCTTCCCCCCACCCCCAGCCTGCCCTCCTGCCTCCCTGGGGCGGCGGGGGGGAGAGAGGCAGTGGGGACATGCTCCCGGGCTTCGCAGCCGGCAGTCAGCCGGCCAGCTTGCTGCCGCTGCCGCTGCCAAGCCTGCGCCCGAGCCTGCCTCTCTGGGGCGGGGGGGGGAGGAGGAGCAGCGGGGACATGGCAGCGCGCACGAGAGAGCCCCCGCCCCCCCCCCCCCGGGGATTTACAAACTCTACACCCCTGAACCTGCTAAGCAGATGTTCTACCTCTGAGCTATGGCACCTGTCCCATGTAAAAGTCAGCCTAACATTAGAAGTCACAGACAACCAGAGCAAGTCTCCAGATGATAACTGGAACGAGCAGGAGGCTTTCATAGCAATAATAGCATCTGTTTTTATTTATGGAGTACTAGTATTGCCCTGTATGCTGCAGTGCAAGTTTAATTTTTTTAATTTAAAGATTATTTAGGCCGGTTCCTACCCCATGTTGCTTGCCCATCTAAAGAGGGAGACAATGTATATAATTTTCAGGAGTAAGTGGCAGGGTTTTAAAGATATCTAAGATTTCATCTAGTGCATCTCTAAAGGTGTCATGTAATTGGGATTTTAATAGGTGTTTTTTTCAGAGTAAGATTTGCAGTGGCTATTAAAATGAAGAAGGAAATGTCTGGAGTCCCTTGGACCTTAACTGACGTACAATCTGGCAAGAAGAACCTGTATTACAGTTATGCAGGCTTCTGTCTTCTAATTACACCAAATACCTTGGAAATTTATTTTCAAATGTCAAGAGCAGAAACTTAGGATGTACGGCACAAAAAGGAATCTTGAGCTATTATCTTAAATTGTGGTAATTCCTGATTTTATCTATCAGTACAGACTTGGAAAAAGAAAAGAGTCAGTATGGGAATATCACTGTTCTATGTATGTGTAAAAGGCATACTCTGGGAGAGAGAGTCAACTCAGTAATATAGTAGTTGGGAGCAATGCTCCCTCTAAGCTGTGGAGTCTCATGAACAAAAAAATCTACTTTGTCAGCAACTGGCATTAAAGTTGTGAGCGAGCGATTTGGCTTCTACATACATTAGTTTGCTCTGGAGCCCTCCTTCCTGAGCTAAGACAAAAATCTGTGAGCTAGAGGCTAAAAAACTGTGAGCTAGCTTACACTAACTCATCTTAGAGGGAACACTGGTTGGGAGCGTTGAACTAAGACCTGGGAGACTCTAGCTCAGAACTTCACTCAGCTATAAAGCTAGGTGAACTTCAGCCTGTTGCTATGTCTCAGCCTAACCTTTCTCACAGGGTTGTTAGAGGAAGGGAGAGACATCTGTCCACCTGGAGTCCACTTTGCACATTAAATGGGGACGTTTCAAAGGTCATTCCCATACCATTCTGATCATGCTGTTAACTGGAGTGAACTTTCTCTCTACTGATCAAGTGAAGGGTCATCAACCATCCCATTAGGTGCTATCAACAACAGTCCTTCTGAGAAAGTCAATGAAGCTGGCCAATGTACCCCATCATGGGGCCCAAGCAGATTTTTCTCTGGGCTTAATGCAAAATGGTACTATGTCTACCCAGTTCCATCCCATATAATTCTATGAGTGACTTAAAGTCACAAATAGTCAATATAATGGTAATGGGCCTGCAGTACCATCTGCACCAGGCCCAGGTAAAATGTGTTTGTCCACTTGCTTGCATGCTTAAGCTCTGATCTAATTTTGCTACATCAGGAGTCCTCAACCATTTTGAGCCTCCGGGTACCTTTGGAATTCTGACACAGCATGATGGGCACAACCACAAAATGGCTGCCACAAGAGCAGCCTTAGGAGGTAGAGCCAGCCACAGAATGATCGCTGCAGTTTACCTTTAGTTGCACAGTGAAGTTCTTTTGGCTATGGTAGCAGCTGCTGTCAAAGCAGCTTTAAAAAAAATCAGCACAGCCAATCATAAGAACATAAGAGAAGCCACTGTTGGATCAGGTCAGCGGCCCAACCAGTCCAACGCTCTGTTACACAGTGGCCAAAAATACCAGGTGCCAACAGGAGGTCCACCAGTGGGGCCAGGACACTAGAAGCTCTCTCACTGTTGCCCCCCCCCCCCCCCCAAGCACCAAGAATACAGAGCATCACTTGCCCCAGACTGAGAGTTCCCATCTATACCTTGTGGCTAATAGCCCTTGATGGATCACTGCTCCATATGCTTATCCAATTCCCTCTTAAAGCTGTCCATGCTTGTAGCCACCGCCACCACCACCTCCTGTGGCAGTGAATTCCTTGTGTTAATCACTCTTTGGGTGAAGAAGTAGACTACTCAGCAATTTCACTGAGTGCCCACGAGTTCTTGCATTGTGAGAAAGGGAGAAAATTCCTTTTTCTCTGCCTGCTCTATCCCATGCATAATCCTGTAAACCTCGATCATGTCACCCCTCAGTCGCCATTTCTCCAAGCTAAAGAGCCCCAAGTGCTTTAGCTTTTCTTCATAGGGAAAGGGCTCCAACCCTTTTATCAATCCAATCTCCAGTGGCCAATCAGAAGCTTTGCTGGGCAAAAATCCTTACCTGCCCCTGCCCCACTTTCTTAAAACACTTGGAGGTGCCAGGAATAGTGTTGATTGGCACCGTGGCACCCTCAGGCACCACACTGGGGACCCCTGGGCTACATGGCAATACTAGCAGGATTACAGTAATATACAAATATATTAGAGGATGTTTCCTTCCTCCTGCATAATACAAGCTGTATAAGCATTATCCTGGTCTTCAGTTTGCCTCTCGCTAGGACATTGATAGAACAAGATTCTGCTCTTGATCTTGCAAGTATCTTTGGGGGAGGGTGGCTGAGGCCAAATCTACATGTGCAACAAAATTAATTGATAGCACAGATCATACCACTGTAGAGGGCATTTGAAGGCTCACATTTTAACATGCAGACATGTAAAATTATTCCCTGCAATAAGACAGTCTTTCTTCTTAATAAGATATCGGGTGTTGTGTTTTGTTAAAGCATAGAGGAGTAATAGTATATATAAAATCTCATTTCCCAGCCTTCAGTTTGTAGTCAGGACTGACACTTGAGGCTTTTGCTGTGTGTGTAAATTCAGAGTTGGTGTTTTACAAGCACTTCCCCCCATGTTTTTTTCTGCCACAAGGTTGTTTCCATGGTTGACTCCGATTCCATTTGTATGAACATCATCAGCTTAATGTTGAAAGTGGTGGCTGGTGTGAGTCCTTTGTGGGGGAGAATGGAGAGATGAAACTCCACTTTGGAAGCAAAGGGGAATTTCAACTCCCTGCTGTTTCACACCAAAGATCCCTGTTCTATTTTTCTCCCCCCTTAATGCTACAGAACCCATGTTTTCCCCCTTTAAATTGACCATTTCATTTCTTCACACCCATTTTTGTTATCTGCAAAACATACACAGTTTCAACATTATTTGTTAAATCAGTGTTATACTTAATGAGTGCATTATGAGTTGAATCCCACAGAAAATCACTGCTGATTGAAGACATTTTCACCAGTGAATCAGGACTTCCTTGCCTCCCCTATCAAAGAATCATAGAACCACAGAATCACAGAGTTGGAAGGGGCCATACAGGCAATCTAGTCCAACCCCTTGCTCAATGCAGGATCAGCCTAGAGTATCCCTGACTAGGGTTTTTCCAGCCTCTGCTTAAAGATTGCCAGTGAGGGGGCGCTCCCCACCTTCCTAGGCAACTGATTCCACTGTTGCACAACTCTGACTGTAAAAAAGTGTTTCCTAATATCCAGCCGGTACCTTCCCACTCTTGATTTAAACCCATTATTGCGAGTCCTCTCCTCTGCTGCCAACAGGAACAGCTCCCTGCCCTCCTCTAAGAGACAGCCCTTCAGATACTTCCAGAGAGCACTCATGTCCCCCCTCAATCTCCTCTTCTCCAGACTGAACATTCCCAGGTCCCTCAGCCTTTCCTCATAGGGCTTGGTCTTCGGGCCCCCAATCATCCTCATTACAAAGCAGTTATCCTGCTGCACTGCTCAGTGTCCCCCAAAAGCTGCTCTTTGGGGACAGGGTGCCCCCCAGGAACATTATTAGGAGGGAGTCAGAGCTCTTCATCAGCTGCAAGAATAATAGAAAATCATCCCACATCCGTATTAGGGGAAATTTTGTGTGTGTATGTATGTATGTATGTATGTATGTATGTATGTATGTATTTATTTCATTAGACTTATATCCCGCCCTCCCCACATTGTAGGCTCAAGGCAAGTGCACACACACAATTAATGCAGATTTACAAATTAAAATATCACAGTAAAATTAATTAAAATTAAAAGTCACTAAAAGTCATCAGCCTAAAAATCATCAGCCTGAAGTCACTAAAGTCATCAGCATATAGCATTTTCTGCTGTATCGAAAAGGTCATACGTAAGACATAAACTGACACATTAAATGCATATACATACACACACACACACACACACACATATTAAAAATGCAGCATGCAAGAAAAATCTGCAAAACTGACTCCAAAAAGTATAGACCTGAACGGTTTACTAAAATATAACCAACCTGAAAAGAAATTAAATAGGGAATGCTCATTGATACCAATTTAGAAAAATGATCAATATTCCTTCTGGACCCTGTGGAAATCGAACGCTTAGAGTGAAGTTCTTGCCATTTATAGCTGCTGAGTGGAGAGAACCACCTCTCGGTTCACAGGAGAAGTGGATTCCCTCTAGGTCAATGCTGAGATCTTTGACAAAGCAGTGTAGAGAAAATGTATATCATCTCTATTCTTATCTACTGTGGCATGTGGATAAATTGAGAGGAGTTTGCAGTACTGCCTGTCCTTAACCTTTCAGAGCATAATATTCAGAAGGAAGTCATAAAAAAGGTATTATATAGGCTGAATTTATTCAGAGAATCCTTATACCTTGAACTTTGCTTTACACTGGATTGTAAGCTGGGTTCCTCCCCCTTCCCATCCTCCAGGAAAGCTGCCCCAGTTCTCCAAAATACCCTGGTAATTTTTTTTTTCTTGTTGCCCAGATCCACTAAACTCTGCAACCAAGATTTCATTACTATTCACAGTTGGTGCTCTGTAATTCTATGTAATTTTAATTAAAGATGAATTCTTAAACAATCTCCTCCTGTGCTACCTCCAAGCATACAATTAGCCATGTACAGTTTCTGCTGTGAACAGTCATTTAGTGATTTCAAATTAATAATTTATCTGCTCCTCTGCTTGCACCAGCGCTGGAAGAGACAAGGAGCCAATGCAGCTGGTAAATAGCCATCAGGAGGCAAGCATGGAGCTTGCAGGGCTTAGTGCATTTTGTTTCAGTTTTTCTTTTCCTTGACAGTCAGTGAAAATACTGGACTGTCCGGGTCAACATCGAACACCTGGCAACCTTAGCAGGCAGGGATGGGCTAGAATTTTAGTCTCCGAAACTAAGGCCTGATTGCAACATGACACTTGGGAGGGAAAAGTATTTCTCCATGTGGCTTTCCTCTTGCACAGTGTTTTGGTGGCACCTTTAAGATGAACAAAGTTTTATTCAGGGTATGAGCTTTGGGGTGCAAGGCACACTTTTTCAAATATTTGCACACAAAAGCTCATACCTTGAATAAACCTTTGTTGGTCTTAAAGGTGCCACTGGACTCTAAATTTGTTCTGCTGCTTCAGACCAATGCGGCTGATGATCTGGATCTATCTTTTGGTTAAACTGGGCAGTCATGCAAAGCAATTAGTTAACGTGCCCCGTTGACATCTACCTGAGCTGCTAGTCTCTGGCATGCTAAGGAAGCGTGAATAATGCCTTTTCACAGGAACCAGTCCAGCGTAAACAAGAAACTATGCTAGTGAAACGTCACACAACAAATAGTGCTCACCCTTCTAGTGTCATATTTAAATCAGGCCTGACATCATTCCTTAGGCAGGAAAAATGTCCTTTCAGCCTTATTTTTTTTAAAAAAAAATTAAAAACCCAATAATAATGTGGAGAAGGTTCTAGCTCTGTCACCTTCAGCTGCCTTCACACTTGCTCCTGTTTAAAACAACTCTACCCTTCATTGCTTCCCCGATGGGGGCTGGAGACGTGGAGGATGCCATTGATGTGACAGCATTATGTCATTCTTGGGGAAAACCTGGATGTGTTGGCAGTCTACTGTGGGAACTGCTGTAAATTCTGTGGCAAAACCATAGTTTCTGGTGATTCCTAGAGTGGAGTGCTGTCACTTCTAAGTTTTCCCTGCAACTAATATAATGTCATCACACTGATGACAAATAAAAAAATCTCTTGCTGGTGGCTGGGGTGGGGGTGGGCAATGGTGATTCTCTTGTCCCCCACAGCGAGAATCTAACTTCCCACCTGTAACTCTGTAGCTCCCTCTCAGAAGCCCCACTCCCCCCACTTCAGATTTCTCCTCGAAACCAACCTTTTTGGTGAGGCCTCTGAACCTTAATTCCTGCTCCACCAAATCAAAACCTAAATACATTTGCTCTTTGTTCACTTTTTTTTTTGTCCTTTGCTTCCTTCTTTCCTCTCATGGTCATCTCCCACACTGTTGAAATCTCTCTCTTCAAAGCAGGGAACCTCTATTCTTTGCTTAGGCTGGTCTGTAAAGTATCCTGATCACTTAAGAAACTGATAATAATAACCTTCTACAGTAGTAGGTCATTTCACAGAAATAGAACACACCATATTTATAGGAGTAGCAAATCATGCCATTTTTTAGTCTTGAACTGGTCAGGGGTCTTTAATCGCGCCTCATTTTTGCATGTTCAGTTCCGCCCCCCAAAAAACACTTCTGCTCTAAGGGGAACACAATTTATACTTGGTTGATTCACTTTCACCCCCATTCACAAAAGATTCCTGTCAACAGAGCATAACAACATAGATAAGTGAGGAGGTGCCAGGGGAAGACCTTTTCAAAAGCAAAATCAACCTGCCCCCAATTTAGCGCACATGAGGAACCAGGCGTGTGCGGTGTCACTGTTACTGCTGCCACTACCAACATACCACAGTGGCAATGGGGCTGACACATGACAGGTCTCCAGGTTTCCCCAAAGCTTCTCTCCCCCAGTGCCCTGGCAGCATCTACCCCCCTCCTCTGAGGCTACGGTTGCCAATTGCCAGATAGGGCCTAGAGACATCCTGGAATTACAACTGATCTTCAGACGGCACAGATCTGTTCCCCTGGAGAAAATGGCTGCTTCAGAGTGTGGATTCTGTGGCATTATATCCCACTGAGGTCTCACTCCTCCCCAAACCTGCTATCCCCCAAATCTCTAGATACTTCCCAACCCGGAGCCAAGTGCCCTACAACCACTGAGGTTGGGGTGGTGGTGGTTAAAAAATAGCAATTGGATATCATTATATTGTTATAACATTCTAACAAACTGTGCATCAGGTTCTCTAAATTACCAGCTTTATTTTTAATTTTGTTGCAGAATTTTAAAGTTTGTTGCAGAAAGAGTGAAGGGCATATCTCTGCACTTAAAGAGCCTAGAAACTTACTTTAAAAGAAAATGAAAGGTAGAAATCCAGAGAAACTAATACACAGGTTGCTATAAGATTCATTGTAATATTCAGTTGCTGATTTAAAACAAAAAACAAAAAAGCCCCCCAGTGGTAGGGAGGAAACAGCTGCCTTGGGTGGAACCAAGAAAATTCAGACTTCCCCACCCACTTGGCAGTAGGGTTGCCAAATCTGGGTTGGAAAATACCTGGGGACTTTGGGAGTGGAGCCAGGAGAAGGCGGGGTTTGGGGAGGGGAGGGGCCTCAGCAGGGTACAACACCATAGGGGCCACAATTCAGAGCAGCCATTTTCTCCAGGGGAGCTGATCTTTGTAGGCTGGAGATCAGTTGTAAAAGCGGGAGATCCCCTGGCCCCACCTGGAGGCTGGCAACCCTGCTTGGCAGCCATCCAGGCTTTTCTGTGGTCTTACATTAATTTAATTTGATCGGTACAATTATTATTGACTACGCCAATGGAATTACATTTCCTGTTTATGAAGTTACCAGCAGCCTTTCCCCTCTTTTAGTCTTTTGCTAACGGGTACATTGGACTCTCTCAGATCTATTTCATAATATCAATTTGAAGGTGAATACTCCAGGTCTGCTTGTATAAGCTAATCTTTTATCGCATGGGAGGTATCAAAGAACAAACATGATGCACAGATTGATTTCCTTTGGGGAGTATCTTGCACATATCTGAAAGCTGTATAGTGCCTTTGAATCCAGGTATAAAATTATAGTGTTGATTTTTTTTTAAAAAAAAAATATTATTCTGATAAGACCCAGATACCAGAACTGATGTAGGTTTGTATGATCACCTTCCCTACAGTCATCAAGAACTCTGAAGATATCTACAAAAGGCAGCTAGAGCTTGAACCCATCTGGTGAATGGTAGCTGTGCGTGGTGTTAACTTGCACAGACTTTGCTCACGGGCAGGTCGAGGGCCTTGGAGAGGGACATCAGTTCAAGCTAACAAATAGGCTGTCCATTCCTGACCCCCCCCCTTCCAAGCCCAGCCTCAGATCTCACTTTAAAACAACAACCAGAAGCCATTTTTTTTTCTTCTGTAGTCACAAATGTGGACCTCACACTTAGTCTCTGGCCTGGGGAGCAAAATCCTTCCGAACACTGTAATTTGGTAGTTGTTTGTTCTTTTCAAAGAATAAACCAGACTTAGCATTATCTCTTTACATGCAAAGAATTACAAAAATCTGGATAAGCATAGCATGTTAGGCATGAAACAAAGTGCTGATATAATGGAATGTATAGTTTCTACCAACTCTAATCATGGCTTGCCCTGCCCACCACATCTTTTAGTGATTGTGGTCTTTCTTAAGAATGTAAGAAGAGCCCTGCAGGATCAGACCTGTGCTTCATCTAGTCCAGCATCCTGTCTCACACAGTGGCCAACCAGTCCCTCTGGAGGTCCAACAGCAGGGCATAGAGGCCATGGCCCTCACATGGGGTTGCCTCCTGGCACTGGTATCCAGAGGTTGATTGCCTCTGAATGTGGAGGTTTCCTTTAGTCATCATGGCTAGTAGCCACTGAGACCTCTCCTCTATGAAATCTAAGTCTAATCCTCTTTTAAAGCTGTTTATGCCTGTGGCCATTCTCTGGCAGCAAATTCCATATTTTAATCACTCTTAAATCAAACTGGAAAACAAGGGCTGAGTATTGCTCTGTTATTTCTATCTTGAGCCCCATGTGCATGAAGAAGACAACTGTATATTTGCTCTAGAATTTACATGATCACTGTGATCCCATGGTTACAATCAAATGTTCATGTGAAAGGCAACCAGAAAGGTTATCAAGCAAACTCTGAGTTGATTTGAAAATCCCACAATCTTGAGATCACGGGTATTGCCAAGATGGGATAGGGAGATTTTCTTTTGACTGTGTCAAAACCACCTCTGTGGTAATTCATACATGTTGCTTGGGAAACACTTTTAAAATACAGCTTGGGAAAGAAAAGTAACAAGCTAGGAATCTTGCTTGCATCACAGAGTCTCGGGGATAACATATTTCTCAATGTTTTTCTTCCAGACATTCGAGATAGTGGGGGGCCCAAACCAGTGATGGTGTATATTCATGGAGGGTCCTACATGGAAGGCACTGGAAATTTATATGATGGCAGTGTCCTGGCAAGTTATGGCAATGTGATAGTCATCACCGTCAACTACCGGCTTGGGGTACTTGGTAAGAGATAATCAGATTTTAATTAGTTCTTGCTTTACATGATACTCTTTGTATTGACAACAACACTATTTACAGATTCTGATGGCTTTTTTAAAAAAAAGTTTCTTTTGTGTGAAAAAAAAATAGGTTTCTCTGCTGAGGATTTCAATTTGTTACTATGCAGACTAAACCAAAATTATACTGCACTTTGATGACATGGAAACACTGTGCAGATGTTCAGAATGACACACTGCTTTGTTGTCTCCAAGTATCCTGTATTAAACATTACAGTAATTAGTCTTACATATTGTAGAGGGATTTAAAACAAATTGCAAGTCCTCTCTCAGATGTGGTGTTTTTTTTCACAGTGATTTACAAGCCTGGATATTGTGCTTCCAGATACTGGATAGTAAGAGTGTTTGAGGAATATAGTTTTACATTTAGTTTTGGTCTTGGAGAAATACACTGTGCTAATACTGTTTAATACAACACAGGTGAACACATTTCCCCCCCTCCCCTCAAATTATGATTCTATTTAGCGGCTTCTTCCAAACTGTTACGTACAACAATGGTTTTTTTGTTATGGCATAGACAAGTTTTTGGTTTTTTTGGTTTTTGGAAAATAGTTTGTTATGTTCCGTTGTTTACTCCTGAATAGTCCCTGTGGAAAACGTTACAGAATATATTGAATTGTAGAGGCTGGTGTTATAAACTTTTCATGGAAAGCTAAGAGGAATGCCTACCCATAATGCCACAAAAAATTTTAAGCAAGAGGTGGTGTGATTCATAGGCAGAGGTTCACCTTGTACAACCTTTAAGTGTTCATAGCACTAAAAGAAGACTACTTGATCATTAGATTTGTCCACTTGTTCTTTGCAGATATAATTTTCTTTGCACTTTTAGATTTTTTTCCCCCCTTACGGCTGCCTGAGTCAATTCCCTGCTACTGACAGTTTGGGGAGGGGGGCATTTATCCGCTATTTGAAACCCTACGATTATGAGGAAATAGATGCATTTGTAGAAATATGAATTTTACTTCATTGGTCTCCTTGGTTGTCATTGGTCTTGAATGCAGTCTACCTCCAGTGCCTTTTTGTTGCTTTACCGTTTCTCTTTCACAGGGAGGCAGTGAAATTCAATAGCGATGCATGTCACAGTATGAAATATCCAGACCCTACTTTGATTTGTATCAGATTCCTTTTGCATAGTTACCTGGTCTCTTCTTTGCTTTCTCAGGGCAATTAAATATTGACCTGCAATCTCTAGGGCCATGTTGTGCATTAATTTGCAATTCACTGTTGTAGTTGGTATGCAAGATCATATTTCTGTTTAGCATAAGTTTCTTGTTTCTGATCTCTGTGTGTGTGTATACATGGGTGTGCATGTGGTGGTTGCATTTACCTTCTGCATTTCTAATCTTTTTTCCCTGGGCAGTTAGATTAAAAAGGGGGGGGGAGTTTCTTGTTCGCTAATTGCATCGCTCATGATTTCAGAGGCTGTTTCCTGACAATCAGGGTCGTTGTAACTGAGCAAAGAGGCTGACAAAACCAGAAACTCACCTGAGCAGCTCTGGTTTCCCTAACCAGATGATCGCATATCGATTTAATGCAGTGATGGGGCCAAAGGTTCCAATGAGGCCTTATAATGTCTACCTCAAATATTCTCCTCCCTGAAGGGGAGAAGCCCCCAAACTTTGGCCTCAGCTTGTCATGGGCTCATTACCAGCCCTCCCTGCCTGTTCCGTGCTCCAAGAAAACCTTACTTGTGAGAGGAGAGGAAACTGGTGGTAGGGAGATGTGGCTGGAACAATACTAGAACTTGTAGGTAACACCTTTGTTTTCTGATTATTGTTCAGCTTGCTCTAAACTGTCTGCTGACACATGGATATACGAGAACTGTTGTTTTGTACTGCCTCTGAGTCCCGTTAACTGTGCTTTGTGGTACTGGAAATTATGATTCCTCTTACATCCCAACAACAATGGATTCTCTTGCGCATGCTGTAGCTCGACCTAAAAGATAAGTTCTATGCCCTCACCAGCCAGTCCTCCCTACTTCTAATCTTACCCTTTTCACACATGTGTTTGGCTGGGTATGGGGAGACTGGGGAGGGAGGGTTGTGAAGAGTTTCCCCAGATGTGTCAACGTTCTGAGTTTTCATGGAGGGTACTAAAACAAACAAATGAACAAAACCCCAACCCCCTAATTATTACTTTTCAGTGCATCCTATTCAGAGCATCGCAGCACTTTCTCTAAGAGTGTTGTGATGACAAGGATGCATTGAATAATCTAATTACTTACAACCAGGGCTTTTTTGGAGAGAAAGCCCAGCAGGAACTCGTTAGCATAATAGGCCACACCCAGCAGCAGAAACTCATTAGCATATTAGGCAACATCACTGCCAGCACAGCTTATTAGCATATTAGGTCACACCCCCACATTACCAGAAGAGTGGTCATCCAGCCACACCCACCTTTTGCTTCTTATTCTGTTTACCTTGTTTGTTGTCGAAACCCAGGGCTTTTTTTGTAGCAGGAATTAATTTGTATGTTAGACCACATACCCCTATTGTAGCCAATCCTAATGAGTTTCTGCTGTTGGGTGTGGCCTATTATGCTAATGAGTTCCTGCTGGGTGTGGCCAACTCAGGAGCCAGCCAGAACTCCGTTCCTGTGCATTCCTGCCCCAAAACAGAACAGAAGCTGGGGAGAGGGAAGAGTAGTGGCCGTGGGTGATCATGGGTGATCAGTGCAGCTTACAAGAATATCACCTTACATTTTCCCCCCTAGATTGTGTAAATCCCATTGAAATCAGTGGATTCTACAAGTCTCCTGTTTGGTTTTGACTGCCAATACAACCCCACAGGGACTTGTGCCGCTAGGTCTACGCCTGGATCCAGTTCCCAGCAAGTGGGGCAAGGCCAAAGGCAAGCCTCCAACTCTCCAAATTCTACCCAGCCAATCATAACAATGTCTGTGGTTCCTTTGTTGCCATGCACCACTGGAATCTCCTTCCTGCCTTTGCATATCACAAGTGTATTGTGGCAGGGTAGCAGCACTGGTCCATTTGTAGCACAGCTGGGACCTGTGCCAGTGACGTGACCGGGAAGTGGTATGAGTGCCATCGTGAAGATGCCACCTACCTCCTGGGACTGAACTTCTTTTGCACCCACTGTGAATCTTTATGACCTGGCAGCCCATAAAAGGCAGGTTCTGAACATATTTGGGAATGGGAATGTCTCCTCTCTTACCCCACTGCTTAGGGCCAGTTCTAGATTTTTTGGAGGGAGCTGGGCAGATTTTGGAGGGCTCACTCACTCATTCGTCTCACTACCTGCCTGTGCAGCCTTCCCTTCCTTGGTTGCACGCCTTCCCACTGGCTATGCTTACAACCATCGGCACTCCCTGCAGTCCTTATCTGATGGCACTAAGCGGTGTATGCAGCTGGAGGATGAGTAGTGGAACGCTCACAGCTGAGTAGGCAGGGAAAAGACTGGCAGTGGTGGGCCCTGGCAGAACCCCTGGGCCCTGGCAGTTGCCCCCAGTGAGGGTATGCTGACACTAGGCCTGCCATAGCTGAAAAGTTGGTAGCCTGGTTTCCATCCATCCAGTGCCCATAAGCTTGTTTCTGGTTCCTAGCTTTTGCACATCCCTCCAGTGGCAGCTGCAAGAAGGGGCCATGCAGAGAAGCAAATTAAAATTATGCCTTTTATGCCTCTGTGACCAGTCCTTTCCGTTGGAATGCTAGTCCTGTGCAAGCTGTCCGTCTTAGTGATGGATAGTACATGGGAAAGTCTGATATCCTTGAACTCCCCTGGTCTCTGAAGAAAAGCTCTGCATGAAGAGTTAAGAGGGTTTTATGGGGTTTTTTTTGGTATTAAATAGAAATGACTTGCAAAAGGGCACTGGCGCTGAAAAAAAGGGGGGGAGGGGGAATCTGAGGTCAACCGTTTGAATCCCTTTTGAGGGCTTCTTTCCAATTTATGCTATACCAGAGGAATGTTAGAGGGCCGGGAGTTAGGGTTCGGGGTTTTGTTTCTCTTTCAGAGGAGAAGTAAATGAAGAGCCTAGCCTTGCATTGAGAAAAGATTAAAATAGGTAGAGGTGGAATGTCCTTTCTTAGACCAATAATGATTTAAATGATTTTCTATTGACATTGTTGTTTTCGCTTGCTCCTGTTTGAAAAGGACCAGAAGAGGGAGAAAAAGAATGGTCACCCTTCATTGTCATGTGCTGCCGTTCAATCAAGCGCTGGCCATGCTGATGAGACAGAGATACCTTTTGCCCTTGACAGTTCCACATTCAGGCTTTATATTTGTGCATTGTGTCCCTGGATGAACGTCTTTTTTCCGGAGACTTTAATGGGACCCAAAGTGTGTGTGGGGTGGGGGGAGAGAAATGTTCAGGTATTTTCTCCAACTCATAAGTATATCGCTATAGGGCAGTGATGGTGAACCTTTTAGAGACCGAGTGCCCAAACTGCAACCCAAAACCCACTTATTTATCGCAAAGGGCCAACACGGCAATTTAACCTGAATACTGAGGTTTTCGTTTTAGAAAAAACAACTCATACATTAACATCTTTTGTCTTAAAAGAAAAACACAATAACAGAGCTTTCAATGATACAAACAACTTTTTATTGAAAGGTAAAAGTTTGCATTTGGCATGCTTTTGAACAATTAATGTGATTTTTGCTGTCCAATCTTGCGAACTCTGTGCTGGGGCGATGCCGTGCATGCCCACAGAGAGGCCTCTGAGTGCCACCTCTGGCACGCGTGCCATAGGTTTGCCACCACTGCTATAGGGTTTCTGGTGGTGGAGGATTCATGGAACTCTTTTCTTAGTGCAAACGCCGTACAATTTCATGGATTTGTTTTGAATGTTGGTCCTCCTCTTGAAAGCCAGTTAGCATTTATCCAAAGACACAACTGTGTCCATTCTTCAGAACTACATGTGTTGCTGTTCGTTCAGTACATGAAGGAGTTAAAAGGCGAATCTCTTGGCTACCAAGGCTATGAGTCGACGAGTGGTGCTGGTGTCCCCTGACTGCCATTCCTCCATTCAAACCATAACTCTTGTTTCAAAATTAATTTGCCCACCAGTGGTAAATCCTCTTTTTTTCTTCCTCATATTCTGGGAATTCTCTGACTAATAATAAGACAGTGTGAATTATTCAGCTCATTTCGAGCAAAGGGATACCCACATCCAGTAATGGCAGAAGACGCTCAAACACGGCTCTCTGTCTGCTAGTCTTATTTTAACAGGGTGTCTCGGAGGATGGCTTACGTTAATATTAATGAACAGGAAAAGGAAATGGTCTGTGGAAGGAATTACTGTTTTCTGATTTCCTGAAAGGCTGCTTAGACTCCTTTCCCAGGGTTTTTTGTGTTTGATGAAATGAGCAAACAACTCTTTGGTATCTTCATTTTCTATATAGCAGCTTTGGAGACCTTGAGCGTTGACTGGTTAATCAGGTCTGAATGAGTATTTCATTCCAGAGGAGTATTTTATTTTGGATCTGATCTCACTACAGCACAGCATGTGTTTACAAAATGCTTGATGACTGACAGCTCTCTCAATTTGGGAGGGGTTCATCTCTTTAACATTTCTAATAAGCAGAATATTTGTGCTTCCAATAAGTAGCCTTCCCATGTTTTCCTTGCTCTGCTCAAACCACATACTTAAGAGTCAGCTCTTGAATGTTAAGAGTTGGGGAGGGCAGGATACTCTGAGGTAAAGGCTTAATCCAATGTTTTATTCCTTGTCGATATAAAACAGGAATGAAATTTCTTTCTGTAATTGCCTCAGACTTTCTTAGCATCTCAAGCCCTCTGTTGGCTTCCCTGGCTGAATCTGAGAACGGTAGATACCAACACATTAGGGCTACTATTGAATTCCGTTGGTTCAGTTTGAGTATCCACACTTCAGTTTAGTCTCTCCCTTGTGCATCATGAACCCTCACATCTTTATTTTTATGATTTCTGTCTCATTGCGCAAACTTTCTCCAGATGTATCCATTTTTCCATGTTGTTTGTGTATCAATAAATCAGTATTATACAGACATAGATGACTTGGATTATGCATATAAATATTGTCCATGTTGCATGAAAGAATGGAATGAATAATCAAGGCCAACAACACAGAGGGGGAGGATCAAAACCATTCACAATGACAGTATTCGTAAGCATAAGAAACAGAAAGGACAGATTTGGCTCGCTCTGCAGTACATTTAGGGCAAGATTGGGATGGAGACAAGCAACAGGTTTCTCAAAGGCTTAGTTCAGACATGATTTCAAACCACAGTGTACTTGCTGTGTGAACAATCCTGCTAGGACTCACATACTCCCTTATTCCTACCCTTTCCTCCCCAAACACACAGGCAGTTAAGGAAAGATTCATGACATATCACATTTTGTTACACTCAAACCACAATTTCCCTCCATACCACTATTTCAAAACATGGTTTAATCCTAACTGGGAAATACACTGACAGATTGCTTTGAGGCAAAAGTGGACACATATATGAGGGAAAGAGGCCTTGACTTTGCGAAAGCCCAAGAAACTCCTTAGGTTTTCAGTTAGTGGACAGCCATGCTTGTTTGGTTACATCTATATCTAACCAAAGAGCTGAAAGTAGTTTAGAGGAATCACTACTCAAGGTGAGCACACTAATTTTGCCTCTCATAGAAGGACTGCACATTTTCCTGTTTTTAGTAGACGCACAAAGCCTTCTTTGTAAGGTGTTGATGGAACACAAAAAATATATGTAGACCATACGCACTAAAAGCTTTCTCTCCAACAGCTTTCATATCTTCAGCGTATTAGTCATCTTGAGCAATTTGCCAGTGGGCCTTTAGAACTGTACTCTGGCCCCCAGAACCCAAATCTGGGACTCCCACCAGTGGCCAGGGAGAGCCTGGCACGCCTACATTGGAATTAACATCAGACTGAGCTTTCACTTAACATTTCTGTCTCTTTAAACTGTCCTGAAAGGTAGCAGAAACGGTTGTATTAAGACTAACTCCAGGAAGCCCTCTATAAAAGAGACTTGTCACATGATTAGGAACTAGGAGTGAGATCACAATATCTCGCGAGGCCTATGGATATGTTTGTAAATACTGTTTATCTCTTATGTTGTATGAATTGTATAAATCAAAAACTCAGATAAATAAAAATTAAAAAAAAGGATATGTTTGCTTGTTGGTTGTGTTCAGCACAGACATGGTATGGTTGTCATGCTTCCTTGCCTGTGATTTTTCTCACATATGGAGTCCAGTGGTAGAATTCAGTTTGGCCCTGGCCAGGTCTGATCAGGCCTTAGTTATGTAAGCCCATCCCAACTAGTTATCATCCTGGGCATTTAGCCTTTTAGTTGCATTAGGTTCTCAGTAGTTACACTTTCATTTGTGCTAGATTAACAGAAAATGGTAGAAATATAGATATTCAAATTTAGAAAAAAAATCAATATTTTTTTTAAAAAATTAAATCAAAAGACTATGCATAATTCACACCACTAAATATACTACAGCATTGTTTGTTCAACACATTTGTAGCTCTAGTTTTGTGCATGGTACAGGGATTCCAATGCTTTAATGTCATCTGTGGACAGGTGTCCTTTCTTTTTGAATTAGAATTCCACCCCAGCGCCATGCAGTCTTCAACTTCAAGGATTCAGATTTCCTTGCATGTGAATTTTTATAAATTGGCATTCCTGGTTTTTGGCATTTTGGTTTTCACCTAGTTCCTAATGGCTTCCTTGAGGACATACAGCGGATCCAGGGGGGCTTCTGGTTTCTGCAGAACTTTGCAACTTCCCCTTCCCAAGAGAGATCTAACATCACAGGCAACTTATCTCCCAGGCAAGTTATCAGAAATTTCCCTTTCGTGCACAGAACCCACTAAGGATGCATGAATATTATCAGGGCACTCTTATGTTAATAGGTTTTATCCCTGTACTTGGCATTGCTTTAGAATCCCCCCCCTTTCTTTTTACAGTTCGTAGTATAATACAAAATAAAACTTAGGAAAATGTTAAATCATTAGCATGTGAGTGACTGGCACATCCATTATCTTTTATGACACATTAAAGGTGCTGTCAAGAGCTGGCATTTTATTTAGTCGCTCTCTCTCCAGTGCCACCCGGGGGGGTTCCCCGCCCCCTGCTTTGAGCAGAGATGATAAATGAATGGAAGATTATATATTATTGCCTAATTAAAGGTACATTAAAGTGAAAGTAAAGATGGGAAATTAATAGCAAAACACATCAGAAATGTGACACTGGTAGGGATCGTCTTAGTTGGACAAGGCAATTCATAGTTCTGAGTTGGGATCCCTTAATGAGGGTGTTTTACAGATTTTCCTTAATTATTTGTACACTAATGTAATGGTGTAACCGTTTCTTACTGGCTCTATATCTGATTTGGGACAAGAGAATTCTAGAATTCAGGCATCACACCATAGAGAGGTTCCCACTGGAGTCCCAGCAAGGCTTCCTATGGTGGATCTATTTGAGCTGCTTTCTGTCGAGTTGCCATGCAACCTCAGGATCTCACTGAATAGTAGAGAGGGCAAATGCAGGCCCGTAGCCAGGATTTTGTGGCTTGTGGGGCAAAAAAAATGCTGGTGGGGCTGGTGGGGCTGCCACTATTTGCCACAATGAAGGGGGTGGTGGTACACCCTCTCCCTCCCTTCCTGCAAGATTTAAAGGGCCCTTCAGCTGATCAGTGGGGAGCACATGGCCCACCGATCAGCTGGAAGGCCCTTTAAATCTTGTAGGAGGGAGGGAGAGGGGCGTGTGCCACCCTCTGCTTCTTCTCGAAAGCATTTAAAGGATCCCTTTAAATGTTTTTCTTTGAAGGAGCAAGTGGGCTTTAAGAAGCGGGCAGAACCCCGAGTAGCTCCACTGTAGTTATGGGCCAGGGCAAATGGCTGCTGCCAAGATACATCAGCCTGGTGCTGGCCAGTGCACAGGGCTCATTTTGTAGCAGGAGCTCCTCTGCATATTAGGCCACATCCCCCTGATGTAGCCAATCCTCCAAGAGCTTACAGTAGCCCCTGTAAGAAGAGCTCTGTAAGCTCTTGGAGGATTGGCTACATTAGGGGTGTGTGGCCTAATATGCAGAGGAGCTCCTGCTACGAAATGAGCCCTGCCGGTGCAAGGGAGAAATGTGGTGATACCATCATGTTGGTCATCTCCCTGTTCCTGGCTCCAGTTCATTGGCTGCTACTTGCAGGCAACGGGGAAATGCATCACATCATACTTTTACTGGAGGCCAATGGAGACAACCAAGCATCACATCATACTTTTACTGGAGGCCAATGGAGACAACCAAGTTCTCAGCATCAGATCCTAATAACAACATTTGACATTCTGCCTAACATGTGCCATAGTGTCTGCAGGTGCCTTCCTCTGGCTTTTTTCTAGGCCAGCACTGTCTATTCTGATTGGCAACCTCATTCAACAATCTCCAGCTCAGGTCTTTTGCTCGGTCTTGTTGCTGACAAACCTTTTTCGTTTGGGATGTGGGGGACTGAACCCAGCAGACGAAACAAGCTGAGTGTTTCATCAGGCTTATGAGTTGGGCTCAGGTTGATGGGCTGCAAGTTGTGTGTGGGCCTGACTTTAACTCCCCTCTAAAAACCTAAGAATTAAGGGCTTGGTCCTTAGTTTCTTGCTTGCACTAGCCCACCGTTGAGGTCTGTAGAAGTACATGCTACCTCCTCCGTATCTGTTTTGTCCCTAAAACTGGCAACTTGGAGAGGGAGGGTTGTCTCACAAATGCCCAGTTGCTGGCGTGTAACCTTGAAAGGAACCTCAGAAACTTCTGGAAACATGGCATGAGTGATTATGGATGTATGGTGAGCACATCCACTCACTTCACTATGTCTCTATCTTGGCTGCCAGCTAGGGTTTCCAGGCCCACCATGACAACCAGGAAGAGACTGGGGGTGGGTTGGGGACATTGGGGGGGGGGGGTTAAGCCATCAGCAACAGTCTTTTTGCCACTTTCAGGAAAAATTCCATAAATGATGTAATACCTGTCTAGAAATCACTGGAAACTCTATTGTTAAAAAAACACACACATCAGAAATGTGGCACTGGTAGAAATGGTCTTATTTGAGCTCCTTGCTTGAACCATAGAAGCAGCACAAATTATGCAGATGAAGCAAATATATGCAATTAAGTTTACCCTGCATGGATTGTTTGTTTCTCCAAGTATATAATTCCTTTTCCTTCCTATTTGGTTTCTTCTTCTTTTCTTGATATGTTTTTTTGCAATGGTTCTAAGTATCTTCAGATGTGAAATTTATTTGATTGGTTTTGTGTAAAAAGCCCTGGCGTCCTGTTGTTAATTATAAGTGTTTATGAGTTCTATAGAATTTTTTTTTTTTTTTTTTTAAAACCCTGCAAAAGTAAGTACAAATTTGGATTGCCTTGGTACAGAACCAGGGTATTCTCATTTCCACTTTTGCCACTGAAGACATGCCTCTGATAAATGGGAGAGAGACACAATTTTCCAGGGTCAACCTGTTTTCATCTAAGGTGCAAGAGTCGACTGATCAAAGGCAGCAGCATAATTTAAGAGAGGGAGGGATTAAAAGCTCAGGAATAACTGGTGGTGGTTCTGTTGTCTTCAGGCACCATCCATAATCCTAACTCTTGTCAAGGTTTTCTTTCTAGTCTAGATTGTCAGTGGGCTCTTGGTGGTTGCTAACCTTAATGTTGCAGGGACTCGCCAAGGGAAGCATGAACCTCACCGGTGACATATTAATGTTCTAACCACTACACTATGCTGGCTCTCTAGTGGTTAGAATGTTAGACTAGGATCTCGGAGACCCATGTTTGACTCCCCACTTTGCCACGGAAGCTGGCTGGCTGGCCTTGGGCCACTGACACACACTCAGCCTAACTAACATCATAGGGTTGTTATGAAGATAAAATGAAGATAAAGATAATGTTGTAAACCGCTTTGGTTTTGCATTGGAGAGAAAAGTGTGTGTGTGTGTGTGTAAATAAATAATGCTGCTTTGTCAGTTTCCTAAAGAAGTCAAGCAGTGGGGCCAAGCACACCTTCCAATTATACAGCACCAGTATGACTACTTCCAATGGATGCTAACTCACATAAAGTAAAAATAGTGCCCACAGCACTGGCCGATCTTAAAGCAAATCATATGGGAGAAAGGGCATTGGGTGCGCATTCAAATTTGTCAGCTCGCTGGGTCCTGATAAATGCTGATAGGATGTAGCTCCCTTCCTCCTTTCTTCATTTTGTAGCTAGCATAGGCTATGTGCTTCCTGTACTTTGATGGGACTCATTTGGATTGCTGAGCACAGAGGTGACCTCTTTTTAATGTGAGACGCAACCTCAGGATCAAATGACACTTCTGTTGCAGGTCACCTAGGTTTACAATGCCCTCATTTCATAGGTCAGTTAGTAGGATTAATATTCTGCTCAGGCCAGCTGTAATAGTAGTAGTAGAGTAGTAGTAGTAGGAGGAGCAGGAGAGTTGGATTTATACCTCACCCTTCACTTGGAGTCTCAGAGTGGCTTCCAATCACCTTCCCTTCCTCTCCCCACAACAGACACCCTGTAAGGTAGGTAGAAAAAGGTAGTTGAAAATATAGTAGAAAAGAACAAGTGTCCAGTAGCACCTTAAAGTCTAACAAAAGGTATGGCCGAGTATGAGCTTTCGTGAGTCACTGCTCACTTCTTTGGATACAGCTAGAATCTGAGTCCATATTGGAAAGCGAAGTGAAATTTTCAGATGTCGAATGACATTACCAGGCAAATGACAATAGCAGGTGAATAACAATAGTGGGTGTGATTGGATTTAGGTGAGATATGCAGAGGGGTAGTAGATGTGGAGAAATCAGCATTGGTAATGAGACAGAAAACCTAGGTCTCAATTCAGTCCAGGAGGATGCATTGCCTTGAGCTTCTTTATCAGTTTCAAATCAACAGTCTCTCTTTCTAATCTCCCTTTGAAATTCCTTTGTAAGAGAACTGCTTCTTTTAGGTCAGCAACTGAGTGTCCTGGAAAGTTAAAATGTACCTCCATTGGTTTTTGAGTTTTGTGGTTTCTTTAATTCCTGACATTAAAAGTGGCTGCTTATGACATGGCACTGGCCAAAGGGAGTCATGTATGTCTGGAAGTGGAGAGAGAACAGACCTTGGGACCATCAACATGACCAAGGCGGCTGATGGTAAACAATAGATTATTGACTAAAAATGCTTTAGGAGGCCACTGCTGAGCCACAGCCTTGTGTGGATCCAAGCAGTGTCTCCAGTCTTTGAATATAGAAAACACAGACATATTATGAAGCTTTGAGTCAAGGTGGTGTCTCCTTTGATGCCAGCTCTACATTACAGGCGATAACAATACCACTTAATGGCTTCAAACAAGTCATATTGCAGACAATAAATTCATAAGTTCCAGGACCCCGAATTCTCTTGACAGTGCTAAGGGCAAAACAGAGCCCTGAATTATTTGTCTCATTTTGACGGGTGGTCTCTGGATAACTGTCTGCTGTAGAAGCCAAGGATAGAAAATTGTACGGCGTAATAGAGCAATTTGCATTAAACTCCAGCTGAGAATAAATAAGTCTATTTTTTTTGACATGACGTATTCTTAACTTGCACCCCTCCAATTCCTGTCAAGGAAATAATACACTTCTTCTTCTTCTTTTTTTGCTTGGAAATGACCTTAAATGTATGATAACATGACAGGTTGTTAGACTATGAAGGGATTTTATTTGAGTCTGTGGGGTAAATTATGTGAATGTATTTTTTTTAAAGAGTCCCTCTATTGCATGTTATGAAAATTGCTTCCAGGCTTATTTACATAATAAGCACTAACACCTCCCTTTTTTTTTTGAAGCTTTTTGAAGATCAGTAGGATAATATGTGCTCTTATGACCACTGGCAAACTAAAAGCTGCTTAGACCAAACAATACATGGGGTCTTTAATGCTTTTGTTCTTTTACAAGATACCTCAGCACTAAGAAATGAGTTGTTAATCACACATCTTGGTCTACCCCATTATTATTTACTGTCCTTTAGAGGCCCAATATGATTTGAAAGCTTAAAACTGAAAGACAGAGGAGCTGTCCATGGTTATACTTTCAAGCCTGCCTTGGTAGCCTTGAGGCATGTGTGCTTTTAAAAAATGAAATCTTGACATTCCTTAGGAAATTTAACAAACTGGTGGGAAGACTGGGGAAGGGAAGCAGTGTCAAGAGACTTTTTAAAAAGTGCCCTTGTGTATTTATCAGAAGTGACCAAGGGTAGCTCTAGAAATTGCTGGACACTCTATAGTAAAACCATAGAGTTTCTGGTGACTCCTAGAGCTATTACTTGTCACTTCTGGTAAGAACTTCCAGTAAGTACACGAGGCTGCATTAAAAGTATATATTCCTAATGCCACTGCCAGCATTCGTGGGCAATGGGATCTTGAGGTAGTGGATGCACTACCCTCACCTGGGGCTTGGCAGCTCTAGAATACACCCCATTCTGTATTTAGTCAGAAAAGAATTGACGGTTGCTGAGTCAATGGTTTTTATACTAAAGTTGTTGTTTTTCTTATTGGCCTATATATCAGGGCTCCAAAGAGAGTGCATAAAAATATGGTGAGCCAGCAGTTCTTTTCTGAGTGATTTACTCCTCATGCAGAAGCCCCTCTGATACAAGAAAATAGCTTTCCCTGCTGCCTATTTCTATCACCTATAGCAAGTCTAACTCCTCAACTCATTTGAAACTTAACAAACTGTTATGTGTTCCCCCCACACACCAGTTTCAGTGCTGCTTACAGTGAAGAATTCCACATTGCAAATATTGCACGGAATGCACCTCCGCTGGTCAACAGCAATGTTTGTATTGATGGAGTTTTCAGCTTCATGAGATGAGCAGATGGAAATGCTAGCCAGGAACAAACACTTCAGTGAAAATGGGGGGAGGGGGAATGTGTGTGTGTGTGTGTGTGTGAGAGAGAGAGAGAGAGAGAGAGAGAGACCCATTATGGAATGAAATTTCATTGTTGTCATTGTGGGATCACTCATGCTAACATCTTTTCCCGCATTGGGTGTGAATTTGTACAATGCAAAACAATATAAACAGTCCTAGATGGCAGATACAGAAAACACTGTTTCTCTGTATTCACCGTGGACCTCTGATGGTGCAGGCTGGATCCAAGGCCTCTCTTCCACCATGCTGGATTAAATAATTCCCTTCTGCTAAATCTTCCTCCGACAGCCAGAGACCTTGTCCAACAGACAAGGAGACTTCTTACATCAGACAAAGCCTTTCACCCTTGATGGAAAACTTAGGGCCAAGCTAGACATGACAATGTCCTCATGGCTGCCACAAGGATGCAGCTGCCATTTAAAGCTCACTTTTTAAAGGGTGGAGGAGAGGAGAATGATGTAAACTGCCTTTGATCCTCATTGGGGAGAACAGCAGGGAATGCATGAATGCATGAATGAATGAATGCATGAACGAACAAACGAATGAATGAATGAATGAAGTACCGCAAGGGCTTGTCTGCAGTGCTCTTGTTTCCCTCTTCCTGCACCTTTTCAAGTGCCAAAATAGCTGTGTGTGTTGGGGATCTGTTTCAGCCCTCAGTAGCGTGAGGGAGTGAAGGACACCAGTCCCAACCCTGAGAGGCAGTCCAGAAGGATACCGTGATGAATGGAATCAAAAGCCACTGAGAGGTCACAAAGAATTAACTGGGTTGCACATAACTGTAACTTGTATGAAAATGTAGGATGGCTCCCTTTTTTTAAATGGCATACCTGAAAATAAACTTAGTTCTTGCATTGGAGTGAATACTGTATATAAAATGAAAACTTGTATAAAATACCTGGTTTGAGATAGAATACAAAACCAAACTCCCAAGCCAAACACCTCACAGATTGACAACAAAGCTGAAATTATAAATCATTCTTAAGTAAAAAAGACAGCTAGAGTTCCAGAATAATAACCAGACCAGGCTTGAATAGCTGTCTCAAAGCCTTATAGCCACAGATATGTATCTGGCAACTGACAGGGTGAAATCTCTGTCATTGCCTGATGGAAGAGTAAGCACCCAGAACTCTCTCCAAAGTCTGAGGCCATGTAAGAGACCTTTCGGGTTGCTTACCCTGCCCGTACCAGAGGAAGGATGAACTGTCTGGAGGTTCTCCAGATCCTGGATACAACTCAACCACCATGCCTTGAAGTAGTTTTGCTTCCTGTTTAATGAGTCAATAGGTCGGGAGGAGGCAATGTTCTCATATCCCATTTTCTTTTTATTTTATATTATTTATATTTTTGTGAAAAATTCCTGTTCTCTGCCTGTTGTTCATAGTTTTGTAGATTAGCCCATAGTTCACAGAGAGCTGGTGGGCTGTAGTGGTTAAGAGTGTCGGACTAGTATCTGGAAGACCCAGGTTCAAATCCCCATTTGTGTCAGTAAACAGAAAGAAAAATGGAGGGAAAATCTTGCCTCTGAGGGTGGGAGGTGGGCAGGGCTGTCATGGAACCCCATTGGAGAGACAGGCAGGGAACAAACAAATAAATACATAACATAAATAGAATGGGGCTTATTAGGAAAGAAAAATCCTTGCCCCATTGTTATTTCTTTGTACCAATAATTTGTCTAAAAACTTTTCTCCCACTTTCCTCTCTGTAATGATCCGATCAGCATGTGGGGTGGAGCCCTTGCTTTCCTGTGTGATGTTACGCAAACGATTTTGAGTTTCCTAACAAGTATGCTGATGTATCTCATTCTACGGCTGTTTTCTCCGTGAAACTACACATAGTATTTGACAGACTTCTCTTTCACATACAGCTGTAAAAGGGATAGAGGCCCATTGGGTGGGGGTGGGTGGGTTTCAGGTGAAAGTGTCCATAAATATAAATCTGTGCTTAAAGGTGGAAGTATTTTTCCCCATTTGAGGTTGTGGCACAAAATTATATGGAAAACATTATTGTGTAATTGAAAGTTGTTGAGCATTTGAGCATGAAGTGTTTATGAAGGCACAGGGACATTATAAGGGATGCTTTACAGAGCCATTAACGCATGCTTCATGTGTGTTGGGAAACATAAGGCCAAAGGCCATGTACTTTCAACTGCCCACAAACTATATTAATGATGCTGTAAAAACACCCAGGAGCCTCTTAATGTTATTATAATAAGGGTCTTTTAGTATTATATAACCTTTTGGAAGGGAACAGGGGTGGGGGGAAATACCCTTCCCTTTTTGCACTCTGCAGTGCTTTTAACTAGACAGGCAGCCCAAGTTTGCTGTGAGCACATACACACATTTTGCTGTGAGCACATACACACAAACATGCGAAAAGGAAAGTTCCACAAACAGGGAGAGCAGCATTTTGCTCTGCTCTGATTATTTTAGTTGGATTATTTTTTGGGGGGGCACCATTCTTTTAAATCTCTCTCCATTACATCCTATGTTTCTGTCACCACTGCTCATTTTGATGTCTCTCATCTAAGTTTTGGTAGCTTCTCATGGCCTATCGTTGTGACCACACAACTTCGGTTAGGTTTTAGTGGGATCAGTCTGTGATATTTATTTTATTTATTTATTTAATTTGTTTATATCCCGCCTGTCTCCCCATTGGGGACCCAAAGTAGCTTACTTAATTAAGAACATAAGAGAAGCCAATATTGGTTCAGGCCAACCAGTGGCCAAAAATACCAGGTGCTTTCAGGAGGTCCACCAGTGGGGCTAGGACACTAGAAGCCATCCCACTCTTTCCCCTCCAAGCACCAAGAATACAGTGCATCACTTGCCCCCGAGTTCCTATCTATACCTTGTGGCTAATAGCCACTGATGGTCCTTTGTTCCATATGTTGATCCAATTCCCTCTTGAAGCCACTTGTGCTTGTAGCCGCCACCACCTCCTGTGGCAGTGAATTCCATGTGTTAATCACTCTGGGTGAAGATGTACTTCCTTTTATCCGTTCTAACCCAACTGCTCAGCAATTTCATTGAGTGCCCACGAGTTCTTGTGTTGTGAGAAAGGGAGAAAAGTACCTCTACCTGCTCTATCCCATGCTTAATCTTACAAACCTCCATCATGTCACCCCTCAGCCATCGTTTCTCCAAGCTAAAGAGCCTCAAGCGCTTCAACTTTTCTTCATAGGGAAAGTCTTCCAACCCTTTTATCATTCTAGTTGCCCTTTTCTGCCCTTTTTCCAATGCTATAATATCTTTTTTGAGGTGTGGTGACCAGAACTGTACACAGTACTCCAAATGAAATTGCACCATTGATTTATACTGGGGCATTATGATACTGGCTGATCTGTTTTCAGTTCCCTTCCTAATAATCCCTAGCATAGCACTGGCCTTTTTCATTGCAGTTGCACATTGTCTCGACGTTTTAGGTTCAATATGGATTATCCTGTCCTCCATGTTTTCCTCACAGCAACTCTGTGAGGTAGGTTAGGCTGAGAAAGTGTGACTGGCCTAAGGTCAACCAGTGAACTTCCATGATATGAGTGAGGAGTTGACCCTGGATCTCCAGCCACTACACCATACTGTCTCCATGTGGTGACACAATGATAGTAATTTGGAAATCAGCATTGTGTACTGAACTGAGGATAACTGTATCCTCTCTATCTCATATTTATCTTACCCTTCCCCCAAGGACCTCAGAATAGCATACGCAGTTATCCCTTCCTGATTTTTCTCTTCTGACAACAATCTAGAGGTGCCAAGCTATGCCTGGCAACAAGCAAGAACTTTGGGGGTAGGGCCATGGGGGGTGGCCCATGTCATGATGTCACTTTTGTGGGGGGAAGGAATGGAAATTATATCATGCCACTCTAGGAACTGGCAGGTTTTACCATAGAGTTTCCAGTGATTCCTAGAGTGGCATGACATCACTTCTGGGTTTTCCCCAGAAGTGATGTTACACTGTGCATGATGCTGTTTTATTTTTCCCCGCTGCCACTTGGAGCAACCCTACAACAATTGCGGGTGTGTGTGTTAGGCTAAGAAAGAAGCATTACCTTAGGCTCAGTAATTACTTTAGGCCCAGATCCTAGTCAGATCACCAGAGCAAGTACACTACAATGACTCTGTATAGTATTTTAACCTGAAAAATTCCATGTTTTGATTTCTCTCCAGTGTGAACTGAACACATAGGTCTGTATTTTCGTATAATTTTCTGTTAGCTCACGGTAGATTTTTCCTGACAAATGTACATCTTTCAGGGTTTTTTTTGTACCTCAGTAAATCAGCTGTATAGATATATTATACACATAAATGGTGTACCTTTTAAGCATAAATACCATATAAAATGGGAGCTAAACTTATACATTATGCACACACCATACAAATGAATCTGCAAAACCCAGTTTGAAAAGCAAAGAACCAAAACAACTGTCGAAAATATATACAAAAAAGATTTGAAGTAGGGAACATTTGCATCAGACCGTATGTAGAATTGTTTTTTGGCACAACATCACTGATGTGACTTTTGCAGACTTAGTACATACCTTCCACCAATAAGAGTATATGGTGGTACTATGTATATACAGCCTCACCATGTACTGACTTGGCATGGGTTGGAAATTCTCCAGTGAGTGTAGCTGGGGCAGTAATGAGAACAGGCCTTCATTTTCCTTTGGAATATAGTGACTAGCTGTGATTTTCTGCTTTGGGATGTGAAAAAGTGCACCCGGATATTAACTAATAAAAACTGAAATTGTAAAAAACAAAACAAAAAACTGTACTTAATATGAAATGAAAAATTAACAACTGTAATATTCAGATACATTTTGGAATCGTCCATTTCCCCCCTGTTATCTGATGATCTGGCTTTGATTGGGAGAGAAAAGGAGTAAGATATCTAACTGATAGGGTTGTTTACTGAGCAGATCTTTCCACTGAAGGGGATTGTGCTGATTGGGTCCGTCTTTCCACTTTCCTTATACTTACTACATTGCTGGCTTGGTGCCTTAGGAAGGGATTTGATTCTGTGCAAATGGTGGCTTCTGGTTGCTTGCCATCCAGTTTTTGGTGCTGTGGCTCTCGGTAGAGGGGCAAAATGTTTCGTTTATACACTTTCAGCATGATAGCAGCTTGACAGGCTGTGGGTGGTGATGAAATAGCAGTGGATCCTGCGCTTGATTGCCCTGCTCCTTGCGCTACACAGTGCTGCTGCTCAGGTGGACTGACAGATTAAAACATTTTGCTTGTACCTATAGGGATGCCAGCCTCCTGGTTGGATTTAGTGATCCCCAGGAATTACAGCTCCTCTCCAGACTACAGAGATCAGTTGCCTTGGAGAACATGGGTGCTTTGGAGGGTGGACTCTGGCATTTAATTTTCGATGTTTGCAGCCATCCATGGGAATTAAGCTGAGAAATTTAAAAATCAATATTTTAAAAGTAAGATAGATCATCATGTTGTTTAGTCTGTGCAGCAGTACTGAGAAGTTGCCCCGTATGCCTGTTTTAAAGACATGGTCAAACCCCAATTAAGAAATGAAGAGCGTATTGACACTTGGGCAATAAAAGCCCTTTAAATGCCTTAAAGCTCTTTTAAAACTAATGAAAGTGCATTTTTACATGCTGCTCAATTGCTGAAAGCATTTAAAAAACTCTTGTGGTGCCATAAGTGAGGTGGGGAATGGAACTTCTCAGTTATGGGACTCTGGTAGTCCAAGCATGAATGGGGGTAGGGGAATTGTTGCACTTTACCAAGAGGCAACCTGATTTGCAAGCCCATGACCATGATATAGTATATTTATGTCATTTTGGAAATAAAACACTTGGGTTTTTCTTTCATTGCTCGTGAAGTACTATGTAGGGGAGGAAATGTGATGTCGGGGAGTCTTCGTACAAGCTTTGTGCTGGACCAGGAGATAAGCATGGGCCTGGCCACTTCCTGTATGCTCTGTCTCAGTTTCTATAGTGTGTCTGAAGGATGTGGCTTCCTTGATTGAATCAATCTATGTCATTCTGAGTCTTCCTCTTTTCCTTCTGCCTTCCATTTTCCCTAGCTTTGTCTTCTCTAGTGACTCTTGTTTTCTCATAATGTGGCCTAAGCACTATAGCCTCAATTTAGTCATTTTAGTTTCTAGGGAGAGTTTGGTCTTGATTTGATCTAGAACTCAATTATTTGTCTTTTTGGTAGTCCGCGGTATCCACAACTCTCCTCTGACACCACATTTCAAATAAATCAACTTTATTCCTGTCAACTTTCTCCATTGTCCAACTTTCACACCCATACATAGTAATGGAGAATACTGTGATATGAATTAGCTTAGTTTATATTAGCAAGTACTAATGTATGTAGAAAAGAGATGTGTTGTTCATCATACTTTCACCCAATTCTCTATTCATCTCCAGGTTTGTTGTACCTGAGTGTACGCCATAAGTAACCCAGTGAACCCACCTGATGTGGGGTCCAGATCATTGTGCAATGTTCTGTCCAATGCTCAAAGTGAGGTGGGATGGAGTGGTATGCCATCTTAACACTTTTCTGACACATTTCTTTTTCCAATGGATGGAAACTATGCTGGGATGGAACAGGATTGCATCACTTGAGAAAAATCACTCTATAATCCATCTATCTATCACTCAATTGATAGAAGAATAGATTAGGGTTGCCAGGTCCCCCTGGTACAGGGGGGATCTCCTGGTTTCCAGTGCTCCCCCCAGACACTGACCAGCTGGCCAGCAGGGGAGAGTTACCACCCTAAACATGACATGCCTACATCACCCAGAAGTCGTTTAGGCATGTTGGTGATGTCAGGGGTGACGCTCTGGTTTTTGGGCAAAGCTCTATGGTTGAAAAACCATAGAGTTTTGGCCAAAACCAGAGCATTGCCCTCAACATCACCAGCACACCTATGTCACCTGGAGTTGATGTAGGCATGGCCTGCTTCTTTGCTCCCCACTGCTGGAGCATCCTGGTAAGTCCCCAGCTGGATTGTCTTTCAGACCTGGCAACCGATAGATAGATAGATAGATAGATAGATAGATAGATAGATAGATAGATAGATAGATAGATGGATGGATGGATGGATGGATGGATGGATGGATGGATGGATGTGCACCTGTGTGGGTAAACTGGAATGGGCTCTGCTAAGCTTGGAACTTCAGGTACTGGATGAAGATGAAGCTGCCTCTGGACAAAGCTAGGTGTGATGGACTTGGTTTCCTTCCATTTCCACTTGCCAGGCTAGAGCTATTTATGGACATGGTTTTGGCCTGGAGAGACAGGTGCTTGGAGAGACAACTTTCTCTGCCCTCAGCAACTGAGGTCCCCAGAAGCTGTCTCTTCAAGTGCCTGCTGTGTAACACTGGCCTGCCTCTCTCAGCTCTAGAAACAGCTGGCCCAGGCAAGGCAGGCATATGGAAGAAAGCTCGTTTGGGCTTTCCCTGTCCCCGCAGTGAGGAAATACACACAATTTCACAACAAGAACATCTGGAAACTTTTTTTCCCTGAAGGTATGTCATGCCTAATATTAGGCTACATTTGTTTGTGGGTTTTTTTTTGTTACTTCAGTTATTATAACTTTGCTCTTGAAAATGAATGATAGATAACTGTCTAATGATTTTGAAATCAGAATGCATAATTCAAGCCAACTGGCAAAGAGCTTATACATGAATGACACACCACGAAGATAGTGAATGGACCACAGGCTAAATTGCGTCTGGCCTATATTGAAGTCCTTCATCTCAATTGCCTTTTTTTTTAACCCACCTGGAGAACTGGCTCTGATTGGCTGCCGCTCTCAAGGTTCTGAGGCAAAGAAGCCTTTCCCTGCCTTGCTTCCCTGGGTCTGATGTTCCAGCCTAGCCTGGTCTCATCAAACTAAAAGCTAAGCAGGGTCCATCATGGTTAATATTTGGATGGGAGACTGCCAAGAAAGACTGGACTTGCTCTGCAAGGGAGGACAGTGACAAACAACCTTTGTTCATCTTTTGCCTTGAAGAACCCCATGGTCCTGGGGTCACAACTGATGCTCCCTCTAAACTGTGGAGTTCTGTGAGCAAAAATTCTACTTTGTGAGCTACTGGCGTTAAAGTTGTGACTGGGCGATTTGGTTGCTGCATAACAGTTTGCTCTGGAGCCATCCTTCCTGAGCCAAGACAAAAATGTGTGAGTTGGAGGCTAAAAAACCATGAGCTAGCTCACACAAACTCAGCTTAGAGGGAACACTGGTCACAACGAGTCAGTTGTGACTTGGAAGTGCATAATTATTATTAAATGTGACGGGAGTACCTAACCCCTTCCAACTGTGCCATTTGGAGGCTGAATCATATTTAGCTAGTTTCTTAGGTCAGCTGATCAATTCTCCTCCTTTACCGTTCACACTAAGTCATACCATTTGTCTTTCCCCACCATCTAATTTGGATTCTTAGGTGCAAACATTTCCCTCTGGTCCTAGCCATGACGTATCATGATCCAACTGATACATTTATACCGTAGATTCAGTGTTCTGCCTTGTCTAGTGCCAGATCACCTGACAGATCAGAGGGTCTCCAGCACCGATCTTCACCAGCCCTGTTACTTGAGAGCTTTGAACAGCATAATAGTGATCTATGAAATATTTGCTATCATATTTGTACATATTTTGACCTTAATTGAAATGGGAAACCACATTTCAGGACAGTTCTGCAGTTGCAAATATGTAGTTTTGGCAAGAGTAGGGATTTTGCATACTCATTTGGTGTGACATTTGCTACAGTTTGGCGTTATGTTCGGCCATATTTGGTATTCAGTATTATTTGATAGCAATCTGTTCTGATAAACCTGCAAAATTCAGCGTCTTTCTCCATTCTGGGTCTTGCCCTCAAAGTTGCTGTTCTCCTTCTCCTCAACGGAGTCTGGACAACTTCTTGGAAGCCTGTTGATATACATATATGGCAATTGTATGAACACTTTCCTTGGAGTAAGCCCCGTTGAGTAGACTTGAGTAGGATTCTGAGTAGATTTGCTTAGGCTGTTGCTGTTAGAGCACTTATCCACTACTGTAGACAAATGGTTTTATACCACCAATCATTTAATCTCTTTTGCTGATACTGGGGGTTGAATCTGGGGCATTTATAACCATTTTTGTAAATGTGCTATAAAACTAAACTATGGCCTTGCTCCATCTTTGCACGTTTTTGCTCTTCTGATCTAAAACACCTAAAACAGCATCAGTGGGGAGCACAGAGGAATTAAATTGGCCAATTACAGTTGATAGCTTTTTGAAAATGACATTCATAAAGCAGGGTTTTAATAGTTCATTTGAAACATAAGGTAGTGAGACACTTTGCGACAGAGAAGTAACTTAAAAAAGAGCAAGTTAAATGTGTCTAGTGCTTAGCAACTTGTGGCATTCATCTCTGGAGCAATGACTCTCTGATGGTCTGTTCCACAGATGATTGAAGTCAGAGTCATTTCAATCAGTGAGGCCAATCTGGCTCTATTTTACTGATGACAGCTTTTAATGCGTTTGTCAATCCAGTGGAACGTGCCATCAACCTGGCTCGTTGAGTACCATTGTGATATTGGTGACCAAAAATCTGGAGGATTCTCAGGCAAATGAAGATCCAAGAAAATCCAAGGAGTTTCCCCAGATTTCATGGCCTATATCCACGTCTTTGACACTCAGCAACCTCAAAGTGTCTGGTATCCAGGATATGGAGCCACTCCTTCCTTAGGGGAGAATGTTTGTTGCCTTATCCAGCATCGCAAAATGCTTTTTTCCCAACCACACAGGGCATTTCCAGATTCAGTCTGAAAGGCATATAGTTCAAATATGCCCCATGAAAAACCTGTACGACTTGAGTGTCTGTTCAGGTCCTGGCTGTTCTAAGAGAAACATGCTAAAGACAAAAAAGTAGATTGCCATTGCCTTTGAAAGTATCCCAAGATCAAGAATTCATCTTTAAATATTTTAACAACAACAACAACAAATACCTTTTATTGGCATAAAATATTAAAAGCAATTCCCATTAAGATAAAACAGTCCCAAAATTTGCAAAAAAAATAGTTTACCCTAAAACCATTACACAGGTGTATCAGAGGAATCTTTAAATTCTAAAAGCCTTAAAATTAAATTTTACAGTTTTATTAAACTCAAAATGATTAGGAAGATTCTTCCGTTTTATAAGACCATGAAGAAACTTAGCAGTCAATTCAATAATCTCTGGATCTAAAGAAGTAAAGAGGTAATGTAGCTTAATTCGATCCGGTTGTCCTGCTACCTTACTAAGGGGAACTTCTAGAAATTTTGCTCAAATATCATTTAGCAAATTACAATGTAGGAGTGCATGCTCAACCGTTTCTAAATCTTTCTTATTGCATCTGCAGTACCTAAGTGCATAAGGAATTTTCTTATACCTCCCCTCAAGAATAGCAGATGGGATCTTTAAATATTAGCATCTCGATCTGAAAGATCTCTGTAGAGGGCTATGGGAAGGCAGTGTGGTTTTTGGGATTTCACCTTAGTACCACAGCTCCCATTCCATACTCTCCAAATAGTTCCTTTCAAACTTGAGGACTTTGGGGAGTTGACTCCGATATAGTGTGTATAGCCGAGTGTTAGGGGGGAAAGTAGAGCAGCCCAGAGAACTCAAAGAAGTACTAGTGCACATTTAAGAGCTCTTGGAACTCCAGCAGCTTTTGGACCATAGATCACAACAAAGGATTGCATGACACTCGTGCACCAGTGCTGAGAAGTAATTGGAGTGATCAGGCAGGTGGGCAGGTAGTTGGTAGAAGCAACGGGGGATGGCTCACCTGACCAAAATGTTGCCCAGATTGGACAGTGAAGTATAACTAGGAGCAACCATAGAATAAGCTCTCTGATATTACCTGATTTCCAGGACTGGGGGAATCTCGGATGTGGTGCTGGTTCCCCAGCTAATGTTTCTTCTTCAAGCCAGGCCTGGTGGTGACCTGAAGTCTCCTGGTTTAAACTGGGGATGCTGAGAACTGAGATATGAACACAGCCACCCTCTGGACCAGTGTTCCCTCAAAGCTGAGTTAGTGTGAGCTAGCTCACAGTTTTTTAGCCTCCAGCTCACACGTTTTTGTCTTAGCTCAGGAAGAATGGCTCCAGAGCAAACTAAGGTTGCGATCACATGCACAATTAGCCCCGACATAGGTGTAAATGCCGGACGGATTAAAGGAGCACAGTCAGACAACATCTGGGAAGTGCCCTGCAGCCGCCAGCAACCCGTTTTGCTCTGCCGCACAAGCGGATTTAAAAGACACCTCGGAAAGTCTGGTAGCAAATGGGTTGCTACGGGCCACAGATGGAGCTTCCTGCATCTGATCACTGCAGTGCACTCTTATGGCATTGGGATGGTCTGATCAGGCCATCCCAACTCCGTGGCGTTGTTTTTTGCCCTTCTCAGTATGCGCATCATCACACACTCTATAGGGAGCCCTCAGGGCTGAGGTGCGAATCATCAATCCCTCATTTAAGTGCATCAGAGTCAAATGGCAAAAAACCCCACACCTGACTCATCCATAGTTGCGTCTGATCACGCAGTGGTGGGCTGCGCCCGCAGCTTCAAAAGACTGTGTGATTGTACAACAGCGAGTCAACTTCCGCCAGAGGAAATAGCCTCTCTCCCCCCCACTTTATCTCACCCATGTGACTGCAACCTAAGTTATACAGTAGCCAAATCGCCCGCTCACAACTTTAATGCCAGTAGCTCACAAAGTAGAATTTTTGCTCACAAGCATTGCTCTGGACTTACCCGGATCAACCTCCTCACTTATATGAGAATTGAGTCCTGTCTGTAGACCATCTCAAAGTCACTGTTTGACTCAAATACCATGCTGAAAGTTTTGTTAGCTGCATTGTCAGCGGGTAGTCTGGCTTGCTCATGCATTGGTTGATACAGTTAATTTACTCCTATGTTACAGTTTGCATCTGTTTTTGTTCTTGCACCGTCAGTGAACTCCATCTTCATGATCGGGTGCGGGGGAGGGAGAGCATATACCTCCTGAAGTCATGGTCAGACATTAAAGTTTCAAGCCCTAATTACATAGTTTCCTCTTCTTCATGTAGCTTTGTCTCCTGTTGGGATAGGGACAGTTCAGCTGCCTTTCCTTTAGCTTTTCAGCGTGGGTACTATCTGCCAGGAACCCTTTTTACAGTCTTGATTTAAAAAAAAAAATTATGGTATAACTGGAGGGGAAGGCAAATAAACTATGACTCCCATTAGACTGTGCAATAACACATATGCCTGACTCAGTATAGATCCAGGCAGCTCAGCAGCCATTGACAGATAGCAAGTTACACTGTCATAAACTCTAAAAGGATCAATATTAACACACAAAAAAGCCCAAATGGGAAAGTTCTTTTCTCCCCCTTTGAATGATACATCTTTTGCTTTGGAGGTGGCAGCAGCAGCTCCAGATGTGGTAGTAGAGGGAAGGGCAGCTGTAAGAATGCAGCACATAATTTTGCATGCAGAGTAGTCTTTGCCCCAGAGTTAGACACCTTTGACCTGCTTGGGTGCAAAGAGGCCAAAAAAACCGAACATTCAGCTTCCAAGATCTTTCCCCATGACCAGAACAAACCTGAACTAGCAAGTTTGAACACTGTAAAACACTTCAGTTTGCAATGACACCTATGTGAAATGTCACTAGTAACACGTTGTTTGACTCTTTGTTTGAACGGTGACCACACCACACAAAATGTTCATTGCTTGGGGAGCTTTGCAAGGGTGGAGGTGGGTACTGAATCTCTTTACAGCAGGCAGGTTGTCAGCTGTCCATATAAGCACACACTGAGTTTGTATGGTCCTGACCTGGATAGCCCAGGCTAGCCTGTTCTCATCAGATCACAGAAGCGAAGCAGAGTTGGCCCTGGTAAGTATTTGAATGGGAGACCACCAAGGAAATCCAGGGTCACCATGCAGAGGCAGGCAATGGCAAACCACCACTGAGCATCTTCTGTCTTGAAAACCCTTCAGGGTCACTGTGACTTGATGACACTTTACACACACACACACAGATGCACGCACACACACACACAATGCCCGGCAAAGCCCCCTTCTCTCACGTCATCCATACGGGAGTGAGTAGTTAAAAGGCACCACCTCAGGGCTCCTAGGCCAAGGGAACAAAGTAGGATACAACCTAGGTAGGTATGATACAACTGCCAGGGCTTGCATTTGCTACACTGGCAGTCCTGAAAGAAATTCACTTCTGCTTTCATGACTCAGTGTTTTGGAATAGATTTTTTTTCCTCTCAAGAGATCGTGTGTATGTGTATGTGTGTCTTTGTGTGTGTGTTGTGCACGGGTATCTTAAGTTTTCATTTCTCCTGAGACCTGCCTTTCAAGTCCTCCCCAAAATGACTCTCAATGTTAAAGTGAAAGAGAGGGAAAAGAAGTTTAAAAGCCTCACTTTGGGTGATAAAAAGCTTGCAGTAAGTGTTCCTGCTAATGCTAATGTACTTACAGATGTTGACAAAATGGCTCAAATGAACCCGAAGGAAGTGTAGCTCGACTTTCTTCACCCAGGCTCGTTCTGCCTATTAAGCTGCTCATTTTGCAAGAAGGATGAATTAGTATCATTAATGCCTATGTCTACACAAAGTACCAAGACCGGCAAAAGGCTAGTTCGGGATGTTTGGCAAAAAAAAAAAAGCAAAGCGCCTTTTCCTAGAAGTCTGTTTTTCTAGAGCCTTTCTGTGTTCTATTTTTTGATGTTCTTTAAAGAACAGTGGGAAGAGATGAAGGGTTAAGAACACGGTGGACCAAGGCTGTGATGGAGCTACAGGACTTTGATCTAGAGGGTACAGCAACAAAGACCACCTGGGAGTAATCAATAACCCACAGCAATATATAATCAAAAAAAAATCCATATGGGAGGAAAATGGTACCCATCTGGGGTTAGGGTTGGAACAAAGGCTGGATTCTGATCAACACCTTTCTATGATTCATAGAATAGAGAGCCAGTTTGGTGTAGTGGTTAAGTGCGCGGACTCTAATCTGGGAGAACCGGGTTTGATTCCCCACTCCTCCACTTGCACCTGGCTGGATGATCTTGGGCAAGCCATAGCTCTGTACCAGCTGTTCCCTCAAGGACAGCTTGGGAAAGAGTTCTCTCAGCCCCACCCACCTCACAGGGTGTCTGTTGTGGGGAGGGGAAGGGAAAGGAGATTGTAAACCACTCTGAGACTCCAAGTGAATGAAGGGCAGGATATAAATCCAATCTCTTTTCTTCTTCTCTTCCTCCACTTGCACCTGGCTGGATGACCTTGGGCAAGCCATAGCTCTGTACCAGCTGTTCCCTCAAGGACAGCTTGGGAAAGAGTTCTCTCAGCCCCACCTACCTCACAGGGTGCCTGTTGTGGGGAGGGGAAGGGAAAGGAGTTTGTAAGCCGCTCTGAGACTCCCTTGGGGAGTGGAGGGCGGGGTATAAATCCATTCTCTTCTTCTTCTTCTTATGATTCTATGAACTGCAAAGATGACTGAGACTGGTACCTAATTCTAGATTCCAGACAAGTAAACTGGAATTACAAAATATGTAACGAGCTTGTGGAAATTAATGCAACATGATCTGGTGGGAGCTGTTAGCTTTAAAAGGGGAACAGACAGATTTGTGGAGGATGTCTATCAATGGATGTTAGATAACAACAACAACAACAACAACAACAACAACAACCCACCTTCCCCCGTACAACAGGGCTCAGAGCAGGTGACAACATTTCCAAATAGCAACATTCTTAAGTTAAAAGCATTAAAAACATTGTGAACAATTCAACTAACATTTTACAGACGGCCCATTAAAGGAACACAACTTGTTGTCCTTTTTCCCCGGGGGGGGGGGGGAAGGAAGGAAGGAGTCAGGCTAGCTGGAGAACATTGCTGTCCTCAAACATAGGCCTGGGGGAACATCTCTGCCTTACAGGCCCTGCAGAACTGATGTACTTTCGAAGGTAGTTGCTGATGAACAACCACAGAGCAAGGATTTGAGATCCTCACCATGCTTATAGGCTGTCTGGGTATCTGGCTAGCCATCACGGGAACAATAATATATTTACTTCATATTGTCCTCATACAAATCTGTGATGAGACCCACCCTTGGAATACTATATACAGTTCTGGTCACCGCACCCGGAAAAGGATATTGTAGATCCTGAAAAGGTGCAGAAAAGAGTGACCAGAGTGTTCTGAGAGCTAGAGCAGCTGCCTTACAAGGATCAGTGAAAATGCTTATGGCTGTAAGTAAGGGGAGACATGACAGAGGTTTGTAAAAGTAGGCGTGGCATGGAGAGAGTGGGCAGGGACAAACTTTCATAATACTAGAACCTGGGGTCATCCCAGGTGGGCACTCCATGAAATTGCTGAGCAGTTGGGTTAGAACAGATAAAAGGAAGTACTTCTTCACCCAAAGAGTGCTTAACATGTGGAATTCACTGCCACAGGAGGTGGTGGCGGTTACAAACATGAATGGCTTCAAGAGGGAATTAGATAAATATATGCAGCAGAAGTCCATCAGTGGCTATTAGCCACAAAGTATAGATAGGAACTCTCAGTCTGGGGCAAGTGATGCTCTGTATTCTTGGTGCTTGGGGGGGGGGGCAACAGTGGGAGGGCTTCTAGTGTCCTGCCCTAACTGCTGGACCTTCTGAGGGCACGTGGTGTTTTTGGCCACTGTGTGACAGAGTGTTGGACTGGATGGGCCACTGGCCTGATTGAACATTGACTTCTCTTATGTTCTTATCTGCTGAAGCTGAAGCGTGGTTGATCTGGGCAGACAAAAGGAAGTACTTTTTTCACACAGTGTATAGTTAATTTATGGAATTCCCTGCCACAGGATATGGTCAGGACCACCAATTTGGAAGGCTTTAAAAGAGGACTGGACAAATTGATGGAATACTGGGCTAAGAATGAGGCAAATTGATAGTCATGTTGGTCTGAAGCAACAGAACAAAGTTTGGATCCAGTGGCATCTTTAAGACCAACAAAGTTTAATTCTGGGTATAAGCTTTCGTGTGCATGCATACTTCTTCAGAATCTGAAGAACTGGGTATGTACATAAAAGCTTATACCCAGAGTTAAACTTTGTTGATATTAAAGGTGCCACTGGACTCAAACTTTGTTCTGGGCTAAGAATCATGATGGTTGTCCACTCCCTCTAGGATCAGTGGTCAAATGCCTCTTTAAATCAGTTGCAGGGGTCCAGAGGCAGGATGATGCTGTTGCAGCCATTTTGCCTGTGGGCTTCCTAGAGGCTGATCCAGCAGGGCTCTACTTATATGTTCTTAAGGCAGAGTGGGGATTTGAACCTGGGTCTCCCAGATCCTAGTCTCTCTAACCACACTACACCATGTGGCTCTCTGCAGTAGGTGTGCTGATCTTTCATTCTTATTCACCAAATATTCTCCAGATCAAATATTAGCAAGAGAAGGAGAGCAAATTGCTTCTTTAAAGAGCTAGTGCCTATGCCAAGCTGGCCAGTATCATCACAGTTGAGTCCCACTTGGTAAGATGATATTCTTTGTTCCAGATCTTGTAATCTGCCTTCAGAGTCTGGCTTGAGCCAAGAGGTTGGGCATCACATTTTGCCCTCTAGAGCACACCAGCTCCCACATTGCACAACTGTGCCAAGTTTGGAGAGCTTGCTAGCAGATGCTACTAATTGAGACTCCATGCCAGTTATTCACGACAACAGTGTAGAAGCTTGGGCCACTGGCCGTGTTTTCTGATTTTTTTTTAATGAGGAGCATAAAAGTTCATTTCTTTGAAATATAAAAAATTTACAGCTGTGATCTTCTAATTGCAAAATTTCTCCCTTGATGTATTCCTATTTCTATCAAGAAGATCCACAATGGCATATGGGTGATAAAACTTGGATTACTTTCTCACATGTGCCAATATCTTTCAGTTATGTTCTTAATACCGTTTGACCTGACAGTATATATTGTGGATAAGTGCAACCAAAAAAGGGGGAGAAAAACACAACCCTACACAAGAAAGGTAACCAAAAAGGTAGAGACAAAGAAAACGAAACTTAAATATAGCTACGCACGTAGTGGTTTATCAATGGGTCAGCCGGAGGCACCTTTGCTTGTTCAGTCTCTCCCCTTGCCATGGAGAATTGTGTGGTTGCAGGGCTCCAGTCTCCTTCAGCCTGAGACGAGTCCACATTCACCCACAGCTCTCTTTGACGGCTTATTTGCCAGGGTTGCTAAGGAATGTTTTGAAAAGTGGTGTGTACAAACTGACACTGGTTGGAGGAAATCCCACCTCCTCTCCACCTGCCCCCTACCTCTCAGTCACTGTGCCGACCTATCCATTAATGATGCCTCATCTGTCCTTCTATAACTTCCCTCTGGCTTCTAGTCAGTCAGAAGAGAGAAGCAGTGGGAAGAAGCAGTGCCTAAGCTGATGGTGGGAAGCAGTTAGAAGCTGGAGAGAATGTTTTTAAAGGACAGTGGCGCCTGCAGCTACAGAGACTGGGGTGAGAACGATCCTTCTCTCCCACTTGCAAGGCTTTGCAGTTGCAGGCTCAGATGTCCTTTGAAAACTTTCCCCTGCTATTTAGCCATTCATACTGCAGAAAAGCAGTGCTGGAGATAATCAAGTGGCAGTGAGGAATCCTCCCTAATCCCAGCTCCAATTCTGCTGTTGCTTCCTCCCCTCTTCCCCCACCCATTCTGTCTCTCTCTGTGTGTGTCTCTCTCACTCTCAGTCAGTCAGTCTTTATCGCACTGGTCGTGGAGGAGAAGCAGTTAGAAGCCCCCCCCCAAAAAAAAAAGTTTTAAGAGGACAGTAGAGTCCTCAGCAAAAGAGGTAAGGGTGAGAAGCTCAGATGTCCTTTTAAAATGTCCTTTTGCTATTTAGCCATTCATATTGCAGGAGGAATCCTCCCCAATTTTAGCTCCATTTCTGCTTTTGCTTCCTCTCTTCTTCCCCCACTCATTTTCTCTCTCTCTCTCTCTCTCTCTCTCTCTCTCTCTCTCTCTCTCTCTCTCTCTCTCTCTCTTTCTGGCTATCAGCAGTCTATCTTTCACTGTTGATGCATTGGGGCCTGGAGTAGATCCCTGCAATGGCCATTTCAAGGTATGGGGGAGATTCAACCCTGCCTGAGTTTTTTAAAAAACTTTTTGGATTTTTCTGCAGACCTATGGAGTCTCCTGAGTCTGTAGAAAAACCTGTTGGGTGAGAGTCTCCTCTGTTTGTGAAAATAGTATTCGCAGGCAGAGGGGACTGTTGCAAATTAGATATACAGATCTGGTACTCCTAGAGAGAGCCAGTTTGGTGTAGTGGTTAAGTGTGCAGATTCTAATCTGGGAGAACCGGGGTTTATTCCCCACTCCTCCACTTGCACCTGCTGGATGACCTTGGGCAAGCCATAGCTCTGTACCAGCTGTTCTCTCAAGGACAGTTGTCTCAGAGTTCTCTCAGCCCCACCTACCTCACAGGGTGCCTGTTTGTAAACCACTCTGAGACTCCAAGTGAGTGAAGGGCGGGATATAAATCCAATGTCTTCCTCTCTTCTCTCTTCTAATCTACTGCAGAACCATAGGATTGTGTTTTTTAAATAATATTTTAGCACTTTTGAATGTATAATTAAATTATATTTGGTATTTTGTATATTAGCACTACATGCATAGCTATATTTTAGTTTCTTTTACTTTGTCTCAGTACGTATTGTGGAGCCTGGATTCATATTTCAAATAGAATAACATTTTGTCCTTGATTGATTTTTTTTTTACCTAGCTAAAATATATAGTTCCTAATTACTCCTTCAGAGATCTTTCTAAAGTCCTTTCTGTCAGCAGATGATATCTCTAAGCATACAGTTTGTAAGACAAAACATTTGTTTTATAAAGAAGATAGCATTCAAAGTAAGAAATCTGATTAGAGTATTTTAAATTGGCTATCAAAATTCTTGGAAAAACAAAGCTTTACTTTCGCTGGGATTCTGTCATTTTATTCTGACTGATATTTATAGAGCCCTTCATGTAATCTAATTTGCTACTTCGGTATTTTGATTAGAGCGTACGGGTGATGAAATTCAGCATATTTCCCCATAGCTCCATGAATATCAGTTCCTCTTGCCCCCAAAACATATGGTATTCTTTAGAATGAGTTTCCTCTTAACAAATCAGAATCGTCTCCAGTGCACTGAGACAAATAACACAAATATCTGTGGAAACAAAAGCATCACATTGAATTGTTAATAAATGTTGATAAATCTGAGGCTTGGTTTTATACTGAATCGCATAATTCGTTCAACTTGCTTAGTATTATCTACTCTGATTGACAGTGCTCTGCTGGGTCTCAAGTAGGATTGCCAGCCTCCTCATGGTGGCTGGAGATCTCTTGGAGTTACAGCTGATTTCCAGGTGACAGATCAGTTCACCTGGAGAAAATGGCCACTTTGGAAGGTGGACTCTGTAGCATTATACCCCACTGAAGCTCCTCCCCTCCCCAAACTCTGCCCTCCTCAGGCTTCCCCCCCCCCCCAAATCTCCTGGTATTTCCTCACCTGGAGTTGACAACCCTAGTCTCTGGCAGTGAAAGCACTTTCCCATCACCTGAGAGCTGCTGTAGATGCCAAGGATTGGCCTTCTGTTGGCAAACACACATTCTACCACTGAGCTATGGTTCCTCTAAGAAGGATTTTGCACATGTCAGGACTCAAAAGTAAGTGTCAGGCTTGCGCCTTCTTCTCATTCTGTGTAGAACTTTCTTTGTGAAACCTACACGTGCAAAATTGCTACATGAGTAGCTCTTGATCTGTCCAGCTTTGTGTGTATATGTGGTAGATTGATTACATGAGCCCCCTTTAATAAGAATTGTGACACCTCAGGATCACATTCACACTTCTACCTGGAACTGGGCAGGGGGCATGGCTCAGTGCTATAGCATCTGTGTTCCACGAAGAAGGCTGTGGGTTCAGTTGTTGGTATCTCCAGTTAAAGGGCTGAAGTTGAAGGGGATGTGAAGGGCTTCTACCTGAGATCTGGAGAGCCACTGCCAGCTAGAGTAGACTTTACTGACTGTAATAGGCCAAGGGTCTGACTCAGTAGAAGGTAACTTCATGTGTGTGTTCAAGAATACCAGTAGTAACAAAATTCTGGGGCTGTTTGTGTTTGTGTTTGTGTGTGCATGTTTGTGTGTGTGTGTGCACTAGGGTGGCCAACCTCCAAGTGGTGGCTGGAGATCTCTTGCTATTATAAATGATCTCCAGGTGACAGAGCTCAGTTTTCCTGGAGAAAATGGCTGCTTTGGAGGGTGGACTCTATGGCTCTATACCCCCTGAAGACCCTCCCCTCCCCAAACCTCGCCCTCCTTAGGCTCCACCCCCCAAAGCTCCAGGTGTGTCCCAACCAGAAACTGGCAAGTCTAGTGTGTACATGAACCTGAAGAACAAATATCTCGTTTCTACAGCACGCAAGAGAGAATCGTGGTTTGGGTACTATCACAACCACTCTACTTTTCTGCAACTAGGTCATCTCTGGCCCCTCCCTATTCAAGCATATTAAAAGCCTAAAGACAATAAAACATATTTATATTTAATCTTCCCCTTATTTCCCCCTCTTTTGTTCCCTCACTTTCTCTCTCTCTCTCTTGTTTCCTTTTAAACTACAAAGTCTTTGGGGACAGATAGCTATTTTTGGTGGGATCTTTCAGAGACAATAGCAGCTCCCTGCCCCTGAAGCCTTGGCTGGAAAGAGATTTACAAATGAGGAATACGATAGTTGAAAGAAAAGCAGAAATGAAGGGAAGCCGGGACTCTCCAGATGCATTTTGGCCACCCTTAGTTTTATTGTGATGGCCCTTTCAACCCCTGGTTTGCTTACATATTCATGGCGTGAGTAAAAGGAGGAATCCATGTTAAGGGGATTCATCAATGCCCAGCAGGATGTGGCTCAGCTTTTTCATCACAGGAGAAGTGAGCATGGAAAAAATAGTAGTGCTATGTTTTGAGGGAAAACTAAATGAAGCTTACATGTTCAAAGCTGGTACTGTGGGGCCAGAACAAGGGGAAATGTTGGCTTTCGTGATGTCCTTGTAGGCTGTTGGAAGGGGGGAGATTTTGGTTGGCCACGAGGGTTACCAGGTACCCCCTTGCCACCAGTGGGGAATGGCAGGGTAGGAGTGCCAGATCCAGTGGCAGATTTGGCAGTGGAGATTTGGCAGTGGAGCCCAGAGAGGACAGGGACCTCAGTGGGGCATGGTGCTTTAGAGTCCACCTTCTAAAGCATCCATTTTCTCCAAAGAAACTGATCTCTCTAGTCTGGAGATGAGCTGTAATTCCAGGGGATTCCCAGATCCCACCTGGAGGCTGGCATCCCTATTGGCCACTTTGTGAAACAGGATGCTGGACCAGGTGGACAATTGCTCGGATCCCATGTGGCTGCTCTTATGTTCTTGTGTCTTTACCTTCATGTGAAGGTACTGTCTTGAACACTATTATTTATTAATTTAGAAAATGTGTGTCCAGAGACCTGCTGGAGGCAGCTCACTAAGTAAACACACACACATGTACACAGATAAAATTATTACTATTAAAGCCAGACATAGAAACTTCCACCCAATATGAGCCTAGCAGCATCTCCCAGTTCTTGGAACGCTTGTGTGGATGCCCACCAAAGATGTGAACTGTCAAAGAGGAGAGATTTTGCAGTTCCCTTTCCTTGGTTGGTACTGGTTTAGCTAGCAAGAATATTTTTAATCCCCTCTCCCCAATTTATATTGTATGCCCGGGAATGTATAATACTGAACTGAACCAAAAAAACCCCATCTAATACCATGCTGGCCTTTGAGACTGTAACCTAGGATTTTGTGTCTCAGACCTGGAATGCTATGCTGAATTGTTGTCATGGGGGAGGAGAGGCACTATATGCGAGAGCAGAATGAACTGGCTTTAGACAAACACAATATAGTCTGCCTGTTTCCCAAAGTCTCTTTATAGACAGCTTGCTGCCAGTTTAGAAAAACTAATTATTAATCACAAATTGATCTGTCAAAGACCAATGGGATTTCTGATTCATCATTCTGATCCAAAAAAGCAAGTAGGTAAGTCTGTCCAATGAGCCAAATTGCTAGTCATTTTTTTTTCCTCAAGGGCAAAACCTACCTTACAATTTTGAGCCAGGCTTGGCTGAAAGTATTTCTGGTTTTGCTCTGGTTGGCCATGGAACTGCTAGAGGGTTTTTTTTTTGTCCATGATCCACTATATGAAGACAGATTCTCAGGTTGGGATTCAATGGATCAAAAAAGAGCAGCATCAGATAAATACTGAAGGTTGAGCCAAAAAATGCAACTCAGATTTAATGTAAAAATATAGAAAAAAATCAATAGAAAAAAATGAGGGTGGGGCAGGATCCAGGAGAGGGCAGGGTTTGGGGAGGGGAGGAGCCTCAGTATGATACAATGTCATAGAGTCTACCCTCCAAAGCAGCCATTTTCTCCAGGGCAGCTGATTTCTGTCAGCTGGAGATCAGTTGTAAAAGCGGGACATCCCCAGGCCCCACCTGGAGGCTGGCAACCCTGTTTAAAAACAATCTTGCTGTGACTGTAGGTACAGTTTTCTCTGGATTCTGTCTTGGTGGTGTTTTACTAGCGAATGGGGAGCACTGAGAACTGCAACCATACATCAGATCACATCAAAACTGCTTCTGATAAATTTGATAAATATTAATTTGATAAATAAATAAAGAAGAAGAAGAAGAAGAAGAAGAAGAAGAAGAAGAATGCATAGTGTCTGTATGAGCACTCAGTGTGATGTAGTGGTTAGCGTGTTGGACTTTCCTTGGCCACACACACTCATACTAATCTACCTCACAGGATTGTTGTGAGGGTAAACTGCAGAGGAAGAGAATAATGTACAATGCTCTGGGTCCGCATTGGGGAGAAATATGGTATAGGTGCAATAAAAAACAAACATAATGGAGGGGGGATGCAAATGAGTTGAACTGAAAGCTACAGCAAACTCTGCATGCAGAAGTTCTGGAATTCACTTTAGAAGTTCTCCTTGTCATGTTGGAATTTAGAAGGACTGGAACATGGGGTAGAATGACCCCATGGAACTATAAAGAACTCAATAAACTCATCCCCATGAAGCATTTTCCTATTTGTTGCTGCTTCTATGGAGGCTTAGTTTTTCGAGTCGCAGCCCAGCCCCTGGTCTGTGTAGTATATTTATTCTATACCTTGTCTGTCCCAATAATATTTCAATGTTTGTTTGGGTTAGTGCTTTAATCAAAGCACCCGGGGCTAACTGGGATTGCACCATTAAGCCAAGCTGCCAATGTGTGAAATACATCAGACAAAATAATGGTACTGAGGGGAAAATGGAACAGTGGCAATATCAGATTTCTGCCCCTCCCCATTTCGCTTTAATGATTTTTTTTTTTTGCCTTCGTAGTTGATGAAGTTAGTGGTGGACAGATAGGAGCAGAAAAAGGGGCAAAACAAAAGGATGAAGGGTGTTTTTATCAATGCAGTACTGGATTTCTACCTGATGCAAAAGAAAATCTTTGGCCAGGGCTTAACTGAGGTTGGTGCTTAGCCCTAAAGCCTGTTTTGAATGCCAGAACACCTTCCCAGAAAACCAAAAGAAAGATATGAATGCATTTGTATTGGTTATCTCTTGTTAAAGTGGAAAATTTTCATATTGTTTCTTGTTATCATCGTAGATAAGGGCCAGTTCACATATTACCTTCATTTTAAAGTGCTCATCAAAAACTAGGGTTGCAAACACTGAATTGGGAAATTCCTAATGATTGGGGGGGTGGAACCTGGGGAGAGCAGGGTTTGGGGAGGGGAGGGACCTCGGCCATAGTGTCCACCCTTCAAAGCAGCCATTTTATCCAGGGGACTTGATCTCTGTCATCTGGAAGTCAGTTGTAATTCCAGAAGATCTCCAGGACCACCTGGAAGCTGGCAACCATAACAAAGATGTTTTAAATGGGTGCTTGGAAATGTAAAGAGTGAACAAATGTGAGCAAATCAGCAACTAGGATGGCCTTTGGCTCCCTGTTGAGTGTTCCTTCAGGGTCAGACCAGGTTTTGTCACTAAGCAATGTGTGAAAATTTCTTCACAGGAGAACTTCCAAGCCGGAATCATACGTCATCACCAACTCAATTCATGTGGTCACGTGACTGACAGAGCAATAGAAAAACCAGATTCTGAGCTTTGTGTGAACTAAGCCAGGAATGGCAAACTTCTATATTGCTGACAATTGCTTTATTTTCTAGAGAGTAACTTGGATCTTCTGGACGCTTCTGTTGACGGAAGGGATTCATGTCAACAGAACATGAGTTTCTCCCTTCCCCCTCTCACAGTAGATCAAAAGACCTCCTGAAATGCTGCCTGAGGGGTGGTGGTGGAGTAGAACCTTAGGAACAGTGAGGGAAGAGTTGGAAGCTACCCACCTTGAGACTATAGAAATCCTCTGTTGGACCCAAAGCAGTGGTCTGAGGCTCAAGAGTAATCAGCTTCATAATAAAGTCAGTTCCATATGTGGAAGCAAAACATTAAATAGCAGGAGATATACACACACACACATGTTACATACAAAATCCAAAGGAAAGATCTAATTTGGCAAGGTAGAATTCCCAAAATTCCAGTTAGAGTATGAAAATCATGGGGCAAGATTAAGCTGCTTTTATGGCACTATTGGATGAATGACCCACCAGCTGGGGTCATCTTTCAACAGGAATGTTTGTGAACTTCTCATCCATGCTATTCCATCCCCTGGATCAGCATTTGAGTTCTGTGGTGGAAAGTGCTTTCAAGTTGCAGCCAACTTGGGATGACCCCTTTAGGCAAGAGATGAACAGAGTTGGTTCACCGTCGCCTGTCTCTGAGCAGTGACCCTGAACCCTAAGTAGTCTTCTATCCAAGTACTGACCATGGCCAGCCCCACTTGGCTTCTGAGATCTGATGAGTTTGGGCTCACCTGGGCCACCTCTGTTTGTTAAATGCTACCATGTTGCTTCTGACTTATGTTGACCCTAAGAACTAATGACCTCCAAAAAGTTCTATTGTTAAACTGAGGTCTTGCAAACTGAGGTCTTGCAAACTGAGGGCCATGGCCTCCTTGATTGAGTCAATCCATCTCATGTTGGGTCTTCCTCTTTTCCTGCTGCCTTCAAATTTTCCTTCCATTACTCTCTTCTCCAGTGACTCTTGTCTTCTCATAATGTGACCAAAGTACACTAGTCTCAGTTTGGCCATTTTAGCTTCTAGGGAGAGTTCAGGCTTGTGCCATCTAGGTCCAGGCATTTCTGTTTTGCTTGCCCACTATTCAGATTGAATCCATGATTATTTGCATTTTTACCTGTTTGCTTCCATCAAATATTTTATCTGAATTGTGTGTGTTTTAATGGTGTTTGCATGTCACTAAATCACCAATATAGGTTGGATCCAAAGGTCATTTTCTACTGGTATAAATCACTTCTGGCAGTTTTTGCTTGTTGCTGTTCAACACCTGCAGGGACAACGTTTGGATTTAAATCATACGTGCACATGGACATGCATTTATGTGCCTTTTGAGAGGTGCCTGAGGCAACTCACAAAGTAAAACAGTGCAATAAATTCATTAAAACTAACAGCCTCCATAATAAACGAGCTATTAAAAAACATGCAGAGGCATAAAACAACCTTAAGGAGCAGAAATGGTATTCATAAAACAGACCTCAGGCTAGAAGCAGACTATTAAAAATTAATTTAATCCCTGTCGTTAGAAGTCTAAATGAAAGTAAATGTTTTGGCCTGGTGCCTAAAGGAGAGTAAGCTAAGTGCTGGGCAAGCCTATAAGGGGGGAGGGCATTCCAGAGGCAAGGTGCCACCACTAAAAAGCCCATTCCCTGGTTGCTGCCTTCCTTACCACTGCAGGCAGAGGTACGGGAGACCAGGGCTTGGGAGGCAAATCTTAACAGGCGGGCTGGATAACACTGGTAAAAAGGGTCCTTTGAGTACCTGGGTCTCAAGCCATTTAGGGCTTTGAAGGTAAGAACCAGCACTTTGAACTGTGCCTGGAAACTGATGGGTAGCCAGTCACTACAGATCTTTCAGCACAGGAGTGATAACATCTCTTTATCCAGCCCCTGACAACAGCCTGGGCTGCCGCCATTTAGACCAACTGAACTGTGCGAAAATGATGTCTGTTTTCAGGAATGGAACACTAGAATTAATGGCGCCTCACCTTGGTTTTCTGGGTTGTGTGTACGCAGGGTATTTTTATCCTGCCTCCCTTTTCACCATTAGTGTAGCTAATCTGGGTGTCACCGGCGTAACACCGTAATGAATAGTAATCGTTCATAATGACCATAATGAGTACTAACAGGTGAACCTGTCAAATATATTGAAGCTGAGAATCATCCCCAGTGGGACCCTCTCCCCCCACTAAGTTGGAAAGTGGAGGCATGAGAGTTGGCAGGAAAACCGCATAATGCAAGCTCTGTGCTTCTAGAAAGATTTTAAATAGCAAATCATTCAGCTAGGTAGCATACTTGATTGTTAAACTGCACCTTTGACATCTTGCCTATTAAAAGGTGAGATTTGTCAGGGGAGGCTTAATACGAAGGGAGCTATTCTGATTTTAAACTTGGCAGGGAATGACAGAGAGCGAGCGAGCATGAACACAATAAACTGTTTAAAAAGCTACTGAGAACTACTGAAATTAGTGCACTTTCAATAGAATCAAAGTAGGAATGAGTAAATGTGTTCCTTATTCCATTCCCTTTTAAAAGAAAGGGGTTGTGGCTTAGTGACAGAGCTTCTGCTTGGCATTGGTTCAATCCACGGCATCTCTAGTTAAAAAGGATCAGGCGGTAGGTGAAGGGCCTCTCCGTGAGACCCTGGAGAGCTGCTTCCAGTCTGAGTAGACAGTACTGACTATGGTGGACCAATGGTCTGATTCAGTAGAAGGCAGCTTCACATGCTCATCTGTTTTGCATACACAAGGTCCCATTATCAGTCCCCTGCATCTCCAGTTGAAAGGATCAGGTAGCAAATGATGGGAAAGATCTTTGCTTGACATCCTGGAGTGCTGCTGCCAGTCAGAGTAGACAATACCAAACTTGATAGATGGATAGCCTGACTCAATATAAGGCAGCAGTTCTTGGTTCTCCACTTTTTGCTCTGAGTTTTGTGGATTTATTTGCAGGGGTCATTTCATAGAAAAAGAGGAGCAGGAGCTCATTAGCATAACTTATTTGCATGTGCTACACCACCTGACATCACCGGAAGTATGTCAGAAGGCAAGAAAGAGAGAGAGAGAGAGAGAGAGAAAGCAAGCAAGCTGGCAGAGAGGGGACAGCTACTAATCCAAGCCTCAGAAATACCACTATTCTGGGAGGATCGCTTCAGTGGTGGCTGAAGCCTTCAGAAGGCTGGTCGGAGGAACAAGGACCTTTCCAGGGGACGGGCTCATTTTGCTGCAGCCATGACACAAGCAGGCATTTCCCCGCCCGGGGGGGGAGGGGGCTGGCACCAACTCCCGGAGCTGAGCTCCCCTGAGCTCCTGCTCGAAATGATCCCTGTTTATTTGTATGATATAGGCACATTATTTGAGTTTATGTACAGTTAGTATGTGCGGTTTATGAGAATGCTACTGAAGTCTGTTCAATGGGGCATACTCCCAGGGAATTTCTTAGGATTACATTGTGTATTGTTTGTATGTAGAATTTGTTATTAATGTGCAAGGAATATTGAAAAATGCATACCTTTTATGGGGAAAATTTGGAGTCAGGACACTGGAATGAAAAATGAAAACCCAGAGGCTCTGGTTGCACAGAGAAGGGAAAAAATGAACATGGAGGTTTGGGGGCAGGCACAACAGTGATCTTTCTCTTTCTCTTTATTTCAGGGAATCCAATGACCTCCAGGTCTTGGACAACAAGATGAGCAATTATAAATTACCCTTAAGCCAAACCGTTGAATCTTGAATTAAAGGCCAAAATCTGGCACAAACTCAATTATATATTTTCTCAATCGGTAATCCAGTTGTCGGTTTATGACAAGAAAATCTTTTGATCCACATCTGTACTGTAACTGATCACTGGTCTGGCCCAGTACCATTTATTTTAAGTGCTGATTCCTGATGCTCTTTCAACACCTATCGTCTCAAAGGCAAAACAGGACACCTGTTGAACAATCAACTCCTACCGCTCTTTACTTGTAGCTTTCGGCACCATGAAGTTGCCTCCTTTTGAACCCACTTCTGTCCCTCTTGCTTTAACAGCAATTTAAAGTTCAGGAAAGTAGGTTAAGGTTTCCACAGCACGCGGAGAAACCGTGGTAGTGGAAAGTGCCGTTGAGTCACAGCAGTGACCCCATAGGGTTTCCAAGGTAAGAGGAAAAACAGAGGTGGTTTGCCATTGCCTGCCTCTGTGTGGCAACCCTGGACATCTGTGGTGGCCTCCCATCCAAGTACAAACCAGCGGTGACCCTGATTAGCTCCCAAGATCAGGCTATCCTGGACCATCCAAGTCAGGGCAAGATAAACTGTGCCCAATGCAGGTTAAGCCACTGTTAACAGCGCAGCTGCTGAAGCTGCCTTGAACATTGGCAACTGTAATATTGCTAAGGTTGGAGGGCAAAGAGCTGGGACTACTTAGGTTAAAGCAAAAGGGCAATAGAAATAGTAACCTTGATTCTTAAGTCCTTTCTACATTTGCCTGACACCCTGGATTTTCTCAGAGTTAAGTCGAGGCAATTTAAGTCCACAGCATCCAGATAACCCAGGGCAACAGCAGGCTGAAACTGGGCTGACCACTGTAGGGAGGTAAAGTGATGCAGAATTGGGGGGGGGGGGGGGAACGGAATAAAAAGAAGATTGAATTCGATTTTAGTGCAGAATTGCTTGAAGGCCACCGTGGTGAACATGGATTAAAAGGAGAGTGCAGAAAAGGCCTTAGTGACAGTTCATGTGTGTTCAGCTCCCATATTAGCAAATGAATGCTAATAAATGCGTATAAATTGCTATACTTGGTGAGGACAAAGCCTGCCCCACACCTTTGACTGCTCAGCGGCTCAGCCTCTGTTTTTTTTTTATTATTATTTATTTTATTGATTTTATCTATTTCTACTACTACATCGCTACTTTTCTAAGCTATATTTACCTTATACAGAGTGTGCTTTAACATTTGCTTAATATTACCTTACCATTAACACATATGAAGCATTTTAAACCTTGGTTAATATTCAATTAAAATTGTTACTGATGATATATGAAAAATAAAAAAGCTGTTTGACAGACATGTTCTTTTGAAGGAATGCTTAATTATACAAATTATATATAATATATAAGTGCGATTTCAAAAAACATTTCAACCCTTATTTCTTCTTTCGTCCTCATCTTGTCTTAACAGTCTCTTCTTGTACCTTTGGAGCTACTGCTCCTTTTTCCAAGTCAGAAATTTCCTCTTCGCTCTTTGAGCTATCAAATCCATACATACTTTCTTGCGATGCCAGCGAACCATCTGAGTCTCTCTCTTTTCTCTTTTCTTTGCTTTTTTCCAAAAAACTTTTTGCCTGTTGAACAGAGTCAATCTTATATTTTTTGTCTTTGATGCTGAAGCTCAGTCCTTCCGGAACATTCCATCTGTAGATAATAGATTCAGACTGAAGCCAAGATGTCAGTTTTCCATAGGCTTTCCTTCTTTTCCTTATTTCAAATGGGATATCTTTCATCACTTTAATTTCTTTTCTTTTGATCTTCAGAACCGCTTTATTTGTGGTCCTAAGCACCACATCTCTTGTTGACTTTTTGGAGAACCTTATCTGAATCTCACCAGGCAGGCTTTTCTTTTTAGTATAGTCTGGATAGGTTCTGTAAACCATATCCATATCGCTTTTTATTTCCGCTGCTTTTAAGCCTGTCACTGGTTCAAGCGCTTCACTTAACAGATTTTTAAGGTCTTCGCCTTTATCCTCTGGTACATTCTGAAGTCTTAGGAAAAAATTCGATCTTTCCATCTGTAGTTTCAAAAGCTGATCAGAGTGGAAGGCCTTTTCTTTCTCCGCTTTTTGTAGCCTTGAATCATGATTTTTTACTGAAGTCTTAACTTCCAGAAGTTCTCGCTGCAGCTTCTCTGTAGTTTTATTCGACTCCTTCAGGTCCAGCTGCATCTTGTCCATCTTGACGTTGAGAGCTGTCATTTGGTCCACTAGAGGTCGCAATAACGAGGAGAACACAGTGCTCATCTCTGTGGTATCAACCTTTGAACTCGGAGCTGTACTTCCTAGTTTGGGGGAAGGTTTCGGTTTCCCCGCCATTGTTGAGGCTGCGCTTCTTTGTTGATAGTTAGATAAGATGGACAAAAGAAGCAAATTCTACGACTGCACTTATATCTTTTTAAAGTTCATATCCTCTAAAGAGCAATGCCGCCATCTAGCAAGCCGAACGTACGTTTTTTCATGCAGTAACGCCACGTAAAGAGTCCCGTAAGTACTCCAGTCTCGAGGGGGGGGGGTTTGCTCCACCCGCCTTTCCCGCTGTGTTCTGTTTATTTTTACTTCAGACTCACTTTTTCTCCGTGCGTAACTATAAGTTCCAGCTTCAAAGCTTCGCACTCTCTGCTGCTTCTCGGTTTTGCGCTTTTAGCCATACGGCTCCCACGGACGGGAGAACCTATGGGGGTGATGAAAGGGGACCTCGATTCCTCGATCGCCACCGTAGGGAGAGATCCCCTTCGTGCCACCCCAGGCAGAGCCCCTTCACTAGGGTCTCTGGGGGCTCGGCACCAGTCCGAAGCCCCTTCTTCCCGCCGGGTACGGATCGCACTCCCCGCAGATGCGGAGGAGCGCGTCCGCCATGGTCGCAAGTCTTGCCGGAAGTCAGCGGCTCAGCCTCTGTTGACAGGAAATGACAGTGTCCCCTTGCGTGGTCCCTGTTCTGCCTCCATAGGAGTCCTTTTGGTGTGTGCACCTGTCCACCAGGTACCCATCCTATTGTCCACTTTGCTGCCATTACAGGTCGTATAATCTAAATAATCCTACATGCTTTCTTTTGGAGTCCATTTGTTGGAGGGCAAGATAGAGGATGCTGTTGGTGCTCTGATCAGGACTTCCTTGCTGCCGGACAATGTGATCTGCATTCCACATCAGTCAGAGGTGTTCGTACTGAGTCTTGGTTCCCCTCCCCCCCCTTCAGCAAGCCAGCTACTCCTTTGTTTTTCCTTGGGCACCTCGTTATCTGTAGCTTTTTCTGTCCATTTATTAACATTGCTTTTGAACTTTTTTCATCATCATCTCTCTTCCCGCTCCCCGCCTTTTTTCATTATAGGGGCTCTTAAGGCGAATGCACACTAAAATGTTATGACATTAGACATGGCTGCAGTGGGAAAAGCTGATCATACGAATTGACTTGTATTGATTTCAGGGGGCTGCAAGTTCAGCCCCTGATAATTTCTCAAGATACCTTATTACTTCCTTTTATTTTCTGTGCTTTGCACAGAGCTCAATACATAAAAACTAGCCATTGCCCGCGGTGTTAAGAAATAATGGGGTTTTTTGTGTGTTTGTGCAGAAGCGTCAATCGTTTTGTTTTCTGGAAAGCCATTCTTGTTTTTTGAGCCGTTGTTGACTTTGGGTCACAACGGAGGGTGGTAAAAATCATTGCCGGCTTTTAAGAAACAAAAGCACCCATTTTGTTCTCAATTAGATCAGAGGGATACAACTCTTTCAGTTTTCCTGTGATCTAAAAGATTCAGTTCTGTTTGGTCATCGTAAGGAATCCGCTCTTATATCCAAAGGGCCACGGGATATAGGATTACATCTGGCTCCTCTTCAGGCTGGCAGCCAGTGGCAGACATATTGGTGGGGGGCCTTTCTGGCAATGGTGCAACCTTGCCAGTGACTTGATGACATCACTTCCATCATGACCCAGAAGTGACATCATCACGTAAGGGTGATGCTGTAGCATTTGACAAACATTCTATGGTTTCACCAAATAACAGTGCACACTTTTGTAACTTCACCCTTGTGGTTGTTTTATAGTACACACACTACCTCTTCCAGGATGATAGGAAGGTTTGGAAAGACATAACATGCCTCTGAGCAGCTTCAGAGTGCAATATTGCAGAATCTCCCTTCCAGTCCTGCCTCTCTCTGAATTTCTCTTTGGTCAAAATTGAATTGATTAGAAATGCCTAAAAAGAGGAAAAAAAGAAACAGATGGTTGGATTTTAGGGATGAATTATATCAAGAGGAATTAAGAGAATTTCTCTTAACAGTGCTTCTGTGCTCAAGTTACTTCCCTGCCTAACCTGAATGGGCAGGGAAAGATTTTAAAATTTTAAAAGATTAACCCCCTTAGTTAAAAGGCTGGGTTAAAAAAAAGTTTCACTTAGGGCCTAAAAGAAAGTAAGATAGGTGGCAGGCGATCCTCAATGGGGAGGATGTTCCAAAGGCAAGGTGCCACCACTTAAAAAGCCCTGTCTGTACCCGCCTCACATCTGCAGGTGGAGGTATAGAGACCAGAGCTTGTGAGGAAGACCTTAACTCACAGGCAGGACAGTAAATCTTCCCCACCCCACTCACCTGCTTCCTCCTTTAGGAAAGGTGTTCCACCTTCCTTATTAGCTGAAACAACAAGAATTAGCTTATTACACCATTAGAGTCTTTAATGTTTAAAAAAAGAAGGAAATTCTTTAATTTATAATATTCTCAGTGGAATCAAAATAGCTGGTTCAACTCAGCCCGCTTATCCTGACAAGGAGTGATGTTTGAAGTCTGTGCATCTTTCTTCTTTTGATACGTTTCATTTGAACTTGACAGAATGGGAAGGGTTTTTATTTTATTACTACTTTTTAAAGCGCTTTTGTGTTAATAAACAATTTCTTTTCTGAGAAACTGAGAGAATATTTAATATTATTTGTATAGAAGATTCCTTTGTGAAGGCAATTAAGTGGGTGTTTCCTCCCTTTCGTTCTGTTTTTTAGGTTAACGAGAGAGAGAGAAAACGCCTTTGCTTCCCACTGGTCTTTTGAAAATACAAGAAAGCTTCATGTATAAGATCTTCCATGGTGTCATGATTGCCCTGACCTGGCTAGCCCAGACTAGCCTGATCTCCTTAGATCTCAGAAGCTAAGCAGGATCGACCCTGGCTGGTATTTGGATAGGAGACTTCCAATGAATGCCAGGGTTGTGATGCGGAGACCATAGGCGTCAACTACGGGGGGGGCTCGAGGGCTTGAGCCACCCCCGAAATTTCCCGGGGGGGGACTGTGCCCCGCCAGGAAAATGGTGTGCCCTCCACCGCACCTCCCCGGGCCCTTCCTAGGGCTGCCACCGCCATCTCTTTCTCCCCACCCTGGCCTGGTCACTCTGTCCCTCCCTCTGTCCGTCCAGGGGCCAGCTAAGCAAATGCCCAGGGATTTTGAAAACTTGATGCCCCTGGCGGAGACAGGAAATGGCAAACCACCTCTGAACGTCTCTCACCTTGAAAACTCTCCAGGGTTGCCATAAATCAGCTGTGACTCAATGGCAAACCCACAACAACATGGCGGAGTGATTAAAATGTAGGACTAAGGGTCAGATAACATGCTACAGGTTCCCTGTGCACACATACTCCATTTGGAACAATGCTGTACAGTGACTTTGGTGTACTAACTCCCCCCAGCAGAGTTTTCAAACAGGAAACTGGCTGGGCAAAGGCAGGAACCCATCCCCCTGTGGCACTGTTCTGAGCCCATCTGGGCTCTCTTTCCCTCCCCTCTCAAAGCACAGGGAATCCAAACTGGGTTTGAGGAACCTAGACTTAAGTCTTTAAAAACTGTAAAGTCTAGTTTTGACCTAAGATCTGGAAGACTGAGATTCAAATCCCGATGCTGCTATGCAAGCTTGCTTGAGGATCATGGGCCAGTCACACTCTCTGAGCCTAATCTACCTCACAGGTTTTATATGAGGGCAAAAGGGAAGATGGGAGAATGTAATCAGCTCTTTTGGGTCCCCACTGAGGAGAAAAGATGAAACAGCTAAATAAATAGAACAAATCAGAAGGCCAGATAGCACCTTTGAGGTTCATGGAAGGGTCACTGCTGGTGGGGACAGAGATTTCATCCCTTTCTTCCCCAACACATCTTCTGTAATTTAGCTCTTCTGAAGCTGCAGTTAGCTCTGTTGGGGAAAAGGCAGCCGTAATTGTGTAATCCTTTCTGTTTCTACTCATGGCGTAAATGTAGCCTTGCTGGCCTCTTGGTGGGACCTGGAGGCTGGAACTCTCCTAGTATTACAGCTGATCTCCAGACGAAATGGCTGCCTGGAGAAAATGGCTGCCTTGGAGGGTGGACTCTATGGCATTGCAGGCTGCTGAGGCCCCTCCCCTCCCCAAACCCCGCCCTCCCAGGCTCCACCCCAAAGTCTCCAGTTATTTGCTGACCCAGAGCTGGCAACCTTAAATAAATGGCATCTTCAGGAGACCTTATTTCAAACAGCAACCCCTTTCATCTCTCCCACAGGTGTCTACTTTTTGCCAAGGAGATGGGAAATTTACTCACCCGGCTCAGCATCAAAGTTAGTTGACATTAATGAATTCACTTCTCCCAGTTTATTCCACTCCCAGCCCTCTCCCTGAACAAAAATAAGAACCTGTCATAAGAACATAAGAGAAGCCAATGTTGGATCAGGCCAATGGCTCACCCAGTCCAACACTCTGTGTCACACAGTGGCCAAAAATGCCAGGTGCCCTCAGGAGGTCCAGCAGTGGGGCCAGGACACTAGAAGCCCTCCCACTGCTGCCCCCCCCAAGCACCAAGAATATAGTACATCACTTGCCCCAGACTGAGAGTTCCTATCTATATCTTGTGACTAAAAGCCACTGATGGACCTCTGCTCCATATGTTTATCTAATTTCCTCTTGAAGCCGTCCATGCTTGTAGCTGCCACCACCTCCTGTGGCAGTGCATTGCACGTGTTAATCACTCTTTGAGTGAAGAAGTACTTCCTTTTATCTGTTCTAACCCGACTGAAGAAGAAGAAGAGATTCTATCGTTAGCACAATAAATAAATTGAATAAAACTACCACTATTTTATTTAATTTATATTTATTGATTTTTATGATACAATTTATACCTTTTCTGAAATGCAAAGTTAACTAATGAATGCAATCATTTAAAAAGGTGCAGCCCTCCGCTAACCTCCGCTCCCACAAAGTGGCCCCCGAGCCAAAACAATTGCCCACCCCTGACTTAGGCAGATCATGAGAGGGAGGGCAGGAAGGGTTGCATCAGTGCTTAGTCTCATGGCCTGGTCCTTTCTTACCCATCCAGGGAAATACTGATCACCACTTTAGGGTCAGGAAGCAATTGTTCTCCAGGCCAGTTTGGCCAGGGATCCTGGAGGGTTTGGTGGTTTTTTTGGGACATCTTCTGGGCATGGAGCAGGGTTCACTGGGCATGTGGGGGCAGAGGTAGTTGTGGATTTCCTGCACTGTGCACGGGGTTGGACTAGATGACCCTGGAAGTCCTTCCAACTCTATGATTCTACATATCAGGTTGTCAGACTCCAGGTGAGGACAGGAGATCTCCTGGAATCACAACTATACACTGCAGAGATTAGTTGCCCTGGAGAAAATGGCTGCTTTGGAGGATGGACCCATTGACATTATACCCCCACTAAGGTCCCTCCCCCAACCCCACCTTCCACAAGGTGCCTCCCCCTCCAAGTCTCCATGAATTTTCTGTGCTGGGTCTTTTGCAACTCCTCCACTTTGTCTTTTATTCTGGCTTCAGACTAGAGTAAGAAGAAGCTTACGGCTCTCATCCAGCATCACGTCCTCCTCTTGACAGAGAGAAGCTTTCAGAGAGAGGCTAAAATTTGCTAGGAGGTGGAAAGGGTGTCGTCTCGGGTGCATAAAAGGCTCTTTAGGGCTGTTATCAGTGATCCCATTGTTACCACCAACAGGAAGTCTCCCAGATGGTGCTCTCATCAGGCTTTCCCCCCATGCCCTTTTTAGATCTTGAGTGACACTGTACAAGCCTGGTACCTCTTTCTCACTCAGCAGTGCTTTCTCTTCTGCCACTGGAGTCTGATTTCATCTGGCTGTTCCTAGCAGGGTAGCAATATCCTCTAAATTTCTGATTGTCATGCCGATTACCAGGAGGGCTTCCCCCTCGCAGTTCAGCTCAATAGAGAACGGAATATATCTAAGTGCAAACCATTAAACCTTGCAGAGAGACTTCCCCTGCTGAAATCTCTGCCTCCCCAAACCACACCTGAATCGGCACCCCAACTGGAAGCTGCTGTGATCCTCATTAGATCTTCCTCCAACTTTCTCTTCTGCCCTGAATAGCAATTTGCCTGCAGTTTTCGCAGTATAACTTCTCTTTATCCATGAATGATGCTTCATTCCTTATCATGCCTCTTTTCTCTGAAACAACAATTATTATTATTTTTTAAATGAGCAAAGATATTTTGTGTCCTGCGGATATAGAAACCATTTCTCCTAAAAATAACCATTAATAAGCTGGTCACCTGCTGCTGTTTAGGTTTTCATCAAGATGTCTCTATAGCTGTTGATTTAGGATCAGGTGTATGGGTTGCATCAAACAATTTTTTGTTTTAATTGCCATCTGATTGGCAATCTGTAAAGCTTTATTTTTGGGATGGGCCTATTTGCTTGTTTTTGGACCATGTGTGTTTATTATAGAGGCAGTGAAAGTGAAAAAATGAAGCGGATAAAATCCTAGGTAGCAATATGAGGAACCCACCAAAAATATAGAATAAACTCTGTTGCCTTTTCCTTACGTATTTGCAGATATGGGGCAGCTGTTGCATGCTCACAAACAGCGTAACTTGTGAAGTGGTAATGTTAAGGTGCTACAAGGCAGGACTATGTGTCACACTTGGGCTGTTGCCAAAAATGGCAGCTCCATGGTAGCTTCTCCCTGTGCATGATGCATATTATGTTCCTTGTGTCTTTATACCATCACACTGTAAATCTCAATATCTCTATCACATGATGAAAATTAGAGGTCAAATGGGGAAATGTTTTATTTAGGCTTGCCAGGTCCCCCCTAGCCACCAGTAGGGGAATTGTGGGTAGGGTGGCCAGATACAGATTGGGAAACTCCTGGAGAGTTGAGAATAGAGCCTGGGGAGGATAGAGACTTTAGCGGGTCACAGTGCCATAGAATCCACCCTTCAAAGCATCTGTTTCTCCAGGGGAATTGGTCTCTGTGGTCTGAAGGTGAGCTGTATTTCTGGGAGATCCCCAGGTCCCACCTGGTGGCTGGCATCCCTAATTTTATTACATGTTACAGAAGCTGGGGGGGGGGGGGGACACATGTCCTCACAGGTTTTCTTTTTGAAATTTTCTGTAATGTGGAGTTCTGCCCCATGTACCCTAAAACTCTGCAGTGTATTCTGGAGTTCCAGATTCCAGAGTATGCAGATTTTCCTGTGAGTGATACCTACTTTGTGCATTAAGTTTCTTCCCCCTGCAATATATAGAGGTGAGAGTAGCTCCAGCATCAGCCGAAGCCTTAAAAAAAAAATGGATCAGCTTTTTGAGAAGACAGATGGTTCGGTGCCCGGTTGTGGAGAAGGGGAGAACATTCTCGGGACTTTTAACTGAGAGGCAAAGACAAAGTGATGCAGGCCATTCGTCTGATTGTGGTTTATTTTATGGATTAATTTTGAAATTAGCCTAGTTGGTTGCTCTGCTTGATTATGTCAAGTAGAGTAAACAGCAGAAATGAACATTAATCTCCCAGTACCCAAATTGAATTGCTCAATTATTGACTCAAAAATCACCTGTGCATAAGGGCAAATGTAGAATGAAATTCCCTAGTTGCTTTTAAAAAAAATCTGTGTTCATTTCAATTATGGTCCAAGCTCTTGTTTTCCCAACAGTATTGCAGATTTTTCTCTGGTATTTCGGCTTCTTGTTCTTCATTGTGACACCATGATAGGCATCAGGTGAGGAACAATTAGATTTTTTTCCCCTTTTTTGCCTTCCTGTGAGTGTTACTGGGGGACTGGCTGGGAGGTAGCTGTGAAACATCAGCCTGTTCTGGTTAGCCCAGCACATACAGCTGAGCTAGGGATGGGCACGGATCGGGGGGAAAAATGCAGTTTGGTTCATGGTTTGTGACATGCCCCATTCTTGAACCACAGACTGTCAAAAAACTTTTAGCCACCTTACAAACTGGTTTGGTTCATGAGGTGGTAGAACGTTCCCCCCCAGGTGGGCTAGTGTGAGGCTTCTGCCCTATGTAGTCAAGGATCAGACCTTTGTTGATGAAACAGAGTTCTTTATTCCCTATTACTACATTACAGGTCCTCGGATCATTGTTAGAGATAAGGTATACAATAAAAGCAGGATTAATATACCCTCCAGTACAATTTGAATTCCCCATAGGTAACCAATCACAGAAAGGGAAAAACCGCGGGCTAAGGTCCTTTGACCGTTTTGCTTCCCACAGGAAAAAGGTGAAGTGTGAAGTTGTAAATTTCCCTTCTTAAACTGGGGCTCCTCAGATGTGTCCATTTCGTGCATAACAAATAGCTCGCCAAGGTCTTCACACACCGATAAGAAAAGTTCTGTGTCTCCGCTGGCAGGGAGGAAAGGAATGCAGGGGGAGAGGGGTGAGAGGCCGATTGTTCTCAGGTGCTGCAGTCACCACTCTCCCGGACCAAATGGTTACATTGACCAGACACACCATTAGCAATAAACAGAGGGCAATAAACCAGAGTTAAAGGGAACATGATACAGAATGAAAGAGATCGCAGAATGATACACCAGAACTGCAAAAGCATGTTACATATGGAGAGATTACATAAAGCACAGCAGAAACCTTTGTTAGAATCCTAGGATTCTGACAGCTAGAGACACCAAACTCACAGGGGATCTCCAGCTGACTTTCCTCTACCACCTGTCATTTCCCCATAAGGCACTTTCCTGATGGGCACAATCTTTGGGGGGCTGTAACTTAGATCACATAAATCCATTTATCACCAAACTTGGAGGGCTGATAGACGAGAGTCAGCCGAAGATCCTCTGTGAGTTTGGTGTCTCTAGCTTGCACAGGATCTGTTCTATACACTCCTAAACCTGCACCTGTCAAAATTACCATTATGACAGTTGCAGTTCCAAGACATCCAGGAGTACACAGAACGGATTCTGTGCAGGCTAGAGACATCAGACTTGGATGGCATGTAGAGGAGCATCCGGGGGATGTCCGCTGTGAGTTTGGTATCTCTAGCTTGGACAGGATCCATTCTGTACACCCCTGAACCTCTCGAACCTTTGCCTGTCAAAATGGCTGAGGTTCAGGCGTGTATAGAACAGATCTTGTGCAAGCTAGAGAAATAAAAGTCTCAGGGGACCTCTCTGGGATGCCCCTCTACGTGCACGCTAAGTTGTTGCTTTGAAGTTATGTAAAAATTCCGACTGAGCAGAGACTGTCTGTCTGGAAATGTTGAAAGCATGATAAATCAGTAAAGCAAAGAAATGAAATTCTTGAACAATGTGCAGTGCAGGGAAAGGACTCAACAAGGACCCTTGGTAGGAAAACAGGATGAGCACCAGTGTAGCATAGTGGCAAGAGTGTCAGACAAAGGGCTTTCCCACATTCTCCTTATCCTGGCTTGTGTGTTCCTGTTGCTTGGGGGGGGGGGGAGTTCTTTCATGTGTCTTGCTCCCTCTAGTGGTCAATTTGATACTACAGTGTTGTCTGTCTGGCATAAAAATCCTGCAGTTTTAATCTGCAGGGAGACATGCCGGACATAAAGTGGTGTGATAGTGAATCATCTGCTAGAGGTAGCAAAACACATACAGAATGGGGGGTGGGGGTGGAGAAATACCCAAATGCAACAGGAAGACACGAGGTAGGAAAATGAGAATGCAGGATTGCCCTAAGAATGAGGAGATCCAGGTGTAAATCTTCAGTATGCCTTGAGACTCATTAGATGACCTTTGGATAGTCACTATCTCTCAGCTTAGCTTATCTCACAGGAATGCTGTGTACGGTTGCCAAATGTGGACTGGGAAATTCCTGGAGACTTTGGGGGTGGAGCCTGGAGAGGGCAGAGTTTGGGGAAGGGAGGGACCTCAGCAGGGTATGAAGACACAGAGTCCAGCCTCCCAAACTGACATTTTCTCCAAGGGAACTGATCTCTGTAGTTTGGAGATCAGTTGTAATTAGGGTTCCCAGGTCTTACCTGGCTGACGGCGGGGGGCTCCAGCCTGGGTTCCTGTATCTCCTGGTTTGTGTGCTGTGATGATGTCACCCAGAAGTGATGTCACCACACCAGGCACGTTGTGCAGAGGACAGTCTAGCATTTGGCCAAAAACTCTATAGTCACCATAGAGATTTTAGCCAAATGCTACGGCGTCCCCATGTGACATCACCTCTGGGCAATGTCATCACGCTGGGCACATTGGGCATGAGGGGTTTTTTGGGGTGGGGCCCACCAACCAGCTGGCCAGTGGCAGATCAGGGCCTGCAAAAGCAGGGGAACCCCCCACCTCCACTGGGGGGATGTCAACCTTAGTTGTAATTCCTGGAGAACTCCAGGCCCCATCTGGAGGTTGGCATCCCTAATGTTGAGAGGAGAAAATAGAGAAGGGGGACCATGAGCTTCTTGGAGAAAGTGTGGGAATGGGATACAAATGCAATAGACAGAAATGTAACAGGAACAACCAGAAACAATAATGGATGCAGGAGTGCCTTTCCTTATGAGTTTGTAATGCAGCAAAACATACCTCCTCTTGAGGTAGCAGGACATGATAATCTGTTTTTAAAATGGGGACATAAGTGAGAAGACAAATGGATGCCATGAATGAAAAAAAAATATAAACTATATCTGTACAAGAATAAACAATCTATAATGTACAATAATTAGTTTCCCTCAGTGTTTACTGAAATTCTTGTAATACATTTATAACAAAAAATGTGCATGTTATCGAATCCCATCTCTGTGCATCTTACTGCAAGACGGAATTATAAATATCCATCTTTCAATAACTGTATCTGAATAACAGCAATATCGGAAAGACTTTTAATATACTGGTTTTGTTAAAAGTGCAGTCTTCCAGTCCTGTGCAGCCAATCTAAAATAGTCAGAAGTTTTAACTGTTTGCAGTATGCCACTATGCACACATGTGCAGCAATTAATAAATCCAGTGTCACTTTGAAATCTATCTATCTGACCCTTCTGGAGGAAATACATTAAAAGATTGCTGTAGCAAAGGCCCAGCCACCGACCCAACAATCTAAGGCATGATGGGAAGGCAAGAGCCAGTGTGGTGTTGTGGTTAAGAGTATCAGACCAGGATGTGAGAGAACTGGGTTTGAATCCTCATTCTGCCGTGGAACCTTGCTGGGTGATTATTAGTCACTTTCAGACTAACCTGTATCACAAGGTTGTTGTGAACATTAAAGTTGACAGGCCTGAGTTGGAAAATATCTGGAGACTTTGAGGGTGGGGTTTGGGGAGGGGAGGGGCCTCAGCGTGGTACAATGCCACAGAGTCCACCCTCCAAAGCAGCCATTTTCTCCAGGGGAGCTGATCTCTGTCAGCTGGGGATCAGTTGTAAAAGCGGGAGATCTCCAGGCCCCACCTGGAGGCTGGCAAACCTAGAAAGCATAAAAGAGAGAAGGGGAGAATGTTGCAAGTCATGTTGGGTGCCCATCGGGGACAAAAGTAGGGTATAACATAAATAAATAAATAAGATCTCCCCCTTCCCATTGATGGGTTTTGCAGGAGTACAGACCACCAATATAGCCTGGAGGAAAAAGTGGGGGAAATGCAGCTGAGGAAAAAAAATGTTTGAAATGTGTTTGAAATTTCCGAATGCCGTAAAAATGAGGGGGGGGGGGGAACTTGTGTGAAGGTGACTTGTAAATATGGAACATTTCATTACTTTTAATGTATGTGCCTTTAATATAGAAAGATGTTATTATACCGAAGAGCACTAAAATTTGATGATCGCTTTGAGTCGCCAAAGGTTTCCTCCCTTCCTGTTCACCCTCCCCCTTTTCTTTCATTAAAGCAACAATGACTCAAACAGAATATTCAGTGATCTCTTCTTGAAAAGAGACTTTCTTTTTCATATCAAATAAGGTTACTGCTCTTCCCTTAAAGTCCCCCCCCCCCCGCCCTTCATCGCTCTGATGTAGCTTTCGCTGTTTAATATTCTAAAAGTATATTTCTTACACGGGGTGTGAGATAATCTCCTTAGAGATTAGGTACACTGGCTGCATATAGGATTTTAGCAAGAGGCAAGCCCTCGTGACATCTCCTCCTCGTCTCTGCAAGCGTTGCAGGCTAGGAGAGAGGCTCCTGATAGGGAGATCTGGCTTATCCTCCATGTTGTTGCTTGAGACATGCACAGCAGGCCGTCTCTCCCCACGTAGGCCAAATTCGTCTGCTACTGTGCCATAGAACCCTGCTACTATTAATCAAGTTATGAAGCGCCTTTAATACGCAAAGTAGTTTGACTGGTCCCCCCCCCCCAAAAATGAGATTACTCAGTCAAGGAACCCTCTGAGGCATGTTCCAGAATCACCAAAACCTTTAAACCATTTCGGCTCTTCTGCCTTCAGCAGCCAAGTTGATCTGCAGGCATTATAAGGTTGCCAATCGCCAGGTAGGACCTGGAGACCTCCCAAAATAGTAACAGGAAGAGGAGGAGAAGAGGAGGAGGAGGAGGAAGAATCTGTTCGTAGTTTGGATGCCTGGGGGAGACGAAATAGGCTCCCCCATTAGCAGGCCTGTAACAGGGCGGCCTCTGGTATCTCTTCTCACTTGAGCTACCTCCAAACACACAGTCAGGCCCCTTAGTAAAGTTAAACTCAGGGAATCCTTCCTTGCCTTCTTGCTGTCTGTAAGCATTCAAAAGGCTATTTTCTGTCTTTTTTCTTCCCTGAGCACACAGGTTGGCGCAGAATTGTATCAGCTATGTATGCTTACTTTCCCCGAGTTCATAAAGACAGCCAGTTTTGGTTAATTCCGATTCTGGATTCTTGACAGGTCCCAATGGATTTATTTTAAAAATATATATATATACAAAAAAACAGAAGAGTATTGTTACGAAACCTTTCCCACTATCTTGATTTAGACAGCTCACTTTCTGATAAAATGTTGTGTGCCGCTGTATGTGACTGAACTGGAAAAAGAAAAATAGCGATGGATTTTGTCGCATATCGTTATCCTACTGTAAACACACAAACTTTAATTTTCAGAGGTGTCTTTTTACTTGAATTTCTACAGTAATCCTCAGGCTTCATATCTTTTTTTTTTCATTATCTTTTTGAATGTCACATTTAAACCTGAAAATATTGAGTCCAGATGAATTTTTTATTGGAGTGAATAGACCCCACTTTTACCAGCGGATGTCGTCGCAACTCTCTCTCTCTCCCTTTCTTCCCCCATCTTGTCAGTCCATCTGTATGTATGTCTACCTATCTGTCTGCCTGTCTTTCCAAGCCAATCTAATCTAATATCTATATGCCCAACTTTCTCCTGAGTAACAACATAAATACAGTTTGGTAAAGCAAACATTAAAACATCAGATAGGGAAAAAAACGAAGCCCAATCTGAAAGCACCTTATTTCCCCTCCTCGCAGGGTATTCCCCCTTTACCAAGTGCAGGCTTCCTTAAAAGGGGTTCTCCAGAATGGCTGTTCCACAGCCTCACCTGAAAACCAGGAGCTGTTCCAGAGGTATGACACAGCCACTGGAAAAACTTGAGCCCTGAACAAGGTGTGTGTGTGTGGGGGTGTACTGCCAGTAGACCTTGCTGGGAATAACAAAGCTGCCACATGGTAACATGCATGGAGTATGTATGTATGTATGTATGTATGTATGTTTTAAGCATTGAAGTCGGGAGACGATGAATCAAATGCAAGCTTTTATTCCAAAAATCATTCAGCTCTGGGACATCTTTGGCAAGAGCGGCACTCAATTTATATGTTCCAACAGATAACTATATACATGGTAACTATATACACACATTCTCATTGGACCTAAGCAGGGCTCTGTGGTTGGTTCCCCAGATTGGCTTCAGGACCAGTAAGGAGTCCTGATTTATTAGGCAGCCAATAAGAGTGAGGGACTTGAACTACCAGAACCCTGACAATGCAGTGCATCATAATGTACTGAGACATAACAGTATGTATGTATTTATTTGTGGGACTTTTATCCTGCCCTACCCCATGCGCGGGCTCAGGGCAGCTTACAACATATCATCCAACAATAAAACCATACATAGTAAAATAGGACAGCTCATTAAAACATTAATTCAAACAATTTAAAATTTAGTCGACTAATTTAAATATCTACTGGCAGCCCGGCGAATAGTTTCTTCTTCTTCTTCTTCTTCTTCTTCTTCTTCTTCTTCTTCCAGTGTCTGCTGGGCTCATGTCAGGGAGGGCGAGATGCATTCAGCTTGAGCAGATCAGTCACTCCAGGCACCCAAGTTATAAATAGTGCCATGGTCACTTGAGCAGAGGAGGCCAATGTTATTTGATGTCCGCTGCCTCAACCAAAGGCCTGGTGGAACAGCTCCATTTTGCAAGCCCTGTGGAACTGCAATAAATCCCACAGGGCCCTGACCTCAATTGAGGGTGTGTTCCACCAGGCTGGGGCAAGGGCTGACAAGACCCTGGCCCTGGTCGAGACAAGGTGGATGTCTTTCAGGCCAGGGACTGCTAGACAGTGTTGGTCTGAAGAGCGCAAGGCTCTTCGGGCATATATGAGGAGCAATGGTCCTGCAGGTATGCTGGTTCCTGGCCACATAAAGCCTTAAAGGATAATACCATAACCTTCAACCTGACTCGGTACTCAACTGGCAACCAATGCAGCTGGCGCAACACCAGTGAGCAGGCATGCCATTTCATATTGTACCAGGTTAAGTTGAAGGGTAGGCCCGCAAAGAGTGAGTTGCAGTAGTCAAGCCTGGAAGTGACCATAGCATGGATCACTGTTGCCAAGTCATGAGAGGAAAGGTAAGGAACCAGTTGCCTGACCAGCCGAAGATGATAAAAGGCAGATCTGGCAACATTAGCGCCCTGGGCCTCCAAGTTCCTCACCACTGGCGCTAGCATCAGTGGCATCCCACCAGTGGTTGAGAGATGGGTTCCCAAATCCATCCCCCCCATGACTCAGGAACAGGACCTCCATTCCTCAGCCAGCTCTGTTGTAACCATTCAGCCAACACCCTAGCCAGGATATCCAGGGCAGAGTCCGTCCGTCTGTCCATCAAGCCTGTGGGTGCAGGTCCGCAGGTGAGCTTAAAGCTGAGAACCAACATTTTTCACTGGACCCAGAAACTAATTGGCAACCAGTGAAAAGATTTCAGAATAGGAGTGACATGGCTCTCTGCCAGTTAGCCCCAGATGACAAATGCACTAGTGGCAGTTTCTGGATCATCTTCAAAGGTCGCCCCAGTTAGAGAGTGGTAAAGCAGTCTAACCTTGGGGTGCTGAAGCATAGCTCAGTGTGGCCGGATCAGGCTTCTGCCAATTAGAAGCCAGCTTCCTGACTAAATGTGGCAAGGGGTTGGGATCTTTTTCTGTCATGGACACCTGTTTCTCCAACAGGAAACCAGGATCCAGCAGTCTTTCAACAAATGCTGAACACCACTGATGGCAGGAATGACAATCCCTTTTATGGAAGTAGCCCTGTGGTGTGTGTTTCCCCAACCCAACTCATATTTAACATCTCGTCTAATCAGTCCCTAAAACCTGTTTTCTGGAGTTCAGCTACAAGATTCCTCATTCGAGCCTTAGAAGGTCAACTATAATTAAAGAATCAGGGTAGATGAAGCATCCGTGCTTATGTTGGTCCTACTCTGAACCTGAACTTTTCACTTCTGAAGATAAATCTAACTTGGATTTTCCCTCTCACAGGCTGGTTATACGTCACATAACTGTATCTTATTTCTAACTTAGAACTTAGCCGCAAACATGCAGATTTTTTTTTTTTAATCTACACAGTGGAGCCGGGTAAGGTCTGTGGAGACATTCCTGCAATTATAGTGGGGAAACCCAGACTAGCAGAAGAACCTTAACAAAAATGGGTAGGAGAAAAACCCCCAATAATAAAATAGTTTGTGCTGAGATCTTGTGAGACTGTATTAGAAGATCTCAAAAGCCATTTTGGATTTGCCTAGCAACTAGACAACAGTGGTTGCCTAGGCAATTCAGAATGGCTGCTGAGCACTTATGAGGGTACGGTCAAGAGATTTCAGTTAGTGTTCTGTAGAACAGAAAGTTCAGACAGAGAGAGGGGTGGGCAAAAATGAAGAAGAAGAGAAGAAGAGATTGGATTTATACCCCTCCCTTCACTTGGAGTCTCAAAGTGGCTTACAAACTCCTTTCCATTCCCTTCCCTACAACAGATGCCCTGTGTGGTAGGTGGGGCTGAGAGAGCTCTTTCATGAACTGCTCTTGAGAGAACAGCTCTGCGAGAACTGTAGCTGACCCAACGTCACCCAGCAGCTGCATGTGGAGGGGTGGGGAATCGAACCCAGTTCTCCCAGATTAGAGCCTGCACACTTAACCACTGTACCAAACTACCTCTTCACGAAACTGGCTTCACTAAACATGAAGGAAGAGGGATTGCCAGGTCTCCCCTGGCCACTGGTGGTTGAGGTGGAGTTTGGGGTAGGGTTGTCAGCTCCAGGTTGGGAAACTCCTAGATATTTTTTGGGGGGGAGGGGGTAAAATCTAGGGAGGACAGGGACCTCTATATGGTACAAAGCCATAGAGTCCACGCTCCAAAGCATCAGTTTTCTCCAGGGAAACTGATTTCTAGTCTGGAGATGAGCTGTAATTCTGGGGGATCCCCAGGTCCCACTTGAAGGCTGATATCTCTGGAAGGAAGGCAAATAAAGTAAAAAGTTGGAGAATGGAGGGGGAATAAATTCCCCATCCCCACAAGTTGTTTAGTCCCCCTTCCTATCTTATCCTAACCGCTATTTATTATTAACTCTCTTTTACTCTTGTTTTCAATATTAGTCAGGAATAAGTCCGCATGTTCATGGTCCTTGTCCTCAGGCGAAACGTAGATCTGAGCGGCACACATGCATAGATGAGGAACTTATTCAGCAGACTTTCAGCTAATCAATACACTTGAAAGAGTGAATGAATTAAATTAATTCTGAGACTTTGAAAACGTGGACACAACTTAATTAATTCATGAATTTGAAAAACAGTAAACTGAGATTGGATAAATTGAATAAGGAGAATTGCTGACTACTTGGAGTAACTCAATGATTATAGGAATTCATTAGCTCATCACTGTCGAAGATGAAGACTGAGTGTAGACTCTTATGGGAAAATGGCATTTGCTCCTAAACAATATAGTTGTGGCTTTTTTAAGGATTCGGGAAATAGTAAATACGCAGAAAATGACAAGGGACAAATTGGTTAGGAATAGTAGACAGAAGTATTTTAAATTAGTTGGAAACAGGGTTGCCCCTTTGGGATGGGAAATGCCTGGAGATTTTAGGGGTGGAGCCTGGGGAGGGTGGGGTTTGGGGAGGGGAGGGCCCTCATCAGTGTATAATGCTGTAGAGCCCACCCTCCAAAGCAGCCATTTTCTTCAGGGGAACTGATTTTGTTTGTCTGGCGATCACTTGTAATAACAGGAGATCTCCAGGTGCCACCTGGAGGTTGGCAACCCTAGTTGGAAACAGGAATTATTAAAATAATAGCATGGAGCCATTTGTACTTTTATCTATAGTCTAAATGTAGAGGATGTAGATCATTAAACATGTTCATATTACAGGTTGAGAATATGTATGAACTGAGAGAGTGGGGGCAAGACTGAAAGTATGAACCACATACTGTTTTATTTGTGCGTGTGTGTGTGTGTATATGTTGGCCACCTCGAGCAGGACTCTGGAGAGGTGTCGTGGAAATAGCCAAAATAAATAAATAAAACATGTATGCTTGAACCTGGATAGCCCAGGCCAGTCCAATCTCATCAGATCTCAGAAACTATGCAGGGTCAGCCCTGGTTAGTACTTGGATGGGAGACCACCAAGGAAGTCCAGGGTCATGACACAGAGGCAGACAATAGCCAACCACCTCTGAACATCTCTTGCCTTGAAAACCCCACGGGGCTGCCATAAGTCAGATGTGACTTTATTGCAAGGCTTGAATGTAAGTGCCGTACTAGATCCGCAAATGGCTTTCCTGGCCATTTTTATTGATAAATAAAGTAGCAGCTGCAGGCGCCGTAATTTGCACCGGTGCTGCGGAGCACAGAGGAGAATCAATCCTTTCTACCACATGCTCTTCCTGATTTCAAGGCAGTAATGAAAACTGTAACATTTCTCATCGGAGGAAGTGTCCAGGCAGCCAGTACATGGCTGTTATGGTTCCCTGAATGAGCCTTTGGGGGCTGTTTCAGGCCAGGAAACATCCTCCCTCCCATTTTCATTTGAATTCAGGCATCTTGTGGACTGCCATTCACCAATGAAATAGATTCTGGAATCAGCTCTAGGTTTGAAAACACCTGGAGATTTGAGGGGGGTGGAGCCCAGGCCTGTAGCCAGGATTTTTTTAGTCAGGGGGGATTTAAATTTCTTAGGGGCCCCCCTACTCCCATCTCAAGCTGCTCTGCAGTTTCCACCACCCGGGCCTCTGCCGAGCCGTCTCCTCCTTGTGACGCCCCCTCGCACCACCATAGCTGGCCCCCCACACCAGACAGCATAGCACGGCCAACCAGCAACAAGGACTTTCCAGGGGAAATAGACTTTCTGGGGGGAATAGAGAGGTGCTGTCTGGCCCTGTGTGGCCACCGTAGTAGGCTCTTTGTGCCACAAATCTGCACAGAAATAACTGGCTCCTTCCTCACACCCTGGAGAGCCAGTTTGGTGTAGTGGTTAAGTGCACGGACTCTAATCTGGGAGAACCAGGTTTGATTCCCCACTCCTCCACTTGCACCTGGCTGGATGACCTTGGGCAAGCCATAGCTCTGTACCAGCTGTTCTCTCAAGGACAGCTTGGGAATAGAGCTCTCTCAGCCCCACCTACCTCACAGAGTGTCTGTTGTGGGGAGGGGAAGGGAAAGGGGTTTGTAAGCCGCTCTGAGACTCCCAAGTGAAGGGCGGGGTATAAATCCAATCTCTTCTTCTTCTTCTTCTTCTTCACCCTCCACTGCTTGGGAGCCCTAGGCTGGATGGGAAGTTGGGAAGCCTTGCCAGTAAGTTGGGGGGGGGCTAGCCCCAAGATGCCCCACTGCAGCTATGGGTCTGGTGGAGCCTGAGGAGGTTGGGTTTGGGAAGAAGAGGGACTTCAGTGGGGTATAATGCCATAGAGTCCACCTTTGAAAGTGGCCATTGTCTCCAGATAAACTCATCTCTGTCACCTGGAAATCAGTTGCAATACCAGGAGATCTCCAGCCACCCCCTGGAGGTTGGCAGCCCTATCTGGAATTCCCTTCACGGTTTCCCCCTGAGTCTTTTCTAGTGGAGCCCTAATGTCGGACGATAAAGTCGAGCTCACACCACGAGGTAAGAACCCACTTGAACTGCTCTGTTAAAAAGGCCGCATCTGTCATTACCCTTTAATAGAGAAATACCCTAATCTTTTGCTTTTGTTATCTAAAAGGTTTCTTCCATATTTCAGTACTGTAAAAAAAAGGTATCTTCTCATGCTCCATCAAGTCAAGCAACAGCAGAAATTGCCTTTGTCTCCATTGCGGAAATGAGACATGAGCATCGCTTTGGGAACATGTTGCAGTTTGTCATCATGATAGCTAATAAATGTACATATTGGCATCTTGCTTAGCAGATTATCATTTACTATCACATTTTTTAATTACGGCGTGATCTTCCATTGTCTTCAGTCCATTTGCATCATAGTGACAAGTTTCTTCTCCTTAGGCATTATAATTCTCTTATCGGAAAATGCTTCCCTCCCCACCCCCCACCCCCGGCCACACGCCATTATGCTTTAAAGGGGAAACCCCATCATTGTACACATTTGACTTCCATTCACTTGGGAGCAATAACAGATTTTTAAATGGTTGATTTATCATCGTTGTCAGGGCACTGGCTCTTCTAGCAGTTCTAACCTTTTTTGTGGCAGTTACAAAATATAACCCCTGTACTGTAATTGCTTTGAATCTTCAGATCTCTATCATAGCCGTTTCAGTCCAAACTGCTTTACTGCGGTCACAGCTATGTAACTGGGAAAGGCCAAACAATAATAGCAGAAAATGCTTTTTTAGTTGGAGCAGACTAAAAGGTTACTTTTCACAATTGTTTACCCTGTGGGAAATCGTAATAATTAAGTTTCTGATTTATGTGACCAAGGGGTTAACTGGAGAATGAGTCAATGTGAAGAAGATAAAAAGGTTTACCACCGCCACCACCATTACATTTGTTATGTATTTCAGAGCATTTCATAACACATTACTTTCAAAGTCCTCAATAGTCTGGGAACGCTGACTCTTTCATGAACCTGCCCATCAACAGGGATGTGTGAAAATTCCTTTTCTTCTTGTTGGTTGCTTTTAGTTCTCTGAGCGTTCTACCTGTTGCTGGTGCTCCCAATTTGTTTATTTGTTTTCCACCATTTTTATATAACTTTTCTGCCATGACAGATTAGCTGTCGTTTCTATGCAATGGAGGAATGTTTTGGGGCACAAAGAAATAAGAAACTGATGCATAAATAAAGACACGGGTTTGTTTGTTTAGAGTTTTTGAATCTCATTTTTCTTCCAAACGGGGACTTGCATTTATTTATATATTTATTTAAAACAGTTGTTAGCCGCCTTTCTTTCTTGCAGAACTAAAGGTGGCTTACAGTGGGTATACAGAAAAGTGTTCTCACAGTGCATAAAGCTAGATCAGTTTGGTGCAGGGTGGGCCTCTCTGGGGAGGGAATTCTAGAGTCCAAGCATTATTGTTGAGAAGGCCTGTCCTGACTCGAGTGGCTGCCTGGCGGAAGAGCTCCGTCTTACAGGCCCTGCAGAACTGCATAAGGTTAATGAGAAATTAATGAGAAATGGTTCTTGTGTGGGTCAAGGCCTGTCCACTGTAAAGTTAGGTTATATATGAAAGTAGCAGCGTGGATGCTGGGCAGGAAAGCAATGGGAAGAAGGTTGCAGCTTAGTGTTGCGTTGTAAGGAAAGGCACTGAAAAGATTTTGCATTTGTGTTCGTGCTTTAGATTTTTAGGTGACCACGTGGGAAATGGAGCACCGAAGACGGTATACACAACTGTTCCCTTTTTCATACTGTTTTTATAGAGGAACCTAGAAGCCTGAACCCAAACTTCATGTTTGTCTTGTGGCCATCTGCTCCCCCCTCCCTGTGTATATTTCCACTTTTAAGGCACAAGAGTGATGAAGTTTAAGTGAGTAATACTTAATCCATTATATAGAATTCTTCTCCAGCTTTCCATTAAACTTCCTTCTGAAATGCAGTTTGCTTACTTTGTGAAAATCTGCAGCACTTAAATGCTCCAATAAGTGATGAGGAACAATAAAGCAAATAAAGTGGACGCAAAGTGAAGTATCTGTCACTTGCAGCAAGAAAAAGTGAGGGTTGGCACAGCGTGTGGCAAGCCCGCCCAGCCCCTCCTTTTGATGAGTAATACTGTGTTTTCATATTTTTTCCCTGATTTAATTACGCCGACATTATGAAGGCATTTAACCACAGTAATTGAATCAGTGTCAGAAACTAGCAGTTAGTGGAGTTAAGGCTTAAGGCGAGAAGAATCAGAAAAGGGCAGCGAAAGCTGCAAGAGAGTCTCTATTTTGTGCAGAATTGTGGCTCTGGACAATGAAGGTTTCATAACTCAGGGCTGGGTAAAGGGATGTCTACTCCAGAGGGGAGGAAAAGAGGGTAGCAACTGCATAATCACCATCATGTAATTGTCCTGTTGGATCAAACTATGGTCCCTCTAGTCAAGCATTATCAGATTTCTGAAAGTTCACAAATGTGACCTGTGACCTACCAACATCCACCGTTCCCTCTTCAGTCATTCCTACATAATCTACAGCAGCTGCCATTGCTCTCACACTAAAAGAGGGCCTCAGTTAGAAGGAATTGTGGGGAACAAGGAGTAGGGTTGTCAAGTCTACTTATCCGTCCAGTGGTGGGAGGGAGCCTTCCGGGAGTGGAGAGGGCAGGGTGACATCACTGCAGATGACATCGTTGGCATGATGATGTCATGCGAAAGTGACATCATCATGCTGGTGATGCTCTAGCATTTTGGTCAAAACGCTATGGTTACCGTAGAGTTTTGGCCAAAATGCGAGAGTGTCACTGCATGATGTGCCCGGCATGATGAGCATTTATTTTTGGAAATTGGTGGGTCCACGGGGGGGGGGGGGGGGGCAGAAGGTATCATCGCCTAGTGTGCAAAAAGACCTGGGGCTGGCCCTGGTCTTGTGTCAGCAACGTGCCTGTGGAAATTACAGGCACCCACCTGTTTTTGCAAACATTGTGTGTCTTATGGGGAAAGCCCACCTCGCGATTGCTCTTGCCATTTCGTCATTCTATAGAGGATCTCTGGGAAAGGTTACTTAGACTGCACTGTCCTACACTGTACTCCAGAAACAACAATTGAGTTAAAGAATGTTCTTTCAGCTTGAATTAAGGAGGGGATAATGTGTGTGCATGGACCCAAAGCTTCCTAGCCTAACCAGAGTTGACCCCTCTGTGCAGCATTGCCAGAATGTTTGGAGCTTGGTGAACTCAGCTCGAGGGCATGTGAGAGAAATGCTTCTTGTCCCACCAGTGCCCTACAGCTTGCTTCGAGGTCTTTGGTTTCTCACCACTGCCTCCGTTAGGGCTTTGCCAGCAAATAGAGGTTTTGCATTGTGTTCTGTTCTTTCGTGTTAATATTTAAAGAGCAGCGCTCGTAAATGCAGTCAGGTTCTGTGAACTGTTAAAACTGAGGACCAGGTTCTGTTAATACGATTCCAGTGGTGCCGAACTTAGTAGAGCTCCTTAATTAGGGTTGCCAAGTCTGGGTGGGAAAATACCTGGAGACTTTGGGGGTGGAGCCAGGAGAGGGTGGGGTTTGGGGAGGGGAGGGGCCTCTGCACGGTAGAATGCCATAGAGTCCACCCTCCAAAGCAGCCATTTTCTCCAGGGGAGCTGATCTCTGTCAGCTGGAGATCAGTTGTAAAAGCGGGAGATCCCCAGGCCCCACCTGGAGGCTGGCAACCCTATCCTAAATAGAGCATGGCATGGCTTTGTGAGGCTTACTCAGCTAGGAGTGGGTGAGATCCCATCATTCCATTCTGAAGATAATCTAAATCTGTTGCCAAACCAGGCCCTATGAGGAAAGGCCGAGGGACTTGGGAATATTTAATCAGGAGAAGAGGGGGTTGAGTGGGGACATGATTGCTCTCTGTAAGTATCTGGAGGGCTGTCACTTAGAGGAGGGCAGGGAGTTGTTTCTGTTGGCAGCAGAGGAGAAGACTCACAACCGTGGGGTTAAATTAAAGGCTGGATTTTAGGAAACACTTTTTTAACTGTGAGAGTTGTGCCACAGTGGAATCAGCTGCCTAGGGAGGTGGTGAGCTCTCCCTCGGCACTGGCAGTCTTTAAGCAGCAGCTGGACAAACACTTGTCAGGGATGCTCTAGGCAGATCCTGCATTGAGCAGGGGGTTGGACTAGATGGCCTGTGTGGCCCCTTCCAACTCTGTGATTCTATGATTCTATGCATGGGCTGAAGCATTTCTGCACAGAGCAAAGACTACAGTGGTGTGCCAGCCATTGGTCCAGACCTAGCAAAGCCCACCTAGCATGCAGTCATTGTTGCCATGGAACCCACCATTGTTGCTAGTGTGCCAGGCTTAACAAGAGAGACTCCTGCTTTCAAATAACAGTTTATAAATATTGTAAATAAATTGAGGTAATAATGGAGGGAGAGGGTTGAGCTTGCCAAGTGATCCTTGAAGTATGAATATAGGTAATGCTCAATGCAAATCCTCAGCACACTTTCCTGGGAGCAAGCTTGATTGCGTAGACTTGGTAGGATTTGGAGTAGTAGACCTGCTTAGGATTACACTGGTAAGCATGTCTCTGTTTGCCTCTGGGAAATGTTCGAGGGTATTTGTGTATACACAGTAAGAAGGAGTGGATTGGAGGAGCAGAGAAATGGCACTGGAAAAGATCCCAATTATCAGCCAACCCTGTACACAGATCCCCCAAAGGCAGGAGGGAGCATGTGCCCATCCAGACTAGAGCAGGAGGCACCGGCTGGGCAAGGTGTTGTCAGGTGGGTGCATCTCTTGCCAGACAAGGACAGGTGGGGCAGCCATGTCCCATCCCTTACTGGGCGAGTTGTGGTGGGGTGGTGCCATCCTGTCCCTCACCATGACAAGGCTGGGTGGTGTAGCCCTGTCCCAAGCCTCATTCTGGAGAGGCTGGGCTGAGTGGCCCCATCCTTCCTCATCGTGGGAAGATTGGGCCAGAGGAGGGTGGGGCAGGAAGCCATATCCCTCACTGCAGTAACCCTTATTCTCCCACCTGTGGCTCATGTCTACCCTTGGGGGGGGGGGGCTATCGGGGACTGGGGACCCCCCATGCATGTGGGAGTGGGTCCCCAGGACATCAGCTCACCAGGATTCTTCCAGGTGGCCTTAGTGGCCAATACATATCATCATCTGATCTAAATCAAATTCAAAACATAGAATAGCGGAAGCGTACCCAAAAAAACCCAAACAAGAACTACACCAACTGTGTATGTCTGTTATTTTTTTAAAAGATAATTTAATGGAATATGTCAACTGTGCTATAATTTTGTAATAAAGTCAACTGTTCACATTTTCATATGGCTTTATGGCTTTTTAGATTTCAAATGTTAAAAAATGATCATCGTAAAATCTTATTTATTATTTATTTTAAAACCGACATTTGGCTATTCAGCCTCATAAGGCTCTTAAGGTGATTTACGATAATAAAAACTGTATACGACTCGCCAGGAATGAATATTCCAAAAGTCCTAAGAAAATTAACAAGTGAATGAGGACAGAGCAATAGAGACTTAACAGTGGCAGTTCAAAAGTGTAATCACGTAGATAACTCATTGATACCACACAGAATTTATATCCGGAGCATATGCGGAAATGCAAACATATGTGGCTTTAAAGTATGTTGATTTTTAATATGATTTAAGGAAAACACTGCTGCTTATTCCTCATCCTTTAATTGTTACTTTAAGCTGCATTTTGCACTCTCCACCACTATCATTCTAACGGTGCAATCCTACACAGAGTTACACCGCTTCTAGCCCTAATGTCTTCACTGGACTATGAATGGTGTCATTCTGTTTAGGACTGCATTTTTATAAGCCGCTGTACTTTAAAGATCATTGTGTGTCAAGTGTTGTCAAGTCACAGCTGGAACACCATAGGGTGTTACAAAAGATGAACAGAGGTGGTGTACCATTGCCTCCCTCTGCATTTTGACTCAAGAACTCCCATGGTGGTCTTCAGTTTCCCAGAAGTGATATTACTCTTGTGATGCCACTTCCTACCATGTCCCTGCCTTCAGCCCTCCCACCAGATGCTGACAATCCTATTAGAGACATTAACTGTCTAAATACCAGTGGGGTTAGAAAGCAATAGGGGGAAACTTTTGCCTTTGTGTCCTTCCTGAAATCCTTTGTGGGCTTCTGGTTGGGTCCTGTATAAAACAGGATGATGGACTAACAGTTCAATTCTAAGAACACTTTCTCGAGAGTCAGCCCCTTTGAGTAGACCAGTGTAGGATTTTGAGTAGACCTCCTTAGGATACCACTATAAATGAACGATTGGTCTGATCCAACACAGCTGCTCTTAGCAAAGGGAACTGTGATTTTTATAGAACATATAAAATAATGCTTTTTCATATCATTATATTCATATTTGTACTACCAGATATCTGTGCAACATTTAACCAGAAGACAATGTTATCTTAGATGATGGATATTGCCGAATTTCGTGAAGGTTCTGTTTCACTCTGAAAATTCAGTACCTGCCATGGTTGGTCCTCTGACACTATTTGATAGAAAGAACAGTCATTACTGTAAAATGGAAAATATCTGTGGCAATTTTTCCCATGCGAATATGAAGTCCAGTTACAAGCTTCCAGCTTTTTCACCAGTCTCTGTTGGTATGCTATTAACAGCCATTTGATAATGGGCAGATATTAATAAGTGATCTTAGTTAAATCTCTGTGCCAATAAAACCTTTATCTGGTGTTTTTTGAACATCAAGATGCTGTTAAGTTAGAAGTTCATTTTCATATTTTGGTAAGGCTGCCAGCTCATGGAAGGCACGATTGTGGCAGGGTCCTATGTATGACTGAAGCTCAGTCCATAGGCCTTCCACCCAGGGACATAACTAGTATGTAAAGGGAGTGGGATGGAGCCTAAATGTCCAGGGATAGAACTGAAGGCTCAAAGAGTGGAGCCAAGAGAAAATACTAATTAATCTAAGGTGTGGGGCTCTTTATTGATATCTCTCTCTGACTTTTTCTCTGTCTTGATGAGGTGAGGGAGTGGGAAGCTTAGAAGTCAGGCAGAGACAAGGGCTGTATTTGTGTGTGTAGAGTGCTATCAAGTCACAGGGGACTTGTGCTGACTCCAGCAAGGGACTTTTAAGTTGCTTTCCTCTGCAGAGCCTTCCTTGGTGGTCTCCCATCCAAGTACCAGCCCCGCTTAGCTTCCAAGTTCTGAAGAGACTGGGCTATACCATGCTGGTCTATACCATGATGATCGTCAGACTCCTTGCAGAAATTTTTCCAGCCAGTATAATGTAGTAGTTAGTATGTCAGATGTGGTGTGGGGACTCTAGTATTCAACTCCTCAGTCTTTTAGGAAACCCAGCTTGTTCCTATCACTCTCTCTCAGCCTGATCTATGGAAGATGGGTCTATCAGTGGCTACATTTATAGGCATTAAGTCTCTGAATCCAGGTGCCAGGAGACAACATCAGGAGAAGGCCTGGGCCTCTATGCCCTGTTTTTGGATGTCCCTTTGAAATATAAAGTTTAAAGGGAGTGTACAAGAAAGCCCAAAAAACAGCTGGGTGGCGGGGAGCAGGCTACTCCCCCTTACTCAGCCTTTTGTCAGACTTTCTGGAAACCTCATTTAAAGGGACTGTGGCTGCTTTCAATGGGGTTTGCAGGGCCATGAACTGGTTCAGTTCGTGAATGAACTTCCCAGTTCGATTTGTGGTTTGGCCATGAACCAACACAAAATGTATTTTTCCTGTTCGTGACCATCCCTAGACACAATGTTGGACTAGATGGACTACTGGTGTGATCCAGAAGGGTCTTCTTATGTTCTTGTGACCTACCTCAGTCTTGGGAGAACAGAATGGAGGATGGAGATCATGTATTTCATGCTGCCCAGAACTTTTTAGAGAATGGGTGGGATTAAAAATAATGAGGAAAGGATAAAACAGCCTCATGTAATAACCTTCAGGAAACAACATCCGTGTATGTACTTTTGAACGAGAATGTTTGGATAACATTGCTGCCATGAGGCTTTAACTGAAGTATCCTCAGTACCTGAAATAGCTAAAACGTTAGGGGAATGGTCCTGTTGTCTTTTCACACAAATAACTTTAAGCAGTGTGTAACCTATAAAAAGCTGTTGGTTTCTCCACAACAGTAGCTTCTTCCAGAACAGCTAGAATAATCTCTCTGTAACAAAACAGTATCTCCAACTGAAGCAAACCTTGATTAAACTGTCACTAGGCTTTGTCTGAACACAATTGTGATTGCAAAAAATCAGCATCTCTCTGACAGGTGAACTGGCTTTTGGACAGTCTCTGAAATTCCAGAACTGGAGATCACAGATCTTTAAAAGCAAATATATTGTTTAATTACATGGCAAATATATTTAAAACCAGATCTATAAGGGCACAAGAGCAGGCTAGGTGGGGCTGGCTTTTTCTGGTCAGTTTGCAACTGTAACATCAAATAATGGTGGTGCTTTTCTTTGCACATTGGAGGGAAACAGAATTCTCATTGAGAAGGTTCCATTGCTGTTAAGTGCTGACCAGTAATTCAGTAGGGTTGTGAGATAAAATGGGGGGGAGGCTATTTCCTCCGGTGGAAGTTGACCCACAGTTGCACGATCGCACAGTATTTTGAAGCTGCAGGCGCAGCCCGCAACTGCGTGATCAGATGCAAATGCAGGTGAGTCATTTCTTTTTTGTTGTTGTTGTTTGTCTCCAGTGCGCTTAAACGAGGGATTGATGATTCACACCTCAGCTCTGAGGGCTCCCTATGGAGTATGCGATGATGCACATACTGAGAAGGGCAAAAAACAACAGCATGGAGTCGGGATGGCCTGATCAGACCATCCGGATGCCATGAGAGTGCGCTGAAGCGATCAGGCATGGGAAGGTCTGTCTGTGGCCCGTAGCAACCTGTTTGCTACTGGACTTTCTAAAGTGTCTTTTAAAGCTGCTTGTGTGGTGGAGCAAAACGAGTTGCTGACAGCTGCGGGGCGCTTCCTAGATGTTGTTTGATTGCGCTTCTTTACTCTACCCGGCATTCGCAATTATGTCAGGGCTAATTGTATGTGTAACCTAGGTTAAGCTTTCATGACTAAACTGTGGCTATTGGACTTTGGTCACATTATGAGAGGACAAGACTCACTGGAAAAGATAGGGTCGCCAGCCCCCAAGTGGAAGCAGGAGATCCCCTGATTTTGTAGGCTCCTGCCTGTCACTGACAAGCTGGCCGGTGGGGGTAAGCCCCACCTCCAACAGCCATGACCCAGCGTGATGTCCCCAACATGATGACATCACACAGAAGTGATGTCATCACATCAGGGACATCACACAATGATGTTCTGGTATTTTGGGCAGAACTCTATGAGTTTTGCCCAAAATACTGGAACATCACCATATGACTGATGTCCCCAGCCCACTGGCGAGGAAATAAGGCCTGGCAAACCTAGGAAAAGATCATACTGTTAGAAGTTGAAGGCAGCAGGAAAAGCAGAACATTCAACACGAGATGGATTGACACAATCAAGGAACCCACGGCCTTCAGTTTGCATGACATGAGCAATGCTGTTAATGAAAGGACATTTTGGATCATTCATTCATGGGTCACCATAAGTTGGAAGCAATTCGACAGCACACAATACACACAGGCTTTCATATTGTTTCACCTCTCACAGCATGCAGAGAAAAACAGATCTTTGACCATGCTGGCACATCCATTTCCCACTGCATGTTATAATGTGCAAAATCACATCATGACATAGGGAAAAAGAATCACATATTCCTTTGAACAAAAATGGGACTTACTTTTGAGCAGACCTGCTTACAGTTTCTTTCCGGATCTCTACAGTAGGACCTTGAATATAATCCATCATGGAATTCAAGTAGTAAAACCACTCAAATGTGTTGTGTGTGCGCGAGTGAAATTATGCAAGGATTGCAAAACATCAACTGTCATCCATTATTAATTTCCCCAAACTTTCAGTAAGTAAAAAGAATTATTTTTTTCCCTTAATTAAGTGCTTAATTTGATTAAATAGTCTGTCCATTATGGGCACTTTAAACTCTTCCATTCTTTACAGCTTAGTCAGACCTTCTGAATGGGCCCTGATTTAATTTGAAGGAAGCTGCACAGAAGAGCAACTTCCTTTTCAACAAAAGGGAGCACATGGGGGTCTTTAAAAACAAATTAGCTAAATGAATTAACACCAGGGTCACTAGAGCAGGTGAAGGCGGCATCTGTTATGGTCATGTTCTTGCACTCCTGTTGACACAATTTGACGTCTCTGGTTACTTTTTATGACTCGGAGAGGGGGGGGAATACTTTAATGATAAGCATCTTGTACTCTTTCAAGTAAGGATCCAAAATACCCGTGATCTCAGTCATGTGACTTTTTAATACCCCAAAACAGTCACATGAAGCTCAAGACTGGAGCTGGGAAAAGATCTGGGTCATTAAATCACAAGTCCAGTTTTGGGGAGAAGAGCCGGCTAGGAAGCATCTAGGGCAGGGGCGGCCAAACTTGCTTAATGTAACAGCCGTATCGAAAAAAACATCAGATGTCTGAGAGCCGCAAAATATGAACAAACAAGTGGAGACCCACAACAAAATGTTGTGTCACGTGTCATTGGTTTTTTTTTAAAAAAAAATGTGATACCAACTTAAAACAAAGGGCAAAGGATTTCTTCTAGCTGAGGCTGACCTTCCCTCTGTCCCTTCTTCCCGGCTGGTCTGGGCTCCGCCCCACTGGATCTCTCCTGGCTCTCTGTTGTGCTCGGCCAGCCCCGGGGCCCTGGTGTTTCCCTAAGGTGGCAGAGGAGGAAGTAGAGGCCAGGGGGCAAAGGAGGCCACCACCAAGACCGGCGGAGAACGAGAGACAGTTACTGGTGTGGCAGCTTCCCTCGTGGCTCCAGTGGCTGCTCCCGCGCCTCAGCAAGTCCGTTTTCTGTGCATGCGTAGAGCAAGCAGTTTTACTTTTAGGGGGGATTTAAGTATCCCACCTATAGTTTTTGAAAGATGTAAGATTTTTCTGCACACCTGGGTAGTCCCCCAAGTGTGCGGAAAAGTCTCTTGACCCTCCATGTGCTCCCGATCTTCGGAAATAAGTATCCGCACACAGGGGCACAGTTGGGAATTAGGTGTATAGATATTAAAATTGTTCATATTGGAAAATTTTGGAAAATATGCAGATTTGCTTTTTATTAACATTCACATTAAATAAGCCTGCCAGAAATAAAAACAAAAGGGGTAAAAACAGATATTGATAATGATATTTAAAGAGATAAAAGCTTCCTCCTGCTTGGGGGGTGGGTGGGCTTTGAGAATGCATTTAAAGTTAAACTTGCTTTCTTTCTCTGCTCCCCCCCATACACACACCTCAAGCCTACTCAGGGAGGGGGACACTGGCTAGGGAAGGGAAGACCGGTCAGGGAGGCATGCCTCCCCTTCACTTCCCCACCCACCCTGCCGGGAGCCGCACAATATGCATGAAAGAGCCACATGTGGCTCCCGAGCTGCTGGGGATGTGATTTTGAGAGGCCTGAGTATCCTGTGTAGTCTGACCCTGTAAATTTTTTTTAAAAAATTGCATTGGCCTTTGATGTTAATAATATGCTTCCTGTTTCACTTTAACTTAGAGAGTCATACTATACTTTGTTTTGTTATTTGTTCTCTTACATGTTTGGCAGATGTTTTAAATTGCCTTTAATTTACTTCCCCTAGTATAGCAGTCTGGATATGGTTGATCGGGGCCAGGTTATCCATTAAACAAATAGAACATTTGTCCAGTGATGCAGTTAAGTGACTTTAGACTCTGGATGTAATGGTTTTATGGAGGCTTCCTATTCAATGGTAATGTATGCTTCAAACACAAAGCTTGAGGGTGCTGCTGAGCCCATGAGTTGGGGGTTTCTATTGCAGGAATGCCTCCGTAGGGTACCCCTGCATTTGACCCAGGCTCTAGGCTGGTAGCAGAAATTAAGCACCCATTAACTAGAAGGCAAGTCTTCAAGAAGGTGCAGTTTATTTTAAGGCTTGTTCATAGTTGCAGGGGCTTTCAGACAAATGTTTGGGAGGCATAAGGGAACCACATTTGGATTCATGGTCAGGCAAATGCAGATTTTGTTAAAACTGGTGCTTCTGAGGGCAGGGGGGGCGCTACATCCACAGGCATAGTAGTTTGTGAATTGACAGAAGCTGAGTGGAGAGGTGCTGTGACCAATGACATCGTATCACTGCATAAATAGACCCCACCACGGATGAAGGTTCCGGTTTATGTAAATGGTGCCTCTGTGTGATGGAATCCTGCCCCTGACTCTGGTGGAAACGGCTATATAGCACTGTGGTACCAGTGGGGGAGGGGGTCAACGTGACCCAGCCCTTAAATGAGGCTGTGATTTGCAAGAGGTGTATCCATTAAAAAAATCAGGGTTTGGAGCAGTTCTTACAAAACCCATACAGACTGTACCCCATGCTTTAAAAAGTCCACGCGAGAAACACCCTTCAGCTCTTGTTGCTGAACCATAGCTCTCTGCAGCACATTCTGTGGCCAGTGATACATCCTGAGTGATTAAAATCGAGAGGAACATGATGACAGAAATTTTAAACATGGAGAGAAGAAGGCAACCAGAGGTGGCTGTGATGGTATCCAGAGGGGGGTAGTAAGGAGTGGAAACCAGAGTGCTCAGTTTGTAAAACAAGATCAGATTTAAGGCATTTCTCATGGGACTTTCTCCTCTCTGTCCTTTTGGGGAAGTCACAGATGCTACAGATGGATGTTGAAGTGTGAATTCCAAATCTAGCAAGTATCCCAATCTAGTGAATTATTTAAGGCTTCATGCCGCTGGGAACCATTCTAATGCTCCAAGAAATAGCACATCATTTCTTTGTGTCTTTCTATCTGTTTCAGCTGCTATTTTTTTTAAAAAAAAATCCTAATGCTGAGCGGGTACTCTTTTGTTGTTGTTAAATGTTCTATTTAAATTATCTCTTCCTCCACCCCCCCTTTATTTTTGATTTTACTGTTCTTTTATAGTCATCAAGCCTCAATCTGACACTTCAGCGCACTGTTTATGCACACACAGTCCCTCTGGATAGCATTTGCTGCTGCTTCAAGGTCATGAAAACAGCATAGAGATGTGGATTCCTTTCTTTTTCAGGGCGTTGTAGCCGACAAAGGAAATTCCTACTGTACATTTATATTGCTATGAAGAACGCAAAGCAGTAAGATTGCTTTTTTTCCTGAATATCAAATAGTGGGTGAATACCTGGATGCAGACCACATCAAAAACATAGGAATTGAGGCCAGCAAGAAGATGGATATCGGGTTGATTACCATTAGTTGTGGCCAAGAAGAAACTGTAATCTGAGCCACAATAATCAGAGTTACCAGCTCTGGGTTGGGAAATACCTGGAGATTTTGGGGGTGGAGCCTGAGGAGAGGGGACAGACTTCAACGGGGTATAAAGCCATAGAGTCCATGTTCCAAAGTGTCCATTTTCTAAACATGAACTGGAGATCACTTGAATCCCAAGAATCTCCAGCCATCATCTGGAGACTGGCAACCCTAACAATAATGATTAATGGCTTCATCATATAACATAAGCATTATGCACTAATATTTACATTGTTCCAAGTAAGATTTTGCCTAGAAGCAGGGTTGCCATCCTCAATGTGTTGTCTGGGCCCACTGCGGGACCTCCTGAGGGCACCTGGTGTTTTTGGCCACTGTGTGACAGAGTGTTGGACTTGATGGGCCACTGGCCTGATCCAACAGTGGCTTCTCTTATGTTCTTATGAGATCTCCCACTATTACAACTGATCTCCAGGTGTTGGAGGCATTATGCCTCAAACCCCACCCCCCTCAGGCTCCACCCCCCAAATTTCCAGGTATTTCCCAACCTGGAGCTGGTATCTAGAAGTAACAGTATGATCTGCTTGCTGAGGCCTTGCAATTTAGTACTTTTAGGCTTACTTATGATCATCCTTTCCAGCAGGGCTATTTGGGGGCAGGAACGCACAGAAACGGAGTTCCGGCTGGCTCCTGAGTTGGCCACGCCTACAACCAAAATCTCTGGCATGCATGGCTACGGAGGATGCTGCCCTTCCCACGTTACACACAAGAGGGAAAGGTGGCATGTTAAAATGCCGTCTTTCTCTCTGGGGCGCCCATCCGGATTTCCTTGTCAATTTCACTCGGGGCCAGTGAGCTGAGAGTGAATTGACAAGGAAAAGCCTCTCTCTTGTGAATTGACAAGGAAAAGCCTAGGGAGCCAGTTTGGTGTAGTGCTTAAGTGCGCGGACTCTAATCTGGGAGAACTGGGTTTGATTCCCCACTCCTTCACTTGCACCTGCTGGATGACCTTGGGCAAGCCATAGCTCTGTACCAGCTGTTCTCTCAAGGACAGTTGTCTCAGACCTCTCTCAGCCCCACCTACCTCACAGGGTGCCTGTTGTGGGTAGGGGAAGGGAAAGGAGTTTGTAAGCCGCTCTGAGACTCCAAGTGAGTGAAGGGCGGGGTATAAATCTAATCTCTTCTTCTTCTCTCTGTCTTCCCTTTTCTAGCTGACATGTCGCAGCTGGAAAAGGGCAAGCAGGGAACCCAGGCATGTTCAAAATGCCTTTCTTTCCCTCCTCAGTCTGGGGGAGGGAGAGAAAAGCATTTACTCATGCACTCCCCTGCACTTCCCCGAATCTTTCTGCAAAAGTGGAGAGGCTCAGGGAAGGAACGGGGCATATTTGCCTGGCTACCCTCGGTCTCCCCAGCCTGCGCGCCTTGGTGGGCTGGCTGGGGAAATTGAGGGAGCCAGGCAAACATGTCTGCTTCCCTTTCCGATCTTTTGGAGGGGGGGGGTAGGAGACTAGAAAGGTGATGCTGATTTTTCAGATCCCAGCCTTCAGCAGCGCCTTTCTCCGGCCATCTGGTTCGGGGGGGTGGGGGAGGTAGACTAGAAAAGCGATGCTGAAGTGGGGCGGAGAAGCTCAGGGGGGAGGCAAGCTTCCATGCCTACCCTGTGCTTTCCCAGCCCCCGCCCTAATATGCTAATGAGCTGTGCTGCCAGAGGTGTGGCCTAATATGCTAATGAGTTTCTGCTGTTGGGTGTGGCCTATTATGCTAATGAGTTCCTGCTGGGCTTTTTCTCCAAAAAAAGCCCTGCTTTCCAGTATGAGGTTCATATGTTCCAGCCTTTCCTGTTGGGTCACAGAATATATAGAACCTTCCCAGTATTCCAAGAAATGCCATTATCTTCATGTAAACACTTTGCACTGCCTTTGAAATTCCTCAGATTTGTCTCAGCAGGAACTTTGAAGGTTTTTTGTGATCTCACAGTGATTATGAAATAAATCGAGTGTCTGAATGTAGCAAAACTGCTTTATTGCAGCCAACTTCAGACTAACACAGAAAATGAAAGAACAAATTTAGAGTCCATTGGCATCTTTAAGACCAACAAAGTTTTATTCAAGGTATGAGCTTTCATGTGCACACACACTTTTTCAAATATATTGGGAAAAAGCTCATACCTTGAATGAAACTGTGTTGGTCTTAAAGGTGCTACTGAACTCTAAATTTGTTCTATTGCTTCAGACCAACACGGCTGACCACCTGGATCTATCTTCATGGAAGGCACCACACTCAGCTGCATGGAATGGGGCCCCATCAACCTGACAAAGGTATTTGGAAAAGTGTGCGTGCACACGAAAGCTCATACCTTGAATAAAACTTTGGTGGTCTTAAAGGTGCCAATGGACTCTAAATTTGTTCTACTGCTTCAGACCAACACGGCTGACCACCTGGATCTATCTTCATGGAAGGCACCACACTCAGCTGCATGGAATAGGACTCCATCAACCTGACCAAGGCATTTGAAAAAGTGTGCGTGCACACGAAAGCTTGTACCTTGAATAGAACTTCATTGGTCTTAAAGGTGCCACTGGACTCTAAATTTGTTCTACTGCTTCAGACCAACACTGCTGACCACCTGGACAGAAAGTGAAACTAAGAAAAAGGGACCAGTCCAGGGGGGTGGGGTTTCCCCTCCAATGCATAATCAGGTTCCAGTTAACTCTTTACTATCCATTTTACTACAAAGTTCATCTGGAGTTTTTCTTTAGGTTTAAATTGGTGGCAACCTGAATGGAGCGTGTGAACCCCATTTGCTAATGTTGCTAACATTACTGGAAACTAATAAGGCGAATAAGGCCTTGCCCTGATCTGGATGGCCCAGGCTAGGCCAGCCTCATCAGACCATGGAAGCTAAGCAGGGTCATCCCTGGTGAATATTTGGATGGGAGACCAACATGGAAATCCAGGGTTGCTTTGCAGAGGCAAGCAGTGGCAATCCACCTCTGTTCATCTCTTGCCTATGGGGTCGCCAGAAGTCAGCTGCAACTTGGCAGCACTTTCTGCCACTGGTAAGGACTCATTGTGGCATGCCTTAGAATTCCTTATAAGTGTCGCCCAGGCAGGGATCATTCTTCAGACTTGTTGCTCTAGGTAAAGTTTGATGGCAGATGGTTGTATGTCAAATCAGCATAATCTAATGAGCACAAAGGGTTTCAGTTGGAGTCTTAATCCTGTGGTTGTAGTTGTCGTTTCTTGAAATCCATACCTCTCGTTTTCCTTTCCTTTCCCTTTGTAGTATTGTGTATCATGGCAGTATCCCTTTGTAGGGCTGGAGGGTAGGCAAGGCAGTTTGAACTGGATTAGTTCAGTTATGGCTGGGGCTGCAGTGGCTCAAGTGGTTAACTGCTGAACTGCAGACTGGAAGGTTGGTAGTTCAGCAGTTCGAGACCCGAGTGCTGCATGACGGACTGAGCTCCCGTCTCTGGTCCCAGCTCCTGCCAACCTAGCAGTTCGAAAGCGAGAAATTGCAAGAAGATAAATAGGTACCGCTTCGGTGGGAAGGTAACAGCGTCTCGTGCACCTCGGCATCTAGTCATGCTGCCCACATGACCATGGAAACGTCTTTGGACAGCGCTGGCTCTTTGGCTTGGAAATGGAGAGGAGCACCGCATCCCTAGAGTCGTATTTGACTGGCTTTTGAGCAAGGGAAACTTTTACCTCTACTAGTTCAGTTATGGCCCCCTTCTACCATGCAGAAGTTTAGTGGGTTGGAATAAGCTCAACTGAAGGGACTGGGGGGAGGGGTCAGGGACATTGAACAATTGACTAACATTATTCAGTCCACACCAACACACCTCAGGTTGACTTAAGTGTGAATATACAAATTTAGGCTTTGTTGATGACACTATTCATTTAATCAGACCATTTATTGCAGAGTAGCCCCATTAACTTTGATGACACTGCTCCAAAGCCAACATTCAAGAAGTGGAGCCAAAACACTTTCTGATGATACAGTGTACATAACATATTTCTAGTGTCTGGTTTCTCCCCTCTTTCCCCTAGCTTTATAGCCTGCAGCTTATAATATTTTTATTGACAATGGCAATTTTTGCTGATTTTACAGAGAGCCTTTTAAAAAATAACAGATTTTGATGACTACCATTAAATTTCCCAAACCCCAGCAACAACGCTTCGGTAGGCGCCTATACGACAAGAGTGTGGAATAATATCCATCTTTTTATTTCTCCAGAAAAAGGCTGCTGGGGGGGAAAAGTGTGTTGAATAGTGAGACTTATATGTTTCTAGTGCTTCATTTGGAGAATAAACCATGTGTGAACGTAAGCTCTTTTCAGACATTATAGGGGGGGACTGGAATTGTGGTGGCAGTCTCCCCCCCCCCCCCACACACACCTATGTACATTTCACTGGAATAAGTGTATTGAACCCATGTATGTAAACAAATTCAGGAACTCTGGACCTGCCCTGGTTCCCAGTCATATATTACCTTGGCTCACTGAACTTGTTGGTGGAAAAGCAGATGTTAGCATTTTGTGCTAGAAAATCCTTCATTCAGCCTTGGGCCATGTTGCATGCATATGACTCTAGCCTTAGGCCGTGGTCACAGTGCCCTTTAAATCCGGGATTCCTCCTGGATTTAAAGGAGCCACTTCTCTTATACATCCCAACCCCCGGCGGTTGCAGCAGGCGGCCGTGGCGGTGGAGAAGGAGGCGGGCGGCGGCGGGTGGCAGCTGAGAAGGAGGCTCTTGGCGGAGATTGCAGCATCAAAGGAAGTGGGCGGCTGTGGTGGAAGAGGAGGTGGGTGGTGGTGGTGGAAGAGGAGGCGGGCGGCGGAGGAGGCGAGCAGTGGCAGCCGCGGTGGCGGCCGGGGGTGGAACCCTTCCCCAAGCCACACTGACCATCTGGTAAGTTTTGGTTTTTTTTTTTCCTTTTACACTTGGGCACCAAGAACCCAAGCACCCAAGTGTAAAAGGAGGGGGGGGGGGAATGGCAGACAGGACCATCTGGACAGCCCTGCTATCGCAATGATTGCAAGAGAGGGCTGTCCAGGTGGCTCAAATGTGGGTTCCTTGCGCGACTCCTGGGAAAACAGTCGATTTTCCCGGAGTCGGAAAATGCGGGAGGAACCCGCATTTAAGCCCGCTTCGGTGCAGGACTAGCCACGACTGTTGTAGATGGTCCCTTTAAATGCGGGAGGAAACAGCCCTTCCTCCCGCATTAAAGGTCCATGTGACCACAGCCTTAGTCTCTGACATCTCTACTTAAAGATTCTTGGGTAGCCGGACTGGAGACAACCTTGTCTGAGACCCTGGTGGGCACAGTCCTAGTAAACTGTACTAAACTGACCCCACATAGGGCAGCTTCATATGTTCTTTTCCCCGGTGCTAGTGAGAACACTGAATACCATTAAGAGGTCAGTTTCCCTAAAAAAAATTAATTTCTTTTTTCTTTTCTTTTCACTGGAAATAATGTTAGAAGCTTGGGATAGGGCATGGATGCAAAAGGCAGGAACGTTTTACATTTTATTTATTTGTTTGATTGATTGATTAATCACTCCAAAATTGTTTTTAAGGTTTAATGCCATGTTGTAATTCGCCAGGCTCCGAGCGATTTACAACATGGCATTAAACCTTAGAAACAATTTTAAAACATCAAATATTGCATATATTTTATTATATTAATATATTATATATTAATATATTAATAACATTAAAACCAATTTAAAATAAATTTAAATTCAAGATGGCGTCACTAGCAAACTGTACAATTGAAAGACTGGAGTTCTGAAAGATTTTTGGTCACTTCCTAGTTTCTTTCTTTCTTTCTCTCTTTCTTTCTTTCTTTCTTTCTTTCTCTCTTTCTTTCTTTCTTTCTTTCTTTCTTTCTTTCTCTCTCTCTCTCTCTCTCTCTCTCTCTCTCTCTCTCTCTCTCTTTCTCTGTCTTTGTCTGTCTGTCTGTCTGTCTCTCTCTCTCTCTCTCTCTCTCATATATTTATTTATTTGGGGGGGTTGGGATGGGGGTGCCAACCGGGATGGGGGGTGCCAACCATGTTGGGAAATCGTCGCTGTCCCTAACCAAAAGCCTGGTGGAACATCTCTTTCTTGCAGAACTGCAGAACATCTCTTTCTTGCAGAACTTGCAGAACTGCATAAAGTCCCACAGTGCTCTGACCGTAGTAGGCAGAGAGTTCCACCAGGTTGGGGCCAGGAACGACGTGAACTTGATCCCCCCCTCTCCAAGTTCTGCATCAAAAGAGGGCAAAAGAGGGTATTTGAGAGGGAGGACAGCCTTTCTTCATTACCTCACATCTGCATGTTGCCACATCTGATAGGCTACATCCCGCTGTGACATCATCCCATTCACTATATGATTCTCCATTGAGATCTCTCATGGCCCTATTCCCCAGAAACACAGTGCAGCTTTAAAAAAAAAAAATTACAGTGAACAGGCATGAAAACAGTGACTGTAGCATGGGCTGGCAGCTCCTTTTGCTTGGGAAAATAAAATGGGTAAACTACTGGATGCATCCCTACTTCATCCAATTCATAATCGCATACCCATTTATTTAAATTTCCGCCATGACATCACTGTGTGTTCCTATTTACTGAGACACAAAGATTTTTTTCCAAGGGCCATCTTTGCCAACACTAAATTGCTCACTTAACTTTGATTGTCTCTGTCAACTAGCAAATTCCAGAGCATTATCCATTCCACACTTTGTATGATATAATAATACTGGCAGGGGCCAATGTGTTGTATATGTAAGTTGCGTTCTCAGTCCAGTTGAAGGAAGCTTTAGCTCCTGGTTTTCAGTCTGAGCTGAGCAGAGCACAGGAGGCTCCGGGCAGGATGGCTTGTCTATTTTTTAGAAAGACTATTGTAGCTTTCTTTTTTAATGTTTCTCCTTTGCTAGCCAGTGCCCGGTTCTACAGCCCAAGGGCACTCTGCACACTCTTTCCTTCTTTTTCATGTCATCTGAGACTCTTGCCTCTAGCTCCTTCTGTGGTTCTCTGCTCAGACGGCTTTTATCCTCCCCCTCCCTCATTCTATTTATATGTGATAGCTGCGGGACTTGAAATTGTGATCTCTCTGTGACATTTGAAAGAATTCTCGACAATTATGCACACATTTTGTCATAATTTAACTTACAAATTGCCCACTGTTGAAAGGAATCATTCCAGCCAGGGATGTTCACTTTCAAGGGTTCGAAGGAGAAGCCCATCGTGGTGGGCTGGAAACAGTGAAGGGAAAAGCGAAAAGTGTGCACTATTTCAAAGCGCAACCTCATAGCGCTCTATGCTGCATCTGGCTCGCTATGAATTATTGACACTACCCTTTGGGAACACACTGATCTCCACAGCCTGTAGGTGCAGGCTCCAATGAGGATTGCAACTTTTAAGAGAGCCGGGAAGATTGCCTGTCTCCTGCTATGACTGTAATCCCAACTCGTCGATTTTAATGTCCCTGATTATTATGAAGCTGCATTCCATGTGTGCTCTCAAGGCTTCTTACACCATGGATTCAGATCAGATGTCAGGTTTTGCTTTGAACGCATTCCAAAATAAAATCAGACTTTGTTTGAAAAAAAATGCAGTGAGTTTGTTATTTTACTAATCTAGTTAGAACATAAAAACATAAGAGAAGCCATGTTGGATCAGGCCAATGGCCTATCCGGTCCAACACACTGTCACACGGTGGCCAAAACCCAGGTGCCATCAGGAGGTCCACCATCTTAGCTAGGCACATAACCACATGTTGAATTTATGTAACACGAGTTGGGACACTGCAGAACTGGGTTTCTGTATTAGGGGGCAGGTTGCAGGTCATGTTTTGCTGTGACTTCTCCAAGAATTCCCAATATAAAGAAGTGCAAGCAGATTGGAGTCTTGCAACTGATGCTCCTAGTCATATTCGAGAGCCTAGTGGACAAAGAATCATTCAGGCTGTAGCCAGGGTGGGATCAGTGTGTCCATCATCCTACAGAGCACTGTTTTGAGTCAGAACAGTTAAACCTAAAGTATTGTCATGATATTTTTCATTTTATTTATTTATTTATTGAGATTTATGTCTCGCCCTCCCTGCCATTAAGTATTGGGCATTCATTTTTTCAAATACGAGTACAAGTCTCATTAATGAAAACAATAAGCTATCGTGATTATGAACTTAGGTTGCCTAAGGGAGGGCCAACTTCTTATAACCATGTGGCTGGATCCTTCTAGGGTGTGACATCTGCTCTGATCACCCCCTTGCATATCAGTTGGCTGAGGATGGTCTGGTCTCATCAGGAAATGTTGTGTCCCACCTAATAAAGAAGGGTGGTTTTGGCATCCCCCACAGAGCACTATGCTCAACTCAACAAAACCTACTGGGGGTCCCGAGCCCAAAGAGTGTCCGTCTGTCCTCAACCAGGGCCAGGGCTTAAAAAAGCCCTGGTGGAACACTCTTCCAGGAGAGACTAGGGCCCTGTGGGATATAGAGCAATTCTTCAGGGCCTGCAAAACTGAGTTGTTCCACTGGACCTATGATTGAAGGCACTACGGGGGGTCTCAATCGCTAAGACCTAATGGATTGGCCTCCCCCTCCCCTCCTTTTGTTTCCCCCCGCCATTCCCTGTCTTCAGTGAGTTTATGCCATCTTGATTTTATATCATTTGTATTGTATGTATTTTAATGGAAATTTTAATTGTATAATTATAAACTGATGCTACCGGCTCTGAGTCGGTCTTCGGAACAGTGGGGGGGGGTTTTATAAATTAAATAAATAAATAATTGTTAATAGCAGACATACGTCCCTTCGTTTTCATGTTCTCCCACTAAAATAATGTTTATCTAGCTTTGACTCTCAGATTTCTACTGGTTTTCCTTGACGCATATACATACATAAGTGTCGTCAAATGGCATATGGCGACCCCCACAAGGGGCTTTCAGGGCAAGTGAGAAGCAGAGGGGGTTGGCCATGGCCTTCCTCTGCAGAGCCTTCCTTGGTAGTCTCCCATCCAAGTACCAGCTCTGCTTAGCTTCTGAGATCTGGTGACATTGGGCTGACTTGTATTATTCCACTCCCCTTGGTATTGTATGTATTCCATACCCAGGATTTTCCGTTACAGATGCTGCTTATTGGCAATATATACAGGTATAGTTGGGGTCGAGTGGTTCAGTCAGGGAAATTGAGAGGTTTAGTCAGGGGAACTCCAAATCGAGAAATAGAGTCCAATTAGTCTTCCTTTTTAATGATATTGGCCAAGTTGAGTTAGCGACAATTTGAGCCTTGTTAAATCATCCTGTAAAAGAGACAGAAAATGTACAAAAATTAATTTCCTATTTTATGGTTTTGTAGCAGAAATTGGAAATAATTGAAAAAAAATGGAAAAATAATTGATCGGTAATCGCTTAGACTTTCCACTGAAAATTAAAACGTTTCAGTAAAAAACCCTGCTATTAATCCATTTATTTTTAATTTGAGAGACAAATATCCGTGCAGAAACCATCATTATTATTAAGAAACCAACTGGATTGCTGGTAGCTACTTTAATAATATGGTTGTTAAATAGCTTTCCCTGCAAATCTCTGTTTTGATTTGTTCGTAACATTTATTGGGGAAAGGGAAAGTATGCCTTTGGGGGTTGAAATATGCTTGATCTTTAACTTGCCAAATTTATTATGGAAAATGTACATTCATGTGCTAGGATTCAGTGGCTGAACATTTTGGGTCATACAAAAAGGATATTCGTTTTAGGATCAGATCACTGCTTTGTCTCCAAACCACAATCCGTATTGGCCCCCACTAACCTATACAGCTAGTTTGGTGTAGTGGTTAGGAGCGCAGAGTCTAATCTGGGAGAACTGGGTTTGATTCCCCACTCTTCCACATGCAGCTGCTGGTGTGCCCTTGGGTCAGTCATAAGTTCTTTCAGAGCTGTTCTCTCAAGGACAGGTCTGGAAGGAGCTCTCTCAGCCCTCATGGGGTGTCTGTTGTGGATAGAGGAAGGGAAAAGAGATTGTAAACTGCTCTGAGACTCCTTTGGATAGTAAAGGGCAGGGTATAAATCCAATCTCCTCCTCATTGTCCTCCCCCCACCTCTTCTTCTTCTTCTTCGTCTTCTACTTCTTCTTCTTCTTCAAACACTTCATGCTCTGCAGTTTGCAGTTTTGTGTTCATTCTGAGAGATAAGGCAGATATTCTGATTTGTGTTCCATTTTGCTTAGATTGTTGTGGGAGCTTTACATGTTGCATGGAGTGGTGCAGTTGCCACCTCTGCTGTGACTGCTGTTCCTCCACTACCATGTGTTTGAGGCAGAATGGATGTGCCATGTGGTAGACTCCCGCTGCAACTTACAAGGATTCACATGGAAGCACCCACAGGTATCTGGGCAGCCATACTGTTCCGAGTGATGTGAGGAAATTATTCAGGTGGGCAGCTGTGTTGGTCTGAAGCAATAGGACAAAGTTTGCGTCCAGTGGCACCTTTAAGACAAACAAAGTTTCATTCTGGGCATCAGCTTTTGTATGCAGGCGCACTCCTTCAGATGTTACGATGGAGCTGCATACTATAAACACAGTTCTACTGTCGAGAACTGCAATCTTCCATTGTGCTCTCCCTCCCCATTGATAGCATGTGTTACCATTGACCTTATGTCCTGTGGTCATTAGGCTATCCCATCCCATCTCATCTAGGTCTTAAAGCCAAGAGGCTGTTCAACCAGTCATTAGGCTATGTCAGGGGTGGGCAAATGGCGGCCCGCGGGCCACATGCGGCCCGCCACAGAGTTTTTTGCGGCCCGCCAAGACATGAAGATTAACAAGAGTAAATATAGATGCTCTTTGACAGACATTAACTTGCAGGCTGTGATGAGAATCTCAACAAGCCATCTCACTCCTGATTTCAAAAAAAAATGTAGAAAAGTGGGATAGGGTACCTTTGTCTCACTAAACTGATTCTAAAATTAAATGTGCTTGCAGCTATAGATGATATGAAATTAGCACAATAAATAAATTGAATAAAACTACCACTATTTTATTTAATTTATATTTACTGATTTTTATGGTACAATTTATACCTTTTCTGAAATGCAAAGTTAAGTAATGAATGCAATCATGTTAAAAGGTGCGGCCCTCCGCTAACCTCCGCTCCCACAAAGTGGCCCCCGAGCCAAAACAATTGCCCACCTCTGGGCTATGTAGATCCCACCCCTGCTCCACATCATTGGCTGGTAGTGATGGCAAAATCCATTTGGAAAGTGCATTGAAAGTGGATTGAGATTATTTAGTGTGTGTGACTGCAGCCCCAGAGACCTGTACATCAGTGTAAGGATTTACACTCAGATCTCCTAAACCCTAATCCAGCACTCCAACCGGTATACCATGCCAGCTCATAATGGATGCCCTTCCTCAACCATATGAATAGCCTTAGCGTGTTTTAATATCCTTTACTGGGACTTATCCATTAGCAGTGCAATGGCAATTTAATCACAGTGTTCATGCTTCTCTTAAGTGTGAGCCACTGTCCACAGTGCAGGAATGTTATGATTATTATCTGTTATAGAGAGAGAAACTGGTGGATTTCAAAATAGTGTGTAAACATGCTGTGACCTCGAGTTTACTCTGGTGAAAAAGCAGGACTGGTAGTAACACCAGGGGAGCCCTGGCCCCTGTTTTTAAGAAGGCTACAGAGTCTAGTTAATGAAACATCTTCCCTATGGGCTAAACAGTGGTCTGGGGAAACTCTGCTGACCAATAGTCTAGTGGCCATCTGATGACACCTGATTTGCTGAATTGAACCAGGTTTCTCTTTCTGTCTCACACCCAGAAAACCTTGCTGGGTCCTAACTTTTGCAGACATGAACACACACACAAGAAAAGAAAGGGGGGTGATTCCTGTCTGTACAACTATTCTGTTTCTTATTTCTTGTCATTTTACATATTTATAATCAGAGGATGTTATTTGAAGATCTTGGTGACTGCAGTGCAGAGTCATTTCTTCTTTGTTTCAGAAAGTAACCATGTTGGTCTGCAGTAGAACAGCTAGATTCAAGTCCAGTAGCCCCTTAGAGACCAACAAGAGTTTCAAGGTATAAGTTTTTAAGAGTCAAAGCTCCCTTCCCTCTGCTGAAGAGTGCATCATTGAACAGGAGTGCAAGTAAGCTGGTACAGGCTGGTACAGAATATGGGTTGGAAAGTGGCTGAAGTTGTCCCTCCATCTTATTTCAAGACCCAAGAGAGAGAAAGCAGGAGAGAGAAAGAGAGAGAGAGAGAATAACAAATAGAGATTTCAGTTACTTTTACCCCATCAAGATAGTTTCAGATGGTTTATAGGGTTGCTGGACTGCCCAGGGCAGGTGAGGGTCTCCCACTTTCGGGCACTGTCCCCCCCAAATCACCCCGTCTTACTGGCAGGAATCTGGAAATCATTGTGATATGCCTACAAAAACCAGAAGTGATGTAGACATGTTGGGGTGGGGGGGGGGAGACTCTCTGTTTTTTGGTCAAAACTCTATGGTTTGAAACAAATTTTACCATAGAGTTTTGCCCCCCCCAAACCAGAGCATCACTCCCCAGCATCCTTAACATGCTGACATCACTTCCTGTTTATGTTGCAACACTCCTCCCCACTCCCAGAAAGTCCCTCCCCCAACCAGCACAATGATTGGACCTGGCAACCCTGGATGGATAGCTGATTTGGTCTGCAGTAGAAGAACAAGATTCAGTAGCACCATAAAGACCAACAGGATTCCAGGGTATGAGCTTTTGATAGTCAAGCCCTTTGGAGAATAAAAGTATCTGACAAAGGGAGCTTTGACTCTTGAAAGCTTACTGCCCTGGAAATCTTGTTGGCCTTCAAAATGCTACTGGCCTCAAATCTTGCAGTTTTGCTGTATTGTCAAACCTGTTCCCTGGACTCTAACTTCAGCCTAACACAGATGTTTAGCAGATGATGTTTTACCACCTTATTAAGACTGCCAAACTCCAGATGAGGTCTGGATTTCTCCCAGAATTGCAGCTGATCTTCAGTTCCCCTGGAGAAAATGTCAGCTTTGGCATATAGACTCTATGACATTACATCCCTGCTGAGCTCTCTCCTCAATCTCTGTCCTCCCCAGGCTCCACTCCCAAATCTCCAGGACTTTCCCCAACCCTATGCCCCGTATCACCTGCTTCCCTTTTGTATGCCAGGTTGATACTCTCCAAGAGAAAGAATCAAGTCAGATAAAATAGCAAATCTTCCTTCGAAGGACACGTGTAGGAAATAAATTGGGAGGAAAAACATCCAAACTTTCCTTCTGAGCAGAGTTGCGACTTCATTATGAAAAGCCTCATTTAATTATGTAATTAACAGTAGGCCTGTGAGGGAGAGGTGCCTGCGGAGGGCCCAGATGCCAATCATGGACGATCCAGCAGCGGACATCAAAGAGTAACATTGCCTGCATTTCACAGTCTCTGGAGCCAAATCTTATGTTCACTGCTGTTTTGCCTTTGCTGGCACAAGAATCTAAGGTTTTCAAGCTTTGAGCCTTCCATATGGCCTGACATGGCATTGCCAACAGAGTCAGCATGAAAAAACAAAACAAAATCTAATTGATCTTGATGTGAAACATCACTATTAAGTGTCAGAAGTAGAGGGGGGAGGAAGCCTCTTTATTTTTTTGGCATGCTGGCCACATTTAGTGGTCCTATCCTTCAAGCAATTCATTTTCATAGCAAAGGTGAAGTCAATACAACAAGAGGATCCGAGTTAAGTAAGCGGATGGGGATTGATGTGCTTTCAGGTCTTAAAATGTCTAAAATGGGAGACGGCAAAGCTATTTAAAAGTCCAACAGTAATGCCAAAGCTGAGATGCCCTCGGGCGAGCAAAACACCCCTGTAATTTAACAATTTACTCCTGCCTTAATGACATGCAGAATTAGAGTTATATTGCCCAGTTCTGTGATGCTGTCTGTTAATAGGTATTCTCCTTATACTGATGATTTACATGCAGGGTTAGGATGGAAAAGGCACATCCTTTTTGAACAGAGGAGTGAGGGAGTTGTTATACAAGCAGCAGACTCAAGCAGAAGATACTTGAAATTAGAGGTGCAGAAGGATGATCGGCATGTGTCGGGCGGTCAGCTCTGGGTTGAGAAATACCTGGAGATTTTGGGGGTGGAGTCTGGAGAGGGGGGGTTGGGGAGCAGGGAAACCTCAGCAGGGAAATAATGCCATAGAGTCCACCTTCCAAAGCAGCTGTTTTCTTCAGGTGAACTAATCTCTGTAACCTGGAATCTGGTTGTAATACTGGGAGATCTCTGGCCAGCACATGGAGACTGGCAACCGTAGTTATGAGTTTCCGGGGGGCGGGGGGGGGACCAACTTCAATTATGCACAGAGGAAGCTAGGCTGAGCTTTTCTCCTTGTCATTTCTGATTCCCTATGCACAGAGAGAGAGAGAGAGAGAGTGTGTTTGAGCATAGAAATGTGTGCTCCCCACCTCCGGCTGCTTGATTTTAGCGCAAAGAAGGAAAGGCATCGTTATGTTGCTGGTGCTAACTCTACCCAGTGGTTTCGGTGATTGGAGAAAAAAAATATTAATTCTAGGAGGAACAGCGTACCGGAATTAAGAGTTTCTGACTATTAGAAGGGGTGACAATGCCCCCCCCCCCCCCCAGCCTCGACATTTTGTTTCATGTCTTTTGGGCAGTTGTTGGAAAGGCACAGGGCTTAAGACCATCTTTCCTCCTGTTACAGCCCTGTGTCACAGCTGAGCATTTTGTGCTTGGCCTAGCTCCAGAACTGCCCCAAACAAACCAATGGAGTCTATCACTTGTGCTCAAGGACTGTGTCCCCAGTACCCTCCAAGATACCAGAATTTGTATCTCAAGAGTTGGGAAACATCACCCTGAGCCAGAAGGCACCTGTTGATGTTGGTCAAACTCTTGGAAACCTACTGAGTCCCAAACTGGAACTAGACATCCTACTGACCGATTTATTTTACCTGCATAGGGGAAAGGCAGAGTGGAACCTGGACCTTTGTGCCCAGTTATTCCCAGGGGGGGGGGAAACCTGGGGGGGGGGAACCCTGGAAAAGGGCCCTGCCCCTTGGCCTACCTAAGCCCTAAAAGAGAATGGGAGAAAGAGCTTCCTTGCCCTCCCAGGCAGGCCGACTCCACCATAATCTGGGCTCCTGCATAGGGCTGCCAAGTCAGCCCGGGGGGCGGGGGATCCCCCGCTATAGGGGTTCCCGATCCGCCGGCTGGCATTCAGCCGGCGGGGGGAACCCCGCCCCAGAAGTCGTCCAGTGAGGACGACTTCCCCCGTGGGATGACGTCACCCGGAGGTGACGTCATCACATTGGGGGCGTTGCCCTGGCAATGCCCCCAACGTGATGACGTCACCTCCGGGTGATGTCATTATGTCGCCGTGGTGCGCGCGCAAAGCGCATGCGCCAGAAGAGCTCCCGGGGGGAGAACAACTCCCCCCCGCCGGTAAGTCACTGGTACTTGGCAACCCTACTCCTGCATTGTATATGGTTTTGTTGGGTGTCTCTGTCCCCACTTTGTGTGTTGCTCAGCAGGGCCAGGCGCTGCCATCCACATGCTGCCCATGGCTTCACCAGGCCAGGCAACATCCTTCTCGCCATTTGGCTGGCCCGGCTCAGGTGGCCCACTTGGAAAAGTCCCGGTAGCTACAATGGCCTATCCACTCCTGCTCCTTCCCCCATGAGCAAGATCCCAATGACTCCATGTGTCTCTCTGCCCTGATTTTAAAAGCCATGCCCAGCATGAGTTTCATTGGATCAATCCACTAGCTCTTTGAAAGTTCTTGGTAATGTTTGGCCATTACTAAGTTCTCCTGTAGGCAACAGCAGCATTAGGGAAGAGGAGAGACTTTCATAACACCATAGAGTCCACCCTCCACAGGAGCTGTTTTTTCCTAGGGGAACTGATCTCTTGCAGCCTGGAGACCCCTTGTAATCCCCAGAGATCTTCAAGACCCTCCTGGAGGTTGTCAGTCCTAGCTATGTATGGTCCACAGGAGAGATCCCATTGAGCAAAATCTTTGGTCTTTAAGGGCATTCAGAAGTGAAATAAATGATGGAGTAAAGTCTTACATGTCCAGACCTGGCATTTAATTAAACCCCACATCATCTTTTGGAGGAACATGACATTTATTTGAGGATATGTCATTTGCAGTAGAGCATGCCAGTAATGTTATGCTTCATATGCAAGGCTTCATGACAAAGATGCTTATCTGGGGAGACCAACGGCAAGTTACTGGCAGGTGTGTCAACGTAGCTCAGCAGCCATCTTGCCATGTTGACCTTGTTTGCTGCCGAACTGCAGGATTATTTTTTTTACCTGGATGTATCCATTCTCTTTTAGGAGATGTTGACAAAAAGAACCAAGAAGGAAGGTGCCAGAGGTCAGTTTGTGCACCCTGGGAGATTCTCACTTTTTATTCTGTAAATTCAAATTCTGCCAGTGCATGAAGCTGAACCGTCTTTCTCGCAAGGAAATGCAGTTCTCTCCCTCCCTCCCTCCCTCCCTCCCTCCCTCCCTCCCTCTCTCTCTCTCTCTCTCTCTCCAGCCTGCCATGAAATAAAAAGGGCCTTTCAACTTTTGCTTTATTTTGTTCTTTTAAGTGCAGCAAATCTTAAACACCATGCATTGAAGCATCTCATGCGCTGCCTGCTAAACCGTCTGCTAAGATGTTGCAATAAACTTTAACTACGAGCATCGCCTAGCCTAACATTTTCCAGTGCAGAGGGCTGGATTTCGTAGATCTGTTCCATGAATGACATCGCTTTCCTCTGGCACAAGGGAGCCTTCCAGTAAGAAGCAGCAGCACTGGAGGGAAACGCTGCCTTTAACAGGGAAGATCCGTGGGATCCTATCTAAGATGGAATGTTAGAGCCAAACAATCCCCATATCAATCTACCCTGCTTCTAAAAAGTAAAAAGGGTGAAAAGGAGTATGTTAAGAAAAGGCAATAATAAGGATAGGGAGAAATGGAGATAAAACTTACAACATGACTGTGTTTTTAAACCACAGCCCTCAGTCTAATCTTAGATCATGTGTAGCTCTCGTGTGGGAAATTCCAGGTGATTTTGGGGATGGAAACTGGGGAGGGCAGGGTTAGGGAAGGGGAGGGACTTTCATAATATCGGAGTCCACACTCCATAGGAGCTGCAGCCTGGAGACCCCTTGTAATCCCCAGGGATCTTCAAGACCCTCTTGGAGGTTGTCAGTCCTAACTATGTATGCTCCACAGGAGAGAGCCCATTGTGCAAAATCTTTGGTTTTGAAGGATGCTTTGGTCACCAGATGCTTTTTCAAAGCTGGAATCTAGAGCCCCATCTCTCACACAAAAACCAGGACAGGAGGAAATCCCAGGAATGAAATTCACTGGCATTTGAGGTAGGCTTTTAAGAATGTTATGAAACCTAATACAATACTTACTTCTCAATGCTCAGATTAGACTTTTGGAATCTATGTGCATGCAGACAACAAAAAGAGTCTTGGGTTGCGGTCACATGCACCAGTTGAAGCAGAGGGGAGGTGAGGCTATTCCCTCTGAAGGAATTAGATCCTTTGTTGCTGTGGGCCCAGCCCATCACCGTGTTATCAGGCACAACTGCCAGTGAGTCAGGGTTTTTTTGCTGTTTGTTTCCCATGCGCATAAACGAGGAATGGCACCTCTGCACTGAGGGCCCCCTATGGGTATGCAATGATGTGCATAGTGCAAAGGGGGGGGGGTGGACAGCACCGAGACAGGATGGCCTAATCAGACCATCCCAATGGCTTAGAAGTGTGTTTGGGTGATCAGACAGGGGAAAGGCCATCTGTGGCCTGTCACAACCCATTTTCCACCATGTTCCACAGTGTCTTTTAACTCTGCTTCTGCAGCGGAGCAGCGCGGGTTGCCAGCAGCTGTGGGATGCTTTCCAGATGTTGCTGTCTGATCGTGCCTTTTTGATCTGTTGGCCATTCGTGCCTATGTTGGATCTTCTGGTGCGTGTGATCGCAGCCTTAATCAGGTGGGCCTTGATTGTTTGTTTCAAGTCAGAGTAGTATAAAATGGGATAAAGGTCCTGTTACATGTCAGCTAATTGAAAGGGCAATGTGATAGAGCCAGGTTCATAAATGTGAGACCCATATACTTCCCACAAGCCACAAGGTTGGATCCAGGGATGCCCTGCTGCTGTCAGAAGGAGCCCTTCTGTGAGTTAAGGGATGCACTGTTTATTATTCTGTTAAAGAGCTGTATTGGTCCTCTTGATCACAGCAGCTGGAACATGTACAACCACGGTTGCTGAATGGCTGTGGCTGCTCTCCATGTGGGTCACTTAGGCCCTTTCTGTACTCTCCTTTTGATCCACGTTCACCGCGGTGTCCTCCAAGCAACTCTGCACTATAATCAAATCCAACCTTCTTTTAAATCCAGTTCCCACCCCCATTCTGCACTAAAATTTAGTTCAACCTTCTTTTTATTCCAGTCCCCCCCCCCCCCATTCTGTATTGCATCACCTCCCTTCAGTGGTCAGCCCGGTTTCAGCCTGCTGTTGCCCCGGGATTTTTTGGATGCTGTTTTGCTATGGATTTAAATTGCCTCGACTCGAACACTGAGAAAATCTGGAGTGGCAGGCAAATGCAGAAAGGACCTTAGTTAACGCCTGTTTCTCCATATGATCCTGTATGCAAGGCTTATGTGTGTGAACTGGCCCATCGCATCAAGATCAGTCGGTATAAAATCTGAAAAAAAAACCCCGCCCGAAAGATGCTTCAACCAGTCAAATTCATTGGCAGTCCACTATATTCCCATTCAAATTCTATGCTTGGCTGCTTCCCAATTTCCCGTTGGTCCCTGATGAATCCGCTGGTCATAAAACTCTCCTCTGCCTGTGTCTGAATATATTCATGCTTTGTATGCTGCTTCCCTCTTCTGGCCTCATTACTTTAGCAAGATGTGATGCTCTATCGCTGTTTTTTGGTGTAGGGCAGATTTACGTAGAGCCCTGTACCTGAAAGGGTATGTCGTCACGGGACCAATGTTTTGCATATACTCTTATCTTTGCAGTCTTTATTCCAGAACTTGTTCTATTTTGCTGGTGACCTGGATTTTCTTAACTTTTAGGTAAATCATCCAAATGTGTACTTTCATGTTTGCTTTTTGGAACAAATGAAAAGGTGGCATTATCAGTGGCAAAATTCTGTTGCAGTCAGAGTGGTATTAAAAAGAGTCAAGTCAAAGCAAGAGGGTAATTTACTTATGTTCTAGGCTCTATGATGTTTACTTTGTGTATTACAGTCATTGGGCTGGAAGATTTTTCCGTAAGGTGACCCATTGTTCTGAAGGCTTTGTAAGTAGACCCTTCTCTACCAGGCACTGCTGTTGGAATTTCTGTAGTCCTGTCCTGTCCCTAGTTTTTTCAGAGATCCATAAATCTCATGACATTCTCTTCCTTATAAGTCTGTTCTAACATGTAACTGTCTGAAGCCACTTGGAGTTTTGTGTCAGGGTATGATACATTCTGCCCTCCCAATTATGGAGCTTCAGTCTGGTGACTCATAACTTTCTTTCAGCTGAGAACCTCCAGGTTAGGCCTGGAGATCTCCAGGAATTATAACTAATCTCCAGACTACAGGGAGCAGTTTCCTGGGAGAAAATGGCTGCTTTGGAGGGCGGGTTCTATGTAGGGTGGCCTGGCAACCAGGCTTCTCTAAGATTGCTGGATTCCTAGAGAGGGCTGACATAACCTCTGGGGGAAAAGGGAACTGATGTTGGTATTCCCTAGGAATTGCAGAGAAACTCTTTGGTTTTACCATAGAGTTTCTGGCGACTGCTAGAGGGGCATGATGTTACTTCCTGGATTTCCCCAGAAGTGACAGCATGCAATTGGCCCAGTGGCCATTTTTTTTAAAAAAAATCTCCCACCACTGCTCTGAACAGTGACAGGAAACAAGAGACCCCCGTTGCAGGACTGGCAATCCTATGGCAGTATACCCTGCTGAGATCCCTGCCCTGCCCATTCTCCATCTCCAAATCTCCAGAAATTTCCCTACCTGGAGTTGGCAAGGCTACTTTCAGCCCCCCCCCCCCACTTCACTAATGTTCTGGTCCACAAGATTGTTTTGCAGCTTTGCCAAGATGTCCTGATGACACCAGAGCCTTTTCTCCCCTTCAGATTTCAGTCTGTTTGCTCAGGGAGTTTTAGGATTGAGTTGTCACAAACTTTAATCTGGGTTCTTCTAGCTATGATCTGGGCGGGGGGATACAATGAATGTGCTTATCAGTGTGTGTGTTTACAAACTACCTTTCATGTCAAAATTTCCAAAGAGTTCCATAAACATTTAATTAATCCCTTCATCACTCCTGTGAAGTGGGTCAACTTCATTAATGAGATTCTGGGGGAGTGCAGAGGGCAAAACTCAAATGAGCACATCTCTATGAGCAGCATTTAGTCCTTTGGAGGGGGCTTAGGAGGGATCTGTGATGAGAACAGGCCGTGTGCTATTTTTATCCAAATGGATAACCACCGTCTGGGAGCTCTGACCTGTGCTCGCATCATTATCAGTACAGTGGTGCTTTCCTTTGCAACGGACATTCTTTCAAGCTGGGCCTTTCAAACTGGAGCTTCTCTACCTGTGTGAGAGACAAACGATGGTGGTAGGGTTGCCATCTCCAGGTTGGGAAACACCTGGAGATTTTGGAGGTGGAGCCTGAGGACGGCTGGGTTTGGGGAGGGGAGGGACCTCTGTGGGGTATAATAATGCTACAGAGTCCACCTTCCAAAGTGTCTATCTCTGTCACCTGGAGATCAGTTGAAATCCCAGGAGCTCTCCAGCTCCCACATGGAGGTTGGGAAACCTAGAGGTCAGAGCAAGAGTGGGGGGGTTAGCACTGGGCAAATACTATATATCTGTTGAATGTCTGCTTGCTGCTTTGCTGGGGACTAGCTTTTCTGCTGCCTGTTTCAGGTACTCTGTAAAGCTTATGCAAGGCCAGAGGTGTGAGCTCTTGGGGACGACCTGAAGAGCAAGAGCCAGGGGACTCTTAGTCCATGGCTTACCACAACCTGTGTCTTCAGACAGGACAGCCAATAAGATCAGGTCTGGGCTGAGATAGAGTAGTTGTTTGCTCATTGCTTGGTGGTGGCAAGTGGTGGCAAGTTGCAGCCAACTTCCGGCAATCTCATAGGGTTCTTAAGGCAAGAGACTTTCAGAGGTGGTTTGCCATTGCCTGCCTCTGCATAGTGACTCTGGACTTCCTTGGTGGTCTCCCATCCAAGTACTAACCAGGGCCAGTCGTGCTTAGCTTCTGAGATTTGGCGAGATCAGGCTAGTCTGGCCCATCCAAGTCAGGGCATTTCTTGCTTGCTGATTTATTTGTTTAGTATTTTTTCCCTGTTGTAAGCCCCTTTGTATCCCTGCAGGGGGAAAAGCAGAGTATGAACAAACTTGGACATTATTAACCATTACTGAGGAAAGGGAGAACAGAGTCAGAGGTTACCCTTTTTTCATATGATACTCCATGCAGCAGCAGTGATGTGTCTTTCGCCTAAGTTTTGGTCATAGTGAACTGAATCACCAAGGGCCCCTATCTCCCTAAACACAGGACAAGACTGAAAGAGACATCTGGCCTCACTCTCTTTCTGGTCCAGAGCCAGGGAAATTAAAAGGAAAGGGGTAAAACAGGGCCTTGCGGAGACACACACGTACACTGCGGCACCAATGCAATGGAAGCATCAAAATCTGCAAAAACAAGTTAATTAAACTACTCAGTGCACATTATATATAATAATGCTGTCAAGGTATTGAGAAATGAAGAGAGCTGGACATTGCTAGAATCACCTTTCAGTGCAACATAGTTTGTAGGTGAATACTTTTTATCACATTTTTAAAATTGTTACAGTGACTTCTGCTTACACTTTTAAAAAATGGCTTAAGCTTCCACTTAGATGGTAAAATAAGGGGGGAGGGGCTGTGGCTCAGTGGAAGATAGGGCTGCCAACTCCCTCTGGGGGGCGGGGAATCCCCCGCTAAAGAGGTCCCCAATTTGCCAGCCCCAATTCGGCCGGCGGGGGGAACCCCACCCCCAAACTGGCCCGATCGGGTCTGCTGCCCAGCATGATGACATCATCTGGAAGTGACGTCATCATGCTGGGCACATTGCTGGGGTGATGCTCTAGCAACTGGCCCCAAAACTCTATGGTACCATAGAGTTTTTGGGCGATTGCCAGAGTGTTGCCCTGGCAATGGGCCCAGCGTGATGACATCACCTCCGGATGACATCCGGATGAGCCAGTTTGGTGTAGTGGTTAAGTGCGCGGACTCTAATCTGGGAGAACCGGGTTTGATTCCCCACTCCTCCACTTGCACCTGGCTGGATGACCTTGGGCAAGCCATAGTTCTGGCACAGCTGTTCTCTCAAGGACAATTGTCTCGGAGCTCTCTCAGCCCCACCTACCTCACAGGGTGTCTGTTGTGGGGAGGGGAAGGGAAAAGGAGCTCTGAGACTCCCTTGGGGATTGAAGGGCGGGGTATAAATCCAATCTCTTCTCTTCTTCTTCTTCTTCATCATCACACCGCGTGTGCAAATCCCAGACCGGGGACAGAAGTCCCCCAACGTTTCTAAGGTAGGATTTGGCAACCCTGGTGGAAGAGCCTCTGCTTTGCATACAGAAGGTCCCCGGTTCAAGTCCTGGCATCTCCACTTAAAAGGACCAGGCTAGATCTCTACCTGAGACCCTGGGGAACCATCGCCAGTCTGAATAGAAAATACTGACCTTGATGGGCCAAGGTTCTAATTCAGTATTAGACAGCTTCTTGTGAGATCTGACATTGTTCAATGTTCATGTTACTTTGGTCACCAAGAAATGTCCATCAGAGCGAAAACAAATGAGGAAAAGCTGAAGGAGGCAGGAAGGAAAAGGAAGCACCACAAGACAAGAAATTTATCTTATCACAACTTCTGATTTTCCTTCTCTGTGGTCCTCAATCCCCCGTGCAAATCAACACAGTGACTCTTTATTTTCACACCATTTTCTGTTCCCTTCATCACGTTTTTCCTGTACAGCCATATACGTTTTTTATTGTTATTTGCATGTCAGCCTTACGCTCTGGACGTATGTGATCCATATAAATGACATACACTGCATGTGTCCATGGCATTTGAAACCCATACAATATGCATATAGATTAGAAACAAATCTGCAAAAGCAGCAGCACAAAGTGGAGAGCCCGAACTGACAAAAAACAACAACAAAACAACCCAACAAATGTTAGAAGGGAGTGAACAGGGAAAGTTCACACCTCTCTGATCAAAGCTTGTTTTGTTTTTCTCTACACTTCCCTGGAGCTGGTGGGTTATGCCAACTGTCTGATGTTTTCCCCTTTCAAATGAGTCTGTGTGGAGTGTGTCCTCCCCTTCTTCCTTGTTCCCAGCTAAACCAGAATTGGGCATGAACATTCCTGGCTTCTGTTTAGGTCATGTTTGTGTTCCCTCTTCCTGCTCCCCCCCCCCCCAATTATGTTTCTAGGCAGGGTAATATGCTGGGGGAAAGCCTTTGCTTCTGGGAGTTCCTTCTCCAAGCTTTTCTTAATCTACAGTGTGTCTGTGTGGGAAAAATACCTCTTGTTTCAGTTTGGAAACAGCCATTTCTCTCCCCCGCCCCACATGCCAACCTTAAAAATTTTGAAAGTTCAGGTAATTACAAGCCTACTTCTGAATGCATTTATCCATCAATATGCTGTTGTTTATGCTTTTGGTGATATCAACATTGTCTTTGTCCTCTTCAGCTAATCTCAGTATCCTGTCCTACAGCTGAGCTGCACCATGAATCACTGTATGTGGAACAGTTTAAAGCAGCCTATACATTGAAAACGTCATGTGCCTGTGATCATTTAAAGAAACGGAAGCCAGGATTGTGCTGGAAATTTTTTAACCTTGGGAGGAGGTTTGACTTTGCCCTAAGGCTTGGAGTATACATGGTTTAATCTTAGTTTGTTCCAAGGCTCTTTGACCCCCAACTCATGTTTTAACATGTCCACACAAGATCTGCCTGGTTCAGGATGAAAACGATGCCTGATTGGCTGATTGTTTGTGCGGTACCGCTGGCTCCCCCAAATGTTCTCCTTGGCAGACCATCTCCCCAGGCCAGAACACAATTCTCTACTGTTGGCTTGCAGAGATGCCACCTGCTGTGCTGTTCTTTGTGGTCAGAGAGGCCAGTGCGCTACCTGTTCCCGCTGGAGGTTATCCACCTCTGCCATTCCTTATCTATCAGGGCTGTGCCAGGATTTCTGCTCTGCAGCTGAAATAACATAATAGGTGCCACAGTGCCACAATGACCCTGAATTTTGACATTTTGAACTAGCTTCTTGTTGTATAACCCAATTTGGGCATGCAGTCTGAACATATTCGCTCAAACCTTCAGTATAGGATTGGATAAGAATGTTTCATCTATCTGGTCTTTACTAGACTAATCTCTTTAGCCTCCACTGAACTCTTCTTTCTGTTCCCCCCTTTTTAAGGTCACTAACCTTCTTAAGGGCAGATTCAAGGTTGTAGACTTTACATTCAAAGTTCTCTAACCTGGCTAGGTCTCTCTCTCTCTCTCTCTCTCTCTCTCTCTCTCTCTGCATGCAGACAACAGGAGATGGCGAGGGATTTTTGCCATTTCAGGCTACAGCAGGACTGAGGAGGCAGAGAAGTTACATTTCCGTGAAAAGAAGCAGTCTGCAGAAATCTATTTTGCAATCCTTATTATAATGATTAATTTCTGGAATGATGTGTCTTTTCCACTAATCCAGGAGCACAATGACATGGGAGAGAGGAGTCACATTGGATGCTTCTGCTTCACTGGTCCTCGTGTATGGATACAATCCATTGCTCCATTCCTTCTTAGGGGTGCCAGGTGGGACCTGGGGATCCCCCAGAATTACAGTTCATCTCCAGACTACAGAGTTCAGTTCCCCTGGAGAAAATGGATATTTTGGAGGGTGGATTGTATGGCACTGTACCCCACTGAGGTCCCTGTCCTCTCCAGGCTCCGTCTCCAAATCTCCAGGAATTTCCCAATATAGGGTCTAGCAACCCTAGCCTCCCATCTACTCCGAGTGGCCGGGGGGGGGGGGACCTGGCAACCTTGATGCATTTTGTCCAGCCTTTCCAGACCTCTAATTGGCCTCTTTCCTTCTCTTCTAGGTATTTCTTTAAATGCATTTATTTAACCAAACAGTTTTTGAGCCACCCATCTACCCTGCTCTTTGATTGCTTGTGACATTTTCCCCGTGTCAACAATAGTCAATTCTTGACTAATACTTCTTTTCCTGACTTGTCTGGCAAATGTTGTGATCATTCTGGGCAGGGATGAGATAGTTCCCCTGTCCCGCATGCCACCACATGTGCCATGGCTACTTAAGGAATCTTTGTATCTTCATCAGAATAAACATTGTTTTGGGGCACATCGAAGTTTACAGAGTAATTAAAAAGAAGGATATAACACTGTCCTTGAGTATACACCCCTGTATATCATTTTTTTTAAATGGCATAATCTTTGGAGGGGGGATGGACCATCCATGCAGTGCTCCTACAATGTTTACTCCTGACTTCTGCCATACTTTGCTTGCTACAAGTTTGTTTTTATTTTGGGAGATGGGGTGGTATATATAACTAGGCATAAGATGCCTACTTCTTTTGCACAAAGTTTTGATCTCTGTACAGAAGATGCTGTATTTCCTTCTCACATAAAAGACCGTGTTACGGTCCTTTTGTTGGCAAAACTGTGGCTTCTGCAGTGGATCCTCAGAACTGGGAAAGTGTTTTGGAGAGTCCACTCTGCAGAAATATGTGGGATTGTGTTGGATGTTATTTCCCTCACCCTTTGATTTTAGATGTGAAAGTAACTTTGAGAAACATGTGGATGAGTTAAGACTATAGCATGGGAAGTGTTTCAAGCAAATGGATCCTTATTGTTTTCACTCCCTCTGGGCAGGAATTGAAGGAGTTTCTCCTTTGGTTGAAGTACATAAGAGCTAATGCAAGAGCACTGTTGTGTTTTGTGTATATTTTTTCATTGGTATGACTATTGCTTTACTCAAGCTTGCTATAAGCAATTTCCTGGTGAAATGAGTGATAAATCTGTGGGTACTGCTGGAGAACAGGTGGTCATCAGTTGTCCTTATAATAGGGTTGGATGACTGTTTCTCATTGCGTTCTTTACTTGTTCCACAGTTGTACTAGGCTAAGTGTGCCATTCCATATCCCTTTGCTGATCTATTGCAGATTTTGGTGAACTTGAAATGTGTGGCTGTACATAAGATGTGCATTTTATTGAGTACTTTATATGTATGTGTGCCTATTAAACACATGTTGCGATCTGTACTTCCGTAGTATCTCCATACATACCTTAAGTGTAATGCATATTCAAATGTGTATCAAATACTTTCTGCTACAAAGAATCCAGGACATATCCGTGAAAAATAGGGCAAAAGACATACCGTATTTTTCGCTCCATAAGATGCACCTGATCATAAGACGCACCTTGTTTTTAGAGGAGGAAAACAGGAAAAAATGAAACAGAAAGAAAGAGAGAGAGAGAGAGAGATAAAGGAAGGAAGGAAGGAGGAGAGAGAGAGAGAAAGAGAAAGGAAGAAACAAAGGTGGGGACAGAGAGAGAGACAGAAAGACAGACAAGACAGAAAAAAGGAAAGGAAGGAAGGAAGGAAGAAAGATAGAGAAAGGAAAGAAGAGAGACGTCGGCATGCCATGCAAAGCCAGGCCTTTCTGTGCAAAGTAGCCATGGAGCTTAATCTGTGGGCAGGGCTTTCTGCTGCTGGCTGTCTTAAAGGGGAAAAGCACTTAAAGGGAAAGAGTACTTAGCCTGGTGGGGTTTTTCCTGCCGTTTCCCTTTTAAGTCTTAACAGCTCAGGCCCAGCAGGGAGGGGCGGGGAAGGCTGGGATGCCAGCCTGAATGGCGTTCCCCTGCATTCCTGCTGAAGAAAGAGCCCTGTTACAGGTAAGAAAAGCTCCATATTCGCTCCATAAGATGCACACACTTCCCCTCCCCCCACTTTTTTGGGGAGGAAAAGTGTGTCTTATGGAGCGAAAAATACAGTAAGTATCCATTCTGCAACAAGAACAACTTGGATTGTAAAAGACTGAATTCGGACTGGAGAGGAATTCATTCCTCACATGCTGTGCAGCTGAGCACATGAAGCTTCTTTGTATAGACAGGTCATTGGCCTATCAAGGTTAGCAGCTCTCCAAGGTCTCCAGCAGAGGTCTTTCACATCACCTGCTACCAGATCCTTTTAACTGGGGATGCTGGGGTTTCCGTCTGGGACATTCTGCATGTAGTCAAATGCTCTGTCACAGAACCACAGCCCTTCCCCATTTGGACCTGTGCAAATCCTTTGGTGTGGTCTGTTCAGCTTCTTGCATAGGTACATGGAAGAAAGTCCCATTGAACCTAGTTGTGACAGAATAAGCATGTATACATTCAGGCTACATGTTATACAAATAGGGGCATGTCTACTTGCGGTAGAGGGGATTAACTATTTCTGCTGATTCTTCACTTTGCCCCCAGTGCTGTTTGTAAGGGGTGCACCGACCTCCAGGAGCAAAATTTTGGGCTATTCAGCAGGCCACAGCAGGAGGGGGAAGTGGGGAAGTCCCATTCTGCAGTGTCTGATATTTTGTGGGGTTTTTTAAAAAAAGGATACCCATTTACAGTAATAATGGAGATTCTTTGGGCAGTACTAATGGAAGAGGAAGAGGAGGAAGAGGAGATTGGATTTATACCCCACCCTTCACTTGTAGTCTCAGAGCAGCTTACAAACTCCTTTCCCTTCCCCTCCCCACAACCGACACCCTGTGAGATAGGTGGGGCTGAGAGAGTTCTTTCCCAAGCTGTCCTTGAGAGAAACTAATGATTTTAAAGATTTCGGGTATGCAGTCCTCAACTCTGAACGGTGTTTCAATCGATTGCTTATAAAACTGAATAAATCACTGCGCTGCCCTTGGCCAGTCTTGTGTCAGTTTGTCCCAAGTGCGTAGACACAGTCGCTTCCATCACAAATTGTGTCATTTGTCTCAAATCATTATCCAGTGAGGTTACTACAGAGGTGCAATCTGTCAAACTGAATGCTGTTTTCATTTTTTTTTATTATTCCAGTTTTAATGAGTACGTGGGCTGCGGAAGGCCAATGCTCTGAAGGCATGTAAAATCCAGTTCCATTTTCATGAGCCACGTCTCCAAAAATGTGCAAATTAAAAAAAAAAAATCATGGTATATACAATTTATCTCCGGGGGGGCCGAAGAAGTCAGGATCTGTTCATAGCTCTTGCGTCCCCCACTCTTAATAGTAGAGGGCTAAGCAGTTTTACAGCTTTCTAAGCCCGGTGACTTTAGTGGACTTACAAGGGTGCAACTCTGCTTAGTTGTTTTGCATGACCAGAGGTGGTAATGTTTAGTAGCAAAGCTGGAATTCTCAGTTGGCTGCCATTCCTCTGCAGCCTCCATCTCTGGCCGCTTTTCTTCTAGCTTGGCTGCGTGAGCAGGATTCATTTCATACACTCATTCTGTTCTGCTCATTTTCACCTGGCAAGACTGCCTAAATGATGTCCCAAGTATTTGTTTCATTGTCATGGTTGAGAGAGCCACATATGTCTTCCTGTTGCTTGTGGTACCTCCTCTAGAATGGGATGTGCAGGAGGCATCAGATCAGTGTGGCATATCATTGCCTTGTTTACAAGTTACAGTGGGCACTGTACACATGTCCCCAAAGTTTGCAGGGTAATCTGTTCCATGTCAGAGTGGCCCCGACGTGCAGAGTATATCGGTAGATGGTGGGAGGGTGGGTGTCACACTTCACTATTAGCTATACAGATGGATACCAGCCAGGATGTAAGGTGAATGTGTGGTTCCAGGTTTCTCAGCTCAGTGAGTAATAGTGATGGGGGATAAGGTTTCGGGGGGGGGGCAGCAGACAGGGAAAGGGTTAAATAGAGAGAAGAGATTGGATTTATACCCCGCCCTTCACTACCTGAAGGAGTCTCAGAGTGGCTTACAATCTTCTTTCCCATCCTCTCCCCACAACAGACACCCTGTGACAGGGGCGTAGAGTTTAAAAACTCCCGGGGGGGGTTCTTCTGTGGGACCATGTCCCCACCTGCTGGGACCATGTCCCCACCGCCGCCGCCTCCCCCCCACTCCTGCTTCTGTCCCTCCGTCCGTCCAGGGGCCAGCTGGGCATTTGCTTAGCTGGCCCCTAGACGGACGGAGGGAGGGTCGGAGTGGCCAGGCGGTGGCGGGGGGGAGAGAGACGGCAGCGGCGCCCCTAGGAAGGGCCAAGGGAGGCGTGGCGGAGGGCGCACCATTTTCTCGGGGGGGGGGCTCAGTCCCCCCCGGGAAATTTCAGGGGGGCTCAAGCCCTCGAGCCCCCCCCCGTAGTTGACGCCTATGCCCTGTGAGGTAGGTGGGGCTGAGAGAGCCCTTTCGAGCACTGCCTTTGAGAGAACAGCTCTGAAAGACCTTGTAACTGACCCAAGGTCACACCAGCAGCTTGTGGAGGAGTGGGGAATCAAACCATGTCCTCCCAGATTAGAGTCCATGCTCCTAAGAGCCAGTTTGGTATAGTGGTTAGGGGCACAGACTCTAACCTGGGAGAACTGGTTTTGATTCCCCACTCCTCCACATGCAGCTGCTAGTGTGACCTTGGGTCAGTTACAAGTTCTTTCAGAGCAGTTTTCTCACCAGCAGTTCTCAAAAGGGCTCTCTCAACCCCACCTACCTCACAGGGTGTCTGTTGTGGGGAGCAAAAGGGAAAGGAGATTGCAAGCTGCTCTGACACTCCTTTGGGTAGTGAAGGGCAGGGTATAAATCCAATCTCCTCCTCCTCCTCCTCCTTCCCACTACACCAAACTGCACTGCATTCCACTAAAAGTCCTGTGGCACTAGGAGTCTTGAACATATCTCATTATGTATCAGATGTGTGGTCTATCAAGGTCAGTACTGTCTACTCTTCAAGGATCTTCAACTTTTATATGACTTCTATATGACCTATTACTTCACCCTTCTTTCATTGGAGATGCCGGGGATTGAACCTGGGACCTTCTGCATGGAAAGCATGACCGGGTCATGGCTCCTACACGTTCTTCAAAGCAGTCACAAGGAGCTGCTAACTTGCTTTCAAACAATCTTAATTAAATCAAACAATGCTTTCAAACTATCTTAAATGTGAGAGACCCTGCTCACAAACACAAACATCAGTCGTTTGGCCCTTAATCTACTCTTACTTTTAAGAGCTATGAGGATGGGCCAGGGCTGAGGGGTATAGTTAGGATTGATGTCCTCCAAGTGGGCTGAAGAGCTCCTGGAATTACAGCTGATCTCCAGACTACAGTTCTGCTGTAGAACATGGCTGTTTTGGAAGGTGGACTGAATGGCATTATACCCCTCTGAGTCTCCTCCCCAAGCTCCACCCTCTTGACCCTCCATTTCACGATTTCCAGGAATTTTTGAACTTGACGTTGGCAACCCAGAAGGTCTCAGGGTTCAATTGATTGGTCTCGGGTCATTGATTGGCAGCTCTTGTTCAAGGCACTTAAGTGGCTGGTGTTGGAAAAGGCCTTTTTCTGTTCACAGCCCTTCCGAGTCACTGATACTCAGAGTAGATAATGCTGAGGTAAACAGACCGGTGATCTGATTAATGGTATAAGGCATTTTCATAAAGTCAATAGTTTCATTCTGTTGGTTTATTTTAAAGGGTTTTTTAAAACCTGTAAACTTTCTCTCTTTGTTTTTGCCATACTTTGCCTTGAATGCCTTCAGGTGGAAAAACAGTAAAGTGATGCAGAGTGAATTTTTTAAAAATATATAAATTCGTAAACAAGCAAGCAAAAACTTTACAGTCTGGAAGTGGTCCCACAAATCTGTGAATCTGATCCTGTATGCCGTGATAAGTTCTTCTTAATAGCCACCTCCATATACTGCAAAAGAAAGTATTTGCATATGAAAGGTTTGCTCAAGTAAGTATCCATTTTAGGATGAAGTCCTAGATCTGTCTAAAGCAATAAAATACTATTTTTAGCTACCACTGCACAAATGTCAATGTAATTTTTTATTAAAATATTCTAATTAGGAGAGGCTCTCCACACTTAGCTCCATTCTCCCCCCTTGACATCCATGTCTCGGTTTCGGTTAATGCCGCTGGGAAGCTTGAGTACCTGTTAATCGGTGAAGAGGTCTATGGGGAATTCTTCCCCCCCCAAACTCAAGAAATATAGTTCATCATACCCACACAGAAAAGCAAAACAGAATACATTTGTCAGAGATTAAATGTAAGTGATCCGTGCCTTGAAATAATTGCTTCCGCAGAGACCAAGTCTAGCATAGTGGTTAGAGCACCAGACTAGAACCAGATAAATCTGAGCTCAAATGCCCGTCCTGGTGCGTAGCTTGCGTCATAACCTTGGGGTTCTTTGTCTGGCAACCAGCAGGAGGGTTTGGTGTGGGGATATGGTTGAGGTGGTCAGCATTGTGAGACAGACAGATAGACAGACAGATAGACAGACAGACAGATAGACAGACAGACAGACAGACAGACAGACAGATAGATAGATAGGTAGATAGATAGATAGATGGGCAGGCAGGCAGGCAGGCAGGCAGGCAGGCAATAATTTATTGTTTTAGCCATAGGCCATAACATAACACATCATGGTTGAGTAAGAAATAAATCAGACTATAAAATAATAATGTAAGCAATAAAAATATCAGTAACTAACATTAAATCCTATACTCATTCTACTTTACATTAAATATTAAAATCATTCTTATTTTCCTTGTTGCTACCATTCTACTAGAGACATAGTGGTCAAGGTCCGAGAGTAAAAATTTGACCAGATCCAGATCGGAGAGTCCATTACGCGGTGGAATAATGGGAATGATGTACTTCAACCTAGGAGATTCATGCCATGGGCATCTCAGAATATAATGTACTATATCATCTACTTCCCCCATATCACAAAAACAAAGTCTAAGGGGGGCAGGGATACCAAAAAAGTGTCCAGTCCTGAGGGTTGTGAGCATGATGATGTCACTTCCAGAGAAAATCCAGAAGCCACAGTGGCAGCTCTAGGAATCACCGGAGTTTCTGGTGATTCCTAGAGCTACTAGGGCTGCCAAGTCAGCCCGGGGGGGCGGGGGATCCCCCGCTAAAGGGGTTCCCGATCCGCCGGCCAGCATTCGGCTGGCAGGGGAAACCCCACCCCCGAAGTCGTCCAGCCCGGACGACGTAATGACGTCACCAGAAGTGACGTTAGCACATTGGGAGCATTGCCAGGGCAATGCTCTGGCAATCGCCCCAAAACTCTATGATACCATAGAGTTTTGGGGCGATTGCCAGAGCGTCACCCTGGCAACGCCCCCAGCGTGCTGACATCACTTCTGGTGACATCGCCGGGCGTGCGCGCCAGAGAAACTCCCAGACGGAGGAGGACTCCCCCCCGCTGGTGAGTTCTTTAGACTTGGCAACCCTAAGAGCTACTGCCATCACTTCTGGGTTTTCCCTGGAAGTGACATCATTGTGCTTGTGACACTCAGGGAGCTCGGGACAGGATTCCTCACCCAGGGGTTAACAGGCCTAGCCTGTCGAAGAGTATAAAATGAAGCAGTATGCTACCCTGAGCTCTTTGGATGAAGTTTGGGATAAAAATGTGGTGACAAACTAGTACTATTTCAAGAAATGAATGAAGCATAATGTTTCCTACAAAGATTTGAACTTTGGTTCTTTACAGCTGTAACTCAGAATCTTTGAGAACCTTGGATGGGAGGGGACTGCCCTACATTCTAGCCAAATTTTAATGACATTTTTACTCTCAATTCATATCTGCCTCACGAAACATCTGGGTTTGAATTAAAAGCATACTAGACCTTTTCTACAGGCATTTGGGGTTTGGGATTTAAGATGCAAGTTTCACATAGAGTTCTCAACTAAAACAATTAATGCGATCATCATATTTGGCCCAGTTGATAGCTATTGTATGATTTGCCCACTATACCTCGTTTAGGATCAAGTGGAAGTGACAATTTTAAAAAGAAGGCAAGCAAGTGGGACCTCTTAAAATACTCGGGGTGTGTGTGTGTGTGTGTGTGTGTGTGTGTGTCTTCTCACACAGAGGGCATCCCAACACTACAAACTCATATTGGTTATGTGCCATTTTAATTGGTATGACTCTCCAAAGAACAAAGGACACTCTGAATTTTGATATAAACATGTTGGCCAGGTGAAGTCTTAATTTGACCACCTCTATGTCTTTTGACATTTGTCTCTAGCACTGTGTCAGATAGTTTTGTGCTTGCACAGTCAGGTACTTGCGCTAGAAGGCCACACTCTGCCTTCTTAATGAGTAGATTGCAAACAGTGACTGAAATTAGAAAATACAGTAGGGGAAACCCTTGAGTCTTACTCCTCAGTGCTTCTGGAGAGTCCGTTTCAGATCCCCTTCCCTGGGCAATTGCTATTAGCATTTTTTCTCCAAAAGCCATTACGTCCAATTTGGCTCTAACATTGGAGTTCATACCTCCCCATGGTATGTGAGAGTTCTTTGAGCCACAATGAAAGAGAATTTTAATGCTCTGAAACAAGGATTCCAAATTGTTATGCCAAGTCCCTTAGCAGATCTTACATGGTTTGTCCTCACAACTGTGCAGTAAAGGTGATCCTGAGAAAATATCATTTACTGGATGTTCCACGACTAGAATGTACCAGTCGCATTTGAGGTTGGGTTCAGTGATTTGTCAGTGGAAGCGGGACAGGTTTTTGCCACATTCCCCAGAATGTTGGGTAAGGGTGCTCCAGTGCGGAGAAATAAGGACTCCCCCTTCTTCCTCTTTTTAAGGACAACTCTATAGATTAGGGTTGCCAGCTTTGAACTGGGTAATTCCTGGAGATTTGTGGGTGGACCCTGGGAATGGTGGGGTTTGGAGAGGGGAGGGACCTCAGCTGGGTATAATGTCATTGAGTACACCCTCCAAAGCCACTTTCTCCATTGTCTGGAGATCAGCTGTAATAGCAGGAGACCTCTAGGCCCTACCTGGCGGATGGCAGCCCTGCTGCAAATTCCTCCTCCTCCCCACCCCTTCTTGGTGCAGCCCCCCAACTGTTTGGGTCTTTGTACATGTGGTTTCTGCAGTACCAGGTATCCAGGAGCTGGGAGAGACTGTTAAGGGGAGGGGAATATTGCAAAAATCCTTATCTATCAGCACTTTTTGCTGACAGCTGGCTGGATCATTTTTTTGCACACCTGGATAAACTCATCCAGTTATTCTCTCTCAGTCTAGCCTACTTTAAGATTGCTAGGAGGAGAACATGGGAGAAACTCTATCCCACCCTAAATTCCTTGGGAAAGTGGTGGGATAGCCATGCAAAGATAGTAGGGTAGCCTGACCCCTCCCAGTGGAGGTGGGGCTCCCCTGGTGCCAGGCCACACCTCCCCACCACTGTTCAGCTGTCCAGCATGGGGGAAACTTACCCTCTCAAAGAAGGAAAAACTTCTTACATGCAACGACGTGTCTATGTAACTGCCCTCATGATCCAGAAGTGACACTATCACTTCTGGGGCATTGGAAGTGATGCTCTGGTATTTGGGCAAAAGCTCTATGGTAGAAGCCAATTTTACCATAGAGTTTTTACGCAAATACCAGAGCATTGCCTCAGTGTCCTGGAAGTGGTAGCCTCACTTCTGGGTCACGTGGGCAGTAATGTGGACACATTGCTGTAGTTGGATGGGCTTCTCTGCTCCTCCCCTCCCCCTGCCAGTTGTCTGGACGGCCAGTTTAGTGTAGTGGTCAAGTGCACGGACTCTAATCTGGGAGAACCGGGTTTGATTCTCCACTCCTCCACTTGCACCTGCCAGATGACCTTGGGCAAGCCGTAGTTCTGGCCAGGGCTTTTTTTGTAGAAAAAAGCATAATAGGCCACTCCCAACAGCAGAAACTGATTAGCATATTAGGCCATACCACTCACAGCACAGCTTATTAGCATATTAGGCCACACCCCCATGTTACCAGAAGAGTGGTCATCCAGCCACACCCACCTTTTGCTTCTTATTCTGTTTACCTTGTTTGTTGTCAAAACCCAGGGTGTTTTTTGTAGCAGGAATTAATTTGCATGTTAGGCCACATACCCCTAATGTAGCCAATCCTAATTAATTTCTGCTGTTGGGTGTGGCCTATTACGCTAATAAGTTCCTGCTGGGTGTGTTCAACTCAGGAGCCAGCCGGAACTCCGTTCCTGTGCGTTCCTGCCCAAAAATAACCCTGGTTCGGGCACAGCTGTTCTTGAAAAAGAACAGTTTCTGTCAAAGCTCTCTCAGCCCCGCCTACCTCACAGGGTGTCTGTTGAGGGGAGGGGAAGGGAAAGGAGTTTGTAAGCTGCTCTGAGACTCCTTTGGGTAGTGAAGGGTGGGGTATAAATCCAATCTCTTCCTCTTCTTCCTCTACCTGGCAACCCTCATCGATAGCCAGGCCCATCCCTGCAGCTTGACAAACTCTGCTCTGGGCCATTAAAGCTTATGCCAAAATATATATGCTCACTCATTTGATGCCATAAGAGTATTATCTGATTTCATAAAAATAACCATTAAGAATTCCTACAGTTACTCACAAAAAAAAGGAACATGAATGATTCTTAATCTTTTGCAAAAGGTCATATTCATCTATGTAAGAAAAAGTAACAGACTAAGAAAGATTCTGTGTGTTGCGAAGGGAAAGGAGGCAAAAAAAAATCTTCTAGATGTATTAATTTATAAGAAACTGTTTAGGCCATTATAAGCTCTGCTGGTTCTTTTGCCAGCAACTCCCCCCTTCTGGTGCTGGAAAGTTGAGCAGTTTATCTCAATTATTAACCAATATGAAAATAACTAGACCTGAAATAAATCCATATTAACCTCTGTTGGAGGAGCTTTGAAAACAAGGAGCCAAACCTTGTCAGAATGCGCATGCGGTGGCACACCAGTGTGCTTTAAATATATAAGCAACCTTCCAGACCCTTTGATGGTTCTTAATTAAATGGCCGGGAGTCACAGATCCCAAGAAATAAACGGGTTTGGGTGCAGACGTCTTCTGGGACAAGATGGGTAAATGTCAGCAAACCTATGAAATAAGTTCCATTGGGTTACAAGCTTGGGAAATGGGGTGTGGGGAGGGGGGGAGTGAGAGGAAAAGAAAGAAAAACGGGGGGGGGGAACGCTTGGGGGGAAATAAATAAATAAGTGCATGCGGCACCTTCTAAGACATCTAGGCAAACAGAATGCTTAGCAGAGACAGGACTAATTTGTCATAGTGCAGTTGCCATGGCAACAACAGTTCTTGGTGATCATGTGACCCGAGGCAGTTTTCTGTTGACTGGTTCTGACTCACTATCAGTTCAGCAAAGGTTCCTCTGTTTACAGAGTGAAAGGGACGGCTCTTGCATTGATACTCGTTGAAAAGGCACGAAATGGTAGCATATGAAAGCCTCCCTTTGTCTCAGCCATGTTTGTTTCTGTTCCGCTTAAAAGTCCCCCCCCTCCGTAATTTTTTTTTTCTGCCTACAAAGCCCCCTTATTTATTCACCCTTCAAAAATGTGTTTCTCCGCTTACTCAGAAGGAATGTCAACTACTTAGCCGAGGGCACAAATTCTGGAGATGCAAAACCGCCTGGTCCGGCTAGCGAAAAAAAACCTCTTTTGGTACTTTGCGACTTGTAGCCACAAAAGCTGTTTCCCCATTATGTGACTCGGTTGCTGGTACATCAGACGGCTTCAAGTGTGTCTCCGGTTCAGGTTTCTTCCCATGATTCAAATTTCTCCCTCTAAGCTAAGTTAACGTGAGCTGGCTCACAGTTCTTTAGCCTCTGACTCACACATTTTTGTCTTAGCTGAGGAAGGACGGCTCCCGAGCAAACTAGTTTATGCCGTAGCCAAATTGCTCGCTCACAACTTTAATGCCAGTAGCTCACAAAGTAGAATATTTGCTCACAGGACTCTGCCGCTTAGCGGGAGTGTTGCCTCTGATTGCCATATCCAAAGTAGCACTTGCTGAAAAAATTCTAAGCAAAGTTCCCCTTTTCTAAGCTCATTGATTTCAGTGAATTTAGAAGGGTGTAACTTTTCTGCATTGTTAATGTATTAAGAATCCTTTTTTCATAGGTTGGGTTGCAAACCGCCAGGTGGGACCTGGAGATCCCCTGGGATTACAACTGATTCTCAGGTGAGAGAGATAAATTCACCTGGAGACAAAGGCTGATTTGAAAGTGGACTCTATGGCATCAATGCCCCATTGAAATCCCTCCCATTGCCAAATCCTGCCCTCCTCAGACTCTACCCCCAAAATCTCAAGGTATTTCACAACTCAGAGCTGGCAACCCTCTTTCAAAGGTGTAGGGTCAAGAGAGTGCATAGCAGGGCCCTAGTTAGTCTAGTGCCCATTTACCCGAAAGTAAGATGACCCTGAATGTAAGATAGCCCCTGTTGTCTTTTCTGTGGCAAGTTTGGCAAAACATACAAAAGCCAAATAACCTTAGTCTTGCATTTGAGTAAATGCAGTGTTTTTATCTTTATGCCCATGCTCACGCTCTGCACACCCAAACTGTGTCCCTGAACCTCAGTACCATCCCTCCCTGTGGTACCCAGGTGAGAAGGTTACAGTTGTACTGTCTCCTAAGAAAAGATATATCCTATGAGTCTCCCCCCCCCCCCAATTTTTGCACTATAATGCAATAAAAAGTTCTTTGGTTCACTGACTACCAAAGTAGTCATACCTGTGCCCGTGCCTTCATTGTTTCATTTTTTTAAAAAAAGTCCATATTTTATATAAAGCTCTCTGCATGCATTATTTTCTGCAACTTTCAAGTGTTCAGTGTCTTTCCCCATTCATTGTGTCACGGAAGCACACTTGCGTATTGACCACACACTGGAAAAAAAAAGTGATCCTGATGTGACTGAATGTATCAAGATAGTGAATCTGTCAAGATTAGGTTCACCAGCCTCCAGGTGGGGCCTAGAGATCTTCCAGAATTGGAACACGTCTCCAGACTATAGAGATAAATTCTCTTGGAGAATTTAGCTGCTTTGGAGGGTGGACTCTATGGCATTATACCCCGTTGAGGTCCCTCCCCTTACCAAACACCAGGGGTCCATTGGGGCCGGAGCAAGGCGGAGCAAAGCTCCGCCAGCTCAGGACTGGCCAGTAGAGCAGCCACGGGCCGAATCAGATTCTCTAATCTGATTCAGCTCGCCGCCGAATTGCCATTGAAATTCAGCAGCAACTTTAAAAGCCACTGGAGGGGAGGGGGTTTGAGGGAGAGGCTCCAAACTTGCAGGGTAGCTGCTGGGGCCTCTCCTCGAAATGCCCACCAAGTTTCAAGAAGATTGGACCAGGGGGTCCAATTCTACAGGCCCCCAACAGGTTGCCCCCATTTCCTACATTGTTCTCTATGGTAAGAAAAAAGTTAACATTTTTCCCTCCATAGAGAACAATGGAGGGGATGGGACAATCTGTTTGGGGGCCCATAGAATTGGACCCCGTGGTTCAATCTTCTTGAAACTTAGTGGGTATTTTGAGAAGAGGCCCCAGCAGCTACCCTGCAAGTTTGGAGCCTCTCCCTCAAACCCCCTTTCCTCCAGCCCCTCATATACCCTATGAGTTTTTGCCATTGATTTCAATGGCCCATAGGATATAATGGGGCTGAAACTGACATTCCCTTTCTGACACACTTCTGGTGATGTCAGGGGACGTGGCATATGCTAATGAGTTATGCTAATGAGCTCCTGCACCTCTTTTTCTACGAAAGGACCCCTGCCAAACACTATTCCCTACAGGTTCCGTCCCCAAGTCTGTAGTAGTTTTCCAACCCAGAGTTGTTCGCCCTAATCAAGATACTGACAAAGAAATGATCCTGATGTGACTGACTATATCAGGATACAAAGTAGAAGGGCACATAGGTACATCAGAAAACACTGCACTAAAAGAACCATGCTGCAATTGCATTTTCAGTCACATTAAAGAAGATGCACATTTTTTGCATTGACTCATTAATGCACATCAGACACACAGAAGCAAATGAACTGAAGGAAGGGAAAAGTTGCAGCAAGAGGTGTGCTTCTATTGTGAAATTTATTAAACTGAAATTCTGAAGGAGTGGAATACAAAGAACAATGAAGGAATGAAACTCGGGGAATCCACTCATCCCTTCAGTGGTATATGCTTACCTATTGTAGAAGAGAATGGAGACGGTACTTTGGGCAGAATGTTTGGGCAGTTAGAATACTAGTTTCTACTAGATGCACTACATTTTAGAATATTGGAATATATTGGTAGCTCTTGTTTTGGACTGAGTTTATAAATACTGTATCGTTTTAGAGGATTTCATCATGTATTTTAGCTGCTTACCTCTAAATTCTATCTATCTATCTATCTATCATCTTATATGGCTATCATCTTAAGCAGAAATTAGAACAGAAAATATTTTAAAAGACCTTACTCAGTATTATTTCTCTTATATTTGATTATTGCACCTATGAATTTTGCCACTGAGAGGGTGACACGATCATTACCTCTAAATTAATGGAGTGTATACTAAAGGGGCTGTGGTGGCTCAGAGGTTAAGACGCTGAGCTGCAGATCGGAAGGGTGGTAGGTCAGCAGTTCGAGACCCGAGTGCTGCATGACAGAGCTAGCTCCCGTCTCTGGCCCCAGCTCCTGCCAGCCTAGCAGTTCAAAAGCAAGAAATTGCAAGTAGATAAATAGGTACCCCTTTGGTGGGAAGGTAACAGCGTTCCATGCACCTTGGTGTTTAGTTATGGCAGCCATATGACCATGGAGAAGATTTTGGACAGTGCTGGCTCTTTGGCTTGGAAACGGAGATGAGCACTGCCCCCTAGAGTTAGATTTGACTGGCTTTCGAGTAAGGGAAACCTTTACCTTTTCCTTATACTCAACTGAAGTATATTTCTATTTTTATTTATTTACTTCATTTATACTCCACCTTTCTCCCCAGTGGGAACCCAAGGTGACTTACATCATTCTTCTCTTCCTTTTTGTCTCAAAACAACCCTAAGGGGTAAGCTAGGCTGAGGTGGGTGTGATTAGCTCAAGGTTACTCAGCTCAGCAGGCTTCCATGGCATGCTCAGGATTTGAACTTGGACCTCCCATGTCATAGCCTGACACTTTAACCACCACACCACTGACTGGCGCTTCTGATAGAACATTGCAGTCTAAATGATTGCACATTATTTCATTGTTGTTTTTACCATGGCTGTCATATATATATGAGCTCCCAGAAGGGATCAGGGCCCTGCGAGACCTTTTACAGTTCTTCAGGGCCTGCAAGACAGAGCTCTTCCACCAGGCTTTCAATTAGGAGCCGCCACACCAACAGCAACATCTGTGGCTATGGGCTGACCCTGGCCTGTAGACTGAGCCATACCATTGCATAATGCCGAAGATTGATGAATTTTCATATTTTTAGAGCGAGTTTGGGGTCCCCACTGGGGAGAAGAAAAGCAGGATTAAAAATACTGAAATCAATCAAGATATAGAACTGATGGAGGAGTTTATATCCTGCTCTAATCTTCCAGGGCCTTGTGGATTGTTGGCTTCTCACGGGAATGTTTCATAGCAAGTGCACCGAGGAGTTGTGAAGTTTCCAGCTTAAACCCAGTTGAAATGAATGGGACTTTTGCTGGCAGAGAGATTTGTGGGAGAGAGCCAAAATTTTTCTGAAGCCTTCACTGTCAAAGAGAGAGACAAAAAAAGCAACAGCAATAGGCCACTGAGGTCAAATCAACCCATCAGATACACATACAGAATAACAAGGCCCCCAGTATGTAGATGATTGTCATTGTGGCTGTATCAAAACAGTGCCTCCTTTTGGCTTTGAAAGTCGTTCTTCATACATATCTTAGGGGGAACAACAGCCTGTTTAATTATCATTTTTTATAGTTACTTCCCGCTACTCATTTGTGAGTCTGTTCAGTGGTTCATCACCGCTTTTTGAAACATGTGATCTGTAAGCCCGTGGAACAGTAAAAAAAAAAAAAAAAAACCCAAACAAAATATCTCATTTTGCCTTTGCCAGGTTGACAATTCCATGTGAGGCATCAGAAAGGGAACAAAGGGAGAAGAAGGAGGAAAGAAGGTGGTACCAAGGAACCCAAGATTTTACTTTTTAAAAGAGATTGGTCTTGCTTCCCACCCCCCTTGGAAAGCTGTCATAACATCAAAGTGAGGAAAGCGTTGTTTGTCTGTATCAGGCAGAAGTTCCACCAAACCCAGAATTCTGTCTCTGATAGTGGGGGGGAAATGTTTATGAAGCACCGACAACTCCAACTAACAAATAAATATTGTCTCTTGAAACAAGACTGACTTATATTTAATACAATGCAGACCACTCCTAATTTACGCTTTTTTGATTTTCCTCATTCTAATTATTAATCAGGTGTTTTACTACCTGATAGTTCAGATAACTTTGGCTGAATAGTTTACATTAGGAATCTCAGCTAAGTGCAGGAACAATACCATCTGGAATAGGGCCATGGTCATACAGCACCCTAATCGCGGATAAAGTCCCGCTGGACTTTAATCTGGGATGTTTTCTTTCGGGTTGGGATGATCACACATCTCAACCCGGCGGCGCCAGCAGTGGCTGGGGGAGGCAAGGCAAGGGCCACCCACACACCCGCGCATGGCTGAAGAGTTCCCCCCCAACCTGATCACTAGCTTTAATCGCCCCCCTTTCCCCGCTCGGAAATATTAAAGCCTACTGGTGGTTCATTTTCATTAAACGCCCCAAATTGGATCCGAAATGCCACAGGAGGAACTGGCTGGCTGGCTGGCTCACCCTGTGCTCCGCTCTGGGCCCCGGGCCCCGCTGGTCGCTGCCTGATCGGAAGTTAGGAGAAGCATTGCGGGGTGCCAGGGGGTGGCGGCCGGCAGGGCTTGGGGCCCGGAGCAGAACGCAGGATGGGTTTTTTTTCCTTTCTTGCATTTGGGCGCTTGAGTGCCCAAGCACCCAAGTGCAAGAAAGGAAAAAAAACCCTGAGGGACGATCAGATGGCCCTTCTTGCAATCATTGCATGAGAGGGCTGTCCAGATCGGCAAAATCCCGGGTTCAAAGTGTGACTTCTGTGAAAGTACTTGATTTTCCCAGGATCAGAAAACATGCTAGGAAACCGGGAGTGAGCCCGCTTCGGTGCGGGAGTAGGCACAGCCGGTCTGATCAGTCCCTTTAAATCCAGGAGGGAACAGCACTGACTCCTGCTTTAAAGGACCATGTGACCATGGCCTAAATGTTGTGATCTTAATAATCCCAGAAAGCTGTAATAATAATTACTGTAGTAGGCTATACTGTTGTAAATACTAAGATATATATAAATTACAGTTTCACATACACGAGAGGATTAATACAGGGGTAATCTTGGTTCCCCCCCCCCCCCAGTTTATGGTCAGTTCTTATAGTTGCTCGATTTGTACATGAAATTTGAATGTCACAGCCTAAATCTTTAATAGTAAATTCACAAGCATTCACATGCCACTTTGTACCTTGTTTGAAAGGGTAGCCATTTTTGTCCACGGTAGAACAGCCAGTTTTAAGTCCACTAGCCCCTTAGAGAACAAGAAGATTTTTTAATATACTCTTTGCCACAATGACCATTGAAAAACATCCTTTTTCTTCTAACATCCTTCTTCTTCGTCATTTCATCATTCATTCAAAACACCTTGGTTCATTGTTATACTAACGTAACATTATTTTATTGACTACATAATGATAGTTGTACACAGTATACTTAATACACACGTTATGAGTTTCATGATAAAATCCCAGTCGCATAAAAAATCTTTCTTTAGGTATCGGTTAACAATATCCCTTTTAAAAGCCTGTCTTTCTAAAAAGGCATTCAATTGCACTGGTGCTTCAAGACAAGAATACCATAGTGCAATTTGTGGAAATTCTAAGAAGATAAACTGCAATAACACTTGAAGAGAACAATGGCATGATACTTTATGGGGGAAGAATAATAGTAATTCTAGAAGATTCCTCTACAAACACTTTCAAGACTTAATACAGTTCAATTTAATACTGGGATTCAAATGCCATGCAGTCACAGTTTTAAAAAGAGCATTAGCAACCATCTTTCCAACAAGCCATTCAGCTTTTGATATCCAGCTGGCTGGCTCATAAAAGTTATTACGAAGCAAAGGTACAGTGTTATCATTTCAGATAGGTACAATGGCGCTGAGCTGCTATTGCACCAAATAATAACTCCCAGGTGATAATTGCCATACGATGTGGTCTCAATTGTCTTGGAGAACCAAGTTCTTCAGGGTGATCAGCTACCAAGCTGTTGTGACGCCTGTCTTCCATTGCTTTGTGGGATGTGGGAGATAAGCATCTTTAAGAAATTGCTCATGTTTATTAATTCTTCAAGATTAATCTCCTGCTCTGACTTGGATAGCTTAGGCAAGCCTGATCTCATCAGAGCCTGGAAGCTAAGCAGAGCCAACCCTGGCAAGTACTTGGAAGGGTGACCTTCAAGGAATACCACAGGTGGGATGCAGAGGCAGGTTAATCAAGCCACCTCTCTGAAAAATGTCTAAGCTCCCAGTAGGGGTCACCAGAAGTCAACCATGACTTCCAGACATACAGACATACACAACCCCCCCCCCCCCAAAAAAGATTAATTCCCTGAATAAACTTATCAAGTTGATTGGTACCAGCAGTATACCTCAGTGTGTATGTGTGCAAAATTTCACTCGGGAGAAATTCTGGAGAATGTCTGGAGAGCTGTCACATATACTCACCCAGCTCCCAAGATTCAAAGGCGTCAGTTTGAGAATGGGCCCTTTTATCAGTGTCTTCTCCAGCTTCTTCTGGCTTCTAGAGAATAGTCAGGTTCCTTATGGAAACTTATCTGGATTCACAAGCACCAGAATGCAATAGACTATTGTTGAGAAATATTAAGTATAGTTTAGCCTCTACCAGACAATGCAAATCTCCAAGGAGGATTACCTGGGATTTGGGAGACAACAGAATGGTTGATGAGATGCAAAGTAAATAAATGTCTAGTAGTTAATAGCGAAACAAAAATCCTAGCTTCACCTGTTCATTCACACTGAAGAGGTTTACGTTTGTGCTAATTACCAATGAAACGGGGTCCTTACACAAAACATCATTTTAAAAAATCATGGAACTGGGCTGCAGAAGCAAAACAAAGACTTCGGTATTGTCAAAACAATCTCTTTTTTTAAGTTTTATTTTCAGTTTTAATATTGTGAAAAAGCCCCTTTAAAGTATCCTTCCTGTCCAACTGGCCCTACATTTTGTGGGGTCCAAGTCCTGAACACAAAAAACAGGTCAGACACAGCTGTACAAAAGCTCTCAAAGATTATTTTAAAAGATCCAGAGAACTTATGTGAAGCACCTAAAAATTCATTGCTCAGAGAAAGACGTTTGGGAGCAATTAAGCTATTCAGTCCTTGAGCTTGCTTGACCAAGCACCATGATCAGGCTAAGCTACAGCTTAAACATAGGCTGTGTACTTATGTATCTGGTAGCATCCTTGGGCTGTATTTGTATATAAAGTGCCTTCAAATTGCAGTTGACTAATGGCAACTTGGACTTTCGAGGCAAGTGATTTGGCAGAGGTGGTCTTCCGTTTCCTTCCTCTGCAAAGTCTTCATAAGAATGTAAGAACATAAAAATAGCCCTGCTGGATCAAGCCAGTGGTCCATCTAGTCCAGCATCCTTTCTCACACAGTGGCCAACCAGTTCCTCTGGATGACCAACAACAGGGCATAGAGGCCGAGGCCTTCCCCTGATGTGGTCTCCTGGCTCTGGGACTCATAGAGCCTCTGAACATGGTGGTTCCCCTCAGTTACCATGGCTTGTAGTCACTGATAGACTTATTCTCCATGAATCTATCTACTTCCCTTTTAAAGCTGTTCATTTCTGTGGCCATCACTACATCCTCTGGCAGCAAATTCTACTTCCTTGGTGGCCTCCCATCCAAACACTGACCCTGCTTAACTTCTAAGATCTGAGGAGACCGGACTGTACTATAATATTCCACATCCCATCCTTGCATTAGTCCTGTTTATAACCATGAGAGATAGATAAGTACATACACAGAGTATAAACAGACCCTGCTTAGCCAAAGGGGGGACTTTGTCAAGTCTGATTAAAAATACTTGGGATTGCACAGCTTTCTTGCTTTTATGTATTGGGAGTGCCTCTGGACTCGCACTTCTCTAGAACCCAAAAGGCTGACCTTTGGGGCTTTTGTACAGGTCTGTCTGATGCTGGGAAGGATTGAAGGTAAAAGAAGAAGGGGACGGCAAAGGATGAGATGGTTAGACAGTGTTATTGATGCAATGAACATGAAGTTGAGCAAGCTCCAGGAGATGGTGGACGACAGGAGGGCCTGGCGTGGTGTGGTCCATGGGGTCACGAAAAGTCGGAATCGACTGTGTGACTGAACAACAACAAAAGTTTGAGCTGTGCTTTAACATCCAGTACTTGGATGAAAAACAGGTTTTCTAGTTTTGTGCAACGTTTTGATAAAGCGTACAGGAGCAAGTGTAATCACCTCTGCTAGAAATTCTTAGAGACAGGTTTGTAAGTAAAACAACAGATATAATGACTTTAAATAAATCTGTGTCAGGATCACATCTGAAAGACTTGTTGCAGTGCTCAAAAAAAGAATATCACAAAAGTTGGGGAAAGTAGAGAAAGGGCCATTTAAACACTGAGATTTGAAGAAGCACCTTTATGAAGAAAATCTTAGCAAGCTGAGACGTACAAAAGAGTTGACTAAGTGGAGAATGTAATTTAGAGAGTAATACAATCATGGTCATTACAGTGATGCTCCTCTTCTGAGTGTTTTGGAAATATCTAGACAGACAGAGTGGTGGGCTAGCTGAATCTTGGTCTGATTCTGAAAGATGTTTTATTTTCCTGTTCTTCTTTTAAGCCCGCCCACCATCATGATTCATAATTCCAATTTGTCCTTCTCCCAAGAGATATGTAGATATCCTGGGGATGGCCCACCAGTTCAGTCCTGCAGTCAATGTCAGGATGTGTCTTCAGGGCCAGCACTGGCTTAGCTGAGGGATAACATTATATGACACCACCCTCTCCCCCTCCCTTATCAGCCTTTTCACACCACAGAGTCCTAAATGTTTGTTTCCCATCAGTACACACAAGTTCATCTCCCCCATGCTTAAACACAAGAATTCTATGCATGTTTCCAAATAGCTTCAAGTCTGAAGACTCCCGAAAAAGCAATCGTTATCCTCACAGGGAGTTCATTTCAGCAAATCCTGACTCCAGTTTTACATTTGGCTTTACAAGCAATGTAAAGTGATAAAGGTAGAATCATGCTTGGTTTAGACAGCTACAAATGATTGTTTTATTTCTTCTCTGGCCAGGAATTGCTTTGTGCCCAGCAATTTGTCACAATTTTTTTCCCGTTGACAAAAGTACCATCTTCTTTTGTTTATAACAAATCCACATTTGTTCCAGTTACATTTCTGATTTTCTTTTCCTTCATTCAACCCAAAAGAATCACTGCATGTCTGTCTGTCTGTCTGTCTGTCTTGGAATCATATATATGTCCTTCCTAAAGGTTGGGTGACCCTCAGGACCAGAGCAGGTTGCAGTGCAGAGAAAGGAAATTAACAGAAATGTCACTCTGTCTCTTCTTGCATGACGTTTTCCATGAATGGTGGAAGAGCAAAAGGGGTGCTTTTTGTTGCATGCTGCAAAGTGCCCCCCCCCCTGCGATCCCATGTCCCACTATGTTCGAGAGGCTCTCTAACTTTCAGGTACAGCTTTCAGGGGCTTCAAGCAAAGCAGAAGATAGTTTCAGGGGGCAGCTCTGTTGGTCTGCAGTAGAAGAGTTAGATTCAAGTCCAGTAGCAGCTTAAGAGACCAACAATATTTTCAGGGTATAAGTTTTCGAGAGTCAAAGCTACCTTCATCAGAAGATGAACAGAAGAGATCTGTCCCGTGACTATAATAAAGTTTGATGAGCAGCATATTTAAGTTATATATATTCTATACTGAGTTTTGCCATTTTAAAAACAACATAGTATTTCCCAGAATTAACTATAATGACAGCTCTTAATTTGCTCGAAGTCTGTCCAGTATTTCTTTTGCAGGCATCCCAGAACCAAAATGGTGATCAGGGCTGGTGTCAGTATACTCTGAAGCAGGGCCGTTCCCAGGGCTTCTAGCAGGGCTCTCTGCTGTTAACACCCCTCAGTTATTGGCTAGTAGGGATGGGCACAGACTCGGAAATCCTGGTTCGGTCCAGGGCTTGTGAGCCAGGTGGCCCCAGACCAAACTCCCGAGTCCAAAACCCGACCCGAACAGAACAAGTTCAGATGGTGTCAGGCCTCATCCCAGTGTGCCCACATTACCTGGAAGGAACACATACCCGCCACTTCTGGGTGGTGTCAGCCCCTGCACCCCAGCATGCCCGCATTTTCTGGAAGAAGAAGAAGAAGAAGAAGAAGAGATTGGATTTATACCCCGCCCTCCACTCCCCAAGGGAGTCTCAGAGCGGCTTACAAACTCCTTTTCCCTTCCCCTCCCCACAACAGACACCCTGTGAGGTAGGTGGGGCTGAGAGAGCTCTTTCCCAAGCTGTCCTTGAGGGAACAGCTGGTACAGAGCTATGGCTTGCCCAAGGTCATCCAGCCAGGTGCAAGTGGAGGAGTGGGGAATCAAACCCGGATCTCCCAGATTAGAGTCCGCGCACTTAACCACTACACCAAACTGGCTCTCTTGGAAGTGACACAAGCATGTTGGTGACATGCTTGTGCCCCTTCCAGATGATGCGGACATGCCGGGGCGGAGCCTGACACCACCCAGAAGTAGTGGGTGCGCATCAGGCCCAACGAGTTCCCAAGCCTGCCCAAAAATCTCAGGGTGAGGTTGCCTGGACCTCAGCTCGCGAGCTCCAAACTGGGCCGGACTTTGGCTTGGTGTTTGGGTCTGTGCCCATCCCTGCTTGCTAGCACCATACCATGCTCCCAGCTACACTCACTGCCCAGTACCACTGGGGAAAGGGCTGCTGGCACTGGTGAGCATGGGCAGCCATAGGGTTTACAAGTAGGCAGGGGAAGGGCACCCAGGCAGGTGGGAGGCATTTGGATTGGGTAAGGGAAGGAGGCCATGGGGGGCATGGCAGTGGGTAGAAGAGGGGAGGGAAGCCCTGGAAACTCTCTGCCCATCTGGAACCGGCTGTGTTGGTGATACGCAACATTATTCCCAGACATGCCACCTCCTGTTTTGATGGATATGGAGGAGAGGAATTAAAAAAAACTGCTTCTGTGCTGTCAGGCTCCTCCTGTGCAATGCAATGTTTGAAGTTGACTTCTCACATCATGCTTCTGTGCTAATTAAAGCCCTGATCATTGTAAAGTGCTTCCAGTAGCAAACTGGCTATGGCTGTAATGATTCCAGAGCAGTTTGCAGTTTCTTCTGGAAACAGAGCTTGAATGAAAGGCAGAGGAGAATCCCTGGGAATTGTGACATAGACAAAACCTGTAGTTCAGTCCCTGGCAACCTCCTGCCCTTTCCGTGGATGTGAAAGGATATGCCTTGTACAAAAGGAGCAACAAAACCGCTGTGTATTCCTGACCAAGTTGCAAGTCTGCCGGCATGCAGCAATGACAGTGTCGGGGGCTGACAAGCACTTGTGCTCAGCCACAGAGAATGTTATTTCAAAGCCCTGTCGTAAGCAGCACTTTGGAAAGTGGCAAAAATCAGTTGCCATAAGAGCCCCTCTTAGGTCTTTCCTTGGATTCCCGGTTAGATAAGTGAACTTCTTTGCCGATAACTCTTCAGAAATACTTGTTTTGTCCTAGCTGGAACTGTCAGAATTCTTGAGGCCATATGACCAACTCTGGGATTATAGGTGCCCTGGTCAGAAATACCCTTCTTCCCCATCACAACTTATCTGCCCTCCTTATGGGGAAGGAACAGCAGTGGTGGGAGGCAGGTAAGAGGAGGGATTCTTGTAGCGTCTCTCCACTTTTATCTTGAACTTTCCCCACCCCTCTTCTTGCTCCTTTGAGTGGCTGAGAGAGCATCTGCAAATCCCCCCCCATGCCTAATGTCCCCCAAATGCCTGCATGTCATGTCATTGTACGCAAGGCATTCTAGCAGCTACTTCTTCAGAATGCAACAGGTGCTATGTATGTTATGTATCATAGCAGGAAGGCAGAAAAGGAGGATAAGTAGAGGGGGTGATGGTGGAAGGGGCTCTGTGGTAGAGCATCTGCTTGGCATGCAGAGGGTCCCAGTTTCAACCCTGAGCATCTCCAGTTAAAAGGACCCAGGCTGCAGTTGATGTGGTAGACTCCATGAGAGACTCAGGAGAGGAGAACCATGTAGATAATATTGACCTTGATAGGTCTAACTCAGTTTAAAGTTGCTTAATATGTTACATAGGAGAATGGAGAGAGAAGATGCAAGAATTATTCCTTCCCTTGACTACTTCTACTCCCAACATTCCCCTCCTGTTAAGAGGAAAGGTAAATTGGGGGAGGATGGAAGAAGGGAGGTGGGAAGGACTGAATTCTTCCCTGACTTGGAGTAGCCATCTGAGCCAGGGAGGAACACGGCAGCTAGGAGGTTCATCTCCCCTTGAAGACGAGCTTTCTGAGCCACTGGAAGTTCATTCTTGGAGATTCAAGAATTAATACATTGGAAACATCTCTGGTTGGTACATAGCTATGAATAAATATGGCTTTGCTTAAGCCACATTGCAAATGAATGGAGCTGGAAGCTGGAGCGGTTTTTAATTTGCTTGCAGAGCCAGTGCTTAAATCCCTGAACCAAAGTTGCACTGCCGTGTATGAATGATTCAAAAGACCGCAATGCATAGGTGTGCCCCACACAGGTTGACTCAGAGTCAGCTCATTGTTGCGATAAACTGCCCTCAAGAGGAAGTTTGCACTTTACACTTTCTATCTGCTGTCAGAAGCAGCTGCTGTACATGAAAGGACAGGGTAATGCAAAGCCAGAGAGAAACCAGTGAATCATTGGACAGGAAGAAACATTGCTCAGACTAATGAGCATACCTGAAATCAAGGCTCTTATAGAGGCTATGGAATTTTGGCCTGAGAAACTCTGGTTTAGCCATGCAAGGATGTATGCTTGCATGGGCTGCATCGATCCATCATGGGTTATGGCACTACTGTAGTGCTATAGCAGCTGTTCACCACTGGATTTCCCCACATGGACGAGCCAGTTGCAAACGAATGCTATAACACAATGAAAGTGCAGTATCTGACAATATGTAGGTGGAGCTGTCATAAGAAGAAGAGATTGGATTTATACCCCACCCTTCACTACCTGAAGGAGTCTCAGAGCAGCTTACAAACTCCTTTCCCTCCCCTCCCCACAACAGACACCCTGTGAGGTAGGTGGGGCTGAGAGAGCTCTTTCCCAAGCTGTCCTTGAGGGAACAGCTGGTACAGAGCTATGGCTTGCCCAAGGCCATCCAGCCAGGTGCAAGCTGAGGAGTGGGGAATCAAACCCGGTTCTCCCAGATTAGAGTCCACGCACTTAACCACTACACCAAACTGGCTCTCAAGGGTTATTCTTATCCTTTGGCCTGAGTGGGCTAGGGATGCTCAAGTTAGGTCACTTCCTTCCAGGTCACCCCTTGAAGCCCAAATCCTCACACCTGTAGATAGACAGAAAAGAACAACAACTTCTACTGTTCTTTTTATAACAGCCCAAACTTTGAAACTTTCCCTTTCCTATGGGAAGAGGGGGAATACAATTTGTTGGAAGGTTGGTAAAGAACGTAGTTATCATATAGGCAGCCTGCCTGTAGCTCCTGTGTTTACCACGGGAAGCTCAAAGAGAATTATTTAATGCTTGTTTGCATAGGAACTTCTGATAAATAATTCAGTAACGTATGGCCTAAAGTTTGTTTTTTTTAAGGCATTGCCTTTGGGGGGGCAGAAACATGGTTCGATTCTTGCCTTAACAAGGAGCCGGGAACCCCAGCAGAGAGGCCGGTGCCAGGCAAGATTGCCGAGCGGAGGACTGGAAGACATTTCAGGGGAGTTGTCAACTAGGAAATATGACGCCGCAACACAAATAACGTTTGCATATTGCGCACGAGAGAAATCACAGGCTCGGGAAGATAGATGTTTAGTAACTCGGTTTAATAGAGTAATCCATTAAATCAAACGTCTCCAGGGCAGTGTTCGGGGAAAAAGGAATCTTTGCCTTATCTCCAGAAGATGCTTTATGCGGCCTTGCTGACAGTAAGTGCTTAGAATTAACTTTTCTCTCTCCCCCCACCCCAGAATATTTAACATGTTAAAACGATCCTGATTAAGCAATGAAGATGATATCATCGTTGCTGGCACCGTTTCCCCGTACGCTTCCTCGTTTAAAAGGGATTTCTCTGGACATGCTGTCATCCTGAAGCCCCCATAAGGAGTGTCATACATGTCAGCGGGCCGTTTGAAGGCACGAGGGGCCAAACGAGACATGACAGCATCCTTGTGCCCGCTGCGAGGGCACTGCTGCCATTTTGAAGTGATTTTAAAATGCCTCAAGGTCCCTGAAAGATACCGGAGTCGGGAGACCAGTGGAAATGATTTCATAGCAAGCTCTTTATTAGGTGGTCAAGGTGGTCATGCAAACCTGGGCTCAGGGGCCCTCTTTTATTCCGGTCGGAACTACACCTCTGACCTCGCCCACATGTCCCGATAGGACCTTACGATTCTGGTTACATGTCATAGGTCCCCTCGAGGATCCTAGGTACTGGATTGGTGACAAGCTACAATCCAGCCAGCTATTGTTCTGCCAGACTCAAGCTCAGGTAGCTGGCCTGGCCATGTGCGTTTGGCCATGTGGCAGTCGCCATTACACGGAGCACATGGTGACTGCCATTACATGCATTACACCCCCAATCCTGACCTGGCCTGCAATGCAGGGCTATTTTTCCTCCCCCACCTTTTCAAATGCCAAAATAGCCACCGGTTGGGGAGTGGTTTTGCTGCTTGGTAAGGTGTGTGTGGGGGGGACACAAGAGTGCCTCAGCCTGCTGCAGGATTTGCCTCTTGTAGCATTTCAAAATCACTTAAGAAGAAGAAGAATGGATTTATACTCCGCCTTTCACTCAGAATCTCAGAGTGGCTTACAAACTCCTTTCCCTTTCCCTCCCCACAACAGACACCCTCTTTCCAGAGCTGTCCTTGAGAGAACAGCTGGTCCAGAGCTATGGCTTGCCCAAGGTCATCCAGCAGGTGCAAGTGGAGGAGTGGGGAATCAAACCCGGTTCTCCCAGACTGGAGTCCGCACACTTAACCACTACACCAAACTAGAATGCAGTGGTGGTGTCCTTGTGACATCAACAAGGATGCCATCACATCTAGCTTGGCCCTGAGTTAGGGTTGCCAGTTCTGGGTTGGAAAATACCTGGAGATTTTGGAGGAGGAGCTTGGGGAGGGTGGTGTTTGGGGAGGGGAGGGACTTCAGCGGGATAGAATGCCCATCTTCCCAAGCAAGCCATTTTCTCCAGATGAACTGTTCTCTGCTCTCATCAGGAGATCAGTTGTAATCCCAGATCTCCAGCCACCACCTGAAGCTTGACAACCCTACACTGCGTGGAGGCTTACGTTTTGACATGAGGACATATGATTGTGACCAAAATCACCCTCAGATCTGCCTTGAAATAGTCCGTTCGTTCGTGATTTTGTGTTGTTATGCACGCTGTGAAAATGTGCATGCATAACTCTCCTGGGTCTCATCACCCTGCTTGAAAGGGACGCTCTGCAGAGTAGCATGCTCCCCCTCTTCCATCCTCTCTTTGTGCATAAGCATGCTCTTCTAGGACTGCCCGCCAAGGGCAACCCCTGGAAGATTTGGGTGGTGGGCGGAGCCATGCAGTGTGCAACATCAGTTCTAGTCATGTGACCGGAAGTGACATCATGCCACCATAGGGACGTGTGACATCACTGTCAGTTACAAAACCAGAAAAAAGATACAACTGCAACATCAAACACACACACACACACACCCAGTTTCCTCCACTGCTGCATAGGGCAGCAACAGGTGACTGAAGGTGGGGGTGGGAGGTCTGCTATAGTATACCTAGTCCCCCTGTTCTCACCCCCTTTTTGAAACTGTGGAGCAAGTTGCAATTTGTGTTATGTCTGCACTGGTGCTTTTGGTAATAATAGATAGCGTCAGTCCAAAGTTTGCACATCCCTGGAAATGGATTTGCAAACTCTAGAGTGGTGGGATAGCTCTGCCTCGGGGAAATGGCAATGCAGATGTAATGCTAGATGTAATTTGTGACAAAATACAAAGGGAGAAGGGAATGCCTACAAGGCAGGGGAGGATAGGGAGATGTGCTCCAAACCATAGTTCAGAAATCTGCCACTGCTACATCTTCCCCAAGCTAATGAGGTGGATACCGGGTAATCAGGAAAGCTCCCACACTTCTGTCATTCTGCAAACTGTGTAAGACAGAATTGTTCCAGAGGGCAATTTTATAAAGGGGATAGGGCTATAGTTGAGAGGAATGGTTTCAAGAAGGTGCTTTTATAAAGGAAACAAGACTTAGTGTATACCACCACAGTGTATTTTATCTGTCTATTGAATGCATTATTCTTCTCTTACTGCATTGTTTTCTACTTCTGGAATTAAGAACATAAGAGAAGCCAATGCTGGATCAGGCCAGTGGCCCATCCATTCCAACACTCTGTCACACAGTAGCCAAAAATACCAGGTGCCCTCAGGAGGTCCAGCAGTGGGGCCAGGACATTAGAAGCCCTCCCACTGTTGCCCCCCCCCCAAGCACCAAGAATACAGAGCATCACTTGCCCCAGACTGAGAGTTCCTACCTATACTTTGTGGCTAATAGCCATTGATGGACCTCTGCTCCATATATTTATTCAATTCCCACTTGAAGCCGTCCATGCTTGTAGCTGCCACCATCTCCTGTGGCACTGAATTCCATGTGTTAATCACTCTTTGGGTGAAGAAGTCCTTCCTTTTATACATTCTAACCCAACTGCTCAGCAATTTCATTGAGTGCCCATGAGTTCTTGTATGCCATTTTCTGTACTGGAAGAGCTATATTTGAATCCAGTAGTACCTTAAAGACCAACAAGATTTTCGGGGTATACGCTTTTGAGAGTCAAAGCTCCCTTCATCAGAGAGCTTTGACTCTCAAAGGCTTCTACCCCAAAAATCTCATGGGTCTTTAAGTTGCTATGGCATTTAAATCTAGGACCTCTGCTGCAGACCAACACAGCTACCCTCTGAAACCATTTTCTGCATTCTTTGACATGTCATGTCTGATTCCTTTTGGCATTGATTCCAATTTTTATAATCCTAGTCCTATTGAATTTCCTATTAGATGTTTCATGCTATTTGATTGCCATACTGTACACCATGTAATCCACCTGAGTCTCAGTGGGAAAACAGGGCTATAGATAAAGTAAATCAATCCATCAATAAGCCCAGGTCTCCAAAAATGTGGAGCCCAAGTTCATCAGCATCCACTCCCAGATCACTATCATCCTGTGTGGTTATGGCTACTGAAGCAATGAATATTTTAATAAATATCTGCTTCAGTTAATTAAAGAAAAAAATCGCCAGGCTGCCTCTCTGGAGAACCTGCTCAAATTGGCTTGCCAAATTTACTATGTAGTAAAGCACAAAACAGCTTTAAGAAGTTTTAGAAGTAACAAGCTCTTTAAAAATATGGTATTAAAAACACATCTTTAGTTGTTTTAGGTGTCTTGGAAAATCACTAAATTCTCTTTCTTTGGCAACATTCCCACTTTTGCTGCTGTATTTTACAGCCTTATTGATATCTGTTTTATGATTGTTTTTACATCTGTTTGTAACGTTTGCATGCAAGCCAATTTGGGGGGGGGGTGCAGAGAAGAAGAAGTGAGCAGTGATTCATGGAAGCTCATACCCTGACACTGATCTTGTTAGTCTTTGGGTGCATTCAGATGGCTCTTTTGAGCCGCGCCAGGCATGAGTGCCTGGTGGATTTAAAGTGCATGTCCAGACCTCAACATCTGGGAATCATGCTGCTTTCGTTAGTAGCCCATCGATCCCCATCAGGGATCCGTACTTAAAAAATAATGCTTAAAGTCCATTCTAAAGCTGGCTGATGGGCCAATGTTGGACTTTCCACCATCAGGTCATTCTACCAGCGTGCAATCAGCCCATAGGGATGGTCTCCAGACCATCCCGAATGGCCGCCATTTTTAAAAACTCTTAGCGATGCGTGCATAACCACTTAAACATGCAACATCTGCAGATGGTGAGGCACATATGCAGATATGCACATGCACAAATAGGATTTTTTTAAAAAAAAAAAGCCGACTCCACGGCTCCTTAAGGTGGATATCATCTAGACAATCCAACACGGAGTCACATGAGGTAAAGTAATTCACGGGGGAGCCGTCTGGTTATGCAGTGCTGAATTTAAAAGATCTAGATCAGGGGTGTCAAACATGCAGCTCAGGGGCCTGATCAGTTCCACCGGAGGACTTCTATCAGGCTTGCACTGGAATTGGCCATCTCCTGCTTCCAGTTCTGTTGTTGCTGCTGCGTCATAGCTTAAACTTCGCCAGACTCTCACTCGCTCAGCCATTTCATGTTTTCCCCCTGGGTCCTAGACTCAGAACTCTGAGCAGGAGATTTCTGTGGTGAATGTCAATAAATTAAAAGTAGGTTTGCAGCTTGCAGATGCACACTTGAACAGCATACTCAAGATTGCAACAGCACAGACATTCTGATGCAATAATTCAGAGCAAGAGGTATCAGTTATCAGAGACTGTTAAATAAACAAAATATTGCAAGAGTGCTAATGTTATAAGCATGTTTTTATTTTAAGTAAAAAAAAATCTTTGTGTTTGTGTCCATTATAAAGTTTATATCTCCACTACCTGGCATTATGACACACATGGTTCGGCCCAACAAGGTCTCATTTATGTCAGATCCGGCCCTCGTAACAAATGAGTTTGACACCCCTGATCTAGATCAAATTACAGCCGGGCCAGTGGCAGGATTAGCTGCCCGTCTGAACGCACCCTTTAAGGTGCTACTGGACTCTTTTCTACTGCTACAGACAGACTAACATGGCTACCCATCTGGATCTATCTTCACAGTAAAAGTAAAATTAGTTGATCACCTTTCAGTGACAAGTGACGAATGATTTGGCCTTCTGTCTGCTATCCTCATTATCAAATTACTCTTTTTTGTTCAAATGTCTTATGTAGCTTCAGGACCAGTTCATCCACTTCCTTCCACTTCCCCCACTCCCAGATCCATATAACCGGTGAATTATCACTTGTTTTACAGGCACTTGAGGCTCTTGGGCAGGGCTGTCTTTAGAGGATGGACATGAGAACTAACTAGGTTTGATCTCTTTGGAGAAGATAGCACTGGACTCTCATGGCAATTTTGTAATAGATGGTAAAGCACAAAAAGATGGAGGCCAACTACACCATTTTCCTGGGGAGGAATCCTGCACCCTAAGATTCTTTAGCAAACTCACAACAGTCTCTGCCTTCTCTCTCACCATCTCTTCCAAGCTCAAAACCTAAATGTTTTGTATTTACGTATAAAACGCAGACATATCTGTCCCCAGCTGGGAGAAATCATCTAAGCGTTCAACCGTCAGCTCCCACTGAGGAGAAACATCCCCTTACCAGCCTGACTCATCATAGGCTGAGGACAGACTGGCAATCTAAAGCGGGGCAGGCACGCTTCGCAAATGGAGGAAAGGAGCACGTTCAGACATGCGCATCTGCCCGTCGGCTCCGTTGCGTACTTACCCGTCTCCCAGTCGCTTTCCTTCCGCTTTACCCGGACACCGGTTTTTCCCGGTGTTCAGGGGCCTTCCTCCGCATGCCTCCCGCTTCCAAACAGTGTGAACTGGAAGAAGCGGGAGGCATCCGGAGGAAGTGTGAACGCACCGGCAAAAAGTTTTGCGCATGTGCGCACATGTGAAAAACATCAAAGGAAAACAAAAAAAAGTGCAGCGGCGCGCGCAATCCGCGCGCGCTGGCTATGCGGCAGTCTGAACGCTCCGTGGCAGTCTGAACGCTCCGTATCGCCACTGATCTGCATTGCTCTGGCCAGTGTGAACGGCCAGCTCCGTGGGTTTTTTCCCCCGCTCCAGTTCCCTCCGCTTTGCCTCCGCTTCAGATTGCCAGTCTGTCCTCAGCCATAGTTTAGAGTTTAGCATACAGAGTCACAACACAGTGGAACAGCATTTTGATGGCAAATTTTCTGTTGAGTTTTGATCACGTTTGGGGGAAACTGACATCTAGATTTCCATCCTAAGCATAGGGAAACCACAAAAGAAGCTACAAGTTTCAAAATGAGCCAGAGTCAGGGTTGCCATTCCACAGTTCTGAGCAGGGGCATCTCCTGGTTTTGCGGGCTTCTGCCTACCTCTGACCACCTGGCTGGTGAGAAGACCCCACCCCAAACAGTGTCATCATTGTGCAACATCCCAGACATGTTGACATCATGTGGAATTGATGTCATCATAGTCGGGATGTCACATGGTAACACTGGCTTTTAGCAAAACTCTATGGTGTGATGCCGATTTTACCAGAGAGTTTTGCCCCAAAATGAGAGGGTCACTCTGTGCGATGTCCCTGATGCAGTGATGTCATTTCCATGTGACATCAGCATGTTGCATTGCTCCACCCCACTCCCGGGAAGTTTCCGCCCACCCCCCTCCGGCGGGGACATTAAACCTGGCAACCCTAGCCAGAGTAGTCATGTGGTTCATTTACTTTCCTAGTGATAGCATGAATAATTTCAGTGCCTGAAACTGACCAATGAGGACCAGTGAGGTCAAATCTTTCAGCACTGACCTGGTAACAAAGTAGATCAGCCTTAATAGGTGTAATATTTTGTCTAAATTAGTATACCTCAAATATGTTAGTTTATCTGAGGGTCCCAAAACCATATGGACTAAAAAAAGTGTGTGGTTGGAAGGTTTCTGACATGTCAATTTTCAGGCCTGTGTCTTCACCAAAGGGTGTTATACTCTGTATGATATTACTCCTGGCCCCCAATCACCCTAAATGAGGGTTGGTTCTAGTGGACTCATGCAGATTTTGATGGGATGACCTGGGTGCTTCCGACATTTGTTTGTTTTGGTCCAATCCTGATTCCAATGGGCAGCTCAAAAAGCAAAATTTAATGCTGCAATCTTAACATGTTATGACTATATCATAAAACCATCATAACCCTAAATACAGAACACATCTTAAACTCATTTTTTTTCCAGCTCAATACTCACATGTATTGTACCAACAGCCATTTATTGTCCACTGTGGTTTAAGCAGTTGTGTGACAAAACGATTGGACTGCATCCAGGGTGGCACTGCAAGAAAACCATATGGTCATGTCTCTGCTCTGTATGGATCCATTCCACCAACATTGTAAGCATACCAGCTGGGTCATGTGAACTGGCCCTTAATTCTGGGATTCTTTTCAGCACACAGATAGTCAGTGACCTGGGATAGTTGAATAAAGAGTGTTAGAAAATGAGGGGGGAAATGGGATCAAGACTAAAAGTTTTCTGCTAATGTAGGGCACCTCCATCAGCAGAATGGAATTTGTCTAATGCTCCAACCATTGGTCTTTCTTACATTCTGCTGCAGGACCATTTTGAGGAACTCAGAGGGATGAGTGTGCCATAAAAGTTCTGTCCTATTAACAGAAGTCCCTTCCAACAATAGAAACTGAACTTTGGATTCATCCCTCAGTGTGACTGGAAAATCTGTGCACTAAATGTACAGTGGACATTGTTTATGTTCAATACTGATTTCTAATTAACAAGTAACTTTGAAAAATGCATCTCCCTCCACCCCCCCCCAAAAAAAAAATTGTGCCAGGAAACAGAGTATTTTGTAAAACCATAACATAAGGGGTTCATTTTGTAAAAGGCAAAACACAACCCAAACAGGGATTTTTTCAAGAGATATCAGTAGGAACTGGGAATTTGGAAATCTTTCCTAAGCAGTGGACCGCTGAACAAGTTTTCTTGAAGAAACATGAATTAATGAAAAACATTGCTTTTGAGGGGCACTGTTACAAAAACAAGACATAGAGGAAGGTGGGTTTCAATTTTAGACCGCATTTTCCCACAGTGTGGTAATGTATGACATTACATAGGCATGCATTTGCTAGACCTTCTTAACCATGTGGATGCTGAAATGGAACATCAGCACATGGTGAGGTGATCTTCTACCTCAGAAAGCATCGTGTGAAATAGCCAACCTTACTAATGTTTGGTCTGGTTCAGAGAATATCAGCTTTAAAATAAGGGTATTTATTATAAATGAACTGTTCACCACAAAACTCTGATACCTTGTATTGACACTGCTTCATCAAAATATAGTGTGAGAATCAAAGCTTAGGAACCACCTTGAAGAGCTAAAACGTGTAGTAACAAACTCTTTGACTATTGTGGGGCAATAAATACTAGCACCATTCTTAGGGTTGTGAACTCTGGGTTGGGAAATACCTGGGGATTTGGGGAGAGGAGCCTGGAGAGGGCAGGGTTTGGGGAGGGGAAAGGAGGGACCTCAGCAGGGTATAATGCCCCACAGTCCACCTTCCAAAGCAGCCATGCTCTCCAGGGAAATTGATCTTGGTCATCTGGAGATCAGTTGTAATAGCGGGAGATCTCCAAGTGCCACCTAGAGGATAGCAAACCTAGTAACTCTCTGCCTGCCTTATCAGCTGGCTTGAAGGCAAATAAGCTTTAGTTAGTGATATGATAGATTATGGATATAAAATAAATAAATTATGCTATCCAATAATAACTAATTAGTTTGTTACCTGATTATGTTTCGGTATGTGCCATCTGTTGTCTGTGGATATTCAGCGGCACTCAGTCATAAAAGTTGTGATGTGTGTGGTAAATGAGGCATTGCCGAGAAGTTTTATACAGCTTCTTTATTTTAATGCATTTATGCAAATTATTTTATGGGCTAATTTACCAATTCTCATACATCTCTGTTGATGCTAATCTTCCCCCCCCCCCCCTTTCCTTGTGTTCATTTAGGCAGTCTTTTGATGCCCCTGGGGCTGACTTAGAAATGGCAGTAATAGACTCCCAGTTCTGCTCCAGTTGTATAGAATGACAGGTGTTCGGGGTCAGTTTTCAACAGCAGTAGGAGTATGTGCTGGGTCAGGCTCCAGGATTGGGATGCAAAGCCCTCATCTCATTCACAGTTTACTCCCTCACAGGCCATCCAACCCGTGACACTCTTCTTCTCAGCCGAGGTGAAGTTCTGGACATCTGCTGAGTTGGGAGAAAAGAATGTAGCAAAAGGGACTCAAAGCAGGAGCAAGAGAAGGGGATTACCGCATGCACCAGTTCTATTATGAAAGCAAACTTCCACCCTTCCTCTTTCTATGTTTGGGATCCTCTAGGTTTAAGCACAGAACGCGCATTTATTTATTTTACTCATAAGGTGCGCATACTACGTCTTCTACTGATGAGCACTCAGGCAGCTGACAACAGAGTTAATAGTTTAGAAAGAATAAAACAGAATACGATTAAGAATACTAGCACTAAACTGACCAGAAATAAAAGGCCACCCACAAATAATCATATTATTCCAACAGGGTTGCCAAGCACAGCCTAGCAACCTGCAGGAGACCAGAAGAAGGGGCATGAGGTGTGTGCCAGCAGCGACAGCATGATGTCCCTTCCAGAAAAATCCTGAAGTGATGTCACACTTCTCTAGGAATTGCTGGACATATCTGCAGCTATACCATAGAGTTTCCAGTAATTCTTAGAGAAGACTGCTGCCACTTCAGGGCTTTTCCTGGAAGTGATGTCATACCATTGTTTGATAGTGATTGTTTTAGATCATTTCTCCTGCCAGCCTCAGCAGCAGCAGGAAATAGGAGGTGGAAGGGTGCCTCACCTCTGCCAGCAGCTTGGCAACCCTTATCCCCCAACTATCAAAACTAGAATATAACACAGTATAAAAGCCAGCATAGCACTCATGCAATTTGGGGGGAAGGCTTAGCCCCTTGGAAAGTCCATTGTGACAGAACTGATCTTCATAAGATGTTCCCCAAAGGGCCAGTGGAGTTTTCCAGGGGAAGAGAGTTCCAGAGCCTAGGGGTCATTACAGAGAAGGCCTGGTCCCATGTGCTCAACAATTATAGCTCACAGGGAATGTCAGATGCCAGAGATCAGTTGTGAGCAGTTTCAGTGGACACTAGCAGTCACTCAAATACCCAGGCCCAAGAACATTGAGGGCTTTGAAGGTTGACTCCTTCAATATAGCCTCCAAATCAGGGCTGCCATTCCCCAGGTGGGGGTGGGGTATCCCCTGCTTTTGCAGGCTCCTGCCCACCGACAGCCAACTGGCTGGAGGGAGGAAATTCCCCCCCCCCCCAACAGCAACAACATGTGTGACATGCTGACATCACCCAGAAGTGACGTGGGCGCATTGGTGACATTGGGGGGTGGGGTGACATTCTGGTTTTGGGGCAAAACTCTATGGTTTGAGGGCGATTTTACCATAAACTTTTGCCCCAAACCCAGAGTGTTACCCCCAACATCACTGGCTTGTCTGTGTCACTTCTGAGTGATATATGCACATCTTGCAATGTCCCCACCCACTCCCAGAATGCCTCTCCAATCCCCTCACCGGTGTGACAATCAGACCTGGCAACCCTACTCCAAATCCATCTGCTATCCTCACACTTAATTTGTCCTTTAAGGGGGAAATGTAGCCTTTTCTGTCTATATAGGAAGAAACTGGATTCAAATGTATGCTTTGCTATGAACTCATCTCCTATTTTCCATTTGTTTATCCCAAAAATATCATTTTAGGGGGCAGGTGGGCACTTGGGTACAAATTCTCTTTATGGAAGCGGGGAGTGCAGTACATATCAACAAGAAATGAACCACTGATAAAATGCGCACTGCAATCCACCTTTGGACTCCTGCCATCTCTTTGATAGGAACATCCATGGCTTTCTTTAGAGGCAAGCACATTGTGAAAGTCAACTAGTTAAGACTGTAGGCACTTTGCAGCATGAATACCCTGTAGATAAAATCAGATCGCTGCAGATCAAGCATGCCTTGCTAGGGATCATCAGCTACAGGTGTGCAAGAGTTCACTCCATTTGGAGATCAAGAAAACACCCTGCTATTGTCTGCGCAAATGTAGAAAGGGGAGGGGTCTTTCAGTTGAGCAATATGCTTTCACTGCCAAAGTCCACCAATAATTTTTAGATCCAAGACATGTTGAGCTGCTATCCTTACACTTTTTTTTCCTGTTTGGGCTTCAAGCCACAAAACAGAATGATGCCATCAGCACTTGATGGAAAGACTGTGAAGCTATACAGCAAGTGTATTTATCCAAAGGAATGATCACATATAAAGCTGTGCAGTCCTTTACCAGGAGAATATTTCATTTAGCTACACATAAAGCAAGAGGCCAGCCACCTTGGATTCTAAAAGGCTGCATTCAATACCATTTATTGTCTTGAAGGAGGACTGTACAGCTCAAAATGTGTTAGGTGTTTCCTGCATGTTCTGTGCTTTGGTCTTGTCCAGGTTTCAAATCTAGAAAAATATTTATTCTTCCTGCCCATCTTTGCCTGTCCCTAAAAAGATCCAACACAGGATTTTGTTCCCAGAATCTGAGAATGTGCATTTTTCTTCAGATGGAGTGTGATGTATGAGCTTTCTTCTCCAGCTGAACAATCAGAGGTGATAGACATATGTCACTCATTCTGTACCATTCTGCTTACATACTATTCTGTTCTGGATCTTTCTGATGATCCTCTGTGAATTTCTGAGGATTTTTGTTGTGTGAATGCGCACAAAATGTACATTTCAGTATGCGTTTATCAGTGGTTCATTTCTTGTTGATATGTACTGCACTCTGTGCTTCCATAAAGAGGAGGGGGAGGAGATTGGATTTATACAAGTTAAAGAGAATTTGTACCCAATGTCCACCTGCCACCTACAATGATACATTTGGGATAAACAGATGGAAAATAGGAGATGTGTCCATGACATGGACAGCTTGGATGAAACAAAAGTATTCTGGGGAGAATTTTGTTTTTATTTTTTTTACAAAATTTCTACTCTGCCTTTCTGCCATCACAAGGGCCACCGAAGTGGCTGACAAATTAAAACATATATAAAAGACCACATTTAAAAAAACCATCAAAATAGCATTATTAAAACAATTAAAACAAGAGCTGAAATATATAGGAAAAACAACAATCAAAACTTTGGACAGGAAGGAGGGATCACTGGGGGAATGCAAAACAGTCTTTTCCCCGCTGGTGGAAGATGGAAACAGAAGTGGACAAATGAATCCCTGTTGAGCAGGTAACTGGAAGGACTCAGAGGGTTGCCAAGCTCCAGGTGGCACATGGAGACTCCACACTATTAGAATTGATCTCCAGATGACACAGATCAGTCCTCCTGGAGAAAATGGCTGCTTTGGAGAGTTGACTATACGGTGTTATACCGTACGGTGTTATACCCAAACCCTACCCTCTCCAGGCTCCATTCCAAAATCTCCAGGAATGTCCCAACTCAGAGCTGGCAATCCTATGTGAATTGCCGGATCACACTGCCTGGCATTTTCCCAGATCTACCTCAAAAGTTCTGACTGTGAAAACCCTGGATAACAGTGACATTTATAAGTTAAACACCTTGCATTAAATGCAACCTGAAGAGCGCTCCAGGGTTGGAAGAGCCTGAGATGCACAGAACTCCTCAGGTGGAAGTGTTAAACTTGTAGGAGCCACTGTTATTTTCTTATTTTCTTTCTTCATGACATCGATTTGTATGGCTAACGTTTTAGTAATAAAAAGGCATAATGCAAAGCTGCAGCCTGCTGCGAGGGGAAGTCTACACATTGAATGAACACTGCGGGACCTATTCATAAATATTCATTAAGCCTTGCTTCATTGGAAATGAAATTTAAGTACTTAGGATAATGGAATGAAAGCAGGTGGGATGCTCTTTCTCATGGGCTAAGAAAATAGGGCTCAGAAGGAGACCAACAACAACAAGAGCAACAAAAAGGAGTGGGAGGAGAATCTATGTTGTCAAACGAAAAGCTGAGGTTAATAGGATCGTAGGGTTGAATGAACTGAGATGAGTAGATCATACCTGAATTCTCAAAGGAAAGTGTGGCTTGCTACCAGACTGCATAGGAGGAGGTTATTTCCAGCATTCAGAACCTTTCCTGAGTAAGACCTGTGTTAAAGCTTGTTGCTAGAGTTGCCAACTCTGAGTGGGGAAATGCCTGGAGATTTGGAGGTGGAGCCTGGGGAAGTTGGTGTTTGGGGCAGAGAGGGATTTCAGTATGGTACAATGCCATAGAATCCACCGTCCAAAGCAGCCATTTTCTCCAGGAGAACTGATCTGTATTGCCTGGAGATTCTATATTATCTCATTATGGCCTACTGGGATGTTACTGTTACTGCCGCCAGCACTTTATCTGTATTGTGACATTTTTATGATGTTGTATTGTATTTTTACATCTGAGTTTTAATATATTTTAATTTTTAATGTGAGCTGCCCTGAGCCTGCCTTGGCGGGGAGGGCGAGATACAAATTGAACCAGTAAATAAATAAATACATACATACATAGCAGTAGTGGGAGATCTCCAGGACCCACCTGGAGATTGGCAATCTGACGACACCCTTGTGTACTTCTTGCTGATTTTCTGGACAATCTGGTTGGCTGTTGTTGGAAACCAGGTTCTCGGCTTGGTGGACATTTATGCTTATGCAGCAGGCCTCTTCTTAATGTTGCTGTGTTCTTTTGTGACAACATAACACAGCCCTTTCCCCAGGCTATGAAGGTAAAGCGACAAACCAGAGGACCATTTGAGAAGAGCCCACAGTGTGGCTTTTACCCATGTCAGCACTGCTTCAGTTTCTGGGAGAGTCAATAGTGATGTGGGGGAAGCCGAGTCAAGGAATCCTTCCACAGAGTAGTGGCTAAGGTTGCTGACCTCCAGGTGGTGGCTGGAGATCTCCTGGAAGTACAGCTGCTCTCCAGGTGACAGACATCAGTCCCCCTCTGGAAGGTGGTCTGTATGGCATTCTACCCCGCTGAGGTCCCTCCAATCCCCAAACCCCTTTTCCCCAAACCTCACCCCCAAAATCTCCAGGTATTTCTCAACCCACAATGGGCAACCTTGGTCACGGCTTCTGAGGTTACTGTTATCATGCATGAAAGAGTTCTGTTGCAGCATCTTGTGTGACATAAATTTAATATGCAGATGGCCTCCAAATAGGGTTGGAGTTGCTGTAAGAATTGCTATAGAGTAAAACCATGGAGTTTCTGGCAATTCCAGGATTTCTCAGGCTCCACCTAACATTTGGCAGCCTTAGATCAACTGCCTTCACCCATACAAACTGGCCCATAGCTTAAAGGCAGCTGGTACTGACCATCTTGCATGCCTTAAATGAACTAAGTTTGGAGAGGGCCTTCAGGCTTTGGAACTCTTGGCAGAAAGAGGGCTGGTAGGCACTCTCTTTGTTGGTAGGGTTGCCAACCTCCAGTAGCACTAGGGTTGCCAGCCCCAAGTTGGGAAATACCTGGAGATTTTGGGGATGGAGCCTGAGGAGGGTGGTGTTTGAGAAGTTGTACCACAGAGTCCAACTTCCAAAGCAGCCATTTTGAACTGATCTCTGTCACCTGGAGATTGGTTTTAATAGCAGGAGATCTCCAGCCACCACCTGGAGTGGTGACTGGATTTGGAAAACTGGTCTAAGGAGAATTGTTAAATTATCTTTTGATTTCGCAGCTAGGAAAGTAGCAGCTATCTGAGGAAACAGGAAGCGAACACGGCACTGAAGCCGGCCATGAATGGCTGTTACTTCCTGAACATGGAACTTTTGTTTTCCTGTGGAACTTACACTTTTCTGAAGCATCTGCTCTCCTGAAGCATTTTATACAGAAGATTGGTTAACTTTATTTGAATTTGTCTTTTGTTGCTTTTGAACTTCTCCTGATGGGGTTGTTAGGGTTTTTTAAAATCTGTATTTTACGTTGCTGTTTTTGCTGATTTTATTTATGTTGCAGAGTTTTATCATTTGGGAGCTGCCATTGATGTTTGTGGTTTTTATTTTTGGTTTCCCTGTGTACTTTGAATGTTTTATATTTGCAAGTCGCCTGGTGTACTTTCTAGAAGTACAGATATACTATCTTCTTTATTTACCTCATGAATATTCCGTCATGAGGTAAATAAAGCAGCTAGCATGCCTGTCCAAAAAGCAGTGAATAGAGATACATGGTGGAATCAACCCTAACTAAGACTTCACCCTAAAACAGTTATTTGTCTTTGGGAAGAAATGAGAGTCATCCGTTGTTCACCTGAATAGCTGAAAATACCTTGGCGAATGTAGGCCCTGAATGTCCTGTTGAAAATAAGATTAGGGAATTCTGAGCCTGTGGTACTTCTCTCTTTCAGCTTGGCTCTGATCCAGTAAGCCCATTTCTTTCTCACATGCCAAAGGCAAGCTAATACCTACTGTGCAAATGCATGTGGGGTTTCTTCGGCTTTCAACAGCTGTGGTGTTGCACAGCAAAGAATTACAAGGTACACCTCAGGGGAAAGCTGTTGTGAGTCAAATCATCTGAAAAATGAAATACGGATGAAGTGTGTGTAACTGAAAGACTAGTTATGGCTTTATCCCTGAAACCGAGTGCTTGCAGGTAATTCCGCTGACTTCAGTGAGAATTAGGGGATTGGGGTGTGCATAAGGGATTTTATCCTTTACTTCATCTATATTGCAGATGAGGTTCAGAGAATGTTGTGTGAATAACATATTCCGGATGGGAATAATCTGGGAAGTGATCAAGGTGAAATGGCTGTCATGAGAGCTATATTTTGAGCTGGCTGCTAGGAGATACATTTTTATAATAAACTTATCATCTTAAACTAGTTACTCAGTAGTGAAGAATTCTATCCTGTGTTAAGCAAACCACTTCTGTTTTCCTTGGACACAATAAATAATGGAGAACTATGGAAGCATCTATTCAAGTCTACTCTAAGGTAATTCACATTTTATTTGATGGGACTTATTCCCAGGAAACTGTTCTTTAGGACTGCAGCCTGCATGGAGTTTCCACTGCCTCCACTGCCACTTTATTTACAACAGGTTAATGCTGATATAAGTGGTTTCAGATAATTCTAATGGTGGTGTTCCCCTGTATTGCAGTTTCAACACCCCAGTCTTAATAAGCTTAGTTGAAACCAGCTGTATTCACTTGCACATAATTCAAGACTGAAGATTTTATTTGTAAGTCTGTGCTTGGACAAAACAGATGAAGGGAAGATGAGTCTAGGAAAATTGCCTCTTTTGCATCAGTCCATATTTATTTATTTATTTCAAACATTTATATCCCACCTGTCCTCTTGGTTCAAGGTGGTTTACAATAAATGATAGTTAGAACATCCCCAGCTGCACCCAAAGTTAAAATAACAGCCCTTTCAGCTTGAAAAAATGGCACGGGAGGGAAGGCTGAAGGCCCTCTTACCCCTGCACCGTGCTCATGAGCTGAATCCAGCCATGCAGCCCATGGGAATTACAATTATTATTTTAACATTCTGTGTGTCAGGTGTGAGGTCAGGGGACCCCCCCCCCTCTAATCTGTCTTGCATCATACATATTGTCTAGTTCTACATTCAGGGGGGGCATTTGAGGCAGTCCTACCCTTCAGTCAGAAATTTAGCATGGCATTCAAGCCCCGTATGTATATCAAAATGTATGTGTATATTCAGTACAAACAAAACACCCAAAACCAGCCATGAAAAGCTAAGAAGTGAAAATAGTGACCGGAATACAAACAAAAAGAAAAAGAAATGACCATTCCTTCTTCCCTAAAGCAGAACATGCATTTTACAGGCATAATTAAAACAAGCTAATCTGGCAAAGAAAGATGGAAATTTTATTCAGATTAATTGCTTGTGTAAACCCCATTGGTAATAATTTGTCCAAACTTTAAGGCAAACAAACAAGCCAAAAGGTCTTCGTTTTATTTGTTTGGTTTCTATGAACTCCTTATTGGTCTTTATGTTTTAAAGATGATTTTGGTGTGTACAGAGGAGAAACCTTGAAACATACCAAGTCCTAGTGGACATTATTATTTTTTCCTTGTAATGTGTAACTAAAGTTTCTAAATCGCAATTCTCAAATTGAAGATGCTCCAGAAGATTGACGAAATGACCTTTTTGGTGTAATAACATTCTTTAGCCAACAGGAATTAGCACGTCGCATCTATCATTCTTGCCGGCCTTTAAGGTATGTGCGCAATCCTGTTACGCCATTCCTGTTAATGATGTTATCGCCTTGAGAGAGACCCTTTGCTCTCCTCTGTTCAGTTATAGCCTAGAAATTGGTACTCTTGTTACTGCATTACATTATCACCATGTTTTATGTAACAAAATAGACTTTTCAAGGAAAAGTTGACTCCTTGACACACAAAGCTGCCTTATGCTGAATCAGACCCTCGGTCCATCAGGACCAGTCTTGTCTACTCTGACTGGCAGCAGCTCTCCAGGGTCTCTGGTAAAGGTCTTTCACATCACTTACCACCCGATCCTTTAAACTGGAGATGCCAGAGATTGAAATCAGGACTTCCTGCATGTTGAGCTGATGCTGTGCTAGTAGGCTTGCCAACCTCCAGGTGGTAGCTGGATATCTCCTGGGAATCAGAGCTGATCTCCACTTTGGGTTGCCAACCTCCAGGTGGAGAGCTCCTGCTATTACAGTTGGTCCCCAGATGACCAAGATCAGTTCCCCTGGAGAAAATGACTGCTTTGGAGGGTAGACTGTATAGCATTATACTCCACTGAAGTCCCTCCCCTCCCCAAACCCCACCCTCCCCAGACTCTACCCCAATTCTCCAACCCAGAGCTGGGAACCCTATGTACCACTGAGCCATGGCCCTTCCCATACTCATCTTAATGGCCCAGTATTTTATACATGTAGTATTCTAGCTTGCTCCTTACAGAAGAGCTCTCATGTTGGCAGTAACCACCTCTGGAGACTGCCCCATGTACAGGAGCTCATATTACCAAATCAGTACAAGAATAGGTTAAACCATTATGACCATATAAGAATAAGCACTTTGCTATGCAGGCATGTTATGCAGCCCTGGTGGTCCATCTCCACCAGGACTCAGGCAGGCAGGCAGTCAGTCATGTCTGACAGCAGCTGAAGGTATCAGTTGAAGTATTCGGACAGCGCTGGCTCTTCGGCTTGGAAACAATGAGCACCGCCCCCTAGCGTCAGATTTGACTGGCTTTCAAGCAAGGGAGACCTATACCTTTACCTTTATCACGCCTTTCCTCCTCCACAGTGTGGAATAAAATAACAAGTAATGCTGCTTGCAGAGTGAAAGGTTTCAGGCTTCATTCCTGCACCTCTTTTCTTATGTACCACTTCTGTTTGTTTCGCCAAGATTTACAGAGAGGTGGCATTCTGTGAATGGTAACCCAGGATTTTGCTCTAAAGATTAAAATGTCTGAAGAAGACAGTTCTGGATTCACTGGGTTATTTTGTTAGCTGAATGTATTAATCAAATCTTTAGGACCAAATTGATTGTTAACTAGGCAAATATATTGTGTCGGGTGCTGAAAACCGTTAGTTCTTCCCATTTAATGCACTTGCCAAACTTTGAATGCAAAAGCTAATAAAAAGGAATTTACTTAACCAACCAGCCGTTAATGCAAGAAAAGCATTTTATTTGCCCAAGTTTAAAAGTGTGCCCAGGAAAACAAATAACAATGCAGTTAAATATGCATCTGTGATATATTTGGCTGAGTTTATTTCATGTGCCACATGGATCAAAATCTGATTACATTTTATTTTATTATAGTAATTAAACCGCAGGTGTCATTAGAACGAGCTTCATTTAGGCTTGTAAAGCATAAGGCGCCCTACTGACTCAAAGCACTCACCCAGTTAAAATTGTTAAGGTACCCAAAGGAGCTGAGACTCTGTGCCTGCTCTGGTGGCAGCTGTCAGAATAGGTTTGGCTTACCAAAAGTGAGGAGGATTGTTACAGCAAAGGGCTTTTGCCAAAGGAATTTAGGAAGAATGAAGAATGCATGGTCCACAGGCGTTTTACGCTAACAGACTGCAACATGCATCTGGGGTATAATGAACCAGGAAGGGAAAACAGTGGGATTAAATCACCTTCTCAAATAGGCCCTTCCTTCTGAAATAAGTACATGATATAATAAAAAAAGGTGTGGTGGCCTTTGTATCCTATTGTTAATGACAGCAGCCCACCAGGTGCTATCCCAGTGACTTTCAGGGCTGGTCTACCGAGAGGACAGGTATCCATCTAGTATATGTTTATTATACCTTTTCCCCAAAGAGAGCTCAAAGCAGCCCTTCCCCCTAATCTGGGACAACCAGGTTTGATTCCTCACTCCTCCACATGCAGCTGCTGGTGTGACCTTGGGTCAGTCATGGCTGTCTTAGAGCTGTTTTCTCAAGGGCAGTTCTCAAAAGAGCTCTCTCAGCCCTACCTACCTCACAGGGTATCTGTTGTGGGGTGGGTAAGGGATTGTAAGCTGCTCTGAGACTCCTTTGGGCAATGAAGGGCAGAGGTATAAAGCCAATCTCTTCTTCTTCTCTGAACAATCTCTGTGAGGTGGGTTAGGCTGAGAGAGAGTGATGGACCCACGGTCACCCAGCTAGCAGAGTGGGGATTCGAAACCAGATTTTAGTCCAACACTCTGACCACTATATCCTACTGGCTGTCCTCACATGGGTAAGTGATAATACTGTCCCTGGAGAAACTGACCGTGTGTGTGTGTTAAGTGCCATCAAGTGGCTTCTGACAGTGACCCTCTGACAGTGACCCTCTGCATCAAGTGGCTTCTGACAGTGACCCAAAATGTCCTATCATTAACAATCTAACCCAGATCTTGCAAAACAAGGGCTGTGGCTTCCTTGATTGAGTCAGTCCATCTCATGTTCAGTCTTCCTCTTTTCCCGCTGCTTTCAAATAATCCCAGAATGATTGTCTGTTCTGGGGAGTTATAAGAACAGAACAGAAGCCAATGTTGGATCAGACCAGTTGGCCCATCCAGTCCAACACTCTGTCACACAGTGGCCAAAAACACCAGGTGCCCTCAGGAGGTCCAGCAGTGGGGCCGGGACACTAGAAGCCCTCCCACTGTTGCCCCCCCTCAAGCACCAAGAATACAGAGCATCACTTGCCCCAGACTGAGAGTTCCTATCTATATTTTGTGGCTAATAGCCACTGATGGACCTCTGCTCGATATGTTTTATCTAATTCCCTCTTGAAGCCGTCCATGCTTGTAGCTGCCCCTCCTCCTGTGGCAGTGAATTCCACGCGTTAATCAGCCTTTGGGTGAAGAAGTACTTCCTTTTATCCATTCTAACCCGACCGCTCAGCAATTTTATTGAGTGCCCACGAGTTCTTGTATTGTGAAAAAGGGAGAAAAGGACTTCTTTCTCTACCTGCATAATCTTATAAACCTCAATCATGTCACCCTTCAGCTGTCGTTTCTCCAAGCTAAAGAGCCCCAAGTGCTTCAACCTTTCTTCATAGGGAAAGTGTTCCAGCCCTTTGTCATTCTAGTTGCCCTTTTCTGCACTTTTTCCAATGCTATAATATCTCCTTTGAGGTGTGGCGACCAGAACTGTACACAGTACTCCAAATGAGGTCGCTCCATCGATTTATACAGGGGCATTATGATACTGGCTGATTTGTTTTCAATTCCCTTCCTAATAACCCCCAGCATAGTGTTGGCCTTTTTCATTGCAGTCGCACACTGTCTTGACATTTTCATTGAGTTATCTACTATGACTCCAAGATCTCTCTCTTGGTCAGTCTTCGCCAGTTTGGACCCCATCAATGTGTATTTATAGTTAGGATTTTTGGCTCCAGTGTGCATCACATTGGATCCACCCCCAAAGTCGCCAGGTTTTTTCCAACCCAGATGTGGCAACCCTACCACAGGATCCGTAAAACTCTGCTCCAACACCCCAATACAAATGAATGAATTTTCTTCCTGTCGGCTTTCTTCATATTAAACAATAATTGCTTTTTTTAAAGGCCTAAGGTATGATGAGGCAAACAGACCTTAGGCTTTTTCTTTAGTGTTTCTTGGCTGCAGCAGGCATGCTTTGTGTCCTGCCACAGTCATGCCGAAAGGCCTCTTTGGGCTGAGGTGAAATGCAAATTGTTTCCGGTGCCAGTTACAGGGGGACGGTGTTGCTTCCCTCGTCCACCTTCCTTTTGAAGGAGGTTGTTTGAGAAAGCTTCCTGGGGACTGAAACTTTGACTGAGGATGCATGATGATAATTGGGTTTGGGAGCTGCCGTGTGGAGTGAGGCTGGAGCTTTTCCAGCTCCAATCAATATGTAACAGCTTAATTTTCTTAGCAGGTCAGCAAAACGGCACAGGAACTCCCAGCCCTTCAACCGCTTTACTTCTGCCAGGATCGGTTTAATTATTTTTTTAAAAAAGGCAAAACTGGTTTGCAGGCCTGCAGTCAGAGACTCAGAAGGAAAAACTGGTGATTAAAAATGGGAGGAGGTTCCCAACCCTTGCAGATGGCATACATTAATATATATTTTTAAAACATACTTGTGTTTTTAAAAAGCAAAACAAAAACAAAAAACCCTGCAGAGATGAAATAGTGTTTTAATATTTTGGTACTGGGAGATTAATATCATTAGGAGGAAAGAGATCTTAGACATTTGTAATACAGCCATTTTAATTTATTTTGAAATGTTGGATATTTAGCAGAGTAAATAAAACACAGTGGAATAATGCATCGCGGACACGTGTGTATTTAGCTTCTGAGAAAAGTTTACTACAAAATTAGGGGAAGGGTTACATGGAAAGAAAACAGCACCCTCACGCCTCTTTTTAGTTTCTTCCTCCTCTCAATTTTGTGTGTTCTGAGTGACCCCAAGAAGAAAGGAAAGGAAGTCCCCCTCTCCAAAGGCTGTGTTCCTTGTGTGTGTGCAGAATGGCACAAACTATCTCCAATATATTGATAAGCCAATAGTCAATCTTAGGGTCACCTCATTAAGAATAAAACTTCCTCCTTTTGGTGGGAAGATTCTACTGGACACCTAACTGACGCTAAACTTGTTTATTAGCTTTTAGAAATTTCAGCTTAAACCTTTCGAGACTGAAAGGATGACCCTTGCAAAACCCAACAAGAAACCTATCGGGAGCTGTGGGAAGGAGGAGCAAATAATTAATTAGCAAGTGGTGTTATACCTTTCTGGGCCCATTGATAATTCAGAGTAGCATACAAAATCAACCCTAAAACCAAAGTATACAAGCCCCCACTAGAACACAATCCCTGTCCATGAACAAACCCCCCCCCCCAAATCAGCCTGCAAATACAAAAACCACCATAAGAACTCCAGTCAAATGCTGTTTTGAATACTACATGATTATAATGTCAAGCAACATATGGGAAGGCCTCTGTGTTCTGTTTGTTGGCCATCCAGTGCAACTGGTTGTCCACTTTGTGAAAGAGTTCCTGGAATCAATGGACATTGGTCTCATCCATCTTCTTATAAGCATTCCCGAAAGCTGGGAGGAATGAAAGTGTTGCCCCCACAAGGGGAGAGCAACCAGAATAGAAACAGATTTTGAACAAGTGGAAGTCTGAAAAACCAAATGCAATAAATGCAGTGACGTGAGGCTATATGAGCTGATTTGAGGCCATATAAGGAGAAGCGGGCATTTGTATTCCAAGAATGGCTTTCTGCTAGAGTTGCCAGTGGGAAGGTTTGGGGGGACACAGCTTTGTGAGAGATTCTGGGGAGTTAAAGGCACTGCTTTGAGAAACCAGAGTTGGATAATCCAAGTCTGCCAGTGCTTTCTGCTTATGGATAGCTTTGAGAAACAGAGAGATCTGATCCTAACTCAGCAGTTCTCTCTTAGGTGGAGAGATGATTGGATCCTTCCACATCAGTAATCTCTCATGTGTGGTCTGTAATTTATGGTGGGTGGAAAGTGCCATCAAGTTGCAGGAAATGTGTGGAGACCCCATAGGGATTCCAAGGCAAGAGACATTCAGAGGTGGTTTGTCATTGCCAGCCTCTGCACAGCAACCCTGGACTTCTTTGGTGGCCTCCCATCCAAAGACTAACCAGGGCCAACCCTGTTTAGCTTCCGAGATCTGATGAGATTGGGATAACCTGGGTCATCCAGGTCAGCGCCTGTAATTTATGATAGATGGTAAATTTTCTCCTGCGTTTTAAAGTAGTTGAAGCTTCAGAACCGTATTCAGAGGCAGCTCCACACAGAGTGTATTGCAGTAGTCTAGCTTGGATATGATGAGAGCATGGATAACTGTAACCAAACCCCCTGCTCTAGAAGTTAGCCAACCAAATGAAGCTCATAAAAGATTTTAAATGCCACAGCAGAGATCTGGGCCTAGGGTTTCCAGACACCCACTTGGGGTGGGGGAACCCCTGCTTTTGGGGGGTACTTCCCCACCCCCAGTGGGGGAAATCCCACCCCCAGCTGGCCCAAAAGGCAATATGATGACACTACCCAGAAAATCGCCTACAAACCATAGAGTTTTGTCCAAAAACTAGAATGTCACTCCCCCAACGTCGATGACATGATGATGTCACTTCCTGGTGTGCATGGCAGAAGATCCCTGGAAGGAGCCTGGATCCCCTCACTGACTGCCAGGTAGGACCTGGCAACCCTATCTGGGCCTCAGGGTGTAACCTAGGGTTGCCAGGTCCAGGTTGGAAAATACCTGGAGACTTTGGGGGTGGATCCAGGAGAAGGGGTGGTTTGGGGAGGGGAGGGGCCTCAGCAGGGTACAATGCTTTAGAGTCCATCCTTCAAAGCAGCCCTTTTCTCCAGGGGAGCTGATCTCTCTCAGCTGGAGATCAGTTGTAAAAGCAGGAGATCCCTAGGCCCCACCTGGAGACTGGCAACCCTAGTGTAATCACAGATCAAATAGCATGCCCAAACAGCACCTGTTTCTCCTTCCTGCCTTGTAATTGTTCAGACTAAAACAAATCAGAATTGAGAACTCATAAGAAGGCTTCTAAATGAGGACAGGAATATAAAGTGTTCCCCCTTCATAATCAGAAAGTAACTCAACAAGCTGCATTGATTCTTCATGGGGTTTTATTTTGCTGTCTTTAGAGGGGGGGGGGGGCAATCTCCTTCTGAGGTACTCCGAAGGAAATCTAAGAAGCCTTTTTACCCTCAGCGTTCATGTTCAGTTGCATTTATCTTGTCGGCTAAAATAATTCATTGATCACTAATCACCTGTGGTTGTTTGCACACAACCGTTTCCCAGTCTAGCATGAAACCGCAGCGAGGCTTATAGGTCCGCAGGAAGCAATCAATAACAAGGCCTCATGAAACCCTTAACGAGAAGACCATGAAAGGCTTCTGCTTTGTGGAGCGCTGGCAAAAAAGAGTGGTGAAAACAAACTCCTTTAGACTGTTAAGCACATTCTCTCCTTTTCCCCTTCACACAGCGGGGGGGGGGGGGGGGGGATTCATATCTACTCCGCCCCTCCCGGCAAAAATACTAAAGCTGAAAAATGAGTTTTGAGTTTCCTCTTTTTTTTTTACTAAAGCTATTACAAGGCCAGCAAGGGATTTTTATGCTTCTAATCTTTTTTAGTGAGTGTTGCTGGAAGAGGATCCATTGTTGCCTTGACTTGCACTAAGGCTAAAGTCATTTGTGGTTTCGTATTGGATTGATCAACTCAGCGCTTCTACTTACAGATTTAATGCGGTGAAGTCCTAATGGCGGGCGAGAGAATTATATTCACCACAGCCTAATCTGAAAAAATAGATCAATAGCCACCATTTATCTAAGACTTTTTTCCCATGTGAATTCAAAGCATTTTGCAAACTATTCCTCACTGTCCCTTCTGCTGAGTCCACTGGAGAAAAGAAGGAAAAGACCCAAACTGATCAGTACCTGAAGACGTGAGCAGTGACTCATGGAAGCTCATACCCTGCCACAAATTTTGTTAGTCTTTTTTAGGTGCTACTGGACTCTTGCTCTTTTTTGCTGCTACAGACAGACTAACATGACTACCCATCTTGATCAGTTTCTGATCTGACATAATTAAGGCTGTGGTTAGACAACAGGCTTAGCGCAGTCTGGCTGCACATCTCGTTTCTTTGGAACTATTTGTTCCGGAGAGTGTTGACCAGATACACTACCCCAATCCTGCCTCACCCCATGGTTGATTGATCAGACTACTGCTGTACAGTCACCATAGAGCAGGCAGGCAGCTTTTTTTTTAAAAAAAAGTCTATTTTGTGCATGCACAGAACCACTTATTCACCAGGGGTGAATCATGCAACAGAGAGATCAGACGTCTGGAAATGCATGGTGAGAACAATTTGAACCATCAATACCAGACTTTGTATTTGCTGACAATTGGGGAATGGGAGAGAAATGTCACTGTCTGGACGTGCATGTTAAATCCAGTAGAGAGAAGCAATGGTATTGGAACAAACAGCTCATCTGATCACACCCCAACTGACACCTAGTAGTATTTTTGACTCAATAAACTGTGTTCTATATATGAACATATGCAGCTACCTTATACTGAGTAAAAACATTGTTCTTTTCAAGGTCAGGATTGTCTGTTCTGACTGGCAATGGCTCTCCAAAAAGATGTCCTTCAGCCACCTGTTCTTTTAACTGGAGATGCCGAGGATTGAACATGGAACCTTCTACATGCACAACATACACTCTTCCACTGAGCCACTGCCCATGCCCTGTCTTCATTGCTCACTAATAAAGTGCACACAAATGGTCATCGTCCACAGTGTAGTCCTAGAAGGGTTAGTTGCCTTGCATATAATAACCATGGAAGAACTTGGAAGAACTTACTTGAAGCTACCACTGGTACACCTGACTACCATTGTCCACTTGACTGCTCTCTACAGTGTCATCTAATCAAAGTGATTCCTAGCTCTTCTCCATGATATCCTTTTTACTGGCTGTGGAGGGGACTGAATCTGCAGCTGCTCTGAGATGATGCACTGTGTGGATATACAGTGTTATGGTCTATGTAACCTGGTTCTGGTCTTCCTTACCTGGATAGCCCAGGTTTGCCTTTTCTTGTCAGATCTTAGAAGCTAAGCAAGGTCAGTCCTGGTTAAAACTTGGATGGGAGACCACCGAGAAAGTCCAGAGTTGCTATGCAGAAGCAGGCAATGGCAAACCACCTCTGATTGTATCTTGCCTGGAAAACCATATGGGGTCTCCACAAGTTGGCTGCAACTTGATGGAACATTCCACCATTGGGAGTTGAGGATGACATAATGTTCCCTCCTTCATTATATCTTTTGTTCTTGCTCTGTAAGGTAGGCTGCAACTTAATGGCACTTTCCCCCATCACCAGGAGCTAAGGATGGCATAATGGTCCTTCATCATTATACCCTCTGTTTGTATCCTATAAGGTAGGTCAGACTGAGAGAGAGGGACCCAAGGTCAACCTAGAGAGTTTCATGGCTTAATGGGGATTTGTATCTGGTGTTAAAGCTTAACACTCTCTAACCATTTTCATTATGAAGATAAATGGCAGATCCTTATGATTTTGATGAGTCGTCCAAGTGATGGAACTTTTTTTTTTATATATATATATAATTTTTATTGTTTTTCTACTTTTTCTACCAAGTGATGGAACTTGACCATCTGCCCAGCTAATTATTTTTTGGAAAACCCACCAGTCAAGATCCTCTTTTCAAGTTCAGCTCTCTATGTTTCTGTTTGCAGAGAGAAGGGAGGTGGCAACCAGAGACAGGGCTTTTTCAGTTGTGGCACCTTGCCTTTGGAATGCCATCCTCCTTGAGGCATTTTGGGTGCCTACTTTTATTTGTTCTGCTGGGAGGCTGAAAAGTTTCTCTTTACCCAGGTTTTTTGGTAAAAAGTCCCATTTTTAGCTGTTTCATGGTCCGCCCCTAGCCTGATGGTTTATCTACATCTTTTTAGACTTCCTTGTTTTATGTGGTTGCATGCACTGATTTGCTTTTTTTGGCAGTTTTCATTGGTATTTTGTTTTATTACTGATTTGGAGTGTTTTCTTGATAATGCTTGTATTATTGTTTAACTTGTATGCTTGGTATTTGATTGTATGCTTGCGCCACCTCAAACAGATCGTAAGAACATAAGAAGAGCAGCCTGGATCAGAATTCCGTCCAGTTCCGTCTAGTCCGCATCCTGTTGCACACCGTGGCCAAGCAGTTCCTCTGGAGGCCCAACAAAAGGGTACACAGGCTAAGGCCTTCCCCTGCTGTTGCCTCCTAGCACTGGGATTCCATGCCTCTGAGCACGGAAGTTTCCTTTAGGTTCTTCTGAATGTGGAGGTTCCCTTTAGGTACCACGGTCCTGAGAGGCACCATACCCATTTACCAGATAAACAAATAAAAGACAGAGATGCCTTGAATGGTGGACAGAATTTTCAGTTGTTTGTGCGTAAAAAAAAAAGTCTGTTTCCTCAAATGTGGCACTATATGAGATAGCCATAGGTTTGCCAACCTCCAGGTAGTGACTGGAGATCTCCTGGGATTACAACTGATCTCCAGGCAAGTGAGATCTGTTCCCCTGGAAGAAACAGGCACCTTCAACAGTGGACTCTGTGGCATTATACCCCACTGAAGTTCCTCCCATCCCCAAACCCCTCCCTCTCCAGACTCCACCTCCCAAATCTCCAGGAATTTCCCAAAGCAACCCTAGACAGCCCAGATTCCTCTGATTGTGCAGTCCCAGAGAAAGACTTTGGGGATGTCAGCTAACATTTGCATGCTGGATTGTTGCCGCTCCAATCATATCTGAGTCTCGGTCACTGTGTGTAGTCATAATTTGTTCACCAAACTACTCAGGCCTGTCAGCACGGAGACTGAAATTAAACCTTTGCCGCTTGCACGCCCAGCTTATGAAAAATTGAGTGGCAGTTCATTTTCACAAAACATGACAAACACAAAAGAAATTATAAATTAATTTTAAGCCCTCCTAACCAAACCTTATCAAACCGAGGAGGCCTTTGTCTTACTGAAGACTGGCATCCAGGCCGATACGCTTCATTACTATCAAGCATCTTGAAATGGGTGCTGACTGACAGTTGAAATCGGCCTCTACCCCAACTCCTATCATGCTGCAAGATGCGAGTTCAGAGTGTAACAATTAGCTTATGGAGGCAGACTAAATAGAATCTGCCCACCTGGCCAGTGAATTAAACACACGTCAGTTGAGGCGTGCCCCGGAGCGTCACAAGACACAAGGCAATTACAATGAAGACAAAAGCCTACATCGCTTTATGTTCCGATCAGATGATTGCTTAACACTGCTCTTGGTTCTAGAGGAGCTGATTTATTGTTCCTTCATATTTAGAGTTATGTGGACACCCTAAAATGCTGGAACTACTGTTTATGAGAACAGAAGGAAAAATGAGCTGGAAAATTTGTGTGCTCCATTTTTTTAGCTGTTAGCCGCCTAGAGCCGGTTCGCTGGCTAGGCGGGATATAAATCGAAATAAATAAATAAATAATAAAAACCCAGCCAGCCTCCCACAGAAATTCAAGTGATCTTACCATAACACATAAGAACACAAGAGAAGCCAATGTTGGATCCAGTCCAACACCCTGTCACACAGTGGCCAAAAATACCAGGTACAAAGTAATATAAAGGAAAGTATTCCCCCTGGGCAGCAGAGGAGCTGGTACAATGTAGTGGTCAGAGTGCTTGACTAGCACTGGGGAGACCCAAATTCAAATCCTCACTCAGGGCCGAACTAGACGTAACAACATCCATGCGTACCACCTGTGGATGTTGCCACCATTTTAACCCCCTCTCAGGTGTGGCTGTTTTGAAACTTGAAAAAGATTTGTGGGGGGTGGGACAAGAGTGCCATAGCCTGGTACATGACATTTTTAAATCGCTTTAAAATGGCAGTGATGTCAACCAATTGGACCTGAGGATACCATTGCATCTAGTTTGGCCCTCATCAACAAAGCTCACTGAAACCTGGGGTGTGTTACTCTTTCTCAGCTCTTTCTCAGCCTTCCTCACAGAATTGTTGTGAGGATGAAACAGAGGATGGGAGATCCATACATTCTGCTCTATTAGGGCTGCCAACCTCCAGGTACATCTGGAGAACTCCCGCTATTACAACTGATCTCCAAACTACAGAGATCAGTTCCCCTGGAGAAAATGGCTGCTTTGGAGGGTGAACTCCATGGCATTGTACCCTGCTGAGGTCTCTCACCTCCCTAAGCTCTGCCCTTCCTGGGCTGTACCTCCCCAAATTTCCAGATATTTCCCAACCCAGATCTGGCAACCCTAACTCCTTGGATTAATTATAAATTAAAAATATGACAGATTCCAAACAAGAGGAATAAGGACACATCCTCCTAAATAACCTCTTGTGGAACTTTTCTGTATTTAATGTAAGCTAGAATTGTAGTAGTTGGGAATTCTATGTGGAAACTCAAGTATGAATCCCAGTGAAGCTCAAAGAGTGGACTGGACTTTTAACCTGAACTGCCTCATAGGATTGTTCTGAAGAGGGATGTTTGGGAAGCCCACTAAATCTATGAGCTTCCCGTAGAAATTCCTTCGATATTTCACCTGAACAGGAAAGTACAATTTTTTAATCTCAAGATTTCACTTTAGGAGACATTTAGAGGCCACTCTTGTTGTGGCTGAAACTAGATAACCTCAAGTAAGTGGCTATGGCCTTCTCGGAGAAAAACAAAGATAAACAAGTTGAAGCTTCACAAATAGCCTGTGCTGTCCTAATTTTATGTTCTAGGGGGAAAAATGACCACATTATGTATTAAAAGAAATGATGGACACACATACAGAAGAGAAATTATATTCACACGCACACATACACACACACAAGAAACCAAATAAAGACAAAAATGGAATTACCTCAGTAGTCCTTAAAAGTGCATACAATAGAATTAGCAGGGACAGCAGCCATTAATAATCTGTTATATTACTCCATCAATTACCTAGCTCAGCGGTGCCATTTAAGAAAGGACTCTAATAAATTCTATTTCCTGCTGTTGAGGGATGTTAGCCATCCATTTGCAGGAAGGTTTTAATTTACAGGGATGTGGAATGATGTTTGACCCCGTGGTTATTAAATGGAAGGCAACAGGAAGGTACAAATAGCCATCTAATTTTGTTTAATACTTTAGACATTTTTTAAAAAAAATAGGCATTAGTAGTTGACTTTTCTGCATTTTAATTTTTTTTTCTGCACACACACACAGACTTAGGCTCTGATGTTTTTTTGGGGTGGAACTGTAGCTCCCTTCTTAAAAGTGGTTGTTAATTTCATTAGAATACAGACGCACCCTTCCTTCCATTCCTGTCCAGGCTGAGATATGAAATATAAAGTGTGTACTTTGAAGCATTAGTGTACTGGGATCTGCTGGACCATTTTGTTTTTGTGAGAAAAATAAACAGTCTGATACAATTTTAAAAAAAAATACAGGCATTTCTCCATGGCCCTCTGTGAGATGAAAGTTTTAACCTTTCTTCTGGTAGGAAGTTGGCTTTCTGCTGCATCCGCCTCCCCCACCAATTCATACATAAGCTAAGAAGCAATGATTTGCCCACTAGAATGAACAACACAAATATACAACCCACAGAGACAAGTTGGACAGAGGGAGAGCCATTCACTGCTTCTGGAGAAGTGGGATCAAGATTATGGCCAAGGTCGAATGATCTATTAGCTCCAACGTCATTACTTCTCCATACCAGATTTTACAGGTATATCCAGACAGCCACATCTGTATAGCATTCCTCACTCGTAGGCTACTCGTCTTCACCCTCAACTCTGCCAACACCAGAGAAAGTCTGGTGGTAGCTGATCCAAGTAGTCTCGCTATGCATTTCCAGATGTCTGATCACTGTCCTGCGATTAATCACTAATGCGTATGCACATTCAGAGGGGGAAAGAGCTGTGGTCGACCACTTGTGCTCGCGTGTCCACATGGTGCCCACATGCACGCTCTGTGGTTACAGCGCAGGAAGTGTGAACACTCAACCTTGGAGCAACTGCACGCTGAGGCAGGTGATGGGTGTAATGTCTGGACAACATTCTCCGATATAAACATCTTCAGTTTAAATATACACGCACTCAATGCTCGTAACACACAACATCTTATCAAGGCCCAGGAGAGCTTGTGCTGGAACAAAATTGTGTTAGCATTTAAAGTGCCACAACACAACTGTTGTTTTTTTAACCCCAAGGAAACAAAATGTGGGATAAGGGTTGCCAATCTCTGAGCTCAGAAATATCTGGAAGTTTTGGGGAGGAGCCTGGGAGAGCGAGATTTGGGGAGGGGAGGGAAGTCGGCAGAGTATAATGCCATGCAGTCCACCTTCCAAAGCAGCCACTTTCTCCAGGAGAAGTGGAATAAATGTTGTAAATAAATAAATAATAAGGGGGGAAAGTGATTTATGTAGTCTGGAGTACAGTTGTAATTCTGGGAGCTCTCCAGCCCCCCCCCCCCCACACCTGGGGGTTGGCAACTCTACAATTCTCCTCCATTCTGTATACATGGCCCACCCAGTGACAGGAGAGAGTGGAGAGACCATAACTAGCTGGTTAAATTGATTTTATCTGATTGGTATTGGAATTTGTAAATATTTTTAACATTTTAATGTTTTATAACATACATTGTCACATAAGACATATCATTTTACTATTGCTCTGATAGCTGCTATATTAACTGTATTTGCTGTATTATGGTCTTTGACCACAACAAACTACCATCAGTGTCACTCATTTTTTAGCAACAGTAGCTTGGTCCTGCCTTACATTAATCCAGTATGTTTAGTAATAAGACCCCAAGCTCGGTCGCTCTGTTAAGTAAAAACAGTTAGGCCTTGCAAGCCTGAAATCCTGCCCATAGCCTTTAAATTCTGATTTAGGATCATGAAAAAATGCCTTCCAATTTCTTATCCCTAACTAAACAATTTATTTTAAACAATATTAATTTTTTTGCCTTGGAGTTTGGTAGAAGTTGCTGACGCCTACATAAGCTTTAACTCTTTTATCCAAGGCTTCTTATTTATTTATAATTGACGGAATTTCTTATCCCATGTTTCGTCAGAACATTTTAAAGTGGCATACAAAATGGAAGTACTGAAAAATTAAACATTTCAAAAAACCTATTTAAAACATCCTATAAAACCCCTTTTAAAAAGCTTAAGCACGGGGGCAGGGGGGCAGCCAAGGGGGGAGCTTGGTCGACAGAATCAAATAACCACTGACTCCATTTCCAAAAGGCCACTTAAAGTAGATATCTCTGCAGCAATCTTTGGAAGGCCAGCAGGAATTATTTATTAACCTCCATCCAGCCTGTTACAGAGCCCAGACACAAGTTCTCCTCACTTGTTGGAGCTTTAAAAGAGTTTGGTGTCCCCATCACCTACATGCTGATGGCATCCTATAACCTCAATAAGAGACTTCATATCAGGGCTCCCAGGTTTCCTACTATCGTGGGAAACACACACACACACGCATACCCACACATACCCTGGACCCCTGTGGCCATTGCTTGATAGGGTAGCAGGGGAAAGGAGGGCAGTTTGGTGACATGACATTACGTGATATCCTGACAGATTAAAAATGGAAGTGATGTTGTGATGTCAGGGGGGGACACTCTAGGATTTGCTTAGAACTCAAACCATAAGAGTTTAGGGTGAATCCTACAGTGTTGCCCCGGTGCAATGGAATCACTTCTGGTCCCCATGTCCCCGCCGCCACCACCTCCCCCCCTCCCGCCTGACCACTCCTGCTACCGTCCCTCCGTCCGTCCAGGGGCCAGCTGGGCATTTGCTTAGCTGGCCCCTGGATGAACGGAGGGAAGGTCAGAGTGGCCAGGCCGGGGGGGGGGGGGAGAGAAACAGCGGTGGCGGCAGCCCTAGGAAGGGCCAAGGGAGGCGTGGCTGAGGGTGCACCATTTTCCCGGGGGGGTTCAGTCCCCCCCGGGAAACTTCGGGGTGGCTCGAGCCCCCCCGTAGTTGACGCCTATGGCCTAAAGTGACACTGTTCACTGGCATGATGCCTAATCACTTGCCTCACCCCCTGAATTCTCCTTTTGGGCTACCAGCTAGGGTTAGTAACCCTACTTCATGTAGATGCTAAGAAGCACAGGAGACAGAACTGATCACTGAGGAGCTCCCTGAGATAATTTTTAAGGGGTGAAAAATAATCTGCCCAAATTATCTTCAGGAGTCTATGCTCTAGAAAGAAGTAGAAGAACCATAAAACAGAGTTCTCAGTTATGCAAGGTGTTTATGTAGTGGCCAAAGGGAGATGTAGGAGAGATTTCGGGGGGGGGGGGGACAGAGTAACACTCTTGTTATGCTTCTCTTGATACAGGCAATCAGGAATAAAGGAAAGAAATGTTTGGTTAAGGAGAAGCTTGACCACAATTCTCTTGGACATATAACTAGGCCTTAGACATAGAGATGCTAAGCCACCACCTCCCAGGGGGATGGGGACAGGTGTGCCAGCATCATGCCAGTGCATGACATTGCTTAAGGCAAAAAAAAAAGTGGCATCATGATGTCAGGGCCAATGCTCTAGGATTTTCGAGAATTCTATGGTTAAACCATACAGTCTTGGGAAATCCTAGAGCGTTGGCCCTGACATCATGGCATTATTGCCAGTTTTTGCCAGTAGTGCTGGCATGGTACTGGTTCACCTACCCCATTCTCCCCCATTTCCCCCCACTAGCCTTTGTGGCACCAGTGGGTGGGTGGGTGCTGGGAGGTCTCCTACCATAGCAATTGACCTGACTGGCACCATTGTTTAGACTTGGTGTACACAGGCAATAAAATGAGATAGGCATGAGGCATGAGATGGTAGGGTGGATGTTACCACTTTAGACTGCAGGCCAGATGTTTTTAGTGTCCCTTTATGGTGTTTCTGGATATACTGGGCTGTTGTTGGGAGGAGTTAATTTGCAGGGGAGTTTTCACATGGTGTAACATTCAAAAATGATGTTCCCTCTTTAGTACATAGTATAATCCAATGTAATGACTTCAGATTCCACCTGGTTTAGACCAGGTCCACTTTGACTATAGAAGGGCTGAACTATTTCATGGAAACTTCAAGGAGAACGTGAACTTGTATAGGTGGCATTCAGCATCTCCACTGTTTCTCATGACAAATCTGAGGCGTAGCTGCTGTTTGTCCATAAAACAGAAGCAATTATAATAACCCTTTTTATGCCCGGCACCCTCTGTAGAAGTCAGGAATATAAAATAAGGCAAGGAGGCTAATGCAAAACTATAAATTACCGCCATAAAGATGTTTACTCTTTAAATATGTGAAGTCTTTCAGGCCATTCAAAATGTATTTTTGGTTTTTAAATAATACTAATAAGAGGCTGGATTTTTAGTATTATTTACTGTGCTGCAATTAAATTGTTGATCATGTGTGCCGGCTTGGCAGGAGCAGTGCATTAATTTATCAAATGGTAGAAGAAAGAACTGGAACAGTCTTGGCAAATTTAGGGTGAAAGGAAGAGTAAGGGTCGTTACTGCAGAAAAGAAGAATTGTTATCATCACCATTTTCTAGAGAAGATACACTGTCTCATGGCACATGCTGTTCTTACAAGACCTGTGCACTGTATTTTCATTGGTTTATTAGCAGAGGTGCTGAAACAGGAGGAGGGGGAGAGAAGCACCATCCCAGTGTCCCTGGTCACCCTGGGGTCCTGTGGAGCTGAACATGTCACAACATTTTTTTTCATACGTTGCTTGGGTTGGGTCTGTGTGATATGAATGGATCCCCATGACTCTTTTTTGAGGGATGCACAGTGGTTCCCGGTTAACCAAAAATCTTCAAACAAAAGCTTTTCCAGCCTTCTACCTTTAATGGCTTGATGTAACGGTGTTCTTAAAGGTATCAAAATTTGGAGATAGAATCGTAGAATCACACCGTTGGAAGGGGCCATACAGGCCATCTAGTCCAACCCCCTGCTCAGTGCAGGATCAGCCTAGAGTATCCCTGACTAGTGTTTGTCCAGCCGCTGCTTAAAGACTGCCAGTACTGAGGGGGAGCTCACCACCTCCCCAGGGCAGCTGATTCCACTGTCACACAACTCTTACTGTAAAAAAGTGTTTCCTAATATCCAGCTGGTACCTTCCCACCCTTAATTTAAACCCATTATTGTGAGTCCTCCTCTTCTCCAGAGTGAACATTCCCAAGTCTCTCAGCCTTTTCTCATAGGGCTTGGTCTCCAGGCCCCCGATCATCCTAATTGTTTTCCTCTGCACCCACTCCATTCTGTCCACGTACTTTTTGAAGTGAGGCCTCCAGAACTGCACACAATACTCCAGGTGTTGCCTGAACAATGCAGTGTAGAGCAGGACTATGACATTTTGAATATGGGTAGATCCAGCCTTTTCCCCCTCTGGCAAAAAAGAAAGTGAGTTCTTTTTCATCATCAAAAATGCTATGTTGAGGATAGGGTTGCCAAGTGGTACTTATGATTTGGCAGGGGGAGTCTTTGCCAGGTCTGGGAGTGTTCTGGTGCATGGGCTTTGTGCGCATGCCGCGATGACGTCACCTGGAAGTGATGTTATTGCATCGGGCATGTTACGGGCGGGACCTCTGTCATTTGAGGGGAAACCGTAGAGTTTTCCTTTGAATTATAGAGTGCCCCCCTCGAACCGTTCCCAACGTGATGACATCAACTTTGGGTTACATCATCATGCCGGGCATGTCTTCGCAGCCCGGCAATTTGGGGGTGGGGTTCCCCCCAGCAGCCCAATCTGGGCCGGTAGGGAGCAGGCCATTTGAGCAAGGTTTTCCATGCCCCCTGAGGGGACAACAACCCTAGTTGGGGATAAGGTTGCCAGCTTTCAGATGTGGCCTCGAGTTGTCCTGGAATTACAACTGATCTCCAGACTACAGAGACTCTAGGATGTCACATCCGTGTTGAGTTCGCTCCCCAAACTCCACCCTTCTCAACACCACACCCAAATCTTCAGAAGTAGGGTTGGGAAATTCCTGGAGATTTGAGTGTGGATCCTGGAGATGGTGGAGTTTGGGGAGGGGAGAGACCTCAATGCAGTCCACCACTGAAGCAGCCAGCAGAACATTATAAGAGCCCTGTTGGATCAGACCAGTGGTCCATCTAGTCCAACATCCTGCTTCACTAGGGTTGCCAACTCCAGGTGGGGAAATACCTGGATATTTTCAGGGTGGAGCCTGGGGAGGGTGGGAGTTTTGGGGGCAATTGCTAGAGCGTCGCCCTGGCAATGTGCCCAGCGTTATGACGTTACTTCCGGGTGATGTCATCACGCTGGGGCAGTCGTCCAGATCGGATGACTTCGGGGGTGGGGTTCCCCCTGCCGGCTGAATGCAGGCCGGTGGATTGGGGACCCCTGTAGCGGGGGATTCCCTGCCCCCCGGGACTACTTGGCAGCCCTAGCACCACGGCACCCATGGACACCACATTGGGGACTCCTGTTGTAGTGTGTTGTCTGTCCTCATTTCTCTGATGACATATAACCAACCTTCAGCACAGATTTTTTTAAACTTTTCATTAATACTTCTGGCAGGCTCCCCTTCCTCCAGGCAGAAAACTGTTTACGCATCTAAGTGTTTATCTGACAAATTGTTTTGAATTTTGATATACAGCCACCCATTTTTGATCTTGGTGCATCACCAGATTTAATGGGGGGAAATCCCAAGCAGTAGGGTTTTACAAAGGCACTTGAACAAAATGAAAACCCTCAGGCACAGCGCGATGCTTGGCTGATGTGGCCTGCAGTTCTTCATGTTTCCAGTCAAAGACAATTATTGCAGAACTAGAACTGGTGCTGAATTTCGACTCCATCAAAACTTCAAGGGAGATTTGAAGGTTCCCTTGTAGAGAACAAGGAAATCAGAGGAAAATGGATTGCAACAAGAGACCACAGCACTGTGATTTGGACCCTATGGGAGTAGGGTTGCCAGGGCTCTGTCTATAGTGGGAAATCTCCCACTGGCATTTATTGCCTTGTCTGATAGGCTGGTGGAGGGGGGGGGGGAAATACAACAAGGATCGCCATCACATTGATGGCATGACATCACTTCTGGGGCAAACCTGGAAGTGACATCACACTGATCTTGGACTCTAAAGCAGCATGGCGTCAATTCCAGGTCTGCCCTGGAAATGATTTTGTGCTGTCGAAGCTATGGCACACCCCAAAGCCCTGCTGTTCCCAATCTCCCGCAGGGTGCCAGCCACCAGATGGTGGTTCTAGATGGGAAAAACACCAGCCAGTTGAAAAAGCTTCAAAAAGTACACTTAATTTCACAGGTCCTCCAGTGCTGTTAGTGAACATATTTGACTGAAGCACACAGTCTACCATGTTGGAACTGGAAAGTATCAAGGAATGGCTTGGAGAAATTGTACCTTCTTGGGAACACATATTTCTGGGGGCCATTTATTTTAATGTTCAGAATTTATACCCTGCCTTTCTGCCATCATCAGGGCCAACAAGGTGGCTAGGATTAAAAACATACATAATGAAAAGATACATCTAGTGCTATTCCCTACACTAGGCAGTGACCTTCATACCAAATTCTACCATCCAGTTAGCCCATGATAAAATGGAGGTGAAGAACACAATGTAAGTTGCATTGGTCCCCATTGGGGAAAAAGATATGTTATAAACAAAATAGTAAATAAATAAATTAGGGTTTCCAGTCCTACCTGGCTGCTGGGGGGGGGCCTCCAGCCAGGGGTCCTGGATCTTCTGGCCGCAATGATGTCACCCAGAAGTGACATCATCACGCTGGGCACATTGTGCTGGGGACGTTCTAGCATTTGGCCAAAATCTCTATGGTCTTTAGCCAAATGCTAGAGCATCCCCGTGCGACATGCCCAGTGTGATGATGTCACCTCTGGGTGATATCATTGTGCTGGGCATGTTAGGTGCAACGGGGCTCTTCGGGGGTGGGGCTCCCCTTGCTGGCCAACTGGCCAGTGGTGGATCGGGGCCCTCAAAAGTGGGGAAACCCCTGTCCCCATTGGGGGGATGGCAACCCTAAAATAAATAGATTGTGAGTTCTCAAAGTGGCCCTTTGAAAATATTATAGTTGCTGAAGAAGACCAGACCAATCAGAGTTTGAGAAAGTTCAGGTATTCCAGGGGAACATCTTGAATTCTACTGATTCCAGAGTGGATAAATGGAAATGCTTTGGATGAAGGATCTGGGTCGTGTTCACGCAGGAGTGAGCAGACCTGAACAAATGGCCAGTCTGCACGGAGGAGAGCTTAGCTGATGTTTCTCCTCTAGGAAGATGTGTTTCCTGGGTTCTTTCCATTTTTATATATTTTAATTGGGGACCCAAAATGGTGTACCTCCTCTTCTGCCTCCTGTCCTCCATTTCATCCTCAAAACAACCCTTTGAGGTAGGTTAGGATGAGTGTGTATGATTGGCCCCATGTCACCCAGCAAGCTTCCACAACAGAATGGGGATTTGAACCTCGTCCAGATCCAAGTCTGGCACTGTAACCACTACCTCACCGTGGCTCTGTGCTATACAATATAGATGGTCACAAGAGACAAAATTAATCTCTGTTCCCGGCTGCATGCAGAGCTTTTTCCTGTGTGAAGATTATATTTTTGCCCATAAGAAGAGTAAACTTTTTTTCCGAATGCCTCTACTTAGTTACACATTCCCTTTGGCTGCACGAGGTAACACTATGCATTATCCTTCTGTTACACACAGCTCAGAGTTAGATCGGCTGTGCTGCAAAGTGTTTCTGCTTACCTTCCATATCCCAAGCTGCCAATCAAACATACTGTGGAGCACAAGTGTGTGAACACATGTCTAGTTAATCTATTGAATGACGGGCTATTCTTTCTTACAATGTGGATTTTGATGTTGTATTCTTGTGTAGCAGTGCCATGCATAGGAGAAGGTTGATACCTCTTGGGAGAAGTGACACCGATTGTGGATCTCAACAGAGACATACCTTTTCGGCTGCGGTCACACACATTAAATAATCCACCTTCGGTCCACTTTCTGTGCACTTTCCAACTGAATTTTTCCAGTTCACACAGTAAAAATCCAGTTGGAAAGTGCACTGAAAGTGGATTATTTAGTGTGTGTGACCACAGCAACAGGAGGGGTTGCGACTGAACAAAAAAAAAATCACAGTTGGAAGGGGTGGAGCAAAGGAAAGAACTAGTAAAGCTAAGAGCTGACTTAAACCCAATTCCATAGCTCTGCAGTAGGAGACCACCCATGACTGATGAACTTTACTAACAGTTAACTGTGAAACGCTATCCTGAGATGGGACTCTTCCATGTATATTTGGTGACTGGGGATGGAGAGCAGAGAACATGTCTTTCTTTAGGTACCAATGGACTCAGCTCTGGTTATTTTTTTCACTAGTGCTGACAGGCTACGTGGAGATCCAGGGAAAACTCCAGGCGTCCACTAATTTCTTTTATTATGATGCAGTATATTGCAATTTTATTTATTATTGTAATACAATATAGCACTTTAGGGCTTTAGATGTGATGTATAATTTGTTCTTTTTGAGCACTGATGCCAGTCCGTAGTCTATTATTACCTGTAGATGACATGCCTCTGGATTACATATATTATAATATCAGTGGTTCTGTGTCTGGTACATTGCAGTATGTCATGACTGGGTACCTTTTTCAGGGTGAACTTTGAGTTCTCTATAGTCATGGGCTGGCTACCCTTAGCCTGCATTGAAATTTTACTGGCAAAACTGAACTATTCCTCCAAGTGCATTGTTAAAATTTTTTACCATCCTGATTATGTTGGCACATCAGGGTTTCCAAATCCCCCTGCCTCCAAATCTTCCTTCCTTTCATACTTACCAAGTCAGATCCAGTGTGGTAACAGCTGCAAAGAAGGAAGAAGGTCATGTGAGAAAACCTTCTTTCTCCCTCCCTGGTGCCTAAAATGATGGACTGTCACTGTGCCATTCTAAGCAGAGTTAAATCCTTCCTCAAGTCCTTTAAATTATTTAGAGGGCACTGTTAGTGTTCTTAATGCCAGGGAACTTGGGAAGTGGAGTTTTCTCAGGGTGCCACTTCTGGAAAACTAGGGGTGCATACACAGATAATGAATATTGAAAAGCTGGCCCAAATCACATCTATGCTCTCATATAAAGTATAAAAACAACTCCTGTGAAATAATTTCTGACCTGTAGTAACAATCAGAAATTTAGTAAAAAATTAGAAACTTCCTGTTTCAAAATGGGAAAAGATGGGAAACCACATGCCAATGCCGTGGTGTCTTTTGCTGCCCATCTTACAAAAGAGAAATTTAATTGCCTATAGAACTGGGAGGAGGGGGGGGAGTAGGTTTAATACCCCACACTTCAATACCCGAAGGAGTCTCAAAGTGGCTTACAATCTCTTTCCCTTCCTCTCCTCACAACAGACACCCTGTGAGGTAGTTAGGGCTGAGAGAGCTGTGACTGACTCAGCAGGCTTCATGTGGTGGAGTAGGGAATCACCCAGTTCTCCAGATTAGAGTCCACTGCTTTTAACCACGACACCAAAGTGGCTCAAAGTGGCTCACCTTGAGCAGCTTGGCAGGAAGGATCCCCAAGGCAAGGGGGACAATCCCAGACAATTTCATTTCAGTTGGTTGTTGTTGGTGGAAAGCTCCATCGAGTTGCAGCCGGTTTATGGTGACCCAGTAGAGTGCCATTGCCTGTTTCTGCGCAGTAACCCTGGGCTTACTTGGTAATCTCTCATCCAAGTGCTGACCAGGGCCAATCCTGTTTAGCTTCCAAAATCTGATAAGATCAGGCTAGCTTGGGCCATCCAGGTCAAGGTCACAATTGGACGGGGAGGGGGGGTATACTCAGATAAAGGGTTTCCCATTGATTCCAGTGGAACAGGATGCTGCATGAATTGACTAGTACTCACAGCCTGAATGTAGATATTGAAGAAGACAATAAAGTTTTTACAAAAGAGAAATGTAGCTCGAGCCTGGGGTTGGTTGGTTGGGTTTTTTGCATGTGTGTTAAGTGCATTCAAGTCATTTCTTACCTATGGTGACCCTATGAATTCCAAAATGTCCGATCATTAATAGCCTTGCTCATGTCTTACTAACTGGGGGCTGTGGCTTCCTTGACTGAGTCAATCCATCTCATGTTGGGTCTTCTTCTTTTCCTGCTGCCTTTAACTTTTTCTAGCATTGTCTTTTCTAGTGAGTCTTGTCTTCTCATGATATGACCAAAGTTTAATAGCCTCAGTTTAGTCATGTTTAGTTTCTAGGGAGAGTTCGGGCTTGATTTCATCTAAAACCCACTTGTTCGTCTTTCTTTGCTGCCCTTGGGAAATCTACTTTCACGAGTTTCCCTATCCTGGAGCAATAATGTTCCTCTGTTCCAAGGACCAGGGAAGGAAGGACAGGCAGGCTTCCTCTCTGGCTCCAGTTCAAGTATAATCCAGGCAAGAACACAGGGAGGCACAGGGGATGACCCTCTATCCGTAATGCGGTCGAGCACTATGATTTCAGCAAATCTGGGTTATTATGGGTTTTGGTGCCATTACTGGTTTTCTTCCTGAGAGTGTGTATCGTGCTGTCAAGATTGGGCTGTACTATACCATTCTTCATTCTATGGTTCTCTTTCTACCCCAAACATAAAAACTATCAGACTCCAACACCAGACTTTGGAGTGGGATGTGTCAATTTAAGGTCGTTGACTCTGAACCAGATGGCATCTTCTTTATGGCACATTTTAAAGTGTCCTGAAAAGGGGGGTGGGGGGAGAAGAGATTTTATGCATAGCTAGTTGCACTAGATATATTATGCCTCTTGCTTATGGTGTGCTGAATGCAAAGCCTGGGAATGTAAAGGGACAGGAACCAATGCTTCCTGAGCAACCAACATGTGAGCATATGAATTTCCCAATTTCTCTTAGCACCAATGTCAGACTAGGTGACTTGCATAATGAGCCCTGTCAGAATTCACAATGGATCATGTTTTATTCAGCACGATGACCTAGAAATTCTTCTATTATTTCGAAGACCTAATGCAGAGTCGCACAAACTTTTGGGCATTTTGGAACAGGGCAAAGAAATCCATTATTAAAGAGATGCTGGGGAACAGAAGTGCAAGGTGTATTCCTCTGTGTTGCTCTTTCTTTTTCCTGTGGAATTTTTGCTGTTGCAGAAATGTCTGGATCCTGTAAATTATGATCACTAAAACACTGCTTTCCCAAGCTTCCGATCTCTTCATTTCTAGACAGAAAAGGGAGCACATTTCTCCATTACACTGAAAATGATTTATTTTTAGTATGTGTAAGAGTAAGATTTAACCACCATTAGTGGCATTCCCCACCTGTTTTTGGATGAGTCTGGGTGTTTGTGTTGTCACTTGAGACTGGGTTCCAAAGAAAGGCAAGGTCATGTAGGAGAGAGTCTGTTTGTGCAGCCTGCTGTTTTGGTGGAGTTATTCCTACTGCCAGAGAAACAAGCCTTCATTTAGAGGTTTAAGAAAATGCTTGTCTCTTCAGCAATAGGAGTTGCTTTGGCTAAATATCAAGTTAAAATTCAGTTGTGCGGACAATTCCTGCAAATTAATCTCTCTTCTTTGGATCTACATGTTTCTTATGTTAAAATCCTGCCTGTTTGGGGAAATGTTTCTTTTCTTGTGAAAGATTCTTACATATATTGGCGCGGGAAAATTCTGGTAGTCTGCCTTGATGTGATCACTTATTTTCTTTTTTTGCCTCTTCAGTTGCATATTCACTTTATTAATTACTACTTCACTCTTGAAGAACTGGCAATACAGTCCAAGGAGGCCTTTAAAATCAAATGTGTGCAGAAACCCCTTTTTATCTTGAAAATTCTCTTTACTTCCCTCAAAAGTCTTTTGTTTGGTGAAGCTGCTGTCTACTGTGATGGGTATTCTTTCTACAGTGCTGTGGTAGGGTGCCTTTCCAATTTCTAAAAGGATGCCTTCTGGAGTTGCTACAAAAGTTCATCTTGTTGTGATAAGGAAATGTAGGATGTATTGATTAACACCCCCAAAACATTCTAGCCGAGAACCAAACCATTCAATCCACTAGTTTCAGGCTGAGAGGAACTGGTACCCTTTTATGGAGACAAATAGGCAGAGATAACCATTAGCTTTTTGGATATCCTGTGCTAGGGCCATAAAAGAAGAAGAAGAAGAAGAGAAGAGATTGGATTTATACCCCGCCCTTCACTCCCCAAGGGAGTCTCAGAGCAGCTTACAAACTCCTTTCCCTTCCCCTCCCCACAACAGACACCCTGTGAGGTAGGTGGGGCTGAGAGAGCTCCGAGACAATTGTCCTTGAGAGAACAGCTGGTACAGAGCTATGGCTTGCCCATGGTCATCCAGCAGGTGCAAGTGGAGGAGTGGGGAATCAAACCCAGTTCTCCCAGATTAGAGTTCGCACACTTCACCACTACACCAAACTGGCTCTTGACTACACCAAAGCAAAGGGCATGCTCCTGATTATGACTGGGTAAAGGAAATGGTGGGAAGCATACTGACTCAAGCCCCATTTCAGGATAGGCCAGAGAGAAACCCTCCCTCAGGAAGAGAAAGAGTTGAACTTACCCTGTGAAAAGGTGCAAGCCAAGGTCTAGGGAACTGGGAAAAATCTAGGCGGGGGCAGGGGATCCCCTGCTTTTGCGGGCCCTGGCCCATCGCTGGCCAGCTGGCTGGTGAGGGAAACCCCACCCCCCCAAACAGACATCACAGCACGGTGTAGCAGACATGTTGATGTCACTTTCAGAAGTGACATCATTGAATCAGCGACATCGGGGGGCAACACTCTACTTTCTGGGCAAAACTCTATGGTTTGTTTCCCCCAAAAGTAGAGCATCACCCTGATGCCACTGATGCAATGATGTCACTTCTGAAAGTAATGTCAGCACATTGGCAGCTAGTGCATCCACACACAAGTTGCTGCTGTCAGTTCCTCCGACTGGTGACAGCAAGGGAGGGCTAATAAATATGGGTGGTGACAGGCAGTGTTCCCTCTAAGCTGAGTTAGTGTGAGCTGGCTCACAGTTTTTTTAGCCTCTGGCTCACACTTTTTTGTCTTAGCTCAGGAAGGATGGCTCCAGAGCAAATTAATTTATGCAGTAGCCAAATTGCTCACTCACAACTTTAATGCCAGTAGCACACAGAGCAGAATTTTTGCTCACAAGACTCCACAGCTTAGAGGAAGCATTAGTGACAGGTATCCACCAGTGTTCCCTCTAAACTGAGTTGGTGTGAGCTAGCTCACATTTTTTTAGCCTCTGGCTCACACATTTTTGTCTTAGCTCAGGAAGGATGGCTCCAGAGCAAACTGATTTATGCAGCAGCCAAATCACTCGCTCACCACTTTCATGCCAGTGGCTCACAAAGTAGAATTTCTGCTCAGAAGACTCCACAGTTTAGAGGGAGCATTGGTATCCACCCCATACAATAGGAGAGAAGGGGACAAGAGAGTGCACGCCCCCTCACACGTGTGCAGATCCTCTGTTTCCTTTTGGATACTTGTGGACAAGGAGAGCGGGGTGATGGTGGATCACTTTAAACCTTACATGAAATTCAAGCTAATTTTGCTGATGACTTTAGAGGAAACATTAAAGTGTTAGAATATTGAGCTAGGTTTTGGGGAAACCTAGTGTATGTGTGTTTTTTGGCTAGGTTTTGGGGAGACCTAGTGTGGGCTTTTTAAAATTATAAATTATCTTGTAAAAATGGAACCCAAAGATGCAAAACCTATTCTGTTAAAAAGCTCACTGGGCAATTCTCCATCCAGCCTACCTTACACAATGGGCAGAATGGTGGAGAGGAGAACCAGCCACATTGCCCCAAGTTCCATGGAGGAAGGGTGGAATAAATATGTGCCAGATGGATTCAAGAGATTTGCTAATACTCACAAAATTAATCAAGGTATAGGCCACACATGCCTACTCTCTTCCTTAGGAACATTTGCTTTTATGCTGATGATCTCCAAACCTTCATGTTTTGTCATTCCTCTCTCTGTCTATCCTGTTTGTTTGTTTGTTTGTTTGATTGATTTATGACTCACCCTTCCTTGCTACCGAAGGGCTCCGGGCAAGTAACAACATATTTATAATAACAATCATAATTTAATTAAACCAGTTCTTAAAATACTAATCTAGTACTAAATCATATTAATCATAGCAAAACAGATGGTGCATGATAATACAACTAACCTTATTAGGGAAAAATTTGGTTGCATCAAAACTGGGGAGAGGCAGGAAGAAGAGCAGGCAAGGGCCCAATCAGATAGAGCTGCCATTTTCATCCGTCAGAGGCTTCAGCCATTGGCCTGGTGGAACACCTCTATTTCAAGTTCAGTCAATCCAGTTCTAAGGACTTGGGGTAGGAGCCCTTGAGCCCTTGACCTCAATGAGTAAAAGTTCTACATTGGCAGTTTTAATTCGTATAGGACAGCTTAGTAAATGATATGTAAAATATAGGAACTTTATAGATAAGTTTGTTAAAGTGTAGTGGTGTAGTGGTATTCAGTTTCTAATGATATAGTTAAATATACCTGTTGGTGTCCCTTTAAGAGGAGAGATGTTTAGGTAGTGATATTTGCAATTCAGCAACAGCAAACTTTCCACTCTTGAAAATGGTGGGAAACGTTATCCATGTTCCTTACTAAATCAGGTAAAGGTATGTTATTTTCTAATTATGCTGTGGCTTAAATTGTAACAAGTTATTTGGAGCTAAATGTAATTTGTGTTTTTGCTTACAATGTTTTATGTAGAAGTGCCAGAGAAGTCTACCAACTCCCTTACTTCACTGTGATTATACAGCCCTGGGAAGATTTATTTGATAAAGCGTCTTCCTGAAACAGGGTTAAAGATCACTAGCCGGCAAACCTGTTGATAGATATTATTCATTTCCCAGCTTCTGGAAGACAGTATTCATTTCCCAGCTTCTACTCAATGTGGTTAAATTCATTCTTTCAAGACTAATTGGAGCAAAACCGAAGGAACTTTACTCCACTTACAGAATATAAGAGTCAGTAAATCACAGGAGCAACATTAGGGTATACCCATAGGCAAGGGCGTAGACTTTTCAATTTTCCGGGGGGGGCTGGGGCTGAGCCAGAGTCGCTATGCTAGGTCCTTAAAAGAACCGAGGCCCAGTGACATCATAGGGAGGAGCCAGTGACATCATAGGCTATTGTCACTATCTATGGAGGTAGAGCCATGTGGGATTTAGGGAGGGGCTCTCCAGAAATTTAGGGGAGCCTGGGAACCCCCAGCAATGCCCCCGGGCTGGGCCAAACCCAGGAAAAGGTGGGAGTTGGCCAGTGGTTATAGTGGTAGCGGTCTCTGCGGTGTCCTTTATTTAAATTCACTTTTAGAATAGATCTGCAAATATACATACCATGTGCATCAGACAAAGTAATGGTCACAAATTTGACAGTAAGGAAGACAACACAGAAAAGCCTGTAGGGGAATATTTTAAAAGTTTTCCTGGACATTCATTTAGAGGAGTCTTGTTTCTGTCTTATTTGTAAGGGTGACGTTGTACTGAAATGTACTAACTTATGGCATCACAGATGCCTTCATTTGGTAAATGCATGGCTGAAATCTCTGAGCCAGGACAGAATACCAAACAGTTGCTGCGCACTCTATTTCTGAGCAATGTACAGAGTTCAGAATAGCAGCAATCTTGAGAGCCAGTTTGGTGTAATGGTTAAGTGCATGGACTCTAATCCGTGAGAACTGGGTTTGATTCCCCACTCCTCCACTTGCACCTGCTGGATGACCTTGGGCAAGCCATAGCTGTGAACCAGCTGTTCTCTCAAGGATAGTTGTCTCAGAGCTCTCTCAGCCCCACCTACCTCACAGGGTGTCTGTTGAGGGCAGGGGAAGGGAAAGGAGTTTATAAATCGCTCTGAGACTACAAGTGAAGGGCGGGGTATAAATCCAATCTCTTCTTCTTCATCTCTTCTTCTTCTCACTTCAAACTCATATCCTAGGAGTGAGTGCAAATCCCAGAGCACTGAACCTATTCCCGGTGGCTGTCATTTCACTTTGTGACCTGTCATTCCAATCCCAGAGCACAGATTCTATTGCTAGGGATTGTCATTCCACTCTGGGGGCTGTCATTCTAGTCCCAGCGCACAGATTCTATTCCTAAGGACCGTAATTCCACTCTGGGAGCTGTCATTCGAGTCCCAGAGTAGCCTATCTGGGCCCAAAGACCTTAATGGAAAAACCATTCCATATTTTCTTTGCAACTTTTTTTGTGCTGCAATGTATTTCAGTATGCAAGTCAATTGGCATTCCTGGCTCCCATTATCTCCAATGGGCCTTCAGGCCTCTCCCATTGTTTCCAATGGGCAATCCTGTCATTCCTTTTACACATCCCAGTTAATTGTCCCTTTGAAACTATACCACACCATTTTAAGTAACAGCAAAATGAAGAGCATGAACATAAGAACATAAAAACATAAGAGAAGCCAATGCTGGATCAGGCCAGTGGCCCATCCAGTCCAACACTCTGTCACACAGTGGCCAAAAACACCAGGTGCCCTCAGGAGGTCCAGCAGTGGGGGCAGGAAGCCCTCCCACTGTTGCCCCTCCCATCAAACACCAAGAACACAGAGCATCACTTGCCCCAGACTGAGAGTTCCTATCTGTACTTTGTGGCTAATAGCCACTGATGGACTTCTGCTCCATTCCCTCTTGAAGCCATCCATGCTTGTAGCCGCCACCACCTCCTGTGGCAGTGAATTCCACGTGTTAACCACCCTTTGGGTGAAGAAGTACTTCCTTTTATCTGTTCTAACCTGACTGCTCAGCAGTTTCATCGAGTGCCCACAAGTTCTTGTATTGTGAGAAAGGGAGAACAGGACTTCTTTCTCTACCTGCTCTATCCCATGTATAATCTTATAAACCTCGATCATGTCACCCCCTCAGCTGTCGTTTCTCCAAGCTAAAGAGCCCCATGCGCTTCAACCTTTCTTCATAGGGAAAGTGTTCCAAACCTTTTATCATTTTAGTTGCCCTTTTCTGCATGTTTTCCAATGCTATAATATCTTTTTTGAGGTGTGGCGACCAGAACTGTACACAGTACTCCAAATGAGGTTGCACCATCGATTTATACAGGGGCATTATGATACTGGCTGATTTGTTTTCAGTTCCCTTTTTAATAACCCCCATAGTGTTGGCCTTTTTCATTGCAGTCGCACACTGTCTCAACATTTTCATTGAGTTATCTACTTCGACTCTAAGATCTCTCTCTTAATCAGTCTCTGCCAGTTTGGACCCCATCAATGTGTATTTATAGTTAGGGTTTTTGGCTCCAATGTGCATCACTTTGCACTTGGCCACATTAAATCCCATTTGCCATGTTGATGCCCACTCACCCATCCTTGACAGATCCCTTTGGAGTGCCTCACAATCCTCCCTGGTTCTCAGCACCCTGAAAAACTTCGTGTCATCTGCAAATTTAGCCACTTCACTACTTACTCCCAACTCCAAATCATTAATAAACAAGTTAAAAAGCATTTGACCAAGTACTGATCCCTGCAGTACCCCACTGCTTACCTCCCTCCACTGAGAAAATTGCCCATTTATACTCACTCTGTTTCCTTTTAATTAGTCAGTTTTTGATCCACAAAAGGACTTGTCACAAAAGAGAGCCAGTTTGGTGTAGTGGTTTAGTGTGCGGACTCTAATTTGGGAGAACCGGGTTTGATTCCCCACTCCTCCACTTGCACCTGGCTGGATGACCTTGGGCAAGCCATAGCTCTGTACCAGCTGTTCCCTCAAGGACAGCTTGGGAAAGAGCTCTCTCAGCCCCACCTACCTCACAGGGTGTCTCTTGTGGGGAGGGGAAGGGAAAGGAGTTTGTAAGCCGCTCTGAGACTCCAAGTGAAGGGCGGGGTATAATCCAATCTCTTCTTCTTCTTCTTCTTCTGTCCCATGACTATTGAGCTTCATGTGCACAATTCTTGCCAGTGTTCTCTCCAGGCTGCACACAGCAAAAGGAAATTTTAAAAGGACGTTGATCTGCATGTCCCCCCCCCCCCCCATCTTGTTCATGCAGATGGGCTTACCATTTAAAAACAGACACCCTGTGACTAGGCAGGTGGGGCTGAGAGAGCTCTTTTGAGGACTGCTCTTGAGAGAACAGCTCTGAAAGAACTTGGGACTGACCCAAGGTCACATCAGCAGCTGCAAGCGAAGGAGTGGGGAATCAAACCCGGTTCTCCCAGATTAGTCCATGCTCCTAACCACTACACCAAACTGTAACTCAAAACCTCTCTCTTTTAGAAGCAAGTGGCTCAAGTGGTTAAGATGCTGAACTGCAGACCGGTAGTTCAGCAGTTCGAGACCTGAGTGCTGCATGATGGAGTGAGCTCCCATCTCTGGCCCCAGCTCCTGCCAAGCTAGCAGTTCAAAAGCAAGAAATTGCAAGTAGATAAATAGGTACCAGTTCGGTGGGAAGGTAACAGCGTTCCGTGCGCCTCAGCGTCTAGTCATGCCGACCATATGACCACGGAAATGTCTTTGGACAGCGCTGGCTCTTCGGCTTGGAAACGGAGATGAGCACCGCATCCCTAGAGTCATATTTGACTGGGTTTCGAGCAAGGGAAACTTTTACCTTTACCTATAAGAAACATAGAACACCATCTCCACCACATCAGAGTCTTTAAGCAGATCATTTCCAAAACAGTCCTTCAGAGCCTAATTACATGAACTAAGCAGCAAGCAAGATACACTGTTCCCTCATAAATACTCAGAGAGCCTGTTGTCTCCCAGCAGTGACATTTATTCACTCCAAGGAATACCAGGGACATGATGCAGAGTCAGGCAATGGCAAATCACCTTTGAATATCTCTTGCCTTGACAACCCTACAGGGTTACCATGAGTTGACTTTGACTTGCTATCACTTTCCATAATCACAGGGCAACTGCGCTTTAATGCCCAGAACCATTTGGGCAAGGCCTAATATGTAACTATTGTCAGTAGCATGAGATGGACCCACAGCTCAATTGGCTCTCATATCACTACCATAACATACAAAATAGTAAAAAGCTCAGTAGTTCCTTTAATATAAACAGACTGTATTGTAGCATAATTATTACTGTAGCACAAGATTTTTCAGAAAGCCACACATTTTTCTCATCTCACTTTAGTGCCAGTTCCTGTCCTCAAATTCACAGAGAAACCCAAACCTTCCATTTTTGGTAGAATGACACCCTTCCCTTCCTTCAACTTCCCTTCCTCCACCCACGAAGGGTGATTTAGCAAATGCAAACCAATGCCAGTGGTTTGCATGCACCAACTCACTCAGCAGAACCAGAGCTTCCAATTTCAGCACAAGAGCTAGGGATGCTACCCTCCAGGTGGGATCTGGGGATCCCCTGGAATTACAGCTCATTTCCAGACTTCCAGATTTTTCCCCTAGGAAAAAAAATCAAGTTTCTGGAGGGTAGCCTCCATGTCGTATCCCAGAGAAAGAAAGAAAAGTGAAAGGGAAAGTCTCTCCTTGCTTCCAGTCTCTCCTTGCTTTCAGCTCTCCCAGGATGGAGTAACAGAAAGAGAGAGAGGGACAGAGAGCGCAGCCACCCACCCCCACAGAAGAAAGTGAGCCCAGGATTCCAGCTTGCTCCCTGCAGCACAAGAGTTCCTGGGGCTGCAGGAGAAAGAAAGACAGCACTGGCTTCCTTACTTTGTTCGGTGAGCCCGGGAAAGTAAGGAAATCAATCTTCATGTGCAGCCTCCAGGCTCCTGTAGGCTGATCCGAGAGGGGGTGGAGCTTAGCTTCCAAGCTTCCTGTGACTTCCTCCCCCCCCCCCTCACCTAGCAGAAGAACGGAGTCTCTGAAAGCGGAGGGGAAAAACCCTCGCTTTCAAAAGGAACTGGAACTTGCCCTGGGCCCCGGGGGAGGCTCAGCACCGTCTGAAAAGGTTCGGAGGGGGGAGGAGGGAGGGAGCTCAAGCTCCCCAGCCCCTGTAGATGACGCCTATGCAGCCGGCCAGTGGGCCGGCAGGCAGGCAAGCGAGCCTGCCTGGTAGAGGCTTCGTTTTGCCGGGGGAGGCTGAGCCCCCCCCGGGAAATTTCGGGGGGGGCTTGAGCCCTCGAGCCCCCCCGTAGTTGACGCCTATGCCCATAGGGTATAATGGAAAATCAATCCATGGGTATCTGGGGCTTGGGAGGGGCTCAATTCTATGAGCCCCAAAATAAGGTGCTACCATCTTCCATTATTTCCAATGGAGGGAAAGCATTAAAAAGGAATGTGGTCCCTTTAAATGTGATGGACAGAACTCCCAAAAGTGATGTCACATCCTGGCTCCACCCCCAAAATCCCCAGATATTTCCTAAGTCGGACCTGGTAACCCTTCCATTGACTGAACATGAGAGATCCACTAGCAATTCATGTGTATACCACTAAACATTATCATGACATTCAGTGACTTTATGCTGGTATCTTACATACCATGTTAATGTCTGTGTGAATAGCAGTTGAACATGGGTTTATTAAAAGCTGACAAGACAGGGTCTTAAGATGTTGATCAGGAAAATCTTTTTTCCCCCTCCATCATTTCAAAAATTTCTGTAGCATCTGGCCTGATGAAGAATTCTGGTGAATGTGAAAGCTTGCAGTGTTTTGGTTGACCTAATAAGAGGTATTGGGAGGGAAGGAAGCATAGCATAGCCCAGGGGTGCCCAGACTTGCTCAACGTAAGAGCCACATAGAATAAACATCAGATGTTTGAGAGCTGCAAGACAGGAACAAATATTACACACACATTTTTATTTTTAAAAATTTGCAAATTTGCTTTTTATTAACATTAAATGAGTCTGCCAAAAACAAAAACAAAAGGGGTAAAAACAGATATTGATAATGATATTATTTGTTTGCTAATGATATTGATTTGGCTAAGAGAGCAAGAGAGAGAAAAAGAGAGATGAAAAGAAAGAATGAAAGAGGTGGAAAGAAAGAAAGAGAGAAAAACGAAGAAAGCAAATAGATTGGAGGGAGGGAGAAAAAGTATGCCTCCCCTTCGCTTCCCCAGCTGCACTTCGCTTCCCCAGCTGCACTGCCAGGAGCCGCACGATATGTGTGAAAGAGCCACATGTGGCTCCCGAACCACAGTTTGGCCACCCTTGGTATAGCCCAACCTTGTCAAATCTTGGAAGCTAATCAGGATTGGTACTTGGAAGGGAGACCACCACGGAGGACTCTGCAGATGAAGGCAATAGCAAGCCACCCCTGTTCCTCACTTGCCTTGAAAGTCCTTTGCTGGGGTCACCATAAGTCATCTGCAACTTGATAGCAACTTGACAGCACTAACACAGAGAGACAGACACACACAGAGGTATTGCCCTGCCCTGAATGACCCAGGCTAGCCCAGTCTTGTCAGATCTCAGAAGCTAATTAGGGCCAGCCTTGGTTAGTACTTGAATGGGTGACCGCCAAGGAGGCCGGGAGTCACTCCACAGAGGCAGGCAATGGCAAACAACCTCTGAACGTCTCTTGCCTTGACAACCCGATCGAGTTACCATAAGTTTGCTACAGCTCAATGGCAGTTTCCACCACCAATAAAAGGTGTTACATTACATTTATTTAGTGTCTTATTCTGGATTCTGTGTGGGCCAGTATGGCTGTTTATGACTTTTCATCTTGTCATGCCTTTAATGGCATTGTCATTTTTAGCAGCTTGTTTTAATGGCATTGCCTTTTTTAAAAATGATTTTGCTTTATTGTTTCCATGGTAAGTTGCCTCTCTGGAGAGGCAGAGTATAAATTTTCTAAATAAATATATAATTATATCATCTAAACAGTTGTTTTCTGGATGTCTTTAAAAATGCACTGGGACCTACCTGCTTGTAGGTGAACCATACGGAAATGTGCTAAGCGCATAGCATGAAGGATCTATTTTACAGCCAGATGGTGCACTTTGTATGCTGTGTGTGAGAGCAGGCGCTCTGGGTAGTTCATTATTACAGTAACCAGTATGAATTATGCACACCCGTCCTCCATGACCATATATCTGAAGCTGCACAATAATCTCTTTTTTGCATCACTAGTTTCTCAGCCGAATGCTGTAAACAAAAGCCAGGCAAAGATTTCTCCTTGGACCAGGATGCTTTGATGGTAATCCTTCTCAGCGTTTTCCTAGTACTGCTTAGAACATCTTTCAAAGAAAATGGGCTGAAAAGAAAAAGAGTTGCCAATTTAACCTGATGTGGAACTTCAAGACATGTTTGGAGGCTCTTGGTCTGGCAAAGCCTGCAGGAAGTTTTATGAGATGCGGAAAGCATTGTCATCATTATACTGTCAATTTCCTGGGCTGTTTACTGAGTACAGGAAGATGTAAAATCAGCAGAATTTCTCATGGGAGTTCCACACATCATTGCTCAGGATCCATGGCAAAAAAATAGAAGTGAATGATACTTTATTCTCACCAACAATCGGTAGCCTGTTTGGAATCTGGTGCTAGTTAAAGAAGCATGGTTGTAGGGTTGCCACTGAATTATCCATGATGATGATGATGATGCTTTCCAGTTTCAGCATGAATAAAATGTATCAGGGATGGGAGTAGGATTGCAAGCTTTGGGTAGGGAAATACATGGAGAAGGGGGGGGAGTGGAGCCTGGGAGGGCAGGGCTCAGGGAGTGGGAGTTCTCCAGATGCCACCTGGAGGTTGGCAACCCTAGATGGGTGTCTCACACCTTCTTATACAGAATGACAAATTTGGTTGATCTATTGGAAGCCCTTTCCCACATCGACTTGACTATCAAAGCTTTTGATGGACATTGTCTTTTAAAATTATCTCAGGGAAAACTGAATTGAAAACCTTTGTGGAGGAGGAGTGACTGTCTGTGCATGTGATTAATACAGTAGAGACGAGGGTTCTTGGGAACAGGATGGATCCACTGGATGATTCACAAACAGAAATTAAATTGAGGTCCCTACCCATGTACTATCACCTCATATGAGCAACAAGAAAATTCTAGGGCTGCCCCCCTTTTTCAGCTCGATAATTATAGACCATGAGCCACTACATTAACACTGTTTAGTCAAGGGTATCTCATCACAAGACTTACTAAACATGATCCTAATGACTAATCACCATTCTGATTTATAGCCCAAGCCTTAAGAGAAGACCTTCCCATATCTCCAAAAAAAGAAGAGAGACTTGGGTTCTATCTTCATTGAGTCTCTTTGGAAAAGGGGATATAAATCTGCTTTTGGCCAATTACAGCAAGTCTTCCTATCTATCTGGTATCTAATTTTGGTTGACAAATGGCCAGTATCAGTGGTTGGCAAAATCAGCTAGCACCTGAGGCCCTCAACTCAGAAGAGGAGTCCACACCTGATTGTAAATTCTTGGTATATCGCCAATGGGAGGAGTGCTCAGTTAATGTGGAAGAAGCAGAGGGCAAGATAATCATGCTCTGCTGCTCCTCTAGAGGCCCCTGCAACATCCCATCAGCCTCTGTCCTCTGACATCCCCAAAACAATGCAAAGAGAACCCAATACATGCGCTTTAAAAGCAGATTGAAATAAAAAGTTTCTATTGTCTGAGTATGGCCTACAAGACTAGGTCTCAGAGGACAGCTGATTCTGTAAGGACACAGCTAGGGTTGCCAGGCAGAGCCTGGTAACTGATGGGGGGGTGAGGGGCAGGGACACAGTGGGGTTCCACACTGCTTGAGACATCCTATCACTTCTAGTAAAATACCAAAAGTGGTTTAGGTAGCTCTAGCAATGGCCAGAAACTCTAAGGTAAAACCACAGATATTTTTGACAATTCCTAGAGATGCCTTATGACACTTCCTTTTTTAAAAAAATGGAAATGGTATCATGTCACAGGTACTGTCACAGTTTTTTATTTAATTTTCTCCCTCTGCAAAAGGAGCAGGGAGATGAATGCCCTGTCCCTACTGGGGGCTTGAAACCCCTAATCATAATTCAAGGAGACCCTGCTCCCAGTTCATCTCTGTCTTGTCTCTTATATTGAGGTCAACTGGTATGGTTAGTCCAGTCACCATTAGTTAGCAGAGTGCTTAAATAAAGCTACAAATGAAGGAGCATTACTTTACTAGGTTACTCAGCTTACAAAGCTACACAGAGCCACATTGCAGGTTTAGAAGAGAAATACTTCTCTCTTTATTTGAGAAGTACACTGTGGATAGAAAAGAGCAGAGGTTGATAGATTACTAACTTACTGGCTAAAGGATGGAGGTGGATGTTGAGAGGCCCATCTGGCTCATGGTGCCAAGAGAAGACTGCATGCCCCTCCCTTGGTGTGTGCAGGTAGAGAGCAAAACTTCATTCAGAGTGAGAGAGAAGCAGGAAAGGGAAATTGGTCCCTGAGAACACAGTCTGCATATCAAAGAGGACAGTGGCAGAAGACTAGAGACAGGAAGAAAGGTCAGTGTGCCTATCTAGCTATTTGTACTCTCTCGCCACTCAGTCTGGAGGTCTGAGACAGGGGACATTGCATCTGGAACTTCCAACACCTTATATGGAAGGAACTTTGCACCAGAGACCTCAAGCATCTTCCTTATTGGTTATTTATTTATTTATGTAACGTAAAATAGTTATATGACATCTCACTGTTCTCCCATTCAACAGGACTCAAAGCCTCTTACATCATTAAAGCCGGCTAAAATGTCACTTCCCAGAATAATAACTTCTAGCCAGAGATCAACCGAACAGGAGTGGCAAGGGGCCTGGAAAAACAAAGTGCCAAAGTTTCTGACAGAAACGGAAAAGACCAGAGCAACATATAAGCTGAACTGCCAGTATCCAGTTGAAAATGAGCATTGCCTTGTTGCCGGTTTCTATGGTGAAGTCCTTAACACTGGAAAATAGAGTGGAAACCAATTCAATTTTATGCCAGAAATAATTGTAATCTCTCTATGAGCACTGTTGTTCCTTTGGTGCCTCTTAGCCAAGTAGAGTTTTTAAGTCTGAGCTAGTCGATCCTGGCAACCAGTCGGCTTGTTCTCTGGCTAGTTGCTGTGTGACGTGATCGAGGGGCTCCGACATTTCAAGAGAGAAAGAAGCGGATTCTATCCTCTTCTGCGGAGGGCTTCTCTGCCCATTTACAGAAAAAGGAGAGGCCTCTGTTTATGCGTCAGCTGGATGGGTAGAGAAGGAACTTGCTGTCTACCCTTACAAAGGTATTGCAGACTTCCTGAAGCAGCCTCCTGGGTCTCCCGGGCTTTCCCAGTGTGAAAAATGCTGGCTTCGCACAGGGAGTTGTTCTTGTCTCCTAATTGCCTCATTTACCATATATGTCTATAGCAGCTGAGTGGAAGCTCTTCCAGGCAAGCCCAATATTATTTGCAACAGTGTTCTGGTTGAGTGGCTAAAATGCTCAAACCCTGATACTTATTTGCTGGCCCAGCAAGTCATAGAACTGGCCCCGACCCAATTACATCAAACAAATAAAGCCTTCTCATTCTTTGAGTGGAGCGATAATTTTGTTGCTAACTTCCCGGTGAGAAAAACTTGTCACTGCTGTCACACCAAACATGTTCCAGTCAGGGCCGGTGCCAGGCTTTTTTGCACCCTAGGCAAGGCTAACTATTTGCACCCCCCCCCCCGCTAACTAATTATCAAAAACAGATAAATTCTAGGGAAAATTAAAAGCACAAAACTTGACCCTGCTAATTTTTAAAATAATTATGCGGGCTTGGGCAGGCAGGGTGTGAGGCAAAGCTGACGGGAGCTGCTGCTGCTGCAGTTGCCTTGACTTTCTGGAGGAAGAAAAGCATGGGAAAGCTAGGGCTGGTGAGTGAGTGAGTGTGACAGCCTGTGGCCGGTTGGAGGGGCGCTGATTGTACGTTTCTGCACTCCTCTGAGGTCTGCGCCCTAGGCAATCACCTAACTTGTCCTAATGGTAGCACCGGCCCTGGTTCCAGTTGTGTATGGGTCTGTGTGCTTTTAAATAAGAGAAGAATAACTTGATAGAAAGATAAATATTTTGACTGCTCGCTTGTGTAAAAAGGAGTCTTTGTTTTAGTGTTGTGATGAATGTTAATGGGCAATAATTAGTAAATTATCAACTGTGCATAAAGCATGATTTTTTGGGGGGGGGGGGGGAATAGCCAGAGGGATATAAGACTATACACACACCATCAGCAACACCAGCATCTTGTGAACCATTGTTGTGCAACGGTGAAGCAGAGGATATTGTGCTAGCATCCAGTGGCTGGTGCAATGGAGCAGTTTAACCCAGGGTGGTGGTTCTGTCAGATGCCACAAGCCATCGGTACTCAATCCAAACCCATGCATGTAACATATTGTCAATCAGGCTTGCAATGACAGGTAGATGGGTATGGGAAAGGCAACGCAGAGGCCCAGCCCATGCTTGTGAAAAGTTATGCAGGCAATAGCCCTTGGTAGCAAGGGATCGTTTGGACTTCTGCAAAGTGAGAAAGAGCTCCTTGGCTGTGTTTCTCAGAGCCCCTTCCAGTGTTGCTTTCCATTCATGGAGAAAGGAAGCCACCATAGCAGGAGAGCTCCAGCCCCTGGCCTCCTGCTGTTTTTCAGTTGCAGCAGTGGAAGAAAAAATGGAGGAAGTGCTGTTAGACATCAGCATGCTGTCACTTCCAGTTGCATAACCAGCAGTGGTGTCATCTATCACCGCAACACTCTAGCAATCCCCCAGATCTCTAAGGTAAAACCATAGAGATTTGGAAGTTGTTGTGGCAAAACCAAGTTATGTAACAGAAGCCATGTCTCTAAGGTAAAACCATATTGATTTGGGAGCTGTTGTGGCGACACCAAGTTATGTAACAGAAGCCATGGACTCCTTCTCTGTATCCTGGGGCTTCCACCATTATCTCCATGGTGCAGTGTATCTCCACTGCAGCACTGGCCATGGTGCTAACGTACGTAATGTCAGAATTCACATAATGTATGTAACTTAATGTCAAAATACATAATACCTACATAATGTCAGAATACACTGCTTCTCCAAGTTGTACTGCATCAATTGAAACAGAAGAGTGAGTCTGACGTGTTTGAATGACTTAGAAGGGAGTCATAATAAATTGTCATGATGATCGCAATAATGATAATGACGATTTTCTATCTGATAGACTGGGGATTCCCTCCCCCTCCCCGAGTTTAATCTGGTTCTCTTGAGAAGCTATTTTTAAGAGCGTTATCAAGTATGATAATTCCCCTCTTGAGGTCAGTTTTTCTCCTAGGGCAGGCAGTGACATGTTCACGACTCGTTTGACAGTGTCACTCAATACTGATTTATTTTTCCACTTGTCCTATTTGTTTGAAACTTTCCCATGTGTACGCATAGTATTTAATGACACAACTGTCTCTGGTTTAAGGTCAAATCTACATCTGACTTTCCTGCTGGAATCATTCTAGTTTCAAAAAAAACCCCATCTATACCTGTTTCTAGTTTCAAACCGTACTTGTTCTAGTTTAAAAATCACCGTCTACATTCATTAATTGCCCTCTTGTGGTCACGCTAGCATTACATTGCTTTAAACAGATCCTGTTGCTTACTGCTCTTCAGACCCAGGGGAAAAAAAACAAAGTGAAATTTGACACCAGTGTGAAATGAGTGTAGGAAAAGACAGCAGTCAAACTACTTCAGAGGGGAGGTGTAAATTTGCCCTAAATCCTGGAGATTATGAGACTGAGGTGCACACTTGCTAACTATGAGCTTGGCTGACTCATGAGAGGATCTTGAGAATATAAATACTACCAGGATTGCTCTGGATGCACAAAGTGTGTTAAGTATGTGCAAAACCCAAAGGTTGAGTCCAAATTCATATCTCTTTTATTCCTCCAAGAATTTTTTTTTTGGTGGGGGGGTAATATAAACCTGTTGGCCCGTTTGAATAGAGTCTGTCTCCATTTTTGTTGCCATCCCTTCAAAGATGTCAATAGATCACTTAAATTGCAGGCCTCTGGAGTTTCCTTGCATGTGTTCTCTACTTGCAGCTACACTACGTCATGGGTTTTGTAGTCTGAAGGCAGTGTAAACAGCTAGTGAGTCTCATACATGTGGGCTTTGCATGAGAGAATGAAGCTAGCACAGTTTGAAAGAATTAGGTTTTAACAGGATTACAGATAGGCTGACTCTTGAACGTTGATGTATTCCATGAAAATCAAAATAAGAACAGAATACGGCTGAGTATAGAACACAGAAAGACTGTATAATGACAATTTACTCAGATAATGCTCAGTTTCCAGATTGGATTGTAAAATGAGAATATGCACAGCCTCCCTCACTAGGTTGTTGTAGACATGAATGAAATAAATATTGTATGGAAATTCCCATATCATGCTCATTTTGGGGGGAGGAAAGGTGGCACAGTAATGCCCAATCTTGCCAGATCTTAGAAGCTAAGGAGGATTGGGACTTGGATGGGAAACCTCAAAGGAGGACTCTGCAGAGGAAGGCAATGGCAAATCACCTTTGCTTCTCACTTGCCTTGAAAACCCCTTGCTAGAGTCACCTTAAGTCAGTTCAACTTGAGAACGTACTAATTTTGGACTTTTGTATCTGCCTGTAAATTCAGAGTGTGGCTATCTCCCAGGAGTGGGCATGTGCAACCTATCGTTAAGCACTGGTTTTGTTTGAACAATAAATCGGAGATGGATATTGTTTGGAACATATAGGGACACTATCATTCTCCATAGGAACAACAGCAACAGTCATGCAGTTAGTCACAAGTGCATACCCTTACCCATGTGAAGTTTACTGTATCAGACATGCAAACTGAATTGCTAGCAATATTGAAGCTATTAGTTGTTGTAGATTTTCCAGGCTGTATGGCCGTGGTCTTGGCATTGTAGTACCTGACATTTCGCCAGCAGCTGTGACTGGCACCCTCAGAGGTATAACACAGAAAGATGGAGTACTCTCTGTGTCAAGGTGAGAAGAAAAATGGTAGGTAGGTAATTTATATCTACTCAGGAAGGTGGGGTAGGGCTGAGTCATTATCTACCCCACCTTCCTGAGTAGATATAAATTACCTGCCTACCATTTTTCTTCACACCTTGACACAGAGAGTACTCCATCTTTCTGTGTTATACCTCTGAGGATGCCAGTCACAGCTGCTGGCGAAATGTCAGGTACTACAATGCCAAGTCCACGGCCATACAGCCTGGAAAATCTACAACAACTAATGAGCTCCGGCCGTGAAAGCCTTCGACAAAATATTGAAGCCGTTTACCTGAAATCTCAGGCAATTTAGTTGAAACCACAGTCTGTCTTCCATAGTTGTGTACTATACCTCATGGTTTTGAATGTTAGGAATGAGATAAGCATAAATTAAAAGCACAGCTTTATAGCCTCTCTAAATGTAAAAATACATGCTTCTATCCACTTGCCTTTTATCATGGAACTCAGGGTGCCTTGCATAGGATTCCCCTGAGGATTCTTACAGTAATTCCTTCCTGCTTAGCTTCAGGGCACTTGCCTGATCATGTGCCTTCCAAGACCACCCAGGGACCCTGTAATAAGGAGCTCAGCGGATTTACTTAGTTAGTTAGCCTGGCCAGTATTGATGGGCTGTGCCACCAGACTCTTCATTTAAATGCAAAAGCAAAAATATCTGCTTTCCTCTTTGTTAAATGTCTCCCTCTCTCTTAAATCCGCTAATGATGCTGATTATTGTACAGACACCTAATCTTCAGCATTAAGGACTAGAGTGAGAGAATCCAAAAGCTGCCCTAATTGGGTTGATGCATGGGCTAGCAGAATAATTGATTGACACCGTGATCGCTTAGGCACACGGAGAGCTAACAGAATCAGATTAATGAAAACATATGGTAATTACAACTGTGGAAAAACAAGTTAAGATCCATAATGGAGCCTAAGGATAAATAAGCAAAAGTATGATCAAGCAATGATTAGAGTTTAAAAAGAAAATAATTTCTGAAGGATACACTTCTTGAGTTCTTAACAGAGTTTAAATGGAAGGCCTTGGCTGTATGACAAAGAATGCAGAAGTGTGATATTATGAAATTCACCAGTGTTCTTCATAAGAAACTATTCTTTAATTGTGACTTTTCTGCATTCAGGGTTGCCAAGAGAGGCTACATCACTTTCAGCATGCAGAGGAAATTATGTCGTCATGATGAGACATCTGGGTGATGCTCTGGTATTTGGACAAAAACTCTATGGTAAAAATGGCCTCTACCATAGAGGTTTTTTCCAAATACCAGAGCATTGCTCATCACATGAGTGACATCACTTCCTGTGCACACGAGTGACATTACTTCCTGTGCACACATGAGTGACATCACTTTCTTGCCACATTGCCAGCTGCATTGACTGGGCCTTCCTCTTTCTCCTGATAAGTCCCCCTTCTGGCCAGCTGATCAGTGGCAGGGGAGGGACCTGGTGGCAGGGACTGGGAACCCTAGTTACAATGGCTGTGGCCTTGGGGCATCTGGAACAGTCAGGGTCCTCTCTAGGAATCCATCATCACTCATTAATCAAATGGGTCAGGAATGCCAGGCCTTCTGCTTCAGTGGGAGACCTTCCACCTTCTGCCTGTTCCGCCGCCTGCTATTCACCTGGGCGGTGGGAGGAAGGTGTCCAGAGACAATGTTCAGACCTTGGCAAGCTGTTCTCCCCCCCCCCCACCTCCTTTTTTAATTTTGGTTAAGTCATATATTTCTGGAGAATCTTCCAAGTTAGTAGAGACCCCTGCCTCATCTGTGGGTGCCCTACTTTTGCTGCTTTCAGAAGTAGCCTGGGCGGGGGCTGCTGTTTCACTATTAGACACTCTGCCAGCAAATAACAACGATTTTCTATCCAGCACACAAATCTTTCCCTTGTTAACATGTTTGATTGCTTTGTGTATTAGAGCCACTTGCATTTCATGTAAGCATATTCGTTGCTTCATTTTAACACCCACTGAGTAGCGAAATTAAGTGGCTACATGCATGTGGCTGGATATCTTTCTTAGTGTCGCGCAGATCACATTATGTTGGCTTGGCTAACATTTTGGTCTAGTGCATGAATGGGAGAGCAGAGCCAGAGCCTTTCCCTTCCCCTCCTTACAACAGACACCCTGTGAGGTAGGTAGGGCTGAGAGAGCTTTGAGAGAACTTGTGACTGACCCAAGGTCACGCCAACAGCTGCATGTGGAGGAGAGTGGGGAATCAAACCTGGTTCTCCCAGATTAGAGTCCACACACTTAACCACTACACCAAACTGGCTGTCTTTCTATGATGAGGAGTGGCGTAGAGGAATGGTGAGGCTTCCATTGACAGTTGATGGGTTTTAATCGTTGGGCAATGGCTCCGTCCAAGGACCCGTCATGATGTGTGTGTGAAAAGAAAATGAAGTTTAGCTTTTGCCTGAGAAGGAAAAGCAGACCGATAGGCCTGTGAGTTGTCTTTAACACATGGGGGAGGTGGGATCTCTCTGGAGTAGAGCTGCCAGCTTTCAGGTGGGGCCTGGGGATCCCCCGCTTTTACAACTGATCCCCAGCGGACAGAGATCAGCTCCCCTGGAGAAAATGGCTGCTTTGAAGGGTGGACTCTGTGGCATTGTGTCATGCTGAGGCCCCTCCCCTCCCCAAACCCCGCCCTCTCCTGGATCCACCCCCAAAGTCTCCAGGTATTTTCCAACCCAGACCTGGCAACCCTACTCTGGAGAACTGTAGTGGGAGGATTGTGTAACAACCTTCCTGGGGTGGATGCACCGGGCCTCCTCCTCACTCTTAGCCTTCCGGTGGCAGCTGAGGATGGTTTAATTCATGACAGTGTTTAGTTAGTTTTAACTCTTCTGCCTGCCAGCAGTTTGAAATTATGGATTTTAACTGGGTGTTTTTTATATGTTTTGTTGTGATTTGCTGTTGCTTGCATTGTAAGCTGCCTTGAGTTCCTGTAAGGCAGAACACAAAGTTGGAGTCCAGTGGCACCAATAAGACCAACAAAGTTTTATTCCAGGCACAAGATTTCATGTGTGCACACCCACTTCTTCAGGTACATTCAAATGGAAGTTGTTCGGGTTTTAAACTGGAATAAACTGGAATAACAAATTTAGTATATATGGTCACCATTTGTGTGGGCTTTAAACCCAAACAAATGGTGACCAAGCATATTATTCCAGTTTGGTCCTTGCATCTGTCAAACAACTTTATTGAGCTGTATGCTAATTTGCTGCTCACCCTCTACCTGTATGTATGGACTGTCAACTTCCATTTCAATGTATGTGAAGTGTGCATGCACACAAAAGCTCATACCTTGAATAAAACTTTGTCGGTCTTAAAGGTGCCACTGGACTCGAACTTTGTTCTGCTGCTTCAGACCAACACAGCTACCCACCTGAATCTATCTGTAAGGCAGAAAAACAGGTAATAAATTTTAAGTAAATAAATAAGTGTGGGGTAGTTTATGCGGTGCCCTTTGGGAGTCATTCTTATTCCGTGGGTGCTCTGCTTATACATTTGTAGCTAAATCAAACCCTACAGAAGAACCTTAAGTTTCCAATGGTCTGTTGCCCAAAAGGAACCCATCCAGGAAAACACAGCTTGGAATTTACCACTCGGAGATAGGGATGCCAGCCTCCAAGTGGTCCTGGAGGAAGCAATGTCAGAGGAAGGCCTTGGCCTTTATGCCCTGTTTGTTGGCCCTCCAGGGTGTTTGGCTTCTGTATCAAATTGGGATGCCAGCCTCCAGATGAGGCCTGGAGATCTTCCAGAATTACAGTTTATCTCCAGACTACAGAGATCAATCCCCCCTGGAGAAAATGGCTGCTTTGTAGGGTGGAATCTATGAAATTTCACCCCACTGAGCTTCCTGTTCTCCCCAGGCTCCATCCCCAAATCTCCAGGAGTTTCCCAGCCTGGAGCTGGCAATTTCATGCCCTCACTCCCTGCCAGTGGCCAAGGGGAACCTGACAACCCTACTAGGAGAAATAGGACACACAAAATAATACATCTGCGTCTGTTCACTAGGACAGTAGTGCCACATGGACTTGAGCACACACAGCAAAGTCTGAATGTATGAAAAGTTCTGACAGTTTTGTTTATACTGTTATGGCTTTCCCCCTTTGACTGTAAGAGGGTAGCGGAGGCGTGTTTACATCTAAAGAAGGTGAATGGGATATGCTAATGTGGCTTCTTTTCTTGGTTGTCTGCCATGCGCCAGTTCTCCAGGTATCACTGCAATTGTCTCGACAATTGGCAACTTGATTAATCGCACTTCTCAAGGTAGTTATAACTGTACAGGGGCCTTCTTAAGATAATGGCTCTTTGATTGGAAACAGGAATTAGTCAACAGCCTGTTGCTGCGCTTTCCTAAAAAAAAAACAGGTTTCTGATATGGAACATCTGATGCAAGAACAAATTTTCATTTGGTTATTTTGGAGAAGAACAAGCAAGTGGCATTCTGTAACTAAATGTTTAGCAAACAACACAGTTAGCTGTTGGCAGTTTGTATGTGATTTTCAGGCTGCAGGAGGCGGAAATGTATTTTCTCTTGGAGCGGCATAACCGGCACTTTTTTTTCTTTTTTGGGATACCTTTGAACACATACATGAAGCCAGGGCATTACATATCCCAGGGGCCAGGTCTCCATGGTGCCTAGAAATTTTATCATAGCAGCTGATTTTTATGTGGCAACAATAACTAGAAAATATGGTCATACATTGCGCTAGGGTTGCCAGCCTCCAGGTGGTAGCTAGAGATGTCCAGGCAACAGTCCATTTTCACCTGGTGAAAATGGCCACTTTGAAAGGTGGACTCTATGGCACTATACCCCCTTGAAGTCCCTCCCCTACCAAGTCCCTCCCTCCACAGGCTCCACCCCCTCCAATCTCCTGGTATTTCCCAATCCAGAACTGGAAACCCTGCATAGCCGTGAAGGTTGAAATATTAGTCTGGCTCCTAAAATTTTGAGCTGGCTTCTAGAACTGAAGAATACGTACTGTGTCAAACCATTAGTCTATCAAGGCAAGTATTGTCTACTCTGACTGACAGTAGCTCTCCGTGGTCTCAGGTAAAGGTCTTTCACATCACCTACCGTCTGATCATTTTAATATGAAATGCCAGGGATTGAACTTGGAATTCTCTGTATGCAAAGAAGATTCTCTACCAGTGAGCCATAACTCCCCCCCCCCCATTTTCTGGATATGACAGGACCGAATACCTGCCATGAACATTTTCAGCACTAACATTCTGATCTTCATCTACTCAGATCTCCCCGTGGTAGTCCATGATGAAATACAGATATTACTAGAGTTTGTTAATTTCAGATTAGTTACTAGGATGTAACTATAGGGGAAAATGTGAATTGATTCTTAGGTGGGGCACGATGCCCAATGATTTCTTTGTAATGTGGTTAATTATGCTTCACCAGTTCTGGAGCATTTGATTAGTTGGAGGACCATAGAACCATCTTCCAATATGTCCTTGTGGGACTTCAAAGAAGTTCATGGAGAATCAAGAATTCTTTCATAGTCAAGAGAAACTTCTAGTACCCTCAAGCTAAGCCCAGGTGTTCCTATATGTTCATGCTTAGAAAGCACCAGTGTCAGAAACGAATAAAAACGGTTATTTTTCTTTAAGTTCAGAAGCTTTCAGCAATGTACAATGAACACCTTCCTTAAATCAATAACAATGTCCTTAAATTACCCTTTACCCTCTTTAAGCACCCTACCAAGCTCACAGTGATAGCAGAAGCTGGCAGAAGATTTGTTTCAAGATCACTTAAGCATGATAAGGATGTAAGTGCCATTCAACAATCCACCTTGGGCCAGAACAAACCTGAGGTTGGTGGAGCTAGGTCGTTTGTATGCAGAGAGTTTGGTACGCTACAACTTGTGCCTGTATTGCACAAGGCCTTTTTTAAAAAACAGAATTAAAAAAAAACTTAATGAGATTTCTTTCCATTCTATAAACAAAACTTTTATACTTCACATGGAAGCTGCCAGGTCACTAATTTCAAAGCTCATTCTTTTAAAACAAAACCCCCTTAGGGGAAATAAACTAGTGCTTCAGCTGGGACAGTTCCCCTGCAAGGCCTCTCCTGGCTATTCTACCTGAATGTATAGGCAAAGAAAGATACTGAGCCACAACGGCTGCAGTCATATGCACCAGTTGAAGCGGAGGGGAAGAGAGGCTATTTCCTCTGGAGGAATTTGACACGTAGTTGTGAGATCACACAGCCCTTTGAAACTGCGGGCTTAGTCCATCATTGTGTGATCAGACACAACAGCGGGTGAGTCGTTTGGGGTTTTTTGCCATTTGTTTCCCTTGTGCATAAGTGAAGAATTGCACCTCTGCACTGAGGGCCTCCTATGGAGTATGCAATGATGCACATACTGCGAAGGGAGGGGAAACGGCACAGAGTCGGGATGGCATGATCAGACCATCCCGACAGTATGAGAGCATGCTTGAGGGATCAGACAGGGGAAAGTCCGCCCTTGGCCCGCCTTATCCAGATAACACTGGATTTTCACCAGTGTCTTTTAACTCTGCTTCTGTGGTGGAACAGCACGGGATGCTGACAACTGCAGGACACTTCCCAGATGTTGTTGTCTGATCACCCCCTTTAAATCCACCCGGCATTCATGCCTATGTCGGATCTAAAGGGGTGTGTGATCACAGCCAATGAGTTGTACTTTTATAATACCTCTCTGTGCTACCCTTCCCTCCTTCCTAGTGTTTATATCCAGATGTTTCCCAGCCAATTAAAGTTGTCCGACAAAGAATTCTGTCCTGGAAATAAGTTCCTTATTTAAAGTGCTGGTGAACTTATTGTGATCTCCTAGATCTCTGCCAAGACCTTCCCTGACTCTCTTGTCTATGATCCTTTTAACTTGAAACCCCAGAGATCAAAACCAAGACCTGCTGCATGCAAAAAATATAATAAAACAATTGTGTGCCATCAAGTCACAATCAACTCATGGGGATCCCAGGTTCATGGTGTTTTGAACTACCTGCCAGTCATAGTAGATGATAGTGTGCCTATATGGACTAGGTTTCACAGTGCCAGGTTGGAAAATCCTGGAGATTTGGGGGTTGAGCCTGGGGAGGGGGGGTACCTCAGCAGGGTATAATGACATCCAATCTACCTTTCTTCAGGGCAGCTGATCTCTGTAGTCTGGAGATCAATTGCAATTCTCAGAGATTTCCAAGCCCCAGCTGTACGTTGGCAACCCCATAAAGTAGACCCCATAATCTGACTTGATGGAGGGCAGGTCCCTGTACCCATAAATTCACACCTGAGCTCTTGCTTACCTTCAGAGACTTTTGAACAATTATTGTGCCTAGCTACACTTGCGAGACACCATTCCCTGGGCACCAAGATCCCAGTTTTAACGCCTTGCCAAAGGAGTCATTTGGGGGTTACAGAGTTCGCAGATTGCTGATGCCTTATGTGGACTTGAACCCTACCATGTGTGCGTTACCCGCCATCAAGTCGCTTCCAACTTAGGGTGACCCTATGAATTAATGACCTTCAAAACATCCTATCATTAACAACCTTGATCAGGCCTTGCAAACTGAAGGCCATCTGTTGAGTCAGCTCATCTTCTGTTGGGTCTTCCTCTTTTTCTATATCTCATGTTGGGTCTTCAACTTTTCTATGAATGTGGCAGCCTTTTCAAGTGAAACTTGTCTTCTCATCATGTGACCAAAGTATGATGGCCTCAGTTTAGTCATTTTAGCTTCACGCTTGACTTGATGTAATACCCACTTATTTGTCTCTTTGGCTGTCCGTGGTAATTCGTAAAACTGTCCTCCAACACCACATTTCAAATGAATCAGTTTCCTTCCTGTCAGATTTCTTCACTGTCCAACTTTCACATCCATACATAGAGAAGAGGAGACTGGATTTATACCCCACCCTTCACTACCCGAAGGAATCTCAGAGCATCTTACAATCTCCTTTCCCTTCCCCTCCCCAAAACAGACAGGTGGGGCTGAGAGAGCTCTCTCGAGAACTGCCCTTGAGAGAACAGCTCTGAAAGAGCTTATGACTGACACAAGGTCACACCGGCAGCTGCATGTGGAGGAGTGAGGAATCAAACCCAGTTCTCCCAAATTAGAGTCCACGCTCTTAACCACTGCACCAAACTGGCTCTCACGGTAACGGGTATGAATTATCTTGATCTTGGTCTCCACCAACACTTCCTTGCACTGAAGGGTCTTTTCTAGTTCCCTTATGGCTGCCTTTTGAAGTCTCAAGTTCCTCTGTAGATGACATAGCAATTCTTTCAGCTGACCTGAATCTGGGGAGAATTTAACTAGCACTTGGAGTTAAAAATGTCATGTGGTCAGCAAGCTAAAAGTGGAAGTCAGACCAATCATGCCTCGTTGGGTCTTCTTCAATCAAGTGCTTCTCCACTGAACCTTTAAGGGAAAGAAATAGAAAACAAACCCTGAGGCTGCTTTGAGACTCCCCGGCATGCCATTTGATCAGGTCACAAAGGCAAGGAGCCTGAAGTGCTGTACCTGATTTGTATTTTACTGGAAGTAATGCTTAAGAGGGGAAAAAAAGGAATTGCGCTTCCTTTTAAAGGGAACATCATCTTTCACCTGGACCATGACATTAGATGCCCTTTTGTACTGAAATGGAGAGAAAAAATATACTTATCCACAGTATCCTCTTGGATTTGCGGAAGAATGATTGATTCTAATTGCCAAATGGTGTCAGGAGTTTTGGCTGGACATTCTGTAGTTCACGTCATGAGTGTTTAAAAGGTGAAGCAATGGCTCTCTTTAGTTTTTTTAAGTGATTATGAATTAATCTGGAGGAATCAATCAACAGGAGGTTGTCAGAACACTGGGACACATTGGAAAGGAACAAATGGAAAATTCTACCATTTCCCCCTTCTCACAAGTACGGTTAATATAGATTTTGTTTGACAGCTGTGAGACCATCGAAAAACATTTATTCCAGATTAAACTGGCTAGTTAGAATATGATTCTGTCAATAATCCATTATATTGTACCCTCCATTAATGGATACCCTTTGTTATTTTAGTGGAAGGTAATTTCATTTTTTGGTTAACTGCTTCTGTTTTTTCATTTGTGACAGATCTTTCCTATGCCTGGGTTGAGAGCTGAGAAGTTACATCTGCCCATATCCTAGCTAGCAGTGTTCCCTCTAACCTGAGTTAGTGTGAACTAGCTCACGGTTTTCTAGCCTCCAGCTCACACGTTTTTGTTTTAGCTCAGGAAGGATGGCTCCAGAGCAAACTAATTTATGCAGTAGCAGAATCACCTGCTCAGAACTTTAATGCCAGTAGCTCAGAAAGTAGAATTTTTGCTCACAGGACTCCACAGCTTAGAGGGAGCATTGCTAACTAGCCCAAAAGCTGGGGCAGGGGGAGAGAAAGGATGAGATAGCTAATCTATTTTATAATAAAGTGTTTAAAATGTCAACAGTATTAAATGAAAAAAACATACAAAATAATGGAGGCTATGGCTATTAACCACACACTCTGGTGTACCAAATACTGAGAACAAATGGCAAGGGAAAGTTGTCCAGTCCACATCCTGACTGTAGTCTAGCAAAGTCCATTGGTCTGTCAAAGTTTGTTCTGACAGTATTGAAGAATGGTCTACTCTGACTCACAGTGGTTCTCTGGAATCTCACACTGAGGCCTTTCACTTCAATTGCTGCCTGATCCCTTTAACTGAAGAAGCCTGGAACCTTCTGTATGCAAAACAGATGCTCTGCCCTTGAGAGACGGACCCTCCCCTGGAGGAGGAAGAGAAAGAAAAGGAGGAAGAAGAGGAGTAGTAGTAGTAGTTGGTCTTATACCCCACTCTTCACTACCGGAAGGAATCTTGGGGTGGCTTAAAATTGCCTTCTCTTCCTCTCCCCACAATGGACACCCTGTGAGGTAGGTGGGCCTGAGAGAGTTCTGAGAGAACTGACTGACCAAAGGTCATCCAGCTGGCTTCATGTGGAGAAGTGGGGAATCAAACCCAGTTCTCCAGATTAGAGTCCTGCCACTCTGAACCACTACACCAAGCTGGCTCTTTGGAGGCATCTGGTTGGCTGTTGTCAGACTCACAATCCTGGACTCACATGGTCCAGCAAGCAGATTCGTGTCTCCGGAATGTGCCACACAAGCTTAGTTTTGCTTCCTTTCCCAACAAAACTCTACTGAAGCAACCTGAAATGTGTGTGTGCCATTCAGAACCAACATGTGACAAAGGAGTTATGTACTTGGGTATGTGTACCCAAATGCAAAATGTCAAGTGAGGAGCATCCGTGAGTCACTTGTGAGATAGGCAGGCTCCTAGATTGCTTTTTCTCAATAGTACTTGACACTCGACAAAGTATCATTAAGTACTACTATTAAACATTCCTATTAAATATCTCTTTATGCAGCCTGTTCATTCAAGTAATATCCTTTCACATGCTCTCTGAAGCTTGCCAGTGCTTGTTTATAACACTGCCAGTACCCTTGGCTGGGCAGGCTTTGATGGCGCTCTGTATACCCAAGCATGATTCCTTATCTTTCTTCATAAGTCACTCTCTCCAGATTCATAATTATGTTAATTGCTCTTCTCTCATTCCCTCCAGTTTGCCAAGCACTTCATAATATTAAAGTATTAAAGTTGAATGCTTTCTCTCCCCCTAGATTCGATTATGCGAGGGCTGTATTACAAGGGACTGCTGCCTTCCTAGATCCGCTGCATAACGATTGCCTTTGAAAACAATTGCGGGTGGGACAGTGCGGGGGGGGGGGGAATTACACCATGTTGGTTGTGAGCAAAGTTTTTGCACTTCAAATATATTTATCTTACTTTTCTCGGCCAGGGTTGTTTTCTCCGTGCCTGCCACCAAAGCAAGGCAATTAAAATTAATGGTGATATAGTTTAATGGGACAAAGGGATCTCCAGTCCCTGTGGATAAACGATTCCTCGATGCAATTTATTTCTCCTCCTGTTTCTTGTTAAAATATGTAAATAAGCAGAGGACACCCTGCAGTCATTTTCATTAGCTTTTTGGTGTCACCGGAAATATGGCAGCGCCGTTATGAAGAGTGACCTACATGCGGTAGAGAAGCAACCCTGTTGGTAATTGTGCGTTGAAATTTGGGGAGACAGATGCAGCTGTGGGTTAATACTTTGGCATATAAATAACAACTCCTGCTATTTATGTTTCTGGTCAGATAGATGAGGGAAGAGAAGGGGTGGGGGAGCTATAACCCTTTCCCAATCCTGTTTGCTCATCTATCCCTATCTGTTTATTTATTTGCTTATTTACTTCATTTGTGCTCCGCCTTTTCCTCCAATGGGTACCCGGTGGGGCTAACATCCCTCTCCCCTCCTTCACTTTATCGCCAGAATAACCCCGTGAGGTAGGTTAGGCTGAGTGTATGTGACTGGTAGAGTGGGGATTTGAACTTCCCAGATCCTGGTCTGGCAATTTGACCGCTACGCCACACTGAATCCCACAGACATAGCCTGGCAGAACTAGGCATTCACTTCTAAACCCTACTGTAAGGAATAGCTGTTATCCAGCCTATAAGTCTCACGGCTCCTGTCAATTGTGTTCAGGCTGTAAATTTTTACAGGTTTGGTCCCGGCCTGTTTTGAAAGAAATGTGCCGCTTATTAGGTGCATGCACCTGGCAGCCCTGAGCAGCTGGCATGAGACACGCTTATCTCGTTTGCAGCTAGCAACGCTGATTGACCAACTGTGCCCTCACTGGCCAACGGGGTTTACAACTGGACAAAAGGGAAAGCATTGGACATTCAAAGGACATAGCCTGCCTGTGATAGATAGATAGATAGATAGATAGATAGATAGATAGATAGATAGATAGATAGAAAGAAAGAAAGAAAGAAAGAAAGAAAGAAAGAAAGAAAGAAAGAAAGAAAGAAAGAAAGAAGTGACTCCCTCTCCTCTGACCTTCAACAATGAATTGGCTCTAAAAAACTGCTGTCAACTGAGGAAGCAAGCAGGTTTTTTGGTGTTAGTAAGCCAGCCCTTAAGATCATAAGAGAAACCAATGTTAGATCAGGCCAATGGCCCATCCAGTCTAACACTGTCACACAGTGGCCAAAAACCCCAGGTGCCCTCAGAAGGTCCAGCAGTGGGGCCAGGACACTAGAAGCCCTCCCACTGTTGCCCCCCAAACACCAAGAATACAGAGCATCACTTGCCCCAGACTGAAAGTTCCTATCTATACTTTGTATCTAATAGCCACTGATGGACCTCTGCTCCATATCTATATATCTAATAGCCAAGTTGTTCCCTCTGTGCGTATATCTAAGTCCACACATCTGGGACACATGGGCAAAGAGATTTTCCTGCACACTTGGGGCACTCCCTAGGTGTGCAGAAAAATCTGAAATGTAGAAAAAACTGTAGGGGGGATACTTAAATCCCCCCAAAAGTAAAAGACTGTGCCCTGCATAGAGAACACACTGGGAACTGTACCTCCCTGCCATTGGCCGGGGTGGGGGGGAGAGAAGGCTTGGCAGCCAGTGGCTGGGAGCCTTGCCATCAGTGCCAGGGTGTGTGTGGAGAAGACTCACCTGTGCCAGCTTCCTCCTCCATGAGGAGCCCCCCCACGAGTATCACAGATCCTCACCTCTTGTGTTTATCTAATTCCCTCTTCAAGCCGTCCATCCTTGTAGCCGCCGCCACCTCCTGTGGCAGTGAATTCCACGTGTTAATCACTCTTTGGGTGAAGAAGTACTTCCTTTTATCTGTCCTGACCCGACTGCTCAGCAATTTCATGGAGTGCCCACGAGTCCTTGTATTGTGAGAAAGGGAGAAAAGGACTTCTTTCTCTACCTGCTCTATCCCATGCATAATCTTATAAACCTCGATCATGTCACCCCTCAGTTATCCTTAGCCAAGTATTGTTATTTTTTGTTGCTTGCCATTGCTTGTACTACTGGAATGGCTTTTTTCGCATAGAGTCTGCTGAACCTGACAGATTTCTTGTATCACAAATTAAAGGGATATTTTAAATATATATATATATGCTTAAGTTATGTGTTGAGTGCTTGCATTTGAGAAGCTAAGCAGGGTCAGCCCTGGTCAGCATTTGGATGGGAGACCACCAAGGAAGTCCAGGATCACAATACAGAGGCAGTCAGTGGCAAACCACCTCTGAATGTCCCTGGTCATGAAAACCCTACGGGGTCACCATAAGCTGGCTGCCACTTGAAGGTTCTTTTAAAAAGGGGAGGGGTCCTCAGAATTACCTTAAATTCATGAACCAGAATATCAAACAGTGATGCCTCATATACTGAATCTGAATCCAAGTCATAGGCTGAGGACAGACTGGCAATGTAAAGCGGGACAGCCCCACATTGGAAGTGGAAGAAGGGAGCGCGTTCAGACATGCGCATCTGTCCGTCGGCTCCGTTTCGCACTTACCCGTCTCCCACTCGCTTTCCATCTGCTTTAACAGGACACCGGGAGAAACCGGTGTCCAGGGGCCGTCTTGCTCTTGCCTCCCGCTTCCAGGCAGTGTGAACCGGAAGAAGGCGGGAGGCAAGCGGAGGCGGCAGTGTGAACGCAGTGTTTTGCCAGTTTGCGCATGTGCGCACGTGCGCACATGTGCAAACTGGCAAAACGGCCCTATCACAAGCTGCGGAGGCCGGCCCACGTGGGGCCACTCCGCAGCAGTCTGAACGCTCCGTATCGGCACCATTGTGCAATACACCGGCCGGTGTGAATGGCCAGCCCTGGGGAGTTTTTCCCCCAAAGCAGTTTCCTCCGCATTCATCTCGCTCCAGATTGCCAGTCTGTCCTCAGCCATAGAATCATAGAATATTAGAGTTGGAAGGGACCTTGCAGGTCATCTAGTCCAACCCCCTGCACTCTGCAGGAGCATAGCTGAAAGATACCCGAAAGATGGTCATCCAGCCTCTGCTTGAAAGCGTCCAGTAAAGGAGCATCCACCACCTGGTCAACACACACACTAGACCTGCTATAAAAATCACTAAAGAGTTTTCATTCCAAGACTCTGGTTTCCCTCATTTGAGGGACAGGCTTTTCTCTCTCTCCTTCTTTTTTGCGCAGAAACCACATCCTTGACCTGGAGGCTATCTTTGTCATCCTAGAAAAAAGGGATCTTGTTAAATTTAAAATATTCTCCAGTAATCTTAACAAGCACTTTTCCTTGCTTGATAATTCCAGATGGGTAGCTATGTTACTCTGTAACAGCCAAACAACGCAAGAATCCAGTGGCACCTTAAAGATGAACATAATTTATTTAAGCATAAGCTTTCCTGAGTTTGAGCTTGTTTTGTGCATCAGGTGAAGTGAGGGCTGAGTCGTGAAAGCTTATGCTGGAACATATTTTATTCTTTTAAGTTTTCACTGGATTTCGGTTTAATTTTTCCTTACTTGGGTCATAGAGCATGAGAAACAAAGGAGATCTTAATGACCAGCCAGGACGGGGGCCAGGTCTCCATTTGTAGCAGGAGAGCCCTCAGCAATTACCCCTGATCCCTTCTGGTATTTCACAGGCCAGCGGGGGGAAATGAGGTTGAGCCTGTCTGCATTGTGCTAGCATGTGATACTGGTTCCAGCAGAAAAACAGAAGTTAGGTTATCACATTGGAGAGACGCTCTAGGATTTGCCCAAGACTCTGTGGTTTATCGGTAGCGTTTGGGTTTAATCATAGAGCATTGCTACATCTTGTTGACATCACTTCCAGTTTCCCACCAGAAGTAACACAGTGTACTGTTGTGATGCCTGTTCCCACCACGCCAACCCCCAGTTCATCCTGGCAGGCGGTTGGCAACACTAGCAGCCTGACTCGTCTGTTGTCATAATATCTAGGCATGCAGATCTGACATGCAGAAGTCCTCCCTTAGAGCTCCCTTAGAGCTCCCTTAGAGCTCTAGTTCCATGTTTGGCTGTTAACCAAAGGTATTTGAGGAGGCAATCTGAAACTTCTCAGAAAGGTATTCTGGCGATGCTCAGATGCTCTCTGGTCATTCTTGTTTCCCGTGTTTCACTTGCTGGCACTTATCTAAAGAGCCCAATTTAAGCATTGGGGTTTGTTTTTTTTAAGAAAAACAATGTACAAAGTTACTTATCTGTTTCTTTAGTAAAAGCATTTCAGCCTTCTTCTTTTTCACTTTGAAAGTCCAGAAGGAAGCATATGATGAAATCTATTTAAACGAAAATCTAAACTGAGACGAGAAAACCACAGAACTGATACAACCATCATAAAAACAGATGACGCTCAGGGAAAAAAAGATCAATAACCTCAAGCATTAATCAAACCATAGATCGATCTATGCAAGCCCTGGAAAATGAAAACAAGGCTTAGATTAGTGTTTAACTGATGATTGTAGGTACCTCACACACCTATTTGGAGAAGGAACTGGGTAGACGGAGTGCCACTGTTGAGGTCCCTCTTCCCGGTCAGCGTCTGCTTGATCTCGCAAGCTGTGGTGAGTGAACCTGGAGAAGGGTCTCCAGCAGTCAGCTGAGTTAGTGTGAGCTAGCTCACATTTTTTTAGTCCCTGGCTCACACATTTTTGTCTTAGAGCAAACTAATTTATGCAGTCGCCAAATTGCTCACTCGCAACTTTAATGCCAGTAGAATTTTTGCTCACAAGATTCCACAGCGAAGAAGAAGAAGATGATGAAGACATTGGATTTATACCCCGCCCTTCACTACTCAAGGGAGTCTCAGAGTGGCTTACAATCTCCTTTCCCTTCCCCTCCCCACAACAGACACCCTGTGAGGTAGGCGGGGCTGAGAGAGCTCTGAGACAAATGTCCTTGAGAGAACAGCTGTGCCAGAGCTATGGCTTGCCCAAGGTCATCCAGCAGGTGCAAGTGGAGAAGTGGGGAATCGAACCCAGTTCTCCCAGATTAGAGTCTGCACACTTAACCACGACACCAAACTGGCTTAGAAGGAGCATTGGTCTCCAGTGCATATTTCAAAGGCAAGGGAATCATATGGGATTTTGATCACTGATCCCAGAGTTTTTATTTGTGAATTACAAATAGTATATAAAATGAAGCCTGTCACAATGTAATCAGCAGCGTGCAGGCTCATGTTCTGCCTCTTGTTCACTTAAGGCTGCCCAGGCCTCCCGCTGGCAGCCCGGAAGTGATGTAACAGTGCAGAGGGCATCATGCCCGCCCCCATGGCCCCATGCTGGAGCTTCCTACCCATTGCTGGGTGTGGCCTGGCAACCTTATGTTCACTCGTCATATTGTTTTAGAGGGTGCAAAGCACTTTGCATTCACTTTACACAAATAAATATTCACTTTACAAACGAAACCAGGGACCAGTACCTGGATAAAGGTGTGACAATCACACATACAGCTGAAGATGGGTTGAATGTAATATGAGAATTATGCAATACACATGTAAAGAAAAAAAACCCTTACGTCTGCACTGTACACATAGGGTGCAGGCATTTGCTGTCACTTGTGAACAGGGCTTGTATAAGGCAGCTCCATGTGTATTTGGGAATTCATAGAATCATAGAGTCGGAAGGGGCCATACAGACCATCTAGTCCAACCCCCTGCCCAGTGCAGGACAATGTAGTTCCACACACAGCCTGTTTGTGTGTCTTAGGGATGCAGTGAATTTCATGGCAGTGTTGTTCGACAATTGAAGTTACTATGTTTGGTTGCGACGATCAGACATGAGCTGATCACTGGGTCCCCAGACAACTTGAATGCCTGTGGAACAGGCTTCAATCGGGGGTGCATCAAGCCCACATGGGCAAAAATGCAGCTGGTCCTAACAGAATGGCAGCCATTGATCTCACTGAGAACTGACTGGCCAACATCAAATGATAGGATTTTAAAAAGCATGTATTTATGGTGGTGGTCACATACACGAGATAAAGCGGGAAGGGGGGATGCAAGGCTATTTCCTCTGGCGTAAGTTGATGCGCAGTTGCACAATCACATGGATTTTTATAGATGCGGGCACAGCCCGCCACTGCATGATCAGACACAACCACGGGGGAGTTGGGATTTTTAAAAACCATTTGTTCCTGATGCGTTTACGCAGGGAATCGATGAATCACACCTCCGCCCTGAGGTCTCCCTATGGAGTGTGTGTGTGTGGGGGTGCGCTGATGAACATACTGTGAATGGGGGGGAAACAACGGCACGGAGTCAGGATAGCCTGATCAGACTATCCTGATGCAATAGGATCATGCTGGAATGATCAGACGCAGGAAAGTCCGTCTGTGGCTCATAGTAATCCATTTGCTACAGGACTTTCTGAGGGGTTTTTTTTTTTACTCCGCTTGTGCGGCGGAGCAAAACAGGTTGCCGACGGCTGCGGGGCCCTTCCCAGATGATGTCATCTGATCGTGCTCCTTTAATCCGCCCGGCATTCGCGCCTAAGTCGGGGCAAATTATTCGTGTGTTCACAACCTATGATTGCTTTATCTCAGGGGTCCCTAACCTTTTTGAGCCAGTGGGTACCTTTGGTATTTTGACACGGCGTGGTGTGCACAGCCAAAAAAAATGGCTGCCACAAAATGGCTGCCATTGAAGGCAGAGCCAGCTACAAAATGGCTGTCACAGCTTACCTTCAAGGCACACAGTGGGGATCCTTGTGCTGTGATGGTAGCGGCTGCCAAAGCAACATTTTAAAAAAATCAAAAGCCTTGCTGAAGAAAAGCCACATCTGACCTAACCCATTTTCTAAAAACACTTGGTGGGCACTAGAAAAGATATCAGCAGGTTCTGTGGTCCCCTCAGGCACCATGCTGGCGACCCCTGAGTTACATGATTTCTGACTGATTACACTGTCTATTGAATCAATTATTGCACTGTACTTGGCATTGTCTGGAAGGCATACACTGGAGTACCCTGCCAAACAACTGCAAACAGGTCAAAGAACAAATGGAATGCTTTGTCAAAATATAGGATGCCTTTCTGCAACTCACAAAGAAGGATTGTACTGGTGGGTGCCGAAGTATGCCTAGGCTTAGTGGTCTGTGTGCCATACTGACTTTGGCATGGATTCCAGCGCTCCTCTTCCTTTCTCCTGTGGCAGTCGTTTGTGGAATGTGGAAGTGATTGAGGGTGGTATCCGAATCACACAAAATAGGATGTAGCGCCTGGAAGATGATACATCTCCCTGAGGAAGGCAACGAAGATGGTGAGGGGCCTGGAGACCAAGTCCTATGAGGAGAGGTTGAAGAACCTGGGTATGTTTAGCCTGGAGAGGAGATGACTGAGAGGTGATATGATAACCATCTTCAAGTACTTGAAATGCTGTCGTATAGAGGATGGTGCAGAGTTGTTTTCTGTTGCCCCAGAAGGTCGGACCAGAACCAACGGCCTGAAATTAAATCAGAAGCATTTTCAGCTAAACATTAAGAGGAACTTCCTCACAATTAGAGCGGTTCCTCAGTGGGACAGACTTCCTCAGTAGGTGGTGGGCTCGCCTTCTTTGGAGGTTTTCAAACAGAGGCTAAATGGCCATCTGTCAGCAATGCTGATTCTGTGAACTTAGGCAGATCATGAGAGGGAGGGCAGGAAGGGTTGCATCAGTGCTCAGTTCTTGTGGCCCTTTGGGGTCAGGAAGCCATTTTTCTCCAGGCCAGTTTGGCTGGAGATCCTGGAGGGTTTTTTGCCCTCTTCTGGGCATACAGCAGGGGTCACTGGGGCTGTGTGGGGGGAAGTATTTGTGGATTTCCTGCACTGTGCAGGGGGGTTGGACTAGATTACCCTGGGGGGACCCTTCCATCTCTAAGATTCTATGATTCTAATTATGGGCAGGAGCCAAGGGGAAGACTAGCAAACAGTGGGGCATGCTTCTCTGCCAGTACGGTGTGATGGTTAAGGTATTCCATGAGGACATCCCTGCTGTGTCTTGAGGCTTGCTGAATAACCTTTGGCCAGCTGCGGTCTCTTGCCCTCACCAGTGCTGACAGAACGGAGGAGGGGAGGTGTGCTCTGTGGAGGAAGAAGGTGGGTAAAGGTGTTGTAGAAGGATCATTGCAGTGACTCCTCCACAGCCCTGTATACATATTTGTACAGATGAATAAAACATCGCTTACTCAGATAAAGCACCCCAACTGCAATGCAAGCGATTTAAAAAATGTGCAAGATGCACTGGAACTGGAGCATGGAAGGATGCAGACACAATGAGATACACCCCATGGGAACTGCTGGTGGCAATGCTGGGCCACAGTGTTATACCCACCATGTGGTATTAGAACAATTCTTCACACACTAATCGAGCTGTTCCTTGCTTTAGCACACACTAGCTTGTTAGAGCTGACCGGGGATGAGTCTCTTGCTTTTTAGGAATGCTGGCAATGGCCTCCCTTTTACTCCTCTACATTCTACCTTCTTCTGTGTGTTATTTCTAGCTGTGACATCTCTGTTAAGTTAGACGGTTGGTTGCAGATTTGGGCCATGTTTCAGCCATTCCAGAACACAGGTTTTAAATACTGTTTGTGATGGGCAAAGAAAAGGTTCTCGGATTGATTTTTTCCCCCCCTGTTCAACTTCCCTCTGACTGCTGTAGGAGTGTTTGGACAGTAGATGGAGCAGCAGGTCACAGTCTCGTCCGTTCTCCCGCATGTGACATCACTCCAATGACCGCAGCTCAGGACTAATAGTATAAAAGAAGAATAGTTTTTCGGGGTTTATTTTTTCCCCGTTTGCTCATTAGTGCCTGGTTTATGGAAGAGGCCCATTTCTGCAAACATATCTACATAAACCCGGTGAGCAATTAGTCCCATAAGACTGAATATTCAGTGTTGTGAAAATGTAGAATATTGAATATTTATTAACTGGAAAGAAGCTAGCAGGCAGGAAAACACACTGGGTTAATAATTGCAGGTCTTTGACAAAGCCTGCTGAAGCTCTTCTAGAGCATCTTTGTTTTTCAGAGCAAAACTCATTTGATGACTTCAGGGGGTTTTGTGCAAAAAAGAAATTTCCTCCTGTTTGCATCTTAGATTTTTATTCTTCTCTTTCCTTCCACGCATAAAGCTGCTTTTTATGGAATCAGAGCAGAGGTCCATCAAGGTCAGTTGTCTGTTCTGACTGGAAGTGGCTCCCTAGGTTCTCAGGCAGGGGTTTTTCAAATCACTGACTACATGATCTTTTCTTCAACTGGAGGTGTTGGAGATTGAACTGGGGACTGTCTGCATATGCAAAGCCAATGCTCTACTGCTGAGCCATGGCCCTTCTCTAAAGGGGTTCTTGGTGGCATACAGGATCACATTTTTATTTTCAACTGCCCTGTGAGTTGTATTAGGGTGCGCCAGAATGACTTGCTCAAGATAATGCTCCGTTCAGTCCTAGGTAGGGCTGCCAGGTTTGGGTTGGAAAATACCTGGCGACTTTGGGGGTGGATCTGGAAGAGGGTGGGGTTTGGGGAGGGGAGGGGCCTCCGCATGGTACAGTGCCACAGAGTCCACCCTTCCAAAGCCACCATTTTCTCCAGAGGAGCTGATCTTTGTCAGCTGGAGATCAGTTGTAAAAGCAGATCTCCAGACCCCACCTGGAGACTGGCAGCCCTAATCCTAGGTAGTAACTTATTTTAATTTAATTTTATTTTGTTAGATGTCTATCCCACACTCCCCATGTAGCAGGCTCAGGGTGGGTTCCATCAAATGCAATATACAAACAATGTTTTTTTTTAAAAAAAACACATCAGATAAAATACAACAATATTCCGATGTTTCTAATCAAAGCCGCAACAGATGAGGTTATATCATATTGAGGTTCCCAGATGGTAACAACCAATGCTCCCTCTAAGCTGTGGAGTCTTGTGAGCAAAAATTCTACTTTGTGAGCTACTGGCATTAAAGTTGTGAGCGAGCGATTTGGCTACTGCATAAATTAGTTTGCCCTGGAGCCATCCTTCCTAAGACAAAAATGTGTAAGCCGGAGGCTAAAAAACTGTGAGCTAGCTCACACTAACTCAGCTTAGAGGGAACACTGGTAACAACTATCTGACCCACTGAAGGGGAGTCCCAATAGATGGGACTCCCGCCACCTCAACTAAAAGCCTGGCGGAAGAGCTCCGTCTTGCAGGCCCTGTGGAGCTGTTAAAGATCCCCCAAGGCCCTGATCTCATATGGAAGTGAGAGAGATCAGCTCCCCTGGAGAAAATGGCTGCTTTTAAAGGTGGACTCTATGGCATTGTACCATGCTGATGCCCAGGGGTCATTCCGTAGAAAAAGAGGTGCAGGATCTCATTAGCATAACTGATTTGCATATGCTGTACCACCTGACATCACTAGAAGTATGTCAGAAGGCAAGAAAAAAAGAAGAGAGAGAGAGAGAAAGAGAGAGCTGGCAGAGAGGGGACAGCTACTAATCCAAGCCTCAGAAATACCACTATTCTGGGAGGATAGCTTCAGTGGTGGCTGAAGCCCTCAGAAGGCTGATGGAAGAAACAAGGACCTTTCCAGGGGACGTGGTCATTTTGCTGCAGCCATGACACAAGCAGGCATTCCCCCACGCGGGGGGGGGGGGGGGCTGGCACCAACTTCTGGAGCTGCGCTCCCTCGAGCTCCTGCTCGAAATGACCCCTGCTGATGCCCTACCCCTCCCCAAACCCCGCACTCTCATGGATCCACCCCCAAAATCTCCAGGTATTTTCCAACTCTGACCTGGCAACCCTATGCTGATCAGCAGATTGTAAAGCCATTTGGGGCTCATAGGGTAGAGTCGGTCTCGCAGATATGCAGGCCCCCTGGCCGTATAAGGCTTTGAAGGTAAGCATCACAGCTTGAAATGGATCCAGTGCTCAGTAGGCAGCCAGTGAAGCTCACGCAGCACGGAGTGGATACGCGTCTGCACAGATGATGAAGTCAACACCCATGCTGCTGCATTCTGTACCCTTTTAACTCCACTGGAGTCAGTTAGGGTTGCCAGGTTTTTCCAGACACTGGTGAGGGACGGTGGGGGTAGGGTTGCCAGATCCAGGTTGAGAAATTCCTGGAGATTTGGGGATGGAGCCTGGGGAGGAGAGGGGACCCCAATGGCTACAATGCCATAGAACCCACCCTCCAAAGCATCCATTTTCTCCAGGGGAACTGATCTTTGTAGTCTGGAGATGAGCTGTAATTCCAGTGGATCCCCAGGTCCCACCTGGAGACTGGCTTCCCTAGAGTCAGTGGGTTTAGAAAGATATGGCCCTGATTCGGATTGTAGTGTCAGCTTCATAAGCAGAACAGGAAATCCGAACCCAGGTCTCCCAGGTCCTTGTCCAACAATTTAACCGGGTACTCAAATCAGCTGTCCTGATTCCAATCCATATAGACATTCTGCTTAACATACTGGAGTAAAGAGCAATCTGCAAAAGTGGTTGTTCAGCACTCCCTGCTTGATTAAATCTTAAAGTACATGAAAAGGCTCTTATGCTAATCTCTAACATGAAATCAAGAGCTAGCAAGTTGGTCTAGTAATTAAGAACCAAACATATCAATTAGTATCTACTAAAACTCGGCTTCTGTGCTGTTTTAATTATATGTTGCCCATGTGTCTGCTTCGCCTTTTGTGCGAAAGGATATCCGCATTATCTGCACTGAAGTCTGGGATGATATATGAGGAGCTTCTTTATTATGCTCTGGGCTGTCCTCAGATAACAGGCCCTGCTTCGCTTCAACCTTTGATTTGTTTATGCATCCAGCGGAATAATCAGAAGTTGAAGTGAGTCGAAAGGGAATCGACAGCCTCTTGCAAAATGAGGGCCTCTTAGGCAGGAAACAGTATCATGTAAACACAATCAGGGCCCAGATTTTTGAACATTCCCCAGAGAAAGAATCATCCCGGCTGGTCAGCGCTGCGTTGGCATTGAAACGTTGTGGGATGCTTGGCTAAGAATTGCTATATTAGGACTATTGCTGTTTATGACTCCGGCTGCAAAAACAGTAAAGACAATAACAATAATAGAACTATGGGATAGCACCTGAATCTTGCTTGCATGAAGAATAACATGTCCTATTAGCTGTAATTTGTCTTGAACCAGAGAGATTCTCCAAGGCAGGTTGGAGTGTTCCAACTGTGTCTGTAAAACGATGATGCACTCCCAGTATCTGAAGAAGAAGAAGAGAAGAGATTGGATTTATACCCCGCCCTCCACTGCCCAAGGGAGTCTCAGAGCGGCTTACAAACTCCTTTCCCTTCCCCTCCCCACAACAGACACCCTGTGAGGTAGGTGGGGCTGAGAGAGCTCTTTCATGGACTGCCCTTGAGAGAACAGCTGGTACAGAGCTATGGCTTGCCCAAGGTCATCCAGTCAGGTGCAAGTGGAGGAGTGGGGAATCAAACCCAGTTCTCCCAGATTAGAGTCCATGCACTTAACCACTACACCAAACTGGCTCTCTAGAAGTAAGATCTGACTCACAAAAGTTCATGCAGGAATAAATTCTCTCAGGCTTTAAGGGGCCGTGGGATTCCTGTTTTATTTTGCTTCTCCTCCCCCCCCACCTCCCATTCTGGACATGATCGATGGTTGTCATTCCTTGTGCCAATGTAAACATTAACCTGCCAGTAAACTTTGTGCAGTGAAACATCTCTTGAAAGCAAAGGAGAAGACAATACTTTGTCTTGCTTGTTCCAGTTCATGCACTGCGGTCCCAGGGACAAGAGACGGAGCGAGGGTGAAGGGGAGGAACCACAATACAGACCAGAATGGGGAGAAAATTAGGCCACAGCTTTTAGTGAATACAGGTGAAGAAGCATTGGTGCAGCATGGGAACGGATCCTGCATTGGGCAACCCACCTTGAGTTGGCCTTGGCTGGGAGAGCGGGGTAGAAATAATAATAATAATAACAACAACAACAACAACAACAACAACAACCCATCCCACCTGCTGGGGGGAAGCCTTCAGAGTGGCAAGCCCCTGGGTGCCACATGGGTAGAGGCCACTGCGTGGTTCCCTTGCCGCCTGGTGGTGAGAGTCAGCTGACAGCTCCTGAACTAGGCATGCTGCTGAGAGGCTCCATCCCTGGTTTTGCATGGTACATTTTAAATAGTGATGTTTTTAGTTATGATTTGTAGTCCACCTTGAGCCATGAGGAAAAGATGGGCATACATATTTTAATACATAAATCTATATAAATAAAATGCCAGTGTATTCATGCACAAGAAGTGTTGCAAAATGTGTACAATTTAAGGGTAAAGTACTGTTTAGAAATGGGCTAACGGCAGAGGAAGAAAGCCTCACAGGTTGGGTTTGTGCAACGGAAAAGAGAAGTGGAAATTCAGATTCTGATATCAAAACAACCAGAATGAGGAATCCAACCTCTTTCCTCCCTTCAGCTGGCATCTTGGTCCACTTTTCTTGCGCTGGAGAGCCCAGCGAGGAGCTGATGCTTGTCCAGCGATCACATCGTAAGAGGCCCTGATCCCATGGAAAGGGTCAGACCCCTCCAAGGCATGACAGTGCCTTTCTTCTTACACTCGTTAATTATTACAATAAATCAATAGATAATAATAAGTAAAATGTAATAAAGTAAATAAGGCAGGCAATTGCAAACTGCCCCTGCCTTGAAAACCCTACAGGGCCACCATAAGTCATCTGTGGCACTTTCCACCATCACCATGGGCCAGATATTTCCAGTTTATGATACTCTTGCTTATATTTTCAGATGTATGTAAATTGTCCTCCACACATGTATACATTGTCACCCAGCTGCAGTCACTGAGTGAAGACCACCCCCATTCACTCAGCCCAAAAACCATGAACAGAGGATGGTCTTCACTTGCCTTCCAAAAGTAGACAGGGATTGAGACAAATATACATCCTGGGAAGAGAGTTCCAGAATCCTGGTGCCTCCACTTACATATCAGAACACAGCCACTAATGACGAGTTATTGATTGGTGGGGGAAAGGGCCGTCAAGTGACAGCTGACTTATGGTGACCCCATAGGGTTTTCAAGGCAAGAGATGTTCAGAGGTGGTTTGCCATTGCCTGCCTCCATGTCATGACCCTGGTATTCCTTGGAGGTCTCCCATCCAAATACTGGCCAGGGCTGAGCCTGCTTGGCTTCTGAGATCTGACGAGATCGGGCTGGCCTGGGCTAGCCAGGTCAGAGTATAATTACTGATTAGTTGGTGATTATAGAATCCAAGCAAATGTGGGCTTGATCCGTAGCAGATGGGGTGGGGATGAACAGGTTCTGCAGACCATGTTCAGTCATTGTTTCTCAAATTTTCTGCATGTCAGTGGTGTCCCCCTGGCCTTCCATTCCTCTCTCTTTTTAAAAGACCCTTCCCCCTTGGGTTTTGCCAAAAAAAAATGGAAAAGGTACTTGAATGATTTCTCATTTGTTTGGCTAAAGTGCATTGTGGTTGCAAACTGTTCCCTGAGGTTGTATGTATGTGTGTATAGGATTATTATTTGTTTGTTTGTTTGTTTGTTTGTTTGTTTGTTGAATTAGATTTACTAGGCCGCCATTCCCTACAAGTAGGGCTCAGGGCAGCTTATAACAGAGTAGTATGCAAAAAAATTTCTGAATTAAAAACAAGATTAAAACCAGCTAAACGAAGAACAGTAGATAAAAAGTGTGGCGGAGATGAAAAGTATGAAACCCCGGCCTCTGAGATGAGCTGCCATTTCCCGGGCTGCGTAACATAAAGGCCTTTGTACTGAGAGATAGATATAAACAAATATGTGTTAAAGTCATTTGCTAGCTAGGCAGTAAGATGAAGGGAATGAAAAAGTGTAGTCAGATGTGTTTCAGTGTTTTTTGCTGGCGAGAGGGTAAATAAAATTCAAGAGAGAAATCTGGTAACACAGACTTTTGTAAGCATCCCTAGAGACGCTCATGTATAGCCTGGAGGGCTGTTAGGTTGCACATATCCGAGGGTTGCCAGCCAGTGACTGGCACCTGGTGGGAGACTGGGAGGTGGGGACATGGGGGAGGGCACTGTTGCAACATCATCATATCATTTCCAAGCCAAACCTGGAAGTGATGTCACACTGTTCTAGAATTCACTGGAAATTTTAAATTACTTTTGCTACCACCAGCCTACCAAGTGGTGGCCGGAGTCATCAGCTGGCAGTGGGAGCTCTCCCACTATACCAGGAGATAGGGTTGCCAAGTCCAGGTTGGAAAATACCTGGGGACTTTGGGGGTGGAGCCAGGAGAAGGTGGGGTTTGGGGAGGGGAGGGGCCTCAGCAGGGTACAATGCCATAGAGTCCACCCTTAAAGCAGCCATTTTCTCCAGGGGAGCTGATCTCTGTCAGATGGAGATCAGTTGTAAAAGCGGGAGATCCCCAGGCCCCACCTGGAGGCTGGCAACCCTACCAGGAGACCTGGCAAGCCTATTTCAGCCCCAGGACCATGTAAGGTTCATTCAAAGATTCCCAGCCTTCTTGGCTTTCCCCACTCCATAGCAGTCCTTTCCAACTAGGGTTGCCAGACCTGCCCCCCCCAGTGAAGACAGGGGCCCCCCTGGTGCCAGGCCCCACCTCCCCACCACTGATCAGCTGGCCAGTGGGGGGAGGGGAACTTACCCCCCAAAAGAGGACAAATCCTCCCTGGTGCAGCAACGTGTCTGTGTGCATCCCAAGTGACCTGGAAGTGATGCTATCACTTTTGGGAGGTCGCGGTGACATTCTGGTATTTGAGTAAAAACTCTCTGGTAGAATTTACCATAGAGTTTTTCCCGAATACCAGAGTGTTGCCTCGGTGTCCAGGAAGTGAAGCGTCACTTCCAGGTCATGTGGCCAGTGACGTAGACACGTCACTGTCGGTTGGATAGGCCTCCCTGCTGCTCCCAGTAAGTCCCCTCCCCATTCCCCCCAGTTGCTAGGAGGGACCTAGCAACCTAATTCCAGAAAGGTTTATTCCCAGAACACTGGGCTCCATGTGCGGTAATAGCCATGCAGACTGGGAGGCTACAGTGAGGAAGGGGAAGGGGTGAAATCTCACCCTTTTGATTTTCTGTTGAAATTTTCAGGAGGTCAGAAATTGTTGCTGTGGGGAAAAATCTGAATTCTCCAGTGTCTTCTACGGATAGGTCAAGGGATCCAGCCCCTGTAGTCATCTTAGAGATCTCTGGTGGAAAGGCGATGGTATAAATCTCTTAAATAATATTTTCTAAAGGAAGAATTTTATTTATAATAAAGAAAACTACACAGTGTGTAGATTGTCTTAAGCAGGGAGGAACGTCTTTTCCTAATTTGACTATTTATTATGAATCTATTATGCTGTCTAATATTATAAAAACATTAGGAACTGAGAATCCTTTAGACTGGGTAATAATTCAAAGTGAATGTATAAGTCCAAGAACTGTACCAGAAGTTCTCTGGAATAAACAGCAATTCAGATGTGAATTGGTCAACAATAATCAATTCCTATCCTCTATTTTTAATGCTTGGGATCTCAGGAGAAAGAAATTACTACCATCAGTATCACATTTTACTTCATTTCTAAATCAAGACTGGTTTCCATTGGGACAAGATGGCAATCTATTTGAGGTATGGAGGCACTTAAATCTAACTAGATTAATGGACATTGCCTCCATACAGGGTTTTCTAGATAAAGTCAGGATTGAAGAAAAACTCAATACACAGATGGTTTCTTTATTTGCAGTTGCGTAATCTTTGTGCTAGTATAAATATTGGCAAAATCCTGTCTGTTCTTTTAACTGATTTTGAATATATACTTCAGAACCACATGAATAGTAATCACCATCTGATCTCAAAAATTTACACACTTTTAATAAATAAGGGAAATAGAATCTCTGCAAGAGTGTAACTTGATGCTATCAGATCAAAGCTGGTTGCAAAGCTGGAGACTGAATATCTTTTCTTTTCAGACAATATGTGTGAGGGTCCAAACATTTAAAGTAATAACTCATTACCAAAAAAGCTATTGCATATCGCTGGGTCATACTCACCAAGACGTTGGAAAAAGTGTGGAGAGACAGGGACATATGTGCATTGCTGGTGGCAATGTGTGAAAATCAAAAAACACCAATAACCACAGCAATATATAAACCAAAACTGTCTGTGTTAAACAGTGCTTTTTTCTTGGTTGCTTGATCTGTAGATTTTGTGTCCTTGTTTGAAGATTTTTTCATAAAAGAAGACTTATACATTCATGCATGTAGACCCTGTTGGGTTGTTTATTACACATGCAGACCCTGCTGGGCTGTTGTGTTGTATTGTGGCAAGACCTTGTGGTCCCATTGAAAGCTCCTCTTTTGTGATATGAAGCTCTTTATATTATTTGTGATTTTTTTTCTGTGTTAAACAGTGCTTTTTTCTTAATGTGTGAAAAGCAGACATTTCTGGTGACTGGTATTGGACAAGGTACTGTTAATTACTGGGTATGTTGTGCCTTTGACACCTGAGGTATTGTTTTAAAATTATTGGTTAGATGATTCAGTTCTTCAAATTTGGGGGGAAAAAACTGATTGGGACCCTTTTAATAGCAGCTAAAACATCACTAGCCACAACTTGGAAATGTTCAAATGCACCTACACTTGCTTTGTGGCATCAAAAGATACGTGAAATGTATATAATGGACAAGATTACTTATAAAGTACATCAATACGAATCTCATCAACTCTGTTCTGATTTTGTTGATGTTTGGTCTATTGTATTAGGGTACTGACGCAACTTGAAGTAGGTAGTTCTGAATAACTTAAAATCTTTAATTTTAGCATAATTAGGTAAAATTTATTTGTCTGGTATTGCTTTGTTTCTATAGATTTGGTGTTTGTTGACTTGTACCGATAATTTGTAAAGTTAGTAGTATGTATTATATATTTATATATATATTTATATTTATATATATGTATTATATATGTATATATAAGTTATAGTAGTATGTATTATATATTTATTAAAAAAATTAAAAGAAAACTTTTACTTTTCCTTGTGAATTTCTTGTTCTCTGTTTGGTTTTGTTACTTTCTTTCTTTTGCTCAATCATGTCATAGGAGGTAGATTTTGTGCATAGTTGTTGAAGTGGGCTTTATTAGAAAATGTTGCTAGTGTATGATACTGGGGAGCTAGCACTAAAGTGTACACCACAAACAGCAGTTCACATTGTTTATAAAAATCCCAGAACATCACTCATTCTAATTTATGTATTTCTTTCAAACAGATATTTGTATGGAATAAGAAATTTTCCACCATACTGAAATCTGAGTTTGTTCCTACCAGATTCCCAAAATTCCAGAGACTGTGCAACATATTATTGTTATTAAGTAACTGCATGGATTAGATGACTCATTAAGATTGTAATGGGTGATGTTTGTGTAGAGAATGGCTGTTGCTTGTGTTCAAGATTGGTTTGATTGCCATATTTGAGGTTGCGGGGAGACGTTTTCCCAGATCAGATTGCTTTGGGATTAGTTTGCCCTTCCAACACAGCATGGACCTTGACTTTCCGGTTTGATATGTGTTGAGCTGCAAGAGCCATACTATGATAGGCTACACAGTTCTTGGTTGCTTAGGTGATTTTTTTTTTTTTAAGGATGGGGTGGGTTGTGGATGGATGACATTGTCTCAGAACTGAGAACAGGCCTTTTCCTGTCAATGGCTATTGCTCATTTTGGCCTCATAAGAACATAAGAAGAGCCCTGCTGGATCAGACCAGTGGATCAGACCATCTACTCCAGCATCCTGCCTCACACAGTGGCCAGCCAGTTCCTCCGGAGCTCCGACAACAGGGCATACGAGGCTGAGACACTCCCCTGATGTTGCCTCCTGGCTCTGGGATTCAGAGGTTTAGTGCCTCTGAACATGGCAGTTCCCCTCAGTCACCATAGCTAGTAGCCACTGATAGACCTATCCTCCAGGAATCTATCTAATCCTCTTTTGAAGCTGTCTATTCCTGTGACCACCACTACGTTCTCTGACAAATGTAGTGACCTTTGTGGACTTCTGTTGTCCTCCGGTTGACAGTGGCAGCTGGTGCCTCTGAAGCAAGGGAGGTGTTGTGTCCAATTAGCTCTTCTTGCGAGAGTTTATTGGTGAAAAATGAGGGATGCAGTCCTTAATCATGCTGAAGACAGCCACCATTATGGAATCTTCATCAAACCTTCTGTGACCCATTATGTTAGCTAGAGCCCTTTGCGAGACCTTTCCCTACTCTTGGTGTCACAACATGATTGTAATGAATGCTTTAATGGATGGATAGGGTGGATGCTTCCCAAGTTAGAGGAATGTCTTTCAGTTACTCTGCTTTTCCTATGCATCGCAATATGGAGCCTACTTTAGATTCAAGGGCCCTTGGAATACATGACGTTTGACACATTCATTAAGTCACAGGGCAAATAGCAAAAACGACAACAAAAATCAATGCATACATTTCTTGGTTTACTGTCTTGGAAGCAATCTTTCTAGCTGCCCAGATTTCATTCTCTAGCACATGTGTTCAGAGAAAACTTTATAGATATCTGTAGTTAGATAAATGAAAATTATAACATGATGGAAGGCAGGGTGGTATAGTGGGCAGAGTGTCAGAATAGGATCTAGGAGTTTGTTGTTGTTGTTGTTGTGCAGTCGCACAGTCGAATCCGACTCTAGGAGACCCAAATGCTATTCCCCATTCTGCCACAGAAGCTTGCTAAGTGACCTGTGTGACCAGTCACACAGTCTTAGTCTAACCTTCCTCATGGGGTTGCTGTAAGGATAAAATAAAGGAGAGGAGAATGATGTGATCTGCTTTGGGTAAATAATAATTATTATTATCGTATGGCATTGTGTGTAGAATAGCCAGGAGATCCTAAGATTGTCTGGTAGCCAGAAGTTCTGGCTCTTTTTAGCATTATGCACCACTAAGTGGCCAGCCCTAACGCCTGAAGGGAGGGGGTGTGCAGCTGCTTTAACACCTGAAGGGGGGGGCAAGAACACCTTCTTCCACTACACTGAGGGCTTCATAAAGTTCAGGCCCTCATGGGATTTTTACATCTTCTCATAAGGATTTAAAATGGTGGCAGAGTTCACAGGTCAGACCCAGGGTTGCCAGGATCCCCCTGGACACTGGAAGGGGGCAGGAGGTAGGGCAGTTCCATAGCCATCGGAGGGGGGGGGCTCACAGGGCTATGCACCCTTTCAGATTAGCCCCGCCTCCACTCCTCTTTCCCCTCCTTACCCGGAGATCCCTCTCCTCCCTCCCTGATCCCTACCAGGAGCCTGGGAAGTGAGAAAAGAGCCTGCCGGCAGCTGTCCTCCCGGCTGCCCTTCCTGTTTGCCTCATGATTGTCATGATTCATGATTCAGCCTCTATCCCTGGAGGCTGAAAAAGTTCAATTTATTTATGTATTTATTTATTTTATTAACTTAATTGGAGCACCCCTCCCACCGCCAAGCCCCCCCCGATGAAAAAAATCCTGACTACAGGCAGTGTTCCCTCTAAGCTGAGTTAGTGTAAGTTAGCTCACAGTTTTTTTAGCCTCTGGCTCACACATTTTTGTCTTCGCTCAGGAAGGATGGCTCCAGAGCAAACTAATTTATGCAGTAGCCAAATTGCTTGCTCACAAATTTAATGCCGGTAGTTCACCAAGTAGAATTTTTGTTCACAAGACTTCACAGCTTAGAGGGAACACTGGGTCCAGCCCTGAGGTAGGGTTGTCAGATCCAGGTTGGGAAACTTCTGGAGATTCGGGGTTGGAACCTGGGAAGGACAGGGACCTCAGTGGGGTACAATGCCCATATTGTTCACACTCCAAAGCCTCCATTTTCTCCAGGGGAACTGATCGCTGCAGTCTAAGAGATGAGCTGTAATTCCAAGGGCTCCCCAGGGCCCACCAGGAGGCTGGCATCTCTACCAGTGAAATCAATATTGTGAATATTACCTGATCCTGGTTTATCATTTCTTTTCCTCCGTGTTTCTTCTGCATAGCCAACATGATGGGTGGGGAGAGGAAATGGCACCCCAGGCTTTGTGTTAGCAAACCGAGGCCTACACGGAGGGCGCATATAGCCCGGGTCGCTCTGTTCTTTCTTTAAATCCGTGACAATGTGACAGATTCGCTGCTAGAACAAGCACTGCAGTTGGACATTAGCGAGCTCAAGCAAATGAGATCCGCTGGGGCGCTTTGCGGAAGCATGAGGAACAAATGTGGTGGACCGATGAGGCTGTATTCCTGTGCTGCTCGGGGAATTTATTTGCCCAAATATATTCACAGATAATAATAATGGGATTCAGACAAATAGGGAAACAAATAAATGAAAGACTATTGAACCGGGCTATCTAAGAATAACAGCAGAGGCACATAATAGCAGGAACAAACCTCCTAGCTCAGCCAGAAGGGGCCCTGCGAGTTAAGTTAGGCTGAGAGAATTTATTCTGAGGAGGAAGCAATTCAGGAGACAGGGGACATGGAGCAACACTTTGTATTCAATTTGGATTAATATCCCCTCCCTGAAGTCCCTGTCTTTCAGTTGATCGGTTTGCATTTCCTAAAGCCTACCACATGTCTGAACAGTGGGGATCCAGTGCTGAAAGACAGTCCAACCTTTGGGTGTTCAGGATTGCCAGCTTCTCGATGACGGATAAATTAAAAGTAGGGTTCATTTATCTGTCACATGGTCATCTAGAGTTTATTCTGCTGATCATCGCTGTTGCCCACTGCCACTCCTTGTGGAGGCAGGAGGAAAAACTTGAAAACAAAGAACACTAAGAGACTCTCTGGTGGTATGTCAGTTTCAGGTATTATTTTACCATAGAGTTTTTGACCATTCTCTAGAGCTACCCATTGCCACTTCTGGGCTGTATTGCCAACATCACATGCTCCCCCCACCCCCCTGATATCCGCTCTAGTGTTGCTAGTCTCCAGGTGGTGCCTAGAGATCCCCCAGAATTACAGCTGGTCTCCAGGTTACACAGGTCAGTTCCATGCAACAAAATGACTGCTTTGGAAGGTGCACTTTATGGTATTATGGCCTGCTGAGCTCCCTCCCTTCTCCAAACCCCATCATCCCCAGGTGTCACCGACAAACTATCTAGGAATTTCCCAGCCTAGCTCTGCCCCCAATAGTCCTGCTGGTTTCCAAGCTTGGGTTTAGGGATGCCAGCCTCCAGGTGGGACCTGGGGATCTCTTGGAATTACAGCTCATCTCCAGACTACAAAGGTCAGTTCCCCTGGAGAAAATTGATGTTTTGGAGGGTGTGGGCATTGTACCCCGTTGAGGTCCCTGTCCTCCCCAGGCTCCACCCCCAAATCTCCAGGAGTTTCCCAACCTGGATCTAGCATCCCTACCACTCCATCCCCCACTGGTGACCCTGCCTGGTCTGGCAAACCTACTTGGCCTGGCGATCCTACATTTATCCATTCTTCTTCCAAGCGACTCAGGACAGCATGTATGATTCTCCCTTTCTCTGTTTAATAGGTTAGATGGAGAGAGAACAACTGACCTGAAATCACTCAGGGAGCTGAAAGGGAGCGGGGGTTTGAACCTGGGTTTCCCCACTCCTAGATGAGCACTCTGACCACTACGTTACACTTGCTGCGTATTGCTAGAAAGGTGACACATGAGAATTTGGCAGGTGTAGCCATGTTGGTCTGAAACAGCAAAGCAAAATTTGAGTCCAGTGGCACCTTTAAGACCAGCCAAGTTTTATCCTGGATATTAGCTTTCATGTGCATGCACAGTTCTTCAGATTCATTGAAACAGAAATCACTGACTATTACATTACATTACCATCACCTCCTCAACCTCTATCTATAGGTAATGCTTGGGGACTTCTGTTTCAGTGTATCTGAGGAAGCGTGCTTACACATGAAAGTATATACCCAGAATAAAATTTAGTTGGTCTTAAAGGTGCCACTGGACTTCAACTTTGGTCTGTTGCTGGGACTGACAGTGGAAAGACAGGTGGTGAAGGAAACAGTGGAGGCGGCTAAGTAGCTATGATGGGGAGGGTTTGTGGTTTAGTGATAGGATACACGCTCTTTGCTTCCTTATTTAGAAGAAGAAGAGATTGGGTTTATATCCCACCCTTCACTCACTTGGAGTCTCAGAGCAGCTTACAAACGCCTCTCCCTTCCCCTCCCCACAACAGACACCCTGTGAGGTAGGTGGGGCTGAGAGACCTCTTTCCCAAGCTGTCCTTGAGAGAACAGCTGGTACAGAGCTATGGCTTGCCCAAGGTCATCCAGCCAGGTGCAAGTGGAGGAGTGGGGAATCAAACCCGGTTCTCCCAGATTAGAGTCCGTGCACTTAACCACTACACCAAACTGGCTCTTTATTTATTTATCAAAATATCTTTATTCTCTCAAGTGGTGGCTCTAAGCAATTGCTGGTGCAAACCACAGAATCCAAATATGTTTTAGCATTATCGGTATGGAAACAAACAAAGACCAAACACCAAAAAGACAGAATGCTGCCCCAAGAGTGCTGCTGGACTCGAATCTTGCTCTTCTACTGTGGGCCAACATGCCTACTCGCCTGAAACATTGGTTGTGGAAGTGGAGTGTGTACAGGTGACTTTCAAATATTGTGTGGAAAGACTTTGTGTTGAGGGGGGATTACAGGCATTTGACTGTTAGATTCAGGTGGGTAGTCATGTTTGTCTGAAGCAACAGGACAAAGGCTGAGTCCAGTGGCACCTTTAAGACCATCAAAGTTTAATTCTGGGTATAAGCTTTTGTGTGCACATAAAAGCTTATACCCAGAATTAAACTTTGTTGGTCTTAAAGGTACCACTGGACTCAAACTTTGCTAGATGGCCATCTGACAGCAATACTGGTTCTGTGAACTTAGGCAGATCATGAGAGGGAGGGCAGGAAGGGCTGCCTCAGTGCTTAGTTCTCGTAATCCTTCTTACACACCCAGGGAAGTGTTGACTGCCACCTCGGGGTCAGGAAGCAATTTTTCTCCAGGCCAGTTTGGCTGGAGATACTGGAGGTTTTTTGCCATCTTCTGGGCATGGAAGAACAGTCACTGGGGGTGTGGAGGGGGAGCTGTATGTGAATTTCCCGCATTGTGCAGGGGGGTTGGACTAGATGATCCTGGAGATCCCTTCCAACTCTATTACCATTTGCACTATTTAATGGTGCTGTGGGGAGAGCATCTGATTTGCATGCAGAAGGTCCTAGGTTCAAACCTTGGCATCTCCAGTTAAATGGATTAGGATCTTCTTCATGATCTCTGTGCATCACACCTCTGGGATATAGTGTGCCTGTGCCAACCACGATTGGTATCTTCTAAAGCAAAAGAGATTTTCACGCCCTCTCCCTGGTCGTGTGCAGGGCTCCAGTCGCTTTGGTCACTACCCGCCCTCCTTCCCCTCTGCTGTCGGTCTTGAGGGCAGCGGTCAGAAGGAACTGGCAGGATCGTTGTGCCCCTCCCTTGGTCATGTGCACTGGAGCCCTGCACATGACTAGGAAGAGGGTGTGAAAATCCCTTTCCCTTTCACAGATACTGATCAGGGTTGGCGCAGGCGCACTATATCCCCGAGGTGTGAATGCACAGGTGACCACTTGAAGATCCCCAGTTACAGGTAAGCAACCTGTATTAGTAGGTGGTGTGAAAGGCCTCCATTTGAGACTGCAGAAAGCTGCTCTCAGTCAGTGTCGGCATGTTTCATATGTTCAAAAATGTTACCTTACTCAGTTTTATTTTGACTGGGTAAGGAAAGGGAGTGGAATGTAAAGCCTGAACCTGATGCGGAGAAAACCAAAACACTGTGTGTGGGGGAGCGACTGGAAAACATTAAGACAAGGAGCACAAGTCAATTTGGCAAAATTAAGCTTTGCCTATGCAGAGTAATTCCAGCCCTTAGACTAGAATAATTCTTCATAGGGTTGCTCTGTTAATCACTTTTAACTTACATAGCATTAAATTGCAGCGTTTAATATTGTAGATCTTTTTTTTTATTTTCTAAACTCCTTAATTAGTTCAATTAATAAGATTGTGAGCCCCCTGGGAGCAGAGATGTGCGTCTTTCTGCCTGGGAAAACTACTGTAGTCTGTTCTGAGCCTAAAGGACAGAGCAGAGTATACATTTAATGAATTGATGCAATATCAAGACGATTTGCAAGAAATGGACATTCTTTGCACAGTTTTGTGTTTCCGTGGATTTCTTGTGGATTTCTTTTGGCAAGGAGTGGGATGGCAAAGTTAAAAACCCCCTGGCATTGGGGGGTTTGCTTTTTTTGGGGGGGGAGTGCAGAGACCTCTTTCTCAAGAGCCACTAAGAATATTTTGTTATTGCTGTTGCATTTATGGACTTTCCTTTAAGTTTGTGACAATAGATGAAGTGGCAGGAAAGCAGTGGGCACTAGAGTTGCCAACCTCCAGGTGGGCAAGTAACGAAAAATATGCACTGCAAGAAACTTTTGTAAATTAATGTGTTCTATTTGTAACTTATCATTCTATAAAGTGTATTGTGTGCTATTTATAACATCCTTGAGAATGACAGGAGTCCTCCGTCCATGAATCAGCTGCTCAATGTGTCTTTTGTAGGACCAACAATAAGCATCAACACAACTATAAATGAAAGCTTCCCCCCCCCCCCTTTTTTGGAAGACTTCATGCATTTAGAAGCAGGCTTGTAATTCTGGAAACTCCTGTTGGGGCTTGACTTTTAAAATACTGATGCAAAATTGACTGGTAGTTGTCAACCTGAATGAACTGAATGTTATTGTTATTCTGAATGTACTGAATATATGTACCTGACAAGGATATTATAAACAGCACATAATGCCTTTATAGAATGATAAGTTACAAATAGAACACGTTAATTTACAAAAGTTTCTTGCCGTGTATATTTTTCATTACTCGACTCTCCCAACACTGCAGCTTGGGTTGCTACAACCTCCAGGTGGTGGCTGGAGATCTCCTGCTATTGCAATTGATTTCCAGGTGACTGAGATCGGTTCCCCTGGAGAAAATGGCTGATTTTGAAGGTGGACTTTATGGCATTATTCCCCACTGAAGTCCCTCCCCTCTCCAAACCCCACCCTCCTCAGGCTCCCCCCCACCAAATCTCCAGATATTTCCCAACCTGGAGCTGGCGACCCTAATGGGCACCTATCTTTAATCCAAACTGTACAGGTTTCTCAAAGGTGGGCCCTGAATTCAAAGAAGCTATTGGATCTGCCCTATCTCTCTAGTACATTTTTATCCTCCCTATCCTCCGAGGAGCTCAGAGTGATGTCTGTGGATCTCCTTTCCTTATTTTACCCTCACAACAATCCTGTGAAGCAGGTTAAGCTGAGAGAATGATCGCCCAAGGTGATCCAGTGAGCTTCCTGGCAGTGTGTAGTTTTGAATACAAGTTTCCCGGGTCTTCGTCAAACACTCCAGGAGACACAGCCCAGTTATTTCTTCCTGTCGAATTCCGCCTTTCCTCCAAGAAAGTCAGGGCAAAATACATTATTCCATTTTATCTTCCAAACAGCTTTGTCAGAGAGATTAGGCTAGAAGAGAGTACATTAGAGAAAAGGTCACCCTGCGATAGGGTTGCCAGGTCGCTTACCACTTGCAGTGGTGACATCATTGTGCCGGCCACATCGGTCCGATCCAGGCACTTTGGGGGTGGGGTTCCCCCCACTGGCCGGATCCAGGCCAGTGGGTCGGGGGCCATTAGAGTCACCCTGCCCCCCCAGGGGATCTGGCAGCCCGATCCAGCATCATATTTTGCATTCAGAAGGACCTTGGTTCAATCCCTGCCATTTCCTGTTAAAACCTCTCTGACAGAAAGTGTTAGTAAAGATCTTTCTCCTCTTACAACCCTGGGAAGTCAGTACTAGTCAATGTGATGCAATAGTAGGCTGGGTGGATCAATAGTCTGATTTGGTGGGAGGCTGAGCAAAGATTTGAACACAGGGCCTCCTAAGGTTGCCAGATTTCTGGTTGGGAAACACCTGGAGATTTAGGAGACGAGCCTGGGGAGGACAGAGATTGGGGAGAGAGTTTAGCAGGAATGTGCTCTGTAGCTCATAGGTGTCAACTACGGGGGGGCTCAAGCCCCCCGCCCCCGAAATTTCCTGGGGGGGGGCTCAGCCTCCCCCGGCAAAACGGAGCGTCCACCAGGCCCACTTGCTTGCCTGCCTGCCTGCCTGCCCACTCGCCCACCCGCCACCTCTCTCCCCCGGGCCTGGCCTGGCCTGGCCACTCCTACCTCCATGGGGCCAGCTGGGCAAATGCCCAGCGTGCTGGCGTCACCCAGAAGTGACGCCAGCACGCTGGGCATGTTGCCAAGGTGACGCTCTAGCAATCGCCCTGAAACTCTATGGCACCATAGAGTTTCAGGGCGATTGCCAGAGCGTTGCCCTGGCAACGTGCCCAGCCTGGCCCCACGGAGGCAGGAATGGCCAGGCCAGGCCAGCCCCGGGGGGGGAGGAAAGGCGGCGGGGACATGGTCCTGGCGTACACGCGCGCTTTGCACGCACGCACATAAGAGCCCCCACCCCCGGAATTTCTAAAAGCCTCTGCTGTAGCCTGAAAATTGGTTGTAAAGGCAGGAGAACTCCAGGCCCCACCTGGAGGTTGGCAACTGTATAAGACTGGAAGGCATGGTATTTCAGAAAATTAAACTGAGAACAATTGCATTGTGGTTTATTTTTCTATTGCATAGCTTTGGTTAAAAAAAAATCAACACCTCAATTTGAGCATCTTCTGTTTGTTTGTTTTATCAAATTTCTATCCCGCTCTCCTTGCAAACAGGCTCAGGGCAGCTCACAACCATCGGCACCTTGTGCCTAGTATCATAAAACATTTAAACCATTTAAAAATTAAAACATGCTAAAACAATTGTACATACAGTAAATAATACATTAAAGTGCTCACAAGACATTAAGATGGCACAATATTATTTTGGGATCCTGGTTCAGTGGTCTTCTGGCCTTCCATAACACTATGGTTAGGTCTTCGTATTGGGCCGGCTAGTTGGTGAAAGTGGTGGCTCCTACTTAAAAGCCTGGTAGAAGAGCTCTGTCTTGCAGGACCTGTGGAACTGCATAAGGTCCCTCAGGGCCCTGATCTCCTCCGGAAGCTTATTCCACCAGATAGGAGCTGCCACCAAAAAGGCTCTGGCCCTAGTCGCCATAAGCCTGGCATCCTTAGAGCCTGGGATCACTAGCTGATGCTGTGATCCAGACCGTAGTGCTCTCTGGGGAAAGGCAGTCCCTCAGCTATGTTGGACCCTGGCCATATAGGGCTTTAAAGGTAAGTACCAGCACCTTGAAGTGAATTCGGTATGCTATTGGCAGCCAGTCAGTGCGTTAAGCACAGGCTGAATGTGCTCCCATCTAAGGAGCCCCATCAAAAGCCTGGCTGTGGTATTCTGCACTAGCTGCAGCTTCCGGATTTGTGACTAGGGCAGCCCCATGTCGAGAGCATTACAGTAGTCTAATCTCGAGGTGACCGTTGCATGGATCACCGTGGCTAGGTCATCGTGGTCGAGGAAGGGAACCAGCTGCCAAGCCAGCCCAAGATGATAGAAGGTTGACTTGGCAGTGACTGCCACCTGGGCCTCCATTGTTAAGGAGGGGTCCAGGAGCACTCCCAAACTCCTAACCTCCGGTGCTGGCACCAATGGCGCCCCATCGAAGGTCGGGAGTGGGATCCCCCTCCCCAAACTACCGCGACTCAGGCACAGGACCTCCATCTTCGCCAGATTTAGTTTCAGCTGGCTCAGTCGAAGCCAACCAGCCACAGCCTGCAATGCCTGGTCCAGATCTTCTGGGCTGGAGTCTGACTGGCCACCCAACATCAGATGGAGCTGGGTGTCATCAGCATACTGGTGACACCCCAGCCCATATCTCCGGGCAATCTGGGCAAGGGGGTGCATGAAGATGTTAAACAACATCAGAGAAAGCACAGCCCCCTGAGACACGCCGCATTCAAGCGGGTGTCTCCTGGACTGTTGCTCCCCTAGCACCACCCTTTGTCCTTGACCCTGGAGAAAGGAAGCAAGCCATTGCAAGGCAAGCCCCTGTATCACCATGTCGGTGAGGCGGCAGATGAGTAACTGGTGGTCGACTGTGTCAAACAGTCCGCCTAGAGCCGGTTCGCTGGCTAGGCGGGATACAAATCGAAATAAATAAATAAATAAAATAAACACAGCCGACAGGTCTAATAGCAACAGTACTGCCGAACCACCCCGATCCAGAAGTCTCTGGAGGTCGTCAGTAAGGGCAACCAGCACTGTTTCCATCCCATGTCCTGGGTGAAAGCCAGACTGGAAGGGGATGGAAGAGTCATCCAGAAAGCCCTGCAACTGTGTTGCCACCGCCCTCTCAATTAATTAGCCCAAATAGGGCAAATTGGAAACTGGCTGATAGTTGGCCAATTCAGCCGGATCCAGAGTTGTTTTTTTTAAGAGAAGGCGGACCATCGCTTCCCTGTTGAAAGGGAACCTCCATTCAATATCAATACTCCCCCCCCCCAAAAAAAAAATTCCCTGAGGGTATCTTTTGACATGGACATTTCTATATTTTTTCTTCTTCCAGCTGCTGAGCGTAACATTATGTTCAGCATCTATGAGATCTTGAATTCTTGTTTTCCTGGGTTTTTTCTTTTTCAGGAATGCAGTCCATAAAATCTAATGTAGGATCCCATATACATTTTGAGGTAGCCATTTCAGCCAATCATTCCTCCAAATTAAAAAGCCATCACTTGTAATTTGACTCAATTAGCAATTTTATAGGTGGCAATTAACTTTATTGTTAATTGATTCCCCATGAACAAAATGCTAAGGGGGAACATGTGCATAGTTTTTATATGGAAAGTGCTACGGAAAATGTACAGTGTTTTTATGTTTATGCCAATGTGGAGAGTATTTTAACACCAGGTTTACTATAAAAACATTATTTGTTTGGGGGCTACAAAAATTGAGTAGCTGCCACATTATCCTTTCAAGGATACATAATATTCTTGTTAAATCACAACAGTAACTCGGTGACACTTCAAGAACGAAATAAATCCCAGCTTTAAGAGATCCTAATCTTAAAAGAAAAGAATAAAAAACAAGAGGAATGAGATGGACGTTGAGGGATATATATGCATATTGCTTGCCGTGTGATACCTAGGCATAAGGGAGAGAGGGGGCTATGACTCCCCTCCATTAATATGTAATAAATACATGTAATAAATGTAATATGTAATAAATAAATATTTTATTTATTTATTTCAGTTTAACCCCATCTTTGTTCCACTGTGCAACTCAAGGTTGTGGACTGAATGGATCTTGCAGATCCATTCTGCACTCAGTTATTCTTTCCTCTGGTGTAAGAGAAGCCTTCTGCTGATGCAGATCCAGCCTAGAGTCTCATCCAGACTCCGAGAAGACAAAGACCTGGTTAGCTTTTGTTGAATTGCGTTCTTTCACATGGGTTTGCCAACTGATCTAGGTTCCCTCCACCCATCCAATTTGGAAACCAGTTACCAGAAAAGTGAAGATCAAGGTCATAATTTCATCATATTTTTAAGCAGTGTACCATTAGTGAATATAGCTGCTTGGATGTGCTTGGATACTGGAACTTCTTCTTCTTCTTCTTTTTTTGCTGTAATGTCCCAGTTGACTTATGGCAACCTCATGGACTTTTCAAGGCAAGAGACGTTCAGAGGTGTTTTGTCATTGCCTGCCTCTGCATAGCGACCCTGGACTTCCTTGGTGGCCTCCCATCCAAATACTAATCAGGGCTGACTGCCTAGCTTCTGAGATCTGACCAGATTGGGCTAGCCTGCGCTATCTAGGTCAAGGTATGCTGCCAATAAGTTATGTTATTTGTGGACCTAGGAGAACAGAGATACGTCTGGGCTACTCAAATGTATCAGTGAGAAATGATGGGTCAAATCCAACCAGCCTTAAGAGAAGATGGGTTTCTCTTTGACCATCAACAAAGGTGATGCTGTGGATCACGAAACTGTCATTTTTAAAAAGCCATTGGGGGCAAGGGCTATAATAAGGAGTGGAACTGGGTGAGATTGATTCCCCCCCCCCCAAAAAAAGCTGGTTGGATGCAACCCACTGGGTTGGATCCCATGGATCTGTTCCACTAACGGTAGCATTTCCACACAACACAAGAAGTCTTGCCCTAGCTCTGAAGACTCTTCCACCAAAAGAGCCTGTTGTATCAGTAAAAGGCCCCTTGCACTGGACCAAAGCACCAGCAATATGGTGTGTGTGTGTGTGTGTGCAGATCTGTGTTGTGATGAAAAATGTGAAGAAAGCATCAGGCACCTTTCACATAGCAGATGCTGCATCCATTGTTAGCAGACATGGTAACACCCTCTTTCAGGCTGAGAAACAGCATAACCGTTGAGTCCTTAATCCCAGCGCTTCGCTTAACCAACAGTATCATGGATCACGCTGTTTATCCAACCCACCCAAGAGCATCTGTTTCACATTTTTTTTTAAAAAAATGTGTTGTTGTAACTTTGCTTCTCTTGTTTCTGCTCCATGTTTCCAGATGTTTGCTTGAGAAAGTAATAAAATAAAGTACAGATACAGTGCAATACGTGTAAGACTGTACAGGAGGTTTCCGATTTCCATTCCCTGTACTGTGCAGATGCAACTACATTTAAATCACAGCCCCCACACAAAAAATATGTATCTCTATGTAATGGTTGAGGACATTTTGTTTCAGTGTCTCTGTGTAAGTGTGCATGCACATAAAAGCTTATACCCAGAATTAACCTTCGTGGGTCTTAAAGGAACCACTGGACTCAAACTTTGTTCTGTTATTCTAATAGTTAGCCTTCATTTGTATGTTGCATCCATGCAGCTGTCCCGCCAACAGTGGCCCAGTGCCTTCTACAAGATGATTTCCCTCTTGGATCACTTCCATTCTAGGTTGTTAGCTGAGTCTATATGTTCTCTTTCTCTCTCAGAGCAAATTTGCATGTTGGTGGAAAGTGCCATCAAATCGCAGCTGACTTATAGTGACTCCTTGGGGTTTTCAAGGCAAGAGACACAAACAGAGGTGGTTTGCCACTCTCTGCCCCTGCGTTGCAACCCTGGACTTCCTTGGTCGTCTCCCATACAAGTACTAACCAGGGCCAACCCTGCGTGGCTTCTGAGACCTCTTGAGCCAATCTTCTTGAAATTTGGCCAGTTTTTTGAGGAGAGGCACCAGCAGCTATGCTGAAAATTTGGTGCCTCTGTCTCAAAAAACAGTCCCTGTGGAGCCCCAGAAACACACAAATTGATTCTCCATTATACCCTATGGGGATTGGTCTCCATAGGGTATAATGGAGAACCCAGCAGCTATTTCTCTCCACCACCACCCTGCTTTCTGATAGCCCTGAAATGCGGGGAGAGGCTCCACACCAGGGAATCCCTTGCCCCCAACTGGGGATTGGCAACTCTAGGTGGGCACTCTCAGAACACATCTATACAAACTCCAGGTAAGGGACATACAGACACTATATCCTGTGAATTGGTCCTCACTCTCATTCTCTTCCTCTGTCTCTGAATTCTGCTTCGTAGCTTCCCCTTTACACTGGAAATTATGTATGGAGTCCACACATTTTCTCCGTTCATCTTCACTAATTCTGGAGAGAGCTGGTGTGGTGGCTGCCAAATAGTGCAGCGATGATTATGGCCAAATTTGAGATGTAGCATAAGGAAATGAGAACATGGATTGTTACCCAAAGCCAAGCCAATCTGCTCCTCAGACACTAGCTACATGTACTCTCTAAATAATTTGTACTGCCCTGTACATGCCCAGATGTTAGCAATTTTGACCTCGTGCAAGAAATAGTCCTTGCTAAAGCCACTGCTCACTTTCCACCAAAGCTCGCCTTGAGTTGATGTCTTTCTTCACTCGTTTTATACAATGTGTTACTCTAGGTTTATCCCCATATGTAGGGCAGAGACCACTTATAAATGGAGGAGGAAATCACTCCTTATGTTTCCACTCATGTCTTTCCTCCTATTAAATGGAGAAAGGGAAATCTGGAAGTCGTTAGTTCTGCAAGAACTTGCACGCAACCAGAAGTGAAATACTTGGTACAGGCCTGATATTTACCTAGTACAGGTCTAGTATTTGTCTGGTAAAGTTAATTTTATACATTGATGCTCTGTGTGTGGCTAATATGTAGTTCTTTAAACAGCTGTGTAAGTCCAATGTCTTTCACTCAGTATCAACACATACAGGACAGCCAGCTACATGTGCAGTGCTGATTTGGAGAAGACCCACATAATAGTTTGACTCATATGGGTGAACCCAGTACAAGCACTATTCATTGGTTTGGGCTTCTGGTGACTGCATTTTTTAGCATTGTGGTCCTTTGTTTATTGATTGATTGATTCGATTTGTGCCCTGTCCTCCCCACCAAAGCAGGCTCAGGGCGGCTAATGTGAAGATAATAATACCTAGGAAAACGTTCTAAGAACAAAGACAGTGTGCATTATTCTTGTTCCCTTGGAATGATCACATGCAAATCAAATGGGTTTATTGAATGACTGCATATGTGATTAATCAAGCTTTATGAAAGTCAGTGACAGCTCCATGCAGTCCCCAGGTTGATTAGTCCAAAAATTTGCAGTCCCAAAGCTGGTTACTTATCACAGTTCCAGAATGTCATCCTCAGACTCCTTGTCTCTCTAGTTCTTGGTCATATGTTCTTCCCTCCTCCCATTCACAGTTTCCCTTCCCCACTCAGACCCCTCCCTCTCACCTTTTCCTCTTTGCCTCATTCTTTTGACCTCTGTGTGGTCCATACTGCTTGTCATAAACCCTTCTGCTTCCTTTCTCCCGCCTCTTTCCCTTGGTTCTTCTATTGAACCTTCAAGCCAGCCAACAGCAGTCAGGAATCCCCCCACCCTCTCTGACTTAAGCCACTCCAAGCAATCACTGTGTGAGGCTTTGTTGCCACAGTATTTCTTTAAAACAGAGATTACCTGCTGTACGGTGTACCATTAACTAGAAACACCTGGGCAACCTCTCTGGGTGGGCAATGCTCCATGTAGCAGATATAGCATTCCTCAGTCTGGCATTAAAGGGGATGCATCTGTCTCCTCACTTTGGAGTTGTTCCCTATGATTTTTCTCCTTAATCTGTGCTCCATAATGAAAATCAGTGTGGAATCTTTTAGTCTTCCTCAAGCCTCAGGCTTACTAGGCAACTAATTGTACTCCAAGCCATTCTACAGACTACCTGGAGAGTCTCTTTCCAGTGGCCTGATCAGCCCAACTGAACTTCAACAAAATTTGCCCTTTGACACCGCAGAGTGTGCTCTGCTCTGTTTTCTTCCAGTAGCACCAGGAATTGAAACTGAGTCCCCCGGAGAACAAAGGTTTAATAATGCAAGAGCCTGTGAAGCGATGGCGTTTAAATAATGCTACCCAGCAAAAACACTCGTTACTAATTACTACAAGTGAGAGAATCGCAGTGGAAAACTTTCAGCAGTTTGTCATTCCACTGTGACAGTATTATAAGGCCAGCTTGCTCTCGCGGTATAAAAATCCTGATTTCAAATTGACTAACAAAAACAAACAAACAAAACCCCTATTAGAGTCAGGAACGCCGCCATTGGAATTCGATATTTAGGGAAAATATACAATAACTGCCTGAGTAATAAGAAGCACAATAAAATGTGTCGAGGAGGTTTTGTGGCAGAAGCCGGTGGAGGGGAGCACTAATCTTTGCAAATGCCGAGCACCTGCAACTCCCGTTGACTTTGGGAAGGCTTGTGGGACTCTGCTGTGTTTGCAGGTTATTTCTGATTCTAGGCACATGAGATGTATCGACACATTAAGATAAATGACAAAATGAAAATTAAACAGCAAGTCAAATTCGGAAGCATTTAGAAGAATTCTGCAACCATCTGTCGCACTGAAATGAGGAGGTATGCCCTCTCGTACGCTGTTTAGTATACTGGTGTAAGCACTAAGTATTCTTGGAAGAAGAGGAGCAAATGTGATAGAACTAGCTTTTGGACCCATAAAGCTGCCTTAGAGTGAGACAGATCAGTGGTCTATCTTATCAAAGGCAGTCTTGGCCACTCTGACTGGTGGCAGCTCTGTAGGATTGTAGACAGAGGACTTCTACAACACCATTTACCTGAATCCTTTTAGCTGGAGATGCTGTGGACTGGACCTGGGACCTTCTGCATGCCAAGCAGATGCTCTACCACTGAGCCATGGCCATCCCTAAGATGAAAATGGTTGAACACATACTGTGGCAGACCATTGGTCCATCAAGATCAGTGGTGTCTACTGTGACTAGCTGCAGGTGTCTCAGGCAGAGGTCTTTCATTTCATCTGCTTCCTGATCCTTTTAAATGGAGATGCTGGAACTTTCTGTATGCAAGAACAGATGTTCTACCACTGAGCCATGACCATCTCTAAGATGAAATCTGTTGAACACATGGAACATCGGTCCATCAAGCTCAGGAAAACTGAGAGCCAGTTTGGTGTAGTGGTTAAGTACGCAGACTCTAATCTGGAAGAACCGGGTTTGATTCTCCACTCCTCCACATGCAGCTGCTGGTGTGACCGTGGGTCAGTTACAAGTTGTTTTAGAGCTGTTATCTCAAGGGCAGTTCTTGAGAGAGCTCTCTCAGCCCCACCTACCTCACAGGGTGTCTATTGTGGGGAGAGGAAAGGAAGGAGATTGTAAGCCGCTCTGAGACTCCTTTGGGTAGTGAAGGGTCGGGTATAAATCCAGTCTCCTCCTTCTCCTCCTTCTTCTTTTTGCTGTCAAGTCACAACCAACTTATGGCAACCCCACAGGGTTTTCAAGACAAGAGACACTCAGAGTTGGTTAGCCATGGCCTGCCTCTGTGTAGCAACCCTGGATTTCCTTGGTGGCCCCCCATCCAAATACTAACCAAGGTCAATCCTGCTTATCTTCCAGTATCTGACAAATCTGGGCTATCCAAATCAGGGCAAGCCTAGCATTACCTTCCCTCATAAGCATCCCACTGATTTTCTGTGGTGCTTGCATGTAGGTGAGTCAGCCCCAATCTCCAAGGCAGCCTAAAAGAAAAAGTCTGGAAGAATAATGTAGCATTTAACAGACAAGCCAGACACTGCTGATGAAAAGGAATCCTCAACGAAGTGAAGGCTGTGGATGGAGACAGGTGGAACAAATTTTTCTTTGATATCCAGCAGCCTAAATTGCATGCGATGATTCCAGGGAAGGAGAAACATCAATATTTTAGGGAAGTAAAGTGTCATTGAGGCATCACCTCACCCAACGGTGCCGGGGAAACAGGTGAAGAGACAGAACAGATCAGGAATGAGAAATGGGTTGTGAAGTGGGATGGAAACGAGCAGCACAGGAGGCTGCGTGGGGGCAGGGGTGGGTTTTTACTCATTGCTTATAGCCACCAGCACTGATGTACAGTGTAGCGGTTAGAGCTATGGGTGACCACCGGACGGTTGTTTTCTGTCGGCCTGACCTACCTTACAAGGCTGTTGTGATGACAAAAATGGATGAAAGAGGACTGTGGACACTGCCTGATACTCTGGAGGAAGGGAGGGGTAAATGTAGTAGATCAGTTAGGTGATTCCTTGACATACATACATACATACATGCATGCATATTTATTTATTTATTTGTTTGTTTAACTTATATCCCGCCTTGTCAGTTTTACAACCGACTCAAGGCAGCTTACAACATATAAAAACATAAAAACAATTATCCAGATTAAAACATTTCGCATTAAACCTTTAAAACAGCGTTAAAATTACTAAAATTACCACAAGATGGCGACTTCCTACGCTCCGGTGGGTGACTGCAACAGGGAGCGAACACCAGGGCCAGGCGATGGTATGATTGGCTTTTCTCCCCGGCGGCGGCCCCTATTTGAAAGCCTGGCGGAAGAGCTCCGTCTTACAGGCCCTGCAGAACTGTAACAAGTCCCGCAGGGCCCTGATGTTATCTGGGAGCTCATTCCACCAGTAAGGAGCCGCCACCGAGAAAGCCCTGGCCCTGGTACAAGACAACCGGGCCTCCTTTGGACCGGGATAAGTCAGGAGATTCTGGGTACCCGACCTCAGTAACCTCTGGGGCCTATATGGGGAAAGGCGGTCCCTCAAGTAGGCGGGCCCCTGACCATAAAGGGCTTTAAAGGTTAAGACCAGCACCTTGAACCTGATCCGGTATGCTATAGGCAGCCAGTGCAGTCACTGCAGCACCGGCCAGATGGGGTCCCGCAAAGAGAGACCCATCAAAAGCCTGGCCGCAGCATTCTGCACCAGCTGCAGCCTCCGGATCTGGGACAAGGGCAGCCCTAAGTAGAGAGCGTTACAGTGGTCAAGACGTGAGGTGACCATAGCGTGGATCACTGTGGTTAAGTCTTCGCGTTCGAGGAAGGGAGCCAACTGCCTAGTCAGCCGCAGATGGAAAAAGGCTGCTTTGGCAGTGGCTGCTACCTGGGCCTCCATCGTCAAAGAGGAGTCCAGGAGCACACCCAAACTCCTGACCCTCGGAGCTGGCACCAATGGCGCCCCACCGAAGGACGGAAGAGGGTGCCCTAACCCCGACCCGGTCCGACTCAAGCACAGGACCTCCGTCTTCAGAGGATTCAACTTCAGTCGACTCAGTCTAAGCCAGCCCACAACCTCCTGCAGCGCTCGTTCCAGGTCATCTGGGGAGGAGCCGGACTGGCCGCCCAGCAACAGATAGAGCTGGGTGTCAATGGCATATTGATGACACCCCAGCCCATGCCTCCGGACAATCTGGGCAAGGGAGCGCATAAAGATGTTAAATAACATTGGGGACAGGACCGCCCCCTGAGGAACACCACACACCAGTGGGTGCCTCTGGGAGGTCTGTTCCCCGAGCGCAACCCTCTGTCCCCGATCTTGAAGGAAGGAGGCAAGCCATTGTAAAGCGAGCCCCCGTATCCCAGCATCGGCGAGGCGGTGGATCAACAACTGGTGGTCGACGACATCAAATGCCGCCGACAGATCTAACAGCACCAGTGCCGCCGTACCGCCTCGATCCAGATGTCTTCGGAGGTCATCCGTGAGGGCGACCAGAGCCGACTCCGTCCCGTGACCTGGTCGGAACCCGGACTGAAACGGGTCTAGCATGGAGGTGTCATGCATGAATCTCTGTAACTGAATCGCCACCGCCCTCTCTAAGACCTTACCCAAATAGGGTAGGTTAGACACCGGCCGATAGTTGGCCAAAACAGCCGGGTCCAGAGATGGTTTTTTAAGGAGAGGGCGGACCATCGCAAACTTTAGAGCCTCCGGGAACAGTCCTTCAGCGAAGGACTTGTTGATAATCTCCCGGAGTGCCTCACGTAACCCCTCATGGCAAGCTTTTATAAGCCACGAGGGGCACGGATCAAGGCTGCACGAGGTTGGGTGTACAGTCAAGAGCAACCTGTCAACCTCCTCAAGACTGAGAGGACTGAAATGATCCAAGATTAAACCTGAAGAAGTGCATGGAGCCTCAAGTTCACACATTGTCTCAACTGTGGCCGTGAGTTCGCGGCGGAGTAGCAAGATTTTGTCTGCAAAATAGCTCGCAAAAGCCTCACAGCCTATTTCCAATTCCCTATCATTTAAAGTGCTCTGTGGCACTTGCGTTAATGACCTAATTGTTCTAAATAATTGGGCCGGGCGAGAGCTTGCAGATGCAACCTCAGCTGCAAGAAATTGTTTCTTAGCAGCCTTGATTGCCACCTCATAGGATCTCATAAACGTCCTATAAGATGTTCTTGATGCTTCGTCGCGAAAGCGCCACCACCGTCTCTCTAGCCGTCTGAGACCCTGCTTCATCAGCCTCAGCTCCTCGGTAAACCAGGGAGCCAGCTTCAAGTGAGCAATCTCATCGATGGCCGCCGAGAGCCGGCCTTGCCAGTCCTCGACCAGTCCATCTAATGAGTCGCTGGGAGGCCTGGGTTCCCGCAGAGCCGCCAGAAACCGCTGAGGGTCCATCAGGCTCCGCGGGCTAGCTAAAATTCGCTTGTTGCCCAAACGGAGTTGGGGTGACACCGTTAGACGAGCCTTCAGGGCATAGTGATCAGACCATGGCACTGCCGTAGCAGTCAACTGACCCACCATAACCCCCGCCGCGAAGATCAGGTCGAGCGTATGCCCGGCCTGGTGCGTGGGAGCCGTTATGTAGCCATCAAGTCACAGCTCAAGTCACAGGCAACCCTGTGGGATTTTCAAGGCAAGAGACACTTAGAGGTGGTTTGCGAGTGCCTGCTTCTGCGTCATCATGACCCTGGTATTCTTTGGTGGTCTCCAGCCAAATACTGGCCAGGACCGACCCTGCTTATCTTCCGAGATCTGATGTTCGGGCTAGATCTCACCTGGGCCATCCAGGTCAGAGTATAAATAAATACTCAAAATGGAAAAACACACACACTATAATTTGAAACTAAATTAGTGAAGCTTAGACCTTGACGCCGACAACTGGCCTGATGAAAAGGATGTGCGATTAGTAGGGTGGCCAAACTCAGGTGGGGCCTGGGGATCTCCCAGTATTACAGTTGATCTTCAGGTGACAGAGGTCAGTTCCCTTAAAGAAAATGGCTGTTTTGGAAGGTGGAGTCTCTGGCATCGTACCCTGATGATGAGGTCCCTCCCCTCCCCTCCCTTCCCCAAACCCCACCCTGCATCCCCCAAATCTCCAGGTATTTCCCAACCCAGAGCCAGCAAGTGGCAGCCCTATTGATGAGTAACTCTGCCTTGTCTTTCTTTAGTGGTCCTTAAACAATTTCAGTGTGGGAATTCCCTAGAGGCATTCTCTAGTTTTGCCCAAGAAATATCCACAAAGTAGTCTGAAACCACCCTCAATTTCTGAAGCCAGCTTGGTTCCCTCCCCTCTCTTTTAGCATAAACTCTTTTTGAAGCTTCAGGGATCCCAAACAGATCCACGGTGGCTTATTAATGTCACTTTTCGACTTGCAACTACAGGCTCTTATTGAGATATTACCGCTCCAGCTTCAAAGCAGTGATGGGAGCGTCAGCTGGGAAATGTAAAGTGTGGATGCCATTTAAAGCGCCATTCCATCTTGTCTGTCAGTTACGGGCTAATTTACCCAAAGCGTTCATTTATAACAAGGCAGGGCACAAATCCATCGGCATGCGGGCTATGCTGCTGAGGCGCACAGAAGCCCTTCTCCTTTTGTTCTTCGGAATGCTGCTGCCCCATCTGGGGACTTCGTTAGAGGGTTAACAGGCTTCTTTTCTATTAGTTGCTTTGGCAAGTGGGGGCCTTTGGGACTGATTTATAATTTACAATGACTTGTGTGCAAAGTTTGGAAGATATTGAAATGTAGAGGAATACAGGAGGTCAGGGTTTCAAAAGGATGAGAAGACAATTGAAACACATCTTAGGATCGCCGTTTGGAAAACAAGCAAAAGAGAAAGAGACAGAGAGCATGGTGTCGATTTATTACTGAATAGAGAATCAGAGAATAATATAGCATTGTTATGAGGTATTAGTGTGATAAATACCTTATCCTGTATGTCCTTCTGGCAAGGTCCCATAGTGATCTGTACATTCAATCCGAAGCGGTCTTTTAACAATACCACCCCTTGTTGCGTAGTGGATAGCAAAGAGTGCACAGAGAGATGTTTGGTATGGATTCTCTCAGTTATGGATCTCTGTGTGAAGTACAGCCCGGGGAAAGATGTCCTCAAGCACCAGCAGCCAGTGGAACCACCAGTCTAGCATAACAAGATAACAAGCAGGTCCTGATCTGGATAGCCCAGGCAAGCCCGATCTCGTCAGATCTAGGAAGCTAAGCAGGGTTGACTGTGGTTAGTACTTGGATGAGAGACTTCCTTGGAACACCAAGTAGGGAGGACAGAGGTGGGTTTTATTCAGCTACCTCTCTGAATACCTTTGAGGCCCTCAGTAGGGGTCAGTCACCAGAGGTCAGTGTGACTTCCAGGTGCAGGCACACATACAAAAAAAACCCAACCAAAAATACCCCCCCCCCCAATAAACCCAATGGAACAGCAGTAGCCTGGGCAGTTAACATGTATTCCATTTTTCTCCCCTCTCCCTCCAGACCTAGGGCTTTATTTACCCATTCAATGGCATTGCCACTTGTAAGGTCATTCACTGTGAGGTACCGTGATGTCCTCATGATATTGCTGTGATCCCCGATTGGTTAGGGATCCCATGAAGTGAAGAGGTTTAGATGAAATGGAAGTGCTGAAAACAAAGGAGGAAACTTCTCCAAAAAAAAATGATGTCAGAGTACATGAGCAAATAAAACATGGGCATTTGAGGTGACCCTCCCCAGAAACCTTTTCACCTCAAGCAGAAACTTAATTTAAACATTTCCAGTTCAGTCCCTCACATCTCTAGCATACAGTATCTCAGACAGCAAAGTGAGAAAGACCTCTGCTTGAGAACTTGGGAAACCTCTGTTAGCCAGACTTTGTTGTTGTCGTTGTTGTTGTTGTTCAGTCACACAGTCGAGTCTGACTTTTTGCAACCCCATGTACCACATCACACCAGGTCCTCCAGTCCTCCACTATCCCTCGGAGCTCGCTCAACCTCATGCTCATGCTAACCAGACTAGACAGTATTAATTAATCTAGACCAATGATTTGATTCACTACAAAGCAGCTTTATACCTTTATAACTTCTGCTTGCAAACTTCAGCAACTTTGTTTTTATATCATAACAAACATGGAACTTGATCAAATAAATTGGTTCTCTTTAATCCTGTCATGATTGATCTGCCTCAGGGTATGTGCGTGTACGCATACAACATTGAAAATGTAAAAACATTGGTTTTCATACATGAAGATTAATTACCTAATGATTGACATTTTGAGTTGGGTCTTATTTTTCCTCCTTCTTGCCTAATTACACTCCATCATTTTGTTATCGTTCTTGTAAATGCATGAGGATGCTGCTGAGAGCATTGTGACTTGCAGATGGATGCATTGCAGCATGCGTCTGGGTGTGTGATGTAAAATCTAAAAATCTATTAATGATGGAGAGAAAACCCACCATGAACCTAATTGCTTTTAAATTGGTCTTAAATTGTAATTAGAACAGAAGTGAAGTCATAACTTGTGTAATTTTTTTTATCACAACAAAATTAAGCAGGGTTGAGCTGACATTTACTAATGATGATGCATAGACAGCGGTAGTGTCAATAAAGCCTCTACAAAAAGCTTGTGAAGGAAAGCCAGTGATAAGGAACTAACAAAACACGTATAGAGTGTCTTTCTTCTCTACCACGGACTTCTTTTTCTGGAAGAATTCCAGAGCCTCTAACGCCACAGAACAAACCACATTGGGGGGGGGGGGAAATCTGGCAGTTTCTCAGATTTTCACTGTATTTCCTTGAAGGAAAAAAGATTTATCTGATAAATATGGGGTGAGAAGAACATTGGATCCAATGACTGAGGACTGGATCCAGTGACTGTCTTCCACCATGCCTTGAAAGAAAAAGATTTCCTTCTAACCAACAAGCTCTTTTTCCATGAGAAAACAGTCTTTGCCTGTTGAAGGGAGACTTTGTGAAAGGAGTCGTTTTTTGATCCAGTTCCGTGGACAAGGAGACATTGATCCAACTCATTGAAGTTATACCACCTCTTGCCAGGCTGAGAGGAAGAATATGTCTTACTGTTCATACAATGTATTGTTTCTGCCATTGGCCATAACAATGGCTGTCATAAACATGTTCCAACAGTAGGAAAACAACATCAGCTGGGAAAATACATGAGGGAAGAAAATGAATTGGATCAATCCACAATTTATTAATCCAGAAGGCCATCTCAGGCAAGTTCTCCAATAAACTTTACTTTAACAAATGCAAAAATAGTTGAACAAAGTTTTAACCATCACCAGCAAGTTTACAAACTCTTACACCACTATTCTGTAATAACCCCAGTCTTTGCATTAACTGTGGGAGAAACATATACCCTTGGCCCCTTTAACTGTCAAGTTGTAAAATAAATAGTGGGGCCCAGGCTAGACTGATCTCGTCGGATCTTGAAAGCTAAGCAGGATTGGCCCTGGTTAATACTTGGAAGGGAGACCACCAAAGAAGCCCAGGGTTGGTAGGCAGAGGCAGGCAATAACAAACCACCTCTGTATGTCTCTTGCCTTGAAAACCCTACGGGGTCGCCATAAGTCAGCTGTGACTTGACAGCGAAAAGAAAAATCAATGCAGATGGAATGTGTATGTATCTGTCTGTATGTCTGTTGCATACACACTGTTCATGACATGAACAATGACTGATTTAAAAAAGAGAATGCCTACATTTACCTGAAAGGAAGACAAGGTAAGGCATATATGAGATGCGCCCTAGCTGTTATATGCAAACGGTTCTTTTTGTTGTTGTTGTTGTTAAATGATTTTTTAATTGTCTACAAATTTCAAGCGGTCCCCTCTTTTTTATTGGAAATAGGTGTGAAAAAAATGCTTTGTCTTCCTTTCGGGTAAACAAGGTAAATAAGCTATAGTTTGAACATATCATTTTATCTTGGTTTCTAATGATGCTGCAGTCCTAAACAGAGTTGCAACGTAAATCCATTGAAGTCAATGAGGTTAGAGGAATGTTTCTGTTTAGGATTGCACTGCAAAATCCCTTCAGCATCACAGAGGAAACGCTATTCTTAAACCTGAATGATAGTGCTCAACCGCTAAATAATTACTTTACCCTGAGTTTGCTCTTTCATTGTTGTCACTGCCAAACTAAACTGGTAATTGGGACTGTGAAAGGTAGAAGATTAATGTGAAGCACCCCTTGTATTCATTTGTATGTACATTGATTCGAAAGTTTCCATGCCAAATCGGTGGTCCTTCTGCTGTTCAGACAGCTCTCTTAGATGACCAGTAGAATTTAGTTTCTGAAGTAATGAGGCCCACAAAAAACATTTTCTGGACAGCTAACCCTCTATGTCCTGCCGCCACATGCATTAGCAGCTCTTGGGACCATAGCTAGATGCCATGGTTTAGCCTTCCCCCCCCCATGGGTTAAGCTGCCTCTTTAAATGAAGTCCTGTCACTGTCTGTTCGAGTGGCGCTTGAAAAGTTCCCGCCTGGGATCTCCTGTGACCTTGGTGTTGTGTGCCATTTGTGCATCATTAAAAGGTTGTAATGAAGTTCTGCCGCACACAGATTGTAAAAGGTCAAGCAGAAAGTTGGGAGCCAATGAGGTTGGGAAGAAAAATTGTGCTGGCAGCAGAGGTTGAGGGATTCATTATATTGATGCTGTGGGCTTTTCAGCGGAGTAATAACTGGGTTAGCAATAGAATGTAAATCTTCTCAGCCACTTAGTCGGAGTCTGCCTCCTCTTGATTTGTGGGGATATATTTTCTACTAGAGTACAGGAAAAGTCGTTACGCTCCTCAGGAAAGCCCCTGGACATGGTTAATGCCTTGTGGATGAAGAGGAACAAGATGGACAAGAGGGTCGTCCCTTGAGGGAAATTCCCAAGGGGTTGGAGTGGATCTGTGAATGGAAGAGTTGGGAACTGGTTTTGATGGCAATGTTTTGAGTAAATAAATTGGGAGCCTCAGAAAAATTAATGGACTGATCCTCTAGGAAAAATCCCTTTGTTATGACAGGCAAGGGGCATATGTTGGGAGAGGAAGCTGGGGCTTTCAAGATAAGCCATTTAACATTTAAAACTAAATTAAGCCAAAGAAAAAATCAAAAACAGTCACCCCCACCCCCCGATGATGCAAAACAGTGAGCACACTTTTGAGTTCTCCGAAACTCATCCTGAGGCTTGATGTTCAAAATAAAAGGCGGGGGCTTGATTCAGACCACGATCACCATATTTTCCCTCTGGTTTCTCTCTGCCTTCCTTCCACCCCGGAATTCAGGGTGGTATCCATAGGATTTCTAGGGGTTACCCCATCCAGGTTATTGACTACACCTAGACCTGCTTAGCTTCACCAGAGTTGATGCCTCACATGCCTTTCTGGCCGTACTCTGGGGAATGGACACACCAACAAACAACTCAATTGCAACTTCATTTGGCATGAAAGGGACAAAAGAGCAACCAAACCAATACAGCAATATCCCCAAGCTTGTCTTTGCCTGGTACAAACAGCAAAGCAATCCACAGCATACAACACCGCTGCTGCACAAAAGCGTATCACAAAAAGTAGCCGTCCATAGCAACTCAAAGAAATGAAGGGGGGAAATGGAAGAACAAAAGATGCTGGATGACATGGACTACTAATCTAATCTAGCAGGGTTCTTCTTAAGTCTTTATGGGAACATCAGCAATGAAAAGGAATGGGATTTTAAAAGCTCGTGATGTCGAGATACGGAAGGGGAAAAAAGAAATGACAAAAAACACAGATTCACACACTCCTGTTATGGGGCACCTGGTACTCCAAGGGACTCTGTCAGAGATGAGATCACAATTAAGACACGCGGCCATGAGAGCACACAAGTAAAGCGATCACTTTTCAGCTCTCATTTCACCATCTTTATATATAACCATGCAGATAATTCTGTAATGATGGCAGAACTAGAGCATCAAGGGTTTATCAAACTCAAGGGAAGTGTGAATGTGACCTAAAAAGGCAGAAAATGGTGTGACCTGCCTTCAGCTGGGTCTGCAGAAAGAAGTCAACAAATAACACAGAGGTATGATTTATAGTCTGGGAAATCGCCTGATACATTTCCCCGAATCAAAGATATTTACCGAGAATGCTTACCGCAGTGCATCTGTCAGCACCAAACTACCGTTTCACGGGAAACAAATCTGTGATTAATGAATTAATTTTGTCAATTAATTGAGCAACACGTTTGTATCTCGTTTTGTCGAAAAAAGAAACTTCAGATACGGCACACGTTTGCCGAAGAGCAGCGGCATTAAAATACTTGTGACACTTTGTCACAAGCCCCCCCACCCTCCCATTTGTGCAGAAGCTGTTATTAACAGCGCGATTCACTCCTCTGTTGAAGGAAGGGGGTGAAGGAGTCAGCAGCCCGGCAGGATAAAAATGGGGGAGTAGAAAATAATGAATTAGATCTGGCTCCGAGCCAAGGGAACCTGGTGGGATTTGGTTTCAAACGAAAACGGCAGGGTTGCCACGTCTTCCCGTCAGAGCACAATTCAAATCCATCCTCCTCCCCCCACCTGAGGTTTTGACTATGGGTTGATCCATGTGCTCAAAGAGATTTTCATGTGGCAAGCAGATTTAGAACACAACATTGCCAACTAGCCCTGGCGATTGTTTTAGCTGACCTGATACTGTCATCCCAGACCAGTCTCCGTCTCTCGCATGTATACACCAGTAACTCTTGCCCGGCGAGGACTTACTTTCCAAGTGTGATGGAACACACAATCTGGAATGAGCTTTCAAGGCACAGATGGTTACTAAAAGCCATTCCAGTGCACTTATAGGATGGATTGGAGCCATTTTCACACACCCAGCAGCAGATAAACCTGGACGGGGCAAGAACATTCACAGTAGGGCTGCCAGATCCCCCCCCCCCGGGTCACCAGTGGGGGTAGGATTGCCAGCGCCAGGTTTGGAGATTTGGGGGGTGGGAGTCTGGGGAGGACAGAGACCTCAGTGGGGCACAATGCCCATCAAGTCCACATTCCAAAGTATCCATTTCCTCCAGAGGAACTGATCTCTGTAGTCTGGAGATGAGCTGTAATTCCGGGGGATCCCCAGGTCCCACCTGCAGGTTGGCACCCTTAGTTCACAGTGCCTGGATCCATCTCTACCCAACATTCACCAGTCCTGTTTGAACAAGATGTGCATGGGCTCTGTTTGTACCATTGGGACCCCTGGTAAATAGTAAGTCTCTACACGCACACAAGTCATACCTACAGTCATACCTCTTGCTTGCACACAAGGGTTTGGATACAGCAGAAGAATTTCCACTTGTGCTAGAGCTCTCGCACAGGCTGAAGCACAAACTAAAGACCGCAGTAGTTGTTTGCTCTAAGTTATACTTATTGCACCCTTGCCAGCGCATGATCTTGCACAGCTAATTTCTGGGCTTTGTAATCTACAGGGAGGAAATAGCTAGGTGTTGCACAAGTGGAACTGCATTAAATCCATTTATCTTTCTGCTTTCACATTGCTGGATCCAAGCCTTATTTGCTTATTTTTTTAAAAAAAAGTTGTATGACATTGTGCGTGGTATAGCCAGGACTGGAGAGCCAAAGATTGTTTGGCAGCCTTAAATTCTAACTCTTTTGGCAAGCTAGACTTATTTTGGGGGGGCTGGGAGAGCTCTGAGAGAACTGTGACAGACCCTAGGTCACCCAGCTGGCTTCATGTGAAGGAGGGGGGAATCGAATCCAGTTCTTCAGATTAGAGTCCACCGCTCTTAACCACTACACCACACTTTCCCCCTTGATCAGGACTCAGAGTGGCTTTTCAGATAGTACCCCCGTCCTCCTCTTAATTCTCACAAAAACCTTGTGTGAGTAGTTGTGTGGCTTTGTTCTGCCGCTTCAGACCAACACGGCTACCCACCTGAATCTATCTTGTGTGGGGAGGGTTAGCTGGCAGGTTCACATGGTTGAGCGAGAGACTCAAACACAGTCCTTACAGGTCCTCGCCCTGCACTTTAGCTGCTATAACACAGCAGCCAAGGTCTGTGTGTCAAACAAGCACAGGCCTAGAGTGGGGCCTGCCACCACAACCCCTTTCCCCTTCTTTTCACTCACACATCTTCTAATAAAAGAGCGGCAGACGTGATTTTGCCCATTGCCTTCTCCGTCTTTGCCGTCTTCCCATCAGCCTATGCTGGAAGTGACTGTGATCGTACAATGCAGACTTGCAGGAAAACATGCTGTCCGCTGCATCTCTGCATGAATCACTGACCTAGAAAGGATTCCTGACTACAAGCAGGGAAGGCCAAAGCAGCGACTTGACAGGAATACAGGGGGTGGGCTGTCGAGGGGTATAACCTTTACTTTTGCAATAACTTAAAAAAAAAAAAGTATCTCCAGTTTCCATTGAGGAGGAAGTGTTCCTTAGCTGTTTTGGGAAACCCTGCTGTAATGTGGTTTCCTTCTCCCCGGTGTCTCCACTGTAATGCCCCAGTCCTACCAAAAGCCCTGTTAATCACTCTGCTCCGAGAATAAGGCAAGGACATGAAGTGATCTCCAACCAGCATCCACTAAGGGCTGCCAGCAACTACCCCACTGACTGGAAGGTCATCAAAGGGCAAGCCCACTCATTTAGGAAGCAAAATGCAACCTTGTTTCCTGTCTCCCAGCCATGGCTTGGGGCAGATTAGATTTCTGCCAAAGAAGAAGCTGGACAAATGAACAAACAAACACCACTGTGTTACAAGTAGGCAGAGTGCTTTAAAACTAGATATCACTTGGCCATCTTAGTCTTGCTTGTTTAATAATTTTAATGATATCGGTTTAAGCCCCTTTTTAAGTTGTATTTAGAATTGTAAGGATATTTCTTTGCACATACACACACACAAAAAAAACCCCACCACCACCAGCAGCTTTGGACTCAGTAACCTACCTGCCATGTGGATCTGCATCTTTGACAAAAATTTTCAGAAGTCTTGCAGAATTCTCTGATGGGTAGATTCTCTGATGAGCACTTGATATTGTCATTTGCCTACTAATGTCATTTGACACCTGAAATCACTCTACTTTCCAATAAATAGGACAGATGGACCCCCAATCTAGCTGTATCTGAAGAAGTGAGCCATGTCTCACAAAAGCTCCTACCCTACCACATATTTTCTTAGTCTTTAAGGTGCTACTGGACTCTGGCTCTTTTCTGCTGCTTCAGACAGACTAACAGGGCTACCCATCTTGATCTGTCTCCTGGAAACAGAGATCAGTTCCCCTGGAGAAAATGGTTCTCTTGGAAGGTGGACTCTATGGTATTCGGCCCTGTTGAGGTCCCTCCCCTCCCCAAAGACTGAATTTCCCAACCCAGAGCTGGCAACTCTAGAGCTGGGCTGTTTCCCCCTGTTCAACAGGAGAATTGTAGTGAAAAAGAACAACATGGCATCTAGTTTTGGAAAGAATCAACAGAATGATTGATTTTCAAATTTCAAGAGGACCCAATGGTGTGGTTGGATAATTCTCAAACATATTCACATGCTATAAGAGATCTTGCTGTTTATTTGTTAACCTGCAGCAAAGATTGTCCCGATTGGTAATTGATGTGCTGATGGTGTCCTTTCTGTTGATCATTGGCTAGCTATAGTCGGGGGGAGTATACTGGGTTTAGGTAAGTGTACATCAGAACCATTTATGAGAATTTGGATCTGGTCTGTCGTTTATACGTATAGATTCGAACTGTTCAGATACATCCAAACAGTGGTTGTTCTCTGCATCTTGATCACAGATAATTTTATAGTATCTCATTGATATTCAGCTGACTATGTCCGTTTCAATTTCCCATTGTAGTAACATGTTTAAATTTGTTATTGGATTTTTTTTATTGCAAATTATGACCCGGGAGTAAATATATATGTATATATTTGTTGTTGTTTTCTTGTTTTCAGTCATAGTTTCTTTTATATTTGGTATTGATCTGCTGTAATAACCTGTAATAAATAGGGTGTGGAGAACTGAAGGTGGCCCTGCATGCTGTATGTGCCCATCAAAGCTTTGCAAAATGCTAGACTGTACTGTGTGCATAGGTGCACGTGTTTTTGTGGTGCAAGTATTAAAATACATTTGAGTTTCACTTGCTCATTGGCAGTACTTCCACAACCACAGTGGAAGAGAGATGCTCAGCCTTGGAGTGTGGTGGATCCAGGAGGAGGGACTGCAGCTCAGTGGCAGAACATCTGCTTGGCATGCAGAAGGCTTTGAGTTGGGTAGGATCTGGTGGGAGGTGATATGAAATACCTGGCCAGCCCTCTTGGGACACTGGAGAGCCACTATCAAACAAGAGTAGACAGTACTGACCATGATAGACCAGTGATCTGATTCAGAAGATGGAAGCTTCCTGAATTTAACACATCATCAAGACCGATTTCCCACAAGGCACTGCTCCGGTGTCATTCTTCCCTTTGCCCCGATTGTGTGCTTGAATTTCCCACTATTTGCCCCACACTGCATTTTGTCCCATGGCTTCACCCGAATTCCCCCGGGGCTTCAGTGATCCTCAAAAAACAGGATCACTGAAGCCACGGGCGGAATTCGGGCGAAGCCGCAGGTCAAAATATAGCACAGGGCAAATAGTGGGAAATTCAAGCATGCAATCAGGGCAAAGGGAAGAATGATGCCAGAGCAGCGCCTCATGGGAAATCAGTCCAAGTCTTGGTCTGTGCTACCAAGTATATTCTGACCTAGATATCCCAGGTTAGCCCAATCTAGTCAGATCTTGGAAGCTAAGCAAGGTAGGTCCTGGTCAGTATTTGAATGGGAGACTACCCAGGAATACCAAGGTTGCTATGCAGAGGTGGGCAATGGCAAACTACCTCTGAACGTCTCTTCCCTTGTAAACTCCATGGGGTTGCCATAAGTTGGCTGTGACTTGATGGGAAAAGAAGAAAGTAGTACGTATCCGGATGACTAGAAGTGGAATCTGTCTCCTTCAGAACATGGGACGTGGCATGTACTTTACAACAACGAGCCCCATAAAGGCAGTGAGCAAGTCAAGGCCCAGAGAGGACAGGCTATTGGGTGCTTAAACCTGCCTCAGCTTGGGAGAAGGGAAGTTTGGTGTGGAAACCAAGAAGGTAACCAAAAAAAACCAGAGCTTTACGTGTAGCAGAACCCCCTTCCATGCTGCAATCCACAAAGGTACACTTAAGTTTGTCAGTTTCAATGAGCTTCTGCATATCTAATTCTCTTCCTTTTCACATCACCCCAGTGTCAAGAGGGTGAACGTGCATAAGGGGACGCTGGAATTGCAGTGACAGCAGCCCCCGTCTCTCCCTGATGCATGTTCAGTTATGCGTATCACATGAATATATAAGGCTGCCGTATAATGAATCAGAACATTGGTCCATCGAAATCAGCATTATTATTTTCAGCCCGGCAGTGGGTCTCCAGGGTTTCAGGTAGGGGGGTCTCTCGTATCTCAACTACCTGATTGAACCTGGGGCCTTCTACATGCCAGCAGATGCTCTAACACTGAGCCATACCCCCACCTCACAGACTGTACACACGTACAAAGTATAATGCTTAGGCTTCTCTAGGCAGGGGAGGCTACTTTTTGTACAGTCCTTGGTCATGCGTACAGATGCTACGCGTGCAGGTTCTGTTCACACAGACTACTGAGCACATATTGAGTGTGGGGAGGTGTGTGGTCAGTCCCCTGTCTATTATTGGAGGTATGGAAAGAGCTTCTGTGCTGCTCTGTGGCCCACCCATTTGAACATTTCTTGGATTTGGATAGGGAGTTTCCAGCGGCCGTCAGCAATGCAGCTGTATTTGCCTATGCAAGCTATATTTACATATAGCGTTCTATTGTGAAACTGGGCATGAACGCACTTTTGCTAACAACCTCTGCAGTCACACTGCTGAATCTCAATATACTGTCAGGAGATGAGCATCTTGGCATCTAAAGGTACACAGTGCCAGCCCCGTGTTTTATAGCTCGACCCACTAAGCTGATGATGGCTACATCAATTAAAACGAGGATTGTATATTCCTTAATTACTAATTCGCTTTGATCTGTAATGTGTATGTAAAAATTGGGTCATGCGATACGATGGCACATAATTGTGCTTTGTAAGGGATTGCTGAGGAGCTGGGTTTTTTTTTTTTTTTTTTTTTTTTAAAGGGATCCTAGTGTGTTGGAAAGTTAGACAAATGCACAGCCACAAATCACAGAATCACAGAGTTGGAAACAAACCATCTAGTTTAACCCCCTGCTCAATGCAGGATCAGTCATCCCTGGCAAGTGTTTGTACAGTCACTTCCGGTGAGAGGGTGCTCAGCCAGTGTTCCTTCTAAGCTGAGTTAGTATGAGCTAGCAATTGATTAAATTTTTACCTTGCCCTCCTGGCCAGGGCCAGCTCATGGTGGCTTACAAAAGTTGCCACCCACCTAACCTCAGAAGGTGGGACACCTGAAGAAGGGCCTCCAAAGCTGGTTGGAGTGGTTGGGTGGCTTGATGGGTCATAAGGGAGTAGGCGGTCCTTCAGGTATGTTGGTCCCAAATCATATAGGACTGTAGGGTTGCCAGCGCCCAGGTCTGGGAGGGGGTTCCCCCACTTTTGGGGGCTCCAATCTACCCCTGGGCAGCTGGCCAGTAGGGAAACCTCACCCCAAGCCCCACCCCAAGAGTGACCACATGCCCGGCCACCCCTCTCCCTCCCCTCCTACCCAGTTTAAAGGGTATCAGCTGATTGGCGGGGACAATGTAACCCGCTGATCAGCTGGCAGGCCCTTTAAATCTAGCAGGAGGGAAAGAGAGGGATGGTCCTCAGCCTCATGCTTGGCTCACAAAAAGACCCCTTAAAGGATCTTTTTGCGAGTGGGGTGGGGCCATGGCATGTGGGACTGATTTGTGATCTGCCTATATCAGGTCACAGCTCAACCATAAACTTTCTATGTAGAGACTACACAGTGCCCCCCTGGTCCCCACACATCAGCTGGAGACACCCCTGCAGACTGAAGCTTTCCACAATTCTGGCTTAAAAGCATCCCAAAATGGAAGTGTAGTAGATCAAATTTTAAATCAATAAGCAAAGAGCCATAGCTGCATCCCTCCCATGTAAGCAACCTGGATGTCCCTTTGGTTGGGAAGTTTTATCATATCTAGCGGATCTTTTGTAAGTCTTTAAGTGCTTATCTGAGAGGGGGGGAGAAGTATCCCATGCCTTTGACCTTGCAAGAGTCAGCCTCGCATGCCAAGACGAAGAAGACTCAATGGATTCAAGAAGGCTCAGCTAGACAGCATATTAACATCAAGGAATTAGCGCACGTAATGCAAAGTGACTCACTATTAAAATGGCTTTCAACCATAAATGCACTGCAGCTGCTGTTCCGGTGACAAGATATCTATCCCCATCACTCAAACCTTCCCCACTTCTCACACAAAGGGACCCGTGTTTACAACGAAGGCCTGGAGAAATCAAAGGAAGGGCGCCGAGAAGAGAGAGAACCTCATTTGCAGCGCTCGAGGCATTCTCAAATAGATTTCGCCTCACATCTCCCCTTGACTGACAGAAATCATGAAGGCAGCCACAGACGTATTTTTATAAAAAATGTATAAACAAAGATTATACAGCTGTTCACTTAACGGGCGGCCAATTATTCAAAACTCCCCGGAAAGTGCCAAAGTCATCCAAGGCTTGCAAACTTGGCAGTGAGATGACCTGAAACTGTAAGGATGCTTCACTTCTCTCCCCCACCCCCACCCCCGATCTGGCAATAAAGTACACTTCAGAAAACAAGACAGATTTCCCTGATAAAACTTTTAAGTAGCAAATTGCTTAGAAAATAAGTCATTTGTCAATGTAAAATGCAACAGATCGCTGTGATAATCTTCTGGCTCTCTGATTAAAAACCTGCAATTTCTTCGGCAGAGTATGATAATCGCTGACGGAACTGTGGCCTGTGTGAGCTATAATGCTGAAATTACTTACACTGGAGCAGTTCCAGTGCCTTCAGTGGGTTGTGCCGAAACAAACAAAAAACAAAACTGCTTTTGCCAAGTCTCAACAAACTCTTAAGCAGTGATCCCGATCAAAGTTGAGGAAATTTCTACCCATGGGCGATCCTGCATCTGGCATTCACTCTGCATTTTCTCAGCTGGGAAGAGAAAGTGCAGCTCAAGACCACACTGAAGTACCTTGGGGCAGTGGATTGCAAAGTCACCCCTGCATGGCCATAAATCTATGCAGGAGGTACCTTAAAATCCGATGATCAAAGAAAGCGAAAGCGGCATGGAGTGTAGAGGCTACCATAAAACTCAGTGATCAAAGGACGTGAAAGCAGCATGCAATGCAGAGGGGAATTTCCGTTCCAACATGGGTTTCATAAAACAACGGAGGAAAAAGCCAATGCAGAATCAGCCTATGTCTTTTTGAGATCCTAGGCATGCTGGATGGATTCTAATCTCAGCCACTATATTAGGGTTACCATTGTTTAAACTGACAAATTACGGAAGGCCGGCCCTTCACCATTGGTCAGTGGGGCCAAACAAATAGTACTTCAAAGACGATACCATGACTGAAGCAAAATTATGGTCCTTCTGTTATACATACATTTCAAATGTAATTATTAAATACAGAGTTGGAAAATATGGGTTCTTTCGCTATAACCACAGCTATGTCTGCTAACAATGGAGGAGAAAGATGCATTCATTCTCTGTTGCTGTGCCTTCACAGAGGTTCTCCATCATGAATGATGCCCTCATCCTATTGGGTGGGATGGGGCATCAATAAAAACACCATATGCATTGCCTGTTCTGCTTTGTTTTCTGGGCATGAAGCTTGGCTGCCCCATGGGGATCTTCCTTGCCTATTGGAAGCAATGGGGACCATTCTTTCCTATGGGCAGACATGGTGTCCCTACTCTCCATTATTTCCTATGGATATTTAGGTCTACTATCACAGAAAAGAATAAGAGAAGAAGAAGAAGAAGAAGAAGAAGAAGAAGACGAAGAAGAAGAAGAGATTGGATTTATACCCCGCCCTTCACTACCCAAAGGAGTCTCAGGGCAGCTTACAAACTCCTTTCCCTTCCCCTCCCCACAACAGGCACCCAGTGAGGTAGGTGGGGCTGAGAGAGCTCTGACCGAAGCTGCTCTTTTTCGAGAACAGCTGTGCCAGAACTATAGCTTGCCCAAGGTCATCCAGCAGGGGCAAGTGGAGGACTGGGGAATCAAACCCAGTTCTCCCAGATTAGAGTCCCCACACTTAACCACTACACCAAACTGGCCAAATTTAAAATTTAAAGGGCACAAGTACTACCAAACAGATGTGCCTTTTCTTTAACCCTGCCCATACCCCAGTTCTGAAACAATACAGATTTTTTTTAAAAATCCACACCCCTAATTGGAGTTTTATTGGATAGTGTGAATTAACCTATTCTAGTTATTTAAGGTGAGCATCTGCTTTTAAGGGTGCTTGAAAGCCTTGCCTGCCACACTTCTCAAGCATCCCTTTCACAACAGAATGGCACTGGCACTTGTCCCCAAGCCCTGGGTGGAAAAGCCTGAGGAACTTGGGAATGTTCCCTTTGGAGAAGAGGAGGTTGAGGGGGGGACATGATGGCTCTCTCAAAGTATTTGAAGGGCTTAGAGGAGGGCAGGGGGCTGTTCCTTTTGGCAGCAGAGGAGAGGACTAGCAAGAATGGGTTCAAATTAAGGGGACGGTACCAGCTGGATATTAGGAAAAACATTTTTACAGTATGAGTTGTGCAACAGTGGAACCAGCTGCCCAGGGAAGTGGTGAGCTCCCCCTCCCTGGCAGTCTTGAAGCAGTGGCTGGACAAACACTGGTCAGGGATGCTCTAGGCTGATCCTACATTGAGCAGGGGGTTGGACTAGATGGCCTGTATGGCCCCTTCCAACTGTGATTCTGTCTTTTCCTACTTCCTCCCCTGTTTGGAAAGGAATATGGTCCCAGATTACAAGGGGCTAGTTAAGGCTCAATATTTCTGTCCTTTTCCCATTTGGGTTAGGTACCAGATACTGACCAACCTGACATCCTAATAGGTCAGGCTTACAGCAGATGAACAACGAGCCATTTCTCTCCCTGTCACTGGGGGAATTCTCAGGTTTTTGGGAAGAAGTCCCGAATCCCTTTTCTAGCTTGCCAGAGGTCTTTTTGTCTTTCCAAAAATGCTCATGAAAGCAACGAGAGGTTATTTCTATGAAGCACTATGGAGATTCAGAACTTATATTTTCTCATCCTGAGCAAAATTGTTTAGCGCAACTAGATTAAAAAGGTGAGGCGGTGTGTGACACAAGGGGAAAAGCACCCGCGTTATATGCAGAAGTCCCCAGGTCCAGTCCCCAGTGTCTCCAGGCTGAAAGGGCTCAAGTAATATGATACAAAAGACCTGTACCTGCACCATCTTTGCATCCCTCTAGAACTGCTGCCAGTTAGAGTAGACAATATTGAGCTAAGATTGGTGATGTGAGTAAGTATAAGACAGCTATATTCAAAATTTGGTAAGGCACTGGGAGGATCAGATGAGGTAGCTGTCCAAGGGCAACTAGGTAAAGCAGCCACAGGGAACCAATTTGGTGCAGTGGTTAAGAGCTGCGGACTCTAGTCTGGAGAACTGGGTTTGATTCCCCACTCCTCCACATGCAGCCAGCTGGGTGACCTTGGGTCAGTCACAATTCCCTCAGAGCTGTTCTCTCAGGGGCAGTTCTTTCAGAGCTCTCGCAGCCCCACCTACCTCACAGGGTGTCTGTTGTGGGGAGAGGAAGAGAAGAAGGCTGTAAGCCGCTCAGAGACTCCCAGGTGGAGGGTGGGGTATAAATCCAACTCTTCTTCCTCCTCCTCCTCTTCTTCCTCTTCCTCTTCCTCTGGCTTTGCTCACTTAAGGCAGAAAGGGCTTCATCCACATACTCTCCTACACATGTCGAAACTCCATATAAGATATTGTAGTACACCAAGAGGCCCTGAAGATTCTCATCCGAGAGAGAAAGTGCTGTAGATGGGGATGTGCTGGTCAGTGCTAGCCCCATTCTTCAAGGGTTCACACCTTCATCAGTCTGTAGAGCAGCTTTTAGTAGGTCTTAAGTGCCATTAGCCGCACTGGCATAAACAAAGTAATTCAGATAACTGAGTATTGATGAAACGCTGCAGTGCAGTTCATTCAAAGCTTGGTACTTAGAAGGAAACAAAAAAAATGTGCTTTCTTCTTTTCCAAAGACTTTGATGATTTATAGAGGTCTTTTGATGCCACTTTCCCTCCATGCAAAGGCTATTGTGCTTGCAAATTGGTTCTCCTTCACTCCATGCGCATAGCTAGTTCCTGGCTTCAGATCCACCTTTTACGCCCCAGCTTGGTTTTTTTCCTGGCAAAAAGATTTTTTCTCTACATACTTTTTAGTGCTTCACACATGAAAGGAGTAACACTTGGGTGTAAAGGACAGGGCTGAGCTTTCACAACTTGCCTGCCGCTGCACCGTGTTGGTTTTGTGGGTGACAAAAAAGCCCCTCCTACTTTTTATATGGAAGCCGGGAGCCGAGCAGGAATCTGGAATAGCTCTGATGGTTGTTTATCCCTGTGACTGGGCTGCTACTGGGTACAAAGGCTCCCTTTGTCCAATGGGAGATGTAGAAAAGACGTGATTGGTGGCACCAACTCACAATCTAGTTTTGCCATACTGAAACATCCTGGCCATGACTGTGCCTTTTGTATCACCAACCAGCAAAGAGGCTCTCCCCCCCCCCCCCCAAGGGATTCACCAATGGTAAAGGGAAAGGGTTTTATTAAAGTCTCTATAATAATGAGATATCAACAAGGCTAGATCCCGGAGCAACTCTCAGCCCACCAGCCAACACCTGGGCCGATTTCGCACTGACCAGTTGCCTCTCGTTCTCTCTGGAATTTCCCCTCTCAGTTTCCTCCGGAGTATTTCTTCATTTTCCTACTTGGAACCTCAGCCCTTTCAATATAGCGTGACAAAGGGTTTTCTCCAAAAAAAATTAGAAACTCCCACAATGGGGCGGCCCTGATGAAAGGCGGGCGAGTGGGCGTGTTTTCATTTTGGGTTCTTCCCCGGAGCAAACAGGAAAATCCTCTAAAAACAGGATTTGTTTGCTCCAGGGAAACTCCAGTGCAGCAGGGCGATACTCCAGAGCAAAACGTGAGCCCGGAGCAACTGGTGTGAAATCGACCAGAAGCTCCGGTGCAAGCGTGAGGGCAAACCTGGGGCAAACGCTAGTGTGAAATCAGAGTCCACCCGCTGTCATTTGGGGTTCCTGTAGCTGAAGGGGTGTGGGTAGATTCTTTGTGTTATTCTGTGTCTATTCTGTGACTTGTTGATATCTCATTGTTACAGAGATTTCAGTAAAGCTGGTGTGTTTATTGTCCTCAAATCCCTCGGGAGAAAAGAACCGCCTTGCCTCTTGGCAACGGGTCTTTAGAATGGAAAGCACATTGAGCAGCTAGTTAGCCCCATAAGGATGGGATAAGGATAAGGATCCATAAGGATATTTATTCATTTGTTTATTTTTTTGTTTATTTAATACCCCGTTCCACCTCATCAGACAATAAAAAATGATAAAACAATAAACGGCCGCAACAGATGATAACAGGAACCTGTGCCTTATGTCAGGCAAGGAATAGCAGGCACCCCTAGGAACTTAAGTGCCCAAATAATATCCAAAACAACAAGGACATTGGGAGGGGACCATGGACAGGGGCAGCCAGAATGGTTGAACATTCACCACCTCAGCTGTGAAGGCCGGGTGGAGCAGCTCTGTTTTACAGGCCCTGCAGAACTGTATTAAGTCCCGCAGGGCCCTGATCTCAAGTGGGAGCACGTTCCACCAGGCCAGGGCAAGGGCTGAAAAAGCCCTGGCCCTGGTCAAGGCTAAGCAGACATCCCTCGGGCCGGGGACCATCAGGAGGTGCTGGTCAGAAGAGTGTAGAGCTCTCCGGGGCTCATATAGGGAGAGGCAGCCCTGCAAGTATAATGGTCCCAGGCCACATAGGGCTTTAAGGGTCAAAACCATTACCTTGAGCTGGATCTGGTATTCAGTCAGCAGCCAGTGCATTCAGCGTAGCACTGGCTGGACGTGTGCCCACAGACAACGCCATCAGCAGGTGTGCTGCCACTTTCTGCACTAGCTGCACTTTCCAGATTAGGCTCAAGGGTCGCCCCATGTAGAGCGAGTTACAGTAATCCAGCCTGGAAGTGACAATTGCATGGATCGCTGTAGCTAAGTCCCCGGGTGGTGAGATAGGGAACCGGTTGTCTGATCAGCCGAAGTTGATAAAAGGCTGATCTGGCAACAGAAGTGATCTGGGCCTCCATAGAAGGCAAGGGATCCAGTATCACCCCGAGATTCCTTACCCTCGGCCCTGGCACCAGTGTTGCCCCACAGAAAACCGGGAGCCTGATTCCTGATCCCAGACCCCCATGACTCAGGTACAGGACCTCTGTATTTGTTGGATTCAACTTCAGCTGGCTCTGCTGCAGCCATCCAGCCGCAGCCCCCAATGCCCTGTCCAAGACCTCTGAGAGAGTCCAGCCAGCCAGCCATCAGCAGACAGATCCCTGCCATATCCCACCAGTGGTTTCTCTAGCCCAGCATCCTGTTTGAAACAACAGCCAGTGACTTTCCCTGGGGGGTCAACAGACAGCACATAGAGGTCAACAGACAGCACGGGATCTTCCCTTGACCCTGCCTACCAACAGTGGCATTGAAAGGTCTGCTACCTCTAGACATGGAAGTCTGTAATTGCAAATCACTCTGTGTTGACCATTGTTGGCAGCTAGCTCCTGTCTAACGATGGAACCACTTCAGAACCATCTTTGCATCTCAGCTTGTTTCTTCATACTTTCCAGTTATTCCTCTATGAATAAGGTTGCCAGCTCCAGGTTGGGAAATACCTGGGTAGTTGGTGGGTGGAGCCTGAGGAGGGTGGGGTTTGACGAGGGAAGGGACCTCAATGTGATGTAATGCCATAGAGTCCACCTTCCAAAGTGGTCATTTTCTCCAGGTGAACTGATCTTTGTTGCTTGGAGATGAGTTGTAATATTGGGAGATTTCCAGCCACCGCCTAAAGGCTGACAACCCTACCTGTGAGTATGAAGACTCAGAAGAGAAGAGGAAATTGGATGTATACCCCATCCAAAGGAGTCTCAGAGCGGCTTACAATCTCCTTTCCCTTCCCCTCCCCACAACAGACACCCCGGGAGGTGGGTGGGGCTGAGAGAGCTCTCTCGAGAACTGTCCTTGAGAGAACAGCTCTGAAAGAACTTGTGACTGACCCAAGGTCATGCCAGCAGCTGCATGTGGAGGAGTGGGAAATCAAACTCAATTCTTTCAGATTAGATTCTGTGCTCCTAACCACTACACCAGACTTACTTAGATCTTCCCAGCAGTTTGTCAGTTTTGGAGTGTGGGGTCCTGATTCTGATTGAGGCTACATGAGCTTGGGGAAGAGAGGGCATAACCCTCTCACCTCCCCCACTCCATTCCACTAATGAAAACTATTCCCCCCCCCCGGTACTTATTATTAGCTCATTAAAAAGATGAGCTACAACAGACACCCCGGGAGGTGGGTGGGGCTGAAAAGACAGGTGTAAGGCAGTTTCCCTTCCCTGAAAAGGGAAAAGACAGGTGTACTTTAAAGGACTAATAAACGTGGTGGTTTTCAGCTAACGAAACTGTGTGGGTGGAAGGATGAGGTGCCCCTGACCTGACCGAATTGAGGCGGCACACCCTTGAAATTCACCTTTAAGCTATGGAGGGTCACCTATGATCTGCCTCTCCTTTGATTCCACTCAGGACTGGAAGCCCGAGATATTTCATGTGGACGGTTTTGATTTCCCTTTAAAAGGCTTCAAGAAGAGGAAGTTCACCTGGTGCAATTTCAGTCTGGAGCGGTGCAGATGCTTGCTTTCAATCAACAGCTCTGCGTTTACATACAAACATTTCCCTTCCCCTAATAGGAGGAAACCAAATTCCGATTCCTACCTTTCACGCAAAGTGGAGCGTTAATTAATTGCCTCCTGTTGCTTTCGGAAAACATGTGCTCAAGCAACTGTGGTTTCTGAATGAGAAACTCACTCTGGCACAATAGTTGAGTTGCAATGTCGTCGGCACACATTCCACAGCAGCCGACTTGGATGCGGTCAACTTGTGGCTTCAAATACCCTGGCTGGTGCTGTCCTTCAGTGCCTGATCAGTCTTGAGAGCCAGTTTGGTGTAGTGGTTAAGTGCGCGGACTCTAATCTGGGAGAACCGGGTTTGATTCCCCACTCCTCCACTTGCACCTGGCTGGATGACCTTGGGCAAGCCATAGCTCTGTACCAGCTGTTCCCTCAAGGACAGCTTGGGAAAGAGCTCTCTCAGCCCCGCCTACCTCACAGGGTGTCTGTTGTGGGGAGGGGAAGGGAAAGGAGTTTGTAAGCCGCTCTGAGACTCCAAGTGAGTGAAGGGCGGGGTATAAATCCAACCTCTTCTTCTTCTTCTTCTTTTTGAATAGTTGGTGGTGCAAATACAACATTGAGCCTTCTGTTCCTTATGCTCGTCCTCCAGACCTGCCGTGGGGATGGTTGTTTCTTTTTGCTTTGGGGGAATTAATTCGGAACTCTACTTGACTGTGGCTCACTGAGATGCTTTGAAAGTCTCCATCTTGCCTTGCATAGCACGCCCCTGTTGAAAGGTCCTTATATCTGATTCCTCGCACATTGCTATGGGGGTTGATGCCCTCTTCCAGATGAAACCAACTCAGCAATGGCTTTAACTGCCGTTGGGCACTGAATGACCTTTGAGCTTCTGTGTCACAGGTTCCTTCACGGGAGAGTTGTTCCATACTGACAGAACTTTGGAACCGTAAGTCTCTGAAGTTGTCTCTCTGGCCTGCTTTCTCCCAAGGTGCTCTTCTTCTGCACAGCTGTCAGGTCACTCCATCTAGCTTTCAGATGTTTGAGTTTTGTTTTCGTAATGTGCAGCGGAAGGGACTGGCATTTCCAATGGCAAGAACATGGTCAGGTTTGTGTGTATTTACTGATTTCACATCAGCACTGCGTGGACTGAGAGCAGACTTCAGCATGGAAAACCTATCAGATTTCATTTATTACAGGGAAAAAAACCCCACACAAATATCTAGTCGTATATGGAAGTAGGCTTGGAAAAGTGTAAGCAGTGCCTGAAATCTCCGGAGAAGAAGAGTTTATTTTTATATCCTGCTTTTCTCTTCTTTAGGGTCACGGTGGCTTAGAGGTTAAGACCCTGAGCTGCAGACCGGAAGGTCGGTAGCTTGGCAGTTCAAGACCTGAGTGCCGTGTGATGAGCTCCCGTATCTGGCCCCAGCTCCTGCCAGCCTAGCAGTTCGAAAGCAAAAATTGCAAGTAGATAAGTAGGTACCGCTTCAGTAGGAAGGTAACAGTGTTCCGTGTGCCTCAGCGTCTAGTCATGCTGGCCACAGAAAAAGTCTTCAGACAGCGCTGGCTCTTCAGCTTGGAAATGGAGATGAGCATCGCCCCCTAGAGTCGGATTCAACTGGCTTTCGAGCAAGGGAAACCTTTACCTTTACTTTCTCTTCTTTAAAGAGTCTCAAAGGAGCTTACAAACTCCTTCCCTTCCTCTCCCCACAACAGTAACCTTGTGAGGCAGGTGGGGCTGAGAGAGTCATGAGAAAATCGTGGCAGGTTTCATGAGGAGAAGCAAGGAATCAAACCTGGTTCTCCAGATTAGTGTGCACCATTCTTAACCACCACACCACACTGGCTCTCAGGAGCCAGAAGGAGATGGGAGGGAGAGGTAGGCTTCCATGTCCTTCAGAGCTCCTTTTGCAAACTAATGATCCAAAAGAAGCAAATAGTTGCAAACATTTACAGGTCACTGATTTCAGGTTTTTGTCATAGATTTTGAGATTTCTTGGTGCAGAATCCTAATAGCTATGTTTTATGGCAGGGACCATACAGCTTTCCATATTGCCAGTGCCATTATTAGATTGGATTGGATCCCATAACTACAGAAGAAAGCTCATTATATTGGATAGAGTCTACTTACTTAACATGATAATCGTTGTATCCTACCTGTTAACTCTTGACCAAAACAGAATTCTCTCAAAATCTACTCACAGTTGCTTCTTCTTTTTCTCTCATGTCTCCATGACACTGTCCACAGCTGCTAGGATCACGAAAAAGAGCCCTACTGGATTAGTGCAGAGGCCTTCCCACAGTGGCCAACCAGTTGTCTCTGGAAGCAGTGTTCCCTCTAAGCTGTGCACGTGAGCTCATTAACACAGGAAGCCCCGCTCAGCAGTAGTCTGGAGCTGTGCAGGATCTTACACTGTCCATTGCCCATTTTAAGACTACAGCAGTTATATTCTGATCAGGATGTGAACTGCTCCACTGAGTGGGGGGAGGGGAAAGAGAAATAGAGGAAAGATTGCCTGGAAGGTCTACAAATAGAGCATGGAAGCCAAGGTTTCTCTCTTTTCACTGCCCCAGCATCTGGCATACCAAGGTATACTGCATCTGAACATGATGGTTCTATTCAGTGACAATGGCTAATCACCATTAATGGACCAAAGTGTCTGTTGTGGGGAGGGGAAAGGAAAGGAGTTTGTAAACTGCTCTGAGACTCCCTTAGGTAGTGAAGGGCGGGGTATAAATCCAATCTCTTCTTCTTCTTCTATCAGTTTGTCTAATTCCCTTTGAAAGCTATCTAACTAGTGGCTGTCAATATATCCTATTTGGGAGAAGTCACAGCTGAGTCACAAAGCAGATGACTGGCATGCAAAAAGGGTCCCAAGATTGGTACCTGGCACCTCTAACTGGAGTAGATAGTGCTGGACTAGATGGTCCAGTGATGTAGTACAGATTGAACCCACTTTCATACGTGAGAGTCCTGCATGGAATTCTTGATGGTAAAGAAGCACTTTGCCTTGTGTTTTGCAACTGGTTCCTTCTGGCATAAAGGGAAGTTTGCATCTTTAATTTGTTGGGTGAAGGGTTCAGAGCTCAGTATTAAAGCATATGTTTTACATGTATAAGAAAGAAGAGTCAGACCCCTTGAGGGTGCACAAACAAACCCAACCCATGACTTATGTCCAGTGGCTGTATTTGGTAACACATGGCAAGCCTTATCCTAGAATTTTGAATTTACCAATTATCATGTTGTGTTCAGCTTGGTGAGCCAGTTTGGAGAGCCACTTTGGTGTAGTAGTTAAGTGCGCAGACCCTAATCTGGAAGAACAGGGTTTGATTCCCCACTCCTCCACTTGCAGCTGCTGGATGATCTTGGACAAGCCATACTTCTGTCACAGCTGTTCTCTCAAGGACAATTCTTGAAAGAGATCTCTCAGCCCCACCTACCTCACAGGGTGTCTGTTTTGGGGAGGGGAAGGGAAAGGAGATTGTAAGCCACGCTGAGACTCACTTGCCCCAGACTGAAAGTTCCTATCTGCACTTTGTGGCTAATAGCCACTGATGGACCTCTGCTCCATATGTTTAATTCCCTCTTGAAGCTGTCCATGCTTGTAGCCGCCACGACCTCCTGTGGCAGTGAATTCCATGTGTTGATCACTCTTTGGGTGAAGAAGTACTTCCTTTTATCTGCTCTAACTTGCTCAGCAATTTCATTGAGTGCCCTCGAGTCCTTGTATTGTGAGAAAGGGAGAAAGGTACTTCTTTCTCTACCTGCTCTGTCCCATGCATCATCTTGTAAACCTCAATCATGTCACCCCTCAGCCATCATTTCTCCAAGCTAAAGAGCCCCAAGCGCTTTAACCTTTCTTCGAAGAGAAAGTGTTTCAACCCTTTTATCATTCTAGTTGCCCTTTTCTGCACTTTTTCCAATGCAATAATATCCTTTCTAGGTGTGGTGGCCAGAATTGCTCACAGTATTCCAAATGAGGTTGCACCATCGATTTATACAGGGGCATTTGAATTGCTTGGGTGAAAAATGAGATGTCGTCCAGGATAAGAGAATCCTCTGTCTGCATGCCTCATTATTTCCAATTTAGGGAGGGAATGCAGGGTGTTGTATAAGGATCTCCCATTGGGAGGGGGGATCCACCTTGGAGTGTTAAAACCAGAGGGTTGTCAGCAATATGTCACAACACACGTTTGCTGGCTGCATTAGAGTCTCCTACACCAAGACTGAATCCAGTGTCACTCAAACCGATCCCGCTAATATTAGTTTGCCTACTATCATCCCCAAGATAGCTATTCTTGTGATTACATTGTGACGTGAACCACCATACTTAGCAAGCTGAAAATCAAGCCGATGATAATGCTACTGATTTCTTCGTATAAACACTTATTGAGTTTTAATTGTAAATCAAAGTGCCAGCCACTTTAGACTGCTTCGTTCCCCACCCCCACCCCCATTATAACTGATTCATGCCTCTTGGAAAGAATTCAAATCTCCTGTCAGTCAAGATTTGTTTCCAGCAAAACCTAATTAATCTAAGAATACCAAGTGAAATGTTGGGCTATTTTATGGGAGAGAAAACAGAGCCCTTTAAATATTGGTGAACTTTATTTTTCATTGTACCTTTACTGGACTATGACTGAACTGAGTGTTGAGTCTGTCTATTGAAGTTATATTCTGTGGTATAGGTCTGAGGTTAATATAGTTGTTTAGATTGCTTAGCTATTGTTTCACAGTTGTTTCTTATCCTTGTTTCTGCTTCTTTCCGTGGTATTCTCCGTTGTTCGCATTTAGCAGGTGGCACCCCACCCCTCCGCTGAGGAGTTTGGACCGTTAGAGTAAAAATTACTCCATTGGGATAAGACTCCCCTACAGAAGTGATCTATTGAATCCGACATTTTTCAAAGAAAAGTATTGGTACTAATTTAAATACAATTTTTAGTCCCACATTTATACCCTCCCGTAAGCTCTGAGAAGATAAACATGGGGGAGTGGGGGAAATCAGGAAAGGAGAATAAGATTTCCAGGCACCGCAGTTTTATCAGTCTTTGCAGATGGAGCTCTGGTTCTCAAACATCAGGAAAGCTTATAAATCCTCCCCAAAGATACTTAGGTTTGGACTGCGGTGACTCTGCTGTAGGAATGCTTCTGAAACTACCCAACCAAATTCTGGAATTCCAGATTACTTGGTCTTCTTACAAAACAGGATCTGATGCATTAGGAATCTTCTGTCTCTCCCTTTTAATTTTCAAATTTTGGCCAGAACATTGTGCCTGAATCATTTCTCACAGCTTTCCGTTCCTTCCACTCATTTGCGTCTGTGTGACCAATGTCCACATGTGCACTGATAAAGCACTGCAAAGGAACACCCTTAATGTTAGTTTGGGGTGCATCAAGACTATTTACATGGATTGTTTTAGTACTGCATGGAGGGGCGAATATCAATAATGTCCCACAAAAATATTATTGTTGCATCTTTACATACAGTGGCACCAAGATTGCTTTTTTGTGGTGTTTTATCCATGCGCATGGGTGCATAGGTAGCATACAGCAGGGAGAAGGTGCAAATGAATTGAAAGGGGCTGATAGCTGTGGGAAACCAACCCAAATTAGTGTTCAGAATTTTTTTTTTAGTTTCACTGTTATACTGGAATTAGGAAGGAAATGGGCCTAAAAGCAAAATGTCAGAGCAATTGAAGAACAGATCAGAGAAAATGCAGTTAGAGTAGAAGGGAAGGGGGCAGGGGGGGCAGACACCTAGAATGTCTCACTTCAAGTCCTTGGTGACTGAACCAGACTAGAATGTGAGGGGGTGCCCTTGGTGGACCTCAGAGACAGCAAAGGAAGGAGCACAATGATCCCTATGAAGAAAGGCTAAGGGCCCTGGGAATGTTTAGTTTGGAGAAGAGGAGATTGGGGGGGGGGCATGATTGCTCTCTTTAAATATTTGAAAGACTGTTATTTGGAGGAGGGCAAGGAGCCGTTCCAGTTGGCAGTCGTTGGCAATGCTCCCTCTTAGCTGTGGAGTCTTGTGAGCAAAAATCCTACTTTGTGAGCTACTGGCATTAAAGTTGTCAGCGAGCGATTTGGCTGCTGCATAAATTAGTTCGCTCGGGAGCCATCCTCCTTGAGCTGAGGCAAAAAAGGTGTGAGCCAGAAGCTAAAAAATTGTGAGCCAGCTCACACTAACTCAGCTTAGAGGGAACACTGGATAGGACCCGAAGCAATGGGTTTAAATTACATGCAGAAAGGTATTAGGAATTAGGAAAAACTTTTTCACGGTCAGAGGGGTTCAGCGGTGGAATCAGCTGCCTAGGGAGGTGGTGAGCTCCCCTTCACTGGCAGCTCTCAAGAAGAGGCTGGCCGAATATTTGTCAGAGGTGCTTTAGGCTGGTCCTGCATTGGGCAGGGAGTCGGACTAGATGGTCTGTATGGCCCCTTCCAACTCTATGATTCTGTGATTCACAAGGAAACTGACAACCTGTATAGCACGCTAGAGTGGAGACATTTAGGGCTTTGAAGGTTAGTCATCACCTGGAATTGTGCCCTGAAGACACAACAGGGCATAAATACAGATGTCACATTGACAGCAGCACCAATATAAAGTTCTCATCCTTGCTTCTGTGTCCGATGCTTTCTTTTTTTTCCTTCAGCCTTTATAAACCTCTTTCGGTGTGGGCTATGGGGCTAAATCAGGAGCAGGACTTGCAGAACAGTTTAATTGAAAATCAGATGTTCTTTAATTCAAACTTTCCACCACGCGAAACGATGCAACGAAAACTGATACAGCTAACACACAGGTATAACAGCACACAGGGAACTGCAGTGGACAGACTCTTGGAGTTTAATTAATTAAACAATTAATTGGTTCTTCCCTGTAAAAGCTGGGTGATGGGTGAAGTCCAGCTTCTCCATAAATGTAACAAAGTGCTGGGTTCTTCCCTTTCAAAGGGATTCAGTTCTAACAAAGTGGATGACACAATAGAATCATGGCGTTGGAAGGGACCTCCTGCATAATACAGGAAATTCACAAATACCGCCCCCCCACACAACCTCCAGTGACCCCCTGCTCCATGCCCAGAATAACCAGACTGCCATTCACATCTTGGAGTAACTTTTTTAAAACATCAAGTCACATCTGACTTATGGCGACCCCTCATGGGGTTTCCAAGTCAGGAGACATTCAGAGGTGGTTGGCCATTGCCTGGTTCTGTAGACTATCCTTGGTCTTCCTTGGTGGCCTCCCATCCAAGTACTAACAATTGGTGGCCCTGCTTAGCTTCCAGTAGCCAATGAGATCAGGCTAGCCCAGGCCACCCAGGTCAAGGCTTGAAGTCGGAGTTCTTTCTTTTCTTTTTTTGCCAACAACGCCGATGTTTTCTGCAAGCCCCCGAGAAAAGGCTCCTTTCCTGACAATAAAATGGACCCATCCCCTAACCTGTTCAGTGTAATGTGAAAACTGACCGAACGAGTGTAGCAGGAGGCTTAACTGGTAGGTTTGCCAACCTCCAGGTGGCACCTGGAGAGCTCCTGCTGTTACAGTTGATCTCTGGAAGACAGAACACAGTTCCCCTGGGGAAAATGGCTGCATTGGAGGGTAGACTTAATGGTATTATATCCTGCTGAGGTCCCGCCCCTCCCGAAACCCTGCCCTGCCCAGGCTCCCCCCCCCCCAAATCTCCAGGTATTTCCCAACCCAGAGGTGACAACCCTATTGCCCAACATTATTTTCAGCGTCCCGGCTAGGGGACATTTTTGTGGTAACACTGAGTCCATCACCAGAATTGACATTGCTTCCAGTTGATGCTCTAGGTACCCCTAACTCTCTATGATAAGAACCATAGGAATTTTGGGGGATTCCTAGAACATCATCTGAATGCAGCATCACTTCCTGAGTCAAGCACCATTCCCTGGCCTGTTTTCTGCTCCTGTAGCCGTAAACAGCAGGGAAACATCTGCTGGGGACCGACGGTTGGCAAGGCTGGTTCCCCAAATGTGCATGCAGAGCACAGGCTCCATTCTCATGGTCTACCAAATATGTGTAGGTTGAGAAAAGGGCTTGTTGCTATGATCCATTGTCACCCTCCAGTCACACAAACACTGAATTAACACAGTTGTGTTGCCTGTAAAAAGGACTCTTGTCACAGTGTTTCGTGGAGGGTAACAGAAGGAGATCTTCAGTGATCGAATTCATTTTCTTTGTACTGTATCATATGTTGCGAGATATGTTGACCAGTTCCCCCATTCCCATCTCTGCCATAACATCTGAATACACAGGAAGCTGCTTTATACCAAGTCATACCATTGGTCCGTCAAGGTCAGTAGTGTCTGCTCTGACTGGTAGCAACTTCTTTCACATGGTCTATTGTCTGATCCTTATAACTGGAGATGGTGGTGGTGGAGAGTTGTATCAATTTATGGCGACCTTGTAGGGTTTTCAAGGCAAGAGATGTCCAGATGTGGTTTGCCATGGCCTGCCTCTGTGTTGTGACCTTAGTACTCCGTGGCAGTCTCCCATCCAAATACTAACCAGGGCTGATCCTACTTAGCTTCTGAAATCTGATGAAATCAGGTTAGCCTGGGCCATCCACAGTTGAAGACGCCAGGGATTAAACATATGACCTTGTGTAAAGCATGCACATTACCACTGAGCCACTGTGATGACGTGGGATATTTTGACCTATACAAAAGTTATGCCAAAAATGAGGATAAAGCGATGGGAGTGCTGATTTTCTGGTAACCAGCCCGTTTCACTTATAAAATCCAATTCCACTCTGAATCTTTCTAAAGATTCTAAAACACATCAGTAATCACGAAGTTGGTTAAGTCATCCTATAAATTGCAGGTTCTTTTCTAACAGGTTTGAAATAAATTGTGAACAAGACACAAGAAAAGAAGTGCCGACTGTCTCTTTAAAGAAATCAATAGGATTCCAAACCCAAGACAGCTTCTTTGATGAGATTAATAAAGGGTGGGAATCCATTCTGAATGCAAGCGATGACTTCTATTACAAGGGGGAAATGAAAAAGCTGCTATTACTGACACAGTCAGTAGATTGCACCTCCGTGTATACTGTACTTTCTGCATTTTTAATATAAATTCATACTGCTCTAGTCCCCGTGCATGATCGGCATTCATTTAACTTCAAGGCTGTAAACGCAAAAGAAGTTAAGTATTATGTAATAAATTGAGAACTTGACTTTAAGAGCTTCCATTCAGCATGGATTTCTCGAGTCCTTATTTACAGGTCCCAGGGAAGGTTTATTTTGATGAAGCTCTATTATTATTATTATTTTTAAGTCTGACATCCTGATCATAAGCACATTTAGTGGAAGTAAGTCCCTTTCATTACGATGGATGCAGGGAGGTATATGTGGAATTCCCTTTAAAAAATAGTCTTGATTTCTCTTTTTGCTTTTAAAAAATAATTCCTTATAGACTGTTGGTTTTAGAAATGTTTATCCTTGTTTCAAGCAAGAAATTCTAAATCTGTCTGATAATCTTAAAAAGGTAAAGGTTTCCCTTGCTCGAAAGCCAGTTGACTCCGACTCTAAGGGGAGGTGTGCCGGTGCTCATCTCCATTTCCAAGCCGAAGAGCCAGCACTGTCTGAAGACTTCTCTGTGGTCATGTGGCCAGCATGACTAGACGCTGAGGCGCACAGAACGCTGTTACCTTCCCACCGAAGCGGTACCCATTGATCTACTTGCAATTTCTTGCTTTCGAACTGCTAGGTTGGCAGGAGCTGGGGCCAGAGACGGGAGCTCACTCCATTATGCGGCACTCAGATCTCGAACTGCCAAGCTACTGACCTTCCAGTCTGCAGCTCAGCGTCTTAACCTCTGAGCCACCGTGGCTCCTCTGATAATGTTACTGCTGGTTAAATTTGGTGGGATTTTTTGGCAAAGCTCAGGTTTTTCCTTCTTCTGCCCCAGGACTAGTTTGTTGTTTTCTTTTGGAGGTGGGGGGGCCAAATACCAGCGTCTACCCATTGAATAACAGCCTCCGCTCCTCAAATGGATGGGCTTTCCCGTTTCTTTTACAAATGCTCTGTATGGTGATGGAAAGTGCTGTCAGGTCACAGCTGACTTACGGTGACCCTGTAGGTTTTGCAAGACAAGAGAGAAAGCGAGGTAGTTTGTCATGGCCTGTCTCTGCAGAGCCACCCTGGACTCCCTTGGCATTCTCCCATCCAAATATGAACCGGGGTCGGCCCTGCTTAGCTTCCTTTAGATCTGAGGAGAGCAGGCTAGCCTGGGCCATCCAGGTCAGAGTAATGCTGTGTGCCGGGATACACAAACAGTCTTTACTTTGTCTCTTTTAAAAACTTTTCAGGTTTTTCTCAGTGATTTCAGTTCTGCATTTTTTGGGCTGATGGTGTTGTAGATTTACCGCTATTGTGCATGTGTAGTGTACATCCAGTGTTCGTCACTTATAGGTATAACACTGATTTACTGATGTATAAATAGGCTGGGATATGTGTACGTTTGGTTAGAAATAAAAAAATGGCATGAAAGTAAGAAGTCGATTGGCACAAAGAGAAGCAAAATGGGAATTGGGGGGGGGGGGCTTTTCTGGTTAAAACAGTTAAAATAAAGGTAAAGGTTCCCCTTGCTCGAAAGCCAGTCAAATCTGACTCTAGGGGATGGTGCTCATCTCCGTTTCCAAGCCGAAGAGCCAGCGCTGTCCAAAGACATCTCCGTGGTCATGTGGCCGGCATGACTAGATGCCGAGGCACATGGAATGCTGTTACCTTCCCACCGAAGCGGTACCTATTTATCTACTTGAGAGCCAGTTTGGTGTAGTGGTTAAGTGCGCAGACTCTAATCTGGGAGAACCGGGATTGATTCCCCACTCCTCCACTTGCACCTGGCTGGATGACCTTGGGCAAGCCATAGCTCTGTACCAGCTGTTCCCTCAAGGACAGCTTGGGAAAGAGTTCTCTCAGCCCCACCTACCTCACAGGGTGTCTGTTGTGGGGAGGGGAGGGGAAAGGAGTTTGTAAGCCGCTCTGAGACTCCCTTGGGGAGTGGAGGGCGGGTTATAAATCCAATCTCTTCTCTTCTTCTTCTTCTACTTGCAATTTCTTGCTTTCGAACTGCTAGGCTGGCAGGAGCTGGGGCCAGAGACTGGAGCTCACTCCGTCACACGGGTCTCAAACTGCCGAACTACCGATCTTCTGGTCTGCAGTTCAGCATCTTAACCTTTGAGCCACCACGGTTAAGAACATAAGAGAAGCCAATGTTGGATCAGGCCCATGGCCCATCCAGTCCAACACTCTGTCACACGGTGGCCAAAAACACCAAGTGCCACCAGGAGGTCCACCAGTGGGGTTAGGGATGAGAAATTTGAAACAGTCTCTTGTGATGCCCCTGTGGAGATTCCCCATTGTTCATAAGCAATGTACCATGTGGGGTACCACCTTTCCATGTGGGGGGCAGTTGGATCTCTGTGCTTCTGCTGAAGCCACTGCATCACAGTCCGTGTCTTCACCGGACTTTGGTGACCCCCCCACCTCCTTAAAAGCCTTGGCAAGCCATCTGTTGCTTAAACTGTTGTGGTTTGTTATAGCACCATCAATATTATAGGACATAATAACCTGAAGTGTTCAATAGCCAGGTTGATCCTTCTGTTTCCGGAACATTTAAGCCAGAAAGTAGAAGAGAGACTCTTCAAAAGCAGATGATAGCCAGCAATTTCTGCTTTGTTCTCCGCAATCAAAAAGGCAGGGAAGGTGAGTTGCCCGGCATTAATTTGCAGGTTCACGAAGGGATGACATTGACTTCTGTCGCGCAAGGTACAGGAGGCAGTAGCTTTAAGAGGAGTCGGAACAGGACATGACATTAGAGATAAATTAATCTTGAAATGACCAGAGCAAATTTTAAAGGGGGAAATTATGAAGGTGCTTTGTAGGCGATGGATCAAGTACACACGTGGCCATCCTCATATTAAGGATAATAAACTGAACCTGGCAAAAGCCATCAAAGCAAAACTGGGTAATTGGGGGTCTAGAAAAGGCAACACTATTAAAATATCCCGTGGTTGAAAACGACAGGAGTCTGTGAATGAAAAGTGTAGTTTTTTATGAGAAGAGAGCCAGCAATTTTTCGTTCCTCCTATGAAACCATCAGATTCTTTTTTTTGGTAAAAAAGGATTATGTACTGAAATGGGGGGGGGGGGGGGGGAGGAAATCCTGCCAGAAAAATGTACCAGTGTGAATTACTCCTTTGAGGTCTTTCTCCCTTTGACCCTAAGTTTGCAATGAAATGGTGAGTTTATAGGGACTCGGTTAGAATTAGGCTGATTCTGCACTGGCTTTTCCCTCCGTTGTTTTACAAAACCCGCGTTGGAACAGAAATTCCCCTCTGAATTGCATGCCGCTTTTGCTTCCTTTGATAATCAGATTTTATAGTACCCTCCACACTCCGTGCCACTTTCGCTTCCTTTGATCGTCGAATTCTATGGTACCCTCCACGCTCCGTGCCACTTTCACTTTCTTTGATTGTTGGATTTATGGTACCTTCTGCATAGATTTATAGCCATTCAGGGGTGACTTTGCAGTCTGCACGGCTTGCCCCAAGATATTTGAATGTGGTTTTGAGGTACACCTTTTCCTCAGTGTTGAGGAAATGTGGAATGAATGCTATATGCAGAATTGCCCTTAGAAAAGGTGCCACCTTCAAGCCAGTGACTCTGAAGGAAGGGACATATAGGTTGGCTCTGTCCTGTATTCTGCTGTCCCTGCTGTCTGGGTTAATTTGGAAAATTTCTAAGATTGATTTTGGAGGGCTTCAGGACTACTTTTCCCAGGGCTGGTCTTTAGTGTACCTTACACACTGTTGTTCTGGTGCCTGGGGAAGAGATTAAGTTGCTGCTACCACTGAGAGCCAGTTTGGTGTAGTGGTTACGTGCGCAGACTCTAATCTGGGAGATCCGGGTTTGATTCCCCACTCCTCCACTAGCACCTGCTGGATGACCTTGGGCAAGCTGTGTACCAGCTATTCTCTCAAGGACAGCTGTCTCAGAGCTCTCTCAGCCCCACCTACCTCACAGGGTGTCTGTTGTGGAGAGGGGAAGGGAAAGGAGTTTGTAAGCCACTCTGAGACTCCCTTGGGTAGTGAAGGGTGGGGTATAAATCCAATCTCCTCCTCTTCTTCTTCTTCTTCTGAGAACCAATTTTAAAGGAAGGGAAGGGGTCGTAGCTGTGGGACTGATGAACAGCCGAGTGTCCATCCTCACTTTATGGAAGTATCTATATGAAGTAGGGTTTCCAACTCTGGCTTGAGAAATTCCTGGAGATCTGGGTGCAGTGCCCAAAGAGGGCAGAGTTTGGAGAGGGGAAGGACCTCAGAGGAGATGTAATGTCATTCTAGAACTTCTGTTTCGCCTAAATTCTATGGTATACCACAGAGTCCACCCTCTGAAACAGCAATTTCCTCCAGGGGAACTGATCTCTGTAGCCTGGAAATCAGTTGTAAATCTGGGAGAACTCTACCACCATGGGGGGCGGGGTGGATGGTCACCCTAATGTGAACATTCGGAAAGGGCTGTGGGGGGAAAGGGAGGGCAGGAAAGTTGTACTCTGAGAAGTCCCTTCCACTCATATTTCATAGGATCCAACCCTGTGCATAGAAGACTGGTGCTAATTCCGATTTGTTGGCAAGCTGGAGTGAGAACTGCAAGCTTGTGTAACTGGGAGGCTGCACAACCCCCAGCTCCATGGATGCTGGGAGAAACTGGGGCAACAGCGGTAGCACTGGATTAAACTGCAAGGCTGTGAACCGTAACAGGACTAGGATATTATTGTTAGAATTTCTCAAGAGGTTATGAACCTCCTGAGTTGCAAAATATCGGTACAAAAGAAAATTGGGGGTTTTATACATTAAATCTTCCCCCTATGCGGCCCTTCGTATTTTAAATATGGAGAGTTACTGGCTTTCAAGTTTTTCACCAAATTGGAAGAACATCCGAAAAGCAGTATAATACATCTGGAAAGTAACAGCCACATTTATTTGTAATTAGTTTATTTTAACAGGAAGATCTCTGAGCAAAATGCAGTACAGCAGACCAAGCCCACCTAAATGCTAAGTTGATCCTAGTCGTTTTACAATATCTTGCAAGCAAACAGCTTGGGAGAATATAATATGAGTCATGGCCCACCGCGAAAAGAGGGGAAAGTGATAGAAAACATAATGCTTGTCAGTTTCTGTAGTTTCAACAAACTGTCTCGTGGGCTTCCTGTTCGTAGCTTGTTTTCTCCTTGGCAAGAACTTTGTCATGCTTCTTTTGTTTCAGCGTTGATCCTAAGTGTGAGACTTGAAGAGACAGAAGGGCATGTTGCATTTTGTGCCAATTTATGTAAACTGTGCATGAAGAGTTCACTTTCACCGATCAACAAGTTGCTCCTGTGTAACCTCGGAGTGACGAGCTTCTGGGACACGGAGGCTGTTCACAGCTCCAAAACTGAACATCGGCTAAAAATGTTTCCCTAAGGCTGGGATAAGAAACAGCCACCCAGACCTTCCTTCTAATGTTTTGTCAGGAGCTTCTGGGGTTATAAGAGGGAAACGTTGGAGCTATGCTGATTTGGCCTGTATGATGAACCAATGGTGGCTCAAGATTGGAAGGTTCATTGTGGGAGGCAGGGTTACCAACCTGCAGGTGGGATCCGGGGTCCCCCTGAATTACACCTCATCTCCAGACTACAGAGATCGGTTGCCCTGGAGAAAATGGATGCTTTGGAGGGTGGACCCTGTGGTATTGTACCCCACTGAGGCCCCTGTCCTATCCCAGGCTCTATTCCCAAATCTCCAGGAGTTTCCCAACCTGGAGCTGGCAAACCTACCCCCCGCCCCCATAGTCCGCCAGTGGCTGGTGGGGAACCTCTGGGCAATCTTAGTGGGAGAGCTTTGATCAAAGTTGGCTCCAGGTTTTAGGGTGGCATGGTGAAAATTTTGCCAGTTCACACAGTAAAATCCACTTGGAAAGTGCACTGAAAATGGATTGAAAGTGAATTATTTGGTGTGTGTGACCGCAGCCCATGTGTGTTCAAGCCTGATTGGTGCTGGTCAGGCATTAAGAATGTCGTTTTGCTCTGCTTCTTCTCCACGGGTGCCCTTCCCATAGGAAGTGGGAGATTGCCCCGGAACCGCCTATGACACAGGCACAACACTAAGTCTTGACCCTTGTAAAGATCTGCCTGCCTGCCTGCTGGAGTTTCCCTTCATAAATGCTAGTTCGGACCCCTATAATGGCCTGTATGCTTTTGCTAAATTTTGTTTCTGAGTGGTAGATCTGACCCTGTTAAGGGCCTAGCGTTACCTATTCCCTAATTGGGCCTGGGGTTCTCCATGGGTTATGACTGATCTGACTTTAGAGATCAGTTCCTCTAGAGAAAATGGCAGCTATGGAGGGTATCATATCATTGCAGATCTCCCTCCTGCCCCCAATTCTGCCTTCCTCTGACACCCCCACCCCCTTCCCCGCAATTGCCAGGAATTTCCCAAGCCATAAACTGCATGTCTGCTGGATTTTCCCTCCCTGAGTGCTAGATCCGGCCTTTGCATGAATTTGCCTGCCTGCTGGATTTTCCCTTTGTACCTGCTAGACAGGATTGCTAACCTTCAGATAGTGGCTGGAGATTTCCCTGAATTACAGCTGGTCTTCAGACAATAAAGATCAGTTCCTCTGGAGAAAATGGCTACTTTGGAAGGTGGGCTGTATGGCATTATACCCTGCTGAGGTCTCTCCCCAATAGGGTTGCCAGCCTCCAGGTGGGACCTGGGGATCTCCCGCTTTTACAACTGATCTCCAGCTGACAGAGATCAGCTCCCCTGGAGAAAATGGCTGCTTTGAAGGGTGGACTCTATGGCATTGTACCGTGCTGAGGCCCTCCCCTCCCCAAACCCTGCCCTCTCCCAGCTCCACCCCCAAAGTCCCCAGGTATTTTCCAACCCAGACTTGGCAACCCTACTCCCCAAACCCCAATTTCCCAAGGCTCCACCTCCCCCCAAATCTCCAGATACTTCCCATCCCAGACCTGACAACCCCACTGCTAGATCTGATCCTTGGAAGGGCTGGCTTGCTAGTGGATTTCCCCTGATTGACTGCTAGATCAAAACTTTGGAAGAACCTGTAGACCTGCTGGATTTTCCTTTCATTCTTACTAGATCTGACCCTTGGAGAGGCCTACCTGCCTGGTAGATTTTTCCCTAAGGCCCTGGCCTCAGGGTCTCTGATCTCCTGTTGTCTGACTTTCAAAGGCCTGCTTTAGGCCAGGCATCATGCCACCACACTGTCTGGCACTGCCACCAGGTGGTGGTTCACACATCAAGCTGGTCCTTGGAAGCAAAACAGCTTTTCCTGGGAGATAACGTGGGTGAGCCAGAGCAAGTGCTGTGTCATCAGTGTAGGGTTGTTGTTTTTTACTTGTTGGCTGGAATGGCACAGGATTTCAACCTTAAATATAAGTGTTCATATCCCTTAAGTTCCTTCATCCAAACCAAGAAAATAAGCTTCTTCATGTTTTCTAAAATGAAGGCTGTTAGGCCATTTCTTATCCCTTTATTTGCTGTTCCTGCACACAAGCTGATTCCTAATTCAGGTGGAAATGCTCTTGACTGCAATCGACTCCCAGCATTGTAATTCTACACAGTTTATCCCATTCTACAAAATAGAATAGAACTGCTCTCTCTATTTTTTTTTTGACATGGCAGAAAAATTGCACAGTTGAAATTAATAAAGAACTTTCCCCAACTTGATGAATTTGTTTGCTTTGACAGGCACCAAATGTTTATGGTGTCAGCTTATTCCCCAACATTACAGGTGCAGAAAAGAGGTAGAAATAGCTTTGCACAAAATTATGCCTTGCCAACGGATAACCCAATCGTGCTTTCAATCACAAGCTGTATCTTCTTTCAAGTACAGTCGTTAAGAAATGAAAAGCCTATTCAGATGCTAAATAGGGTGGGGAAAAAATGAAGGTAGGAATTGAAATTTCTTGTGAAAAGCCCTAGGGGAAGAAAGCTCAGCATGTAGGGAGGGGGAGAAGTCCCCTTGGCTGAGGTTTCCAAAAAGGGGCATAATTGATGTTGTTATCTCCGTGTTGATTGGCTGGGAGGTGTGGACAACCTGTCAGGTCAGGGAATTCAAGTTAATGGACAGCTAATCTGATGATTGAATGGTCAAAGTCGAGTCTGATCTCTTTGAGAATAGAAATCAATAGTCTATTAGATTCATAGGGAGGGCAGAAGGAAGGGGAGCCCATGCATACAATCACCAGATTTTCATGTATTGTCAGAGTTGTGCTAATTAAGGACCGGTCTTAAGATGGAGGTTCACCCAGAGAATTGGACTTGTAATGAGATTCCACACTGAAGTAAAGGAAGCAACTGTGCTATGAGGTACGGCTGGCAGACAATTAAACTTCTTTATCAATGCTGCTTCGACCCTGAAATAAAATCTCCTATGGCAGCTATAAAATAAACGTCATCATTGGGCCATAAATCTTGTATCGCCACGTTGTCAGTTGTACTTATCACCAGCCATCTTGCTGTGTGTTGGGAGGCTGTTCATGCCAGTAGCAGGCGCATCACACTGAACTTTCAAAAGCAGCATTCATTCCACAGTGGAAAAGATTCAAAGGCACTGAAGGAACTCAAAGCGGCACGCTGCACAATTCAGTTTCCTCAGCGACTTGTCGAAATTCTCTTCAAGACAACTTTAGAAGGATCTGAACACAGGAGAGAGCACAATTCCAGAACAATAAGGAAATGGCAAGGAGGACATTGGCTTGTCCTTAATTACACACACAAATATGCATATGCAGGCACACACAATGAGTTAGATCCAGCCAGTTTTTTTTCACTCAAGGAACACCCGTGAGGCTGCCTTATACTGAATCAGGCCATTGGTCCATCAAGGTTGGTATTGTCTACTAAGATGGGCAGCAACTCTCCAGGGTTTCATTCTTATCACCTACCACCTGGTCCTTTCTAACTGGAGATGCCAGGGATTGAATCTGGGACCTTCTGCATGCCAAGCAGGTGCTCTACCATTGAGCCAACAGCAAGGTCTTTCTTGCAGTGAGAAAATGCTCCATGTTCTCAAATCTTTTCCCCTTCAAGATGCTCCCAAGGCCCTTCATATAATATTGTTTGCTGCTCCACAGAAGTTTAAGGTCTGTTGCTTATCTCTTTTGACACATTTGGGATATCAGACGTGGGATGGCTTCCAGAAGTCACTCCTGTGTAATGCAGCTGTTTGAGTAAGAATCCCTCTGGTGGTTGAAAAGTGCTGTCAAGTCACAGCCAGCTTACAGCAATCCCACAAGGTTTTCAGGCAAGAGATGAACCGAGGTGGTTTGCCATTGCCTGTTTCTGTTTAGTAGTAACCCTGGACTTTCTGCTGGTCTCCCATCCAAATACTAACCTGGCCAACCCCACTTATCTTCTGAAATCTGACAAGATTGGGCTAGCCTGGGCTGTCCAGGTCAGGGCAAGAATCCTCTATGGGCTGCATTTTGATGACATAATGAACAATATCTATACTAAGTAGGGTTATGACAGTATATTTCTGAGAGTGGCGTCCCTCAGTGGGAAACCCAGATCTTATGGAAATTGGGCCCATGTGGCTTAGGAAATGGCGACGGTGAGTTGTGGCAGGTTTTAGGGAAGAGAAAAGCATTTAGGAGCCTAAGTAGAAAAGAAGATTTCTTGGTATTTGCCACCTTTTTGCAGGAACTGTTAAGGCCAACTGAAGTATCTGAAGAATTGAGCAGTGACTCATGAGAGCTCATACCCTACCACAAATTTTGATAGTCTTTAAGGCGTAGCTGGACTCTTACTCTTTTCTATAGTTAAGAGGAGGAGGAGGAGGAGATTGGATTTATACCCCGCCCTTCACTTGTAGTCTCAGAGCGGCTTACAAATTCCTTTCCCTTCCCCTCCCCACAACAGACACTCTGTGAGGTAGGTGGGCCTGAGAGAGCTCTTTTCAGAGCTCTCCTTGAGAGAACAGCTGGTACAGAGCTATGGCTTGCCCAAGGTCATCCAGCAGGTGCAAGTGGAGGAGCTTCTTCAGATACAGACTGAAAAAGCGTGCATGCACACAGAAGCTCATACCTCAAATAAAACTTTGTTGGTCTTAAAGGTACCCCTGGACTCAAATATTGTTCTCCTAGCCAGTCACAGATAGAGTGGTGGCATTAGGGTTGCCAGGTTCCCTTGTTGCTCTGGCAGGAGGATTGGGGGGGGGGGTGTTCTGGGGGTGGGCAGGAACATCACAAAGGGACACTCTGGTAGTTGGGTGAAACTCTATGGCCTTTTCACCCTCAAACCATAGAGTTTGCCCAAATACCAGAGTGTCCGTACATGACATTCCAGATGGGATGATGTCATCTCCTGATGATGTCATCATGTCGGGGACATCACACAGTGATATCCCTGTTTAGGGCGGGGTTTCTCCCACCAGCCAGCTGGTCCATGGTGGGGAGAAACCCCTGAAATCAGGGGATTCCCCAACCCAGAGCTAGGGGCTGGCAAGCCTAGGTGGCATGGCTTTGGACATTCAGTTAACTGTAGTTAGTTAATTAAACCATGGTTTCATATTACCACCGTAGCTAAACCCGCGAAAGGCAGAGAACAGATCCAGACAGTTTATATATGTGATAGATAGATAGATAGACAGACAGACAGACAGACAGACAGGCAGACAGACAGACAGACAGACTAAGATTAAGCATTGTTATGCTATAGTTCTCTGGTGTGTCTCGTTTTTCATAAGTGCCTTCCCTTCCCAGAGTTTAGTTTATTATGGGATTAGATGTTTAAAAAAAAAAAAAGTATGCCAGGAATATTTGTGGCAGTGTCTAAACACCATTAGTTGAAGCCACAGATGTGCTCCTGCATGGTTCTTCTTTACTAGAGCTTCTCCCTGATTTTTATTAAATTCAGCTCTGCTGGCTATTGTATCGTACTGGGGTTTATCTCCATCTAGAATCCCACTAGCTTTTCCTCGTATCAAAACCCCCACTGCTCTGACCCTGCGTAATCTATTCTGCTACTCGCTTCCATTACTGGCTCTAGTTAAAAAAACAGCTTGCATTAAAGGAGGCTATGATTTTATTGTGAGTTGACTTCAGACTGGGCTCTCAGCTCCTGATCGAGACAATCTCTCTGGGCTCAGAGGCCAGGCCTCAGAGGGGCGACTGGGAGATGCGTAGCTCTTTTAAGAAGTTGTTGGCTCTGATCTATTTTATGTAACCCTGATTCTTTTCCTTGCAAGATTTGTCATGTTATATCGCACAGGGACACACTTGAGATGAACCAATAAAGCCGATGGCATCGCCTCTCGGCCTCAAGGGATACCCGACTCTCAATCCACCGTGAGCTTCTGGGCCTCTGAGGGTTGAAGAGGTGATGGGGATTTGCACAAGTAGAGCTTGTCCCATAGCTGTACCAAAGATCTCTTTGCCCTCCAGCTATTAAAAGTCATAAGGGTCTCCAGGTGAGGCTCTGGCGTACCGCCAGACCTCCATCTCCATTTTCTCTCATCAGTGAGCTGATTCTTTCCTTGCCCTTTAGCAATTAAAAGTCATTGGAGTGGCTCTGAGCGAGGCACTGACGTTCTGCTGAACTTCCATCTTTAACTTCTTCCATCACCGAACTGACCTTTCCTTGTCGCGCGGCAACTCAAAGTCATATAAGAGTGACTCCAGGTGACACACTGCCCTTCCTCGGTATCCACCATTCCCAATCCAAGCAATCCCCTATGCTGCGTTGTGTAGGGCTGAGTCAAAAGTACTTACACAGATTTGGTATCCTGTAGAGTGAAATGTCGCATCAACTTTTCCCCCCAGGGTTCCTACCCTTCCCCCAAGCCCTGACCTGGATGGCCCAGGCTAGCCCAATCTCATCAGATATCAGAACCGATGCAGGGTTCGCCTGGCTATTACTTTGATGGGAGAAGAAGAAGAGAAGAAGAGAAGAGATTGGATTTATACCCCACCCTTCACTTGTAGTCTCAGAGCGTCTTACAAACGCCTTTCCCTTCCCCTCCCCACAACAGACACCCTGTGAGGTGCGTGAGGCTGAGAGAGCTCTGAGAGAACTGTCCTTGAGAGAACAGCTGGGCCAGAGCTATGGCTTGCCCAGGGTCATCCAGCCAGGTGCAAGTGGAGGAGTGGGGAATCAAACCCGGTTCCCCCAGATTAGAGTCCGCACACTTAACCACTACACCAAACTGGCTCTCCACCAGGGAAGTCCAGGGTTGCTCTACAGAGGCAGGCAATGGTAAATCACCTCTGTTACAGTGCAATCCTAAGGATATTTTCCTAGACATAAGCCCATTTAGTAGACTTCATTTGGATTCTGAGTAGACCTGATTAGGACTGCACAGGGGGTCACATGAGTTGGGTGCAACTTGACTTCTCTTTCCACCCACCCACCCCCAGTGTAGAACCACAGAGCCCCCTAAGTACAGCGCAAATGTGAGACCCCAAGTGCCTACACTGTGCCTGTCCTTTTTCCTTAATGATCAAGATGGGTAGCTGAGTTAGTCTAACTGTAGCAGTAGAAAAGACTAAGAGTCCAATTGATTTTGTTAAGTCTTTAAGGTGCTCCTGAACTCTTGCTCTTTTTCCTTAATGTGGTGGATGAAAAGCAGTTTGGCATTTCTGACTGGGTTAACAGCATGTAGGTAAGAGCAGGGCTTTTTTTTTTTTTTTCTAGGGGAATGCGCCGGAATGGAGTTTTTGAACCTCTTCGCCAAAATTCTTTTTAAAATGTTTAAAAGTTCATGAGTTTTCAGTACACAGATTGAAAACTTCATTTCCCTCTTGAGAGTTCTGGCACCTCTTATCCCCCCCAAAAAAGCCATGGGTAAAAGTATAACTGCTTTTCCTCCATCCGAGATCTTTTTGGATAATGCCCCAGCCTTTGCTGGGAGATCCAGTCATACAATTCTGATGCAGTGCCTGGGTTACTGTCAACAGCCCAATACAGATTTAAGTGTGCTTAGACCCATTCATATCAACGGAAATAATAATATTGTACTATGGATCGGGCTGTCCTGACCTAGGTGCCAAGGCTAGCCTGATCTCATCAGATCTAGGAACCTAAGCAGGGTGGGCTCTGGTTACTTCTTGGATAAGAGACTACCAAGGATATCTAGGGTCGGTCCACAGGAAGAGTCCAATGGCAAACAACCTCTGTTCATCTGTCGCCTTGGAAACGTTACAGGATCTCCATAATTAGGCTGCAACTTGATGGCACTTTTATTTTTTTGCATTGTGGCAACTTTTTTTTTTTTTTTGCATTGTGAGCTTAGTATAGCATGGGGCATGAGAACTGCTTATTGATGTATTGTTGCAAAATCTATATACTAATAGCCAAGTGCCCCTGTGCGTGAGGATATCTAAATCTGCACATCAGGGGCACTTGAGGGGCGGAGAGATTTTCCTGCACATTTGGGGGACTCCCCAGGTGTGCAGAAAAATCCAAAAACTTAAAAAAACTATATGGAGGATATTTAAATCCCTCCCAAAGTAAAAAAGTGTTCCCTGTGCATACACAGAGAACGCTTTGGGAACTCTGCAGTGGGCCCAGCAGTTGGGAGGCATCCAGGCCTCACCACTGGTTCCGGGGGGGGGGAAGACTGGCGTCAGGCCTGGCGGCTGGGAAGCATCCAGGCCTTTCCGCTGGTGCCCGGGGGGGGGAAGCTTACCTGTAGCCGCTTCCTCCTCAGCCATGAGGTCCCCCCCCCCTCCGCGAGTATCGCAGGTCCCTCTGCTTGTATATCATAATTCCAGCATTCCGGAGCTCATATGCCAGCAGATGCACCGTTACATAAATTTAGGTTATCCTGCAGTTGTGGATTTTCATTTCCAAAAGGGAAGGGGAAAATGTTTCTGGGGAAAGAAGTATCCCTTTCTCTGCTTTACAAAGGAACATCTTCAAGGCGTTCACTAATTTGCACGTGCAATGATAAATTCCATCTCATTATGCTCATCAGGATGCACGTGGCATTGAATGCCATATATCGTGCTGTGCATCAGGCGAGGAGGTGCTGCATATTGAGCTAAATCTTTCCTTAGACATTAACATTCTCTTTAGGCAACGCCTAATGCAATTCGGTTTATTAGTGCTCTGGTTTGTATGCAATGCTTGGAGGTTGGCAGCAATCCATGTCCAGTCTGACCTTGAGATTGTCTTCAGGGGAACACATTCAAAACGACCAAGGGCAACTGATACCTTGTTGAGAGTACATCTTACATTGCCGATATAGTTTTGTGTCTTGATTGTTAACAGTGGGTTAAAATATTCATTACGTTTCACGTGTGAGTGACCTGGAAGGAAGTTGTATGAAAGAACTCCACCTCCTCCGCAATATACTCATTCTTTTTCTAAACTATATGAAATAGGAGCATGGAACCTCCAGCCTGCCATGATCTCTGGTGCTTGGTATGCAGGCCCAATTTTTCACCTCAAGGATCAGGGTGAGCCCCAGAGGTATCCTCCACCATTTTTGTTTGCCAGGACATCAATATCTTTACAAGTTGCCTCCCTTTTAATAATACATTGTTTTTCAACCTCCTCCTCAGCAAGGCTTCACCTCAACCTCTTTGTCAGAGCTGGGAAGGGAGTAGATACTGGGTAGAGTACTTGCCAGACACTGGGTAGGGAGTAGGGGAGAACAAAGCATCAGAATATTGTGGGTTACAGAGAGGGGCTATGGTTCAATGGTAGAGTGTCTACTTTGCATGCAGAAGGTCTCAGGTTTGATCCCTTGCATCTCCAGTTAAAAGGACCAGGTAGTTTCTGAGAATACTGGAAAAGTTAAGAACATAAGAACATAAGAGAAGCCAATGTTGGATCAGTCCAATGGCCCATCCAGTCCAACACTCTGTCACACAGTGGCTAAAAATACCAGGTGCCATCAGGAGGTCCACCAGTGGGGCCAAGACACTACAAGGCAGTAGGAAAAGAGGAGACCCCAACAAGAAATAGATTGACTCAGTAAAGGAAGCCACGGCCTTCAGTCTGCAAGACCTGAGTGAGGCTACAATAGGATGTTTTGGCACCTGGGTTTTGCCACTGTGTGGCACAGAGTGTTGGACTAGATGGGTCATTGGCCTGACCCAACATGGCTTCTCTTACGTCCTTATGAGCTCATTAATTTGTAGGGTCAGAAGCGGCTTGATGGCACATAACACATGCACAATACCTGATGTGAAAGACGTCTGCCTGAGACACTGAACAGCCACTGCTGCTCAGAGTAGACAAAAATGACCTTGACAGATCCGTGGTCTGAGTCAGTAGAAGACAGCTTCATACCTTCATGGCCTTGTTCTGTTTACTGAAACCAACTGCTCGCCTTCCCTTCCTTTGACAGGTTCTGGACACAACAGCTCAAAGCCTGACAAACTGAATATTGTCACTTTCATAATTCTCCCTAATAATCTTATGCCTCTTTGTAGGGCAGCAAAATGGGGCCAGTCAAAGTTAAGGAAGGGGAGGATCTCTGTATACTCCCTTCTGCTCCCGCAGCTAATTTGTCCATAGTTGGACATACCCTGATATTAACAGAGATAGTTTTCTCAGATACTTACTGCTTAGACATCTTGTATCTTCCTTGTCCAAATCCAGAAGAACATGTGACTCCCTCCTCCGACTTTGTGTACTGCCGATAATCTCCATTTTCATAATTCAATGTCGTTTCCAATGCTGTCTAGCTTTTTAGATCTTTGGCAAAGATGTTCTCAAAAAATCAGCACCCAATCAGCATACAAAATCAGTATTCAATGTATGAAGTCAAGGGGAGGGGGAATAAGAACATCTTCACATCTACTTCTGCATTCCACAAAACACGATTGCTTATGAAAATGACTTGGGGGGGGGGAGAAAAGCAGAAGAATTAGGTACGGATCTTATATTCTCAATGCAAGCTTTAAAATCAAATAAATGGCTGAAACCAAAACTTTTGAACAATTACATTAGCTCAATAAATGTTCCAAGACTGCCTCACATGAGCTCTGCCCAAGAGGGTCAAAGAAAGTCATCTGTACAGTCTATGGGCAAAGTCTTTTTCAGAAATATATCTGGGCATGCCCCATTACAATTAGTTCAAGTGCTCTTGCCCGAGCCCTATTCATTTCAATGGAGAATGGTGTCTCATGGTTTAAATGATTCCATATCAATTTATTTTTATCCCATTCTTCCTCCAAAGACCTCCAGGTGGCATACATGCTTCTCTACCACTACCACAACACTGCGAGAGACTGATGGAGAATTACTCAGCACCCAGAGGTCACTTAGTGAACTTCATGACTAAATTTGAACTTCACTAAATTTGAACCTTAGTCTCCATGTCCTAGTGCAACATTTAAACCCACACTACACTGGATCTTACAGATTTTCCAGTTGGACCTCAGCTTAGTCCCCTTCCTCTTTTGCATCTTTCTCTTGCACTATGAGAGTTTTTTAAATGTTTTTGTGTTGTTGTTGTTGTTGTTGTTGTTATTTCAAAATGTCCTCCCGGGGAAAAACTGGGCTCAGGACGATATATAACAAGATAACAAATACAACATCATTAAACATTTTAAAACAGATAAAAACACAACAGAGTCCTATGATGGTGTTAAAAAATTTTTCCTGACAAAGCCATTGGCCTCACAGGGAGGCAGGAAATGGGAGTGCCAGACAAATGGAACCATCACTGACCTCAACCAAATGCCTGGCAGAACATCTCTTCCTTGCAGGCCCTTCAGAACTGTAACAGGTCCCGAAGAAGAAGAAGAAGAAGAGATTGGATTTATACCCTGCCCTTCACTCGGAGTCTCAGAGCGGCTTACAAGCTCCTTTCCCCTCCCCTCCCCACAACAGACACCCTGTGAGGTAGATGGGGCTGAGAGAACTCTTTCCCAAGCTGTCCTTGAGGGAACAGCTGGTACAGAGCTATGGCTTGCCCAAGGTCATCCAGCCAGGTGCAAGTGGAGGAGTGGGGAGTCAAACCCCGTTCTCCCAGATTAGAGTCCGCGCACTTAACCACTACACCAAATGCAGGGCACGGATGTTATTCTGCAGAGAGTTCTATTCTCCGGTGGAGAGCTATGTATTTGAGCTCTGGTTATAATGATTTTGATTATGTGTTTGGAGGCTGGTTTTAGTGTTTTTTTTAATGTGATCCTTATTATGTATGTTTTAATGTGTTAGCTGCCTTGGTGACCCTTATGAGGGTAGAAAGGTGGGGTATAAATTGTGTACTATAAATTAGTAAAATAAATATTAACTTCATGTATAGCCTGCCTTTATCAACAAGACTCAAACTGAATTCCAAATACAAAAATAGAAAAGTCAAACAGCAAATATCTCTAATGAACAAAACAATGCAGTAGGGCTAGGACTGAAGAATTAGAAAACACAAACAGCACCTAAGGTAAAAAAAAAACAGTCAATGCAGGCAAAAAATAAGGCAGCAAAATTGTCTAAAGTTTGATATACGATACTGAAGAAAGAGTGTGTTTACAAAGGCACTGAATTACAGTAATTGCATGACCTGAAATGCACTCAAAGGTCTCTTTAGCTCCCTTTCTCCCCAGTGGAGACAGGAATAGAAGGTCTGTCCGATTTCTTCCATTACCTGCCCGACATGTTTATTTGGCTGTTTGCTTGTGCAAGAAGTGAGCAGCTGAGGACAGGGCATCAGTTGCCATCCGCACTGGGCACAAAGGGGTTAACAACCTCTATGCCTACTTCTTCTTAACTCACACCAGAGAGAATCAGCAGGGGGAAAACTAACAGTCCCTGGATCTTTAGACCTTTCTCAAGTCAATGATCTCTGTTAGAAATTAGCTGCCCATCAAAGTAGAGCAGTCCTGTACCCCTGCTTAATTGAACTGTAGAGAGAATTTGGAAAGGTTTCACCTAGACTGTTCTACGTGAATGCACATTAACAAAGATTAATTATCTTTTAAAAGGCATCACTATGCACAAAGAATTCCCCTCGTACATAGGAGGGGAGATATGAAAGAAAAGACAGCACAAGGACCTTTTTTAAAAAAAGAAAGGAAAAGAAACTGCTCCACAAACATAACTTCTGTAAATAAGCTGGTAGCCTTTGAAAAGCATACAATTTGAATCGAATCCAAAGATAACTTCAGAGGAAAAGAAAATTGTGTTAAAAAATGCTTTCTCCTTTGGGAGCTAAACTGCTGTCAGTCACATTGTGGATTAGATGTTTGGAAGTTTGCCAGTCCGTCATCCGGAGTGTGATTTCTTTGAAGCTGGCTGCATTAGCATACTGCTAAATATGCGGAATACAGGACTGAATCGAGGTCAATATACCAGTTGCCTATTTTGTGTGTTCTCTGCTTTCCTATTAAGAACGAGTCTTCTGACCTTTGGAGATATGTAGAGGGGAGTGATTTTATTCAACTGCTTTCTCAATAGGATATGTTGGGTCCTCCCCCACCCCAATTTTGCAGATCTCAATATTTTTCCCTAGTGGGGGGGGGGGGGGAGAGAAACATAGGCAGATGCTTTCATCCTAAACACAGTTTCTTTGGATTTAATATCCACAAGCAAGATCGGCACAAAGAACAATTGTTGCCCCCCTTGAATACCATTTCCCTTCCAGATAACCATGCAGAGAGACTCAGTTTGGTGTAGTAGTTAAGAACCGGGTTTGATTCCCCACTCCATCACATGCAGCCAGCTTCCAGGCCCCTCTCAGGGGCAGTTCTCTCAGAGCTCTCTCAGTCTCGCCTACCTCACAGGGTGTCTGTTGTGGGGAGAGGAAGGGAAGAAGATTGTAAGCCGCTTTGAGACTCTGCGTGAAGGGTGGGATATAAATCCAACTCCTCATCTTCTTCTTTTTCCTCCTCCTCCTCTTCCTTGAGGACATACGATATAGTAATCTTTGGGCAGCTATGAAGGTTTTGGTCTGGGTGCTGCCTAGCTGGAGACAGTTTGGGAAATCTATATATGTCACCTTGAGTTCTATGATAGAAGCAAAATTGGCTCTACGTGTCGTAGACTATTTGTTTTTACTGTACTTGTGGATAGGGTTGCCTCCCACCAATCGCTGCTGTTGCTGGCCACCATGCTGGGTGGAGGTGGGTTACCCTGCTGCTGGTAAGTCCCTCTGCTGGCCAGCTGATCCGCAGTAGGGGGTAGGGCCTGAGGAAGGAGAATCCCCTGCCCCTGCCAGGGGCCTGGAAGCCCTACCAGGGTTGGTACTTGGATAGGGAGCCACCAAGGAAGAATCTGCCGAGGAAGACAAGGGTAAATCACCTCTGCGTCTCACTTACCTTGAAAGCTCCATGAGAAGTCACCATGAATCTGTTGCAACACAACAGCACATACACAGATAATTCAGCATGAAACGCACCACTTTTCAGTCAACAGCCTCTTACCGTTTAATTGAAAAGGACGCAAGATGAGTTAATTCCCAAAACTGACAAGTTGGAGAGGGGACACGGACAATAAGTATTTCTGCAATTTGTTTGCCCAGTTTAAGTTTCCCAAAGGATTGTCCAGATGCATTTCATCTTTAATATAAACAGTTCAGAATAACTTCAAATTTTACAATATGTGTTGTTAACAAAATCATGAAGGTACATTAACTTGTTAAAACAGAATTGCTTATAATATGTATGTGTGTCTATTCTTTATTAAGTTTCAGAAACCAAGGTCTACAACCAGTTTCGGAATTTCATTTTGTGACTTGAGATATTCAAGTATAGGTAACCAAATGGCTGGGAATGTGGAGAGTTTTGAGGGTTGAGAGAGAGGTGTTAAATTGTCTGTGATTTTGGCCATGACATATAATTTCCATATGTTTTGATGCCATTGATCGAGAGTAGGAGATTTTGGAGATTTCCAATTCCGTGCTATAGTGTTAGTTTAGTTAGTTAGTTAGTTAGTTAGTTAGTTAGTTTGACTTATATCTATGCAAAAGTGTTTTCTTTGGTGGTGCTCTTTTCACCATCCTGTAAGTGCACAAAATTAACTTAAAGAAGAAGAAGAGAAGAAGAAGAGATTGGATTTATACCCCGCCCTTCACTCACTTAAGAGTCTCAGAGCGGCTTACAAACTCCTTTTCCCTTCCCCTCCCCACAACAGACACCCTGTGAGGTAGGTGGGGCTGAGAGAGCTCTTTCCCAAGCTGTCCTTGAGGGAACAGCTGGTACAGAGCTATGGCTTGCCCAAGGTCATCCAGCCAGGTGCAAGTGGAGGAGTGGGGAATCAAACCCGGTTCTCCCAGATTAGAGTCCGCGCACTTAACCACTACACCAGACTGGCTCTCACTAATTAATTCCTACAGCTAAAAAAACCAACAACCTCCAAATCCCCTTGCTTTCCTGGGAACTAGCCTCAATGCCAGCAGAACTGGCCAGGCCATTTTTGGGTTTGGTTGTCCAGCAACCCACCCGATTCAAGCCAAATGCTACCCAGGTATGGTGGGCCACCAGGTCCTCAAAAAACCTATTTGATCCTGAGACAGCAACAATGAGACATGCTCAGCAGGCCTCAGGACAGCTGGTATCTTGGGCCTGACGAAAGACAAATTGTGCATTCCTGCTGTGAGTGACAGAGGCAACATTTCCCCTCTTTTCATGGCCAGACCTTTAAGCAAGCCCAGCTTCTTGAGCTAACTTTCAAGTCTCCTACTGAGACTCCAAAGATGTAATCTCCACAAACATGTATTAATTCTAAGTGAGCCTCGAAACCCTGGAGAACTTTGGCCCCAGTGCTGGCTGGCTGTCATTCTGTTGCAACCCAGCTCTATCATGAGCGTGCCAACTATTAAATGCTATTTCGACTTCACTACCGAGAAAGGAGAGGAGGTAAACTGCAGTCCCCCAGGTAGCTGCTGGAGTAGAGTACAGCATCAATCAACCTTGTAAAAATAAACTGATTGACACTGAAGCCTGTCGGGTGACTAATAGGGGAACTAGCGGTTCAGAACCTTAAGGACATTTCGAGAAGTGCCAGAGAATTAATCCAAGCTTTTCTCCTTGTAAAATAAATGCAGTCAACCCTGAAGTCTGCCCCACAGGTTAACTGAAAAGCCACGTGGCCCCAGGCTGTTTTACCAGATGCAGAACTGTGGCGGGGAAATAAAACACTATAATATTCTGGTCTAACTTGGGGAGGCATTTCAGAACATTCAGCCTGGAAGACAGCTTTCTAATTTAGTAGGAGTTTGTGATTTGGGGGTTGGGCTGAATGGTGCCTGTTGCTGAATTCAGGAAAACTTGATGTGTTGTTGTTTTCCCCATTTCCAGAAGGACTGTTTTTGGCAGGTCGTGGTAAAAATAAAGAGACGGACTCTCTTTCGGTTTCCTATAAACGAGCCAATTCATACACTGCCTAATGTATAAGCCATATACAAGGTAACATGCAATGCAGGAGCTGGGAAATTCTAAAGCATGCACGTCAGTCTGCTTGAGAGGATGAACAAGAAAGTCAGGCTCTAATCTTTGGCAGAAGTGTCAAGGATACGAGAATAGCTCTTCTTACAATTCAGTCATTTGTATAACCCCATCCTAAGCAAAGTTAGACCTTTCTAAGCCCATTGACTTCTTACTTAGTAGGGCACTGGTATGTAGACACAGATGCCACCACCACCTTGTATAGTTGTCCTGTGTTGTTCCCAGGCTTTTTGGATAGAGGACTGAAGATGGGACAAAGTTGGCTTGTCTAAGACCACACTTCCACATGGTCTTCCAACCATATAAATTGAATATATGGAGGAGGGACAGAATTTCCTCATTGTCTTCACTGGTAACTTCCATGTGTCCGTCAGTTCTGTGCCCAAAGGCATAGTCAACACACGGAGGTCAGGTGTAGAGGATAACTAGGCTGTTCTTCTGTGCATCCAGGCTGCGTGACTGGAAAACTGCATGGAAAGGCAGAGGTGAGATCTGAACCCTGTTCTACCAGCCGTAATGCCCTCCTGGCTGGAACAGATTGGCTCCTCTTCCATGTAGTTGTTTGACCGCAGTTAGGGCTTGTTCACATGGCAATGTAAGTAAAGAGAACAAATGAATGAGGACTTAGTTTGGGTTTTCTCATTGCTTGCAACCTTGAGGGTGCAGTCCTTTCTTCCCTTCTTTTATCCTCCCTGTTGATAATCCCATGGTCTAGTTCAGTAATAACCTCTCCTAGGGGAAAAAATGGGGGGGGGGATGGAATTTGTAATACCCCCCCATGATTATTTCATGCCTATTTTGCCCTTCAAGCTTAGTAGTGACTTTGCTTCTAGCCATTATAAGAGGCTAGACCTCCCAGAGCAATGCCAGCAATGTTCTTTTTGCATTCCTCTTATGGATGATCATTAATGCTCATAAAAGAAAGACAAGGACAACATTTCATCAGCTGCCCTTGCTCGGCGTATGACCTGGATATTAGAGGAGAACAGTTTTGTTCCTTCAGCTATAAGGAATTTGCCAGGATGCACCAGGCCCGGGGCATTTGCTGTGCAAAGGCCACAAGAGGTTTCACTTAGTTTAATGAGAACAAGAACTAATAAACCTACATAGTAGTGAAGGAACCAAACCAAGATTAGGCAGGTATCTTTGAATAAAAACTCCTGTTAATAGAGCATCTAAGCAATGGAATGCAGGTCAGAAGTGCGATGCTGGGGGCAACCCAACTAGGAATTGCCTATTTACCTGTTTCGATTATCAGTTCACTCTCTCACAAGGGCTGTGGGTAAATAACAGCAATTCCATATAAAATAGATTGGGCTGCTGTCCTTAAATGTCTCCCTGTCCAAGGGGAACAGGGGAAATTGGTTTTCTCCCCTCACAATGCTAAGGGTCACCCAGGGATGCTGATTGGCAGTGGGATCAGGATAAATGAAAAGGAATAGTTCTTCAGACATCCAAGTAATTTCTTGTGGCGTTTGCTGTCACAGGGTATGCTAAAGGCCACTAACTTCTATGGCTCTCTCTTTTAAAAAATGAGAGATTAGATATATTAACAACAACCATCAACCGTGATACCTAAATGGCCATAGGTGTCTGTATAGAAGACATCAATGACTATTAGCCATGAGAACATCCAGTTTCTGGATATCTGGTGCTGGGAATGGAGCAAAATTAAGGTGGAGTTCTTGCCTTCATGTGCTGTTGGTGGACTTCCTGGAAGCATCTGGCTATTCACTGTTGGAAACAGGAGGTTGGGTAGGTATATTGACCCTTAGGCTGAATCAGCAGGACTCTTTTATCTTCTCCATTGTTCTCTGTGTGGTTGGAAGATGAGGAGCTTGATTTTAGGTGCTTCAGTGACAAGAGCTGCTGCACACCTTCTACCTCAGATGAACTCAGATAATCACTGCTGTTCATGATATCTCAGTGTATCCCTAACCAGTGATCTTGGAGTACCTGTAGAGCAAATTCCGTTTTATTGGCCAATTTAGGCTGTGGTCACATGGCCCTTTAATGGGGGAGGAAGACCTGTTTCCTCCCACATTTAAAGGGACTGTTCAGAACAGCCAGGACAACTCCAGCACCGAAGCCGGCTCAAATGCGGGTTCCTCCCGCATTTTCTGACCCCGGGAAAATCAAGTGTTTTCCCGGGAGTTGCGCGAGGAGCCCGCATTTGAGCCATCTGGACAGCCCTCTCTCACAATCATTGCGAGAGCAGAGCTGTCCAGATGGTCCCGTCTGCCATTTTTCCCCCGTTTACACTTGGGCGCTTGGCCACTCAAGCACCCAAGTATAAAAGAGGGGGGAAAAAACCCCTCAAACTTACCAGGCGGCTGGCGGGGCTCAGGGAAGGGTGCCTCCCCTGGCCACCGCTGCCAAACGCCGCCACCGCTTCTTCTGCCGCCGCCAAATGCCCGAGAACGCCGCCGCTTCTTCTGCCTCTGCCACTGCCACCTCCTTCGCCGCTGCCTCCGTCCGCCGCTGTCATTCGCTTGCTCCTCCTTCTCCGACCGCCGCTGACCGCCACTGAGGTAAAAAAACACGGCCCCTTTAATCTGGGAGGGCTCCTGGATTTAAAGGGGCCATGTGACCACAGCCCCAGAGTGACAAAACAGCAAGACATTAAAATAGCACTAAATGCAATATTAAAAACATTAAAAATAATAGAACTTGATACAGATCACCAACTTGGCAGTCAACCAGATGAGTCTCCTTAGATTCCTTCATCTGGGGGAGGGGGTGTACAGCAAATCTGGCCGCTCTACATATATTAAATGTGGAGCACTCTGAAATTAAAATCTTATCTTGTCAGCAGTGTTCCCTCTATGCTGAGTTAATGTGAGCTAGCTCACAGGTTTTTTTATTCTCCGGCTCACACATTTTTGTCTCCGCTCAGGAAGGATGGCTCCAGAACAAACTAATTTATGCAGTAGCCAAATCACTCACTCACAACTTTAATGCCAGTAGCTCACAAAGTAGAATTTTTGCTCACAAGACTCCACAGCTTAGAGGACACATCGCTTGTTAGTATCATTGGTTCTCCTGGCCTGTGATAGCAAGTCTTCAAGAAGATTCCTTCTTGACAAGTCATAAAGATATGTTCAGTTTGAGCCTTATCACACATGCATAAACATTGTTCAGGAGTAACCTCCTATACCACCATAGATGTGCTATGATATGGTATATATGACGGACCCCTTTTTACTCTCCCCACTCTGCGGCAGATTTTTCCCCACCAAAATTCTTAGTTCCCTTCAGGTACTGAGCTTGGCCCCAGTAGTGTGATAATATTTGAGGTTTTATAAATCTGAATGTCCCACTCGGTGAAATAATCTAATTTGGCTTTTGCCCAGTCCAGGAACATAGAGAATCACAGTCCAAACAAACTGGAAATTATAAAATAATTGCAAAAAATGATCCACAAGGGTAGTTGTTTGATGGAGTTTTCAGAATATGCTCTTGTTTCGAAAATGCTTCTTCCGAAATTGGACCAATATGCTGTTAAAGATTTATACAAATATGTGTTCATTTATTTTGTATTTGTAACATTGAATTTGAATTATTATAGTGTGTTTATATATAGAAGTAAATATAGCACATCCACGCAGTCCTTGTTTATCATTTTATAGTTTCCTGTCCAGGAACGTGTCAGGAGAAAACAGGAGCCCTCTTGTTAGATCCCTTGAAGTGGCACTGGAGACTGGGTATACAATGAACAATAATAAAGAATGTATGTAATAAGCAGGGATGGTATGGGGTAGTCAGGAATTGGAAAGTCTGAGGTAAACGTTGTTGGTAAAACTATATATTTTTCAGTTGACAGACAAGATGGTGTTGTAGCAGCTCATTTTTAGAAATTCTTGGTTCTTATCAGTGAGAGGTGGTTGACTAGGGTTGCCAAGTCCGGGTTGGAAAATACCTGGGGACTTTGGGGGTGGAGCCAGGAGAAGGTAGGGTTTGGGGAGGGGAGGGGCCTCAGCATGGTACAATGCCATAGAGTCCACCCTTCAAAGCAGCCATTTTCTCCAGGGAAGCTAATCTCTGTCAGCTGGGGATCAGTTGAAAAAGCAGGAGATCCCCACGCCCCACCTGGAGGCTGGCAACCCTATGGTTGACTGAATACTTAAGCAATGTCCCCTGGTGGAATGAGCTCCCGTATGAGATCAGGGCCCTGCAGGATTTACCAAAGTTCCACAGGGCCTGTAAGACAGAGCTATTCCACCAGGCTTTTGGTTGAGGTGGTGGACGTCCCCTCTCTCTGGCTAGCCCCCTGTCAGTGGTGTGGATTCTTAATTCAATCTTAATTGCTAAGACATCTGATCAGAAGTCACATGATATTTTAGGATTTTGTGTTATTTTATACTGTTGTTTTTAAGTGGTTTTAACTGTGTTATATATTGTATTTATATTGTTGGGACCCACCCTGAGCCTGCTTCCGGGGAGGACAAGATATAAGTCCAAATAAATAAATAAATAAGTTTCAGTTACAATGTTTTTGCATATAGTTTCCTATTAACTGTTCAGATTTTCTGGAAAGGTCACTCTTTTAGTGTATCCTGTTCTTTCCCTCTTTCTGAAATCACAGTGTTTCTTCTTTTCCCTGAACAGCCTATAACCGTTTCCCTTCACAACAGACCAGGCACTGCCTCAGTGCCAATTCCCTGTACAACTGGACAGGATTTACCTTCCTTCCCTGAAAATATAATCCTATTCCTTTTGGCCTGATTGGGAGCTTCAGCCTACTACCCAGTCACTCTTTGCCAAAATCTTAAACCCCAGTTCTTGGCATCTGTGTAAAAACGTACTTCAGCGTAAGCTGACCCTAGACTCTGAATTCTTAGGTGAAATTCTCAGGTTATGTTTAACACAGTGAAGACTAGGAGTCTCTCCCTTTATTCAAAAGGTGAACTTGTCTGACAGACTTTCTAGTCATACTCTTCAGACATCCACTCCTGTAGCTGAACTTTTACTTTACTGAACAGTAACTGCCGCTGAACACAAAATGAACTAACTCTCCCCTCAGTACACGGCTGATCATATATTTCCCTCAGCTGGCACTGGCCAGTCAAAAAAAAAAAAAAAGGAACAGCCTGTCACTCAATCTTAGCATTCTAAAGCAGAGGTAACTATTCACCTCCTTTCTCTGATTTTACTGCATTAGGAAAACAGTGTTTTCAGTGTAGTCCATCACAGCATGTTATCTTTTACAGAATAAGGACATGGTCCAAAAGAGGTATGATATGTCAGTGGAGGAATACTGTAGTGTGTGTTGATCACTCCACATTTTCTTGAGCCCCTCTCCTACATTTAGGACAATAATGACACACACCTGTTAAACTAATCACCTGGAGACAAAATTCCTACAATTTCAGTGCTTCTAGGCAAAGCACCAGATGGAAAGCTTAAGCTTTGAAGGTGGATCAGCATGGCTGGTCAAATTTAGAACTTAAATTTAATATTTAGAATCGCAGGAAAAGGGACTATGTTAATTATTTATTTATTTCAGGTATTTTTATCCTGCTTTTTTCACATCTAGGGTCCCAAAGCAACTTGCAAAAAAAAATACAGTGCAATTTAAATAAATGTCAATAAAATGCAACATAACAACGAACAGAAAAGCAAAATGTACACAATACATCCTGTTCTTGTAGGCACCGCGTAAGTCCATCAAGCCCAAGGCAATAAGATGTGGGTCATGGGCTAAGAGCCAAGGACACTTAGACCCTTTCAATTCTGCTCCCACTGTTAACCATGAGCTTCGAATATCTGAAGACGTTAGCAGTGACTCATGAAAGCTCCTCCCCTACCACAGATTTTATTAGTCTTTAAGGTGCTACTGGACTCTTACTCTTTCCTACTGCTTTGAACAGACTAACACAGCTACCCATCTTGATCTAACTCCACCTGGTATTTTTGGCCACTGTGCAACACAGAGTGTTAGACTGGATGGGCCACTGGCCTGATCCAACATTGGCTTCTCTTATGTTCTTATGTTCACTGAGAAATATTTGAAGCCTTCTTCTGGCCTGTGGAGACATGGGAGGAAGGATCCATGGGCTGGAAGAACTATATCAATCAACACTCTGACCTGGATGCCCCATGCTAGCCTGATCTTATCAGATCTCAGAAGCTAAGCAGGGTTGACCACCAAGGAAGTCCAAGGTCTCTTTGTAGAGGCAAGTAATGGCAAAAGCACCTCTGTTTGCCTCTTGCCTTGAAAACCCTACAGGGTCACCGTATGTCAGCTGCAGCTTGAAAGTTCCACTACCAAGGTGGGCAACACATCCTTCTTTGAGTATACCTGCAAACAACTGTGTCCTGAATGGCAAGAATGACACAAGGTCTTGTCAGTTGCAAATTCTGTGGTCCCTTGCGACTTAAGACATGGAACTCACACCATCATCTAATTCCCACTATTAGCAATAAACGCCCTGTATGGGTGATCGTAAACTCATACTGTCAGTAGTTTTCATCACTAGCGCTGCAACAGGCGTTCTAAAAGAGAGCACCACTGCGGCATCGTTGAATCCTGTCATTTTGTTTAAGGAGAAATTTAAAAAAAGAGAGTTATGGATAAAATAGAAAATTAGAGCTAAAAAGCAAAAAAAAATAATTTCTAATCTTCTGCAGAATGGTTGCATTGAACCTTCTACTATATGATGAAGAGTCTGTAGAACCTTTTCCATAGAACTGTTTCCACCCTTATTGTGTGCTCGTCTCTTCCGTGGAACAGAAAGGAGCCTTCTTATGCAGGAGGACTGAAAAGAGGGGTAATGAATCATGAAATGAGCTCATTTTGTTCAATAAGGTTTCTTTCCACCTGGGAAAACAGCTGTTCACAACCCCCCACCCCAAAGTTGTGCAGAATTCTGGCACTGAGAAAAGTCCATTCAGTGGGGCATTTGTGATCCATACTCTTTTGTGCCCCCCCCCCAAAAATAGAATCAAATCCAGTTATACAAGACCTGTGCTCAGCAGTGTCCTTAATAAAGGTAAGAATGGAGGAGAACGCTAGAGATCGATTTCATCTGCATATGTTGCTCTCAGATCAAAATGAGTGAACCCAAATGAATGACTGCTTTGGACTGTGAGCTTCAAAGGAGTAACAAAAGATGGAGAACTGAGTGACTGGGGTAAAGGTCCGCTTAAATAAATACTTTTCTCTGTTTTTGTCCCAGTCATCTTCAGAAGACCTTAGCATGGTATATACATGGCATGGCGTATCCCATTCACCCCCACTTGCTTTCCCAATAGCACTGAAGAATAAGAGAGCTACCACACTTGATCAGAATCAGACCCTATCAAGTCTAGGGGGTCCCCACCTTTTTTGAGCCTTTGGAATCCAGACCCAGGCTGGTGGGCACAAATGCAAAATGGCTGCTGCATAGGCGGAGCCAATTTATTTATTTATTTGAGTTATACCCTGCCCTCCCCGCCAAAGCAGGCTCAGGATGGCTTACGATAACATTTGAACAAGTTTAAAAACAGTTTCAAATCTTAATTTCTAAGGTGCTATATAAATCCCTCTTATACATATTTCTCTGTTGGTGGTGGCACTCTCTAGAACATTCCACATGCCACCCCAGCCTTTGGTCCCCTGACCTGTAAATCAGAAGCTGTCCCTATCCACTGGCTGTGAATACTCACATGCCATTGGCTTGGTGCTGCTCCTCTTCCCCGCCCACTCCTTCAGCCTCTGTGCTCTGTCAGAATTCCTGCCAGACAGTTTTTTGCTCTTGACGAAGACACTTCTGCAGCTTCCTTCCTGTGGGGGGATTAACTGTTACCTCAGTGGCTGTTGGTAGGTGTAACAAAATGGCAATTACCTGTCTTCAAAAGATGGCTGCTGCCTGTGGTTTGTTTAAAATGTTCCCCCATAAGGTTCAACTGTGACCTCAGTGGTGGTTGGTAGGTGAAACGAAATGGCAGTTACCTGTGTTTATAAGAGGGGCTTCAGAGCACGGCAGAGGCTGCAGGTGGGGGGGGGGGGGATGGAAAGCTGAACAGTGAGGGAGAAATGAAGGTAGGCTGATGCTTGGCTGGGGAGGAGATGGGGCTGCAAACTCCAGGTGGGGAATCCCTGGAGATTTGACAGATGGAGCTTGGAGAGGGTGAGGTTTGAGGAGAGGTGGGGCCTCAGACAGGTACAATCTGCCCTCCAAACCAGCTATTCCCTCTTGGGGAACCACTGCTGCAAATCTCCAGGTGTGGGCAGGAGATCACTCAGAATTACAACTGCTCTTCAGGTAGCAGAGATCAGTTCCCCTGGAGAAAATGGTGGACTCTGTGTCATTATACCCTGCTGAGGTTGCCACAGCAAACTGATGCTGAGTGCCCAAAGCCTTGACATTCTCCAAGAGCCTCTTTCTAGAGCCCGTTGTATTTATTTCCACAACGGGCCTTATTCCTAGTATGATATAAGTATTGCATATGTGGCAATGAACATAGTTTTTAGATGTTATCCATATCAGGTGTCCAGTCTGCGTTGGCTTATAGGGCTACCGTCCAGCTCATAATATACAGAAACAGCACACTGTGATAGCCTTGAATAGATACCAGGGCAGGTTCTGCTGTTGAGTGTGGCTCCTCAGTCGAATGCCTGGTGGAAGAGTTCCATCTTTCAAGCCCTGCAGAACTATAATAAATTCCACAGGGCCCTGATATCCTTCGGGAGCTCATTCCACCAGCGTGGAGCCGCCACAGAAAAAGCCCTAGCCCTGGTCATGGCCAACCTGGCATCTTTAGTGCCAGGGAGAGCCAGAAGATTCTGAATACATGAACGCAGTGCTCTCTGGGGAACATGTGGGGAAAGGCGGTGCCTCAGGTATGCTGGCCCCTGACCATAAAAAGCTTTACAGGTAAGAACCAGCACCTTAAAGCAAATTTGTTATGCTATAGGCAGCCAGTGCAGAGCTTTCAGCGCAGTAAGAGTGGAGGAGAATGCTAGAAATAGTTTTCGACTTCAAACATTGCTCCCAGATCAAAATGGGTGAGCCCAAAGGAACATGCCAGGGGGTGAGGTTATACATAACTCTGATGCTAGTAGAGAGCGCTATCAAGTTGCTGCCAATCTATGGCAATGCCCTAGGGTTTTCAAGGCAAGAGACGTTCAGAGGAGCTTTGCTATTGTCTGCTTCTGAGTAGCAACTCTGGACTTCGTTGGCAGTCAGTCTCCTCCCTCTCCCGTACTGTATGTAGGTGAACTCTTTTTATTTATTTATTTATTTATTTATTTATTTATTTATTTATTTATTATATTTATATCCCGCCTTGCCAGCGACTGGCTCAAGGCGGCTAACAAGCATAAAAATACCATCAAAGGTTTACAGTATAAAATAGTTAATTTTAACACCACATCCTACACACAATATACAACAACAGATGGCGACTTCAGAGTTCTCATGGCGAACAGAGGCAGCAAGGGGTGCGACCAACAGGACCAGGGCGATGTTATCAAATCAGTTCCCCCCCCAGTGGCGGCTCCTAGTTGAAAGCCTGGCGGAAGAGCTCCGTCTTACAGGCCCTGCGGAACTGCAATAAATCCTGCAGGGCCCTGATGTCATCTGGGAGCTCGTTCCACCAGTGGGGAGCCGCCACCGAGAAAGCCCTGGCCCTGGTACAGGCCAACCGAACGTCTTTTGGACCGGGACAAGTCAGACGATGTTGAGTGCCTGACCTCAGTGACCTCTGGGGCCTATATGGGGAAAGGCGGTCCCTCAAGTAGGCAGGCATTTTGAGAATGAAGATGCTGTTGGGTTCACCTGCTGAGACCCCAGGATTGGTTGGTGGTACAGCATCTTGTGCAAGTGAAAACTCAAGTGAGGATATAATAAGTTTTACTTTGTGGAAGTGGCTATCTTGTGTTTCCCCTTGCACAAGAGCTGTAGCACAAGGGGAGATGTTGTGCTGGATCTAACCCAATGTCTGCCTAAATACTAAGTGAGAAGGGGAAGAACTCAGCCGCAGCCCCATTATAGAGCATCGTTTCTTGCTCCATCCTTAGCATAGCTTAGCATCATAACTGCCGATTGAGTTCCAGATCAAATTCAAGGTGCTGGTGGTTATCTTTAAAGCCTTAAATGGTCTGGGACATTCATACCTGGCAAATCACCTCTTCTGACATCCCCCCCCCCAATTTTTTTGCTACCAACTTCTGGTGCCTGGCCCCCAAGATGTTCACCTGGCATCTACTAGGACAAGGGCCTTCTTTGTGGTGGCCCCGTCCTGGTGGAACCAGCTGTCAGTTGGGATGTGGGCCCTGCAGGACTTATCTAAGCACTGCAGGGCCTGCAAGGCAGAGGTCTTCTATTTATAGGGTTGCCAGGTCTGGGTTGGAAGTTACCTGGAAACTTCGGGGATGGATCTGGGAGAGGGTGGGGGAGGGGCCTCAGCATGGTACAATGCCATAGAGTCCACCCTTCAAAGCAGCCATTTTCTCTGTCAGCTGGAGATCAGTTGTAAAAGCGGGAGATCTCCAGGCCCCACCTGGAGGCTGGTAACCCTATCCATTTAGCTTTTCCATTAGGTGGGTCTGTTTATGCGGCTTAACATTTGTATTATGTTTTCATTTGATGTCTTTTAATATTTTAGCTGTCGTTAGCCAACTTGAGAACCCTTGGTGGCATGAAGCAGCGTATAAATTTAATCACAACATCACATATCCCATGGGATTTTTCTCCTCCATTAGCTGATTTTACAAATCTTGGAATTCAGGACTGCAAGCTTTGGATCCCATTGTGGCATTGCACTGGTGTGAGGCCAGGGAGTTGCATAGGGTGAGGTTATAGAGTTGCATAATTTGCCACAGGTTCCTTTCTGAATATTTTAGTATGTCTTCAGATGTAGTTTTGGTACTCAGAGCGAGCAAAATCAAGGAGCTGGAATGGCTCTTCGGAGGCTGTTGGACAAAGGACAGATTTATATGTGACTGACAACTGTGAAGATTGAGGTATTTACTCACTTGCGGTGGAGCTTGATAAGATCACTCACAAACCTGTTTTAAGAGATACTGCAAGATGAAAGAATTAACCTTTCAGGCAATGGAGATAAGATGTGTCGTTTGATGTGGCTTACCTACAGTGGCGCTTAAGTAAAAGAATTTGTGCTTTGATGGGGTGGTAGTTCCAGTTCCTTACGACACAGAAGAGTCGGGTAAAAGGAAAAGAGTGCTAGAGATTCACAGATCCAAATCCAGCTCTGGGCAAAATAGTTAATAATGTCCTCCTGTTGGAAATCGTATGATGGCAACCCTCAGACCCTTGGAGAGAGAAATGAGTGGGAAGTTAAAAGAGTTATGGATTCATTGCTCAAAAAAGGAGAGACAAAATGGAAAGGGAGTTCTTAAAATCCAGTCTCATTCTTAGAGATGAGTGAATGCCCCCACTGAACTGCTGCTTCCACCACAAGGGGAAAACATACGGCATTTTCCCCCAATCCATGGGGCAAATTGTACCTTTAGAGATAGGGGGGATCAGAATGGGGACTGCAGTGTCAAAAGAGGGTATTTAAACCATCCTGTAATACTATTTTCCTAAACTTTCTTCTAGCTCCTCTTTACCCCCAGGGGGAAAATATACAAGTGCTACAAGGATACCCATTCATTTTCCCACTAGGTCCAATAACGGCTTAGTTGGGAGGAGTGATTCACGTCAGAAGAATACACATGAACAAAGGAAGCTGCCTTAAAGGAACCCTGCTGACAGGTTACAGTGAACACAAGTTCTAGCAGTGTGTACTTTATTATTCTTTATGTACTGGGTATACTTGATTATTCTTTATATGTGTACTGTAATTCTCATGTTTACATTCAACACATGTTACAGCTGAATGTGTGATACAAATCTTAGATTTATGAGAGTATTGTTTCCTTGTTTCATTCATAAAATAGCAGACATTTGCTTTTTTTTACAGATGTATGTACTCGTGTTCACTGTTAACGTGTGAACAAAGCTACTGAATCCCACCATTGGTCCATCTAGGACAGTTAGTATTGCCTGCTCTGACTGGCAGCAACTCGGCAGGCTTTCGGGTACAGGCCTTTCAAATGACGTACAACCTGACGCTTTTTAACTGGTGATGCCACAGATTGAACCTGGGACCCTCTGCGTGCCAACCAGATGCTCTGCCACTGGGAGATGGCTCTCTCCTTCTATGAAAAAGGGAACACTTAACCCTTTCTTTTCCTGGACCATAGCTTCAGTCTAAATCAGGACCGTTACTGCTACAAGTGCTTTTAAAAACCATAGGGGGTCCTTTTCCAGGTCTTCAATCATGTGGCATTGTTTGAAGTGGACACTTTAAGCCAGTGAACTATAGTCCAGTACACAGGGCTGCAGTTATGCTAATAGATTTCCACAAATTTCTAGTTCTCTGTTGGATTTTGTCTATGTTATAGGTGAGAGATGGCTCTTTGTGCTGACACTAAGGCCCTTTCTGGACCCGTATTCTTCCTCAGTTTCTGAGTGAATCCTATTCTTCCATTCTGCATTCCCTCCCGCTTTTACTTCTGGTTTGTGTCTGGGCCTTTTCTTGTTTCTGCATCTGTTTTACAGGACTCTGCATTCAGACCACTTCCAGCACACTGTTGTCCTGCAGTTACCAAAACTCCTTTTGCTGTGATTCTTTGTTCTCATCCACTTTTGAATCGCTAATCCTTTCTAAAGTAGAATAGTTTCTGCAGGTATTTTAGTGCTGCTGAGTGCCCTCCCCTGTTTCTACCCCTCTTTCATTAGATTGATGGTCCGTCCCCATTCTGTTTTCTTTCCCTCCTTCTCCAAAGACAAAAGTGGATGAGTCCTCCTGTTTAGGCAAACTTTAAAAAAGCCAGAGACAGCATAAGAAGGAATCAGTAAATACAAAGGATTAGGGAATTCCCCAAATATGTCAGTCCTGCATCTGCAGGCCTGGATTTTCCCCCTCCCTTCCCTTTCTTTTTGCAGAATCATGGAAGGGGGGCTGGGTCTGCAGTTTAAAGTTTTGAGAGGCTTACTTTTCTCTTCAACTTAGACAAAGCAGCCAGTTAGCTCAAAAATGTGGGTTTTGCTTGTAGATGCAGAATGCATACAGAATACACAAATAAGTAAACTGGGGGGGGGGGGGGGACAAGTGCAGAGAGAATGTGTGCGGCTGCGAAGTCAACCCTTAAGGCTTGACTCCTCGGATTTTCTGGAACAAGCTGTCAGTGCAGAAGCATCTTATTGCTTTGCTGGTTCATTCGACAAAGAAAGAAACACTTTCATGAAATTGTTCCTTCTTCTTCCTTGAAGGTTTAAAAGAATAGGTTAGAAAAACCATTGCACACCGAGAAGCTTTATGCAGAGCATTATAGCTTGAGACAGGTCTTTAGATTAGGTGGCTTGTTTGATTAATTCCAGCTCTAATGTTCTGTGATTTCATAAATAAGTGAAGTGTCCCCGTTCAAATAAAAGCCATCATCTTCTGTACTTCTGACCTTGGTTTTCTGCAGGGAAGAAGGGAATTTGCATGATATCTCCCCATCTGTGAAAATATGGGTTCTTTACGTGTGGAAATCAGTAGTCTCATTGTGTGATTCAACAAATACAGTAGCACACATCTCTTCTTAAAAAGATCAAGTAGTAGGTGATATGAAGGATCCATACCTGAGACTAGGGTTGCCTGCTCTTGGTTAGGAAATACCTGGAGAGTTTGGGGGTGGAGCCTGAGAGGGGCAGGTTTGGAGAAGGGAGGGACTTTGATGGGGTATAAAAGCATAGAATCCCCCTTTCCAAAGCAGTCATTTCCTCCAGAGGAACTGATCCCAGTAGTCTGGAGATGAGCTGTAATCCCAGGGGATCCCCAAAGCCCACCTAGAGACTGGCATCCCTAAACCACAACCTGGAGGTTGCCAACCCTACCTGAGTCCCAGGAGAGCAGCTGCCTGTCAGGGTAGACAATACCACCCCTGGTATACCAATAGTCTGGCTCAATGTCATGTAGCTTCACGTGTTCAGGAAATTATCCATTTTAGCAGAGTGAGAGAAAGGCCTTGACACTTAAATGCTTTGTCTCCATTGTGCTCTACTCATCCTTTCAAAAAAGATTTAAAGGTCATTTTCTTGGAATAAAAGAATAGGGGACAATATATTCCACAAGACCTCCTGGTCAGACCTTGCTTGCTGCAGACTTTTTGTCCATGTCCTGCTAAGCCAGAGGTCAGGTGGTCAGAGAAGGTTAAAAGTACAGTAGGAAGATATTTTGATCACTCCTTTCTCTGGCCTTTCAAATACAATGTCTTTGATAGGGGAAAATCACAAGGAAGGAAAATATGTGCCTGAGATAAGAAGTAGAGAACAAAATGACAAATTATATTATTTCTCTTCTCCCCCCACCCCAGAATATTAGTTTTTGTAGGGAGTGGAGGCTTATCTACATGGGGTCTAGAACTCTGCCATGTCAACATGAGAATGAGTCAGTTATAATGTTGAGATTTCCGTCTCATTTTAAGGACACATGAACACATGAACGTGCCTTATGCTGTGTCTGTGTCAGACCATTGGTCTGTATCAAGGTCAGTATTGTCTACTCAGACCGGCAGCAGTTCAGGGTCCCCAGTGGAGAACTTTCATGTCATGTACTATGAGTTGCTGGGGACTGAACCTGAGATCTTCTCGATGCAAAATAAAGGCTCTACCACTGAGCCATAACTGCTACCCCATACTCTATTACATTAATCTTTGTACAAAGTTTCTACAAGGACTCTTAACAGTAGCAGCTTGGTGTAGTGGTTAAGTGCATGGACTCTAATCTTGGAGAACTGGGTTTGATTCCTCACTCCTCCACTTGCACCTGGCTGGATGACCTTGGGCAAGTCGTAGCTCTGTACCAGGTGTTCCCTCAAGGACAGCTTGGGAAAGAGCTCTCTCAGCCCCACCTACCTCACAGGGTGCCTGTTGTGGGGAGGGGAAGGGAAAGGAGTTTGTAAGCCGCTCTGAGACTCCAAGTGAGTGAAGGGCAGGGTATAAATCCAATCTCTTCTCTTCTTCTTCTTCTAGCAAGCATTCATATTGAGGGTTCAGAATGCTTTTACATACATTGTCTCTGTAAATCTTACAATAATACTTAAAGATAGATTCAGGTGGGTAGCTGTGTTGGTCTGAAGCGATAGAACAAAGTTTGAGTCCAACTAAGTTTAATTCTGGGTATAAGATTGACCAACAAAGTTTAATTCTGGGTACAAGCTTTTCTTCTACCCAGAATTAAACTTTGTTGGTCTTAAAGGTTCCATTGAACTCAAACTTCGTTCTAATAATACTTTAAGGTAGGCTAGAATTGTCATTATTAAATAAAGAAGAGGGAGGTTGAAAACTCCACTTTTGTGTTCACTTTTGCAAACTTTTTTTTAAAAAGTCAAGGGATTCTTTCTACAAAAACTGGTTTTCTGAGGAATCCCTGAATGGCTGCCTTGGAAACCCTGCATGAGGTTTACAAGATGATTCATGGGACAGAGCAGGTAGAGAAAGAAGTACTTTTCTCCCTTTCTCACAACACAAGGACTCGTGGGCACTCCATGAAATTGCTGAGCAGTCGGGTTAGAATGGATAAAAGGAAGTACTTCTTCACCCAAAGAGTGATTAACACATGGAATTCACTGCCACAGGAGGTGGTGGCGGATACAAGTATGGATGGTGTCAAGAGGTAATTGGATAAACATATGGAGCAGAGGTCCATCAGTGGCTGTTAGTGTCAAGTGCTGGGGTGGGTCATTCAGAGCCTAGGTCGGAAAGCCGGGAGTTCAGAGCAGAAGCGGAGTAATTCGAAGCCAAGGTCAGAGAGCTGAGAGTTCAAAGCCAGAGAGAAGTTGTTCTAAGCTGGAGTCAGTCAGCCGGGGGTTCAGAGCAGGAGCAGAATCGTAAAACCCGAGGTCAGAGAGCCGAGAGTTCAAAACAAGAACAAGGTTGTGCAGAGATGGAGATGGGGTGAGTGCAAGGGCGTCGTGACTTCGACTAGTTTGCTTCCACAAGAAACTGGTCTGCAGCAGGAAGTTAAATACCCCAGTGTTGTTGCTTCCATTTAGTGATTTATTGATTGATTGATTGGTGTGTGCGCCCATGCTTCTCAAGTGTGCTTCACGCTGTCGAGGTGACAGAACCTGGCGGAGGCGGTCCCTTAATCATGCAACCCTTGGAGGCGAGTCAGGAGGGCTGTCTGCTGACAGCTGTTCCTCCTCAGCTGTTACTGATGCAGGCAGCAACGGCAAACTGTCCATTTCAGATGCTTCAGTAGGGCCAGGTGTGGATTCTGCTGCCGCTGTCAGCTCCCCATCACCAACACCCATGACAATTTGCCACAAGGTATAGATAGGATCTCTCAGTCTGGGGCAAGTGATGCACTGTATTCTTGGTGCTGGGGGGGGCAGGCAACAGTGGGAGGGCTTCTAGTGTCCTGGCCCCACTGGTGGACCTCCTGATGGCACCTGCTATTTTTGGCCACTGTATGACAGACTGTTGGATTGGATGGGCCATTGGCCTGATCCAACATTGGCTTCTCTTATGTTCATATTGCAGAAAATTGTGGAACAATTTCTAGAATGGACTGTTGGTTCCCACCTGGTAAATAACCCATTGTATTAGGCAAACACTCTCCTGTTCTGTACATCTACAAGAGTCAGTATTTGGCTCATAGTGTATTATCACTCATAAAGAATGGTCTAACCCATGGAGGGTTATCTGCTTTAATTTAACGTTTTCTATTTTTTAAGTTTTCTAGAGTGGGCAAGCGACTACAGCCACCTTGGGCCAAAATAAAAGATGATATATAAATATTTTCATAAATAAAATTTAATAAACAAATACAGACTGACTGGAGAGAAGATTAACAGTGCACTGCTAAACAGAATTAAAATCTTCTAAGTCAATTGATGCCAAGAAGCTTAGAATGGTCTAAGTCTCCTTAGGATTTTGCACATAATTTCTGTCTTTTTTTTTTCTGCCACCCACTGAGTCACTCTCATTTGCTTGGTCATCAGCACAACTCTTGTTTCCAGTAACATATTAGTGTTGTCATTCTCCAGGTGGGACTTTGAGATCACCTAGAATTACAGGTGATCCCCAGAGTACAGAGATCAGTTTCCTGCAGATAATGACTGCTTTGGAAGGTAGATTCTGTGGTATTGTACCCCACTGAGGTCCTGGCCCTCCTGACCCCCATCTTTTCCCACAGGCTTCACACCCCAAATCCTGGGAGTTGCCAACACTAGAAAGATTCCTAATTACAATGGAACTTCCAGTTAGAGATGGGTGAACATTCACCATTTTTAAAAATTGGGTTATAGTTTTCCCAGTGATTTTTCATCTTCCATTTTTTGCTGTTGGTTTTGTACATTTGTTTCTATCATGTACACAGTTCATACAGTTTTCATGCTTTCAATGTGAACTTTCATACAGCCAATATATAAATAATGTATTACACTGATTTAGCGATACACAGATACTGGCAAATGTATTTCATGTGGTGCATAAATATATAGCTTAATGTCCTTTCCCAGTGCGGGGAGGAGGAAGGAGGAGCCAGCCTAGATGGAACCCGTTGCTGTCCTCAACCATAAGCTCAGTGGAATGTTTCTGTCTTACAGGTCCTATGGAAATGCATTAAGTCCCGAAGGGCCCTGATGCCATTCGGCAAGGAGTTCCACCAAGTAGGTGCCAGGGCTGAGAAGGCCCCGGCTCTGGTTGAGGATAGGCGGATACTTTTCGGGTCACCTTTGGCTCAAGTTGATTTGGGGGGGGGGGGTGGAATGAGGATTTTCAGGTCAAAAGTGTCCAGATGAGTAACTCAAAATAGTCCCTACTTTCAAAAAACAATGGGGGCCAGCGCTACCTGACTCATCTTTTCGAACGCGACGGCAAATCTGAACCATTTCTTCGCCGGCCTAATTGGTGTAAGGAGATTGGGTTAGTCATTCTCATTATGAAAGGGCAATTTCATGTTCTGCTGAAATTCTAAGATTATTTCCCCAAATGTCATTACATCTTCCCCCATGCTTATCGTCCCACATAAAATGCTGGGCGTCTTTATGTTTCTCACCATTAATTTACCGGAACTAGGCTTCCTGTCTGAAATATCCGTGGCTCTTACAACACAAAGCCATTATTATATAGACCTGCTTCTCCAATCAGAGGTGCTAATTATTTTGCAATTGCACGTAGTTCCAGGCTGTTAGACTAGACTATCTTTCTCCATTCTGTACCGTTGGCTTAATTGTGAAATACGGGGTGGAACATCGCCCTTCACACTCTTATTTCAGTAGGCCTGAGATAACTGTTCAAGAACCACTGCATTATTCAGGATACTTATCTGTTGCTGCAAATATGCCATTTTCCCACCCCAGAATGACAGCTGCAATTATCTGTTGCACTCCTACCGATTTCTCATTTGAAAGAGAAGCTTAGCGAGAGCAGAAAATGAGGAGACCGTGCTGGTAAAACTGATGTGACACCGTGGCTTAATCATCCTCACAAACTTTTTTTTTTTAAAGTCAGCTCCTGCTGAATTTAGCTGGTCCGTTAATTGCTGAGTCAGTTGTGTGAACATTGCTGATGTATGCTGAAGTCAACACTACGCCATGCTTAGTCCTACCATCACTACAGCTATTTTCTCTCCTGCTGGTGGCTACTCTTCCTTGTGTGTCACCAATAGACACATGACCAACTCAGCATATCAAAGTATGTCTGAAAGCTAGCTGAGCACAATGGCTGCCATATGTTGAAAGGGTCTTTGTGTGTGTGTGAGTTAAGTTGGGGAGGGGCTGTGGCAGAGTATTTGCTTGGCATCCAGAAGGTCCCAGGTTCAATCCCCATGATCTCCAGCTAAAAGATCTGACAGTAGGAGATGTGAAAGACCCCTGCCTGAGACCTTGGAGAGCCGCTGCCAGTCTGGGTAGACAATGCTGATTTTGATGCACCAATGGTCTGATTCAGGATAAGGCAGTTTCATGTGTCCATGCGCTGTCAAGTAGCTTCTGAAGTATAGCAACCCTATTAATTATTTTTGTCATCATACGGTTTTGGAGGGAAGAGACGGCCAGAAGTGGTTGACCATTGCCTTCTTCTGCACAGTATTAACCAGGGTCAGCTGAAGTGTTACTGCCATTATCTGGTACCATTCCACCACTGCCACTGCCTAGGAGCCACCCTTTAAGGAGTCAGCCATTTCAGATATTATTTCCATGTGTACAAGGAGTCTGGAAACCATAGGTATCAGGAGTATACATTATCTGCAACTCTCCCAGTACACAAGGTTGCCATGTTATCTGAATAGGGGCAGTGGACACATTTGATCACCACTTACCAAGTCAATTAAGGTTGCCAGGCCAAGCATAATGAGGCATGATGAGCCTGGCAACCGGTGGGAGGGCTGAGGGTGGGGACATGAAGGGAGCAATGCCAGCAACATCAGTAACATCACTGCATCATCCCAGAGTTGATAAAGAGTAAGTCTAGGACTCACTGAAAACTCTGTGGTTTTATTGTAATATTTCTGACGATTCTTAGAGCTACCCTTTGTCACTTCTGGGTTATGTCTTGAAGTGACATAGCATTGGTGACATCGCTGCTTTTTAAATGTTTTTCCCACCACCATTCAGAGCCATGGCAGGCAACAGAGCTTGCCAGCAGGAAGAGGCCTAACAAACTTTGCTTCAGTATACGTGAACCAGAACCCTTCTTGGACAGCATGGAATCTAGGGCCAGCTTCAGCATATGCAGAGGTGGGACAGCTGCCAGGGCCCAGGGCCTCTGGTAGGGTTGCCAGGTCCCCTCATCATGCCAGCGGCAGGATAGAGGGGCATTCCAGGATGTCCCCAATGCAATGATGTCACCAGGAAGTGACATCATTATTTCAGCGACATCAGGAGCGACATTCTGATTTTGGAGCAAATCTCTATGGTATAACTGGCATCAAACTAGAGCGTTTTGCCCAAAAACCAGCGTGTCCCCATGTGACATCCCCAGGGACATCACTGTTTGGGGATAGGGTTCCCCCACCAACCAGCTGGCCAGCATTGGGCAGAAATCCCAAAAATTGGGGGATTCCACACCTGGACCTGGGGACTGTCAACCCTAGCTTCTGGTGGGGCCCACTGTCACAGTCCCCCCAGGTGTTTTGGAGTGGAGCCTGGGGAGGGCAGGATTTGGGGAGGACTGGGACCTCAGCAGGGTATGATGCTATAGAGTCCACCCTCCAAAGCAGCCATTTTCTCCGGAGAACTGATCTATGTCATCTGGAGACCAGTTGCAATTCCAAAAGATTTCCAGGCTCTTCCATGGAATTTAGCAACATTACCTGCAGGGCAATTTCGGGGGGGGGGGTGTTTGCTTTGGGAAAACAGGTTTCTCTACCCGAGTACTGTGGATCTTCACCTGCTTTGTGGTGCTCTAATTTTTGTCTGATTTGTCCATTTTGTGACTGCCTCTGCCCACGAGGCCGCCATTTTGTGACTGATAGCTCCCAAGGCTCGCTGGGAAAAAAAATTAAGTAACCCCCCAGAAACATAACGTCTGCCCTTCCCACAGCTCTTACAGACTGGACTGGTCCTGGATCCACTGGGCTGGTTCACTCAGGGCCACAGGTGATGGGCCAGAACTCTTTGGCTTGTGCCTCTTTCCATATCCTAGCTAAGTACCTACAAACAGAGCATGGAGGGAAACTCATCCTGCATGAGATCTGGCCATCACCACTTCTCCAGGGCTTTAAATGGAGGTCTTTCCCTGACCTCAAAGGTTCTTTGACTGGCAGAGCCTAAGGCTCGGTACTCCAATCAACTCTATCCTTAAGCACTACAAGAGCCAGTAACCTTATCGGAGACCATTCTCTTCTTGAGCTGTTTTCCAAGAGCATAAGAAGATAATCTGCCACAGGGCAATTGGCTGTGCTCACCTAATCGTTATACATTTTAATGGTAGCTTGGACATTGCCAAAACCAGCATGTTCATCAACAGGGATGCTAAGCGTAGTGACCTTTCCACAGATTGTGGGTTGCCTGGAGCCAGAGTTTCTTAATTGCGTCTGTGCTCATTTGGTCAGGGGGCGGGATGAGAGGAAAGAAATGTCGTGCTAACACGGACCCGATGGCAAAGGATGAGAGAAGTGAAACTCTTCAGTGTTTGCTGACTTGGAAGTGCTGGGATGACTCAGACCCGGGAAGCGGAGGAAATATTTCAGGCAGAGAATCTTCAGAAGTGAAGAGCTTTTTTCTGTAAGTGGCTGTTGAATTCTTTTTTTTTTTCCTCTTGTCCGAGGCCAGAGGCACAGAGAACAGAGACGTGGGGGCTCGTGTTTCCCTCAGCTGCGCAAGGATGCTGCGCAGCCTCTAACGTTAAGCATGGCCAGCCCTGCAGTTCGCTAGGCTAAGCCAGCTGGTCCTCAGGAAACATATTTTAGGCCCATTAAGTGCCATCAAGTTGCAACTATGTTGTTAGCCGCCCTGAGCCTGCCAAGAGGCAGGGAGGGCGGGATAGAAATTTAAATGATAAATGAATAAATAAATAAACAACGTAAGGGGTTTCCAAGGCAAGTGAGAAGCAGAGGTGGTTTGCCATTGCTTCCCTCTGCAGAGTCCTTCTCACTGCTCTCCCATCCAGGTACAGACCCTGCTTAGCTTCCAAGGTCTGACAGGATTATGTATTTTACTTATTTATTTCATTCTACTGATATCCCACCCTCCCTGCAAAGAAGTGAAGAAGAAGCGATTGGATTTATACCCGGCCCTTCACTACCCGTAGGAGTCTCAGAGCAGCTTACAAGCTCCTTTCCCTTCCCCTCCCCTCAACAGGCATTTATAACATTTATTCCACTTTTCCTGGAGACGATCACTGCTTTGGAAGGTGGGCTGCATGGCATTGTACCCTACCAAGGTCCTTCCCCTCCCCCCCTCGTCCCAGGCGCCACCTTCAAAATCTCCAGGTATTTCTGAACCTGGCTTTGACAAGCCCACTTAGCATCTTCCTATTGTGCCAGCAGCTGCTTCTGGATGGGGCTCCCAGAAGATCCAAAGTTAAGGCTTCCTGAGTTCCTACTGTCCTGAAGTGGAGGCACACCAGGACTGGCTATTTGCTTTGAGGGAGAAGAAAATGGGCACCAGGAAACCCATTGGCAAGTGCCATGATGCCAAAGGACATCAGTTTCCAGCCTAGCCAGACTTCTGATTGCTATCCAAAAATGGAAACTGGAGAGCATTCTGTGCAAGTCTAGTTACAGGGTGTTCTGGAGTAACTGATGTTCACTGTGACATCCAAAACCTTTACATACACAAAGAATCTGGCCCCAAAAGGAGCTGTAAGACCCTCCCCTTCAGATGCATGGTACATGAAAACAAAGTGGCAAATTTGTGCTTTGTGGGGGGGGGGGGGGCTGAAGCCCCCCTGTTTCTAATCTTAGTTTAGGAACTGCATTTATGCATGCTGAATGTGTTGACAGTATTTCATTTCCTTTCAGTATAAATTAGAGCAACTCCTCCAAAGTCTATGAAATGGCTGGAGATTTATAGCCGTGTCATTAAAGGCACAACTGGCCCATTATGATGTCATTACGGTGATACATGTGGTGTGGTAGGAGACCCAATTAAAAACTATCACTGCTTATAGGCTGAAAAGACAAATGCCTCTTAAGATTTACCAGGCCTCTCTGGGGTTTACGGTAACTTGGAGGGTGGGACGAGTTTGCATTGTCTTTTGTTTCTGCTGTCCTGTCCTGTCTCAGAGGCAACCGGGGGAGCCAAGGAATGAGTACTTGACAACACTTCTTCTCCTGTACGCTTATTGAAAGTTCAGCAATGCTGACTGTATTTGCACAGGGTTATCCTGACTCTCTCTGGCAAATAGTGCTGTAGTCGGGTTGCCAGCTCTGAGTTGGGTGGTTCATGCCGATTTGGTGGTGGACCCTTGGGAAAGCTGGGTTTTGGAAGAGGAGGGAAAGGGACCTGAGTGGGCTGTAAGTCTATAAAGTCCACTCTCCAGAGCAGCCATTTTCTCCAGAGGAACTGATCTCCGTAGCCTGGAGCTCACTCTCAGGTCCGTAGCCCCATTGTTCTGCAGCTGAAGAGGTAGATCCGAGTCCAGTAGCAACTTAAAAACCCACAAGATCACCAGGGTTATAAGCTTTCAAGAGTCAAAGGTCAGTTGTAATTCGGCTCTAGGCCCCTCCTGGAAGTTGGCAACCCCATGCTGTGGTGGAGAATAATTTCCTGATCAGTTTTTGGCAACGTACTATGTAGCTTATTCCTGGTTCTCAAGGGGTTTTCCTGTGCATTTAATACTGGCACGGAACAGTGGGAACAGAGACACTGAGTAGGAGCAGCTTCTCAAATCAAAGAATAAAAAACAGCTTATGAAAACTTTCCTATAAGTAGATGAGACCTTATTTTTCTTTTTTACTTTTTCTCTTGGGAGTCTGCCCCCCAAACAACCCTCCGACAGTCTGAAGTTGGCCACTCGGCCACCTCAGTATTCTTCTGCCCAGCTGGTTCTGATGCATATGTGGAACCTAGGCATGCCAGACTCCAGGCGAGACCTGGGGATCTCCTGGAATTACAACTCATCTCCAGACTACAGAGATCAGTCCCCCTGGAGAAAATGGGTGCTTTGGAGGGTGGGCTCTGTGACATCGTACCCCACTGAGGTCCCTGTCGTCTGAGGCAGAGAAATGTCTTCCACATCACCTCCTGCCTGATATTTTTAGCTAGAGATGCCAGGGATTGAACCTGGGATCTTCGGCATGCAAAGGAGAAACTCTTCCCCTGAGCCACAGTCCCTTGCTTGGTCAGCTTTCCCTCTCAAAGTGTGCAGGCCTATCCACACATTACTGGCCATGGCCTGAAATTGCTTATAGATAAAACCGTAATGCCACTTTGAGACACATGCAAATATAACTTACTTAAACATAAAAGAATTATTCCCCGTGCATTCATCCCTCATAATATATGGAACTGTACCCTCTGATAATCAAACCATGCCCTGTCACGTAGCAAAGCGATACACTGAAATAAAAAGTGACAGGAACCTTTGTGAAATACCACATCGCAGTAACCCATTTAATACTGTCATTGTGCAGTATCATTGCCGGTAGTGACAAATTTAACAGAACATTTGACGTGCTAAAAAAAACCCCACCTGCTGTGCACGGCTAGTATCTGAATCTCTGGTTGATATACCCTCCCTTTTCACCCTGGTATACTGAACTTCATTTCCATGGAAACCAATACCTCTTTAGGTTTTCTTTATCATTATTTTAATTAAAGCACAAGTTCTCATATTTTAACTTACAGAACTCTCATTTGGGTTGAAAAATTCAAAGACCTGTGAAGATCTGTTTTTTTTTTAACCAATGTAATATCTTATCAGCCTTGACCTGGGTGGTCCAAGCTAGCTCAGTCTCATCATATCTGGCAAGCCAAGCAGGGTTGGCCCAGGTTAGTATTTGAATGGGAGACCACCAAGAAAAAACTAGGATTGCTTGGCAGGCAATGGCAAATCACCTCTGGATTCTCTTGCCTTGAAAACACTCCAGAGTCACCAAAAGTTGGCTGTGACTTGACAACATTTTGCGTGCGCACACACACGTGCACTATCCCCTCCCCTCCCCTCCCCTCCCCTCCCCTCCCCTTCTCTTCTCTTCTCTTCTCTTCTCTTCTCTTCTCTTCTCTTCTCTTCTCTTCTCTTCTCTTCTCTTCCCTTCCCTTCCCTTCCCTTCCCTTCCCTTCCCCAGTTTGGCTGGAGATCCTGGAGGTTTTTTGTCATCATCTGGGCATGGAACAAGGGTCACTGGGTATATGGAGTGGGAGGTATTTGTGAATTTCCTGCATTGTGCATGGGGTTGGACTAGATGTCCCTGGAGGTCCCTTCCAACTCTATGACTCTATGATTCTCTTCTTCATCCTGCTCTGCTCCCATCAGAAGTTTCCCAAGAACCCATCAAGCCCTCAGGCCTGTTAGGGGTAATGCACATATTCACCACGCACTTACAATTTCAGTATGCATGGACTGACACTTTGTGTTCATTCATATTTTAGCCACGTAGTAAATATGCACATTCACACAGCATGGTGGCCACACATGACGGGAGGATTGTGGGTAGTGCACCCTCTTGTAGTTTATGGCTTCCTGGTACTCATTACTGTAACATCTGAAAAGGTTGTGCATCATCCAGGCATGCTTCTCAGAAAACCAGGATTGGCCTCAGCCCCTGGTTGCATCAATATACTGTCTGTGGAAACCAAAGTATGAGATTATGTAAGGAATAAGCAACATCCGAATCTGGAGGGCCCAGGCTAGCCTGATCTCATCAGATCTCAGAAGTTAAGTAGGTTCTGTCTTGGTTAGTCTTCGAATGGGAAACCACCAAGGAAGTCCAGGTTCACTATGCAGAGGCAGGCAATGGCAAGCCACCTCTGTCTCTTGCCTTGAAAACCTTATGGGGTCTTCACAAGTCAGCTGCAATTTAACAGGACTTTATATGCACACATTGCCCTGACATGGATGGCCCAGGCTAACTCAGTCTTATCAGACCTCAAAACCTAAACAGGTCCAGCCCTGGTTAGTACTTGGATGGGAGACCTCCCAGGAATACTAGCATTGCTCCACAGAGGCAGGCAATGGCAGACCACCTTTTTGTCTCCTGCCATTAAAACCCTACAGGGTCGCCATAAATTGGCTGCAGCTTTATGACACTTTCCAGCGCCAAGATGTGAGGCGACAGGTCATCCGAAGGAACAGGGCTTCTGTGGAGTCAGGTAGAATACGAGCGGGGAACTTCACAGAGGATGTAAAACTACGGTGGGCTATAGAGGAAAAGGGAAATGAGGAAGACTGAACATCACATCCTGGCTCAAAATAAACAGCCATCTCTTTAGGCTGCAGGTGTTCAGTAAGCAAAATAATTAGAGACGAACCGTGCAATGTGGCTCCCTTAAGGACAGCCCTTTTTACTCTTCTTGGTTCTGTCTGTGGTAGAGTAGAGGTGCCTTTCTTTTGGGGAGGTGTGTGTGGGAAGTCTTTATACTCTTCATTTTTAACCCACTGGATTGTCATTGGAGGGTTTTTTAATTTTTTACATTTTGTGTGCATGTGCATGTGTGTGCCCGAAAGTCATTGCGACCTCTGGTGACTCCTACTGGGGCACGGAGGACATTCAGAGAAGTGGCTTGATAGCCTGCCTCTGGCCTCCTGGCCCTGGTATTTCTTGGAGATCTCCCATCCAAATACTTGCCCGGGTTGGCCCCGCTTCGCTTCCGAGATCTGATGAGATGGGGCTTGCCTGGGCTATCCAGGTCAGGGCGATTGTCATTGTTTAATAAAGCTGCAGATATGATTGCAGTCTTCAAATATTTGAAGGGCTGTCATGTAGAAGGTGGAGCAGATCTGTATTCTCTTGCTCTGGATTGCAAGACTAGATCTAATGGGTGGAAATTACAAGGGAGTCGATATTGGCTAAATATCAGGATAAACTTCCTAACTGTAAGAGTGGTTGACCAGTGGAACGGACTGCCTCAGGAGGTGGTGGATGCTCCTTCGCTGGATGTTTTCAAGTGGAGGCTGGATGACCATCTTTTGGGTATGTTGTAGGGCTATCTTTTGGCTATGCTCCTGCAGAGTGCAAGGGATTGGACTAGATGACCCGCAAGGTACCTTCCAACTCTATGTTTCTATGATTCTAAGCTCAACATCTCTGGCCAGTATCTAGTTTTGCAGTAAGAGGGATCCAAAAGATAATTTACCAGCTCCTTATGAATTGTTTATTCATCTTCACCCTAGGGAATTTGCTGTGCTATTGAACTAGTAGCTTAGATGTTGACAAGTGGCTTATTTCTTTTTTCTTCCCTCCTCATAATTTTTGAAATGTATTTAATTCAGTCTTCTGGAGCTGGAATTAATTATGTATGGCACTGGAATTAGTCTAGTGGCATCTAAACAAACAAACAAAACAAAAATGCAGAATGTAGCAGGATAAATATTTGCTTCATCAAACCAAGTGGAACCAAGTGTATGACTCTAGATTTGAAAGATAACCGTTAATTAAAAATAAAATCCTGCCCTCTTTTCAAGGAGGGACGAAAGGTAGCATGGCACAGCCCAACCTCGTCAGATCTCAGAAGCTAAGCAGGGTCAGTACTTGGAAGGGAGATCGCCAAAGACGACTGCAGAGGAAAGCAATGGCAAACCACCTCTGCTTCTCACTTGCCTTGAAAGCCCCTTGCTGGGGTCACCATAAGTCAGCTGTGAGTAGCCAGCACGTATGTATATACATACTTTTAAGGAACCCAGAGCAGAATGCATCCATCTTCCATCTCCCATTTAATCCTCGCAACAGCCCTATGAGGTGATTTAGGATAAGAAACAGACCAAAAAAATGACTGAAGTAAAGATATCCACTTAGCTTTGTGGTGATTTAAACCTGGGTCTCCTAAACTGACATACTGTGGACAATGACACCTTTCTATTGGGAAATGAACATTCAAGGTGACTTAACATCCCTACACAACAGTTAATATAGAACACAGCTGTCATTAAAACTTAAAGGCTCTGGGGATGAAATTTAACTGAAAAGGGTCTTCCAGAAATTGGGCCTTAAAGGTTAACAAGAGTACTTTGCCTTCAGTCCAGAAGCAATGCAGCAGTCAATATAGCTGGCACAGGATGGAAGGAACACGCTTGCTGCAGCCAGGACCAGGGCTGGATCCACACTAGATTTTCTGCCTACGTAAGGCACTTCTATCAGTGAAACAGATCATTCCAGGCCCCTTCTCTCACTGGAGCCCACTAGGGTTACCAGTCCCCAGTTGGGGTGGGGGAGCCTCTGGTTTGGAGCCCCTACCCCCTCTTCAGGTCTATCAGGAACTACCACCACCCCAAAGAGGCAAGAAACCCAAAAAAAAAGTGACGTCCCTACATTACCCGGAAGTTACTACATTACCCGACCAATATTTGATCGAACAGGGGGTACTTCTTGAAAATTCTTTATATCATGACTTTTTATATCTGTAGTTAGCCTAGATGGAACCTCTGCTGATTTTAGGATTTCATAGGAGTATAATTTTTAAAACCTAAATGGGGTAAGGTCTCTATTGTATTGATTTGATTTTGATTTTTTCTTTTTTGTTTTATTTTATTTTTTTGTTTTGTTTTATTGCAAAATTCTGGCTGGAATTTTCTATGTATTCTCTGTAAATTTTGAAATAATGGTTGCAAATGGCTTGTGATGTTTCTTCTGTTTAAAAATAAATGAAAAAATGTTTTGTTTTTTTAAAAAACCATACTGGTTGGTTGACTGTGAGCAAAATGGAAGAATATGGAATGGTTGATGGGAGAGGAAACATATGGGACAGAACAAAACTTTGATTTCTGAGTGTGTTATTGAAGATCATAGCACTGCTTGCTTATAAATGCTCGATTATTAATACCTTTCCATGACCACTTTAGTATAACTCCATGGGAGATGTTCAGTAACTGTCTCTCAAATAAGGTTGCCAGGTCTGGGTTGGAAATTAACTGGAGATTTTGGGAGTGGATCTGGGAGAGGAGGGGCCTCAACATGGTACACTGTTGTATGGCATAAAGCAGCCATTTTATCCAGGGGAACTGATCTCTGTCAGCTGGAGATAAAAGTTGGAACTCTCCAGGCCCCACCTGGAGGCTGGCAACCCTACTCTCAGATCACAAACCAGAAGTAAGACTTCATAGTTTAAGATGGCCCTGACCTGGATAGCCCTGGTTAGCCTGATCTCATGAGATTTCAGAAGATAGGCAGGGCCAGCCCTGGTTAGTACTTGGATGAAAGGCCAGCAAGGAAATCCAGGATTATTACTTAATGCGCTCCCCCTAAATTAAGATGGGTGCGAAGGACAAGGCAAATTACTTCAGCAAACTATACTCTTGTTACACATTTCCTCCCCCGGATCGTATCCTTTGTTCTGTGCCAATGCAAAATGCATTAGATGAAATTTAATGTTGCCAACATAAAGCATTCTCTTCAACTTTGGCAGGTTATCTAAGAAAGAGGAAGGCACAACCTGTCCTTACGTAATGAATCATTGCATGGCTCACGCCTCACCTTCTGCCACTATCTTTAGAAATGGGTAGAAGTCAGTCATTACCCCCTAAATGGCAGGCCTTGTGCCATTACTTGGGTAGAGATAGATCGTACTTGGCAGCCATCGTTTTAACTTTCACTGTTTTAAGTGAAGAAGTAATCAGATATAATTTATTGGGTGCTGATATGAATTCCAAAACTTGGTACAAACTTTACTCCTGCACTTCAGAAGCGGAGAGTCTTGGGAGATTGGTGACATTCTCTGCGATAAATGGAAACAGCAAGATGATAATGAGTAGATGGCTAGGTGAGAGTTTGGAACTTCACTGCCTGCCTCCTACTTGACACATCTCAGCGTGTGATGCTGGATTAGTCAGCAATGTGAGAAGTATCATAGGAATTCTTCCAGGTCACTTTCACGGCAAGAGGAATCAAACTGGCAATTTCCATTCTTTATCTTTGCCAGGGCTTCCTCACCTTGGGCCATCATATCTGCTTCAGAAATTTTTGTACAGGCTGGCTGCAGAACGCTACTATATGAGAGCTGTGGCAGGAGCGGGAGAAAAGGCGGCATTTCATCAGATCTTGGAAGCTAATCAGGGTTGGCACTTGGATAGGCGAACACTAAGGAAGGCTCCATAGTGGAAGGCAGTGGCAAACTCTGCTTATCAATTCCCTTGGAAGCATCTTGCTGGGGTCGCCATAACTCAGTTGTGACTTGATGGTACACATGTGGTAGGAGTCCTCAGATCTCTGGAAGGACCTTGACCATGGCAGGAGAGCAACAGACAACAGGTAGAATGCAGGTAGAAGAATAGAAGAGGAGAAGAGATTGGATTTATACCCCACCCTTCACTACCTGAGGGAGTCTCCTTTCCCTTCCCCTCCCCACATCGGACACCCTGTGAGGTAGGTGGGGATGAGAGAGCTCTCTCAAGAACTGCTGTTGAGAGAGCAGCTCTGAGAGAACTTACGACTGACCCAGGGTCACGAACCTAAAGAGGCAAGTCAAACGGAGTAGAGGCCCAACAATTAAAATTTAATGTATATAATATAAAAGCACATGTATTTACTGGCAAAGAATTAAAAACATACAAGGACCCAATTACATCTCATTTAAAAATACCAAAATCATGCACACAAGGGCCAGTAGACTTGACCTGACATGTTTCAGCCTTCTTCAGAGGTGAAGCACAATGAGGAACAAATTGGCTTATACCATAATACTATACAATTATTCAATTATACAACATGGATACAAAATGGACCAGAAAAGAATTGTTCCAAAGTGGACAGAATAAAAGTATAAACGAGGCCTCCAAAGATGCAATCACATGCCAAATAATATTTCACTGGTAATAATTTCTGGTCCAGAAAGTGCCTTCCAATGATTGTTTAGTTCAAGCCAAAGCGTCCTCAGCAAAAGTGTTCCTTTAGCAAACAGCAGGGTCACACCAGCAGCTGCAAGTGGAGGAGTGGGGACTCAAACCCAGTCCCAGATTAGAGTCTGTGCTCTTAACCACTACACCAAACTGGCTCTCATTATATTATAGACTGCACACATATTACAAATGCTGTACATTGCAAACGTAAGAACTAGGAAGAACAAGACAATGTGTTCTCTTCACCATTTTCCCACAAGAAATGTTTCACTGTGCGTAGTTTACTGGCAGGGTAATGTTTACCTAGGCACAAGGAATGATGGTGATCACCTATGTCCAGAATAGGGGAAGGGGGAGATTTAAAACCTGGATGATTTCTAGACGCAAAATAAGACAAGAGTCCAGTGGCTCCTTAAAGACTATCACAATTGATTCTATCATAAGCTTTTCTGAATCATACTTCACTTCTTCAGATGTGTGGAGTGCATGATCATTTTACAAACACTCTTATAACCAAATTGGCAGAAGTGGGAGTCAAAGCAGAGACAGACCTGTTGTGAACCCTGGCAGCTGTAAAACATTCAGGTCCAAGTGCCCATGAAAGGGACTGGAACCGATCTGGTTGTTACCCGTAATACAGAGGTCCTTGATTTCCAGTACAAAAGCAACGGTTTGAGAAGGAATGCTCTCACCCCCCCTTGTAAAAACCTTCTGGTTCAAGACTAACCACAGCTAATAGGAGATGTTATGTTTCATGCAAGTTACATGAGAGTAGACATACTATTTAGCACCTGCGCTGTTGGTAGCACTCATCCCTCAGTGGGACAGAATTTACAAGATTAAAGAATTTGGAAGATCAAAGGCATGGGTCAGAACTTACAAGATCAAAGTACAGTTCCCCAAGCTGTGGTGCATCTGTACATCTAAATAATACAAACAAGCCAACATGATCAGATTTAGAAGTTGGCTGGGGTGGGAGGGGGATGAACAAGTATGGAACACTAGACACACAAACCATGCAGGCTTCCCCAGCCCATCAAGCAAACCAGGGAAAGTTCCTTAAGATTCTTTTAGGTTAACACTATTTTTCTTTCAGGTACGTTGTGGTGAGCAGGTGGGGAAAATTGAATGTTTCAGCCATGGCAGTAAAAACGCGCGCATGAGACATTTGCAGTTGGGGCTCTGAATATGAGTCAGAGAGAGTTGTTTGAAAATTAAGATACAGGCCATTCTGCTCCTCCAAGCAGGATTAAAATACCTCTATTTTATGGGGGGGGGGGGGAGGGTTAAAAAAAAAGAGATAAAAGAGGGATGAGAACAGCAATGGCGGAATGCACACATTCCCAATTTGATGTGCAGTCGGATGTGCAGGTGATGTTGCCGTTTGCAATCAAATGGAAATCCAAATTGACCCACAGACATTCCTGTTTTCAAGGGAGTGTTTTCTATAGCATGTGTCTTGGATCTTCCATAGACGTATCCTGCATCTTGAGACCTCTCTTCTTTTCTCCCGCAACTATGCCTGCATTGCATACCTTTACACTTCTGGTTTCTACTCAGCATCTGGGATTTTGTGCTGTCCAACCATCCTCCCTAGTCACTTGTCATGCACTTCCCCCCACAACAGTTGTATTGAGAATCCTCTTCCTCCATCCCCTTCCCCAACAGAATTTCCCTCAGGTTTTTATTATCACCTGCTCAAATGGGAAATCAATTGATACTGAACTGTAAGTGCTTTTCCTGCATTCTCATCAACTTGAAAGTTTCGAGAGCTGCCTAATAGACACATGTATATTGCAATATGTGGAAATGCAGCTTTCTTGCTTTTTTGCCCTGTATGAGCATGGCTTAACCTAGAAGAAGAAGAAGAAGAGAAGAGATTGGATTTATATCCCGCCCTTCACTCACTTAAGAGCCTCAGAGCGGCTTACAAACTCCTTTCCCCTCCCCTCCCCACAACAGACACCCTGTGAGGTAGGTGGGGCTGAGAGAACTCTTTCCCAAGCTGTCCTTGAGGGAACAGCTGGTACCGAGCTATGGCTTGCCCAAGGTCATCCAGCCAGGTGCAAGTGGAGGAGTGGGGAATCAAACCCGGTTCTCCCAGATTAGAGTCCGCGCACTTAACCACTACACCAGACTGGCTCTCACCTAACCCTTATTTTTCTCCTTATCTACTACACAGTTCCTTTACATTGCTTAACTAAGTCTATACATCTCTGTGCATCCTTATAGAGACTGTAGCATATAGATTTACTATATTTTTCTATTACCTTGGATGAATGGATGGATGGATGGGTTGCTGGTAGGTAGGTAGGTAGGGAGGGAGGGAGGAAGGTAGGAGCGGGCTGTACAGGCCATCTAGTCCAATCCCCTGCTTCAGGCAGGATCAGCCTAAAGCAACCCTGACAAGTGTTTGTCCAGCCTCTGCCTGAAGACTGCCAGTGAGGGGGAGCTCACCACCTCCCTAGGCAGCCGATTCCACTGCTGAACAATTCTTACTGTAATTTTTTCCCTAATATCCAGCCACTGCCTTTCCAGCCATAATTTAACCCCATTATTAAGAGTTCTATCCTCCGCTGCCAATGAAAAGAGCTCCCTGCCCTCCTCTGACTGCCCTTTAAATACTTAAAGAGAGCAATTGTGTGGCCCCCCCAGCTCCAGCTGAGAGCCAGTCTGGTGTAGTGGTTAAGTGCGCGGACTCTAATCTGGGAGAACTGGGTTTGATTCCCCACTCCTCCACTTGCACCTGCTGGATGACCTTGGGCAAGCCATTGTCCTGATAAGAGCTATCCTTGAAAGGGCAGTTCTTGAAAGAGCTCTCTCAGCCCCTCCTACCTCACAAGGTGTCTGTTGTGGGGAGGGGAAGGGAAAGGAGTTTGTAAGCCGCTCTGAGACTCCAACTGAAGGGTGGGATAGAAATCCAATCTCCTCCTCCTCCTCCTCCTCCTCCTCCTCTCCAGGCTGAATGGTCCCAAGTCCACCAGCCTTTCCTCGCAGAGCTTGGTCTCCAGGCCCCTGATCATCTTCGTCACTCTCTTCTGCACCCATTACATTTTGTCCACATCATTTCTGAAGATGTATTCTCCCTCCCTCCCTCCCTCCCTCCCTCTCTGCCCATTGAAACCATCCTGACGTTCCTTATGAACATGATACATTTTTGCTGCCTTGCACCCTATAAAATCAGGGTTTTAGAGCCATTGCTTCTGAGCAGCCTTCTCTGGTGTGCTGTTCGCCACGTGATCCCCCGACATTAGTGGTCAGACACAAGCTCCTCTTTTAAAGTCCCTTCTAATCTCATCCTCCCGTGGGAGGGAATTAGAGGCCTCTTCTGTTAATGATGGAATTACTGTGTAATGAAAGTCAATGGCAGCAGGAATGTCTGATCCCCCCCCCTTTCTTTAGTGTCATCTTTGCTAAACAGGTTCAAATGAGAGCTTATGCCGTCAGTGCCACCCCCACCCCCCCCTTTGGTACAGGAACTGATAATCCAGAGGAAACTCTGTTTGACTCCATCACTTTATATCTTCAAGTCGAGTGTGTGTTCACTGAGTAATTGTAGTACTTTTTCTTAAATTTCATTGAAATCCCTTCTTATTGATCAGGGGCTTAGATTTTTTTTAAAAAAATGTTTAATACGCACTGCTCCCATCCAAGACCCCTTTATTAAGCCCCAGGAAAGCTGAGTTTTTAGTGCATCATTATCAATTTCATTAACCCAAGACATGTTTTCCCCCCACTAAAGTCCTCGAGGCTCTGTTATGAACCTATTGCATTGACTTCATGTTAGCAGGCTCAGTAAGGTGGGAGACTTAGTTTAACACTGGCAGAAATGAACTGCACATTCATAGGCTGGTTTCTTAAGGACCTTTTCTAAAGATGGGATCCTTGAGCTTTCTTGGCTCTACCTGTTCTTCTGCTTCAGCCCCATCTCGTTGGCTTTTGGAGCTACCTCTGAAACTTCTGTAGACATCCAAGCAAACTTTCCACCAGGAGTCCAAGCTTCCCTTCCTGTTGGGGTAGGTTTTTCTCCTGCCAGTATTGGTGCAATGGGACTCCAATTCCACATTTACAGTGTGGTAAGCGAGCTGTCCAGCAGGGTAAGGAGCAGAAACCATGCTGAGGTTGCTGCAAGAGCAGGAAGCTGTCCAACTACGTATGGGAACCTTCAGCTAGGACACAAGGAGATGGTCAGAATGACATGGTAACTACTAGAAGAATCTAGGAAACTACTGCACCGCTTTATTGTTGGTTCTGAAGCTCCATCCCTTTCTGGAGCATTAGTGGAGCAGATTCTGATCATACTTAAGTCAACAGGGCTACAAGGTGGCCATTCTGTCTTCTAGCATAAGTCTCCAGTCAGGCTGATTTTGTTCTCGTGGTTCTAGAGCCATGCTTGGAAATTCTGTATAGTTGGAAGCCAAGGCATCTTCAGCTGGTTCTCAACAGTGAATTGTCCTACTGCCAGTCCCAGTATCTACTTAGGCCAGAAGACGTCAACGCACCTTGGCTCCGGGACATCTTCTTCTTCTGGAATCCAGAACTGCCATCATATGTGGCCTGAGCACTGTTAGGACTAGCATTGGGGCAATTTCCCACTGCCGAGACCCAGGAGGCTTGGGGACAAAGCCTCTTTTTCAGAGTGTGTCAGGTTCTGGGAAGCCATGGGACTGGAGAACAGGCTCACTTACCACTCCAAAGAACTCTGCTCGGCATCTGTACTTGCTTTCCTTTCTGTTTTATTGTACTTCAGGACTAGCATTGCACCCAGTTACCTAGTATTCTGCTATTGTGCTGGCCTTGTGATGCAAGGACCTAATGCTGTGTCATGTGTTTGGAGAGTGTGGTTCCTGTCGATTTGCTGTGGGCTTTGCTCCCAGAACTGCATCTGGCCCCACAACTGCAGATGAACCCTGGAAGGGTCACAATAAACTCTTTGCTTCCATGATTGGAGACCCTTCCATTTTTACCTGCACTCTCATAACTGGCATCATCCCTCCCCGCGTCCCCATTTTACTCTCACCTACAAAAGTCAGTGAAATCTACTCACTTTTATATGAGAAAGCGAATGCATCTCCATATAATGTCCACTTCACTGTCATTTACATGTTAAATAGGTGAGCCGGGAGAGTGACATGGAGGTCAACCACAAAATACAGTTCTGCAAAGGTCTTTGTTATGCTTTATTTCAGCACAGCACACATCAACGAGCCTTTCTGGAAAGATTAGAAAGCTACAAAAAAAAAATTCTGGCCATGTTTGATCAGAAGTCCAGAGGAATAGGATGAAACATGGCTATTTCTAATGGAATGTAGCTATTTAACAGGATAGTTCCAAGCTGGGAGGGAAGGCAGCATGTACTGCCCGATCCAGTCAGATCTCGGAACCCAAGCAAGGCTGGCACTCGGATGGGAACAAGTGAAACTGCCTTGTGCTGATTCAGACTATTGGTCCATCAAGGTCAGTATTGTCTACCCTAACTGGCAGCGGCTCTCCGGGGTCTCAGGCAGAGGTCTCTCACGTCACCTCCTGCTTGGGACCTTTTAACTGGAGATACCAAGTATTGAACTTGGGGCCTTCTCCATGCCAAGCAGATGTTCTACCACTCACTGAGCCACAGCCCCTCCCTAGATTACCAAGAAAGACTGTGCAGAGGAAGGCAATGGCAAACCACCACTGCTTCTCACTTGCCTCGGCAGCCCCTTGCTGGAGATTCCATAAATTGGTTATGACTTGGTGACGCTTAGATACATAATTCAGACTTAAAGCAGATTTCCCTAGATTTTCTGCGCCCCTTCTGTATATCAAAAATGCAAGCACGCATATGGCTCTAAGGAGCAACCAACTGATTCGGAAGATATCTTAGAAGAATATATATATATATATATATATATATATATATATATATATATATATAAATATGCCATATATAGAATGTGTGTGTCTGCAAATGTGTATAAAAATACCAGTGCGAGTCTTCTCCTTTCTTTTTGTTATGATAAATAGGATTCTGGAGCCTGGGATAAGGCCATCATCTTTGAGGGAAGATCAAAACCCTCGTCATTTTAACATCAAAAACCATATCTTCAATTCTTTTTTTAATTCAGTGAAAATGAAAACCGCCCTCTTTCTGAGTCCTCCCCCCCTCCCCCGCAAGCCAAAGCATTCCTACTCTAGGGTGGAGCTTGCCTCTCTTCTTTTTCAAAAGATGTTTGACAGCTCATCCCAGGAGAGGGTCTCATGCTTTTAAAATTTTTTATTAGGCTGCGATCTTTGGAAGTTTTTGAGGCTAGGCTTCTATCTTTGAGGTGGTGTATTTGGCGGTATGAATTTTTAAGCCACAGCGGCTCCAAGGGATGTGTATTGTTGATTTGTCACAGATTGTTTGTCAAAAGGGGACAATGGCACTTTTGTGAGCAGCGTACAGAGGAGGCGGATACGATGGCAAACTTTTCGCAGGCTGGTATTAGGGGTGACTTGCTGTTCGGTTTACGGGTCTGACATGGTATATATAACAGCAGAGTGGGGTTACCCAGGCCACATGAAGCCATGCTTATATAAAGGCAGGGCCAGCTTAAGGTTTTGGGAGACTGCAGCCATGTGTGTGTGTGTGACTGCAGCCAGGAAGACCATAAAATCCTGGGGCACTGCCGCCATGGTCACCTCGGCATGTTGAAGTCACCCAAGCTGACCAGCCTAGGAGATCTCAACACCACATCCAAGACCACCTCAACTCAGGGGAAGAAACAGTTGGATAGTAGACCAACAGAATTCCAATGTTGTGGTTAAGAATTCTGGACCAGGATCTGGAAGATCCGAGTTCGAAGCCCCACTCTGCCATGGAAGCTCACTGGGTGACCTTGAGTCAGCCACACACTGTCAGCCTGAGCTACCTCACACGGTTGCTGTGAGGATAAAATGGAGGAGAGAAGAACGTAAGCAATTTTGAGTCCACATTCAGGACAAAGACACGGTATAAACAAAGTAAATTACCTACCTGGCATTACATTCTTGGCAAGATTTCGGCTGTATGAATATTCACTGCTGAGCCAATTATGGTGGCTTGAAGCTGGCACATAGATGCTAGCTATGTTTCTTCATGAGGAAGGGAATGGTTGGGTCCGTTTCCTCCTGCCCCAAAACGATGGTCTCACTAGGCTCACTCATTGTGAATCTCCTACCTTAACTGATTCTCCACTTCACCTCTTTGGCTTCCTGCACGGATTGCTAAATATAGTAATAAGATAATTATAATATTTCTGTCTTCCATTGATCTTAACATGAATGTTAGTAAGATCTCATTTTGACTATTATTACCTGTCCATAGGAAGTATGGATATGTAATATCTCTTTATTGTGAAGTACAGTTGGCTTGTGGGTATTGAAATATTTGAGGTTAATTGCAGGAGTTCCTATTTGAGGTTAATTGCAGGAGACCTAGTTTGGTGTAGTGGTTAAGTGCGTGGACTCTAATCTGGGAGAACTGGGTTTGAATCACTGCTCCTCCACATGCAGCTGCTGGTGTGACCTTGTTCTCTCAGAGCAGTTTTCTCAGAGTAGTTCTCTCAGAGCTCTCTCAGCCCCACCGACCTCACAGGGTGTCTGTTGTGGGGAGGGGAAGGGAAAGGAGTTTGTAAGCCGCTCTGAGACTCCCTTGAGGAGTGAAGGGCAGGGTATAAATCCAATCTCCTCCTCCTCCTCCTCCTCCTCCTCCTCCTCTTCTTCTTCTATAGTTTTAGGGATGGAATTAGATTGGTTTTATGCATTTGTATTGTTTTATGTGACTCTACAGGTTATTGCTGGATATTTATTATATTATTTTTGGATCTATTTATTTATTTATTCAGGGCGGATTCCAACAAGTTTGTTACAGTTAAAACCATAAAAACATAAAACATACAGTACAGAGTGACTCAATAACAAGATGGCACAGCTTCGTAACTATATCTGGTCAGCATCCCAGGTGGTACCCCTATCCGGTTGGTGCAGAATGATCTAGGTTGGTGGATCCCGATAGTAGGGCCAGGCTGTAAAATCAGGGCAGCCCCTGCTTGAACACCTGGCAGAAGAGCTCCATCTTGCAGGCCCTGCGGAACTGTAAAAGGTCCCGCAGGGCCCTGATGTTATCTGGGAGCTCGTTCCACCAGTGCAGAGCCACCACTGAGAAAACCCTGGCCCTCATAACTGCCAACCGGGCCTCCCTTGGCCCTGGGACAACCAGGCGATTTTGGGATCCCGACCGCAGCGCTCGCTGGGGTACATATGGGGAGAGATGGTCCCTCAGGTAGATAGGTCCTTGGCCATATAGGGCTTTATAGGTAAGTACCAGCACCTTGAACCTTATCCGGTATGCTATAGGCAGCCAGTGCAGTGCAGTGCTTTTAAGGCAGGCTGGATGTGCTCCCGCATGGGAAGGCCCATTACCAGCCTCGCCGCAGCATTCTGCACCAGCTGCAGCTTCCGGATTTGGGACAAGGGCAGCCCCATGTAGAGAGCATTACAATAATCTAATCTTGAGGTGACCAAAGCATGGATCACTGTAGCGAGGTCGTTGCGTTCAAGGAAGGGGACCAACTGCTTGATCAGCCGTAGATGGTAAAAGGCCGACCTTGCAGTGGCTGCTACCTGGGCCTCCATCATCCAGGAGCACTCCCAAACTCCTAACCTCTGTTGCTGGCACCAGTGATGCCCCATCGAAGGTCGGGAGAGGGATCCCCACCCCTGGTCCACTCCGACTCAGGCATAAGATCTCCGTCTTCGTCGGATTCAATTTCAATCGACTCTGCCTAAGCCAACCAGCCACAGCCTTCAGCGCCAGGTCCAGATCATCCGGACTAGAGTCTGACTGGCTGCCCAATAACAGATAGAACTGGGTATCATCAGCATATTGATGACAACCCAGCCCATGCCTCCCGGCAATCTGGGCAATCTGGGCGAGGGGGCGCATATAGATGTTAAACAGCATTAGGGAAAGTACTGCTCCCTGTATCGCTCCACAAACCAATGGGTGTCTTTGGGAGACCTGTTCCCCAACAGCCACCCTTTGTCCCCGGTCTTGGAGAAACGAGGAAAGCCATTGTAAGGCCAGCCCCTGAATCCCAATTTTCATTGATGTACCTGTTTTAATGGATGTACTTGTTCCTTGACATAAAGTGCTTTGAGCTTTTAGCCAAAGAGAAGCAGTATAAAAATGAAACAAACAAACAAACAAATATAACTATATGCCCTGTTACCTGATACACATGACTCTTGTAGGTGATCACAATCAATTACAACTGAGGGATGAATTTGACTCATTTATTTTATTTTAAAACATTTTGATCCCACCTTTCCTGAAAGGCACAAGGATTAGATAGATTCATGGAGGATAAGTCTATCAATGGCTACTAGCCAGGGTGATTGAGGGGAACCTCCACATTCAGAGGCACTACGCCTCTGAATCCCAGAGCCAGGAGGAAACATGAGGAGAAGGCCTCAGCCTCTGTGCCCTATTGTTAGCCATCCAGAGGAACTGGTTGGCCACTGTGTGAGACAGGCCACAGATCTGATCCAGCAGGGCTCTTCTTATGCTTTTAGTAAGGTTATATCAATAAAAAATAATCTTATTACAAACAAACCCACTTTTGCCTGCCAATCAGGCTGAACTCTGGTTGACTACGTAGCCCACAGATGGACAAATCTAGGCAGCTCAGCAACAGTCAACAAAACAAAACACTTGGAAGAGGCTCTCCGTCCTGAGAGTTGGTAATGATGGCTTCCTCTGTTTATACATCCAGAAGTTGGGGCCCACAACCAAGAAAGCCTGCGTCAGGGTGAAAAGGAACACACCTTTTGAATGGTTAGGACAATGAATAGGGATGGGTGAGCAGAAGGGAGCAGGTTCATATAGGGAAAGGCCATTCTTCAGAGATATGGGTCCCAGGTTGTGAAAGACGTTGAAGTTAATCCCCAGGACCTGGAAATGAAACCTGAAGCAAACTAGCAACTTGTGGTAACCATGTGGATTTTGTTTACTTCTTGTGCAAATTGAGCTCTTATTCTTCTTCTTCTTCTTCTTCTTCTTCTTCTTCTTCTTCTTAGTATTATTATTATTATTATTATGCCATTTTATGTATCCCTATGCTGACTTTTCTTCTGTAAAATATACTCATTTTTCAATGCTATATGTCTACCAAAAATCAGAATTATGCATTATGCTGTATCCATAAATCACAATATTGTGCATATACATTCCATATAAACACACAGGAAATGTCACTTGGCCTGGACACAGAAATGCATGATGGATAGCTCTTTCTTGAGCCTGTGGGTAGCGGTGCATGGCTGTTCTTGGTTGGTAGAGCAATTTATCTGGTTAATCATGTTAACACTTGAGGCTCCAGCATGTCAAATAGTTATGCAACACCCCCCTTCCCAAGCCTGCATTTGATAGACTTTTAATCTCATCTTCTGTTTCTTTGCTTACCTTCTATTTGTGTACTGTAAACCACTTCATATTCCCAGCAGGGAGAAAAGCAGCATATAAATGCTAAGTAAATAAAAACTGATCCATTAAAAACTGTGCATAGAAATGAATCAGCTGAAAGCAGAGAACTGAAACCACCCACAAGTATATATGACATCCATATTAACTCATTATTAATGTTGAATGTGGATTTCAAAAATGGTTAAATACAATGTGGTTGCAGCAGACTTTGGACTCTGTACCTCTAAATGAGATTTAACTAAAACCGTGTGGCCTTTTGGGTGGGGCAGTTCTGCGTTCAGTGATACAGTTCCCAGAATGAGTGCAAACCATCTGTGCGTTTTTCTGGTTTGCACCAATGCTGGCCAATAGTGAAGCATCAATAATCCTCACCGATTTTATTTGAATCTACTTACATTATTTATAACCTGCCTTTCTCGCCGAAACTCAAGGCAGATCACACAGTGTGAGTCAACGCAATCAACAAGATGAGACATCCAATAAACAATGTAGTAGAGTTTGGATTGCAGAAATCTAAAACCAAGCAGGAATCTGAAACAGAGCTGAAACAAAGCAGAAGTCTTAGCATAACACATTAAATGAACCAGGAGTTACACAGCAAGGGAATACTTCTAGCAACGGATACTATTTACTGTACATAGTCGTGTAGTCCACTGTCTCTTTCCCTTTATCACAGAATCGTTCTGAACCATTTTGTTAATAGTGTAGTGCAAGGCCCTAAATTCAGTTTTGCATAGTGTATAAGGATACAAAGAGAGTGGGAGCTTTCCTGAGCTGAGCAGGCAGACCATTTCATAAGGGGGGAGGGGGAACAACAGAATATGTGCATCTGCGGGCACTGGTTGATCTTGCCCATTTGCAGGTTGGGACCTGCAGAAGGCCCTGCTCAGATGAGCAAAGCTGTTTTGACGGAGCTTGGGGAAAGAAGCAGTCCTGCAGACGGGAGGGTCTAAGGCCATGAAGGACTTTGCATATGGTAGCCAATGGTTTAAATTGAACCCAGTAACTAATGGGCAGCCAACGGAGCGACTGCAGAATAGAGATAGTGTGCATGAACTGCCTAGCTCCTAATAGTAACTGAGCTATTGGGGCTTTTTAAAAATAGTATATATATTTTTATGATTACAGACCTCAAGGAGAAAAAAAAACAGATATTACAGGACATAAGTATCTATAGAAGGTTTCCAAATATCTAAAAAAATAAGGTCCTGATAGTAACTGAGCTAAGGCATTCTGCACCAACTAGGGATGCCAGGCTCCAGGTGGGACCTGTGGATCCCCCCGGAATTACAGCTCATCTCTAGACTATAGAGGTTAGTTCCCCTGGAGAAAATGGATGTTTTGAAAGGTGGACTCTGTGGCATTGTACCCTACTGAGGTCCCTGTCCTCCTCAGGCTCCATCCCCAAATCTCCAGGAGTTTCCCAACCTGGATCTGGCAACCTTACCCCACCATCCCCTACCAGTGTCGGGGGGGGGACCTGGCAACCCTAGCACCAACTAGAGTCTCTGAGATGATTTCAAGGGGCGACCTATGTACTGCAGTCTGGCCTCAGTGTTAACATGGCATGGATCCAAGTGGCCATATTGGCCAAGTCAAGGTACTGGGGCCATCTTCTGGGTTAATCTGAACTGGGGGAGGGAAGTATTTTTTTGCAGTGATGTTAATGTCTCCAGTAGTAATGTTGGATCCACTATAACCCCAAGGTCCTCAACAGAATCAGCAAAACAGCAACTGTTCTTACGGCTCACATTCCGGCCAAGAAAGCCCTTGCCGATGTATCACAGAAAGCATGCAATCCAGGGAACAATGCCACTTTGAAGATATGCTGTAGTAGTTCATCAGCTGGGCCCCTTTGCTGTGTTGATGTATTACCTCATCAGAGCACTGGCTGACAAGCGGAAATGCGCTTCGGAGAGACTCTGTTTAAGCAGACTTTCAAAATCGCAGACCTGTTGGGATCATGGCAATGACAAGCTCTCCTCGCTTAAGACAGCTTTACAATCGTTTCCGGAATTGCTGAGAGAATCCCAGGGCAGGTGAGAAGTCTGGAATTGGAATAGCACTTGATTTAAGCAAAAAAAAAAAAGCCCTTAAAAAAAACCCTGTTTGTGTTCATTTTTTGGTAAAAGGGCTGTGTTATCCAATCAACTAACTTTGTGTACTCTGTCTATATTTCCAAGAGGAAGTAGTACGCTGTCCTGACAGCACACAAGCTTTTGAAACTCAGGGGGCTGTCAAGAACGGTTTGTGGGACAGTATAAAAATAGTACCTCAAGTGTCTTATTGGGCATACAAAAGGTCCTGGCCATCTCTAAAGGAGGTCACCGGATTGTGCCCAAATGTACTTTCTTTTAATCAGTCATGAAAGCACACGCCCAGCATGCTTCTAAAAAGGCTTACTTGAAAGCCAGTCCTACAGAATTCAATATGTCTTACTTCCTAGTAAGTCTGCTAAGAGCTGCCAGTTTCTGTTGTACATTTTAAACTTGTGGACTTTAGATCTCTCTGGGGATACTGTATTCCATGGGTTCATAAGCTCCAACTGTGCCTATTAACCAGGGCACTCTATTTTCTGGACATAGTCCCTTGTAATTCTCAGTCCCTGAAACACAAATCACAAAGCATTTTGATAAATCCTGTTAACTGTGATGTTGAGATTTAAGTCACCTCCAAGGGGTGCCCTAGGCAAAAAACTAATCTGCCGTAGGGGCGGGCCGGCCCTGCATGCAATGCATGCACTCTACCATGGAGCTGTGGTCTCTCTCCCGTTTTGGCCTCCTACCTTTTGGGGTGTGTGAGCTGTGAATGTTGCTGTTCTTCAGTGCTCAGCTCCCTCATGTGGGCCTGAAAAAGTTTAATCTCAAGCCTCTATACAGACATCCTGATCATATGTGGGTACTCATTGTGTGGGGAGAAAGAGCAGGCACTAGTACGTTGGCCCCTCTCCCTCCACACGGTCACCAAATGGTCTGCATGGAGAAATGCAACATTACCTGCAGGCTGCAATGCTCCCTCTAAGCTGTGGAGTCTTGTGAGCAATAATTTTACTTTGTGAGGTACCGGCATTAAAGTTGTGAGCAAGCTATTCGGCTGCTGCATAAATTAGTTTGCTCTGGAGCCATCCTTCCTGAGCTAAGACAGAAATGTATGAGATGGAGGCTAGAAAACGGTGAGCTAGCTCACACTAACTCAGCTTAGAGGGAACACTGGTGTCCACACATTCTCCCTATGATCAGCAACCTTCCAAAACCAGCATCGCTGATCCCAGAAAAGGTTATGTGAGGCACTTCCTCCGTGCGTTCACAGACTGATAATTTTGTGGAAGCCGGGTGTGAAACCAGCATGTTCCTGCTCATTCTCCTGCTCCACGTGGTGAGTGCCCATGAGTTCAGGACATCTGCCTAGGGTTTCAGTGAGCAACATTTCTAGGCTTGTTTGTTTGTTTGCTTATCTACTTTTTAAAAAAAAACAATATGCAATACACGAGACTATATGAGACTACCACATAATACAATAACCGAAAGATAAGATTTGACAGTCTAAACAAGGTTCAGTATCTGGGGTTTTTTCGTCTACTGTTTTAGATTTATTTCTGTTTCTGAAAGTAGCAAAGGGAGACCAGACTTGTGCAAACTTATCCCGTGCATTTCTGTCTCCATCCTGGTACTTCCTGTGTGCAGATACTTTCCCTATCAACATGGTGTACCATACTTCCCTTAGCCATTTTTCAGTACCTGGTACTTTCTCCTGTCTCCAAGCCACAGCTATTAACACTCGGGCTGTGCTGAATAACTTTCCTAGTAACCACGATCTTGGCCTTTATGCATTATCCCACTTTTTTCCCCAGACGTTTTTATATCACTGACATACAGAAATAAGGCGCAATAATCAAATGTAAGAGAAATAATACTAAGGTCTTTTTTTTAAGTTCTAATTTCTGCTTAAGGTGGTAGTTGTATGAGCAATACTAGATAGATAGACAGACAGACAGACAGACAGACAGACCATCAAATCACAATTGAATTATGGTGACCCCAGCAAGGGGCTTTCAAGGCAAGGGAGAAGCAGAGATGGATTGCCATTGCTTTCCTCCTCAGAGCTTTCTTTGATGGTCTCCCATCCAAGTACCAAACCTGCTTAGTTTCTGAGATCTGACAAGATCGGATTATACAATGCTGTCTTCCTTCCCTAAGTCACTGAAGGAGAGTCCAATTCGGAATAAACAAATACTGCAAAAAGCAGATGAAGTAGAGCCTTCAGGAAGGTGAAGTAATCTCTGTGTGTGTGCATGTCAAACAATGCTCTTTAGTCTGAGACAGGGTGCTACAAATGAGTTCCTGTTATCTATAAAATATCTATAAAATATCTATAAAATGTTGGAGGGTATTTATTTATATGCTCTGGTTGGGCCTAGATGTCCCAGGCTAGCCTGATCTCAGGAGATCTTGGAAGCTAAACAGGGTCAATCCTCATTAGTAATTGGATGGGAGATCACCAAGGAAGTCCAGGGTTTACTATGCAGAGACAGGCAATGGCAAACCACCTCTGAAAAACTCTTGCCTTAAAAACGCTGCGAGGTCACCGTAAGTCGGCACTTTCCACCACCACACATTTATTCATTTAAATCATGTATGTCCTCATGTCATGAACCCACGTATCTCCCCAACTGTCTAGCAGATTTCTCCCGCCAAATCTTCAGTTCCCCTCAGTGACTGAGTGGCCCAATAGCATGTATATATTCTTTGTCATAAAAGACTGTCCCACCCTATCTTTAGGTATTTAGTTTAGGCTAAACTCAGCTCAGGAGCTCTACTGAAAATACAGGAGCTGTCCAATTTTGTAAACCCTTGAGAAATGGCAGGAGGCTAATTAACTTTCTGTACTGTCACACCTGCCTTTCTGCCCAGTTAGGGCGAACAATAAAAAGGACATTAAAAATCAGTTCATATATATATAAAACCAATAAAGAGGGTCAGTAAGGAAATGCCAGATGAAACGACTGGTGGAAAACAAGAACTGAGAGGCATGCCGTTCCCCTCCTTCTATTCTGCTCAACACCAGCAGACTTAGTAAGCTGTTCCTGCTATCTGAAACATGTAGATGACAGCTGGAATATGAGTCTTTTTTAAAGCTCAGAAAGTATCCAGCATTTCAGCAGTGAGAAAACTTTTTTTTTGCATTCACATCACAAAGGAAGTCCAAGCAAAAGCACTGATGCATGTTCTCACCTCCCCTTTTGCTTTTTGTAAGGAAAATGGCTTCAAAAGTTCTTGAAATCTTCAAATGGATAGTGCTTACGAGGAACTCCTCATTCTCGGTGAAGGCTAAATGAAGTGCCAAGCCATTTCCGTACTGAACTCCCTGCGACCTTCTAGGACAAGTCTCTCTGGGAGCTTCCGGTCCATTATAGTTCACTGTTTCTGCCTTAACTAAATGGAGAGCTTAAATGGCCTTGCACTTTGTGTTCAAGCTCAGGAGAAGAACATAGCAGTTATGTGATATATGGCCCATTCCATCGAGAACTGTTCCATTCAGCTGTGCTCTTAACAGCCTGCTTTAATTTCAACGTGAGGGCCATGATGGTTCCTGACCAGTCGCCTTCTGTCTTAAAAGGGAAAGCTTTGAGGGCTATTGACTCATTTTGTTGAAGATTTTATTACTTAACGGTCTTTGCACCTATTGCATATTGAAGGTTTGTAACAGGAAATAACAGAGTTGCCACCAGACTTTCTGCCTAAAATAAAACTGGAAGCAAATTTGGGGGTTTGCTCTCTGATGAAACATTGGAAGACTTTTGATGGAAAGTTTTCAGTAAGAGCGGCGTAATTTCTCAGGAGGGTTCCACACATTCCTAGGTTGTCGCAGGGTTTCATCAAAAGCACGTGGACTGCCCGGTCGACTCTGGAAAGTACTTGGTTGGGAGACCTCCTTGGAATACCAGAGCTGGGAGGCAGGGGCAGGCTTTATTCAGCCACCTCTTTGAATATCCTTCATACCCTTAGTAGGGGTCAGTCACCAGAGGTCACCATGACTTCCAGATACTCACACACACACACACATATTCATCATCATCACAACCTTTATTGGCATAGCACACACACACACATATTAAAAAAAACACAAACCAAAACAGCGCATAGATCTTCTGCATGCCAAGCAAATGTTCTAGCACTGAGTCACAGCCCATCCCATGTAATAGGTAAAATGAGAAATGTCTCTTTACTGGTCTCACAATACAATTATCCGTTGTTTTAGCAGTAAACCCCATTTCCAATCTTCTCGTATTCCTCCATTTGGATTTTAGCTAGCAGGCTTCTTTTGCATCATATCCTACAATTCTTTAAAAACAATAGCTGTGCTAATTTAACAATGTGCTCATAAAAAATGAGGAAGCTGTAATATATTTAATAAGAACTGCTCAGAAATACAGTGTTCGTGACTAGTCAATTGAAAATATTGTGCAGTCAAAATAAGCTCAGGAATAAATTAGGCTGATTAATTTTCTTTACTAATAGAATGGTGAGGAGTATCATTATCATACATTTTGGTGTTACTACTCTATATATTCCTTGGAGTAATACTGAAAAGAAAAATAATCAACTCAGAATATGGACGTTTCATCATGGGGCTGATGGACTGAATAGTCTGACAAAGAGGAAGCTACTTTTCAGGATTTGAAACCATGGTGGTGGAGAGTGCTGTAGGGTTTTCAAGGCAAGAGCTGTTCAGAGGAAGTTTGTCATTGCCTGCCTCTGCGTCATGACTCTGGTATTCCTTGGAGGTCTCCAATCCAAATATTACCCTGCTTAGCTTCTGAGATCTAGATCAGATTGGGCTAGCCTGGGCTATCCATGTCAGGGCATTTGAAATCACAGATGACATTTTATATTAAGTTCATTCTCAACCACAGAGCACTCCCCACAGACCTAAGTGGTTCTCTAGGGTGCTGGGGTGGAGAGGAGCGCCAAAAGAGGCTTAGGGCAGGTCCTGGCAAGCAGCAGCTCCAGGAAACCCCACTGGCCTCAGCACCACCAGCCAGGAGAATCTCATGATCAGCAGCAGTGCTGGAGGCCAGGATGTACTTGCCAGGACTGTCCTCACCCACCCTGGGCTGCCCCAGCCCAACCCCCAGCTGCATCCCTTGACCGGGGGGAAGGGGGGGAGGAAGAACAGGAAGCTGCCAGCTCCATGCATGCTCAGAAGGGAGGGGCAGGTTGCAGCAGCTGTATTTGCCGCAGGGGGGTACCCAGGTAATGGCAGCTCCACACATGCCCAGGTCACAGTGGGGGGCACCAAAGTCCCAGGTCGCATGAGACATGAAGCTATCTTATACTGAATCAGACCGTCGGTCCATCAAAGTCAGTATCTACTCAGACTGGCAGTGGCTCTCCAGGGTCTCAGGGAGAGGTCTTTCACATCACCTGCTAGGGTCAACCATTCCCCAGGTGGGGGTGGGGGATCACCCGCTTTCCCAGGCTCCTGCCTGCTGGCCGGCAGGAGGAAGTTCTCCCCCAAACAGCTATGGCGTGCACAACATGCTGAGGTCACCCTGAAGTGATGTAGGCGCATCAGTGATGGGGGGAGTGACACTCTGGTTTGGGGGGGCAAAACTTTATGCTTTGAGGGTGATTTTATCATAAAGTTTTGCCCAGAAACCAGAGTGTCACCCCCCCCCCCAAATCACTGGCATGCCTAGATCACTTCTGGGTTATGTATGCACGTTGCACAGTGTCCGCACCCACTCCTGGAACACGCCCCCCCCCCATCCCCCCACTAGCACAACGATCAGACCTGGCAACCCTATCACCTTGGGGATTGAACCTGGGACCCTCTGCATGCCAGGATGCTCTACCACAGAGTCATGGCCCCTCCCCTCCCCTATGGCACCAAAACCTCACAGGCCAGCCATAGCTACAGGCCCAATTCTTCATGTTTTGTCAACAATATTGCCTTTTGAACATACTTCACATAATCATTTAGAACACACAGGCGCATTCCATGTAGGGCCGAAATGTGTACATGCATTGTACAATTACACAAAGAAGGACCCCCGTGACTGCCCACCCCTTTGCTCTGCATGGTTAAGCTGTGGGCATTTATGGTTGTACACTTCTGATTTTTTTTTAATTAAGAGACTGAAGTCAGGGTCAGAAGAAATAGTTTCAGTTTACCAATGATGTCAGGATTGTACATGACAGCTATTAGAATAGCTGCTAAACCTAAGCAGTTGATTAAACTAGCCTGAAGGGGACGTGGTGTCACACACGAAGAAGGTGGATGCCTAGAGAGCCTTCCCATTCCTCCTTCCTAATCAATATCTCTAACGAGGCGGCAGATTTTTTGATCTTTAAATATGGGGGAAAGTGGTGGTAACAACAACAAAAAATGGCTAATCCTTCTATGGTCAAATCCTTTTTTTCTCCTGGAGAGATAACCAATGAAAAGAGCCTTAATCAAAACAGAGAGCTCAAAACAGTGACAGAAGGTGCACAATTTTTATCGGGAGATATACCCTTAATGAGGCAAGTTTTATGAGATTCACTAGCCGCTCTAGAATGTGGGATCTTAGAGAAACTTACAATTTTGCTTTAGCTTCTTGCTGGCCAGCTAGAAGACATAAAATTTCCTTTAAATTACACAAATGGCAGATACTGCTATGGAGCTAGGTCTCACAGTAGAGGATGAAGTGTGACAGCTCCAGCAGAATGAGAACTGGGTGCAAAGAAAAAATTATGATATTGGAAAACCAACAGAGACAAAGTAATTTGAAAATCAGAGGGATGGGCGAAAAAGCTGAAGACTCTACCATTTAATTGCCTTTTTTAGCATCTGCTTTAAAACTCAAAGAGGATATTGCTTCCATAATAACGAATGCATATAGACTTGTCTCAGCTAACAACCCTAGATTTAAGGGTCCTAGAGACATCATAACTACTCTTCTCAATCGGTGTACTAAAGATTTTTTTTTTTTTACAAGAAGCTAGGGAAAAAGGACGTTTGCTATTTCAAGAACAGAAAATACAGGGCCTTTCACCAGAGACACTGCAAAAATGGCACAAGTTGAAACAAATTATCAATATGCTCATTGAAGCTATAATTCACTATAACTGGGTCACTCTGGCCAAGCTTTGGGTTTTGCATCAGTACTAGATCTCGATAGTGGTCATCAGCTTTTACAGGCTGAATCCTGCAATATTTTATTAAGAGTTCCATGTTTTATATATATTGAAATTCAAAATAAAAAGTTTTAAAAACTACCCTGAAAACTCCTTAAGGCTGATGGTGAGATGTATATGTGTTTAAACAAACCGGCAGGTAAAATAGATCAGGGGTCTCGAACCTTTTTGGACTTGGGGGCACCTTTGGAATTTTGACGCAGGGATGGTGGGGGCAGCCACAGGAAGCAGAGCCATGCAGACATGAACACTGAGGCAGCCCAAGTGCAGGGGACAATTGAAGTAATTTTTTAAATATATATATATATATATAGACTAGGAAAGAAGAATGAGATAAAGAATAAACCTACACTGTGGGGGCAGCTACCACAGAAACATCATTTTAATCTGCACAGCCAATCAGATCTCTGATTGGCCAACCAGACACCCTGCTGGGTAGAAGCCCCACCTCACCCTATACCCACTTTCTAAAAACACTTGGCAGGCACCATGCTGTACCTTTTTCGGTGTAACCGGTCTTCTCTGCAGCCACCCCCTCTTGTTTCCCATAATTTCTGGCCCTGTTCCCAAGTTACAGTGAACACGGATACAATTTTGATTTTTCTTTATATGGTCTAATGTTACATTCAGTGCGTGTACAGATGGATGTGTAGTTTAAACCTCACATTTATCCAGTTACTGATTGTTGGCTTGGCTCTTTCTTACAGAAGTACGCACACACATACATGTTGAATGTGCATTCAGTGTAACATGTCAACAGGGTTCCCTATCAGGCAGGTTTATGTAGTTGTATCCAGGGATGCCAGCCTCCAGAATTACAGCTCATCTCCAGACTACAAAAATCAGTTCTCCTTTGGATGGATGCTTTGGAGGGTAGACTCTATGGCATTGTACCCCACTGAGGACCCTGTCCTCCCCGGGCTCCCATCCCCAAATCTCCAGGAGTTTCCCATCCTGGATCTGGCAACCCCACCTCCAGTCCCCTGGCAATCCTAGTTGTTTCACCAAAAACAAAAATCCTACTTGTATCCTTGCAAATCAAATGACATTAATCGCATAGTGTTTTTCCCAGACGGCTACTATACTGGAATCCCCACAGTTCCCTTCTAGTTCAGTGCTTTGGTTCCCTGCATTTTAACAAGAGCACAAACTTTGCAGTGGCGAGCTTGTGTTTACCAGCAGCAGTTAGCTGAGTTCAGGCATATGGATATCAATAAAGATTACGCATAAGTAATTGCGATAAAAGAGCCATCATCTCACCAACTGAAGAGTCATCGCGCTGACAATAGCATCTGGTTTATGACTTAGCAGAAATGAAATCTTGGTTTTACTGTGAACACGTGCCTGCATGGATACGTCTTATAAGATATCAATTGCACCTACCTATTGTTTACTTGTATCCATCTTTCGTCAAAATAATTGTCATGGTGTGGCCATAATGGGCTCTGAAGTATTATTCACAAATGGGTCCCTATTTCTGGAAGTAATAAGAAATCGTAGGGCAGCTACTTCCTTAAGGAGAGCACACTAAAACCTTAGCGACGTTTTTACAAGAGCTATTTCTCCCTTTGGGGAAAGGGTTTTATAGACGTGTTCCTGAGGCACAACCTGAGCGACAGCCCTGCAAGTGGGGGTCTGACTTAATATTAAGCACCACCCTGATGCACAGCACAGCACTTCTTCTACCTCTTCAGGTCTACATACGGTTTCCAGCCTCCAGGTGGTAGCTGGAGAACTCCAGGAATTACAAGGCATCTCCAGGCTACAGAGCTCAGTTCCCTTGGAGAAAATGGCTGCTTTGGAAGGTGGGCTAAATGGCATTGTACCCTGCTGAAGTCCCTCCCCTTCTCAGGCTCCACCCCCAAAATCTTCAGGAATTCCCCAGCCCAGAGTCAGCAACTCTACTTACAGTACCCCACTTGGAGTTGGTTGGTTAATTGGCATTACTCTGTATCTAAGGAATTTACAACATGCATAAGGTTCAACAGTCAAGCAAGCGTATCCTCATGGGATATAGTGAGAGGAGCTTTATTTCCAAACGCTTGTGTTTTTTGAAGTTTAGGCTTTAGCGCAAGCCTAAAGAGACTTACAACCTGACCTAAATAGCCCAAAATAGCCTGATCTCATCAGATTTCGGAAGCTAAGCAGGGGGCTTCCTGGCTAGTATTTGGATGGGAGACCTCCAAGGAACACCAGGGTTGTGGTGTAGAGGCAGGCAATGGCAAACCATTTCTGAACATCTCTTATCTTGAAACCCCTATGGGGTTGCCATAAGTCAGCAAAGAGAGTTATAGCCTTCTAATCCACTTACTTCAATTGTGAAAGTCATTTGGAATTTTCTAATATTCACTTTATTGGATTAGCCTTTTGTACCATCTTCTGCAGTCTCCTTCTGCAAGTTTTTTATTCTTCCCTATACCGACCAGCCTCCTCGTGATGTTTCTCTGCTTACTTGCTCCTTCTTTCTCTGTACAACCCACCTTATTTTAGATGGAAACCCACTTGTGGTCTTAAATAGGGTTGCCAATTTTGGATTGGGAAATTCCTGAAGATTTGGGGGCAGAGCCTGGGGAGGGCAACATTTGGGGAGGGGCCTCAGTGGAGTATAACACCATAAAGTCCGCCCTTCAAAGCAGCCCCTTTCTCCTGGGGAACTGATCCCTGAAGTCTGAAGAGCAGTAATAATTCTGGGAGATGTCCAGACACTGCCTCGATGTTGGCAGTCCCATCCACAAACTTGAAGACAAATGGTCTAGGGTAGAAAGAGACCCTGGTGTCTTTATCATTGGGATGCTCCTTAAGTCATGATGCTAATGGAGTGGCATTATTCAAATACATCTTATACAAATACCTAGAATCTGAAAGCAGTTTGTTCTCCTCCTCCCTGACATAATCTATCAAACATTAACTCATTTGTCAAAGAGAAGACAGCCCATTAGCATGCAACAACCATTTCGACCGAATCAAACAGCAACGGTATAAAAATTGATGTTGCGAAACTTAACAAATGAGAGAATAAGGAAAGTGCAGCTCAGGAAATTGCAGTCCTGCCCTCCGGGGCCATTTTTAGGTCAGTTGTCTGCATTTTAATATTACATTTGTTTTAGAGACGGACTCTAAGTTATTAGGTTGGGAGGGGAGCCAATTTGCAGCTAGGTGACTTTAATATCGAGGGGATTTAGCAGAGGGGAACGTTATCAACTCCTGGAACACACTCAGGGTCGAAAGGGTCTAACACATCTGATCATGGAATTATAATTCAATTTTACAATTAAATTATAAAATGACTTCGACCTCTCACTTCATTATCTGTCTGTCTGTCGGTCTGTCTATCTATTTATCTACCTACCTACCTACAATGGAGAACATTTATAAAAATAGAACATTGTGGGGAAATGAATGTATATGTACAGGGGGGAATGTGTATATTCTTTGAATAATGCCAGTGAATTCATAGAATGTTTCACACATTGCCCGTCTAATATGCACATTCCCCACTTGGAGACATCCATTCATCAATGGTTTGGAAGCCATGTACATTGACCAGAACAGTAGCTTGCACCCAGCCACAAAAAGAAGCCACACTGAATTTTTGTGCATTCTTCTCTGCTGTGTAGTCTCTTTTTGTAGAGCTCTGCCGGCAGAAGAAGAAAGAGAGGCAATTTCACCCCCTGTCCCCTTCACTGCCGCCCATGAACCATCATGGCTGCAGTCCATCAACCCACCCACCCCATGTAGGTCCTCTGACCACTAAGAACGATCTTTTGAGGGGTGAGAAGGGACTGCAGGCAAGAAGAGGAATGCAAAGGAAATCATTGTTCCAGAGATGATTGGATACAAGCTGATGGGCTGCCTTTAGTCTAAAGAGAAAAGAAAGGAAATGCATATTTTCAATAAGTAAATTTAAATGAATAAACAATGTATGTCATTTCCTGCTCTTTGTTTTAGCATGAGCTCATTCTTTATGATGTCCTGTGAATGTGCACAATGCCTGACTTTTATATGCATCCTGCATCCAACTCATGGTTTTCCCAACATACATGTGAAATTAAAGGAACTAGATTCAAGTCCAGTAGCACCTTAGAGACCACCCAGATTTCCAGGATATAATAACTGTTTTACTCTCAGAAGCTTATGTAAGGTTGCTAGCTCCAGATTAGGAAATACCTGGAGATTTGGGGGTTGGAGCCTGAGCCGAGTGGGTTTGAAGAGGGGAGGGGCTTCAGTGGGGTATAACGCCATAGAGTCTACCTTCCAATGTGGCCATTTTCTCTGGGTGACCTGATCTCTGTTGCCTGGAGATCAGTGGTAATCCTAGGAGATCTCCAGCCACCACCTCTGGAACCTTGCTTATACTCCTGAATATTGTAGGTCTCTAAGGTGCTACTAGACTCAAATTTAGTTCTTCTACTGCAGACCAACACAGCTACCCGCTGAAATTATCTTCATGAAACTAGAGATAGGTGAACTTTCCCATCGTAACTCTTAACTGGGTACTGCTATTGCACACTTGAAACCAAGCTTGGCTGACAATGTAAAATAAGGTTTGGCACATGCACAGAACGAGGTTAGAACCAGTGTTCCCTCTAAGCTGAGTTAGTGTAAACTAGCACACAGTTTTTTAGCCAACAACAACAACGAACCTTTACTGGTATTGAGGGCTCCCTTCTGAGAGCCTCCAGCTCACAGATTTTTGTCTTAGCTCAGGAAGGATGGCTCCAGAGCAATGCCAGTAGCTCACATTGTAGCATTTTTGCTCCACAAGATTCCACAGGTTAGCGGGAGCATTGGTCAGAACTTGTAGCATTTATTTTATTTTATTTACATTATTTATAGTCCACCTCCTCACTGAGACTCAAGGTGGATTATGTAGTGTAAGGCAATGCAAGTGCATAGGATGGGACATCCAATAAACTATGTAATAGGATAAGGATTGCGGGCTTCTAAAACCAATTAAACCTCTGGAACCTTATGGAACATGCTCATATACACAAACGTATTTACAGTGCACTACTGTTATATTTAGAGGCAGTACTTAACCTGTTGTGAATGTGCAATTTTAATTCGAAATTATTGGGGGCGGGAGGATTTTTGGCGTAGAGGAACCCTTCTTTTCTTCCCACTATCTCTCCGATCTAAACTCTCCCATTACAAAGCTCTTCTCTGCTAGACGTGTTGGCATCAAATATTATATGAGTAGAAAAGCCAACATTAACCCTGTGAGGCCTGATCACTGTTATAGCCTAGCAAGGGATCTACAAAAGACTGAACTGATAACCCTTATTGGAAGCAGCTTTATGGAACTCCTGGGGCTTCTTCCAGCCTTCTCTATTTCTAGAGAAAGCCACCCACACCCCCATGACATCTGAAGAACTCCACTGTAGAGTTCTTGGATTTCAGCCAATTGCCAGCTGTTGATGGGTGTAAGACGGCTAGCAAAAGGAAGCATAGGAAAAGTCCCAGGGACGTTCAGAGGTGGTTTGCCATTGCCTGTCTCTGCAGCAGGACCTTCGACTTCCTCTGTGGTCTCCCACACAAATAGCTGCTTAGCTTTCGAGATCTGACAAGCTCAGGCTAGCCTGGACCATCCAGGTCAGGGCTACATCTTCCTACCAGTGTGATTTTGCTCAATAATGCTCCTCCTCCCTGAAGTCTGCTTTGGATCTCAATGTTAGTTTCTTAGGCTGCTTTAGACACTCTAACTGGTGGACAGTAGGCTCTACCGTGCATTTGTGGCTGCCACCTGTTTACTGGGAATACAGGACTTCATTTTTTTATACATGCATCGACAGCCTTTCAACTGCCATACAGCTGAGCACATCTCCCTTCAACTTTCCCAATCTTGACTTTCCAGGCTTGTAAACTATTAAAATGCAGATTAACTCAACTTCAAACAGATTTATTTCAGATAGCGCCTGCAAATCCATTAGGATTACCTGCCCCTGGACCTCATTTCGGAGTCTACGGGGGTTCATTAAGGAAGGATTTGAGTGTGTCAGGTAGGAAAGGCCCAGCAGGAATTGCATTTTGAAGATAATCCATTTGATCACACCTGATACCACCGAGCCACCTTGAATGCAAGAGACTCCACATGGCTATCTCGCACGTACCGCAGCTTTGTTTATAAAGTGAGAACATTCGTCTAATGGCCTTTGGCAAGCCATGTTTATTGCTTTGTTCAGAGGGGCATCAGAAACAAAAATATTAAAATAGCCATAATCTGCTTCCTCGAAACTGTAAAAGCCTTCAGTAATTTCCTTCGAGGAGTGCCTTGAGAATCAAAGTTGCGTTTTCCCGCTATGATCCGATCATCTCTAACCCATTTCCAAATACAGATAGCTGGAGGGGTGAATCTAAAGCTTGCTCTCCCCCCTGCTGTCTTAAAAAAAACTGGGAAAAGGGAGATATTTAGAATTATTCCTTTTAAGAATGGTGTCGCTATGTTTTGTTAATTGCCTCTTGAGGTCTTCCAGATCCACGTAGTCAGATGTACTTGCCTACACTGATCCTTATTTAATCCTCTTAAATTACTATTGGTCTGATTCCAGCTTTAGAATCCAAGCACAGTCACTTAAGTAAACCTTTAAACTATGATTCTGCTTTGAGATTACAGAAACATTGTAGTGGTTAGGTTTGTTTGATTGTAACTTGGTCTTCCTGCCCCAAAGTCACTCCTCCCACCCAGTCCTTTCCTTGGGGAGGGGCAGTGGCTCAGTGGTAGAGCTTCTGCTTGGCTTCTAGAAGGTCCCCAGTTCAGGCAGGAGGTGATGTGATGTGAAAGATTTCTGCCTGAGACCCTGCAGAGCTGTTGCCAGTCTGAGTAGACAATACTGACCTTGATGGATCTATGGTCTGATAAAGCGGAAGGCAGCTTCATGTGTTTGTGTGCTTCCCTCTTTCCAAGTGTGAGGCAATTGTTCTAGTAGACATCACACAGACATCTTAGGCACGTAGTATTTTGCAGTAACAAACTTATAGGATGCCTGACCTCTGGCAACCTTAGTTATGGTTAATTCTCTTAGGCTCACCATAGGCATTTATAGTTTGCAACTAATTAACTTTGACAGAAATATCCATCTCGCCCCATCTAGGAGGTTAACCAAAGCTGCTCTCTCATTCAAGATATCAGCCACTGAGGGCTCTGATTAGATTGCAGTTTGCCAAACTAATTGGCTCAAAATCCTTCATACACTTATTGGGCCTGATCAGCTCTTGCTTCTCATTATTCGGATTGTAATTAGAGCTCTGCAGCATGTTTACCACTCTTGATTTTCAAAAAGAAACTAGCAATTTTAATGGGGTGATTCTTTTCTTCTAAAACACCTTGAATATGCAAATATTTTCCTTCATATGATTGTTTCTCCTAGTTTCTCCTGATTTTTCAGTACTTCTTCTCCAGCAGCGGCTCTGTTTTTGTAGCTCACTTCATTACACAATCCCACCCAATCAGGGAATGCAGGACACAAGGGTTAATAAATGCACATAAATCAGATTTTTGTGATGATTACATTGAAGACAAATGGGGGCAATTGAAGGTAAGTGAGGGCCACTTCAACAAATAGTGAAATTTTCTTAAGGAACACTGGAAAAAAATGTAGACAACTCTGAGTCATTTTGGCTCATGTTTCATTATGATGTCTCTGCCTAAAGATTCCCTATGCTTTGTTTCCAGATAGCTAGACTGCACATTTCAGCAGTTTCTGTTTACCCATCCTGTTCATCTTTACTTTTTTCCCACTAGCCAAAGTGGGTTTGAGTTTCTCTTCAGCATTCAGGATACCAGTTATATCCATCATGTCACTGACATAAAAAATTCACTGTTTCTTCTGAGTTAGCTGGAAAAAAAATAGCTTAGGTTAAAATAATCTCGGGGGGGGCCTAACAGAGGCCCGTAGCCAGAAATTTTTATCCGGGGGGGCTTCGGGGGTCTGGGGGATCTGCTGGTGCCAGGGGGGTTTAATTTAAATTTAAAATTTAAACCTGGCAAGGGGAGGAAGAAGGTGGGCCAGCCTCGTATCCAATGGAGAAATCGTGCCACTGCTGCTGAGAAATTGTGACTCCAGAGAGGGGGTTTAGGTGCCCTCTCTGCTCAGCTGGCTGGTGGCGGAAGAGAGGGGAGGGAGGGAGCAGCTGCATGGCCTCCTTGTCCGCCGAGTCATCTTCCTGCTAGCAATCAGGGACAAGACTCTGTCAACAAGAGGCTGTGCCTCCCCTATCTTCCCCCTGCCTGCCAGCTTCTTGAGCCCCCGTGCCAGTGGTGGCATGGCAGACTTCACTTTGGGTGAAGGGAGGAGGGAAATCTTGGGGCAATTCCTTTAAGGAAGGGGGCAGAGCCCCTAATAGCCCCACCATAGCTACAGGCCACAGGGGGATGATTAAATGAATTAACTTCATTTTATTTACAAGTGGTCACAACTGCCAGTGCCATCCCAATCCAGCCTCAACAATTTAAAGAGTGACATTTGACATTCAAAGAGTTGTTAGAGATGCACTTTAAAGGCTACGTGTCAAATAACAACTTTTTAAAAAGCTCGTTAATTGGCAGTAAAGTTATTTAATTGAGTCGCAGATATAGAGCTGTAATTCCCGAGGCACATAAACGAAGAACTTGCAGGAAATTCATTTGGCGTTTTCTGTCTGCAATTGATCTGGCCTCCTTCGTACACCCGCAGGAGCGGATGGATGCTTGACTCTCAGACAGAAACTTTGGGGGGTGGTCAGCTGTTGTGGCTGTTGCTTAGATGCCATTGTGGGCATAGAGCAGGCGTCTATGGGGGAGGGGGGGAGATAGCTGTGGATTTCTTGCATGGTGCTGGGGTTAGACTAGATGATCCTTGGGGTCCCTTCCAGCTCTGTGTTTCTTCTGCTCCCTCTGAGAGCTACATCATTGGGGATTTCCTTAGTGGAATGGATACTCTGCAGAGGCCAGTAGGGGGAAATGCCCTTATTTTCTGAAAAAATAATCAGAACAAAACCTTTTAACATGACAGTGTCTGACATGTCTATACATTCATCCTGACCACTTTACAATATCAAAAGGAAGGATGATTATTTTTTTTTATCAGTCACAGTGGGGGATACCAGATTCACAAAGAAGAATTTCCTCTATTTTAAAACCTTAATTTTAAACGTGTCAATAGATTTTATTTTGTTGAAATAGAAATGTGTGTTTTTTTAAATCATTTTGAAAATCAGATTAGAGGCTCATTATGTGCTTCTGTTCAGGCTCTGTAGCAATGGGCAGGGATTTGGCTTCCCAGCCTCTCTTACTGTGCCCTTTTAAAGAAAGCTTCTCATTATTGGAAAACCAAAAGATCATGATGGCACCAATTCTTTTTTTTTTTTAAATGAGAATAATAAGGAAAGCAAAAGCATGGTCTGTCAGTTGTGCTACTGGTACAAGGTGTAGTAACACTGAATTGGAGGACTCTGACACAAAGAAGATTTGTTTGTTTGTGGGGGGGGTATCTGGTGCCAAGGGCGTAGACTTTCTCGATCCCCGGGGGGGGCGGGGGCTGTTTTTCGTGCGCGCGCGCTTCGCGCGCGCGCACGCTCGGGACCATGTCCCGCTGCTCTACCCCCTGCCCCAGGGAGCCGCCGCCGCCGCTTCCCTCCCCCGGGCCGTGCCCGCCCGCCGCACTCCCCGCCCCCCTCCCTCCCCCCCGCTCACCTTGGGCGCCGGCGGGGGAGGATCGCTGCTGCTGCAGCCGGGGGCCGGCGCGTCGCCCTTGCGGGCCCCCGGCTCTCGCTCCGCCTCGCGTTTCCCGGGGGGGCTCAGCCACCCCCGGCAAAATGAACACCCGCCGGTGGCCAGTCAGCCGGCCATCGCCGCCTCTCTCTCCCCCCCCCACCCCGCCCCAGGGAGGCAGGAGGGCAGGCCGGGGGTGGGGGGGAAGGAGAGGCGGCGACGGCCGGCTGACTGGCCACCGGCGGGTGTTCATTTTGCCGGGGGTGGCTGAGCCCCCCCCGGGAAATTTCGGGGGAGGCTCGAGCCCTCGAGCCCCCCCGTAGTTGACGCCCATGTCTGGTGCCAACATTTTTGTGTGGCTTTGCATTTTGCATTTGGCTTTCACAATTGTCAACCAAAAGGGCTTTCCCCGCTTCTCTTGAGAGTCTTTTAATTCACCGTTAAGAACATACTGAGTTAGTCCCAGGGTCCATAGGCGTAGAGTATGGGGGGGGCTTGAGGGCTCGAGCCACCCCCAAAATTTCCCAGGGGGGGGGGCTCAGCCACCCCCGGCAAAATGGAGCGCCTGCCGCTGTGCCTCCCCGGTTCCTTCCAAGGCCCGGCCGCTGCTGCTGGAGAGGGAGAGGGAAGGGGTGGCCGGGGGGGGAGAGAGAGGCAGCAGCAGCTGGTGGGCCTCGGAAGGGCCCAGGGAGGCGCGGCAGTTTCCTGGGGGGGGGGGGGCTAAGGAGCCCCACCCCTGGAATTTCCAAAAGCCTACGCACCTGCCAGGGTCCATCTTTCTGGAAAAGACAATGACTGGTGAACAAAGGAAAAGAAGAGCCTGAAGGGGGCAGCAAGAAGACAATTAGATGGGATAGTGAGGTCAGCACCTTCTCTCCCCTGTTAAATGTCGGTCCTGGTCTGTCTCCAGATTGCTACTCGTAGGTCAATTTCCTCCTCCTTCTCAGAAGTTCTTCATCCAGTCTTACCATCTCTCTGAGCTAGAGAGGTAGTTAGAAAGAAACCTATCTCTGTCTCTCCTCTTTCCTATCAAGTATGTTAGTTCCTAAATAAACCTTTATCTGCTCTTTAACCAGATTGTGCACCATTGCTGTGTTAATTACTCTGCAGCTTGTATAGGATGTCGGTCTCCTCAGACCATTTGGCTGGACAAGGAATTCTGAGCAAGGAGCACTGTAGAGCAATGGTCTTCAACCCCACCGTTGAAAAAAAAATGTTGGGCTTGGAATGTCCCCTTACGTTCAGTCACTCCCGTAGCCCAATGTGTTAGCGCCTCTTGGTCCTTTCAGCACCTCATCTCCTCTGAAGCTGTGAACATTAACAGGTCCAGGTGGGTGAACATATGAAAATGGAGATGGTCAGAACTGAAGACTATGAGAGAAACAAGACTCTCCTGCTTGAGATCTGCCCTTCCACTCTGTAACATGCAGACCGTTTAAACTTTAACTTTTTAGCAGCTTAGATATACACACCAAGAAGAAATATGTATGCCAAATTTTGTTATGCTTCTCCCTCAGAACCCTTGATGCCACTGGAAAACTGTCTCCCACTGCCCTGACCTGGATAGCTCAGGCAAGCCTCATCTCAGCAGATCTCAGAAGCTAAGCAGGGCCGACCCAAGCAAGTATTTGGATGGGAGACATCCAAAGAATAGCAGGGTCGGGAAGCAGAGGCAGGCTATCAAGCCACTTCTCTGAATGTCCTCCATGCCCCAGTAGGAGTTGCCAGAGGTCTCCATGACTTCCAGGCATGGGTACACACACACACACACACACACAATGGAAAATACAAAAAAAGGGGGGGGGGGAAATCTCCCATTAGGGCTTATAGGTGCACAACAAGGAGGAAAAAATGATGTATTTTTACACCTTTCCCACTTGCCTTGTGTTTCTACTCACAGAAATTATCCCAGGATGCCAATGGGTTACTACAGCTTCTACTCGTAGTGATCTTTTCTGTGGCACCCTGCAGTTGTTCACGCTAGCAGAAAGGCCATAGTGTAACAGGAGATCAATGGTGATGCTTGCTCCCTTCAGCCAAGGAAATTCTATCCAAGAAATTCTCTTGATTAAGCTGATAGACTGTAATAACCTTTCCATCCAGCCCCGGAGTCTGACATGATTTCTCTTCAAGCACCAGGATGTTCTTTCTTGCTTCTTTCCCTCCCTTTTCTTCTTCTCCGGTTTGTGTCCTTTCCTCAGGGAGTGTCCCAGCACTCTGGTGAAGCTGTAAAACGGAGTTGTTCTGGAGAACTTTTTAGACAGCTTGAACCTGAGTAAAAAGCAGCATATAGTTGGGGGTGAGTGGGACAATATGTGCTTTTGGTTTGGTGCTCTAATGTGGTTTTAATCTGTTTTACATTTGTTTCAATGTTTGTTCTTTATCCAGTTGTTTTATATTTTTATACCACTGTTGCTAGCCTTGGATCCTGAGTTCCTCAGGAGAAAGGTAGGCATTTGGATATGTTAAAAAAATAAATTCAGTTGCTGTCGTGCATAGTGTAAAGCAGAAAAAAAATATGGCTTGGGGGACCAGGGTGTCTGAAGGGCCATCTTCTCCCATATATCCCTGCCCAGGAACTAAGGTCACAGGAGAGGCCCTCCTGACTGTCCCACCAATCAAAGAAGCTTGTCTGGTAGGCACATGAGAAAGGGCCGTTTCAGTGGCAGCCCCATGATTGTGGAATAACCTCCCCAGGGAGAAGCTCCCTTCCTTTTGAGCTGTGCCCAACTCTATATTTACATTATTTTAGGCATCAGTCAAAGATGACCATGCTCTGACCTGGGAAGCCCAGGCTAGTCCAATGTCATCAGATCTCAATGCCAAGCAGAATCAGCCCTGCTTAGTATTTGGATGGGAGACCACCAAGGTATACCAGGGCTGCTACCCAGAAGAAGGCAATGGCAAACTATCTCTGAACGTCTCATGCTTTGAAAACCCTACAGGGTTGCCACAAGTCAGCTGTGACTTGATGTCAGAAAGAGAGAGAGAGAGAGAGAACCATAGGGCAGGTGAAAAGGATGGAACCCATTAGTGAAAAGCCTGGGTAAAGAGAAGTCTTTGAGTCTCTCAAATGATTTTAATCCCTTTGAAGTCCTTGTTTTTAACTACCATGGCTGTTTCATTAATAAGGCTGCCAGCTCTGCGTTGGGAAATACCTGGAGATTTGGGATTGGAAACTGAGGAGGACGGGGTTTAGGGAAGGGAGGGATTTCAACGGGGAATAATGCCATGGAGTCCGCCTTCCAAAGCAGCCATTTTCTCCAGATGAACTGATCTCTGTTGCCTGCAGATCACTTGTAATACCAGGATCTCCAGCCACTACCTGAGGTTGGCAAGTCTATTCATTAAGCTCTAGTAATTACAGAGATTTTAAATGTTGGCATTAGATCTGTTATATGGTGGGGTGATCTCTCTTTTGCAGTCTGTTCTTTTGGTCTGATACGTACCGGGTTGAGATGGAATGGCTTTTGAAAGATAGTAATTGGTTACGGTAATTTCAATATACCGTTAGCCACCTTGGTTACAATTACATGGAGAGGTGTGGTATAAAGATAGTAAATAAAGCCCGAACATGTACAGAAGCCCTGTATACATATCATGCGAAGCTCTGTGTCACAGCAAACATTACCAATCACCCTAATCTCCAATCTCAGCCTTCCCTTTTTCTATAACGTTTACACTTGGCTAGATGTTATTACCACCTATCCAGGTGGCCATTTGAGAAACAATATTGTGTGTTAATGGCTTGAGTGCTTTGGGAGAGGGTTTTTTTTTGTACCAAAAAATAATAATAATACACACACAGTCTCCGGAGATCACTGCAGGAGCTCAGCACCATGTATATTTTTCCCCTTTGCCTATTGCTTTTTCTTACAGATAAGTCTATTATATAGAGTCACTCATGTAGAATAAATAGGAAGCAAGAGTAGGATTTATCCATCCAGAGCACCATGGGTTGTATACAACACAGGAAAATCCAATTAAAACAGCAGGGAGCTTGTTCAATTTTTTACTCGTCCGAGTAGCTCCGCAAACATATATTCCTGCCCACACTTTGCGAAAGGCCATTTTTCTAGTGATGGATCTCCACCTCGCCAACCCACCTTCACAAGATGGTAGGCAGAACCCGATCATGCCATTTCCACGACAGTGGCATCTTTCGTTGCTCTGCAAAGAAAAATTCTTCATTCTGAAATCCATTTATTGTGAAAACAACTGGGGATTACACAGGCAGGCCTCTTTGTCCTCGAGGAAGGCACAATATTAGTTCAACGTTTCAGGCATCCGAAACCATCCAAGCCCACTCAAGAATTCTTCACCACCACCTAATGGCTGCCTCTGGAATTTCCAGGATTGGTTCTATTTTATGTTTCTTAGCGAGACAATCTAAAACCAGGAGCATGGGATTTTTAAAAGGGTGCTTTCACACATAGGAAATAGTACCATTTCAATCCACTTCAGTGACCATTTGCAACTGGATTTTGCCATTTCACACAGTAAAATCCAGTTGCAGAGTGCATTGAAAGTGTGTTATTTAGTTTGCGTGAAAGTGCCCATAGTTTCAAGGCAGTCCTAGGGTTGCCAGGTCCTTACCTTTTGGCGGCAGGGGGCTCCTGGCTCCTCTCTGGAATCTTAACGTGCATGCACTGCAATGACATCACCCAGAAGTGACATCATTGTGCTGGGCACATTGGGTGCTGAGGAGCTCTTTGAGGGTGGAGCTCTCCTGCCGACCAGCTGGCATGGGGAAATCAGGGGAAAACCCACCCCCATTGGGGGGATGGCAATCCCAGGTAGTCCTCTTATAGTGCCATCCTGAGCAGACCGATAGTCCTTTGAAATCAATGGCTTTAGAAAGGTGTCCCTTTCCTTAGGGTCAGACTGTTAGATCAGGATTGGAGCGATCCACTGTATGCACTTAGAAAATAGCCATTTTGCCCTTCCCCATAGTCTCAGGCAAACTGTAAGATTTACTAGTGCCTGAATAAGCAATAGATTCTGGGAACAAATGAGGAGGGCAGGACTGCATTCCCAAAGTTTTGGAGCATGCAAATTTTCAAACACGGTCCCTGTGCGATCTACTCTCACCAGACTTGTGCAAACACCTAACATATTTTAGTGTATTTTTAACTGGTCTGTCTGACGAAGAGCTCAAGTGTGTGGTTGTCCTTTCCTCTTAGCCTCACAGCAACTCAGTGACATAGGTCAGGTTGAGAACGAGATAAAAGACATGTGAGTTTCATGGTGAGCAAAGATCTAAATCTGGGTGTCACCAGTCCAGCACTCTAACCACTCTGCCATACTGGCTCATGTGGTGGTTTCCATAAGACTCTCTGTCTTCTACTTCCATTTAAAACAGCTGGTATCACTCTCCTTCATGTCATACTTGGAGGATGTCAATTTGAGATCAAGGGAAGGAATTTCCCCCCTTAATAGCACCATTTTTAAAGATTCATTTCTATTTTAGGTTGTATCTAGAGACCCTTGGGTTCTTGGAACAGTTTACAATATATTAAAAAGGTAAAAAACAACATGTTGTGTTCTCCCCACTAGTTCCACTTAGTCCTCAGAATGGGGGGTTAACAGGATGCCAGCTGCATGCTATAGGTCCTCCCTCTCCTTCCCTGGAGCAGCACTCTGCCTCAACACCTGGTGCTATGCTGCCTCCTTCCTACCTGTGGAGCCCCCCTTTTATTTCTCCCTTCTGGTTTTGCCCCGCCTCCTCCATCCCTCAAGGAGCCAATCAGCCACTCTTCCTAACTGCTTCTGCACCTGGGTCTAGCCCAACTGGGCTTGTTTCCTTGGGCCATGTGGCCCAAAACTCATAAAACACATTGATAAAATGACATGTCAAATATGTCTTTTTTAAATTATTTCATTAGATTCCCCCTAACGAAGCTGCACACAAGATGCGTAGGGGGCTGTATAATTATTAAAATATTCCATTTCCCTCTGCACCAATGCATTTCTTCATCTTCATTTTGCTTTGGTGCACCCCCCTTTCTCTTCACATATCGAGTATGTGTCTAGAAGAAAGGGCCAGCAATTACGAACAAAGTGTAGTCCCATTTGAACCCCATGGCTTAATTTCATGCCATGGTTTTATCCATAGAGCTTGCAAAACGCATCTCTGGGCATGCAAAAAGTTCACTGGGATACCTTACTCAACATCTGCAATCCACAATAACTTTTGTTAAGAAAGCTTCTTGACTAGAACCTCAGAAATTATAGAAATCAGCTTCTGCACAAATGACTAAGGTTGTATGGAGATCTCCAGGAGTTCCAGCTGGTCTCCCAAGTTACAGAGATCAGTTCCTCTGGAGAAAATGGCTGCTTTGGAAGGTGGACTCTACAGCATTTTACCCCACCGAAGTCCACCCCCCTTTCCAAAACCACTCCCTTCCCAGGCTTCAACCTGAAACCTCCATGAATTTCCCAAACCAGATCTGGCATCCATAAAATCTGAGGTGAGCATCTGCTTGGTAGAGCCCCTGCCTTGGATGCTCACGATCAAGTTTGATCCCTGGCATCTTCAGAGAAAAGGACCAGGTAGTAAATGATGTGAAAGACCTCTGACTGACATCCTGGAGAGCCGCTACTGCTTAGAGTCAACACTGACCTTGAAGGACCAGTGCTCTGACCTAGCAGAAGGCAGGCTTGGAGGTGTGTTCACAATTGTTCAATTAGACTCAATTGCTGTTTATTTTTGCCCACAGTACACGTATATATGTTTCCAAGTGTGATACAGTCGAGTTGATTTTCTGGTACATTAGCTTTACCCAAATGCATTCATTATACCGAAATCCCTATTAAATACCTGCAGTGGGAGCAAATTTGCTAGATTTTTCTTTTGCCGTGGCTGGTAGACAATAAAATGTTTTGAATACAAAAAGAAAAAAAGAAAAAAGAGATCCATGGGTGAAAAGTTCACTCTTGTGACCCCCCTATGTAGCTGATACCAGAGGCAGCTGTTAACGCTAATTTAAAAATGGATGAAACAGACCACTACCTTGGTGAATTCACCGCCTCCCCACCTCCCCTGCGTAATTGGATAGGGCAAGCGCGTGCGGTGGATTGCTTATGAAATAATAAATGATTTTGCTTCATAATGAATGCTTTCCTCTATCTATCAGTCTTGTCTTGGAACAAACAGCTTGAGGGCTTTGGTATAAAATGCATTGGCGGAATATTTAGGTTGTAGCAGGCATCAGGAGATGGACTAGTACCCATGTAAAGGGAAGGGTCTGTTCCAGATTGGAAACAGAGCAATTATTCCCTCTCCAGATCTACCTGTCCCAAATATAGGCTTTGGTCTCACTCTGTGTCCTGTGAAGAGTGAATTACACGGTCAGATTCAAAAATAGCAGAGTTGAGAGAGTCGGGTAGCAAAGAGCTGGCTGCCAAAATTAACAGTTTTTAAAAAATGGAATTCAGGTCAGATGTTACAATGTGGGCACTAGCTGAATCCCACTCGAAAATTCCTGGCAGCCCTTTCTGGCTTCCAAGGATAGGGTTGCCCCTGTTGCCCGTTTGGCTGGGATTTGACATGGAATCTGGGCATGGCACCAACTGCCCTTTTTCTCTGTGAGCTGGTCCAGATTGCCAGCTTTCCTTTAAAAAAAAATGCCAAGTTTCTTGCAGAAAAATCCTATGCCGAGTTACTCCAGTCTAAGCCTACTGACAACAGCTCTGAGTACAGTCAATGGATCTAGGCTAGAGTAACTCTGCATAGACTTGTGCCGTTGGCTCCCTAGATGTGGAGAACAGAAGGCAAAATGCAGAGCCAGTTTCTGCTCATTTTACATGTGTCTGTGCCATCAAGTTGCAACCGTTACGGTCACCTCAGCCAAGGAGCTTTCAGGGAATGTGAGAAGCAGAGGTGGTTGGCCAGATTTAATCTTGTCATAGATTGCCTTGTTGTGGAACACTTACCAGACAGATTATCATAATCAGAACTTGATAATTACTGTTCCACATTTGTGGAACGGTGGTCCCCATTCTTAGATTATATGGCACAAATGGGTCTTCTGCCTTACAACCCATACCTGGTCTGTGATACCCTATACTAGGTTTTAATGCTCACTTATTTTTACCTATTGAATATATTTAGAACAATAAGTTGCATTCAGCTTCTTCTAACATAAAACTTGATTGAACAAAGTTTGAGTCCAGTGGCACCGACAAAGTTTTATTCAGAGTGTAAGCCTTCATGTGGTAAGTGCACTTCTTCAGACAAATTGAATAAGTTCTCCTCAAGGGTTACTTACCGGAAAAAAGAGGGTGGGGGGCAGCCATTAGGAGGGGCAACTCAGAGTCGAGATGCCTACGCAGAGCTGAAATTGGATCAGGCAACCGGGAAGATCAATGGATGGCAGCACATTAGCATGTGTATGCAAGAGTTAACAAAAAAAAATGTGAAAATGAAGCTAGAGTCCAGCAGTACTCCCTAGACAAACCAAGCTCAACTCTGTGTACATGGGAGAACAGAAACTCCATGTGTGCACACTTCTTCACATGCATTGAACCTGGGTTGTTTGCTTCTATGCTTAAGTGTGTTATGGTTGCAGTTGGTTATTTTTATGGATGTTTATCAGATGTCAGTGCTATTGTATCATATTGAAATCGTTAAAATTAATTTTAAAAATTATAAATTCAAAATTAGAGAGGTGATTGGTCATTGCCTTCCTCTGCAGAGTCTTCCTTGGGGGTCTCCCATCCAGCTATCCTCCCTGCTTGCAGTCCAAGATCTTGTGAGACTGGGCTAGACTGTGCCACCTTCCCTCCTGCTCTGTGTACCTTCTGCAGTGGGGAAGAGCGGCCTTTGTGTTGTTCTAGCCTGGGAGGGAAGACAAAGCTGTGATTGACAGGGATGGGAAGGTCAAGCTCTTGTTTCCCTGCTGCCACTAAAGTCTGCTGCAGCAACTGAGTGTGTGGTCTGCATTTTCTCCCTTCTTCTGCTTTAAATGGCTTCTAAAAGTAAATAATGTTCAGGTGAACCATCTCATGTCTTCTGGGGAAATTCTGATTTTTTTTTAAAGTAATGTAATAAAAATCAAGACACTTTCTTTAAAAACATTAAAGGGCCTTTATTGAGGGTTGCCATCCCCCCAATGGGGGCAGGGGTTCCCCCACTTTTGGGGTCCTCGATCCACCACTGGCCAGCTGGCTGAGGGGGAGCCTCACATCCAAAGAGCCCCATTACACCAGGCACATCATGCGACAGACACTCTAGCATTTGACTAAAAACTCTATGGTTACAGTCACATGCCCAAGATAAAGCGGGGGGGGGGCGAGGCTATTTCCTCTGGAGGAAATTGACCCATAGTTGAGCGATCACACAGAGTTTTTTAGATGCAGGCACAGCCCGCCACTGCATGATCAGACGCAACCATGGGTGAGTCGGGGGAGGGGGTTGCTGTTATTTTCCGATTCACTTAAACGGGTGATCGATGAATTGCATCTCCGCCCTGAGGGCTTCCTATGGTGGTATGTGATGATGCGCATACTGAGAAGGGGGGAAAACAACAGCATGGCATTGGGATAGCCTGATCAGGCTATCCCGATGCCATGGGAACATGCTGGCACAACCAGACACAGAAAAGACTGTCTGTGGCCCGTAGCAACCTGTGTGCTACTGGACTTTCTGAGGTGTTTTTGTACTCTGTGTGTGCGGTGGAGCAAAATGGGTTGCCGACAGCTGCAGGGCACTTGCCAGACGTTGGTGTCTGATCATGCTCCTTTAATCCGCCCGGCACTCGCACCTATGTTGGGGTGAATTGTGTGTGTGATTGCAGCCATGGTGACCAAATGCTAGAGTGTCCCCTGCACAATCTCCCTGGTGCAATGACATCACTTTTGGGTGACATCATATCAGTGCGCACCCTTTGCATGCATGCCAGAATATCCAGGGACCCAGGCTGGAGCCCCCCACGTAAGACCTGGCAACCCTATGTCAATTCCTTCTTCAGTGCAATAGAAGTTGAAAGAAGCAGGGGGGAAAACCCTAACCTAGGCAGTAATTTTAGATGGTGCTCTAGCAAGTCAAAATGCACCAGAAGAGGGTGGCATTATGTCGTGGATGGGAGACATGTGTTAGTCCAGTTCTTGTAAACTGTAGAGATTGGTGAGAACTGAGTATCTCAGAATCTTGAGTAAAAACTTGGTGGTGGAAAGTGCCGTCAAGTTGCAGGCAACTCACGGCAACCCCATGTGGTTTTCAGGGCAAGAGGCAAACGTGGGTGGTTTGCCATTGCCTGCCTCTTCATAGCGACCCTGGACTTCCTTGGTGATCTCCCATCCAAATACTAAGGCCAACTTTGCTTAGCTTCTGAGATCTGATGAGATCGGCTAGCCTGGACCATCCGCTTCGAAGCAAGTAAAAAATTACTTGTTTGCAATTATTTGTGCTTGCACAGCCCAGTTTAATTTCCCCCCCCCTTTTTTTTGTCCAAGATTCAGAAACACTCTGAATGTTCGCAAGCTACCTTTCTACACAGACAGTATGATGTTGGGCTAGAATCAGGTGGGCAGTCGTGTTGGTCTGAAGCAGTAGAACAAATTCTGAGTCCAGTGGTACCTGTAAGACCAGCAAAAGTTCAAGGTATGAACCTTAATGTGCCTTGCACACGAAAGCTCATGCCTTGAATAAACTTTTGTCTTAAAGGTGCCACTGGACTCAGAATTTGTTGGACTAGAATGCTGGACTAATATCTGGGTGACCCAGGTTCAAATCCCCACTCTGCCCCTGTCAAACTCTCTGGATGACCATGGGCCAGTCCCTCTGTCTCACCCTCACCTACCTCACAGGGCTGTGGCTGTGAGGATAAAGTAGAAGAAGGTAGAATGGTAGGTCCTCACTGCAGTATAACAGAGTAGTATTCTTCCTTCCCCTTGTATATTGACTTGTATTTCTGTTACTTTTTGATAGTCTATATTCTGATTTTCAGCCTATGCTTTGATTGAGTAATTGTGTTCTGCAAATGTGGGGTGACAGTGGAGCATCAGTACCGCATGCGGCTGTCAACGAATCTGACAGCATTTCTTGGGGCTGGCTGAGTTTGTGGACTGATACCTTAATCTTGAGATCTGTAGTCAGTTCCTTAATGGTTTGTGCAAAGAAAGTCATTAAAACCAAATACTACTGTGTGTTGTTGGGAGAGATGCTTATGGTTGCAGTACTTGTTTTGAATTTAGTCCCACTTTAATGGCTAGGATTTACTTTGGAATAAGTTTGGATTAGAATTTAAGACTGCTGTCGTACTCACAGTTAATTGCCAGCACGTTTCATGGAAACCCCATTGAAATCAATAGAAGGATCGGTACACATCTATAACAATAACCCAAATGTTAGTTCATCTCACTAGGGCTTTCTGACTAGTTGATGCAAAATGCTACCAGCTAAAGTGCATGTGTTCTTAGGGCTCAGAGAAGTGGGAGAAAAATAATGCACATGAATCAAACAGCCATGTGCTACCGGAGCACCAAAACCAGGGGTCAGAGGGAGTGCTCTGCCTTTCTCCTGGACAAGCTTTGCTGCTGTCTCAGAAGAGCACCTGACCTGTCAGGCAGAGAGGTTTTTTGTTCTGTGATCCTTACCCTGGTTTTTGGTGTTAGCTAAGAGGAGGAGGCCCTGACCTGGCTAGCCCACTCTCATCAGATCTCAGAAACTAAGCAGGGTCAGCCCTGGTTAGTATTTGGATGGGAGACCACCACAGAAGTCTTGGGTCTGCTACACAGAGGCAAGAAGTAACAAACCACCCACATTTGCCTCTTGCCTTGAGAACCCTACATGGTCGCTGTAAGTCAGTTGCGACTTGGTGGCACTTCTCCAGCAAGAGGAGGAGACTGGTCCAAGGTCATAAGTACAACATAAACATAAGAGAACATAAGAGAAGCCAATGCTGGATCAGGCCAATGGCCCATCCAGTCCAACACTCTATCACACAGTGGCCAAAAACACCAGGTGCCCTCAGGAGGTCCACCAGAGGGGACCAGGACACTAGAAGCTCCCCCCACTGTTGCCCCCCCCCCCAGCACCAAGAATACAGTGCATCACTTGCCCCAGACCGAGAGTTCCTATCTAGCCACCCTGAGCCTGCTTCAGCAGGAAGGGCGGGAAACAAATAGAAATAAATAAATAAATAAATAAATAAAGCTATACCTTGTGTCTAATAGCCACTGATGGACCTCTGCTCCATGTATTTATCCAATTCCCCCTTGAAGCCGTCCATGCTTGTAGCCGCCGCCACTTCCTGTGGACCTTCCTATTACACCCTTTGTAAGTGGGTAGGAACTCTAATATCTTATCTGTGTATGTGTGGAGGTCAGTGGGATGATGCCTACCAGTCCAGTCCCTTGTTTAGCTGTATTCAGCTGAACATCTGCCCAGAGCTTTGTACAGGGCACCCTTCAACATGATCAAGAAAGCTGCAATAAGCCATGGCCTTAATCTGTAGAAAATTCTACATGTGAGCGGCTTGCTCCAGATGTTTAGCAACATCAGGGGTGAGGCCAGCAAGCCGATTCCCCTCTATGCACATGCAGTGTACACTGAAAAAACCAGCATCCAGATTACCCATATTGACGTACATACAGTGAAGGAACGCACCAAGAAATTTGAGTATAGCTCAGTCTGTGTACACCACACAAATGGATGTTTTAACATTAGCATTGGTGTATAGACTGTATATGAACTAAGAGAGGGACTGTTCTGACCTGGATAGCCCAGGCAAGCCCGATCTCGTCAGATCTTGGAAGTTAAGCAGGGTCAACTCTGGCAAGTACTTGGATGGGGGACCTCCTTGGAATACCAACAGCTGGGAGGTTAGGGGCAGGCTTTATTCAGCCACCTCTCTGAATATCCTCCAGGCTCCCCAGCAGGGGTCAGTCACCAGAGGTCGCCATGACTTCCTGGTGCACACACAGTCAGTCACCAGAGGTTACCATGACTTCCAGGTGCACCCACACTCACACACACACTGATGCACATATGAAATATACAAAATAAATAAATAAAACTGAGAGAGATAGAATGGCACAGTGACAGAGAAGTTGCTTTGAATGCAAAAGATCCCAATTTCAATCCCTGCCATTTCCAACCAAAAATGGATGAGATAGTAATAACCTTGATAGACCAGTGGTCTGTCTTGGTATACGACAACTTCATTCACTGATGTGTATGCATGCCCACATTTATTATTTATTTATTTTCTGTATTTTTGAAGTCACCGAGACTTCAGGCAGATTACAGCATGTAAACTGAAAACAGTCCCTACGAAGAGACGTCTTACAAGCACAGTGTAGCGCCGTACAAATAGGCCATTCCCAGTATAATGTCTAAACATGACTGTTTGCAATCTGGATTCTTCAGCATTCTGGTCTTTGGGTCCAGACATGGAAATGAACCTGCGTTCGTTCACATTTGTAGAATCTGAATGTGTGTGCATGCAATGAAACCTTTGAAAAACTCTCTACACTTCCTCTGAAACTTCAAAATCTGCCCCACCTAGAAACTGGAATCTGTGAGTATAATAAATAGTAATAGAATGTGACTGAACATGGGCAGAGTACAGAATCCTAAGAGAGCCAAAGCCAGGTTATTTGGAAGTTGTAGCATGCAAACAAGCCTGAACCTCAATACACGCCTCTCCTTTCTCTCTTGTTTTGCAGGACAGGGGGAGAAATTAACCCATTTGCAAAATAAAACAGCTTACACAGGTGTGGTAAAATCCAAGAGAATAATTTTAGTCTTGATCCTTTTTCCATGGTGAGGAATTCTAAGAATGTATAGCTGCAGGCGTTACCTAAGGGTAAGCTATGGGGGAAGTTCATATTTCTCTTTGAGGGTGGTGAATATGAAATTGCTGTGGGTTTGCACATTCCACACATAGCTGTTTCTCAGACAGTTATTAAACAGGGTTGGGTGGACGGCTTTTGCCTCGTTCTGTACTTGGAGCATAGTTTTACTGAGTCACCTGCCCCACTCTGCAGCCTTCCGATCATCTACCCTGAGTTTCTGAACATTGCAACATTTTGATATGGACTTTATAATTATAATATACATCATGTAATCCATACTTCTGCCACATTCCCACCACGATAATACTTACCTAGAGGTGCACTGAATGCATACTCCCCCCCCCCCCATAGCCAAACCTGGGACACAGTTCAATGGAAATGCTTCTTTACTCATAACTTGTGCTGATTCTAGTGATGCCCCCTTCCATTGGCTTTAAAAGGGGATTGCAGATGTTCACACAGAGAGGTCCATCAACAGCTATTAACTACCTTGACTAGATGGAACTTCCATGTTTGGAGGCAGTAACCATCTGAATACCAGTACTGAGGGATCTCAACAGGGGGAGGATTTGGACTCTGTGTTCCTTCTCGTAGGCCTTCTGGAGGCATCTGGTTGGCCATCACGGACAATTTCTCTGATCCAACTCAGCCGTTCTATTGAAAACAGTTGAAGAACATAGGCATACTGTTCCGTTCCGTGACAGAGACCACTCAACTCTGAAGAGCACATTCCAGAGAGAATTCATACCATGGTTCAGCAGCATCCCTGTTGTGAAGTGCCGCATGAAAACACAGACTGTGTGATTCAGCCCTCAGCGTATCATAGCAACATTTGTTGTGAATGTAACACTTCCACATAGTGTGACTTGCAGTACTGTCAAAAAGCGAGCATAATGTTCCAAGGCTTATGTGGAAAGTACTTTGCATAGCCTTCAGTGAAGTTCAGCTGCGCTCTGGTGTTTTCACTGTCATGTCGTAGAAAAGTGAGGTCAAGACCATCCGCTATGATGTTAAAGCTGTTTTTTGAAAATCTGTATCTCTTTCCGAGGGTGACAAGTTAAGGAATGTCAGTCTTAGTGTGAGACGGACAGTCCTGAGAGCCAATGAGATTGCTGAGTTGGACAGAACCCTCGGGAGTCTTGCCTCCGTTTCCAAGGAAAATTCATAATGGGGTTCTGAGCATACCATCAGCAGGCTCTCAGAGCCCAGCATGGTAATGATTGTTCTCCTTTTCTCCATTGGATCCTAACAAAAACTGTGTGAAGTAGGATAAGCTGAGACTAGGGATGCCAGCCTCCAGGTAGGACCTGGGGATCCCCCGGAATTACAGCTCATCTCTAGACTACAGAGATCAGTCCCCTGGAGAAAATGGATGCTTGAAAGGGTGGACTCTATGGCATTGTACCCCACTGAGGTCCCTGTCCTCCCCGGGCGCCATCCCCAAATCTCCAGGAGCTTCCCGACCTGGATCTGGTCTCCTCCACCCCCTGCCAGTGGCCCGGGAGGACCTGGCAGCCCAAGCTGAGACAGATTGAAACATTCTTTCTTCATCAATCAGAAGTGGAGCAGGTTAGGTGTTGATTCAGGCACATCCATCTTCCCTACAGGCGTTTTCTTAGATCAAGATGGGCAACCGTGTAAGTCTGTTTGTGGCAGTAGAAAAGAGCAAGAGTCCAGTAGCACCTTGAAGCCTAACAAAATATGTGGCGGGGTATGAGCTTTTGTAAGTCACAGCTCACTCCTTCAGATATCTGAAGAAGTGAGCAGTGACTCATGAAAGCTCATACCCCGCCAAAAAAATTTTTGGTCTTTAAGGGGTTTTCTTGTTGCAGAACTGGTGATCTGAATAAGCCTTGTGCCCTGGAAGGGTATTTGCTATAGCTCCCCCCCCCCCCGGAACAAATCATGTTCCCTCAAAATGATGTGGGGAGAAGGGGTAGTCCCCTTGCAAAGATCTTGATCCAAATCCTACCTTCCCATCTGCTTCTGAGCCACTTTTAGAGAAGAGAAAGCTCAGAACAGCATTCTCTGACATCTCACCTGGTTCAGCCCATAGTTGGATGTCTCGGTTGTTTTGTATTTTGGATGGTAACTGTAGCTTGTCTGCCATTCGGAGAGGGGCACAGAAAGGTCTGAGGGATTGTCTGCCAGACAAATGCTTTGTCCTCTGTTTCAATGAGGCGGATAAGATTTCTCCAGGAGGACCTCTACTCTGCCGCCGTGCAATTGCGTGCTTCAGTTACAGTAAGCAGGACAGAGAGAAAGCCTTGATCATTAATCTAAATAATAGTGGAAGAGACTGAACAGAGACTCCGCCGAGCAGCTCTAGCACACTGTAATTCATGCACCATCTGTTTTGGGCAAATTAGCACAGATGAAATTTCGCCCCCACTCACCTGCCAATGCGAAGGCTCCATTAGCCTCAGAGTATTTGGGTGTTTGGTTAACGGGGTTAAATTAAGTGGGCCAGTTGTTCGTCTCATGCGTGAAGCACATTTCAGCTGTAAATGGGGATTGTTTTCCAGTAAGGTGGAAGGGCTTCTAAGGGAGAAGGCTGATGGGGTGACAATTCAGTCTTCACTACAGTTTTCCCATGCACACTTGTTGACCTGAACACTGAGAAGGGAACCACGCCTGGTCTTCAAAGCCAGACTGATATTCTAGTTTGCAAAGCAGGATGGCAAGGCTGGATTATCTTTTTTTTAAAATTCATGTTTTTATTGGTTTTTTAAACAGAAATAAAAATAAAAAAGAACACTTATATAAAGTGCTATTCGGTCACATATAAGTTAAAATAGATCTCCATCCCGCATTGGTTACCTGGATTATCAGAGAGGAAATGATGGGCAGGAAAGGGCCATAACCTTTCCTTTCCCCCAGTTTCCCCTGCTAACTCCTGTGTTTTTTAAAAAGTGGTTTCTAATCCTCATGCAGGAGGGAAGGTGGCATGGCATAGGCTGATCTCATCACATCTCGGAAGCTAAGCCAGGTTTGAACATGGATGGGAGACCTCCAAGGAATGTTCTGTAGAGGGAGGCAATGGCAAACCACCTCTGCTTCTCACTTGCCTTAGAAGCCCTTTGCTGGGTTGTGGCTTGATGGCACTTAACTTACACAGTTTCCATGTGGGATAGTCTAAGATATGCAAACTGAAGGAGTGTGTGCAAAATAAGCATGTTTCCATGTGGGTTATTTTTGCACAGTGTTTCATATGAGCACGTACAGTGTGGGAAATGTAAAATTTGTAATTGGGTAATGCACAGTTATAGGACAATATTTGCTCTTTGCCCATTGCTTTGCTCAGGAATCCTTAGATCAGACTTGTGAAGTAGGCAGGTCGTCATACCTCCCACATCGGAGATGCAGGGAGGGTTAAAGAGAGGGGGGTTTGCTTAAGGGCCGCCAGGGAGCTCATAGGAGAGGTGAGATTTGAACCGGTAATCTCCAAGATCACAGCTCATTCCACTGCTGTGCTACAGCAGATCAAAGTATAATTGCTGATAGTTGTTGTTCTTTCACCACCCTACATGCTGACTTATAATCGAGTAATATTAAGAAAAGACTAATCTAAAGAGATTACTTGAACCTGGATGGCCCAGGTTAGCCTGATCTCATCAGACCTCAGAAGCTAAGCTGGGTCGGCCCTTGTTAGTACTTGAATGGGAGACCATCAAGGAAATCCAGGGTTGCCATGTGAAGGAAAGCAATGGCAAAGCACCTCTTACCTTGAAAACCTCACGGGGGCTGTGGTCAGACATGCCATTTGATGTGGAGGGGAAGTGAGCCTATTCCCCCTTGTGGAAATTGACATGGCATTGCAAGATCACACATCCTTTTTAGCTGCGGGCTCAGCCTGTCACTGCCCGATCAGACAGCACATTCGGCCGAGTGGGATTTTTTTGCCTTTTGTTTCCCATGCGCATAAACGAGGAATTGCACCTCCGCACTGAGGGCTCCCTATGGAATATGTGGCTATGTCCATACTGCTAAGTGAGGGGGGGGGGGGAAACGGCACTGTGTTGAGATGGAATGAGCAGACCAGCCCAACAGCGTGAGAACATGCTTGAGCAATCAGACAGGAAAGTCTGTCCATGGCCCGTTGGCAAGCATTAGGACCGGACTTTCCTCGGTGTCTCTCAACTCCACTTCCATGGTGAGGCAGCACAGGGTGCTGACGACTGCAGGACCTTCCCCAGATGTTGCTATCTGATCATGCATTTAGATCTGTCAGGCATTCACAGCCGAGTCAGATTTAAAGGCACATCTGACCACGCCCAGAGTCAGCCTAAATTGGCTGCAACTTGATGGCACTTTCTACCACCGAAGAGATTCCAGTGTAAAATTAGAGCCAGTGAAGACCCCCAAATTAATCACTACTGCCACCCACTGATATTAGCAGAGAAAAAAGAACAAGCATTCTCTCATCTTTTGTTCTCTCTAAAGGTCACCGTTGGTGAATCTGTTTGGGGAACACTGAAACCCTCTCTTCTCCTGTCTCATGGGGAGCACTGAAACCCTCTCTTTTCCTACTGGGGTCTGGTGTGGTTGCTACTGCCCTTTGAAAATGATGGAAAGATCCCACCCATGAACACATATGTAGCTGCCTTACCCTGAATCAGACCATTGGTCCATTAAGATCAGTATTGTCTACTTAGACTGTCAGTGATTCTCCAGGGTCACAGATAGAGGTCTTTCACTTCTCCTACTGCCTGATCCTTTTTAACTGGAAAGGCCAGGGATTGAACCTGAGACCTTCTGCAGGCAACACAGAGGCTCTTCCACTGAGCCACAGCCCCTCTTGCATCTGTTTTGATGCTTTGTCAGCATATCCCTGAGTAGAAAGAGACAGCGGAAACAACAGAAGTTGCAAAGGTGACTAAAGGGAAAGAGGGAGGAAATAGGAGACGCACACACAAAGCAAACAGAAGCCGCTGTTAGTCATGCTGGTCGAAGAGTGTGCTGGGCAGTGCATGGAATGCTTCAGCAGTGTGCGGACGTGCCTGCTCGAGGTTTGTTGTCATCTTGTTCAGGGCAAAAGGCTAGGCATGAGATACCTCTGGATGATTTGCTAACCACTGGTAGTCTTTGATCTGTCACGGCTGAGCAAATTGAGCTAAGCGAGCGAGCTGCCAACTCTCCCCAGTTCTGATCAAGCGGACGGCCACTGACTCTCCACTCCCAGCTTTACTGAATGCTCACCCTTTCCCTCTGCACGACACTGGTCACTTTTCATTTTAGGCATCTTCTGAACATAAAGCTTTGGAACGGACAGATCTGTCCAGAAAGAAAGGGCAGCCGCAGTAATTTCTGCTTTGGCAACAGTGCGCCCTCACCTTCTCCCCTTCCCTTGTGCTTTTGCAATGGCCGTGCGTAGCGCATTAGTGCAGCCTCTGGTCATCTCATGGACTGACAGTTGCCTGAAACATTTTGCAACAAGATTCACAGAGTGGAGTGGAGCTGACAACACCAGTGTTATTTTTTCTCTTCCCTTGGTTCTTGTTTGGAATATCACAGGTCTGCTGTTCCTCAAGAACTATATAGACATGAAGCAGCTAATATATTTTTCCTATGGACAGCGCTGCGGCAGTTTAAGTTACTGATCTGGGTGGGACAGGATCCATTTGCATCAGAGGAAAATAAGACTGAAGTTTTTTGTGTGTTGCATCCCCAAAATCTTTGCTATGAAGATTGCAACACATGATTGCTGAACTTGAGCTCATTCACAAGTTCAGAACAATGGACCCCCAGGGCTGAACAGGGATATAGGATTGTTATCTCACTACAGCTATTAATTTTCTGCCCCTGAGCATTTCCCCTCTGCTCCAGTCAAGCTAATTACTAGATGTATTGTACTTTTGCATCCTGTGTTCCTTTTGTGTGGCACCCCCCAGGGATCTCCCTGGGATACAGAATCATAGAGTTTTGGAAGGGATCTCCGGGATCATCTAGTCCAACCCTTTTGTACAATGCAGGGAATTCACAAATACCTCCCACCACACTCCTAGTGACACCGTGTTCCATGCCCAGAAGATGACAAAAGGTCTCAGAAATCTCCATTCCAACTCTTTGGGAGCTTTGACTCTCAAAATCTCACACCCTGAAACTCTTATTGGTCTCTAAGGTACTTCTCAACTAGAATCTAGCTGTGTTACTGTAGACTAACACAGCTAGCCTCTAAATCTTTTCTAGTAAATCAGGATTTCTAATTATTCCCCTATTATAGACGGCTGGCTGTTTCGCAGGCGGGGGGAAGAGGTCAAAATGAGCACAGAAAACTGAGGAGGGTGCCAGCCGATGTAAAAACCATTGCTGTCCTCAACCAAGAGCCTGGCAGAACATCTCTGCCTTGCAGGCCCTGCAGAATTGCACAAGGTCCCACAGAGCTTTGATGGAATTTGGCAGAGTTCCACCAGGTGGGGGCCAGGACAAAAAAGGCCCTGACTCTGGTCGAAGACAGCCGGATATCCTTAGGACCAGGGATTACCAGCATGTCATTATCCAAGAAGCGCAATGCCCTTTGGGGGACATACCAGAGGAGATAGTCCCATAGACTTGTTTAGATTCAGGGAGGTTTCTATTCTATATGCCTTGAGGTCATACATAGGCAATGGGACAAAGGCCAGTAGCTAGGGTTGTCAGGTGAAGCCTGGCAACTGGTGGGAGGAAACCCGGGGAAAATCCAGATGTGACTTAGGGTGCGAATATAAGAAAAGCCTTGCTGGATCAGACCAGTGGTCCATCTAGTCCAGCATCCCACCTCACACAGTGGCCAACCAGCTCCTTTGGAGGACCAACAACAGGACATAGAGGCCAAGACCTTCCTTTGATTTGGCCTCCTGGCACTGGTATTAAGAGGTGGACTGCCTGTGAGCATGGAGGTTCCCTTTCGTCACCATGCTAGTTGCCAGTGATGGACCTATCCTCCACGAATCTGTCTAATTCCCTAAGCTGTCTATGCCTGTGGCCATCACTACACCCTCTGGCAGCAGATTCCATACTTTAACCATTTTCTGTGTAAAGAAGTGTTTCCTTTTTTCCATCTCTGGCTCTAGACCTAGGTAGCCCATGCTAGCCTGATCTTATCAGATCTCAGAAGTTAAGCAGGATCAGCTCTGGTCAGTAATTGGATGGGAGACCACCAAGGAATACGAAGGTGTCTGTGCAGAGGCAGATAATGGCAGACCACCTCTGAACGTCTCTTGCCTTGAGAACTATATGGGGTTAAAAAAGAAGCTTCAGGAATCACTGGAAAACTCTGTGGCAAAAACTAGTGAAGGCTAAACAAAGTACCTTCCAGTGGCAGGCAACTAGGACAACCCGCAGGAGGTCTCCCGCCACAGCACAAGGCTTGGCAGCTCTACAAGGAATGGTGAGAATTTAGCAGCTCCAGCCATGTCAGGCCTGTGTAACCTCTCACCCAGCAAGTTGAATGCAATCAGCCAGCTACTCATGGAAGCCCACCAGGTGCTTGATGCGTGCACCTTTTGCTGCCTGCTTGGGACTGCAGAAAACAAGGGGGTTGTCAAGGCTGTGACAGCTGATCTGCATTTAGCCTGGAGAGTCACATATTGGGCAGGTATGACCAAGAGTCACAGCTTTCAGGATTTCCTACCAGGCGATAGGATAACCACCGTGATGACATCCGAACAAAATAGTAGCACTCTCTCTCTCTCTCTCCCTCTCGCATTGGGAGAGCCAGTTTGGTGTAGTGGTTAGGGGCGCGGAGTATAATCTGGGAGAACTGGGTTTGATTTGGGTCAGTCACAAGTTCTTTCAGAGCTGTTATCTCAAAGGTAGTTCTCAAAAGAGTTCTCTCAGCCCCACCTACCTCACAGGGTGTCTGTTGTGGGGAGGGGAAGGGAAAGGAGATTGTAAGCCGTTCTGAGACTCCTTCAGGTAAATCCAATTTCTTCTTCTTCTTCTTCCTCTTCCTCCTCTCAACAAAATGCATGTGTGTTTACCCAGTCAATAGGCTCTGTGTTTCAGGCAGTTTAGTGACATGGCATGACTGACAGAAAAGTAAAAAACATACACTTGGGAGAGGAGAAGGGAATAGAGGAGAACAAAAGAAAAGGAAAAAGGGAGAAGACTACCAGCTTGAGATCTCTGCTGACAGCACAATCCTAAACATTGTCAATATCCTTCTAGATCCATCGAAGTCAGTGGGATTATAAGGATATAGCTCTGTTTAGGGTTGCGTTGTTGATTACTCTGCCGGTACTCCAGAGACCTAATTTCAGCTAATCAGTAATTTTTCACAGACAACATCTAATCTATGAGTATAAATTACTTTGCACTCTTATTATTCCTTAATTGAAGCGCACCAATGTGGAATCTCCCAACCTGGAGTTGGCAACTCCATGTCCTTCCCAGCTAACCATCAACCTACCATTATCTGCCCCTCTGACTGCAGCTGACTTCTGCCCTCCCTCCTGGAAATCCATTGTAATTCTGAGTGATTTTCACACCTCACCTGAAGATTGGCAACAATGGTTTCCCAGGAGAAAATGGCTGGTTTAGAGGGTGGAGTCTATGGCACTGTACCTGTCTGAGGTCCTACTCCTCCTCAAACCCCACCCTCTCCAGGCTCCACCCCTCAAATATCCAGGAATTTCCCAACCTGGAGTTGGCAACCAAATCTCCTTCCCAGCCAAGCATCAACCTGCCATTATCTGCCCCTCTGATTTCAGCTTTCCATCTCCTCCCCCCTCTCTCCTGGAGATCAGCTGTAATTCTGAGTGATCTCTACTCCTCACCTGGAGATTGGCAACAGTGGTTCCCCAGGAGGGAATGGCTGGTTGGGAGGGTAGAGTCTATGGCATTGTACCTGTCTGAGGTCCCACCCCTCCTCAAACCTCACCCTCTTCAGGTTCCATCCCTCAAATCTCCAGGAATTTCCCACCTGGAGTTCGCAACCTTATCTACTTCCCAGCCAATCATCAACTTACCTTTAGTTCTCTCTCACTGTTCAGCTTTCCATCTCTCTCCCCACAGCAGCCTTTACCATGCTCTGAAGCCCTGACTGTCACGTCACATTGGCTATCATGGGGGGGGGGGGGCATCTCAGCAGGGTGTAAGGACACAGAGTCTACCATTTTATCCAGGGGAACTGATCTCAGCTGTTCGCCTCCCACCCTCATCCTGTGGGCATATCCCTGCTCTGCCACCAGTCCAAGTTCCCTGCCACCAGTCACTGAATTGTCACTGCCTTTTTAGAGGGACAGTGATACCCCTGTGGCCAAATCTCCCTATTTGGAGATGGAATCCCCAATCTTTGGGGGATCCCTGGAAAATTGGCAACCCAAGGGTCTGGCCTTTCCTTGCTTCACTGGGCTACCCCCTCCCTTTAGTATTGTGCAGAGCAGGAGAGACTATGGAGTCAGAGCACAACACAGATTATTAGCCCAAATAGAAGAATTTATTTTACTATTTATACAATTATGGAGCACGCGCACACACTAAATGAATAAGGCACAACTGTAGGAGTAAGCACACACTATGAACCAACAGGGCATAAATCAACAGGGGTTAAACATAATCTTCCCTGGATGGGCTGGAGTCTATATTGATGGTGCCCCACCCCTTGGGATAGTCCCTCTTTTCCCGCACTTTTTGGCCTTGTGGCAGCTGGGAACTGTAGGCTAGCAGATGAGGAAGCCCCATTCAACCCAGTCAGTGATACCCCTGCAGGCCCCTCTCTGGAATTACAGCTCAATTGAACCTTAGGGAGGAACATTTTAAACAAACCACAGACAGCAGCCATCTTATAAACACAGGTAACTGCCATTTTGTTACACCCACCAACAGCCACTGAGGTAACAGTCCCACACAGGAGGGAAGCAGGAGAGGCGTCTTCATGAACAGAGAAAGCCATCTGCCAGTGATTCTGAGAGGGCACAGTGGCTGAAGGAGTGGGTGGGGAAGAGGAGCAGACCCAGCACCCAGCCAATGGCACATGAGTACTCAGAGCCAGTGGATAGGGACAGCTTCTGAATGACAGGTCAGGGAGCCAAAGGCTGTGGTGGCAATCTAAAGTGCCCCTCCTGAGCTACTTTAAGCCCCAGTATACAAAAAGGCAGGGATAATACGGACTCAGAGATTAAGACACTAAGTTGCAGACTGGAAGGTCAGTCGCTCAGCAGTTTGAGACTCAAGTGCCGCATGACAGAGTGAGCTCCCGTCTCTGGCCCCAGCTCCTGCCAACCTAGCAGTTCAAAAGCAAGAAACTGCAAGTAGGTAAATACTTACCGCTTTGGTGGAAAGGTAACAGCATTCTGTGCACCTCAGCATTTAGTCATGCCAGCCACATGACCCTTGGAAACAGAAATGAGCTCCGCCCCTTAGAGTTGGATTCGACTGGCTTTTGAGCAAGGGAAACCTTTACCTTTAGTCCCCTCGCACATCGGGGTTTAAAGCAATAATATCAGAATATCTAACCAGGGATCCCCAATGTCCTTTCTCATTGGGTCCTAATGTCCAGAGCTTTCCAGATTCCAATTTTACATCAATGTTCCAAGATCTGGTAGCTAATTATGACAAAAACATTTTCCTTACTGAAACATGACAATTTGCCCTTCACATTTTGTAGTTTCTCTGGCAGACCGAATGGTCGTTTTTTTTCCCCAATGGTTTGTCTGTCATTTAGCTCAATGTCATTTCTCTGGTCCTGTTGGGCAGTAACAACAGAATACAAATAATAACAACCCGATCGCACCACAGGCTGCTGGCAGGACCAGAGGGAGACACTGCATCAGTCAGTCTGTTATAATTCAATTGTAACATTTCTTAATTCAATTCAGAGTTTCCATTACAACACTACATCGTAGCTGCCATTTTTCTTTTATTCTCTCCGCAACAGTGATTTGGATTCTTTCCCCCAACGGAGAAGTACACATGGAAAACATTATGGCACGATGACAAACCTGCACTTGGTTGTGTGTGTGTGTGTGTGTTTTGTCGCAAATAAGCAAAACTTGGTATCATGCTCAGCGACAGTTGCTACAAAATTCATATGCATTTTCCATCACAACGTGACATTTTCCCACGAGCATTCCACCACAGGGAACAACTCCTACAGGACTGTAAAGGCAGATTGTATGTTGACAGAGATGGCTAAACCGTTTTTGCTCCTTTGAAGGATGGGGCAAAGTTGTGTCGCTTGTCCAGGGATGGCGCAGTTGCCAGCCAACACCAGTCCATCAGACTCATGCTAACGCAGTTCAGACTGTTCAAACTACTTCAGTAGTAACACTAGATGTTGCTTTTGTCAAAACATTATGCAGTGATTGCTAAGGAAGTGTTGGCTTTCATCCTAAGAGATCCACCAGTGGAATGGAACCTCTAGGGTGGGAATTGCTGGCACTATCGTAGCAGCTCACTGAACCTTCTAAATTTTGTTCCTGGAGGTTGGGCAGCCCTCCTGAATGGCACAGAAAGCACAGTGGGGGTCCTCAGTGGGAAGGGGAATCACCAGAAATCGCCCCTCCCAAACTGGTGGAAGAACCAGTCCTTTGTCAGAAATGGGCAATCGGACACAAGTGGGAGTTCCTTGAAACCCTCAACAAAAACTCATATGTGGGTAGTGGATATTAAGTCCCTGTTGAGCCACCACACATGGCTGGTGGGTAGCATTCATCCTGGTGTGCCATAAGTTGCTCTTAAGAGTACTGTCTTTGCTATGTGGAGTAGCTCCAGGACAGGGGTACCAAACATGGCCCATGGGCCGGCTCTCCTCTCCACCCCTCTCCCCCTCCCCTACCTGTCCTCACCCATGGGCGTCAACTACGGGGGGGCTCGAGGGCTCGAGCCTCCCCCGAAATTTCCCGGGGGGGCTCAGCCACCCCTGGCAAAAGGGAGCGCCTGCCGGTGGCCAGTCAGCTGGCCGTCGCCGCCTCTCCTTCCCCCCCACCCCCAGCCTGCCCTCCTGCCTCCCTGGGGCGGGGGGGGGGAGAGAAAGGCGGCGGGGACATCCCTTTGCGCAAGCCAAGAGTGGGTCCCCTTTGCGCAGAAGTGCGGCCGGCGCTCAGCTCACAACACCCGCCCCACCGAGGCCACCGTCCAGGAGCCACGGCAAGGCAAACCAGGGCAGGAAACACAGCTCGTCGCCGAGTGGGGACCTGGCCTTTTCCTCCCGGGCCGCCTCCTCCCCCTCCTCCCCGAAGCGCCACTGACCCGAGGCCCCGAAGACCTTGGCGAAGGCGCGCTGGAAGGGGCGGCAGGGGACCAGCGCCAGGAGTTCCACGTCGTGGCACTCCAGGCCGCCGGGAGCCTCCTCCGGGTGTGCCTCCCTGGGGCGGGGGGGGGGGAGGAGTGGCGGGTCTGCCTCCCTGGGGCCGGGGGGGAGAAGTGGCGGGGACATGGTCCCATGCACGCGCACTTCACCCCCGCCCCCCCCCCCGGGATTTTCAAAGTCTACGCCCCTGTCCTCACCCTTCCGAGGGAGATCGGGGCTGCTGAACTTTCCAGCTGGCTGGACCTTGTCTTCGCCTGTTTCTCCTCCAGCAGGAAGCTCATCAGGGCTAAAGAACAAAAAGAGTTGCAAAGAAAATGCAGAATGAGTTTTCCTTTAAGGCTTCTGGGCCCAGATAGACTACTCTGGGACTGGCATGACAGCCCCCAGAGTGGAATGACGGTCCTGGGAGTTGCAGCTGTGTTCTGGGAATGGAATTCCGCTCTGGGGGCTGTCATTCCAGTCCCAGAGTAGTCTGTCTGGGTCCAGAAACTCTAATGGGAAATCCACTCTGCATTTTCTTTGCAACTTTTTTTGAGCTTCAATGTATTTCAGTGAAGTGGAGCTCAAGTAGTTGCAGTTTCCAGTGTTTGTAGGCCAGCTGAAGTTGTCTCCTTGCAAATAAAGGGCTGATGTTTTAAACTAGCTTGTCTCTGCTGAATGGTTCTGAGAACAGGTGCCTGAGTGAGTACTCTAACCTGGGAACCCACAGCCAAAGGGAGACATTACAATGGAGAGCCACTGCCACTCTGAGTAGACCTGGGGCGGGCGGGCGGGGGGGAGGTTGCAATGCCCAGCCATATCACATTTTCCTAGGCTCAGAGCATTTTTTAGTTTTAGTTTCTGCTGTGATCCTTCTGCTTTTTCTTGATGTTTTATTTTAAAAATTGCATTGCCAAATCCCACTATCCTCCCCCACCTTTCAATTTTAGGTAGGCATCTTTTAAGGGCAGAGGGAGGTTTGGGAGGTGTCAGTTATCAAAGACGGTTAAATAAACAAAATATGGCACAAGAGTGTTACTGTTTTAAGCATGTTTGTATTTTAAGTTTAAAAAAAACTTTAATTGAATTTGTCTTTTATAATTTGTCCTTTATAAAGTTAATATCTTTGCTACCTGGCATTACATTTTATGACTCACATGGCCAGGCCCAACAAAGTCTGATTTATGTCTGATCTGGCCCTCATAACAAATGAGTCTGACACCCCTGATCTAGGATATACAGTAGCCTAGGAATTTCTGGAAACTCTATTGCTTCCATAGAGTGTCTGATGATTCCTAGAACTGCCCTGTTTCACTTGCAGGTTTTCACTGAAAGTGATGTAGCAACATGTGCCAGCTTGTCCCCCTTTCGTGTCCCTGCCTGGCACCCCTGAGCCCAATAAGGTAAACTGGGGTGGCAGGTCTCAGACACAGAACATTTAGTAGAGCAAACCCAAAGCCCTACCTTTGTCCACATCCCTCCAATTGCCCCCTTTCGAGCACCCCCTGGTGTTTTGTTACATATTCTCAGGCCCATGGCTACAGTGGGGCACCTCGGGGCCCTGCCCCCTTAATTTACAGCCACGCCCCACAGGAGGCATGGGTGGGGATTGGTATGGGGAAGGAAACTGGTAGCTTGGTTGCTTGGAGGGTAGGGAGGATTCATAGGGTTTTGATCCTTAAGCAATAGACTAGTGAATCAACCTTGAGAAAGGCTGGGAGGGGGACAGGGCTGCCGAGCTGGGTGGATATGGGGGGGGGGCATGAAACTGAAATTTAGATTTCTTCTGAACACCATGCCAACATACAGCCTTGCATGCTTCAGCATACTTGTATGTTATTTATGTATAACCTAGCTACTTCCGGTGTAGTGCTCACATGCAGCATTGGGACTGGTACATAAATCCCCAGATAACAATGCATTATTTTTACAGCGCCCTTCACTCCCTCACAATGGTTGCCCCCCACAAGAAAAATATGTGCCCTGCAAAACCAAAAAATCATGGCTACAGGCCTGTGTATTCTTGTTGTGCTACACACTGTTCCCTCTCATTTAAGCTGTGGTTTTGATTTGCTAATACCCTACTGTGGGATATTAGGAAGGGAGTGGGCTTGACATGACAACTTGCATCTTCTCCCTGCTCCCAAATGTAGACACATCCATCTCCACGTTTGCCCGTGTCCCTGATTCTTGCAGGGGGGAACCTCAAGCCCCAGACCGCTTGCGGAGTGCACTCAGGGCAACGGTTGCTGCTTGTTCTGAAAGCAGCACCACAGATCCTCTGGGAAGGGAGGCTGGGCTGTGTTAAAAGGAGGTGAGGTTGTTTGTACGAGGTTGCTCTGCAGCTGAAGTGAACCAGATCGATATCGCTTTGAAACTGATGTCGGTTGCCCTGGGACAACCGGCCTCCACCGATGGCTTGGAAAGAATGTAACGACGCCTCTGCTGCTGCAGAGGCACAACTATAGAATGAAAACAGTATATGTGAATTCCTAGGAAGAGATACGCTTGTCTTTGCTTTAAATATCCCAGTGTCCTGGTCCTTTCAAGCCCTACGAACGGAAAAGGGAATGAAGCAGAAGACCCCAAAGAAGAAATTCGTAGTCTTTTTTTAAAATGTTTGGGATTGCAACGAAGCGCATCACCACCATTCTATATGCCCCTCGGGACCTTGTTTTCTCACCCGAAGTCAGTCCGGTCACATGAAGCTTCTTTGTGCTGAGTCAGACCACCGGTCTATCTGTTTCACTTGGGTCTCCTCAGGGGTCTCTGGCAGAGAAAGGTCTTTCTCAGCCTTTGGAACCTGAGCTTCTCCAACCAAGAGATGTCAAGGAGAGAACAGCGGCATGTTCTGGATACTGCCCATGAGCTCCACCACTGATCCAGGGCACCTAAGCTGAAGTCCTTAAGAGAACACTAAGGCCCAATTTACACCTCCCCTCTGAAATAGTTTGACTGCTGTCTTTTCTTATGCTCATTTCACGCTGGTTTCAAATTTCACTCCCTGGCTCTGAAGAGTACTAAGCAACAGGATCTGTTTAAAGCAGTATAATGCTAGCTTGACCACAGGAGGGCAATTAACAAATGTAAACAGTAATTGTTAAACTAGAACAAGTATGGTTTGAAACTAGAAACAGGTATAGATGGGGTTTTTTGAAACTAGAATGATTCTAGCAGGAAAGTCAGATGTAGATTTGACCTTTGGGAGATGAGATGTAAAGAGTTCTGCGATCAGAGCAGTGGTGGAGAAAGAGCATTGCTACTGACACAATTTTTCTGCCCTGAAATGGCTCTGGAGAGCAACTATTTATACTGCTGGGCAAGCCTGCAGAAACCCAGATGAGTACTTTCTTTCTTTCTTCTGTATTTAGATTTATGTCCCTCTTTTGGCACTGAGACTCAAGGTGGATTGCGCAGTGTGAGTCAAATACAGTCTACTAGATGAGACATCTAAGAAACAATAGAACTGGACTACGTTCAGAGCAGTCTGAAACAAAGCACATAGAGTATTAGACAGGATATTTTAACCATTGCAGAAAACTGGGCCACGTAAGTATAAAAACAATGCAGTGAGAGTAGGAGAGTATGCTTGCATAGTACATACTGTACACAGTGGTACAGGATTTTTTTTTCCAGTTTTCAAACTTTACTGAGTTTGTGAATGCAATGCGAATCAGAATGAAAACATCAAAGCAGAACATGGTCTCAGAGTAATGGATTACAATATTAAATCTAGTACAAATATCATCCTTAAACTATTAACTACTGTGTCGATTCTATAGAATGCAGAGCACGCAGGAGGAGATATCAATGTATACCCTGCAGAGGATCTATAAGAAATCCAACAAATTACTCAAAGAAGGTCACAGTAGTATAGTTAACAGTCCCATTCCCTTTTAAACCAGTCTGGTTTGGTGGTTAGGAGCCCGGACTCTAATGTGGGAGAACCGGGTTTGGTTCCTCACGCCTCCACATGCATCTGCTGGGTGACCTTGGGCCAGCCACAGTTCTCTTGGAGCTGTTCTCTTAAGAGCAGTTCTCAGTCAGAGCTCTCTCAGCCCCATCTACCTCACAGGGTGTCCGTTGTGGGGAGATAAAGGAAAGGAGATTGTAAGCTGCTTTGGGAGTCTGAGTGAAGGGCGGGGTACAAATCCAATCTCCTCTTCTTCTCCTCTTCTTATAAAAACACCTTGCTGAAGCATTTTGTTGTAATATAATCCTCTTATTATAAAAATGGCCTCCTGGAGAATTGCTTCGCGTAGCTTGTGGAATGGCAGAAGTGTGGGAGTTTTTCTGACCACCTCAGCCTGGCTGTTTGACAAGGTGAAGGTCACAAGAGAGACTCCCCATGAACAGGGAATTATTGATGTTGTTTTGGGTAGGGTGCCACCTGCAGAGGGCCCTGCTCAGGTGATGGACATGGACGTTTCCCTAGTGAGGCAAATAGCAGTCCTCCCAGGCTGTTTCAGGTTGAGAATACACCACCATCCCACACCACCGTTCTGATCGGAATTTGACCCATGCATGCCTGATTTTTGCCCTCACCTGGATGTCCCAGGCTGGCCTGATCTTGTCAGATCTCGGAAGCTAAGCAGAGCTGGCCCTGGTTACTAATTGGATGGGAGACCACCAAGGAAGTCCAGGGCTGCAGCACAGAGGCAAGCAATGGCAAACCACCTCTGAGCATCTCATGCTCTGAAAACCCCCTAAGAGATCGCCACAGGTTGGCTTGATGACACTGTACACACATACATGCCTGCTTTTTAGAGAGAGAGAGAAACCCCACAGGGACCTCCATTCGTGAGATGGTTGTTTGAACCCTAAACAGTCAAGTTTCTAAGCTTCTAGGCATCATGCAATCAAACTTGAGCACTTTTAGCTTCCATCAAGTTTAATGACAGAGACTTGAGGATGGGCTTATATGAATCCAAGGGGCTACCTTATACCATATAATTTCTCCCTTGTGGGAAATTAACTCATGAGCTTTTATTTCTGCATCAGTTTCTCCTTCATTCCTGATATTTCCCATTAAGATGAATACATATTTCAACACTGTACTGTATGTCAGCTGCTTGTCAACGGCATTAGACTGGCCTAAGAGAAACAACAGAAGCATCACTACCAGCAATAAGGCGGACAACCTCCAGGTGGTGGCTGGAAATTTGGAATTTCAACTGATCTCCAGGCAACAGAGATCAGTTCCCCTGGAGAAAAATGGCCACTTTGGAAGGTGGACTGTATGGCATGATACCCTGCTGAAGGAGGATCCCCTCCTCCAAACCCCTCCCTCCTCAAACTCCACCCCCAAATCTCTAAGTATGTCCCAACCCAGAGCTGGCAGTCCTAAAAAGCAATGAAAATGAAGTGAACTGAAACCAACAGCACAACATATGCAATGAAAAATAATTTTAAAATGGCTATATCCAGTTGTAGCCCTGACCTGGATGGTTAGCCTGGATTGGAGACCATTGAGAATGTCTTGGGATTCTACTCAGACTCAGCCAATGGCAAACCACCTCTGAACGTCTCTTGCCTTGAAAACCCTATGGGGTCACTGTAAAGTCAGCTGGAACTAGATGGCACTTTCCATCTTCATATCTGCTCCTTTCTAGTGAAGAGGGTGTTGGTATAAATGCTTTGCTTTCAAACATGCGAGCGTCCAAAGCTGTGGCAAGAGTTTCCACATCTTTCCGCTTGTCTCTGAGGATATCCTTCGTGGGAGGGAACGTCTGGGATTTGATCAGCGTGGATTTTTTTTTTAATCATGTATTCCTGCCTACAGAGTTCCAAAGATAGGCTCTGTTGATGATCCCTTCTGTTCTCTCCCTGTAAGGTGGGACAGACTCTGTAAATCAAAAGGGGGAAGGGGAAAAAGAGCCCTGTCAATTAAGGAATGGGCTGAAACTTAAAGAAGAAGAAGAAGAGATTGGATTTATACCCCGCCCCTCGCTCGGAGTCTCAGAGCAGCTTACAAACTCCTTTCCCTTCCCCTCCCCACAACAGACACCCTCTGAGATAGGAGGGGCTGAAAGAGCTCTGACAGAAACGGCCCTTTTTCAAGAACAGAACTGTGCCAGAAGTACGGCTTGCCCAAGGTCATCCAGCCAGGTACAAGTGGAGGAGTGGGGAATCAAACCCGGTTCTCCCAGATTAGAGTCCGCGCACTTAACCACTACACCAAACTGGCTCTGACGAGGCAGTGAGAATGGAGCCTAATTGACAGAAGAAGGGGAGGGAAACTGTGAACCAGCAGTGAAAGGGGGAGAAAAGCAAAGATGTCTAAACAAAGGGATCTCCTGGGAACAATCCATAAAGTTATATGAATGTGTAAAGGCACTCTAAATGTGGTGTGGACCAGATGTTGAGCTGCTTAACTGTCCAGGAGAAAAATGTCCTGTCCCTTTAATAGAGGCTGGAAATTAGCACTTGAAGCTTTTCATGGTATGACAGTAGAGAACAATGCCAGGTATTTGCAGCTGACCAGACTGATACTAAAGGTACGGCTGAAGGGACCAGTTTAAAAGTGGGGAACCTTAAACAGGTGCCTGTTGGCCATTTTCCTCACCGGAGGTCAAGAAGGCAGAGACTTGCCTCGAGGAAGCGTCTCCTGGGGCCATGCCATTCACTTGCTTGTTGTTAGATACTTTTATATCAACATTTAATCCAAAAGGAGTCATTATTAATTGTAAAACTTGCCCCTTTTTAGTTGCTGTCTGGGAAGACAACAGGCCAGGAATCCATTGATGCATTATAAACAGGGCTCTCCAGGCAACAGAGATCAGTTTCCCTGGAGAAAATGGCCACTTTGGAAGGTGGACTGTATGGCATTATGCCCCAGTTGAAGCCACTCCCCTCTCCAAACCCCACCATTCTCAGGATCCACCCCCAAAACTTCCAGGTATCTCCCATCACAGAACTGGCAACCTTATTTCTAGACTAAATCTTTTATCATAAGCTTTTGTGAGTCAGAGCTCATGATGAGCCAGTTTGGTGTAGTGGTTAAGAATGCAGACTCTAATCTGGGAGAACCAGGTTTGATTCCCCACTCCTCCACTTGCACCTGCTGGTGTGACCTTGGGTCAGTCATAAGTTTTTTTAAAGAGCTGTTCTCTCAAGGGCAGTTCTGGAGAGAGCTCTCTTAGCTCCACCTTACCTCACAGGGTGTCTGTTGTGGGGAGGGGAAGGGAAATGGATTGTAAACTGCTCTGAGACGCCTTCAGGTAGTAAAGGGTGGGGCATAAATCCCATCTCCTTCTCCTCCTTGGGATGAAATGACTTCTGGCCCATGAGACCTTATGGTGGAATAAATTTTGTTAGTTTCTCAGGTGCCCAGGGTTGCCAGCTCAGGGTTGGGAAATACTTGGAGATTTTGGGGGTGGAGCCTGGGGAGGGCGAGGTTTGGGGAGGGACCTCAGCAGGGTATCAAGCCATAGAGTCCACCTTCCAAACTCAGCCATTTCCTCCAGGGGAACTGATCTCTATTGCCTGGATATCAGTTGTAAACCCAGGAGATCTCCAGCCACCACCTGGGGGTTGTCAACCCTAAAGGTGCCACTGAACTCCTCTGTTGTGTTTTGTTCCTACAGACTAACATGACTACCCACCAGGGGCGTAGACTTTTGGACATCCGGGGGGGGCTCCTTAGCGCGTACGCACTGGAGCGATGTTCTCCCCCCCCGGGAAACTGTCCCGCCTCCCTGGGCCCTTCCGAGGCCGCCAGCCACTGCTGCCGGTGCCTCTCTCTCCCCCCCCCCCCGCCCGTCACCCCTTCCCTCTCCCTCTCCAGCAGCGGCGGCCGGGCCTCGGAAGGACCCGGGGAGGCGCGGCGGCAGGCGCTCCGTTTTCCCGGGGGTGGCTGAGCCCCCCCCCGGGAAATTTTGGGGGTGGCTCAAGCCCTCGAGCCCCCCCCGTACTCTATGCCTATGCTACCCACCTAGAATTAATGTCTTGGAAGAGGCAACTGTTTCCCACTTCCTTTCGGTTTCTATTTCTTATACTGTGCCTCTTGTTGTAAGAATGGTAAGGCATGAATAGAAGACTTATTGTATTTCTGTTACTTTACTCTTGCCTGTAACATCAGACATTAATGGGTATTTTCTGTAGCACCTTCTTGGGGAGAAATTATTGTCTGGATCTTGCCTTAGTGAGTCCTTCAAGGTGCTCCAGACGTGGGGAAGGGAAGGGATTTGGCAGGCTTTGTGAGACGCACACCTCAAAGCCAGATTGGATGATGTATTCAGCAGACCCCCACCGTGAAAGGAGCCAATGATCTTTGGTGCTCTCCTGTTTTTCTTCAGCGCATTTATATGTACTGATGGCTTCATCCCTAATAAGTTAGTGGAATATATTAAGGACGTGCTGAGTAGTATTTTTAAATGCCCCGGTCAGCATAGTCAGGCACTGCTTTCTACTTCATGAATATCAAATGTGCCTTAATGTTCACGGATGTGCTGCCCGTCTGCTAAACCCTGATTGGAGAGTTGATCTAGGCGCAGAAGAGACACCCGTAGTAAAACCAAATGCACTCTTTGAAATCAGTCACATTCTTTATACCGTACTTAACTCTTGCCAAGCTCCCCATGCTGAAGGCCACAACTGAAAGGACTATACATACATCTTTGGTGCTAAAAAAAAGAGAATCAAATCAAAATCATTCAGATGATATATAACAAAGCTAATGGATGGGATCACAGGCACCTGGCTTATATTGAACCAGACCTTTGTCCATCAAGGCCAGAACTGTCAACTCAGACTTGCAACTAGGGTTGCCAAGTCTGGGTTGGAAAATACCTGGGTACTTTGGGGGTGGAGCCAGGAGAAGGTGGGGTTTGGGGAGGGGAGGGGCCTCAGCATGGTACAATGCCGTAGAAGCCACCCTTCAAAGCAGCCATTTTCTCCAGGGGAGCTGCTCTCTGTCAGTTGTAAAAGCGGGAGATCCCCAGGCCCCACCTGGAGGCTGGCAACCCTACTTGCAGCAGATTTCCAGGGTCTCAGGCTTTTACATCATCTGTCACCTGATCCTCTTAACTGGAGATGCTGGGGATTGAACTTGGGACCTTCTGCATGCCAAGCAGATGCTCTACCACTGAGCTACAGCCCCTCTCACAGGGTTGCCATCCCCCCGATGGGGGTCAGGGTTTTCCCATTTTTGGGGCCCCCAATCCACTGGCTGGTGGAAAGAGCCCCACCCCCGAAGAGACCTGTTGCACCCAGAGGTGATGTCATCACGCCAGGCACACCGTGCAGGGGGCACTCTAGCATTTGGGTAAAAAAACTCTATGGTGATAATAGTGTTTTTTTACCCAAATGCTAGAGCATCCCCTGAACAACATGCTCAGCATGTTGTAAAGACCCCAGGAGTCAGTCTGAAGCCCCCAGCTGGGACACAGGTAAGACCTGGGAACCCTACCCTCTCAAGTAAACTGTAAGGCGAAAGTACAAGTCATATGAACTGTAAGGCAAAAATGCAGATCTTTTCCACCTTCCTTCTCCAGCAGCATCCAAGCTGAGGCTGAGAGTCCCAAGAGTCTCCTGGACAAATTGCCTAGTACTTTTTATCCATTTTCTGCATGTTTGTAAATAATCTGTGCCTTTCAAATGTCACATTCTCTCGGGGCATTCAATGCTCTTCAAATTTTTGCATTATTACACTAAATCTCCTCTGTTCTCTTTCTGCAAACTGGAAATTGTTATAAATCTCCAGTGCTGCTTCTCCCACCACATGCAACAATATGGATGATTTGACTTGGTCAGGGTTTTTTTCAGTCCTTATGGCAGCTAGATCCAGTTCAGATCTTTGCCTGAATTGCCTCCAGTTTTCTGCAGTGTTGCTAGATATCTGCAGGCTGGATGACAGCTGCAAAAACTCCATAATTACCTTTCTGCTGCTGGTTTGCAGCCGGGCCTCATATACTTTGGTGAAACTCTTCTTGTCTGCTAGGGTTGCCAGCCCCTTGATGGGGGTGTGGTTTCCCCACTTTTGAGGGCGCCAGTCTGTCGCCCCAGTCCAAGTTTTTAACCCAAATGCTAGAGCGCCCCCATGAATGATGTGCCCGGCACTATGACCTTACTTCTGGGTGACATCATGGCAGTGCACGCACACGTGCTAGGCTGGAGCCCCCCGCCAGGACTCAGGTAACACCTGGCAATCCTATTGTCTGCAGTATTCAGTAGTACCGTATTTATTCCATAATAAAAATAATAGCTACTTGGCATGGACAATATATAGTTATAGTTATTTTTAAAAACTAACTTGCAGGGGCAGCCATGGGGAGAGGGGTATATTTGGATCAGAGCTGTGTTTTGGAGAATATTTGGGGCAGACGCGAGAGGGGGGAACTGAGAAGATCATGTTCCACAGGACTTCCATCCTGGGAAATCCTCCTTAATCCTCCTTGATATCCGAGCCAACGTGGTCGGTGGTGGTGTCACAATTGTATCAAAAATAAGGGTTGCTATCCTCCCACTCTGCTGAGCAAAATTTGAAGCCCTCCCACCTGAGGACACTTTTCCCAAGTTCGATGGTTCTTGCTTTGGAGAAAGAGGAACTGGGGTTGGAAGGCTACCTCACTGGGTAGGGATGCCAACCTCCAGGTAATTCCAGCTGGGGAGCCTCTGGAATTACAGCCCATCTCCAGACTACACAGTTTAGTTCCACTGGAAAAAATGGGTGCTTTGGAGGGTGGATGCTGTGGCGTTGTACCCCACTGATGTCCCTGTCCTCCCCAGGCTCCATCCCCAAACCTCAAGGTGTTTCCCAACCTGGATCTGGCAACCCTACTCTCCCATTCCCTACCAGTGGCCTGATGGGACCTGTGAGAACCCTATCCAGGTGCAGGCTCCTCTGGGGACGGCTGGATCCACTTCACTAACTTTTGTTTGAGGTTTTCAGACATTGAATAATAAGGTCACTGGCCTGATCCAACATTGGCTTCTCCTATGTTCTTATGTTCTTAAGGTCATCTACTTCACACAACTGTGATTTCAGGTTATTCTGATACGGTTGTTTGCTTTTTAGAATTTAATAACAGAGTTGTACTAGAGGTAGATTGATTTTACTGCCCATTCAGATTTGCTCTTTGTTACATGTTTGCGTTTGCAGAGCAAGAATTCTGCATTAAAGATTCTTGAAACCATCTCAGAACATGTATGGAAAATAGCAACTTAATGTTTCGCTATTTTTCATTGTACATAGTGAGTAGGGTTGTCAGTCCCCCATTGAGGGTGGGGGATCCCCCTCCCCAGCCTCTTGTTTTCTGCCACCTCTTGGACAGTTTGGTGTAGTGGATAGGAGTGTGGACTCTAATCTGGGAGAACCAGGTTTGATTCCCCACTCCTCCACATGCAGCTGCTGGTGTGACTTTTGGGTCAGTCACAAGCTCTCTCAGAGCTGTTCTCTCAAGGGCAGTTCTTGAAAGAGCTCTCTCAGCCCCACCTACCTCACAGGGTATCTGTTGTGGGGAGGGGAAGGGAAAGGGATTGTAAACTGCTCTAAAACTCCTTCGGGTAGTGAAGGGCGGGTATAAATCCAATCTCTTCTTCTTCAACTGTGTTGGGAGAAAAATATTAAAAATGGCCATCAGACCAATGGTGTACTATCACTTCTGGGGGGGAAAAACAGTAGTATCAAGCCTCTCTAGGAATCACCAGAAACTCTGTGGTTTTACCATACACTTTCCAGCAATTCCTAGAGAGGTGTGATGTCACTTTCAGATTTTTCCTAGAAGTGATGGCTTGTTGTCATTGACTGTCTCTCACCATATCCCTCCCCTCAAAGTCCCACTTGTAGCTAGGCCAGACTTGACAACTCTTAATTGGAAGCATGGAATGGAAACATTTGCTTATGTTTGAGGTTAGGGGATCTTTCCCAAATAGAAAAAATAATCTGAATGAAGAATGAGTTGTAGGAGGCATGGTATTCAGCAGCTTGAGCTATACACAAGCATGAAAATCTTTGTTTGCTTAGAAGGGTTATTTGACTCCCTACGTATGACTGGCCAGATATGAGAAAACACATGATAAGTCAGTGGTGTTAGCAGTCAGTGATGTTAGTGGGCCTCTGATGGCTTTGGAACAATGAAATAGAAATGTTTCACCTAATGAAAATCACCCTTGGACTTCATCCATCTTGTGCAGATATGGGCTTCGGCCAGTTTATAGCAAAGATGTATCGTATGTTTGCTATTTTGGACCACAAGTTATTACTTCTCCAGACTAGTCCAGATAAATCGCAGCAGAGCGGTTATTAATAGAACCAACCTTTTAAAAAATTAATCTGAAACAGTCCCCTGCTGATGGCAATGGAGGAAAAACAACTGTCTGTTTGTCGTTCCTGAAATAACTTTACTTAGCGGCTCTAGCTATAGGCTCCATCTTCATGCTAAGTGTCTGCTTGAAAAGCTTCCCCATGCAATGCTAACTAAGAAGTTTGGTTCCTACTTGCGTTTTCAAAGTACAGCTGGTGATGCATTAGATCCAGGATGCTGTCCTCAAATGCTCTGCCCCTGCAGGCCGATTCTATTGCCATAGGGCTTGCACCCCTGTGACCCTTTTGGAATTTCCCTGAACAATATTGATTAGGATCCCAGACATTTCATCTGTTCTTAAGTCACTCAATGAATGGAACAGTACTTGTAGACCAGGGTTCTTAACCAACAGAGCAATGCAGAGCGACCACCATTGAAAGGGCAATGGGGACTGAATTGAACCCTGGTACAGCAGATTTCAGCTTTTTTAAAAGGGTTATTGGTCTGGAGAGAGACACACTCAGTCCTTATATGTGTTCATGATGCAACACCCAGTTAGGAATACATGCATGAATGCTTGCTTTTATGAGCTCTAGATGGAATGGACTGGGCTTGGTGCAGGGTTGCCATCCTCCAGATGGGGCCTGGAGATCTCCGGCTTTTACAACTGATCTCCAGTTGACAGAGATCAGCTCCCCTGGAGAAAATGGCTGCTTTGAAGGGTGGCTTCTATGGCACTGTACCATGCTGAGGCCCCTCCCCAAACCCTGCCCTCTCCCGGATCTACCCCCAAAATCTCCAGGTGTTTTCCAACCCAGACCTGGCAACCCTAGCTTGGTTTATTTTTCCCCCATCTCTAACCCCATCCCATAATTTTATGAAATATGTCAACAGTGCAAGCCTGTTCAGAGTTACTCCAGTTGGAGGCCTTTGAAATTAACGAGGTTCGATTGGAATAACTTTGCACAGGATTGCTCTGTTGTTCACTTGTATGCTGTAAGCCAAAGGACTAAACTGAATCCATCTTTGATCGCTAAGGTCATACAGTTATGGGAATGATTCAGGATTTTCTTTCAGATGGCTAAGGGCAGAATTAGCCCACATTTCTGATCTATTATGGATTGTTAATAAGATCCCATTGCTATCTGAAAAGGGCAATTTAAGCCATCTACCTTTTTAAATTAAAGAGCGTATGGAAATATTGTCCACTCTTCCTCCTGATTAAAGGTGGTTTCCCCATTTTCTGTAATTAAACCCAGTAATGAACAGAAGCATCTCTTTGAGTTAATGAAAAGTTCTCGCATTTTTGGCCTTTCTGAAACAGCCCATAACTGTTGCCCTCTGGAAAATTCTGGGATACAATCTCAGCGCTCTCCTGCTTTGACTGATGATTGCTAGAAGGTTAAAGACTGGCGTTTGAAATTTTCACAACCCTAGCTGCAACTCTTAAACAAAGTTTGTTCATATCAGCTGGAATTCTTCCACTATATTACACGTTACGCTCTGGAAATAGAAGCCTCTTGGTGATCCCTGGCCCAAAGGATATCTGACAGTTCCGCGGGGCCTGTAAGACAGAGATGTTCTACCAGGCCTACGGTTGAGGACAGCAACTGTTTGCCAGCAAGCCTGGCCTCCCTGTCTCCTCCCCTCGAGAGAGGGATATCAAACATTCAGTGCCATCTGACTGGTTAATTATTGCTATTTTACTGTTTTTAAATTTTACTCTGTGTGTGTGTATATATATACACACACGCACACACACATACACACACACACTGACTAATTTCCCACAAGCAGCTGTGCCATCCTCGCTCTTCAGCTTGCCCTGGTTGTATTGGTCAATTTCACACTCTTCACTGTGCGGCCACATTTTGACCCGCATCCCCCCCCCCCCGATTCCCTTCGCGACTTCTCAATCCTTGTTTTTTGAGATCAAGAAGACGCAAGGGAAATCGGAGGGAGATGCGGGTCAAAGTGCGACAGCACAGCGAAGGGTGTGAAATTGATGAATGCAACCGGAGGAAACAGAAGAGTGAGGGCGGCACAGCTGCTTGTGGGAAATCGGTCTCTCTATATATATCTTATTTATTAGAATTGTATTTATGAGTTGTTGTTGACTGCCCTGAGTCCTTAGGGGGAGGGTGGTACATTAATTGAAATAATAGTAATGATAGTAAGCATAAATACATGAGGGTGTTTTACATTGAACAAGACCATTAGTTCATCAAGATCAGTATTGTCTACTCAGACTAGCAGAGGCTCTCCAGGTCGAGGTCTCACATAGGAGTTCTTTCACAATACCTATTATGCTAACATCAAGTTAATTCATGCCATAGTATTCCCCATTACTATGTCTGGGCATGAAAGTTGGACAATGAAGAAAGCTGACAGGAAGAGAGTGGATTCCTTTCAAACGTGGTGTTGGAGGAGAATTTTATGGATGCCTTAGACCGCCAAAAAAACACATAAGTGGATTCTAGAGCAAATCAAGCCTAAACTCTTCCCTAGATGCTAAAAATGACTAAACTGAGGCTATTGTAGTTTGGTCATATTATGAGAAGACATGAGTCCCTGGAAAAGACAATAATACTAGGAAAAGTTGAAGGCAGCAGGAAAAGAGGAAGGCCCAACATGAGTTGTATTGATTCAGTAAAGGAAGCCAAGGCCCTCAGTTTGCAAGACCTGAGCAAGGCTGTTAATCATAGGACATTTTAGAGGACAATGATTCACAGGGTTTCCATAAGTCAGAAGTGACTTGATGGGACTTAACGCATGCACATCTCCCTGTCTTTTTTCTTTTTACTGGAGATGCCAGGGATTGAACCTGGGACCTTCTACGTGGAAAGCAGATGCTTTGCCACTGAGCCATGGCCTTTCCCTCTTGCAGAAGGATGAGGCACCATCCTGTGTTCACCTAGGAATTCACACAAACATTATAATTATACTGCATTTTTCATATTACAAAACAATACGTTTAGACTTTCCTATAATACCTGTTTCCATCATTCCCTGAAACTCCAGTGTGGTGAAGAAGCAGAAACTAGGCTGGGACTGTGCAGATGTATCCTTTTAGTTCATTTCTCTCCTGCCAAGGAGCTAAAGGTGTCTTACATTATTCACCTTTCTTCTTTATCCTCATCACAGCCCCGTGAACTAGATTCGGCTGAGAGAGAGCGGCTGACCCCCCAAGTCACCCAGAGAGCTTCATGGCAGAGTAGACATTTTAAGCAGTCTCCCCGGCAGCTACACCACACTGACTACTAATAGGAGCAGAGTCTGAACTATGGCATGGACGATACCGTAATTATTAAAAGATCATGGAATGGCTTTGCGAATTCCAGAGACACTGGATGATACAATTCCTTTTGCAATAACAACACCGTTCATCTGATTAATCCGAAGTTACTAAGCTCCTGACACCCTCCGCAACTGGGGCCATCTGATAACGGTGCCCTGTTCCTCGTATTGATACAGAAACAATAGGAAATCAGCCCTGTAAATAACAGTATGCTAATTAACAGAGAAGGGTTATAAAAGCATCAAATAAAGAGTCTCTGAAGTGTCTGAATGACTCTCTGACCAAACCTGTGTATCTTCCTGTTGTGAAGAAGGAGTTGTAAAGGTACATACTTAGTATGTGGTCACACATGCCAGATAAAGCGTGGGCGGGATGGGGGGAGACGAAGGCTGTTTCCTCTGGAGGAATTTGAACTGCAGTTGCAAGATCACACCTCCCTTTGAAGCTGCAGGCACAGCCTGTCAGTGTGTGATCAGACACAACTGCGGGTGAGTTGTTTGGGGGGGCGGGGTTTGCTGTTTGTTTCCCTTGTGCTTAAACAAGGAAATGATGAATTGTACCTCCACAGTGAGGGTTCCCTATGGAGTTTGTGATGATGTGCATGCTGAGAACGGGGGGGGGGGGGACAACAGCCCAGAGTTGGCCTGATCAGACCATCCTGATGCCATGAGAGCGTGCTGGAGCGATCAGACAGGGGAAAGTCTGTCCATGGCCCGTTGCAACCCATTTACTACCAGATTTTCTCTGGTGCCTTTTAACTCTGCTTCTGCGGCAGAGCAGAACGGGTTGCCGTCGGCTGCAGGATGCTTCCCAGATGTCTGATCACTCCCTTTAAATCCGCCCGGCATTCACGCCTATGTCGGGTCTAATTGTGCATATGATCGCAGTCTTAGAAAGTCTTTAGAAAGGTGCATCCATTTGCACCTTTCTCCACTTCCACCAAGGAAGGAGACTTAACGTGCCACGGGAAGGAGTAGTTCTGTTTATGGTCTGCTGAAGCATGCTGGGAGAGGGTAGTAAGATTCACATGAGCAGCCTCTTTAGGAGTAGGAATGTAATCTATTTGAAGAGAAATCCATGTGACAGCTTGCTCCTCTCATCAGTCAGGCTCTGAGGGTCAATTTATGTTTATGAAGCACTCCACGCAGTTGGGAGGAGGATTAAAAGGCTCTTACTGTATGGATCAAGGCCAGAGACAGGAATCTCCAGGCTAGCAGATGTGTGCTGCCAGTGTGGAGAGACCGCACACATCTAAGACTGATAAGAGCCTCTTAAATGTAAAGCCCACTGTGGGGAAGCACTTTATGGCGGACTCCATATGGGGTTTGTAATGTTTAAATTGACCTCCTAAAAGACCTGATCAAAAAGTTGGGTGTGTCAGAGGTAAGGAACTAAGGCTGCAGTCCTCAGGATGCTTTCCTGGGAGTAAGCCCTATTGAATAACATAGGACTTACCTCTGGGTAAACCTACTTAGGACTGCTCTATAACAGTGCAATTCTAAACAGAGTCACATCCTTCTAATCCCTGTGTTTAGGATTGCAGCGTTTAAGGACTTTGTTGCAGTCTCAGGAGGTAGAAATCACTGGTATTAGGAAACACTCGGCTTATATCATGAGAATTTCCTACTCACCCTCTGGGAGGCAGGTAGAGTCTATCCCATGGATTACCACTAAGTACGCACAACCATGTGTGTAACTCTGTTTTATATGAGGGTGGAACTGAAACATTCATTGAAACAGAGCAGTCACTGCGGCATTCATCAGTGGTTTTTTATATGTTTAAAAGATGCCTTGTATTAATTGTTGTGTGTGTAAATTATTTATATTGTACTAAATTATATTATATTGTACTAAAGTCTTTACAAATCTATGTACAGCCAGTGCCTTATTAGAAGAGGCCCCGCTCCTTCACCTTCACACAAGAAAAAGTACCTCTACCGAGGAAGGGCTTGCTGTGATTTAGGCATGCGTCTAAAAGCAGAGAAGAATGCTGTTTTTTTTCCCCTTCAAAACTATCAGATTTGTATGCAAATTGATGGAAATGCTAATTGATGGAATTGATTCAAATATTTTAACTGCGATATTGACTAAGTTTGGTTTAACAGAGTAACGGCCTGATATGAATATACATAGATATAGATATAGATAGATATAGATATATGCACAGATGTGTGCTAGATGCCCACAGTACAATACAATAACAAAAGAGATTAGATTAAAGCCATAACATCATTTAGTGTCTGGTAATGAAAAAGAACCACATTTTTTCACAGAAAAAATACAAAGGTCAATGAAATTTCACATAGCAGTCTGCTCCAGGCACTCTCCGTTCATATCCCTCTACCGTATTGTGTGCTCACAAGCAGTCTGTTCCCAGTTCAATCAGACTCTCTTTCAACACTTATTCCGGATATTCAAGTGCTTCAGACCTCTGGTCTTTCCTCAGGAACAAATCCTATACAGGAATCTCACATTCAATGCTACCTTCAAGTTGACACTTTCATTGATTTATTTTTCTGTTAATCTACTTGGGCAAGGTCTCCTCACTTATTTTCAAGCATCCTATTGCTGCTGTCAAAGTCAAATGGACCCATACTATTTAATCAAATGGGGTTGTCTCTTGACTTATGGGCATTCATGTGGAAAGAGCAAACTTGTAGGAAATCTAGGAATTGCTTAGTGCAGGGGTCCCCAACCTGGTGCCTGTGGGTGTCTGTGGGCACCATGATGTCTTCTGACACTTTTCCTGGTGCCCACCAAGTGTTTTTAGAAAGTGGATGGGGTAGGGTTGCCAGGTCCTACCTGGCTACTGTGGGGAAGACTCCTGATTCCTCTTGTAGTTCTGGCATGTGTGTGAAGTGTGCATGCTGCAATGACATCACCCAGAGGTGACGTCATTCTGTTTCCAACATTGGGGGTGACACTCTAGGTTTTGAGCAAAACTCTAAGGGGTTTTGGCCCTCAAAACCATAGAGTTTTGCCCAAAACCTAGAGCATTGCCCCCAACATCAGAAATGTGATGGCATCGCTCCCAGGTGATGTCATCGCACCAGCGGCACCAGGATAGGGTTTCTTGGGGGTGGGGTTTCCCCCACTGGCCAGCTGGGCTGCGGTCGATTGGGGGCCCCAAAATCAGGGGATCCCCTGGCCCCACCAGGGGAATGGCAACCCTAGGGTGGGGTTGGGTGGCACTTTTGCCCAACAACGCCACTGACAGACCACTGGACATTTGATGGGCTGTGCAGATTTTTAAAAACATTGCTTCGGCAGCTGCAAGGATTGTGCCTGCCACAGTTGGTCAGAATTCCAAGGGTGCCCACAGGCTCCAAAAGGTTGGGGGCACCTGGTTTAGTGCAATGGACAGATCACATCTCCCTGTCGTCATCATGATCTCTAGGACATGGACATGCTTTCCCTTCAGCTCGATGCAGAATGCACGTGGCACATGCTCCCGTTTGGCCTGATGAGGTTGGACCCGCGGGAAGCGGGGGCAGCAACCTATCACAAAACAGATTGTGGAAGAAGTTAACATTCCTTTTGATATGGTACGCAGCCTATATTCTTCAGAGGGCCTGCATAATGCATGCCGTCGTTTGTCATGCATAACGTTATTATAATAAACACCAAAGGATTTGTAGTTGGCATGATGAGTCACTTGTAAAATTGTTGCCAAGTGAATAAAGAGCACAATGTATTTACACAGCACTTAACTCCCGTTACATTCGAAAGCAGTTGTGAGATGATAACTGTACAACATGCATAATCTGGAAGAAAGCCAAGCCCTAAATCCTCTTTTTTTTTCCTTCTTCTTCTTCTTCTTTTCCCTCTCTTTCACTGGCAGGTTTCTTGAGCACAGGGGACCAAGCAGCCAAGGGGAACTATGGCCTCCTTGATCTCATTCAGGCCTTGAGGTGGACTAGTGAAAACATTGGGTTCTTTGGTGGCGACCCGCTGAGAATCACCGTTTTCGGATCTGGTGCCGGCGGTTCGTGTGTCAATCTCTTGACTTTATCCCATTATTCTGAAGGTAACCGTTGGAGCAATTCAACCAAAGGTATTATTGCAGGTTGCAAATTTTGACGATTTTGGTGTCTGCATGCCACCGCCATGACTTCTATGTGATGCTCTTGTATCTATGTATTTTGTTGCATCTAGGGATGCCCAGAACAATAATAATAATCGTAATGCCTCCTATACTTCTTGTAGAAATACGCTGCTTCATGCGTTGTGCGTTCCCTTACAGCAGTGGTCCCCGACATGGTGGCTCTGGGCACCATGGAACCCACGGCTCCCCTTCCTGGTGTTTGCCAAGTGTTTTTTAGAAAGTGGGTGGGGCCAAGTGGGGCTCCTGCCCAGCAGGGCTTCCAATTGGACACTGGAGAGCTGATTGGCTGTGCCAGTTAAAATGACATTGTTTCAGTGAAACCTGCAACCACAGTATGGGTGTTATCCTCTCACACGCTCCTTTTTCCCAGTGTATTTTTTAAAAAAATTATCCTTGTGTCCTAGGGTTGCCAGCTCCAGGTTGGAAAATACCTGGAGATCGGGAGGGGGATACCTGGAGACTTGGGGGAGCCTGAGGAGGGCAGGATTTGGGGAGGGGATAATGCCACAGAGTCTACCTTCCAGAGCAGCCATTGTCTCCAGGGGTTTGTGGCTTGTGGAGGAAAAAAAAATTCTGGTGGGGCCTGCTGAAGTTCTCAGTGCAGAAAGAAAAGCCAAGTAGCCAATAAAAAGCTGTTACCAGGATAGATCTCTAAATTGCAAGCCGCCCACCACTTCAGACGACAGTTCTCAGCTGTTGCAAGTTAATCACTCCCACCAGCCTAAGCAACAATTCCGATAACAAGCCGGCTTGTAGGAGTGATGATGTCTATAGTCAAGAAAGCTAATACTTAGGCAGGAAAAGCTGTCTTGGAGGAGACCAGTTTCCTGACACAGAGTTAGAAGGGATCCTAGAGGTCACCTACTCCAACCCCCTTGATCAGTGCAGGAATTAGTCGACTACAGCACCCCCACTCTGCTTAAGGCACACACGCCTTTTACAAATGTTTAAAAATGATTGAAAAAAAGCATTTACAGGACAAATTCTTGTGGGGCTGTGCCTTTAAGAAAGGAGGCAAAGCCCCCAATAGCCCCACTGTAGCTACAAGCCTGCATGGGAAACAGTTGCAGTCCCAGGAGATCTCCAGGCACCACCTGGAAGTTGGCAACCCTCCTGTGTCCCCTGCACTTGGGCTTTGTCTGTGTGTGTCACTGTTTCACCTCCTACAGCAGCCATGTTGTGGTTGCACCCACCACCCTGTGTCAAATTCGAAAGGTGCCCACAGGATCTAAAGGGCTGGGGATCCCTGCCCTACAGTAATGGGATCGGTTGCCACATTTATGCTTGTGCTCCATTTAAGACAAAGATGACCATTTTAAAAGTATTTTGAGGGGATTTTGATTCAAAGTGTGGTGAAAGGGTATAAGGTATAAATAAAGTACATGAAAACCCATAGGACTGAATATTATCCCCATTTCCCTTTGTGCTGTAAACAGTTGCTTAGGTCCAACTCACTGTCAATAGAAGATGCATGGATTCTTGCCTTTTTCTACCTTCAGCAGTCCATTTTGTAGCCAGTTTGGTGTAGTGGTTGAGCGTGGACTCTACTCTGGGAGAACCGGGTTTGATTCTCCACTGCTCCACATGCAGCTGCTGGTGTGACCTTGGATCAGTCACAAGTTCTCTCAGAGTTGTTCTCAGCCCCATCTACCTCACAGGGTGTCTGTTGTGGGGAGGGAAAGGGAAAGAAATTGTAAACCACTCTGAGACTCCGAGTGAAGGGCAGGGTATAACTCCAATCTCTCTCTCTCTCTGGACCCATGTGATTTGAGGCCTGCAGTGAGTAGGGGGAGGGAGGTAGATTTGTCCCATCTTCCCTCTTCTGCAAATGCAACTCCACTGTTGGGAGTAGGGTTGCCAGCTTTGGATTGGAAAATACCTGGAGACTTTGGAGGTGGATCCAGGAGAGGGTGGGTTTTGGCGAGGGGACAGACCTCAGCATGGTACAATGCCATAGAGTCCACCCTTCCAAGCAGCCATTTTCTCCAGGGGAGCTGATCTCGGTCAGCTGGAAATCTGTTGTAAAAGCAGGAGGTCTCCAGGTCCCACCTGGAGGCTGGCAACCTTAGTTGGAAGTGGGAGGGGGAGTAATTTCATCCCCTCTTCCTTCCTCCTTCCCCCCCACATGGCCTTAAGTCCACGCAGCTCCTGTGATTCTAGGAATGACCCTTCCAGCAACCATGGAGACTAGGGCGAGAGAGAAATGCAGGTAAAATCTGCATCCTCCAGCATCTTCAGCTGACGGCTGGTTTGTTCCAAGCCATTAATCCTTAATGCAATTCCTGCTGCTTTCACATTAAATGGGAGTCATCATCAAACATAACCCATTTTTAAAAGTTTTGACTCAGTTGAAGGGAGGGGGTCTAAAAAGTTCTAATTCTTTCTAGGGTTGCCAACTCCTGGTTGGGAAATTCCTGGAGATTTGGAGGTAGGGCCTGAACATGGTTAGGTTTGGGGAAGGAAGGGGTCTCCATGGGGTATAATGCCATACAGCCCATCCTCCTAAGCAGCCATGTTCTCTGGGGGAATTGATCTCTGTAGTCTGGAAATCAGTCTAAGGTTCCCATTCCCCCAACAGGGGTGGGGTTTTGCCCGCTTTTGGGGGGCCCAATCCACCAACCCCAATCCGGCTGGCAGGGGGAACCCCACCCCCCAAAGTGCCTCATTTGTGCTGACATGCCTGGTACAATAATGTCACCCAGAGGTGACATCATCACATGGGGCACATTGCAAGAGGACACTCTATAGTTCGTGGGAAAACTCTACAGTTAACCATAGAGTTTTTTCCTTAAATGATAGCATGTCCACTGGGACAAACCCTGCGTGATGATGTCACTTTTGCGTGATGTCATTTCGGTGCGCATACAAAGCACCTGTGCTGAAGACATCCCGGACTGATGGAGGGACCCCCACCTAAGACCTGGTGACCCTAGATCAGTCACAATTCTGGCACAACTCCATACCCCATTTTGGGGTTAGTAACCCTAATGTGGACACTCAGAAATGGATGTTGGGGGAGAGAAACAGCAGGAAAGTCACACTCTGAGAAGCTGGGCATTCCTTCCTCCTTTCTGCCTCACATGCTGATTTGATGCAGAACACGTGATTGCTAGACTCTGACGAAAAAAAACTTATAATAATTGCCTTGTATTTGAGGCCTCTTCTCTCCGAAGGGTGCTTTTCTTAGAAAGTGAACCAGCGGCATTCACAGTACATATGAAACCAACTATATTTCATCGGTTACGAAGGGCCTATTTAGTTCGGTTTTTTGATGAAGAGAAATGTCTGAAGGGAAGTTAGTGACACAGTTTCCCGGTTCGTACCAAATGGCTGAGCTGTTGCAAACTGTTATCTACCGCGAAGAAAATGAGCCCTTAGTTCAGAAGCCTTTTATCTGAAGCTGTTAAGGGGTTCATTGGGGGCCACCCAAGGAAAGAACAAGTGTTTTCTGTAAGTGTGACCTGAGACTGTCAAAGCATCAAGGTTGCTCTTCCCTGTCTTTCCCCCTCTGTCATTCGCACCTCTCTTCTCTAGAACAGGAAAGACAGTTGGCTGAGGCGGGGGGGGGGGGGATGAAGGAAATTATTTCTGAGGTCACACAGGCCTTCTGTTTTGGCACCCTCATCCTCTTTGGGAAAAGACATGGCACACACTTTGTTACACTTGAGACTCTGAGGCAGTTAGTTTGACACCAGAAGAAGTGTGCGTGCACACTTATGCTTCTATCTTGAATAGAACTTTGTTGGTCTTAAAGCTGCAAAGGGACTCAAACTTCATTCTGCCTTCTACTGAGTCTGCCAAGGCAGCTGCTCTCCAGGGTCTCAGACAGTCCTTCATATCACCTACCTTACGATCCTTTTAGCTGAAGATGCGAGGGATTGTGCCCGGGACCTTCTTCATGCCAAATGGACATTGTACTACTGAGCCACAGCCCCTCCCCAAAAGTAGAATCATAGAATCATAGACTTGGAAGGGACCGCCAGGGTCATCTAGTCCAACGACCTGCACAATGTAGGAAATTCACGTATACCTCCCCCCTCACACACACATCCAGTGACCACTGTTCCATGCCAAGAAGATGTCAAAAAACCTCCAGGCTGTCCAGCCAAACTGGCCTGGAGAAAAATTGCTTCCTGTCCCCAAAGTGGCAATCAGCATTTCCCTGGGCATGTGGCCATGAGAACTAAGCCCTCCTTTCTCATGATCTACCTGAGCTCACAGAATCAGCATTGCTGTCCGATGGCCATCTGGCCTCTGTCTGAAAACCTCCAAAGAAGGAGTACACACCCATGAAGCTGCCTTAGTACTGAACCAGACCCTTGGTCCATCAAAGTCAGTACTGTCTACTCGGACTGGTGGAGGATGTCCACAGCCACAGGTAGAGGACTTTCCCATCACCTACTACCTCATCTCCTTTTACCTGGAGATGCCAGGCATTGAACCAAGGATATTCTACATGCCAAGCAGGTGCTCTGTCACTGAGCAGTAGCCCCTCCCCTGGGTTTGGTTACCGAGGGCTCTAGTCTGCTAAAATGTGTGCCACCGTAAACTTGCTAAAATGTCTCCTAAGCAGATCTACACAGATACCTACTTAGGTTTACCAGCTCCAGTTTGTGTGGGCAGGATCTAGAGAAGGCAGAGTTTGGGGAAGAGAGGGAGCTCAGTGGGGATTTGGTCCTATAGACCGCACCTTCCAGAGTTGCCGTTTCATCCAGGGAGACCAATAGCTGTAGTCTGGTGATCAGTGATTATTCCCGGAGACCCTACCTTGGGGTTGGTGATCCTAACCAGTGTGGTGTACTGATGTGGTGGTGCAAATCACGGTGGTGTAGCGGTTAACAGTAGCAGTCTCTAGTCTGGACTTGCAGTGTTCCCTCTCAGCTGAGTTAGTGTGAGTTATTTTACAGTTCTTTAGCCTCCAGCTCACAGATTTTTTTTCTTAGCTCAGGAAGGATGGCTCCAGAGCAAACTAATTTATGCAGTAGCCAAATCGCTTGCTCACAACTTTAATTCCAGAAGCTCACAAATCAGAATTTTTGCTCACAAGACTCCACAGCTTGGAGGGAGCATTGGAACCAGGTATGATTCCCCACACTTTCACCTGAAGCCTGCTGGGTGACCTTGGGCCAGTCCCAGTTCTCTCAGAGCTCTCTCAGGCCCACCTACCTCACAAGGTGCCTGTTGTGGGGAGAGGAAGAGAAGGTGATTGTAAGCCACTTTGAGACTTTTTAGGATAGAGAAAAGCGGGGTATAAAAGGCAACTCCTCTTCTTGTTCTTCTTCTAAGTGTATCCAGGTCTATTCAGCTTGCTCCCCGGAAAGTGTTGTTAGGATTGCGCCTTTGTCCTTTTAAGTGCTACAAGACTCATTTTTGTTTTCACTTTTCAAACAGCAACCCTCTGCACATTTATTAGGTGGTAAGACCCACTCCACCCCATGGAGCTGATATGCATTGGAACCGGCTGCACCTTTCCTTAATTCCCCACTGAAAACAAGGGGACTTCGAAGGGCTCCGCTCTGGCTGGATCCTAACCTTTTATTTTGTAAGAGTCATTCCTTCCTGTAGGAAGGCTACAATGGCTAGAATAATGTCCCCAATATCCATAGAAGTACTTCACAGAAAATGGTTTGAGGGTTGAAGTGGTACATTACTTTCATCCCTTTCATCTGTTTTTCACTATCACAGTTCAATATATATAAAAAAAGTAAAATTTGTCTTTAAAGTAGCTGAATTGAGCTTTACGGCTCAAGGACTTCGTCCACTTTTAACTTCATCCAGCCTTTAATGGAGCATTTAACAAGCTTTGCTGTTTATATCAGCTCTTTCTGAACAGGTGACTTACAGCCTGATCCATAACCCAGTTAAGCGGCAGCCCTGTGGTCATCAAATGGGATCCCAGCACTTTTCAGAACGAGGTCCAGGGATTTAGGCTGTTAGCAATACTGAAAGACCGATTTCCCACTAGCGCTGCCCTGGCATTCTTCCTCCATTTGCACCGGTGCTGTGCTTAAATTTCACACTGTTTGCCGTGGGGCGCACCCCGCAGCAACTAGTGAGAAATTCAAGCACAGCACCAAGGCAAACGGAGGAAGAACGCCGGGGCAGTGCTAGTGGGAAATCAGTCAAAGTGATTTATTCCCCGGTGTTTCCATTTAGTAAGTGGGAAGAGATTCACCGAATATTCTTTGGTTTTGGTTTCTGGGTGGGGTTTTGTATTGGTGGTATGGAAATAATACCTGAAATCCAACTTGATTACTTTTTGTCCATTCCTGTTTGGTGTAGTGGTTAAGTGCGTGGACTCTAATCTTGGAGAACCAGGTTTGATTCCCTATGCCTCCGCATGCAGCTACTGGTGTAATCTTGGGTCAGCCATAAGTTCTTTCAAAGCTGTTTTCTCAAGGGCAGTTTTTAAGAGAGCTCTCCCAGCCCCGCCTACCTCACGGGGTGTCTGTTGTGGGGAGGGGAAGGGAAAGGGATTGAAAGCCATTCTGAGACTCCTTCAGGTAGTGAAGGGAGGGGTATAAATCTAATCTTCTCCTCCTCCTCCACTTCCTCCTCCTCTTCTTCTTGTTATTTCTGTTGGCAGTTGCTGCTATGCTACCATTTTGTTTTGTGGCCATTGCTGCTGCATTTTTCTTTTCCTGGATCAGTCAAATGGAAGATCCCAGCCAATCAGGAATCACATAGTGAACTGTAAGGCCAATCAGGAATCGCACAGTGAACTGCAACAATGTGAATCATTGACATGTGGCTACATGATAACATCATGATAACATCAAGTAAGAGGCAAAGCAAAGGGGTCCAGGTTTTGAGGGATTTGATAGGTGTGCATTAGGGAATGAAAAATATTAAAGATCATGTTACCTTCTAACAGTGGATGGTAGCTTTTGGATGCAGTTCTAAGGACACTTTCCAGGGAGTGAGCCCCATTCAAGAACAGTGAACCTACTGAGCAGAACTACTTAGGATTGCTCCCTTTTGTCTAATAAACACAGTCATTTGGCCTTCACCGTCTCAAAATTCTTTAATGCGATTAACTGAGAAGTGTTGAAAGGGACATCAATTCAACAATCTGTCATTAATTAATTAATAACCCTATTCAACCCCATTGAATACTTATGCCCTGATGATAACTGTGCTATCATGCCTATATTCTAAAACGGCTGTTTAATATAGTTGACTTTGTGCATGTTGCTTTTCATCTTACCTCACGTCATCTTTAAGCCTCAGCGTGGGACACATTTCACTCAGGAGCACACACACCTGCAGCTGCCTTATATTGGGCACTTTTAGACACACTAAATAACACACTTCCAATCCCCTTTCAAAGCACTTTGCAACTGGGTTTTACTGTGTGAAATGGCAAAATCCGCTTGCAAACAGTCGCTGAAGTGGATTGAAGCGGCATTATTTCACATGTGTGAAAGTGACTCTCACTATTAATCTGTCAAGGCCAATATTATCTACTCTGAGTGGCAGTGGCTCTCCGGGGTCCAGGGCAGAGGGCTTTCACATCGCCCACTGCCTGATCCTTTTAGATGGAGATGACAAGGACTGAAATTGCAACCTTTTGCAGATGCTCTACCATTGAGCCACAGCCCATCCCCAATCAAATACACTGAGAAAAATTGGGGGGGGGGGAGGGAGTCATATTAACTCTAAAGTGGATATGAAATGCCACCTCCACAATAAAGATCTCCAGTCAATATTTAGGCTGTAGCTTGGGTGGCCCAGGCAAGCCCGATCTCATCAGATCTCAGAATCTAAGCAGGGCTGACCCTGGCAAGTACTTGGATGGGGGACCTCCAAGGAATACCAGGGCTGGGAGGCAGAGGCAGGCTAGCAAGCCTCTGAATGCCCTCCATGCCCCTGTAGGAGTCACCAGAGGATGCCATGACTTCCAGGCATGGGTACACACATGCATACACACATACAAATGCAACCCCCCCCCCAAAAAAAAATTAGGCTGTTGCTTTGTAAGTAGGGGGAAAGACTTAATAACCACTAAGGCCTTGATCTGGAGAAATGGACTTGCAGCACTAACTATGTATTCTTTACCTCTCTGGCTGCTCAACAAGAAATTTTGACTGCATTGTGAGGAACCGGAGAGCCTTAGTTCAAGCATTCCATGTTGTGTGGACAGGGAAGTGAGGACTCAGTTCCGTCTCAGTCAGTGATGAGTGGTTAGCAATAGCTGCATGGTCAGCTGTGAGAATGGGGCTCCTGAACTACTTGATTTCGTTTACATGTTTCACTGACCTGTTCTCCAGGCTCCATTCCCTCTTTCCCCTAAGCTCCGTTTCCTCCTCCATTGTTTTCCTCTCAAGGAATGCTTCCTCCCTAGAAGCTGCGTGCCTTGCATTTGGCTTTGTTGTCCAGCCAGTGGGTTTTCCTGTCATTCTGAGGATTCTCCACACAGCCACCTTCTTCCATTACTTCCAGGGTCATGGAACAGCAGAGTAACAATGATGGTGTACCTGAGAGAGCCAGTTTGGTGTAGTGGTTAAGAGCGTGGATTCTAATCTGGGAGAACCGGGTTTGATTCCCCACTCCTCCACTTGCACCTGGCTGGATGGCCTTGGGCAAGCCATAGCTCTGTACCAGCTGTTCCCTCAAGGACAGCTTGGGAAAGAGCTCTCTTAGCCCCACCTACCTCACAGGGTGCCTGTTGTGGGGAGGGGAAGGGAAAAGGAGTTTGTAAGCCGCTCTGAGACTCCAAGTGAGTGAAGGGCGGGATATAAATCCAATCTCTTCTTCTTCTTCTTCTTCTTCTTCTTCTTCTTCTTCTTCTACATAACAACATAAGAGACACCAGTGTTGTATCAGGCCAGTGGCCCATCCAGTCCAACACTCTGTCACACAGTGGCCAAAAATACCGGGTGCCATCAAGAGGTCCACCTGTTGCATCATCTCTTAATGTCTCCCTCATGGCGATCCAGAACTCTGAGAGCACTGAGCACGCTGAACTCCTGAATAGCTGGACTTTGGCTTTCATTTTGATGTACTAGGAAATCCGGTGCAAACATGCCAGGCTCTGTGTGTGACCCAACGAACCAAATGCAGTCCTGCAGCTTGTAGGGAGGTCCACCAGGATCTTGAGAGACCTGGTTTAGCAGCTGGTGGGACCAAGCACGTAACTCCTCTTGATGATCCACAATTTATTTAGGCCTGGTTTATTTGAACATGATAGCTGCTGAGTCTTATCACCTTGTCAGTCTCTGGAAAGACTGAGCTGATGATGAGACAGGTGGCCAAAGAAATATCATATTAAAATAAATACGATGCCATTCATCTGTAACTTTGAGGAGGGATATGAGGTTACATGTCAGCTTGGGGATAATGATGACCTAAACAGACACGTTAGAATGGACCATGCCTCTGACAGGTAGATAGGACTCACTCTTCCCCCACCCTGTGCCATTTCCCCAAGATGAACACACACACCTCATTCCAGTAGGGAAGGGTAAAAAGCTGGTGCCTGTCATTTTTCTAGTAGCTAACAAGAGGAGTAATGGATGACCTTAAGCACCATTCATCAAAATTCGAGGGATCATTTGAAACTATTCAGTACAAGTTAGATGACTATTCTTGCTTGCTTGCGTAGGATCACGGTAAGCCTTAATGACACTTTATAGGAATTAGAGCAACAGGGAGGCAGGCAGACAGATGGAGAGATGACCCGTGAAGCTGACACTTTATAGGTATTAGAGCAACAGATAGGTAGATGATAGATAGACAGGCAGGCAGGCAAGTAGACAGACAGACGATGGATAAATGACACATGAAAACTGACACTTTGTAGGAATTAGAGCAATAGGTAGGAAGAGCAATAGGGAGAGAGGAGGAGGAGGAGAAAGAGAGAGAGAGAGAGAGGACACATGAAATTGCCTTATACCAGGGGTGGCCAACCTTGCTTAACGTAAGAGCCACATAGAATAAACGTAAGAGCCACATAGAGATGTCTGAGAGCCGCAAGACAGGAACAAATATGCAAATTTGCTTTTTATTAACGTTAAATGGGACTGCCAAAAATAAAAAAAAACGAGGAAAACCGGTTATTGATAATGATATTACTTGTTTGCTAATGATATTGAGAGAGAGAGAGAAAGAGAGAGAGATGGAAAGAAAGAATTAAAGAAGTGGAAAGAGAGAGAGAGAGAAACTAGGAAAGCAAATAGATGGGAGGGAGGAGGGAAGGAAGGAAGGGAGAAAGAGAGAAAAAGCATGCCTCCCCTTTGCTTCCCCAGCCGCCCTGCCAGGAGCCGCACAATATGTGTGAAAGAGCCGCATGTGGCTCCCGAGCCACAGGTTGGCCACCCCTGCCTTATACTGAATCAGACCGCTGGTGTACGACAGTATTTTCTACTCAGACTGGCTTCAGCTTTCCAGGGTCTCAGCCAGTGGTCTTTCACATCACCTGTTACCTTATCCCTTTTAACAAGAGATTGAACCTGGGACCTTCTGCATGTAAAGCAGATGATCTGCCACTGAGCTGCAGACCCTTCCCATTTTTAGAATGAATAGATATAAGACCGTGGTTCCAAACATATACAGGTTAGGTATTTAATATGTCATTATTTATATACATCTTGACAAAATACTGGAGCCCCCAAACATATGCATGTATTTCTTTGTAGAAATCTCAGAGTGCTACAGGCTGGGGGGGAAACTGCTAACCTTATGACACCTCGCTTTAAAAAAAAACAAAAAACTGTACCATATTTTTGAGTGCAGCCAGATAATCCCCCTGACCACCCTACCAAGACTGGATATTTAAAATCAGGTGCCCCATTCTAATAACCATGGGACAGCCCACTTCAGTCATGGCTTTCTCCTCACGGGAAAGGAGAAGGGTCCATGCATAAGACAAAGTCATATCCAGGGTTGGGTATTTGACAGTTAACGCCACACCAAGTCGCTCAGCCTTCTGTGGGTTATACAAGCTCGGTCAATTCAGTTCTGTACCACAGTGACAACTCGGGGGTGACAAGAAACGACTGTGCTGCATGTTGTTTGTTTTTAAAATCAAAAGCCATGATATAGACGTGAGCGGCTAATATGACAAACCTAATCTATTCAATACAGGCAAGCAGAAAAGTGCTAGGTTTCCCCACCACCTAAAATAGTAGTTTGCATGACAGTTTGATTCCAAAGAAGCCATGGTTATCATGGAGAAATCATGAGATCACACACAGCAAGTAGTTCACTGCAGTGCTTTGCAACCTTCATTCATTCTGTGCAGCCAGTTTTGTGTAGTGGTTAAGAGGTTTGATTCCTCACTCCTCCACATGCAACTGCTGGTGTGACCTTGGGTCAGTCATAAGTTCTTTCAGAGCTGTTCTCTCAAGGGCAGTTCTCGAGCGAGCTCTCTCAGCTCCACCTACCTCACAGGGTGTCGGTTGTGGGGAGATGAAAGAAAAAGGATTGTAAGCTGCTCTGAGACTCCTACAGGTAGTGAAGGGTGGGGCATAAATCCAATCTCTTCTTCAGTAAGTGGACTATGCACAGACATTGGAAGCATCCATGTGCAAGCAGTTCTGCCCATTTGTTCACACTCCAGTTTAATATTTCAGGGCCTGATCTTTATCTATTTTGGTACAGACTTTCAGTACATACTGATACTTCCCCCTTGCTACAAAATGAAACAAAAACCCAGTTGCCATCTTCAAGACTGACATTTATTTCAATATAAGCTTTCATGAGCCACAGCTGTGAAGTGAGCCGTGGCTCACAAAATCACACATTGAAATAAATGTTGTGAGTCCAGTAGCACCTTTAAGACCAACAAAGTTTTATTCAAGACATAAGGTTTCGTGTGCATGCACACTTCTTCAGCTTATACCTGGAATAGAACTTTTTTGGTCTTCAAGGTGCCACTGGACTCAAAATTTGTCCTGCTGCTTCAGACTGACATGGCTACCCACCTGAAATAAATGTTGTGAATTCTTAAGGTACCTCTTACCCCTTTTGCAATAGGTTTGCCAGCTGTGGGTTGGGGGAATACCTGGAGATTTGGGGGGGGGGGGTGGAGCCTGGGGAGGGCAGGGTTTGGGGAAAGAGATCTCAACAGGGTATAATGCCATTGAATTCACCCTCCAAAGCAGCTATTTTCTCCAAGGGAACTGATCTCTGTAATCTGGAGATGAGGTGTAATAGTGGGAGATCTCCAGGTGCCACCTGGAGGTTGGCAGTCCTATTTTGCAATCCCCCTTGCTTCAGCCTTGTTTTTTTGTTGGTCTGCAATGTATTACATATAGTTTATTGATATATCTATACACCTATATTATATGATTTATCTCTATAGTCAACTTAACAGCTTCAACAACAACATTATGCATTTTTAAGCATATGCTGTAATGGTAAGATGTCCAACTGTACAACAGACTTAATTCAGATATTTTAAGCATGTGGCAGATTGTTATTGCTGCAGTCTATCTTTCTGAACTCTTGTCCTCTGTCTCTCCACACAGGACTTTTTCAGCGCGCGATAGCTCAAAGTGGAACGGCTCTCTCCAGCTGGGCAGTCAGCTTCCAACCTGCAAAATACGCCAGGGTCTTGGCCACGAAAGTGGGTTGCAACGTGTCGGACACGGTAGAATTGGTAGAATGTCTGCAGAAGAAGCCTTACCGAGAACTCGTTGACCAGGATATTCAACCAGCTCGGTACCACATAGCCTTCGGTCCGGTCATAGATGGGGACGTGATACCAGATGATCCTCAGATCTTGATGGAGCAAGGAGAGTTCCTCAACTATGACATAATGTTGGGTGTGAACCAAGGAGAAGGGTTGAAATTTGTGGAGAACATTGTGGACAGTGAAGACGGCATATCGGCCAGTGACTTTGACTTTGCAGTTTCCAACTTTGTTGACAACTTGTATGGATACCCTGAAGGCAAAGACATACTAAGAGAAACCATTAAATTTATGTACACTGACTGGGCAGATAGACACAACCCAGAAACGAGAAGGAAAACGCTGCTGGCTTTGTTTACTGACCATCAGTGGGTTGCGCCAGCAGTCGCTACGGCAGATCTCCATTCAAATTTTGGATCACCCACATACTTTTATGCCTTTTACCATCATTGCCAAACAGATCAGGTACCTGCATGGGCAGATGCCGCCCATGGGGATGAGGTCCCTTACGTTTTGGGGATCCCAATGATAGGTCCTACTGAATTGTTTCCTTGTAATTTTTCCAAAAACGATGTCATGTTAAGTGCAGTCGTGATGACATACTGGACAAACTTTGCAAAAACTGGGTAAGTCCATGATGGATACATAGCACCACAATGAAGATCATGATCCAAGGCCCATCCTTTCTAATGGCACTAATGACAATGGTTGCCATACTGGTGTGCTGAAACTGTTGTTTTCTGTAATACTTTCATATATCTCATGAAGTCAGTTTAAGTCCAGAAGTATTACATGTGCAGTGCTACTCTATAAAGCCCTTTATGGTCAGGGACCAGTATATCTGAGGGGCCGCCTTTCCCCACGTTCCCCAGAGAGCACTGCGTTCTGGGACACAAAACCTCCTAGTTCTCCCTGGCCCTAAAGAGGCCAGACTGGCCATCACCAGGGCTAGAGCCTTTTTCTGTGGCAGTGCCACACTAGTGGAATGAGCTCCTGGAGGATATCAGGGCCCTGCAGAGCTTGCTGCAATTCCACAGGGCTTGCAAGATGGAGCTCTTCCACCAGGCATTTGACCACATTTGACCATATCTAACATCTGGTACATCTGGTTATAACATCAGAATCTTCCCTGGGATCTTGCCATCGCCATTGTTGCACTGACTAACTCCTGTCACAAAAATATTGGCTATGGCAATATTGGAACATTGGAACAGGGCTGCTGCATAGGAAAACTAAGAAGGCATAGCACTTTAAATTTTATGTTGGTTTTAAACTGTTGTAAAATTTTATGTAAGCCACCCTGAGCCTGCTTTCGTGGGGAGGGAAGGGTATAAATCTAATAAATAAATAAATAAATCCTATGCAGTACTCCAGTTTAGGCCTATTGGAATCAGGAGGCTTAGACTGGAGTAACTCTGTGTAGGACTGCATTAGTAAAATGATCAGTCCCGGAAAGGGATAGCACACAGACCAAGACATTGGCCAGTTTCAAATGTGATAGCCTCACAGTCCTACCACTAGTGCATTTATGTTTCAGCCACCAGCTCAGGTGCAGGGATAGAGGGACAAGGGCAAAAAAAGAAAGAAAGAAGGGAAACTTATAATTCAAGAGGGAATGACCTGCAGGTTGGGCTTCAAAAGCGGAGAGAGAGATGGGTTGTTTGCTGTAGTTTTCTGTACAAAAGCAGTGTGTTAATCTTCTGTTGTAATATCCTCCTGGAATTGGGGCCTGGACTGAGCCTGATACCATGTGAAAAGTATATTTTGATGTCGGAGTGGGTTTTTTTAAAAAAAACATTAATATCCACTTTTGTCTCCCTAGGGATCCAAATCAACCAGTCCCACAAGATACAAAGTTCATCCACACGAAACCCAATCGGTTTGAGGAAGTAGCATGGACCAGATACTCTCAGAAAGACCAGCTTTACCTTCACATTGGATTAAAACCGCGAGTGAAAGAGCATTACAGGGCCAACAAAGTGAACCTGTGGTTGGAACTGGTACCTCACCTGCACAATCTTAATGACATTTCACAGTATACCTCTACAACAACTAAAGTGCCATCAACTGACATTACTTTCAGGCCAACACGGAAAAATTCAGTACCTGTAACTTCAGCCTTTCCTACAGCCAAGCAAGATGATCCCAAGCAACCACCGAGCCTAATTTCCGGGGATCAAAGAGACTATTCCACGGAGTTGAGTGTAACTATTGCTGTTGGAGCATCTTTGCTGTTCCTGAACATTTTAGCCTTTGCAGCTCTATACTACAAAAAGGACAAGAGGAGACATGACGTCCATCGGAGATGTAGCCCACAGCGCACTACTACCAATGATCTTACCCATGCACAAGAAGAGGAAATAATGTCCCTCCAAATGAAGCACACTGACTTGGGTCATGAATGTGAGTCCATCCATCCACATGAGGTGGTTCTTAGGACCGCCTGCCCCCCAGACTACACACTAGCTATGAGGCGGTCACCTGATGATATTCCCTTAATGACCCCCAACACCATTACAATGATTCCCAACACTATACCAGGGATTCAGCCCCTACACACATTTAATACATTTACCGGTGGACAGAATAATACTCTGCCCCATCCTCACCCCCACCCTCACCCCCACCCCCATTCACATTCAACAACTAGGGTATAGCCAGACAAGATGAAACAAACTTTTATTTTTTGGTGGATTACAGTGGGGAATAATTATGGAAGACGTGACTTGGCTTTCAACCTACAAGACTCTTACTATTTAAATATGGAGGAATATTATGTGAATATACATATCAAGAACTTTGGGGGTTTGGGGGGAAAATGAATTGTACATATATACAAATGAACTTTTAAAAGAAAAGTATAACTTTTTACAATTGCTTGAAGCAATTGTCCTGAATGATACTTTTTTCATTCACATTCAAGTATTTTTTTTTGAGGATTTAAGTTACGTAATGGAATTAGGCATGTGCAACAAAATCAGGAAGGAAATTATGACTGAAAATTTAAAAAAAATAAAGTTCTATCAATATGCACAAGGGACACATTAATGGAATGTCAGATAATTTTCACCAGTTTTGATTTTGAACTGTTTTCTTGCGTAGACCATATTTACATATTTGGATAATTATACAAAGCACCGATGCTGTTAAAAAAGGCCTTAGAAATGGGCTCATTTGCTGAGATCTGCCAAGGAAAAGGGGGAGGAAAAAAAGTCTTAGAACATGGCAGATATGACATTATCACATAAGCGCTGTCAGTATAAACGCTGTGGGAATAAAGGAAACGGGATATTTTTAGCACGATGTGCATGGTAATTTATTATGCTTGGTGGCTGTGCTGCTGATTAAGCCGTAATTAAAATTCTTCTCATCCCATTGGGGTTCTCAATAGAAGCTTCTTCCCTCAATTGGCACAACCTAAAGGAGATTTATTTTAAAAGCAGAAAAATACCAAGAACCAAACCAAAAACCTTAACTGACAACCCGGCAATTCCCGGTAGTGTCCCAAGTAATAGAAAACATTATATAGTGGGGGTTTTTTAAAAAAAAAGAGGTGTTTGATGATACTGTAGGTGCCGAGCAGGGGACACATGTGGGTAGGAATCCCAACAGGAAATGAACAAACGTCTCTGTTCGGTTGTTATGTTCTCTTTCCACCTCATTAATTTACAGTGTTTGCAGTGCTGATAGGGCATTTTCGACAAAGCCGTTACCGTTTTGAAGGGGATTCATTACAATCTCTTCGGCTTATACCAGTCATTTCTCTTTAAAAAAAAAATCCAAAGATTTATTTCCAAGAAGATTTTGCAATATGTAAAGGCTTCCCCCCCTCTCCAAATGCAAATGATCACATTGGTTCTAACTCTGGTTCATTCAACATCTCATCTCGCGTGTGGTAAAAGTTTTACTCATAGTATTTCCAAGTGATTCCCTTTTTGGCCTGTGTTTCTTCAGAGAGGAGGGAGCTCACTGGCAATATCTTTAAGGAGAGCTCTGCAGAGCAGAAAGTAGAGATGTGGAAGAGATGGGGCTGGATCCAAGTAGCTTGTCAGCTGGTGATAAAGGGAAGCAAGATCTCTTTTAACATTCAAGAAGGCTATGTGGGGGATCATGGGATTTGCATCAGAAAAAGCCACATGGGACAGGAGTATAGCAAGGAAGTGAAATGGTCAAGAGTGTGTTAAAAAGCTGTCTGGATCCAACCCTATATGAAGAATGGAAGAGTCAACATGGGAAACGTTTCAATTCTGCATCTCATTTTTAACATTGTCCTTTAGATTGGAAAGGAGTGGTTGAAAAATGATATGGTCTTTGTACCCCCTCAGTTACTTTCAAATTTTAAAAAAAATGGTATGTCACAATCAATTAAAAGGTTTGTAATATGTAATCAGATGTACATTTATATAAAAAAAAGAGAAAAAAACTGAGATGGACTAAAGAGCACATCCCTGATGAGTACTTTCTCTCTTTTCCTGTATTATATTTCTATTAGAGTAAAGTTACGTGAATCTTTTTTTTTATTTTGCATTTTTTCAAAAAATTACTAGCAATTTTGATAGTTTGTAAGATAATGCGCAGAACTTTCTCTGACAAACTAACTGCAGTAACAGAAATGTTTCTTTTCAGTTACTCTTTTTCAAGATTGAAAGCTTATTACACACTCAGCAAAATTGTATACTACTTGATGGAAAACAAACATTCTTTGTACTTCTGGGCCAGTCGTGTTGGCTGCCAAGTGAAAAAAAAATAAAGCTAATCTGGATAATGAATATTATAATTATTCCAACGCTAAGAGACCTGAGATTTGCTCATTAAAGAGCTCAAATGTTTATTGCTGTTTTGTCATTTTTTAAAAATGAAGTAATGGTAACTGTCTCAGAATAAAGATTTATTTCTTGAGACCGTTCTGGCTTTTGAAGACTTCCGTATGCCTTCTACAGGTCAAAATGTATTCTTACTTTTGGGTTATAACCCTATCATTCCATTCTTCACAGGGGGAAAGGCATATGTGACCAAAATACAAGTCATACAGCCCAGTCCTAGGTGTGTTTACTCAGAAGTAAGTAGGGTTGCCAACCTCCAGGTGGTGGCTGTTGATTTCTCACAATTACAACTGATCTCCAGGTGACTGATATCAATTCACCTGGAGAAAATGGCTGCTTTGGAAGGTGAAGTATATTGCATCATACCCCACTGAAGTCCCTCCCCTCCCCAAACCCAGCCATCCCTAGGCTCCACCCCCAAATCTCCAGATATTTCTCAATATGGAATTGGCAACCCTAGAAGTAAGTCACTGGCTGCACTTTGTGCAGAGGAAGCCCCTTCTAAGTCCCCCCAAGTCAATTTATTTATTTATTATTATTTATGTTTATTTCAGTTCATTTATACCTTGCCTTTCTCCCCAGTGGGGTCCCAAAGTGGCTTACATCATTCTCCTCTCCTCCATTTTTCCTCATGACAACACTCTGAAGTAGGTTAGACTGAGAATATGTCATGGGCCCAAGGTCACAGGCCCAAGCTTCCATGGCAGAATGGGGAATTGAACCTGGGTCATCCACGTCCTACTCCGATACTCTAGCCACTGCACCACAAAGAGTTGTAATTCCGTTTAGGATCACCCTGATAATGTTCAGGTGGCCTTACTCTAAGGCATTCAGGCATAGAACTGGACTCTGAAATCCTCTTGATACTGCCTTGAGCGTAAGCCCTATGAAACACAGCAGTTGTTACTGCTGAATAAACATGACTAAGATTGGGCTGGACATTTTCAGACCAACATGGCACCCATTTAGCTAAATGCTGGAATGGCCAAAAAGAAGCTAATAAGGAAGAAGAACAAACAGGCTTAGTTCAAACAAATGATGTCGAGAAATTCGCAAGTACGAAGCAAGGTTCTAAACTTTTGTACAAGCAGATTTTCTGAGCACACTGAGTGTGGACTAGACGAACCCAATGGGAAAAAAATAGGTAGTATTCACTCAGAAGCCTTTCCTTTGACATCATCATTTTTGACAGTCGCGCTAATACAGTGTAGACTGGTGGTCCTGGTTGTCCATCAAAGTTCTCCCTGTAGAAGCCGAAACAGAGAAAGTCTTCAAAATTCAGGATGGTCCATGTGCAATTTCTGCCTGACGTGGTTGTGACTGTGACCTGCCAAATGTAAACCAATAAAAGAATTGTTTGCCATCGGATAACTATCATTTAATAAGAAGATTGTATTTTGCTATGTCGACTGACGAAAACAAACCAGAGGGAAACCTCCAAGAAATATAAGTGGTGGGCACCAACTAAGGCTGCAAGTGAACAAAGAAATGTGAATGTGTTTTTCTTAACATGATCAACACGAAATGACCTTTCATGCTAGTTGATCAGTGGCCATATATCTCACGACAGCTCTCTATTAAACGCTCTCGGATCATTGTTTTTTTATATTAGTTAAAATAAATTATTTAGGTGTGCTGAGCATGACACTTTGGGGAGGGGCACAGCTGATCATAGCATAGTAACTGTGAATCATGGTGAAAATTAAGGGAGTATAACTGGCTTTTAACATGTTCACAAGATATTCACTATGAGCTGGCAACAAGGCCAATATACATCTAACTGCACAAAAATCACAATTGTCAGGGTCAGTCCTCCAGTTTTGGTGCACTATATGGGCTTTCCATTTTCTGTGCAGGGGCATGTTGCTTCTTCTCCCCCAGTCCAGACCCAAAAGTGCATTACAGTGCATAGACGAAACTCTTGGAAATGTGGACTCTGCATTTATTTCAATGGACAACAAGCAGATTCTCTTGCCGAGCTGCTTCCTCCATTGCCATGAATGGGAAACCTTTGAAGGAGCCGTGTCAGTGCATCTCAGCACCCCAGAGAGTAAGAAAGGTGTTTGTAGAATCTGTTTTGGGTAAAACAGAATGGGAATTCCATGTGCAACCATGAAGCATTCATTGTTTTATTTCCTAACACATAATTGCAAATCAGCATTCACTTGGAAAGCATGCAGATCTCCTGTACCTTAACATATAATTTTTTTTGGGGGGGGGAGACTAACAATAGTAATTTTTCAAATATAATCAAAACTGTAGCCCCGTACAAATGAAGCATCTGTGTGTTGACTCACTGCATGGGGAGGGAGGGAGGAAATGAGCATGCTGGCTGCGCCCCTGCTTCCACTCTATCACCCAATCATAGGCACAGTTCAAATGCACACAGGAAGTGCCCATACATCTTTCCCCTCCCCATGACAGGTGACACTGCTTTCCAAATGTTGCTGATCTCAGGGAACGTGTGGGTGTGTGGGCACTTCCTCCACATGTGCATTGTGCCCGCTTTCCCAGTCCCACACAGTGAGTCAATGCATGAATGGATCCTCTCCACAGGGCTCATTAAAATGGTATGGAACATTGAAGAAGCTTAATGGAGTGGGGTTGTGTTTTTTGGGAAAAGTATGTAAATATCTGATTATTAACTCCCCAAAATTCAGAAATCTGCTTTGAATGTGATATTTTCTTTCTTGTATCATTTGGCGGAGGACTTTTCCAGTGACTGAAGAATAGTTCGAAATGGCGTATGACTTTCAACCAAAAAACAGAGGCTAGATTTATGGCTATTGCATATTTGTAAATATATTTGAGAGGATAATCCAGAAGAAAATAATAATATATTCCAGAAGAGCCTTTGGGAATTTGCAGTAGAGAATGGACGTGATGTACGGGCAATGATCCTTGGTGACAGAATTAATTAAGTATACAACAATGGCATTACTTTGATATCTAAAAAGTTGGGAGGTTATGCTGAATGAGATAAATTCAAATCATTGACCCTTCTGTTTCACCGCTCCTCCCACTGAACTCATCTTGATAGCACGTCTCCCTTGTGCACATCAAACCCATGATTCTTTATGTTCACACCATTTTCTGTTTTTCTCATGATTTCCCTTTTCCATAAAATGTATATGTTTCGCAGTGTTAATAAATCAGCCCCAGGCATATATTATATGACATAGCACAGTATATGTATGAATACCTTACCCGTTGCATCTAAACACTGTACCTGTGAACAACTCGACAAAACAACTTCGACAAAAACAACAGCAGAAAAGTAAAACCATTTAGAAAACTATAAACAGATGTAGAAAAGGAATGAGGCTTGGCCCTAATGTGGGCTCTGCATTCAATATACTGATGTTTAAATCTGCATCAAGATTACTGGTTAGTGCCAAATCATAGGGATGAACCAAAGTGCACTTCTACCTGGGGGGTGGGTTGGGAGGCAACAACAGCTCTGGGCAGGATTCTGCCCCAATGCAGGGGTAGGGAAAGAGTGCTTGGCCCACCCCCTGCAATGGCTCCTGCCCACTTCATGCCCTTCCACCTTTTGTGGAGCAGGGTTGCTGGCTCCCGTGAGGCAGGGGCTGCAAGCTTGTGGCAGCAGCTCCCATCCCCATCATGGAGGCTTTCAATTTGCAGCAGCGCTAACTCCTGCCCACCACATCCATCTCCCTTGTGTAGGGCGGGGGCTTCTGGCTTGTGGTAGCAGCTCTCAGCCCCCTTCTGGGGGCCACTGGATTTGCAGCAGCAATCGTTCCTGCACAGCTTGCACGGGGCTGGTCTGGAGTCATGGTGGCCCATTGGCTATTGACCCTGGGGGACTTCATGGCCATTCTGTCCCTGCCTCTACCCATGGAAGGTGTCTTTCCATTAGCAGAAGAATTCCTAGGATTAACAGAAGAATCCCAAACATCACCAGACAGGGACCTTGGAATTCAACCCTGGGGGTTGGATCCAGCTGTTAAGCACTAATCTTAGCCCTGGGAGGTTCAGGGGGAAAGGGCCTGCACTGTTGGCTATGTTGATTGTTTTCAGTGGGTCTGATCACCTGGTTGAATGAGACAGTTGGCTTGAACTGAGCTACCTGCCGGTTATACCTTGTGACTAAACACACTAAATATTTTCAAATCCACTCAGTGGAGCCGGCACCAGATCCCAACTTGACCTTGCCCTGACTGCCTGAGCTGAGGACCTCCAGGGCCCAGACTCACCCATGTGAGGAAGGCCAGGAGAGGGAGGTGGCTGGGACCCAGGCAGATCACTCTCACACAGCTGAGAATAAGGCAGGGACCAAGCAGAGGTGTGGTCAGAAGGCAAGAGTGAGCTTGGACTTGGGGAAGGCCAGAATGGGAGATGTAGGGTTGCCAACCTCCAGGTGGGGCCTGGAGATCTCCTAGTATTACAAGTGGGTCTCCAGCTGACAGAGATCAGCTCCCCTGGAGAAAATGGCTACTTTGAAGGGTGGACTCTATGGAATTTTACCAAGCGGAGGCCCCCCTCCCTCTCCCGGATCCACCCCCAAAGTATCCAGGTATTTTCCAACCCAGATGTGGCAACCTTAGGGAGAGGCGATGAGGCATCCCTGAGCAGCCAAGATAAAGAGCAGGGCAGGGAGACAGGCACCAGAGGAAAGAGGCAGGAAAGGCTTCTCTTCCCTTTTAAGTCTCCCAGATGGAGCAGGTGGAAGGAAGCTAGGCCAGGTGAGGATAGAGCCAGGGAACCCTATAAAAGGCAAAGCGTGGGGGGAGCCTGAGCCGGGCATCTCGGGGGGGGAGAGCCTCACACCTGTCCTACTAAGAGCATTTCCCCCCTTACATGCAAATATAGTTTTCTAGGATTGCCTCCCTCAATGGAACCACAAGAAATATGTTGGTCAGTTGAAAAACATGGTTAGCATTCAGGTTATGGTAACCGCAGACGTTTGTCGGAAGAGAAACTTGTGGCAAATATGGAAGACTGTACTAACAGCATTCAGTTTGTCGGGATTTTGAAGGAAGTGTGACGACTTCAAATCAAATATGTGGTATTTTTCAAATAGCAGCAGGATTCCATGTCTTCTGTTAACATTCATTGCCCTTTCAAGTACTAAATAATGGAAAACCTGGTTCTAAATTACAGTGTTTTTGTCCTTTATCGAGTATCTTTTCCTCAACACCTGATAAGCATTACAAAATGTAACCCACGGAGTGACTAGATCTCTGTGAAATGTGTAACAGCGTTAAGTACACCACGAGAAAGAAAATATTTGGCGTTCTGCTTGTGACAAAGGCCTAACAGAAGGGGAATTTCTAGGAAGCGATCAACTGCCGTGGCAGTATACATTTTGATGTTTTGTAAATTGTTTTCTCTTGTGACATTAGTTCAGAAATATTAGCCTTTTTCACTTTTCTAATAATTACTTGTTATAGACTGTTGCTATCTAATGGGAGCAAACATTAGATAATTTGATGATCATTGTGAAAAAAAAATACTCCAAAATAAATTACAAATAATGGACTCTTTCTGGCTGAGTAATTTTTTTTAAAAAAAATCATTCTTTCAACTAGCTTGTCAAGATTTCTGCTGCAGTTGAAGATGGGAATTACATTTCTTCTTTCACTCGAAATGAGAATATTTCATTTAGCTGTCCTTCGGTGGTCTCTGAAGAAATTTCTCTTCTTCGAAACATACCTTGTTGAAACAGATCTAATTTTTGATTAGATTTAATTCTGGAAGAATGCTGTTTTTTGTATGGTGGCCGACCATCAGCTGCATTTGATAAATTGTTCAGCGAGATTTCACCACAAGCAGTGCATGCCAAGCCATGCGTCTTAGGTTTTGTTAATCTTATTGTATAATTGATTTCTTGTTTGCAGATTCCAGAGAGAGATCATTCCAGAGAAGTGGCAAGAACCGGATGACACACACATAGAGATGAGCATGGAGAAAAAATGTTGCATGGAATCACCTTCATGTGCCTAACAGATGCATCATTTCTATGTATTTGATGGGAGACCCAGGACCTCTTGGTTTAGACTAAACTCATCACTCTATATACCCTGCTTGGTGTAGTGGTTAAGTGCGTGGGCGCTAATCTGGGAGAACCGGGTTTGATTCCCCACTCCTCCATTTCCACCTCCTGGATGGCCTTGGGCAAGCCATAGTTCTGGCACAGTTGTTCTTGAAAAAGAGCACTTTCTATCAGAGCTCTCTTAGCCCCATCTACCTCATAGGGTGTCTGTTGTGGGGAGCAGAAGGGAAAGGAGATTGTAAGCCGCTCAGAGACTCCTTTGGGTAGTGAAGGGTGGGGTATAAATCCAATCTCTTCTCTTCTCCTCCCGTCTGTAAGTCCCCTACTACCCTTTTAAGCATAGATACATCCACTAGCATTGCTAGTTCCATGGTTTGGTTTGGTTTTTTTTTTTTACAAAGGGCTCTGCTTGTGTGGCTGAAAATCCTTCCAGATAGGAAATGACACAAAAGCTGTGTGTTGATCAGTACAGCTTCTTGGTGTATGTACGCACAGCAGATTACCAGAATGTAGGATCACTGCACATGGCAGCTTGGCCTGCCAGTTGTGTGTACTTTTCTTGTGACCCATTTATAGCCGCATGAGGAAGAAAATGTGATTCTGCACTCTGCATGTGCAGCTTATTACCTGAGTGGACAGAAACACCCTTTCCAGGAAAACCCATCCAATATGTACAATCAAGTTAATTGGAATAGTACTTTGGAAGCGATCCCAGAGAGTTTCTCTTTCAGTCCTGTAGGCCGGAGCACCCATTTATGTCCTCCATAGTACCCATTCATCATACTCTCCCAGACAGAAGGAGCTGTGAAGAGAAGGTTGGCAAACAGAGGGGAGCACCTTGTGAAATCTCAGAAGGGAGGTGGGGTTCATGCTTTGGCGGGGGTACTTCTTGGGCTGCCAACGTCCAGGTGGTAAATAGAAAATAAACAAGAACAACCATGATATAATTGTGAAAAGTCTGTTCAGGTTTTTTTCTTTGTCAAGTGTCTGATAAATATTCATACATTTCTGTGAAATCCAATGGACATAAATCCTTCACCAATAAGAAAAATCCAACAGCATGGTACTCTTCTGTATTGCAGGAGACTGCCTTGCAATGTTCCCTCGAAGCTGAGTTAGTGTGAGCTAGCTCACAGTTTTTCAGCCTCCGGCTCACAGGTTTTTGTCTTAGCTCAGGGAGGAATGGCTCCAGAGCGGACTAATTTATGCAGCAGCCAAACTGCTCACTCACAACTTTAATGCCAGTAGCTCACCAAGTAGAATTTTTGCTCACAAGATTCCACAGCTTAGAGGGAGCGTTGCTGCCTGGTCTTTTTCACCTCGAACTTCATCCAATGCAGGTAAAGTGCAGTAGCCAGTAAAATGTTCCTTGTGCCTTTCTTATTCTTGTATTCAAGTCGCACAAAAAGACACGATTCAGCAGACAGGCTTGCTCATACACCTGTTTCAATAAACTTCCTCAGGACAGAATACATGTAGACTCTGCAGATTTTCTCACTCCATTACTTGGCTGCAAATTTTCTTGTCGCTCCGTTACCTGGCTGGATGTTCTCTCTCATGGGCATGAATAGCTCAGAATGATCTCCAGGCAACAGAGATCAGTTCCCCGGAAGAAAAGGGCTGCTTTGGAAGGTGGACTTTAGGACATTATACCCTACTGAAGTCCTTCCCCAAACCCCACCCTTCCTAGACTCTACCCCGCCCCAAATCTCCAGGTATTTCCCAATCTGGAACTGGCAACCCCAGTTGGTACTTGGCTGGGAGACCATCAAGGAAGACTCTGCAGAGGAAGGTGATGGCAAACCACCTCTGCTTCTCACTGTAGAGCCTTTCTTGGTAGTCCCTCATCTAAGTACAGACTCCACTTAGCTTCCAAGATCTGATGAAAGCTGACTAAACCATGCCTCATTCCCTCCTGGGTCAAAAATATCCTAACCAAATACTCTGAAAGTAAATGACATTTCTCCTCCACTACACTAGAAATGGGACTTATGGGGGGATGACTCAGTAAGTTAACCCCCTTCTAATGCCCATGATACGTAATAATGATGAGGATTATATCTATCTATCATCTGTCTGTCTGTCTGTCTATCATCTATCTATCCTAAACTGAGCTACACCATTGACTTCAATGGACTCAGGTGCAACTCTGTTTAGGATTGCACTGTTAGAAATGGAATACTTGGTATCAGGAGGCCCAGGGGTCATTTTGAGCAGGAGCTCGGGGGAGCACAGCTCCGGGAGTTGGTGCCAGCCCCCCCCCCCGTGGGGGAATGCCTGCTTGTGTCATGGCTGCAGCAAAATGACCCCGCCCCCTGGAAAGGTCCTTGTTTCTCTGACCAGCCTTCTGAAGGCTTCAGTCACTACTGAAGCTATCCTCCCAGAATAGTGGTATTTCTGAGGCTTGGATTAGTAGCTGTCCCCTCTCTGCCAGCCCTTCCTTCCTTCCTTCCTCCCTCCCTCCCTCCCTCTCTCTTCTTTCTTTCTTGCCTTCTGACATACATCCGATAATGTCAGGTGGTGTAGCATATGCAAATAAGTTATGCTAATGAGTTATGCTAATGAGTTATGCTAATGAGCTCCTGCGCCTCTTTTTCTACGAAATTACCCCTGAGGAGGCCTAATCAGAAGGCAAAGAGTTGGAAGGAAACAACAAAGTGTAACAGAACCAAGATGACAAACTAGAAGAGAACCTACCTGGGAATCAAGTAAACCCAAGCAGTATGATTACACTGAGCTTGTGTGATCTGACACAACCTGAATCTGATGTGTGGCTGGCTTGAGTATTTCTCCCTTGAGTTCCAAAACAGCATTTGAAATGTTTGCCAATCTGTTTCATGTTTTATATAAGTTCCAGGATGCTAGAATCTGGAGGTGTTCCAGCCCAGGTTTGACTCATGGCCAGGTACACTGGCCAGGTGGCCAGAGGGCTTGTAGGCCTCGTGTTCTTTCCTTTGGCTCTTCTGAATGAAGTTATGCTGTGTTGATTCAATGAAACCCTTTGCATATTCCCGAATGCCTGCAGACTCTTACCGCTGTTCTCATGCCTTTCATGGGTGAATTACTTGAGGAACAGGCTGACAAATGATCTATGAAAGGGACATGGCTTTCAGAGCTATTGGAAAAGTTGTCAGATTGTCTTGATCTTCCCATAGTGGTGACCGATTTTCTGGTTCTCACAACAACAGACCCAGCCAGCTTCATAAAGAAGGAAAACAAATTATTGACATTACTTATCTTCATTCTCTAACTCGTGTATATAACAGAAACTTTGGCTCCCTAAAAAGGGGTCTTTGCCTTTCCTTCATGCCCCCCAAACTAACTTGCCTACAGCCAACTCTGGTATGAAGCAACATATGGGATCCAGGTAGGACTGCCAACCTCCAGGTGTTGGCTGAAGCTCTCCCAGAATTACAACTGATCTCCAGGTGACATAGATAAGTTCCACTGGAGAAAATGGATTCTCCGGAAGGTGGACTCTATGAATTATAACACATTGAGGTCCCTCCTCTCCTCAAGCCCTTCTGTCCCCAGGCTCCACCCCTAAAATCTCCAGGAATTTCCCAACTCAGTGTTTGCAACCATAAATACAGGGCCCTGACCTTGATAGCCAAGCGTAGCCTGATCTCATCAGATCTCAGAAGCTAAGCAGGGTTGGCCCTAGTTAGTATTTGGATGGGAGACCACCAAGGATAATCCAGTGTTACTATGCAGAGGCGGGCAATGGCAAATCACCTGTTTGTTTCTTGCCTTTAAAGCCCCATGGGGTCACCATAAGTTTCCAAAAGCGGGGGGGGGGGGGGGGGGGAGCTGTCATTTGTTGTATCTTTCTCAGAAATCATACCTGAGAACCTACAACTGTTTGGATGTAACCTACAACTGTTGAACCTACAACTGTTTGGATGCAAACCATGGCTTTACCCTGAAAGGTAAGCCTGCCTGGAAAAACAGCACCACCTTCTCCTAACTGTGTCACAAGAAAAGAAGAGGATCAAATGTGGCACCCTCCTTAACAAGTGCTCAGGACCATTTTGGAAATGTTGTAGTCAGAAATTATTCAGGCAATAGGCTCAACACGAAAGTTTCACATTCTACCCATCTCGGAGTCTCTGTTTTCATTAAACCACTGAGTACATAATCCACCCTGGTGCTTCCGAAAGCAGGCTGGGCAGACATACTGTGAGATGACATTCATTTGTATGTTTTCCCCACCAGAAATGAATGTGCTTGTCTGTTCTGAACTGACAGCCAATTTTTTATTGCCTGTCACCCAGTCGTGGCATTGCGTGATTGATGTCGGCATGGATATTATTCGCTGGATACTTAAGCTGCACATCTTTTGATGTCATTAGATGGAGCTGTGGGTGTTTGTACTGGCAAATTCAGTTATGGGTCTCTCGTGGCAATTGCCGGGTCTCTAGTCCTTGTGATCTGAGTGATTAGGGCGAGATCACCACTGTTAGTCCAAAGGACAATTCCAGATCATTTATTTTACACAATAGGTTATGTAGTGGCTAAGAGAATGAGCCATAATCAGGAAGAATGTGTATTCAAATCTCTTCTGGGTCACAGACTCACTAGGTGTTGGCCTGAAGGAAGACATAGAAACCGAGATTTAGAACGAAACATATGAACTGTCTAGTGCAGAATGAAGAACATGCTAATGAGTCGCAACTGACTCAGGGCAATCCCTTCCAACGGGTGTTCCAGGCATGAGATGGGCAGAGGTGGTTTGTCATTGCCTTCCTACATGTAGCATCCCCTGTATTCCTTTTTTTTTTGGTCTCCCATCCAAGTACTGATGGTGGCCAACCCTGCTTAGCTTCCAAGCCTGATAAGCGTGGAGCAGTGCCCTGCAAAATGTTGAAAATACAAAGAGAAACTATCCCCAGCAAACGGCTCTCTAGACTCTGCTTAAAGACCTGCCGTGAGGGTGAGTCCCCCTCCTCTAGGTAATTGGAACCAGTTAAGTGCGCTGACTCTAAGCTGGGAAAACCGGGTTAGATTCCCCATTCCTTCACTTGCACCCACTGGATGACCTTGGGCAAGCCGTAGTTCTGGCACAGCTGTTCTCCTCCTCCTCCTCCTCCTCTTCTTTTATACTTGTACTGGGGAAAGAGAGAGAGGAAGGTTTGATGAGGCTAGTTTTGAAGAATATTTTGGGAGCGGGATTTTTTTTCAACACTAACCCCCATTTTCCTTAGCTGGTGCAAATCTGTTGCTCAGTCGATACAATCCAAAAAGTGTATTGTGGGGGGGGGGGATATTATTATTTATATAGTTCAGTATATCATGCCCTTACTCCAAGGAGACTACACAATTCTCCCTGCCTCTGTTTCACGCTCACAACAACCATCTTCGAGGTTAGGCTGAGAGTGCGTGTCTGGCCCAAGGCCACGTGGCAAGCTTCCATCACAGAGCGGGGATTCAGAGTTGGATCGCCCAGAGTGCTGTGAGGATAAAATGGAGGAGAGTGATGAAAGCCATTTTGGGTGCTCGCTGGGGGAAATGATGGGAGACAAATGAAGTAAATAAATAGGTTCCTTTGTCCCATCTGCACAGGCGGAATGGAACAAGAGGCAGGCATTTTGGTTCTATTCAGCTGGCAGTGGAGAGGAACCTTGTTCTTAGACTCTGCTGCCATATTGTCTGGCTGCCATGGCAATGGGACAGGATCTACAGTCCTTATTCCATCTATATCTCGGGTTTTCCTTCCCCTTTTCATAGTGAATGGTAGAAGCCACATGTTTCTGTTTTCCTGGTGATTTGCTAAGTAAACAACAATAACTACTTACTTCTTCTTCTCCTCCTCCTCTGGCTTTGTTTGACCGCTTTCCTTCCCTAAATACAGGCAACCATCTCAGTCAGCTGCTGACATTGTTCATTGTCAGTTTGGTGTAGCCAGTTTGGTGTAGTGGTTAAGTGCGCGGACTCTAATCTGGGAGAACCGGGTTTGATTCCCCACTCCTCCACTTGCACCTGGCTGGAGGACCTTGGGCAAGCCATAGCTCTGTACCAGCTGTTCCCTCAAGGACAGCTTGGGAAAGAGCTCTCTCAGCCCCACCTACCTCACAGGATGTCTGTTGTGGGGAGGGGAAGGGAAAGGAGTTTGTAAGCCACTCTGAGACTCTTAAGTGAGTGAAGGGCGGGATATAAATCCAGTCTCCTCCTCCTCCTCCTCATTGTTCCATCTAGCTCCATACTGACTACTCTGCCTAGCAAGCACTCTTTTGGATTGCACAAGCACAGGGAAAATCTTTTTTTTAATGAGGGTGAGCCTTTTAACTGAGATGCCAGGGACTGGATTTTGGAGCTTTGGCAGGCAATCAATGTGACCCACCACCGAGCCCCAAGAGCACTTCCTCTGAAGGTCTCAGGGGCCGAGATGGTTCCCGGAGATAATTTTGCATGTGATGATTTGGTAGATCCTACCAAGTGGGGACTCACAACAAGAACTTAAGCTGTGGAATCACACCCTTGCTGATCTTGATTTCACATTAATCTTCATTTTTCAAATATTTCACTCCCTCTGGCACCCTCCCCACTTTCCTTGCTTCCTTCCTTTTCACTCACTCATCTACTCACCTACCTCCCCTTCAGATTTTCCTCCTATCCTTCCCATCTATTTTTTGGTGGCGAACCAGTTTGGTGTAGTGGTTAAGTGCGCGGACTCTAATCTGGGAGCATCAGGTTTGATTCCCCACTCCTCCACATGCAGCTGCTGGATGACCTTGGCGAAGCCATAGTTCTGTCAGAGCTGTTCTTGAAAGAGCAGTTCTCTCAGAGCTCTTTCAGCCCCACCTACCTCACAGGGTGTCTGTTGTGGGGAGGGGAAAGGAAAGAAGTTTGTAAGCCCCTCTGAGACTCCAAGTGAAGGGTGGGGTATAAATCCAATTTCTTCTTCTCCTCCTCCTCCCACTTCCCTGTCTTTTCCAACTTCTAACCCCATTAGCTGTCACTGAGTAGTGCAGAGAGTATCAGCAGCATTAGTTGCATTGTTACTTTGAAATTGCCTCAGAGACTATGTAGTTGTATGAGACCTTGGTTGGCAGGCTTGTGCAGGTCACTTCTTCTTCTTCTTTTTTTAAACCACCCTTTTTTATTTTTCTGGAAACCTGGGGGGTTCCCCGAGTATGTAAAAGAAAAAAAATCCACTCCTCAAGTCCACCCCTGACCCCACTGTGTAGTTGTTTTGACCTGAACAGTGGGCAGCTAGGTTTGGAACCAGATGTGAGATAGCATCTTTCTGTGTTTCATCTTGCCTCTCATTATAAAGGCTGCTTTAGGCAAGTCACAGATGGTCAGTGCTCCTTTCTGTGCTCTGGCTGGAACATTTTAGCCTCAGCTTCATTACAGTCCATTACAGCACACTCCTGAAGTGTTGTCAGCCTCAGGTATACACTTCAGTTTTAAGGTTTTAACCATCATGGAATATGACAGTGAAATTCTGTTGCAGAATGGGTACCGTTCGAATCAGAACTTTGCATAGGGAGAGATGAGAGACTTGGTTCTTTAAAGGGCAGGGCCATTTCCTGAAAGCTGGCCAGGTTGCAGAAGTGAAAATTATGAAATTATGGACCACAAAGGCCTTTCATGCCAGAACACCAAGGTTAAGGTTGCGATCAGATGGCTCTTTAGATCCGACCCGGGCACAAATGCCTGGTGGATTTAAAGGGCATGTCCAGACAGTGACATCTGGGAAACGTGCCGCTGCCATCATCAGCTCGTCGATCCCTGCCAGGGAGACATACTAAAAAGATAGTGGTGAAAGACCGGTCTAAAGCTTGCTGACGGGCCAATGGCGGACTTTCCCCCATCTGGTCATTTTTTGCGTGCAATCAGCCTGTGGGGATGGTCTGGCTCCAGACCATCCCAAACAGCTGCCATTTTTTAAAAAAAAGTTAGCGGTGTGCGCATAAACACGTAAATGTGCGATGGCCGCAGAGCTCCACTCAAACATTCCAGACAATTATATGTTTCTGAAGGGCCCGTGAAACTTATGAACTTTGTTAATTCAAATGGTACCTAGAGGAAGGTACCACTGGCAGTGCTTTTAACATTCAAGTCTGCGCATGCGCAGAAAAACAAGTAGTCAGTGAGGCACATATGCGCATGCACAAACAGAATTTTTTTTTTAAACCCGACCGCATGGCTTTTTTAGGTGGACGCTGTCTAGACAATCCACCATGGAGTCCATGTGTGGTAAGGGATTCACGGGAGAGCTGTCTGGTCGTGCAACACTGGATAAAAAAGATCAGGATCAAATTAGAGCTGGGCCAATGGCCCGTCTGAACTGCCTGTCTGAACCATCTGAACTGAACTGATTAGCCGTCCCTCTGAAAGGGACCTAAGAAAAGCAGTCTGGGCAGAAACGAGGAACCAGAGCAATGTTTGGAGACTTGGAGGAAAAGGCAAGATGGGGTTTTAGCTTGTCTTAGAAGCTGGTCTGTTGCATGGATTAAAGATAAAAAGACATGTCAATGAGCTCTGAAATTAGACCTCATGACGTTTTGGTTTTGCCTTAAGGAACACGTCCATATGGCCCTGACATAGATCAGAACTCCAGTGCTAGGAAAGGTAGGAGGCAATTCCACCATGGCACTGTTTCCTCCATTGAAAATACCAGACCTGTACTGCTTTTAGTCCCGGTAAGGGAAAGTACAGGCATAGAAGCAATACCTGTCTTCCCCCCCTTTACTTTAGCCCAAGAATATTTTTGATCAGGGAAATGGCATTGGGTTAGAGGAAGAATTAATCCTTCCCTTTCCCCAGAGACATGTTCTTATCCACATCAGATCTACTATGCAGGTACTTTTTGGGTTTAAAAACAAACAAACAAACAAAAAACCTTGTGTGAGTCACTCATTGAACACTGGTTGGTACTTGGATAAGGCCTGAAGTTCTCTCAAAAGTACAACCGATCTCCAGACTACAGTGATCAGGTCCCCAGGAGAAAATGGCTGATTAGGAGACTGGAATCTATGAACTTTGAGGTCCCTCCCCTCTGCAAACTCTGCCCTACCCAGACTTCTCCCCCTCAGTCTCTAGGTATTCTCCAACTTGGAGTTGGCAACCCAATGCTTGATCCAGATCTACTGTGGGAAGCGGTGCGGCCATAAGGAGTTTCATGGTGATGGGGCGTCCCTTCCAAGAAGCCCTCCAGCCCCACAAATCTCTCCTTCCCCTTTAGCCCAAGACTTTAGACAAAGCCTTAGCTAGTTGCCACCACTCTGGTTCAAGCCAGATGGGGAAGGGCCCAATGTACCCTCCCTGCCCACCAGGCAGCTCCTTCTTCAGTCAGGGCTAGGGTTGCCATCTTCCAGGTGGGGGGCTGGAAATCTCCTGAAATTATAACCAATCTCCAGACTAAATAGATCATTCATTCATTCATTCATTCAAAACATTTATTCCACTTCTCCTGGAGAAAATGGCTGCTTTGGAAGGTGGAGTCTATGAGACCCTCTTTGACCTGGCATGACCTGGTCAGTGGGTGAAGAAACAGATATGATAAAAACTCATTGCAACAGGAAGGAAGATTCTTTTCTTTGGGTGCTGCATCCTGGAGAGCAGGCAGACCTCTCCACTTGGGAGGCAGCCATTTTGACCATGTACTGGTCTAAAGAGCTAGAGGGAGCTTCAAGGTAATGGAAACTCTGTAGAGATATAGAACTCCTAGCCTAAAGAGCCTGTCTTATTTCCTAACATCTGATAGGGCATTTATAGAGAAAGGGATAGAGGATTTGTGCTTTATCCATTTCTTTCGGAATCTCTTACTCAGTCTGGTGCTGTGCTAAAAGTATGCTTGTCAACATTTTCTTTTTAATAAATACTTTATAACTTCTGATGCTGGGAGTGGTTCTCTGTACCACATAGACCTCCACTTTCTTGGACACTCTGTTTTAAAAAGGGGCACTGGAGGATGGCAGGCAATTGGATAGCAGGGGACCCAGAGGCAAGGCCTCAGAACTTGGAAGGGAAGCCGGGAGTCCTGACCCTCCCAGCGGGTGATCCCTACATTGGTCAGGTGTGCCGGTGGTTTACCTGAGAGTGGAAGAAAAGCCTCTCCGGGGGTTGAGAAAAACCTTGGAAGACAGGGCGGAATAGGGCCTGCAGGTCAGAGCAGGCACATTCTGCCACACTGTAAAAGATTTTTTGTTACAAACTATGGTATCACACAAAAGATTATCTAAGCTGACCTCAAAACACACCCAGACTATATAGTAATGTATTTTACAAGTAATTTTAATGTTTCAAATAGTATTTTAATGTTCCAAATAGTATTTTAATTATTAATCTGTATGTACATTTTAATCAAATTCGTGATTGTATTTTTCACTTTGTCTTAGATTCCCTGATGAAGCAATTAGTGAAACATGTAGGGATCTAGAAGATCTAACGCAACTCTCCACCTTGCACCTTGGTTTCCCCCCCCCCCCTCCATCACAAAGTGTATGTAATGGGAGGGGGTTCACAGGAATTCTTTGCAAATAAGTATTCCAAAGAGGATGATATTTTACATCTTCCATGTAAAGTCTATGGCTCATGTGAGCCTGTTAGAGAAAGGCCTTAGTGAGCGTGGGTCTCCCTCTCTTCCTTCTAATACTGCATTAAAATAGTTCCTTGTGTTTTGGTAGATTAAGAAGACTTCCCTGGGATCTATAAAATGTCATACGGCATTATTTCCTTTCATTTTTTGATGTCGCTTAATTCTCGCTCGATCACATTACTTCACTATATTCTTATTGACAGAAGCTCCAAGGCGCCTTTGCATTTTACGGCCACCCATATACTATTGTTATGTCCTTTCCAGAGATCGACACCGCTTTGAGTTTCATAAACACTATTACTGTGATTTAGTTAGTACACCTGGAAGTTTCGTGGGCAGGAAATGAGGGAAGGTATATGGGGAATGGGGAAATGGTGCTAGAGCTGTACTCTCTAGCCCATGCCTCTTGAATTTAAGAATGGGAATCTACAAGTGGGGACCCACAAGAAACTTGCGAGTTGGTGGGGTTGGTGGTGACAGTGGGATGCAGAAGGGAGCCTGCTTGGGGCACAGGCAGCTACACTGGGCCAGTAGTAGGAACAGTGGGGAGGTGGGGGAGATGTAGATCTCACCCACCCACCAACATTTACAGACTCCCAGAGAGCCATAGGAGGCCTGGCAGCTATGAGGCATTCAGGAGCTGTGGAGCTCACCTTCTGCAAGCCGCTGGGAGCCTCTCGGAGCTGCCGCAACTCCCAGACCCCTGACACTTCTTCCCTGCTGGCTTTTGAAGGCATTGGTGGCCCAGATGGAGCCACTTCTGCGGCAGCAACAGGGGAAGCCACAATGTCCTTCCCCCTCACCATCGGCCATGCTGCCAGGCCCACTGTGGCTTCCAGCTCCCCCCCCCCCAAGCAATGCAGCTGGTCCCACCATAACTCCCAGCCACTCCTCCCCATCAGCAACTCAGCTGGGCCCACTGAAAGAGGAGATTGGTACATTGTCTACCCATGCACAGACAACGTGTTTGTTTTTAAGGGAGGATTTAATCCCCCTGTCATTTTTTTTTAACTGATTTCAGGTTTTTCTGCAAACCTAGGGGTCCCTTTATCTCACTGTGGGTTTTATCTATAGATTTAGGTACCCACAGATCTACCCACACTTGAGAAGCAGAAATATAGATACAGATGGTCATCATTCCTTCGCTTAAAGGTCATGAAACTGACTGGCATCAGACTGAGAACTTACAAAAGGAAATCCTCCTTCATACAGCTTGTAAAACACATGTATGTTTGTTACGTGCCATCACGTCACTTCCGGGTTATGGCAACCCTATGAATTAATGATTTCCAGAATGCCCTGCCATTAGCAGCCTTCTTTTCCTGCTGCCTTCAGCTTTTCCTGGCATGATTGTCTTTTTTCAGTGATTCTTGTCTTCTCATAACGTGACGAAAGTTTGATAGCCTCAGTTCAGTAATTTTAGCTGCTAGGGAGTATTCAGGCTTCATTGGATCTCCAGAGCCCAAGCATTTGTTTTTCTGGTGGCCCAGGGTATCTGCAAAACTCTCCTTCAACACCACATTTTAGAGGAACCAGCTTTCTTTCTGTCAGCTTTCTTCAGTGTCCAACTTTTACACCCACGTGTAGTAATGGAAAACACTAGAGTATGAATTATCTTGATTGCCAGCGACACATCCGGACACTTAAGGATCTTTTCTAGGTCCTTCATGGCTGCCCTTCCCAGCATGGATGGCTTTGAGAGGGAATTAGATAAACATATGGAGCAGAGGTCCATCAGTGGCTATTAGCCACAAAGTATAGATAGGAACTCTCAGTCTGGGGCAAGTGATGCTCGGTATTCTTGGTTCTCCACCGGGGGGGGGGGCAACAGTGGGAGGGCTTCTAGTGTCCTGGCCCCACTGGTGGACCTCCTGAGGGCACCTGGTGTTTTTGGCCACTGTGTGACAGAGTGTTGGACTGGATGGGCCACTGGCCTGATCCAACACTGGCTTCTCTTATGTTCTTATGTCTCAGTCTCCTTCTGCTTTTTTGGTTGCACAGTTGGTTTGACGAATATGTAGATAACATGGATTTCAATGCCACCAGAAGTAGTGAAAGCCACCATCTTAGAAGGAAGAAGTCTATCACATAGGTCTATCATGATAAGCAATTTTAATATAATTATTACAGACTATCAACAGGCAACAGTAGCAACATTAAAATAACACACTGCTGCCCTAATTGGGGGGGAAGAAGAAGGAGAAGGAGAAGAAGAATGGATTTATACCCTGCCTTTCACTTGGAGTCTCAGAACGGTTTACAATCTCCTTTTCTTTCCCCTCCCCACAACAAACACCCTGAGAGGTAGGTGGGGCTGAGAGAGCTCTTTCAAGGACTGCCCTTGAGAGAACAGCTCTGAGAGAACTTGTGACTGATCCAAGGTCATCCCGCAGGTGCAAGTGGAGGAGTGGGGAATCAAACCCGGTTCTCCCAGATTATAGACCGTGCTCTTAACTATGACACCAAACTGGCCAACTGTATAAACAAATAGTATTGCAAGTGAGGTGCCATGGTGGGGAAAGGGTTTGTCCCTCTTGAGCACTGGTTTGAGCTCAGTGAACGGGGGGCGGGGCGCACACTCAAGACATCTCTAATGCTGATTTTAATAATCAGGTGGGTAATGGAGTCCCACTGGGCTGACTTGGATGGCCCAGGCTTTCCCAGTCTCATCAGTTCTCAGAAGCTAAGCAGGGTCAGCCCTGGTTAGTATTTGGATGGGAGACTGCCAAGAAAGACGAGGGTCCTACGCAGAGGCAGGCAATGGCAAACCACCTCTGAGCGCCTCTTGCCTTCAAAACCCTAAGGGGTCACCATAATTCGGGTGTAACTTGGCAGCGCTTCCCTTCCCACCACTAGTGGAGTCCCATAGCATGTAGGTCAATACCAGTCCTTTCCGTTCTGCTTAGAAACGTATCACCCCATATAGTTCATTTGAGGGTGCTGCTGAGGTCGGTTCTTCTGGACCTTGCAGCTGCCTTCTGATGTCTCTGAACAGACATTTTTGACCACAACTTCACTATACCCTTTGGTGCCTCTACGGCCTGTCAAGAGTCTAAACAATAGTTGGCCCGCCTAACAAATCATATGATTGGACTGGGGGGGGGGTCTTTTTTCCCCCACCCCCAAATTTCTCTTTCTCCCGCTTAATATCTCAGGCTACCGCTACAACTAATTTTTCATAAGTTTCTTTTTCGGCGCCAGCCTTTCATTTTCACCTCGCAAAGAATATTCCCTTTGCACATACAATAGGGATAATTAATCAGTCAGTTGCCTATTTTCAGGAGAACAATAGCTTTTGCTAAAAATAGGCAACTTCTGGTGAGCATAGGAAATTGCAAAAAAAATTAGTAATAATCTTTACATTTGCCTTTCGGGAAGCCGGAGGGAGAGTGGGCAAAGCCATTTAGCATTCAGGTACCCAACTTAACATCTCTTTTTTAACTGCTGCAGGGGGTCAGGGCTGGTTGAAAATTGCCTCTCGTGATGAAGTGTTATTCACTTCCTTACATGTGTGATCTCCAATTTTGTTCCTGAGGTGAAGAAATTGGTCTCTCTCTCTCCCTCTCTCCCTCTTCTCTCTCTCTCTCTCTCTCTGTTCTCTCTGCAACTTTCTCCCCCTGCGTCCCACCATCATATGCATTTAGGCCACTATAAGGCAGTGGCTTTGGTTATATAGTTTCAGAGGGTAACCATGTCGATCTGCAGCAGAACAGTTATATTTGAATCCAGTAGCACCTTAAAAACCAGCAAGATTTTTGGGATACGCCCTGACATGGATAACCCAGGCAAACCTGGTCTTGTCAGATCTCAGAAGCTAAGCAGGGCCGACCCTGGCCAGTATTTGGATGGGAGACCTCCAGGGAATACCAAGGCTTGGGACACAGAGGCAGGTTATCCCAAGAGAGCTCTCTGAGCCCCACCTACCTCACAGGGTGTCTGTTGTGGGAAGGGAAAGGGACTGTAAGCCGCTCTGAGACTCCTTTGGGTAGTGAAGGGCAGGGTATAAATCCAGTCTCCTCCTCCTCCTTCTATCAAGCCACTTCTCTGAACATCCTCCATGCCCCAGTTGGAGTCACCAGAGGTCACCATGACTTCCAGGCATGGGCACACACACACACACACACAGACACAAATACAAAAATACCAAATAAGAAGAAGATTTTCAGGATATAAGCTTTTGAGAGTCAAAACTCCTTTCATCAGATATGAACTGGGATGCAAAGAAGGAACTGGTAACCACCTACAGGTCTTCGTTGCCACCAGTTCAGCATATTATTAATTATTTACAACCTATGCTGGACAATTATACTCCTCCTCCTCCTCCTTCACCACTACCACCACCATCATCTCCTCCTCGTCCTCCTCCTGCTCCTCCTCTCACAGGTAGAGGGAGGCAAGTTTTTGCCTTCCCACAGAAAGCCACCTAATCTTAAGCAATTTCCCATCAACAACAATGTCCTTCCTAACATGGGACATGGACTTTGCTGAGGTCCGGCAACAAACCAAGATGCCAACTCTGTTCCCATATTCAGTCTGACAACATGATCACCAGACCTAACAGCACCAGCCATACCATCTCAGGTTTGTTCATGTGTTCATCTTCCAATATTATATAGGCCAGGGGTGGGCAAATGGCGGCCCGGGGGCCACATGCGGCCCGCCCCAGAGTTTTTTGCGGCCCACCAAGACAGTTGGCCACTGTCAGCACCTGAGGAGCTGCAGCTTTAACTTATTGACATGCAGTCAGATCACACTGTGAAAGAAATGTTTAATGCTGTGACATTAGTTGACTTTTACAAATCTTTGTCTGCTGAAAATTTTCCATGTATGAAGAAATTTGCTGGGAAAATGTTCTCTATATTTGGGTCTACATATATTTGTGAGCAAAGTTGCTTTTGCATGAAGATCAACAAGAGTAAATATAGACATTAACAGACATTTGACAGACATTAACTTGCAGGCTATGATGAGAATCTCAACAAGCAATCTCACTCCTGATTTCAAAAAAATTGTAGAAAGGTGTGATAGGGTACATTTGTCTCATTAAACTGATTCTAAAATTAAATGTGCTTGCAGGTATAGATGATATGAAATTAGTACAATAAATAAATTGAATAAAACTACCATTATTTTATTTAATTTATATTTATTGATTTTTATGATACAATTTATATCTTTTCTGAAATGCAAAGTTAACTAATGAATGCAATCCTTTTAAAAGGTGCGGCCCTCCACTAACCTCCGCTCCCACAAAGCGGCCCCTGAGCCAAAACAATTGCCCACCCCTGATATATGCTATCAAATGTTAGTAATGCCCCTCCACTCTACATCAGATGAACAGGTCAGTACCTACATGAAAGAATAAATGGACATAAATCTGACATTAAAAACCACAACACTCAAAGACCAGTGGGAGAACAGTTGAATCTTCCATTCAGAGAGTGACAGGCCTCAAACGGAGAAGCTTCAAGGGGAGATTACAGCATGAGACTGCTGAACTTGAGTTCATTCACTAGTTCAGAACAATAGATCCCCCCAGGACTGAATAGGGACACAGGATTCTTATCTCACTACTGATGCTAATTTTCTGCCCCCAAGGATTCCCCCTCTGCTCTAATCAAGCTGATCACAATGTACATTGTACTTCCTGAGTTCCTCCTTTGCAAAACCCCTCCCACCTTCTTACTAGGATATATGGATTCAGAGATTTCCATTCCAGCTCCTATCTGATGAAGGGAGCTTTGACTCTTGAAAGCTTATCCCCCCAAAAATCTTGTCGGTCTCTAAGGTGCTACTGGAATCAAATCTCGTTGTTTGGCTATAGAGACAGTAATGGGATGAATATAGCATAGTACAATAGTTTACAAAGGTTGCGGTCACATGCCTGAGATAAAGCGGCGGCGGCGGCGGGGGGGGGGAGCGAGGCTATTTCCTCCGGTGGAAGTTGACCTGCAGTTGCATGATCACACTATCTCTTGAAGCTGTGGGCTCAGCCCGCCACTGTGTGCTCAGACACAACCGCGGGTGAGTCAGGTTTTTTCTTTTTGGCCATTTGTTTTCGATGCACTTAAACGAGGGATCAATGAATCACACCTCCACACTGAGGTCTCCCTATGGAGTGTGTGGGAGTGTGTGCTGCTGTGCATACTGTGAAGGGGGGGGGAGGCACGGAGCTGGGATGACCATCCTGACGCCATGAGAGCGCGCTGGAGCGATCAGATGCAGGAAAGTCCATCTGTGGCCTGTAGTAACCCGTTTGCTACCAGACTTTCCGAGGTGTCATTTAACTCCGCCTCTGCAGCAGAGCAAAACAGGTTGCCGACGGCTGCAGGGCACTTCCCAGATGTTGGCGTCTGATTGCACTCCTTTAATCCGCCTGGCATTCGCACCTATGTTGGGGCGAATTGTGCATGAGATCGCAGCCAAAGTGTGTACCTTCCTGGGATACTTTTCACATTGACTTGACTCTCATGGATGAGCTGCAAAGTTGACTATCATGGTTGAGCTGCAGACTGCACAAAGATTCTTCAGAGCAATGGTCTCCAACGTAACGTCTACCAATGGGTTTCCTGGGACCTACTTCTTTCTTTCCCCACAAATTTCTTCTTGAAAAGTTAGGAGTGAGTCCTGGCTTTGCTCCATCTCTCTGGAGCAACAGAAGGTGTTTCAGAAGAACAAAGGAACCATCCCCTTTGGATTTGCAAGGAGTAGCCACTTGGAAATAGCGGCCTTCACATGTGCTTCCCAGATTGGCTTGGCCTGCTGCTAACCTGAATCTTGGCACTTCTGTTCTTTATCAAGGGATACAGCCCTGCTTTTGGATTATTATCATTCTCTAGGCCATCTCTATAGGACCATAAGAAGAGCCCAGCTGGATCTGACCAGTGGTTCATCTTTTTCCATAAAGCGGCCAACCCCTTGCCCTGGAGGACCAACAAACTTAGAAGTCAAGGCCTTCTGCCCAGCACAAGCATTTAGAGGGTTACTGCCTCTGAATGTGGAGGTTCCCCTTGGTTACTATGGCTAGTGGCTATTGCTGGAGCTCTCCTCTATAGACCAACTCAAGGAAATAATTCTTTACACAGTGAGTGCTTAAAATGTGGAGTTCACTGCCAGACGATATAGTAATGGCCATGAGCATAAACGGCTCCAAAAGGGAATTATACAGATTTATGGAAGATAGGTCTATCATAGGCTACTAGCTGCGGTGACTAAAGGGAAACGCCATGTTCAGCGGGAGTCAACCTCTGACTACCAATGCCAGGAGACAACATCAGGGGAAAGCCTCAGCCTCTATGCCTTGTTGTTGGACCTCCAGAGGAGAAGGAGGAAGAAGAAGAGGAAGAAGAGGAGGAGATTGGATTTATACCTCACCCTTCACTCAGAGTCTCAGAGCAGCTTAAAAGCTCCTTTCCCTTCCCTTCCCCACAACAGACACCCAGTGAGGTAGGTGGAGTGGAGAGAGCTCTTTTGAGAACTGCTTGTGAGAGAACAGCTCTGAAAGAACTTGTGACTGACCCAAGGCCACACCAACAGCTGCATGTGGAGGAGTGGGGAATCAAACCCAGTTCTCCCAGATTAGAATCTGCACTCCTAACCACTGCACCAAACTGGCTCTGGGGAGCCACTGTGTGAGACAGGGTGCTGGACCAGATGGACCCCTGGTCTGATCTGGCAGGGCTCTTCTCATATTCCTATCTAACTCCCCTTTAAAGCCATTTGATTCAGGCCTGGTGTAGCCATGGGATAGTATATTAAACAGGGATGCTACTTGAGCTGTCAAGTCCCAACCACCTTATGGCAAGGCTGTAGGGTTCTCAGGGCAAGAGACAGACAGAAGCAGTTTGTCATTGCCTGCCTCTGCGTAGCAGCTCAGTGGCAGTCTCCCATCCAAGGACTAACCAGGGCTGCCCCTGTTCTGCTTCTGAGATCTGATGGGAGCAGGTGAGCCTGAGACATCCAGGTGAGGATGGATGGATGCTACTTAGGGTTGCCATTATCCCCAGGTTTAGGGTTGTAGATTTCCCTCCAGCTCATTTTCCAGACAACATTATATAAGATAATGAAGATGTCTCCAGAAAGTCACACAGCAGAGGCTGGCGAGATCGTTGTCTGCCCCAAGACTGATTCACTGAATGGAATGCGAATTAAGAAGATTGGAGGAAGAACTTTTGACTCATATTCTCATGTGTCAGGATCAGCAGGAGGCTGGATATACTTTATAAAAGCCAACCAGGCAGAGAAGAAACCCAATTATTCGAGCAAAGCTGTTAAAATAATAGCACCCCACACGCGAGAGCAGAAGAAAATCATCATGATATTCGTATTCTTATTGCTCCATACTTGATGTTATTAGTTTGCCGCTGTGTGTGTGATACCCATTGTTGCTCACCAGAATTAGAGCCGAACGTGTCGTATAGTGGGGAATTACTTGCGCACATCACAGGGCAATGTTTCATTGCTTGAAAGGAGACAGCGACGTGCCAACAACTGCCTCGGCTGTAAATTAAAGCAAGGCTCGGCTTGTTTTAGTCATCAGATGTTTCTCAAATAATTCTGAACAGGCCAACAAAATGTTGCAGATGGCATCCTTCCTCTGTTGAGCCATTCCAGTTAGGAAATTGGAAGATTCACAGTGAGAGGTGTGCAATACAAACACACACACAACACGTGTTCACACATGTGTACACACACACACACATTGGGTTTTGGCATTGATCAACAGAGGAGGGACTGTGGATTGCTAGTAGAGCATCTGTTTGGCATGCAGAAGGTCTCAGGTTCAATCCTTGACATCTCCAGAGGAAAAAAAGGATTTGGCCAGTAGGTGATGTGAAGACCTGTGCCTGAGACCCTGGAGAGATCTGCTGCCAGTCTGAGTAGGCTAATACTGACCTCGATGGACCAATGGTCTGATTCTGTATACGGCATCTTCACATGACTTCTCAGTTGTTGTTCCTCACTATGGACCCCATACATCCCACACACAGGAATGCACAGGAACATTGTTCCAGGAGTAAGAAGCCCAGGAATGGGCACATGGGGTGATGCGCTGTGGAGAAAAAAGCAAAAGCCTACTAACTTGATCTGTATCTTCATGCTTGTTGTAGGGTAGCTTCCCTGCAAGAGCAAAGGAAACCTAAAGTGTCTTTCGTCAAAGTGTAAAGCTGGCTCGCCAGCTCTGAATTGGGAAATACCTGGAGATTTTTGGGGTGGAGCCTGAGCGGTGGGTGTTGCCTTCTGACGCACTTCCGGTGATGTCAGGGTGTGTGTGGCATATGCAAATAAGTTATGCTAATGAATTATGCTCCTGCACCGCTTTTTTTTTTTTTTTTAACGAAATGACCCCTGTAAAAATTCCCATATTTACAGATGGAATGATGAGTCAAGATTTCGTTCCACATTCTCCTTCCCCTAACCGGTAGGAAATTCATGCAAAGCTTTACAAGACTGTTTTCTTCTGAATGGCTAGTCTTGTCATTTTTATTTACAATAGAGGATTAAATTTGGGGTGGTGGTGGTGGAAGAGCAATGGCCTGGGTTGTTTCTGCTAGGGCTGCTGGGGAAATTTGCAAGTAATGGGTTTCTGCTATGAATTTTAACTGCTGCAAATGCTTATCTCTTTGACATTTCGGTCTCCCTAACCTTGGCAAGCCGACTCCATCCATAATGAATAACAAGACATCTTTTGAGCTGAAGTCCTACTTTGCCAGTATATCAGCATTCATGAAACGACACCTGCAGGGCCAGCAGATGCCGTTGGAGCATGACACAATGGTATCGTTTTAGCGCCTTACTTGGTATTATTGAGAAACCATCTGGTCTTCCTGACAGGTGAAACTGAGCTCAGGGTTTCATTTTGTTTTCTGTTGCGGTTGTGTTAATAGAATCCTAATGGATGGCCCAGGCCAGCCCAATCTCATCAGATCTCAGAAGCTAAGTAGGGGTAGCCCTGATGAGTACTTGGATGGGAGACTGTCAAGAAAAGACCTTCATGACAAGAGATGAACAGAGGTGGTTTGCCATTGTCTGCCTTTGAATAGCAACCCTGGAGTTCCTTGGTGGTCTCCCATCCAAGTCCTGCTTAGCTTTCAAGATCTGGAGAGACAGGACTAGTCTGGGCTGTTCAGGACAGATTATTATTACCAAGGAATAAAATATCAGAAGAGGAGGAAGAAGATGAGGAGGAGGCAACCCGCGGGCTGCTAAAAAAAAGTCCACTTAGCTTGAGAATTGTCTCTTTTATGTTATCGTTCATATCGTATTTTCCTGGCAAAGCATTCTGCTGCGTTGTGTTGATTTTGTTGCACGCTAACATTGCACAGTTCAGTCCACACTCTTTATCCTCGTCTCAGATATCTGTGTGAAGGTTTGAATCTATGTGGATTTCTGTACTGCAATCAGTATGTGTGGCAAATGAATATTATTATTATTTTTTAATGACAGGATTTGTTGTGCAAATACATTATAAAATGTATTAGCGTCATATTTTTTCCCCACTGGGAAATGCATTTCTGTAAATCCCACTGAACACACGGATGTGTTTCGTGTGCTGAAACGGATATGAAAGTTGTACCACGGTTCCTATCGCAGTGCATCTCAGAACATTGTTAGGGATGTGGATTTCATGTTATTGGTTTTCTGCTTGGGAGCACATAACTGACTACATGGTATAATTGCAGCTGAGGAACATGCATGAACTTTTTGATCTGAAATTTAGAGTCAGGATGACTTAGCAAAATTCTCTCCAAATAACCCACTCTTCTACATGAGTCTATCTGTATCCCTAATGCTTTCCTCACATGGACCCGGCTGGCCCAGGCAAGCCTGATCTTGACAGATCTTGGAAGCCACGGAAGTCCACAGTTCCTGAGCAAAGACAAGCAATGGTAAGCCACCTTCTGCTCATCTCTTGCCTTGAAAGCCCAATGGGGCCACCATAGCTCCACTGCAACTTGATGCCACTTTTACAGACAAAAACAACCGCAAATGCTTTCTGTGGTTTTCTAACGAAAACATTCTCAGGTTGGCCATAAATTCATAACACATATCTGCAAATACCTTGCAATTTCATTGGGAATGTGTAACTTGCCTGTATCTGCAGCTTCTCCATTTGGACATGCATTTATTAACCAGGCCCTTCACCAACTCTGTAGCGAACAGGATTTCACTCAGACCAACCACTTTCATGAAAAATATATAAGCGCAAAAGACAAAGGTGTTTTTTCTTTAATGAAATGCATCAAAACAGACTTATTTCCCAGTGAGGAAGATCAGATTTTGTCCCTGGGCCATTTACATCTCAAGAACACACCATGTTTTGGAGCAACAAAATTATCTTTAATAATACGGATCCCCGCTGCAAAGTTTCCTAACATGTCCCACCCACCTCGTTTGAATGGGAATGAAGCTGCTTCTTGGCATGGGAGCTCCTAATCTGGAGTGGGCTGCAAAACTTCCCTTCCTCCGACCAACTTTTCCTGCTTGGTGCAGCTGTGACCTCAGCAACTTTGAGCTGCTCGGAGTCTTGCCTTCATGCTGTCCCAGGGAATTTGTCTAAAAATACAGACTTTATTCCCAAATCTTCCTCTAATGATTTTGTTATTCTAATGAAGTGATTAGGGCTTCTGCTCCCTGCTGTGGCTGCTATTAAAGCGAGTGCAAATACTTAGCCTGCTGGGATTACCCTCCAGGCAAAACTCAAATGACCCTCTCACTAAGTGTCCCAGGAACCAGTTGACTTTCCTTGCCCTTTGTCATTTCTCTACCATTTCCCCCCCTTCAAAGTAGGTCTGCTCACTGTAGGAGCTACCAACTCCACTCACCAGCAATATCAAGGATAATGGTATAGTCCTTTTCGGGTCCCAGAGTTGTCCAACCCACTGCGGGAAATGCAAAGCTAGAGCATTCCTGGCAGGTGGTTGTCCACCTTCTGTTTGAAGACCTCTAGGGAAAGGAGGACTTTTTCCAGATAATTGGTTCCATTGTCTAATTGCTGCCACTATGAGGAAGTTTGGGGAGGGAAGGTAGTATGGCATAGACTGATCTCGTCAGGTCTCAGAAGCTAAACACGGTCGGTACTTGGATGGGAGACCACCAAGGAAGACTCTTCAGGGGGAAGCAATGGGATACCATTTTTGCTTCTCCCTTGCCTTGAAAACCCCTTTCTGGGGTCACCATAAGTCAGTTGTGAATTGACAGATGTATCAGGAAGTTTCTCCTAAAGTTCCAGTGTAGGGTTGCCAAGACCTACTTACCTAATGGCAGGGGGGAGTCCTCCTTGGCCTGGGAGCTCCCTCGGCACGTGCGCGCCCGGTGATGTCACCCGGAAGTGACGTCACCACGTTGGGGGCATTGCCAGGGCGACGCTCTGGCAATTGCCCCAAAACTCTATGGTGCCATAGAATTTTGGGGCAATTGCCAGAGCATCGCCCTGGCAATGCCCCCAACGTGTTGACGTCACTTCCGGATGACGTCATTACGTTGGGGAAAGTCGTCCTGGCAGGATGACTTCGGGGGTGGGGTTCCCCCCGCCGGCCGAATGCTGGCCGGCGGATCGGGAACCCCTGTAGTGGGGGATCCCCTGCCCCCCGGGCTGACTTGGCAGCCCTATTCCAGTGGAATCTTCATTCCTGTAACTGAAGCTTGTTTGACCTGGTCTTCCCCTTGGGAGCAGAAGAGAACAAATAACTGTGTATACAGTTACATACAAATGTGTATTTGAAGAACATGTCTGCTTTGTATGTATGTAAAGGGTAGGGAGGTTGCCTGGCTTCCAGGCCCCAAATCATAGCTACACCGGTGGTAAGATAGCTTCTTCTAGGGCTGCAGTCACACACACTAAAAAAACTTTTGGTGCACTTTCCAACTGGATTTTGCCAGTTCACACAATAAAATCCAGTTGGAAAGTGCACTGAATATGGATTGAAAGTGGATTGTTTAGTGTGTGTGACTGCAGCCTAGGAAGGCAAAATGCAAGAAAAAGGGACCCAGGCCCATAGTAGATTGGAGACGGAGCACAGGGAGATCGTGCTGTGTCTGAAAAGAAAGCAGAAGTTTATGTTCTTCAGTGCCGTACATATGGTTCCACTGCTGCTCTTTGCTCATCCTCCATGGTGCCCATACTGAACAGCAAAGGGAAAAGGTGACTGTCTTGCAGTGCAAACGTAAGCAGAGTTATACCCATTGGCATTAACAGACATAGACGAGTGTAACTCTCTTCTCATAGTTAGAGTTGAGTCCAGTAGCATCTTAAGAGGCCAACAAGACCAAGATGGCCATCCTCCGAAACTATCTGATTAGCATGCCATGGTTGGTATCTGAATGTCTTGGACAATGTATATGAGTCAGAGAAGGACAGATCAAGGTATCTTGTTGCCCAGAACCTGGGGTACCCCTCAACTCCTGGACACACAACACTGCTTTCTGGATCTGTTCGACAGTGCTGCAGCATTTTGGACTTGGACAGCAATGGTGATGCCCGTCACCTTCCTTGCTACTGATGGCTGGGAGCAAGCCAAGCCTCTGGGGTCCATTGAGGTCCTCCCTGTTGTGCTTCCTCAAGAAGGCCCTCGGGTAGTTTGGCTGGAGGAGTGGCCCTGTTACGTGTGTATGTAAAGGTAGCTGCAGAGAGGGACTGCAGGGCTCCTTGTTGCCTCCCAGACCTTTTGGCTAAGGAAGCATGGCACTAGATGAGGACTAACCTTTTTGTTTGGGGGGCATTTAAATTTTTAAGGGGGCAGTTAAATTACACTTAATTAAATTAATCTGAATGCCTGTCTTTAAAGGGGGAGGCTCCAAGTCTGTTTCTGTTCCTTCCTTTCAAGGGACAGGGCAGTGAACGCATCAGTCCCTAAGAAAAAAACAGCTCAGAGGGCATTCAAATGCCTTCTGAGTTTCCTTCCACAGGGCAAGAAAGTGGACACAACACTGGCCTTATAGGTTCCAAGAGGCTCATCCCAGATGGGAGTCGCCCCGCCCCATTTCACAGCAGTTTTCAAGGCATCTTCAAAGGCTCCCCCCCTTCCCGAGAGCACCCTCCCTCCGGAAGAGTTTCCAGTTTTCTTTTACCATTGGAGAAGCACACAAATATGGGAATGTGCGTTTTTTTTGTTAACAGAACTAAGTAAGACATCGGAAATAAAATGGGTTTCTGCTCCTTAAAATTAATGGGAAACGACTCTTGTTAGAAATCAGATTAACAAACCGGGAAACCTAGCACTTGTGGAAATTACGCCTCCCCCCTTTTGCAAGTAAATGCTCTGAATGTGCGTGGTGTCAGATGCGGCAATGGCTAAGAAAATAATAGGAAAGGTTTTCGAGATCCCTAGTGGAAGAGTGTTCTCTCTGCCAAAAATCTGCGCTGGAAGCAAGATAAAATGCCTTCTCCACGATGGTAAATCAAATTATGTGACACGGCAATTATGTCTAAATTGACAAACTGTGTGCAGGTTAAGGGAGGAAGACAGAAAACAAACCTTTCTTTGAAAAATGAGCACCTTTTATCCAATAGTGGAATACACAAAGTAAAATGAATATAGGGCAAGAGAACAGCTCTGTAATGTTACAAGATTGATTAGCGGATATCTCTGTCTTCCTTTCCTTAATATGATTTCGCAGCTAGGGCACACACATATTTACATTGCCTTCCGTTGGGCTTGATCCCAGAGTAGGGCTGCTCAGTTTGGTGTGGTGGTTAAGAGTGGTGGACTCTAATCTGGAGAACAGGGCTTGATTCCCCCACTCCTCCGCATACAGCCAGCTGGGTGACCTTGGGTCAGTCACAGTTCTCTCAGAGCTGTTCTCTCAAGAGCAGTTCTCTCAGAGCTCTCTCAGCCCCACCTACCTCACAGGGTGTCTGTTGTGGGGAGAGGAAGGGAAGGAGACTGTAAGCCATTCTGAGACTCCGAGTGAAGGGTGGGGTATAGATCCAATTTCTTCTCTTCTTCTAAATATGAATGGTGGTAGAAAGTGCTATCAAGTCACAACTGCAATATGATGACCCCCGTAGGGTTTTCAAGACAAGAGATGTTCAGAGGTGGTTTCACATTGCCTGCCTGGTATTCCTCGGAGGGCTTTCATCCAAAAACCAGCCAGGGCCACCCCTGTTTAGCTTCCGAGATCTGATGAGACTGGGCTATCCTGGGCTATCCAGGTCAGAGCCAATATGAATAGGATCAAGCTATTCGTTACGTAGATTTGAAACTAGATGTTTGATAGCGTTGGACGCCTCAGAAAATTTCCGCTAATGGAAGAGGGGGACAATTTGAGCCAGTTTCTCCTACTGCTATTCCTGGGTCTTCAGTGGAAAAGGGGAGGGAAGGAACCCCCGTTCTTCTGATTGGAATTCCTTCTATCAGTGAAGATTTACTGCAAGGTCCAAGCCATATATACATTTGAAAATCTTTTTTTTTCCCCTTCAAAAATTTATCTGACGCTCTCACATGGTCCTATGGCAGTTGTCCATGTTTCTATATTACAACTCTTTTCCATGTCAAAAAAACCCCCCAGTCTATCCCTCCTTCACTGTTGCCTTCTGCTGTGATCTTTTTAACCCTTATAGAAATAAATCAAATAATAAGTTTTTCAGAACAGAAAGCTTTCCTGTAGGCACGAAGTAAGCCGCACGTATCTTTTTTGCTGGAACCAAAAAAAGAGCCGTGTCTTTATGTACAATGGTAACACACTTCAATAGTCCATTCACCTTTGGAGTATTCTTAGCCACAGGAAATAAGACTACGCTGAAATGAATGGAAGCGGTTGGAAATTGCTAAATGACCCTCATTACCAGGCGATATCAGACTTGAAAAAAGGATTACCTCCCCATGGGTCTGTCTTGGAAGCCTCCCGCTTTTTTGTTTATCTCTGCTCGTTTTCAGATTTCATTCTCATCACCATCTGGAAACACAGCTTGTGGCTCCAGCTACCAATGCCAGGCCGCCAAATGTGAGAAAAGGGGGGAGAGTAAAAAGCAGGGGGGTTCGTTCACCTTAAAAATAACCAAATCTCTGTCTGGGGCCAGCATCAGCTTGGAGAATGATTTCATGTACCCGGATTCTTATTATTAAAGTTATGATTTCTGCCAAGGCTCACATGAGGAGAAGAAGAGCAGGGTTTTGTGCCCCACTTTTCTCTTCCTTAAGGGGTCTCAGAGTGGCTTACACTCGCCTTCCCTTCCTTTCCCCACAACAGGCACCTTGCGAGGCAGGTGGGCCTGAGAGAATTCTGGGGGAACTGGGACTGGCCCAAGGTCACCCAGCAGTCTCCATGTGGAGGAGCGGGGAATCAAACCTGGTTCTCCAGATTAGAGTCTGCCACTCTTAACCACTACATCCGCTGGCCCTCGCTAGAGATATCGCATGGAATTCAGATTCCAGGATCCTGGTCTAAATAGCAATCACAGAAGTGTGTTTGAAATTATAAGGCTTTAATAAAAACTCAATTGCTTTCGACTACATTAGGATGAATGACTCAAACTTCAAACCGTTTAGGGAAAAGAAAACCCCAACAGAATAAACCGGCTAGGCTGCCTTTTAATTTGGGGAGGGAAAAGGGGAGAGAGGGAGAGAGAGAGAGAAAGAAAGAAAAAAATGGTGGAAGCGAACTGAGACCTGGGATGAACACAGGTTACCCTAATAAAGTTGTCAGAATTGGAGTCACTTCCACCAGGCTGCTGTCTTAGGTCTTTGCAGGAAGTGATTATTCAGGCCGGACAGGCAAGGCAAGTGTTGATATTTGTTCCCCGATGCATGCTGATACCTCTGGCTGATGCTTAAGAAGAGTGACTCAAACCAATCGATGTGCCCCAAGGAATTTGTGAATGCTTATGGTGCCATTTGTATCAGGCAAATGCTTCTGAATGGAGAGAGGCAGAACTAAAGACCAAAATTATAATCTTGAACTTGGGAAACCAAACAGGGAGGAAACTTTCTTACAATAGCTGTCTGTTGTCTAGTCACAACTAGGGTTGCCAACTCTGGGTTGGGAAAGTCCTGAAGATTTTGGGGGTGCAGCATGGGGAGGGTGGGGTTTAAGGAGGAGAGGGGCTTCGGTGTGGCTCAATGCCACAGAGTCTGCTTGCCATTTTCTCCAGCGTAACTGGTCTCCGTAACCTGGAGACCAGTTGTAATTCCAAAAGATCTTCAGCAATCACCTGGAAACTGGCAACCCCAGCTCTGCCGGACTCAGACTGTGATTCAAACCCAATGGGAAGTTTAGAACAAGTTACATGAGCTTCACAGGGTGGTCTTCCACCCAGTGTCAGACGCAGCTCCACATACGGAAGACTGAGGCAGGCCATTCCAGTCAGCAAATATGCCAGTCCCAGAGGTTTTTAGAGAGTTCGAAGTGTATTACCTCACCTGCAATGGTGGCGGACAGTGCTGTCAAGTCTCAGCTGACTTATGGCAACCCCATAGGGTTTTCAAGGCAGGAGACGTTCAGAGGTGGTTTGCCATTGCCTGCCTCTGGGTAGCAACCCTGTATTTCCTTGGTGGTCTCCCATCAAAGTGCCAGTTGTGCTGACCCTGCATAGCTTCTGAGATCTGACAAGAGCAGGCTAGCCTTGGTCATCCAGGTCATAGCAAGAAGAAGAAGAAGAAGACTTGAATTTATACTCTGTCCTTCACTTGGAGTCTCAGAGCGGCTTACAATCTCCTTCCCTTCCTCTCCGCCCAACAGACACCCTGTGAGGTAGGTGGGGCTGAGAGAGCTCTTTTGAGAACTGCTCTGGAGAGAACAACGCTGAGAGAACTGTGACTGACCCAAGGTCACCCAGCAGCTGCAAGGGGAGCCGTGGGGAATCAAACCCGGTTCTCTCAGGTTTAGAGTCTGCGCCCCTAACCACCGCACCAAACTGGCCTGCACTATCCTGCTGGTATAGAGAGGCTTTGTTAGCTGGGATTCCTGCAGCCCCCTCATTTAGGGGAAGGTCTGTGGCTGCGCATAAACTAAATCCCTGACTGATACTAGTAACATTTTATACCCCGAGTAGTTCAGAGCTCTGTTATATGCCCCCCCACCCCAAATCCTCAAAACAACCCTCTTAAGTTGGGTAGAATGACCAAATGAGGGGGGGCCCAAGACCACCTGTTAGGCTCCATGGCTGAGAAGGCATTTTAGTCCCGGTCTCACCAGCTTAGGGTTGCCAGGCCAATTGGTGACAAATAGCAGGAGGCCTCTCACCATTGCAGGTATTTATTTATGTATTAATTTAACTTCTACCCCGCCCTTCCCGCCGAAACAGGCTCAGGGCAGCTCACATAAAACCAATATAAAATATAAAAGTGTACAATATACAAATGCATCTCAATACACTACATAGTAAACAGTTGATATTGATGGTGGTGCGTTCAGTACATAAAGTGCATTTAACATGGCCAGTTGTACTACCACTCTAAGTAGCTTCTGGTCTAGGTCGGCCCAGGGCATGACTGATACAGTACGGCCCTAATGAAAAGCCTGCCGGAAAAGCTCCATTTTTATGGCCCTGCAGAACTGTGAGAGCTCCCGCAGGGCTCTGATCTCACAAGGGAGTTCATTCCAGAAGGTTGGAGCCGCTGCAGAAAATGCCCTGGTTCTAGTTGATGCTAGCCTAACATCCTTTGGACCCGGGAGGGCCGGGCGATTTTGCAATCGTGATCAAAGTGCTCTCTGGGGAACCCTACCTACAACACAGAATCCCTAGTGTGAATTATGTGTGTTAATCCATTAAAGGAAGCAGAGCTGGGAGTTTGTTTTCATTACCGTCTCTTACTTAGGTGTTATCAGCAATGCTGTTGGCAGTTAACACTGATAGCGAAGTGGCCATTTGCTGAAGATCAGTGTGATCAAAGACCTCCCTGTCCACTGAACTGCCTAACACTCATGATCCCAAGACCCTTCTCCATCACTTGAGAGACAGCCACCTTAGCATGGAATATCAGCAAGGCTAATGGTATAAACACTGTAAGCAGAGTTACACCCTCCTGAGCCATTGCATTCCATGGCAGATCGGCTTGTGGTAGCATAAGGTTTCATGGATTTTAAACCATGTCGATGACATGATGAAGCACACTTCGTACCATGCTGGTTGTGTGCCAATATCTGTTTTTCCTTGCAGGCTAGATGTGAGGAGAATCTCAGTGACGCAATCAAGGGATTCTGGAGTCGGAAAGATGATTATAAAGTGCAATAAAATTGATTTAAAGAAACACATTGAGATCATTGTTCTCAGGGCAGAGAGTGTGTGTTTAAACCACATTCACCACACTACTTTACACAGAGAGTGATTAAAATGTGGAATTCGCCACCACAGGATGTAGAAATGGCCACAGGAATAAACAGCTTTCAAAAGTTTGTGGAGGATAAGTCTATCAATGGCTGAGGGGAACCTCCACATTCAGAGGCACTGATTCTCTGAATCCCAGAGCCAAGAGGCAACGCCGGGGGAAGGCCTCGGCCTCTAGGCCCTGTTGCTGAGCCTCCAGAGAAACTGGTTGGCCACTGTGTGAGTCAGGATGCTGGACCAGATGGACTAGTGGTCTGATCCAGCAGGGCTTTTCTGAGGTTCTTGTGTTTTTATGACCAGTATTCAAGTTTGGTAACCGCACTGAATTCCAAGGGGCCTGCGCACATTATGGATTGGAAGCCATGGAAAAGATACCCACATACAATGGGAAGGGTGGTTTTTGCTAATTTCCCCCCTGGCATGGCAGCTCTTCAATTCCCCCCTCATGCTGCTCCCGGGGGACCCCATCCCCCAGAAGCAGCATTTTGGGGTGTAGGAGAAAGGGGGCAGCACGGAAGTTGGGCAGCACGGAAGGGGGCAGCACGGAAGTGCATGGGATTTAGATGGGATCCAACCCAATACCTGTATGTGGCATAGCTGTTTGCTTGTCATATGGATCTGATGATTAGTTCCTTCAGCTTGAACCTGCACGCTCCCCCTCATTTTCAATCACTTGAAGAATACCAGGTCATATGAAATTAGTCTTACACATTTCCTAGCCTCGAGTGAAATATTCATAAGAAAATAAGAGAAGCCAATGTTGGTTCAGGCCAGTGGCCCATCCAGTCCAACACTCTGTCACACTTCTGTCACACTCTGTCATATGTTTTTGACATTACTTGCATAAAGGCAAAATATGCATGCAGAAGGCATTTAAAAATGCAGATGCATGACAGCACTTAAAAATTATAGTGTGGGAAGAGGTATACCGAAGCAGGCATGTAACTCGAGTAGTGATCATACCCTCCTCAAACACTTGCCACTAGTATTAGCCTGAAAATACTATTTGCCCCCCAAATAGTCCTAACCCATTAGTATTAGCTCTTGCTTTCGATTTTTAGGAGGAAGCTGAGAATTGCTCTGTAAAAACTGCAGTATTCAAAAACCATTGGGTGAACTGTTAAATCTTCTGTTGCTGACTCCTTTCCTACGTAAGAACTTCAAATGGAGAATCCAATGAGAAATTGCTAAATTAGGATTCATCACAAAGTTCATTACTATCTTCCTGCCAGGACTCAACAAGGATCTGGCATTTTTTTATTTGCTGTAGGTGCTAATATCGTAAAGCATCCCCGTCCTTACAGAAAGCTCAGCTACATGTCTATATTTTTACCCTGTACTAGATCTATTTTATGTCAATCCTGCTTCACCTATCTGTCAACAGTTGGGAGTGGAATCTTCACCCACTCAGAGAAGATTGATTACTCTTTTGACTGAAGCGGCCTCTGTTTTTAGTATCTCCCCACAACCACCTTTTGTTGCCTGAGCATACATCTGGTTAATGAATGAACCCGTCGTATGTCTGTGTTAAATGCCATCAAGTAGCTTCAGATTTATGGTAACCCTATGAATTAATGACCTCCAAAATGGCCTATTGTTAACAGACTTGCTCAGGTCTTGCAAACTATGGGGAGGGGAAATCATTACTTTGATTTCCTGTGTTTTGCAATATTGGGGAGGGATTGTGGTTCAGTGGTAGAACATTTGTTTGGCATGCAGAAGGTCCCAGGTTCAATCCCTGGCATCTCCACTAAGGCCAAATTTACACCTCCTCTCTGAAGTAGTTTGACTGCTGTCTTTTCCTACACTCTTTTCACACTGGTTTCAAATTTCAGGGGGTCTGAAGAGCAGTAAGCAACAGGATCTGTTTAAAGCAGTGTAATGCTAGCTTGACCACAAGAGAGCAATTAACTGATGTAGACAGTGATTTTTAAACCAGAACAAGTTTGGTTTGAAACTAGAAACAGGTATAGATGGGGGTTTTTTTTTTTGAAACTAGAATGATTCCAGCGGGAAAGTTAGATGTAGATTTGACCTTAGAAAGGATCTGGCAAAGGAGGTGATGTGAAAGACCTATTTCTGAGACCCTGGAAAGCTCCTGCAAGCGAGTAGACAATACTGACCTTGATGGACCAATGGTGTGATTCAGTATAAGGCAGCTTCATGTGTGTTAATGTGTGAGGGCTGGGGCTTCCGTTACTGAGCCGATCTATCTCGGGCTGGGTCTTCCTCTTTCCCTGCTGCCTTCAGCTTTTCCTGGCATGATTGTCTCTTCCAGTGACTCTTGTCTTCTCACAATGTGACCAAAGTACGAGAGCTTCAGTTTAGTCATTTTAGCTTTTACGGAGAGTTGAGGCTTGATTTGATCTAGAACCTACTTATTTGTCTTTTTGCCAGTCCGTGGTATATGTAAAGCTCACCTCCGACAACACATTTCAAAGGAATCAATTTTCTTCCTGTCAGCTTTCTTCAACACTCCATGCATCTGATGAAATAGACTCACAAAAAGCCTGTTAAAATAAACATTGTTAGCCTTTAAGGTGCCCGCTGGACTCATTTTATTTGGCTTCTATAGACTAACAGCGCTACTCATCTGAAACTGTTTCCGCTGTGGTTCTCCCTGGTTCTTTTGAAGGACCAGGAAGTGACAAGGAAAGCCAAATAAAGGGACAATTCCTTGTACATGAGGGTCTGTGTCAAGAAAGCAGCTTATGTTTCCACTCTAAAATGACTGCTTCTCTTTCCTGACCATGTGGTACACAACGTTAGAGCTGGTTCCAATTACGGATTGCGAATTACAGAGTTGAAGATGGATACTTTTCTCCCAATGATAAGTGAACATGGAGCAGGGGTGCTTTTGATTTTTTTTTCATCCCTGCTGTTACAGCTCCTAAATTCTCGAGTTTTGTTTCTTCTGTATACTAATTGAGCCCATGATTCTTAATTTTACAATGGTTTGTTTCCTTGCATAATTTCTCCCTCTAATAAACATTTATTTTTGCGATCTTTTTTGTATGCCAGTAAATCTGCATGGAATGTATATTACAAGTGGATCCAGACATTTTCCCAGGGGCAAGGATGTCCACCCGTCATGGTTTGCCTGCCCCCCCCCCCCAAGGCAGCACAAAATGTTCTACAAAATAATGTGTCTAGGGGACCCCTCTGAAACAAAATCGTAGGGGGCATCTGGGGCTGCTGTGCTGAGGGAGGCAGGAAAATCGTACTCCATGAAATCCTTGTACCCGTAGAAATGTCCAGACTAGATCCAAGCCAATACATAAGTAATCTAATAAGTGCTTATAAATACATTGAAAATGTTGTATACGCTGCATGTACAAAGCTATGCAACATCCATGTACAGTACAAATGAAACTACAAAGCTGATAAGAACAAGCGAAGAACCAAAAATTGAAACAAATATAAAGAAATAGTAAAGGAAATAAAGGAGGCAACATCCAAATATGCCTACAACAGGGTCGGTGTGTTGAGAAAATCCACTTAGATATGATGCACAATCACTATTTGAACCATTTCCTCAGGAAAGAGGATTTTGTTTTCCCCCCAAATAAAATCATGATGGCCCCTTAGAGGACCAAAGAGGTCACACTCGGGGAATGAAGGAGTTTGGTCTGACAGCCCAGCTGGAAAAAAGAATAACTATAGGATTAAATTAATGTTTAAATTTCATTTCTAAGTATGCCTTGTAAATGTCACATAGACAATACCAATCTGGGGATGAATTACATTTGAGGCTGAAATACTGAGCGTACTTACTTACATAAATCCCATTACAACCAATAGGCCTTTCCTTCCAAGTGAACATCATTTGAATCTGGCTACAAATGAGCTTGATTTCATGAGCTTCTGTGGGTCAACCAAACAGTATGTTGTCCGGATACATGAACCAATGTGATTTGGTGGCCTGAGGGAAAGGATACTGGGTATGTTGTGCATATTGTGTGTGTGTGTGTGTGTGTGTGTGTGAGAGAGAGAGAGAGAGAGAGAGGGAGGGAGGGAGGGAGGGAGGGAGAGAGACAGAGAATATTTATTGTGAACAGTGTCCCCTCTAAGCTGAGTTAGTGTGAGCTAGCTCACAGTTTTTTAGCCTCCGGCACACACATTTTTGTCTTAGCTCAGGAAGGATGGCTCCAGAGCAAACTAATTTATGCAGTAGCCAAATCGCTAACTTACAACTTTAATGTCAGTAGCTCACAAAAGTAGAATTTTTGCTCACAAGACTCCATAGCTTAGAGGGAGCATTGACTGTGAATATTCTGGCTGAGGACAGACTGGCAGAATGAAGTGCAAGGGAAGCGGGGCAAAAAGATCCGGGCCAAGTTGTTGCAGGGCTTTCCGGTCGCACTGTGTGGTCTGATGTGGGACCATCCCAGGGAGGAGGCAGAATGGAGTGTTTGCACTGCGGGGCAGCCCCTGGTGGTGGTGCTGCAGTTGCACACAGTCTGCTCCGCTGACCTGCGCGTAGGCACATAGGCACATAAACTCAGCAGCAATTGGGGCAGGATCCCATGGCTGGGAGCTTTAACTCCGCAAGCCAGAAGCGTCCCTGCAGACAGTTGTGCACTCAAACGCACAGCACGCATGGGCAGTTATGCGCATCCCTGCCGGATCAGCAGCTTCACATTGCCACCACCGCTTTATTGCAGCTTTGCACATGTCCACACTTCCGGGGAGCAGGATCAACACGCCCTCCACGGATTGCCCCGGCTTTCACCAGTTACTTTTTAAACGCGGAATCAAAGCGGCACAGGACAGGGTGAGTGCAGGAGGGGAATGGGAGGCAGCTGTGGCTGTGTGAACGGCCCCACTTAATCTGCTAGAGAAAGATGGCTATATAGGGCCAAACTGCCAGTTTGAACTCAGCCTCTGGGTGGGGGGAGACAGAGGCAGAACGGCAAAATATCAGCTGTGAATATCATTTGTGGGTATGGGTGTGAAGCCCGTAGCCAGGAATTTCTAAGTGGGGGGGCATTTAAATTCCTCAGGGGGCACTGGGGCACTGGCTAATTCAATTAAATGTAATTTAATTAACTTGATCAGTGTGGTGCAGGAGAGAAAGGTGTGGTGCAGGGGGAAGGCAAGAAGAAGTGGCAGCCACAGCAGTGTGGGGGAGTTCACGACAGCGGCTGCATCTTACCAGAGAGTCAGAGGGCCTGGGCTGAAATGCCCCACTATAGCTACAGTCCTGGGGTGCGTGTGTGTGTGAGAGAGAGAGAGACAGAGACACACAGAGAACGATATCGGCAGTGGAGAGACGGAGGAGCTATTTTTGTGATCTGTAACTGGAACTATGACCAAAAAGACTTAACATTCTAGTGGGGCAGAATTTTGTAAGACCAGATAGCCCAGGCTAGCCCCATCCTGGGAGCTGCGCAGGTCCTGGTTAGTTCTTGGATGGGAGACCACCAAGGAAGTGCAGGGTTGCTATGCAGAGGCAGGCAATGGAGAACCACCTCTGAACCCTCTTGCCTTGAAAACCCTGAGGTTGCCATAAGCTGGCTGTGACTCACGGGGGGGGGGGGGACACACACCACAGAATGTCTTTTCCAGTGCAGCTGGAATGAGGTGAAAGAGAGATTAAATGCTGCACTTTCAGTGATTATGTTTATACAGTCCGCAGGGTCTAAGCTCTCAAAGGAATAGAGCCTTTTAATTCTAGATTCATTAATGCTCTCAGCTCTTACATGTGGCTCATTTTGGGAATTTGCTACCAAAGTCACAACACCCATTACCTAAGCATGCATCGGGCCTCTGCTTGTTTTCACTGAAACTGCTGCCTTCTAGCATTTTTGCGTCCAAGTTTTGTCCTCTTTCCAGCATTCCCTTTTCCAGTGGGTCACTTAAATTACTGGGTTTGCTTGGTTAATTTTTTTCCCTCCTCCACAAATAGAAACCAGGACGGGCTCTCGCTTCCAATGAACCTGCCAGATTTGATATTTGAGATTCCTGTTTATCGCAGGAATGGTTTGCAACCACTTTTCTTCTTGTCTGGGGTCATCTGGGGATCCCCCGTTCCCCAAGACAGTATCGAAAGCCAGTGTGGCGTAGTGGTTAAGTGTGCAGACTGGGAGAACCAGGTTTGATTCCCCACTCCTCCACTTGCAGCTGCTGGCTTGACTTGGGGTCAGTCACAAGATCTCTCAGAGCCCACCTACCTCACAGGGTGTCTGCTGTGTGGGGGGGAAGGGAAAGAGATCCTAATATTTAAACAGACAACAACAGTTGATTTAAAGAGATGAGGTTCTCCAGAAATGTTGTTCTCGTTTCGTTGATAGACTTCTTCCAAATCGAAACAATCTTAAAAACAAGTATATAGATAAGCAAACAAACTACTTGATATAAAGTTGCGTTAATGAGGAACGGGGATATGTTATGAGTTCAAGGATACATACAAGTTTGAAGGCAGTTACAAGATGTAACAATGCAGCTGTTTAAATATGGTTGTTTCTTTAACTTAAAGGGTGTTCGTTAAATATTATATATCTTAATCTCACTGAATTATATACACTTTATAAGCATCCTACCCAACTTTGTTTTTTCACTTTTATGGTCCTATTAGGGCTGTGGTTCTCTCTTTGGTGTAAAAAAAAAAAAAGGCGGATGGTTGCCTGGACCAGATTTCTAAGTTAAAGTTTATTTATTTGTTTTATTCATTTGTCCCTTGCCTTTCTCCCCCGTGGGAACTCAAAGCAGCTGACACAGTTCTCCTCTCCTCCATTTCATCCTCACAACAACCCTGTGAGAGTATGACTGGCCTAAGGTCACCCAGTTTCCATGGCATGAGTGGCGTTTCAAACCTAGTTCTCCCAGATGCTACTCCAACGCTCTTAACCACTGGACCGCACTGTCTCTAGCCGGAAAGTAGGCTAATTCTGTTATGGACATCTGGGGTGAGCCAAAATAGGGCAAGGTGCTTTTATGAGCAACACCTGCAATTTTGGGGGAAGGTGGGCTTGAAAGAGAAGAAGAAGAAGAGAAGAAGAGATTGGATTTATACCCCGCCCTCCACTCCCCAAGGGAGTCTCAGAGCGGCTTACAAACTCCTTTTCCCTCCCCCTTCCCACAACAGACACCCTGTGAGGTAGGTGGGGCTGAGAGAGCTCTTTCCCAAGCTGTCCTTGAGACAACAGCTGGTACAGAGCTATGGTTTGCCCAAGGTCATCCAGCCAGGTGCAAGTGGAGGAGTGGGGAATCAAACCCGGTTCTCCCAGATTAGAGTCCGTGCACTTAACCACTACACCAAACTGGCTCTCAGTGGCAACCTGGTCACTGTGGAAATTGGCCTGAGGCTCTGTCTTGCTAATCCAGTGCAGTATCTCAGCAGTGAGGATGTTCCCTCTCCTTCTCGCATCGATTTACAGCAAGTTTTCTAGTGAGAGCAAAGCGTTGGCTGGGTTTGCTACCGTGACATCATCGCATAGCCAGATCTCAATGACTTAAGTAATGTCAGCACATCCTGTTTGACTAGGATTATTTGAGCAATATGCTCAGGGAGGAAACCTTCAGGAGAGGCAGAAACAACAGATGCCTGAAGAAAAATATCCTTAAGGCTTTGGGAGGAGCATGTTGAACCTCTAAATTCCCTTTTGGGGGGTTCTGAGAAGTTTTTCAGGCAAATGACGCAACCCTAATTAATCTTTTGCTGACATAGATATCCCAGACTAGCCTAATCGCGTCAGATCTTGGACGCTTAGCAAGGTCAGCCCTGGTTAGTACTTGGATGGCAGGCCACCAAGGAATACCAGGGTTGTGACGCAGAGGCAGGCAATGGCAAACCACCTCTGAAGTCGTTTGCCTTGATAACCCTGTGGGATTGACATGACTCAGCCGTGACTTGGCGGCCCTTTCCACCACCACCAATGAATCTTTGGCGCCTCTCATTCTGGTTTTCAGTTATTGTAATCGAAACTATTCCTCCACAGTCACATTTTGTGGCTAGAGGGCACTTCTGCTCCAGAATTCATTTTATATTCAAATGCATTATTGAAGGTGGTAGTCCTAAATGTTCTATAACAATGGGAGCACATGAGGTGCATCATGCTCATTTCTCTTCCTTAAGGCAGCTGCAGAAGGCTGGTGAGCAATGAAGGTGTGAGATCAAGAATAGAAACACCTGGTTCTGACAATGCTGAAAAGCTTGAGGTGCAACTCACAGATAGTTAGGACCCCTACTTAGGGTTGCCAACCTCCAGGTGGCATAGGGCTGCCAAGTCAGCCCGGGGGGCAGGGGATCCCCCGCTATAGGGGTTCCCAAAGTCGTCCGAACCCCGCCCCCGAAGTCGTCCAGCCTGGATGACTTCCCCAGAGTAATGACGTCACCTGGAAGTGACATCACCACGTTTGAGACGTTGCCAGAGCGTCGTGGTGATGTCACTTCCGGGTCACTTCCAGGAACCCCGCCCCCGAAGTCGTCCAGCCTGGACGACTTCCCCAGAGTAATGACATCACCTGGAAGTGACGTCACCATGTTGGAGACGTTGCCAGAGACGTTGTGGTGACGTCACTTTTGGGTGATGTCACTGGGCGCGCGCGCCAGAGAGGCTCCCGGACAAAGAAGGACTCCCCCCGCCAGTAGGTGAGTACGACTTGGCAGCCCTAAGGTGGCACCTGGTGATCTCCCACCAGACAATGAAGATAAGTTCCCCTGAATAAAATGGCTGCTTTAGAGGGTGGAGTCTAGGGCATTATACCCTTTCGAGGTCCCCACCCCTCCCTAAACCCCACCCTCCCCAGGCACCACCACCAAAATCTCCTGGTATTTCCTGACCCAGAGCTGGCAACCGTAGCTCCCAATACATTTTACTCCCTTTTTAGTGTAAACAGTGTCCCTGAACCAGTCCCAAGTATACTGCTGTTACCATTACACACAGCTGAAGCTGACTGATCTGGTGACATTATCACTACATAAGACTTGACTGGTGGGATCACTTCGAGAAGTTACCGATGACCTCTTCCAAGAGGCATACATTGCCTCTCTCCGTCTTGATCTTCGCAGCAATACTTGGTAGTAGATTAGGGTGAGAGGGAGTCGTTGCTCCAATCCCACTCAGCCACAGTGATCTTCAAGGCTATTTGAATGCAGATTAAGTCCAGCATTAAACTACACATTCTTGGTGGCTGCTCCTCAAACTCTGATTTTCCCACCCCTGACTATTCATCAAAGCCCAGATCTAGAAGAAGTGTATGGAGTGTTAATTTATAGTGGCTTTCAGTGTTCAGGGATAGCACAGTGAGAGCTGACACAGCATAGTAGTTAAGCGACTGCGCTGTGGTCCAAGAAGTCCCTGGTTCATATCTCACCTGTATCATAAACTCACCGGTTGGCCTTGTTCAAGACACTCAGCCTCAGCTCCTCATTTACTGTAGATGGATAACGACCTGCCTTACAGAACTGTTACAAGCATTACAACAAGGCCATGAATCTGAGATCTCTGAACACTGAACATGTTTACAAATGCTAAGAGTCAGAGATACAACAAGAGGAGGTGAAAGTGGAAATGATTGAATGGGCAGGGATTATAGTTATATAATGTTGCCCAGGCACTTAAAATGAAGAAGAAAATGTGTCAGAAAACCTTGACCTGTGTACAAAATCAATGGTTATTTAAATGTATTGATTTAGGGTTGCCAGCCTCCAGGTGGTGGCTGGAGATCTCCTGAGATTACAACTGATCTCCAGGAGACAGAGATCAGTTCACCTGGAGAACATGGATGCTTGGAAGGTGGACTTTATGGCACTATACCTCATTGAAGTCCCTCAGCTTCCCAAGCCCTACCTTCCTTTGGCTCCTTCCCCAAAGTCTCCAAATATTTCCCAACCCGGAGCTGTGGCAACCCTGGTATTAACCCATTAGTGTTTTGCATTTACTGATTTTTTTTTGTCTTCTTACTTTGTATTGTTAGGCAAACAAGGGACATGGAACAGCTCCTTTCACGATCTGTGTGAACACTTGATCAATTAAGAGACAGGTTTTCAGCCAGTCACACATTGCCTCAAGATCTTCCCAGTTAAGTCTGCCAGCCACAATCAGTGCCCACATTTCTACATGCATGTGTAGATCCGATAATTAGACATGGTCCCCTGAAAACTCTCACATTCTGCATGCATCGATAGCAATTAATTAAGTCAGCAACTTGAGTGGCCAGCCACCCACGGCGGTATGGATTATGTATGCCTTTATAATGCTATGAAATGCTGCCTTTTTTATTGCTTAGCTAGAACTCCCTTAATGTCAGTACGTAAAATTTGATCTTGAATCCAATGAGCTCCATTATAATACAGTCCACTTGTATGAAAAGAGTTTCCTCAAGGCAGATTAATGACTTAGTTCTACTTGAAAGCGTTTTGTCATTCACTCTGTCCTGAGTCTGCAATTTGTTCTCCATTCCAGGATTTGAACATGCAGGCTACAGAGTTCAGCAGCCCATAAGGGGGAGAAAAAAGGAGCTCAGTTTAATTTTTCTGCCTCAAGTGGTGGTGAGGAGAGGAGAGAGGATTATTTACCTCTAGAGAATCAGTGAGAGGAACGAGGACTGAGAACCAGCCCCAAGGGATTCCGCAAACTGCTCCCTGAAGTCCACCTTTGTGGTGGTCCCGTCTTGCGGGGGGGTGGGGGGGGCAGGTGGGAAAAGCCCTAAATGATTAAGGAAGTATTCTCTCTTTCTCTCTCTCTCAGGATTCATCAAAAGAAGCCAAGAAATCTTACCGGAGTGACTGAGTCTTATCCCAAGAAGGATAAAAGTAGTTCACAGATTAATTCTCTTCTAGCTTTTCCATATATTTAGGCTAATGTCTAACAACACATTAACAGGGTGTTATGGTAAGAAGGAGGAGGAGGAGGAGGAAGAGGAGGAGATTGGATTTATACCCCACCCTTCACTAGGAGTCTCAGGGTGGCTTACAATCTCCTTCCTCTTCCCCTCCCCACAACACACACCCTGTGAGGTAGGTGGGGCTGAGAGAGCTCTTTCAAGGACTGCCCTTGAGAGAACAGCTCTGTCATGGCGCCCGTGGGTTGCCAATTTCCACTGCCACCACTCTGGACTTAGGGTCCCTTGGGAAGAAGAAGAAGAAGAAGAAGAAGAAGAAGAAGAAGAAGAAGAAGAGATTGGATTTATATCCCGCCCTTCACTCACTTAAGAGTCTCAGAGCGGCTTACAAACTCCTTTCCCTTTCCCCTCCCCACAACAGACACCCTGTGAGGTAGGTGGGGCTGAGAGAACTCTTTCCCAAGCTGTCCTTGAGGGAACAGCTGGTACAGAGCTATGGCTTGCCCAAGGTCATCCAGCCAGGTGCAAGTGGAGGAGTGGGGAATCAAACCCGGTTCTCCCAGATTAGAGTCCGCGCACTTAACCACTACACCAAACTGGCTCTCCACTACACCAAACTGGCTCTCCAGGGAAGGCCCAGAGTACCTTCCCAAGCGAAACCAAAATGTCCCTTTTAAGCCAAGACATGTAGGTGTGATGACCAGGCAGAGAACATTAAGGAAATGGTTTATTGATACAGTAATGGGGCCAGGAAAACAAGACAAGGTGCTTAAAATCTCTAACAGTGTCTAAATGTAAATAAAACAAATCTAATGCGGCTACCTATCTCTCTTAACTGGTTATTATTTAAGGCCCACAGCCTCTTATACCAGGCAGGTGCCTGTACTCATTCTGTCTCGAGTGAAGGATCTTTTCTCTCCGCTTAACTCTGTATGTGAGAGAAAGAACTGCAGTTCCACAGCCCACAAAGTTTTTAAGTAGCAAACCCCTCATACAACACCGATTGCTGACAACTGTTGCCAAGCTAGGGTTGCCAGCCTCCAGGTGGGGCCTGGGGATCTCCCACTTTTACGACTGATCTCCAGCTGACAGAGATCAGCTCCCCTGGAGAAAATGGCTGCTTTGAAGGGTGGACTCTATGGCATTGTACCATGCTGAGGCCCCTCCCCTCCCCAAACCCCGCCTTCTCCTGGCTCCACCCCCAAAGTCCCCAGGTATTTTCCAACCTGGACTTGGCAACCCTATGCCAAGCATTGTGGGGATTGTAGGCTGTGTCTGCTTTCTACTCTCACACAGGTCTCCTGGGCCTAGGCCTCACTTGGCCTTGTCTCCCAGTCCTACACAGATCATGGCAAGCTCTGACAGAACTATGGCTTGCTCAAGGGCATCCAGCAACTGCAAGTGGAGGAGTGGGGAATCAAACCTGGTTCTCCCAGATCAGAGTCCGCACACTTAACCACTACACCAAACTGGTAATGGTGTCTTTCCTTGCTGGGAAACTCCTTTAGACTGAAGGTTCCCTGGAAAACACACTGCAAACCTGCTTCCACCTCCTGAAAACATCTAACCTAACCTCCTCTTTAAGAGTGATAAACTGATTTCACCACTCCCATGCAATCCCACACAAATCCTCTGACATCAGAGGCTGCTAATTACAACCATACAAAATATAGTCCCACCTCTATCAATTGTCTGGTAATAACTCTGAAATTCCATGACAAATAGGTGGTGTTGTCCAAATCGGATTGTTGTTTGTCCTAAAAATGGTCCAATGTGGAATAGAAAGTAATGGTCATCCTAATGTAATCCTCCAGGGGTCCATGATCCTGGATGCTCTAGGTGGTGCTCTGTTATACATGGCTAGGGCAGCCAGGTTCCCCACTATAAAGGGAAACCTCCTAGCTGGGCCCCACCGCTCCTCGGTGGAGCAGTGGGAGCAAAATCAGGGAGGCATTGCCATCATGTCATTGATATCATTTTGTGTGAATCCTAGAGTAGTATTTCCCAACCAGTGGGTCAGGATCTAAAAGTGGGTTGCAAAGCCTCTGACAATGGGTTGTGAGTTGTGATGGACTATTCAAGGGTTAATAATTAACTGAGAACCTTTGAGTGACAGGCAGTTTGAATGGAATTCTGTTGAGAGAATCAGTTAAGGAGAGTCAATTAAGCACTGACTGTGGACTGGGATGGAGGCTAAGACAGTGAGTGGATCAAGGAGGATCCTCATTCAAACCAAAAAAAGGGAAATAGCTTCTTGTAAGGAGAAGGGATCTCTGCCCAGTTAAGAAGAGAAATAGCTTTTTGAAAAAGAGGAGTGATCCCTGGTTTTTGTATAAAGAAGGATTTTGGAAACTTGGTTGTATGTTTCTGCCTTCTAAACTTTACATGTTGGTGAAACTCAGAAACTTATGCTTGAGTGTCTAGGCAGAAACTGAAAAGCAAACCTCTCTCCTCAAAATTTTAAAGACCTTGTTTAATAGCAGAAACACTTGTTGGCAACAAATAATCTGGTGCTTGTGTGAATACAAAGCTACCTCAGTTTTATTATCTGTTCACCTCAAACATCCCACACCTGATTCTACATGACCTTTTCTCTTCCAAGTTAAATAAAATCTTTTGTTAATTTTGAACTTTGAAAAGCCTCTCATGTGCCATTTTAAAAGCAGAATATAAAATGATTTTGTCTCTCTCCTCAGTTCCCTGGACTGGGCCGGTGTATGTATATATGTATGCATGTATGTATATATGTGTGCACACACAGATACATATATATACACATATGTATGTATGTATGTATGGGTGGGTGGGACAGCCTTAGAGAAACAAAAAAGAAGAAAATAAAGGGGCTGCTCAGCAAGAAAGAAGGGAAAATCCAGTGTGCGTGTGAGAAAGGGAAGAGGGTGAGATTGTCATATGGGCCAACTCTCTCTAATGGCTACCCCTGCTTTTCCAATTTCTCTCTTTTGTATTTTGGAAACAAAATTTGATCCTGTAAACAGTATCTTCCATGTCATATATTGGTTGGTATTTTTTCTTCACTGCATGTACATTTCGATCAAGTCAAACATGCCCTAATGGTTACTACAGTGAGTTTCCTAGAATCTTGGGGGTGGGGGGGTTAGAGGGAGTAATAGAGGAGAGGGCTGTCAAAGACTGGAATGTAACCTCCATACACAAAGGCTGTGTATGTCGAAATGCCACTTGCCTGGGATTCATAGTGGGGACAGCTGCGCTCTTTGTGTGATGTTTGTTGGTTTCTCAAAAAGCTTTGGTTAGCCACCACAGAAAAAGGAATGGTGAACTAGATGGGTACCAAGGTCACAGATTGCCTAGGGCACCCAAAACCCTTGGTCCAGCCTTGGATGCATCACTATACCAAGTGTACTTGGACTCATGGGTCACCATGCCAAAAAGGTTGGGAAACGCTGTCCTACAGTATCACCTTAACTCAGTGATGTCATTTTTGGGTACAGGCTGGAAGTGATTTTGTGGCATTGGCACAAGACTGATCATCAGGACTCTGTTCCTCTGAATCTCCTGGGAGTTGCCAGTGCTAGGATGGCAACCCTAAACATGGCTATCCCTCTGCAATACACACCACAGCATCTATGGTACTTCCACATGCCTTGTTCTAGCTGTGGATGCAGACTTTTTTTCTTCAGGGAACAGCTCGTCCTTGTAAGCACTGTTGCTGCTACATCAGGGTATAAGATAAAACGCATTGTAGTCCTGATTCTCTGTGCTTCCTCCTTTAAAAAAAAATATCTTCAGTTAAATAAAAATCTAGGGGGCTGCAAGTAATCGACTGGCACCCTGCAGGATTCGGAGTAATAAATTTAGCATGCATAGGGAGCTTTTCTCAGTGTTTTGTATTGTGCTTAGTTTTCCTTTAAAACAATATCTGTGTGTACCCACATTGACAAATGGATGGGTAATTTGTTTTGAATGGGAAAAAAAAGCAGCACCATTACTGTTCAAAGCTGCTGGGGAGGAATATTTCAAACGTTTTGTTTAAAAAGACAACAACAACTTATCAGAGGGATTCCACAGCTGCAGCCTTATCTCCAACTGTTTCAGAGCACGAACAGATAAATACCGCAAAAGTACAAACCAAAGTTCCTTAATTGCTTTTTTGCATCAGAAGCTGTAACGGCGGGCCTCTGGATATGTTGTGACTCCCCCCACAGTACTTGGGACGGGCCTGCATAACCCATGGCCTTAGGCTTGCCGGCTACAGGTTGGGAAATTTGGGGGGTGGAGCCTGAGGAGGGTGATATTTTGGCAGGAGGGACCTCACTGAGGTATAATGCCATGGAGTCGAACTTCCGAAGTGGCCATTTTCTCCAGGTGAACTGATCCCTGTCACTTGAAGATCAGTTGTAATAGCGGGAGATATCAAAATATCAGATATCAAGGCTTGGCAGATGCTCATTTGCCACCTCAGGCAGGCAGCAAAACCAGAGGCAGAGCCGGGTCCAGCCATTCAGGTCCCCCAAGCACATTGGTTCCCTTGCCGCCATGTTGAGACGCAGAGTTTGACATTGTCAATAGTTGCACTTTTGTTTAAAAAGACAACAGCAACTTATCAGAGGGATTCCACAGCGGCAGGGGAAAGTCAAAACTGGCAGGCAAATGGACAAACTGAGGAGGAAAACCGGTCAAAAGAATGGCACATCAAGTGCTGCACGTAGCTTTAGCTGTCTGTGCTGGTCAGCTGCCCACCCCCTCAATCCTTCCAAGACTTCTGCAGACCCACAGCTATGGGGGGGGGGAATTTGGGGGCAATGCCCCTCAAATATCATCACCAGGCCTCATCCCATGATTTCACTGGACCCCACTCATGACCTTATCAGGCCCCACCCAGTGAGTCCCAGAGTTTAAGATGATCGTGACCTGGCCCACTCTAGCCCAACCCCCTCCATGTACACAAGCTTGGTGCTAAGATCCCAACCTTTGGGCAGGCCACTTTGAAAAATCCTTTAAAATCCTGGTCTGACTGGGGTTTTTTTTGTCTGCCTGCCATGGCATAGCTTAGATGCTACGAAGAGTCAAACCAGGTGAGATCCTGAAAGGTCTGTAAATGGACTTTCAGCACGATTGGTTTTTTTTAAAAAGAGCAACCGTGTTCCCCCCCCCCCCTTCAAATTAGGACCAGAGTATGTGGGGTTCTCTCTTTCCTCCATTCTGTTTTTGTTGGAGTGAGCGACGCAGCATGCCTGGACATTGTGGGGCACTACATCACTCTAAGTGTGTATAGGGAAGAAGAGAAAGAGGAAGAGGAGGAGGAAGAGGAAGAAGAAGAGGAGGAGGAGGATTTATATCCCACCCTTCACTCGGAGTCTCAGAGCGGCTTACAATCTCCTTCCCTTCCTCTCCCCACAACAGACACCCTGTGAGGTAGGTGGGGCTGAGGGAGCTCTGAGAGAACTGTGACTGACCCAAGGTCACTGAACTGGTTGCGTGTGAAGGAGTGGGGAATCAAACCTGGTTCTCCAGATCAGAGTCCACCACTCTTAACTACTACACCAAATGCCTCTCTTTGTCTTACCTGGTAGCCACTTTCTGACCTTTCCTTTCTCTCTCTCTTTGCAGTCTCACTCTCGCTTCACGTGGCCTTCCATGGAGACACATGTCTCTGCAGGTCTCTCCTGTGCAGACAATGCCCTCATAGTCCCACACACATGATGCCAGATATGAAGGCATTGGGGATAGGGAAAGAACTCTTTAGATTAGGCTTCCTTTCTCTTGACTGCAACCTGAATGTGGACTGGATCTACTTGAAAAATAGTACAAAACAGCGAGTCCAGCAGCACCTTAAAGACTAACAGAATTTGTGGTGGGGTAGGAGTGTTCATGAGTCGCTGCGCACTTCTTCAGAAACCATCTTGACCTACTTGAATAAAAGTAAGATTACCTTTTTTTCAGTATACCTTTTGGGAGATTTATTTACTGCACTCAGCATCATGCTTCTATGACAGGCGAACTCTGCTATATTAACGAAATATCCCAATAGTTTTCCTGACCACAAATCCCATCACCTTGAACTCCTATTTGCCCCACTGGGGTAAACATACAGGAAACACCAATGTTTCCCCCAGAGGGGTCATAAACATCTTTGAGGGAACTTTTGCAGTTGTGGGAAATAGCACAGGAGAAATAGTTAAAAACCCTCCTACCCACACCCTGGTGCTGATCCGAGAGAGCCTCATCTGAACTGCTATTCAGCAGTAAAAGCAGACTGGACTGCCACTGAAGGACCGCCCATAGTTTCCTCAGGGTGTGACCCTGAGACTTAACTCTCCCAATTGCAGTGTGTGCCATGCCCCCTTTGGACGTTGACAGCAGATAAAATGCAATCCCACCAGGAAAGTTTAAATTGCTTAGGAAGCTGCAAAGGGACTTGTTACCAAAGTTGATGTTTAATTTTACTCTACCGCCAGGAACACTTCATTTAAAAGATTACAGACTAGTTCAGGAAAAGGCTAGAATGTTCCGAACTCTGCGGTTTCATTCGGTGTATGACAAAGACCTGCCAAGTGTGTTGGGGGTAATTTACTTCAAAGGACAGTTGCTTGTAACCTGTGATTTTAATGATTGCCTAAGAAGTGGCCATTTTGTCAAGTGCCAAATAAAACGCGGTTCAACTAAATATTATCCTCTGATTCCCTGGGTGGATAGTGTTCCATCTGATTATTTCAGAGACCATTTTAACCATTTAAGTGGATGATGCAGTGTTTAAAAGTGAGAAAGTGCTTGCTTAAAAAAAACAAAAAACCTCAGGTTTTTTGCCAGTGTTGCTATTTTTTTCTTCAAAGAGAACAAATCCATAGAGTTAAATGGAGGCATATTATTCATTTATGCTGCATATTATTTGTTCCGACCGGGCAGTATGTGACCTAGCCTGATCTCATCAGAATCTCGGAAGCTAAGCAGGCTCAGCCTTTGGTTAGTAATTGGATGGGAGACCACCAAGGAAGTCCAGGGTAACTACAGAGGCAGGCAGTGACAAACCACCCTTGCTATCTCTTGCCTTGAAAACCCTGTGGGGTTGCCGTAAGTCAGCTGTGACTTGATGGCCTTTCCCACCACAGACTCGGGGTGGGCTGTAACACTGAATGTGATGTATCTCCACGTATAAGCACACAACAGGGCTTGGGTATTAACCTCATAATGGCTAAGCACATCACAGAGTATTTGGACCAGCATGCACTCACAGGATGGCTGGTGGAGGAAAGAGCTTGAGAAGTCATATGGGGGTGCAGAGCAGAATGGATCACACTGAATATTTTAAAACTGCCACAGGGATAAACCATATATATATATTTACTGTTATTTATTTCTATTCCACAGTTTATGTTGCATCACTGCCGAGCTCAGGGCATCTAACAGCAGCATAAGAAAAGACATTTAGCACAATAAGCATTGCATTAAATTTTCAACTTTAATGAGGCTGCACTGAATATCCTTCCATTTAAATATTAGGACCCTAAATATTTAAATGGTTGGTGGGGGACATATTTCCTAAAAAAACTCTTTAAATGCGAGACTATTCACCTTATTTTCACCCTGTCCGGCTATGGTCACCCCTCAGAGACACCATCATGTAGCCTGTTCTGATTGGCTACATAGCACTGTGATGTCATGCTGTTTGCTATGTGATGCCTGATTGGCTGGGATCACCCATATGGCTGGACAACATAAAAAACAGTGTTTTAATTCTATATTGGCTATGTTAGCCCTTGATAATTTATCACATAGCCAAACTTGATTTATCACATTCCCAAATTCGCTTAGTTCATCCAAGTAAGACCAGTGTCAAAATCCTCTCTCTGCGAATACACTTTTAAAAAATCATTATTTTATTTTAGTTTTATATAATATACATACAGTTTTATACATACACATATATAATACAAAAAAAATGAACCACAGCTTAACTGGTTTTTATATGAGTTGGTGATATGGCTTGCTTCAGCCAGCTAAATAATAAAAAGGACATTGTTCAAAAATTAGTGTTTAAAAAAGGAAAGAAAACTTAAAGATACCTTAAAATATAAGATTGATAGATTCTTCTATAGATTTAAACTCTTCTTTAAACGACAGATATTCTAAACCAGGAAACCAAATGGACACAAACTTTGATGGGTAAAGATCAGTTTCTTTTTGAAAGATGGAGTCTGATTTTATCTAGTATGCAAAATTCTTGTACTTTAAATACCCAGTCTTAGCAAAAAAACTCAAATATCCAAACCCAATTCTTTAAAGTATTAGCAAGGTGGTATTTAACCCCACAAAAAATACATTTCACACACTAAAAATTATCTCTCTTTTGTTGGAAAGGTTGAAAAGAAAGAGGCACGTATAAACACTGCTGGTGGGAGTGCAAAACGATACAAGAATTTTGGAAATTGGTTATAAAACAAATACACATTATAACATAGTTTGAAATACCATTTCAAATGGATATATTAATATTGAATAACCGACATTTTTGCATACCCAGACCACATAATATTGTGCCACCAGTAGGGCAGTGATTGTCCAATTTTTGGAAGAATAAAAACTTCTATGAAGACACTTGATGGGGCCAATTACCCTCTCTTAGGTTAATTTACCTCACAGGTGAATTGTGAAGATGAAATGGGGAGAAATGATCTATGTTCTCCTGAGTTGCTTGGAGGAAGTACAGGATAAAGATGGGAGAGTTTGCTATTAAAATATAAAAGGTGACACGCTTTCCTTTATTCCCCTTTCCTCACATCCTTCCTTATATTTAATACTCTCAAACCATTTCAATTTACCAGGGACATTCCCCGTTCTCTGGTGCCTGTCACATCACTTGTCCCTATTTTTACCCTTTGTGGATGGCACAATTATTAACATTTTGCTCCTGTCAGCTGCTGGAGCTGTCATTCTTTGAAGTTCAGCTGTCATCTTCAGCTCTCTAGAAGTAAAATTTCGAGCTAGAAACAGATACCTTAATGGCCCTGGCTTCCATTTCATAACTTGCTTTCAATGGCTTTGCTTTTTGGCTTTCAGGTGAAAGCCATCTTGAGCAGGTCTCTGGAGGGGAGGCATATGCATATTTGCTAAATAAAGGGATAAATGCATCCAGGGCACGTGTGCCAATGCACGCACATGACAGGGGTCCCCGGCATGGTGACTGTGGGTGCCAATCTGCCCAATGAGAACTTTTCTTAACAGTTGCCAAGTGTTTCTTAGAAAGTGGGCAGGGTCAATTGTGAAGATGAAATGGGGAAAATGCTGGGCTGTGAAACTTTTTTTTTAAAAAAAAGTTGCTTTGGCAGCAACTGCCACACTAGCACAAGGATGTTTACTGCATGACTAAAGGTAACAGGCATGCATGCAGGAAATATTTTTGATATATTCACTTTCAAGGCATACTGTTGAACAGTTTCTTCCTGAAATGCTGAAGAGTTACTGTCCGAGTTATGTATTTTGCGGTCAGCTCCATCTCCTGCAGCAGCAATTTTGTCACAGGCTTCGCCTCCTGGGGCAGCAATCTGGGGTTGGCCCCTCTGCCCTGTGTCAAAATACTAAAGGCGCCCACAGGCTCACAAAGGTTGGGTACCCTGATATAGGGCATTTCCCCCTCACAGTGACACTGTTACATTAGTGGTAAATAGACTATGTCAGAGGAAATGAATGCATCAGTGAAGAGTCTTCAGCAATGTGCAGTGTTGCAGGCAGAGGGCTTGTACAGTAAATGCGGGTATGAGAACTGGCAGGGTGTTACATGGATCTCCCTTTGCCATCTGTGAAATGCTGAAGGGTCTGTTAGTTAGATCCCTTTGACATGAAGTCAAAAGTGCTGAGGAGACTTTGTTAAATTATGTCATAAATTATGTTTAAAGGTAAAAGTTCCCCTTGCTTGAAAGCCAGTCAAATCCGACTCTAGGGGGCAGAGCTCATCTCCGTTTCCAAGCTGAAGAGCCAGTGCTATCCGAAGACATCTCTGTGGTCATGTGGCCAGCATGACTAAACACTGAAGCGCATGGAATGCTGTTACCTTTCCACCGAAGCGGTATCTGTTTATCTACTTGCAATTTCTTGCTTTCAAACTGCTAGGTTGGCAGGAGCTGGGGCCAGAGATGGGAGCTCACTCCATCATGCAGTGCTCGGGTATCGAACTGCCGAGCTACCGACCTCCTGGTCTGCAATCCCCTCTGGTCTGCAATCCAGCTTCTTAACCTCTGAGCCACCACACCCCCCAACTCAGAATTAGATACCATTGAATTCCCATAAAATTGTTAAGACAGTTTCACGGGTCATTTCGATCAGGAACACGCAGGAATGCTGTTCATAGGTGAAGAGTACGAGGTGGCTTGAGCCACCCCCGGCAAAATGGAGCGCCTGCCACCATGCCTCCCCAGGTCCTTCCGAGGCCTGGCCGTCGCTGCTGGAGAGGGAGAGGGAAGGGGTGGCTGGGGGAGGGGGAGAGAAAGGCACCGGCAGCAGCGGCTGGCGGGCCTCGGAAGGGCCCGGGGAGGCGCGGTGGTTTCCCGGGGGGGGGAGAACATTGCCCCAGTGAGGCTAAGGAGCCCCCGCCCCCCCGGAATTTCCAAAAGTCTATGCCCCTAATGCTGTTCCAGGAGTAACAAGCCCAGGAGCGGGCACATATGGTGATGCGCTGTGGAAAAAAGCAAAAGCCTACTAACTTGATCTGTATTTTCATGCTTGTTGTAGGGTAGCTTCCCTGCAAGAGCAAAGGAAACCTAAAGTGTCTTTCGTCAAAGTGTAAAGCTGGCTCGCCAGCTCTGAGTTGGGAAATACCTGGAGATTTTTGGGGTGGAACGTAAGTGGTGGGTGTTGCCTTCTGACACACTTCCAGTGATGTCAAGGGGTGTGGCATATGCAAATAAGCTATGCTAGTGAGCCCCTGCACCTCTTTTTCTACAAAATGATCCCTGTAAACTATAGATTCAGGTAGGTAGCTGTGTTCTTCTGAAGCAACAGAACAAGGTTTGAATCCAGTGGTATCTTTAAGACCAACAAAGTTTAATTCTGGGTATAAGCTTTCACAGGCACACTTCATCAGATACATGCATGCACATGAAAGCTTATACTGAAAATCAAACTTTGCTGGTCTTAAGGTGCCACTGGACACAAACTTTGTTCTGTTGAACTAGGTTCACCTCAGAAGCAGATCCCATTGAAAGCAAATCCAACTCAGATGGTCTGTTAGACTACAGCACTTGGAAGTCAGTCTCACTGATATCAAGCCAAATTGGTCAGGGCAGTCTGTTAGACTACATTATTAAATGCATTTACTCAGAACTGGATCTCTATGAAATCCAGTCAAATCGGTTGGGGGAATCTGTTGGGCTACGATATTGGGAAGCAGTGTTCCCTCTAAGCTGAGTTAGTGTGAGCTAGCTCACAGTTTTTTAGCCTCCGGCTCACACATTTTTGCCTCAGCTCAGGAAGGACAGCTCCAGAGGAAACTAATTTATGCAGTAGCCAAATCGCTTGCTCACAACTTTAATGCCAGTAGCTCAGAAAGTAGAATTTTTGCTCCCAAGACTCCACAACTTAGAGGGAGCATTGTTAAGAAGTAAACCCCACTGTAAAATCAGGTCACCTTGATTAGACCAAGCTGTTAAGTTTCTCTCTTTCGCCTTCTTTTAAAAGCTTTCCTCCTGTTTCCCCTCTCCTTTCTCCTCCTCAGCGGCTTTCCCTTCCCCTCTGCCCTGACTCTCAAACTCCTGCCTGTCCTCTCTGGGCGCCATCCGTCGCCCAACAGCTCGCTGGCTTGATCCCTTTGCAATAAGCACCGAAAATCCGGGGGGGGGGGGGGAGGAGAAGGAGGAAAGTGCTTCTTTCCGCTTTACGGCTGCTGAAAACCCCCCAAGGAGAGCACGCCTCGCCGCCGTCCAACGCCCGGGCACCCTCCAACGCCCAGGTAAAGGGAGGCGCCGCCTAAGGGGGGAGGGGAGAAAGAGGAGCCTAAGAAAGTTTGCGAACTCCAGGCAAGGCGCGCGCGCTCCCTCGCCCTCCCGCACAGGTAGTGGCGCAAGAGACAGAGGGGGAGCTCGTGCGCGTGCGCCGCTCCGGTCTTGCGCCTGTGGCAGTCCAGCTGCGAGTCTGCGTCGTCTTTTTCCGCCCGGTTTCGGCTCCCCCTAGAGTGACTGAAATAGGCTGACCCGACTAGTCCCAGCCAGAAGCGTGGGCCACAGGAAGGAACGGTTTTGGGGGCGGCGAGGGGGGGGGGGGGGAAGGGTTGCGAGCCGGAGCGTTTGTGTTGTTGCGCGCGGCGGAGCAGGTTGCCGTGAGCGGGGGTGGGCTGGGGAGCGTCACCTGTGCCACCAGGATGCCGCGGCTCCGGGATGAGGGCACCCCGTGGAGCAGAGACCGGCCTTTCCCAGTTGATGCGCGGTTGTGTAATGACTCGGCGAGGACGCAGCCAGCCTGATCCGCTCAAGCCCGGTTGGCCGGAAGCCAAGTTGGACTCCGCTGTGGGCCAGTCGCTGCTGTGGCTGCCAGAGGGGCTGCGATGCGATCCCGCGCGGGGATGGGGGCGTGCGGGACTTCAGTGTGGCGGGTGCCCTCTGGATTGGCTCACTGGCCCCAGAGCTTTTCCGTATATTCTCATCCCTTGATACCACGAAGAGCCCTGCCCCGCTTGTGAGAGGAAAGGCTGGTTGCGGGATGCTGCTGGAAAAAATAGGGGGAGGGGGGGCTGCCTTGAAATCATGCCGATTGTGCGTGGAGGGATAATCCGAGCAGTCCAGTCCCTATTTGCGGAGGGACCACGGCTCAGTGGCAGAGCATCTGCTTGGCACGCCGAAGGTCCCAAACGTTCGATTCCCAGCCTCTTCTGTGGGAGAGCTGCTGCCAGACTGAGGCGGCAGTACTGATTTTGATGGACCAATGATCTGATTCAGTATAAGGCAACTTCTCGTGTTCGTATGTTGGTTTACACAGTAGCAAGTCCCAGCAGTTAGTGGGTTTTGCGCCAAAGCAAGCATGTAGTTGCATTGAGGGATGCCAACCTCCAGGTGGGACCTGGGGATTCCCTTGAATTATAGTTAATCTCCAGACAACGGGGAGCAATTCCCCTGGAGAAAATGGGTGGTTTGGAGGGTGGATTCTGTGGCACTGTACCCACTGAGGTCCCTGTCCTCCCCAGACTCCATCCTCAAATCTCTAGGAGTTTCCCAGCCTGGATCTGGCAACCCTCCCCCTCCTCCCCAACCTGGACCTGGCAACCCTAGTTGCACTTCACTCCATATATATATATTTTTTTGCATTCCATGGTCCCTTGACCCCATTTTGCCCCTTAAATTATGGCATAGTGGGGACTGACTTGTGGCATCTGAAGAAGTAGGCTCTAGGCGACAAAAGTATATGCTGGAATAAAATTCTGGTAGGCTGTTAAGATGCTGCTGAGGACTGAAATTTTTGTGGGGTTCACTGGTTGTGATTTCAGTCTCCCAACTTCCATATTTGTGAACTGGCCTGGAGATTTAAAAAAAGAAATGTCCCTTTAACCGAGGCTTAATCTGTGGAAATAAGCAGGTAGAGATTTCTCATGGCATGATTTTCAGTAACACAACTGGGTAGCTTCGTCCCATGGAGATAGATTCAGGTGGATGGCTGTGTTTGTTGGTCTGAAGCAAAAAAAATGACTCCAACGGCACCCTTAAGACCAACAATGTTTAATTCTGCGTAGAAGGTTTCATTCAGTTCTGGGTATAAACTTTTTGGGGGCTACAGTGGCTCAGAGGTTCAGATGCTGAGGGGCAGACTGGACGGTCTGTAGTTCTGCAGTTTGAGACCCTAGTGCTGCGGGATGGAGTGAGCTCCCATCTCTGGCCCCAGCTCCTGCCAACCTAGCAATTTGAAAGGAAGAAATTACAAGTAGATCAATAGTAGGTGGGAAGGTAACAGTGTTCCGTGTACCAAGCTTGGCATTTAGTCATGCTGGCCACATGACCATGGAAAGGTCTTTGGATGGCACTGGCTCTTTGGCTTGGGAACAGAGATTAGCACCACCCCCTAGAGTCAGATTCGACTGGCTTTTGAGCAAGGGAAACCTTTATCTTTATAAACTTTTGAAGAAGTGTGTATGTACATGGAAGCTTATACCCAGAATTAATCTCTGTTGGTCTTAAAGGTGCCACTGGATTCAAACTTAGTTCATCCCATGGAATCTCTGTTAAGAGGACAAGACATTTTTCTTTGCAGGCTGCTGGCATTCCTAGGACGCGGCCCATCAGAATGGATGGTGCTGCTCTAGATATACCAGTGGTCTGACTACGTCTCAGGTAAATTTCGTGTGCTAGGTGCCAGATCCTTGAAATTCATCAGTACTGCTCAGCAAGTAGTTCAGCATAATTGCAATCCCAAAAGAGGGAGGGAAGATTTTTTTTAAAAGGCCCCCCCCCATGTATGCTGTAAAAACAAACAAACAGAAAGGTCTGTTTTGATTCGTGAAACTGCAAAGGAAGAGAGGTTAAATATCCTACCCTCAGATTCAAATTACCTTTAAAACTCCTCAGGAACATAACACAAGCACGGCTGGACCAGACCAATGGTCCATCTGTCCAGCATCCTGTCTCACATAGTGGCCAACCAGTTCCTCTGGAGGGCCAACAACAGGGCATAGAGGCTGAGGCCTTCCCCTAATGCTGCCTCTGAATTTGCAGGTTCCTCTCAGTCACCATGGCTAGTAGTCATTGGTGGACTGATTCTCCATAAATCGATCTAATCCCCCTTTAAACCAGTTTATTCCTGTGGCCATCACTACATCCTTTGACAGTGAATCCCACATTCTAATCACTTTCTGTGTAAAGTAGTGTTTCCTTTTGTCCATCCTGAACTTATTGTCCATCAGCTTCATTGCCCTTCAATATATCCATGCTAGCTTTACCACTTGACTGTTTGCTATGGAGAACTGGTGCCCTGTCTCGATACAGCTGCTGTGCAATTATTGTTTAGACTGCCAGGGGATATCAGAGTCATGTGACGGGAAGAGGGGGAGCCAGACTTAACGATCTCACCAGTTCCAAAGCCAGAGCCACGGGCAGCAGGTCTAAAGAAGTGAAGAAGATGGGAAACATGAGCCAAATTCTGGGAGTCCTACCATAAGAATGAGTCACGGGTCAGAGCTATGGAGATGTTCTTTCTGCCACTGAGTGTCCTCACCTGGCTCCCCAGTTGATCTTCTCAACAGGCAAGAGATTCATGCAGCAGATTCTTTTAGTAAAATCCAACAGGGAAGGATCCATGATCTTCCTGGGTTGAAGACCACTGATCTGGAGGCAGCAAAAAAGGAGTCTAATAACCCTGTGTGGCATTTAGTCCAAAGTCCACATTTTAATGGGCATTGTGGCCTTAATGGTGCTGAACTTTGGCTGGATTGTAACCATAATTTCTCATACCTTGTGCATCACAGTTGGATTTACTGCTAAACTTGTTTGCCCTTTACACAGAATCAGCAATCTAGTTGCGTGGTTCTCACTGTTGCACATCATATTAGTGTCAGATAATACTGAAAATTAATTGTTCTGGTGGTTTTTTTATCTGTATAATACAAACTAAATGGTGATTCATCCTACTCAAAGGCACATGATTTCCATATCCCCCCCCCCCCCCCCAATCTTAAATTCTGCTCTGAATTCACTGTTGCAATGTAGCTGGCAATCTGCAAATAACCTCCATGTTAATGTGATTGGTGAGACTGTCACATTAATTTTTTGTTTTTGTTTTTTTTAAAAAACCTCATTGCCTTCAGTCATTCATCCAGAAAAGTATCTAATTATTTGTTTTGAGTATGATAGGTAGGGATGCAGTTTTAAATGTATGTGCAATTAATGGTGAATAATGTATCAAATTGAAGATTTTGCTTTCAGTTGAGTTTTTTAATCCAGAGTAATATCTGCTCTGTACCATTAAGACAGAGAGGTGTAGTGTTTTTGTTTTTGTAGCAGTGGGATGAAGCCTACATCAGTAATTGGCTGCTAGGTGAGTCAACCCAGAAAACTGGGGTGTTCTCTGTTTATTTAAAACATTTCTGTGCTGCTTTTCCACCCAACCAGGGTCCACCAGGCAGCAAACAGTAAAAAAAAAAAAAATCAAAACATTTAAACAATTAAAATAAACTTAAAATGATAAAATAATTCCATTAAAAACACATCAGCAACACTAGAAGGAGGGCCAGTAATCGTTATTGGGAGTATGCAGGATGAAACAAAGAAGTCTTTACCTGTTGGTGAAAGACACTGATAGAGGGAGACAGATGAATCTTCCTGGCGAGGGAGTTCCAAAGTTCTGGTGCCACAACAGAGAAGGCCCTGTCTGGCTTCAGATGACAGGGGCCACTGAAGAAGGGTCTCTGAGGATGGCTGGAGTAAAGGGATAGGTTTGTATAGAAGAAGGATTTTTTTAAGGTGTGTTGGTCCCAGGCCATAGAGGGCTATAGAGGTTAATACCAGCACCTTGAATTGAGTCCAGAAGCAAATTGGAACCCAGTGTAGATGGAACAAGACTGGAATGATACAGGGGATTCTGATTTCAGTTAGTGCCGGTTTACCAAAACCTATTTATCATGTGATAACTGGCAACATCAAGTGATGGATCACGTATAAAGGAGCCATGGTAGATCCATCACTATGGATAGAGGTGTAATTTGTCTCTCATTAGGAAAAGGCCCACCAGTTTGGCTTCCATCCTTTTTGTCAGTTGTGAGCAGGGAGCTGGGTTTAAAAAAAAACAACCAACCAGTTCAGCTGTTTATAAGTAGCTTGAGCCTGTTTGTTGGGTTACTATTTACATATTGAAACGGCCATGCAATCAGAAGCGTTGCACACATGCATATTCTCACATGGCCCAATAGGAGTTCCGGTTTTCCCCTTCCCCATCAGACCTGTTATCACTGTGTACTATTTGGCAGCAGGGGGGTCTTAGCCAATGGGCAGTGGTCCTGCCCCCAACAGAGGGGAGGAAAAAAAGAGCAGACTCCCACTGCTGCCACTCATACTTATCTCAGCCAGGGCTTGGCCTGCCTGTTCACAGCAACAGCCACTCATGGCCCCCCCTTCCAAGGCCAGGGCTTTCTTCTCTCTATTGAATCCCACAATAACCCTGTGAGGTAGGTGCAACTGAGAGAGAATGACTGGCCCAAGGGCACCCAGCAAGTTTCGTGCAAGTAGGGATTTGAACCAAGGTCTCCAGCACTCTAACCAGTACAACATGCTGGCTCTGCCCTGGGAATCAGGCCACCCTCATGAATGGGTGCCAAAGTAGGGACCTGCAGTGAACAGGATGAACTGGCAAAAACTGCCCTCCCACTAAGAAAAAGGTACTTCCACCAGGGGAAGATAGTGGTTGCATACAGTATTGCTAGGGCAGTAACATTCAGTTTCTAGAGGGTAGCTGTGTTGGTCTCCAGTGGACAGCTAGATTAGAGTCCAGTAGCACCTTAGAGACCAACAAGAGTTTTGGGCTGTGAGGTTTCGAGAGTCAAAGCTCCCCTTATCAGATACAAGTAAGAATGGAGATCCCAGAGCCCCTATTTCCTAGTCAGAATGGGAGGGGTATTGCAAAGAAAGGAGTCAGGCTGCAGAGGTACAATGCAAAATGTCATCAGCTTGATTAGAGGGGGGCGGGAATGTTTACAGGCAGAAAATTAGCATCTGTAGTGAGATAAGAATCCTGTGTCCCTATTCAGCCTGTTGTGTGTGTGTGTGTGTTCCATTGTTCTGACTTGTGAATGAATTCAGATTCAGCAATATCATGTTGTAATCTCCCCTTGAAGATCCTGTTTGAATAATGGATCTTTGCCCTTGTAAATGCCTTACACTTGGAAGAAGCTAAGCATTTGATCATACTTCTGATGCTTTAAACATTAAAACAAACTGCCAGATGCACCTTCAGTCGTCGGGCATGCTTTTATGTTTAAATTCGTCTTTCTGAGTAAATTGGGGGATCATTCTTGTACTGTTTTGGAATTCGTCTTTAGAATCACATCATCAGAGAAACATCAAGGCTGGAAACTGAGTCAATAATATGGTTGAAAAGTTGTAATAAACATGTATTTACAACATGCCTGCATACCGAGCTGATCTGTTAATAAAGGGAAGTGCTCCAAGGCACCTCTGGAGATATTGTTCTACTTAGCATAAAACAGTCGCCTTTATTAGAGTTAAATCCTTACTAGAATATTCTAATCAGTTTAAACATATGGAATTTGGCGTCAGATGGCTACAGGGTTGTTGGGTGATAGTTGCTGGGTGTGCCTGTTCATTTGTCTAATTTAAAGTAGTAAGAGGTATGCTTTGGAGATCCCCCCCCCTGCTTTGTCTCCCTTCCCCGTGTGATCTATTTTTATCTCATTTGTACACAGATACTGATATTTGGCTTAAAGAAACATCATAAAGTAACTTTGCTGACGTTAAACCCGGTTTGCTGTGGTCAGTGTCTGGCAAGGGGGTTCTAAGCTAATTTCTGGGAGGGCCAGTGGCTCAATGGAAGAGCCTCACCTTTGCATGCAGGAGGTCCCAGGTTCAATCCCCAGCACCCCCATTAAAAGGACCAGGCAGTAGGTGATGTGACAGGCCTCTACCTGAGACCTTAGAAAGCCGCTACCACTCTGAAAAGACAATACTGACCTTGATGGACCAACGGTCTCATTCAATATAAAGCAGCTTCATGTGTGTTCAACTGTCTTGCGTTACATGGAAGAAAAATGCGATATACATATATGGAAACAAAGAACTGTAATCTGCTTGTTGAGGTGACATGGTAACAGTGGATAGCCATCCATATTAAGCTAAAGTCCGTATTAAGCCAGAGTCCTTGTTTTGTCACATACTTTTGTCCCTCTTGCTGCATCTGCTCATGACAGGGAGAGGCCATGGCTTAGTTGGTAGAGCATCTGCTGGGCATGTAGAAGGTCCCAGGTGCAATCCCCAGCATCTCCAGTTTCAAGGGTGCAGCAGTAGGTGATGTGAAAGACCTCTACTTGAGACTTCTACCAGAGACCCTGGAGAGCAGCTACTGGTCTGGATCAGTATAAGGTAGCTTCATGTGACATGGTACCACCTGGGCTATGCCTCTGATCAAATCTTTTCTCCCGTAAGCCCTTCTTTGCTGAACTAATGAAAAAGTAGACTTTGGAAAACAGAAACAAGTATGCCCCATGGACGGGGACGGACAGACGGGGGGACACACGCATGATACAGCAACTTGGTTGAAGCAAAAGCTAATCCAGGTCTGCTTGGTTGTAGGAAGGGAAATATCATGTGATCTCTAGGAGCAGGATCCTGAGATCCAGCCGCAGAAGTTGCTGACGGCTGCTGATCTTCCCTGTTTTCCCGTATTCCCAGTAATTTGCCAAGCCTTTTTACCAATCACACAGCTGGCTCATTGTGTTAGGGAGAACTTTGATTCTAGAGGAAGAAGAAGAAGAAATTGGATTTCTACCCTGCCCTTCACTACCCAAAGGAGTCTCAGAGCGGCTTACAATCTCCATTCCCTTCCCGTCTTCACAACAGACACCCTGTGAGGTAGGTGGGGCTGAGAGAGCTCTTTTGAGAATTGCTCTTGAGAGAACTTGTGACTGACCCTAGATCACCCCAGCAACTGCATGTGGAGGCATGGGGAATCAAACCTGGTTCTCCCAGATTAGAATCTGTGCTCCCAACTACTACACCAAGCTGGCTCTTCTATAGCTCATAACTGCCCAGGTTACCCCATTCTCTTGTTTGCAACTGCTGTATGGCAGCCTCCAGCTACTGCACTGAGTTAAAAAACAAACCACAGCAACTATAGGTACCATTTATTTCCACCCTTCAACCAACTGCTAAAAAGACTGTTGGTCACTTTCCATGGTGAGGCTAATAGGGATTCTGCATGGCACGGCAAAGTGAGTCCCCCTATTTCCCCAACACCAGCGTCACCTGGTCTACCCCCAGCATAGCATATTTTAAAGGTAATGAGTGATTTGGGAAAGCCAGCTTCAGGTCACCATTCTGCCATCAAAGCTTGCTGGGTAATCTTGGGATAGTCATACAGTCTCAGCCTAACTGGGTGTTGTAAAGAGACTAGGGCTGCCAGCCCCCAGGTGGGGCCTGGGGATCTCCCGCTTTTACAACTGATCTCCAGCTGACAGAGATCTGCTCCCCTGGAGAAAATGGCAGCTTTGGACTCTATGGCATTGTACCCTGCTGAGGCCCCTCCCCTCCCCAAACTCTGCTCTCTCCTGGCTCCACCCCCAAAGTCTCCAGGTATTTTTCAACCCAGAATTGGCAATCCTAAAAGAGACAGGAGAGGAGAGGAGAAGGATGTAGGTTGCTTTGGGTTCCCGTTGGGGATAAAAGTGGGGTATAAGTGTAAATAAAAGAAATAAAGTGCATTGCACCTGCACAGGACCTCTGCAGATCTTTCAAGTGTATGTACAAACATCAAGGACACAGGTTCTCTCTCCACTGTGCATCATCCACCTCCACAGATTGTAATGAATGCAGCAGTCACACAGGAAAGTGAGAAATGCATGCTTACTCGAAGCATATTCTAGCCTCAAGGATACTATTTATTAAGGCTCACAGTGTCAAACAACAGTTAGCTATTTGCTGGAACAGAGCCGGCCTAAAGCAGGCCAAATTAAGGGCATCGTATTCTGTCTAGCATACGTCAGTTGCAGGTGCTGATAAAATGGGATGGTTACAATTGACAAAGGCGAGCACAGAAGGTAAGTTCAGAAAAGCCAGCAGGGAGGCTGGATCTCTTATGGAACAGGCAGATGGACAGGAATAGCCATAGAACGTGTAGGAATTAACACTGGCTTGAGAAACTTTATACGATTCCCAAGTGCAGAGGCAATCTGTCCAGATGGAACCAAGAAAAGGGTCTAAAAAGACACCCCCCCCCCCCCATGAGAGGAGAAGGAAAGATCTGGTATTGGATTTGACCATCTCGTCTTGCAGCGCCATGTGGGTGATCGCTAAGAAGAGGCCGACCAACCTTGTATAAGGTTGGCAAACACCCAAGTAAAAGATTTCAACCACCCTTTTACAAACATAGAAAAGTCATTATAGGCACTGATGGCAGATAACTGAAGCATCCATATCATTTTAATAAGTTATAAAAAAATGGAATGCAAAAAAATTATTTTCTTCATGTTGAGCCACAGTCTTTTTAACACAGTAAATCTACTGTGCATTGGCTTTGGGGGCATTGGTAAGTTTTTCTTGCATCTTTTGAAGGTGCGTTTATGCCCATCACTCATCACACTTTGGGGGAAAATATCCTATTTTGAGTCAAGCCAACATATAGTAAATTGGGATTTCCACTTGGGTTGGTCAACTGAAACATTCCCCCCAAAGCATTCCCCCCCCAAAATACTCACCCCACTGTGCCAAAACAGCCTGAATTGATGAACTTATAAGGACTTTTCCAAATAAGAAGAAATGATAATACAGTTGGACCAGAGTATGTTGAAAGACTGCAGAACACAACTTCATCTGCAATACTACAGATTATTACCCCCAAGTCTCTTATCCAGCTTGCCAGTGGCTTTACAATTCAATAATGGGATCTTTGTGTGTGTTTATACAGTGAGCAGCTGAGGCACATATAAGAATGCTTCACCTAAACCTAGGCTAGTCTTCACGCCAGACAGTGGGGTGAGAGGCTGTAGCTCAGCGGTAAGGTACCTGCTTTTTGTGCAGAAAGTCCCAGGTTCAATAATCAGTGGTAGCAGGCCACGTGAAAGCCTATCTGCCCATCAGAGTAGATGATACTGAACTTGATAGATCCATTGTCTAAGGCCCTTTCTGCATTCTCCTTTTAATCCATGTTCAGTGGATTGTCCAGTGCAGTGTCCAAGCAATTCTGCGCTAAAATTCAACCTTCTTTTTAATCTAAATTCCCACCACCCTGCACTAAAATTGAGTTCAACCTTTTTATTTTGTCCCCCCCCCCTTCTGCATTACGTTACCTCCTTTCAGTGGTCAGCCTGTTATTTGGATGCGGTTTTGCCATGGACCATTCTGCATCTAGCATTTGCTCCATTGTTTGACCAAACTTCCACTGGAACAGAAAAAAGATGTGGCTCAAAACCACATTCAAATACCCTAGGGCCTAGGCCAACGCCTGACTGCAGAGTCACGCCTGAATGGCCATAAAATGGTCATACATCTGTGCAGACAGTACCATAAAACCGAGAGATCAAAGGAAGCGAAACTGGCATGCAGTGTGGAGGCTACCATAAAAATCTGACAATCAAAGAAAGGGAAAGTGACATGCAACATAGAGGGGAATTTCTGTTCCTACAAGAGCTTAGCGAATGCTAGATGCAGAATGGGTGTTACATTGCTTCAACTCGAACACTGAGAAAATCCAGAGTGGCAGGCAAATGTGGAAAGGACCAGACTCAAGGCGACTTTGTAAGTGGTTAAAGAGGATGGATTAAAAAGTCATTTGATTACTTGCATGCAGATGAGTTGAGCTAGTGTTACTGGTTCTTCAGCCCTTGTTTGTGCATGCATGTGCGCTGTCTGTCTCTCTCTCTCTCTCTCTCACACACACACATGCATACACAAATGTGTTGTGTGCTGTCAGATCATTTCCAACTTATGGCAACCCTGTGAATTAATGACCTCCACAATGATCTAGCATTAACAGCCTTGTTCAGGTCTCCTAAACCAAGGGCTGTGGCTTTCTTTACTGAGTTAATCCATCTCATGTTGGGTCGTCCTCTCAACCTACTGCCTTCAACTTTTCCTAGTATCACTGTCTCTTCCAGTGAGTCTTGCCTTCTCAAAAACAACAACACATGATCCCTGTTAATTTCTGACAAGGGCTATGCAATCTTCAGTCCAGTTATGGGCCCAGTCCTGCCTCTTCAGAGGCTGAAATGAACCAGACGCCTTCAGGCAGTTTCCCCAGCACTGCAGCAAATACGTTACAGGGATGTTCTGTTTTCAGCTGGATCCGTTTTTATATTTCTTTGGCAGACTATTAGAAAACAGCTTTGACATGATGGAAATACAAGTGGCATTAGGAGGAAGTGAAAGAACTCTGAATAGGAATCGCAAGACCTCCTTTTGACATATAAGTTTGACAAGTCGAGCAGAAATCAAGTTGAAAGGTGAAGCCAGATAAGCTGTTAGGTGTCGTATGAACTCCCTGCTTTCACTCTGGAGAGGATTTTTTTTAGCAACCGTAGTAAAACAGAAAGAAAAGGGCATTGTGATAAATGAAATGTGCTTGGGTCATCCCAGATTGCTAAGTGATGCTGACATTTTTGTGTTCAGAGAGCTTAAGATCAGGAAGTGGTGATTGGAGAGGGCCGTTTGTACAGGGACATTATGCACAAGACTGCCAAAAGAGCAAAGAGAATGACTTTTCAAACGCATGATCGAACAAAGGCTGCTAGGTACAGAGAGTTAAAATGTAAGCTGAAAAGAAGGACTAATGCTGAAAGAATAAAGATGGACTGTGCTAGACCTGCTTGAGAAATAATCTGTTGTGAACACCTTACTTCAGATTCTGGATTAGGTCCACACTGAGACTCTAGATCCTAGACTTGGATGCTCTTCTGTAACTTTTGTTCCACTAGCCACCACATTTGCTACTTTATTAGAAGTGGGAGAAGATGACAATCGTGAGAGAACCTTTCCTGGCTTCAAGACTGCAACAGGGGATCACTGGTAGAGAGCAGTGTAGTGTAGAGGCTATAGTGTTGTGCTAGGGGTAGAGAGAGATGGGTTAAAAATGTCTACTCGGCTATGGAACCCACTGGTTGACCTCAGGTCAATACTGGCTGTGATGTTGTACTAGGACTGGAGAGAGAGGGGTTCAAATATCCACTCTGCCATGAAACTCACTGGTTGACCCTGGGACAGTCTTTTTTCTTTGCCTAATCTACAAACACTCTCTCTCTCTCTCTCTCTCTCTCTCTCTCTTACGAAGCTTAATTCAATATTTCTGCATCCTACTAGTTGTGTCCCTCTGTTTGACCCAGTTCTGAAGAGACAACAGGACTGTCCCATATTATGCCTTTTCTTGTTCTGGACTCCAGCACTGGCTTATGTTATGAGGCAACTTTCACGATCCAAGTTTTGACAGTTACCAGTGCAATCCTAACAAGAGTTACACTCTTCTGAGCAGATTGACTTCAGTGGAATTAGAACTTTGTTTAGGATTATACTGTAAGGTGGAAGCATGTCTTGTGTTAGTCTTTGTCTCATCATGAATGTGGATATTTGAGTGAATGTACATTCCACATTTTAACTTCCCAGAAATACCATTGCCATTTGAGAATATACCCTTCGCCACTTTTCTGCAGAAAACCTAACAAAAGTCATACTTTTCTACCAATCAGTGTAACTTAACAACAACAACAATATAAGAGAAGCCATGTTGGATCAGGCCAATGGCCCATCGCATCCAGTCCAACACTCTGTGTCTCACAATGGCCAAAACCCAGGTGCCACCAGGAGGTTCACCAGCAGGGCCAGAAGCCCTCCCACTGTTGCCCCCCAAGCACCAAGAATACAGAGCATCACTGCCCCAGACATAGTGTTCCATCTATACCTTGTGATCAATAGCCACCCATGGACCTCTGTCCCATATGTTTATCCAATTCCCTCTTGAAGCTGTTTATGTTTGTAGCTGCCACCACTTCCTACAGCAGTGAATTCCACGTGTCAATTATTCTTGAGCTACACGTGTGCCAAATTCCACCTTTCTGAATAGCCAGGATTTTTTAAATTGGGGGGTTGTACTTTTCTCATTTATTTGTTTGTATAATTATATACCCCTACTCAACTTTAGGTTTCCAGGATGGCTAAACTGATAAGCAGAAGACATCTTAGAACCCCAGAATTGGAATGGAAATACCTAGCAGCATGTAAGGCTGTTTATCAGCTGAGAACCCAGTAAGCTTTTTTGAGTTTCCAGTCTTGAGGGTGTAGAAATGTCCATATCAGATTTTTCTAATGACTGGGTTGTCATGTATTATGTGCTTACTAGATTTTTTAGGATTTAAGTCAACAACTTGATCCAGGAGTCTTGTTTTATTTTATTTCTTTATCAAGTTTATATCCCACTCCCTCTTCCCCCCAAATGCGACTTGGGGCAGCTAACAGCATATAAAAACAATACAAAAAATACAATAAATAAACTTTAAAAATGTAAAATGATTAAAAAAAACCTATCTCCATTAATCCCTATTGTTGAGCCTGTGCAGGCACTTTTAGAGTTTTGGGAAAAGGTAATGAACACCAAAACAAAATAGCTGCCACATGAATGGCTGGGATCAGTCACAAAATGGCTGCTATGGTGATTAGGTTCAATAACAAAACATTACAAGGTGTCCAAATAGTTAGGCGGTTCCAAGCCAGGTGTCTTCCTGTAGTGGAGGACTTGTTTCCAAGTGGGTCCTACTTGTGTAGACAAAGATTATGCCCCCTGCTACAGAAGACAGGAGGGCCTGGCGTTATGTAGTCCATGGGGTCGTGAAGAGTCGGACTTGACTGTGTGACTGAACAACAACAACAACAAGGGCTGTCAACTCTGGGTTGGGAAATTCTTTTTGATTTTGGGGTGGAGACTGAGGAGGGTGGAGTTTGGGGAGAGGAAGGACCTCAGCAACGCATAATACCTTTGAATCTACCCTCCAAAGCAGCCATTTTCACCAGGGGAACTTACCTGTGGAGATCACTTGTAATTCTGGGGGATCTTGAAGCCCTTCCTGGACCTGGAGATGGGCAACTGTACTCCTGGGCTTTGGGGGGGGGGCACACCTCCTACTCCCATGTGTTGTAGGAAAGCCAGGATTGTCTCTTTGCTTTAGGGAAGAGATTATTTAGGAAAGAAGGAAGTGGGATCACCGCCCCAATAATTTTGATTCCCACCTGCGTATGACTCAGACAGGCCGCAGCCTTTTTCAGTACTGAATTTAAAAATATATATATAAACAAGGAGAGAAGTAAAATTCTCTCTCTCTGTCAGGATGTATTTTGCTCTCCCCTATTTCCAGAGTCACTGTGCAAGGTGACTTATTCAAAAAGACAAACAATGTAACCCCCTGCCGAATAAGTTAGTGGTTTGAAAGAGGATTACTTTGGCAAACCTCTAACTAGATTTTTGACATAATATAATTACCGAGGTATGGGATTTCCTCTTGAAGAATAAGAACAACACACACACCCCCAAACCCAACTTGTGTATTAGTGATTTTCATGGAGAGTCGAGCATATTTTCACTGCCTGTTGTTTGCCTTATTTAAAGGTGTTCTTGCTAAGCACGAAGCGGGGGGAAGTTTGTTTGGCCATATGTTTCTGTCTGTAAGCAGTTCTCATTGTCTAGAGGATGATGCCATTTCACTAGAAGGACGATTGTGCAGTAAGGGAGGGTGGGGTGGAGGGAGAGTGCAATTTTTGTTCTGCCCAAATATTATACTGTTTTTTTTGAGAAAGAGCAGATGGTGTTTGTAGAGAAGGCTCTAGCTAAGTTCTTTTTTTGCGGGTTGATAAAGTTGCAGCATTCTGCCAGAAGAGAAAACAGTGAAGCTTCTATATCATAACTGACAGGTGTGTATTGGCAATTATCGGCCAGAATTCCTCCCCCCGCCCTTTAAGTGGGGGAGCCGAGCATGTGTTCTCTGTTTATAATGCTGGCTCAGAGAGTTTGTATCAGGAGTTTTTGTTGTGTGTGCGCGAAAGGGGGACAAAGAGAAAAAAATGTGTTTCTGTTTTTATCAAATACCTGGTGACTTTTCTGTATGGATGCTGTGGCTAATTGCAAGGTTTCCTGGTATTTTGACACCTCCCCCCCCCCCAAAAAAATAAAATTATTTCCAAATGCCTCTTAAGAACCAGGTGAATGAGGCTGGAATGCTCCCTCTAAGCGGTGGAGTCTTGTGAGCAAAAAATTCTATTTGTGAGCTACTGGCATTAAAGTTGTGAGCCAGCGATTTGGCTGCTGCATAAATTTGTTTGCTCTGGAGCCATCCTTCCTGCACAAAGGCAAAAATGTGTGAGCCATAGGCTAAAAAACTGTGAGCTAGCTCACACTAACTCAGCTTAGAGGGAACGCTGGTGGTCCTTATTTGGGATGCCAGCCTCCAGGTGGGACTTGGAGATCCCTCAGAATCACAGCTCATCTCTATTCCAGAGATCAGTTCCCAGAAGAAAATGGGTGCTTTGGAAGGTGAGCTCAGTGGCATTCTACCCCAATGAGGTCTCTGCCCCGCCTGGCTCTACTGCCATATCTCCAGGAGTTTCCCAACCTGGAGCTAGCAGTCCTAACTCCCACCCCCCACTTATGGTCAAGGAGGACTTGGCAACCTTAGTCCTTATTCAATTTGACTGAGCACAAGGCTAACTATTTGTATTAGGACTTTTTTTGTAGGGAGGAGGGGTGAACCTGGTAGGTCTGATCCCAGGTGCTGCAACCCCCTAACCATCTCGGCAACCCTCCTCTGTACTTTTTCTAGCTCTGCAATGTCCTTTCTGAGATACAGTGATCAGAACTGTATACAGTATTCCAAAAGGGAGTTTACGGTAGCAGCCATCATGAATCAGTAGGAGGCAGAAGGTGGGTTCCGAGCTTTCCTACTAAGCGGGATCAGAGACTCCAATCCAAACAACGGAACAGGATGTGCATCCCTATTAGTCCAGTGTTAAAGTCCAGCATGTTGGGCAACAAGATATTTAAGAACATAAGAGAAGCCAAAGTTGGATCAGGCCAATGGCCCATCCAGTCCAACACTCTGTCATACAGTGGCCAAAAATAGCAGGTGCCATCAGGAGGTCCACCAGTGGGACCAGGACACTAGAAGCCCTCCCACTGTTGGCCCCCCAGCACCAAGAATATAGTACATTTGTGTGAAGATGATGCCAAGCTGCCTTCATAATACATTAATTTTTTTTTTGACTGTGGGAAGATCAAGGATCAGGTCCCCACTCTGCCATGGAAGGTCACAGGGTGACCTGGGACCAGTTGCTCTCTCGTGGCCAAATCTACTTCACTGGGTGATTATGAAGATAAAATGGAGATGGGAAGAGCTATGTATGTCACCCTGAGTTCCCTGGAGGAAGGGTAGGATGAAATTTACTTCATAGATAGACAGATAGTACTCACACTTGTCTTTCGTACTACTTCCTCCCGTTTCTCCTAATTTAAAAATACGAAGATAATTATGGATTTGCATAGGCATCCGATCTCCAGGGAAACCCAACTGTGTTATTCATTTAGCCAGACCAACCCCACTTTGAAACACTTAAAATGTTACATTGCCTTTCTTCTGGAAAACTATGCTGATAGATTGACATCTACAAACTGCAAAACATCACGCTTACAAGGATTTGTATTGAATTGCTGCCTGCGTTACATTAATTGGCTTTACATGTATGACAGCCCTGTCCTCTTCCTTTCCTCAGCGGCAAGATTTTCACTTTGTTTTTCTTTCCCTTTACTGACTGAGCTGCTCTAGTAATGTGTTTTCTTCTTTGCTGATGAACTCTGGCTGTCCCACCCTGTCACAGTATGATATTTTGGCTGTTGGTTCAGCCCAGGAACCTGAGGCAAGGACCAGGAGCCTGCTTTAACTTAAACAACTTAAATGGCACTCGATGTGTTTTGATATTCAAAAATAACAAAATATTTTATTTAATATAGAGGGGAAAGGTCAGGTGAAATCAGGGGTTGAAAATTTCCAAGATAAAACCAGTACATGCACAGACTTTAGTTCTTCTGTTTTGGGCTCATGAGAGTTTTTTAAGCTTTTCATAGTTACTTAAATCTTTATGTAGAGAGGCTTTTATTCCAGAGTTTTCCCCAAACATTCCAGTACACTTTCTTTGATTATTCTCTGACTCATTTAGTTTACATAAGGCTGGTATAGACTTTCTAAACGCCTACTCTTGAAACACCAGTACTCAACTTGAGGTTTTAACTGACTCAAGGTCTCTAAAGGCAGTTTCTAACCACACCAGACCAGGGATCTCTGTGATCTTCAGAGCTAACTTCCTGTTTGACTGGGTAGGGAAATTCTCCTCTCACTAGAAGATCTGTCCCCTTTCTTTGGCCTGAATGGCGGTCTTCATCTAACTACCCACTCATCCTTGCCAAATTTCCCCCAGTTGTCCTGTCTGTATTAAACTACTCTCAGTCAAGGCTGAATCTCTCCTCAGCATCCAGTTCAGAAGTTTTCCTCTGCTCAGCTGATGCTAACCAATTAGATTGCTTGAAGCAGCCTGTCACTCAAGGCTTTCTGGCTCTGTGAAGTATTAACCCTTCACAGTCCTTTATCTGTTTACACAGCACTTCTAAGCTTTTAAAAGTGAAGTCCATCACAACATGGTACTCCTTTGTTCCATTACTATTATTTTTGTTTTTTAAACAAAGGCCACTAAACTGTATAGCTTCAAGAGGGTTTTGTTGGGAATAATTTTAACTTTTTTAGTCTTTATTAGGGGAATGTGAAATTGCATTTGCAAGGATTGTCACTAGAAGATCCATCCCCTTTCTTTAGCCCGAATGAGGGTCTCCATCTAACTATCCACTCATCCTTGCTAACTTTCCCCAGTTTTCCTGTCTGTTGATAAAGCGGCACAGGTGATGGGGTTGGGGTATTGAAATGTTGTTCTACATATGATGAAAACAACTGGAGTAGGTAAAAACTTGGGAGAAGAAGTTCTGTGGACAGGCTTCATTTTGATTTCATCACTTTAAGCATTACTGTGCCCTGACCTGGATAGCCCAGGCTAGCCTGCTGTTGTCAGGTCTTGGAAACTAGTCATGGTTGGCCCTGGATAGTATTTGGATAGGAGACCCTCCAAAAAATACCAGGGGCATGATATGGAGGTAGGCAACGGCAAACCACCTCTAAACATCTCATGCCTTGGAAAACCCTGTGGGGTTGCTGTAAGTTGGCTGTGACTTGACGGCAAAAAACCCACATGATTATAGAGTTCACTGTCTGGAAATGGTAATAAAATGCTAGTATTGCAGAAAACATCTGGGTCTTTGAGAAGTCCAAAGCACAGTCTGTCAAGATGTTCTCCTCTTGCAAGCACCGTTGAAGTGGTGGGAGCCAACATACTCCCATGCAACTGAAGTTTGTTTCAGCTAGGTTTGATCAAGCTATATTCCTGCACAGCTCCCTACTCTTAAAGGAAGGCTTACTGGATGTGTTCAGTTTTGTGTGCCAGTCATGAAACAAGCCCTGGGTCATTATGACTATTTTAGTTTGCCTAACGAGACCACAGATGAACTGCAGCTTTTTTGTGCGTGTTATTATTATTTTTTGCTGCTTCATGAACAACAAATTCTGGTTGACAGCTTTCATTCCTGGCATCACTCCAAGTTTGTTTTTTTTCCATTTTGTTTTGTAAGTTAAGAGAGAGTTGGGGTGAGATTTTCCTTATCTTGAAGAAATGGTCATGCTCATTCTACAAACCATACATATGTATGACTGTATGTAAATGAAATGAGGGTTTCCAGTTGTAAATATCGACAGTGGCTGCAGGAATAGGCTAATGGTCAATCTAGTCCAGCATCGTGTTTCACTTAGTGGCCAAACAGATGCCTCCAGATTGCCTCCAGGATATGGAAGGCAATAGCTTCCTCCTGTTGTTGTCCCCCGGTACTCGCATTTGGAGTGTGATTGCTTATGGCCATGGAGGTTCCACTTTATGATCATGGCTAAGAGACAGTGACATTGAGGACCTATCCCCAGGAATTTAACTAATTCCCTTTAAAAACCAAATAAAACCATAGGCTATCACCACATCCCATGGTAGTGAATTTTATAAGCCACTCACTTCTTGAGTGAAGAATAGGGTTGGCAAACTTCAGGTGGCACCTGGAGATCTTCTGCTATTACAATTCATCTCCAGCTGCCCAAGATCAGTTTGCTTTGGAGAGTGGACTCTATGGCATTATACACTGCTGAGGTCCCCCCTCCCCTCAAACCCCACCCTTCCCATGTCCACCCCCAAAAATCTTCAGGTATTTCCCAATCCAGTTCTGGCAGCCCTAGTGACAAAGTACTTCCTTTGGTCTGTCCATACCAAATCCACTAGTGTTCGGTAACCTCTTGATACTTTTCTAATGCAAAAGTGGCTAAAAGTAAGTGTTTTGCTTCTACTTTGCTTTCTACATGGAGTAGAAAGGTGTGTGTGTATGGAAGCAGTGACAAACTTCATGTTCCTGGAATCCAAGATCACTGCAGATTGTGACTACAGCCATGAAATATAAGGATGCCTGTTCCTTGGGAGGAAAGTGATGGCAAACCTAGACAGCATAATAAAAAGTAGCGACATCGCCCTGTCAACAAAAGTCCATATGGTCAAAGCAATGGTATTCCCAGTAGTAATATATGGCTTCGAGAGTTGGACTATAAGGAAGACCGAGCGCGCAAAGAATAGATGCTTTCAAATTATGGTGCTGGAGAAGACTGTTGAGAGTCCCTTGGACTGCAAAAAGATGCAGCTAGCATGGAGTTGAGCAAGCTCTGGAGGGAAGTGTAGAACAGGAGGGCCTGGCGTGATGTTGTCCATGGGGTCGCGAAGAGTCAAACGACTGTGCGACTGAACAACAACAAATAGGGCCATAAGTTTTGGTGTTATGAATATTTAAACCTGGCAATTTCCCACATGCATATTACATAGATCTAGTTTTTAAGACACATTCCTAATACAAACTTTTTCCATTTTAATGTTCCTAAGATACATTTAAAAAATACCCATTCAGTAAGAATGAATGTTAGCAGGAAAGATGGCATCAGTGAAGTAATTAACCATTTCAAAGTAAAACGTAATCCATATCATGAAATGAAGAAGAAGAAGAAGAAGAAGAGATTGGATTTATACCCCGCCCTCCACTCCCCAAGGGAGTCTCAGAGCGGCTTACAAACTCCTTTTCCCTTCCCCTCCCCACAACAGACACCCTGTGAGGTAGGTGGAGCTGAGAGAGCTCTTTCCCAAGCTGTCCTTGAGGGAACAGCTGGTAAAGAGCTATGGCTTGCCCAAGGTCATCCAGCCAGGTGCAAGTGGAGGAGTGGGGAATCAAACCCGGTTCTCCCAGATTAGAGTCCGCACACTTAACCACTACACCAAACTGGCTCTCCAGTTTGGTGAACAGTATCACTTCAGACAAACACGTTTTCTAAATCATTTTTTTCCAGCCTAAGGAAGGTACATGGAAAGTACTGGAGTCGGGAGGCGAGTGGTAGTGATTTCGTAGCAAAGCTCTTTATTGAGGGTCAGATGGAACATGAGAAACCCCGGGCTCAGCGCCCTCTTGGTCCCCCAGTGGGAGATCTAGGCTCATAATTGGTGGTCGCTCAGGATCTGACTGGCTATTGTTCTACCTGGCCGAAGCTCAGGTAGAATCTTACCATGTGCGCTGCCCATGTGGCGGTCGCCATTACGAGAGACCAGGCAACCGCAGTCTTAGTACACAACACCACATATATTACATTAAATGCTGAACAACATTTGAATCCAGTGGCACCTTTAAGACCAACAAATTTTTATTCTGGGTAGAAGCTTTTATGTGCCGCTGGACTCAGACTTTGTTCTGCTGCTTCAGATTAACACGGCTATCCACCTGAATGTATCTGCATTAAACATTGTGAGCTGAAGATTTGGCTTCCTAAAACCAACAGAAGATTAGTACCTCCACCCTGTTGTTCGGTGCCAAGAGTAGCAAAAATGGAAAGTCTCTTCTCCCCCAGATCAACACGATGTTTTCCCCTGTCTGCCAAGAACAGTGTGGTTTGAGAGTTCAGATGTGATGGGGGCAGTCTGGTTTTAAATTCCTCCCTTGTTCTTGTTCTAGCTAAATCCAGTGGTCAGGGATGGATGATATGACTTGGATACAAATAGAGAGCAATCATGATAAGTACACTAAGCCAGCAAAATCTGGGCTATATAAATCTGTGTCCTAAAGGCTTCCAAATGAAGAACTGGAGAAAATTTCAGAAAAGTCTGAAGTTTCTTCAAGAACTGTACCTAACATGGTAGATTTTCCAAATAACTAATAAACTTGAGATATAAAAATTGAATAACAACATATACACTGAGACATGGGCATTTTGAATATAGCAACCATTTCAAACATGACATCTTCACAAAGGGTACTCTGAACAGAGAAAAATCCTACTCCTGGTGTCCAACAAAACAAAGAGAAAACAGCCTTGCATATTCACTTGACTTCAGGGTCGCGGCTCAGGGGTAGAGCTTCCGCTTTGCATGCCAAAGGTTCCAGGTTCAACCCTTGGCGTCTCCAGTTAAAGGATCTGGCAGTAGGTGATGTGAAAGATCTCTGCCTGGGACCGTGCAGAGCCAATGTCAGTATGAGTAGACAGTACTGACTTTGATGGACCAATGACCTGATTCAGTATAAGGCAGCTTCATGTGTTCACACAGGACCTCTTTATGTACCCTTTATGTTCTCCATTGACTCCTCCTGCCGTAGCTCTCTCTGTTGTCTGGGCCGGCAAAGAAATTACCTAGGGTTGCCACTTCTGGGTTGGGATATACCTGAAGATTTTTGGGGGGGGGGGGCAGAGCCTGGGAAGGGCAGGATTTGCTGAGGGGAGGAACCTTAGTGGGGTATAATGTCCTAGAATCCACCTTCCAAAGCAGCCATTTTCTCCAGAGGATCCGGACCAGTGGTAATACTGTAACCTACAGACTAGTTGTAATTCTGGGAGATCTACAGCCACCACCTGCAGACTGGCAGCCCTAAAAGATCCCACCAACCAAGCTGCAGCCCAGGTTGTCTAAGGAGGTGGCTCTTCTCACAGTTGATGATAACACAGAAGCAACTTGAAGCACAGAAGCACATTCGTCACGACCTTTTGCTCCTGGGCTGCAGGCTGGCTGAGGCCATTTCTCTAACATAAAAGAACATCACGAAGGGAGAGTAACATGCATTATAGATCCTGAGAGAAGATTCTCTGAACAGTAATGCCTGCCCGCTGGTTCTGTTTGAATGGATTTTGATTGTTTTTTTTTCTCACATGTTCTGAAGCCTGTACAACTGATAATCAGTCAGGTGAAAAGGATCAAAAGAATGCAGGGTTTAGAGATTCCTGGAGATACGGGAGTGGAACCTGGAAAGGACAGGGTTTGGGAGGGAGAGGGGTTTTCACGATATTATGCCGTCTTAGAGTCCACCATCCATAGCAGCCATTTTCTCCAGATCAGGGGAACTGATCTGCGTAGTCTGGAGACCACTCCCTCCCATTTCCCCCACTGCTCCACTGAGGGAACATGGGGGGCTGCACAGTACGGACATGAGTTTGCCCACCATTCGGAGGCAGCTGGCAAGCTTATTTTGTCAAAGTCTGGGTGCCACAACAGAAGAGGCCCTATCAATTTTCGTCTTCAGCTGTGAAGATGTGGGGCATTTGGGGGCTAGGGCCTTGTTAAACCACAGATGCCCAGGATTCTGGCCTCAAATCTCTTTGGTACAGAACTCCTTTGCCTTGTAATTCTGACATATTTTCACTGTTTGGTATTTTGTGGTTCCAGACATGGGATGCTTCATACAATACTTCACAATACTGAAGTGCCAAACTCTTTAGTTAGCATGATGAGCATTTTTAAAGGTTAAAATGTCAAACTGAACAATCCCAAGGTCTGAACCTCTACAAAATTTGAATACAAGTGCTGGCTAAACCAATCTAAAGTTTCAAAATATGTTATTTCATGCTAATTCAAAGGCAAAACAAGGTATTTTCTGACAATCTGCATTTTAGTAGTTATTTTCCCTTTCATTTGGTCATTCCCCCCCCCCTCCAATGATACACAGCTGGTGTTTTTCTGTTTCAGATATTTCAAAACTTGTTTATCGAGCCAACTTGCAAAAAAATTTCCCCATATGTGGTTCATTTACCATGATCAAGATGTAGCTGTTACCTGAAATGCTCCCTTCAAAGAATACTTTATTGTTTTTAAAAAGTTTCAGAATATTGCAGGAACTAGAACTAGAATCTTTGTGGTGTTGGAAATGTATGAGTTGCAAGGTCCAGATTCCAGTCATTATAGGGTTAATCTGTTTACCTTCAGTGCTATTGTTCAGACTGACCTAGAAGGAAACTTGGCAGACAGCCAATGCAAGAAAAGCCCAGGAATGTAAAGGAGTACTGACTGGTTAATATATTCAGGTGGTTTCCTTCTAGGGGTCAAGAAGAAGCAAATTCTCCATTGTTGTTGTGTGACCATGTGTCTCTAGCAGTAGCAAGCAAGATGTAGCTTAAGTATGTTTGTTTGTTTGTAGGTTTCCTGTGTACCTTTTACCCTTAGAAGTAAAGCATATTAAACAGAAAGAAATGTCTCCTCTTCAGTGAAGCAAAGATCCATTGCAAACTCTGAGTATTTAAGTATTTTTGACTATTTCCCCCCAACACGTGGTCCCATCAAGTCATTTAGAACCTGTACATTCCAGCCTAACTTTCTCTCTTATGTATTCAATTTTTAGCTTTGAAACATCAGATCCTTTACTGACATTCCAAAGAGATAGTTTCAGATGAGTAGCCATGTTGGTCTGCAGAAAAACAGTCCAGTTCAAGTCCAATAGCACTTTGAAGATCAACAAGATTTTCAGGGTTATAAGCTTCCTAGAGTAAAAAATCCCTTTGTCAGGTACTGGATTTGAATATTACTCTACTGCGTTCCAAAGCGATAAAGTAGGTCTAAATGTGCACTTATCAAAAAGCAGACTGGGACCCAGAAAGTGTCTGCATGCTCTTTATGAATAGGCACAGATGGGTTGTAGCTAGAATTGCCATGTCCTACCTGGCAGCCGGCGGGGGATCGATGGCCTTTCTCCGGGAAGGTGTGATGATGTCGCCCGGAAGTGACCTCATCATGTTGCCAACACCGCATAGCGGCACTCTAGTTTTGGGGCAAAACTCTGTGGTTTGAGACCAATTTTACTTTAGGGTTTTGCCCAAAAAACTAGAACATAGAGGTGCAACGTCGGTGGCATGATGACATCACTTTTGGGTGATGTCATCACACTGTGTTTGTGGGCATTTTGGGGCAGGGCTTTCCCCCACTGGCCAGCTGGCCGGCAGCAGAAAAGGCCCCTCAAAAGCGGGGAAAACCCCACCCAGACTGGGGGACTGGCAACCCTAGTTGTAGCTAATATTGTTTTTGATCGTTTGTATTTGTCCAGCATCCATTCTCCCACCCACTCAGAGGTTGCGTTCAGATGGCTGTTTTGAGCTGTGCCAGGCACAAGTGCCTGGTGGATTTAAAGGGCACATCCAGACAGCAACATCTGGGAAACGTGCCACTTCCATGATCAACCCATCGATCCCCATTGGGGAACCGTACTTAAAAGATAGTGGTGAAAGTTCGGTCCTAAGCTTGTCAACGGGCCAGTGACAGACTTTCCCCTGTCTGGTCATTCCACCAACGTGCAACCAGCTTGTAGGGATGGTCTGTAGATCATCCTGAATGGCCGCCATTTTTAAAAAGTCTTAGTGATGCACGCATAATTGCTTAAACACGTGACATCTGCAGAACTCCACTTAAATGATCCAGACAATTTAATGTTTCTGAAGGTCTCATGATATTTATAAACTTTGTTAACTGAAATGGTACCTAGAGGAAGGTACGGCTGGCGGTGCTTTTACCATTTAAGTCCACGCATGTGCAGAAAAACAAGTACAAGGTGAGGCACATATGCACATGCACAAACAGGATTTTTTAAAAAACAGTCGACCGCGTGGCTCCTTAAGATGGATGCAGTCTAGACAATCCACTGTTAATATCTATTAACTTTTCTGTGTATTCAGTGTCCAGTTACTTGTATGTTTCCAGTGTATATTACAGTCCATATTTCCATAGTACTTTCATAGTCATAATCCCATATCAAAGTATGCCTCCAAAGTATGTCCTGCCCCCAGTAATCTGGAAAACATCAGCTGCAAATGGATGCAAAAAAGAGTTCCTGAATCCTGAAAGGAATCCTAAGCAGGTCTAGCTGGAAATAAATCCTGTGTTATTCAGTGGGGCTTTCTCCCAGGGAAGTGTCTTTGGGATTGCAGCCTAATCATATAATGTGACCAGATTTGGACATCACAATGAAGTCTTCCGTCTCAGCTCTGCTGCACAAAGTGAAGCGGCAGTGAGCACATTAGCTAGAGAATAGACCAGGTTCATTCTCATCCCGACCTCCTGTTTATCAGTAATGTCTGAATACATCTCAAGGATTGGTGTGTGTTACTAACCACTCAGAAGAATTGTTTGACTGGGATTACAAAGTTCTGTATCAAATTTCAAAGCCAAAAAAAAAAGTTCTTAGGAAATTGCTGTCTGAAATGGATTCCCTTGGGGAATTTGTGATAATTCCATGCATAAATAATAATTTGCAGTAATCTCTTTAAAAAGAGAGAGAGGATTCATTGATCTGAGCATGGATGCTGTCATTCTAAGCAGGCCCTGGAGGATGCGAACCATTTTATAACGCTCTGCCCATGCTGGGAGTATCAAAAAAAACGAGTCCCTCCTGACATGTACATCTTTTTGTTGAGCGCTGTGAAAGTTGTCTCCTTCGTTCTAGCTCCAGGATTTACTGGCACCAAATAAAAGTTTGGAGATTGGAGGACTGGATTTAGGGTTCAGCTGCTGGAAAAGGATAAGAGAGTGGAGCGTTATCTCGTGAGGCAGTGAAATGAACCCCTGAGGGGCGAAGCAATAAATGCCTTTCTCCACAAACACCTGTCACAAAGCACAGAGGCTGGGGAATGACTTTTCCTATGGGGGATGGAAGGCCAGAGCTGGGCCTGCTTAATGCCATTGTGGGTTTGTTTGTTTTTTACTGTGGGCCTTTTCAGGTGTGCTCTCTTCTTTCTGGGACGCTGGAAGTCTGCAGGGCTGTTCTTTCCCGGCTTCCTGGATGAGAGTCAAAGGTCACTTATTCCACCCCAGTGAATCCTTTGGAGAATAACTGTCAGGTTTTTGTTTTTAACTCTGTGCTGCTGAGTTTGAATAATTTACTATGTGGTTTTCGAATGCACTGTATTGGTTTTGATGTGGATCTGTTATTGTTGATGTGAACTTCCTTGAGGCGAGGAAAGGCGGCATGGTAGAGCCCAGAGGTGGCCAAACTGTGGCTCGGGAGCCACATGCGGCTCTTTCACACATATTGTGCGGCACCCGGCAGGGTGGCTGGGGAAGCAAAGGAGAGGCATGCCTCCCCAATCGGTCTTCCCTTCCCCAGTTACTGTTCCCCTCACTGGGTAGGCTTGAGGTAGAGGGGAGCAGAGAAAGAAAGCAACTTTAAATGCATTCTCAAAGCCCCCCCCCCCCAGCCTACAAATATCACTGGATAAATAAATATCATTATCAATATCTTTTTTGCCCTTTTTGTTTTTATTTTTGGCAGTCTCATTTAATGTTAATAAAAAGCAAATTTGCATATTTTTCAATAAAAACATATTTGTAATATTTGCTCGTGTCATGTGGCTCTCAAACATCTGACATTTATTTCATGTGGCTCTTATGTTAAGCAAATTTGGCCACCCCTGATATAGCCTGATGGCATTGGAACTGGGAAGCTAAGCAGGGTTGGTATATGGGTGGGAGACCACCAAGGCAGACTCTGCAGTGGGTGGCAATGGCAAACCATCTCTCTCTGGTTCTGATGTTTCATTTGCCTTGAAAGCCCCTTGCTGGAGTTGCAATAAGTTGGTTACGACTTGATAGCACTTGCATCCATAATGGGTGGGGGGGGGGCTGGTTGGAAGGGTAGAAGAGACTCAGTAAAAGTAATTTAAGTCAGAGGTGGAATGTGCTGGGGATGGTGACGAGTATGCTTTGTAGATTTGTATGCTGAAGACATAAGGTGAGGACGCAAAGATATCTAAGAAGAGCCCAGATAGGACAGACCAAACGTTCACACACGAACAAACACACGAAGCTGCGTTATACTGAACCAGACCCTTGATTTATCAAGGTCAGCATGGTCTACTCAGAGTGGCAGCAGCTCTCCAGGGTCTTAGGGAGAAGTCTTTCACATCATGACCTATCTGACCCTTCCCCAGAAGATGCTGGAGATTGGACTTGGAACCTTCTCCATGCCAAGCAGGTAGTCTACCACTGAGCCACAGCCAGTCCCCATCACCATATTGTTTCTTGCAGTGGCCAAGTCCTGGAGAAAACAGCTCCCTCTAGCAATAAGTATTTAAAACAGTGTTGCCTTTGAACAAGGAGGGTTAGTTTAGCCCTTGTGGCTAATAGCAGATAAATCAATGGAATCTGTCATGGATTGGCAGAGGATTAGCCTGAGGGAGTAGAAAACAGAATCTCGGCAGTGTGATAATAGTTGGGTATGGGAGATGCCTGTATATGCAAGTTCCCCTTAAATACTTCTGGTATTTGGCCCAGTGGGTCATTAGGGACCATATCACTCCAGTCTTGGCCAATCTACAGTGGCTCCCCCACCTGATTCCAGGTACAATACAAGGTGCTGGTGTTGACCTTTAAAGCACAACATGTGTTGAAGGAACCAGCATCCCTGGAAGACAGCTGATGATAGTGCCATCAGTTTCTTCTGGCAACTGAATGTTTTCTAGTAGCCTGGCAGCTTCACCCTTCATGGCGCATCGGTGAAGCTGGAAGCACAAGTCAGTAGATCATCTTCTGGAGCTGCGATAGGACAAGGGAGGTGCATCACTAAGTGAGCACCCTACCTTTTGAGTGTGACATCTGTCTAGGCTTGTTGTCATCCTTGTCCCTGGGCTTCTGAGGGTAACAGCAAGGATGGGGGTTCTGAAGCGTGGGGTGCCTGCAGGCATGGAGTGCCTGGGTTTGATAGGGCAAAGTGACCTTCCTAGACATTGCTATGGAGTTCCCAAGACCTCCTGAGCAAGGATGTTTCAAAGTCTGCACTGAACTTCTCTCCCCCCCCCCCCGGTACAAAAGAGATCATGGTCCCAGTCACACAAGTGAGATTATCTGTGGGGAGGGGAGTGAGGCTATTTGCTCTGGAGTAATTTGACCCGCAGTTGCACAGTCACACAGTACTGTGAAGCTGCGGGCTCAGCCCGCCACTGCGTGATCAGATGCAATCGCAGGTGAGTTGGGGGTGTTTTGCCATTTTCCCCCAATGCACTTAAACAGGGGATCGATGAATCGCATCTCCACCCTGAGGGCTTCCTATGGCGATGATGCACATTCTGAGAAGGGGGAGGGGAAACAATGGCATGGAATCGGGATAGCCTGATCAGACTATCCCCGGCACCATGAGTACACACTGGAGCGATCACACAGGGAAAGTCCATTTGTGGCATGTAGCAAACCTGTTTGATACTGGACTCTCCCTAGTATCTTTTAACTCTGCTTCTTCGGCGGAGAGAAACAAGTTGCCGACGGGTGCGGGATGCTTGCCAGATGTTCTGGTGTGATCGTACCCTTAAAATCCGTGTGGCATTCGTGCCTATCACACGGCTAATTCTGAGTGTGATCGGGGCCCATGTTGTGCAGTGACTCCAGCACACTAACGGAATGTGCTCTTCTCACTTCTCTCTTGTAGTATTTCTGAAACCTCTCAACAGCATTCAACAGTGGTGACATACAGTATACATTCCATTTCAGGAATAAAAAGGCGTTGCTAGATCCATAGTTGAAAGAGAAATTGGAACTCTTGGCCTGATTACAGCAGATCCTATTTCTGCTAACCGAAAAAGCAGGGGGTTTCACTAATTTCTCCCTCCCACTGCAGAGGCCTGACTCCCCATTCATGCTGTTCCTGGAGGGGTCCCATATCCCCCCAGCAGCAGCATTTCAGTGAGGATTTTGAACTGCAGAGGAAGGGGAGGGAGGATGGAACTTCTGCTTCCGTGACAGGAATCCCTTCCATTTGCAGCAATTTTTCTGTGGGATTCGAGCTCTTCTCCTTAATACTGAGGTGCTGAAAAGCAGGTGTAGAGAGCCAGCATGGTGTGGTGGTTATGAGCAGTGGATTCTAATCTGGAGAACTGGGTTTGAGTCCCTGCTCTTCCACATGAAGTTGTGCAGTGACTCCAGCACGCTAACGCAATGTGCTCTTCTCACTTCTCTCCTTTAGTATTTCTGAAACCTCTCATTTTGGCCAGTCCCAGTCCTCTCAGAACTCTCTCAGCCTCACCTACCTCACAAGGTGAGTGGTGTGGGGAGAGGAAGGGAAGGTGATTGTAAGCTGCTTTGAGGCTACTTAAGGTAGAGAAAAGTGGGGTATATAAACTTACTCTTCTTCCATTCTTCTTGGTATTACCACAACTTGATCCAGACTTACTAACCAATGCTCTGCCCCCCTACTGCTGGGGCTAACACCAGAGTAAAGCCAAGCCTGTTCACCCACAACAGCATAGTGAAGATCACAACTCATAACTGTTTGTGTGAATGGAACAATCTTTTTGTGAAGGAGATAGCAGAGAGACTGGTTTTTCTGTGAGGCATGAATGAGAGGTAGTGGGGAAGTTACCTGAATTTTTGATGTTTAATGTTTCGGGTTTCGGGACGAAGCCGTTGGAGTTCTTTCGCTGTAGCAACCCAGAGCGGCCGTTAACTTTTTCAGTCTTGATCCTGTTGTACTCAGCTGACAAACCGTCTCTCGAAGAGAAACTCTTTTGTGTTGTTTTATTCTGATGTGGCAGAATGACAAAGGTGGAAAAATCCACCGTCACTGTCTCCATAATCACTACTTCGGTGAGCTTCACCCAAGTGCGAAAATGAAAAATTTTAACCTGCCAAGCATCAGTGGCAGGTCGAAATGAAAAAATTGCAAGTTAATCACAGCAATGCATCTGAGGGGGGAAAAAAGAAAGAAAAGAAAAGAAAAGAAATTGCTGGCCACTTTAGCTTTGTTTTGTCCAAGGTCACAGTGAGATGTTTATTTTTATTTTTATTTATCGTAGTCATGGAAAATCGAGAGCAAGGAAGTGGCGGGAAAGGTTTAACACTCAAGGTTATCTGATGACAGGAAATGAGAAATAAGTGATGCTTCCAGCTTTATTTGCTTAAAAAGAGGGCAGAGGACCCCTTTCTGGAGCGATGGAGTGGAAAGTCTGCGCTATTCTTTACGGTAATGATAAAGTCAATGGAACATAAAATCTGAAAAGGAGGGGAAGAAGAAAGGGAAACGGAAAAGATCTGAATTATGTCTCCTAAAGTAATATTTCTCCTTGACAATGGACATCTGATAATATATACCCGATAGCATGGTTTAGAAAGTGCAACTTCTTCAGCCTGTACAGAAAGTGACTACCCATTTCATATATATTACTAGGAAGGCAGTGTAAAATAAGAACAGAGGAGCAGCCATGCTAGATAGACTCGTGGCCCATCTAGTCCACCATCCTGATTCAGACAGGGGTACACCAGATACCCCTGGAAGGCCTACACTGAGGGCACAGAGGATGAAATTACCCCTGTTATTGCTCGCCAGCACTGCTCTTCAGAAAATTACTACATCTGAACCTGGAGGTTTCATTTCATTACTAGGCTAATAGCAATTGATGGAACAATTCTCCCTGAATTTGCCCAGTCCCCTTTTAAAGCTAACTGAACTAGTGGCCATCATCATATCTCATGGCAGTAAAGTCCACAAGTTAATTACTCTTTCAGTACTTCCTTTGGCCTGCCTTGAATCTACTACCCATCAACTTCATTGGATACCCATGCATGCTATTATTATGGGTAAGGAGGAAAAGCTCTCTCTATCCCCTTTGTCCACCCCATGTATAATTTTACAAAAATTGACCATGCCCTCCTTACTTAAGAACATACGAAGAGCCCTGATGGACCAGTCCAGTGGTAAAGTGGTCCATCTAGTCCACCATCCTGTCTCAGACAATGTATAACCAGCTGCCTTGGAAAGACAACAACAGGTTGACGTTGCCTTCCAGCGATGATACACAGAGAGGTTTACTGCCTCTGAATATGCAGATCCCCCTTAGTCATTGTGGCTAATAGCCACATCCTCCATGAATTTATGCAATCCTTTTGTAAAGCCACCTATGCCTGTGGCCATCACAACATCTTCTGGCAGTGAGTTCCATATTTTAATCACTCATTGAGTAAAATACTTGTCTTTCTTTAACTAAAAGTCCCTAACTCCTCAGACTTTGATCATGGAGCTGGAATACCTTCCCTATGAGGAGGAGGAGGAGAAGAGGAGGAGGAGATTGGATTTATACCTCACCCTTCACTACTTGAAGGAGTCTCAGAGTGGCTTAAAATCTTCCCCTCTCCACAACAGACATCCTGTGAGGTAGGTGGGGCTGAGAGAGCTCTTTCAAGAACTGCTCTGAGAGAACAAGGCCACTCCAGCAGCTGCATGTGGAGGAGCAGTGATTCAAACCTGGTTCTCCCAGATTAGAGTCCATTCTCCTAACCACTACACCAAACTGGCTCTCTAAGGAAGTTAAGACATTTTAATTAGAGCGAAATGACTAAGGGAGAGATGGTGGCAGCTGCACCATTGTCACTCTCTGCTCCCCAAAATACTCCCAACCCTGTATGGAGCTAGGCTGACAACTCTAGGGAAGGGGCAAAATCAACCTTCTTGCCTCTTCCATCAGCAGAGCTGCGTCTTCCGTTAATGGAGCTCCCCTGATGGAAGACAGAAGACCGAGCAACTTCACCTGCTTCCTCCTCCTCACTGCAGTTCGTAAACCCACGTGACTGTTACTTCATGTGGAAGTTGTGACCCCAGAGTCAAAAGAGACCGCTGAGGGATAGAGGAAAGCAGGGAAGACCACAATCAGTGTGTGAGCAAATCCTTGCACTATCCTTTGAAAAAGGATATTACTTGCAATAAAGGAAATTGCCTGTAAGCCCTAGGCTCACCCATGACTGACTACACCTGAACATTCATACTTGGGTAGGGTTGCCACCCTCCAGGTGGTGGCTGGAGAGCTCTAGAGATTACAACTGATTGCTAGTGACAGAGATCAGTTCCCCTGGCTGCTATGGAAGGTGGACTCTATGGCATTGAAGTCCCTCTTCTTCCCAAACACCGCCCTCCTCAGCTTCCACCCCTAAAATCTCCAGAGCTGGCAACCCTATACTAGGGTGATGTCAACAGACCTTCAGAACATCTACAGCCTCTAGTAGGCAACATTTCTTGGGGGTGTGAGGAAGATTCCTACAATTAAAATATACAGGGGTCATTTCGTAGAAAAAGAGGTGCAGGAGCTTATTAGCATAACTCATTAGCATAACTTATTTGCATCTGCTAAACCAACTGACATCACCGGAAATATGTCAGAAGGCACAAGAGAGAGATAGAGAGAGAAAGGAAAGAAGGAAGGAAGGAAGGAAGGAAGGAAGGAAGGAAAGAAAGAAAGAAAGAAAGAAAGAAAGAAAGAAAGAAAGAAAGCTGGCAAAGAGGGGACAGCTACTAATCCAAGCCTCAGAAATACCAATATTCTGAGAGGATAGCTTCAGTGGTGGCTGAAGCCTTCAGAAGTCTGATTGGAGGAACAAGGACCTTTCCAGGGGACGGAGTCATTTTGCTGCAGCCATGACACAAGCAGGCATTCCCCCCACGGGGGGGGGGGGGGCTGGCACCAATTCCCGGAGCTGCGCTCCCCCGAGCTCAAAATGACCCCTGAAAATATATATGAAAGAGGTGAACCTGTTAAACATCCCAGGGCTCAGTTATGTTGAGAGAAATTGAAATGGTACTGAGGTGACAGGGACAGGGAATAAAAAAGAGGGTAAACTCGCGTCTCCTTCTGCCTCTTCAGCCTTCCCCTAGTGCCTTGATAGGTCAACGAAGACGCGGCTCCGTTCTTCCACAGGGGAACAGCCGATTAACCTAACGAACTGGCAAGGACTTTCTTTGGCAAGGAAGGAAGCTGCTGGCATCGAGGTGATCTAATGACTGAAGACATGTTACACAAGTCTGAAGAAAGGCGGAAACTTTTAAGAGACGTTTTTTAGTCCACAAGAAAAAGACGAGGAAAGAAATGGACAGAAGTTGTCAAGAGACTAGTAGTACCTAGAAGGTTATTCCCCCCCCCCCCAGTTCTCCCAGATTTCACATACACTTTAATAAGTATTGATTGATATATTCACAGTTTCAGTACACTGCCCATTAGATTAGGGCTGCTGAACTGACTCAGTATGCCATATGATATGACAGCTAGAAAAATTAAAAGGCCTCAAGCTGTGATCTCATCAGATCTCAGATGCAAACAACCCCGAGCTTGATAGTAACTGAGTGGGAAACTTGCTTACAGGCCCAGGTGCAATAGAGAAAGTAGAATTAGGGGAACTTCTGCATTTCAGAGTAGCTGATCTAGGACAGTCTACTTGAGGTTGTATTTATCAGGTGGCATAAAGTATAAGACCTCTTACGCAGTTCCAGAGGAATAGCCATATTGGCATACTGCAGCAAAAAATTTACATCGAGATGACAGCTCCAGGTTGGGGAATACCTGGAGGTTTTGCAGGAGGGCAGGGTTTGGGGATGGGAAGGGAGGTCAATGGGGTATAATGCCATAGAGTCCACCTTCTAAGCAGCTATTTTCTCTGTCGCCTGGAGATCATAGTGGGAGATCTCCAGCTACCCCCTGGAGGCTGGCAACCCTAACTACATAATTACATCTTGCAGTATATGTCTCCCATTTTATGCCCTTGAGACCCTGCTGTGTATAATTTTGTGACTATGGTTCCAGGTGGGTTGCTGTGTTAGTCTGTAGTAACCAAGCTAGTGGTTTCTTAAAATGTGTTTTATTGTATTTAATGATTATTTACATTGTAAGCCATCTGAAATTCCTATAAGGCGGAACGGCACCAAGGGAAATGTTTAAATAAATAAATAATCCAGTAGTTCAGAATGTCTATTGATGCAGGATAGATTCCAGAATTTTGCTTAGGCAATTGGCTGAGGTTTTCTTTAGTACCTCCAAACTTCTGCACGCTGTAGGGGGGAAAGCAGACAAGTGATTTGTGGATTAGGAGAACTGCTCAAGGTAGAAACTGGGGGGGAAACAGCCACGTGCCTTGGTTTTATTTCTTCTTTCAACAGCTCCCATATCCAGTTCTTAGGCGGTTTTTTGAACTCATGGAACTTTAAAGAGCAGTTTGGGCACAGAGGAGAAAATGTTTAAATGGTAGGAAAATGTACGGATTGTGTGTGCGCCTCTGAATTTTGGTCAAGGAAGGATTAGTACTCACAGCTTACTGGCAACACTTTGGAGGGGGGTTCTGCTAGCTGTTTTTCCTTAGATGTATCTGCCTCTCCTATCCATCAGGCGCTCTACACTCTTGGAGAAATCATAAACCATATATTGATAAGGAAACTCTACAGCTGCATTCAGCCATAGTAACCAACCACGTTTCGTCATTACGGTTGCAAGCCTTGGGGGGCCTTGATGGTGGAAAGTGTCTTCAAGTCACAGCTGACCGATGATGCCTCCATAGGGTTTTCAGGGCCAGAGGTGTTCAGAGATGGTTTGTCATTGTCTAACTCTGCGTAAAAACCCTGGACTTCCTTGGTGGTCTCCCATCCAAGTACAAACCAGGGCTGACTCTGCTTCGTTTCCAGGAGCTGATGAGATTGGACTGTCCTGGGCTATCCAGGTCAGGGTCTTGATCTCATGCATTCCTTGACCTCATGCATTCCCACTCATAAACTGAAGACTTCCATGTTCATAACAAACCATAGTTTATTTCTTCCTGACATTCTAGAGTTCGGAACCAGGACTAATCCACATCTGAATCCTTCTTTGGAATCCTGACTTGTAAACGAGAAACCATAATACTAGCCCCTGGAGGGACTGAATGAAGTTGATGGATGATAGGTTCAGAATGGCCCAAAGGAAATACTTCTTTACTCAACTGATTATTAAACTGTGGAATTTGCTGCCAGGGGATGCAGTCATGGCCTTGAGCATCATTAGCTTTAAAAGGAAGTTAGATAGATTCATGAAGGATAGATCTACCAGTGGCTATTAGCCAAGATGACCCAAGGAAACCTGCACATGCAGAAGCAGGAAGCAGGAATATCGATGCTAGGAGGAAGCCCCAGGGGGAGATCTTGGCCTCCCTGCCCTGTTGGTTGGCCCTCCAGGGTTACTGGTTGGCCACCTTGTGGAATAGATCCCTCGACTAAATGGATCACTGGTCTGATCAAGCAGGCCTCTTAAGAACATAAGAACATAAGAGAAGCCATGCTGGATCAGGCCAATGGCCCATCCAGTCCAACACTCTGTCACATAGTGGCCAAAAATACCAGGTGCCATCAGGAGGTCCACCAGTGGGGCCAGGACACTAAAAGCCCTCCCACTGTTGCCCCCCCAAGCACCAAGAATACAGAGCATCGCTTGCCCCAGACCAAGAACTCCTATCTGTACCTTGTGGCTAATAGCCACTGATGGACCTCTGCTCCATAAGTTTATCCAATTCCCTCTTGAAGCTGTCCATGCTTGTAGCCGCTGCCACCACCTCCTGTGGCAGTGAATTCCATGTGTTAATCACTCTTTGCGTGAAGAAGTACTCCCTTTTATCCGTTCTAACCCGACTGCTCAGCAATTTCAGGGAGCGCCCCTGAGTTCTTCATAAACAAGCCATACTTTGTGGTGTAGCTTGTACAAATTATGGTTTTTTGCAAATCAGGAGGTCATCTAGTTCCAAATCATGCACTGAATAAAAAGGGAGGGTAAGGGAAGGAAATGTGGAAGCCCAAGGACATCCAAGGCTCTAAGTGGTCATAGTAGTATTTCCTCATGACTAAATGCAGTCCATGTGTGGGAAGGATTTAGTCGATAGATTGCAGAAAGACTTTACAGTTCAGGATTTGTTGGGTGTCAAATGTATTGTCGCTGTAGCTCAGAAACAGTCGTGCAGTTTGCTTGAATGTTGTTATTATCATTTATAATAATGCAGCCTCCAGTGAAACAACAAGAGTAAGAATTTATCATTGGGTTGTACATTGTATGCGAGAACTCCCTGATCCTCCTGTGGAAACATGGCTTTTTCTACAAGGAACATAACGTGATGCCGTGGCATTTGCAATTGTTGTGCTACTGGGGAAAACGGCCTTGGTCGTTCATTTCCATATTGTTTGAAATTTTATTTGCTTGTCAAATTTAATTGAAAACTGGCCCATTCACTGTGGTGGTCTGGTGATACTTCAAGAATTGTTGAAAGGATCAGCAATTTGGGGAAACAGCATGCTTTAAAAAAAAAAAAAAAAAAGATTTCACTTGGCAATTCCTTTGTGCCTTTTAGCGCCTCCTCTTGATTTAAGCCCTCTTCAGTTGTTACAGTTTTGGTGCTACTATCCCAGGGAGCATAGTATGCACGATTCCCCCCCCCCCCCCCCCCATGACACCATCATGATTTTGTGTGAACAGGGCAATATGCCTATTTTCTAGTTTCAGTACACAGAAACAGAAACCCAATACACATTCGTGTCTATCAGAGCTGGAAAGTAGGCGAGTTGCCTTCATCACCCAAAATAACAAACATACATATTGAGAGGACTGCTTGTAACATGCTCTTCTAAGACACGGGTGGATGGGCGGTAGAAGAGACTGTCAAATTGCACCGGACTTAGGGTGACCCCTCATGGGGTTTTCAAAGCAAGAGATGAACAGAGATGATTAGCCATTGCCTGCCTTTGTGCAGCTTCTCTGGGCTTGCTTGGTGGTCTCCCATCCCAGAACTAATCAGGGCCAACCCTGCTTAGCTTTAAATATTTGATGAGATCAGGGGAGCCTGGGCCATCCGGGTCAGGGCAATACATGAGGTAGAAATAACAAAACCGTAAGCACTAAAAGGGGTTTTTAAAACCAAAAAATCTAGTTGCCTGGCCTAGCCCTGGGCAATAGGGCTTCCAGGTCCCCTCTGGCTACTGGCAGGCAATGGGGGTGGGAGGCGAGAGAATTGCCAGCTCCAGGCTGGGAAACACCTGAAGATTTGGGGATGGAGCCTGGGGAGGACAGGGACCTCAGCGGGGTACAATGCCATAGAGTCCACTGTTTCAAGCATCCATTTTCTTCATGGGAACTGATCTCTGTAGTCTAGAGATGAGTTGTAATTCTAGGGGATTCCCAGGTCCCACCTGGAGGCTGGCATCCCTACTGGGGAATAATGCTACCATTAAGAAGTCTGGCTGGCGCTGAAACCTATCCACGAAGCAAACCAGGTTGCCCCCAAGGGCTTTAGAATGACCACATGGAAGATGTTCCGTCAGGTTTTTTTCTTACAAAATAAGTCCATGGGAGTGGTTCAGACTGGGCCAGTGTTCGTTGCTGAGTACTTGATGGCAGATTCCCATCAGGCAAAGCTTACCAGCATCCAAAGGAATGAAAAACGATGCAGGTTGATTTCATGAAGTGCACACCAGAAAGTTCTGTGGTTGAGTGACCGGAATCAGAGCTCAGCACCCCAGGAGAATGTTCTAAAGCATAATAAGGAAAAGGTAAGGATGGATGGCAAAATAAGAACAGAACTGTTCTCACACTGTGCTCTGAAGACGCGATGATAGACAATTTGTGCTTAACTATGACATCATTTATTAGCAAAAAAAAAAAACCAAAAACCCCCCTACCGACAACATCCAAGCAAAAGGGAACAAACACACACGTGTGTGTGTGTGTGTGTGTGTGTGTGTGTGTGTGTGTGTGTGTAAAGTGCTATCAAACACAACTGACATGGCAACCCCAGCAAGGGGCTGTCGAGGCAAGCGAGAAGCAGAGGTGGTTTGTCATTGACTTCCTCTGCAGAGTCCTTCTCACTGGTCTCCCATCCAAGTACTAACCAGGGCAGAGCCTGCTTTGCTTCCGAGATCTGATGAGACCAGACTACACCATGCCACCTTCCCTCCCATCACTTACCTGTGTCCTTACTTAGGGCCCAAGCTCCTCCTCAACGAAGCCCCTCAGGTAAACTGTAGCCAGACTAAAACCAGTCTGTGGCTGCATTTACACAGCATTGGCTATGATGCTGTCATTGCACTCTGGAAGTGTTTCAGAAGTGGATCTTCTTTTGTGGATGAGATAGACCAGGAAGTGATGGGTTGCTACCAGTGTTCCCTCTAAGCTGAGTTAGTGTGAGCTAACTCACAGACCTATTTCCCACAAGCAGCTGCTCCGGGCTGGCTCTTCTCTTTCCCCTGCTTGCATTAGTCAATTTCCCACTACTTGCTGCACAGCCACATTTTGACCCGCAGCATCCCCCGATTCCCCCCCACATCTTCGAGATCTCAAGAAACAACCCACATGCACTACCCTCCAGCCAGTTCTTGATGATATCTGAGAGTTGCCAAGTCCACCCTGGCCACCAGTGAGAGATGGCAGGGTAGAGCTGCCAGATCCACATTGGGAAACTCCTGAAGATTTGGGGATGGAGCCTGGGGAGGACAGAGCTTTCAGTGGGGTATAGTGCCATAAAGCCCACCCACCAAAGTATCCATTTTTTCAGGGGAACTGATCTCTGTAGTCTGGAGATGAGCTGTAATTCCGGGGGATCCCCAGGCCCCACCTGGAGGCTGGCATCCCTATTTTGGGCTGGTTAGGTGATCCAGAATGACAAACTGGACACTGTTCTCAGCCAGCAAAAAGCCCAGTAGCACCTTTAACAAACTCTCTTTTAGCATAGGCTTTCGAGAATAATAAAGTTTGTTAGTCTTAAAGGTGCTGCTGGGCTTTTCGCCATTGTGCAGCAACAGACAAACACGGCTAACTCCTCTGGATCTATGTTCTCAACTTAGCATCACACAATGACCATCCGTGGATTTCAGTGGATTTTGTTTTTTTCAAGACCGGCTGGGAAGAAAAGGAAAAAGAGGAAGGGCTAGGGCTGCCAAGTCCAACTTGGGAAATATCTGGGGACTTTGGGGGTGGAGCCAGGAGACTTTGGGGGTGGAGCCAGGAGAAAGGAAGTGACATCATTTTGTGAAGTCACATCCTGTGATGTTGCTTCCACATGCTTCCACATGAACTCATGAAGTTTCCTAATACTGAATCAGGCCATTGGTCCATCAAGGTCAGTACTGACTACTCAGACTGGTAGTGGCTCTCCAGGGTCTCAGGCTGAGATCTTTAATATCACCTATTACCTGATCCTTTTTTAGCTGAAGAGGCTGATACCTCCTGCATGTCAAGCAGATGCTCTATCACTGAGCAACGGCCCTACTGAATCCTTCCTCATCTCGGCAGAATATGAAGCACTAAGTGCTACACAAGTGCTAAATATGATTTTCATATCATAAGAACAGGAGAGAAGCCACAGTGGATTGGGCCAACAGCCCATTCAGTACAACACTCTGTGGCCAAAAATACCAGGTGCCCTCAGGAGGTCCAGCAGCGGGGCCAGAACTCCAGAAGCCCTCCCACTGTTGCCCCCCCAAGCACCAAGAATGCAGAGCCTCACTGCCCCAGACAAAGGGTTCCATTTAGACCTTGTGGCTAATAATAGCCACTGACAGACCTCTGCTGCATGGGGACAGAGAGAGAGAGACAGACAGACAGACAGAAAAAAGAAAGAAGGAGAGAGAGAGAAGGAAAAGAGCTGGCACAGGCACTTACTTACATTTAGACCTTGTGGCTAATAATAGCCACTGATAGACCTCTGCTGGATGGGGATAGAGAGAGAGAGAGAGAGAGAGAGAAAAGAAAGAAAGGGGGAGGGGGAGAGAGAGAGAAGGAAAAGAGCTGGCAGATGGACTTACCCCAGGCCCAGCAGCAGCAACCTTTCAATCTTACACCAGCCGCATGCAAAAGCAGGCCCTTCAGTAAGAGCTTAGTCCCTCGGTAATCTCTGGGCGGGGCTCTCTTGCTAACTCTTAAAGGGGAAATGTCTGGTGAGGCTTTTCACTGCAGGCTCCTCAGACATTTCCCTTTAAGAGGCCTGGAAGGGAGAGGGCCCGGCAGGCTCCGACGTTCCCCTCCTGTTGGCAGCCATTGCCTCCCCCCGGTGGCCAGTTTTGAAAAAGCGGGGGGGAAGCATGAAAAATCGGTGTTTCCCCCGCCCTACCGGGGGACTTGGCAGCCCTAGGAAGGGCAAAAACAGTCTTCTGGAGAACGCACTGTATTTGTTGGCTTCCAGCAATTTCATTTTCTGCTTGTTTCTACATGTGGGCTGGAACGGCACAAGACCTTCTCTTTGTATTCACTCTCGATGAGTGTATCAGGCACGAAATTTGATGAGGCCCTTGGCTGCTACTCCTCCAGAGTGAGATAGAGGGAAAAGCCACGTCTTCCGTGGAGAAGGGAGAGAAGAGAATTAATAGGAGGGTCGATGTGGTGCCGAGAGAAAAGGTTAAGCAGATTCATGAATGCAACCCCCTCCCCCCTCTCAGGTATTCTTCTCAAGGCAGAAATCAGCTGTGTAAGTTAAACCCGATAGGAGCTTGACTTTTTCTCTGAGACAAGCCTGTGGACGGGCCTGACAGAAACGCAGATGTGTCCTTTGTTAAGATAAATGGTTTCAGTTACATTTTGAAGTAAAACAGTCGCCTGTGTTGAATAATCTCATCTTCTCTCTCTGCCGAGGAGCTTTAGTTGGTCTGTCTCAGGGCCAAACAAAGCTTCAAGCGTGAGGGTGAGCCCATGTCATAACCCAGTGGCCCACAGGGGACAGAGCCCCTAAATTCTGGAAATGGAGATATGCTGAGGAAACAGCATGGAGAGATAGGTTGAGATCAGAGAGAGATGTATTTAAATCCTTGCTTGGCCCTGAAGCTCACTGGGTGACACTGAGTGAAGAGTACTGGACTCGGGAGACCAGGAACAGTGAAATCATGAAGCCTTTATTGAGTGATTCAGCATGCCCAGTAGATGGTCAGAACAAGCATGCTTCCAGGGCTCCAGGGCCCTCATTATATGCTGGCCGGAGCCACACCTCCAGCCGCACCCAAAGGATCTGATAGGGGCTTTATATATGCGCATGTTTGTCATAGGTTCCCTGGAGGAGCCTTTGGCCGCATTGGCTCCCCAGGGAGAACCTAGGTCCCACATTGGTGGAGGCTTTGAATCCAGACGTCTATTGTTCCTCCAGATTCAAGCTCCCCTCTCTGCCTGACCATGTGCTCTGGCCATGCGGCGGGCGCCGTTACCTGGGAGCATACGGCAGGCCGGATTTTACACAGAACATACTACATTACACTGAGCTTTTTTACTCTCACCCAAATCAGCTGCGGTGGCTCAGAGGTTAAGACGCTGAGCTGGATTGCAGACCAGGAGGCCTGTCGTTTGGCAGTTTGAGACCCGAGTGCCACGTGATGGAGTGAGCTCCCGTCTCTGGCCCTAGCTCCTGCCAACCTAGCAGTTCGAAAGCAAGACTTTGCAAGTAGATAAATAGGTAGCGCTTCAGTTGGATGGTAACAGCGTTCTGTCCGCCTCGGTATTTAGTCATGCCATCCACATGACCACGGAAACATCTTCAGACAGCCCTGGCTCTTTGGCTTGGAAACGGATATGAGCACCACCCTCTAGAGTTGGATCCGAATGGCTTTTGAGCAAGGGGAACTGTTACCTTTTTAAATCTATCCACAAATTTATGGCAAACGCAAAGTGAAATGCTGCCCTGAACTCCTTAGGAAAAGGTCTAGGGAGACCTTCATTTATTTTACTTACTTATTTAGAAAATGTAGACAACTATATCCCGATCATCTGTAAAATTCTAAAAGAAAAAAGAAAAAGAAAAGAAAAGAAAATGTATTTGCTGCCTTTCTAGAGACCTTCTTGGGGCAGCTTACAATTAAAACCATTTTAAAAACCATTAAAACACCACCATTAAAAATAAGCTGGGATATAAAACAGAATTAGAGCAGCCCACTATTTGGACCATCCTGCCCCTCTTAAAAGAGATGCATTAGTATTGTAAATAGCATTACCCAGCAACTATTTTTTTCTGTTGCCCTGACCTGGATAGCCCAGACTAGCCTTATCTTCTTGTGTCTCAACAGCCAAGCAGGGAGACCACCAAGGAAATCCAGGGTTGCTGTGCAGAAGAAGTCAGTGGCAAGCCACCACTGTTTTTCTCCGGCCTTGAAGACCCTACGGGGTTGCGATAAATTGGCTATAACTTGAGGACACTTTCCCCCATCACCTTTTTCTGTTATTTTAGTGGTATTCTGCCTTAAGTCTACCTACTTATTACCGTATTTTTCGCTCCATAAGACGCACTTTTTCTCCCCCAAAAAGTGGGGAGAAAAGTGCATGCGTCTTATGGAGCGAAGCCCCCTTCCCCCCCCCCCAGTCAGGCTCCCGGGGCCGCGGCACTTGCCGTGGCCCCAGGAGCAAGCCCCTTTCCCTCCCTCCCTCCCTCCCCTGCAAGTTCCCGGGGCCGCGTCAAGTGCCGAGGACCCGGGAGGAAGACCCCCTCCCACCCCCAACCCGCAGAAGCTCCCGGGGCCGCAGCAAGCGCTGCGGACCCGGGAGGAACACCCCCTCCCACCCCCAACCCAGAGAAGCTCCCAGGGCCGCAGCAAGCGCCACGGACCCGGAAGGAACACCGTCTCCCACCCGCCCCCAGCACAAGCCTCCCTCCCACCCACCCACCCCCTGCACAAGCCCCCCTGCCCCCCACCCACCCCCTGCACAAGCCCCCCTGCCACCCACCCACCCACCCCCTGCACAGGCCCCCCTCCCACCCACTCCCTGCACAGGTCCCCCTCCCACCCCCCCTGGACAAGCCCCCCTCCCTCCCACCCACCCCCTGCACAGGCCCCCCTCCCACCCCCCCTGCACAATGAGCTAGGGTTGAACTGGACAGCACCTGGACAGAGGGGGAAGGAAGGGGGAAGGAAGGGGGTGGAGGAACGTAAGGCTGAACCTCAATCACACACACTCTTTCAACAGAGACTTAACAGGCTGACTAAAGACAGCCTGGGCAGTGGGGCAGTTCTGATAGATACCAACCCGGACCCAAAGAAGTTCTGGTTGTGATAAGCTACCTGAGTTTATCCTGAGGGGAAAAGAGCAAGGTTTTTTTTAAAAAAAGGAACCTGTTATCTGGTAGCCTCAGCATGTGGAGGTGAGACCACAAGATGGCAGTTGGAATTATTGGCTAGGAACCCAGTGTCAAGCTTGAGCCTCGCTTGTCATTTGATGTGGTCTAATTACACTCAGACAACCCTAACTAGGGCTATTTTAGCAAGGGAGGGAGGAGAGAGGTGAAAAGAAAGCAAATAGTTGAGGAAGGAAGGAAGGAAGGAAGGAAGGAAGGAGGAAGGAAGGAAGGAAGGAAGGAAGGAAGGAAGGAAGGAAGGAAGGAAGGAAGGAAGGAAGGAAGGAGCTACTGAGCTTTTCACTGTTTTGTATGTTATGGCAGTGATATGGGAGCCAGTTGACATTCAAGGATGATTTGCCATTGCCCGACTCTGCATCATGTCCCTGGTGACGTACAGTTTTAAAAACATCGATGTGGGGAATTTGACTATGGCAGAAATGGCCCCGTTCTGCTGACTGGATCTACATCCCCTTCCCCTTCTCCAAGCCTGGCTTCTTGTCTTAACTCTCTAAAGTCAGACCAGTTTTGGCCAGTGGCAACCCAAAATACATCTGCCTGTCCAGGGAGTTCAACTAAATGCCACTAGAGGTTTTGTCACCACTGTTACATCACTTAATGCATTACAATATAGGTTCTTGGTCAGGCTATAATTTATGATGTTTTAGTTTGGGAAGATCTGTTTTCTTGGTCTCATCAGTTGGTACTATTTTTTTCTGCAAACTCCTCTTCCATCACAATGGACTCGGCTCACATGTTGTCTGTCAATCCCCTCTTTATCCCACCCTTCCTCCAGTCTCCCTTCCCTTACACTGACCTCACAACAATGGCAGTATCACCCAGCCTGATAAAGGGAGCTTTGATTCTTGGAAGCTTATTCTCTGAAACTCTTGTTGGTTTCTAATATGGTACTGGACTCAAATATAACAATCCCAGTATCACCGAGTAAGCGTAATACAAAATGTAGATCTGAACATGGGTCTCCTCAGTCCACACTGGTCTTCATGCCACTGGTCCATCTACTTCAGCATGGTCTGCTCTGATGCAGGTGAGCTCAGAGATTCAGACAAAGAATGATCCTTTCCAACACCTGTTCTCTTAGACCTCCTAGGTTTAAACCTTTATCCTTTGGCACACAAAGCATCGTCTCTCTACCATCAGTGTCATCATTGTCTACTCAGACTGGCAGTGGTTCTCCAGGGTTTTATGTAGAGGATTTTGCCCATGCCGTGCTTTGTTTCTGAGCCATTGGGGCCTGGCTAGGGGGGTTCCCAGGCCCCCCTAAATTTCTGGAGAGCTACCTCCTAAATCCTACATGGCTCCACCTCCATAAATAGTGACAACGGCCTGTGATGTCACTGGCTCCTCCCTATGATGTCACTGGGCCTCGATTCTTTTAAGGACCTAGCACAGCAATGCATCTGGCCCAGCCCCAGCGCTCCCCCCACCCCGGAAATTGGAAAGTCTACGCCCTTGCAGACTAGGTTTGGATTTGGGGGATTCAGGTATGAGAATGACTTACCTTTCCTTACGCTTGCCCACAATCCAATGCTTCTGGGTCTTATCTCGGCCCAAATCCTATGAATTCCTTAGTGAACTCTTGATGCCTCTTGGTCTTGTGTCTTCCTGCCATCACTCCCATTTCCCTTTGAGTGTCAGCCACATTTGAAAAGTTTATGCTTCTGAGCAGTGACTAGGCAGGCAAAAGACAACACTGATTTTTTAAAAAAATCTATTCTTCCCCCCAGTAATGTAGACATTCCAATTCAAGTGCTAAATTGGCTTATCTCATCACATTTGGGTTTGATCTCGAGTCCTATGTATTACCCTAATTTTTAACTTCCAGTACAAAACACATTGAATAAAAGTAATTGCTATTAATTTCAGCTTCTCCCCTCCACCACCTCTTTGTGTACTGGAGCAGAGGAGGGTTGTCACCGTCTTTCTTTTAGGTATACATGATTTAAAATTGCTGCCCTCATAATTAAATGAAATTGCTCTTTGTTAAGATGTCAGTAGTTGCCTTTTATTAATGTGTTAAGAGTCTGAGCTGAAGATATGCTCCTCAGTGAGGAATTCATTAACATTTACAATTCACTTTGGGATTTCCCCCCCCCCCCTACCTTTGAATACCCTTTGCATATATGCTTTGGTTAGAGCCAAGAATTACTGTTTGTCCAGAGGGCTCAATTCAGTAGAACAGCAGTATGTAGACTTTGGTTCAATAACTGGGCTGGCAGTGGACAACTGCGAAAATGACACACCAGAAAGCAAGCTTTCAGGGCCGGAAGACACAGGGGAGTCCGCTTGGCGCTTCCTCAGGCCAGGAAGCTGATACAGTTGTCTGATAAATCTAATGAAGGGAGCTTTGACTCTTTAAAGCTACCCCTGAAATCTTATCTCTAAGAAGCTACTGGATCAAATCTAATTGTCTGACATGTCAACTGTAGGGGAGGACATACTTTGCTTCTGGGATTGACTTAGTTTTGTTCAAAAGCCTTAGACACTACTAGTCATAAAATGGTGGCACTGTGGGTTTGAGTTGGTCACAAAATGGTGGCATATAGAAAAAGTACAGACCGATTTCCCCCAAGCAGCTGTGCCGCCCTCACTCTTCCACTTGTCCTGGTAGTTTTGGTCAATTTCACACTCTTCCCTGCGGGGCTGCATTTTGGCCTGCATCTCCCCGCGATTTCCTCCGCATCTTCTCGATCCTTATTTTTTGAGATTGAGAAGATGTGGGGGAAATTGGAGGGAGATGTGAGTCAAAGTGCGGCTGCTCAGCAAAGAGTGTGAAATTGACAAACGCAACTGGGGAAAACAGAAGAGCGAGGGCGGCACAGCTGCTTGAGGGAAATCGGTCACATTGTTTCAGTGGAGGTATACAGACCTTGTGTTGTCTTTCTGCCAGCAAGTGAAGACTATTTTGGTCGGTCTGGTGTTCTCTTCCTGGTTCTCCTTGATCCTTCCTCCCACTGATGTGCTCATGTGTTTTGTTTTAATTTCTAAAACATTCATATGTGTTTTTAATCTGGTTTTAATATATTTTTTATTGTTTGCTGCTTAAATTGGGGAGAAAGGCAGCCTAAAATGTTTTAAATAAAAATTAATGAGTGGATTGATTAACTGGTCTTAGGCAGCTTGGGTATTCTCTCAAGCTTAGCTCCTGGCAGGGAGATGATCATAAAAGTGATGAAACTTACTGGACTGCTGTAAGAAGTACTGAAAATAGCATATACAAGTCACTTTGAGGATTCCAAAGTGTTATTAGGGAATCACTTTTGTTGGTCCCATCAGTTGTCAGCTGTTTTTGAAAGCTGCCTTAATTTTTAAAGAAATCCACTGGCATTTGAGCAAGATCTTTGTCAGATTTCCTTTTCTATCTGCTTCTATAGTGGGTGACTTGGAGACAGTTCTCCGTCGATTCTTCCCAGCACTTATTTCCTGGTGCCAAGATTATTGAGCTTTTAGCTACCGGGAAAAACACTGGTAAGGCTGGAGCTTTTTTGCCCAAGTCTTCTGTTGTTTTACTATTATTATTGGTTTAATGCTAATGCAATTGCTGGTTTTATTGATGGGCTTCTTATGATTTGTTTTGTAATTGTCTCAATACATTGTTGGAAGCCAAACTTGAGTTATATATGTATATAAACAGTGAAGGGTGCTTCATTTGCATTTCCCCTACATTTAGTTGTTTTTTGGGGGGGGTGGATCATATACATACGAAAGTATATCAATAACAGTAAGAAATCATTACAGCATATGCTAAAACTACTTCAAAGATGTGTGTGTGTGTTTTATTGAAAGTGTTGGTACATAGTGGAAAACCCTTTTTAAAAATCATGTTGGTTCTAACTTGGTGTATCACGGAGATAAAAAGAGGTATTCAAAACTGAATCACAACCAATGAGGAATTGGAAAGCATCCCTCTGTGGAATTTTGACAGATGGTAGGAGCAATATATTTTTGTATTCCGTTGAATCTTGCCTATCTTACTCTATGATGTTTACACTAAGGATAGCTTGCAGGGACAGAAATATGGAATCATCCGTTTCAAGGAAAGGATATTATGAGTCCCAGTTTTCTCTCCAGAGATATTCTAGCGCTTTACATTCCATCAGAGCTTCTGACGGCAGAGTTAGGAGTCGGGTTTCTGTTCGGAAACATGATCTGAACATCAGCGTTAACTGAACAGCATCAAGATTGACTACTCTGAACTTGCCGGATGAAGCAAACTCCGATAAAATACTAATCCTATCTCATGGGATTTCATTCCCTGCTGGAACTAATCTCATTAAGTTAAAACCACCTGAGGCTTAACAGAGAGCCATACGTGGCCATGAGAAATTATATTTTTCCCCGACAGAGAGAAGATGAAGGTTGGGGGAGGGGGATACAGTTTACACCTTGCTTTTGACTTTGCCAGTCTTGAATTACCTGGTCATTCTTGTTATTTGGGAAAGTTATTGTATCATCTCGCAGCATTATTATGTATCTTATCTGAACTTCGGTTACGTGCCTGCTCAATTCCATGGTTTGACATTTTTTAAAAAAATTCTCCTTTTGAAATGATTTCCTAGAGAAAATCATTATTGGAAACCCAATACAAGCAAATGGCAGACGATTACTTGGAAATCAACAAAGCCCTTCTTTCAGAGTCAGAGGTAACTTTCCTCCAAGCGGAGATGGAGTATGGAAAACGCTTTGTCATTTGGAAGCGAGTCCCTGAGGGAAAAGAAAATAGACCGCTGCCTAATGTGCAATTATTATAATCGACTTTGAGACTGTTTAAGGAAAATTGGCCATTAAGCAATCGCTGGCATTTATTTATTTATCACAGGCTGCATTGTAACTCCCGTCACATGTTTTTTATGACTTTGGCTCTTCCATGCTAACCGTGCAATTTCCTTAAAACTTGCCAATGCATATGTTGAAGCAAAACTTACACCCACACTAACCTGCGTAAGTGTTCCCAGTTAATAATCATAGCAATAATTGGCATTTATGCAGACTGACTTTGTGCAAAGCACTTCACATACATTATCTCAATAAACCTTGTGACATCCTTTAAGTGAGATTTATTTGGCTCTAAATATATGTCTTGCTTTTTGTCGGTGGAGGCAGAACTTCCTATCCGTTCGCAACAGACCTGGCAATGGAGAATTTGTTTACAGTCACAAGCTGGCTGGGGCAATGCCAGACCTTCCTCCTTCTTGGCATCCCATGTTGCCCAGCCTGGCACCCACCAGGTCCAGTGGAACCATGGATGCACCCTGGAAAGATCCACCAGCCAGCCAGCTGACCACTAGTGGCTGGTTCTGTAAGAAACAGCCAATGAGATGGTCCTTTGACAGCCAGCCATCTGACAATCAGCTGCCTGGAAGTTCTGCCCCGGAAGTGGGGAAGGGGAGTGGCGTGGGAGAGATTGCTCAGAAGTTGCTGTTGGTCCTTCGTGCTCCATAAGAGCCTCTGATTAGAGGGGACGCCACTGGACACAGCCAAAGGTTAGCGGGAGGATACCAGAGACAACATACCAACTCAGCAGGGAGTAAATTTAGGGGAGAGGAGCTGTGATAGGGTGATGCTCAAGCCTTACCTCTCTCCTTCTGAGGCCAAGTGAAGGCACTTCAGCCAAATTGGATGCTGGCTCGTAAGAGCTGGGGCCTGAGACCTGACACTTCCTTTTTCTAGGGAAAGTTCTCTGCCATTGCATCATATCAATGCCTGCTCTCTCCATGTGCGTGCACTTCATCACATTGGCAACTGAAAGCTTAGCTTGTCTCATAGTGATGACGACAGCATCTAGTGTTGATCGGCCTGTGTCCCTGCTTGTCTTTCCATATCAAAACCTGTATAAAAGGGCCAGCCTGGGTTAGGATACAGGCTTCTTGGAACAGCAGGAGGATCAGTCTGGGACTCTACAGCAGGAGGAGGAAATAGCAGCATACACATAAATTCATGCACATAAAATTGCCTTATACTGAGTCAGACCATTCGTTTATCAAGGTCGGTATTGTCTACTTTGACTGGTGGCAGCTCTCCGTAGCCTCAGGTCAAGGCTTTTGGGGGAGGGGCTCTGGCTTAGCAGTAGAGGATTTGCTTGGCTTGCAGAAGGTCCCAGGTTCGATCCCTGGCATCTCCAGTTAAAAGCACATGGTGATAGAAGATGTGGAAGACCGCTCAGCCTGAGACAAGGGAGAGCCACTGCCGTTCTGAGTAGACAGCACTGACCTTGATGGACCAATAGTCTGATTCAATATAAGGTAGATTCATGTGTGTCTTTCACCTCACATCTATATATCTAATTCCCAAGTACCCTCCCCCGTGCGGATACCTAAATCTGCGCAGGGGGGCACTTGGGGGGTGGGGTTTCTACACACGGGGGGCACTCCCCCCATGGCGGGGGAGGAAGCTGCCTGGAGGGGGGACGGGGTAGAGGCTCGGCATGCGGGGCCAGAGGAGGAGGAAGAGGCTCACCTACCCCCCCCCCCCCACGAGTATTGCGGGTCCTCCGGCTTGTACTTCCTAATCCTTTTATTGGAGATGCTGGGGAACTGAACCTGGGACCTTCTGTGTGCCAAACAGATGCTCTGCCACTGAGCCACAACTCCTCCTGTGTATCGTACTTCTCCACTAAGCACATTTTAAAGTCTTCCTTCAACCTAAGGAAACTTCTTCCAACTTAAGAGGCTCTTCCACCCATTTGTTTAAGTTGGAGGAAGGTTCTGTAGGCTGGAGGAACTTAGGCTGGAGGAAGCCTTTCTCCATCTTTCTCCAACTGGAGGAATGTGCTCCCGCCAAGGGTAGGGCGCTTGCCAGGGAGAATGCTCCTATTCATGGATGGAGAATTACTGTTGCATCCATCTCCCAATACCTGGCATATCCAAGCCATGTCACTGGTGGCATACCAAAGCAGTCTTGCAAGGAGTCCATCATACAATATACAGTATTTGCAGCTTACGGAAGGCCTTTTTTTTTTAAGTGTGTACTTCTCCCTTTAAATTACCCATAAGGAAAAAAAATCCTGGTAGAAGAAGAAGAAGAAGAAGAGAAGAGATTGGATTTATACCCTGCCCTTCACTACCCAAAGCAGAGCAAACTCCTTTCCCCTCCCCTCCCCACAACAGACACCCTGTGAGGTAGGTGGGGCTGAGAGAGCACTGAGACATCTGTCCTTGAGAGAACAGCTGGTACAGAGCTATGGCTTGCCCAAGGTCATCCAGCAGGTGTAAGTGGAGGAGGGGGGAATCACCCCCGGTTCTCCCAGATTAGAGTCTGCGCACACTGAACCACTACATCAAACTGGCCTGTAATAAAATGTAAAGCAATAAAGGAGAACTGTGAAACCACAGAGAAGTTTTGGAAGGCATTTTTAAAATCACGTTAACAATCAGTGTGAAGGGAGGGGAGAAAATAACCCCCAAACATTGATTATTCTATGAGGTGGTGCGAACATTCCTCGCTAATTCTGAGTAGTGAGTCTTGTTTCCTGCCGCAGAAATGCTTACCGGGTAAGAAAAATCATACCCTGGCAAAAGGGGTGGAACTGAGCCAGTAGGCAATCAATGTTCTGTACTATTTACATTTTGTTGTGAAAATACCACTTTGCAACTCTTTCGAGCTCTTATTGTGTTGGGGGAGGAGGAAAGGGACTGGGAATAGGGTGGAAGGAAGGCGAGCTGGAAATTGACAAAGGGCAAGGTGGTGTTTCTGTACTCGGAAGCTTTCTTCCAGATTAGGGGGATGGGAAGCGGGGAGTGAAGGGGGGGCGCGGGGCAGGGGGAGAAAAGTGTTAGAGTGGTCTTAACGCAGAATCTCATTAAAGCAGCTGTCAGAGTCTCTCTATTTTGCCATCACCTCCTCGGATCCGTAAGAGGCAATTGTCGTTTTGAGTGAACGTCCTGCCAAAGAGGCATTTACAAATAAATGAAAAATGTCACAATTGATTTTGCTCTTTTCGGAGGACCGTGTGTCAGCTTTGTCACAAACTCTCTTTGTTACTTTTCCCTTTCAGATTTCTCAGGTGGACATCGGGAAATAGCTTTTGATGGTTCTGGACTTTTTCGAACTGCCCTGGGGTAAGCAAAAAGGACACTGACCCTTTGTTACTATTGGTGTACCAATCTGGAGTGGGGGGCACATCGGGAAACCTCGGGCACCAGCTGAAGAAAAGCAATATTGCCAGTAACCGCATTAGCGCGACAATCCTTGTATCAAAACATTGCCAATAAGATAGTAATATTTCATCACTCCCTCCCCACCTCTTCGAAGCATTGCTTGAATTCTGGAGGGAGTATTGCAAACAGCAGCTGTTAGGGCCGGGAGAAGGAAAAAAAAGAAAGATATAGTATATTGCAATTGTATGTATTCCTTCATGCATAATTTTCAACTTTTCAAATGTGATTATTGGTAATTCTGTCATGATGTATTTTCCTACCAAGCGTAAGCGCTGTACGTTTCATTTCTTGGAAATAAGGCAGAGGGGGCAAGCTGTATTCAAAGTGCTCCTCAATCAGAAAAGAAAAAGATAGCGGCGAGTGAGCGAGAGCATAATTTATAACTGCGCATTTGTAGCCTTTCAGGCAATTTGTTTCCCGAGGTGGCTTAACAAGGTGTTTTTAGCAAAACGCAACAATTTATAAAACATAAGCAGTCACAGGAAGATGATGGAATAGACGTAAGCCAGCTCCAATAAAAACAACACAGCGTTACAAACCCAAGTTAAACAGCATCTGCACATCTTGGTGTTCGTTTCAGCGGGTAGCTGTATTGGTTTGCAGCAGAACAGACAGATTCAAGTCCAGTATTTGACCAAGGGAGCTTTGACTCTTGAAAGCTTCTACCCTGAAAATCTGGTCAGTCTCTAAGATGCTACTGGAATTTAGCTCTTCTTGGTGTTGGGCCTAAAATATCTATCTAGAAGAAGAAGAAGAAGAGATTGGATTTATACCCTGCCCTCCACTCCCCAAGGGAGTCTCAGAGCGGCTTACAAACTCCTTTCCCTTCCCCTCCCCACAACAGACACCCTGTGAGGTAGGTGGGGCTGAGAGAGCTCTCTCGAGGACTGCTCCTGAGAGAACAGCTGGTACAGAGCTATGGCTTGCCCAAGGTCATCCAGCCAGGTGCAAGTGGAGGAGTGGGGAATCAAACCCGGTTCTCCCAGATTAGAGTCCGCGCACTTAACCACTATACCAAACTGGCTCTATTCAATCCAGAGAGCAATCCTCAGTAGGTTGACTCAGAATGCTGCTCAGGTCTAATCAGTTGGATCACCCTCAGGAACTCATTATTATGGCCATGTTGGTTTTACTTGCCACTGTTCAGCCACAGCGGTCACAGCGGTTTACAATTCAGAATGGTTGGTGGTGTGACCTTGGGTCAGTCACAAGTTCTCTCAGAGCAGTTTTCTCAAGAGCAGTTCTCGAAAGAGCTCTCTCAGCCCCACCTACCTCACAGGGTGTCTGTTGTGGGGAGGAGAAGGGAAAGGGGTTTGTCAGCCACTCTGAGACTCTGAGGGAAGGATGAGGTATAAGTCCAATCTCCTCCCCCTCCTCCTCCTCCTCCTCCTCCTCCTCTTCTTCTTCTTCTCCTCATGGTATGAGAAAGGGAGGGAAAGGGAAGAAGAAAGCAAGCAAACACTGGTAGCCAAGGGTTAGATCATTCACATCATAAGGATATACTTAGATCAAATGAATAATGACCCAGTGGAACGACTGCTTTAGAGAGAAGACCCAAAGGCAAAGGAATCCCAGCGAAGCTGATGGTCACAGCCTCCCTGTCTCACCTTTCCTTTGGATGCGGCCTGGCAGAATGCCGACTGGGAAAGAAAGTTCTAAGAGAGGAGGAGCTAAGCAGCCTGAGTAGGGTTGCCAGGTCTGGGTTGGAAAATACCTGGAGATTTTGGGGGTGGAGCCTAGGAAGGACAGGAGGGGAGGGGCCTCAGCATGGTTCAATGCCATAGAGTCTACACTTCAAAACAGCCCTTTTCTCCAGGGGAACTGAGCTCTGTCGTCTGGAGATCAATTGTAATACTAGGAGATCTCCAGGCCCCACCTGGGAATTGGCAACCCTAAGCCTCAGCCGTGCTGCACGGGGTGGGGGGTGGCTTGCACTATTTTGCCCTCTCCCTCCGATGCTGCTTGATGAAATGATGCTGGCGGAAGCAGTTCTGGGAGTGGAGAAAACAAATGACTGTGTGAGACGGTGCCTCGGAGACTCTGGTCGTGAAGTCCTTTGCAGAATTCTTCCAGTCTAAGCCCATCGATTAAAACGGAATTAAGCTGGAACAGTTCTGGATAGGATTGCACTGTAAACTGCTACAATAAAGAGAAGCGGGTGAATATTCATTTTTATGTACACTGTTAGCAGCAAACGGTCAGGGAAATATGTTGCTAACAAAACATACAAATTATACTTGAATTACCTGTACACGGTTTTTAAGCAGACTGTTTTTCTTTCCTGTTGAGGAGTAAGGAAAATACTGGATTTAAATTTTAAATGGCTGACATGCACTATTCTCGTTTTTTTTTCTTTATTTGTAATAAATGAAGCATGGAAGCACCTCCTATAGTAAACTGAATTCTACAAATGACAATATCCGTGTTTTGTAAGCCTGCATTTGGCTATAGTGGCGAGACTTAGTTCTAACAGTCACATTTAAAGCAGCAGAGCAAAGTTTGAGTCCAGTGTCACCTTTAGGGTTGCCAGGTTCGGGTTGGAAAATACCTGGAGACTTTGGAGGTAGAGCCTGGAGAGGGCAGGGTTTGGGGAGGGGAGGGGCCTCAGCATAGTACCATGCCACAGAGTCCACCCTCCAAAGCAGCCATTTTCTCCAGGGGAGCTGATCTCTGCCAGCTGGAGATCAGTTATAAAAGCGGGAGATCCCCAGGCCCCACCTGGAGTTTGGCAACCCTAGGCATCTTTAAGATGAACGCCATTTAATTCTGGGTATCATCTTTCGTGTGCATGCACATTTCTTCAGATACGTGCATGCACACGAAAGCTTATACCCAGAATTAAACTTGGTTGGTCTTAAAGGTGCCCCTGGACTCAAACTGGACCCCACCCCCCCAAAGTTCCAGCATCGCGGCAACATGCCCAGCATAAAGATGTCACCCAGAGGTGACATCCTCATGGTGGGGCACGTTGTAGGGGTATGGTCTAGCATCTGAGGGACAACTCTATGGTTTCCCCTCAAATGACAGTGGCCCCGCCCCCAACATGCCCGATGTGATGACGTCGCCTCTGGGTCCCAGAGAGGGACTGGGACACCCCTTCCACAAGCAAAGGTAAGATCTGACAACCCTATATTGCACTGCCCACTTTAAATGTTTTAAACTGGCTTTATTGTACTGATTCAATATTCTTTTTTTTTATTATTTGATTTAATTATTTTAAGACTGTATTATATTTATTGCTGTGAGCCACCCTGAGCCCGCTTGCAGAAAAGGCAGGATATAAATAGAATGAATGAATGAATGAATAAATAAATAAATAAGAGTAAGTCCCACTGAGTAGACTTGAGTAGGATTTCAAGAAGATGTGTTTGTTTATTTATTTCATTAAACTTATATCCTCCTCTCCCCACTTTGTAAGCTCAGGGCTGGTACCAAGAGGTATGTGTCTGCAGTTAATGCAGATTTACAATTTAAAACATATAGCAGTAATCAATTAAAAACCATAAAGCCATCGACCTTAATTCAGTAAGATCATCAGCATTTCAAACAAAAATGCGCCTGGCTTTCAGGATCTTCAGTCATTGGGGGAGAAGCCTAGTTAAAAAAATGGATGCCTGCTGCTTCAACTAAAGGCCTGGCGGAAAAGCTCCATCTTGCAGGCCCTGTGGAACTGCTTAGGATTGCACTATTAGTTCTACAAGAGTTAACAGTGCCATCCTGAGAACACTTCCTCGGGAATTATGACCCACTGATTAGACCTGCGTAGGATTCTGAGTAGACTTGCTTAGGATAGCACCGTAAATATTCTTTTTATGTGAATCTCCTGCTTCTCCTCTGTCCATAGGCCCGGGAGACATGGTCTGAGCTGCACCTGGGCCAAACATGAACAGGGCTGCTGACCTCCAGATGGGGCCTTAAGTTTTCTCAGAACTATAACTGATTTCCGGGATACTGAGATCAGTTCCCCGGGGGGGGGGGGGGAATGGCAGCTTTGGAGGGCAGACTCTGTGGCATCACATCTCCTCTGAGCTCCCTCTCTTCCCTAAACTCCACCTTCCATTGGCTAACCCCGCCCCCAATATCTAGGAAATTGCCAAGCTGGAGTTAGGAACCCTAAGCGTGAATGAAAAGTGATCGTCTACCCGTTTAGGTGAGGCAAGCCTGGGAGGGCAACTTTGTTTCACCCTCCGAATCACAAACCAGTTTTGGGCTGGGATATCCGTCTCAGAGAACCTGGAAGACAGGCCTTGTCTCTAGGGCTGCCAGCCTCCAGGTGGGGCCTGGGGATCTCCCGCTTTTACAACGGATCTCCAGCTGACAGAGATCAGCTCCCCTGGAGAAAATGGCTGCTTTGAAGGATCGACTCTATGGCACTGTACCCTGCTGAGGCCCCTCCCCTCCCCAAACCCCACCCTCTCCTGGATCCACCCCCAAAGTCTCCAGGTATTTTCCAACCCAGACTTGGCAACCTTACTTGTCGCCTCCCATCGCCCTGTCTGGAGATCATGTGGCCACCCCCAGCACTGCATCCTGATCATTTTCTCTGTTCATTTGCCAGTAAGCACAGTTAATTTCAGGGAGAGTTACTCCCAGGTAATATAGCATCTGCTGCACAGTCAGAGAATATTAGCGGGTTTCTTCATGTGATTCCTTATGGGTCACTGCTTGTCATTTAAAGCTGCTGGCTAGTTTTCCATTGGTGCTAAATAGTGTAATACCAACACTGCATATTTTATTCCTTTGTCAGATGGATTTACTTAAGTGAGATACACAATAGGAGTACCCCCCCCTTCTCAGTGGTGCTTGACCATGTGTCTCAGCCATTAGTGTGTATCTTCTGAAGTGACTCAGTAGCACAGCATCTGCTTAGCATGCAGAAGGTCCCAGGTTCAATCCCCGGCATCTCCAGTTAGAAAAGGACCCAGTACTAGGTGATGTGAAAAACCTCTGACTGAGACCTTGGAGAGCTGCTGCCAGCCTGAGTAGAAAATACTGACCTTGACGGACCAAGGGTCTGATTCAGGATGAGGCGGCGTAATGTGTTCGTGTGTTCATCAGTACAGTCATGTGCTAAGTGTGAATGCTTGGGAGAGTGTTCCATGGAAATAAGTGGGATTTTTGTTTCCCAAGTCGCTGTGCTTAGGGTTCATGAAACAAAGTGCAACTCCTATTACGTTTTCTGCATTTTTAGATCATCTGCTTGGCTCTTGTCAGTTAATGCTAATTTTAAAATGCTTGTTCAAGGGTAGTTTTTAATCACTCGTAAAATGCTTTTATAGCAACAATTTGGGTGTAGCAGCTGATAATGTATTGCTTCCTAATCGAGCGCTATCAGTTAGAAAGGTTGACTGAAATAGTAGGCTGAGGATTGTCAGAGACAGTATGAACTTAAGAAGAGCCCTGCTGGATCAGAGCAGTGGTCCGTCTAGGCCAGCATCCTGTTTCACGCTGTGACCAACCAGTTCCTCTGGATGGCCAACAATAGGGCACAGAGTCTAAGACCTTTCCATGGTGTTGCCGCCTGGCACTAGAATTCAGAGGTTGACTGCCTTTGAACATGGAGGTTCATTTTAGTCACCATGGCTAGTAGCCATTGATAGTCCCATCCGCCATGATCTATCTAATCCCCTATTAAAGGCATCTATGTCCGTGGCCACATTACATCCTCTGGCAGAGAAATTCACATTTTAATCACCCCTTGAGTAAAGAAATCATGATCCTATGTATCCGAAGTTGAGCTGCCAGGTCCCCCTTGGCCACGGTAGGGTTGGGAAACTCTTGGAGATTTGGGGTTGGAGCCTAGGGTGTCCACCCCTCCAAAGCCTCCATTTCCTGCAGGGGAACTGATCTCTGTAGTCTGGAGACGAGCTGCAATTCTAAGGAATCTCCAGGTGCCACCTGGAGACCGGCATCCCTAAACCAAATATATTTGATTCTGTAATTATGTCACTAAGAATAAATAAAACTGAATGGAAGCACTGCTTCCTGGATGCACTGTATGATTGATCATAGCCAACGGGGATTGCAAGGTGAACAGAATACCATTACAGCCCTCAATAGCCAATCAGATTGGGCTGTGTGACAGTGACTCCGTGGGCAAACAACATTTCTGCTGAGCAGGGTAAATTATTATTGACTCAGTAAATGCTTTTAAAGCAATCACTGAAGTTTCACTGAAAGGGATGGCTGTTTCGAAACAGGGGAAACTTTCAGATTGGCCCTAGATACAGATCTCTTTATTTTGCGTTACCTTTCAGGAACTGAGTTGTTGCAGCTTGTCATAAGGTGAAAGAACTTTCCTTTGTTGATGCGAAAACCGTAGGCCGTATTTCCCATCCCACCGTTCTGATTTCTTGTTTGTGAATTTCTGTCGCGTCAGATTGATTGTGTAAAAGTGATGTGCTTAAACATTTCTTTGTGTGTGTGTGTGTGTGTATTTTAAAGAGGATTTGGAGATGAACTGTGGCTGTGCTAGTGCTACAGGAAATGTATGTGGCTCGTATCCTGCCTTTATAAAGCCTCAGATTGGCCTAATTCTCCAGACTGAGAAACTCAACGCTCGGACAAAGATTGGGCTATTTCCATACTGCCCGCTTGAATAGCCACCATTTATTTGGGCAGCATCTGATTGATCTTTAGACCTAGGACAAACCCAGCGAGGCATCTTGAGATCTGAAACACTGGTGGTTAGGTACAGGATTGTAGTTGTCCTTTGACAGAAGCTAGGTCCTCAACCTGCAGTGAGCACCAACAATAGCACTGCAGAGTAATCTACGCTGAACATCTGCTTTAGGTTGCCTTCTCATAGATGTTTTTTCTCCACTGTGGCTTCTGAATTGCAACCCTCATTTTCTCTTGGGAGCATCCACGTGATGCTGTGCTCCAAAAAGGCTCTCGTTGTCTTGCCCCTACCACGGTATCGCCCACATTGTCTCCATTCCCGTGCCTTAAGCCCCTTGCTACTGTCTGTTTCCCTGCCATTCCACTACATCTTTTTTGAAGGCTTTATTTATTTATTTATTCTAAAAAAGGTAATTGCTGTGGCTATATATAATTGCTGTAGGAGCCTGAATAGTCCAGGCTAGTTTGAGAGCTTAGTAGGGTCAGCCATGATTAGTACTTGGATGGAAGACCACCAAAGTATCCCAGGGTTGCTATGAAGAGGCAGGCAATGGCAAAGTGTGTTCCTTATGACTTGGAAACCCTATTAGGGGATCACCATAAGTTATTGCAACTCCTCCTCCTCCTCCTCCTCTTCTTCCCATGTCTTCTCTACAACATTGGAAAAAGTGCAGAAAAGGGCAACTAGAATGATAAAAGGGTTGGAACACTTTCCCTATGAAGAAAGGCTGAAGCGCTTGGGGCTCTTTAGCTTGGAGAAACGATGGCTGAGGGGTGACACGGTCGAGGTTTATAAGATTATGCATGGGATAGAGCAGGTAGAGAAAGAAGTCCTTTTCTCCCTTTCTCACAATACAAGAACTTGTGGGCTCTCCATGAAGTTGCTGAGCAGTAGGATTAGAACAGATAAAAGGAAGTACTTCTTCTCCCAAAGAGTGATTAACACGTGGAATTCACTGCCACAGGAGGTGGTGGCAGCTAAAGGCATGGACGGCTTCAAGAGGGAATTAGATAAACATATGGAGCAGAAGTCCATCAGTGGCTATTAGCTACAAAGTATAGATAGGAACTCTCAGTCTGGGGCAAGTGATGCTCTGTAATCGTGGTGTTTGAGAGGGGGGCAACAGTGGGAGGGCTTCCTGCCCCCACTGCTGGACCTTCTGAGGGCACCTGGTGTTTTTGGCCAATGTGTGACAGAGTGTTGGACTGGATGGGCCACTGGCCTGATCCAACATTGGCTTCTCTTATATTCTTATATTCTTATGTTCTCCATTTTCATGCTGTCAGCCCCTCATCACTGCCATTTTCCCCGTCATGCCAATGGAGGTCTTTTTTAAGGGCTTTTATTGGTGGAAAAAAACCCTGGTAATAGCTATAGCACTATAATGCTAGGGATGCCACAAATGTTGTGATGAATGTGCCCAACAGCCAAACATGCTGTGTTCAGCAGTCCCGAACACAGGTGAGGTGATCACCCAACCTGTTCAGTTCTCAGTGAACAACTTGAGCGACTGCCAGATAAGAAGTCTGCCAAACTCATTGCTGAGTTGTAGACTGCAAATGCAAGGATTTAGCAAGAAGGCTGGAAGTCAGTGTTTCCTCTAAGCTGAGTTAGTGTGAGCTAGCTCACTGTTTTTTAGCCTCCAGCTCACACATTTTTGTCTTCGCTCAGGAAGGAGGGCTCCAGAGCAAGCTAATTTATGCAGCAGCCAAATCGCTCACTCACAACTTTAGCGCCAGTAGCTCACAAAGTAGAATTTTTGCTCACAAGACTCCACAGCTTAGAGGGAGCATTGCTGGAGGTGGAGATCAAAAGCCAACTCTCAGCTGACTACAGCCAAGCTTCACTTTCTCTTCTCCACCCCATCACCCAGGCCTCTTCCAAGCAGTTTCAGGTGGGGGTGATGGAGAGGAGATGCCTGCTTTCATCTCCACCCAGAACTGACAATGTGAAAGTTCTCAGCTGTGCTGTGGAAAGGACAACACTCACCACGATGAATAAAAACCGTAGTTCTACCAAAAGTATACATGTACAGAATACTGGATTGTAAGGATACCCCACAAATACTGTGTTACAACTTATTACTGTGAGTATTTCAGTTAGAAAAAGTTATATAGCTGCAAGATTCTCAAATATACCATGAAAACCTGGAAATTAGTATTGCTGACATGTATCCATTGGATACATGTATACTCCTGGTAGGATACATTAAGGTTTTTGTCATCAAGGTGAGTGTTGTTCTTTTGCGGTTTGATCCACTGCAAACCTGGTTTTGTTAATTTCATTGTGCTATGGAAAAAAGCAGATCACTTCTCCCCACCTAACTTTTAGCCTGGAATTGCTCCTATTAAGAACATAAGAGAAGCCAGTGTTGGATCAGGCCAATGACCCATTCAGTCCAACACTCTGTGTCACACAGTGGCCAAAAACACCAGGTGCCATTAGGAGGTCCACCAGTGAGGCCAGGACACTAGAAGCTCTCCCACTGTTGGTCCCCCCATCCCCAAGCACCAAGAATACAGATCATCGCTTGCCCCAGACTGAGAGTTCCTATCTATATACCTTGTGGCTAATAGCCACTGATGGACCTCTGCTCCATATGTTTATCTAATTCCCTCTTGAAGCTGTCCATGCTTGTAACCGCCACCACCTTCTGTGGCAGTGAATTTCACATGTTAATCACTCTTTGGGTGAAAAAGTACTTCCTTTTATCTGTTCTAACCTGACTGCTAACCCGACTGCTCTTTGTAGGCAAAGCATTATGCTCACATGAAGTTGTCTTATACTGAATCAGACCATCAATCCATCAAGATCTGTATTGTCTACTCAGACTGGCTTTTCAGGATCTCATGTAGAGGAAGGTCTGTCACATCACCTACCTGATCCTTTGAGCTGGAGATGCCAGGGGTTGAACCTAGGACTTCTTCATGCTAAGCAGATGCTCACCACTGAGCCACAGCTCCTCCTCCCAGCATTAGTTTCTACTGGAGATGAAAGAAGCTGCTGTTCTTTTCTCATAATCTGAAACTGACAGAATGGGCTGCAGAGAAATGTGCTCCTATTCTTTGCAGCCCGAAGTGACATCTTGGGTGGACATCTTGGGTGATCCCCCCTACACACACACAAGTACTTTGCTGGGTATACAGCAGAATTTCTCTAGCAGGAGATCAGAAGCTTACTCCCAGCTCATCAGCTGACAGTTGTGTTCTGATGGATGCAAATAGCCTTTTCTGTGAACTGATGCAAATAGGTTACAAACAGCCTAACAGTCTATTGACTGAGTGCCTGATCGCCACTGGCGAGCAGGATGTGAGCTGACCAAACAGGCATTTGAACATGCCTCTAGAATGCTGTAACACCTACTGGTGTTTTTGTTTTGCTATCAAATCACGATGACTTCTGGCGACCCTTAGTGGGGCTTGGAGGCAAAGGATGTTCAGAGGTGCCATGCCATCACCTGCCTCTGCATCATGATCCTGGTATTCCTTGGAGGTTTCCCATCCAAATGCTAGCCAGGGCCGGCCCTACTTAGGTTCTGAGATCTGATGAGACTGGGCTTGCCTGGGCTATCCAGGTCAGGGTGACTGTTGGGTTTTTTAAGGCTCAAAAAGCCCTGTGGTGATGCAGCAGGGAAAAGGACTGCTGTGGGGAGGCGAGTGTGTAGAAAACTGTGTGGATGCTGTGCTGCCAATGTACATACTGCTCCTTTGTGGTAAGTGAAAGCAAAATATAGAGTCCTTGCCATTTGGGAGGAGCCTCACATTGCAGTGCCATCTAGGGAGAGGTACATCCATCTAAGTCCAATAGAGTCAATGCGCTTAGAAGAGCATAACTTTGTTTAGGATGGTACTGTTGGCCTTCCTCCAATCTTCTCTCATATCCAGTGATAATGAGAAAATGATGTCTGCCATAGGAGATAGGCTTGCACTGGCAATTATTGGCAGGCCTAGAGCCTTTAATAACTGTACCCATGAAGGTCAATGGGTCGCTGTGATCATGTACATAAACATAAGAGAAGCCAATGCTGGATCAGGCCAGTGGCCCATCCAGTCTAACACTCTGTCACACAGTGGCCAAAAACACCAGGTGCCCTCAGGAGGTCCACCAGTGGGGCCAGGACACTAGAAGCCCTCCCGCTGTTGCCCCCCCCCCCCCAAGCACCAAGAATTCAGAGCATCACTTGCCCCAGACCAAAAGTTCCTATCTATACCTTATGGCTAACAGCCACTGATGGACCTCTGCTCCATATGTTTATCCAATTCCCTCTTGAAGCCGTCTATGCTTGTAGCTACCACCTCCTCCTGTGGCAGTGAATTCCATGTGTCAAAACAGGCTGTCTACACAGTATCCCACACAAGACACTTGCATGGGGTACTGTGTAGACAGCCTGTTTTGGTTCCTTTCAATATGTAGAAATGATGAGAGTGACATTGGAAGCAGGGCATCAGAATCCATTCCTGTTTATACTCCATTGTATGTTGTGCTTGTTACAAAGCAAAGTTGTTCAAGAGGTGTGACGTGGGAAGCAAAAAACCCCAACAACAACAAAAGAGAGAGAGAGAGAGAGAGAGATCAACTGAGCAACACATTATGGCTGTGCTAGAGCTACAGAAAATGCATTGCCTTTAGTCATCTTTGCACATTCAATAATGTCCAAGAAAATTAACCATAAGCTAGTAGAGTGTGATTCCACAATGGGTTGGGGATAGGAGCAGCAGGAGCGAAAGGGGTAAAAATTAGTGATATAATAGAAGAAGAAGAAGTTTTCGTACCCCACTTTTTTCTACCCTAAGTAGTCTTGAAGTGGCTTACAATCTCCTTTCACTTTCCAACCCCACAACAGATACCCTGTGAGGTAGGTGGGGCTGAGAGAGCTCTCTCTCTCTAGGACTGCTCATGAGAGAACAGCTCTGATAGAACTTGTAACTGACCCAAGGTCACACCAGCAGCTGCATGTGGAGGCATGGGGAATCAAACCTGGTTCTCCCAGATTAGAGTCCACCGCTCTTAACCACTACACCAAACTGGTTCTAAGAGACGTTTCGAATGAACAAGGGCAATTAAGCACTGACTTGACTGCTGGCTCCGAGATTCTACAAAGCCAGCCCCCCCAACCCTTTTGAGCCTGTGGGCATCTTTGGAATTCTGACAAGAAGTGGTGAGTGCAACCACAAAATGGCTGCCACGGGTGGTGGAGCCACACAGAGGAAGCCCAAGTATAAGGGAGTAGATGGGTAATTTAAAAAGCGAAACTGGGAAAGAGGGGTGAGAGAATAAGGCGGACATGCAGTGACTTCTCACCTCATCATGGGGTGAGGGCAAGCAGTGGCTTTCCCATGGCATGGGAAGGGGGCAGCAAAGTCATTCACTGCCTAGGGCACCAAAAATCCTTGGGCCAGCCCTGGTTAAATTAAGGGATCGGCATGCAAATTAACAAAACAAAACAAAGGATGCACAAAGTGTCCCGATACCAAATGTGACACACAACCTAATTATTTTCTGAAGCATGAATGTCGAAATGCTAAACAGTTCCTGCTAGCACTTGGTATGGATACTAGGGTTTTCTGTTACTCCGGAAGAGAACTTGAATTAAAATTTTCTAAAGTGATAATGAGTGGATTTTTTAAAAAGAACGTGGGAAGCTGCATTTCAACTGACACGATACATTCTCTTTTTTAAAAAGCAAACGTAAAGCAACACAGTGTTTTCTTTCAAAGTGGTAGCTGTTTATGGTGTTTTTTTCCTGTAGAGCATCACAAGTAATTAAATAGGACCACAACGTAATCCTTTAGCATTGCATGTTAATTCCAAAGAGGGGTGAATTAATCTTTTCTGATTGCATGGTAATTCACAGCTCACCACGGTAATACCAGAAGGCTATAAATTAATCCTGTAGAACATAGTGCACCCCCACACCCCTGAAGTAAGCACATTAATGTAGTAAAATGAATTCCACAGTCTCGTGGTGGTGAGCCTGGTGGAAATGCAGCTGAGATGACAATGCTTATATTTCAAGTTTAGAGTTTCCATGTCCCCTCCTGATCACCGGCAGAGGATGAGTGGGTGGGGTTGCCAGATCCAGGTTGGGAAATTCCTGGATATTTGGGAATGGAGCCTGGAGAGGACAGGGACCTCAGTGGGGTACAATGCCATAGGCTGAGGACAGACTGGCAATCTGAAGCGGAGGCAAAGCGGAGGGAACTGGAGCGGGAGAAAAAACCCACGGAGCTGGCCGTTCACACTGGCCAGAGCAATGCGGATCAGCGGCGATACGGAGCGTTCAGACTGCCACGGAGCGTTCAGACTGCCGCATAGCCAGCGCGCGCGGCTTGTGCGCGCCGCTGCACTTTTTTTGTTTTCCTTTGATGTTTTTCGCATGTGCGCACATGCGCACATGCGCAAAACTTTTTGCCGGTGCGTTCACACTTCCTCCGGATGCCTCCCGCTTCTTCCAGTTCACACTGTTTGGAAGTAGGAGGCATGCGGAGGAAGGCCCCTGAACACCGGGAAAAACTGGTGTCCGGGTAAAGCGGAAGGAAAGCGACTGGGAGACGGGTAAGTACGCAACGGAGCTGACGGGCAGATGCGCATATCTGAACGTGCTCCTTTCCTCCGTTTGCGAAACGTGCCTGCCCCACTTTAGATTGCCAGTCTGTCCTCAGCCATAGAGTCCACCACCCAAAGCATCCATTTATACCCAGGAAATCTTATTGGTGTTGCTATGGTTGCCAGGTCTTACCTGGCTGCTGGGAGCAGCGGTGGCGGCGGCGGGGTGGTGGTGGTGGTTCTAGTTTTCTCCTGGGAATCTTCTTGCATGGATGCTTCTGATGATGTCACCCAGAGTGATGTCATCGTGCAAGGCACATTGGATGGGACTCTCAAGCATTTGGGCAAAAAACTCTATGGTCACCAGAGAGTTTTTGCCAAAATGCTAGTGTCCCCTGTGCACTGTGCCCGGCACAATGACGTCACCTCCAGGTGATGTCATCACGCTGGGCACATTGGGCAGGGCAGGGCTCTTCAGGGGCAGGGCTCCCCTCACCAGCCAACTGGCTGGTGGCAGATTCCCCCCTGAAACCGGGGGAAACCCCTCCCCATCAGGGGGACGGCAACCCTAGGCGCTGCTAGCCTCAAATCTTGCTCCCCTAGAAATAGTGGCAATTGCCATTTTGATTTCCCTAAGAGCCGCTTTGAAAAAGGAAGACCTTGTTTTAGTTCTCTGTGCATTTGTTTGCACAGAACCTATTATCACGGGCTCCTCAGTGCATCCATGCCAAATACAAATAATCATTATGGCCTAATTAAAGCAGCCTGGCTAAAGGACTAGAAGGCTGGATGTTTTGAGCGGAGGCATCCAGTTGAAGCACTGAGATGCAGAGGCTAGGTTTTGGTGTCAAGGTTTGCATATTTTGTTGGGATACACAAGGTCTATAGTGCACCTACTCGATGAAGATCAGAAGAACAGCCTATAGGGGACAGCTGAAGTACTGCTAGTGAGCACAGCTAGATCAGGGACTTCCCACAGTTCCAAATTATGTCCTTCCTATCGCCTGATTGGCTCTTCTGGTGACTTCCTGCTCCAAGTGAGCCCTCCCCCTTCATTCCAGTCTCTCGCTGCAGTTAGTCAGTTAGTGAAGCCTCTCTCCCTCTCCTCTGTTCTATCAGAGTTTATTTCTTCTTTAATAAACCGAGTTATTTCCTTTAAACAGTTGGTGCTCCATTCCTCTGCATGTTTAAACTCTGCCAACATATTTAACAGAGAAGACTCAGGAGGAAGAAGGTTATTGTCCAGAGATGCCCAGGGTCTTGGGTTCTGGAGCAGAGGCAGCCTCACACCCGGTGAGCTTACTTGCAGGTAGAGCACATCAGCAGCTTCCTCCAACTCACCAGAGCTGGGCAGGGACAAGCTATCCTTGTGAGGCAGAGACCAGCATGGGTTAGGCTGGATGCAGAGGATAATAGAGGGAAGGGCTAGGAATGAGGGAGGTGGGAAGAACTAGGTTTTGGCTCAAGGGGATTGGATGGGGAAAAGCAAATAGGGGAGGAGCTTTGATATGAGACGGAGATAAAAGGAGAGCCCGTGAAGCTGGCTGGGGAGGTGCTCAGTTGGCAGGAGGTTGAAGATACCTGCAGGAAGTGAGGTGGCCCAGGAAGCAGACCCTGGAATACTCCTGCCTTGCTGAGGCTCGAGGGAGCCGGAGAAAGAGCCCAGGGAGCACCAGGAGGGCAGTCACAGTCATGTTTCAATAGCACTGGTAGCTTCAGTGTACCCTGCATTGGTCAGGCCACACTTGGAGTACTGTGTGCAGTTCTGGAGGCCTCACTTCAAAAAGGATGTGGACAGAATGGAGTGGGGGCAGACGAGAGCCACGAGGATGATCGGGGGCCTGGAGACCAAGTCCTGTGAGGAAAGGCTGAGGGACTTGGGAATGTTTAGTCTGGAGAAGAGGAGGTTGAGGGGGGACATGACTGCCCTTTGGAAGTATCTGAAGGGCTGTTACTTAGAGCAGGGCAGGGAGCTGTTCCTGTTGGCAGCAGAGGATAGGACTTGCAATAATGGGATTAAATGAAGGGCAGGAAGGTACTGGCTGGATTTTAGGGAAAGCTTTTTGACAGTAGGAGTTGTTCACTGGTGGAATCAGCAGCCTAGGGAGGTGGTGAGCTCCCCCTCACTGGCAGTCTTTAAGCAGGAGCTGGACAAACCCTTGTCAGGGATGCTCTAGGCTGATCCTGCATTGAGCAGGGGGTTGGACTAGATGGCCTGCATGGCCCCTTCCGACTCTGTGATTCCAGGATTCTATGCTATGGACTTGGTTCTGTGGAACAGCTTTCTGCATTGGGCAAATCTGCAAGCATATGCTGGAAAGAAGACACATGTCCTATTTCTCTCTTCCTTCTCTCCTTCTGGAAGGGGGAAAAAAACATTTTCTGCTCTGAAGAAAAACTCAGCCATATGTTACTGTAGCGACTAAGAGGAAACAGCTGCTAATCCTTGAAGACCTGCCAGGCTTGGAATGGGGAGTTTGTGTTCTGGTGTCAGTGAAGTCTTATGTGTGGAAGAGAGCTGGTTCCTATAAACACCTGTATTAAGAAGCATCCAGAGTGCAAGATTGCATCCATCAGAAACCAGGGATGCCACGAAACAGGGTTTGAGTTCCTGGACCCATTGACTCAGAAGTAAGCCAATAGTTACGTGAGGGCATTGATTTGATATGAAAGAGGTATCCTTATTTCTTACAGCAAGGCTACTGAAAATGCCGTTTTGGGGAACTGATATAACATCGGGTGGCCAACCGCCAGGTGGGGCTTGGAGATCTCCTGGAGTCACAACCGATCTCTAGCTTGGAGATCAGTTGCCCTGGAGAAAATGGCTGCCTTGGAGGATGAACTCTGTGGTGTTATACCCTGCTGAGCTCTCTCCCCAGACTCCACTCCCCAGATCTCCAGGAATTTGCCAGCCAGAGCTGGCAACCCTAAGCATAGTGGCTAAAAGAATGAGCAGTGACCGGGGAGTCTGTAGGGTCAGATCTCATTCAGAAAACATGACTCAGTAAGTCGTGTTTCATCCTCAGTCTTCCATCTGTGATAGGGGAATTATGGTGATAATAATAGTGGCCTGCTTCACAGGGTTTTGGTAAGGGTTTATTTATTAAACTTATACCCCACCCTACCCCACAAGTGGGCTCAGGGCAGCTCACAACATATAAAATAGCAAAAACCAGTAATGTAGAAACAATCAAAGCAAGATGGCACAAAGACGGTAACAGCCCAGCATCTCCTGTAGCATTTTAAACAGACGGTAATAGGTAGCCCGATTTATAGCAATTTTAAAGCAAATGGTGGTAGGTACCCTGATATACACTGCGCGGTACCAAGAGTTTATGGTTGCCAGGTCCCCCTGGCCACTGGTGGGGGATTGGAGGGGGGTAGGGTTACAGGGAGTCTTGTCACCGAGAACTGATCTTATCCGGGCTTCATCAAGTCATGCCACCACTAGAAACTCAGAAAAATTCTTCCTGGTTTGGCATCTTGTTTGGGACTACAGAAATGGAAGAGGAGAGGGTTTGGTGTCTGCTATGCATTTAGCTAGACACCAAGATGGCCTTTTGTTTTTCAACCTGCCATAATATCTGGCAGGTTGGGGTGCACTTTGCTTGATGAACCTATTCTAGAAGGGTACATTATGGGGATCCCGGTCGAGTAGCCTAGAACAAGAAAAGCGAATGGCGTGGGTGTGAAGTGAACAGCGGTGGATGGAAGGCTTTTGCTCTGTCAGCCCTGGCCTGGATGGCCAACACTAGCCTGGTCTTGTCAGATCTTGGCCATTAAGCAGTGTCAGCCCTGGTTAGTATTTGGACGGGAGTCCACCAAGAAAGTCCAAGGTTGTGGTGCAGAGGCAGGCAATGTCCAACCACCTCTGTTAGCCTCTTGCTTTGAAAACCGTACAGGGTCCCCGTAAGTTGGCTGCAACTTGGTGGCTGCAACTTTCCACCACCATTGCTCTGTCAAAACTGAGATTTCATTTTACAGTCGTGCTTGTCAAATTCATGAGCAAGTTCATATTGTTGTTCAGCTGCGAGGGGAAGCAATAAAGTCTGTATAACATTTTCAAATTGCATTTTGAACCCAGCTGGAATTAACCTGAGACCCAGCAGAGAAGTGAAGGTGAAACTTTGGTCCTTTCTGCCAAGCCTAATTAAATGGCCTTTGCGGGGGAGGGGGATGAGCACACCCTCCGCTGTGATTGTGGTGTTTCCTTTGTGAATCCCACGTGAAACTAGGGGAGGGGGGGTGCTTTGAATCTTTCTGTTCAAATATCACCTTGGTGGCTACAGCAGTATTGCTGTGGCATTGAGAGCTTATGTGAATTAAACAGTGACCAATTTATATGTGGCATTTGTGCATTAGCACATTGGATTGATGTCAGTCCAGATCTGAAAGGAATGGTTTACGGCAAGCCGCTTCACTGAGCCAGGGCAGAGAATATTGAAATCATAATTCTTGTTCGTTTGGCAAATGCAGTACTGGACTGAGCATTTGACACCTAGGAAACTCTGCCTTGCTTCGTCCATCTTCAGGTATTTGGAAATTTCTCTGCGTCCAGTATAATTTTGGGGGGAGTACTGAAGACTTACAGTATTATGACGATAGTCTGTTATTTAAATATTTGCAACTTGAGAATGAATGAGAGGGAATTATTGTTCTTGGGGATTTCACTATTCATGCTGAGGCCACCTGTCCAGGCCAAACTCAAGGCTTCATGGTTGATATGACAACTGTGGAACTGTCTCAAGTTCTGAAGAGGGAGAGGATACGGTTCAGTGTGGTAGAGCATCTTCTTGAGATGCAGAAAGTCCCAAGTTCAGTCCCCGGCATCTCCAGTTAAAAAAAGGATCAGGGAGGAGGTAATGGGAAAGATCTTTGCTTGAGGTCTTGGGGAAACTGCTGCCAGTCTGAGTGGACAATACTGACCTTGATGGACTGATAGTCTAATTCAGTACAAGGCAACTTCATGTTTTTGTATGCTCCTTTGAAGGGTCCAACACAGAAAAAAGGGCATAGATGGAATCCCCCCCCGCCATATCAGTCAATTTGTTGATGATCTGACAGGGTGGGGCGGAGATCGAACCCTTGTCACGGGCAGAGCATTATCTCTTGAAGACATGGCTGAGCCTGTTGGTGCCCAAGAGCATTAGTTCACGGAAGAAAAAGCAATCCCTTTTGATCACCCAAAAAGGCTAGGCCGGGGGTCATGGGGAATGCATGGGCAAAAGCCATCTGGAACAGGACAGTAGTAAGGAAGGGGGAAAGGTTAAGATTGTATTTAGGCACTGCGTGGATCCAACCCATTGTCCTCTCTGCACTGAGGATAAAATTCCAGACGATAGGTCTGTCCCCAGCAGTGGCAGGCAGCAAACAGGAATCAAACCTCACATTAAGGATTGACTGCAGGCCGTCAGACACAAGGGTCCCATTGGACGTTTGCCTGAGATCTGTGTATTGTGTGCATATATAATAAACATACCCATATAAATAAAGTTGTCTGGCTTGGAGTGCTTTTTTATGTTCTCATATTTTATGTCCTTTCTGCTCGCTATCAGCCTGTGAGCGGCCTCTGGTCCTCCCAGGGTTCTGCTGGTTGACATCTCCTTTCCAGCTGTCAGTTCAGCCCACAGCACAGGCCTTTTCTGTTTTGGTTCTCACTCCAGAATGATGGAAGGCCCTCCTGCTGTGGGCAGTGGCTAGGAAAATCTCTCTGACGGCTGCCACCACCCTGGTATGGGTCCCCTCAGGAGGGCCCAGGGCGCCCACCCTACCCCTTTATACACTCCTTTTCCAGTCGATTTCCCCTTAAAAGTGACCGAATCAGGTGTGAGGGTCAAGGCAGAGTAACAAACTATTTTTTATTAAAGAGGTTTAACAACAACTGTAATCCAATAACATGTAGGAAAACTGAGCACCTAAAATAAGTAACCATAACACATTTGACTATACTATACCTAGCCTTCTCTAGGTATTTGGCCTCAAGCTGACTCATCCCTTTGAATGTGGGATTCCGGCTTCTGCAGCAGCTTCACGCTAGCTCTGCTTCCTAGGAGTGAACCATCTCCCACTTTGGGCAAGGCCTTTTATCACTTCTTCCCAGGCAACACCCTCTACTATTCTACTGGTGTACATTTTCTCTCCAAATTACCTTGTTAGCCAATCACAAAATCCAAAGGAGACCTGGGAAATGTAGGCCCTGATAGCTACTCTAGACAGGCTTCTGTGGAGCCATTAGGCCTCCCTAGAGCCAGTCTAGGGTTGCCAAGACCTGAATGAGCAGGGGAGAGCTGGTCCCAGGCTGGGACTTTCGCAGGCGTACAAAGTGCGCACGGTGTGTGATGACATCACCCAGAAGTGACATCATCACCTTGGGCATGTTGCCAGCCAACGCTCTAGCAATCAGCCTGAAAACTCTATGGTACCATTGGATTTTGTGATTGGCTAACTCTATGGTACCATAGAGTTTCCAGGCTGATTGCTAGAGTGTTGGCTGGTGACATAGCCAATGTGATGACGTCACCTGGAAGTGATGTCATCACGCTGGGCACGTCAGCCCGAACCAGGCACTTTGGGGGTGGGGTTCCCCCCACGAGCCTGATCCAGACGGGCAGATTGGGGGCTGTTTTGGTGGGTGACAACTCTGCCCCCTGGGGGGACCTAGCAGCCCTAAGCCAGTTGGCCACACTGCTATTATAGGCCTAGGATCCTGACACCTCCTCAAGGAGGTGCAGAGAGCACCTGTGTTGTCCACCTTCCATAAGAAATATTAAGTCTGTTGAGCATTTTGCAGTTGAGCCTTTGGCACAAATTTTCATGATGAGGATATTATTTAGAGGGGATGCTGTAGCGTCACTAGAAAAGGGAATAGGTAAGTATTTTATGGTTATTGTCAAGGGCCAGCCAACTGGAAAATACGTCATCAGTTTTAAAGTGGATACATTGGCTGCTCAATTGTTTCTGAGTTCTGTTCAAGGTGTTGATTATAACTTCAAAGTATTTCATAGCTTGGGACCGCTCATACCTGAAGGACCATATGTCTCCATATATCACGATGGACCAATTCTGAAGTGATAGGTCTTCACCTTCTGGATGAAGGTACTCACTTGGCATCCACTAGACCTGATTTATTTTCAGTAGCGGCTCCCTTTGGAGGAGAGGGTCATTTAGCAGGACTTAAGTTGTAGGCGAGGTTGTTTTGTGGGATGTTTTAAGAATGGTTTATTTCATGGTATTGTTGTAATGACACGACTTGTGACATGGCTTGAGCCAGAAAGGGAAAGGTCTGATTTAAATGTTTTAATAAATATGCAATAGCAAGTGGATGTAAATAGAGTCCCAAAACATGAGCAGTATCACCCAACAGAATTACTTTGCTCAAGCCACCAGGATGACACATGAGATGTCTCAGTGGTTCCTGGTGAAGTTCGTCTCGAACATTTCACCCTGCCATTCACCTTTCCGGCTGCACAGTAACCGCTTGTGCAACAGGACCAGGTAGTTGTGGCTTGCAGTTGTTTTTGCCCAGATGGTGAACTCCAGGAACTGGGATGGTTTAGAAGAGGCCCTGGGGTCATCACTGGGTCATTAAATTGACCAACCTGTATCGTAAAGCATGGACTCTCTTACAATTAATACATTCCAGGACATTTAATTGCTGACCTAAGAGTAGCAGTTCTCTTACAAAGGGATTTCAAAGGGAGATTAGAAAAAAAAGAGACTGCTGAATTGCAACTGATACTAAAGCCCAAGAGAATGCATCCTCCTGGATTGAATTGAGATCTAGGTTTCCTGTCTCATTACCAATGCTGATTTCTCCACACCTACTATCCCTCTGCATATCACACCTAATCCAATCACACCTGCTATTGTCATTCACCCGCTATTGTCATTTTGGCATCTGAAATCATTCCACTGTCCAAGATATAAGGACAGATGGACTCACATTCTAGCTGTATCTGAAGAAGTGAGCAGTGACTCACAAAAGCTCATACCCTGCCACAAATGTTGTTAGTCTTTAAGGTGCTACTGGACTCTTGCTCTTTTCTTCTTACCCCGTTTGTGCCTGTGCAGTTGGTGGCATCCTTTGAGTGGCTGACATGGGCTAGAATTCATTGCCTGCCTTTTGCACCTGTGCTTTCCATGGCATCCGTTGAAGAAGCCACTGCAAGAGCTGACTGCAAGATTAGTTGAGTTCATGGGCACACTGCATGCACAGTCCGATGCAGAGTGACTCCTGTCTAAACTCACTCTGCATAGGAATGCACCGTGAGATGCCAGATAGTAAGGTAAAATCTCCAGTGTTTTCCCCCCTCCTTTTCCCCATGTACCTTCTGAAAACTGGAGGCAGCAGACAGATGGAGGTGGGGTGGCAACTGTGAAAAAGCCGTGTAGTCATGCGAGAAAGCACTAATTATGCAAACTGTAGGCATCAGAATTTGCTTGGATGCATCCGAACAGTCTGCCGAATGATCAGCTCCCAGGTTCTGACCAGTGAGTAGAACATGAGCTGAACTCCCCGGTGATGGAGCATGACTACTTCCAAGAGATCATCTCTGCTGATCTTAGAGCTCATCAGACAAACCATTAGTTCACAGAGCCATGAATGCAGGAACATGACAGTGCCTTAAACTGTCAGAACTTTAGTGTATCTTGTTCAGTATCATTTACTTTGAATGGTAGCAGTTCTTTCCCAGGGTGTCAAGCCAAGAAAATCCATTCCTAACTCTTTACCACCTGAGGTCCTCTTAGAACTGAACATGGAAGGGATTGAACCTGGGGACCTTCAACACATTAAGCGCTCATTCTGCCTCTGGGCCATGGGCTCTCTCCATTGTTTGCTTTGATTTGCTGCATCCAATTCTCCATGTCAGATAACTGGCGCTTACGTTTGTGAGCTGGCTCCATGCCTTTTAGCTGACACCGTGTGGTCTGCACACTCTGTCTGCGGTGTCAGATCGTGGAGAGTTGATTCATGAGGGGAAGTCACTATGATGCTACAGGATATGAGGGATGGACATGTACGCCTCAACCGGTCCAAAGTGGCGTATTCATTAAGCTGCTTCCCACACACCCGCTCCTTATTTGAGGATGGCAAAATCGAATGATGACTGATAAAAATGAACAGACCGTCACAAAGCTAACAACTTTCCTATAGTCTCAAATTGAGTCGTACACCTCCAGCTGCAGGGAATCACAATAACAAACATGGATGAATGTGCTAGTTTTGAGTCTGGTGGCACCTTAGAGACCAGCGATATTTGGGGAGTATGAGAGTCAAATCTCCCTTTGTCAGTTATCTGACAAAATGAGCTTTTACTCTGAAAAGCAATTTGTTGGTCTCTGAGGTGCTACTGGACTTGAAACTAGCTCTTCGAAAAGGATGTAGACAGAACAGAGCAGGTGCAGAGGAGAGCAAGGAGGATGACCAGGGGCCTGGAGACCAAGAAGCCCTGTGAGGAAAGGCTGAGGGAATCCGGAATGTTCATTCTGGAGAAGAGGAGGTTGATGGGAGATAGGATGGCTCTCTTTAAGTCTTTGAAGAGCTGTCACTTAGAGCAGGGCAGGGAGCCGTTTCTGTAGGCAGCAGAGGAGAGGACTCTCAAGAATGGGTTTAAATTAAGGGCGGGAAGGTACAGGCTGGATATTAGGAAAAACATCTTTACAGTCAGAGTTGTGCAACAGTGGAATCAGCTGCCTTGGGAGGTGGTGAGCTCCCCCTCCCCGGCAGTCTTTCAGCAGCGGCCGGACAAATACTGGTCAGGGATGCTCTAGGCTGATCCTGCACTGAGCAGGGGGTTGGAGTAGATGGCCTGGATGGCCCCTTCCAAATCTGTGTGATTCTATGATTCTTCTACTGCAGACTAGTGTTCCCGCTAGGATGAGTTAGTGTGAGCTAGCTCACAGGTTTTTTTAGCCTCCAGCTCACACATTTTTGTCTCCGCTCAGGAAGGATGGCTCCAGAGCAAACTAATTCAAGCAGCAGTCAAATCGCTCACTCACAACTTCAATGCCAGTAGCTCACAAACTAGAATTTTTGCTCAGAAGACTCCACAGCTTAAAGGGAGCATTGCTGCAGACCCACATGGCTACCCACTGATATGAAGTATGAATGTGTGAAGCAGCACTTTAGTCCTCAGCAGCCCACCTCATCCATGTAGCCAAGTGACCAACAATTTTATGTGAAACAAGGGCATCAAAATCTGATTAAAGACCAGCAGTTTCTTCACATATGAAACAGAGCCTTAATAATCAGTAGTGAGTCACTAATAATCAGATTTGTGTACAGTAGCACCTACGAGACCAACACTATTTTGGGGGTTTGAGGGATCTTTGACTCTCAAAAGCTCATACCCCTAAAATCTTGGTCTCTAAAGCACTATTTATTTGTTTATTATTTATTTATTAATTTCGGCTTATATTCCTCCTCCCCCACAAACGGGCTCAGAGCGGATGACAACAGGAGAACCAGTTTGGTGTAGTGGTTAGGAGCATGGACTCTAATCTGGGAGAACCGAGTTTGATTCCCCACTCCTCCACGTGCAGCTGCTGGTTTGACTTTGGGTCAGTCATAAGTTCTTTCAGAGCTGTCCCCTCAAGGCGGTTCTCGAGAGAGCTCTCTCAGCCCCACCTGCCTCACAGGGTGTCTGTTGTGGGGAGGGGAGGGGAAAGGGATTGTAAGCCTCACTGAGACTCCTTCGGGTAGTGAAGGGCGGGGTATAAATCCAATCTCTTCTCTCTCTACTTCTTAAAACATTTCAAATAAGGATTAAAACATTTCATTAAAAACTTTCACAATAAATAGTTAAAACAGATTTAAAGAAGCTACAAACGAGACAGATGGCATAGCAGTTTGATGTGATGTCCACAAGAACTGGAGCCGCTAGGCCGTAGGCCAGACTTCCGGACTCAAACGTAGCTGTCCTACTGCAGGCCAGCAAGGTTACTCTCTGAAACCAATAATCAGATAAACCCACTATCATCCTGGGCTGGAGTGAACTGACCCAATGGAAAGCTTTTAAATTCAATTATCGGTCATCCAGATGCTCTGTTTCCTTGTGCTACAGTAATTTTTTTTCCAGTAGATTCTGGGTAATTCTGCTTAAAGTGGTAGAGTTGAATTGTTAATGAAACCCTTAAATGTCACATCATCAATTTCCTTCCCAAAAGGGTAAACTAAAAATGCTTGAACTACCATCGAATGGGAGCGCAATTTGGTGTCTGTGAATGTCTGGTTTATAGTGTAAAATTTACATAACCTGGAGTACTTAAAAATTGTGTGGGACATTTTAGATGTCAGAACAGATTACATTGAAGGAAGCAGCAAAGTGGGAAAAGGATGACTTCAGAAGCTAAGTACAGAGAAATGTTAACCCTTTAAACCATCACAGAATGTATAGTGGCTGTTATGAGTACCTTTTGGAGACAGATGTATGAGCAGCAAAGGACCTTACAGAAAATCTACAACTCAGTTTTTAAAAAATCTTATTTATTACACAAGTTCCCCCCCCCCATGAAAAATAGGAACAGTGCAAAGGAATAGAAAATCAATCACAGGTTCAGTTTGTGCAGGTAAAGGTAAAGGTTTCCTTTGCTCGAAAGCCAGTTGAATCCGATTCTAGGGGGTGGTGCTCATCTCCGTTTCCAAGCCGAAGAGCCAGCACTATCCAAAGACTTTTTCCATGGTTATGTGGCCGGCATGACTAAGTGTTGAGGTGCACGGAACGCTGTTACCTTCCCACCAAAGTGGTACCTATTTATCTACTTGCAATTTCTTGCTTTCGATCTGCTAGGTTGGCAGGAGCTGGGGCCAGAGATGGGAGCTCTAGGGTCTCTAACTCCTGAGCTACAGACCTTCCCGTCTTCAACTCAGCATCTTAACCACTGAGCCACCGCGGCCCTATTTGTACAAGGAAGAAGCAAAGGCAAAATGGGAATTTTGGGATAAAAAAACAGCAAGGATGAGAAATCTGAAATCATCCCAGTGGCCCACTGCCTCACTGGATTCCCTGTTTCTTAAAGCAGGGGTCAGCAACCTTTTCTAATGAAGGAGTCAGAATACATCTAAATTCAGAGCAAGAGAAAGAATAAGCAAAGAGCAATTGAGAGCCAAGTGCCAGAGTAAGAGCACCAATTTGTGTCATGGATGATGTATAGCTCAACATTACTGATAATTGACATGTTGACTGCATGTGTTGACTGGCGCACAGCAATAATTTCCCCTGCTCCCAGCGCAGCTCCGGCGCACCCAGATCTCCAGCTCTGAGTCTGAGGAGTGAGTGCTGGGTTCGGGCAGCAGACCCGCCCCCTCATTAGTAGCCTCCCAGCTATAGGGCACCCCGCTCCCAGCAGCCCTCACTTCTGGCGACACATGGGGGCCTGCTGCTTATTCTTGCTGCTGTCTGCATTGTCCCTCCATGCCTGTTTTCTTGGTGCTTTTGAAGCAGTTTTTCTCCAGGTAGGCTCGCCAGCTCTGAGTTGGCGAAAACCTGGAGATTTTTTGGGTGGAGCCTGAGCGGTGGCTCTTGCCTTCTGCCTTCTGACACACTTCCAGTGATGTTAGGGGGTGTGGCACATGCAAATGAGTTATGCTGATGAGCTCCTGCACCTCTTTTTCTATGAAATGACCCCTGGCGAATTTCTTTGATTGGTGGGACAGACCTGAGAACCTGTGATACAAGCTAAGGGAGAGGACGGCCCTTCAGATACCCTTGTCTCAAGCCACGTAGGGCATTTAAAATATAAAATGCTGTTGTGATTTTTGCGCCGTTTGAATCTTTGTTCTGTTACTTTTCGTGGGTAGAGGCACAAAGGATAAAGTTTAATACATGTTTGTGTTCATGTGGGGGAAAGGATAACATCTGGCAGTTTTAAAACTCATTTAAAAAAAAAAAAAAAGGTTGGATCCAACCAAAACTTTTTTGTCTCCTGCTAGAGCTTCCACAGAGAAGAGCTGCTGTTGCTGCCACAGAAGGCTGTTTTCAAAAAAACACAAAAAAAACCCCACGTTCTTTCCCCCCTCAAGTGATGCTGTGCCTTTGAAAAGTTTTGTTGTCAGGTTTTCTCCCAACATGTTCTTTTCATTCCTTTGCACTTTTGCCAAAGTTGGCTTCCAGCTGGTGATCACAGGTGGATACATTTCTTCCGGGGGCAGTGAAAGCCCCAGAGCAGCCTGGCTGTTTTGGGGGGGGAAAAACATGAAAATATGTTTTTCCTCATCTCCCAACATCATTTTGTGAGTCATAATCTGTATCATGTACAGTACAGTACAAGAAGGGGGAGAAAAGGCATCCTGATTCCCTCTGTTTTCTGCCATTGGAGACACTTGTTTCAGAGAAAGAGGCCTTTCCGTTCTTGTCACATGACAAAGACGAATGACAATTATATCATCCAATGTAAAGGAGCAGAATGACATATGACGGCAAGGACACATGGGGTCCCTAAACCCATATTTATTGGTGGCGGTGGTGGAAAGTGACATCAAGTCACAGCTGATTTATGGCGACCCCCCTCGGGTTTTCAAGGCAAGAGGTGAACAGAATTGGTTTATCATTACCTGCTTTTGCATAGTAGCCCTAGACCAGGGTTGGCCAAACTGTGGCTCGTGAACCACATGCGGCTCTTTCACACATATTGTGCAACTCCTGGCAGGGCAGATGGGGAAGAGAAGGGCAGGCATGCCTCCCTGGTCGGTCTTCCCGTCCCCAGCCAGTGTTCCCTTACCTGGGTAGGCTTGAGGTGGAGTGAAGCAGAGAAAGAAAGCAACTTTAAATGCATTCTCAAAGCCCCCCTCCCACCCCGGCCAGCCAGCTTGGAGGAGGCATTTGTCTCTTTAAATCCCTTCTCCAAACCAAGCCAACTGCCGTAGGGATGTGGGGGGGCTTGGAGGATGCATTTAAATCTAAAATTGTTTTCTTTCTACCTTTCCCTCCCTCCCCCTTCCCTCCCTCCCCCATCTATTTGCTTTCTTTCTACCTTTCTGTCTTTCTCCCCTTCCTCCCCATCTAAAGTTAAATGTGTTCTCCAAGCCCCGCCACACCAGCAGACTGGCTTGCTTCGGAGAATGCATTTGTCTCTTTAATTTAATATGCAAATTTGTGTATATTTTTCAATAAAAATGTGTGTGCTCATGTCTTGTGGCTCTCAAACACCTGACATTTATTCTATGTGGCTCTTACATTAAGCAAGTTTGGCCACCCCTGCCCTAGACCTTCTTGGTGGGCTCCCATCCAAATAATGACCAGAGACAACCCAGCTTAGCTTCTGAAATCTGACGAGATCACTCCAACCTGGTGTTGGAGAAATGAGCATGTAATGCAAGGCCTGAGAAATTCAGTCATTATAGGGTTAACTATGCAACTTGTTTGTTTACCTATGTTAGCGTGGAAGTGATACCTGGCAGCTGGCCAATTATCTGTAAACCCGGGAAAACTGAAGGTGTACTGTCTTGCTAATTGGTCAATGATATCAGGTGTTTCCTTTCAGGGGTCAAGAAGAAGGAGAGATCCTCCATTACAATCTCTCACTCTCTATCAGTATGTCTTAGTGTGAAGACGGAGCACAATGCAGCTCCTTAGAAAGCATGTTTTGTTTATTTGTAGCTAATCCCGTTTACCTTTTCCCTTTAGTAATAAACTTCTTTTAAACTAAAAGAAGCAATCTCTTCTTTCCAGAAAAGCAAGATTCATTACTCTGATTTTTCTGATTATTGGACAAAAGTCCTAACACCTGGGCCATCCAGGCTGTAATTTTCTTTCAAAATAAATTTCATTACAATTTCATCATCATATACAGAGTGGGAGTAGTAATTTTCAGCAAAATAAATGTGCAAAGGGAAAGAGTGACATAATTTCTCCCCCATTCCTATGATCATTTTCTCATGAAAAACACAGCTCCTGTGTTTGTAATCAGTTAAGGGGGAGTGAGGTTAATCCACCAAATGAGTTCATGGAAGATGTTTTATTCCCATTGGGGAAAACAGTAAGACCGCTTCTAAACAGTCTCCCAAAAGCTGAGGGTAAAAGCAGACTGAAGGGGTGTTGGGAAATGAAGGGGACCCAGAGCTTCCTTGCTCCAAGAAGATCCGAGGAGCCATCCTTGGTGGCATCCATTTCCCAGGTCAACAACATGAGTGGTGCCTTCAAGGAGATGCCTGTTGGCCAGCCAGTCAGCCATGGCTGGCCCTTTCACATCCCATTGCTTGACAATCAGCTGGGAGGCAGCTTTGGATGGGTGGGGGAGATAGGATGAGTCACAGGTTGTGTTCAGACAGGCAGATTGGCCCGATATGGACACATTTCACAAATGGATTAAATGAGCCTGGTCACACAGCCACATCTGTCAGGCGTTCCTGGGCGTACTCACCCCAACAGAGGACAACTTGGAGCCAGGTTAAAAAGCCACCATCTCCAAAGTGGTGTTTTTGTTTCCCTGCACGTTCATCGCACACGGCCAGATGTCTGAACATGGGGGAGCACGCGCAGAACGGATTTGGCAGTCTGAACCTGCAGATCCATTCTGCCACTGGAGACGCAGGCTTTTTTAAAAAAATGTCCACGTGCGCATGTATGTGTGCATGCGCACTATGAACGTGCATGGATTTGGGGAATTTTTGACAGTGTGCTCCATGGCTGATGCACTGCATTAATGTGGATGCTTAACCATGGGATGTCTCCAGGGCTATTTTTGGGCAGGAACACACAGGAACGGAGTTCTGGCTGGCTCCCAAGCTGGGCATGCCCAGCAGGAACTCATTGCATAATAGGCCACACCCAACAGCAGAAACTTATTAGGATTGGCTACATTAGGGGTGTGTGGCCTAACATGCAAAGAAGTTCCTGCTACAAGAAAAGCCCTGGGTTTTGACAACAAACAAGGTAAACAGAATAAGAAGCAAGGTAGGTGTGGCTGGATGACCACAGTTCTGGTAACATAGGGGTGTGGCCTAATATGCTAATACACTGTGCTGTCAGGAGTGTGGCCTAATATGCTAATGAGTTTCTGTTGTTGGGTGTGGCTTACTATGCTAATGAGTTCCTGCTGGGCTTTTCCTACAAAAAAAGCCCTGGATGTCTCCATAGGTAGCCTGCAGCAGGGTGTGCTGTGTGGCTGATATGCCCGCAGTACTTTCAACCGGTTCAATTAGAGGTGGCACCAAATCGCGCCAAGCCGCCAGTGTGACCACAGCCATAGTTGAGCTGCAGGGGCTGCAGCTGTTTCACACAGGAACTGCTCAGGTCTTCCAGAGGGGTGGAGCCACCAAAAGGGCTGGTCTCAGGATAGGGCGAGGAGGGAAATTGGCTGTGGATGACATGTGGGCTTTTGCTCCTCTGGCTGAAGCGAGCAGAGTTAGGAAGGACAAGGGTAGATGAAATGACTTACCTCAGTCAGAGGCCTGTGGGAGTGTCATAGGGTTGCCAGCTACTCAAGACAACAGAGATCTCCCAAAGAAAATGGCTGCTTTGGAGGGAGGACTCTATGGCTTTATACTCTGCTGAGGTCCCTTCCCTCCCCTGTCTGTGCCCACCCCAGGCTCCTCCCCCAAAATCTCCGGGTATTTTCCAACCCAGAGCTGGCAACTCTACTCGGGCTTCTTGGCTCCTTTCTTAGAACTGTCTTTTCCAGCTGGCATTCTGCCCAGTTGCTTCCAAGGGGCAGGTGAGCCAGGGAGGTTGTGTCCATCAGTTTTGCAAGAACTCCTTTGTTCTGCCTGGCTTGGTTGAGTCTCTTTCAGGGTGGTGATTTGGGAGGGGGAATAAGAGGAGGAAGAGTTGGATAGCCCTTCTCCCCTGTACCATTCCTTTCCCTTAGAGGCTACAGTAACTGTGTCTGCAATCTGTAAAAACGGAGAAGAAAAAAAAAGAGGAAAATAAATTCTGGAAACATAACCTCAGATCTACGTTTAACATATGGCTGTGTCTGTTTTGAAAGAACTGTTCTTAAAGAATTTAGGTGGCTTTGAAGCAAGACAGCTAGGCTTTTTGTGGGATTTGGCTAAACTGTAAGCCTTAGTGTTTAAGTGCAAGTTAATATGGAAACTCCTCTGGATTTCAACATGACCACGATTTGTGCCAGCGCAATTAAAACAAAAAGGAAAGGAAACACTTATTGGTGCTTCAAGCAAAAATGCCGGGCCATCGTACGATGAGCCTTTGAATTGCTTTACTTCTCCAAGCATCAAGAAAGGATGGCTCATCTCTGCTAAAGCGGGGTTTCTGCACCTGCTTTTATTTTCAGGAGGGCTAATTGGACCGGTACCAACATATTCTTATGTTAAAAAAAAATGCAAACAAGTAATGTTGGCCCAGTTTATTACTGTTAGGGTTGCCAGCTCTGGGTTGGGAAACACTTGGAGATTTGGGGTGGGGAGCCTGGGGAGGGCAGGGTATGGAGAGGGGGGAGGAGGGAGGGACCTCAGCAGGGTATAATGCCATAGAGTCCACCCTCCAAAGGAGTCATTTTCTCCAGGTGAACTGATCTCTGGTGTCTAGAGATCAGTTATAATAGTGGGAGATATCCAGGTGCCACGTGGAGGTTGGCAACCCTAATTACTACGGCTGCAGATTTGGTTCTTGAAAGAGGCATTGCCTGATTCCTCTGGTGCAGTGGTGGAGTCCGGATAGGGTTGCCAGCCTCCAGGTGGGAGGGGTTGGGGAGGGGAGGGGCCTCAGCATGGTACAATGCCATAGAGTCTGCCTTTCAAAGCAGCCATTTTCTCCAGGGGAGCTGATCTCTGTTAGCTGGAGATTAGTTGTAAAAGTGGGAGATCTCCAGGTCCCATCTGGAGGCTGGCAACCCTACTTTGCAATCTAGGGAGTGGTCCAGCACTTCCTGGATCCGCCTTTTGAAGGGTTTCCTGGGGGAGGGACAACCCCAGCTTCTCCCTCTCACTCCAGTCCAGGGGCTAGATTCTGAAGATTGACAGGATCCAGGGCCAATAGGGCTTTCCCCTGGGTCTTGATACAACCTGCACCACCCCTCCGGCCTCCTCTAAAGGAGCTTGCCTTTAGTCCACTTGGGCTTGGTGAGGCTGGGACTGCCTCTCCCCTTTTCCACCCCACCAGGTGCTCTTCCCTAGATATGGCCTCCTTGTCTGAGCCTGCCCCATATGTCCCAAATCCCATCCTGCCTCCTTTGCAGTTGTCGTATCCCTGAGATCCATTTGAGTTGGCTGGCATCCCCTGCAGGGCCCTTCTTGGAGCAGCTGGCCCCAGGCCACATCTGACTGAGTAGGTAAGTGCCAGTGTGGGGTCGCTGCCTCCAGACAGGCACATAACAAAGATTCAGAGAAGTAATTTACATTAAAAGACATTGTCAAGGGAGTAAGATTGAATGAAGCTTGAACTGATTATTGATGAAGTTAGAACAATAATGAAAAACTGGTCCATTTACAGTGCAATCCTAAGCAGAGGTACACACTTCTAAACCCAGTGAATTTAATGGGCATGGAGGGGTGTAACCCTGCTTAGGGCAGCACTGTTAATGATATATATATATGTCTAGGAATGGGCACAAACCTAAAAAAAACCTCTGGTTTGGTTTGTGGTTTGGGGCAGAACTTGAACTGAACCTCGAACTGAACCGATCCAAAAGGCCCCCACCCGAACCAAGCTGGTCTAGAGAGTTCAGTTCCACCTTTCTCCCAGCCACTACCCAGCCGCTCACTGCGGCTGGGAAAAAAGGGGGGAGATCATCCAGGAAGGGTTAAATGGCTGACAGACATTTAACTCATCTTTCATTTTCCCTCGCGTTGAAGTGCAAGGTTGAAATGCCTGGCAGCCATTTCACCAGTCCATTTAGCTCCCCCCCCCCCACCGCCTTGAAGCAGGGGGGAGCAAAACCAGCCAGTGAAATCGCTGGCAGCCATTTAAACCTAACAACTGATGGGTGAACTGTGTGCCAGTTTGGTGCAGCGGTTAGGAGCGCGGACTCTAATCTGGGAGAACCGGGTTTGATTCCCCACTCCTTCACTTGCAGCTGCTGGTGTGATCTTGGGTCACCTTGACCCTCTTAGATCCCAGCCATATTTTGGGTTGAGTTACCCCCCTTTTTTTTCTCGTGATCTTGGGTCGGTCACAAGTTCTTTCAGAGCAGTTGTTGAGAGAGCTCTCCCAGCCCCACCTACCTCACAAGGTGTCTGTTGCAGGGAAGGGAAGGGAAGGGAAGGGGATTGAAAGCCACTCTGAGACTCCTTCGGATAGTGAAGGGTGGGCTATAAATCTAATCTCTTCTCCTTCTTCAGCTGTTAGGTTTAAATGGCTCTGAACAGCCAAACTGCACCGGACAGAAGTCCGGTAATTTTTGGGGGAAGGGGCCTTCAAATCGGCCCAAGTTTGTGCCGAAATTTGGCTTGCAAGCTGGTTTGTGCCCATCCCTATATATGTTGACCTCAGTATTGAGTAGATGCAGTGTTGCTAAAATATGTCCTCCTTTTTAACAAAAAGGGACTTGACTGAAAAAATGTGCTTTGTTTTTAGTGAGTAGTTGATGAACAGCAGGTGTTTTTGAGCATTTAATGCAGATGGCCTGAAAGGTCTCAGTTCTCTCTCCAAGGCTTGATCAACATACAGTTCTGCTTTCACGAGTGATGCCGACGGAAGATTCTTTCTAATTAGGGATGTGACAAGGAGGGGAAAGGACACAGAAATGTTCAGCTGCACACAGCGTAGATGCTGTATCTTTGCAAGCACAACCTTTTCTGGGAGCCTGGAAAATATTGTTTTGCAGTCCAGCATATAGCAGATTGGATTAGCAGAGCTGTACTGATGGACAAGGCAAAAGGGGCCATTTTATCCCACTTCACCATCATGACTCACATGGCTATTGTTAGTACACATGGGTCCCATGACGGCAGGAATAAACTTTCCTGGCAGTCGAAATAATGGCTGGGGTGGCTGGGAACAAGGGTAAAATCCACAAGTGTTGGTGCCTTCTGCTAACAGATTGCTGGATCCAACCCAGCATATGGCTCAGTTCACACGTCTCCTGAAACCATGGTTTAAATAGCTAACTAAGGGCCCCAATCACATGCAGCATTAGCCACACGATAGGCACAAATGCTGGCCAGATTTTAAGGGCATGATCACATGAAAACATCTGGCAAGCGTCCCACACCCATCAACAACCTGTATCACCCTGCCGAAGAAGCAGAGTTAAAAGATACCAGTGAAAGTTCAGTATTTTCCGGAAAACATAGGGGGCAGGCGGGCGGGCGTCAGATCGCAGAAGCACTGGTATCCCGTCACATTTGGTGCCTGTCTGCAGCCGGTCTCACCAGATGTTTGTTTTTAAGCCTCCATGGTATGCGCACAAACACGGACCTGTGCACGCGCACAAACGCAGTACTGCTGAAATTTGCGACGCTTCACCATCACCACGTGATCAGCAGCTGATGGCCTGAGCACAGATCCTCGGGAGACCGTCTGATTGTGATACCACGCTTCATTTTGCTCTGACACAAAAAGTCTCACTCCCCCCCCCCCCCCGCGATTATCTCGTTCGTGTGACCAGGCTCTATGGTTAGTGTCAGAACAGTAAAAAGCCCAGTAGCACTTTTAAAACTAACAAACTTTATTGTAGCGTAAGCTTTCGAGAAACACAGCTCTCTTCATTGGATGCATGGAGAGTATGAAGAAACTGGCCAGGGGTATAAAGGTGGTAAGGGGCGGGGGGAGACGATGCAGAAAGTGCCATGTACATAAGAACATAAGAGAAGCCAATATTGGATCAGGTCAGTGGCCCATCCAGTCCAACACTCTGTCATACAGTGGCCAAAAACACCAGGTGCCCTCAGGAGGTCCAGCAGTGGGGGCAGGACACTAGACGCCCTCCCGCTGTCCCCCCCCCCCCCCCCAAGCACCAAGCATGTAAGTGCAAACATCATGATAAAGTCATGGTTACTGTGATTGTCTAAATGCAGGCCACTTTGCTAACTGGGTCCAGCTAGGGTCCATCAAACCAGAAGAAGAAGAAGAAGAAGAGATTGGATTTATATCCCGCCCTTCACTCACTCAGAGTCTCAGAGCGGCTTACAAACTCCACTCCCTTCCCCTCCCCACAACAGACACCCTGTGAGGTAGGTGGGGCTGAGAGAACTCTTTCCCAAGCTGTCCTTGAGACAACAGCTGGTACAGAGCTATGGCTTGCCCAAGGTCATCCAGCAGGTGCAAGTGCAGGCGTGGGGAATCAAACCCAGTTCTCCCAGATTAGAGTCCGCACACTTAACCACTACACCAAACTGGCTCTCACTCTTGAACCTGAGGTCAAGATCTGAAGGTGGTTTATTAACCAGTTAGTCTTAATGATTGTGCTTGATGTAGGAGACCAAACTTTCTGGCTTAATCTTAGTTTGTTACCAGGACTGCCTAGCCCCACTTGTCATGGTGGAGGATCTTTCACCCCAAGCTTCCGTTGCTTGTCACTGTGCCAAGCAGTGGTGGGAGGAAATTTGTTGTTTTTTAAAAAAAACACACACATTGGCATCACAAGCATGATTGTGTCATTTCTGGGGAAAACCCACAAGTGATGGGAGGTAGCTCTGGGAATCACTGGAAACTGTGTCATGATGATGTCACTCCCAGGAGAAACCTAGAAGCTATCGTTGTAGCTCTAGGAATTGCTAGAATCAATCTGATTTTACCACAGAGTTTCCAATTATTCCTAGAGCTACCACCATTGCTTCCAGCAATGTAACATCATCATGCTTGTGATGCCACCATCCACCGTGTTCCCCCCACCCCAACCATCAGCCTGGCAATTCTGTTTGCTACACCCTGATGCTATCCCAGGCTTCAGAGTGAAGTCATTTCTGTGTGTTCTTCCATGCTTTGGTATACAGGACCTTTGGAAAGTATGCTCTGTATCTCAATTTACAGCTCGTATCTCTATTTTTGTTTCAGTTAAGAATGTGCAAACCTTTTCCCCCTAGTATTTCCACCTCACTGAAAGTGACACTATGTGTTCAGGGCCTTTACCTTCAAAAGTGGGTATGTGGGATAATTTTGTGTGTGTGTGACTATATCTTGCACACTGATGTGCAGGTGTGTATTTTTGCTCCTGAGAACTGAATACTTGCATTCTTCTGGGAGAGGATTAAGAGGAAGATAATGAAGGAGACTTTTGAGTTAAAGGCCATCATCTGGGCTCTGAGCCCTTTTCTCACTAGGAGAGGGGTGGGCAAACTTGCTCAGCGTAAGAGCCACCTAGAACAGGGGTGGCCAAACTTGCTTAACGTAAGAGCTGCATAGAATAAACATCAGATGTTTGAGAGCCACAAGACGTGAACAAATATTACCTGCTTTTATTGGAAAATAAGCAAATTTGCTTTTTATTAACATTAAATGAGACTGCCAAAAATAATAACAAAAGGGGTAAAAGCAGATATTGATAATGATATTAATTTGTCCAATGATATTTGTTTGCTAATGATATTTAGCTTCCCCAGCCGGCCTGCCGGGAGCCACATAATATATGTGAAAGAGCCGCAGGCGGCTCCCGAGCCACAGTTTGCCCACCCCTGCACTAGGAAGTAGTTGAATTTCTAAGGACAGAAGTGAATTAATGCTTGAATAAGGTTCATGTCTTAAGGACTGCATCTCCCCCTATGTCTCCCTGGACCAGCTACAGTCTTTAGCTTCGCCCTCCTTGTTGTTCCGACCAGGGCTCATTTTGTAGCAGGAGCTCCTTTGCATATTAGGCCACACACCTCCAGTGTAGCCAATCCTCCAAGAGCTTACAGAGCTCTTCTTACAGGGGCTACTGTAAGCTCTTGGAGGATTGGCTACATTGGGGGGGGGTGGCCTAATATGCAAAGGAGCTCCTGCTACGAAATGAGCCCTGGTTCCAACAGTAAAGATAGGCCTAGGGTTTCCAGCTCCAGCTTAGGAAATTCCTGTAGATTTGGGGGTGGTGCCTGAGTGTTTCAGGAAGGGAGTGTGATGCCATAGAATCCAGCCTCTGACCTGCCATTTCTTCCAGAGGAATTGATCTCAGTAGAGATCAGTTGCCACTCTGGGAGAACTCCGGCCAATTTCACACTAGCGTTTGCCCCAGGTTTGCCCTCATGCTTGCACCAGAGCTTCTGGTTGATTTCACACCAGTTGCTCCGGGCTCACCAGTTGCTCTGGAGTATTGCCCTGCTGCACCGGAGTTTTCCTGGAGCAAACAAATCCTGTTTTTAGAGGATTTTCCTGTTTGCTCTGGGGGAGAACCCAAAATGAAAACACGCCCACTCGCCCGCCTTTCATCAGGGCCGCCCCATTGTGGGAGTTTCTAAATTTTTTTGGAGAAAACCCTTCATCACGCTATATTGAAAGGGCTGAGGTTCCAAGTGGGAAAATGGAGAAAATACTCCAGAGGAAACTGGGAGGGGAAATTCCGGAGAGAACGAGAAGCAACTGGCCAGTGCGAAATCAGCCCAGGCTTCATCCATAAGCTGGTGCGACAGAGGCTAGGCTCTGCCTCTCTCTGTAAGAGCAACCAATGAGAGTGGACAGAATGCGGATTGAAGGAGATTTGAAAAACGGCAGTTGGGAACGACAATTAGGAGTTAGTAGCAGAGAAGCTGACAGCTTAGGCGCTGAGGTGAAGGGGGAAAAAAAGATTTTCTGACTGAGTAGAGCTGTATAGAATTGCTGTTTGGAGCAAGCTGAAAACAGTAAATTCGTAACTAAAGGATCCCAGTTGTAGAAATAGGATGTCAGTTAAAAGTTCAATGGAAGTGAAATGTTTCGTGTACTTTACTTTCCACCTGGTTTTGACAAGGGTCCATACCATACTTGGTTCCAAGGGTGGTTTTTCCTGCTTCATGGAAAGGGCTGTTGGGGGGTGATATGGGGAGTTCTTTCCTTGGGAACTTCTTCGAGATTCTGCAAGGTTCCTTTATTCAGCAAAGCTTTCAGTGGAAGGTAGATTGCAGGTACCCAAGACTGGATGGCCCAGGCCAGTTCGATTCTGTCAGATCATGGAAGTTCAGCAGGGTTGGCCCTGGTTAGTGATTGGATGGGAGACCACCACGGAAGTTCAGGGTTGCCACACCGAGGCAGGCCATGGCAAAGCACCTCTGTTCATCTCTTACCTTGAAAACCCAACAGGGTTGCCATAAACTGGTTGCAACTTGATGGCACTTTCTACCACCAGCAGATTAGAGAAATTTTTGTTTGCATTTCACTACATTTTATTATACTTTTATTTGGTAGGTGGGGAATCTGGGGTTTGATTGTTTCAGTTATGTATTGTAAACCACCGTGCGCCCTGGGGAATGGTAGGGTATAAATCTCCTTGCCAATGTTGGAAGGATGATGATAACTGTGTGAAGTACTCTGAACACTGAAAGTGCTACGTAGTTCCTCGGTATTATATCTTAGGCATGTGACTCTATTGGCTTCTCCCTCTCCTGTGCCCATTCTTCACATTGTATAACTTTTTACCTTTTTTATCAGAGGCATCTAATCCTCCAGAACATTGAGTTTTCAATGCCACACACACACACACACACACACACACAGATTGTGTATTCAGCACAGATCGCAACAGAAGGCAGATTTCATTTTATTTTAAAGGAAGAAAGTGTAATGGTATAATTACACGGAGAAATAAAATGAGCTCCAGTAAGGCAAATCGTTCTCTTAATAGCTTGGGCTACACGGTTACATAATGGTTCAGTCGCTTTTCAAAGGAGAAAGGTAAAAGGAAGATATTTCTGCTTCATAAGAAAAAAAAAAGTTCATTATGCAACTTGACAAATTGCCCGTGGTGATACTGTTCTGAAGGTGGGGGGGAGAGGGGCGACAGTGCTGAGGCCTCCCTCGACCCAGCTGCCATTTCCTGCAGCTTGTGCCTCTAGGTGTGTGCAGCTGGGCTGCAGTCCCAGGACAGAGCCCAGTGGAGGGAGAAAATTGCTTGAGGAGAGAAGCTCAGAAGTGGGGACGGGTCACCGGCCTCCCCTGGGTGCTTGCTCAGCCTTAAAAACAAGCTCCCTCTCTGTGTGCTTTAGATATGATTGGGTCAAACCTGCATTTAAAGAGACAAGGTCTGCCTCCGTCAGTTCTCTGATAGACACCGCTCTATGACTGCATTTCCGGGCTCTTTCCACCGTCTCTGCTTTCTCTTCAAGGAGTGATTCCAAAGAGAGTACGTCAAACAGAACAGGAGTTCACACCGATAGCGCAGATGTGGATTCAGGCAAACTGGTCCCAGATGTCCCATCTGGACCTTCCCAAGAGCTTTCCGGCTTATTTAATGGACTTCTAACTTGATGTTAGTGTGCTAGGGTAACAGGAAAAAAGATGTTAATTTCATTTGCAAGGTGATCATTGTAGTGGAGTAGTGGTTAGAATATCAGACTAGGAACTGGGAGACCCAGGACTGAAGAGGAGGAAGAAGAGTTTGGATTTATACCCCACCCTTCACTACCCAAAGGAGTCTCAGAGCGGCTTACAAACTCCTTTCCCTTCCCCTCCCCACAACAGACACCCTGTGAGGTAGGTGGGGCTGAGAGAGCTCTTTCGAGGACTGCTCTTGAGAGCACAGCTCTGAGAGAACTTCTGACTGACCCAAGGTCACCCAGCTGGCTGCATGTGGAGGAGTGGGGAATCAAACCCGGTTCTCCCAGATTAGAGTCCACTGCACCAAACTCGCCATGGGGCTGCCAAGTGGGAGGCCTCTGGCCCGCAGCCTTAGTCGCTTGCTGCTTGACCAGTGGTGGGAGAAATTTTTTAAAAAGCAACAGCATGGTGATGTCATCTGCACCACTACATCAATACAGGGGAAACTTGGAAATGACGTTAGGTAGCTCTAGGAATTGCTGGAAACTCTAGGGTAAAACCACTTCCAGGTTTTCCCTGGATGTGACATTGCAGCAAGATGATATGCCTTCCCATGTCACTGCCCCCAGATCTCCTACCAGTTGCCAGGCCTGGCCTGGCACAGCCTGGAAACTAGGGTTGCCAGCTCTGGGTTGGGAAGTACCTCGAGATTTTGGGGATGGAGCCTGGGGAGAGCGGGCTTCGGGAAGGGGATGGGTCCTCAGCAGATTTGGTGTGAGAGCCAGTTTGGTGTAGTGGTTAGGAGTGTGGACTCTAATCTGGGAGAACCGGGTTTGATTCCCCCAGTCCTCCACATGCAACTGCTGGCGTGACCTTGGGTCAGTGACTTCTTTCATGGCTGTTCTGTCATGAGCAGTTCTTGAAAGAGCTCTCTCAGCCCCACCTACCTCACAGAGTGTCTGTTGTGGGGAGAGGAAGGGAAAGGAGATTGTAAGCTGCTCTGAGACTCCTTCGGGTAGTGAAAGGTGAGGTATAAATCCAATCTCTTCTCTTCAGTAATGTCATAAAAGTTTCCTCCAAAGCAGCCATTTCCTCCAGGGGAGCTGATTTGGTTGTCTGGAGATCAATTACGATAGTGGGAGATCCCTAAGTGCCAGCTGGAGGTTGGCAGCCTTGCATGGAAATGTGCTAGGTAACCTTGGGCCACTCACATACTCTCAGCCTAATTTACCTCACGGGGTTGTTGTGAGTATAAAATGGAGGAGAGGAGAATGATGTAAACCACTTTGGGGCCCCATGAGGGAGAAAGATGTATTAATGAAATAAAGGAGTAAATAAAATTACTGTGCTTCCTTTTATCCATAGTCTGTTTGTCTTGAGGTGGCTTAAACATGCCCAGGGCTATAAAAAAGATCCCAGAATACTGAAAGGGGGGGCAGATTAAAACAGATCAAAAGAGAGAGACAGGAACAGCTGGATTGTTAATGCTGGTATAGTTCCCTAATGTCAGTTAACACTGGTATTCTTAAAGGACACACATTTTCCACTGTGTGAGTGCTGGATACCAGGTAGTCCCTCTAGTCATTTAAATGCAGGTCCCTAAGTATTTTTGACCCATCCTCAAATGGAGGAGATAACAGCTGTTTCTCATTTCCATATGCTAATACATTTAAATATTTGCCGATTTAAATTTGATTATTTCCTGGCGTTAAAAAATGAGGGGTGTTTGTTTGGGTGGTTGGGAAATGCCATGCTGGCTTTTAAAGACCAGAGAAAACATGACTGGAATTGCTTAAGGCCTGCTAAATGCTGTTATAAAATCACCTGGGATATGACTGGCGTCTTCTGGGAGTCTTGTGAAGCTCATGGCCTTTTAAATAATCACTTCATTTCTTTCGACATTTAGTCAACATGAGCCATGGAGTAGGGTTGCCAGGTCTTACCTGGCTGGTGGCGGGGGGCTCCCTCTTCAGCCCCTGGAGTTTATGGCATGTGCGCGAAGCACGCGCACCATGATAACATCACTTGGAAGTGACATCATTGCGCAGGGCATGTTGCAGGGGGTGCTCTATCTTCTGGCTGCTTCCAGGGTGTGCCCTTCACTGATAGATGCTGTCCATGCACAAATGATCACATCAAAACAATCCCCCATGTTTTGTTTCGGTGCCCCTTCTATCATGTGCTACGTTAGAAATTTTTAAACCCTATTTTGACTCAGTTGGAGGACTATTCCGATGGTCTAAAGATTCTTACTCTTCTTGATAATCCAGATCCTGAGATAATGGAAATTGTTGCCAAATTTCTTTCTGCTGCCGTTTCCATTCACCCTTTATTTAATTGATTGGTCTTCTTTTGCCTTTGTTCCTTTTGCAAGTACGATTTTATGTTGCTGTTCTTGTTCCATATGAGTCTGTAAGTGTTACATGCCAATAAAGGTAATTGGATCGGGTGCTCTACCATTTGGGGGGAAAACGTCTATGACAACCAGAGTGTCAGACTCCTAGAGAAATCAGTTCCCAACAACAATTATTTAGAAGAATAGAAAGTTTACTGAGACATTAATAGGGTCCAGGCTCTTAATGTTTCTGTGTTAGAACTGGGGGAAAGCGCACAAAGAATGCAGTTATTCCTGAATCAAGCAGGACCCTAATGGCCCGGGGGCAGTCACACCTAAGGTAGAGGCCTGCTGAAAGAACGACCCACAGTTCTAGGGCTGCCAAGTCCAACTTGGGAAATAGCTGAGGACTTTGGGGGTGGAGCCAGGAGACTTTGGGGGTGGAGCCAGGAGAAAGGAAGTGACATCATTTTGTGATGTCACATCCTGTGATGTTGCTTCCACATGCTGACACATGAACTCATGAAGTTTCCTAATACTGAATCAGGCCATTGGTCCATCAAGGTCAGTATTGACTACTCAGACTGGTAGTGGCTCTCCAGGGTCTCAGGCTGAGATCTTTAATGTCACCTATTACCTGATCCTTTTTTAGCTGAAGAGGCTGATACCTCCTGCATGTCAAGCAGATGCTCTATCACTGAGCAACGGCCCTACTGAATCCTTCCTCATCTCGGCAGAATATGAAGCACTAAGTGCTACACAAGTGCTAAATATGATTTTCATATCATAAGAACAGGAGAGAAGCCACAGTGGATTGGGCCAACAGCCCATCCAGTACAACACTCTGTGGCCAAAAATACCAGGTGCCCTCAGGAGGTCCAGCAGCGGGGCCAGAACTCCAGAAGCCCTCCCACTGTTGCCCCCCAAGCACCAAGAATGCAGAGCATCACTGCCCCAGACAAAGTGTTCCATTTAGACCTTGTGGCTAATAATAGCCACTGATAGACCTCTGCTGGATGGGGACAGAGAGAGAGAGAGACAGACAGACAGACAGACAGAAAAAAGAAAGAAAGGGGGAGGGGGAGAGAGAGAGAGAAGGAAAAGAGCTGGCAGAGGCACTTACCCCAGCAATTTTGCAAGCCACATGCAAAAGCACGCCCTTCAGTAGAAAGAGCCTAGTCCCTCCTTGATCTCTGGGCGGGGCTCTCTTGCTCGCTCTGCCTGAACTCTTAAAAGGGAAATGTCTGCAGAGAGCCTGCAGTAAAAAGCCTCAACAGACATTTCCCCTTTAAGAGTTCAGGCTGCGTTCCTGCTGGCAGCCATTGCCTCCCCCGGTGGCCAATTTTGAAAAAGCGGGGGTAAGCTTTAAAAATCGGTGTTTCCCCCGCCCTACCGGGGGACTTGGCAGCCCTACATAGTTCCCATGGGAAAGATGATACCAGGGTCGACTGGGGCTGAAGGCTGTTTGTCTGAGCCGAATAAGACAACTAGAAGCAACAGTGATGTGGCCAAAAGCGAAAGCATGCATTCTTCTCACCCCCCACATCATCATGACAACCAAGCCTGATAAGGCGGGTGAAGTTCTTCTCAAATTATAGAGTCACCCCCCCCCCCGCCATGTGTCCTGCATGATAACTTCATCTCTGGGTGACATCACTGTGCCAGGCACATTGGCACAGATGGGGCGCTTTGGGGGCCAGGTTCCCTCCACTGGCCAGCTGAGGAGGGTGGGGTTTGGGAAGGAGAGGGGCTTCAGTGGTGTATAATGCTACAGAGTCTACCTTCCAAAGCGGCCATTTTCTCCAGGGGATCTGTCACCTGGAGATCAGTTGTAATCCCAGAAAATTTCCAGATGCCATCACCTGCAGATCTATTCCACCAACCGTTTTCCACTGCCAGAATATTTCCGTTGATACAAGAGGCTCTTGCATCAAGGAAAGTCTACCAGAACAGATCTGCAGGATCTAACCCATTTTCTTTGCTCTCCTCCTGTGAACTTAGAAGATGGTGGGCGGCTGCATTTCTTGACATGCAGAAACGTGCATCATGTGGGCAGTGCAACCTCATTGCTGGTAGGGTTGCCAGCTCCAGGTTGGAAAAATACGTGGAGATTTTGGGGGTGGAGCCTGAGGAGCATGGGTTTGGGGAGGGGAGGGACTTCAGTGGGGTCTAATGCCATTAAGTCCACCTTCCAAAGCGGCCATTTTCTCCAGGTGACCTGAGCTCTGTTGCCTGGAGATCAGTTGTGATAACGAGATCTCCAGCCACCACTGGAGGTTGGCAACCTCAAATTGCTGGAGAGGCCATGAAATCCAAAAAGTATTTTTTCCCCTTAGGGGAATGAACCCTAACCTTTAGGGCAGTGGGAGCTTGACCCTTTGAAGCCAAGGTTTTTCCAAACCATGGATACCTGGAGAGTCCTCCCCCACTACCCCCCACTAATAAATATCTGTTAAAACCTTTCTTTAGCTTTTTATTATAGGGTTTTCCAGTGCCTATTATGGAATAAGTAAAACTGTCCTAGATAAAAGACAGCACTTTAGAAAAACAGAATGGAAGAAGAAACCTGTGCTGTAGGAAAGGAGCCGATATGGCTGTCAACACAGAGGAGATGGCACCCCCATTGAAATGAAACAATAATCTTTTTTTTTGTTTCTTTTTCTTTTTTCTTCTTTTTTCTGCTTTTCTCGGGGCTTGGGAACTATTACTTAAAGCCTCTCCCTTGATGTATTACTACTAACAAGATCTCCTGGGAGAGATGGCTGAACTGCTGAGCTATCAGCTCAAAAACTGAACGGCTGTGCGTTCCCCGTGGGTTTGCTCTGCTTTGAAATTAGATGGGGACGTGTCGGAGAAGTATTGCATGGTCTTGGGGAAAGATGTGCGACGTAATGCCAGAGGTCCTGGGAGCAGTAATGAAGACGTAGGAAGAGGCATATCATTAACACAGAATGTAGGTGCCATTGTCAACCGCTTGCACCCAAGTTTATATTTTTCACGACACGTCTGTTGGTCTGGAGTCTGTCTCATCCCAATAGGGTTATTGCTGTGCTCCGTAAATGTCAGGCTCGCAAATAGTGGCTGGTAAGGTATTCATTCCCTTGTTCTGTTTCGTAGAAACATAGAGCTGGAAGGAACTCAAGGACCATCTAGTCCAACCCTGTTCACAATGCAGGAAAATTCACAACTGCCTTCCATCCCCACTCCCTCAGTGACCCCTGCTGTATGCCCAGATGAAGGCAAAACTCTGGTCTGAAGGAAAATTCCTTCCGGACCCCAAAGTGGCGATCAGCATTATCCTGGGCATGTAAGAAAGGACCACGAGAGCTGAGCACTGACTGACTCATCCCTTCCTGCCCTCCCTCTCATGATCTGCTGAAGTTCAGCCCAGCACTCATGCCTTCCTGCCTTGGGGGAAATGGCGGAGCCTCCCACTGAAATTTATTTTTCTAGAGAAGCCAATGTTGGATCAGGTCAATGGCCCATCCAGTCCAACACTCTGTGTCACACAGTGGCCCAAAACACCAGGTGCCATCAGGAGGTCCACCAGCGGGGCCAGGACACCAGAAGCCCTCCCACTGTTGCCCCCTCCCAAACACCAAGAAGACAGAGCATCACTTGCCCCAGACCGAGAGTTCCTATCTATCCCTTGTGGCTAATAGCCACTGTTGGACCTCTGCCTCGTATGTTTATCTAACTCCCCCTTGAAGCCGTCCATGCTTGTAGCTGCCACCACCTCCTGCGGCAGTGAATTCCATGTGTTAATCACTCTTTGGGTGAAGAAGTACTTCCTTTTATCCTTTTAATACCCATGAATTATTAGGGTTACCAACCTCCAGGCAGGTCTCCAGGAATTACAACTGACTTCCAGATGACGGAGAGCAGTTCCACTGGAGAAAGTGGCTGCTTTGGTGGGTGGACTCTGTGGCATCACATCCCCACTAAATTCCCTCCCCTCTCCAAACGCACCCTGCCCAGACTCCATGCCCCAAATCTCCAGGTGTTTCCCAACCCAGAATTGGTGACGCTATAGATTTTGCCTGAAATAGACATTGGATTCAGGTCTCATACTCCAGTTACCAGGTAGGGTTGCCAGCTCTCGGTGGGGAAATACCTGGAGCTTTTGGGGGTGGAGCCTGGGGAAGTTGGGGTTTGGGGAGGGGAGGAACCTCATCAGGGCACGATGCCATGGAATCCACCCTCCAAGGCAGCCATTTTCTCCAGGGGGACTGATCTCTGTCATCTGGAGATCAATTGCAATAGTGAGAGCTCTTCAGGCACTGCTTGAAGGTTGGCAGCATTTATTAACAGGACTGGTTGTTTCCATACACAGCTTCACGACTCCCCAACTTGTTGATCTGATTTTATCCACTGCAGTTTGTCAACACTGTTAATTTCGATCTGCCTCCTACCCGGCCTTCGTCATACAGCTAATGAAATCGGCTCTTCTGGTTGGCAGGAGCCACTTTGCTCTGTCTGCCCCCTCCCCCTTCCCCCAGCTGCCCTCTGAATACATGTTGCCCTCGGTAATAGCCAGTAGGTTCCTGCAAAGATTACAAAAGCTTGGCAAATTATCACACCTTTGGGCACCCATAGAAATTAGCTTTTAATAAAAGCTAATTAATGTCATTAACCTTGGCTTCCATTTCGAGTTCTAATAACTATTCGTGTCCACGCATTAGGCTGTAATTTAATCAATGTGTCTTTAACAGAGATGGGACTTTTTCTTTGTCTGCGGCACAGGTTTGGGGACCAACTAGACGAGGCGTTAGAGATCGATGATCAGAATACTGGACAGCTTGAGTTTCATTTGAGATCTGCTGCAGGGGGTCAGGGCATAGAGTGAGCTGGGGGGGCTTATATCACCCCTGCCTGTGCCAGTTCCCTAGAGAAATTGCCTTTTCCTTACTATTTCCATTTTAAAAAATGGTAAATGCAACATGGTTTGCCAGTAGGCAGCACCGACTTTTGAAGTGGGGAATGAGCGGTAGCCAGTTTGTCTTGAACCAAAAGGTTATGGTAATAAATTCTGGACACTGAACTCTTTGGGGAATTTGATCCAGTTGGAAGTTGAGTCTAGCACTTTTGTGCTTCATGTATTAAGAATTGAGTTTACTGAGGAAGCATTAGTGAAACGAAGAGAAAAAGCTGGCATCTTCGTCTTCCTTCACTGGAGCCAGTTTGGTGTAGTGGTTAAGTGCGCGGACTCTAATCTGGGAGAACCGGGTTTGATTCCCCACTCCTCCACTTGCACCTGGCTAGATGGCCTTGGGCAAGCCATAGCTCTGTAACAGCTGTTCTCTCAAGGACAGCTTGGGAAAAAGCTCTCTCAGCCCCACCTGCCTCACAGGGTGTCTGTTGTGGGGAGGGGAAGGGAAAGGAGTTTGTAAGCCGCTCTGAGACTCCAAGTGAGTGAAGGGCGGGATATAAATCTAATCTCTTCTCTTCTTCTTCTTCTGGATACTGTGCTCTGGAAGAATTTTTTCTTGAAGACATGTTCTTGAAGATATTGTGAGCTTTATGCTTTGAGTGTAAAAGACATACTTATTCCGTGAGCTTTGTATCCTATTGCAATACTGTAACAGACATTTTCTTTGCATGTCTTGATTAGGAGTCATTTGATACAAATTGTTTCTCTGCATCATAACAGTGCTTTTGTATTCTTGCCAGTAGAGTTACCAGGTCCCCCATAGCCACTGGTGGGGGATAGTGGGTACGGTTGCTAGATCCAGGTTGGGAAACTCCTGGAAGTTTGGGCATGGAGCCTGGGAAAGGCAGGGGCATCCATGGGATATAATGCCATAGAATCCACCCTCTGAAGCATCCATTTTCTCTGGGGGAACTGATCTCTGTGATCTGGAGGTGAGCTTTAATTCCAGGGGATCCCCAGGTCCCACCTGGTGGCTATCTCTGTTTGTTGGTTACCCCCCCCCCCCTTCTGCCGGGAGTAACAGCAGAGCATGAAGAAGAGGTAGTTTCTCTGAGAGAAAATGGAAGGTTAGGCCCCTCCATCCCTGTTGCCACTCCATCTCCCTGATCCAAATCACCTCCCAGGGCTGTTTCTAAAGGAAACGAAGGGTATACGATGATCTGATCATGGATGTTTCAGATGTCTTAGTGAACTCTGACCTTGGTGTCCCTGTGGGATCTAGAATCCCTTGCACCAAAGATTTGTCTTTAGGATAGAAGCTGTTCAGAAGCTACTGATGGACACGTCTGATAGTGACAGATTCTAAGAGTCTGGGCTAAGCTATCCAGTGCAATAGAAATCGTGCAGTGATGCTTTCCCTGAACTCTGCTACTTCCAGCTGGAGGTGAGGGCAATCACATTGCATGGTTGTGTGTTTCATCTTATAAACTGGTGCTGTACTTAGGACCAAGCCTCTGTTTAAAAACCTCCAAAGAAGGAGAGCCCACCACCACCCGAGGAAGCCTGTTCCACTGAGGAACCGCTCTAACAGTCAGGAAGTTCTTCATAATGTTTAGCAAAAACTCTTTTGATTTATTTGCAACTTGTTGGTTCTGGTCTGACTTTTTGGGGCAACAGAAAACAACTCTGCACCATCCTCAATATGACAGCCCTTCAAGTACTTGAAGATAGTTATCATATCACCTCTCAGTCGTCTCCTCTCCAGGCTAAACATACCCAGCTCCTTCAACCTTTCCTCACAGGACTTGGTCCTCAGGCTTCCTCACCACTTTCTCCTCACCACTTTCGTTGCCCTCCTTTGGACATGTTCCAGCTTGTCTGTATCCTTCTTAAAACTGTGGTGCGCCAAACTGAACACAATACTCTAGTTGAGGTCTAACCAGAGCAAAGTGATACCATCACTTTGCATGATCTGGACACTATACTTCTGTTGATATAGCCCCGAATCACATTTGCCTTTTTAGCTACCGCATCACACTGCTGACTCATGTTCAGTGTATGGTCCACTAAAACCCCTAGATCCTTTTCACACATACTACTGCCAAGACAAGTCTCCCCCATCCTATAATTATACATTTGATTTTTCCTACCTAAATGCATGTGTTAAGTGCTGTCAGGTCTTTTCTTAACTATGCAAATGAAATTCACCAGATGAGTTATTATTAACATTGCCTGGTTTTGCATCAGTTGCATAAAAATGGTTGCGAAATACCATCAAAAAGGCAAAAATAAAGTATAAATTCATAATGCGTAAGTAACAATAAATTGGTGTAAAAGAAACAAATGGGAAATGAGCAAAACAAAAAGGCTTTACAGCAATGTATCCCCCCCTCACAAGGGAAACATATTCATTCATCCCTAATATAGGGTTGCCAGCTCTGGTTTGAGAATTATCCAGAGATTTTGGGGGTGGAGCCTGGGGAGGGTGGGGTTTGAAAAGGGGAGGGACCTCAGCAGGCTATAGTGCCATAGAGTCCATCCTCCAAAGCAGCTATTTTCTCCAGAGGGAGAGAAGAAGAAGAGAAGAGAAGAGATTGGATTTGTACCCCACCCTTCACTACCTGAAGGAGTCTCAGAGCAGCTTACAAACTCCTTTCCCTTCCCCTCCCCACAACGGACACCCTGTGAGGTAGGTGGAGTGGAAAGAGCTCTGAGAGAACTGCTCATGAGAGAACAACTCTGAGAGAACTTGTGACTGACCCTAGGTCATGCCAGCAGCTGCATGTGGAGGAGAGTGGGGAATCAAACCCAGTTCTCCCAGATTAGAGTCTGTGCACTTAACCACTACACCAAACTGAGTCACTTGGAGATCAATTGTAATAGTGGGAGATCTCCAGGTGCTGCCTGGGGGTTGGCAGCCCTTCCTAATATGTACCTGTCATACCAGCCGCATGACCACAGAAACATCATCGGACTGCGCTGGCTCTTCGGCTTGGAAACGGAGATGACCACGGCCCCCTAGAGTTGTATTCGACTGGCTTTTGAGCAAGGGAAACCTTTACTTTTACCTTTACCTTAATTCAACAGTCGTATTCCGCGTATCCTGATAATCTCCATTATACTAACAGGCTTTTTTCTATTTTGGAAAAGGAGCTGGACATTTGCTGCAGTATTGCTATTTGGTTTAAATAAAGGAACGGGTTAAAATATGATGCTTGCCACAAAGGTAGTCATTGCTTCTTAGCCAATGCTAACTCATTTGTTGTTTTGGGCAAATTCACACCAGTTTAACCGTAATCTAATGGCTTGTCAGGTTTCACAAGCGGGGCCTGGACCAAAGATTGGCAGCCCTGTCGTACATCTACAAAAGCCGTTCCCTGAAGCCAACAAAGGGAGGCCTAGGTTCCAGGCCTTGCCCACGTGGGTACCCGCGCTTGTTAGTGGATCGCCTGGGTGTGATCCGTTATGACTGTAATGGCTGGCCCGCAGACAACAAGAGACCTGCTGCTATTAGCAGGTCACTGAATTTTCTTCTCTCTCTCTCTCTCTCTTTTCTAATGTCAAGGCCTGAGTTTATAGACCTGGAGAAACAAAATCCAGTCCCCCGCTCCCTAGGCACTATGGCTAGGTGTGATTTATACAGTAATTGTGTCCGTCATTGGCAGCATGCTGAATCTGGCCATAGCGGCAGGCCAAGCTGATGAGTTGCTGGTTGTGTGCCCTCCGTCACCTGACAAAGGGAAATAAATAACGCCAGGTTTATGTTAGGTGGCAGCGGTCTGGTAAATCTGCTTCTGTGAGGAGCGGTGCCATTTTAGCTTTCTGTAAAGGGATGTTTTTGGATGTGTTTGCCTTAAACTGCAGAGCCAATGTTACACTTTATGCCATGTACTGATTGTAGAATGCTTATCAGCACTGTTCAAATTGCCCCTTTTAAAAAAAAAAATTAACCATGGGATTTGTGAATCTGGCATGCATACGTAGCGTCCAGGCCCATTTAAATACTGACAGCAGTAAGTGTATAAAACCTGTGAATGGGCCCGAAACAGGCGAGTTCCTGAGGAATATTCACACTCTGCTTGGTCACATTATGAAAAGACAAGCCTCACTGGAAAAGACAATAATGCTAGGAAAAGAAGTTGAAGGCAGCAAGAAAAGAGGAAGATCCCGCATGAGATGGATTGACTCGATCAAGGAAGCCGGGGCCCTCTGTTTGCAGGAACTGAGCAAGGCTGTTAATGACAGGACGTTCTGGAGGTTGCTAATTCATAGGGTCGCCGTAAATTGGAAGTGACTTGATGGTACTTAACATGCACACTATATTCTGAAACATGGGCAGGATGGTGTTAGTTCTGTCAATCCTTGGCCAACAATTCTGGTAGCTGGGCGGGAAGGGGAGTACCCTGGATCAGGAGGTTAGATCTTACTGTGGGTTCTGAGGTGTGGCCAGGGGACCAAGCCCGGGTAAATCCAAAGGCAAAACCTAGCACACAGTCTATCTGGTTACAAAAGCTAGAGCCAATGAATGTAGGGTTGCCAGGTCCCTTCGTTGTGCCAGTGGGGGGATTTGGGGGGCATTCTGGGGGAGGGTGGGGAAGTTGCATAGGGTTGCCAAGTCTGGGTTGGGGAATACCTGGAGACTTTGGGGGTGGAGCCAGGAGAGGGTGGGGTGAGGGAAGGGGCCTCAGCACAGTACAATGCCATACAGTCCTCCCTTCAAAGCAGCCATTTTCTCCAGGGGAGCTGATTTCTGTCAGCTGGGGATCAGTTGTAAAAGCAGGAGATCCCCAGGCCCCACCTGGAGGCTGGCAACCCTAAAATTGCACGATGCACTGATGTCACCCGGAAGTGGCGTCAGCATGTTGGTGATGTCAGGGATGACATAAAAATTGCCTCAAACCATAGAGTTTTGCTCCAAAAGCAGAGCATTGCCCCCCAACATCACTGACGTGCTGACATCACTTCCAGGTGATGTCATCCAATTGCGCACTGTGTCAGGGGTGGGGGGGGATTTCCTCCCATTGTCCAGCTGGCCGGCAGCAAGCAGGAGCCCACAAAAGTGAGGGTTCCCCCACCCCCACCCGGGAAATGGTATCCCTCAGTGAATGGCATCATGACATCCCCCCTTGCCATGAAGGCCTCTGAGTGAGCTACACTTGACCTTAGCTAAGAAGTAATGAAAGATCATCAGCAAGTCTGCCTAACCCACTTCCCGGGATCATTGTGAGGGTACAAATGTGGATGGGAGACCCATGTATGCTACCCTGAGGAAGGTCCGGATGAAAATGCCGTCGTTTCAGGATTTTAACCTTTGGTGGTTTCACATACAGTGTTATTAAACATCCTTTTGTACACCAAATGGTACTAATCACCTGTTTGCTCTTGAGCGAATAATACAATTACTTAGCCCTTCCCTCCCCTGTGTTTGAACTGTGTTCATTTTCCCGCCTCACCTTTGCCTCTACCTTTCCTTGCCCCCCCCCCTTTTTTTGTTCTCGCAGTTCTTTTGTTTAAACTCTCTTTTATTCCTCACAATCAACACTTTTGGGGGTTTTTCACCCAGCTCTTTCATGTCCCTTGTGTTTTTAATTAACATTTCAAAATCTCTGCCTCTTTCCCTATTTTGAATAATCCAAACTCATCTGCATTTCAATTGCCTACCTCTAAAAACTGTACAGGTTTCGTATTAAACACCAATTAACATTTTTCTTTCTCTGCCTGAAAATGAACTAGTCTTCCTGCGGGAAGGGGAGAAGATTTAATCACAACCCTTGCATTCATATGGCACTTAAAATATTTAAATAAAGGGTATTATAGGTGGAAGAAATTAAATCCGAATAGCTAGTCTGAAAGGGAGTAATAAATGTATTATGTAAAATTAAGCAGCCTTAGTTATAATGATGGAGTCCTGCAATTGTTTGTTCTTTATTTAGATTAAATACGTTGTGATTCGCGATGCCTCTCAAAAAGTATGTAATATATTTACAAATGTAAACTTGCAATCCATTTGTAACACATCATTAAAAGAGGTATTCTATTGGGAAGAAGGAAAAAAATGCTTCATATCAATGCGGCTAGGTGGAAATTGTAATTATTGTCTTTGCAACCACTGGAAACATCTTGAGCAAAGCAATCCATTGTTGCATGGTTGCAAGGAGCAGCCAATAAGAACAGGTATAACCCTAAAATACTTCATTTTGTTCTCTCAGGTCTCAGAGGGCTAGATATTATCAGCTGTCAAAAAAAGGACCCCAAACAGGCTAAGCTAGGGATTGTGGGACACCCCCCCCCCACACACACACAGGAGTCTCATGGGGTGGGGGCTGCAGTGAGGAGGAAGACTGAGCAAAGAGGGAGGGGAGGGGAGGGGCTATGGCTCAGTGGTAGAGCATCTGCTTGGCAGAAGGTCCCAGGTTCAATCCCCCAGCGTCTCCTGTTAGAATGGCTCAGGTAGGAGGTAATATGAAAGACCTGAAACCCTGGAGAACCACTGCCGGTCTGAGTAGACATACTGACCTTGACAGAGCAATGGTTTGATTCAGTATATGGCAGTTGAAGTTCACATGTTGTTCACATGTTGAAGTTGGAAGGATCTGACCCACAGTTTAATTGTTTTAGAAAGAAATTTTGTTAGGGATTATTAGCAAAGGGACTGAGAATAAAATGACCGATATTGTAATGCCCCTGTATAAATCGATGCTGCTGCCTCATTTGGAGTACCATGTGCAGTTCTGGTCACCGTATCTCAAAAAGAACATTGCAGAGCTGGAAAAAGTACAGAGGAGGGCAACCAAGACAATTAGGAGGTCAGAGAACCTTCCCTATGAGGAAAGGCTGAAGAGTCTGGGGCTTTTCAGTTTAGAAAAGAGATGACTGTGGGGGGAGGGACTTGATAGAGGTTTATAAAATTATGGATGGGGTGGAGAGAGTTGGCAAAAAGAAATTTTTCTCCCTTCCCCAAAATACTAACTCAAGGGCATCCATTGAAACTGATAGACACTAGGTTCGGGATGGATGAAAAGAAATACTTCTTTACACAGGGAGTGATTAGAATGTGGAATTCGCTGCCAGAGGATGTAGTGATGGCCACAGGTATGAACAGCTTTCAAAGGGGATCAGATAGATTCATGGAGGATAAGTCTATCAGTGGCTACCAGCCAGCTTAGAGGGGGTAGACAAAGTCATGGAGCAAAGGTTTCCCAGTAGGGTTGCAAATAGGAAAAAAAGGTCTTCCATTTCTCTATCTGTTTCATTTCTCATTTCATTTCTCATTTGTTTTAAATGTCACTTTCATTAGTTATGAGTCCATTCATTTTTAGGTTTGCTGTCCACCGTCATTTCCCACTGATTTCAATGAGAGACCCAGCCAGTCTTTTCCTGAGGGTTGCCAACCTGCAGGTGGCACCTGAAATCTCCCGCTGTTACAGTTGACCTCCAGATGACCAAGATCAGCTCCCCTGGAAACAAAAATGGCTGCTTTGGAGTGTGGACTTCATTATACCCTGCTGAGGCTCCTCCCCTGCCCTGGTCCCACCCTCCCCAGGCGCCGTCCCCCAAATCACCAGGTATTTCCCAACCCAAAGGTGGCAGCTCCACCCAGAGTACATTCATAGCAGCAGAACTGAAAACTATTCTTCCAAAGGAAAGGCAGTCAATGAAAAATACATGTTACCTCTGGCAAGGTAGAAAACAGAAGTGAAAGACTTCTCCGGTTACCCTCTTGGTTTCTCAGAATGCTTGGAAAACAAAACTGCAGGAGATCCTTGGTGGAGTTACACACATCCCTCATTCCCATCTCTGAGGCTCTTCTGTACCCCAGCTCTCATTCCAGTTATCTGAATGCTACACCTTTTCCTCTCTCTCCCTGAAGAGCAATTAGGTGTGTTCTTAAAGATTCCTCTCAGGATGAAAAAAACTTCTTTTTCCCCCCTCTCTGAGTTACTATTTTTAGGAGGATTTTTTTTTCAAGCGCAGAGTCAAGCCTACCACTATACTGTGCTATGCCACATGGAGGTTCTGTTTTCTGCTAATTATAGACAACGCTTAAGGGCCTTGATAAGTGATGGTTGTTTTTTTCCTTGTTTTGCTTGTGTGCATCTGTCTTCCTTTATACGATCTACCATCTAGCTAAAAACAGCGGGCCTCGCCGTTTCATTAACAAATGAAATGGGGAAGGACAAACATACACGCACGCGCGTGTGCACACACACGCACACACACACACACACACACACACACACACACACACACACACAAGGAGTTTGCCGTCTGCTGATTTCCATTCCTTAAGGCCCGAGCAGAATGAATCAGACAACCAGGCTGCAAGATAAACAGGGCGAAAAATCACAGAGGTGGACCGAATAGAATAAGGACATGATAAATAATTGTCTGGTCTTAACAAGTCTGCTGAAAAGGTGTCACCTTCCTAGCTGGACCTGTTTCCAGGCTACATCACCACTAAAAGAAAATTCTTGATGACTTCAACAGTCCTTGCAAAAATCTTGATTGGTTACTTTGAATGGCTTTCCTCTCACTTTGGGATAAACTTTTTCCCATCAGTTCAGCTGATTTACAGTGACCCTTATAGGATTTTCAAGGTAGGAGATGCTCAGAGGTAGTTTGCCATTGCCTGCCCCTAAGTAGCAGCCCTGGACCTCCTTGGTGGTCTTCCATTCAAGTACTAACAAGTACTGATACTGATTAGTTACCCAGATCTGATGATCTGGCTAATCTTGGCCATCCAGATCAGGAAAAATTACATGACTTTTTTAAAAAGGCTGTGTCTGGGTTCCCCTGACCAGACTAATTTTTCCAGCAGTCACACAGTAGTTACAGAGAATAAGGTTTTCAAAGCCTTCAGGAGTGTGATTTGGCTTGGGAATTGGGAGGGGGATTTGGGGGGGGGGGAGGAGTGAGGCCTGCCTTCCCCTCCACACTATTTTCCCAAGCTGAAATGGCCCTAGTTGGGAACTTATTGCAAATAACTCAGAACCTGGACCTCACTCATTAAAAAAAAAAAAGTGTTGCATAGTTTGGCCCATTCACTTGCTGGGTCTCTTTCATAGCGCAGCCAAAATAGCTTGCTAGGTAGAATTCTGGCATTATCCCAATTACTGTGTCACCCCTGACTGAGACTGGTTTCAGAAGAGTAGGCCGTGTTGATCTACAAGAGAAAAGCTAGATTTGGGTCCAGGAGCACCTTAAAGACCAACATGATCTTCAGGAGTAAAAGCTGGGTTCATCTGGTGGTACCAGGAGCTTTTACTCTCGAAAGTCTGCAACTGGAAATCTTGTAGGTTTTTAAGGTACTGTTGGACTCGAACCAGGCTGATTGAGACTGTGATCCAGGGAAGAAAATGAAGCAGCTGGGTAGAGGAGATGGGTATTGCCAAGGAAGTAGCTGGCAAAGGAAACAGTGGTACCATTTTTTTAAAACAAAATGTCACCTCTGATACTATGGAAGATGTTGAGTCCTGTCATTAACATCATATGAAGAATGGCATCAAAACCCAGCAAACCATCTATAGGTTTAACATCTTCCTCTTAGGTAAAGAATAAATATAATTTCGTTATTATATTTATGTCTTTTTTCTTTCATGGAACTCGAGGAGGCATATGTAAAGCTTCCAGGATATCCCCCATGCAGGCCCTGAATAAACCTAAATCTTCTAAGCTTCTCAAGGACACTATATCATGAACTTTCAGACCATTCCCTTGGGTCATCAGCCAGCATCATGGGTACAGTCCCAGAATCCTCTACAGGATGAGAAGAGCTTTGGTGCCATGTGGAATTTCTGTGGAATTTTTGAGCTGAATGATCACTGATGGCCCTGGCTACCGAAGAAAAAATGTTATAGACATCTCTTAATGTGAAGAGTTATTAACAGACAACACCGTTGTTCAGAAGGACAGGCAGATCACCGTTATTTCCCCTCATCTTCTAAAACATAAGCCGTTATAAGAAAAGAACTACTAATGGCTCTGAAAAATTGGAGTAAAAAGAGAGCAGTGGAAATGTATAATTATGCTGGATGGATAAACTGAATGGTTTTGTGAAGCTGATGAAAAAATTGCTAGTTCTATGGAAGTGCTTAAGGACAATTGATTATTCTGAAACCATTAAAATTCCCTTCAGACTCATACAAAACGTACAATATTGACAGTCGCATCACACACACGCGCGTTGTCTTTCAGATCCTTGCGAGACACTGAACTCTCCTGTGATCTCTGAATTTGCTGAAGAGAAAAATGAACCAGTAGAAACATGCAAAACACAGTAAATGGATGCTGGTGGAAAAAAATAGTTATGGAGTTGCCATGTGTTGCCCTTCTTCAAGGAGAACTGTGGATCCTGTGATTCTTGATTAGGTGTCTGTTTGTAGCTTAAATAGGGTGCAGATCTGCCATTATTTATTTATTTAATTCTATGCCACCCAAAGGACCCAAAGCAGCTTACAACAAATTCTCAAAAATACAACAGCTAATTTATACATTTATTTTAACTGGTCCATTGAACTGCCTAACATAGATCTCAGGCTAAGAGCCAAGGACCAAGATCCCTTGGCTCTTGCCCTCAGACTCATACCTCTGTCCATGTGTAGTCTAAATACCTGTAAGCAGAGGAGAAACAAACTCAGTTTTGATGGAACTCAACTAGCAAGCCACCAGGCTCTTTCCACATTTCCTTCCCTACTAGGGCTGCCAGCCCCTCGGTCCCAGCAGGGTTTCCCCTGCTTTTGGGGGGCTGCGATTTGCCGCTGGCCAGCTGGCCAGTGGGGGAACCCCACCCCCAAATAGGGACAAGATCAGGCGTCGTCCCTGATGCGATGATGGCACTCAGAAATGATGTCATGCTTGATGCTCTGGTTTTTGGGCAAACTCTATGGTTTGCAAGGGGAAAAAAAACCACAGCGTTTTTTCCCTAAAACCAGAGCGTCATGTGTGATGTTGCCAACATGATGACATCACATATGAGTGACATCATCATGTTGGGACATCACCCGACGATGTTCCACTCATCCCCAGAATGCCTTCCAAATCTCCCCACCGTGACAGCGAGGGGATCTGGCAACCCTATTTCTACCAAGGAATGTCTATCTGGCATGGCCCAAGATCCATACCTGTAAGCAGAGGAGAAAGAAGCTCAGCCGTAATGGAATTCTGGCACTGATAGCAAGCCACCAGGTTCTTGGCCCATTTCCTTCCCTACCAAGGAATGTCTGTCTGACATGGCCCAAGCTAAATACCTGTAAGCAGAGGAGAAACAAGCTCGGCCCGAATGGAATTCTGGCACTGATAGCAAGCCACCAGGTTCTTCCCATTGTTCCCATTTCCTTCCCATTGTTTAGTTTGACGCTAACATTCTCACCACCATGTATTTCTTTCCGTGTCTCTCTCAGACAATAATATGATAATTAAACAGGAGCTACTGCAGACTGTGGCCCATTCCCTCAAATACAATCTAACGGGGCCTCACTCGGTAGACATTGATAGTTGAAATAGGGGGAAATAATAAGCAGAGCCAAGGGGGTCATTAAAGGCAGGAAGTACAGTGTGAAAATGTAATTATGCAAAATATTACAGGGCACGTTTCAACAAACTCCTGTGGTTTGGTATTGTTGGTTTCAAAATCAGCCAGACATTATGCCTCTGAAGGGGGAAAAGAAATCAGTTCCATTATGCTCCCCAAGCAGAGGGTCTGTATGTGTATATTCCCATCAATCTCTCTGACAACCAAAGAAAACGAACAATGCCTCCATCTCCAATATGACTGAACTGAGCTCTCTGCTTCCCCTTGTAGACTGCTCAAGCTGCTGCTTCCAGATCCTTTTCCCAGGGAGGAGGTAGGGCCACACCTGAATCACATGAAACTCACTAGCCCACCGGTTCCTTAATAGGCTTCCCTTCGAGTAACCCTAAACCTAAGCCCAGCTACACCGCATTTGGGGGCAGTTATAAACCTGGATCTGGCAACCCTAGAAGCATGTTAAGTCACTGGGTGTGGCGCTAGCTGAAAGTGCTAGCCAACATTGAATGCCATTGACCTTGATTAGGCAGTTTTAAAGAGTTTCAGACATATGCTGCTTAGCGGGGGGCCCCGTTTATCGGGTTTATTGCAACATATATACAAAACAGGAACACATTAGTATCGTAAAACCTTGTGATAAGTAAGATATTGAACATAAAAGATGCATAGAACATCATACAAAAACACTTCTCTATTATGTTGCGTTAGAGAAGTGGATCATAACACCGAATTCAAATTGACTAACTACCAAACATATCATACAAGCCTTTTAATGTCAGATATTAAGCAAGTTCATAGGGACCAATGTTATAGGAACCACACAGTGAGATGCCAAATAACCTAATACAGGAAACTACTTTACTACACATTTGGAATACATTTCGCTGTCCATATTACCTTGAATTATTTGATCAGTGATTCCCCTCCCCCCGTTATAAATAGATTTAATGTCTTGTTTATGTGCATGTTTATGGAAGGCCCCGCCTTGTCTCTCCATTTAGCAGCTATAGCAGGAAAATTAAGAAAATGTTTTGCTTTATCTGATTTTTATGGTTTCCTCCACCAATGTACGATATTTATTTATTTATTTATTTAGATGTATATCCTGCCTAGCCAGGTTACCTTTGATTTTGACCAATCAATTGGTACCTTTGAATTGACCAATAAACCACCTTTGATTTGAGAACCAGTTTGGTGTAGTGGTTAAGTGCGCGGACTCTAATCTGGGAGAACCGGGTTTGATTCCCCACTCCTCCACTTGCACCTGGCTGGATGACCTTGGGCAAGCCATAGCTCTGTACCAGCTGTTCTCTCAAGGACAGCTTGGGAAAGAGCTCTCTCAGCCCCACCTACCTCACAGGGTGTCTGTTGTGGGGAGGGGAAGGGAAAAGGAGTTTGTAAGCCGCTCTGAGACTCCCTTGGGGAGTGGAGGGCGGGGTATAAATCCAGTCTCTTCTTCTTCTTCTTCTTCTATTTAATTGGATGTATAGCCCACCTGCTCGCCCTGCCAGTGGGCTCTGGGCAGGTCACAGCAGTTAAAATACAAAAACAGCAATAACTCCAGACACAAATACAGATTCATGCAAAGTTAAAATTCCTAGAAACAGCAACAATTGTCAGATATTTCAATTTCTGTTGTTATATATTCCACCCAGGGCCCAAGACTTAGGAGCAGCGGATAGGTATGCTTTAGCAGATCCCCAGCGTCCAGGTGGGTCTTGGCCTGGGCTACAAACTGTTGCCATAACATGATCCGGCTATAAAAATAGCCTTGATTGTTTCATGGTTTTTGAAGCTGTATTACGGGATGTGTGTGCCGCATTTGTTTCAAGTCGCTGACAGCTGTGTTTGGACTCTGATTATTTATTTGAGATTTTCTCCCCTCACAGCTCAAAGCAGTTTTCAGCAATAATATTACAGCAGCATTCTGTAAAACCTTATACAAACTGAGCGCGATCAGTGGCACACCATCAGAGGGCTGTGTGTATGTGCTGTGTGCTATTAAGCCACTTCCGACTTACGGGGACCCTATGAATTAATGACCTCCAAAACATCCTGTCATTGACAGCCTTTCTCAAGTTTGGCAGACTGTGGGTGCCTTGGTTGAGTCAATCCATCTCATGTTGGGTCTTCCTCTTTTCTCTGCTGCCTTCAACTTTTCCTAGCACCAGAGGGCTAAGGGACTTATCTAACCAGTGCAAAAGCTACACAAGGAAAACAAAAATAGGGCAGCCCCTACCTCACTGGGCAGCTGATTCCAAAGTGAAGGAGCAACCACAGAAAAGTCCCTGGCTTACACTGTAATAGTTTCGACTTCTCTCAAAGAAGGGGTGGAAAGCAGATCCTGCTGTGAAAAGAGGAGTGGTTGCATTGTCTCATATAGGGAAAGGCCGGCCCTCAGATATGTTGGTCTAAAGAGCTTTATCCTGGACCTTGAAATGAGCAGAAAAATAGGCAGTATAATTGATCCAAAAATAGGAATAATGTGACAGAAATTAGTAGCACCAGTCAACAGGTATGCTGTAATATTCTATACTTGATGCAGTTTCCGTGTTGTCTCCAAGGGCAGCCCCTCATAGAGTGCACTGTAGTAGTCTAAGGTTGCAGGAGTGTGTCCTGGCATAGCTACTTTGGTTGTGTCCAAGAGGGGGTGCTATTTATGTGCCAGTGGTGACCCAAGAGGCACCCCTTCGAAAGCTAACAAAAAAGCCCTCAAAACATCAGCTTTAGTGCCAATGCTCCCTTTAGGCTGTGGAGTCTTGTAAGCAGAAATTCTACTTGGTGAGCTACCGGCATTAAAGTTGTGAGCTAGTAACCTGGCTACTGCATAAATTAGTTTGCTCTAGAGCCATCCTTCCTGAGCTAAGACAAAAATGTGTGAGCCGGAGACTAAAAAACTGAGCTAGCTCACACTAACTCAGCTTAGAGGGAACACTGCATGGTTCCATGTGATCACACAAAGCTTTTCTCCACTGAATCAGACCATTAGTTCTCCTTAGACCACAGCTGTCCACTCTAATGGCATGTCTCTCTGTGATCTTAGGCTGAGGCCAAATGTTGAACCCGTAACTTTTTGGATTCAATGCGTGTCCTTATCCCTTTGCTTCCTGTTGAATCATACTTTTCTTCTGTGATATTAAAATGTGTGTTGAGGGGGCTGGAGTTTAGGGATTTGTTGCTTCTAATTGCCATGACTGTTCCAGAAGTGTCTCCCCCCACTTATGTTCCAGATTAGATCTTCAAACCTTTGTTGCTATGGTAATGGGTGTTCGTGGGGAAGGGAGAAAATGGATGTGCCTGTACGTGTCATGTCCCCCCCCCCCTCCTCAATTTTTATTTCTGAAACGATGCTTGCGTTTACTCCAGAATGGCAAAAGATCATGTTGGCTGATTTGGGAGCCCTTCTTCTGATTGTAGTTATGTTGGACTGGTAGTGGTTGCTGGGAGAGTACTCCACAGAGCAGAGTCACTGATACTTCACATATTCCAGAGATGAGCCTCCAGTGAAACCAAAATCCGAGGCTAAAATCAGATATGATGCATGCTATGTATGCATGAATGCCACTGACCCGAATGGCCCAGGCTAGCCCGATCGCATTAGATCTCAGTACCTAAGCAGGGTCAACCCTGGTTAGTACTTGGACGGGAGACCACCAAGGAAGTCCTGGGTTGCTATGCCGAGGCAGGCAATGGCAAACCACCCGACCATCTCTTGCCTTGAAAACCCTATGGGGTTGCTGTAAATTGGTTCGACTTGACAGCAATCACCACCACCACCACCATCATATGGCATTGGGTGTAGAATAGCCAGGAGATCCTAAAATTGACCGGCAGGCAGAAGTTATAGCTCTTTTAGCATTATGCACCACTTGGTGGCGAGCTAGACTTGTTTTTAAGGCAAGAGGAATTTCCAGAGGTGGTTTGTGATCGTCTGCCTCTGCGTCCCAGCCCTGGTATTCCTTGGAGGTCACCCTTCCAAATACTAGCCAAGGCCAACTCTGCTTAGCTTCCAAGATCTGACGAGATTGGGTCTTGACAGCAACTTGACCCCCCCATATATGCATGAATGCTGTATTGTAAAAGAAAGAGAGATTCTGCCTGCTTCCACACAACAATGGGCCTCTGCAATGAGATATCCAAGTGGTGGTTCCCCCCACCCCCATTTCCCCTGCTTTAGACCCCATGGCTGCCATTCCCCCACACCCACCTGACACCCACCACAGATTTGCTGCAGTCTTTCTTTTCTTTTCTTTTTTAAAGAAAGCACTGCAGTGAAGCAAGTTTTGGAAAGATCACAGCAAAACCAAGGAGAAGCTGGAAGACGCATGAAAGCACCATGATGCTGTGTGGAAGCAGGAAGAACAAAGTACACTTTGCATCAGCACCCGAATCAAAACCAAACATCTGGTTTGGAAGGAAGGAATCTACATGTATTAAAAATGGAAGGCAATGCCTTAGGGTTGCCAGCTCTGGGTTGCAAAATACCTGGAGATTTGGGGGGGGGGTGGAGTCTGTGGAGAGAGGGGTTTGGGGAGGAGCAGGACCTCAGTGTGGTATGATTTCATAGAATCTACCCTTCAGAGCAGCCTTTTTCTCTGGGGGGTAGGGCTGCCAAGTCAGCCCGGGGGGCGGGGGATCCCCCCCATAGGGGTTCCTGATCCGCTGGCCGGCATTCGGTGAGGACGACTTCCCCCGTGTAATGACATCACCTCCGTCATTACGTTGCCGGCACGTGCGCAAAAGCGCACGCACCAGAAGAGCTCCTGGGGGGAGAACAACTCCCCCCGCCGGTAAGTCACCGGCACTTGGCAGCCCTGCTGGTGGGATGGGTCTCTGTCATCTGGAGATTCAGTTCTAATTCTGGGAGATCTTCAGGCTCTACCTGGAGGCTGGCAGCCATGCAATGCCTTCGTCATCTGTTTGGAATGCATGCGTATTCCCAAGCATACTTACAGGGCCTCATTTTTGTGAATTTCCTGCACTGTGCAGTGGGTTGGACTAGGTGACCTTGGAGGTCCCTTCCAACTCTATGATTCTGTACACATACAGCAGAGAGTGGAAGTCAAGTTCTGAGCTGGTAGAATGGGCTACCTGGGAAGGTGCCATTTTTTGAACACTGCTCCATGACAAAAAGATCCTGCAAGTGAAAAGAACAGGAGAGAGAGAGAGAGAGAGAGAGGTTTTAGCCAACTGTTTCCTATGAAATGGTAGTTTCCCAATTACAGGGAATTATTAATGTAGCAGAGCTTTGAAAAATGTAACCCCTCACCTGGATTCTAAAGTCCTGTAATCCATTCTACCTCATTTCTCTGCGGCATTGGTAGACTAAGACTCTGACTAGTCCAAACGAGGGCCCAGCTACGCCTACATGGAGAAGGTGCTCCAGGTGGGGTCACTGAACAAAATCCAGGGTGTCTGGGAATATATGCATTTAATCATTCTGTACCAGCTGGGTTCCAGCAACGTAGTGCTATTAATGCACGCTCTAGCGAAATCTCTCCAGCTGTTAAAACCTTTACTTCCTACATCCTTAGAAACACTTCCTTTCTCAAACTCCTCTTTGACACTGGATGCCAGCGCAGACATCTAGCCTCACTCTGAGAACCATCATTGGACATGAATCCCATGGTATTCAGAGGGGCTTATTCCCAGGGAAATGTCCTGAGGACTGCAGCCTCTACCTCCTGCTTTCACACAGTGTTGTATTACCTGCTGTGCAGTTTCAAAAGCCTGATCTAGCAGGTCTATGGAGTGCACCAGCTTGGCCATGAACATAATTTATCATGCATGCACCAATGGCTTTTCTCCCATTGGCATCTCTGGTAGAGCTCCTAAGGTGCACCCTACTGCATGCCTGAAAGTTCCCCTGATAGTGATACGAGGTCACATGAACAACTTTGCACATGGCCTTGGGTTCCAAAGTCTGGATTTCCTTTTACTGTATCTTTTAAACGACACTATTGACTACTGAGAATGTTTTGCATCTCTTACTTCATTTACCCATCTTTAAAAGAATTTGGATACCATGATTTGATGAGGAATTAAATTTAAATCTCCAGTCTCCATAGGCAGCTTCAAGAGGGGATTGGAGGAACAGATTGAGCAGAGGTCCATCAGTTAGCCACAGTGTATAGATGGAACACTGTGTCTGGGGCAGTGATGCTCTGTATTCTTGGTACTTGGGGGGCAACAGTGGGAGGGCTTCTGGAGTTCTGGCCCTGCTGGTGGACCTCCTGATGGTGCCTGGGTTTTGGCCACTGTGTGACACAGAGTGTTGGACTGGATGGGCCATTGGCCTGATCCAACATGGCTTCTTATTTGTTTCGAAAATTTAGATGTCGCTTCAGTTCAAGGCAGATCACAAAGGAAAAACAACCACAACAATAAAAAATTAAAGAATCAATAAACATAAATATTAATATTAAAACAAGACATGCCACCCAGAACCCACTATGTGCATAAAAAGTGCATAAAAATATTCAACAGCTTCAGATGGTAGTCATTAAACAACTCTCTGGCTAGAAACGGGCTGTAAATAGATAGAACCCTTCAACTAAAAGCTTGGGTAAAAAGAACCCTGAATCGCCCAGGCTGTCCTGATCTCATCAGATCTTGGAAGCTAAGCAGGGTCAGCAATTATTAGTACTTGGATGGGAGACCACCAACGAAGTCCAAGGTTGCTACATGGAGCCAGGCAATGGCAAACCTCTTCTGAACTTCCCTTGCCTTGAAAACCCTATGGTGCATAAGTTGGCTGCAAAATGATGTCACTTTCCACCACCACAAATAAACATTTTAGTTAGGTGCCTGAGAGACTGCAAAGGAAACACCTGGCAAGCCTCAAGTGGGCAGGTATTAAAAGGCAAGGTGCCATCACTGAAAAAGTCCTGCCTCTGGTTGCCCTCTGACTAGGGTTGGCAACCAGCAGGAGACTGATGAAAGGGGCTTGCTGGTGATGTGATCTTGCCTATGATCTGGTGATGTCACTTCCTGAATGACCCAGAAGTAGCATCATTTTGTCACCGGTGATGCTCTCACATCCACACCAAACTCCATGCTTTATCCTTCGATTTTTGGGGGGCAAATGTGAGCGCATCACTCAACACAATGATGTCATTTCCAGGTCACGCAGGAAGTGATGTCACAACACCAGCATGACACCCCCTAATTACCCCAACTATTTCCCTTTTGATGCCCAACTGGGTGGTGGTAGACAGCACCAGCAGGGGGTGGGAGGTCTCCTGCCGAAGCGGGAGAACTGACCTCCCTACACCTGACTCACCTCTGCAGATGGAGACACAGAGAAGAGGACTTGAGAACAGGATGTCAATTGGTAGGGTGAACAGTACAGGAGGAGGTGACCCCTCTGGTATCTCAGCCCCAAGCCATTTACCACACTGGCCCTTGTGAAAAGCTACTCAAGAGGAACAGAAGCAAACAATACGGAGATTTACTCTGTTGACTGAATATGCACGATTTCCCTGGCAGACTCTATGTAATCTCAGAGGCCATGCTAATCTTAATCACTGATTTCTCCTTCTGTTTAGGAGTACTTAAACTGAGTGGGGTGGGGACAGGGGGGAGGGGGGAGACGAGAAGAAATGAGCAAAGTGCAAGTGAATTGGGTTTAAGCATTCACAACCTCTCCTGCCTTGCCGATCAGATTCATTTTCTTCCCCCGCTTTCTGCATTGTGCTGCCTTTAATTTCACATTGCATATTCTCTCTTCATTATATAGCCCTGGTAATAATGTAAAATTACATTTTTAATTCCCAGTGATACCTTAATCTAACATTGCATTTACCTCTCTTCTTAACTAATCTTCTGCCCTCCTGAGCAGACTTGATTAAAATTGTTGCATTTATTAAAAAGAAGAAGAAGAAATGGCCCAAAATAGACCGACTCGAATATTGCTATGCGTAGGGCCAACCAGCCCTTCTTGAGGTCTGCTCAGTATGCAGGAGAATCCATGTTAGAGCGGAGTCCTGCTTTGCGTTCCTGTGGGGAGCCCTGATTCTCCTGCAGCTCTTTTCTGAGCCACTTTTGGCCTTGAATGGATGATTATGAGAATCGTGTTATCGCCAATTTGCATGATCAGGATGATTGCGTGGAGGTTTTAAATTACGGATCCCAAATGCACCATGCATGGAGTCCAATTGAAAGCGTGAATGAGCGCTGCATGAAACACGGCCCCCTATTCCAAGAGTCCCGGAGCAGGGAATCGGCTTGGAAGTTGAAACTGCTGTGTCTTCCGGAAGGACGTGTCCAGTCGTTACGAAATATTTATGGTTAATCGATAGATGCCTGTAACCGCATACTGACACTGATGCCAACAGGCATGGTCTTAGAGAAGTGGGAGGTGCAGAAGTGTCAAAGTCATTTGTTACGAGGGCCCGATCTGACAGAAATGTCACTTGGTCAGGCCGGGCCATGTGTGCCATAAAATGTAATGCCAGGTATAAAGGGCACAGGCAAACCCGAGTGACAGTATTATTCTTTACTCAAAATACAAATATGCTTAAAACAGAGGTGGGCAAACTGTGGCTCGGGAGCCGCATGCGGCTCTTTCACATATAATATGTGGCTCCCGGCAGGGCGGCTGGGGAAGCTAAATATCATTAGCAAACAAATATCACTGGACAAATTAATATCATTATCAATATCTGCTTTTACCCCTTTTGTTATTATTTTTGGCAGTCTCATTTAATGTTAATAAAAAGCAAATTTGCTTATTTTCCAATAAAAGCAGGTAATGTTTGTTTATGTCTTGTGGTTCTCAAACATCTGATGTTTATTCTATGCGGCTCTTACGCTGAGCAAGTTTGCCCACCCCTGACTTAAAACATTAACAGTCTTACAGGATTTCTTTACGGTATCTCCCTGATGCCCACCCTCCCACTTCAACTGCCCGTTACACATTAGCACTGGGACAGCATACAGGGACACAATACCTAACCTCTGCCATCTTTATATATAAAAGAAAGCCCCTTCACCATAAAATCAACACCCAGGCCAAACCGCTGGATCTAGAAACACCAAATCCGGGGAGAGCACTCCTACCATGGCGTAGATGCTCTCTAAGAAGGGATCTTTAGAAATTCGACCCCTAAGTGGGTCAAAAGGGGGGAAATATGCTCCCCCCATTGATTCCTATGTGGCTGCCAGGCTGCTGCCGCCTTGCACCTCCCACTCTCTGATTGGTCAGCTGCAGAGCGCAGCATTCTGAGGTTAAAAAAGACCCCAGTTACAGGAGACTGCAGACAGCTGAGGACAGTTACAGAAATCAGCGATTCAAGACTCCTGAATAGACATTTCTCATAACAGCCAGCATGGCAATTGAGTTTATGAATGTTCATGGGAAGACTGTAAAGGACCTTTCTAGGAGCCCTTTCGATGCATGGCTCCCTCGTGAACCCAAAGAAATGTCCACCACATCACCACTCCGTCAGACCAACTCCCCCTCACACCTCTCACCTCTCACTACCCCCAAGAAAGCTCCTGGCAAAAATTGAGCCAGATACACCAACACTACAAGAAGGAGGCAATTTAAGAATGCAGCAAAGTTCAAGAGGCTGTAGTTTCCCCTCAAGGCCTGCCAGACGCAGAAGGTGGCAGGAATTAACAGATGACTGCTTCTCACATGGACAGTTCTATGTGGCCTGCTCCAGAGTGAGCTCACCAAGCAGCCTGGTGATCCTAGTAGCACCTGAGGGCAGAGCCGCCAATATGGTCTACAGAGAGGTCCTTCAGTGGAGGAAAAAACAGTACGTGTGTCTCACTTCATTTTTTACACTACAATCTTCTCCATTAGAGTTCCTACAACAAATGTTACATTTCAAACTTCACATCATCAGTATTATAACTGGATTTACGGAACTTAAATACCATAGTGAAGCACGGGCAGGGGTCCGTTGGAGCGGGAGCACACAGGAGCACAGCTCCAGGAGTGAGGAGCCCAGGGGGCGGGCACATGACCAAGCCCCACCCCCTCCTCGGCTTCCCCGAGCAGTGCAGAGGCACAGCGCCCCGGGGAAAGCCCTGCTAGGGTCTTTATTGATTTTAGTGTTTTGTTTTAATATTGAGAATTTTATCATTGTTCCTTTTATGACTGTGTGCTGCTTTTCCAGAGACTTGCTCAAGGTGGCATATAAATTTTCTAAGTATACCATTTGTTATCTGGGCACATGGCACATAAGTACTGGAGAAATTTCACCAACCCTTCAGCAGCTTCCACCTTATCAGTTTGGTGTAGTGGTCAGGAGCTGTACTCTAATGTGGGAGAACCGGGTTTGATTCCCCACTCCTCCACATGCAGCTGCTGGTGTGACCTTGGGCCAGTCACAAGTTCTCTCAGAGCAGTTCTCTCATGAGCAGTTCTCAAAAGATCTCTCTCAGCCCCACCTACCTCACAGGGTGTCTTGTTGTGGGGAGGGGAAGGGGAAGGGATGGGCGGTGCACATGTCCTGGGTATCTCAAGTCTACTGGAAACCTGGTGGTTTCAAGGGAGCAGGAAGAGAATGAGGTTGTGTTCTTTACGCTTATTTTTATTGCACAAAGTATTGGATGGGGAAGGGAATGGAGGAAGAGCAGGTCAGTTTCACTCACCTGTGGAGTGGAGCCTGAGGGGTGGGTGTTGCCTTCTGACACACTTCCGGCATGTTAGGGGGTGTGGCATATGCAAATGAGTTATGCAAATGAGTTATGCTAATGAGCTCCTGCACCTCTTTTTCTACGAAATGACCCCTGAGCACGGGTATCAGGCTAGTAATGTAATAAAGGTAAGGACTAGTCGCTTGTGGGCCAGATAGGAGCCCTGGACGGGCTGATTCCAACTCGCAGGCCACACATTTGATACCCCTGCTATAGACAATAATTTGCTAAACTTTTGATACATAGGTCACATTTTCATCTAGATTAAAATTTAAGGTACCCTTCACTCTTCTGTTGGAAACATGCGTATGTATTTCTCAGTCAATTCCCTGATAATGGACAGAATCCTCTTTGCCACTGCAGGTAGTATGTCAATGTCGTAAGGCATTAACTCCCAACATGGCGTACGTACGGTGCCCACTAGTTTTTCTTGACGCCCATTTACTTGTCCCCCGAAACATTGCTTCCTTAAAGCAAAGAATCGGTCTTGGCTTTCCTCCACTTCCTGGGAGCAGTAAGGGGCTCCAGAGGACTCCAGAGGGCAACACCTTCTGGTCTACATCTATTTGGAAATAGGTGCCCCTATCATAGAAAGGATGCTTGGCTTGGAACCTTCCAGCTATTTGTGGTTGCCCCTGTCTCAGGTTCAAGACAAGGGAACAAATCTCTTAGACTGAGATACGTCAGACCAAGGTGACTAAGACATAACATGGTCTGAGATACTTGTTCCCCTGTCTCAGACCTGAGACCCTGGAGCAAGACTCTCTGTTGATGTAACCAAGATTGCTCTGGGTTTGGACCACTGAACTCACAGCATCACACTACAAAGCTTAAATAGGCTTTATTGTAAAGAAAGGAAGGGGGGAGATTTTAAAACAGTATAGTTCTGGTGAAGAGTTCAAGCCCAGAAACTTAACAAAACTGGCTTTGTAAATATGCTTACTGAGTAAAGTTCTTGCAGCACAGATGTTAACTTCTTAAGGCTTTGGCTAAATTCAGTTCAAAAGCAAGCAGCATAATTCCAATAGATGAAACACATGGTGACGAAGGTGAGAGAATATGGGATGGTGGAAGGCTCTTTCAACCAATTGTCATACTGTCTTGGGAGAATCTTTAATATTTTTTTAAGCATTCATATATCCAGATATTTTATACATATCTTATCACTCATTTTCCTTAAGTTCTACTCTTACAAGAAATCATATTAAACATTAAAAGCACATAAATAATCTCCATCTTCATTATCATCTTCCTTTTCTTTACCCGCTTAACCCATACAACTTCCTCTAGTTCATGATCTAAACATTATTAAATTCTTCCTTAATTTATCTCAAACTCCTTTTCTTCTTTAACTGGACTTCCTCCATACACTCTAATTTTATACTTATAATCTTCTTCCAAATTAAAAAAAAAAAGTTGAGCAGGGTTGCCTCCAAAAACTGGGTGCTGCAGAGAAATCTTTGCAACAGAAGGATACCCTCCTCCCTCTAATGAGAGGTCTTGGGGGGTCTTGGGAGAATCTTTTGGAGGATGAGCAAACCCCCACTCCCATCTTCATTCCAGCTGAAACCAGTGAGCTAATTAGCAGGCCTGCTGGAAAAGACCTTGGGATGGTAACAGTCCGGGGGGGGGGGGGAGATTACAGATACTTGATGTTGTCTGAACAGAACAACAACAAAAAAAGATCTTGCAAGTGGAGTTTTATTCAGAAAGGGATCATTCCCTTGACAGCTCCCTCCATAACAGCCATTTTGTGGAACATAAGAGAAGCCATGTTGGATAAGGCCAATGGCCCATCCAGTCCAACACTCTGTATTATACAGTGGTCAAAACCCAGGTGCCATCAGGAGGTCCACCAGCAGGGCCAGAACTCCAGAAGCCCTCTCACTGTTGTCCCCCAAGCATCAAGAATACAGAGGGCCGGTCGCAGCGCCTGCTCAGGGCAGTGCGTGTGCGACTGCTGCTGCACAAAAATGCGCTCAGATGCTGCTGCTGTTAATTTTCAGCTGAACTCTCACCTATCAACACTGGCAAATATTCGCAAGATTTACCACGCTCTTAATAGAATTTGGCAGAAGATGCAGGTCAAGACGATCGCCAAACAGGAAGTCTCAGGTCTTGCAGTTCATCAGACCACTGTAGTACAGTGATGCCTCCAAGGAAAAACAGGAGATCCACAGCTGGAGATGACCTGTCAGCTAAAAAAAGGAGACATGATGGCATGTACAGAAAATATGATTCTACTAGAATAAAGATAGAAGATGATATGTTCTCAAGCAAAAGGTGCTTAGAATGGTTCTGTGAATATGCTGGAAGAGATGATATTGTGGGCCCTGAGGGAATGGAGAAATTCTGTGAGGACATGGGAGTTGAACCTGAAAATGCAGTTATGCTTGTTTTAGCTTGGAAGCTAGATGCTCAGAACATGGGTTGTTTTACATTGCAAGAATGGCTAAAAGGAATGATGTCACTGCAATGTGATACAACAGAAAAGCTGGGAAATTCTTTGGATTCCTTGAGATCTTTATTAAATGAGCCTACTAACTTTAACCTTACATTCAGATATGCATCCTTGCTGCGATTATGTGGATATTGCTGTCAGAACTTTTGTCTACGTGTATATAAAAAAAGCTTCACCTAGGAAATTATTTCAGCAGGAATGTATTGTAAAAATAATTTTGTGGCATATTTCTATCTGCATTCAATAACCATGTAGCTTAATCTTTAATTTTCACTTGGTCTCAGACGTAGCATTTCGGGGGGGGGGGGGGTGATTGTTGGGACAGTTACCATGAGGAGCCATTAAACATTGTTTAAGATGCCAGTTTGTGAGAGGAGATCCTGCAGTATAATTTCTTCCACAGCTGGATGCCCATCAGTTATTTAGTAAGCAAATACTGGCTTTCTTCTTTTTGAAAAAAATTTAAAGCCTTTGTACTGTCAAGAAGGAAGGAAGGAAGGAAGGAAGGAAGGAAGGAAGGAAGGAAAATACAGAGCATCATTGCCCCAGACATAGTGTTCCATCTATGCATTGTGGCTAATAGCCACTGATGGACCTCTGCTACCCTTTCTCAAAATTCTAAAAGGACCTACAGGCACAAGATGTTTGGGGAGCCCTGTCTTAAGATACCATTCCGCCCCTTTTGCCTGAACAGAGACAGGGCCATGTTTTCCAGCCAATGGGTGATGCTTCAAGGATCCCCTAGCACTAATCTGCTATTGCTCAGGCTCTGCCAGGCGAATCTAGGGCACCTTTACACCGAGTCTGACTAGGCCTGTTCACACATGACACTGAATGCATGTCCAGTTGTTTGTAAGACAGATAGGGTTGCCAGGAGAATACCTCGTGCCAGCGAGGGGATTGGGGGGGCATTCCGGGGGTGGACGAGGATGTCAGTGACACGATGATGTCACTTCCAGAAGTGCCGTCATCTCGTCAGTGACATTGGGGTGACATTCTACTTTTTGGGCAAAACTCTATGGTAAAAATGGCTACCAACCATAGAGTTTTGCCCCAAAAGTACAGCATCGCCTCCAGTGTGATGACATCACTTCTGGAAGCCACTGACATCGTGCAGGGATGTTTGGGGGTGGGGTTTCCCACAAAAAGCAGGGGATCCCCTGCCCCCACCCGGGGGACCGGCAAGCCTAAAGACACAGCCAACATGCCTTCACTTTAAAGTGAAACTGGGAGCCAGTACCTGGATAAAAGTGGAGTTTATACGACAAGATCTGCTGTACGTGCGTTGAATGTAACATGAGAATTACTCAACACAGAATACTGATAAAATCAAGTATACACTGTACACAGACTGTACATGTGTCCACTGTAACTCATGAGCAGGATGCTACAAGGCCTCTCTTTGGCCATCTATTGACATAGAGAGATGTTCTGTTCTGAAGGGCATGGAACGCTGGAACACATCCAACATGGCGGCTTTATTTTTCAAGGCATCCCTCTTGTGGCACACAACTTTGTTTTGGCAAATGGTGAATCGCTGCTCTGCAAGACTTGATTTTGGCTATCATAATCCATTAAGAGATGGCTTTGAAATGGAAGAAAGCTAGCAATTTCCAGAACCCCCCCCCCCCCCCCCCCCAATGTTCAAGCTGGCATTTGAATCAGTGTAGAAAACTATAGCAACCTTCATTTGTGCGCTTTTGCCCTGCAGAGGGAGTTCCTTTTCCCCTCTCTCTGGGAAACCATCTGAAGAGGTACTTTTAAAGTACTTAAATTTTTAAGCAGCGAGTCAAAATAGCAGCAGGAGCAGCTGTTTACTGTGTCGAGAATTTGGAAATGTTGTACAAGGTGTTTGTTGATGCTAACGGATTAATAGGTTGGGAGGGGGTACGATTCTTATGCTTTGGCCAATCGATTCAGCTGTCTCCTTGGACTGGATAAGAAAACTGAATCAAAAAGGGGTATAAAATTACATTTAATTCCAATATCTATCCCTCACAGTTCGGAAGCATCTGTGGCATTTGGATGGGGAATGCATGTGTCATACAAGGACCGGACAAGGTTTCCAGTAACCATGTTTTTTATTTCTTTGTTCTTCCTGCTATGTAATTACATTTTTCTGAACTGTTTGCACTCTGGGTACTTGGCTGCGCAAGGCATCAGCCACAAGACCTGCCCTCGCTGTCCTGGTCCCTCCCACTCATATGCACAAGAGGAAGTTCGGGAACATCTATGATGCTTTCTGCACTCTCCTTTTAATCCATGTTCATTGCAGTGCCCTCCAAGCAATTCTGCACTAAAATCAAGTTCAACCTTTTTTTTATTCCGGGTCCCCCCTCCCCTTGCATTACATTACCTCCCGTCAGTGGTCAGTTCAGTTTCAGCCTGCTGTTGCCCCAGGGTTATTTGAATGCTGTTTTGTGATGGACTTAAATTGCCTCAACTTGAACAATGAGGCTGTGGTCACAGGGCCCTTTAATGCGGGAAGAAGGGCTGTTTCCTCCCGCATTTAAAGGGACCGTCTACAACGGCCGCAGCTACTCCCACGCCGATGCAAGCTCAAATGCGGGTTCCTCCTGCATTTTCCAACCCTGGGAAAATTGACCGTTTTCCCGGGAGTCACATGAGGAACCTGCATTTGAGCCATCTGGACAGCCCTCTCTTGCAATCATTGTGAGAGCAGGGCTGTCCAGATGGTCCCGTCCACCATTTTTTCCCCCTTTTACACTTGGGTGCTTGGGTGCTTGGGCACTCAAGCACCCAAGTGTAAAAGCAGAAAAAAAAACCCCCAAAACTTACCAGGCGGCCAGCAGGGCTCGGGGAAGGGATCCTCCCCTGGCCGCCGGCTGCCGCCTCCTTTGCCGCCACCACTGACCGTCTCCTCTTCTGCTGCAGCTGCCGCCACTCACTTCCTCCGATGCCGCAGCCTCCGCCGAGAGCTTCTGCCACCGCCAGCCTCCTTCTCTGCCGCTGCAGCCACCCACCACAGCCGCCCACTGTGGCCGCCACCGCCAGGGATTGGGATGTATAAACATCCCAACCCGAACTTAAGAGAAGCGGCTCCTTTAAATCCGGGAGGAGTCCCAGATTTAAAGGGCCGTGTGACCACGGCCTGAGAAAATCTGGAGTGGCAGGCAAATGCGGAAAGGACCAGTTGTCTGTTGCAGCACTTTTGTAAGCAGCTTTGGGTCCCCGATGGGGGAAAAGAAGTATATGAATGCCTGAATAAATACAGTATTTTCCCAAATGCAAGACCAGGTCCCCCTTCCCCCTTTGCAAAAAAATATAGGGGTTGTCTTACATTCAAATTACTGTTAGGTCCAATAATGATGTGTGTATATACTGTTTTTAAGGGGGTCATCTTCCATTCAGGATCCTCTTCCTCTCTAGTAAATGCAGGAAATAAACCAAGCTGGAAGCACATATTGTCCCCCACTGTGCATCCCTATGTGAGCAGTCTATAGGCGCTTTAGAGGATGAGAACCAGACCTGGGTGGGCATAGTGCATGAGCAGTGGGGAATGGCTTTTAAAGATCCATTTGTGATTTGCTTCCTTTGACAGAGTTTGAGTTTCGCCTTACCGGTATCCTCTGGGGCAAACATCCATATGCCCTGCCCTCCTGCTCTACCAATACTCATATTAATTCTCTTCTTCTGCTTTGGGGCTTTCCATCTTTCCCTTATCCCATATTAATTAATTCAAATTATAACTGAACCTAAGCAGATATTCACAAACACTGGCATATTGCTTATGGATATGCTGATTGTGCTCTTGCCAATTCAAAGACCCGCCTCAACCCACCTCAACCATACACACCCCATTTACTTAGCAGTTGATACCCCATTTCTTCTCCCTCCCCTTTATCATGACACCCTGCTCATACACTCAGCCTGACAACTGGTCCTTGCCATGACAACGTTGCCTTCTTATTTCACTGCTCCTCTTTCAGCCAGCAGTTCAGAGGCCGCCGTTCCCAGTACTGACAGCTTAAATGTTTCTATGTATTATATGACATTATGGAGATATAGCTAATGGCTTGGGAGAGGGAAGCAGAGTCTCATGTCTTTGACTTCTGCACTTCTGTGGCAGTGTAGCAATTCAGCTAGTCAGACTGGGAGGGGGACCTCATAGATAGCAGTCTTGTGTTAATCTCTGTCCCTCATTTTCTCCCAAGATCCTGGGACTTGTTGGGGCTCGATGTGATGTAATTCATTGCTCTCGACAACCCAAATATCCCAAATTGTCATAGATCATAATAGATTCAATCACCAGCTTGTGCTTTCCTTCTTCGGAGAAGCTGTCTTCACGAAGTCCACGACCTTGGTTTTCGGAGCTGTTCGGATTACATCGCTGTGTTTATGTTTCATGTTGTTTTAAAGTGTGAGCATAACTAGACAAATAGCGATGGGTTTGATTTACTCTGAATGTAGCAGTTTTGATCCCAATTCTCTGGCTCTGTGAGTGAAAAAAAAGAAGACGAAGGGAAACCCGAGTACTTTATCTCTTTGCAATTCAATTAGAAATAACGCTGCTCACTTCAGTTTAGTACAATTACCGGAATTAATTCTGGGATGAAGACTAACGAACGGATAAACAACATGAAGGGAAACAAAAGAAGAAAAGAAAACGGAAATAATTGGATCAGCACTAAAGGTGCGGCTGTGCCTCTGTCTCCCTTTAAGGCCCAATTCACACCTCTCCTCTGAAGTAGTTTGACTGCTGTCTTTTCCCAAGCTCATTTCACACTGGTTTCAAATTTCACTCCAGGGGGTCTGAAGAGTACTAAGCAACAGCATTTGTTTAAAGCAGTATAATGCTGGCTTGACCGCAGGAGGGCAATTAACGAATGTAAACAGTAATTTATAAACTAGAACAAGTATGGTTTGAAACGAGAAACAGGTATAGACAGGTTTTTTTGAAACTAGAATGATTCCAGCGGGAAAGTCAGATGTAGATTTGACCTAAGAGCGCTTCATTGCTGTCATGCCTGTTGATCAACCGGAATGGTGTCCTTCAGGGTTTAAACCATATCCATTGTTTTCCATGCATTTCAGGGGCTGAGATCGTTGGAATTATGTTTTGTTCTGTGAATTTCAACGAGGTAAGATTCCACAAAATGTGGAATCCACTCCTTAGCTAGGTGCCTGGTGGGTTTCAGCAGGATTTCAAGGCACCTGACGTAGCAGTCTGATACAACTCCCAAAATATAGCCTAAAAGATCCACAAGGGTCTCCAGCACTGGAACTGAGGACAGGTCTATCTCCTTTTCTGCTTCTCCTGGAGTGTTTCCCAAGCCCCCCAATGCTTTTGTCTCGCGTCTAGGGTTTTTCTAGCCAGGGTGGTATAGTGGTTAAGAGTGCTGGACTAGTATCTGGGAGAACTGGGTTTGAATCACTATTCATGCCATGGATGCTCACTGGGCGACCTTGGGCCAGTCACACTCATTTGGTCTAATGTACTTCATAGGGTTGTTGTGAGGGGGAAATGGAGGAAACAAGAATGATGTCGACCACTTTGGGTTCCCATTGGAGAAAAAAGTGTGGTACAAATGAATTGATCAAATAAATAAAGTAGTACTGATTGTGGCTGCTGTACTGCACAGACTAATGCCTAATGCCTGCTTCTGGAAGAGTTGAAAGTGGCTGGAAATGAGAAAGACCCAACATGGGATGGATTGTCTCCATCAGGGGAACTGTTTGCAAGACCTGATCAAGGCTAAACTGCACAATATCACTAAAACTTACTCACCTTGTGTTGGCGATCTTATGGGAGTCACAGCTGTTTTATACATTGCTGGTGGTACTGCCTTGTGGTCAAAAAGTTCTGGATTAAAATATTCAAAACCACTAGAGAAATAACAGGTATCTCATTGCCTCTAACACCACAACTATTCCAAAACCACATCGAGAACTTATTTCGGTTTTTTTCACAGCCGCAAAAACAATTATAGTTAATAACTGGAAAGGAAACAGAAAATTGACGCTAGCCCAATGGTATACCAAACTATGGGAATATTATTCAATGGACAAGCTTTCAGATAAGATTTCAACATTCCAACTTACTCCACGGCACTGTAAATTTTCAACAAAAATGCCTCCCATTTATAGAATATGTCTTTAACAAAGAGGGTTCAACAACGTTAGCCGTACGTGATAAACTGTATGATGTAATACATTGTATGTAAATATTATATTTTATACAACAGGTCAATACGAGCTTTGTATTTTGACTGTTTTATAAAGTTGTTTTGTATTGAAAAACTTAATAAAAATGTATTTAAAAAACAAACAAACCAGGACCTTTTGGAGGTCATTAATTTATTGCATTGCCATAAGTCAGAAGTGACTTGATGGCACTTAACACACACACACACACACACACACACAACTGCTTCTGAAGCAAAGTTTCACCTGTTAGTGGTGGTTTAGTAGCTGATTGTACAATTTGTGGATCCAGGGCAGTGGTGGACCTACATTTTTGGGACCCTGAAGCTTGAACTGTTTTGGGGGGCCCTTCTCAACCAGCAACAATAGGGCAACGTCCAACATGGTCCAAACGGCCTTGCTACCCTTGCAAGGACCTCAAGGCCCAAATGGTGGAGAACAGGATAGTGGGGTCGAACCCTTGATAATGGGCCATACAGTGAGCCCCTTCCCACCCTGAGAAAATTTTGAAATTTGATCAATTACAGGGACATTTTTAGGCCATATGGAATGTGTATTAGAGCATATTCTAAGGTCAGTATTAAGTACTTCAACCCATTGGCTTATGATTCTATCACTAAAATAGCTTTATTTTAATTATTAAAAATGCCATTAATTTTGATTAAAAAATTCACTCATTAAAAAAAAAGTTGCTTCAGGGCCCCTTCCAGGATTAGGGGATCTAAAGTTTAAGCTTCATTACATAAGAACATAAGAAAAGCCACTGTTGGATCAGGCCAGTGGTCCAACCAGTGCAACACTCTGTCACACAGTGGCCAAAAATACCAGGTGCCATCAGGAGGTCTAGCAGTGGGGCCAGGACACTAGAAGCCCTCCCCCTGTTGCCCCCCCTCCCAAGGCACCAAGAATACAGAGCAACACTTGCCCCAGTTTGAGAGTTCCTATCTATACTTTGTGACTAATAGCCACTGATGGACCTCTGCTCCATATGTTTATCCAATTCCCTCTTGAAGCTGTCCATGCTTGTAGCCCCCACCACCTCCTGTGGCAGTGTTAGTTTCATAGCAGATCTGCCCTGTTCAGGGACTTCATTCTGCTATGTATTCTTCCATGAACAAATATGTACAATGGAGAAAGACTTCCATCACTGGAGAAAACCTTTTTCCAGTTGAAGAATTAGGCAGTCCTTGGATCCAACTTGACAATGAGTCACTGGATTCCAACATAATTGGTCTGTTTAATCATGTTCCATTACAGTGTGCCATTTCTTCTTTAAATAAACATATACTCCAACCTTTTCACGTATAACCAGAACCAGTGTGATGTTGTGGTTGGAGTACCAGATTTGGATCTGGGAGATCTGAGTTTAGTTCTTCACTCTGCCATGAAGGTCACCTTGTCGTGTGACCTTGGCCCAGTCACCCTCCAACCTATGTCACAGGGTTGCTACAAGGATAAAATGGTGAAGTGGGAACCATGTATTCAGTTTTGAAGTCCTTGGAGAAAGGGAGGAATACAATATACTAGACAGACAGATAGCCTGCAGTAGTCTAACTTGGTGGGTTCTAAACCTCTCTTCTTTTTGCAGCTATGTTCTTCTATTATGATGTTTTCGTGCCCTGAAATCTGTGTGTTTTTGTTTTCTGAACACAGTTTTAGAATCAAGAAACTGGATGGAGACATCATCTATACGACTTACTTGAGTAGACTTTTGGACAAATGTGCAATTCACATCTGTAAAGGCAGCATTTGTTGGATCTGAAAACATTCAATGAAATAATGAAAGATAGTTGCTCTTCTTTCATGATATTCTCCTCTCTCTTTTTGCTTCCTCCATTCTCTTTTCTTGCTTTTTATCAAGGAAACAATAATTCAACACATTACAGTGATGGTCAGGTAATCAGAAGCTGTTAAGTGTGTTGTTTGTCGGCTGGCAATCAGAGCAATCTTTCCTTTAAATATTCAGGGAGTTGCAATCAAACTTATAAAGCGGAATCAGATGAAAGAGAATATGTATCAGGCAATTTGCGGCTAAGCTTTCAGGTAACCAGATGGGACTCTACATGGATCTGGAAACAAAGTTTTCCGAGAAGGAGAGTAGTTTGGTGCAGTTTATGAGCAATGCTCCCTCTAAGCTGTGGAGTCTTGTGAGCAAAAATTCTACTTTGTGAGCTACTGGCATTAAAGCTGCGAGCGAATGATTTGGCTACTGCATAAATTCGTTTGCTCTGGAGCCAGCCTTCCTGAGCTAAGACAAAAATGTGTGAGCTGGAGAGTAAAAAACTGTGAGCTAGCTCACACTAACATCAGCTTAGAGGGAATACTTGTTATGAGATAGCTGAGTTGTTGTTGTTTTTCCTGATCTCCACCTTGCATCTACCACACATATATTCATATTTGGGAATGAACTGCAGATTAGAAAGAGCACTGTTGTGGTTAAGGAATATGGACTTCTGGGGCTGCTGAGAAGTAACATGGGCCTACACAATAGCAAGTGCTTTCTTACTACTAGAGAACACTTGCTGTGATTTCAAGTCAAAGAAAAGGTAACAGGCTTAGAGTTTCAGGTGGGCAGCCATGTTGGACTACAGTAAAAGAGCAAGATTGGAGTCCAGAAGCACCTTAAAGACCAACGAGATTTCCAGGGTCTCTGACAAAGGGAACTTTGACTCCTGAAAGCCCATACCCTGGAAAACTTGTTGGTCTTTAAGGTGCTTCTGGACTCCAATCTTGCTCTTAGACTTCAAGTTGGGAAGAGGAGCCCTTCTAAAACGATCAAAGAAATGAAACTGGTATTAAGACTCCTGTAATGAAACAGCTAGCCTGATCTTGTCAGATCTTGGAAGCTAAGCAGAGTCGGCCCTGGTTAGTACTGGGATATAAGACTGCCAAGGAAGTCCAGGGTTGCTATGCAGAGGCAGGCAATGGCAAACCACTTTTGTTTGTCTCTTGCCTTGAAAACCCTACGGGGTCACCAGAAGTCAGCTGTGACTTGACAGCAGTTTGTTGTTGTTGTTGTTGTTGTTCAGTCGCACAGTTGAGTCCATCTCTTTGTGACCCCTAGACCACCTCACGCCAGGCCCTTCTGTCTTCTGTCATGTTCCAGAGTTTGCTTAACTTCATGTTTGTTGCATTGATGACACTGTCTAACCATCTCATCCTTTGCCGTCCCCTTCTTCTTTTACCTCCAATTTTCCCCAGCATCAGGGTCTGACACTGTCTAACCATCTCATCCTTTGCCGTCCCCAGGGGTCATTTTGAGCAGGAGCTCGGGGGAGCGCAGCTCCGGGAATTGGTGCCAGCCCCCCCCCCCCTGCAGGGGAATGCCTGCTTGTGTCATGGCTGCAGCAAAATGACCCCATCCCCTGGAAAGGTCCTTGTTCCTCCAACCAGCCTTCTGAAGGCTTCAGCCACCACTGAAGCTACCCTCCCAGAATAGTGGTATTTCTGAGGCTTGGATTAGTAGCTGTCCCCTCTCTGCCAGCTTTCTTTCTTTCTTTCTTTCTTTCTTTCTTTCTTTCTTTCTTTCTTTCTTTCTTTCTTTCTTTCTTTCTTTCTCTCTCTCTCTCTCTCTCTCTCTCTCTCTCTCTCTCTCCTTTCTTGCCTTCTGAAATACTTCCGGTGATGTCAGGTGCTGTAGCATATGCAAATAAGTTATGCTAGTGAGTTATACTAATGAGCTCCTGCACCTCTTTTTCTACGAAATGACCCGTGGCCGCCCCTTCTTCTTTTACTTTCAGTCTTTCCCAGCATCAGGGTCTTCTCCAGTGAGTGCTCCCTTCTCATTTGGCGGCCAAAGTATTTGAGCTTCAGCTTCAGTATCTGGCCTTCCAGGGAGCAGTAGGGGTTGATTTCCTTTAGGATTGACTGTTTTGATCTCCTTGCAGTCCGCGGGACTCTCAAGAGTCTTCTCCAATGCCATAATTCAAACGCATCTATTCTTTAGTGCTCGGCCTTCCTTATAGTCTAACTCTCGCAGCCATACATCACTACTGGGAACTCGATAAAACTTCCTCTTACGAGTTGACTGTAGTATGTATGCCGGGGAGGGAGTCCCTGTCAATGTGCCGATCCTTTCTCCAACCAAGATCTGGGCTTTTGGCAGGTCTCTCAGCTTGCCATGTGGCATCCTCTCAGAAGAGAAGGAGGTTATTGCTCTCAGTTCCTTCCGCCAACTCCTCTTCAAACAGCTTGGCACAGGCAGTCAAGCCTCTTCATTTGCTTTTCTTTTTTGACTGTCCCCCACCCCCCTGAGACCACCAATCAGCTAGAGAGATGGCAGGGCTTTAAAAGTGTCTCCCCCTGTGACAGTCACCCAAATGGGTGGTGATCTCTGTGCTGGACCAGAGCGATGACCAGTCAGGGATGGATAAGTCCCCATCCCTTGACCTGCTGTAGTACAAATGGTCCTGAAAAAGTACCTTGCAGGTGGAGACTTGGCTGTATAAGATACAATATGTCATGATTATGGAAGAAAATTACCACATTCAGGCTCATGCTGGAAGGGGAAACTACAGTTGAGGAGAAATCTATTAATAATTGGCAGCCATTTATAAGATACTGGAACAGGACTAAATGTAATGAGAACATTAGAAAGGAGATTCTAGATTGCATATCATTCTTTGGAAGATGCATATTTAAAACTAACGAGAATGTATTTTAACTTGATATGCGAAGGACTTTTTTGCCTTTTCCTCAGTTATTTTTTTCTCCCTTGTATGTTGTATATTGCCTTGACTTGGATAGCCCAGGTTGGCCTGATCGGATCAGATCTCAGAACCGAAGCAGGTCCAGCCCTGGTCAATGTTTGGATGGGAGATCACCAGGAAGTACCAGGGTTACTATGCAGAGGCAGGAAATGGCAAACCACCTCTGAATGTCTCTTGCCTTGAAAACTCGATGCGGTCTCCATAAGTCAGTTGTGTGACTTGATGGGAAAACAAACTGCATGTTCCATATATTTTTAAATGATCCTGACCATGAGTGAATCATATCGTTCCCCTCAGGGGTCATTTCATAAAAAAAGAGGTGCAAGAGCTCATTAGCATAACTCATTTGCATATGCCAGACTCCCTGACATCACCGGAAGCATGTCAGAAGGCAACACCCACCACTCAGGCTCCACCCCAAAAATTTCCAGGTATTTCCCAACTCAGAGCTGGCGAGCCAGCTTTACACTTTGACTAAGGACTCATTAGGTTTCCTTTGCTCTTGCAGGGAAGCTACCCTACAACAAGCATGAAAATACAGATCAAGTTAGTATGCTTTTGATTTTTTTTCACAGCACATCACCATATGTGCCCGCTCCTGGGAATGTTACTCCCGGAATGGCGTTCCTGCTCGAAATGACCCCTCTTGAATATTTCCCAGTATGTGCTCCTATTCATTCCATGTTTTTTTTGCTGTTTGTTTCTGCATGGTTTCACCCATGTGACATTGCTATATCATCAATTAGTTGTTTAGAGTAATTCCTGGTGACTGGGATTTATTGATATAGCAGGATGCTGTATAGCAGTTGGACTTTAAAGGACATTTGTGGTGTGATAACTTGGAGTCTTTCCATAAAGTTCTCTTCTCACTACCCTAGTTGCTGTGGTTTCCCTCTCTTAAAACTATCTCCGACTTTCAAATCAAAGCAAAAACCATTATTAGGCATTTGTTACAGCTTGTATAACCAGGTGACACAAGATCAGAAAATAATACAAATGAACGATCATGAACTTTAAAAAAAGAGGAGGAGGAGAAGAAGAAAGTTGGTTTGGTTTTATACTCTGCTTTTCTCTATTCAAAGTGGTTTACAATCACATTCCCTTCCTCTCCCCACAACAAGCACTTTGTGAGGTAGGTGAGGCTGAGACAGTTCTGTGACTGGCCCAAGGTCATCCAGCAGGCTTCATGTGGATTAGAGTCTGCCGCTCTTAACCACTATACCATGATGTCTAGTGATTTGAGGGTTCGTCTGATGGGAGATATAAAACTAACTGCTTGTCAGAGAGATCTTTAACCTGGCATAAAGGAAGACTCAATAAAGAGTTCCTCAGGAGGTCTAGCTCTACACGGGCAGAGTCTTTACTGATGAGGAGTTCTCAAGAATCTGTTGTAAGGGACTGCTGAAGGCCACACATTGTTGTTGTTGTTGGTGTGTGCAGGGGCGTTGACTTTCTAAATCCCCGGGGGGGGGCAGGGGCTCTCTTGTGCACGCGCGCGAAGCGCACGGGACCATGTCTCTGCCGCTCCCTCCCCCCCCGGCCCAGGGAGGCAGACCCGCGGCGGCAGCCAGCTGGCCGGGACTGCCGCCCGCGCGAAGCGCGCGGGCGACTATGTCCCCGCCGCCTCTCTCCCCCCCCCCCCGCCTCAGGGAGGCAGGGCAGGCCGGGGGTGAAGGAGAGGCGGCGACGGCCGGCCGGGCGAGCATTTTGCCGGGGGTGGCTGAGCCCCCCCCCGGGAAATTTCGGGGGAGGCTCGAGCCCTCGAGCCCCCCCGTAGTTGACGCCCATGGGTGTGTGTGTGTGTGTGTGAGTGAGTGAGTGAGAGAGAGAGAGAGAGAGAGAGAGAGGCAAGTAAGGTGGACATCGGAGAGGTGTGAACCACTCACTTTGATTAGAATGCAGCCGTTCTGTCACCAACACAACAGACAGGATTGGGCTGTGCAACAGCATTAGTAGCATGGCATTTTGTTCCTCAAACCTTGTAAATCAAGTCAGTTCCCAACAGTCCAACTCACTTGAACATAATTAAGAAACAAAATTTCTATCTGGCCGTAGCAGGAGGAGAGACAAGGTGCTTCCCTCCAAAAGTGTCCCTGGAACCAACTGTCATGTGGGTCCTCTTCCCTCAGAACTGTCCCCTGTGGTGGCCATTCCACCTGGTCATTACGAAGACATTATATGAGTTAGGTAAGAACTGGTACTTGAGTTTGCTTGTTTTCCTCTTCCTTCTTGCCTCCTTACACTGTAGGAAGTTATGCTGAATTACAAACTGCCTCAGATGTAATGGGGAAAAGACAGTATGTCTCAAATACTGGACTAGTTTGGGGGTGGTTGGGGTGGTGACAGAGCATCTGGTTTGCATGCAGAATGTCCCCAGACCAATCCCTGGCATCTCCAGCTAAAATGATTGGATAGGGGATGGTGTGAAGGCATCTGCCTAAGACCCTGGGGAGCTGTTGCCAGTATGAGAAGACAATAACAGAGCAATGAAGAAGAAGAAGAAGAAGAGATTGGATTTATATCCCGCCCTTCACTCACTTGGAGTCTCAGAGCGGCTTACAATCTCCTTTCCCTTCCCCTCCCCACAACAGACACCCTGTGAGGTAGGTGGGGCTGAGAGAGCTCTGAGACAACTGTCCTTGAGGGAACAGCTGGTACAGAGCTATGGCTTGCCCAAGGTCCTCCAGCCAGGTGCAAGTGGAGGAGTGGGGAATCAAACCCGGTTCTCCCAGATTAGAGTCCGCGCACTTAACCACTACACCAAACTGGCAATGCTGTGGCTGAGTATAAGGTAGTTCTGTGTATTCATAAGAAGAGGTGCTCAGTGCTGGAGCATCTGATCTAAGTGAACCAGGTCTCAAATTCCATTCCTAGCATCTCCACGTAAAAGGGTCAGCTAGTAGGTCAGGCCCCGGAGAGTTGCTTCCAGTCTGAATAGACAATTCTGATCTTGATAGTCCTGTGGCCTGACTCAGTGTAAGATAAAGGTATGTGTTCATTTAACACATATAATGGCTGGGGCCATTAAGAGTAAGGGGGTGGGTTTAACCTCCACCCCAATGGTATTCTTCAATGCATGCCTTCATTTCCGTCATATAAGCAAATGGCTGCTGTTTGTTCTGGGGTGGTGGTAATATGTTGCTTTGGGGTCCAGAACCAATTGTTCTCCAAAACCTGGAAGTTTTTTTGTCATCGTCTGGGCTTGGAGCAGGGGTCACTGGGTGTGTGTGTGTGTGGGGGAAGTATTTGTGAATTTCCTGCATTGTGCCGGGGGTTGGATTAGATGACCCTGGAGGTCCCTTCCAACTCTATGGTTCTGTGATTCTATATCTCCCTGCAGATTTACACTGCAGGTTTTTACGCCAGACATCAAGCTGTGTAATATCAAACTGACCACTAGGGGAAGGAAAACACAAGTGGAACCAAAACCCCACCGCTCTCAAAGCAACAGGAACACAGACAGGAGGAAAATGAAAATGCAGAAAAAACCCACTGAACTGGGATCTCATTAGTAAAATGCAGTTAAGATGACATGTGCTAGAAGGGAGGGGTTTGTTGTAGGCCAGGGAGAGCCATGCTGATGCTGTCCACAGCTCCTCGGTGTAACTAATATGACTGATGACATGTATGAGAAACTACATAATGCGGAAACTACATTGATTAACAATCTTGTGTTGAAGGCTTCTGTATTTTGGAGCTTTGTTTTAATTGTCTAAGGAGAAACTGTAGTCCTGTAATCAGGCAGTTTTTAGGTTTATGTTATTGTTGGGGGACTATAAAATGCTCAGCCCTGGAGTGAATTGTGCAATTGTTACTGTCGACATTGCCGGCTTTATTCCTCTTTCTATAAAACATGGAGGCTGTCTCTTACTTCTCTTCTTCTTCTTCTCTCTTTGTACGGTCACTCTGTTTAGTTAAAGAGATTTGCTGAGAAGCATGATGTCACTTTTTTTTTTCCTTGAGAAAAAGCCCATCTCATTGGCTGGCAGGGCTTCACAATGGCTCTCTTCCAGAGCTGTAGCTCTAAGCAGGTCCATTTTCTGCTGAAACATTAGCTTCTATTTTATCTTCTTTTCCCCCATCCTCCTTCCCATTGTTTAGATGATTAATTGAATTGGAAGTGTCTGTTACTGCTCCTGAGCTATTAGACCTATTCCTGGAAACCCATTCTTATGGGATTTTCGGCAGCCTGCAATGGCATTTCAAAGCCCTTTGTCAAGCGCCCATTAAGGAGGTTGGCTACCCATTTGTTAAACACTCTTCAACTAGGTAATTAACAAGTGTCAGTTTTTATGGCATTACTTTCTTGCTCCCCCTCCCTCCAAGAATGCCAATATTTTTTGTCATCGGTATTCATTTCTTTCGCTCTCCTTCCACCTGACTATTTTTTTCTCCCCATTTTATGCTCTGGTGAAAAAAAAGAAAGCTAAAGTTATGATTGCCAAAGACCAGAATGAGCTGGGATTAAGAGCGTAGACTTTCCAATTTCGGGGGGGGGGGAGGGCTGGGGCTGGGCCAGAGACATCACAGGCCATTGTCTCCGGGGGAGGCTCAGCACTTCCTGGAAAAGTTCGGGGGGGGGGGGGGCTTCAGCTCCCCAGCCCCCCCTGAAGTTGACGCCTATGGCTGGGATAGCACTTGTGGCAGAACGTGCCTGCTCAGGCCTGCAGGCCCTATTCGACCCTGCCCTCCTGGGTTTTTCTCAACCCCTAGAGAGACTTTTCTTCCACTCTTGGGTTGCTTGTCACCACCACCTGACCCTTTGTATGGAATCCCCCACTAGGAGGGTCAGGACTCCCAGCTTCCCTTCCAAGTTCTGAGGCCTTGCCTCTGTGTCTCCCACTGTCCAGCGCCTGGTCACCACGGGGACAGTCTACAGCCTTGTGTGCCACTGGAGCTATAGCCACTTGCCAACTGCCTGCCTTCCACTGGCACTTCTTTTAAAATAGTGTGTCCAAGATGGTGGAGGTCTATGTGGTATAGAGAACCACTCCCAGCATCAAAAGTTATAAAGTATTTATTAAAAATAATAGGTTTGCTAGTATTCTTTTAGCACAATACCATACTGAGCAAGGGATTCCAAAAGTAATGGATAAAATGCAAATCCTCTGTCCCTGTCACATGCCCTATCAGATGTTAGAAAATAGGGCAGGCTCTTTAACTTAGGAGTTCTATATCTCTACAAAGTTGCCGTTACTTGAAGCTTCCTCCAGCTCATTGGGCCAGCACATGGTCAAAAATGGCTGCCTTCCCAGAGGAAAGGTCTGTGTGCACTCATGGACTCAGCACCCAAGGAAAAGAGACCTCCTCCTGGCTGCAAGGAGTTTTTATCATGTCTGTTTCTCCACCCACTGCCCAGGTCATGTCAGGTCAAAGAGGCTTTTCCTGGATGTCTCTAGAAGTCTACGTCTTGAAGCCTTTCTATTTTTAATTTCTCCAAGTCTCTGTTCTGTGCTTGGAGAAAGGGAAGAGCTTGACCCACCCATTATCTTTCCTGCTAGACCTATTAGCATGTGTATGAAGGTGAATTGTCTGGAAAGCAATTGCACTGCCTCCCTCCCTCCGCTGCCTGTTCTCTGCCCGGGGGGGGGGGGAGTTAAAATGCAAGGTGGAGGTTTTGTCCATTTCAAACCTCCCAGGAGAAAATGCATTTCTTCACAGCACTTGGGGGTCACCCCCAAGCCTAGCAATTCTATGTCAAGCCCCCTCTTTTCTTGCCATAATCTGTACTTAAAGAAATATGGGATATGATTTCATCATGTGCATTTCTCTTCCTCTTTAAGGCCTCTATCAGACATTTGGGGTATCCAAGAACCCACACTGGAAGCACATGCTACCTGTGATATGCACAGTCGCCATTTTGTATGACATTTCTGGTTTCCACTCCTCTGTTTTGTTGTTGTTGGACCGTTTAATTTCACACAAGTGATTGGGGCACATGCATTTGGAGATGAACCCTTATTTTTTCTCATGAGAAGGGTGCCTGTACATGTGTCCCCTAGTAACTGGGTGCCTAGAGGTTTGGATTCATTACAGGACGAATGAAGATAGAAAGCTCTATTTGTCTTTCATTGGATGTACTAGAAAGCACAACGCTGCAGCCTTTTGCCGCCTAGGGACAGGGAAGGCGCTTGAGAATTCAGAGCTTTGCCTTTGTTTCCTACAAGACCAGTTTACAACCCAAGGTGTCTCATTTTATTCCAGCTGTAACCGATACACTATCTTTTCTTACTGAAAATCCCCCTCAAGAATAAAACCTTGAGGGTGAAGCCTGTCTGAATGAAAAACTGTTTGTTGTTGTTATTGCGGATGCGTCCGGTGCGCCCAACTGGATCAGGTGCTTATTTTAAATAAACCTGAAGCATCACAAGGACAAAAGAAAACACAGGGGGGAAATTACCAGGCCGGTGCTGTCTCTTCTTTAGTTTCAGACATTTTCCCCCCACCCCCCCATCTGTCTGGAAAATGACATCGGAAGGTGCTTCGTAAATTGAAATATCCCCAAGGGTCAGTGTCCCAATTTGTGGATGTGGAGGAAACAGTCCCTGATGGGGTTTTCTTTCATTTGGAACTTTTGCCATTACAGTTGGCAAAGTATAACAAGAAGAAGAAGAAGAAGAAGAGATTGGATTTATACCCCGCCCTCCACTCCACAAGGGAGTCTCAGAGCGGCGTACAAACTCCTTTCCCTTCCCCTCCCCACAACAGACACCCTGTGAGGTAGGTGGGGCTGAGAGAGCTCTGAGACAACTGTCCTTGAGAGAACAGCTGGTCCAGAGCTATGGCTTGCCCAAGGTCATCCAGCCAGGTGCAAGTGGAGGAGTGGGGAATTGTCAAGCTCCTCGGGCCCCTCCCGGGGGTCTCGCCCCGTGGCCGTAGTCCCCGGTGTGGGAGGAAGGCGTTGCCGCCGCGAGGGAAAAGGATTTGGGGGTTGGCAGAGGCCTCAGAATGGCGGGGGGTGAGGGTTGTCAGCACCCTGGGCCACCCTCCTGCCTCCAGGGGACAAGGCTTTGGCTACAGGCCCCGTCTCTCTCTCTGCAGGGCTGCCTGTCTTTCACCTCGCTCTCTCTCTGCCTTTTCCTTGCCTCCGTTGTCCCCCGGCACTTCCTCCCCGGCCTGCCAATTTCCCCTCTCTTTTATTCCCTGCTGCCATGTAACGCCTCCCCTCCACCAAGCCCCACCCCCCTGTTAAAGGCTGAGACGCCCAGCCACCCTGCCCCGCCTGGAGGCTCCTGCCGTCGTCTTCCGCTTCCCGGCGCCTCCCCTGGGTGACTCCTTGCTGCTCCGCGAGTGCTCTCGACGGCCCGGGGTGCGCTCGCTTCCTGGCTCCTCCGGGCGTCTCAGGGTTGCTTCGGTGAGTGGGGAGTGCTCCGTGGTGGCTGCGAGTCGCGGCGCCCGCTCCTGGGACCGGGCACGTCCTCCTCTTCTGAGCTGGGGCCGCGGACGGTGGGGCGACGTGGCGTGTCGGGTGGCGGGGGGGTGGTGCTTTTCCCGGCTTCTCCTCTGCTGGTCGACCGACCGGGTTGGCTGCGGTGCCGCCGCGGCGACCCGGACGGGGGGTGTTGCCGGCTCCCGGCTGAAGTCAGCGGGAGGTAAGGCCCGGGACGGGACACACCCCTCCCCTGGGGGCGACGGCGTTGCTTCGTCCTCGAAAAGCCGCGACAAGTAGTCGGCCACCCCATGTGCCGCTCCGGCTTGGTGTTGCACTGTGAAGGAAAAGGGAAGCAGGGATAAATACCAGCGGAGTATCCGGGGGTTAGAATCCTTCATCCGGGCCAGCCATAGGAGGGGCGCGTGGTCGACCACGAGCAGGAAATGGTTATGAGTGAGATAATATTGGAGGGAGCCCACCGCCCATTTGACGGCCAAGGCTTCCTTCTCGACCGTAGCATAGGCCCGCTCGGCGGGTTGCAACTTCCGGCTGATGAAGAGGACCGGCCGGACCTCTCCATCGTACTCTTGGCCCAGCATGGCCCCCAACCCAGTGCCGGACGCGTCGGTGTGGAGGACGAAGGGCCGCGCAAAATCGGGATTGTGGAGGACGGGGTTTCCAGAGAGGCTACGCTGGAGCATCCGAAAGGCGTCTTCCTCTCGAGCCGTCCAGTGGAGCTGGTTCGGCCGGGCTTTCTGCAGGAGATCAGTCAAGGGACTTGCCGTCGAGGCAAAGTTGGGGATGAAGCGGCTATAGTACCCGAGGAAGCCAAGGAAGGCTCTAAGCTGCTTCTTGGTCCGCGGGCGTGGGCGTTGTTCCAGAGCGCATATTTTCTCAGGTAAGGGGCGTAGCCGACCATGCCCCACTAGGTATCCCAGGTACCGCAGCTCCTGGAAACCCAGGCGGCTTTTGGTGGGATTGATCTTCAAGCCCGCCTGGTCCAGGGCGCGCAGCACTTGCTGGAGATGGGTCAGATGGGTTGGCCAGTCGGGGCTGCAGATTATTATGTCGTCGAGGTATGCTCGGGCGAATGATCCACAGTGGGCTAATGCCCGGTCGACGAGGCGCTGGAAGGTGGCGGCGGCCCCGTGGAGGCCAAACGGCATCCGCTTGAACTGAAAAAGCCCCTGCGGGGTGGCGAAGGCTGTCTTGGGACGGTCCGGGGGATACACGGGCACCTGCCAGTAGCCTTTCGTTAGGTCCAGGGCCGACAAGAAGCGCGCCTCGCCTAGTTGGTCGATCAGCAGGTCGGCGCGGGGCATGGGGTAGGCGTCGAACTGAGCTAGTCGGTTCACTTCGTGGTAGTCGACGCAAAACCGGACTGACTTGTCGGGCTTTGGCACTAGGACTACGGGACTCCGCCAGGCACTTCGGGACGGCTCTATGACGTCTAGCCGCAGCATCTCTTTAACCTCCCGTGCGATGGCTTCCTGCAGCTTTGGGGGAATCGGCCGCCAAGGGGCCCTGGCCACGCTCCCCGGGGCCGTGGGGATTTTGTGCACGGCCAACGAGGTGCAGCCGGGCGTGGAGGAAAAGATGCCTGGGCACCCCCGCAGTAAGCCCCGCAAGTCGTCCCGTTGCGCGTCGGACAGGGCCTCGTCTAGCACCGGCTCGGGGGTAACTGCTGACGACGAGCCCCACGGGAGGGTCCCCTCGGGCAGTTCTCCTGGCTGGCTCACCAACATCCCTGCCTGGGGTTCGGTCGGTCTAGGATACCACAACTTCAAGTCGTTCACGTGGACGTGCTTCTTCTGTCGGGCCTGGGGCCCGTGTTGTACCTCGTATGTCAAGGGGCCCAGGACCCGCGTGATCGTGAAAGGTCCCTGCCAGGGATCCTTGGAGGAAGTGGCCATGACCGCCCGCGACACCAGGACTTTCTCTCCCTCTTGGAAGACGCGAGGTCGGGTGCCCTTGTCATAACGCTCCTTCTGCACCTCTTGTGCCTTTTCTAAGTTGGTTCGGGCGGTTTGGCGAACCTGCTCCAGGCGTTCGCGTAGCTTGCGAACGAAGTCACACGGTACATCAGCCTCTACCCGTCGGGGTGCTGGGCCGCGGCCTTCTACGAGCCCTAGTATTCCCCGGGGTTGACGGCCATAGAGGAGTTCGAACGGGGAAAAGCCCGTAGAGGCCTGGGGGGTTTCTCGCACCGCCAACAGCACCGGGTCCACGTAGAGGTCCCACGCCTGCGGGCGGTCATAGGCCAGCTTGCGCAGCATATTTTTCAGGGTTTGATTGAGGCGCTCCACAAGGCCATCCGTCTGCGGATGGTGTACCGAAGTAAACAGCTGATGGATGTGCAGGGCCTGACAAACTTGCCGCATGAGGCGGGCGGTGAAGGGCGAGCCCCGGTCGGTGAGGATCTCACTAGGCAGTCCCACCAGGGCAAAATAACGCATTAGGGCCCGGGCCACGCCGGCACTCTTTAGGCTCGGGAGAGGAATCGCCTCAGGGAAACGCGTGGCGTAATCCATAATGACCAACAGATAACGCGCACCCCGGGCCGTCCGCGGGAGAGGTCCTATGAAGTCCATTGCTATGCGGTCGAAGGGCTGGCCCGGAATCGGAAGGGGCGCCAACGGGGCACGCGGGGCAGCTCGAACGTTGAGACGTTGGCAGACCCCACAGGAGCGACAGTAGGCGCGGACATCCTTAGCCACTGACGGCCAAAAAAAACGGGCCAGCACCCTCGTGAGGGTATTTTTGATGCCCTGGTGGCCAGCACATGGATGGTCATGGGCCCCCTTCAGCACTATGGGAAGGTACGCATGGGGCACAAGGAGCTGTTTGTAGGGCCCCAACCGCCCCTTGACCTCCCGAAACCAGGTCCCCCCATCTCGGACTATACGGGGCAGCCGTTGACCACGGCGGGGGTCCACCACCACGCCATCACTTACCGCTGTATGGGCTCGTAAACCCGCCAGGGCCTCGTCTTGTTCCTGGGCCCGCTGGAACTCCGGATCCTGGCTCCATCCTTGGCTGGGCTGCTGGGCACCGTCGTCCGCCTCGGCGTGACCGGGACTGCCGCCCTCGGCCACCTCCTCGTTGGCTAAGACCGCCAGGGGAGCGGGCTCGGCAGCATCTCCCGTCCGAGGTCCGACCGAACCCGGGTCGGCCGCCTGTAGGGCTGCTGTAAAGCCTGGAGCATCTCGGCCAAGCAGCACTGGGAATGGAAGCTTCGGGACCCGTGCGACCGGCACCTCCCAGCGGCGGCCCAAGTATGTAAGTGGCACGACGACCACGGGATACCGCTCCTCGTGCCCGTGGAAGCACACCACCGTCGCTGTGCGTAGCACTGGGAGCGCCTGGGGTAGGAGCTGGGTGCGCACCATTGATAGAGAGCTACCGCTGTCCAGCAAGGCTTTCACGGGGCGGCGACCCAACTCTACCGGGAGCAACCAGGCCGGCGGGCGCTGCCCCACGGCAGCAGTCTGCAGAGTGTCATCCCACCCCAGGTCGCACTCCATAGTGGGACAGTCCCGGCGCAGGTGCCCCCACTGGCCGCAGGTGTAGCAGGGCCCGATATCCTGGGGCCCTTGGGGTTGTGGGCCTAAGGCCGGGACTCCCCCCGGGGTGGCGCCCCCGTCGGGGCATGGGTCACTTTTCCTCCCCGGATACCCTGGCGGAAACCGCATCCGGGGTCCTATCCCGGGGCCGGGACCTCGGCTCGCCGCTGGGCGGGCCCGCCCCACTCGGCCGGCTTCATCTCGGGACCCTCCCGACGGGGGTCCCGCGCCTCCCTTGGAGCTGGTCCCCGGTGTGCGGCCGAACCGTCCCGCCTCCCCCCGGGACGGCAGCTCCTTCCCCTCAGCTGCTAGGAAGTTCTCCCATAACTCCTGGGCCTCGCTAAGCTTCGTCGGCTTCCAGCACGCCACCCAGTGGCGGACCCTCGGGGGCAGTATCTGAAGGAGCTGCTCGATGATTACCAGTTCCACGACCCGTCGAGCCTCGTCCGTGGTCGGGGTCAGCCAACGGGTAGCAGCATCCCGCAAAGACGCTATCACTCCCCTGGGTCTGGCCGCTGGCGACACCTGAATGCTGCGGAAGCGCTGCCTGTAGGCCTCGGATGTAAGTCCCAAGCGGTCTAGGATGGCCGCCTTGACCTTATCATAGTCCCCCGCATCGACCCGTTCGAGGGCCTTCAGTGCCGCCTGAGCGTCGCCCGTCAAGTAGGGGCCCAGGATGTGGGCCCACTGAGCCTTAGGCCACTGGGCCGCCTCGGCGGCTCTCTCAAAGGCCTCCAGGAAAGCCTCGGCATCATCCTCTGATCCCATCTTGGCAAGGGCTGGCCAAGGGCTCCTAGGCGGGGCCGCTGGGGCTCCCGCGGGAGCGGCTGGGGCCGCCAGGACCTGCCGCAAGTCCCGAACCAAGGCGGCTTGTGCGAGGTTCTGCTGCTGGGTCAACTCTCGGAGCAGTTGCGCCTGGTGTTCCGCCAGCCATTGGCTGAATTGCGCCATGTCCATGTCTGCGGGCGCAATTCCCTCCTCTGGGGTGGTCTCCGGTGTCGGGGGTCTGTCTGGGTTGGCCGGGGAAAACTGCGCTGGGCGGAGTAACTGCCGGGGTGCTACCCACCCCCGGGGGGTAGGTAGTCGGGGTAGCGGGGCCCTCAGGCGTGGGCCAGTGCCCGCATTCTCCACCACTTTGTCAAGCTCCTCGGGCCCCTCCCGGGGGTCTCGCCCCGTGGCCGTAGTCCCCGGTGTGGGAGGAAGGCGTTGCCGCCGCGAGGGAAAAGGATTTGGGGGTTGGCAGAGGCCTCAGAATGGCGGGGGGTGAGGGTTGTCAGCACCCTGGGCCACCCTCCTGCCTCCAGGGGACAAGGCTTTGGCTACAGGCCCCGTCTCTCTCTCTGCAGGGCTGCCTGTCTTTCACCTCGCTCTCTCTCTGCCTTTTCCTTGCCTCCGTTGTCCCCCGGCACTTCCTCCCCGGCCTGCCAATTTCCCCTCTCTTTTATTCCCTGCTGCCATGTAACGCCTCCCCTCCACCAAGCCCCACCCCCCTGTTAAAGGCTGAGACGCCCAGCCACCCTGCCCCGCCTGGAGGCTCCTGCCGTCGTCTTCCGCTTCCCGGCGCCTCCCCTGGGTGACTCCTTGCTGCTCCGCGAGTGCTCTCGACGGCCCGGGGTGCGCTCGCTTCCTGGCTCCTCCGGGCGTCTCAGGGTTGCTTCGGTGAGTGGGGAGTGCTCCGTGGTGGCTGCGAGTCGCGGCGCCCGCTCCTGGGACCGGGCACGTCCTCCTCTTCTGAGCTGGGGCCGCGGACGGTGGGGCGACGTGGCGTGTCGGGTGGCGGGGGGGTGGTGCTTTTCCCGGCTTCTCCTCTGCTGGTCGACCGACCGGGTTGGCTGCGGTGCCGCCGCGGCGACCCGGACGGGGGGTGTTGCCGGCTCCCGGCTGAAGTCAGCGGGAGGTAAGGCCCGGGACGGGACAGGAATCAAACCCGGTTCTCCCAGATTAGAGTCCGCGCACTTAACCACTACACCAAACTGGCTCTCTCAAACAAACCGGTGGGTTATATGGGACTCTTGTTCAAAGGTCAGCTTGACTCCTGTTGTTGGAACGACCAACGCAGCATGCCTAGACATTGGGGGCGCTATATCGCTCTAAGTGTGTATGTGTTATTCCCTTGAATGGGATGCCTCTCTTTGTCTTCACCAGGGAGCTTACTTCTGACCCCTTCTCTCTCCGTGGTGCTTTGTTCTGTCTCATTCTCCACACGAAGTCGCATGTCTCTATGGGTCTCTTCTGCAGAAACAGTGCCCTCATACTTCTACACACATCCGATGCTGGATTGGCTGGCCACTTGTGATAGGGAAAGTACTCTTTAGATGAGGCTTCTCCCTCTCTTCTTTCAACTGCAACCTGAGTGTGAACTGAATCTACTTGAATAAATATAAGCTTTACTTTTGCAATATACTTCTCAGGAGATTTAGCTACCGCACGCAACATCGCGCTTCTATGACTGGGCAAAGCAAATATCCCAATACCTACGATGGTCAGTTTGCATCTTGTACTTCTGGGCTGTTCCATTCCTCCTTTTTGTCTGCTATTCTAAGGACACTTTCCTAGGAGTAAGAGCTGTTGAATAACATGGGACTTACTTCTGAGTAGGCCTGCTTAGGACTGCTCCCACAGTGATGCAACAGGCACAACTCCTTGCACCACCCCTCACCAGATCTTCAGAAATGTGGTGAGACTGCAGGGATGCTCAACAAGGTACCACATTAATCAAAAAGATGGGCGGATGCTTTGGATGAGTGGATTTTCCCAATTTCCTTTGCATAATGGAACTAAGTTTGAGTCCAGTGGCACCTTTAAGACCAACAAAGTTTAATTTTGGGTGTAAGCTTTTGTGTGCCATTAAAGGTGACATTGGACTCAAACTTTGTTCTGTTGCTTCAGACCAGCATGGGTACCCACCTGAATCTACTCTTTGTGTAATGTTTGTGTCTACTGTTGTGAACAATTTGGACCTTCTAACTTTTCCTGTTGGTTGTGTAGATTGATTTGTATCTTGTCTCTGGGTTGCAGTGTTTTGGATATTGTATTTATACTCTGTGTTCTCAATATATTCTATTTGTAGATGACATATAATATATATCGATGATTTATTGATGCACAGATACAGGGTGGGGGAAATACAGTACAAGGTTACGGAAAGTGATAAGAATTTTTTTTACCAGTTCCAGTTTCACATGGAGAAATGGGTTCAAAGTGGGGATTTGGGGTGAGAAATTAAAAAATGTTCTCCACTGATATTACCACATAGACACAATTTGTTGCAAGAGTAAAACTATAGCAGGAGTCCATGACATGGTGACTGTGGGTGCCATGGCACACCCTGAAACCCTTCCTGGTACCTGCCAAGTGTTTTTAGAAAGTGGGTGGGTCCAAGTGGTGCTTTTTTCCCAACGAGTCTTCTGACTGACCTCTAGGGATGCCAGCCTCCAGGTGGGACCTGGGATCCCTGGAATTACAGCTCATCTCCAGACTACAGAGATCACTTCCCCTGGAGAAAATGGATGCCTTGGAAGGTGGGATCTAGGGCATTGTACCACACTGATGTCCCTGTCCTCCCCAGGCTCCCCCCCCCCCAGGTCTCCAGGATTTTTCCAGCCTAGATCTGGCCACTCTATCCCCCAACCCACTAGTGGACAGGAGGACCTAGCAACAATGTTGGCCACTAGAGATTTGATCGGCAGTGCAGATTTTTACAAATGTTGATTTGGCAGCAGCTGCCTCCAGAGCACAAGGATCCACTGTGTGACTGAAAGCAAGCTGCAGCAGCCATTTTATGGCTTGCTGTGCCTCATGTGGCAGCCATTTTATGACTGCCATTTTGTGCCTGTTTTCACCACCCTACGTCAGAATTCCAAAGGTGCCCACAGGCTCAAAAAGGTTGGGGATCCCTGAACTATAGGATGCAGCACGAGATCACAGAAGTTTTACATCTGCTACACCAAATGAGAAGTCTCCATGAGACCATTTAATCCCTCCCCCCATATTCCAAGCTGCTTTTTGAATATAACCTCAACTTCATCTAGCATGGTGGGGTAGATGGTGTTTGAGAAACCCCACCACCACCCTTCCCACTTTCTTGGGTAGGCAGAACTAGTTGTATATATCTTTCAGACCCTGGCTTCAGGAGGCCCATTATACTGTGAGCTTTCATGAGCTTCAGCTTGGCCTCTTGCTCACACTACATCTTCATTGTAGAAGTCCTCTCTCTAACTGTCATCGGTTGAATTAATGGGGTAATAAAGAACGAGGGGGGTTATAGGCATGAGACAACATTTATGGACCTTTTGAGCCAGGCCTAAACTCTTCACTGGGGGAATTTAATTCCAGAGCTTCTTTTCAAGAGTATGGTTACGTAACTTCTACAACACCTGGCTTGCTGTGAATGTCTTCCCTTTCCTATTTTGTCAATGAATTCCATTAGGTGCCCATGGCTCATTTGTTCACTGACTGGGTGCCCTCCCCTCATTGCTGAGATGTCAAGCAAATGGCCGTGAATCCCCCTTCAGATAAAGATTTCACATAACAGCAAATAACCAAGTAACTATTGAACTTAACTGCATTAACATAGGGCCTTATGTTTTCTCTCAGTGGGACATTTTCACCACTTCAAAGCTGGAAAGAACTGTCCAAAGAAACCCAGCTCAGAGAAACCACTGGGGCAACTTTCTTTATAGCACCCGAGAAACATATATCTGTAAAAGGCAGATATCATGTTCTTTTGGTGTCTCTTCTTGTTGAGAGTTGAATATTTTCTGACTTGTTCTTTTGAGCTCTTTCTTGAATGGCTTATCAAAAAAACCCACCCTTGAGGAAAGTGTGGTAAAATCCAATTACCTTGGATTAAGTGGATTAATTTCTCAACCAGAGTAAGGAGAGCTCTGTGCTGGGGTGGCTGTTACAGAGATTTGGTCCCAGAAGAACAGACCTTAGCTGTCAGTGTGCAGCTGCAGAAATGTTCTGAACATCTTCATGAGGAAGTCCCTCATGATGGGCAGCTGTATTTTGGCTCAGGTGGCTGTGAGTTCCATGTGAATTTCCTTTGCTGAACATTGATGGGATCGATGAAGGCGCAGATGTTCTAATTGGTGGTCGAGGTCTCCTGGGAGGTGTCCTCCAGGGGATGGGATTTACTGCTAGGAGAAGGCAGTCACCATGACCTACTTCTCACATGGCAGGAATGGTAATCAAAACTGAGGAGCTGTCCATCAAATAAAAGATAGCTGCTGCCACCTCCAGATTGGAAGTGCTTTCTACAGGTCAACTTGATATATGTAACTGGACAAAATATATTTTGCATATGCAAAAGCCTGGTAGTATATGAGAATTTTTATGGGAACCCTTTTAACTCCACCTGTCTTAGGGTAGTAGTGGGTTGCCCTCTTCTAGCAACTTTGAGCTAAGGATCTCACCTTCAGAAATGATTTTGGGGAAGGGAGGTTCTGTTCTGCTAGGTCAGTACATTTTTTTTAGGGCAGCTTTGTTCTGTGTTCACTGATGTTATTTTTCTGGGGGTTGGAGAGGTAAAGGTGACCATCCAGTCCCATAACAGAAGTCCTGGCATGGTGCAACAGAAGTATATCCGAGTTACTGGGATCACAGGCTAGCCCAATCTTGTCAGATCTCAGAAGTTAAGTAGGGTTGGCCCTGATCAGTAGTTGGTTGGGAGACCACACAGGGAAACCAGGGTTGCACCACAGAGGCAGGCCATGGCAAACCACCTCTGAACCTCTCTTGCCTTGAAAACCCTACAGGGTTGTCCTAACTTAGCTGTGACTTGACAGCAATTTTTTTCACCATCTTACTGCTGACTAGGGTATGTCATGTCCATTGGGTTCCACCACGGTCTCTCCTTATTTCTCTGGGGGAATTATCTGGTTATCCTCTCTCTCTCCCCCTCTCTCTCTCTTCTTCCTCCTCTTTCTCTGAAATTCTGAGCAAGTAGCAGGAGGAGGAAGGAGAAACTTCTGAGCTATTGCTCAGTGGTAGATGATCCTCATTACATCAGAAAGTCCCAGGTTCAGTCCCTGGCATCTCCAGTTTATAGGATCAGGTAGAAGATGACATGAAAGGCCTCTAGCTGAGACCCTGGAGATCTGCTGCCAATCAGAGTAGATAGTACTTTCCTTGGCGGGCCAGTGGTCTGCCTCAGTCTAAGGCGGCTTCATTTGTTCAGCTGCTCAGTTCTTCTCCTTCAGGTCAGTGAGAAGAAGAGGAGGAGGAGGAGATTGGATTTATACCCCACCCTTCACATGGAGTCTCAGAGCAGCTTACAAACTCCTTTCCCCTTCCCCCCCCCACACACAACAGACACCCTGTGAGGTAGGCAGGGCTGAGAGAGCTCTGAGACAATTGTCCTTGAGAGAACACCTGGTACAGAGCTATGGCTTGCCCAAGGTTATCTAGCAGGTGCAAGTGGAGGAGTGAGGAATCAAACCCGGTTCTCCCAGATTAGAGTCCGCGCAGATAACCATGACACCAAACTGACTTCACATAGTGAGTGTGAAGGCAAGAAAGCAGGAGCTAGGGGAAACATGATGGCCTTTTTCCCACTCACATTGTGCCGGCGTTCTGCCTCCGTTTGTCCCAGCGCTGGGTGTCAATTTCACACCCTTTACTGCGGCGCGCGTGTTAATCTGGGGCTTTGCGCCATTTTCTCCGTGCCTTCGGTAAACCTTTTTTTTTTAGGTTTACCGAAGGTGCGGAGAAAATGGCGTGAAGCCCCGGATTAACACACGCGCCACAGCAAAGGGTGTGAAATTGACACCCAGCGCCGGGACAAACGGAGGCAGAACACCGGCACAATGTGAGTGGGAAAAAGGCCGATGTGAAAGACCTCTGTTTGAGACCCTGGAGAGCTGGTGCCAGTCTGAGGAGACAATATTGACCTTGATGTTCTGATGTTCTGATTCAGTACAAGGCAGCCTCCTGTGTTTGTGGGTTCAAGCAATTGTGCCGAGCCTCACAGCTGTCTCGAGAGGTGCTGGCTCTGACACGTCCTAGCAGGTAGAGCAAACCGAGAAATGGGTCCCAAGTCTCGGAAGTCTGAGAATCTCAGCCTCAAAGAAAGGAGGAGGCAGGAGAGCCAACTTGCCATCTGTGGCTCCGCGTGTGTTAGTGCTGAACTTCTGACAGCATGCCACGCGCAGGCTGTCTGTGGTTGTAGTTGGGAGACTTATGGTGGTGCCACCCTGCGCCATGCTACAAGTCTCTTATCTATTGTAGTGTGACAAATAATTCTGCACAGCTTGTCAGCACTGACAGTTGAGACTTTTTTGCTTAGATGCCTTGACAGTGCTTGTATTGAACAGCCAGAGCCCTACACTCCATTAAGTTTTTGTAAAATGAACTGTCTGCAACTTGCTGTTTCCCTGATCGTGGCAGCGATGACGACGGTTGCAAGCTAATCCTCTCCAGTTGGTTGGGTTGGTTTAGTGAGAGCCTTCAGTCGTACGACAGGGAGCAGATCTTCCTCAATGTCTAGCCCAGTGGCTAAGTATTAACCACGATACACAAGGAGTAATTTAGTCTAGAACAGTCATTTAAGAATGGCTATGCACTCTGCAGGGGGCGTGGTGGCTCAGTGGTCAAGACGCTGAACTGCAGACCGGAAGATCAGAAGTTTGGCAGTTCGAGATCTGAGTGCTGTGTGACAGAGTGAGCTCCCATCTCTGGTCCCAGCTCCTGTCAACCTAGAAGTTCGAAAGCAAGGAATTGCAAGTAGATAAATAGGTACCACTTCAGTGGGAAGGTAACAGCATTCTGTGTGCCTCTGCGTCTAGTCATGCAGGCCACATGACCATGGAAACATCTTCGGACAGCATTGGCTCTTAGGCTTGGAAACGGAGATGAGCACCGCCCCCTAGAGTCGGATTCAACTGGCTTTCGAGCAAGGGAAACCTTGACCTTTACATTTATGCATGCTACAGGGGTGAAATAATATATTCTAATTTCTTAATCAAGAAGGCTACCATGGCCTTTATGATGTACACACCTCCAACAGTAAGTTCCCAGTGAAGAATAGACCCTAGCTGCTTAAGGGAAAGCACAAGTCGTATTTACAGGGACTTGGGATTTCTTTTTTTTAAGTGTCCCTGAACGAATTCACCTGTTGTATCAAAAGTATGTTGGCTTCCCTCAGAATTCCTTGGAGGGAACCTCCTAATAACCTCTTTCTTTTATGCAAATGTTAGTTCACAATTCTAGGTAGAAAAGAAACCTGGGTGGTTTGCCATTGCACTGATATTTAAGAACATAAGAGAAGCCATGCTGGATCAGGCAAGGGTTGCCAGGTCCTACCTTGTCACCAGTGGGGGGATCTGGGGGGCATTTCTGGAGCGGGAGGGGACGTCTCGTGATGTCCCCGATGTGATGATGTCACCCAGAAGTGATGTCATTGCATCAGCGATGCAGTGCAGCGACACTCTGGTTTGAAAGCAAAACTCTTATCGTTTGAGGGCAAATTTATCATAGAGTTTTGCCCTCAGACCAGAGAGTCCCTGTGATGTCATTGTGTCAGGGATGTCACATGGGGGTGGAATTTCCCCCACCAGCCAGCTGGCCAGCAGCAGGCAGAAGCCCCCCAAACCAGGAGAACCCCCACGCAGACCTGGAGACTGGCAACCCTAGATCAGTGGCCGAAACCCAGGTGCCATCAGGAGGTCCACCAGCAGGGCCAGAACTCCAGAAGCCCTCCCATTGTTGCTCCACCCAAGCACCAAGAACACAGAGCATCACTGCCCTAGACACAGTGTTCCATCTATATGTTGTGGCTGATAGCCACCGATGGACCTCTGCTCCATACTTCTTGGAGGCCTCCCATCCAAATAACTAGCCAGGGCTGACCCTGCTTAGATTCCATGATCTGACAAGATTAGGCTAGCCTGGGCTATCCAGGTATGCGCAAAGCAAAAATACCAAGCGAACAATCTGAATGTGACTAAAAATAAATGAGATGGGGAAGGAGGGGGACCCCCTTTACTCTCTGAGATGTTTCCTAAACTATCACACTGATTGGTTGGAGTCAGGTCCTCCGTATGATTATTTGCCATCACTGGACTATTTTTGGTTTGCATGTGGACTCCAGTCTGAATACGACGAACTGTTCACAATAACTGTGTTCAGTAAGTGGGAAAACAATAGTGCAAACTGGTTCATCTGAGCTTGTCTCAAAGCTCTTCTTCCTTTGCACTGACCATAAAATTATAACAGCTACTTAAGTCATCATGCCCTCTAGATCAGGATGTACCCTGGGCTAGAGACATCCATCCGTCATCTTTCTCCAGAACGTTGTCTTGGCCAATAGGCAGTAACACTGGTATTGTGAACTCTGTCTTGTCCAACCATATGCAGTAGAGGTCCTCAAACTTTTCGAGCTTTCAGGCGCATTTAGAATTCTGACATGGTACGGTGGGCTCAGCAACAGAATGGCCGCCACAAATGGAGGCGAAGCCAGCCACAGAATGACGGCCACAGCTTAACTTCAATAACACAGTGCTGATCCTTGCACTGTCATGGCAAGGAGGACATCCCATTCTCTCTTCAAGGCAGTGAAAGGCTGCTGAACCACCTAGTTGGGGTGGCACTAGGAGCAAGCAAGCAGACAGATCAGACCATTGGTCCACTGAACCCAGCATCCTGTTTCACACAGTAGCCAACCAGTTCCTCTGGATTGGCATGGAGGCCAAGGCTATACTATCCAGGTCAGGGATTGATCTATCTAGTACACTTATGTCCTGCCTTGATGCCAAGGAACTCAGGATGGTGTAGTGGCTAGGAGAGCCAGTTTGGTGTAGTGGTTAAGAGTGCAGACTCTAATCTGGGAGAACCGGGTTTGATTCCCCACTCCTCCACATGCAGCTGCTGGTGTGGCCTTGGGTCAGTTACAAGTTCTCTCAGAGCTATTCTCTCATGAGGAGTTCTCGGGAGAGCTCTCTCAGCCCCACCTACCTTACAGGGTGTCTGCTATGAGGAGGGGAAGGGAAAGGAGTTTGTAAGCCACTCTGAGACTCCTTCGGGTAGTGAAGGAGGGGGTATAAATCCAATCTCTTCTTCTTCTAAGAGGGAGTGCGTGGCCCAAGGCCAGTATCAACATTCATGGCAGAATGGAGGTTTGAATCTGGATCTCCCCAATCATAGCCTGACACTCTACACCCCACTGGCTTTCAAGTGCTGCTGGTAAGAGGACTGAGCTCAAAGTAAGATTTAGTGCTTGAATAGTACAGCATTGTGTAAAGGTGTGATGCTAATATATGCAAGTCAAGTGAATCACCTCGCTCCCCCCACCCCAGTATCACACTGCAAAACAATAGAGCCGAGTTAACGGCTCTGAAATATAGTTACCTCTTTCTATGCTTCTGCACTTCCCATTAATGCTAATATATGAGTTGCAGAGGTGACAGGAGAGATGATTTAGTGTGCAGTCACTTGGCAGTGTTGTTGCTGGGTGTTACTGAAATCAGGGTGCAGCGTTACATCGCCCTGGAGCTCGACAAGTGAGGCTCAGTAGCAGAGCTGGGACTGGATTGGGAATCTGAACTCTGCGTTTTATTTTACTTTGCAGCGGTGGTATCCAGCTTTATGTTCAGTGCAATCCTAAGGAGCGTTACACCTTTCAAACGCCGCTGACTTCAAGGCACACAGAACGGTATAATGCTGCTTAGGACGGCACTGTTAGCTATGCGGCAGCAGTGACTGTGGAAATGCCAAAGATGCAAGGCACAATATGTGGATTTGTCATATAGTTGCCCAGGGGTCATTTCGTAGAAAAAGAGGTGCAGGAGCTCGTTAGCATACCGATTAGCATAACTCATTTGCATATGCCACACCCCCTGACATTACCGGAAGTGTGTCAGAAATGGAAGCAGGGGGGGCATCTTCAAAAGTCTCCCCTTCCCTTCCCCAGCTGGCCTGCTAAGGCGGGCGGGGGGGAGCGGAGTGAGAAGGGCCCCATAAAATACAGTGGAAAGATCATGCCGCTGCTGTAGCACGACTCTAAACAGAAGGGCCCATGGGGAGCTGGGGGAGGGGCTTGCCACCACTGCCATTTGTGCCCACTAGGGGTATGCAAATAAAAAATTTTTTTGGCCCAATTCAAATCGGGCCAAATCAGGCCACATCTGTTCCGGCTGCCGAATGACCCCCACGGTTTCGGCAATGCAAGCCAATTGGGGAGTCATTTAGCAGGCCAAATATCAGTTTCAGCCCCAGAGACAGTTTGGTGTAGTGGTTAAGTGCGTGGACTCTAATGTGGGAGAACCGGGTTTGATTCCCCACAACTCCACTTGCACCTGCTGGATGACCTTGGGCAAGCCATAGCTCTGTACCAGCTGTTCTCTCAAGGACAGTTGTCTCAGAGCTCTCTCAGCCCCACCTACCTCGCAGGGTGTCTGTTGTGAGGTGGGGAAGGGAAAGGAGTTTGTAAGCTGCTCTGAGATTCCAAGTGAGTGAAGGGTGGGGTATAAATCCAATCTGTTCTTCTTCTTCATTATACCCTATGGGCCATTGAAGTTAATGGCAAAAACTCATAGGATATATGAGAGGCTGGAGGAGAGGAGGTTTGAGGGAGAGGCTCCAAACTTGCAGTGTAGCTGCTGGGGCCTCTCCCCGAAATACCCACCAAGTTTCAAGAAGATTGGACCACAGGATCCAATTCTATGGGGCCCCAAACAGGTTGCACCCATTCCCTCCATTGTTCTCTATGGTGGAAAAAAAACGTTACCTGAACATGGAGATAACTCCAACTTCTGGTTCTTCTCCTCTTCTTCCTGTCCTCAGGAAATATTTTATTGGAAAGTTCACAAGATTTTGGAGGTTGGTTCTTACCCCTGGGTATGTCATGATTTCCTCGAAAGACTTTCTTCTAGTGATAAATCAAGAAACTGATGAGACTGAAAGATGTCAGGTCTTCTCTCACTAGCCAGTTTCCATGGAGACTTGATACTGATGACCATGCCCGGCTGATGTAGAACTTTGCTTTGAAAATATCTGGGCAGTATGCAGTTTCTGTTTTGCCACCTAGATCATTGTTTTATCATCTAGGCTTAGATGAAAAGTTTGGATAATACGTTTTGTGCATACCAGGATTTACATTATGTTTTCCTAAACAAGTGTTACTGTTGCTTAATGGTTTCGTCACCTCTTTGGTTGTTCAAAGTCTCTTGGCAACCAGAAAAGCATTGTCCAGAACTTTGCGGTACCTTACAGTTGATACACAGTTGAGGAGAAGTATGGAGTAGGTTGAAACAATTCTCTTCCATGACTGCTTTGCTCGTCTGAGCAGGGTCTTCGGGGGGGGGGGGGGGGAATGTCACCCTGCAAATGGGTGAGATCTATTACTGCCTGTTACACATGTATTCTCTGTTGTGGCCCCCACCTTGTGGAGTGGTTGCCTGAGGATATTAGGAGGACTCTCTCGTCTGTCATTCCAAAAAACAGTGTAAAACAGAATTGTTCAGGAGGGTCTTTTTAGAAAGATAATAGGGCTATATTATAATGCAATAGTTCAGAAAAATGCTTTAATAAAGGAAATGGGACTGTGGACTATACTACTGCTTACAGTATGCTGTGTGCATTGGCTTGCTCTCACTGCATTGCTTTAGATTTATGTAATTTCATTTTCTGCACTGTTCAGCGTATCTATGTATCTAATTCTCAACAGTCCCCTCCTCCTGTGGATACTTATTTCCACAGAGGGCATACTCTCCCCCAACAGTTTTTTTTCCTGCAAATTCAGGGGACTCTGTGGTCTGCAGAAAAATCCATTTAAAAAAAATCCCCAGGGAGGGTTGAATCCCCCCCAATACCTTTTGAAATGGCTGCCTCAGGGATCTGCTCCAGGCAACACCGCATCAACAGTGAGAAATAGACTGGCTGACAGCCAGAGGGGGGGGGGGGAGATAATGAGTGGGGAAGAAGGAAGGAAGCAAAAACAGAACTGGAACTGGGACTGAGGAGGATTCCTCCTATAATTCTGAGTATGATTCCCATGTCTACAACAAACCAAAAGAATCTGGGGGTTCCAGTCTGCTTAGACATTTTGGAAAAGTGTAGCATAGTAGGATCTTTTAGGGTGAATCCAAAGTGTACACAATTTAGCCTATCTCCCTTATAAACATTAAAAATAACCCCAGACGAGTTATGAGAGTCCCTGACCAGGATCGCCCAGACTAGCACAATCTTATCAGATCTTGGAAACTAACTAGATTCAGCCCTAGCTAGTACTTGAAAGTCCATGATCACTATGCAAAGGCAGGCAATGGCAAACTACCTCTGAATGGTTCTTGCCTGGAAGACTCTACAGGATCATCATAAGTCAGCTGCAACTTGATAGCCTTTTCCACCACCAGTTCTAAGACAGGCAAACATGTGGGATCACCTTTAGATGTTTGGACCAAATGTCTCTGCATCTTATTTGTGTTAAAAGTTCTATTGGACCAGTGTGTTAGAAGATTTTGAGTTGCACATTGGCTTTATAGGAAAGTAACATTTTTAACAGAAGAAATGATACAAAAAACTTTTAACTCGTATGCAGTGGAGGGGCTTGCTGCAGAATGACCCAAGGATTGGGCTCCTGCAGTTCCTAAATTACTTAGGTACTCTTGATATTTTTACACGAAGTCTCATAAATTAACTCATTAATCATGCATTAATGGCCTAGTCGAGGCAGATGTTGAATCCAGCTGCTAAACATGGTTTTAATGGGCTTTCTCTCTCTCTTTTATAGAGTCAATTAATTCCAGTATAATGTTACACTCCTCGGGGTGGGGGGGAACTGTCTGGTGTTTGTCAGCCAGGGAAGGCAACAGCCGCAACTTCTGAGCAAGTATTATTTAATGACTTAGGGTTAGATTAATTCTAGTGAGAAACTCAGGTGTCTCTGCTGATCAGCCATCATGGATACACACAATTTTGGTTTGGGTTCATCAGAATTTTGCTGCCATTTTACTCCGTAAGATTCACAGCTGATCGTAAACATTAGGCAGTTCACCATATTTTGGGTGTCCCCCAGTTTTGGGTAGAGCTTCTCAGCAGCAGCAGCAAACCAGGCCTGGGAAGCAGCAGCTGCTGCCACTGCCGTGTAGGTCTCATTCTCCCACAGCCAGCCGGCTGCCCACCGTGGCCCACACAGGAGCCGCCTCCTCCTCTTTCCCTAGCAGCTGTTCCTCGGACGACAAGGCCTCTGTGGGAAGGCAAGGAGAGGCCTGCAGGGCTGCTGGCAGGTGGGGAAAGGGAACAGGTGGCAGTGGTGAGTCCTCTGGGCAGCCCAGAGAGTCGTGGGGCCTGGACTGCCTAGGAAGTCATGGGGCCTTGGAAGGAAGTCAGGGGGGGCAGGGCCCCAGGAGGCCCCACTGTAGCTAAAGGCCTGGTGGAGTTTCCCAATGCTGAGGGGAATCTGAAGGCTCCTGATTGAGCACAACGTCTTCGGTAGAAGGTGGCAGCTGATTTATGGTGACCCTGCAGAGAGAGAGCCAAGGCAAGAGATGTTCATAGGCAGTTTGCCATGGCCTGTTTCTGCATAGTGACCCTGGAGTTCCTTGGTGGTTTCCCATCCAAATAACAACCAGGGCTGACCCTGCTTAGCTTCTGAGAGCTCATGAGATCAGGCCAGCCTAGGTCTGCCAGCCTCCAGGTGGGGCCTGGAGATCTCCCGCTTTTACAACTGATCCCCAGCTGACAGAGATCAGGTCCCCTGGAGAAAATGGCTGCTTTGGAGGGTGGGCTCTATGGCATTGTGCCACGCTGAGGCCCCTCCCCTCCCCAAACCCTACCTTCTCCTGGCTCCACCCCCAAAGTCCCCAGGTATTTTTCAACCCGGACTTGGTAACCTTAGGCCAGCCTGGTACAAACCCCCCCCCCCCAAAGGGGAGAAAAACAACCCTGCATGAGAAAGGTAACCAAAAAAAATTGAACAAAGAAAAAGGTAAAATATAACTGTGCATGTAGTACAAATGTACAAAACATCAGTATATAATTTAATAATACAAACAGAATTGCTAAACTATAATTTAAAAACAACAATCCTGTGGTTCAGCCTCTAAGTACCTAGTCCCAGTATAAAGACAAATGCCCATTTACATAAATACAGGTTTAAAAGTACATATTGTCTCCATATGCAAGAACTAATCCCAAATGCATTTTGGCACCTGGCCTTCCTCAGTGGTAGAAGAAAAACTGAGCACTCCATTAATTTGACAATAACGTACAGGAAACTGCCCATACACAGAATGGATCTGGAATGAAGGGAAAATGAGAAATAATTATATATGTCTGATGAGAAACAAAATTAATTTAAATGTTTGGAATACAAGAGGATAGCTACCTTACTCACATGAAGATATTCACTTGTGGAGTAAGTGGTATCAAATTTTCCTGTGATACAACGGGGCAACTCATCACATAAAACATGTAACTCAGCAATTGCAAATTTAAAAGTCTCATTATTTTATTAAAAAGGGTATGTAGCCAATTGGGGAGGGGGACTAAACAGTACAATATTTACCTCCTTAGAGCCAATCAGAAATGCTCAGCGCTCCAGTGGAGTGTTCAGAGGCAACTCGAAAAGATTAAGCATCATAGTAATCTACCCCCCATAATCTATGGGAAATATGGGGAAAATGTGATGCTCGGGGGGGGGGGGGGAATAATGCAGAGGTAATCAGCAGCACCTGAGAGTGGAAAATTGCACCAGCCTCCTGGCACACCTCCATCCCAAAAACCAGCCATGTCCATCGGACACACAGCCAATCAATTTTTTCATTCACACCTCTTGGCCCCAGAGTACCCAGCCTGGGCCATCCATGTCAGGTCAAAAAAAATCCCTAGAAGGTACATAAGAAACTAAAATAATTTTTGCTAGTGTTTGCATGCACAAGGCAAGACTCTGACCGATTTCACACAAGCTACTACTCCGCCCCCGCTCTTCCTTTCCCCCTGATTGCATGCATCAATTTCCCACTATGTGCTGCACGGCCGCATTTTGACCTGCAGCTTCGCCTGATTTCCCCCGTGTCTTCTAGTTCCTCAAAAAAACAGGGTCAAGAAGACACAGGGGAAATTGGGCGAAACTGTGGGTCAAAATGCAACCACACAGCACATGGTGGGAAATTGACGTATGTAATCGGGGGAAAGGGAAGAGTGGGGGCGGAGCAGCAGCTTGTGCGAAATTGGCCTCTGTCTGTGAAAATATGTCGGAAAACCTGCAGCAAAAGCAGAACCTGCCAGGTTCAGGTTATAGTTGAGGGGGGGAGCAAGATCAAAGAAATGTAAATATTATTTTTATTTATACCCAGCTGGAAGGGACTCCAAGAAACATCTAGGCCAGGGGTGGCCAAACTGTGGCTCAGGAGCCACATGCGGCTCTTTCACACATATTGTGTGGCTCCCAGCAGGGCAGCTGAGGAAGCGAAGGAGAGGCATGCCTCTCCAATCAGTCTTCCCTTCCCCAGCTAGTGTTCCCCTTCCTGGGTAGGTTTGAGGCAGGGGGGAGCAGAGAAGGAAAGCAACTTTAACTTTAAACGCTTTCTTAAAGCCCCCCCCCCCACAAATATCATTGGACAAATAAATATCATTATTGATATCTGTGTTTACCCCATTTGTTGTTTTTATTTTCAGCAATCTCGTTTAATGTTAATAAAAAGGAAATGTGCATATTTTTCAGTAAAAAACATGTCTGTAATATTTGTTAATGTCGTGTGGCTCTCAAACATCTGACGTTTGTTCTATGTGGCTCTTATGTCAAGCAAGTTTGGCCACCCCTGATCTAGGCCAACCCCCAGTACAGAGCAGGAAATTCACAGCGACCTCCGCACCCCACCGGGAGGATGGGGTAGAAATTTAATCAATCAATCAGTCACTCCCCCAGTGACCTCTGCTCTATACCCAGAGGAAGACAAAGAACCTCCAGGATCTCTGGGCCAATCTGGCATGGAGGAAAATTGCTTCCTGACCCCAAAGAGGCAATTGGCATTACCCTGGGCCATGAGGGTCAGAAAGGGCCATGAGACTGGAGCCCTGGCTCATACCTTCCTGCCCTCCCCTCTCATAGTGAGTCATCGAATCAGCATGGCTGAGTCATAGAATCAGACCTGCTGTCAGATAGCCATCTAGCCTCTGCTTCAAAACCTCCATAGAGAGAGCCTAAAGTCACCCATTGCATTTCCATGGTTTAGTGGGGGTTCAGACTTGGGTTTCCTAGATCCTAGTCTGATACTCTAACCACAACGCCAGAATGGCTGTCAATTTCCTCAAAACAAGCCCTGAGCTAGATCCAGACTAACTTGTCCAACGGCTGAATGGAACTTCCCTGCTTCCCCCTTCCCACTGCAGCCCACTCGTCTCCGTAAAATGGTGGTCCTGTTGGGTAGCAGATGCCGAGGAATGACATGCAAGGAGTGTGAGTGTGTGTGTGTGTCTCATGTCTGCAGTAAGAAGGTGGGAATCAATGAAAATTGCCAGTTTAGTCTTGATCCAACTCATTATCCATTGCTTAAGCATTGCCGTTTCTCTGGTGTCCTTCTATTATTTAATTTACATTTTTTTAAAGGTCATATTATTTGTTCTGTTTCTTCTTATGGGCAGAAATGATATTATCTGTGGGGCAGCCTGGTCAATTGTCCAGAGCCTGACAGTGGGCCCCAATGGTGGGTGAAAATGGTCAAAATGCAAACTGTGGTTCATTTTTGAAAGGGGATGCATCGAAAATATTAGGTGCATTGTTCTTGGGCAGGTATAAAGAGGGTGGGTGGGTGGCAGTGTTCCCTCTAAGCTGAGTTAGTGTGAGCTAGCTCACAGTTTTTTAGCCTCTGGCTCACACATTTTTGCTTTAGCTCGGAAAGCTAAAGCCAAATCGCTTGCTCACGATTTTAATGCCAGTAGAAGAAGAAGAATCTCAAAATAGAATTTTTGCTCACAAGACTCCACAGCTTAGAGGGGGCATTGGTGGGTGGCACCCCTGACTTTTGCCCAGGGCCCTAGAATTACTAAGACAGCCATTGCTTATGAATGTTTCTCAGTTATTGTGGTAAAAGGTTATCAGTCTATTTTCTGAACCTATGTAGTTAATTAAACTGAGTCAGAAAGCAAGTACAACATCTAGCTTACACTGTAGATTCATTTCAGCTGGGGATCTGGGACAGAGGTTGCGGTCACACATGCAAGATAAAGCAGGGGGGAGCAAGGCTATTTCCTCTGGTGGAATTTGACCTGCAATTGCACAATCACACCTGCCTTTGAAGCTGCAGGCACAGTCCATCAGTATGTGATCAGACGCAACTGCAGGTGAGTTGGGTTTTTTTGTCCCGTTTATCCCCATGCACTTAAACAATGGATCGATGAATCGCACCTCTGCACTGAGGGCTCCCTATGGATTTTGCAATGATGTGCATACTGCAAGGGGGGGATGGCATGGAGTCGGGATGGTCTAATCAGACCATCCTGATGCCATGAGAGCACTCTGGAGCCATCAGACAAGAAAGTCCGCCTGTGGCCCATCGCAACCCGTTTACTACCAGTTTTTCCCTGGTGTCTTTTAACTCCATTTCAGTGGTGGAGCAAAATGGGTTGCCGATGGCTGCGGGGCACGTCCCAGATGTTGTTGTCTGATCGTGCCCTTTAAACCCGCCCTGCAATTGCACCTGCGTTGGGTCTAATTGTGCGTATGATCACAGCCAGAGAGTAACTAGGGACTCTTGAAGCAAGCTGAGACATTGCATTTATGTAAAACTAGGAATAAGGCCCATTGTGGAAATAAATACAACGGGCTCTAGAAAGAGGCTCTGGGAGAGTGCCCCGGCCTTGGGCACTCAGTGTCAATTTGCTGTGGCGACCTCAGCAGGGTATAATGACACAGAGTCCACCATTTTCTCCAAGGGAAGATCTCCACCATCTGAAGAGCAGTTGTAATTCAGCATGATCCCCATCCCTCCCCTAGAGATTGGCAACAATGGTTCCCTATGAGGGAACGGATGGTTTGAAGGGTGGAGTCTATGGCCTGTCTGAGGTCCCACCCCTGCTGAAACCTCACCCTCTCCAGAGTCCACCCCTCAAATCTCCAGGAATTTCCCAACCTGGAGTTGGCAACCCTACCTCCCAGCCAACTGTCCATGTATCATTATCTGCCCGTTCAGCTTTCCATATCCTCCCCACCCAGAGAACAGTTGTAATTCTGAGTGATCTCCAGTCCCCACCTGGAGATTGGCAGCAATGGTTCCCCATGAGGGACTCGCTGGCTTGGAGGGTGGAGTCTATGGCATTGTACCTGTCTGAGGTCCTACTCCTCCTCAAACATCACTGTCTCCAAGCTCCATCCCATAAGTCTCCAGAAATTTTCCACCTGGAATTGGCAACCCTATCTCCTTCCCAGCCAATCATCAACCTCACTCTTCAAGTTTCCATTCCCCCCCCCCCCGCAGCCTCCACCGTGCTCTGAAGCCCTGACTGCTATGTCAATTTGGCTGTCATAAAGGGTCCATCTCAGCAGGGTATAAGGAAGTAGAGTCCACCATTTTCTCCAGGGGAACTGACCTCTGCCATCTGGAGAGCACTTGTAATTCTGAGTGATTTCCAGCCCTTGCCTGGAAATTGACAACCATACTTCCCCTGGATGAAAAGTAGTCTTTCTCTGCAATAAGGACCGAAGCAGCTGACATCATTCTCTTCTCCCCCTTTTTGACTTGCACAACAACCCTGTGAGGTTGGTTAGGTTTAAAGTCTGTGACTGGCCCTAAATCACCCACTCAGCAAGAACCTGGGTCTAGCAGATCCTGCTCTGAAGCACTGACTGCTATGCCTAGGGTAGCCAACCTCCAGGTGGAGCCTGAAGATCGCCAGGTATTACAATTGAACTCCAGACAACAGATCTTCCCCCCTCCCTTGGAGAAAATGACTGCTTTGGAGGGTGGCCTCTATGGCATTCTGTTCAGCTGGCCCCAATGAGTTTTCTCCCAGAGCCCAACATAGGTGCAGAAAGGGGCTTTCAGAGAAGCAAGCTTGGTTGCCTAGCAATGGGCACTAAGCAGGAGAGAGAGCTGGAAAAATTTCATACAGCCAATATGTTCCGTTTCAGGAACTCTTCAGTAACGGTTTCTGTCAAGCATTTCACACAGAACCGTATTAGTACTGGTTCCCTAATGGAACATATTGGCTCTTTCACACAGAAACGTGCCTCTCCCATTGGGGAAGCATTCCTGAGCCGGTTTACCTTGAAACCTCCTCCCAAGCGTTCTTCAGTTCTTGTACCAGTCCTGAAGTGCTACAGGGTGCTGTGTGAAATGCCCCTGTTTCACAGTTTATTCTGACAGTTAATTCTGGGCACGCTAGCAGTGTGCAGGGGAGGGGGGTTATGCTGAATGTCCATTGTCTTTTCATTGACAGAAGCAGGCCACTGAGGGGACAGTTAAACCCACCTGGCAGCGGGTGGAGGAGAAAACTGGACCCAGCACCCAGTCGGTCCTCCCCCTTCGCTGGCTCCCTCCAGACTGAGGTCAAGACGCTGGCCAGTGGCTCTGTGGGCGGGACTGAGGCAAAGCAGGGAGAAAATGCAGCCAGTGGCCAAGGACCCTCTTTTGAGTGGCAATCCATCCAGCCAACTGATTTTGGCGCCCCATGGAATCTTGCCCCATGGAATCTTGAAAACAACTTTATATAATAGGAAAGATTATTCCATGTCAGTTTGAGCAGGCTGACCTCATCCAACCTAGGTGACTTTGGGCTACGGTTGCCAAGTCTTCCCAGCCACCCATTGGGGATGGGGAACTGGGTTGCCAGTCCAGGTTAGGAAATTCCTGGAGATTTGGGGATGAAGCTTGGGGAGGAAAGGGAGCCCAGTGGGGTACAATGGCATACAGTCCACCCTCCAAAGCATCCATTTTCTCTAGGGGAACTGATCTCTGTAGTGGTCCCACCTGGAGGCTGGCATCCCTACTTTGGACCAATCAGAGTATGATTTCTGCAGATGCCAGGTAGATGTTGAAACTTAATTTGTCATTTATATTAGGACAACAATGGAGGCAAACAAAACAGAAAGGGTTTCTCCCCATGGCATAGTTTGGCAAAACCTCTGAACAATGTAGGTCTTTGATTCACTTAATGGTGCATTATAGGCCCAGGATGGAAGGCGTAATGGCAAAAACACTGAACTGAACAGGAATGATCAAATGTCAGGAACAAAAGGGAATCTTGTTAAGTGGTGCTGCATTTACATTTCTGATGTGAAGCATCAAAGGCATACACACAGACAAGTGAACCTGCTGTTGTTCTCAGCAAGGAGAAGCTGAACAGAATAGCCCAAAGAGCTTGGTTAGAGCATCACAGAGGTGCAACTATTAATAACAGCACAATGACAAATTATTTTCAGCCCAAGGAGAGATTCAAATGTAGCGACCACCATTTATTTATTTATTGGGTTTTTATCCTGCCCTCCCCGCCTCGCGGCAGGCTCAGGGCAGCTACCAACATACTGTTTAATACAATAAAAATCTGTAAAACCACATTAAACCATCCAGTATAAACTTTAGAACTACAATCCAAGATGGTGCTTTATCATCTCTGTCCAAGTGGCATCACTGGGCACTCTTTAGTTCTCATTTGGTGCGAGTGGTCCATTGGCGGACTGCAGCAATTGGGCCAGGGCTATAAAATCCCGGCGGCCCCTACTTGAAAGCCTGGCAGAAGAGAGCTCCATCTTGCAGGCCCTGCGGAACTGTAAAAGATCCCGCAGGGGCCTGATGTCATCTGAGAGCTCGTTCCACCAGTCCGGGGCCGCCACTGAAAAAGCCCTGGCCCTTGTAGCCGCCAGTCAGGCATACTTGGGCACTGGGACCACCAGGCGGTTCTGGGAACCTAATCGAAGTGCTCGCTGGGGTACATACGGGGAGAGGCGGTCCCTTAGGTAATTTCCATGTGGAAGTGGCACGGTAAACTCACCCCCCTGATGATTCCTCCTACCCCATTTAATTTCCAATGTGACTGTCAGACCTGCCTTGGATCACTGGCTCATGAGTCATGGGCAGTCAGAGCCATAAGGCAATGGGGCAGTGGAACCAGACCCTGTGCTGGGAGGCCCCGTGCCAGGGAGCCCCCACCCGCCAAGCCTCCCTTTTGGAGAGCCTCCTGCTCCCCCTGCTGACCTCCTGCATCAGATAAGGACAAGGGGCTCCCAGTGACGAGCAATCTGCTGTATGGTAGTGGGAGGCTCCCCACTGGTCACGTCATGCCAGCTCAATGCTGGACTGTAAGGCAGTGCCAGCAGTGGTTACGAGCCGGGGGGGGGGGAGCAGCACGCCTGGTGGCAGCAGACTGGGTCAGGCACATGGGGGGCCATATAAATCTAAACAGGAAGGAAGGTCAGCAGGCCCGTAGCCGGGATTTTGTGCCTTGTGGGGCAACATTTTATCTGGTGGGGGTGGTGAGTCTGCCATTATCCAGATGAAGAGCCAGATGTGGACTCTAGTCCTGTGGTTGGCTCTTCTGCAGGGCTGTTTTCCTGTCCTGTTATTGGACTCTGCCCAGATCTTCTGGGTACACCAAAAGTATGTTACCAAATAATTTTTTAAAAAATTTCAGAAGGAAATCTTGTGGGGCTGGCCCTTTAAGGAAGGGGGCGGAGCCCCAAATAGCCCCACCGTAGCTACAGACCTGGAGGTCAGTGAGGGAATGACAAAACAAAATGAACATCTTCACGTTCTGGCAGAAGATAATGATCCAGGGGGACAGGCGGATCCCCCTGGGGAGGGAATTCCATCGTTTCAGTGCTACGGCCAAAAAGGCATCTTGCTTTACCGTGCAATGTGTGCATTCCAGGCATTGCTCTGCCCACGGGTTTCAAGCACTCCTCTTGCTGGAGAGGGGGAAAAAATGATGACCATTCAATGCTAAGAGGATTTTGTTGACTAGAAAAAAGAACTTTGCTTCCACTGAAGAACAGTGAAAGGGAATCAATGGCGACGGAAGGCTCGATCATTTTGTAGAAGATTAAGCGATGGCCCCAGGGCCCGCTCCCGTTACTGCTGGGTTAAGACACACTCCCAGCCTTTCTCCCTTTTGACTCCGCTCTCGGCGATCAGAGGTGAAAGGACACCGTGTGCTGTGGATTCATCAAATCAGAATTATGCATTAACGGTGGCCAAATCTTTGATGAAGCCAGTGTGAGCGGGAACAGGTTTAACCTCATATTAAATACAACTGAGGTCGGAATCCCTCCTCAACATGCATAAGAGCAGCCCTGCCAGATCAGATTAGTGGGTTGTTTAGTCCTATGGTTGCCAGCCTCCAGGTGGGGCCTGGAGATCTCCTGCTTTTATAATTGATCTCCAGCTGACAGAGATCAGTCCCCCAGGAGAAAATGGCTGCTTTGGAGGGAGGACTCTATGGCATTGCACCATGCTGAGGCCCCTCCCCTCCCCAAACCCCTCCCACTCCTGGATCCACCCCCAAAGTCTCCAGGATGTTTTCCAACCCAGACCTAGCAACCCTATCTAGTCCACAATCCTGTTTCATACAGTGGCTAACCAGTTGCCCTGGAGGGTGAGCAAATGGGCCGCAGAGGCCGTGGAGGCCAAGGGCTTTCCCTTTTTGTTGCTTCATAGGGTTATCAGAAGTTTATTTATTTATTGAATTAAAAGGCTTCCATCCTGCTTTATTACTTTGGACTCGCGGTAGCAAAGAAGGCAGCAGCAAAGTCGCAACTGAGGGCGTACAAATAGCCCGTCAGACAAAATTAAAACAGATTAAAACACACACATTTTCAATTTCAGATCATTCAGATTTAAAACAGTGATCCATGCGATGGTCACCTCAAGATTGAATTACTGTATTGCCCTGTACATGGGGCTGCCCTTGTCCCAAATCTGGAAGCTGCAGCTAGTGCAGAATGCAGTGGTGAGGCTGTTGTTGTGTCTTCCTGTGCGGGAACACATCCAGCCCGCCCTGAAAACGCTGCACTGGCTGCCTATAACATACCAGATTCGGTTCAAGGTGCTGGTACTCACCATTAAAGCCCTTTATGGCCAGGGACCTGCATACCTGAGGGGCCGCCTTTCCCCATATGTCCCTCAGAGACCACTGTGGTTGGGGACCCAAAACCGGCTGGTCCTCCCAAACAACAAGGAGGCCAGGTTGGTTACAACCAGGACAAGGGCTTTTTCGGTGGCGGCTCCATTCTGGTGGTATGCGCTCCCAGAGGAGATCAGGGCCCTGCGGGACTTGTTGCAGTTCCGCAGGGCCTGTAAGACGGAGCTCTTCCACCAGGCTTTTGGGGCCTCCACCACTACCCCCACTACTACCACCATTATTACCACCGTCACTGTCCCTGTGACATTGGGCAGTGCACGATGAGCGAGCCCGACCTGCTGGGTCCCCCTCTTTTCAATCATAGCCTGACCTAAGCACCAAACATTGAGTACCGTGACCAGCTGACAGGAATTATAGTAAAAGCTGGCTGTATGTTGAGGGAAAACTACTAGCACTTTGTATGTTTTATATCTGTTTTTAAAGTTTGTACTGATGAATTTTTAATCTGTATGGAATTACTATTCCACACTGTTTGCATTGTTGTAAGCTGCCCTGAGCCAGCCTTATTGGAAGGGTGGGATAAATGTTTAACTGACAGACAGACAGACAGACAGACAGACAGATAGATAGATAGAACACACAGGATCAGGAACAATCTTCTGGAACAACATACCCATCGTCAAATGTTTCTGGAATGAGAATGCCCTACATGCTTTCCTAATAGGGTTGCCAGGTCCCCCTAGGGCCACCACCGAGGGATGAGGAGGATAGGGGTGCCAGATCCAGGTTGAGAAACACCTGGAGATTTGTGGATGTGAGACTTCTGCTCAAAGTAGTCAAGGATCAGATCTTTGTTGATGAAACACAGTTCTTTATTTCCAATCTCTACATTGGTACAGCTTCTCGGATTATTGTCAGAGATAACACATATGACAGAAGCAGGTCTCTTATACCTTTCTAGGCAGTTTGAATTACCCATAGGTAGCCAATCACTACAGGGGAAAAACGGCGGGCAAAAAGGGGCTCTGGCCGTTTGCTTCCCACAGGAAAGAAAGTGAGGTGTCAAGTTGTAAATTTCCCTTCCCCAAACCAGACCCTTCAGATGTTACCATTTCACATAACAATCCATGGCCTCAAGGCTTTCGCACGTTGATAAGAGATGGGACTCGTCCTCCCTTAGAGTCCCAGCCGGGGCGAATGGAATGCGGAGGCAGGAGTGTGAGAGGCCCATTGTTCCCATACTTTGAAGTTGTCATCCTCCCGCTCTGACAGTTACACAAACCAGGCCGGGTCAGGGTCATAAACCTGGGGTCACATATTCTACATACATACTGGCCAAAGTGAGGGTTCACCTAAAGAAGGGGTGATTACATGGCAGGTGTTAGGGAAGCATCTAGCCTACATACATGGCAATAGAACTATAGCAGGGCATACAGACATAGCAGGGGGAAGCATAGCAATAAAGCAGAATACATGGCTAGAAGCAATAGAAAATACTTTGTCTGAATTAGCAGATTCTGACACCTGGGGAGGACAGGGACCTGAGTGGGGTACAATGCCACAGAGTCCACCCTCCAAAGCACCTGTTTTCTCCAGGGGAACTGACCTCTGTACTCTGGAGATGAGCTGTAATTCTGGGAGTTCCCCAGACCCCACCTGGAGGGTGGCATCCCTATGAGTGTAGCAAGTGACTGGGCCCACCATGGAGAAAGCCTATCGTTTTGCGGTAGCTGCGTGGACAGTCCTAACAGAAGGCACCTTAAGGAAGACATGCCAAACATAACTTGCGCAGGCGATGGGGCTGCTAGGTTGCCTGCCACAGTGGGCAAACTCATCCCTACATTTTGGCTCCTGCCACTATACAGTGGACCAATGGGAGTAAAAATGGGGGTAACTGTGACATTGCGTACCTGGAAGTGACATCATGGCATCACACAACACTCTAGGAATTCCCTCAATCACTGTAGCTTTTACTACGGAGATTTGGGGAATCCCAAGATTGTTACTGGAAGTGACATCATGGTGTTGCACCACACCAGATTCTACAGTCTCACCCCCTCTACTTCTTCCAGGAGTTGCCAGCAGATGGGGGTTCTTCTGCAGAAATCCAATCTCCTCCTCCTCTTCCTCCTCCTTCAATAACTCTTTGTTTCCTGCTATCAAAAAATAGGCAAAAACCAAGAGAAGGTGGTATAGTTTATCCCACGTGTTATTTACATTAGATCCACCGAAAACATCATGCTCAGCTATACGAAATGTCACTGATAGGTCTAATGGTATCAGCAGTTATGGACTGCTCTTGTCCAACTGCAAGCAGAGCTTATCAATACAAGGCCAAAAGTGCCGTTTCAATCCTGAATTTCAGCCTGTAGCCAGACTTAAATGGGTGAAGGGCAGATGTTTCATCCAGAAGTGCCTGCAGTTGCTCGGCCATGACCCACTCAATCACTTTGCCCAGGGAGGGAAGAGAGGATACAAGCTGATAATGGCCCTCATCCCTCTTATCCAAAGATGACTTCTCCAGAAGGGGGTCTAATCACAGCCTTTTTTTAGCTGTGAAGAAAACATCCTTTGTACGCAGGAGATATTATGAGTCTTTCCCCACAGGTTTTAGCAAATTCTCCCAGCAGGACTTTAATAGCCAGGACGGACAAGGATCCAGCATGCAGAAAGTGGCCATCACAATCCCAAGCGTTCCATCACCATCGGAGATTTACTACCTCTGGACATGGAAGTGATGGATAGCCACTGATGGACCTCTCCTCCATGGATTTGTTTAATCTCCTTTTAAAGCCATCTGTGCCGGTGGCAATCACCGCATCAGGGCACCCCTAATCATGCTGATCACCATACTCGCTGGCAATGAATCCCACCCTTTAAGCCTATAGCAGAGCTCCTCTTTGTGTTTGAGCTGGTTTGCAGAGTGACCAGCTATACTGAAGTCACCAACTCATGCAGCCGTTATAGACATGTGCCGGTCAGACACTTTCTTTATGCTTTCCCTTGCCACTCGCCCTCACCCATGGCCACCAAGAGTGAGGGACCGGGGGTGGGGGCAGAATTCCAGGCCCCAATTCAGCCGGGGGGGCCCTGAGGCCAGCTTCATGCTGCATTCATAAGAACACATATGATTTATTTTGTTGTAGTGGTTAGGAGCGCGGACTCTAATCTGGGAGAACCAGGTTTGATTCCCCACTCCTTCACATGCAGCTGCTGGTGTGACCTTGGGTCAGTCACAAGTTCTCTCAGAGCTGTTCTCTCAAGGGTAGTTCTTGAGCGAGCTCTCTCAGCCCCACCTACCTCACAGGGTGTCTGTTGTGGGGAGGGGAAGGTAAAGGAGACTCCTTTAGGTAGTGAAGGGCAGGGTATAAACCCAATCTCCTCCTCCTCCTCCTCCTCCTCCTCCTCTTCTTCTTCTGCAGTTCTGCACCACAACCATTAGGGGTGCAGGAGAGGCACAGGACAAACCGCAGTTGACTGACTCTGCAACGGTGGCTCTTGACACCCCTGCTCTTCATCGGGAGAGAGCGGCAGCTGTGTTTCCCATGCCCTGCCATCACAGAGGATTTGTCCTTTTTTAAATAAGAAGGACCAGGGAATTCATTATCTGGCTGTTGTCGGAGATCAGCTGTTCTCAGAGATCCTCATCATTTGTCAAAATCTGCCCACACAAGCTATTTATGTTATTTATGAGCCTTTAACTAGCTCATGGGACGTCTGAGGGAGGTAAATGCATTGTTTGGGAGTATAATCTACTGCATGTTGGAAAAGAGATTAGATTTATACCCCGCCTTTCATTACCCGAAAAAGTCTCAGAGCGGTTTACAGTCTCCTTTCCCTTCTCCTCCCCACAACAGACACTCTGTGAGGTAGGTGGGGATGAGAGAGCTCTTTCAAGGACTGCCCTTGAGGGAACAGCTCTGAAAGAACTTGTGACTGACCCAAGGTCACACCAGCTGGCTGCAAGTGGAGAAGTGGGGAATCAAACCTCCCAGATTAGAGTCCGCACTCCTAACCACTACACCAAACTGGCTCCTTACCACTACACTAAAAGAAAAGCATAAACTTCATAAAGTTTGGAAACCCAATAATTTTCAGGGTACAAGCTTTTGAGACTCAAAGCTCCCTTTGTCAGGTAGCCGACGAAGGAAGCTTTGGAAAGGTTATACCCCTAAAATCTTGATGGTCTTTAAGGTGCGACTGGACTCGAACCCAGCTGCTCTCCTGTAGACCAACATGACTATCCTCTGATCATCTCCTCATTTAGCCCATTGAGAAGGCTTCCCCACGTATGTCAGGAGTCTTGTTCAAGGAACAGTTTTGTTTCTCTGCTGGCAAATCTCAGAAAGGGACACCCTGCTATGACCCTAATGCCCATCTCCTGGATGCGTATCAGCCGTGAGTAAAAGCAGCACTGGGGATGTGTTGCTAACAGGCTGGAAGAAGGGCAAAAGTCAATGGCTGACCCATGTACACTGTTCTGGGGGCAGCCTGATGGAGCTTGCCGGCAGAATATGTAAAAGGACTTTAAGGCGAACAGGATTCTTTATAAGAAGCTTTCTCTCGGGCAGTGGGGTTTTTGCTGGGAGGAAGGGCCAACGTCGCTTGGGGAAAGGAAAGAGGCTTTCACAGATGAGTGAAAGTGGAGATAGAAAAGTGGCTCGAAACAGAGAGAACCTGCTGAGAGGGTGAAACCCAGAAGTAATGGGTAAGATAAGTTTAATAAAAAGAGAGCACTCAGGAAGAGGTTGGAGAGAGTTTTTAAGAGGGGAGGACAATTATGTAGCTCTTAGGGGTGGCTCTTTATTGACCCAGAAAAACCTGCTTGCCGTCTCTGGGGGGACGCAGAGGCTGCTGGGTCTGGCCGTGGTGGTAATTTGATCAAGCCAGAGGGTTTCTTTTCACCATGGCAGAGATAGATTTCACATTGACTGCCTGCTCGTTTCAATTTGAGGGAGCCAGTTTTAACCATCTTTTTTACGCCGTTTATTCAAAATGTTTATATCCCACTGAGCGGGAGAAAGGTGGGGCTCCCGTACAGTATCCTATTGGCAGGAATGTGAATAAAGGGAAAAAAGCCACAGTAGTCCCCCCCGCCCCCCCCAAGCCTGTGGAAGTGAGCTCAGAGGCTTCCTCATATCCTCAGAAAGCCCATTCTGGTGGTGGAGAAAGTGTCCTCAAGCGGCAACTGACTTACGGCAACTCCACAGGGTTTTCAAGGCAACAGATGTTCAGAGGTGGTTTGTTTTTGCCTGCCTCTGTGTTATGACCCTGGACTTCCTTGGTGGTTGCCCATCCAAATACTAACCAGGCCGGCCCTTGCTTAGCTTCCAGAAGCTGACAAGATTGGACCAGCTTGGCCCAGTCAGGTCAGGGCAAGCCCATTCTATAGTAGGGGAACTCCTAACAGTACCTCAGCTGATGATTGGAGCTACCTCGTAGGCACATATGGGTGCAGGCAGTTCCACAGATATGTTCCTGTTTGTTTCCAGTCAAGATCCAACCTTTAAAGCCCTGTGCGTATGTTAAGTGCCATCAAGTAGCTTTTGACTCATGGCGATCCTGTGAATTAATGACCTCCAAATTGTTCAGCCTTGCTCGGGTCTTGCAAACTGGGGGCCATGGCTTCCTTGACTAAGTCAATCCATCTCATGTTGGGTCCTCCTCTTTTCCTGCTGCCTTCCATTTTCCCCAGCATTGTTGGGGGGTTTTCCCCAATGACTGCTGTCTTCTCGTGATGTGACCAAGGTACGATAGCCCCAGTTTGTCATTTTAGCTTCTAGGGAGAGCTCAGGCTTGATTTGATCCAGAACCCACTTATTTGTCTTTTTAATTGTCTGTGATATTCATAAAACCCTCCTCCGACACCACATCTCACAACCAGAAAGACCCTCATCTCTCTCTGTCCATATGAATCAATGCAGCAGCTCTTGCTTCTCAACTCAGACATTGTTACTGGTGGTGTCCTATTGTAAGGTAGTGAGAATTCCCATGGCAAGAGGCCCCCAGTTTTTCCCATTACTACCCCTGTCTTGTGGAATAGTCTACCAGAACTTGTGAGGAAGGCACCTACAATCCGGGGGGGGGGGGGGTTGAGTGGGTAGTTATCAAAAGTTTCAAGAGCATATGAATCTACTTTAGTGATCCAGACGTGTCTCTCTTTTGACTGTTTTAGGTGATGAATGGGGTTCCTTTGCCACTTTTTTCTCTGGAAAGTTGTGTTTTCAAAGACTCTTTGAATTCTGTAGACTGCTTTGAGTCCTGGACCCAAGAGAAAAATAGGGCAGAATTATTTTAAATAAATAGTCAAAGGACAATTTGGTGTATGTTTTATTTGAGGTATGTCACAGAGGCTGAAAGTCTTAATCTGAGTTCAGGTTGAACTAAGAAAATAGGGGTGGTCACTTCAATGTCATCAGTACTTTCAAAGTTGTAATAGAGGATGATGAAGAAGAAGAAGAAGTGGCTGTCATCTGCAGTTGGCAATGCATCTTTAGAGAAGAAGTATAATACATTCTGACTAGTTTTCTGATATCATTGATGCTGGGGAAGTCTGGGCAATGGCTGGCAACCCAGAAGGAGCTGAGCTTATTTGTGATGCTTATCAAGATCCATGAGGTACAGAATGCTTCAAAATGATATGCTACCCTGTCAAGGATTATGAGACGAATCCATGCAAGCATGGATAGGGGCTAGAATGGCATACCAAGGGTAGATTCAGGTTGGTGGCCATGTTGGTCTGAAGCAGCAGAACAAAGTTTACGTCCAGTGGCACCTTTACGACTAACAAAAGATTTATTCAAGGTGCACATGAAATCTTACACCTTGAATAACACCTTGTTGGTCTTAAAGGTGCCACTGGACTCATACCAGAGGTAGGATGTGTGGCAGAATTATAAGCGAGATGGGGCAGTTCTGTACAGCAGCCTAAATTGGTGTAGGCCTCTCTGTTGCCATATTGACTACAAAGTCACCCATGAACGGCCATCAAACGGCCATAAATCTATGCAGAAGGTACAATAAAATCCAGCGGATCTCGGAAGTGGCATGGAGTGTGGAGGCTACTATAAAATCCAATGATTAAAGGAAGTGAAACCAGCATGGAATGCAGAGGGGAATTTGTGTTCCAGTGTGGGTTTCATAAAACAACAGAGGGAGAAGCCAATACAGGATCAGCCCCCCCACCCCCCCAGTTTAACCTACCTCACGGTGTTATTGTTGTCAGGATAAACCGGAGGAGGGAAGAATGGTATTAAACCACTTTGGGTCCTCATTGTGGAGAAGAGCAGCTTATATAATATAATGATGTAAACTCTGTCAAGTAGGAAATGTGCCGAACCCTTCTGAGAAGAGTCACAGATCACTCAGAACTCTTTTTTATCTTTCCTTGAATTTTCTCAGATGTTTGTCCTCAGGGGACGTCCTCTATGGCCGAGGACAGACTGGCAATGTAAAGCGGGGGCAAAGTGGAGGGAACTGGTGCGGGGGAAAAACTCCACGGAGCTGGCCATTCATACTGGCCAGAGCAATGCGCAGTGGTGCCGATACGGAGCGTTCAGACTGCTGCGGAGCCGGCGCGCGCGGCTTGCGCGTGCCGTTGCACTTTTTTTTGTTAAACTTTGTGCCGGCGCGTTCACACTGCCGCCTCCGGATGCCTCCCGCTTCTTCCGGTTCACACTATTTGGAAGCGGGAGGCATGCGGAGGACGGCCCCTGAACACCGGTTTTACCCGGTGTCCTGTTAAAGCGGATGGAAAGCGACTGGGAGACGGGTAAGTGCGAAATGGAGCCGAGGGACAGATGCGCATGTCTGAACGGGCTCTTTTCTTCCACTTCCGACACGGGGCTGCCCCGCTTTACATTGCCAGTCTGTCCTCGGCCTATGTCTGCTTTGAAATCCTGCTTTTGGTGAAGCTGAGGGTCCACCGATGCCACAGGTCTGATCAGCTTTTCCTGCTAGAGTTTATTTCACCAGCCTTCACCATCTCAACAAAAACTCCAGTGCTAGTGAAATGCCAGTTGCATAGCCGAACAAACCACTCATGTGAATGTGCCGAACCCGACCGAGAAATGTAATTTCTCTTTGCAAAACTCTCCTTCCCTTCTTTCAAAGTTCCTCTGATCTCCATGTACATCTTGAAATTTCATGGACGTTTTGTTGGGAGCACTATTAATGTCAGCTAGGCAATGGCCTCTGTTATATTTTTTTAAAGAAGGCAGTCTCATGGGCATAGTTTTGATTGTGGGAACTAAAAACCAGAGAACTCTGGCAAGGACTGGAGATTACTTGTTGTATTTATAGAATCAGGAAGGTACCTCCAGGGTCATCTAGTCCAACCCCCTGCACAATGCAGGAAATTCACAAATACCTCCCCACCTCACCCCACCCCACCCCAGTGATCACATGCAAGACAGTTTTATTCCAGAGGGCTTTGGTGGTGGCTCAACTGGTAGATCTGGATGTATTTTTGGTAGATCTGGATGTGTTTTACCTGTTTACATCAGCTTTCGTGTGCATTGTTTTTAATGGTGTGTTTTAATTGTGGATGGTTTTCAACTTTTTTAGGATGCTTATGGTTTTTGGGTTCTTGCAGCTTTGTTAGCTGCTTTGTTAGCTGCCTCGAGAGTGAGGAGATAAGACAGGGTAAAAATATTATAAATAAGGAAGTATGTTAATAAATAAGTTTGTAGATAAACCATTCTGGCCTCCCCTGCCCATGGCCCCTTCCCAATGTCCTGCTTTTTTAATAATACTATTGGGCAGCGGAGCTTTCTGGGGACCTGTATTCACCTGATATGAGGCACGCGGTTTGCTGTTACTGTGTATTATGCCATCTGTTGTTTTATTGGTTCTATTAAGATAGATCCAGGTGGTCAGCCGTGTTGGTCGGAAGCAGTAGAACAAATTCAGAGTCCAGTGGCACCTTTAAGACCAGCAAAGGTTTATTCAAGGTATGAGCTTTCGTGGGAATGCACACTTTTCCAAATACAGTTTTTCAAATAAAAAAAAAAGTATTTAGGGAAATATTTGAAAAAGTGTGCATACACATAAAAGCTCATACCTTGAATAAAACTTTGTTGGTCTTAAAAGTGCCACCGGACTCTGAATTTGTTCAGTTGGCTCTATTGTTTTTATTGTTCTATGGATTTTATGTTGTAAGCTGCCCTGAGCCCACTTGTGGGATAGGGCATGGGAAAGAGGAGGAGGAGGACGATGAAGAAGAAGAAGAAGAAACAACTTCAGATCTGCATACCATTCCACGAGGTGGCAGCCCAGTTTGTCCCCAGCACCTCTGCAAATGAGGACACAAGACAACCATACTTGAGTTAGCTTTTTAATTAAATGGCTGATGGACCTCATAAACTTACTAGCGGATTGAAGGGTGAGATGCATTAGGCAGCTCAGTGGCTAACATACTTTGGGCAACTCCAGCCTGCCTCCCTATTTGGCCAAGGGACTTTTTAAAAAAAAATAATTTTTATTCATTTTTTTTTTCAATAGGAACAAAATCAAAATCTTTTCAGAGGATTTTCTTACATAATACAAATTACAAACTACATAGATAACTATTTCTTGTTACTGAGTCCTACAATTATTTTCCGACCATTTATAAAACTTTGACCATATACTATTAAACATAGTTTCATCTTTCCTATGAATTATATTATTTAACTTAACCATTTCTGCTAAATCATATAGTTTACCTATAATTTCGTCTACGGAGGGGACTTTCTCCAATTTCCAATATGTGGTCCAGCAAATTCTGGCAGCCGTAAAAGAATATATTATAAAAGCATAATCACCCTTACTATAGTTCTTATCCAATAAGTTCAACAAAAAGTTTTCTGGAACAAAAGGGATGTTAATATCTAAAACATCTATTATTAGTTTCTGAATTCTAAACCAAAACTTCCGGGCTTTTGAACAACGCCACCACATACGGAAAAAAGTCCCTATGTTTTTACCACACTTCCAACAGAGGTTAGAGCCATTGTCATAACATCTAGCAATTTTCTCCGGCGTCCAATGCTATCTAAAAAACATTTTGTATATATTTTCCTTATAAGGAATGGCACTCAAAAAATTGAGTGTGTTCCAAATTTGTGAACACTTGTCTATTTCTATCGGGTAGCCAAAGTCTCTCATCCATGAAACCATGCAAGGTTTCACTGTTTCATCTAACATCTTCTCATCCAATAAAAATTTATAAAAAAAAATTAAACAAAATTTGTATCAACCTCTTGAGAATTTAACCAGATCTTATCAAGATCATTACTGGTAGCAAAAAACCCTGTTTTCTTATCCATATCAAATCTCGCTTGCAATTGGAATTTTTCCCACCATGTTAATTTTATATTATAAGCTAAATTATATTATAAGCTAAATTTTATATTATAAGCTAAAATATTATATTATAAACTAAAATTTCATTCGGTTTTAACTTATTTTGTTTGTCTAGTAAGACATCATAGCTCACCACTTTCGGTACAGTAAGTATAGAAGCGACTTTGTTGACCTTGTTTGTTCTCACCTGCATGTGAACTGTGTCAAGAGGTGAGGATTGCCAGCCCTGCGCTGGTAACCCCCAGGAGCATTTGGGGCAGAGCTTGGGGGAGGGACAGCACTGCTGATGTCAGTTACAGGTGCTGACTTGGAAGTGACATTACAGCGTCAACTCTGTCCCTCCCTTTTCCCCTCCCACTGCTCCACTGAATGTGCATGGTGGGATGGACTGTGGGGGTGGGAGGTTGCCCGCTATGGATAGGCAGCTGGTAAGCATGTAAGAGGTCAGACACCAAGCTTTCTTCCTGAATATGCTGCATAGGCAACTAGGGATTTGAAGAAGAGAAGAAGAGATTGGATTTATATCCCGCCCTTCACTCACTTAAGAGTCTCAGAGCGGCTTACAAACTCCTTTCCCTTCCCCTCCCCAAAACAGGCACCCTGTGAGGTAGGTGGGGCTGAGAGAGCTCTTTCCCAAGCTGTCCTTGAGGGAACAGCTGGTCCAGAGCTATGGCTTGCCCAAGGTCATTTGGCTGATGTTGCTCAGCTCCAAGGGTGCTCCTGACGAACCTACCCCACCATAGAACAACTTATGGTCCTTCATCATGTGGTGCTTAAAGGTGCTTGGCTTTTTTTCTTTGTGCTATCAAGCAGCAGCTGACTTACAGCAATGCCTTAGGGTTTGCCAGGCAAGAGACTTTCAGAGGTGGCTTGCCATTGCCTGCCTCTGTGTAGCAACCCTGCAGTTTCTTGGTGGCCTCCCATCCAAGTACTAACTTGGGCTGACCCTGCTCAGCTTCCAGGAGCCAACAAGTTCAAGCTTAACCAGTATGCCCTACCTGTACTGAGAAATGACACTGTTTTGGCCATCACTAGTTATGGTTAAGCAATCCAAAAAAACAGCCTATTTATCTCACCTCCTGAAAGCAACATGGAGTATGTGAAAAATGATCCACTGCAAACCCAATCATAGGGACTACCAAAATTGTTGCTTAGCTGTGAAGCAACCTGCTATTCCCATTATACCTCAAGGGAGGGTGGGTCGGTCCTCAGTAGCATTGCCAGCACTGCCTTGGTCAATGTCAGGAGATTTTAAGGGCAGAACCTGAGAAGAGTGGCAATTGGGTAGGATGTGACATCATGCCAGGGTGGCACTCTGGAAATTTTCTCTAATCTCTGTGGTAAAGACCATAAAGTCACAGGGAAATCCCTAGAACATCAATATGGAGACCAATTTCCATTCATTTTTTTCAGTCCTCAGTTTTTTGAGGGGGGGATTGGGACCATGACAGGGGGTTACCTACTGTGGGCAGGCAAATGACTAGCATGGTCAGCAGCATGCAACAAATGCTTGCACCGGAGAGGTGGAGCTTCTTTATAAAAGCCTCCAGACTGCCCTTCCTGTTGCTCTACCATTACCTGTTCTGCCAGTTCTGTCCCATGCCTCATTTGATCATGAAGGGAAAGAGACATTAACCTCCCTGGCCTTTAAGCCTGTGACCGTCTCTTCCAGAAAAGACATTTCGCATCCACTCTAAGGCTATCTTTCTTAATGCTTCACACATTCCAGAATTCAGCTACTGAGTACTGGGCACAGGTGCTGGTGCTTCAGCTCAGGTAAGCCTTGGCTGAAACTGAGGTCACCACCAGCAGGACGTATATGCCTTGGCTCTAAAGTGGAAATCTGAAATGCCGGCAGACAAATCCGTTTGCATTAATGGACGTTTTATACACTCTGATAGCTTGATAAGCCACCGAACTTTAAAAGAACTCCACGAAATGCTTTGCTCTCGGGCTCATTTCCGGAAACAACTGTCAGCCTGCAGCAGATTTTAAGTGGCTTAGTTATTAAACCCCAAGAGACGCTGATCCAGTCTTAACTGCTCTGTACAAACTGTGCCACGCTCTAATAAATGCAAAGGTATGTTTGCAGCACTGCTGTTTCCCTTTGCCACTCTTTGGCTGTCTTTCCCAGCAAGCGTTAGCCCCTTGTTCTCTCTCGCTCCATCGAAAGAACAAGGTGGAAAAGAAAGAAAGATGATAAAAAAATTGTGCTCCATATCTGAAATCTGATCTTCTGGGGTCACGCAAAAGCGTTGTGCACATTGGCTGTTTTAGTGGCAAACTAATCTAGTTCAACTATCAATAAAAAAGAAATGGAAAACACTGTCTTTGAATATGTGCATATGAAATGATATAATCACAGTCTTATAATTATAGTGATTATGAAGCCAAGGGGGGGGGGGAGGAAGCACATTTTTTATTTTCCGTAATGATCTTTGAATGTAGCATTAATAAAAAAGGGGAGAGCTGGATTTCTTAGCACTCTGGCATCTCAGGAAGCAGACAAAATGCTGCCTCCCCCCCACTTCAAATATTTATCAGTCTTTCCTAGACTTGTTGTATATAAAGTAATGAATAAAACACGGTGAAAACAGCAAAGGACTGTGTTTTAAAACACTGCACACGAATGCTCACATTTTCAGGAAGCAATAACGGGTCTTGCATTATTTAAGGAGAAGTAATCTACAGGATTTTGCTCAAGGATGGATTGTGTTGGATTTATCCCAGTTATGAGTGAAGTTCTGTTGTACAGGGGGATTTTTTTTTTCTGGGTCTGGGAATGATTTTGCAACTGCTTTGCTTCAAGAGAATGGGATCCCATTTTGCTTAGTTGGGAAGTCCATGGTGAAAACATGACGAAACCTGGTAAAAGGGAAATCTTGAATGGGCATCAGCTAGAATCATGTAGGAAGTTTGGTGTATCCTTAATATTAAGACCTGGATCCAGCACAGTGTTTCCATAAGTGGAAGGATTTCATGTACTGCCAAAAAGGACCAATTGGTGGGTTCTAGATCAAGCTAGTCTGATCTCATCAGATCCAGGAAACTAAGCAGGGTCAGGCCTGGTTAGTATTTGGATGGGAGACCACTGGGGAATCCCAAGGTTGCTATACAGAGGCAGGCGATGGCCAACCAATTTTGTTCGTCTCTAGCCTTGAAAACTGTACAGAGTTGCCCCAAGTTAGCTTTGATTTGATGGTACTTTACTCACACCGGGATCAAATCAAACCCGAATTCCCCCTAGAACCTATCTTGACTCAATCAAGGCTCTCAAACTTTGGTCCCATCAGGAGAAGACGAGTCCCTGGAAAAGATGATAATGCTAGGAAAAGTTGAAGGCAGGAGAAAAGATGAAGACTTACCATGTGATGGATTGACTCAGTAAAGGTAGTCATGGCTCTCAGTTTGCAAAACCTGTGCAAGGCTGTTAACGATAGGGCATTTTGGAGGTCATTCCTAGGGTCGTGTAAGTCAGAAACGACAGCACGTCACTTGCACACCGTGATTACTGACTGTACAGCATAGCTTTCTTGCCTTCGCCCCCCCCTCACTGAAAATGCCCCCCTTGCAATGCTTCTTGGGTGGGGCAGGGGGACTTAGGAATGGCATTTCAGGGGGCACGTTGAGCTGCAGGGGGAAGAGGAAATCGTATAGTTGCATTCCACAGGCAGAGAACCTTCCATCCACAGAAATGCTGCAGATGGATCCAAGCTAGTTAGTATCAGTACAGAGAAGGCTGGATCCAACTTCTAGTATTAATACAGAGAATGCTGGATCCAGTGACTTCCTTTATTGAAAGAAGTTATACTGTGTTGGAGGAAATCTTTCTTCACTGGAGGAAGACCTCTGCTGCCTAGATGGGCAATTGATTGGAAGGGAGTCACTGGGTTCAACCGGTTGTCCTGTTTTGAAGGTTGGGAGGACCTATTTATTTATTTATTGCATTTATATCCCACCCTATCCAATGATGGGCTCAGGGCAGCTCGCAACAGAGATAAAATGATAAATATATGATTAAAACCAATTAAATAAAACACAACGGAAGCAAAAAAAAAAAAAACATCAGTCCAGAACAGCCTAATACGCTTCCTGAAGGATACAGAAGGAAGGTTAATGACAGGTAGCAGTCAATAGCTGACTATCAGTGTTAAAAGGCACCTGGTCAGCAGCAGGTTAACAAGCACAAAGGACAGTTCCAAAGCTTGCTTTATCAAGATGTGAGTTTGGTGTAGGCCTAGATCTCAAAGCTAGGTGAGAGTTGGGAGATCTTCTGACATTAGGAGTTTTGGGGAGGAGTCTGAGAAGGGTGTGGTTTAGGGGGGGAAGGAACTTAAGTGGTGTCAAATGCCCTACAGTCCACCCGGCAGGGGGGCAGTCCCAGGGTATCCATGGGAGCATTGCTCTGGGACCATGTTATCATGTGGTCTCTGCAGCAGTACAGAACAGGCACAGATTTACCACCTTGGCGAAAACTATTTCCTATTTCAAGAAGGAGGAGGTGGAGGTGGAGGTGGAGGTGGAGGAGGTGGTGATTTTTATACCCCACTTTTCTCTACCTTAAGGAGCCCCAAAGTAGCTTACAATTGCCTTCCCTTTCCTGCCCTACAACAGGCACCTTGTGAGGCAGGTGGGGCTGAGAGAGTTCTGAGAGAACTGTGACTGGCCCAAGGTCACCCAGATGGCTTCATTGTGGAGGAGGAATGGGGAATCAAACCCGGTTCTCCAGATGAGAGTCTGCCACTCTTATCCCCTAGACCACGCTGGCTCTCAGGTACATGATACAACCCTTGATGGTTGCCCAAGCCCCATGTTCCAGTGGAGAGCAAACTGGGGCAGTTCTCTAGTTTAGAGGCCTACATACCTATGGAACCCATAGAAGCTTCCATGAGAATGTACAGTATGCTGATTCTTGGGGCTGTATGGGTCAGGATGCCCACTCAGTTGAATGAAGGCACTGACCACATCTCTGAAGCTGCAGCATGAGACACGTTTCGGTATGGTTTTGGTATATGTACTCCCAAGTTCATGTCAGGAGGAAGAGTCATAGCACAACTTCAGCTATTGATTTTTGATCTGGGTTATATATTAGTGCAATGTCATCTTTGCAGAAATTTATTAGAAAGGATTCAGAAATTACACTCGAATGTTCTTGTGACAGCGTATTGCTTTTTGATGGTAACGGCCGTAACGGGCAGCCCTTCCAGGTGCTACTGGAAAGCAGATGCTTTTACTATTGCTCTATCTCTCTCCACTCTGGATTTGTGGACATCCCTTTGCATGTAAATCAAAGATTAGGAGCTGCCAGTGCTTATCCTCTGTTCTGCATGCTTATCTGCAAAGGGGCCAGTTAGGCCTGGGAGAAAGGATCCTTGACAAAGAATGTTAATTCTGTGTGTGTGTGTGTGCATGCACGCACACATCTACACAATGTACAGTATCACAATTTGTGGCATGGGGGGGGGATTGCCATCTGGCTTGTAACAAGTGTTGAAGACTGGTGAGGGGGAAATGAAACTTCCGCTCCTGAAGGCATTAAGATTCTAAAGGACTCAGTATTAAAAAAGCGTGTGTTCATGATTTTCCAGGGAAGCAGCAAAGCCCATATGTGATTTCTTTATAACCTTTCATTTGCATAGAATATGCAAATATTTTTTACAAAATACCCCACCTGTTTCTTCAAGGTTAGGGTTGCCAGGTCTGGGTTGGAAAATACCTGGAGACTTTGGGAGTGGAGCCAGGAGAGGGCGGGGTTTGGAGAGGGGAGGGGCCTCAGCAGTGTACAATGCCATAGAGTCCACCCTTCAAAGCAGCCATTTTCTCCAGGGGAGCTGATCTCTGTCAGCTGGAGATCAGTTGTAAACGCAGGAGATCCCCAGGCCCCACCTGGAGGCTGGCAACCTTATTCAAGGTACATTGGAAATTTAAACCATTAGGGAAGACATTGCCCTTACCTGAATGGCCCAGACTAGCCTGATTGCATCAGATCTTGGAAGCTCAGTTAGTCCTTGGAGGGGAGACCACCCAGAAAGTCCCGAGTTGCCATGCAAAGGCAGACAATGGCAAACTACCTCTGCTTGTCTCCTGCCTTGAAAACGCTACAGGGTCACCATAAGTTTGTTAGGGTTTTCAGTGTGAAATGCAGAGTTAATAAACGCAGCCGAACACTTGTGTTAGCTTTTAAACAAGAGACTTTACTGATGAGGGAGCGTTAAACTGGGAAATGCTAGAAAACAAACAAAGGATCAACATCCTCTCTGACTGTTCTAACTTGCATCTTGACACATGTGCTAGCCCCAGGTGAGAGTCAGAACAAAGAGCAATAAACTTTCTATGCCTCCACCCCTGGGACGTATGCTGATCTATTGATTACCCGGTTGGAGAATCCCAAACCTGACAAATTATGCATTTTAACACTTTGCTCTGGTGGCATCTATGTGCAGGGTCTGCCGTTGGGTCTCTAACTAAGTAGCTAGGATATCAGCATGCATAAACAAACATGTAAATTCTTCCATGACTTCAGGGAGAGAACTTGCAAACTCCAGCAAAGGTGGCTGCCACTCAGTGGCACTTTCCACCACCCGTGAAGACTGCTGAAGTTTACACCAAGATTGTTCCTGCAGAAATACTATTTTATATTCAAGGAACAGGGCTGTTGTTTTTTTAACCATACCAAAGGTTAATTCATACTTCTTATCCACAAGATGTTGCAGGTATTTTAACGTCCTGTATTGAAGAGATTTTGTAGGCACAATCCTGCCAAAGTTAAGTACTTTAAATCCCATTGATTTCAGTGGAAGTGTTAACCACCGGCTTAAATGTCTTCCACTGAAATCAATGTGACTCAAAAGCACTTCACTCGAGCTAATGTTGCCCTGTATAAAACAATCTGATATGCATTCCCTTCCAAGAGAATATATGAGTATCCTTGTTGATGATCTTCTCATATTTCGAAGAGGAAGATGCAGGTACAAAACACACAACAAAGATTACCAGTTTTGAAGATAAAGACACGTGTTTTCGGTAAGTGGATCAATTCTCTCCGTCTCTTGCAAGTTAACTGCAGCGATGTTTGTGAAGCCAGTGACAAATTGGAAGATCCAGCTCCCAAAAGCGGTCTTATACCAAGGATGCTACTTGATTTAAATTGTGGAAATGTGTCTTTGTTAGCCTGTTGCAGGAAAAAACAGTAGCATGTTTTGTAACACCTTGAAAACAAACTAAGAAATGTATTATGACATGAGTGTGGTGATAGGCACATGGGGCTCTTTTTCTAGCAGGAACTCCTTTGCCGATTAGGCCACACACCCCTAATGTAGCCAATCCTCCAAGAGCTTACAGAGCTCTTATTACAGGGGCTACTGTAAACTCTTAGAGGATTGGCTACATAAGAAGAAGAAGAAGAGAAGAGATTGGATTTATACCCCGCCCTCCACTCCCCCAGGGAATCTCAGAGCGGCTTACAAACTCCTTTTCCCTTCCCCTCCCCACAACAGACACCCTGTGAGGTAGGTGGGGCTGAGAGAGCTCTTTCCCAAGCTGTCCTTGAGGGAACAGCTGGTCAGAACTATGGCTTGCCCAAGGTCATCCAGCCAGGTGCAAGTGGAGGAGTGGGGAATCAAACCCAGTTCTCCCAGATTAGAGTCTGTGCACTTAACCACTACACCAAACTGGCTCTCTGGGTGTGTTGCCTAATATGCAAAGGAGTTCCTGCTAGAAAAACAGCCTACTGCTGCATGTGAAACCTTAGTTGAGATCTGTATGAGCAACAATGTATGTAGCAGCATAGGCGTCAACTATGGGGGGGCTCGAGGGCTCGAGCCACCCCTGAAATTTCCCGGGGGGGACTGAGCCCCCCCCCGACAAAACGAAGCATCCGCTGCCTCGCCTCCCCGGGACCTTCCCAGGCCCCCCAGCCGGCCACCGCTGCCTTCTCCCCCCCCCCCCCGGCCTGGCCATTTCTGCCTCCATCCATCCCTGGGCCAGCTGGGCAAATGCCGGGGGGGACATGGTCCTGGTGTGCGCACGTACAAAGCACATGTGCATGCAAGAGCACCCCCCCCCCCCGGATTTTAAAACTCTACGCCCTTCTGTAGCAGTATGGGGTTGCATGAACTTGAAACAATAGTGTAGAGAGGGAGAGGTCAAGCTATCTCCTTCTAGGCTACAGTCCTGAACCTAATCAGAGCCCTACTACAACTTAGGAATGCTGCTAACTGTGAACTAGAGAAGGCAAGATGAGGCTAAGGTGGACATTCTTACGGAGAAATGGGACAACGCTCACCGATATTGGGATTTGGGAGGGGCTGTGGTGTAGTTTGGTGTGGTGGTTAATTGGGGAGCTCAGTTGCTTCGTAATGCCAGTTACAGTCCCCAGTTTGTTTGTCCGTCTTTGGTTCCTCCAAAGAGCTGCTTTGCCAGGTGACCTGGAGCCGGGGAGAAAGCTGCACCTTTGCAAGCAGCATGCAGAATTACTAAAAATGTATTTAGTCAAAGCAAGTGCAGCAACTGCAGAAAATTTGGTGGGAGGAGGAGAGAAAATAAATGAAATAGAAAGGTAGGAAAGGCAGTTGCTTGCTTTTAGATCTTTCCCCCATTTCCAGGAGGATCAGATCTTGTTAGAGCAGTTAATGATTCCAAATGTTCTCCATCTTCTTCTTCTTCTTCTTTGTATTTTTTTTCCCAGTTAAAGGAATAAATCACAGTAGACATCAGGGCCGGCTTCTGCATTTGCTTTTCCCTCGTTAAGTTTTCCGCATTTGCTCTTGCTTTTTGTCGTCATACACTTAAAACTCTTTGGAAATCAATTGAGCAGAATGCAAAAGAGAGCTTAATGGGACAGAGAAATGGGCCGACGCTTGCCGTAATCCTAATTGAGGGGGATTTCGCCATAACCCGCTTTCCGTCCTCTTTTTAAATTCCGTTTTGAGGCTTTGGGGCCATGGCAGTCATGGCAGAAACATCTCAGCTGCTTACTAGATTTTTTCCCCTCCCTCCCCTGGTATTTTAGCAATTTGGCTGTGGGACATGATATAGACATTTTGCTATAGGCTTTGATTCAAAGACACTTCAAGATTTGGGGCAAGGGTGAAGGAGAACTGGTAGGAATCGGAAATGTCTCAGACATGCTTCAAAGACAGGATGGATCCCTGGGACAAACAGAAGCGCACAGCCCCCACCCTACTTGTACCTTGGTGGCCCTGAATCCACACCTACGCACCCGCACAATCCAACCCAGCTTCAGACATAACTCTAGGTCCTACATTGGTTGTACCACCCCTCCTAACACCTCTCTCCCTATATCAACCCCTTCCCACTCTGGAGCCAGGCCTCATGGATGCCTTAAAAATAACCTCTGTCAACATCAAGGGCCTAGGGGACCCAATTAAACGCAAGAGGGTACTAAATCACCTCAAGACCTCACAAACCTCCATATTGTTCCTTCAAGAGACCCATATGAAATCCGCCTCAAACCCAGTCCTCAAAACCCCACTCTTCCCTACTCAACTACAAGCTCCGGGCTCTTCCAAGGCCCGTGGAGTAGCAATATTAATCTCAAAACATCTCAACCTCATCGTGCAAGATACTCTGATAGACCCCGAAGGGAGGTTCATCTTCGCTAAGGGCTCACTAAGAAACCAACCGGTCACACTAGCAAATATATATGCGCCCAATGCCAATCAGCTCCACTTTTTACGAAACACGTTTACCAGACTGGACTCCTTTAGACATGGCAGTCTAATTGTGGGGGGAGACTTAAATTTAGTGGCTAACCTCACCCTTGACAAATCACAAGTACTCAGAGGCTCACAATCGGAGTGGGCGGCGAAGGGCCTCTCAGATCTATTCCTCCAGCACAACCTAATAGACACATGGCGGACCCTGCACCCGACGGGTAAAGACTACTCCTTCTTTTCCCCCAAACACCACTCCTTCTCAAGAATAGACTACTTGCTCCTCTCTAGAGACCTGCTCCCGCGACTGAACGCTGCAACTATCGGCTCAAGGCACCTCACAGATCATGCGTGGATCAGCTGCACCCTCCTAGACACTGTGACGTCACGTGGAGACAGACAATGGATGTTGGATAAAACGCTTTTATTAAATGACTCTATCAAAGAAACAATAGCAACGGATATCAAAAACTTCCTAGCAGAAAATCCGATCTCGGACACATCTCCAGCCAACTCCTGGGATGCGTTGAAAGCGGTAATTCGTGGCTCCTTCAATTCCTTAGCTTCACACCTGAAGAAGGAAAAGACTAAAATTAAAACAGAGACACTACAACGTATAGCTTCTCTTGAAGCTCTCCACAAGAAATCTGGGGACAAAATAACATACGCTAAGCTTCAAGCAGAACGCAAAATCCTGGACTCCCTAGAAACGACGCAGATCCAACGCAACCTCTTATACGTCAAACAAAGATACTGGAAAAAATCCCCAAAGACGCTACGCCTTTTAGCCTGGAGAGTAAAGGAGAAAAGAAAATCCTCCATGGTCCACTCGATCAGAAACACAGCAGGCAAAGTCCTAACGTCCCCGAAAGATATTGTCCAGGAGTTCGCTGCATTTTACTCACAACTATACAGCTCGCGCCATCCGGACGAAAAGGAGATAGAGACTCAGCTAGACCTCCCTGCACCTCCCAAAAAACTTACGCCCTCACACCAAGAGCTATTGGATAGCCCAATCTCAACACAGGAACTCCACAACACAATCAAGGCATTGAAACTCAACAAATCCCCGGGTATAGATGGCCTTCCAGCCGAATTCTACAAAACTTTCTACCCGGAACTCTAACCACTTCTCCTTCAAGTGTGCAACACGGCCCTGGAAGGGGGCCACATCCCAAGGTCCTGGGGTGAATCCTCCATCACGGTTATCCCCAAGGACAAAAAAGACCCTACCAACCCGGCCTCGTACCGCCCAATTGCACTGATCAACAACGACGCCAAAATTCTCTCAACGATATTAGCAACCCGGCTGAAGACCATCATCTCTGACTACATACATCCCGACCAAACGGGCTTCATCCCCTCAAGGCAACTAGCAGACAACATACGACGTACGCTAAACATCATACACGACAGGAAGAAGTCACCTGACGACTCAGTCATACTGGCCTTAGACTTTGAGAAGGCGTTTGATTCGGTGGAGCCATCATACCTCTTTACCCTGCTCCAAAAAATGGGCTTCGGCCCAAGATTCTCCAACGTGATACGTCTTCTCCTACTGTCGTCACTATCCCGTGTCAGAGTGAACGGCCATAACTCGAAATTCTTTCACCCCTCAAGAGGAACGCGACAAGGGTGCCCTCTGTCACCCCTGCTCTTTGCACTGGCAATTGAACCCCTAGCTGAGCGACTACGCACAGCGCAAGACTTCATGGGAATCCAGATCGACAGAACTGAACACAAACTGACTCTCTATGCTGATGACCTGACCCTATATGTCTCCAAACCCCGGACCTCCCTCCCAGTGATCTGCAACATACTGGCTGACTTCGAGAAAATTTCTGGCCTCAGGGTAAACACCCAAAAATCTGAATTGTATCCAATAGTACTCTCCCCACAAACCCGAGCCTGCCTGGAAACGAACTTTGACTTCCCATGGGTCATATCATCTTGGAGACATCTTGGGGTTCATATCCCGCTACATCTCAAAGACTTAGTAAAAGCTAACTTCCACACACTCTTTGATGACATCAAAAGACGCATCCAGGAGTGGAACAAACTCAATCTAAATCTACCCGATCGTATTCACCTAGCCCAAAGCTTCATCCTCCCCTGCTTCCTGTTCTTGTTCAGAACACTACCAATTACAATCCCTGGCAGGGATCTCAAACTGTGGCAAGCCACGATCACTTCATTCATCTGGGCCTTCAAACAGTCCAGAGTGGATAGGAGACTGTTAACAAAACCGACACGCAGAGGGGGCCTTAACCTCCCAGATCTAGGAAGATACTACCAAGCAACAGCTCTAGCTAATGCAGTCAAAATGACAAACAGCTCTCCGGATATAGGCTGGATGCTAATTGAGCAGTCTGCCGCAGCACCCCTATCTCTGCATGAAACGCTGTGGTGCCCCAAGAACAAGAGATCCATACTAACCTTGGACAACCCATTTCTGGCGCACACCCTAAGGATCTGGGATGCCACGAAGAACCTGCTTGCACCCCCCATATCACCACTCTCCACCTTCACCTTCCAGGAGTGGTTTCCACCAGGTCAAGAACCAGGGAACTTCCAGACATGGACCAAAGCGGGACTCACGAGACTCCAAGACCTTACCAGGAACGGTAAAATCTTACAGAAAGCGAAGCTTGAAGAACTGGTCAATCACCAAATCCCCTGGCTCACATACTACCAACTAGGCAGCTTGTTCTCCTTTGTACTAAACAAAAAGAGCCTCCACAGGGCCAAGACACCATTCGAGGTACTACTATCAACCTACTCGGAACACTCCAAGAGCCTTCTCTCAAACATCTACAGAATACTCTCAGACTCCTTTGGCCCCCATCAACTTCACTACCAGAGGGCTTGGGACAAGGACCTTGGCCGAACGCTAACTGAACAACAATGGTCCTTGATCTGGTCCTCGACAGCAAACAAATCTGGGATTTTCAACGTTAGATATCAATTCTTCAAACTGACCTCCAGATGGTACTACACGCCAACCCGCCTACATCACTTCAACAAGAACCACTCACCCCTATGTTGGAAAGCCTGCGGAGGACGAGGTGACTATTTGCACTGCTGGTGGTCGTGCCCTCAAATCCAACAGTTCTGGTCTTCAGTAACTAAGGAGATAACAACCATCACATCTCAATCTCTACCTCTAGACCCAACAGTCCTTCTACTGCACCTTAGGGACCCCTCTCTAGGAGAAGAGCCACTTCTCCCTCTGACCACCCTCCTCCTCACGGCGGCCAAAACATCCATAGCGGCATCTTGGAAACTCAATACCGCTCCATCTCTAGACTCATGGCGAAAGAAGGTCTGGGAACAATTTCTCATGGACAAAATCACGAATAGCCTCAGCCCGCCCAACCCCTCCATTGATGCGACCTCCTCCCGATTTGTGTGCACCTGGTACCCATTCCTAACATACATGACTGCCCAGAACTTACTTCCCCAGGATCCTGGCTACTCCTCTTGGCTCCGTCTCTGAAACCTACCACTCTGTCTCTTTCATGACTCTTTTCCCCTGCTCACACCATACACCCCACTAGACTTAATGGTTAAGACAGCTACACTCAGGTTAAAACAGATTTAGCAAACCACCAGACACTAACTTGACTCTTTCAAAGATACTTACTTGTGATTGTACACTGCTTGATATGATGACTTTGGGTTTTTGTTTTGTTTTGTTTTTGTTTTTTGTTTTTTTGGCATGGAAAATGTTGACATTGTTGTATCCTGCTTTGATTTGCTATAATAATAAAAATTATATAACAAAGGAGAACTGGTAGGAATCGGAAATGTCTCAGACATGCTTCAAAGACAGGATGGAGACCAGGATTAAAACTAGCCCTGTCGGGCATGAGAATTCCTTTTAAGGCCAATTCAGTTGTTACCAGTGTTCCCTCTAAGCTGAGTTAGTGTGAGCTAGCTCACAGTTTTTTAGCCTCTGGCTTGCACATTTTTGTCTTAGCTCAGGAAGGATGGCTCCAGAGCAAACTAATTTATGCAGCAGCCACATCACTCACTCACAACTTTAATGCCAGTAGCTCACCAAGTAGAATTTTTGCTCACAAGACTCCACAGCTTAGAAGTAACATTGGTCCCCAGAGTTGCCAACCTCCAGGTGGCACCTGGCTATCACCCATTATTACTGACAACCAATATCAGTTCCCCTGGAGAAAATGGCTGCTTTGGAGGGTGAACTCTGTGCTGCAGAGCTGTCGAACTCGTTTGTTACGAGGGCCGGATCTAACATAAATATCACTTGGTTGGGCTGGGCCATGTGTGCCATAAAACGTAATGCCTAGAACCAGAGATATAAACTGTATAAAGGACAGCAGCTGGTAAGCTCTGAGTTGGTGTAGCCTCACAGCAAGGCCCCATGGGCTGGGACGGAGGTGCAGTGGAAAACCCCCATGGGTGGACTGGAGAGCCGGCAGTGTATCACTGGGGAGATGCTCCCACACTGCTTGACTGCTGCAGACAAGGTTGTTCCACCATGCTGAAGCTCCGCCCACTCCCCCCAAGCAGTCCCCTCCCTTGCACTAGTTGTCCACGGGCTACATAAGAGCTCTGGATGGGCTGGCCCTGGCCCCCGGGCCTTATGTTTGACATGCTCGGATACCTTGCTGAGGTCTCTCCTCCAAACCCCACCCTCCCCACCCTAAACCCCCAAATATCCAGGTATTTCCCAACCTAGGGATGGCAATCCTAGATGTCATGGCATTGAAGGTATGCCAGCTGAGTCCCTTACAGCATCAAAGTAAGCAGAGTTACGCTCATCTAAGCCCATTTATTTATTTACTTACTTTTACTTACTTTGTTTATACCCCACCTTTCTCCCCAGTGGGGACCCACAGCAGCTTACATTGTTCCCCTCTCCTCACAACAGCCCTGTGAGGTCGGTTAGGCTGAGAAGTGAGTGACTGTCCCAGGGTTTCCCAGCAAGCTTCCATGGCACGAGTGGGGATTAAAACCTGGGTCTCCGAGATCTTAGTCCGACATGCTAACTGCTTCCACCACAAGGTATAACTCTGTTTAGGATTGTGCTGTTACTCCCCCTTCTCTCTTTTCTGCATCCAGTTTAGAAAAGGCTTTCTTTGTTGTTGTTGAATTCTGACATCCTGAACGGTCCATAATACATTACATAATTGCAGGTAGGTAGACTCATGCTGAAGAGAGTGGGTAGAAAGTCTGTGACCATTGGAGTTTATTTATTTAAGTTTATATCCCGCCCTGTCTGCAAGTAGGCTCAGGGTGGATCACAATCAAAATAAATATCTAGAACATATCAAAATTTCAGTACATACAAAATATAAATCCAGTTGGTCAGCCGTGATGTTCTGAAGTGCTAGAACAAATTTACAGTCCAGCGGCACCTTTAAGATCAACAAAGTTCCATTCAAGGTATGAGCTGTCATGTGCAAGGCACACTTTATCAAATACATTAGAATATTTGATGATAAAATATAAAACAATTAAGACAATTTAAAACAGCATAAATTAAAACAAAACAGACTCTTTATCCTCATACAGAGATTTCCAGTTGGCGTCCTTGGTCTCTAGATCTTCTTAGCCTGGGTCATGTGGAGTTTCAGGAGGAGAGGCTGAGATTTTATTGATCGCTGGTGTTTGACAGATACCAGCAATCAGCCTTCCTGCACTGTGTTTTTGGGGCACAATGGCTGCTTGGGTGAACGGTCTGGGACATCTCAGACATGTTTCAAGATTATAGTTCAACCAGTTTAGGAGATGCATCAGAACTTGGGTTGCTGCTTTGTCCATCATTCCGATGACCAGCTCTTATGCCAAGAAAAAAAAAAACCTCAGTATTTTGTGCTGTTTTGGCACATGGTGTGGATCCATCCCCCCAAACCCTCATTAAGCTAAGCATGGTGGGGGATAGCCTTGAGAAGGGGAATGGTGAAATGCGTATGTATTTCTTTGAAAAATCCAAAGGGATGAGCTGATTGGAGAAACTGGACATGTTCTGAATTAAAATTAAAGCCAAATAGATTGAATTCCTGACGTGGATGGCCCAGGCTAACCAGATCTCACCAGTTTGGTGTAGTGGTTAAGTGTGCAGACTCTAATCTGGGAGAACCGGATTTGATTCCCCACTCCTCCACTTGCAGCTGCTGGATAACCTTGGGCAAGCCATAGTTCTGTCAGAGCTGTCCTTGAAAGGGTAGTTTCTGTCAGAGCTCTCTCAGCCCCACCTACCTCACAGGGTGTCTGTTGTGGGGAGGGGAAGGGAAAGGAGTTTGTAAGCCACTCTGAGACTCCAAGTGAGTGAAGGGCAGGGTATAAATCCAGTCTCTTCTTCTCTTCAGATTGTGGAAGCTAAGCAGGGTCAGCCCTGGTAAATACTTGGATGGTGTCTGACTTTCAAAACCCTGTGGGGTCCACCATAAGCTGGTTGCCACTTGGTGGCACTTTATACACACACACACACACACAGACACAATACAGAAGTTCAGAACGTGTAAATGTTATGGCCGGTATCTGTAGCCTTCTATACATGACCCCTGTTCCTCTTTTTGAGAGCCAGTTTGGTGTAGTGGTTAGGTGCATGGACTCTAATCTGGAAGAACCATTTATTCCCCACTCCTCCACATGCAGCTGCTGGCGTGACCTTGGGTCAGTCAGACAAGTTCTCTCAGAGCTGTTCTCTCAGGAGCAGTTCTCGGGAGAGCTCTCTCAGACCCACCTACCTCACAGGGTATCTGTTGTGTGTGGGGGGGGGGGGGAGGGAAAGGAGAATGTAAGGTGCTCTGAGACTCCTTCAGTTAGTGAAGGGCGGGGTATAAATCCAATCTCTTCTCTCTTCTCTTCTTGTCTCTTCTCTACTGAGCGTTCAGGGAGAAAGAGGAGCCTCTACTTAATTGTCAGGTCATCTGCAGGGTGTGAATGTGTGGAGGAAATGTCTGTGCTTATACTCTAGGATTGCCAACATCCAGGTGGTGGCTGGAGATCTCCCACTATTATAACTGATCTCCAGGCAATAGAGATCAGATCACTTGGGGAAATGGCCACTTTTGAAGGTGGATTCTATGACTTCGTACCCTGTGGAGGTTCCTCCTTTACCCAAACCCCGCCTTCCTCAGGCTCCACCCCCAAAATCTCCAGGCATTTCCCAACCCGGAGCTGGCAACCCTGTCATACTCCCTCCCCATTATTGTGAGCACTTGCTTTCTGAACATTACCAAATTCCAAACCTAAGGAGGGACCATGTGGGGGAGGGGGAACACTTCCAGTGAATGTCAGGTGTCATGCTCACAAGCTGGCAATCATGTGGAGAGTTGTGTGTCTTTGTGTGTGCCTACTCTTCCTTTCTGCATGTCCAGTCACTGCTCAAAGGGGTGCTCTGCTGTACAGAGCTTTTATCCTAACTCTGAGGTAGATTGTTCTGAACCGATTGTTGCCTTTATTTTTCTTCATACATATGGGAGTGAATCTGAAGAAAGCCAGAAATTGATTCAGGTTCATTTCTGACTGCTTATGCAGACATTTGAAGCCTGTTCCTCAGGTGGTGTCAGAAGAACCCTGGAGCAATCAGTTCCCAACAACAGTCATTCAGAAGCATAAAAGTTTGTTGAGACACTGAAGGTATCCAGACTCTACGTATTGTGTTAGAACTGAGGGGAAAGTGGGTGAAGCTGGCAATTATACTAGGTGCAATGTGCATTCTAATGGCTATAGCCAATCATACCTATGCTAAAAGCATGCCAACATAATGGTTCATTATTCCCAGGAGAAAGTGGACATGAGGGGATACAGGTGCTCAAGGTTACATGTCTGAGCTGAGAGAGAGAACAAGAAGAAGAAGAAGAGAAGAGATTGGATTTATACCCCGCCCTCCACTCCCCAAGGGAGTCTCAGAGCGGCTTACAAACTCCTTTTCCCTTCCCCTCCCCACAACAGACACCCTGTGAGGTAGGTGGGGCTGAGAGAGCTCTTTCCCAAGCTGTCCTTGAGGGAACAGGTGGTACAGAGCTATGCCTTGCCCAAGGTCATCCAGCCCGGTGCAAGTGGAGGAGTGGGGAATCAAACCCGGTTCTCCCAGATTAGAGTCCGTGCACTTAACCACTACACCAAACAAGCGTGCAGGAGGCAAAGCGAGCAAAAACAGAAGTAGACATTCCCTTCTCCCCCTCGCCAAGCCAGATGCAACAGGCGGGGTCGACAGGTAGCAGCTACCCAAAGTTACCGAGGGTGAAAGGTAATCAATGTTCCCGCTAAGCTGTGGAGCCTTGTGAGCAAAAAGTCAACATTGTGAGCTACTGGCATTAAAGTTGTGAGCGAGCGATTTGGCTACTGCATAAACCAGTTTGCTTTGGAGCCATCCTTCCTGAGCTAAGACAAAAATGTGTGAAGGAATGATGGCGTAAGAATTCTCCACGTGCTACAGAGCCTGTGCTTCTATTCCGCACCGGAGTCCAAAAAAACAACGCAACAAATAATCTCCTAGAAAAGGGGGCATGGTAATGGGCAAAGAACAGGAGAAGACTGGACTGATGAACACTCCTCGCTTGCACACACACAGAGAGACACCTGTCCCACAACCAGACAATTCTCCTTTTCCTGAGTATAGACCACAACCCTTCCTGTTCCATGCAAATGGAGGTCCTTCACTCCATTCTCCTCTGGCCAGAGCTCTGCTCCCAATGCACGTGTGAAATGGAAGACAGCTACATGAGGCACCTCTTTTCCTGCTGTGTTTTTACTACGATGGTTCGCCTTACCCGGCATCCTTGTGCTTGTCTTTGTGATGGGTGTCCTTGAGCGAGTTCTATTGTGGATGTTATTTCATCGGTGGTAGGCTAGAATTCAGTGCACATTCCTTAATGGACTGTCTACTTAGCACCATGCTGTATAATAAAGACTTCTTCCCCAATAACAGAACGTGACGCTGAAGACACATTGTTCTAATGGATGCGAAGGACAAACTGTGCTGGTCTGAAATGTTTTGACACAACAAGGGGAGAAGGCTGGAAGGGGGCGGGGGAGGGGGGACTCTAAAGGAACAAAATACTCCTTTTAACCTGATGAAAAAACCAACTAAAGTTAAGAAAGCAACTATCTTCTTCAGATGGTTTGATTGGGATAAAAGGAGCGGTTCAATATTTTCTACTATTACTCTTGGAAATGTCAGGCTTCTCTATTAGCCGAATGTGCCTTGAAGGAGACAAGAGCTCTACACCCCTAGTTTGTTTTCCGCTTCCTCTCAAGAAGAAGCTCCCATTTAACTTCTCCTACGCTCTGAGGTGATTGCTTAGTGTGGCAGCCAAGTATACGTAAAGATCTCTCTTTCTCCCCCCCCCCACCCAGTTTTCTTTGTTAAAGTGAGCAAACAAATGTCCCTTTCCTCCCTCATTATTCATGGCATTGTCTGTATTTGTGGGAAACAAAGCCCAAACAAACACACACTCCCGTCCTTAGATATCAAAAATGAGAATTTTTGAACCATTTATGGTACAAATTAAAGCCCACTAATTAGCTTTTTTTTGTTTGTGTTGGTAACTTGGATAGGCAGATCTCTGCCCAGTGCAGTTTGATTTCCCAAGGGATAGAAAACCACTGCCAATTATGGTAGCCAACCTCCAGGTGGTGGCTGAAGGTCGCCTGGGATTACAACTGATCTCCAGGTGTCAGAGATCAGTTCCCCTGGAGAAAATGGCCACTTCGAAAGGAAGGCTGTATGGCATTACACTGAAATCATGCCCCTCCTCAAACCCTACACTGCTCAGGCTCCATCACTAAAATCTCTAGGTATTTCCCAGTCTGGAGCTGGCAACCCCACTGCCAATGTATTTCCTGATACTAGTTTCTTTCCTTCCAAAGCATCCCTCCTGCAAAGCAGAAAAAATCTTTGTCTGTCTTTCCTCTTCGCTGGACAAGGAGGTGCTTCAGAAGGGCTTTGTGTCTGCAGGAGGGTTGTTCACAGTAGAAAGTGTGGGGAATACACCCACGTCAGAGCAACTATTTTCAGGAATGGAGTCTGAAGATCTGAGCCAAAGTGTAGTGATGAGAAGTGAAATTCTGGACCTTCCGGGAAATTAAAAACCAATCAGGCTGGCAACCTGCAGGAGACTAGGGTTGTGGTGAGGGTCATTGGGGGGGGGGGGTGACCATTGGTGATAGCGCGATGTCACTTCTGGGTTTTTCCCAGAAATGACATCATGCCATCATCTGAATAGCCTTTTTTTTTAAAAAAAAATAATCTCCCTCTTGTAACAGTGGCAGGAAATAAGAAAGGTGAGGACAGGGGGATACAAACTTGTATGCTTGTAGGGAGCCAGTGTGGTATTGTGGTTAGGGTGTCAGACACCTGGGTTTAGATCCCCTCCCCACTCAGTCTAAAAGCTCAAGCAGAGAGACTTTTTGTTTTCCCTTCTCCAGCAAAGGAAAGGTTTGGACATGGCAACAAATGATCTGTTGTGTTCAGCTACCGCACAAGCTATAATGGAGAATTATAGAACTATCATACTGATAAATGGCTGCATTCATTGCCATTAAAGACAATTTATGTTGGATCAACTGTCAGCAAAAACATTAATTAATCAAAGGCACTTACATACTGGTGTCTAATTTGATTTCTATTAGCGAACCATCAATAATACATTAGCTAATCCTTGTGTTTAATGATAATCACAAAGCTTCCCCCCTTCCCACATGCCTAGGAATCCAGTCAGCTTTAAAAAGTCTCTGTTAGGACTTGTTTGGGATTTTGATGGAATTCTGGCAGCTTAAGGTTTATCGGCGTTGATTATGATGTGATGGTCTGAAGTGAGCCCCACATGGACTGTTCCACAACAGAAACATCTCATGTTCTCCAGCTTTGATTGAAATTACCTCTTTGGTGTATTGCCCTGACCTGGATAGTCCAAGCTAACCTGATCTCATCAGATCATGGAAGCTAAGCAGGGTTGGCCTTGGCTAGTATTTGGATGGGAGACCTCCAAGGAATACCAAGGATGTGACATGGAGGCAGGCAATGGCAAACCACCTCTGAAGGTCTCTTGCTTTGAAAAGTCTACGGGGTCACCGTAAGTCAGCTGCAACTTGACGGCACTTCACACACATGTGTGCACGCACACACACAGGTTCTGAAATGGCTGCTTAGTGTGGCCACAATGTATATGTAAAGATTTTTCTTTCTCCCTTTCTTGCTGTGACTTGACAGAAAAGCAACAATATGCAGGATCAATAAGCCACAGATAGATGGAATGGTCAATATTGGTGATGCAATCTATTGCCAGTCTTTTTATTTTTTTATTTTTTTTTATTTTAAACATTTATTAGCTGCCTTTCCTCCTTGTGTAACTGAAGGCATTTCACAATAAAATCAAAATGATTATGAGAAAAACATGTAAAAGACCGTATTGTAAACCTACATTCTGATGTGGTCTTTGTCATCTTTTGCCATCTGTACTTATAAATATGTGGCCACACTGTAAAACCCACCTGTAGTCATTACAATGGGTTGTATCCCAGAGGTCCATTCCAGTAACAGCAGCATTTTTCTCATTTGGGAGTTAGTGTTTTCTGACAGGCAAAACCCCATTGTCTAAATATATTAATAATGTTCTGAGGGAGAACTTAGATTCTCAGTAAGCAAAGCTTCAGTATAACTTTATACAGACAAGGATACTGCAGAAGGATTTGGCAGAAGGTCTGGGAAGTTAAAGAGTATTCCCAGACAAGCCAAATAGTAAAAGGAGTTATTGCTTCTGAGGGACAAGGAGAGTAACTTCCTGCCAGTGAAAGGGGTTGGGAAGAGAACCCTGGTCTGTGATAAGCTTGGACGCCAAAGAAGTGAAAAGCTGTATTATCTAAAAAAAACCCAGCCCTGTAATATCTGGAGGAAGAAATCTAGAAACATCAATAAGAACTCTGTAGTGCTGAAATATACTGAACAAAGTACCTCTGAAAGAAAGAAAGAAAGAAAGAAAGAAAGAAAGAAAGAAAGAAAGAAAGAAAGAAAGAAAGAAAGAAAGTCTTGAAACAAAATAACAAATATGCTCTCTTGAATGCTCTATGAATTCAGCTCTGTAAATATTAAAAAGTTTTAATCCCAGCAATCTCAAAACCTTGACTGTTCCATTTATACATATATTCCCTACCTGTTTAATAGAACTTTTATTCTGTTTTGAAAGATAATTTGCCTCAAGTGCCATTTCTGAAAGATTTACAAAACTGGATAGCTCCTGTATTTTCAGCAGAGGTCCTGAGCTGAGAAAAAGTCTAAGCTAAATATTTAAGCATAGGGTGGGACAGTCAAGTCTTTTATGACAACGAATATATACATGCTGCTGTAGGGCAACTCATTCACTGAGGGGAACTGATGATTTGGCAGGAAAAATCTGCTAGACAGTTGGGGAGATACAAGGATTTGTCATATATGGCAACCCAGTAGAGTTTTCAAGGTGGTTTGTCATTGCCTGCTCTGTGTAGTGACCCTGGACTTCTTTGGTGGTCTCCCATCCAAGTACTAACCAGGGCTGACTCTGCTTAGCTTTTGAGATCTGTCAAGATCAGGCTAGCCGGGGCCATCTAGGTCAGGCATTGTGTTCTTTGTTTTCATTTTTTTGTTTTGTTTTGTTTTTTGCTGTCAAGTCACAACCAACAGTTTTTTGCTGTCAAGTCACATAGGGTCTTTCAAGGCAAGAGATGTCCAGAAGTGGTTTGCCATTGCCTGCTTCTGTGTATCAGCTCTGGTATTCCTTCATGGGTCTCCCACCCAAATACTGCCCAGGCCAACCCTGCTTAGTTTCCAAGATCTAACGAGAGTGGGCTAGCCTGGGCTATCCAGATCAGGGGCGGGCAGCGGTATCTAACCTCTTGTATTGTAGTTCTCTATTCAATCTTATCCAGCTGTATTTCTGAACAATTTGAGAGAGTCACCATTGGAGGTGATTCAGTGGTATCTAAATAGGGCTGGATTAAGGCTGGATTAAGCACTGCCCAACAATGGTGCCCCTCGGCACTTCCATTGCTTAACTGACAAGACATTAAGATGTAATAATAATAATAATAATAATAATAGATTGGATTTATACCCCACACTTTACTTGGAGACTCAGTGCAGTTTACAATCCCCTTCCTCTCCCCACAACAGATACCCTGTGAAGTAGGTGGGGCTGAGAGAGCTCTGAGAGAACTGCACTTGAGAGAACAGCTCTGATAGAACTTGTGACTGACCCAAGGTCAGTCAGCTGGCTGCATGTGGAGGATTGGGGAATCACATCCTGTTCTCCAGATTAGAGTCTGCTGCTCTTAACCACTACATTAAACTGGCTGAAGGTGAAATAAGAGATTAAAAAATAAATACTGAAGGTGAAATAAAATATTCAGTTTTTCTCAGGCCATCCCCATGCCCAGACCCCACAACTATATTAAATATAAACTTTTTAAAATATCATTTATTTAACACTAAATAGCAGGAAGCAATATAAGCAACCAACCCCCCACCCTGCAGTCCCCCCTCCCTTGGTGCCCTAAGCACATGTTTATTTTGCTTAATGGTTAATCCAAGGCTATATCTAAGACCCAGTATTTTTGAATCACCAGCGCTCTCCCTCCAGCAGCAACTCTCTTGAATGGTTCAGAAATACTGCTGGGTAAGTTTGAGCAGTGAACTACCAGACTTCTGTTGATGAAGGGCTGACACAGTGGTGGGATGTTTCAGTGCTCGTTCCATCCAGACACCAGTGGCAGACGGCAACTACAAATTACATTGATGTATTCTCTTTTGTACTGTATTCCTGTCTCAGCAAACGTGTTGTTGATTTCATTACCTTGCCTCCAATCAGTCCTACTGATGATACCAGTGTTTGATGTAATAGCATTTCAATATTGATTTCCCAGACAATCCTAAATAACGCTGTCATATTAATAACCTCCAAGGCATTCAAAGGGTCAGGCTTCATGTATCTTCCTTAAGATAACACAATGGCAATGATCGCCATTATTTAGAGGTCTCCGGGTCAACCACATCTTATTTAACTTGACAGATTATTACATAAACTGCTTGAGCCGGCGAGGAGAAAATATCAATACATTTGTTTAGTTTAATGAAACTATTTTTTTAAGGAAAAGTGATAGGTGATGGCAATCTGCTGCTATTATGTCTATGCTCTTGTGCAGAATAACATGAGAGATGTATCCATACCAGGATCCTAATCAGAATCCATTTCATTTTGCTTCTGTTACCTCTTGGCCTGGCTTTACATCCTTGGGCTTATGTTATGTGGAGTCACTGCCCTGCTGCTGTTCCCATGTTCTCCTGGTAACGTTAAACAATTTTGGCTGAAGGATCTCAGGTAGTGTTGCCAGCTCTGGGTTGGGAAATACCTGGAGATTCTGAGGGTGGAGCCTGAGGAGGGTGGGTTTTGGGGAGGGTAGGGACAATGAGGTATAATGCCATAGAGTCCACCTCCCAGAGCAGCCATTTTCTCCAGGGGAACTGACCTCTGTTGCCTGGAGATCAGTTGTAATCCCAGGAGATCTCCAGCCGCCATCTGGAGGTCGGCAAACCTAATCTCAAGAGATCTTGGAGAACCACTGTCAGTCTGGAGGACAGTCCTGGATTAGACAGTCTAATTTAGTACAAGGCCGCTTCCTATATCTGGGGTTGGAATTGCCTAGTCAGGAAGAACTTGGAAGTGAGATGTTCTATTGGAGAGCCAGTTTGGTGTAGTGGTTAAGTGCGCGGACTCTAATCTGGGAGGACCAGGTTTGATTCCCCACTCCTCCACTTGCACCTGGCTGGATGACCTTGGGCAAGCCATAGCTCTGTACCAGCTGTTCTCTCAAGGACAGCTTGGGAAAGAGCTCTCTCAGTCCCACCCACCTCACAGGGTGTCTGTTGTGAGGAGGAGAAGGGAAAAGGAGTTTGTAAACCGCTCTGAGACTCCAAGTGAGTGAAGGGCGGGGTATAAATCCAATCTCTTCTCTATCTATCTATCTATCTATCTATCTATCTATCTATCTATCTATCTATCTATTTATTTATTTATTTTGGCTTCTAGGCTGCTCTCCCCGCATAGCAGGCTCAGAATGGCCCTGTGGACTAGAGCTGGGGAAAATGCGAATGCAAATTCCCTGTCTGCCATGAAATTCCTACAGTGGCCTTGAGCCAATTACCATTTCCTGGCCTAACCTAGCAGTCTTCAACCTTTCCACTATCAGCTCCTAGGCGGCAGCATGGAAGCCACTAAGCTGCAAGCATGTGACATCACAATCATATGACCGGGGGGGGGGGGCTAGAACTATCACCTCACTGGTGTCAGGATCAGGATGGTGGGCAGCAGCCCCCCAAACACAGGGAGTGGAAATGGAAGCTGAGCATCAAGAGGTGCACTGTAATGAGGAACAAGCCAAAGATCAGAACCATGGAGAAATTATCACCACCCCTACTGATTAACCTCATTTCACTGTTTGTCTCAGATCGTGATTGAAGAGAAGGAGGAGAAATGGTGCCCTTATGATGGGTCCTTCCAGCAAAAGTATGGCAGCTCTACGTGTGTGTGTGTGTGTGTGTTTTAAGTGGTGCCAAGTCACTGCCAACTTATGGTGACCCTCTGAATCAATGACCTCCAAAATGTCCTATCATTAGCAGCCTTGCTCAGGTCTTACAAACTAAGGGCTGTGGCTTCCTTGATGGAGTCAATCCATCTCATCTTGGATCTTCCTCTTTTCCTGCTGCCTCCCACTTTTCCTAACATTATTGTCTGTTCCAGTGACTCTTGTCTTCTCATAATGTGACCAAAGTACAATAGCCTCAGTGTAGTCATTTTAGCTTCAAAGGAGAGTTCAGGCATCATTTTATCCAGAGGTAATTCTACAGGGGCTTGCAAATCAGCTGTTGGCACACCTTGGCCTACCTGATAGTCCTAAACCAATGGATTGAAGGCCTAGGGTTGCCAGGTCCCTCTGGGCAGCCAGTGGGGGATGGGGGGTAGCATTATTGGGAGTCTATCCCATGTTTCAGCAATATGTCTAATCCTATGTGACTTCAACATGACCCGGGAGTGACGTGGGCACATTGGGGGTGTCAGGACAATTCTCTGGTTTTTGGGCAAAAACTCTATGGTAGAATTAGCTTCTACCATAGAGTTTTTGCCCAAAAACCAGAGCATCACCCCGATGTCCTCAAAATGCCTACGTCACTTACAGGTCGTGTTGAAATCACATAGGCACATCACTGCAATGTCCAGTGTTCCTCCCTTGGGGGGGGGTTAGTCCCCCCTGCCAGCCAGTTGATTGGTGGCGGAGAAGTGGAGCCTGACAGTTGGGTTCCCCCACTCCCAACAGGGGGTCTGGGATCCCTATAAATACCATTAGTATAGCTCAAAGATTATCAGGAGGGAGAACAATCTATGCTGCTGTGAGGCCCTTGGGTTGAGAGCAGGAGAAAATGTAAGAGATAGTAACTTGAACTTCTGCCTGTGTTGTTAGGGAAGTTTTTCTGTGTCACTATTGTGGCTAGGGCTGCCAAATATGGGTTGGGAAATCCCTGAGCCAGTAGAGGTAGGGTTTGGGGAGGGGAGGGACCTCACTGAGATATAATGCCATAGACTCTACCTTGTAAAGCAGCCATTTTATTTAGAGGAACTGATCTCTGTAGTCTGGAGGTCAGTTGTAATTTGGGGAGAACTCCAGGCCCCACCTGGAGGTTGGTGACCCTAAAGGTGGCATATAACCTTCTAATCTATACCTATCTGGATGGGAATGGTGGGAATGGTGTAGCTGTACCTACAGCTCAGGCTGCTGAGTCCCTGTTTGGAGTAGGGGATTCTCTGCCGCTCGCTCCCATCTCCTGCCACCACTCTGAATGGGGGTGGGAGAATTTTTTTTTAAAACCTGCAATGCCAGTTGTGGTATCATGTCACTTCTGGTAAAAAACCAGAAGTGACACTGGGTAGCTCTACAAATCACTGGAAAGTAGAGTTTTTATTCATTTATTTATTTTGCGATTTATACCCCGTCCTCCCCACCTTACAGCAGGCTCAGGGCAGCTACCAACTAGTTAACTACACCTTAAAACCATAAAAACATAAAACTTACAATACACAATAAATCACACCACAAGATGGTATAAACTTCATTGACCATATCTGAGCAGCATCATAGATAGTAACCAGTTCCAGTCGGTGCTAGATGGTCTAGGTTGGCGGGTTCCATTAATGGGCCAGGCTATAAATTTGGGGCGGCCCCTATTTGAAGGCCTGGTGGAAGAGCTCCATCTTGCAGGCCCTGTGGAACTGTAAGAGGTCCCTCAGGGCCCTGATGTTCTCTGGGAGCTCATTCCACCAGTACGGGGTCTCCACCAAAAAAGCCCTGGCCCTCGTCACCGCCAACCTGGCTTCCCTCGGCCCTGAGACAACTAGGTGATTTTGGGACCCTGACCGCAACACTCGCTGGGGTACATAAGGGGAGAGATAGTCTCTCAGGTAGATAGGTCCCTGGCCATATAGGGCTTTATAGGTAAGTACCAGCACCTTGAACCTTATCCAGTATGCTATAGGCAGCCAGTGCAGCACTTTTAAGGTGGGCTGGATGTGCTCCCACATAGGCAGGCCCATCACTAGCCTCGCCGCAGCATTCTGCACCAGCTGCAGCTTCCGGATTTGGGACAAGCGCACCCCCATGTAGAGAGCGTTACAGTAATCCAATCTTGAGGTGACCAAAGTGTGGATCACTGTAGCCAGGTCATTGCATTCAAGGAAGGGAACCAACTGCTTGATCAGCTGCAGGCCAACCTTGCATTGTCTGCTACCTGGGCCTCCATCATTAACGAGGGGTCCAGGAGCACTCCCAAACTGACACCAATGGCACCAATGGCACCCCATCGAAGGTCGGGAGAGGGATCCCCCTCCCTGGTCCACTCCGACTCTGTCTAAGCCAACCAGCCACAGCCTTCAGCACCAGGTCCAGGGCTTTTACTTGCAAGATGGCGCCCGGCATGGAGCTTGGGAAGTGAGCTTCGCCGCAAGAGGATACTTTTATCCCTATTTTATATCCAATTCTGCTTTTAAAATTTTGGTTCTTAACTAGTTTTTACGTAGTCTGGTGGCTGAGGGGACTTAGAGAGGGCAGAGTGTTGGCTGACTTATGGAATTTGGCGATATCTGCTGGGAGACGCCGGCGGCCTTGGGCTGGTTTGGACAGTCTGGATGGTCTTCGACTTTCGCTTCATTGGCCCCACTGGCTCCTGCCTGCTCTTCTCCTCCCATCAGCTCCCGCCTGCTCTTCTCTCCTTGGCGACACTGGGCTGGTTGGCCCCCGGCCCCCTGGCGTTTTGGTTTCCTCCTCAGCTCCTCGGCCTCAGCTTCCTGGCTGGCTCTTTGGCTCCGGCTTTGGCCTCTTGACTTTGCCTTCGGTCCTTCGGCCCTTCAGCTTCGGCCTTTCAGCTTCGGCTTCTCAGTGTGGTGACTGGGCGGTGGTGCTCTTGGCGGCCCTGGGTTTCCTGGCTGGCGCTTTTGGGGCATGGCCCGGGGCTGTAGCTCTGTGACCTATCTGTGCTAGGTGCTGGGTGCTGGTTGAGTCGGGGCTCTTCGGATGCCCTTCAGATGTGCTTGGCCCCGTTCGGGTGTTTTCATCATGTTAGCCCATTGTCGACCTTTGGCTTGGTTGTCGGCGCTAGGACCCGGCTCGGGGCCTTTGGTCCCATGCTGAGCTTGGTACTCTCTGGACTTGCTCGGTTGCTCGGGCCTCTGTTCCAGGCTGGCCCAATGGCGTGTTGGTCTCCAGCTTGTTTGTTGAGCCTTGGCCCATTGATCTGGTGCCATTGCTGGCTCCTGGGCTCCCTGGCTTGCCGGCCATCCAGAAGAATCTGCAGCCCCTTAGTCTGCCAGCCCTTCAACTGTGAACACTAGCTTGTCCTGAAGCGGCTTGCTCCGCTCCGGCTTTCTTTTCCATCTGTGGGCCCGCCGGGTTTCCAGACTCTCCCAGAGCGGATTGTTGGCCTGGCCCAGGGACGATCGGAGTAGAAGCCAATGTTTGAGGACCTTGGCAGTATGTGGCCAACATATCTGGGACTGGCCGGTGGAACTGGCATGAAGACAAGAGTTTTGGCAGGTCCTTTACAGCTGCAGCCAGGTTTGGACTTTCTTGCCGCCCTCAGAACTTTTAATTGTCATCAATTGAGAGTGTGAGGGGAGTTTCCAGTTGGGAGAATGGAGGTCTGACACGCTTTGCAAATGCGCAAGGCGGACAGCGGCTCTTCCTGACAGCTTGGGTGGGTTAATCCACCCGACGCAACCTCACACAGGTAGTGTGAGGACCAGCAAGCAATATAATCCAGGTTTGAGCAACCTCGGTGAAGGGAAAGTCTCGGAGGAGACTTTTCCGACACCTTGAGCACTGCAGCCGAAGAGGATTCTTGCGAGTATCTCTAAGGAGCCGAGCTGAGCTGAAAAATTCAGCATAAAACCTCCAATTCCCCTGATTCCTTAACAAAGAAGACAAAGTTTAAACGTTGGGACCACATCTGAAGCGAAGTAACAACAAAAGGTAACGGAAAAAAGTTTTTTGCCTTACCATTGCCGCGTTTTGAAAGATGAAAAACAGATCGGGTGAAGCAATAGACTGATGTTGATTGGATGAGAGCAGTTTTGAAGTGCTAAAAAACCGAATTTGAACTTAAAAAGCCAAAAAAACAAGTTGTTTAACATTCCTGCGGTTAAAAGGAGTTGGGAGGGGAAGCCAAGCATCGCGAGACAAAGAGGGAGAAGGGAACCAAGCATCGCGAGATTAAGACGTGAGGACTGAATCAGGAAGTGACGGCTAGAAGAGCAGACAAGAAGGAAAAAGGAGAAGAACCGGAAGAAGGTAAAGGGGACTCTAAATACTGCCGGACCAGAAAGGGGACTCTAAATACTGCCGGACCAGAAAGGGGACTGTAAATACTGCCGGACCAGAAAGACCATAACAGGAAGTGATGTGCAGAGAGCAGACAAGTAAAGAAAAGGAAGGGACAAAAGGAAACTACGGCAAGCCAGAAGCAAGGTAAAAAGACTATAACCTTTGACATTAACCATAGAGAAGTCGCGGCCGCCATTTTGGATTTATAAAATTTTTAAACTGCAATATCTCAAAGATTATATAACGTAGAAGGCTGAAACCAACATAATTTGACTTGGCAAGATTAGCTTGTTTGAATGCACTAATTGGTGTTTGATTTGGAAGACAAGATAAAATCGATCCTTTTAAAGAGGCAAAACGGACCGAGGACTAAGATCGAGAGCAGCCACATGGTCCTCTCCTACAATGGCAGCAAAAAAAGAAAAAGAGCTACTAGCTGTTATGGAAGCAATGGAAAAGAAAATGTTAGACGCTATAGGAGAGGTAAATGTTAAAATGAATAATATAGCGGCTCAAGCAGATAAAAATTGCATGGAATTAAAAGCAGAATTTCAAAAATTATCCACAAGAACACAAGATATAGAAACTAAAGTAAAAGAACTGGAAGAAAACACCCATAAGACAATGAGAGAGAACGAGAGGATGGAAAAGATGATGCATTATAAAGATATGCAAAACCACTGGAGATTTCGAGGGATTGAGGAAAAATTGAATGAGGATATTTTTACAAGAATGCAAGAAGCAATAGCAGATTTTTTACAAGAACAGGAAGAAGTTGTTAAAGAACACATGGATCTTGTTTATAGAGTTAATTCTACATATGCAAGAGACAAAAACATACCAAGAGACGTGGTTGTCCAATTTACAATGAAAAGAACAAAAGAACAAATCTACAGGAAGTGCTTTACTGACCCCTTTGTAATAGATGGAAAGAAAATCATAGTAATGAAAGAATTGCCTAGAGCAATACTGCAAGAAAGGAAAAAATTCAAGCGTCTGACGGATAAACTGAAGGAGAAAAAAATCAGATTTCGTTGGGAAATACCTCAAGGACTAAGTTTTTATTATGGCAGCTCCAGAGTGGTGATTAAAAGCACAGAAGAAATGTATGCATTCCTGGGAGAGAATAAAGACGATTTTGGAGATATTTAAGAATATATCAAAATGGATTACAAAATACTTACATGGAATGTAAATGGACTAAATTCACCCCAAAAACGTAGAATGGTAGGTCACTGGTTGGAAAAACAAAAATGTAATATAATTTGCTTGCAAGAAGCTCATCTTAAAAACCAAGACCATAAATATTTAATAAGGAAAAAATTGGGAGAAGAATTTTATTCTTTAGCAAGCAATAAAAAAAATGGTGTTGTAACATATGTCAAAAAAGATTTGGAACCCAAAGTAATATTCAAAGACAAAGATGGAAGATATTTAGCTATTGAAATTTTACTGCAAGGAGTGAAAACTTTGATTGTGAACATTTATGCTCCGAATGGAGCTAAAGAAATTTTTTTTAAAGAACTTCAAATGGAATTGGACAATGTAAACTATGATCAAATTATGATGTTAGGAGATTTCAACGGAACTGTAGATAATAAACTAGATAGGCGCTCTAAAAGAAAGGATGAGACGTTAGGGAAGCTTCCAAAAAACTTTTTTGAACTGATAAAACAAGAAAAGTTGGAAGATATTTGGAGGAAAGCTAACCCACAAGGAAAAGACTTTACCTTTTACTCTAACAGACATGACTCACATTCAAGAATTGACATGATTTGGATGACTACTAACCTAACCTTTAAGACAAGAAAAGTGGAAATTTTACCCAGAATAATCTCAGATCACAATCCGTGTTTATGGACAGCTGGGCAGATTAAAAAACAAAAGAGATGGAGAATAAACGAGGACTTATTAGATAATCAAGAAATAATTAAAAAATTACTTGAAGAAACAGACCTATACTTCCAAGTAAACATGCAGAAAGAAGTTAAAATTCAAACCGTATGGGATGCATATAAAGCAGTGATGAGAGGACTATTGATATCGTTAAATGCTAAAGATAATAAAAAGAAAAAAGAGCAATATGAAAATATTTTACAAGCCATTAAAACAAAGGAAGAAGAACTGAAGAAGAAACCAGGGAAAAAGAAACTGCAAAAGGAAATTTGGATGCTACAAGACCAAGCAAAAGCCATTTTGAACCAGGAGATGTACTGGAACTTAAAAAAACTTCAACAAAAAGCATTTGAAGGTGCAAATAAACCCGGAAAATACTTAGCATGGCAATTAAAGAAAAAACGTGAAAATAAATTTATCACTAAAGTGATAAGAGATAATATTGAGATAATAGATAACAAAGGAATAAAAAGAGAATTTTTTAAATACTACGCAAAACTTTTTAAGAAGGAAAACAAAGACAGAAGAAAGATTAAAGAATACCTGCAAACATTAAAGCTACCAAAACCAACAGAGAAAATTAAAGAACTATTTAATAATCCAGTATCATTACAAGAGATCAAAAATGCAATAAATGACTCAAAATTAGGTAAAGCACCTGGACCGGATGGATTTACAGCGAAGTTCTACAAAACGTTACAGGAGTCAGTTTCACCGGTGTTACTGCTATTGATGAACAATATAAGAGTTACTGGAGAGGTACCAGAAACCTGGAAAGATGCATCCATCTCACTGATCCCGAAAGAAAATCAGGATGTGACCAATGTTAAGAACTATAGACCGATCTCTTTACTGAATAATGATTATAAGATTTTTGCTAAGATTATAGCGGATAGACTAAAAGAGCACCTTAAAGAGACTATACAAACAGAACAAGCAGGGTTCTTACCTAATCGACAAATAAGGGACAATCTAAGAGTAGTAGTGGACGCTATAGAATATTACGACAAACATCCTGAAAAGGAAGTGGGCTTTTTCTTTTTAGATGCGGAGAAAGCGTTTGATAATTTAAACTGGGATTTTATGTTTGAAGTTTTAGAACATCTTGAGATCGGTGAATATATGCTTAACTTCATTAAAGCAATATATAAAGAACAGAAATTTTCAATAATAATTAATACTGAAAAGACAGACGATTTTAAAGTTGAAAAAGGAACAAGACAAGGATGCCCGCTTTCGCCGCTGCTATTTATTTGGATTTTAGAAGTTCTACTGTTAAATGTGAAGGAAGACAAAGATATTAAAGGCTTAACAACTAAAGGTTTTTCTTTCAAATATAGGGCCTTTGCAGATGATGTGATGTTTATAGTGGAAGACCCCTTATCCACATTACCACATTTGTTACAGAGAGTAAAAGAGTTTGGTGACTTAGCAGGATTTTATGTAAATAAAAACAAATCGAAAGTAATGTGCAAAAATATGTCAAATAAGAAACAAAACGAGTTACAAAAACTTACAGAATGTGAGGTGGTGAAAAAGACAAAATATCTGGGTGTAAACCTAACTATGAAAAATATTGATCTTTATAAAAATAATTATGAAAAATTATGGTTGCAAATTATGCAGGATATTAAAAAGTGGAATGTATTGAATTTGTCATTGCTGGGTAGAATTGCGGTGGTCAAGATGAATGTGTTACCACGATTAATGTTTTTGTTTCAAACTATTCCAATTGTGAAAGATGTAAAAACATTCAAATGTTGGCAGAAGGAGCTGTCTAAATTTGTGTGGGGAGGGAAAAAACCAAGAATTAAGATGAAAATAATGTGTGATGCCAAAGAAAGAGGAGGGTTTCAACTACCAAATCTAAGGTTATACCATGATGCAATATGTTTGACCTGGGTAGGGGCATGGACTATGTTACAAGATAGAATGTTATTGTCCCTGGAAGGTCATGATTGTAGATTTGGGTGGCATGCATATTTGTATTATGGCAAAACAAAAATGGACAATATGTTTAAACATCATTATTTGAGAAGAACACTAATGGATACGTGGACAAGATATAAAAACTTTTTTTCAGAAGAGATACCCATGTGGATTGTACCCGCAGAAGTCTTACATCCAATATCAAGATATAAAGGACAAGATTGGCTGAAGTATAGAGACTTATTAATAAGACATGGCAAGGATTTCAAACTGAAGGAGCAGCATCAGATTGATTTTGATTATGGTTGGTTAAGATATAGACAAATATATGACTTGTATAGAAGTGATAAAAAACACGGTTTCAGGGAAAAAAATAATGAAATAGAACAAGTTTGGGAGGAAGGTGGGAAAAAAATGATTTCTAAAATGTATAAAGTCTTGCTAAAATGGTTTAATGCTGATGAAATGGTAAAAGAACAAATGGTAAAATGGGCGATAAACTTTAACAAAGACATTGAAATGGAATCTTGGGAATTTTTATGGAAAAATGCTATGAGTATATCTACGTGTTATAACTTAAAAGAAAACTGTTTTAAAATGATGTATAGATGGTATATGACACCAAAAAAAATTGCAAATATTGGTCAAAATATGTCTAACAAATGTTGGAAGTGTAAAAAGAAAGAAGGGTCTTTTTATCATATGTGGTGGACTTGTGATAAAGCAAAGACTTATTGGTCAAAAATACATGCAGAAATGGAAAAAATCTTGAAATGTACATTTAAGAAGTTGCCTGAAATGTTATTGCTAGGACTTAAACTAGAAGAGATAAATGTAAAGAAAAGGACAATAATATGGTATATGATTACAACAGCAAGAATGGTGTATGCACAAAACTGGAAAAATGAAAAAATACCAGAGGTGTGGGAATGGTTGAAAAAACTGTTATATATGGCTGAAATGGATAAGTGGACTAGAAAATTGAATAATCTCTACTCAGAGACCTTTCTGGAAGACTGGAAAGATTTGAAAGAATATGTTGAAAAGTATTGGGATATGAAAAACTATATCTATACATGGTTATAATAGCATAAAGGAATAGAAATATATTATATGAATGTTTTAGTTAAAATTAGACAATAAAACTGTTTTTATTTAGAAATACATAAGAGTATAGAAAATAAGAATTGGTGTATAAGTATAAGTATTTTAAAGCTATATAACCGTTACCAGAAACGAAACATAGATATAAGTATTACTATTTTGAATAAAATGGAAAATGTGTTATGCTTCAGATGTGGTGGGAAACCACCAAAACAAGATAAAAATAGAATGTACAAATAGAACAAAATGTTATCTAATATGGAAAAAGGGATTTGTATAAGGTTAAATGTATTATTTTCGATGTTTTTTTTTTTGAAAAATAAAAATTTCTTTACAACAAAAAAAAAAGAGAGTGTGAGGGAGTAATTTCAGCCACCTCTATTTAGTGAGGAGGTGGGTGGATAGAAGTAGAGAGAGGGTTTTCCCTCCCCCCCTCCCTCTGTTAGTTTTTAGTTAGGTTAGTGTAGATTAGGGTAGTTAGTGGTAGTAGTCCTGGATGTCAGTTAGTTAGTTTCCACCCCTTATTTATTGTTTAGAGTAGAATAGTTTAATTAGAGTAGGGTGTGTTTTGTTTTTGTTTTGTGGGGCTAGGGTGGGTAATATGATTGTATATTATTTAGTATAGCTTATTGCTATACTGTGTGGACTACCCCTAAAGTGGGAGCGGAATTGGACGGGTGCGCTGAGCAGTGTCTAATATTTGTCAGTTGGTGTGTGGGAAACCAGAACGTTGGATTCCAGCAAAGCTGGTCGGATCGGTGGCGGTGGCCGAGGCCTATGTGCAAAGGCCACCAACAGACAGATGACCAGCCATGGGATCCCAGTACTCCTGGGGATGGGGAAGTATGGTGGTGGGACCAGATGGAAGTGGAAGGGAAGGGAATGGAGACGTAGACGAGCTCGGTCCCCTTCCAATCTGCATCCCATCCCGAAGGTGGCAAGTTGTGGGGCCAGGAAAGAGAACCCCACTCCGACATTGGTGTTGTGCAACACCAGGTCCATCAATAATAAGATCAGAACCCTTCATGACTTTGTGTCAGAGCAGGAGGTGGACCTGGCGTGCATGACCGAGACCTGAGTAAGAGAAGGGGAGACTGTGTCTCTCTCCCAAATGGCTCCCCCAGGTTTTTCGGTCCTTCACCAATCCCGGACTCAGGGGCGGGGGGGAGGTGTGGCATTGTTCATTCGGGAGAGTTACACCTTCAAAGCACTCCCACTGACTAATCTTACAGGCATAGAGTGTGCTGGCTTTGTCTGGGATGCCGGGGAGAGTTTGGCTGTCTGGTTGGTGTACCAACCACCCAATGCACCGGCAAGCAGCCTGCCATCCCTGCTGGAGGCCGTATCAGGCTGGGCGTTTGAGCACCCTCAACTTTTAGTCTTGGATGACTTCAACATCCATGCCGAGGATGCGACCTCCACGCAGGCAATGGACCTGGTGTCGTCCATGGTGGCACTAGGACTCACCCAATTTGTTACGCCCCCCCCCACAAGGCTGGTCACACGATCAACTTGATTTTTGCGGTGGGGGTTACGGTGGACTGGATCATGACTACAGTCGTACCATGGTCATACCACTAGGCTCTGAGGGCCCGGGTGAACATGCCACTCCAACCCTGTTTGGGTGGCGAGTGTATTTTAGCTCGCCTGTGAAGCCTAATGGATCCCGTGCGATTCCAGGCAGCTTGCGGGATCCAAGGCCCCCTGGTGTCTTATTGGATAAGCAAGTCGAGGTCTGGCAACATCATCTTTTGGCGGCCATCAAAGAGATCACCCCCCCCCCCCGGTGTCCTCTACGCCCCCGCCCACGGTCTGCCCCATGGTATACATGGGAGCTGAGGGTGATGAAGCAGGTGCTCAGATGACTAGAGAGACGGTGGCATCGAGCTCCTGGTGAAGCAGCAAGAGCATCTTATAGGACGTTTATGAATTCCTATGAGATGGCTGTCAAGGGTGTGAAAAAAGCTTTTTATGCAGCCGAGACAGCATCTGCGAGTTCCTCCCAGCCTAATTATTTAGGACAATTCGGTCATTGACGACGCTGCTGAAGCACAGACCAAATAATATTGAATTGGACATTGGCTGTGAGGCTTTTGGGAACTATTTCGTGGATAAAGTCTTGTTGCTCTGCCAGGATCTCCCTGCCACAGTTGATACAGTAGCGGAACTTGAGGCTCCAAGCACGTCTTCTGGTCATATTTTGGATTATTTCAATCCACTCTGCCTAGAGGAGGCCAACAAATTGCTCCTATCGGTCTGTCCTACCACCTGTAGTCTCGACCCGTGCCCATCATGGCTAATTAAAGCAAGCCATGAGGGGTTACGAGGGGTGCTAACAGAAGTTATCAACACATCCCTTGCAAAAGGGGTGTTCCCTAGCATCCTTAAGGAGGCTGTTGTACGCCCCCTTTTGAAAAAGCCATCATTGGATCCGGCCGAATTAGCCAACTATCGGCCGGTTTCCAATTTACCCTATTTGGGTAAATTGATCAAGAAGGTGGTGGCGGACCAATTGCAGGGCTTTTTGGATGATGCCCCCATATTAAATCCCTTCCAGTCCGGGTTTTGCCCAGGCCATGGGACAGAGACTGTGCTGGTCGCCCTCACAGACGACCTCCGGAGGCATCTGGATCAGGGCGGTATGGGGGTACTGATGTTGTTAGACCTGTGGTGGCATTCGACACAGTTGACCATCAGTTACTAGCCCACCGCCTCGCTGACATTGGGATTCAGGGGTTGGCTTTCCAGTGGCTTTCCTCGTTTCTCCAAGACTGGGGACAGAGGGTGGTGGTTGGGGAATAGCTCTCCCAAAGACACCTGCTGGTTTGCGGAGTGCCACAGGGAGCAGTACTTTCCCCTATGTTGTTTAATATCTACATGCGCCCCCTCACCCAGATTGCCCGGAGGCATGGGCTGGGTTGTCATCAATATGCTGACGATACCCAGCTGTATCTGTTGTTGGGCGGCCAGTCGGACTCTAGTCCGGATGATCTGGACCTGGCGCTGAAGGCTGTGGCTGGTTTCCAGCGATTCCTAGAGCTACCCTATATCACTTCTGATTTTTAAGCAAGAGTGTCATGATGCTGAAGCAGGTGTCATGTCCCGCCATATCCCCACTCTACAGCAGCAATCATGTCATACCAGGTAGTGGAAAATTTGACCCTAAAATTCAATTGTCTCCTGTGTGCAATGCACTTTCTTTCCCACTTTCTTTGGCCTTTTCGCTCAGTCAGTTCTGTTTCTTCCAGACCTCCTCCTATATGCCCTACTTCTTTGACATATTGATAAGCTACCTGTGTTGATATGCTACCTTTGTTGTATACTTACCCCTATAAAGCCACTAATGTGATTGCCACTTGGTGTGCAGCTTTAAGGGAGACGTGCAGGCTGCGTATACCCAGTGGGTAACGGATATGAGCTGCAAAACTGCTTTGGCTCTCTCTCTCTCTCTCTCTCTCTGTGTATATATATATATATATATATATATATATATATATATATATATATATATATATATATATATATATGTATGTATGTAACAGTTTTCTCTCAGCACTAATACTTGATAATTATCAGCATTAAAAAGTGTAGTGTCAGCTGCTTTAATTATTTTCACGCCCACGAGGAAACTTAACAGTGGGTTAATTGGAATGAATTAATAAAAGTTGCAAGCATCAGCTGGGAAGGTGTTGGAGCAGTTTTTATAAAGCACAATGCAGCTGCTCGGTGAGAGAGAACAAGCGTATTGGGGAGGGAACAGGAGGAGATCACCACCTTTATTTTTATTTCTTTTCTATAGTTTATATCTTGCCGTTCTGCCCTCACCATGGCTTATCAGTGTCTTATGTTGCTCACAGCTGTGCACCCTGGTGTGATTTGTATATTAAAGAGGTGTAGTTAAATGAGGGGGGAATAAAATTCTCGCACTGCCTCATGGGAATTGTAGTTGTTTTTTTCCTGAGGAAGTTCTAGTAGTCCTAAGGTTGCCTCAATAACTTCTTTAAATAAAGGTGTATGGCCTCCCCATCAGCTTGGGTGATGAATATTATGTGACTAGGGTTGTGTATCCAGATATATCAAAGCCCCAAATATGCCCCACAGCCATTTTGGCTTGGCTCAGGTACATCCGAACCAAAACAAAGAAACTCTTGAAACTCCAAGAGTAACAAAAAGTTATCTCCCAGAATTCTGGGAATGTGTTGGGTTTGAGGAACACTTCAAGGGAAAAGAATGGCCAGATCTCTTCCCCCACCAATGACACGTTTACTTTTTAAAAGAGAAAAGGGGGAAGAAAGGCATGACTTCCCGGGCCAGCTGGGCATCATCCCTCTGGCAGTTCCCTAGGGCTACATCAAAACCACCCACTGGCAGCAGTCGTCTAGCCCACCTGGGCCCCCATGTGGGCTCCTGGCTGCAAACAACAGTTCCCCAGGCCTCCCCAAGGGTTCAGAAGCCTTCGCTATTCTCCAGAGCCTCACAAAGACTTCTGAAGCCTTGCAAAGCTCTGGCTGACTGTGATTTGTATCCAGGAGCTCATGTGCCGGCCCGACAGCCATTCTCTGGAATCCCAAACCAAAGGCTGAAAAAATGGTTAAAACGTGAACAACTACCGCACACACCAAAATTCCACTACAGCATTAAGCATGCCCCATAGCATATCTGAGCCTGAAATTAAACCATATTTTTGTTTATAAATCACACCCCTGCTTGAAATTAGTTCTCGAGATCAAATAAATGGTGTCAACTGCACCAGTGAAAAAAAACAAGCATTGGGTTGGATCCAGATTAAATATTTCAATGACAGAATGGAACTTTCCTGTTTCCCCCCTCCTGCTGCAGCCCACTGAGCTCCTCAAAATGCTGCTCCTGTGGGGTAGGAGACCGGAGGAATGACCGGAGTAGGGTAAGCAGTAGGAAGAAGGAATCCGAGGAAACTACCAATTTAATCTGGATCTAGGACTATACATCCAGATCAATTTCCCACAAGGCACTGCCCTGGCGTCGTTCTTCTGGTTTCCCCAATTGCCTGCTTCAATTTCACACAATTTGCCATGGGGTGCATTTTGACCCACGGCTTCATGCAGGGTTTCCAAGGCAAGAGCCATTCAGAGGTGGTTTGCCATTGCCTGCCTCTGCATCATGACTCTGGTATTCCTTGGAGGAATGCCATCCAAATATTAGCCAGGGATGACCCTGCTTAGCTTCCCAGATGTGGTGAGATCAGCCCAGCCTGGACTATCCAGGTCAGGGCATTTGGCATTGTACTTAATAGCAATATCCAGTTTGGTAGCAAGCAAGAGGTCATGCAAGGTGTGTCCCAGCATGATGAATTTCTCAGACTGAGGATCCAGGCCAGAGTCAGTAGCTTTATAAGACCAGCTTCGTTCCCATCCCTATCCTAAGGTTATATATAATTCTGTTTTCACCATGGACTCTCCTGAACATTCCATACACTCCAAAATCAGTTGGCTCCCTGAACCGTCACTCAGAAGCTGTCCCTATCCACTGGCTCTGAGTACTCACATGCCATTGGCTGGGTGCTGAGTCTGCTCCTCTTCCCCGCCCACTACTTCAGCTACTGTGCCATCAGAATTTCTGGCAGATGGCTTTCTCTCTTGATGAAGACACTTCTCCTGCTTCCCTTCCTCAGTGGCTGTTTGTAGGTGTAATGAAATAGCAGTTACCTGTGTTTCTAAAATGGCTGCTGTCTGTGGTTGTTTGTTTAAAATGTTCCCCCATAAGGTTCAATTGAGCTGTAGTTCCAGAGAGGGCCCTGCAAGGGTGTCACTGACTGGGTTGAATTGGGCTTCCTCATGTGCTGTCCCAGAGTTCCCAACTGCCACAAGGCCAAAAAGTGTGGGAAAAGAGGGTGACATGGCAGTCAGGGCTTCAGAGCATGGTAGAGGCTGTAGGTGTGGGAGGGAAGCTGAAGAGTGAGGGGGAAATAAAGGTAAGTTGATGCTTGGGTGGGAAGGAGACTGGGTTGCCAACTCCAGGTGGGGATTCCTGGAGATTTGAGGGATGGGGCCTGGAGAGGGTGAAGTTTGAGGAGGGGTGGGGCCTCTGACGGTTACAATGACATAGACTCTACCCTCCAAACCAGCTATTCCGTCTTGGGGAACCACTGTTGCCAATCTCCAGGTGCGGGCCAGAGATCACTCAGAATTACAACTGTTCTTCAGGTAGCAGAGATCAGTTCCCCTGGAGAAAATGGTGGACTCTGTGTCATTATACCCTGCTGAGGTTGCCACAGCAAATTGACACTGAGTGCCCAAGGCCTTGGCATTCTCCCAGAGCCTCTTTCTAGAGCCCGTTGTATTTATTTCCACAACGGGCCTTATTCCTAGTTCTTTAATAACACACATGCCTCTTCTTTAAGATGCTAGTGAAAAAATATGGAGCTCAGTTTTGAACAGCAAAACCTGGTGGAGGTTGAACGTTTAGACTCCTTCTTCCCTGCATGGTCCTGGGGCAAATTGCAGAAGCTAGCATTTTATGGACAGATGGAGAGGAGCTGTGTGGTTTTCGTCTTGTCTGTCTGAGCCCTAATTTTGTGGCTGAGGTAAAATTTGAACCCAGGATGTCCTGACTCACAGTTTATCCACTGTTAATCTGCAACACCAGCATCCTATACGTTAGCATGAATTATTGTGCTAGAGGAAGTTAGAGTAATTAAACTGAAAGTACCCTGAACCAAGGCTAACTCTGCTAGCCTGGTTCTATAGCTTTACTTTTGCTACATAATACAAATGGAGCATTCTGTATTAGGCAGGCAGGCCAAGCTGTAATGTTGTTGTTAACAATAGTGAGTTTGTTATAGTGCAATGTTTTTGGAACAATTTTGAATGCATTTGTTGCAATTTACATAGTACCTGAAGCAGTCCACTTTTGGTTTAGTTCTCTAATGGATTAACTACTGCCTCATGCTTGATTTTCACATAAGTATGGCAACCGCTTTCCTTTAAAATAGCATAAACGAGCACACTGACTGAATAGTGCTATGTGCTTCTTAAGCAATCACTTCAGTCTTGAGGGACTTCCTATAACAGTAATGCCAGCTTTGTTTCCAAGATTAGCTTGCACTAGTTTCGACGACAATCTTCATTTTAGGAAGTGTGCCAAAAATCAGATTGAACAGTATGGCTCAGTGCCACTGTTGTGACCACTGTTCAGCTCTTTGGACATTAAAATATCTTGGGCCCTGGGAAGAAGTGGCTAGAAGGCAGGGGCTGAGGCTCAAGGGTAGAGCATCTGCTTGGCATGCAGAAGGTTCCAGGTTCAATTCCAGGACTGAGTAGTAGGTGATGTGAAAGACCTCAGCCTGAGACCCTGGAGAGCTGCTGCCAACCTGAGTAGACAATACTGACTTTGATGGACAGATGGCCTGATCCAGTATAAGGCAGCTTCCATGTGTTCAAGATGCACCAACTGCAGTTTCAAAGTCACCTATGGAATTGCATGAACACACAAACCATAATACCAAGTCAGAACACTGGTCAATCAAGGTCTGCTCCAACTGGCAGTGTCTCTCCAGGTCTCAGGGTAGAGGTATATTGTATTGCCTATTACCTGATTCTTTTTAACCTGTGATACTGTCAGGAACTGAACCTGGGACTTTCTGCTCTGCTACTGAGCCACGCCCCCATCCAGAGATTATAGGCATCATCTAGCTTGGAAGATGCCATACTGAGAAGAATTATTATAGGGTACGGTGAAGAGGAGGCTTTTCTTTAATAACTTCCATAGTGATGGGAGAGAGAGAGGTTACAAGATGTTGGGAATGAATGAACTTGAATGCAACCATGCCACATAGTGAGCACTACAGTATTTGGAAGGAGGCTGGTGGAAGTGGAAGTTAAAACCGTATTTCAAAATGTCGTAAAGTGCTTTGAGAAATTTATGGCTGAAAAAAATGGGACAAACCTTTAACAAAGAAAGAAACTGTTGGATAGTTTGGAATACAACACTGAAGAAGCAGGATGAGTGTAGGACCCACAGTATGCCATAGCATCTTTCCAGGTGTGCAAGATCATCTGGCTGGCTCACCCACTCAGGGAGGGGCCATGGCTCAGTGGCAGAGCATCTGCTTTGCATGCAGTGTGTCCCAGGTTCAATCCCCGGTATCTCCAGTTAAAAATGGATTAGGCAGTAGGTGATACAAAAGACCCCTGCCTGAGATTCTGGAGGGCTGCTGCCAGTCTGAGTAGACAATACTGACCTTGACGGACCGAGAGTCTGACTCAGTATAAGGCAGCCTCATGAGTTCACACGCTGGTCTCCCATGCCAAGTACATCTTAAATCTATGGGTTTTTAAATAATAATGATAATAATTAGCTGGATTCCCCCCCCCCCCCATGTTGCTTCTATGGAACACATAAAAATAATTTCCCCCATCGGTGTTTCAGAGCATAGCAGAAGAGTGTCAATCTTCCTCTTCTTTTTCTTAAAAGAAATGTCCTAGTTCATTGGAATCAAAGTAGGAAAAGGGTTAGATGCAAGCCTCCCATGAGAGCCATGTAGCCAGATTGTTGGGAAAGTGCTGACGTGTACCTGTGTAGCTACAGAGCAGTCTAAGACTTCAGAGGTCCTCATTTATCTGTCAATAGGTTCCTGGCGTGACCTGGCTGCGAAGCAGCTTCATACAGACAGATGTCCCACATGATTCGGTTTATGCAATAATTCTACTTAGTTCGGTGTCTTGCTCTCATTTATAGACATCTGCTTGGATGGCTGAAAACTCCGGTTCAATTAGGAGATGTTTTAGCGCGGAGACTTTTTGAGTGTGTTACCAACAGATTTTATTAATGGCGTATGCTCTGGGTTCCGACTCTCCACTCAACAGTAAACAGCAGAGGAAATTTATTACGTTTAACGCAAAGGCCTTGCCCTGGAAGATGCACTTAGCCACTTTTGCATCAGAAAGGTTAGAATAAAGTGAGATGCAAGTAAATGAGAGAGAGACGGCAGGAACTCAGAACGTGTTTGAATTTCGGGAGTAGGAGGAACCAGGCTATGAGACAAGATATGTAGGGCCAGCTCTTAAGAAACTGCTGCCGCTGAACTAGGAAAATCCAGCTATTGATAGCATTAATAGTACAGAACAAGTAGGACCTCAAAGGTTTACTGGGACCACAGGATAACTATGGAGATCTAGTTGCATTGTTTTGGTTAATTTAATTGTGAAGGACACAGCTGAATTACAGGTCACTGGTGCTTAATGGTCCTTAAAAGGGGTCGTTGAAAAGGGAATTAACAAGGGGATTAATGGAACTAGCCATAAGGACTAAAGGGAACCTGCACAGTCAGACGCAATAGACCTCTGAATACCAGTGGTATGGGGCAGTATGGGGCCTGAAGGTCTCCCAGAAGTTGATCTCCAGACTGCAGAGATCAGTTCCCCGGGGCGGGGGGAATGGCAGCTTTGGAGGGTAGCATTGTACCTCACAGTGGGTCCCTCCCTTACCAAATGCTTGCTTTCCCCAGGCTCCACTCCCAAATCTCTAGGAATTTCCCAACATGGAGTTGGCAACTCTAGTATCAGAGGAAAGTCTTGGCTTCTGTGCCTTGTTCATTGGCCCTCCAGGGGATCTGGCTGGCCACAGCGTGAAATAGTATGCTTGACTCGACAAGCCACTAGTCTGATCCAGCAGGACACCTCTTACGTTCGTATCAGTGGCTCCTTTCCCCCTATGGACATTTGTACACTATTTCCATGGTAGGTAATCTAGAAGGTGATCACAGTGGGCCTTTCATTTTCTGCACAGTTTTCTCCATTGGTCATTCACACTTTTCCAAGTCTGGGTTGGAAAATACTTGGGGACTTTGGGGGTGGAGCCAGGAGAGGGCGGGGTTAGGGGAGGAGAGAAGCCTCAGCATGGTACAATGTCATAGAGTCCACCCTTCAAAGCAGCCATTTTCTCCAGGGGAGCTGATCTCTGTCAGATGGAGATCAGTTGTAAAAGCAGGGGATCCCCAGGCCCCACCTGGAGACTGGCAACCCTATTCACACTCCCATAACATAGTACAGGGCTTGATTTTTGCTCAGATATATTTTGCTCAGATATGGAAAGTAGAACCAGCTGAACGAACTGGACCTTTCCACACTCTTGCCAAGGGGTAAAGTCTTGCACAAAACAGGAGTGAATGTTTGGAGGACGAATCATGTCGGAAGTATGCAGGTTTGGATGGTGGGTCCTTGTCTCCTTTCTTTTTACTGTCCCTCGGGCTGATAGAGTGCTTGTTTTTCATTGGGTGGGATTAAGGGAAGAGGATCAGGCACGTGCTCTCTCTGTGGTACCCCCTCCAACTTCCGGTCCCCTTCTGCCAGAACTTCTGTCTTGCCATATTCCTGGGCGTAGTCTCACAAGTCTGGTTGTGACTTCCTGCCCTTCACCACTACTCAGGAGGCCTGGCCTCACACCACTCCTAGGCCTTTCCCTGAGGTAACCACTACACGGAAGTACTCGCCTTGCTTTTTGGCACCTTACCTGAAAATCTTAGCTGTTCTTTCTATGAGGAGCAATCTTCTCAGCCACAGAATACCTTCCTCAATCCTTTCCCATCCCTTCTCTTCTTAGAACAAAGCCTGTAACCAGAGCTACTTATAAGTTTTCCTGATTAAGAGAAAAAGAGAGAGAAGAGATTTATACCCCGCCCTTCACTACCCGAAAAAGTCTCAGAGCGGCTTACAATCTCCTTTCCCTTCCCCGCCCCACAACAGACACCCTGTGAGGTAGGTGGGGCTGAGAGAGCTCTTTTGAGGACTGTTCTAGAGAGAACAGCTCCAAAAAGAACTTGTGACTGACCCAAGGTCATGCCAGCAGCTGCAGGTGGAGGAGTGGGGAACCCGGTTCTCCCAGATTAGAGTCCACACTCCTAACCACTACACCAAACTGGCTCTCATTAAAACTAACCTCTCTTGCTACCCAGACATATATAAAGATCCAGCCACACCATGACTGATTTTGACTCCTTTATAGCTGGGTGCAGCCTAGGCACTAAGTGGGCTCCTCACTTCCAGCTTTCCAAGGATACCTCCTGCAGGCAGCTTAAGCTTCACCAAAGGAGCAAAAAAATAGTTACTGCAACCTGTACCAGATGGTATGCACATTAATGCTTTAACAATCACTTAATCCTCAGATCAGCAGCTATTCTGTTTCAAACACCATTACGCATAATATTTACAACATCGTGGCTGGGGAAGGGTTCCATCATGTCCTAATTACAGCTCGAGATTCAGAGCCCATCATACAGTGTAATATCCCATTTCTTCTTTTTAATGAAAACGATAAAGAAAATGCCAAGAGTTATCATGAGCATTGTAGCTTGGCCAATGGTACCCCAGGGAGCTGAGGCCAAGGGCCCCTTGCTTTGTGGGGCCCAGGGCAATTGCTCTAGCTGGCCATACTCTGAGCAGCACTAGGGTTGCCAGGTCTGGATTGGAAAATAACCGGAGACTTTGGTAGGGGATCCAGGAGAGGGCGGGATTTGGGGAGGGGCCTCAGCATGGTGCAATGCCATAGAGTCCACCCTCCAAAGCAGCCGTTTTCTCCAGGGGAGCTGATCTCTATCAGCTGGAGGTCAGTTGTAAAAGCAGGAGTTCCCCAGGCCCCTCCTGGAGGCTGGCAACCCTAATAAAATTCTCACTTGCAGAGCAGACACAAGGAGGCATGAATAGATGTGCAAATGAGCTTAGCCCCCATCAGTACTGGAGATTTTCACTGCTGATCACTGTTGCTCAGCTGTGAAAGGGGGCCAGGGGAGTATGCAAAGGTACTTTGGAAAGCTCATTTATTTTTGAAATGCACCTATTTCAAGCCGAACAAAGTCCAGTGGCACCTTTAAGACCAACGAAGTTTTGTTCAAAGTGCCAGCTTTCGCAAAGCACACTTCTTCAGACAAATTGGAATAAAATCTCCTCAAGGGCTGCTTACCGGGGGGGAGGCAGTCATTAGGAGGGGCCACTCAGAGCCAAGATGCCCATGCAGAGCTGAAATTGGATCAGGTGGCCGGGAAGATCAACAGATAGCAGCATATTAGCACGTAGAGGCAAGAGTTAACAAGAGATGTGCGAATGAAGCTAGAGTCCCGGTTTTGTTCTTATCAAACATACAGGCCGGGATCAGGAATGGAGCAGGAAATGAAGAAAGCCCTGGAGCAAGCCCTGCTGAGTGGCCCCGGCAGATCGATAAGCCCACATTTCAGGGACCCCCCCCCAGCTCAACAGTGCTAGTATGAGAACTGTTACCTATATGGGTTATTGTAGAAGTAGCAGGTGTGAACATACATGTACTCCAAATATGTAATTGATTTCTTTGTATATGTTTGCTAACCTGACTTGAATAGTCCAGGCTAGTCTGGTTTCGTCAGATCTTGGAAGAAGGGTTGGCCCTGGTTAATATTTGGATGGGAGATCCCCAAGGGAGTCCAAGGTTGCTACACAGAGGCCGGCAATGGCAAAGCACCTCTGAATGTCTCTTGCCTTGAAAACCCTGTGGGGTCGCCATAGGTCAGTTGTGCCTTGACAACAAATATATATGTGTGTGTTTCAAAAAAATACTGTGCATTTCAGTAGCTCTGCCCTGCCTGTTAATGATGAAAGAGCAATTTTACAGGCTTTTCCAACTGAGGGGAGAAAGGGCAGAGGCTACTTCTGACGTTATCCTGGCTCTAATCTTCTGTGCATTGGCAGATTCCTATTCAGGAGATTTTTGCTATGCTGAGAATGACTTAATGACTTCCCAGCTAAACACCATCTTGGGAAAGAATAATTGCTTGGAGTGGGTTTCTCCCCAGTCTCTTGTTGATTTCTTTTTTTATAATCTGTGCATCCAAACCTTTAAAAAAATGTTAGATTCAAGTCCAGTAGCACCTTACAAAACCCACGAGAGTCTAATCTAACAAGAGTCAAATCTAACCATTCTCTGAAACTATGGTGCGTCGTAGGGTTTTGTTTGGCTTACCCATTGCTTTCTCCAGCAAAGTGGCAGTAAGGTGTGAGGAGGCATTTGGTGATCCTGACATTTGGTGATCGGAGCCCAGGGTCTGGGCTGAGTGGCTCCTGAGCCACTGTCAGAGTTCCTGGGACAGTGGCCGACCAGGAGATTTCCCTGTAAGCAATGACCAGTCCACCACTGATTGGATGGAAGTAATTTTCTCCAGTTAGATTCGAGTCCTGTAGCCCTGCAGACCAACACAGCTACCCTACATAAGAACATAAGAGAAGCCAATGTTGGATCAGGCCAATGGCCCATCCAGTCCAGCACTCTGTGTCACATAGTGGCCAAAAACACCAGGTGCCCTCAGGAGGTCCAGCGGTGGGGGCAGGACACTAGAAGCCCTCCCACTGTTACCCTCCCCCCTCCACAGCACCAAGAATACCGAACATCACTTGCCCCAGACCGAGAGTTCCTATCTATACCTTGTGGCTAAGAGCCACTGATGGACCTCTGCTCCAGATGTTTATCCAATTCACTCTTGAAGCCATCCATGCTTGTAGCCGCCGCCACCTCCTGTGGCAGTGAATTCTCTCAAAGTAATTTCCCTCTGAAAGTAATTTCTCCAGGTATCATTAAAAAAAGTTATACATAATTTATGCAAAGTAATCCACCTGTATTGTACCACCCTCCTTTCCCCCCTGTGCATCTCTCCTGAGATGGCGCCGTTGCTCCATACCACATCTTCACGAAAGCTGGGAGCATCAAAGAATTTGGCTGCTCAAGGTAGTGGAGGTGAGGAAGTGCAGGACTAGAGAAGATTCTCAGAGCAAGGATCAAAATGCCCTTGTTCCCTCTTAAATGAAAAGAGACATCCATTGATGTGATATTTCCTCCCCCCCCCCCAACCTAAATCCCTAAAGTGTATTAAACGCAATCCCTCCCCCCCCCCAAAAAAAAGACCACTTCCCTGAGTGCCAAGGAGAAACCATTAAAGAGGCCTACTGTGCATAATGAACAGGGTTTAAAATCAGGAGGAGGGGAAGAGCCTGTTGCCTGACATTAATTGGTCAGCGGAAGCAGCAGCATGTCGCTGGCTTGCTCTTTAAAAACCAGCGCAGAAACGGCAAGGGGCTTTGGCAGATACGAAAATAATCGCTCAGCTAATTGCCATGCACTGCAAACAAACAAATTCCCTTGAAATGCCATATTCTTGAAAGTTTTGGGAGGCACAGATGATGGGAAAGAGATCAGCTTGGGGGGAGGGGGAACCTGCTTGAAGCAATTATTCTTTCCCAAGACCTCGTTTAAGTCGGAAGTCATTAAATCATTCTCGGCAGAGCAAAAAATCTCCTGGATTGAAAGCTGCCAATGCACAGATGTTTAGAGCAAGGAGCATGTCAGAAGGAGCCCCTTCCCTTTCTCTCCTTAATCCAAACAAGACTTTTGCAGGGCTGTTGTCTCCTTGGTGGCCGGACCGAGCTGTTGAACTTTTGGGAATTGTCCGTTTGCATATACAAAGGACGTGCTGAGGTCACAGAAGATGTTGCACTGGTTATGTAAAAGCAATGGGTGCAGCCCCAGAAGATTTTTTTTTTAAGAATAAGATTTTTTTAAGAAGAAGGGTTTTTAAGAAGAGTTGGGGGGCCACACACATGCCCCCCTTTTTCTCAAAAGCATTTAAAGGGATCCTTTAAATGTTTTTGAGAAGAAGCGGGGGATGGCATGCACTCCTCTCCCTCCCTCCTGCAAGATTGAAAGGTCCCTCCAGCTGATTGACAGGCTAGGAGCAGCTGAAGTGCCCTTTAAATCTTGCAGGAGGGGAGAGAGAGGGGTGGCTGCCAGCAGTTGTGCTTGGGGGGGGGGGGTGGATTGGAGCTGACATAAAAAATAACGGTAGCCCCACCAGAAAGATTTTTGCCCCACAAGCCACAAAACCCTGGTTAGGGGCCTGTATGGCCTCTCTTCTATTCTCCATTAGCAGAATAAATTTGCCACAAAGATAGATTGCAGTTCTGAATTCTGATCTGACAGCTGCAAGTAGAAAGACTGCTTACCTGCCCAGGAACAAACTGCCACAATCTGGCCCTTAAATTAAGTTACATCCGCACAAGAAAACAATAAAGATATTTTTGTTTAGGGCAGCTTGTCGACTTGCAAAAGTGATGCTGAAATTCTGGGTTTAACCTCATTTTTTAGTTTGTCACATTGATCCACTTCTATCTAATGGGAAAAGACAGATTTTGTGGGCTGTGCTGCTGGAAAAAAAACAATTAAACATAGTTCAGCACCAGTGGATAATCAAGAATGCCAAGCACCCATGGCCGTATACAAGAAATGAATAATGGGAACAGCCTAGGGTTGCCAAGTCTTGAAAACTCACCGGCGGGGGGGAGTCCTCCTCTCGCCAGGAGTTTCTTCAGGCGCGCGTGTGAAGCGCTCATGCCCATCAACGTCACCGGAAGTGACGCAGCACGTTGGGGGCGTTGCCAGGGTGACGCTCTGGCAATAGAGTTTTGGGGCGATTGCCAGAGCGTCGCCCTGGCAATGCCCCCAACGTGCTGCATCACTTCCGGTGACGTCATTACGTCGTCCTTGCTGGACGATGTCGGGGGTGGAGTTCCCCCTGCCGGCTAAATGCTGGCCGGCGGATTGGGAACCCCTTTAGCGGGGGATCCCCCGCCCCCCCCGGGTTGACTTGGCAGCCCTAGAACAGCCATATTCTTGTTGAATTGCTTTGCACCCAAGGAAGAAACAACAGGCCCCAAAACAATAACAGACTGGTTATAACATCTACCCTGTTCCTTGAAATACCCTCCTCAACCTCGAGTCCAATGGAAAAAATCCAAGGGGAGTGAGGAGGTCTAATATGGATGTGGAGGTAGGTTGTGCTTGGGCTTTTAACAGTCATCCTGTGTTCCAAAGTACAAGTCTGTACCATTTGTCTATGGACATTTTGGGCTGGAGATTCCATTCCAGTCATGGAATGTCCTATGAGGAAAGGTTGAAGGAGCTGGGTATGTTTAGCCTGGAGAGGAGAGGACTGAGAGGGGATATGATAACCATCTTCAAGTACATGAAGGGCTATCATGTTGAGGATGGTGCGGAGCTGTTTTCTGTTGCCTCAGAAGGTCGGACCAGAACCAACGGGTTGAAATGAAAACAGAATTGTTTTCAGCTAACCATTAGGAAGAACTTCCTGACAGTTAGAGCGGTTTCTCAGTAGAACAGGCTTTGGGGTGGGGGGCTCTCCTTCTGTGGAGGTTTTCAAACAGAGGCTAGATGGCCATCAGACAGCACTGCTGATTCTGTGAACTTAGGCAGATCGTGAGAGGGAGAGCAGGAAGGGTTGCCTCAGTGCTTAGTTCTTGTGGCCCTTTCTGACACGCCCAGGGAAATGCTGATCGCCACTTTGAGGTCAGGAAGCAATTTTTTCTCCAGGCCAATTTGGCTGGAGATCCTGGAGGTTTTTGGTCATCTTCTGGGCATGGAACAGGGGTCGCTGGGGGTGTGGGGGGAGGTAGTTGTGAGTTTCCTGCATTGTGCAGGAGGTTGGACTAGATGACCCTGGAAGTCCCTTCCAACTCTATGATTCTATGAAATGGCAGCCTGAGAGGCTGAACTCTATGGCATCATATCCCTGCTGAGCTCCCCAAACTCTCCCCTCCCCTGGCACCACCCCCAGATGTCCAGGAATTCCCCAAGCTGGAATTGGCACCCTAAGCAGAGGAGATGGGCCTCATTTGGATTTTCAACATTAGGCACTCAAAACTGTTTGGTTTCTAAATGAACTTGTTCCATTATGTCCCCCAAATCAATCAAACGGCTGCCAAGGAGCAGCAAACAAAAGAGGAGGACAGAAAACTCCAGTTAACAGCCAGCCGCTGACATAAAAGGCCTGCTTGAATAAATGCAGTCTGACTCTCCTTCTGAAAGGGAGCAATAAGTGGGTGAGCTCATTTTGGAGGAAGAAAATGGTGAGTGAGTCATCATTCACACTTCTGCACCGTCCTGAAATGGGAAATACAAACAGAACCTAAGGCTAGAGAGGTCTTGTTTTCTTCCAGTTATATATAATTTAAGATCCGCCTTCAATTCCCAAGTCCCTCAGAACATATTTATTTAGCTTCCCCCAAGCTAGGTTGGTTGGTAATAAACACTGCAGTTCAAGTTTGCGAACTCTGCATGTCAGAGGCTCGGATCCGGGCATAAAGAAGTCTTCTTCTAGTGACTAAACTCTTCATGGGTCAGTTTACCTTCCTGCCCGTCCTGAAAAGTAGCTTGTCTTGGCTTTTGTCACACTTGACTTCTTTTTAAAGAACACCCTTTTGATCTCGCTGGCATTTACTGGGCTGTTAAAGATAAGTCCCTGCGTAAAGGGGAGGGGGAAGGATCACAGAACTCAAATGATATGCATTTTTGGAAGCCTTTTCGACAATGGCCCTTCACATGTCTTGTCCACAAGATCCAGAAGCAAGAAGAACTGTGACTGGCCCAAGGTCACTCACTGGGTCTCATGTGGAGGAGCAGGCATCAAACCCGGTTCTCCAAATTAGAGTCCTTCACTCTTAACCACTACACCATGAGTCAACATCTTCTTTTAGGACTTAACAAGGCAAGGGTAGAAGAACGCGGACTGGATCTTTTAAAAAGTAAATGGTAGCTGTGGGTGATGCTGCACAATTAGCTCAGGACTGTGACGCAGGAGAAAAGGGGGAAGGGGGGTAACCAGTGGCTCATTGAAGCCTCAAGTCAAGGACTTCCATATCACCTTCTATCCCAACCTTTTAACTGGTAATGTCTACAACTGAACCTGGGACCTTCTGCATTCAAAGCAGATACTGTCCCACTGAGCCACCATGCCTCCTTTAGAATACAGTTGCCAACTCTGGGTTAGGAAATAATTGGAGATTTAGGGGGTGGAGCTTGGGGAGGGTGGGGTTTAGGAAGGGGAAGGACCTCTTTGGTATATGATGTCATAGAGTCCACCCACCAAAAGCAGCCATTTTCTCAAGGGCAACTGGACTCTGTTGCCTGGAGATAAGTTGTAATTCCGGGATATATCCAGGCCCCACCTACTTTAGAAAGGTGTGGGTGTGTGGGTTGTCAGGGTTTTTGTTGTTATTGTTGTTCTGTTTTGTTTCTGCAGCAATAGCCAGGATGAGGGACCAATTTCAATTAACAAAAATGTTTGAGGTGAAAGTGTTTAGCTCCCTTTCCCCTCACATCTCCTCCTCAGTCCTGAAGGCTATGATTTGCCTTTAAGAAAGTAGGACAATCCATTCTCAGACCTTGTCCCATCAGGCCCATCAGTGGTTCACTTTTCAAAGGAAAGAATCTCACTACAACAAAGTCTGCCTTTTTCTCTCTGAAATGATTCTCTTGCCCAAGGACAGAGTTCTCCTCCAGCTGTATTCGCGCTGAATTCATTATTACCCAGCTAGCTCCTCAAGTATTTCAGCAGCCATTTTACTCTTCCCATTAAATCTTTGTGGAAAAGAATATTATGTTTACCTCCCACTATTATGGCCACTTTAGGGTCTATAATTTCGGCTGTCGCCTTTGGCTTATATAGGGCAGTGCTGCCTCTATAAACTTCTTTCGCTCCTTGTGGAAATAAGATGGACGCCAGATTTTATACCTCCAGGCTTAAAAAATCTTCTTCAGGCTAGGCTTGCCAGCCTCCAAGTGGGACCTGGAGATCTCCTGACATGACAACTGATCTCCAAACTACAGAGATCAGTTCCTCTGGAGAAACTGGCGTCTTTGGAGGGTGGGTTCTAGGGCATTATGTCCTGCTGAGCTCCCTCCCCAAACCCATCCTCCCCAGCCTCCACCTCCAAAATCTCCAGGAATTTTCCATCCTAGAGTTAGCAGTCTTAGGTACAGAAAGGTATAACGGGATGCAAGTAGAATGAAAAAAGGTCTGGAACACTTTCCCTGTGAAGAAAGGTTGAGGCACTTGGGGCTCTTTAGCTTGGAGAAATAACCGCTGAGGGGTGACATGATCGAAGTTTATAAGATTATGCATGGGATGGAGCAGGTAGAGAAAGAAGTCCTTTTCTCCCTTTCTCACAATACAAGAACTCGTGGGCACTCCATGAAATTGCTGAGCAGTCGGGTTAGAACAAATAAAAGGAAGTACTTCTTCACCGAAAGACTGATTAATGCGTGGAATTCACTGCCACAGGAGGTAGTGGCGGCTGCAAGCATGGACAGCTTCAAGAGGGAACTGGATAAACATATGGAGCAGAGATCCATCAGTGGCGACTGGCCACAAGGTACAGATAGGAACTTTTGGTCTGGGGCAAGTGATGCTCTGTATTCTTGGTGCTTGGGGGGAGGACAACAGTGGGAGGGCTTCTAGTGTCCTGGCCCCACTGGATGACTTCCTGATGGTACCTAGTATTTTTAGCCACTGTGTGACAGAGTGTTGGACTGGATGGGCCATTGGCCTGATCTAGCATTGGCTTCTCTTATGTTCTTATGCATCATTGGGCCCTGTGGTTGACAGGTGGTCAGAAGTTTCCAGGATCACTATAGCTGCTATACATACTTACTTAGCTGACTACCTTTCCTTTGTCAGCAGAGTAGAACCTTCTGATTTTGGAATTCTAGCCTTCAGCTCCAGCAGGTGACCCCGGCGGGTAACAGGTCAAACAATACTCCAGGTTTAAATTCTGGAACAACTAATCAGAGCCATAGGCTGGATGTTACTGTATTTGCTTTCATACGGTGAAGCTGATATATATTTTAAGCTTACCTCCTCAACTAAGCTTCTGTGTGGAACTCACACAAATTCTGGGCTAAAAAAACTAGTTTTTGCAGCCTGCATTCTGCTAGAAGTGAAGTGATGGAAATAAAAAAACGGAAGGATCCTGGTTCAAATCTTGTCCCTGCCAGAAGCACAGTAGATGGTTGTAATCATCTCTCACTCTGTTTTCACCCTCCTTTCTACAGTATGGGGGTAATCACAGTCTCCTAATTACACCACTTTGTTGGATTAACAGCTTGTGGATGTGAAGTTCTTTGGACTGTCAGAAAGCAGCAGTATTATACAAACTTGCATATGTGTACACAAATTCTACAATTTACCCCTTTTATTCAGTTTCTCTCCTCTTCTCTGTGGCCCCTGCCTTGCATGATGCTGGAATTCTGGAATACACTGCAGCACACCTGCTTCCCATGTAGGGTTGACCCATGGGAGGGGGACTGATCTAAACAGCATCCTGCAATGCCACAACATCACTTCCAACTGGAAGTGCCATCACTTTGTCACAGTGCACTCTAGGGTTTTCCCCAAAACTCTGTGGTAAAAACCCGTAGTCTTCCAGGAGAATCTCAGAGTGTCTTGTGATGCTATAGCGTCACTTCTGGTTGAGCATTGTGGGACAACATTTCAATCCCCCGTTTCCCCCACTGCCTTATCAAGTGATGGTGGGGGACCAAGGAAGTGGGCGGCCACCCTAGTTTCATGCACTAGGTACTTGAAGAACACATTTAGAGTCCAGTGGCACCTTGAAGACCTACAAAGGTTTATTCAAGGTATGAGCTTTCGTGTGCAAGGCACACTTTTTCAAATACGTTGGAATGGTAGATGAGGTTCTAAACTTATAGACAGGGGTTTAACAGTAAATCACCATGTAACATGACGATGTTTAAGTTATGCAAAGTGAAAAACTAAATAACAAGTTAATGTTACAAGGTCAACAGTTGTAAAGCAATAAATGTCAAAATAGCAGATAAATGTCTAAAGGTGTTTTTTTTAATTGTGGGAAGTCATGGAATCTTAATAATCTCCACTCAGGCATGGAGGGCGCAGTTGGTGCTTGTCCCACATGGGCCAGGACTTCTCATGTTCCCCAATGGCTTTAGAAAGTGCCACAAGAAGATATCTTCCATCACTAGCCTAACATAAAAAGAACAGTGTTAACGTTCTGGGAAAAAAAAAAAAAAACCCTTTCACTCTTCTCGTGGCCTCTCCAGTCTCTCTGATCCTATCCAAATGTTTTTTTTTTTTTTTGCTTATCTTCTGGAGCTCTTTATACCTGTCTTTCATAGCTGTGCCGATTTCTCTGTTTAACAGCCTCATGCTGTGGGCCTTCCTTGGGTCAATAAGAAAGCCTCTGATCTCTGGAGTGCCACTGAGAATGAGATTTGAATACAGCAACCAGCAGAGCAGATGCTGGCAGAACCGGGGAGATCCTGTTATAGATGTTATTTGCCGCAGAGATGAAAAGGTTTCTGGTGTGCCTCCCCCATGCAATGTGCAGCAGAAGCACCGGACTGGGCAATCATGAAAGGAATCCTGGATGTGACCATGGTCTAGCGTACCTTCTTTAGCCTGCTAGTTCTCCTTAATTTGACCTGGGAAGACTCCACCCGATGATCCACGGTCAATGTGAAAGACCTTCTAAAAATCTGGCACAGTTTGCTACAGTTCTTATTGTATATCGGAGCAAAGGAAAAATATAAGAGCAAGTACTTACTTGCAACTTGTGTTGAAAGCCCCTTAATGTGGTCACCATGAATCAGCTGCAACTTGATGGCACTTTACACACACACATGCACACTTGCAGCAGCTGCACATGAGTAAATTGGGTGGTGGAGGTAGTCAAGGGTCATACCAAACTAAGCAGTCTTCACTCAAAGAGTAATTAATACGTGGAATTCACTGCTGCAGGAAGTGGTGGTGGGAAACTACAAGCACAGACAGCTTCAATAGGGGATTGAATAAACCTATGGATCAGAGGTCCATGAGTGGCTATCAGCCACAAGGTATAGATGGAACACTATGTTTGGGCCAGTGATGCTCTGTATTCTTAGTGCTTGGGGGGCAACAGTGGGAGGGCTTCTGGAGTTCTGGCCCCACTGGTGGACCTCCTGATGGCACCTGGATTTTGGCCACTGTGTGACACAGAATGTTGGACTGTATGGGTCATTGGCATGATCTAATGTGGCTTTTCTTACATTCTTATGTTCTCACCCACAACCACTATTTTTGAAAACTGGTGCTGCAGTAATGCAGATCACAAGGTATAGGAAAGTGAAGTTATATATCATAAATCAACAAACAGCTTGTCCTCTTTGGAGTCCATTCAAGCTTGAGAAAACTCAGAAGAGTCATTTCTCTCCTTTCCATCTTCATCCTTTTCCCAACAGGTGTATTGGAAATGAGTCTCTCTCCCTCCCCACCCTTTTCTCCTGGTTTACTCTGCTTTGTCTCTTCTATTTGGGCAGGAGTCTCTCTTCCCTCCCACGCATCAACCAGGATCCTCCTGGTTGCCTCCACCACCACTACCACTGTCTGCTGTGTAACCTCACGGAAAGGAGATGGAGGATGAAGAACATGAAGGAGGGAGGGTAGTTCTCTTCTAGATCTTCTGTGGGTGTGGTCAACACCAGAGCCCCATCTTTCCTCGCACCCCACAGTGTCAAACCAGGAACCCACCAGCCCTAGTGGGGGGTGGATGTACCCCAAATCAGCTGCCTCTTTAACATCCAGTTTTCTGATAATTGCCTATCTGGCAGCTCCACCACAGGGACACTAAAGGGAAGAAGCAGATGAGAGGTTGCTCAGAAGGCGCTCTTGGTATTGCACAGGTTTGGCCATGCCCTTATAGAGTTCCTAGGTAGAGGAAGGCCATTGGGCACGCCCAGGCCTTGCTAAAGCCTGTTAATGGACAGAGGGAGGAGGTCGAGGAGGATGTACCCACTCTGGCTCCCAGTTCTGAAGGGAGTAGAACTAGGAGAGAAGAACTGCGATGGGCCAGTCCAGAAACCTTGCAGCCATTTTCATACCTTTTCCCACTAGGCAGAGAAGATGGTTGGGGGCATATGAATGGGACCTGACAGATCATGAGAGGGAGGGCAGGAAGTGTTGCATCATTTGTTTAGTACTTGTGGCCCTTTCTTACATGCCCAAGGAAATACTGATTGCCACGTTGGGGTCAGGAAGCAATTTTCCTCCAGGGCAGTTTGGCTAGAGATCATGGAGGGGTTTTTTGGGGGGGAGGTCATCTTTTGGGCATGGAACAGTGGTCACAAGTGGGGGAGGTATTTGTGTATTTCCTACGTTGTGCAAGAGGTTGGACTCGATGATCCTGGAGGCCCCTTCCCACTCTTCTATGATTTTATATGACAACATTTCCAAGAATTCAAAAAATAATACACCTTTCCTTTGTTAAATTACAATACGGAATTGTGCTCGCTTCGGCAGCACATATACTAAAATTGGAACGATACAGAGAAGATTAGCATGGCCCCAAATTACAATACAGAATTAAAATAATCTTTTTGGTGTAGACACCTACATAAAATAACATTTTAAAGGTAAGCGACATGGGTTATAGAAATACCAGTGGAACTGTCTTTCTCATTCTCCCCCTAACATAGGTATTGAATCAACTATGACATGAGGAATGGGATTCCATTTGTCCACTATTGGTGGGCAACCCCCCGCTGGTGCTCCTCTGTTACCTTCTGGCACTCACTCAAGTGGAATGGGGAAAATGGAGGAGGGGATCCACATCTATCAATGCAGCAACATCACTTCTGGGTGGAAATCATAGAGATCGGGGAAATTCCTAGAGTGTCATATAATTAGTTGATGTCACTTCTGGGTCAAGATTCTGTTGCCACATCAAATATACAACATTGGTCAGCCTCTGCCCCCCCCCCCACCCACACACACTGGTTGTCTGTAAAGGGCTGTCAGCCCTATATGAGGACAATGGTGCTACTACCTTTGGATGGAAACTAGCATGAGCCTAGCACGAAGAATAAAATCTTCAATTATTTGTTTTTAATTACCTGGAAAATCCAAAAGAACCCGGGGAACGAATGCTGCCAAGGACACTTCCTTAGGGCTTGCTAAGGGGTCTTGCTTTCTCTTCCTCTCTTTCTTTAATTTTAAACTGTCAATTCCCGGAGAACCTCATTAAGAAACTTGAGATTGAAAGTGCAAATTAATTCAGAAAACCCCCCTCAGATACTGGTTTTGATGCACTTGAGAATGTCTATTAAAAGACAGGAAACCATATTGCAGATAGCAAGGAGATAAGTACGAGTCGAACTAAGGGACAGACCATCCATACAAATCTTTAGAAGTCATAAAGGGTGAAGGCATCTTATCCCTGATGAACTCAATCTAATTAGCAGCTGGATGATCAAAGATCAGGCAGATAATCTTTCTGCTATGTAGATAAAGTCCATCGTTCTGTAGATAATTGATAGAGACTGTCAGCGTTGGCATAGGCGTAGAGTACAGGGGGGCTCAAGGGCTTGAGCCACCCCCGAAATTTCCCGGGGGGGCTCAGCCACCCCCGGGAAAATGGAGCACCTGTTGCCGGTGCCTCCCCGGGTCCTTCCGAGGCCCGGCAGCCGCTGCTGGAGAGGGAGAGGGAAAAGGTGGCAGGGGGGGAGAGAGAGGCACCAGCAGCAGCAGCTGGCGGGCCTCGGAAGGGCCTGGGGAGGCGGGGCGGTTTCCTGGAGGGGGGGGGACAACATCGTCCCAGTGAGCGCGTGCGTGCTAAGGAGCCCCCCCCCCCGGGATTTCCAAAACTCTACGCCCCTGAGCGTTGATAGTAGCTTTCATGGGGGGGAGAGACAAAGACAGCAGACAGAATAGGCATGGGCTTTTCCCTGGCCTCATCCATTTATTAATGGGTTGGGAGAGACAGCAGACTATCAGTTTAACCCCTTACAATCAATGCATCACCCAGGATGCTTGTCTGCATTCTTTGTGTTGACTGCCATGGTAGGAAATCATCAAGAGCCATCTAATTTCTCACCCAACATTCACTCTGGGTTTCCTTGGCCTTTAGATCGAAATATGTGGCTCCACCCATTTGGAAGGAGAATGTTCCAAAATTGCAGGCAGGTCTCTCAAAAACTGCAGTGTTTGATTGTTTTGTCAAATCAGCTGCACGTCCATCCGGGAGATGCTAAGCTTTTCAGTGACTCAGCAATGGCCATATGGACTGATTGATTGAATGAAGTATCTAAACCCTGACATTCAGCTGAAGCAGTTCCCCCAGCCCAGGGGTGGCCAAACTGCAGCTCAGGAGCCACATGCGGCTATTTCACACTTACGGAGCGGCTCTCAACAGGGCGGCTAGGAAAGCAATGGGGAGGCATGCCTCCCTGATTGGTCTTCCCTTCCCCAGCCAGTGTTCCCCTCCCTGGATAGGCTTGAGGTGGGAGGGAGCAGAGAAAGAAAGCAACTTTAAATGTGTTCTCAAAGCCCCCCTCCCCCACCAGCCAGCTTGGAGAAGGCATTTGTCACTTTAAATCCCTTCTCCATGATGAACTCAATCTAAATACATAATTCGAAAGCATCTATTCTTCGACACTCAGCCTTCCTTGTAGTCCAACTCTCACAACCATACATTACTACTGGGAATACCATTGTTTTGACCATACGAACTTTTGTTGGCAGGGTGATGTCTCTACTTTTTATTATGCTCTCTAGGTTTGCCATCGCTTTCCTCCCAAGGAGCAGGCGTCTTTTAATTTCATGGCTCTAGTCACCATCTGCAGTGATCTTGGATCCCAGGAACATGAAACCAGTAGTGAAGCATATTAAATCAAGTGCTACTGTTAGTGGGCATATGTGGGTGTGATTGCCTGCAAGTCAAGAGTACAGACGTGTGCTAGGACCCCACGAAGCAGGAGGGAAGGGGGACAGGCCTCCGGCTGTCTGCTGCTGCCCCTCTTTTTACAACAAGCTACACCTCTGTTCCTTGATCAGGCTGGGGAGTCAAATGAATACTGCCCGTGATCCCTATCCAGTGATGGGTATGTGCGCTGAAGTACAAATGTCCTTAGCCGCATCACGGGGAACCTGTGAATTTTACAAGACATGGTTTCATTCATTTCAAGAAGTACCAAGTCCTATGCAAAGACCTTGTGCAAGTTTCCATGATTTTAAGGAGATCTTGATATGCAATCTGATATTAAAAATAGTATCGTCTGGGAAGGGAATCAAGAGTGGACAAAGAAAAATGGCTTGGAATAAGCAATAGATGTATAATGAATAATGAAAAATATTTGTCATCATGAAAGCAGGGCGCTGGGATGCAAATAGGACAGCTGTATCCTTTAATTGCAGCTGGATTAATAAAATGTAATTTTTACAACCCATTTGCAACAGGCCGCTGGGGAATACATTTTATTACCACTCTGGGTGCCTTCTAGTTAATAAATTCATGTCTTTTGAGCATAAGCGTTTGGCTTCAAATCCCAGATACAAGTTTATTAAAATTGTAATAGTTCTTGGAGACTATAAAATGAAATGAAGTGCACAAAATGTGCCTTTCCAGTGCATGGCTTTCAAGTCATTTCTACATGACTAATTTCCACATTTTCAACTTAGGCAGAGTGGGCTTGGATTTAAATAATAAATATTTAACCAGCTGCAGATCTTAGTCAGAAGACATTCAAGAAGTCGGGGAGGGGTTACCTCCCCCCCCCTCCAACCTTATTTACATTTGTTGGTTTAAATAGAGACATTATGGCATTTTTTGAAATATTAACTAGAATTAGTACAAATATTTGAGCGATGTTTCCAGTGCAGGACTAGACTCTTATGAAACATCATGCATCCATGGGGAATGTTTTGGTAAACCAGGAGACATGTGGCCTAGATCAAGTAGACCTCTGTGTGGTCCAGAACATAAGAACATAAGAGAAGCCAATGTTGGATCGGGCCAATGGCCCATCCAGTCCAACACTCTGTCACACAGTGGCCAAAAACACCAGGTGCCATCAGGAGGTCCAGCAGTGGGGCCAGGACACTAGAAGCTCTCCCACTGTTGCCCCCACAAACACCAAGAATACAGAGCATCACTTGCCCCAGACAGAGAGTTCCTATCTATACCTTGTGGCTAATAGCCACTGATGGACCTCTCCTCCATATTCGAATGTAAGAGAAGCCAATGTTGGATCAGGCCAATGGCCCATCCAGTCTAACACTGTCACACAATGGCCAAAAATACCAGGTGCCATCAGGAGGTCCAGCCATAGGTATCAACTTCAGGGGGGCTGGGGAGCTGGAGCTCCCCCCCCCGAACTTTTCCAGGAAGTGCTGAGCCTCCCCTAGAGACAATGGCCTGTGATGTCTCTGGCCCAGCCCCAGCCTCCCCTGGGAAATTGGAAAATCTACGCCCTTGGGTAGTGGGGCCAGGACACTAGAAGCCCTCCCACTGTTGCCCACCCCCCAGCACCAAGAATACAGGGCATCACTTGCCCCAGACTGAGAGTTCCTATCTGTACCTTGTGGCTAATAGCCACTGATGGACCTCTGCTAACGACACCAGCTTTGGAGATTGTGGGCACAAACAAACAGCACAGTCTGTTTTCAATCACTGCTCTTCACTGTTTTAAGCTGATTATTAATGTATTTATATTGTATTAATGTATTTATATATTGTGATGCAAAATGGATTATATGATCCACCCCAAGCCCACTTGTGGAGAGGACGAAATACAAATCCGGAAAATCAATCAATCAATAAATAAATGATGACCATCATAAAGGGGTGGGAAGATCCAGGTGATTTTATAAAATGACAGTGATTGGCAGAATGTGCTTGAATAAGCTCGTATCAGTCTTGATTGTGGTGCCTCACGTTCAAGGAATCTGGGGGATACGAATCCATGGAGTAATTAGGAAAGACTGCAATGCAGTTTTCGCCATCTTTGCAAACCTATACACTGTATTAAAATGCAGCATCCCTGTACATTATAATCTTGCACATTAGGACCTTGAATGGCTAGCTGGCGCATATCTACAAAGTACAATCAAGTCACAGCCAACTTATAGTGACCCCAGCAAGGGGTTTTCAAGGCAACTGATTCAGCAGAAGTGGTTTACCATTGCCTTCCTCTGTAAAGTCCTCTTGGTATGCAGAAGGCCCCCGGGACAAACCCTAGAATTGCTAATTATAAGGATCAGGTGGTAGGAAAATGTGGGAAACCTTCTACCTGCAACCATGAGAGCCACTAACTGTGGTCCTTTCCGCAGTAGACCTGCAATCCTGGTTCAATGCTGTCTCCTACTAGCTATTCTGCACTACACTCGAGTTCACCTCTCTTTTTATCCCTACTTGTTTAAAGTTGTGTCTGACAACGGACACATAAGCAGCCAAAGGATCCCTGTCCTCCTGGGGAAGGGGAGGTATGGCGGTGGGACCAGATGGAGGGAGGGAAGGAGACGAAGACATGGACGATCTCGGTCCCCTTCCAATCTGTGTCTCATCCCAAAAGTAGTAGGTTGTGGGGCTAGGAGGCAGAACCCCACTCTGACATTGGTGATGTGTAACGCCAGGTCCATAAATAACAAGACCAAAATCCTCTATGACTTTCTGTCAGAGCAGGATGTGGACCTGGTGTGTGTGACTGAGACCTGGGTGCGGGAGGGAGAGATTGTTTCCCTCTCCCAAATGGCACCACCCGGGTTTTCAGTCCTCCACCAATCCCGGACTCAGGGGAGGGGGGGAGGTGTGGTGCTGTTCATCCAGGACGGTTACACCTTCAGGGCACTACTGCCACGGAATCTTGTTTGGGATGCCGGGGAAAGTTTGGCTGTTTGGCTGGTGTACCGATCACCCAACGCACCAGCAAGCAGCCTGCCATCCTTGCTGGAGGCCATATCAGGCTGGGCGCTTGAGCACCCTCGGCTGTTATTCTTGGGTGATTTCAACATCCATGCTGAGGACGCGACCTCCATGCAGGCAATGGACCTGGTGTCATCCATGGCGACACTGGGACTTTCCCAGTTTGTTACAACCCCCCTCACACAGAGCCGGTCACACGCTTGACTTGATTTTTGTGGCAGGGGGTTACGGTGGACCGGATTACGGCCATGGCTGTACCATGGTCGGACCACCAGACTCTGAAGGTCCAGGTGAACTTGCCACTCCAACCCCGTTTGGGTGGCGAGCAGTTTTTAGCTTGCCCACGGAGCCAAATGGATCCCATTCGATTCCAGGAAGCTCTGCAGGATCCGAAACCCCCTGGTGGCTCATTGGATGAGCAGGTCGAGGACTGGCAATATCGTCTTTTGGTGGCCATCAACGAGATCGCTCCCCGGCATCCTCTGTGCCCCCGCTCCTGACTTGCCCCTTGGTATATGGGTGAGTTGAGGGAAATGAAACGGGAACTCAGATGACTAGAGAGATGGTGGCGTCACGCTCCCAATGAGGCAGCAAGAACATCTTATAGAACATTTATGAAAGCCTATGAGATGGCTGTCAAGGCTGTGAAAAAAGCTTCTTACGCGGCCGAGATAGCGTCTGCGAGTTCCTCCCAGCCCAATTATTTAGGACAATTTGGTCATTGACGACGCTGCCAAAGCGGGCAGAGATCAGCTCCCCTGGAGAAAATGGCTGCTTTGAAGGGGGGACTCTTTGACATTGTACCATGCTGAGGCCCCTCCCCAAACCCCACCCTCTCCTGGCTCCACCCCCAAAGTCTCCAGGAATTTTCCATCCCAGAGCTGGCAACCCTATCAGATTCAGCATGTGCTGATCCTAATAACATCATTAGGGGTGCAGTAAAGCCCAAAATTCAGAATGGGATGCCATCAAAAGTATTTTCATATTTAAACTTTCTGTACTCTAGTTTATTTCACATTGAGTTGGGAAAAGGCAGGAGCCTGGCCATTGTTTGGCACCATGTTGTCTGGGGGGCCAATATGGCTATGTGAGGAACAATGCAGAGGTACATTGCCCCTAAAGGTCTCTTTGACATACGTGTCCTCCCCATACATCCTTTATTTGTCATCATGTCATTTATCTGTCATAATGATCAGCATTCCCCCCCCCCCCCCCGCTGGGTACTTCAGTCCTGTTCGATATTTACAGAGCGTGAGACTCTAAAAATACACCCCAGTATACAAATGTAATTAGTGCATCCCTACCAAAGGAGGGGGAAAGATAGCTACGCACTGCTGATTTCTTCAAGATGAGTCAGTCGATAAGTTTCTTCCTATTGACTGACACATTTTTTCGGTAACCTTTACTCGGGGGCTGGCTTCAATTGATTTCAGCATCTCAGAGTTATTTTGTCTTCTGTGATATGCCTGCCAAAGACTGTGCATGAAAGCACCTTCATGTACAATCTGACCCAGATATTTACTGGCATCCTTCCCCGTTAGGTTCATGTACTGGGATCCAGCCACTTGTGTTGCAGCTTTAGTGCTGGTGCGCGAACAGTGCTGTCCTAAGAGAGAGAGAGACTCCAATCTGGATATCCGGGTTTGATTCCCCTCTCTTCCACATGAAGCCTGCTGGGTGACCTTGGGCCAGTCACAGTTCTCTCAGAACTTTCTCAGCCCCACCAGCCTCACAAGTTGCCTGTTGTGGGGAGAGGAAGGGAAGGTGATCGTAAGCTGCTTTGATACTCCTTAAGGTAGAGAAAAGTGGGGTATAAAAACCTTCTTCTTCTTCTTCATTCTCTTCCTCCTAAACCAATTGACTTCCATGGACTTATGGCACCATAAATATATTCCTCATCCACCATCACTGGTTAGTGATGGATGGGGTTGTCCTCGCTACTATGGGGGACTATCACTTCGTGCAAGCAGAAGTAAGGGTGGTATACAGTGGCATCCCAAGCAGAGTTACACCCTTCTAAGTCCACTGATGTCAATGGACTTAGAAGGGAGTAACTCTGTTTAGAACTGGCAGCATTGCACAACATGGGCACCATGCTTGGACAGTTGCTGGCAGTGACCACCAGAAGTGTTGTCATTGGCCTGCATCACCAAGAGGAGCAGTTAGACACCATTCGGAAGCTGCATCAGCATGGGCTGCCATGGCACTGCCTCTGCCACCGTCAAATGCCACAATCTAGCAATGGCAAAGTACCCTTTTCTGTCAGAAGAAGAAATGGAAAGAAGAATGGGCATGTCCTCCAGGAAGTTCTCTTTCAACAACTCTATTAAAATGAACATCCTGGGGGCTTATGCCCAATCTGATTCTGAGGAAGTTAACCGTGGATGTTAGTCATGTGTACAACTATCAGAAATTGCTGTATATGCTACACGAACTGCAATTAACAGTGTTTTGATAAAAAGTAAAGCTGCCAGAAGGTAGTCCAGCAGCCTCCAAGCAGTCAGTCCCATATTTTGCATGATGCTTACAAGATGCACAGTGTAACCCAAGCATTCTGCTGTACACTTCGGCCGCAATCCTAAACCCCATTGACTTGAATAGGAATTACTTAGTAGACTTGCTTAGGATTGCTCTCTTCAGTGTATACATTTTTCAGCTGCTCTGCAAAATCCAAGGAGTCTGATTTTGAATCAGAAGCAGCCACACCGCGAGAGTTGTGCATACAGGTGCATGTAGATTGCGAGATTACAAAAGAAACCTCAGCGGGCTAGAATTTCTTGATCTGAGAACATTTGTGTGTAGGGCATTTGACGAAAACATAACTCATGCATCCTCTCCGATGCTGTCAGGTTTTTACGTTTACAGTTGCAGAAAGGAAGATGGCAGGCCATCTTTTGGACCTCTTTATAAACCTCTTATTATTATATTCCTTACTCAACTGGTTTAATCAACAGGTGTAACATTTTTAGATTTACAGTTGCAGAAAGGAAGAAAGGAGGCCATCTTTTTGGACCTCTTTATAAACCTCTTATTATTATATTTCTTACTCAACTGGTTTAATCAACAGGGGTAGCGTTTTTACAGTTACAGTTGCAGAAAGGAAAAAGGGAGGCCATCTTTTGGATCTTTTCATAAACCTGTTATTATTATTATAATATTCCTTACTCAACTAGTGTACTCAACAGGTGTAGTGTTTTTACATTTACAGTTGCAGAAAGGAAAAAGGGAAACCTTTTGGAACTTTCCCTAAACATTATTATTTCATCCCTTACTCATCTAGGCAAAGCTACAATTGACATACACATCAATATGTATGTATTTATTTATTTACAAAAGGTGTAAGCTGTGCCTCCAGACCGGCACAGGGCAGTTCGTGACTAAAACAATAAAACAAACACCAGTCAATACAAGAATACAGTTCAGTCAAAAAGGCATCCATCAGTCTACTTACAGGAGAACTCCACTGCTTGAGTTGAAATTTGGTAATCCCTCCAGACCTTTTTATCTGGATGTTGTTACTGCAGCAAAGGACAAGAGAAGAAGGACTCTGTTTCTCCCCTGCCACCAAATAACTGTTTTCATACTAAGGACATCTGGTACCCAAGGAAAACCACATTCTGTAAGATCCCTGTGGTCCTGAATGCTGCCTTGAAAGCATTCCAGTCACATGGGAGGGAGGGAGGGTCTCCAGTTGTGGTGGAAAGTGCTGTCAATTTGCAGTCAACTTATGTGGCCCTGTAGGGGTTTCGAGGCAAGAGATGAACAGAAACTGCATCACCATTGCTTGCCTCTGGACTTCCTTGGTGATCTTCCATTCAAATACTAAGCAGAGCTGACTATGTTTCGCATCTAAGATCTGACAAGATCAGGTTTGCCTGGGCTATCCAAATTGGGGCCGTCCTCCAATACCGTCACAATATTCCACATCACAGCCCATGAAGAAGAATGACCAGATCAGAGATGAGCCCAGGTTCCCAGTTGGCCAAGGTTTATATTCCAAAGCAGGCAATGGTTAGTAAAGCCTCCACTTGTAATTGCACAATAACCTTTTTTCCTATGGCCTCCTTTTTTAGGGGACTGATATGCTGCCTCTTTGGAGCCCTGATCCTGACTATCCTTGTCCCTCCATCAGAATGAGGTTATGTGCCCTCTCCATTTTGTGGGGCATGGAATAGTGGATACATCCAACATGGCGGCTTTATTTTCCAAGACATTGTTCAGCTCATTCCATAATATGCTTGTGTGAGAGGGAAATACTGGGGGGCAGTTTGTATTTTATTTAATTGATTGATTGATTAAATGTCTGTCCTACCCTTCCCACATGTGAGCTCAGGCATTAGTAAAATCAACTCCAACACTATGGCTACAATCATACGCACAATTAGACCTGACATAGGCATGAATGCTGGGCGGATTTAATGGGAGCGATCAAATGACAACATCTGGGAAGCACCCCACAGCCATTGGCAACCCGTTTTGCTCTGCAGCAGAAGCAGAGTTAAAAGACACAGGGCAAAATCCAGTAGTAAACGGGTTGCGATGGGCCACCAGTGGACTTTCCCCTGTCTGATCGCTCCAGCATGTTCTCATGGCGTCAGGATGGACTGATCAGGCTATCCCGACTTCGTGCCATTGTTTCTTTCCCCCCTTCACAGTATGCACATCATTGCAAACTCAATCGGGGGCCCTCAGTGCGGAGGTGCGATTAATCGATCCCTCATTTAAGCGCATGGGAATAAAATGGGACAAAAAAGAGAGACTCACCCTCAGTTGTGTCTGATCACACATTGACAGACGGCACCCACAGCTTCAAAGGGAGGTGTGTTCGTGCAACTGCGGGACAAATTCCTCTGGAGGAAATAGCATCTCCCCCCCCCCCCCCGCTTTATCTCACACATGTGACCGCAATCTATAAAATCTTTGCTGCCACATACACCCAGACAACACAATCACTAGACCTAATAACATCAACTACACCATCAGAGGCTCATTCACCCGCTCATATGCCATTAAATGCCAGCAATGCCTTTCGGTTCTCTACATAGGACAAACAGGACAAACCCTACACCAGAGGATAAATGGACACAAATCTGACATCACAAATCACATGACTGAGAAACCTGTAGGAGAACACTTCAGCCTTCCATGAAATTCAATGAATGACCTCAATGTAGCTGTTTTATTCCAAAGGAACATCAGGAACAGAATGGAAAGGGACATTGCTGAATTACAAGTTATTACAACACTTGGAACAAAAACCTCCCCAGGACTCAACAGGGATATTGGTTTCTTATCTCACTACATATGCTAACCCATTCAGTCCTCACATATGTATTCTCAACAAGAAGGACTATACAGCCTCTGTATTTTAGTGTATTTCTTTTTCAGAATTAGAATTAAAATCAGTATTAGAATACGGAATGTAATGCAAGGAATAATGGAATGTTTTGCAGTTAAGTTACCTCTACACCTAAGAGGGGATGAATGGTGACTCTCAGTTTACTTCCCACAATTAGAAAAGATGCTCGCTCACATTTATCTTCTATTTTGACATATTTATTACCTTGCTGTCCTTTCCCCCCTTAATTAAATCAAAACAACTGTTGACCTTATAACCTTAGCTTGCTATTTAGTTTCACTTTGAATACCCTTAAAGCATCTACATCATATCACGTGTTAATTTGCTGTTCAGCCTCTATCTATAAGTTTGAAATCTAGCTTCCTTTCCAATGTATTTGACAAAGTGTGCATGCACATGAAAGCTCATACCTTGAATAAACCTTTGTTAGTCTTAAAGGTGCCACTGGACTCTAAATTTGTTCTACTATAAAATCATTAACTCTTAATACAAGATGATGTTCTAAAAGCATTTCCCAGTATCCTGGAACGATGTAACAGTAGGGAGAAGCGAGGCCCAAGCCTATAAGAAATCTCTTTCCTGATGGTACAGCTCATCATCACTCTCAGATAGCTCCAGAGCCGACATTATAGTCTAGTGACCCAGCAATTTACAGCAAATTATGAGAGGAGGGATCAGATGGTAATTGATGCCCGCTGCCTCAGCTAAAAGCCTGGTGGAACAGCTCTGTTTTACAAAACGGTAAAAGACCCTGCAGGGCCCTGATCTCTCTTGGGAGCTTATTCCACCAGGTTGGGGCCAGGGCTGAAAATGTCCTGACCCTGGCTGAGGCTAGATCAACGTCTTTCGGACTGGGAACTTCCAGTAAATGCTGATCTAATGAGTGCAAGGCCCATTGGGGTATATATGGGGAGAGGCGGTCCCGCAGGTATGTTTGTCCCTGGCCGCTAAGGGCCTTAAAGGTTAAAACCAACACCTTGCAACCGATCCAGAGTTATGTCAGCAGCCAATGCAGTTGACGCAGGATCGGCTGAATATGTGCCTGTGGAGACATCTAGGGCTGCCAATTCCCCCGCTCAAAGAGCCCCGAATCCGCCAATCTGAATCCAGCCAGCAAGGAGAACCCCACCCCTGTAGTGGCCAGATCGGGCTGACGTGCACAGCATGATGATATTGCCCAGAAGTGACGTCATCATGCTGGGCACATCGCTGGGTGATGCTCTAGCAGCTGGCCTGAAAACTCTATGGTACCATAGAGTTTTCAGGGTGATTGCTAGAGCGTCGCCCAGTGGCTCACGCGCGCGAATGTCCCAGACCAGGACCAGCTCTCCCCCGCTTTTTAAGGTAAGTTACTTGGCAACTCTAGAGACATCACAGGTGTCATTTTGCTGCATATTGACCAAGCTGGAAGAGGCTCCCTGTGCTGAATAATTTGTAGGCATTCCAAATCGTTTTCTCACCCAGGTTTCAGCCTGGATTTTGGATTGATCCGTTTGGCTTATGTGAGGGGATAAGCAAAATTGTGATAGGGATGTTGGGGTCGAAATATGAGAAATTCAAAATGTTCTTTATTGGGGAACCATCACTTACTTTCCCTTTCTTTTCTTTCACCAGGTAATGCTGGTGAGTTCTTGGCATGCTTTGGGATTGTGGATCAAGCTGATTTCATGCTGCAGAAGCGGCCTGTAAACAAGGTACCGGTACAGACATTGCTTGTTTTATATCAAGAGAGATCCTTGGTCTCTGGGCAGCTCTGATTCCTAATCCTCGATGTATAATGGCGGCCAGTGGTTGCTCATTAGTGAGAGTAATGAACTCTGCATGTGCTCAGGAACATTTCCCTACTTTTCCTGACACCATCCAGGATTACACACTCTTTCCAAGATGGCTTTCATGTGGAAAGGAAAAAAAATGACCCAAAAGTAACTAGAGATATGGACTGAGCTCTTCTTCATGGGAAGCTGCTCTGGCACATTTTAAGTAAGAGCCTCTCAAACGAGGATGGTTCACTATTGTCCAGTGTATGCCATCGTAAAGACCAGGATCTCTCTCGTTAGCTTAGTATTCTGTTGCTGGGGTGTCTAGAAGGACAGATATTAGTTTTACTACAGTGATTTCGTGCCCATGTTGATGTGCATCTGCATTTTTGGACATGCATGCTGGCGGGCATGTGCATGTTGAACTGTGAAGGACTGCTACCTACAAGTTGCATCTTGTTGTGTTTATTGTACTTATTTTTATTTCATTTATGTTATTTATAGTCTGCCTTTCTCATGAGGACTCAAGGTGGATTACACGGAGTGAGTCAGTACGATCAGCAAAATGGGACAGTCGATAACCAATACATTAGGACAGGGGTGGGCAAACTGTGGCTCAGGAGCCGCATGCGGCTCTTTCACATATATTATGTGGCTCCTGGCCGGACGGCTGGGGAAGCTAAATATCATTAGCAAACAAATATCATTGGACAAATTAATATCATTATCAATATCTGCTTTTATCCCTTTTGTTATTATTTTTGGCAGTCTCATTTAATGTTAATAAAAAGCAAATTTGCTTATTTTCCAATAAAAGCAGGTAATATTTGTTCATGTCTTGTGGCTCTCAGACATCTGATGTTTATTCTATGCGGCTCTTACGTTAAGCAAGTTTGGCCACCCCTGTTCTAGGTGGCTCTTACACTGAGCAAGTTTGCCCACCCCTGCATTAGGAGATTAGAAGTCTGGAACCACCAGAAAGATGTAGAAGCATAGCATAAGCATTCATAGGACACATTAAGCAGTACAGAAATTACATACGAGGATCCTACTTACAGTATGCTATATACAGCATGAGTCCCAAAAATTTATCTTATATGTTTGTGAACCATTTTGTACCTTGCAGCCGTATTGTTGTTGTTGTTCAATCACCCAGTTGTGTCCAACTCTTTGCGACCCCATGGACCACATCACACCAGGCCCTCCTGTCTTCTGCCATCTTCTGGAGTTTGCTCAATTTCATGTTCGTTGCGTCAATAACACTGTCCAGCCATCTCACCCTTTGCTGTCCCCTTCTTCTTTTGCCTTCAGTCTTTCCCAGCATCGGGGTCTTCTCCAATGAGTGCTCCCTTCTCATTTGGTGGCCATAGTATTTGAACTTCAGCTTCAGAATCTGGCCTTCCAGGGAACAGTCAGGGTGGATTTCCTTTAGGATTGAGTGATTTGATCTCCTTGCAGTCCAAGGGGCTCTCAAGAGTCTTCTCCAGCACCATAATTCAAATGCATCTATTCTTCGGCACTCGGCCTTCCTTATAGTCCAACTCTCGCAGCCATACATTACTACTGGGAATACCATCGCTTTGACCGTATGGACTTTTGTTGGCAGGGTGATGTCGCTACTTTTTATTATGCTGTCTAGGTTTGCCATCGCTTTCTTCTTGGATAGTTCTGTTTGCCATAGTTTATGGAAGGCCAGGAGAGTGGGAGCCTTCCTGACCTCCCTGGGCAGGCCGTTTTACAAGGTGGGGGCTGCAACAGAGAAAGTATGTGTACGGACAATTGTAAAATTGTAAAACCACCTGTCTTGTGGTCTTTGTTGATGACGCAGCCTACTCAATTTGAGGGCGGTGTGCTGCAAACTTGTAAGTCAACTGACACAGCCTAGCTCGCAACCATCCTGAACTCTTTGGCCACCACTCTCTTCTGAATCACTAAATTACTTGACAATGGAGAGCCAGCTTGGTGTAGTGGTTAAGAGCAGCAGGCTCTTATCTGAAGAACCAGGTTCAATTCCTCACTTCCCCACTTAAAGCCAGCTGGATAGCCTTGGGCAAGTCACAGCACTCAGCCTAATAATAAGCATAGCTCGCCACCTAGTGGTGCCAAAAAAGAGCTATAGCTTTCAGACAGCCAAACAATCCTCTGGGATCTCTGGGCTATTTCACACACAATGCCATATAGCAAGAATTATTAATTATTGTATTTGATGATATTCCAGCCCAGACCGTTTTAGGGGAGCTTGGGTGCATTCGTATCAAGTCCTTGTGTGCATGTACAGTAGTGATGTATGATCAGATCAACAGGATTGACATGTGGTGATTGTAATCTTGCTAAGAAGCAAATGTGACCACGTACAATGATCCCATCTTCTAATCTGGATGCTAAAGGGCTCCATGGATCTCAGTATGCTCTTGGGGTACTTCTCAGATTTCTACATCTCTACAGCAAAATATCTTGCACACGTTGACCTGTGAAGCACTCTGTACATCATTAACCCTACCTGAATGAAAACTATAACTGGCCACAGTGAACAGAACCATGAACACTGAGCAAAGATTTCCTCAGGCTGCAATGCAATTGACAAGCCTTTCCTGGCATGCTGACGCTCGTACATCTTCTGAGCTGTGTATATGATGTGGGAATTCTCCATCAACCTTCCTGTATACCAGTGTAGTGCCCTCTGAGGGCAGGGGAACATCATAACTGGAGTCCATGGGGTTTTGAGAACACACGCCCGGGGAACATTGTACCTGAAGTCCATGGGGTTTTGAGATCATGAGCCTAGTCACTGTTTCCTTATGCAAATTGCTTTTTTAAAAACAGTTGAGACCTCCAAAGGTTTGGTTCACTTCACCCACCTCTGGGTTACGCTGCATTACACAGGAGAAGAGCCATAATGCTGCAACCTGCCTCCTACTTCTGTCATCTTCTCCTCCTGCCAGCCTCCTCCTATTTCCCCTATAGCCCCAGCTTCATCCCTGGCCCTTGAGTTAAGCTCTGCCCTCTTCTCCTCTGTTTCCTGCTTTGCCTCAGAACACCTGTGCCACTGTTCTTCTATCCAGGCTTGTTCACAGCCTCTGTACCCTTTGAGCTTCCGTGGGCCAGGCTGCAAAGGCTGCCTTGTTGCTGAGTCTATTGCACCTTTCTGCCCTTGGTCCCACCCTGCTCCACCCAGGTGTATCTTGTTGCTGGGCCCAAGGACCTGTCATGCTCTGCCAGGCAGTTTGTTTCTGAGTAGCCTGCCATGACCAGGTTTTCTCTCTCCCTGGCTTTGAAGAGGCTACCTTGAAGAGGATCATCTACTTGATACCAGAGATCTGTATGTGTCTTATCCCTTGTCTTGTAAGTCATTAATGGCTTTAATTGCTTGCGGTAGTTGGCTGATTTTTAATAGCCTCGATAGCCCGTCTTAACTGAACGGCTTGAATAGTTGAATTGTACTTCATTAAATAAACCACCTTGGGGAACCTTCTGAACTGACAGCTGGAATAGAAATTAAGTAAGTGACTAGATTAATGCTTAGGGTTGCCAGCCTCCAGGTGGGGCCTGGGGATCCCCCGCTTTTACAACTGATCTCCAGCTGAGAGAAATCAGCTCCCCTGGAGAAAATGGCTGCTTTGAAGGGTGGACTCTATGGCATTGTACCATGCTGAGGCTTCTCTCCTCCCCAAACCCCGCCCTCTCCTGGATCCACCCCCAAAGTCCCCAGGTATTTTCCAACCCAGACTTGGCAACCCTATGCTATATTTTGGAAGAGACGTTGATATAGAGGAACAGGAAACAGCTTTCATTTCCTGTTCCTGCAAAGGAACGTTCCCCTAGAAGTAGAATTAAGGATCGATCTCTCTCTATCTCTAACACCACACTACAAGAGCTTCCCAGTTGGTAACAATAGGTATCACTTGATCTCTGAATTCTTTCTTTCTTTTTTAAAAGTAAGTCTCTATTCCAGAGGTGTCAAACCTAAGGCCCGTGGGCTGAAAGCAGCCTGCCCAGAGCTTTAATCAGACCCATGGCTCTCTTCTACTCCCCCCCCCCCCCGCCTGTCCTCATCCTACCAAGGGAGATTGGGGCTGCTGAACTTCCCAGCTGGCTGGGCCTTGTCTTCACAGTTTCTCCTCCAGCAGGAAGCTCCTCTGGGTTGAAGCACACACAGGGTTTGTTTGTTTGTTGAAGCACACACACACACACAAAACAACCCAGCCCCCAGAGTGGAATGACGGTCCCTGGAAGTAGCAGCTGTGATCTGGGAATAGAATTCCACTCTGGGGGCTGTCATTACAGTCCCAGAGTAGTCTATCTGGGCCCAGAAACCTTAATGGAAAATCCATTCTGCATTTTCTTTGCAACTTTTTTTGAGCTCCAATATATTTCAATGGAGTGGAGTTTCAGTTTCCTGTGTTTGTATGCCAGTTGAATTTGTCTGCTTGCAAATAAACGGCTGCTATTTTGAGCCAGCTTGCCTCTACTGAATGGACCTGAGAAGTGGAACAGGTGCCTGAGTGAGTACTCTAACCTGGGAACCTGCAGCCAAAGGGGGACATTACACTGGAGAGCCACTGCCATTCTGAGTAGACCGGGGGGGGGGGGAGGAAGCTTGCAATGCCCAGCCATTTCGCGTTTTCCTAGGCTCAGAGCATTTTATATTTTTAGTTTTAGTTTCTGCTGTGATCCTTCTGCTTTTTCTTGATGTTTTATTTTAAAAATTGCATTGCCAAATCCCACTACCCCCCCCCCCCCTTTCCATTTTAGGTAGGCATCTTTTTTGTGGGAGGGAGGAGAAGATTTGATAAGTTTCAGTTATCAAAGACTGTTAAATAAAATATGGCAAGAGTGTTCCTGTTTTAAGAATGTTTGTATTTTATGTTTAAAAAACCCTTTAATTATGTTTGTCAGTGTCCTTTATAAAGTTCATATCTTCGCTACCTGGCATTACATTTTATGACACACATGGCCTGGCCCAACAAAGTCCTGTTGATATCAGATTCGGCCCGTGTAACAAATGAGTTTGTCACCCCTGCTCTATTCTCTTTCCTTGCAGGGATATAAGGCAAAAGGTACATCTTTGCAAGAGAAGGGGTTAATTTTTTTTTTTTTGAATGACAGCTGGGGATTTACAGACCTTTTAACACCAATTGCTACATAATAGTCCCGTCCACATGAGCGAGATAATCCGGAGGGGAAGCGAGGCTTTTTTGCCCCGGAGCAGTTTGCCCCACAGTTGCGTGATCACACAGGTCTGTGGACCTTCCAGGGCAACTTGCTACTGCGTGATCAGATGCAACCGTGGGCAAGGTTTTTTTTGGGGGGGGGGGTGTTGGTTTCTGAGACACTTAAACGGGGGATTGATGAATCGCCTCCCCACCCTAAGGGCTTTCAATGATGCACACACGGAGAAGGGGGGAAAAAACAGCGTGGCATCGGGATAGCGTGTGATCACGCTATCCACAATGCCACGCTTCCACACTGGAGTGATCACACAGGGAAAGTCCGGCTGTGAACCGCAGCAACCCATTTGATACTGGAGTTTCCCCAGTAGTTTTTTACCCCAGTTCTCTGCCGGAGCAAATTGGTTTGCCACTGTTCGCCGATGATTGTGGGATGCCACCCAGATGTGCTGGTGTGGTCGCGCCGCTTTGATCCAGTGGTGAATCGTCCCTCTTCCATGGCTAATGGGTGTGTATGATCACGCCCTGCTGATATTTTAGTGCTGATTTAAAAAAAAAAAATCCAAAAGCCCTGGGGGCTCAGAAGCGGGGGGCACTGCTGGGGAACTGGAGCAGAGAAACAGCAGGGAAACCCGCCACAATGAAGCCCCATTACTGCTGTCCTTTCTCTGCAGCTACACCAGCAGTGGGGAAGCCACACAAGCCCCTCACTGTGTGGAAACCAACGAAGTCCTGTGGAAGCATCCCCCACTTGAGAGAGACATTGACACTGTTGATGTTTAGCTTCGTTGGAATGATCTCGTGTTCTCGTGTTCTTGCCAGGTCCTTTCCTTTCCCAAAAGAGTGGAAGGAAAAATGCCACGGTGAGGCTTACATGTAATGTTATTCACAAGTTGTCTGAAGCATTTACATTCTTGGGTCTACCGTGTAAAGTGCTATCAAGTCGCTTCCAACATGGCGACCATATGAATTAATGACCTCCAAAACATCTGATCATTAATAGCCTTGCTCAGGCCTTGCTGACTGAGAGCCATGGCTTCCTTGACTGAGTCAATCCATCTCATGTTGGGTCTTCCTCTTGCCCTGCTGCCTTCACGTGTTCCTAGCATGACTGTCTTTTCCAGTGACTCTTGTCTCCTCGTAATGTGACCCAAGTACAATAGCCTCAATTTAGTCATTTGAACTTGTTGGGAGAATTCAGGTTTGATTTGATCTTGAATCAACTAATCTGTGTTTTTGGCAGTCCACAGTATCCACAAAACTCTCCTCCAACTCTCCTCCACATTGTAAGCCAATCAACTTTCTTCTTGTCAGCTTTCTTCATTGTCGCATGTTTACGCGTTTATGTGCGCATCGCTAAGACTTTTTTAAAATGGTGGCTGTTCAGGATGGTCTGGAGTCAGTTCCCCAATGGGCTGATTGCATGCTAGAATGATCAGATGGGGGAAAGTCTGCCATTGGCCTGTCAGCAAGCTTTAGACTGGACTTTCAGCACTTTTTTTTTAAAGTACAGCTCCCTGGCAGGGATCGATGGGCTGATCACAGAAGGGGCATATGCTCCAGATATTGCCATCTGGACATACCCTTTAAATCCAGCAGGCACTTCTGCTTGGGTCAGATCAAAAGAGCCATCTGATCGCAACCATATTGACCCTAAGAGACTTGCTTTGATGGGGGGGGGGATTTCTGTAATGTATATGTCATGTGTACCATGTGTTTGCAGCCGCTGTTAAATTCAAAGATGAGAAATAAAACCCAGAAAACCATTTGGTTATTGCCACATTTAGAGGCGGAAAAGTAGATGTCGCCAAGTGTTAAATCCAATCTGAGTTTTTGCATTAAAACACTTTGGAAAGAAATGACAATCTTCTTTCAAGCTTTAAATGACTGCTAACTAATCAGCATCAGTTAGTCCCTCGCTAACACTGTGTGTGATTTCTAATTACTTTTGCACTTTATCATTGTTTAAACACAATCAAAACTAATTGACCATATATATATATATATATAAAAAACATTGTTGTAGGTTGCAGTGGTGTTTTGCAGTGTTATTGTTCCACTTTCCTTTCAAAGCCTCCCAGCTCTCTCTGCATCATTAAAACTTAAATTGAACTTCAATGATAAGCATATTTTATTATAATTATCAAACAGAAGGGAATATTCACTACACGGTCAAAATGCAGTGGAAGGATAATTGCCAGGGTCTTCATTTCATGGTTAGTGGTCTCTCTTTGCAGGTCAATACTTTCTAAAAAGGGGAGCTTTAATTTTAAAACGAATCATTCCCCGTATATACTGTGATTGTAAAAGTCAGAAGCAAGAGCAGGGCCTAGTGTTAGGTGGCACAATTGCTCATTGTAACGAAAAGAATTTTAATGCCTGCATATGAATGATATGAGAACTATTGGCCGATTGCATTAGCATAGTTGGTGTGACTTATTTGTCAAAAGAGGAAAAAAACACAAAACCTTGGGAAAAAAAAAAACAAAAGTACAAAAGGGTGTAATAGTTGAAAAAGATGTACAATAAAATCACCTTGAACTGGGGTTGCCAGGTTCCCCCCTGGCAGGTACCCCGTATGGGGGACTTACTGGCAGTAAACTGAGGCCTAAACCCTGGCACACACCGGAAGTGACATCAACATGTCACTGGCCACATGGGGATGCTCTGGTGTTTGGGCAAAAAATCATAGTAGGAATCATTTCTACCATTTCTAGAAGTGATGTCGCTGTATCACCGATGACAGAGGCCTAGGCTTCAGTTTGCTGCTGGAAAGTTCTCCTGCCAACCAGCTGATTGGTGCTGGAGGAAGGTGCCCCCATATGGAGGATCCCCCGCCTTCGACGGTCTGGGAAACCTTTTTTGAACCCACTTGATTCAAAATGATAAATATGTCCAAATAAGAAAATTAAAAATGTAAATTATTACTATCTCAACAGTATGTTAAAGATTATAAGGCACGTTCAAGAAGCATACAGAGATGAATAAATAACAACCGAGAAGTGATTCAAATACAGCTCCCCCAAACAAATTCCAAACAAACCTGCATTCGAGGCTGCATGATGATATGCTAGGGCTGCCAAGCCCCTGGTGGGGGCAGGGGATCCCTTGTCCACAGGTCACAGTGGTGATGGGAGAAAGATTAAAAAGAAAAATAAAGCCTCATCTGCTGACAGGAAATTCTTACCATAGAGTTCCTGGCAATTCCTAGGACTACTCAGAAGTGACAAAGGGTAGCTCTAGGAGTTGCCAGCAAGTCTATGTTAAAACTGGAAGTGACAAAGGGTAGCTCTAGGGATTTCTGGAAACTCTATGGTAAGAACTTCCGGTTTTGCCGTAGAGTTTCCAGTAATTCTTAGAGCTACACTTTGTCACTTCTGGGTAGTTCTAGGAATCACCAGGAGCTCTATGATAAGAACTTCCTGTCAGTAGACAAGCCCTTATTTTTCTTTTTTTAATTTTTCTCTCCAGACACTGCCCTTTCCCCAGCCCTTCCACCAGTTGGCAGGCACAGCCAGGCAACCCTGTGGTATGCTAGCAATTCCATTTTGAGTCTTCTTCTTCAGATATGCATAATGATTCCTTTTAAAACACACATTTGCCAAGAAGTACAGAGCAGTGAACAACAAGTGTTTTCTCATACCAAAAGATAATTCTAGTTGCCAATTGCAAGAGGTCTGTGTTGTGCTTCAAAGCTCTCCATTGTTTCTGGAAAGGTATCTGAGGCCTGAGTACCGACAGACCAGGAAAGTTAGATCCCCAGTCTCAGACTGGTGGTTATATACCTTCACAAAACGGTAGCAATGTTCACCATTTCATATCTGAGAACAGAAGTGTGAATGCAGTATCATTGCATTCCAGGGACAGCCACTGGGGTGTCATTTTTTTATATATATATAATCGTGGAAAAGAATGAAGACGACCAGAGTTCTAATCCCTGCTCTGTCATAAAGCTCACAGAGTGACCTCAGGCCTGGTGGACTCTTTCACCCTAACATTCCCCACTAGGTGGTTTTGGGGGGGGGGGGGGGCGGGATGATGGAAATGCCAGGAGATTTGGGAAGCAGTGACTCTGGATGGTGCCGTTTGGGGAGTATATGATATCACTGCCAGGTGATCCTCTAGGGCCTAGAGTCTTGCCGGCCTCCTAGAGTATGGTTTCCAACCTCCAGGTGGCAGCTGGAGATCCCCAAACCCCACCTTCTCTTGGCTCCACCCCCAAAGTCTCCAGGTATTTTCCAACCCAGACCTGGCCACCCTTGCTATTACGATTGATCTTCAGATGACTGAGATGCGTTTCCCTGGAGAAAAGGGTTGCTTTGGGGGGTGGACTCTATGGCATTATGCCCTGCTGAGGTCCCTCTCCTGCCCAGGCTCCACCCCCCAAAATCTCCAGTTATTTCCCAACCCAGAGCTAGCAAACCTACTCCAAGAGTATCACTATGCACTTCCCAGTTGCTCAGAGTGTGGGGCAGAAAAGGCTAGAGCAGGGGTGGCCAACCTTGCTTAACGTAAGAGCCACATAGAATAAACGTAAGAGCCACATAGAGATGTCTGAGAGCCGCAAGACAGGAACAAATATCACACACATGTTTTTATTTTTAAAAATATGCAAATTTGCTTTTTATTAACGTTAAATGGGACTGCCAAAAATAAAAACAAATGAGGAAAACCAGTTATAAGAGAGAGAGAGAAACTAGGAAAGCAAATAGATGGGAGGGAGGAGGGAAGGAAGGAAGGGAGAAAGAGAGAAAAAGCATGCCTCCTCTTTGCTTCCCCAGCCGCCCTGCCAGGAGCCGCACAATATGTGTGAAAGAGCCGCATGTGGCTCCCGAGCCACAGGTTGGCCACCCCTGGGCTAGAGGTACCCCCGCCTTCTGAGATTAGGTGAACCTGGGAGGGGGACCTTCTCAGTCATGGCACCAAAACCAAAACTCTGCCACTCTCTCCCCGCAGACATCTGTCTGTCTGTCTCCATCTTCTGCCAGCAGGGGAAGTCTTTTTGGTTTCATTTGGTGTTCCCTCCTTCCTGCCCAATATTTATGGTCTTGTATGTGTGCTTTCTTCTGCCAACCTAGCAGTTTGAAAGCAAGAAATTGCAAGTAGATAAATAAGTACCGCTTCGATGGGAAGGTAATAATGTTCCGTGCACCTCGGCGTCTAGTCATGCCGGCCACATGACCACGGAAACGTCTTCGGACAGCGCTGGCTTTTCAGCTTGGAAACAGAGATGAGCACCACCCCCTAGAGTCTGATTCGACTGGCTTTCGAGCAAAGGAAACCTTTGTGTGTACTTTAGCTCTGGTATTAATTGTTTTAACAATGGGTTGTTGTAATTTTAATGGGTTTTTTTAAAGTGATTACCTAGGGTTGCTAGCCTCCAGGTGGGGCGTTGGGATCTCCCGCTTTTACAACTGATCTCCAGCTGACAGAGATCAGCTCCCCTGGAGAAAATGGCTGCTTTGAAGGGTGGACTTTATGGCATTGTACTATGCTGAGGCCCCTCCCCTCCCCAAACCCCCCCCCTTCTCCTGGCTCCACCCCCAAAGTCTCCAGGTATTTTCCAACCCAGACCTGGCCACCCTAGAGATTACCTTATGTATGTTTTCAGTTGGTTAGCTGTCTTTTTATGGCCTTTGAGAGGTCAGAAAGGCAGGGTATAAATTTTGTAAATAAATGAATAAACTTTAGCGGTTGGAGAAAAGTCAGCAAAAATCCCTCCCCCTCCCCCAAGTGGAGGAGCAAATTTTGCAAGCAAAAACTTCAGTTACTGTCTAAACCATTATTTTGTTGTCATGCACACAACACCTTTATAATGTAGGTCGGTATTATTTATTTAGATATTTATATACTGTTTTTTCTCCCCATTGGGGATTCAAAGTAGTTTACAACATAATTTTCCCCTCCATTTTATCCTTACAATAACAGCCCTGTGAGGTAGGTTGGGCTGGGGGGGAGAGGGGGAGAGAGAGAGAGAGAAGAAGAAGAAGGGATTGGATTTATACCCCACCCTTCACTACCCAAGGAAGTCTCAGAGCAGCTTACAAACTCCTTTCCGTTCCCCTCCCCATGACAGACACCCAGTGAGGTAGGTGGGGCTGAGAGAGCTCTGACAGAAGCTGCTCTTTTTCAAGAACAGCTGTGCCAGAACTACGGCTTGCCCAAGGTCATCCAGCAGGTGCAAGTGGAAGAGTGGGGAATCAAACCTGGTTCTCCCAGATTAGGGTCCGCGCATTTAACCACTACACCAAACTGGCTCTCTTTACCACACACACACAGAGAGAGAGAGAGAGGGAGAGAGAGAGAGACTGGTCCAAGCTAGGGTTGCCAACCTCTGGGTCACACCTGGAGATCTCCTGCTATTGCAGTTGCCCTCCAGATGGCCAAGATGAGTTCCCCTGGAGAATATGGCTGCTTAGGAGGGTGGCCTCTATGGCATTCTAATCTGCTGAGGTCCCTCCCATCCCCAAACCCTGCTCTTCCCAGACTCCACCAGATGTTTCTCCAAATCTCCAGATGTTTCACAACCTAGAGCTGGCAACCCTAATATGTCACCCAGCCAGCTTCCATGGTAGGGTAGAAATTTGAACCTTAGTCTCAGAGCTCCACGTCTGACACTCTGTCCACCAGTGTTCCCTCTAAACTGAGTCAGTGTGAGCTAGCTCACAGTTTTTTAGCCTCCGGCACACACATTTTTGTCTTAGCTCAGGAAGGATGGCTCCTAAGCAAACTAATTTATGCAGAGGCCAAATCGCTCCCTCACAACTTTAATGCCGGTAGCTCACAAAGCAGAATTTTTGCTCAGAGGACTCCACAGCTTAGAGGGAGCATTGAAGTGTCCCCTACATGGCACTCTCTCTCATATTATCCTACCCCCTATTGCAGTTGGCACCTGAGGCCAGCTTGACTACATCCCCCTAATAAGTCATAGCAGCGGCTAGATTTGAACCAGTGGCCTTGTGGATCGCAGCTCATTCACTGTGCTGCCATGCCATGCTGTAATCACTCACATTAACTCGCGGTGTGAGTGAGGTCAGAATGATTATCCCTTTACTGCTGATGGTGGGGGTGGGGCTGAGGCTGAGAGAGAGTGGATTGCTCAAAGCCACCTAGTGAGTTCATCACAAGACAAAAATACCCTGTGGAAATAACAAGCAGCTCAAGGTCTAATAACACAAAGTTTTACTTAAAAGCATATGTCTCAGTATGACTTATTAAAGCACTAATGCTTAAACCAAATATACATATCCAAAAACCTTCCCAAGCGAGACCTAAATTAGGCAGCACACAGTCCTTGTATACACTATAGTCTTCTTGGCTGTTTCTGAGTTGCCAACTACTAGGTCTGCAGGAAGGCTAAACACCAGGCTGACGTCTCCTGTTGGCCAAAACAGTTTCGATTCACTTCTTCAGAGCCAATATTCTATGGAACCACACAGTTTACATATTTTGTATGCCTTATCATACCCCCACATGGGCTCATTACGCTCCTGGCGGCAAAGTGGTTCCTAGGGAGTTCATGGCAGAGGTGAGACTCACGCTGGGAAGTTGAGGACTAGGCCCATCACACCGGCGCCCTGGCTTCGAAGATGTCTTTAGAAATGCCAGAGAGGAGCCTGAAGCAGAGGGTCTTTTTTCCCCTACAGCGGTGACACTCTCCAATGATTAGAATGTTCCGAACCACAAGGCCAAAGTCTCTACGGGTGTAAATCGTTGCCGCTTGACTGGGATCCATTTTACATCTTCAGAGAATCGGGCCGAAAGCCCTTTCAGGTTACTTGATTAATACTTTAGCAGAGCTGGGAAATTGTTTGAACGTTCGGGGGCCTCTTCTGTCATTCCGCGAAGCCCTTGACATTTATTGTAATTAAAAATCAAAATGCCTACAAAACATCTCTCTTGTTTAGATGGTAAAAGAAGTGGTGCTCTATGCCTTGACCCTGAGCTTGGGACTTTAATTCATCTAAGAAAGTATGGGGGGGCTCGGGCTTCAACTTACAACTCCCCCCCTTATTTTCCACTTCTATGTATATTTATGAAGCTGACATTCACAGACTCTGAGTGTTTTGCTCAGGGTCATACACACATCTTTGTTGCATTCTGTCATAGTCTAATTAAATTCGGCTGAATGGTGGGAAGTAAGTCTAACTTACTGAGACGGCACCAGTTTGGAGTTAGAATGAAATTTCATTTCAAAAAAATACATTCAAATTTAATCTGGTTGTCTCCCCCAACAATTTTGGGTCCAATGGACTCGAATCCAAAAAAAGACAATTTTTTCACACACCCCACCCCTAGTTACAGCCACCCAACCTGCCATCTTAATTAGAAGAAGAAGAAGAGATTGGATTTATATCCTGCCCTTCACTCACTTGGAATCTCAGAGCAGCTTACAAACTCCTTTCCCTTTCCCTCCCCACAACAGACACCCTGTGAGGTAGGTGGGGCTGAGAGAGCTCTGAGACACTTGTCCTTGAGAGAACAGCTGGTACAGAGCTATGGCTTGCCCAAGGTCATCCAGCCAGGTGCAAGTGGAGGAGTGGGGAATCAAACCCGGTTCTCCCAGATTAGAGTCCGCGCACTCAACCACGACACCAAACTGGCAAATTAGGACCTTACTAGTCTACTTTGGTCGTGACCTGGATGGCCCAGGCTAGATTGATTTTATCAGATCTCAGAAACTGAGTAGGGCTGGCTCTAGTTAGAATTGGATGGGAGACCACCAAGCTTAAGGTCATTGCTCAGAGGCAGGCAATGGCAAATGCCTCAAAAACCCAATGGGGTCGCCATAAATTAGCTGTGACTTGATGGCACTTTCCACCACCAGTCTACTTTGATCTAAATAAATCTGGCCCTGCTGGTGGACTTCCAGGTGAAACCTGGGTTTTGGCCATGGTGTGACACAGAGTGTTGGACTGGATGGGCCACTGGCCTGATCCAGCATGGCTTCTCCTATGTTCTTAAGTTCTAAGCTTCAGCTCCCCAATGCAGTTTGAAGCAGGTGAGGAAAAAGGACTCTCTCATGGCCAGGCAGGGATCTCATCCATTTCTTTAGGCGTACAATGGACAACAAGGGTGACTACCCCCTTTTTTTCATCTGGGAGAGGAATGGGATCTAGAAAACATCCATGCCCAGCCTCAGAGGTCAATTTCCATGTCAAGAAAAGTAACAAGTGACGTTGCCCTCAGATAACAACATTTAAGAGAACAATACATTTCACAGCAGCCTTTGCCATCTCTGATTCACACCTCTGCCTGTTAAAATCCTTGCTGTTTCCGGAGAAGATGAGGAGGACATGAACTTGTAACGAAGACTGGTTACTCTTCCTTTTAACAAATGTTAGCGCTCTCTCTCTCTCTCTCTCTCTCTGATGAACATTTGTCCACTCCTTTAGGAAGCGAAAGCATGATTAAAGAAAGACTCTTTTGTACATATAACATGCGGTTCGGTTAATCTTTGTGGCCGTGAGAATACTCTGGGGCAATTAATCTGGAACAACAGACAGAGTATTTAGGGAAGCAATATAAATGTTAATATAAATGAGAATTCTGTGTGCACAAGGCAGAAAGGTCAGGTTTCCTTGTGATCACCTGAGACAATGCGATAATGAACATTTAATAATGTCAAAATCATATTACTTATTAAGGAGAGATGGGATATCATCAAAGTCTTATCACCTATGATGAAATTGTTACCATAGCTGAAATGGAAGAAAGCCAAGCGAGTCATTCAGGAAGATTTATGAAGATAACTTTTAGCACAAGAAAGACCAAGAGTGGTTTCCTGATTTAAAGTACCCACGATGCCTTTTTGCCCCAGTTTTGCTATATTTTCCTTTGAAGTCATTAGAAAGCAGATCTGTTGGAATCGAGTCTCAGTGGCATTTTAGAGATCAACAGGATTTTCAGGGTATCAGCTTTAGAAAGTCAAAGTTCCCTTCCTCAGACACGAAGCAGATCCGAACTGCAATTTAAACTATCACTTCCTTTAACATCTCAGGCTGCTTTGTCCGAAGTGTTTAGGATTTACATTAGTACTTTTAGGAACAGTACAATATGAAGTAAAAGAAACACAAAATGAATATTAAGTACATGCCTTAGGTAAAGGTTTCCCTTGCTCGAAAACCAGTCGAATCTGACTCTAGGGATGCAGTGCTCATCTCCGTTTCCAAGCCAAAAAGCCAGCGCTGTCCAAAGAAGTTTCCATGGTCATGTGGCTGGCATTACTGGACACCAAGGCACACGGAACGCTGTCACTTTCCCTCCGAAGCGGTACCTATTTATCTGCAATTTGCAATTTCTTGCTTTCGAACTTCTAGGTTGGCAGGAGCCGGGGCCAGAGACGGGAGCTCACTCTGCCACGTGGCACTCGGGTCTCGAACTGCTGAGCTACCGATCTTCCAGTCTGCAGTTCAGCGTTTTATCCACTTGAGCCACCACAACCCCTAGTACATGCCTTACTGATCATTAAAAACAAAGTAAATTCAGGCTGCGGTTACACACACTAAATAATCCACTTCCAATCCACTTCCAATGCACTTTCAAACTGGATTTTACTTTGTGTTTTTGTTTTTTAATGTTGTCATAAGTTGGATTTAAAGGGCCATGACTGGAAGCAGAGGATCGCTGACACTGTTCCATAAAGACTTAAGTTATACTACGCTATTGTGCTTCTCTCTGAGTTTTTGCCCAAATACCAGAGTGTAACCTGGACGTCACTGGCTTGATGATGTCACTTCCTGTGTGATGCCGGTGACAAAGCCTAGACCTTCTCCTTTCTCCCGGTAAGTCCCTTCGCTGGCCAGCTGATTGGTGGTTGGGGGTAGGGCCTGACAACGGGGGACCCCCACCTCCACCGGGGGTCTGGCAGCCCTAAGGAGACCTCTGCTTCTCACTTGTCTTGAAAGCCCTTTGCTAGGGTCGCTATAAGTTGGCTGCAACTTGACAGCACTTTATATGCCCCATGAGACCTTTCTCCGTGTCCCATCTCATGCGGTTGCAAGATTACCAGAAGCAGGACCTTCTCAGTAGATGGCTCGACATTGTGGAGCTCATTCCCTCAAGGTGATCATTTGTTCTCCTCTCTCATCAGGGGCAAATGGAATGTACTCTTTTGCCAGCTATTTGATCCTGGGTATCCTAGGTTAAACACTTTAAAGGGAAAAGGCTCGCCCTATCCATTTGAATTGATCCTGCTGCACAGGAAGTCCCACCCGACTCCAAGGACAAGGCCATGCCATGTCAGGTGACAGCTTGGTCCTTAAAATACTGTAGCGAGAAAGGAAGGAGAGGCAAAGATGTAGGGGGTAATTAATGAAGAATTATTTGATTATTTATTTCATACATTTTTATTCCACCCTTCCTTCAAGGAGCCCAAGGCAGCATGCATCAGTTTCCCCTCCCCCATTTTAGCCTCACAATAACCTTATGAGGTTGGCTAGGCTGGGAGAGTAGGAATTGTCTAAGGTCACCTGGCAAGCTTCATGACAAAGTGGGGATTTGAATGTGCATCTGTAAGGTGCTCTTTTAGAGGCAGTCAACACTTCATCTAATGGCTGTTATGAGGCCATTGCTTGTTGCTTGTCACCTGCCAGCGTTACAGATTCGATATGGGAACATTTATTCAATTCTGGCGATGAATTACTGCCAATGAGAGGTCCCCCCCATATGTTAATATATATTCAGTTCCATAATTTTCTGTAGTGCTCTCGATCATCAGTGTGAAATGATTTGCTACTTTTCAGTGACTGATGTCGAACAGCAATTATTTTTAATGTGTTTTTAATATTTTAAGTAAATTGAAGTGTGAGTGAGTGCGTGGTTTGGAAACCGCATTTCCTTCTGCACTCAATTCTTTAATGGCTTTGCAAAATAATAGATTGTTTCACTTTACCTTACAGCTGTTTCTTAACAGGAGTTATTATTTATGGATTGCACTATGAAAGTACTCCAAGGACTGAATAGGCACGTGTAGGTTACAGCCCTGAACTAGATAGCCCAGGCTAGCCCGATCTCACCATATCTGGGACGCTAAGCAGGTTGGCCCTGGAGACCTCCAAGAGATATCACAGTCATGATGCAGATGCAAGGAATGGCAAACCACCTCTGAACGTCTCTTGCCAGTTTGATGTAGTGGTTAGGAGTGTGGACTCTAATCTGGGAGAACCAGGTTTGATTCCCCACTTCTCCACATGAAGCTGCTGCTGGTTTGGCCTCGGGTCAGTCATAAATTCTTTCAGAGCTGTTCTCTCAAGGGCAGTTCTCGAGAGAGCTCTCTCAGCCCCACCTACCTCACAGGGTGTCTGTTGTGGGGAGGGGAAGGGGAAGGGATTATAAACCGCTCTGAGAATTCTTCAGGTGGTGAAGGGCAGGGTATAAATCCGATCTCCTCCTCCTCCTTCTTGAAAACCCTACAGGGTTTTCAGCTGTGACTTGATTGGCACTTTTCACCACCAGGGATTCCCCCTTCCTTTTATTCCCGCTGATATAAGGAAGACAGAAAAGCATTCAAATACTATATATAATATCTATCTATTACATGTACGGTCTATATCAGAAATGGACAACTTTTCAACTGACATAGAGCACAGTGTATCTGAAATTAAGTACTTCTAAACCCTACTGAGTTCAATGGCAGAGGTTTAAAACACACGTTTCGTTCGCCAATAAGAAGCAGTGGGACTTAAAAGTCCTTCATTTTGGATGGGTTTGACTTACATTTTCTCCCGCTTCCTAAACCAGTTAACCTCAGAGTGATCTTTCTGTTGTGCTCATTTCTTATTTTGTTCTCAGACTGAATTCTCATCTCCCCCTGCCCCCCAATATGGTAAATTCACAAAGATTCGGGTTGCGAGCTCTGGGTTAGAAAATAGCTGGAGATTTTGGGGGTGGAGCCTGAGGAGGGGAGGGATCTTAGCAGAGTATAGCGGCCATAGAGTCCACCTGCCAAAGCAGCCATTTTCTCCAGGGGAACTGATCTCTGTTGTCTGGAGATGATTTGTAAGAGCACAAGTTCTCCAGGTACCACATGGAGGCTGGCCTATGATGCAGTTTTAGCTGTCATGAACACTCATGAACACACATGACGCTGCCTTATACTGAATCAGAACTTTGGTCTGTCAAGGTCAGTACTAGACTGGCAGTGGCTCTCCAGGGTTTCAGGCAGAGATCTCTCCCATCCCCTACTCTCTGGTCGTTTTTAAACTGGAGATTACAAGGATTGAAACTGTGACCTTCTGCATGCCAAGCATAGGCTCTTCCACTGAGCCACAGCCCTTTCCGTATCAATACAATATCATGTATTGATTGATGGAGTGATTGGTTTAGGAAATGTATATCCCACCTCTCAGGTGACCTGTTCAAGATGGCCGACAAAGTAAAAATATCCCCCCCCCCAAATCAAAATCAAAACAACACCATACAAATTATCAATACTAAACAAGCCATAAAATAAGGGCATAAAATAGCACAAAACAACTTTCAGCATCCCAAACTCATTCTGATAAAAGTGTCTTCAGGTAAAAGACCGACCATAAAGAACAGCCTGGAACCCCTTCAGTTAAAAGCCTGGGTAAAATGAAATACTTTTGCCCTGGTGCCTAAAGGACAGTAAGGTAGGTGGAACCTCATTCCAAAGGTGAGGCGCCACCGCTGAAAAAACCCTGTCCCTGGTGTCCACTTTCTCACCTCTACGGGGGCAGGGGCAGAGAACAGGTCTTGGGAAGAGAATCTTAACATAATGGTGAACCTTTCTTCAGAATTCCCCTTTATATGTTAAACTCTGAAATGATAGCCCAGACCAGCCCAATCTTGTCAGATCTTGGAAGCTAAGCAGGGTCAGCCCTGGCTAGTATTTGGATGGGAGACCTCCAATGAATACCAGGGTCATGACACAGAGGGAGGCAATGGCAAACCACCTCCAAATGTCTCTTGCCTTGAAAACCATACAGGTTTGCTGTGAGTTTTGACGGCAACTTGACAGTGAAGAAAAGGAAAGAGTTCTCCAAAGACTGAGAGCTCAACACAGGAGAAGAGTTGGTTTTATAGCCCCCCCCCTTTCACTACCTGAAGGAGTCTTGGAGTGGCTTACAAGTCCTTCCCTTCCTCTCCTCACAACAGACACCCTGTGAGGTAGGTGGGGGAGAGAGAGCTCTGAGAGAACTGTGACTGGCCCAAGGTCACCCAGTTAACTTCATGTGGAGAAGTCAGGAATCAAACTCAGTCCTCCAGTTTAGAGTCCGCCGCTCTTAACCACTACACCAAGCTGGCTTTTTGGAGGAGGGCTTATTTGGAACGCATTCAGCATGTTATAATGACTCTGAAGCAGCCTCATCAAAACCCACAGCCACAACTGGATTTTTGTTCTTAGCAACACCCTTGGTTCACATGTCTGTATAATTTTACATACATAATATTGGATCTAGCCTTTAGGCTGTCAGCTATAGGGATCAACTTAGCACCAGTCCTTTCTGTGGGTGATGCTGAAATCTCATCAGTAGTAGTCATATGTGGCCTGACCAGTCATATCAGCCCTGCAAGATTCCTTTTGCAAATCTGGCATGAGGTGTTTCTTAACCTGCCCAGCATGACTTTGACACATGCCTACAATGTGTTTCTTTTATCTTCACTTTAGTGGTTGGGCTTATGAGAAAAATCTCCCTTGAAAATTGATTGTTTTCCTTCAAGCAAGATTCTCGTCTGCATTCAAAAGCGAATCGATTATAATGATGTGTGTGTGCGTGTGGAGAGGTTTTGTTTCTAAAGAAAGGGAAATCCATTTGAAGTTCAGCCTCATCACTATCCATAGGAACATACTATGCCTTTCTTTTACCTCTTTTGAGAATGTGAACCCAAAATATTCAGGAACGATTGTGGCTAAGATTTTTAACTCTAATTGTTCCAGCTGGAAGGGTTTTTCCCTGTCATCCTAGAACTGACCCTGACCTGGATAGCCCGGGCTAGCTCTGTGTCATCAGATTTCAGAATATATTATTATTATTATTATTATTATTATTATTATTATTATTATTACTATTACTATTACTATTACTATTACTGTCACTATCACTATCACTATTATCACTATTATCACTATTATCACTATTATTATTACTCCTGGAAGTGAGTTTGAATTCCCACAGGTGCTGCCCTGCACCTTACTCCATTCATACCAAAGTGCATGTCCCCAAACTTTTATGGCCCAAACCAGGATGTCCCCAAGATGCCCCTTCCTGACAGGTGGGCAAATGAACTATTTGTCACCATAAAAAGGAAAGCAATCTATATTCTAATACCGAGAGGGGTTTTTTTTCTGTGTGGATGCTTATTCCTGCCGAAAGAGAGCCCACACTCCTCCAACAGCTTTTCCTACACAGTCAGGCCCCTTTCTCGGTCTGCAGAAAAATCCGAAAAGTTAAAAAAAAACTTTCAGAGACCGTTGAATTCCCCCCAATACCGTTTGAAATGGCATAAGCTCCAGGCGTCAACTGTGAGGAGATTAGAATGTTCGGGGGAGGTTCTAATTGTTTCTGTCAGTAAAAGGCAGGGTTTTTACTGGCAGCAGTCTAGGGTTGCCAAGTACCGCCCCCCCTGGCCACCAGCAGCAGATCCAGATCCAGGCTGGGAAACTCCTGGAGATTTGGGGGTGGAACATGGGGAGGACAGGGACCTCAGTGAGGTATAATGCCATAAACTCCCCCCTCCAAAGCATCCCTTTTCTCCATGGAAACTTATCCCTGTAGTCTGGAGATGAGCAGTAACTCCAGGGGATCCCCAGGTCCCACCTGGAGGCTGGCATCCCTAGGCAGCACCCTCTGTGTGACTTGATACCACCTGATTTGCATGACTTAATTAGGCCCAGCTGCTTTGCTACTGAAAGCCATTGTGATGTAACAGTTAGAGCTTCAGATTGGGGCCCAGGTTCAGATCTTGCAGTGGAAGCTGACTGGGAGATTTTGGACCAGTCACATACTTTCAGCCTAACCAACCTCACAGGGTTGTTGTGCAGACAACAAGGAGGAAATAATAATGTAAGCTGCTTTAGTCCCCACGTTGGAGAAAGACTGTAATTTTCCTAGGTAGAGGCTGCGGGGGAGGGGCTGGAGATGGAAAGCTGAAGACAGATAAAGGTAGGTTGGCTGTTGGGTGGGAAGGAAATAGGGTTGCCAACTCCAGGTTGGGAAATTCCTGGACATTTGAGGGGTGGAGCCTGGGGAGGGTGGGATTTGGGGTGGGAGGCAGAAAGAGAGAGTAAGAGTGATGAGGTGGGGAGGCAGAAAAACAAAGAGAATGCGAAAGAGAGAGGAAGTAACATACATGGAGGAGAGAGAGAGAGTAAGAAAGGGGGGGCAGAAGGGAGAAAGAGAGTTTGAGAGAGGTAGGGGGAGAAGGGAGGAAGCAAAGGTGTGAGGAATGGGATAGCCATCCCACAAGTTTCTTGTGGGTCTCCACTTGTCTCCTCTATGTCTGAAAGTTTATGACTTTGTGGGTCCTCTCAGATGTTGACCAAGGCATCCTGCTTTCCCTCATCATAACCGTGATAATACCATGTCTTGTGTTTCCCATCTATCAAATACATAATTGGCTGGGCATAAAAGGGAGCATAAATGGCATGGATAATCAGGGGAGAGGCCTCAGTTTTGGGTGATGTCTGGTGATGACTCAGGTAGGGCTGCTTATACCTGTAATTTTTTGGACCTTTTAGGGTTCAGCTGTTTTTAAGAAGTCCAAGTTCTGCCTGCTGAAATTCTTTTTAAAAAATGAATTTAGCTGTTTCATGATAAACTTTTCCAGCGGTTAAGTTTGTGGTTTCCAATTGTGTGTACCAGGAGCAAGCACTACCTGCAATCTTCTCAACTCGCAGGGTCACCATTTTGTCCAAGGTCTGGTATAGTATGTGCTGAAGCAGGACTGAACAAAATGACGGAAAAGACCCTAAAGTCGACTAAAATATGCCTGCTCTATGCTTTTTAGGCCTTTAACATTTGAATGACGTTTTCTGATGTATGAGTTGGGCTACCAAATTTGTGAACAACGAATTGTTTCGATTACAGAAAATCTCAAACTGAGCGCAACCAAGGCGCTCATGCTTTGTAGTCTAGAGCTCTTCTCTCCTAATTTGCAACCACTGAGAAGGAAGGAACAGTGGTGGGGGTGGAAAGTGCCGTCAAGTCACAGCTGACTTATGGCAACCCTGTAGGGTTTTCAAAGCAAGCACCATTCAGAGGTGGTTTGCTATTGCCTGGTTCCATGTCGTGACCCTGGTATTCCTTGGAGGTCTCCCATCCAAATATTGGCCAGGGCTGACCTTGCTTAGCTTCTGAGATATGACAAGATTGGGCTAGCCTGGGCTATCCAGATCAGGGCTGAAGGAGCAGTAGCATCAGCATAAGAAAGGAATTATCATCCAATAGATATCAGGCTAGGGAAAAAACTCCACCTTTTATCTACATGCCTGGTGTCTTGTTCAAAGAATTCTAAAACGATACTGAAGCCCAGATTTCCTTTATCAAATAGATAGCAGTTAATCATTTAGAGCATAGAAATGCTCCAGCTGACTGTAAAGTGCTTTCCCATAAACCAGACATTTATACAACTGAATCCTTTTCCTTCCTGAACCACTGAACACTTCCCAGAAGGGTTGTGAAATGATATCGTAGTGACTAGGAGATTGTTTGTTTATGTATTTTAGAAGGCATAAATTCTACCTTTCCAGAGATCTTCTCAGGGTGGCTCACAACCAAAACAATTAATACTTATTAAGTAGGGTTGGGCACAAACCAGGAAAATGTGGTTCAGTTCATGGTTCGTAGCATGCCCGGATCACAAACCACGAACTGTCATGAACTTTTAGCTGCCAAACAAACTGGTTTGATTCATGAGGTTCATGATGTGGTAGAACACCCCCTGGTGGACTAGAGACACCAAACTCACCAAGGATCTCCGGCTAACTCTTCTCTACCTGCCCTCCAAGTTTGGTAAGGATTGGATTTACAAGGTCTGAGTTACAGCCCCCCAAAGAAGGTGCCCCTAGGAAAGTGCTTTCTGGGGAAATGACAGGCAGAGATTCAGTATGTTCAGGAGTGTATAGAAAGGATTGTGTGTAAGCTAGAGACATCAAAGTCCAGGGGACCTCTCTCCAATGCTCCACTACATGCCTTCCAAGAGCTCCCCCCCCCCCCGCTGTTGATTTGAAGTTTGGTAAACATTTAGATTGAGTGGAGACAGTCCATCTGGAAATGTATCCATTCATGAACAAACAGCTGGAAAGTTCATGGAAAGTTTATGCCAGTTGACCTGCCACAAACTTCATTTCGCAAACCACAAACCAGCCAAAATCCATCACGAATTTTAGTTCATGAGCCGGTTTGTGCCCATCCCTACTACTGAGAAACACCAGCAGATGATTCTGAGACATCACCATAACAAAAGAATGATCTGCCAGCTGGTGCAGGTTAAGGGGGAAAAAACTACTTAATGCCTACATTCTGAACAACGGACATCAATATTTATACCTGCTTTTTTTCTGACAAAGTTCAGCTTCAAGTTGAGCAGCAGCCACAATTTCACCCCTCAACTGAAAGGTGGAATTTCAGCCCTTAGCTTAAGAGAACCCACTCAAATCATCCATGTCTAAATTGCCCCTGCAAAACAGTGAAGTTCTTTTATATCCTTTACTCCAAGTGCTACCACTACTTCCACTCTAGCAAATACAACTCCTGCCTTTCTGCACAATCCTATGCAGATTTGCTGACCAGAAAGTCCCACTGTATTAAGTAGGGCTTTCCCGCAAATACATGGGCATAAGATACCACTGTTTGAAACTGAGTTTGCATTGTCAGTTATGAAGCTGTCTGTAATGTTTCATCACAGATTTATAGACAGCGTAAAAGGGAAGTAAATCCAGTGGAAGTTTACACCACTTCTGACTGTGGCTTGACCCTACAAGTTGGCCCTGGTGTTGTTACATGTTCAGGGCTTATTAGCAAGACACCCACAGACTTCTGTATTGATCAGCTGCATAACAAAATGCACATCAGGCAATCAGAGTTTGCGAAAAGATCAGGAGAGGGAGGAGGGGGGGGGGACATTATTATCAGCAGGAGCCTGGAGTCATTATGCAGTTAACGTCTGGCTTTGATCTGAAATCTCATTTCCACCAAATTTACGCCAGTGACTTTAAGGGAAATCGTCCTTTAATTGGATTGGTGTAAATGAGAGGTGGAAGGGGACCCTTTTGCCTACACTTCCCTCTGCAAAATGATTATAACTCACTCTTCCGTAGCCTTTTAACAAGTCAAATTACACTCCACGTCTTGTTAAATACAAATGTTTCTCTATAGAATGGAATTGGATGGTCGGCGCCTAAGGATGTTTGTGCATCCAAATAGCATATTTCAACAATATTTCTCTTCCTAGCAATCAGTTCTGTGTTTAAGTGAATGCCCACGCGTGTGCAGGTCTGGATTTTTGCTTGCTATGCTGGTCTGATGTCACCTCTGGTCCACTGACTGGAATACCAGCTCCTTCTTTCTCCCCAGTGTGGCAGTGGAAAGTGCCATCAGCTCAGACTGACCAATGGAGACTCCATAGGGTTTTCAAGGCAAGAGACGTTCAGACGTGGTTTGCCATTGCCTGCTTCTGTATCATGGCCCTGGTATTTCTTGGAGGTCTCCCATCCAAATACTAGCCAGGGCCAACCCTGCTTAGCTTCCAAGATCTAATAAGACTGGGCTAGCCTGAGCTGTCCAGGTCAAGGCTTTTCATCAGTGCATACCTTAAAAACCAAATATCAATATGAGTTCTGTTGGCACATTCTGGTGACATTATAGTAGCTAGCCGACCTTAAAACAACACTACTGCATTGACTGACAGCCATGAATTAGAATGAAGGGAATAAATGGCCACCATCACTGAATGAGTCACTGTTTCTTAACAAAACCCTCTCTGCAGGGTTGTAGTGAAGGTAAAATTGGGAGGGATGGGAACTGCGTTGACTGCTCTGAAAACCTTGGAGGAAGTGTGAGATAAAAAATTATGAAAAGTATTCCAGTTAGAACCCTCCTTCAGATGTCTCCCTACTGGACAAACACATGGAGGATAATTAGATTTGAGTCCGGTAGGACCTTAGAAGCCATGAAGATTTTCAGGGTATAAGCTTTCGAGAATCAAAGCTCCCTTTGTGAGATACAAGTTCGGAATGGAGATATGAGTCTTTACATTCCAATCAGACGGTGGGAGAACCGTTGTAAAGAATACTCATAAAGGATGCAAAGGTATCGTAAAGGATGAGAAGGAACAATGCATATTGTAATCAGCTTGATTAGAGCAGAAGGGAGGGGAGGTTGCATGGTATAGCCCAATCTCGTCAAATCTCCGGTCAGGCCCATAGCGAAATTTACAAAATTATTTTATACTTCCAAACTGGGCCTTTGGTTGGATCCAGCAGGGTTCTTTCTTATGTCTCTCTTCCAGTCTTCATGCCTGCAGGCAGGTAATGCTACATTAAGAGTATGCATAAAATAGCCCATTAAAAGCAATGAAATAGGTAAAACAAACAAGCCTAACGCTTGCCATAAATTTATTCATTTATTTATTTCCACACTTCTAGCTCATCCAGCCTTAAGGAAACACAATAAAATGCAAAGGGCACAATAAAAGGTCTAATTAACAAAACACAATAAAAGTGTCCCATTACAAACCAGATTAAATAAAACAATCTAGAAACAGATTCCTGGTTAAAAGCCTGACTGCCCCATTCTGCATCTAGCATTCGCTCCGTTGTTTTACCAAACCCACACTGGAACAGAAAAAGTTATTTATTTATTTATTTATCATTATTTGTATTTTTACCCCACCTTTTTATTATTTGTATTTTTACCCCAGTTCAAAACCACATTCAAATACCCCGGGCCAATGACTGCAGAGTCACCCCTGAACAGCCATAAAATGGCCATAAATTTATGCAGACACTGCCATAAAATCTCACAATCAATCAAAGTGAAAGTGGCATGAAGTGCAGAAGGGAATTTCTATTCCAACATAGGGTTGGTAAAACAGCGGAGCAAATGCTAGATGCAGATTGGGCCCCTTGCTATGGAGAACAAGACCACTTGCAAATATCTTAGGTCAAATCTACGGCCCAATTTACACCTCCCCTCTGAAATAGTTTGACTGCTGTCTTTTCCTACGCTCATTTCACGCTGGTTTCAAATTTCACTCTCTGGGTCTGAAGAATACAAAGCAACAGGATCTGTTTAAAGCAGTAAAATGCTAGCTTGACCACAGGAGGGCAATTAATGAATGTAAACAGTAATTTTTAAACTAGAACAAATATGGTTTGAAACTAGAAACAGGTATAGACGGGGTTTTTTGAAACTAGAATGATTCCAGCGGGAAGGTCAGATGTAGATTTGACCTAAAATATTTATATTCAACCTTATCTCCTTAGACTCAAAGCGTCTGCCAAATACCACCATTTTCTTTTCTTTAAAATGCTGTTATTCCTCTTTTGTTATGGACAGCAGGATTCATATCTAAAAGCCACCAGAAACGCTCCAAAACTGTAACACAGCAATATGATAAAAATGGACAGAAAACAGCCCTTTATTTATATACCCATTATGGCCATTATTCCCCCCTCCCATCAATTGTATATTGAGAGCTATTTTGGTGTAGTGGTCAGGAGTGTGGACTCTAATCTGGGAGAACTGGGTTTGATTCCCCATTCCTCCATGTGCAGCTGCTGGTGTGACCTTGGGTCAGTCACAAGTTCTCTCAGAGCTGTTCTCTCAAGGGCAGTCCTCGAAAGAGCTCTCTCAGCCCCACCTACCTCTCAGGGTGTCTGTTGTGGGGAGGGGGAGGGAAAGGAGATTGTAAGCCACTCTGAGACTCCTTAGGGTAGTGAAGGATGGGGTATAAATCCAATCTTTTCTCTTCTTCTTCTATATAAATAAAATAAAAATGGTCTGTATTTACTGAATTTTTTTTTTAAAAATGTATGTTGCGTCTCTCTTGCCTCGTTTGTTCTCTCTCTAAAAATGTTAAAATGGGCCCTAAATTGTCTTAAACAAACAAAAATGGGAAACCTTCTTTACCAAAGAAATTAAACAAAAATAGGTTTTCTCAACCATGCAAAAAAAAAAAAAAGAACGAACGAAAAGGGTTTGAAAAAACCCCACATAATTGTACATCCCTAATCATTGTGAGACAGAAATAGTAACTGTAACAAAGAGAATATACATTGAGTTTCCCCCCCAAAAAAACATGTATCCGGATATATCCACTAGGAGGTTTTAAACTCCTTGCTGGGAAGGAGCAAATGGGTCCCAGTTTGTTTCTCTTTAAATCCATTCACATTTTTTATCAAGCAATTCACTTGTGTGCTTTTTGCTGTTGGCTGTGCAGATTCATTTGTTGTAGAGCATCAGCATCTCGCAGGGGTTTCATATGCAATAGATGCCATTTACATATTGCATACATATTGCATACATATTGCATACATACATATTGCATACATATGCAATAGATGCCATTTACATATTGCATACATATTACATACCCACTGAGCATAATGCTGATTTAGCTGAACACGAATAATGTTGAAAGAAGTGTATGCTTTACAGTAAAATTCGGCATGAGGGGAAAGGTCCCCAAAGAAAGGATTGTAGACTTGATTTGGACAGGGGAGAAGGGGGGGGGGGGGAGAAAGAAAGATTGAAATGGGGATTTGTGGGTCAATACAGCAAAGATGGGAAAACTGAAATGATCCCTATTGAAATCTTTTTTCTTTTTTTTTTTGGCCGCTCTTTTCTGAAACTCTGCGGAGAACATTTGCCTTTCATGTATTCACATTTCCTTGGTGCCCTCGCCGCTGTCAGACATGTGGCTCCTTCTCGGCTTGTGTTACCCTAAACCACCAAATCCTTTCTTTTGCCTTTGCATCAAAGGCTAGATTGTGACAAGAAACAGCCCGAGATTGACACTGGCCTTTGGAAACCAACAAGAAAGAAACCTTGTGGGATTCTGTTAGGAGCAGAAACGATAGCTAATAAAGTTCTCTTTTGTCCAACGCTGCGGTACAAAATTATCCGACTGCTTGATGCAAGATGTAGGATCCTTCTCTCCCCCCCCCCCTCTGTTGGAACTAGTAATATTAGGGGGGTTTGCCCTTGTGTTATCAAGGCAAGATGGAGATATCTGTCCATTTGATGTTACACATCACATGCAAAACATTCTTTTTTTTTTCTTGTATGATTTTACAGGTGTTATCTCAAAGACAAAAGGGATGCTGTAAATGTACAATCAAGGTGCCTTCTAGCTTAGGGATAGTTTATATATTGAGCTGAATAAAACCTTAAAACTTTCCCTAGATTCTATGATTTTGGGCTGCTGGAAGCACATTCAGTAGTGGTGGTAGGGGGACACATCTCCCTCAAAAAAATGGTATGAGGCTGCGATCATACACACAATTAGCCCCAGCATAGGCGTGAATGTTGGGTGGATTTAAAGTGTGCAATCAGACACCAACCCCTGGGAAGCGTCCCGCAGCTGGCAGCAACCCATGTTGCTCCACCATAGAAGTGGAGTAAACAGGCACCAGGGAAAGTCCGGTAGTAAATGGGTTGCGACAGGCCACGGATGAACTTTCCCCTGTCTGATCGCTCCAGCGCGCTCTCATGGAATTGGGATGGTCTGATCAGGCCATCCCGACTCTGTGCCAATGTTTCCCCCACCTTGCAGTATGCACATCATTGCACACTCCATAGGGAGCCCTCAGGGCTGAGTTGTGAATCATCGATCCCTTGTTTAAGCGCATCGGAAGCAAACAACAAAAACAAAACAACCCCGACTCACCCACAGTTGCATCTGATCACGCAGTGGCGGGCTGTGCCCGCCGCTTCAAAAAACTGTGTGATTGCGCAACTGCGGGTCAAATTCCGCTGGAGGAAATAGCCTCTTATTCCCCTCCCCCTCACTTTATCTCACACAGTATGGAGATCAGCAAGCCTCTCTGCCATTTGCAATCATCTGCTCCTATATGTCAGAGGGAAGGAATTGTTTGTTGCATTCAAGGTTCGTGTTACGTTCATGTCGGAGTGGCTCTGGGGCCCTCCACAACCCTGGCCAGCCAGCCCCCTGGGGGAACTGAATATATGGCCTCAAGCAGGGTTTCTCAGCAGACAAATATATGTAGAAAGGGTTCCCCAAATGCAGTAAGTTTGAAAACCTTTCTGGTGGATGCTTGGCTTGGTGTAGTGGTTAAGAGCGGCGGACTCTAATCTGGAGAACCAGGTTTGATTCCCCACTCTTCTACATGCAGCCAGCTGAGTGACCTTGGGTCAGTCCCAGTTCTCTCAGAGCTGTTCTCTCAGAGCTCTCTCTGCTCCACCTACCTCACAAGGTGTCTGGTGTGGGGAGAGGAAGGGAAGGAGATTGTAAGCCACTCGGAGACTTCAAGTGAAGGGCAGGGTATAAATCCAATCTCCTCTTCTCTCTCTTCTTGGTGTAGTGGTTAGGAGAGTGGACTCTAATCTGGGAGAACTGGGTTTGATTCCCCACTCCTCCACATGCAGCTGCTGGCGTGACCTTGGGTCAGTTACAAGTTCTTTCAGGGCTGTTCTCTCAGGAGTAGTTCTCAGAAGAGCTCTCTCAGACCCACCTACCTCACAGGGTGTCTGTTGTGGGGTGGGGAAAGGAAAGGAGATTGTAAGCCGTTCTGAGACTCCTTCGGGTAGTGAAGGGCGGGGTATAAATCCAATCTCCTCCTCTTTTTCTTCTTCTTCTTCTTCTCCTCCTCCTCCTCCTCCTCCTAGGATTGCCAAGTCTGGGTTGGAAAATACCTGGAGACTTTGGGGGTGGATGCGGGAGAGGGTGGGGTTTGGGAAGGGGAGGGGCCTCAGCATGGTATGATGCCATAGAGTCCACCCTTCAAAGCAGCCACTTTCTCCAGGGGAGCTGATCTCTATCAGCTGGAGATCAGTTGTAAAAGTGGGAGCTCCCCAGGCCCCACCTGGAGGCTGGCAACACTACTCTCTTGGTGTGTCACTTGCTTATTTCTTGCCACCGTTACCCTGGAGAACTTAAAACCGGGATGGCTTCAAGGGGAAAACAAAAGAGCTTCAGACTAGAGGGTTCCCAACAGCAGTGAAATTGCAGGTTAGTTCCAAAGTACGACCTACCTGGCAGTCATTGGAGCAGTTCATCTTTCACGCTGCAAGTGCTGCTGGGATTGGAATGGCATCACTTAAAGCTCGCTATTGATTGCTGCATGTGGCTGCACTCCTCCCTTGGTTGGGGGGCACCATGCCATTATGACTTTTCTCCTTTTTCTAGAAGATAAAGCTGGTGGTGGGATTAACTGTCCACAGGAGTAACTTCTGAAAGGAGTAAAGTGGTTCCCCTGTCTGCAGTCTCTTTCGATACAAAACCTTCTGAAGCATCCCTCTGCTCCGTGCAATGAAAGAGCTCGACAGAGCCTCTGGCTGCCTCCGGCTGGCAAACATCTGAGCTCATGAGGCAATGGAAGCCTCGCGGTTGTGCTTTCTGGTTCAAGGAGAATTTGAGGCCTCCCTCTGCTTCCAGAAGCCTTAGCCGAACACTGGAGAGAAGGGCCTTTTGCGGGCTTAATGCTTGTTGGAAAGGTGAGGTGTTTTCATGGAGGTCACTGACCACCTCCGTTGACAACAGTAGAGAGCCAGTACCATGTTTCTGTTCACGAAGAAATTAAAGAACACAATGTCAGAGTTAAAGCAGGAATGATGGAGTCACACTTTAAGACCCAGCTTTGCTCTTGCTCCTAAGTTGCCAACTCTGGGTTTGGAAATCCCTGGAGATTTGAGGGGTGAAGCCTTGGGAGGGCAGGGTTTGGGGAGAGGAGGGACCCCAGGGGGGTATAATGCCGTAGACTCCACCCTCCAATGCAGCCATTTCCTCCAGGGGAACTGATCTCTGTCTTTGGGAGATCAGTTGTAATTTCGGGAGGTCTTCTGCAACCCTATGCTCCTAGACTTTGTATATGAGAAGGGAAATACATTTTTCTCTTTCTCCCTAAATACTAGAATTCGAGAGCATCCAGAGAAGCTGATGGGCAGTAGGTTCAGGACAGACAAAAGGAAATGCTATTTCGCTCAGAGAATGATTAAAATGTGGAATGGTGATGGCCACGGGAATAAAGAGCTTTAAAGGGGGACTAGATAGATTCATGGAGGATATGTCTATCAGTGGCTACTCACCATGGTGACTGGGGGGAACCTCCACATTCAGAGGCACTAATCCTCTGAACCCCAGAGCCAGGAGACAACATCAGGGGAAGGCCTCAGCCTCTATGCCCTGTTGTTGGCTGTCCAGAGGAACTGGTTCACCACTGTGTGAGACAGGATGCGGGACTAGATGAAGCACAGGTCTGATCCCGCAGGGCTCTTCTTACGTTCTTAGGAAAGACCACAAACACTAAAAGACGTGGTGGGCAAGGCAAGCCACGATTAGTGTTGGTGCAAACTGTATATTCTATTACATCCGCACTTTGCTTCATGCCTAACATGCTATGGTTATCCAGATTCCTGTAATTCTTTGCAAAGAGACAATGCTAAGACTGGTTTATTCTTTGAAAAGAACAAACAACTACCCAACTACAGTGTTGGAAAGGATTTTACTCCCCAGGCCAGGGACTAAGTGTGAGGTCCCGGCTCAATCCCCTTGCAGTAGGTTCAGAACATAAAAAGGAAATACTGCTTTACACAGAGAATGATTAAAATGTGGAATTTGCTGCCAGAGGACATAGTGATGGCCACAGGAATAAAGAGCTTTAAAGGGGGATTAGATAGATTCATGGAGGTTGGGTCTATCAGTGGCTACTAGCCGTGGTGACTGAGGGGAACCTCCACATTCAGAGGCACTAATCCTTTGAATTCCAGAGCCAGGAGGAAACATGAGGAGAAGGCCTTGGCCTCTGTGCCCTGTTGTTGGCCATCCAGAGGAACTAATTAATAACTGTGTGAGACAGGATGCTGGACTAGGTGGACCATTGGTCTGATCCAGAAGGGCTCTTCTTAACTTCTTATGCAGACTGTAGGACCCGCCCCACAGCATTGCTTTGGTTCCTACGTGCTCCTTCTGCTCATGAGAGTTACTTCCACTTGCAGAAGAGGAGGGGGGTTGGATTGTCCTCTCTGTTTTCTCCAGACCAGCTGGTAACCCCAATCTGATTAACCCCAATCCAGGTCCAGGTCCTGGTTGATTTTTTAACTAGCATATTCTAATAACTTCACATAGAGGGGACTCTACTCTTTTCCTGTGAAATCCTCTCCCCTCCCCCATAACACTTCTACACTAAACCACAAGCAGCTAAATTTAATTCTGTCTGTGCTTGAGATAACACTTCAAAGTCAGTGAAGGCGATTCATAAGCAAAAGAGAACTTTTTTCATGTGAAAATTCGTATCGTTAAACCCAGATTTCCTCTCCTAATAACAGCAGAGTTTGTTAGAGCCTAAAAGGGTTGCCAGGTCCCTCCGAGTCCCCAGTGGGGGACTTTGGGGGACGTCACTGCTGGTGGCGGGGATGCCCCCAATGTTATGACATCACACAGAAGTGATGCCATCACATTGGGGAGCGGAGGCCCCCGCTTCTTGCTGAAAGCATTTAGACTCTTTAATTGCTTCTGGCAAGAGGCAGAGGAGGCGCAGTGCACCTGCCTTTCAAGCCGCGATTCAGGGCTTGGAGGGCAGGCACGCCACCCGCCTCTTCCTAGTAGTGTTTAAAGAGTCTCTTTAATTGCTATTGGGAAGGGGGGGGTAAGGCCGAGTGTGCCTGCCCTCCAAATTGTGATATCGTGGTTTGGAGGGCAGGCACATGCGGCCATCCCTCCCTCCTGCAAGATTTAAAGGGCCAGTCTTGTAGTCGGGGTTGCCAGGTGGTTGCTCTGGGCAGTGGGGCTTCCCTCGGCTGACAGTGGGAAAGAGTCCCCCCCCCATCGGGAAACCTCCATGGGACTGGGGGATCTGGCAACCCTAGAGCCTAACTAGTTAACAAAAAACCCCATAATTTAACTTTAGGTAAAGGTAAAGGTTTCCCTTGCTTGAGAGCCAGTCGAATAGGGCTCTAGGGATGCACTGCTCATCTCCGTTTCCAAGCCCAAGAGCCAGTGCTGTCCAAAGACTTCTCAGTGGTCATGTGGCTAGCATGACTAGATGCCAAGGCTCACGGTATGCTGTTACCTTCCCACGGCAGGTGTACCTATTTATCTACTTGCAATTTCTTGCTTTCGAACTGCTAGGTTGGCAGGGGCTGGGGCCGGAGATGGGAGCTCACTCCGTCATGCGGCACTCGGGTCTCGAACTGCTGAACTACAGAGCTCCCAGTCTGCAGTTCAGCGTCTTAAGCACTTAAGCCACTGCAGCCCCCAGATTTTTTTGAAAACTTTGAAAAATTGTGGCACAAGGACTTCAGTGGTGTCTCTCCCCCCCTCCCCCCGTTGCCCACCTGGGCAGGCAACATTTTTCCCCGGGCAGGCAGAGGGCAGCGCTGGCTCCCACAAACTTGGGAGGCCTCAGTTCTTTCACACACAGTTTCCCAGGCTGGAAACACAACATGTTTAACTTTACCTTACCCTTTTTAGCTCTTTAAGGCATTTCTCTCATTTCTGAGGGGATGTGACTTAATCAGTTTGTTTGTGGTTCGGTCCTTTCTTTCTCTCATTCTCTTGCGTGCAAGCTATCCAAACACATTGCAAAATCTGTGGAGATGCTCCTTCATACCTATATATCTAATAGCCACGGTCCCCTCTGTGTGCGGATACTTATTTCCATGGATCTGGGTCACATAGAGGGAAAACAGACCTTCCAGCAAACTTGGGGCAGTCCCTATGTTTGCAGAAAAATCTAAAATGTTTTTAAAAGTATACAGGGATACTTAAATCCCCCCCAAAGTAAAACTGCTTACTCAGCGCAAGCGCAGAGATAAGGCTTACTGATGCGGGGGAAAAGCCGTTGGAGCCACGAGAAAAGCCACCACCGCAATAGCTGTGCACCCCGCCGTTAGGACAGCCCCCGCTTGGACCGCCGGCAATGAAGACTATAGCTTCAGCCAGCCAAAGGGGTGCTGGAGCCTATTTGAGAGCTAGCCTGCCTGCCCTCTGCTGCCGCTGCCCAAACTGGCCCTGTGGTGTCAGTTGAAGCAGGAGGAGGTGAAGCCTGCATCATCGGCCCCCCTCCCTCCTGCAACCAGATTGGGGTCGTTTGCTGGCCTGCAGCTACAAAGAAAGAAGTGGGGTTCTGTGAGAGGGGAGAGCGAGACAAAGAATAGGGAATTGTCTGTTGGGGGGAGAGAGAGAAAAGAATGGGCGATTGTCTGAGGGAGGGGAGAGAAAGAGGAAGGGGAGATTGGGGGGTAGATAAATAGTGGAAAGAGAGGAGCAGACTGAGGGGGGGAAGGACACTGAGAAGGGCTAGGGTAAAAGGGGGTGAGACATAAGAGGCAAGAGGAGAAAGGGGGTAAGAAAGGATTGCTAGAGAATAGGATAGGGAAGAAAGCTGACAGAAGGGGTGAGAAAAGAAGGGAACGTGAGGGAAGATGAATAGATATGTGATGCATGCAGAAAGAAAGAGGAAGGTACTTTGACAATAAAGGGGAGGAGAAGGGGAAAAATAGGGGAATGCCCTCTCCCCAGAAGTTCCTTGCGGGAACTGCCTGCAACAAAGACTATGGTAGGGCCATAACACATTATGCAACATTTTGTTGCGGTCCCCTCTTGTTTCTTCTAATTGCATGCAGACATGGAAGACAGTGAGCTGCTTGATTGTGTCCTACGCTGGTTGTCTTCTGCAAAGAGTAAATTTTAGTTCAAATTTAATCCGACAAGTGTCCCTTAGAAGGCAAATTTTTTTGTCATGAACGGTTGAAAAATCTATTGTCAGGTGGTCACAGCCTCAGCTGTTATTTCTGTCCGCTTTTAAGCCCTGCGTTAGGTCGTATCAGCGAAAGTGTAAAGCACTTAGATAAGCTGCAAAGCTGGTCAATCCTTTATACTCCAAAACTCGACTCTCCCCCTCCCCCCCAGCTTTCTTAAGCTTCGTGTCCTCGTGTATATACTGCCTAGTTAACTTCAGTGGCAGTGCAACTCATGCTTTGTGTGGATCTGATCCCAGAGTCAGTGTGGAGTAGTGCTTGGAGTATTGATCTAGGGCCTGAGGAAACCAGGTCAGAACCCCCACTTTGCCATAGAAAAGCCCCAGGATGACCTGTCTCTCACCCTAAATCTCCCTCAAGGTTGTTGTTGTGAGGATAAAATGGAGGAAAGCAGGGGTCATTTCGTAGAAAAAGAGGTGCAGGAGCTCATTAGCCTAACTCATTAGCATAACTTATTTGCATATGCCATACCCCCTGACATCACCGGAAGTGTGTCAGAAGGCAACACCCACCGCTCAGACGCCACCCCAAAAATGTCCAGGTATTTCCCAATCTGGCGAGCCAGCTTTACACTTTGACTAAAGACACTTTAGGTTTCCTTTGCTTTTGTAGGGAAGCTACCCTACAACAAGCATGAAAATGCAGATCAAGTTAGTATCCTTTTGCTTTTTTCCACAGTGCATCAGTGCTTGTTACTCCCAGAATGGCGCTCCTGCGCGCTCCTGCTTGAAATGACCCCTGGAGGAAAGGAGAATGATGTTGTAATGAGATGTTGGCCCCCAGTGGAGAGAAAAACAGTTTATAAATATTTAAATAAATAAATATTTCCAGGGCTTTTTTGTAGAAAAAGCCCCGCAGGAACTCATTAGCATAATACACCACACCCAACAGCAGGAACTCATTAGCATATTAGGCCACACCCCTGACAGCACAGCTCCTTCCCAGGATTGGCTTCCCCAGGTGCCCCACGGCTTGCAGAGTGCATAGGGAACACAAGGGAAGGAAGGCAGTTTCTGGATTGGCTTTCCCAGGTGCCCCACAGCTGCCTTCCCTCCCTGGATTGGCTTGGCTTCCCCAGATGCCCCGTGGCTTGTGAGGCACCTGGGGAACCTGAGGGGGGAGGCTGTAGGCGTGGCCAACTCAGAAGCCTGCCGGAACTTCGTTCCTGTGCGTTCCTGCCCCCAAATAGCCCTGACTGTATTTCCAAAGCATCTCAAGCCCAAAGAGTGATACTGCAATTGTCACAAAGAATGTGTCTGAAGACTGAAACTTACCTCCCTGACAGGAACTGTTTTGTCTCAAGTTGCCCAGACTCTCCAACTGCTGATCTGTCTGAAATTCAAAACAAGCAGTGTGGCAGGATGGGCCTACTCTGGCCAACTGCCTGCCTTCCCCCTGGCACTCCTTTTAAAATAGTGTGTCTGAGATGGTGGAGGGTCTGTGTGGTATAGAGAACCACTCCCAGTATCAAATGTTATAAAGTATTTATTTAAAAGAAAAGATTTACAAGCATACTTTTAGCATAGTACCAGACTGAACAAAAGATTTCCAAAAGAAATGGATGACTCTCTTTTACTCTAGTTCTCCAAATCTTTGGGAAAGGAGGAAATCGTGAGTGACTTATTATCTCACCTGCCAGATCTTTTAGCATTTGAATGCAGGTGGGCTGAGGTATGTCTAGGAAGCAATTGCACTGACCCCCCCTTCTCAGCCCAGAGGGGAAAAAACTTTTAAAACACCCAGTGGAGGTTTTGCTAAGCTCAGACCTCTCAAGAAAAAAGTGCATTTCTTCACAAGCAGTATATCAAAGCTGCAATTCTAAACATGGGGTAAATCCCATTCAGTGGGATTTGCTTCGGAGTACACCTACTTCACATTGCACCATCAGGATAGTTGCACCTGTGCAGTTGGCTGTTTTCTCACTGGCAGCCAGTCAGTAGCTGCTATTGATGCATTGTCAGAACCTGTTGCTTTCCTGGGGCTGATGGGAACTGTAGTTTTTCAGCCCTCCAGTTCAGTTCAGGAGGTGGCAAAAACTGCAACTGCCACCAAAGCTGGCCCAGAAGTAAAGCTAGGAAGAGCAAGTTGTACCGGGATAGACCAGTGGGCCAGCTGCTCTTATGTTCTGTGTAAGAACATAAGAGAAGCCAATGTTGGACCAGGCCAGTGGCCCATCCAGTCCAACACTCTGTCACACAGTGGCCAAAAACACCAGGTGCCATCAGGAGGTCCAGCAGTGGGGGCAGGACACTAGAAGCCCTCCCACTGTTCCCCCCCCCCCAAGCACCGAGAATACAGAGCATCACTTGCCTCAGACTGAGAGTTCCTATCTATCCCTTGTGGCTAATAGCCGCTGATGGACCTCTGCTCTATATGTTTATCCAATTCCCTCTTGAAGCTGCCCATGCTTGTAGCCTCCACCACCTCCTGTGGCAGTGAATTGGACGTGTTAATCACTCTTTGGGTGAAGAAGGACTTCCTTTTAACTGTTCTAACCCGACGGCTCAGCAATTTCATGGAGTGCCCACGAGTTCTTGTGTTGTGAGAAAGGGAGAAAAGGACTTCTTTCTCTGGTGGTGGAAAGTGCCATCAAATCGCAAATGGTGTCCCTGTAGAGTTTCCAAGGTAAGAGACATTGAAGTGGTTTACCATCGCCTGTCGCTGTGTAGCAGCCCTGGACTCCCTTAATGGACTCTTATCCATCTACTAGCCAGGGCTGACCATACCTAATTTCTGAGGTCTGATGATCCATCCAGGTCAAGCTTATTCTCTTACTCAAAGAAATTTACATGCATTCTATTGAATAATCACAAATGCCCCTCAATCTTTTTTTTTTTTTAGTGTCTGGAGATATTTCTAAAAATGCAAATAGTTTTGGGTCAACATTGGCATGTTCATCCCCTACTAAGTTCAGGCGATATTTGAAACTCTTTTGGAAGTTCTTCCCTGGGAGGAAAAATCAGAGGAATGGAGCAATGGAGGAAGATCAGTGGAGCTTAAGAGATGGACTTTCTCGGGGAGGGTGGGCTCTACACGCATCCCTAAAATTAATTTCCTCTGCACATCTGCTTTGATCACACGTAGCCGCACTCCAGAGTGTGTGGGGCATATTCTCTCAATTATGAAATCTGCAGATACGTGGGCTGGCCCCCAGTCTCCTGTGGTGGAGAAATAAGTGTCACTTGATTACATTTCTGTTGCTTCCCCAAACCTGTAATCTGGAGGCTCCAGCAATACGGAATTCATAGGAACAGTCTAGGTAGTGTCTGTAGCTGTAAATAGGCTGGATGCAGAAGGGGCTAATATTAATCCAGCATAATTTCTCATATGACTACAGAGGAAGAATGAGACAGCAAGCCACCAGTGTTCTAGTTTCTTTTTGAATAACTTCTGATTCTGAGTGAAAACGATGTCAATTAGTGTACAGAGATTTTGAAGTGGCCTATAATTAAAAAAAAAAACAAGAGAGAGAGGAGGGGAGGGAACCTAAGTGGTGTTTTGCTTTGAAGGCCTGCATTAAGAAAATCGCTCCCTAAGAAAGCCAGTGCCCCAGCATTCCGTTATATTCCCACATGACCGTGAAAGAGAATCGGAGATGTGACAAGGCAGATAAAGGCAATCCTGGTTCTTGGTGGCTCCCAGAACTAACCGCATGGCTAACGGTGGGGAGGTTGTTATGGCAAAGACCAAACCTGCCCTCCACCCCTGGTGTTGGGTGTAGCAACAGGATATGTGTGCATGCTTTTTGAAAGAGGAAATGTGTAGTTATGCAGAGTGCCCCATATAAATATGCTCTAGGGAAGGAATGTAGCTCAAGGGTAGAGCATGTGCTTTGCATCCAGAGGGTCCCATGTTCAATCCTTGGCATCTTTAGTCAAGGGAAGTGGCTGTTCAGTGACAGAGCATGCTGGTGGAATGTATGAGGTCCAAGATTCAGCCCCTGGTGTCTCCAGCTGAAGCAACTTGACTAGCAGGGGTTGAGAAACACCCTTCTCCATTGGAAACCTTGAAGAGCCACTGCCAGCCAGATAGCGTTACCAACCTCCGCTTGGGGCCCAGAGTTCTCTGGGAGCTACAGCTGATCCCAGATTATCGATATCAGTTCCTCTGGAGGAAATGGAAGCATTGGAGAGTGGACTCTATAGCATCACATTCCCACTCAACTCTCTTCTTTCCACAAATTCTCCAGGCACTACCCCCAAAATCTGCAAGAGTTTTTAAGGCCACAGTTGACAACTTTACAGTCAGAGTAGTCAATACTGAGCCTAACAATGGCTAGGGTTGCCATCACAACTGGAGGCAGGCTCTCTGCTGTGGGGAGGGGGGCTTGCCAGTGACATAATGATGTCACTGATGATGCACTGATGTCATTTCCGGCAAAACCAGAAGTGACATCAGTGCATTGTCAGGGATGCCCTAGCATTTGGCCAAAACTCTATGGTTTAACCATAGAATTTTGACTGGGTCCTAGAGTGACAATGGTGGATGCTATGATATTGGTTTTGGTTGCTCAAGAAGTAATGCCGTTATGTTGGGATACTGGTTGTTGCCCCCTCTCTCATTTTCATGGCCTTCTCCTTTTTCCTCCCACCGCCCAGCTGAAAGTTGGCAGGAAAGGCCTGTTGGGAATGGGAAATCCTCCATCTCCAGCAGGAATCTGGCAACCTTACTAATCGCCTTCCTCAGAATATATCAGCATCATATATTCACTTCCCATGCTAGCTTGGGATCTCTGCAATATGCAGTCTCACACTCTGCTCATATGTTGTTGTTGTTCAGTTGCACAGTCAAGTCCGACTCTTCATGACCTCATGGACCACATCACACCGCACCATCCCCTGGAGTTCGCTCAACTTCATGTCTGTTGCATCGATAACACTGTCTAACCACCCATCCTTTGCCGTCTTCTTCTTTGACCTTCAATCTTTCCCAGCATCAGGGTCTCCTCCAGTGGGCACTCCCTTCTCATTTGGTGGCCACAGTATTTGAGCTTCAGCTTCAGGGATTTTGCTAGTGTTATGGAAAATGTGTGTGTATAAATGCTGCTTTGTGGAAACTTACGATTAGCCTGAGATCAGTGCAAGTAAGAGGAAACTGGGTCCTGTGTTTACATTTAAATAAACAGATGTAAAGACACCCACAAGCTTGGACATTTTCATTTGCTTCCACATGGGTCAGAGAATAGCTAAAGTCTTCTGCTTGGGTAGGTTGTTGCTGGTACACTTCTATTAGTAAACCCATGGGTGATATGCCTATTATATACGAAATTAAAGGCTCTGACCTGGATAGCCCAGACAAGACTGATCTCATGAGATTTTGGAAGCTAAGCAGGGTCAACTCTGGCAAGTACTTGGGTGGGAGACCTCCTTGGAATACCAGAGACGGGAGGCGGGGGCAGGCTAACTCAGCCACCTCTCTGAATATCCCCTAGGCCCCCAGTAGAGGTCAGTCACCAGAAGTCCCCATGACTTCCAAGTGCACACACACTCACATGTACATATTAAAAAAATACAAAAAATCAAATTAACAGTTACATCTCCAGATTGATGCTTGGAGAGGAGCTGTGGCAATGGGAGGGACCAGAGCTCAATGGTAGTGCACCTGCTCCACACCCAGAAGGTCCCAAGTTCAATCCCCAGTATCTCCCCTTTTTAAAAAGCAGCAGGTAATAGGTGATGTGAAAGCCTTGTGGAGCTGCTGCCAGTCTGAGTAGAGAACGCTGACTTTGATTGACTGATAGTTTGTCTCAGTCCAAGGCAGTGTCATATGTTCCATCTGAAATGCTGAACCTGGTTTGTTCATTCTTGGATGGCTGGATGTAACAACCCCGTTCTAAACCAACCCCGGCAAGGCTTCTGCTAAAGCAATCGAGGCAGACAGCAGTTTCAAAACAGTGTTTGTTTAAAAATAGCTATGGAAATCCCTTGCTCAAATGTTTTCCCTTTGTCCTTGTTGAGCCATATGTTCACCCCTGCCCCTCCAAAGCCCTGTGCCTTCGCACCACCCAAATGCCTCCACGAATCACCAAAGTAATCTGTGTCCTGTCAACCGTGAAATGTGCTACTTTGTACCCTGCATATTCTTAACTCAAGATGCTGTCGTGATGGATTGTAAGTGACAGGTGATCCAAGCTGTCAGCTGTTCCGTTTTCCACCTCCTTGTATCTCCGTCATTGGGCTGACGTTTACACGCTTCTCCTGAAATGCGGCGCTGGTGCCGATCAAATGGAATTAAGCTGGAGCATTTAAATGAGCAGGGATCTCTCTCTTCAGAGGCCAGAGGCCAAGTGGGACCAAACACAACAACTGTCTCCAAGCTTTCTGGAGCGAGTGTGTTGAAGTCATGGCAGTGGAGGACTCTGCAGGTCGGGGGGGGGGGGGGGAAGCAATAAGCAGCATGAAGACAGTTTGGAGCACTACACTTTAAGGATGTAAACCAGGGCCCCCCACTGTAACGCCTGCCGATACTTTTTCTGGCACCTGCTAAGTGTTTTTAGATACAAGATGAAAGGCAGTGGCACAGCAATATATGAAAAACAAGCAAGTTTTTTTTTAAATGCATGTGCCCAGGTTTTAACACCAATAATCAATGAATTTAATAATAGACATATAAAGTACTCAGAACAATTTTCCCATCAACAACAGGTAGACATTCACTGGTAAAGCTGATCACAGGTAGAAATTCACAGGTGGAGTTTTTCCACAAACAGTTTGAAATAGATTCAAAAAAAGTCCTTGAACTGTAGGGATGTAGTAGCTGGCAGAGACACTCCCGACTTTGCTGGACCAGTGGTCTCATTCAGTATAAGGCAGCTTCCTGTGATGTCTTCCCTGTCAAACTTTTGTCCTCGTGTACAGTTCAGGAAAAATCAGAAAGTGAATCCCATCAAGTTATGGGCAAAGCAGGGCCGACCCTGGTAAGTACTTGGAAGGGAGACCTCCAAGGAATACCAGGTATGGGATGCTATAGTAAGCCACCTCTATGAAACGTCCAAGTCCCACTAGGGGTCACCAGAAGTAAACTATGACTTCCAGGCATATGTGCACACGCACACACACGAAATACTCTCTCACATAAATAGTTATTATGGACCAAAGGCATGTATTTAAGTCCCTGGGAGGAACCCTGACGAGTGGCTCAACTTGGTAGCTAAAGAGAAGAGTTGGAGCTGTTCCATTGACTTTTCCCATTAATGCCAGGGGTGGTGATGGGAGGAAATGGGGACGTCTGCTTTTCAGTAGGGCTACTCAACGCTGGGGTTTTAGTTTCTAGTGAGTTCTAGTAGTCAAAAAATAATCTGCCACAGAAGCATCTCATTAATTGATTGGAAGTGTTTTTTTTTAATTGATAGCTTAATTGACTCTGCATCGGCATCCCACTGATGAATGACATTCCGCTGTTGCTCCAGCGCCTTCCCTCTTCGAAGGGGGGGGGGAGCTCAGACCCAGCTGCAGCTAATTAGCTTGCACACTGAGCCCGTTCCAGATGAGCAGATTTCGTCTGATGTCTCCCAGGGCTGGAGGAGATGACCAGCTGCAGAACGAGGGGAAAATAGCCAGGAGGATGCGGTTGAGGATTTATTTATTTAATTAAACACAGCCCTTCTTTCCGTCCTGTCGAACCCCCAAGGCAGGTTATAGCGGGCTTAAAAGTAATACCGATTCACTGTGAACACTGGCTTGGATCTGGTGGAGTGTTTTCCGTGTCTCCCAAGACGAACCCTGCCCTGGTTGACCCAGGCTAGCCTGATCTCATCAGATCTTGGAAGCTGAGCATTACGGGAGACCACCAAGGAAGTTCAGGGTTGCTATGGCAGACCACCTGTGCTCATCTCTCGCCTTGAAAACTCTATGGCCTGTTGGCATACTCCATCACCACCCAAGAAAAGCACTTTGGAAGCCATTTGGGGCTACACTGGAAGAAGGAAGCAAGAAAATCATGCTGTATGGGTAGAAATCCTTTTGCCCATGAGAATGCTCTGCTGAATCCAAACCAGTCTCTAAAGCCACATATCAACTGAGAACACAGCTGACATCTCAATAGAGGCCAGCACACTATCTGTGCATGTAAGGCCCAATCTGCATTTGCCGTGTAAAGCTGTTCTGTGCTGCTGTGGTGCCGGCTTCCCATTTGGCACAGTATAAAGCTCTCCTCTGTCAGGACACAAGTTGTTTAGGGAGAGCGCATGAGAGAGGGAGAGGGAGAAGGAGCGGCCTTAGGAAATAACAAATGGTTCAGGGCATAGGTGTCAACTTCAGGGGGCTAGGGAGCTGGAGCCCCCCCTCCCCTGAACTTTTCCAGGACGTGCTGAGCCTCCCCCGGAGACAATGGCCTGTAATGTCTCTGGCCCAGCCCCAGCCCCACCCCCCGAAACTGGAAAGTCTACACCCTTGGTTCAGGGGTGGGCATGCTTCCAACCCCCTCCCCAAATACGATCACAGAAAAATGTTCCCTGGCTGCTTTTAAACGCAGACGACTGGATTTTCAGCTAACTTGTTTCCTTTGCGACAATTTCCTTAGAAAAGATGGGGGGGGGATTCGGCTCCAGTTGTCTGCTCTTTGCTCACAGCGGCTCGAGGGCAGGGAGGAACAATTGTAGCGCTTTAAAACCAAACCCACATAAGGCGATGAGACACCGCAGTGACACCAGAGTCACCACTAAATGATGCAGACAGCCGATGCTGAGATAAAACAATAGGAAAGTGGATGCGGCATGAAATGTAGACAGAAATTTGCAAGACGATGTGAGATCGTGGGCACAATGGTGCGAAATACCAATGCAGATTGTGTTGGAAAAATAAGCATGTAATGCAAGGCCTGAGAAATTCAGTCATTATAGGGTTAACCTATGCAACTTGTTTGTTTACCTAGATTTAGCCTGGAAGTAATACCTGGCTGCTGGCCAATTGACTTTAAGCCCGGGAAAGCTGAAGGTGTATTGTCTTGCTAATTGGTCAATGATATCAGATATTTCCTTTCAGGGGTCAAGAAGAAGGAGAGATCCTCCATTGCAATCTCTCACTCTCTATCAGTATGTCTTAGTGTGAAGACGGAGCACAATGCAGCTCCTTAGAAAGCATGTTTTGTTTATTTGTAGCTAATCCCGTTTACCTTTTCCCTTTAGTAATAAACTTCATTTAAACTAAAAGAAGCAATCTCTTCTTTCCAGAAAAGCAAGATTCATTACTCTGAATTTTTCTTGATTATTGGACAAAAGTCCTAACAGATTGGACCTAAGGCTACCCTATTCAAGTGCCAGAATCTAGACATCGCCATGAACTGTGGTTAAGTCAAAGACTTCCTAAACATGGAAGCCTTCAATCTCAGTGCCATGGGATGAAACACCTGAGCCAAAGGATAGACCAGGCTTGTTCTCTTCCTAAATTCCAGTTTGTTTATGACATCGGAGTTCAGCCTCAAATACAATGATAAAGAGGTGTTAGTGAATACGGCACTTGTTCCTGATGCGCTTGTCATGTGCTAGAGAGGAACGGTACTTTAACTCCTAAAATTAAATGTTCTTTGGAAGCGAGAAGGGGGCAGAAACTTTTTTTTTTTTTTGCAATTCTTGCTGAAAATTTGCTTATGATGCAATGTGGAACTTCAGTTGTTGTGGAATCAGGGCATCTTTTGAAGAGCTCATCAAATTCATGCAACTTCAGATGCCCCCGAGGAAGAATCAATACAATATTTCCATTTTATGGAGTGGGGAAGCTATGTAGTTAAAACAAAAAACAGCATGAGTTGTCTGTTGTATACCACTGACAAGGCAGATTGCTGTGTTCAAGCTGGTAAAGTATCATACTCAAAGCAGAGTTAAGTGATGATCAAGAAATAGACAGAATAACACATGCCCCTAACTGGGTACAAGGTCACTTGTATGTCAAGACTATGTACTCCAGTCAGGAAGCACTTTCCACAATGGGAAAGGTTTAAAAGGTGTAAATTTACCTGTGTTGGCGGGGGGGGGGGGGGGAGAAAGTATTTTTCTGTACAAAAGATACAAGCTGCATACTTAAAAAGAGAATAATCCGAAGTTCATCAACCAAAAGGAAGACTACAACCAAGAAATCAGGAGTTTGAGACTGGAAAGGGCAGCCATGAAGGAGCTTGAAAAGATTCTTAAGTGTAAGGATGTGTTGCTGGTGACCAAGATCAGGTTAATTCATGCCATAGTATTCCCCATTAGGGGTTGCAGCTCAGCATCTTATTCTCTGAGCCACCGCAGCCCACCCATAAACATAAACACATCCATAAAAGTGGGGCAAGTTCATGGGAGCGATTCTTAGCACCTTCCCCCAGAGTGTCCTGCGCCTTCCAAAAAAAAACTTCTGCTGAGGGTCAGGGGGGACCCTTCTGATAGGGTTTCTTTATTATTTTTATGTATATATCACCCCTCCCCCACAAAGTAGGGCTAAGAACCTTTCACAACAGTATGAAACAGACATGATAAATATAGTTAAAAGAGTATAAAAATGCAAAGTATAAAAAAACCAATCAATTCAAGATGGATAGTATAGGGTTGCCGGGCCCCCAGTCTGGGTGGGGGTTCCTCTGCTTTTGCGGGCCCCTTTCCACTGGCTGGTGGGGGGGGAAACCCCAGCAGAAAATGACCCCAAATGCAACATAATGACATCACCTGGAAGTGACCGCATCACATCAACGATGTCAGAAGAAGAAGAGGAGGAGGAGGAGGAGGAGGGGGAGATTGGATGTATACCCCACCCTTCACTACCCAAAGGAGTCTCAGAGCGGCTTACAAACTCCCTTCCCTTCCCTTCCCCTCCCCACAACAGACACCCTGTGAGGTAGGTGGGGCTGAGAGAGCTCTGATAGAAACTGCTCTTTTTCAAGAACAGCTGTGCCAGAACTACGGCTTGCCCAAGGTCATCTAGAAGGTGCAAGTGGAGAATCAAACCCGGTTCTCCCGGATTAGAGTCCACATGCTTAACCACTACACCAAACTGACTTAACCAGGAAGGGCCTGATGGAAAAGCTCAGCCTTACATGTCCTGTAGAACTTGCGGAGGTCCTGCAAGGCCTGGGTCTCATCTGAGAGGACATTCCACCATGACGGAGTGATGGCTGAAAAAGCCCTTGCCCTGGTGGATGCCAAATGTGTGACCCAAGGGCCCAGCACCACCAGAAGTCCATGAGGGGACAACCACAGCCACCAAGGGGGGTCATAAAGGGAGAGGCGGTCCCTCAGGTATGAAAAAGGAGGAGATTGGATTTGTACCCCACCCTTCACTACCCAAAAGGAGGCTCAGAGCGGCTTACAAACTCCTTCCCCCTCCCCACAACAGACACCCTGTGAGGTAGGTGGGACTGGGAGAGCTCTGACAGAAACTGCTCTTTTTCAAGAACAGCTGTGCCAGAACTATGGCTTGCCCAAGGTCATCCAGCAGCTGCAAGTGGAGGAGTGAGGAATCAAACCCAGTTCTCCAAGAGAGTCTGTACACCAGACCATTTATGGCTTTAAAGGCCAAAAACTGCACATTGAATTTGACCCAGAAACCAATAAGCAGCCAGTGCACCTTTTTAAAGATAGGCTGTATAAGTGAAGACCAAACTGTTCTGGTCAGAAGCCTGGCAGCTGCATTTTGCACAACCTGAAGTCTCTGAAGTGCCTTCAAGGGCAGCTCTGCGTCAAGCTAATTGCAGTAGTCTATTCTGGAGGTGACCAATGTTCCCTCTAAGCTGAGTTGGTGTGAGCTAGCTCACAGTTTTTGAGCCTCAAGCTCACACATTTTTGTCTTCGCTCAGGAAGGATGGCTCCAGAGCAAACTAATTCATGCTGGAGCCAAATCGCTGGCTCACAACTTTAATGCCAGGAACTCACCAAGCAGAATTTTGGCTCATAAGACTCCACAGCTTAGAGGGAGCACTGCAGGTGACCATGGTGTGACTGGCTGTGGTCAGGTCCAACCGAAATGGACAGGGAGAACAGGTGATGGGCCTGGTGTAGATGGAAAAGAGCCTGCCTTGCAACGGTGGACACCGGCTTGTCCATGGTAAGAAAGTCATCCAGCCAGACCCCCAGACTCTTCGCTAATGAGGAAGCTTCAATCCCCCCACAAGCCTAGCCTTACCCAGCCATAGTGGATGGACTAGGTTTCAACCAGCTCTGCCTCAGCCATCTGGCCATGGTGTCCAGGCACTGGGTCAGAGAGGAATACTGCCCACAGCCATAGAGATACATTTTGTAATGGTGATGAAGAAGAAGAGGAGGAGGAGGAGATTGGATTTATACCCCGCCCTTCACTTGGAGTCTCAGAGTGGCTTACAAACTCCTTTCCCCTCGCCTCCCCACAACAGACACCCTGTGAGGTAGGTGGGGCTGAGAGAGCTCTGAGAGAACTGCCCTTTCAAGGACAGCTCTTGTCAGAACTATGTCTTGCCCAAGGTCTTCCAGCAGCCATCAAGTGAAAGAGTGGGGTATCAAACCCGGTTCTCCCAGAAAAGAGTCCGCACATTTAACCGCTACACCAAACAGTATGAATTGGTGCTGACATGTCACTAATAAATGAGGTTGCCACCTCCTGGTTCAGAAACACTTGGAGATTTGGGAGGTGGAGCCTAGGGAGGGTGGTGTTTATGGAGGGGAGGGACGCCTGTAGAGTATTACAGCATAGAGTTCACCCTCCAAAGTAGCCAGGGGAACAAATCTCTATCGTCTGGAGATCAGTTATCATTCTGAGAGATCTCCAGGCCCCACCTGGGGGTTGGCAACCCTGCTTATAAAAGGGGTTTATCTGGGCTGGAATTTATTTGTTGTGCTTCCAAGTGCACATCCAGTAGATGGGGGGGGGCATGCCCCTCTTTTAAAACCTTCTTCCACCAACCAAAAATTCTAGCAATTGGCCAGAAGATTAAAAAGAAAAGCCAGGAAGGAAAGAGGAAAAGCTGATTAGAAATTGTGTCCTCAGGATCAGGCCCTCTCCTTGATTATCTGTTTCCCCCCCCCCCTAACTTTGTGGTTACTTTATTATTTCCTAGAAGCCCTTGAGCTCCAGAGAATGATTTGGAGATCAGTTGATGTTTTTTAATAGCCTTGTCGTATTGAATCGTGGCGCACGCGTGATCCCCCACACAGTGCATTACGGCGGAATAGCTTGCCTGCCTAATGATTATTTTCCCCTTAGCGAGCTCTTTAAAACCCTTGTTGTCTTAGCGACTTCCCAAAATGCTAACTTCAGATTTCCACCATCCACTATTGATATCCAATTCCTAACCTCTTGCAACGGAACTGTATACTGAATATTTCACAAGCGCTTAGCAGGGCAGGTGGTTCTAATCTTACCATCGTAAAACTCTGAGGCGGATGAACTGCTCCAAAGTGAAACTTCACTCTCATGTTTTGGGGACTGAGGAAGAGGCTGCTGTCTCCACTCCTTCGTTGCTTGCTTGTTTGTTTTTTACAAAATGCATCATATCTAGCTAGCTAACGAGGGTTGCCAGCTCTGGGTTGGGAAATACCTGGAGATTTTGGGGGTGGAGCCTGAGGAGGGGGGGATTTGGGAAGGGGAGGGACCTCAATGGGGCATAATGCCATAGAGTCCACCTTCCAAAGCGGCCATTTTCTCCTGGTGAACTGATCTCTATGGCCTGGAGATCAATTGTATTCCCAAGAGATCTCCAGCCACTACCTGTCGGCTTACAACAAAAGGACCACAGTGAATTAGTTAAGTTACCAAAGCTACAGCACTGAGTAAAATGTATTCACAATATACTTATATGGAAAAAAACAAACTTTGTAATACTCGAACTTATACATTTTATACTTATATTTATACTTACACAAGTTTGATCATTACAAAGTTTTTAGTTAGTTAGTTAGTTAGTTAGTTAGTTAGTTAGTTAGTTAGTTAGTTCATTAGACTTATATTCCATCCACCCTACATTGTAGGCTCAGGGTGGGTACCAACATATATACATCTGCAATATAGACACACACATACACACACACACACATTCTACATAAGTACATTGTCAATACATTTTACATGGTGCCGTAGCTTTGGTCACTACCTGTATGTTGCCTACCCTACCGCCCAGTCTCAAATCTTTCATTTCTGGGTAAGGTAATTGAGAGAGGGGCAGCAGAACAGCTCCAGAAATTCCTGGATGACACATGGGCATTGGATCCATTCCAGTCCGGCTTCCACCCTGGCCATGGGAAAGAGATGGCGCTGGTTGCCCTCACAGATGATCTCCGCAGGCAGTGGGGTCAAGGTGGGTCAGGGCTGCTAGTATTGCTTGATCTTACAGCAACATTCGACGTGGTTGGTTATGATCTTCTGACCCACCGACTTGCTGCCGTTGGAATCCATGGGGTTCCGTCTTACAGTAGCTTACATCATTTCATCATGATCGGGGACAGAGGGTGGAGCTGGGAGAGAAATTGTCTGCCAGGCACCCACTAGTATGTGGGGTGTCCAGGGGGCAATCCGCTCCCTGATGTTATTTAACATCTACGTGGCTCCTCACCCAACTGGCACAGAGTTTCAGACTGGGTTGTCTTGTCCCCCGTACGTTGATGATATCCAACAGCCAACCAGATACCACGCCTGCAAATCTGGCCGAGGGTTTGGAGGCCATAGTGGGATGGTTAAAACAGAGTTGGCTGAGGCTGAATCCTGGTAAGATGGAAGTTCTGTGGCTGAGTGGGAGGGGCACAGAACTGGGATGCTGGCTCCCAGCCCTGAATGATATTCCCTTAACACTGGCATCAACAGTCAAGAGCCTGGGCGTGACCCTGGACTTCTCCCTGTAAACGGAGGCCCAGGTCACAAAGGTTGCCGAACTGGTGTTTTTTCCCACTTCGTCAGGCCAGGCAACTAGCTCCCTACCTATCTCACTCTGACCTCGCCACACTAATCCATGCAATGGTCACCCCCAGAATAAACTACTGTAACTCACTCTACGTGGGCCTACCCTTGAGACTGACCCAGACGCTCCAACTGATCCAGAATGCAGCTACGCAGGTCCTTACCAGGACCCCTCACATGGCATACATTCAACCTGTGCTGTGCGAGCTGCCCTGGCTTCCGGTGGAACACCAGATCAGGTTCAAGGTTTTGGTTCAAACCTTTAATGGTCTGAGACCCACATACCTTCGGGGCCACTTCTTCCCGTATACCCCCAGAAGAACTTTGCACTCAGGAGATAAGAATCTCCTGGTGGTCACTGGCTTGAAAGATATCAGGCTGTCCTCAACCAGGGCCAGGGCCTTTTCTGTCCTGGCCCCTACCTGGTAGAACTCTCTGCCAGGTAACATCTGTGCTCTGCGGGATTTGCTACCTTTCCGCAGGGCATGTGAGGAACTGGGTGTTTGGTTGAGGACAGCGACAGTTATAACATAGTCTGGAACTCCCCCCCCCCCCCTTCTTTCTATCTCCTCCAGCCTCCCTCCTCTATGATCCCAAATATACGAATTCCACTGGTAGAAAACACCATCAAAGATTGCCAAAACAATGTATTAAACAATTATAAAGTTGGTGGTGTCACAACAACAACATAAATGCATACTGTAACTATAATAAGGCATAAGATACAATATTTCCTCCTTTTGAAGATGACAAAAAATCCATGTCATCATTGTAACTTGCAAAGACGCCCGTTCTGGATACTTAGAAGACGCGTTTCCTTCGACTTCTTCAGTTTGCCAGCTGTGTAAGTGGAACCTGATTTCAGCAATTTCAACAGACCACAAGGTTCTTGGTGTAAGAAGCAAATCATAGGTTCTCCTTTGTAACACTAGTCTTTTTTCCCTTGTTGTTTGGATTCCCTCCTCTGTGAGGCTGCGGCATCTTCTGTAAACCTTTGCCATCAGATGGACTGGACTGTGTTAAAATGTTTTGGAGGTATTTTTATATTTTAATTCTGGAAATTTTTGAGCTGCGGTTTGTGAATTGTATTGGAATTTTATCGTGTTGTACGCCATCCTGAGCCCTGTCTTTCGGGGAGGGTGACCTAGAAGTCTAATTAAAAAGTAATTAATTAATTAATAGAAAGCAAGCAAATATTGGCATATAGATGCCTTCAAATGAATCCTCTTCTCTTAAAAGGAGGGGGGGGGAAGGGAAAACAAGCCACTCGGGAGCCTGTTCGTAACAGGGAAGAATTCTCCCCACACGCACGCTCTCCCCCCCCCCAGCCAAATGAAATGTCCCTCTGCCTTCAGCCTTTTAAAGTTCTTTTGCTTTGATTTTTATTGTCACCTTAATTGTCTTCCTGTCATGAGGGGCCCTGTGCTTTGAAGGGCAAAATAAAATTTAGCTATGGCTTTGCCTTGCTCTTTCACTTTTTGGGAACACAGCCATATTTTATATTACAGGTTGCCTTGCTTGGCTGATCTCCCTTCTAATGAAAGTATGCAGTGATTGAATAGTGCTCCATTCCGCTCCCCTGCCTGGCTACTTCATTCTCCACGGGTCCGCGTTTGGTCTTGAAATATATGTTTCCAGGGGAGCAGAAGACACAGGCTTCCCTTTATCTGAGGGGAAGGGACTGCAGCTGTGGATGCAACGCCCCCGAACACTCGTCTCAATCAAAGAGTGCTTTATGGATGAAGGGACTCTGATGTGTGTGTGGCTGGATCCCCTCACTTAAATGAACCACTTAATTTCAGCAGGGAGATCCAGTTAGGAAAGTTACTGGGTCTTGTTCAAATGAAAAAAAAAAAGTTCGCTTCTTTTATGATTTCTTGTGATGAAGAAAAAAATCTAACTGTCTTTTTCCTCACTGCAAAAAGGAAGTTCAATTGTCAGTCTTTAAATGAATCTCTGTTTTTCTGTAGAAACTGTACACAGTGGATACATTGCATACAGATGGCATATGCAACTGCCATTAATATACTGTAAAGGGGCAGGAGGGGGGTAGAAAGAAGATGATGTGAAAATGCTGTAGAAGAGGAGAAGAGATTGGATTTAAACCCCGCCCTTCACTACCCAAAGAAGTCCCTGAGCGGCTTACAAACTCCTTTCCCTTCCCCTCTCCACAACAGACACCCTGTCAGGTAGGTAGAGCTGAAAGAGCTCTGACAGAAGTTGCTCTTTTTCAAGAACAGCTGTGCCAGAACTACGGCTTACCCAAGGTCATCCAGCAGGTGCAAGTGGAGGAGTGGGGAATCAAACCCGCTTCTCCCAGATTAGAGTCCGCGCACCTAACCACTATACCAAACTGGTAAAAGAAATGAATGGCATCAGAAAACTAGCAAGTAAAATAGGCAGGGATGGAGCAGGGGGTACTGAGGGAGTGGGCGAGGGGAAGGTAGTTGTGAACTTCCTGCATGGTGCAGGGGGTTGGACTAGATGACTTTGAAGGTCCCTTCCAGCTTTTATGTGTTGGTGAAGAGGTTCGCAACAAATATGAGTGAAACTTAAAAGAACCGGAAAATGGCATATTTATACATTCCTGGACCCCATAAATATTTGCATATAGATATCTTTGAAACAGAGATATCTTTGTGTCTTGCTGACTGAGACACCAGTGTAACATTTCCCACATTTTTTAAAAAAATGGTGGGCTGCCTCCCAGTTAGGATGTCCAGCAGTAGACTCAACTGGAGTCTTCGTGCCTCACACCCTGCAACACTCACCCTTTTAGCTTCCCATGACTAGGGCTGCCAACCTTCAGGAGGATTGACATGCTGCGCTGAAGCACTTGATCACCAGAAGGCAACTGGTTGAAAAAGATTTTCCTAGAGCAGGGGTGGGCAATTGTTTTGGCTCAGGGGCCACTTTGTGGGAGCGGAGCTTAGCGGAGGGCCGCACCTTTTAACATGATGGCATTCATTAGTTGACTTTGCATTTCAGAAAAAGGTATAAATTGCATCATAAAAATCAATAAATATAAATTAAATAAAATAGTGGTAGTTTTATTCAATTATTGTGCTGATTTCACATCATCTATAGCTGCAAGCACATTTAATTTTAGAATTAGTTTATTTATTTATTTGTTTGTTTGTTCCATTTATATCCCGCCTAGCCAGCGGACCAGCTCAAGGCGGCTAACAAAACCCAGTACCATGAGGTTTACAATATAAAAACATTAAAACATTAAAATTCCCATAAAATTCCCAAAGATGGCGACTTCCGAGTTTCCCGGTAAGCGAAGGGTGGCAGGGTGGCGATGTTAGTAACCAGCCCTCCACCTGATGGCAGCTCCTATTTGAAAGCCTGGCGGAAGAGCTCCGTCTTACAGGCCCTGCGGAATTGCAATAAGTCCCGCAGGGCCCTGATGTCATCCGGGAGCTCGTTCCACCAGTAAGGAGCCACCACCGAGAAAGCCCTGGCCCTGGTACAAGTCAAACGGGCTTCTTTCGGACCGGGGCAAGTCAGGCGATTCTGTGTGCCTGACCTCAGTAGCCTCTGGGGCCTATATGGGGAAAGGCGGTCCCTCAAGTAGGCCGGCCCCTGACCATAAAGAGCTTTAAAGGTTAACACCAGCACCTTGAATCTGATCCGGTATGCTATAGGCAGCCAGTGCAGCGTCTGCAGCACAGGCCGAACATGGTCCCTCAAAGAGAGACCCGTCAGCAGCCTGGCCGCAGCATTCTGCACCAGCTGCAGCCTCCGGATCTGGGACAAGGGCAGCCCTAAGTAGAGAGCGTTACAGTGGTCAAGACGTGAGGTGACCATAGCATGGATCACTGTGGCTAGGTCATCGTGTTCGAGGAAGGGGGCCAACTGCCTAATCAGCCGTAGATGGAAAAAGGCTGCCTTGGCAGTGGCTACTACCTGGGCCTCCATCGTCAAAGCAGAGTCCAGGAGCACACCCAAACTCCTGACCCTCGGAGCTGGCACCAAGGGTGCCCCACCGAAGGACGGAAGTGGATGCCCCAGCCCCGATCCGGTCCGACTCAGGCACAGGACCTCCGTCTTCAGAGGATTCAATTTCAGTCGACTCAGTTGAAGCCAGCCCGCAACTCCTGCAACGCCCGCTCCAGGAAATCTGGGGTAGAGCCGGACCGGCCGCCCAACAACAGATAGAGCTGGGTGTCATCCGCATATTGATGACACCCCAGCCCATGCCTCCTGACAATCTGGGCGAGGGAGCGCATATAGATGTTAAACAACATCGGGGACAGAACCACCCCTTGAGGAACACCACACACCAGTGGGTGCCTCTGGGAGGCCTGTTCCCCGAGCGCAACCCTCTGTCCCCGATCTTGGAGAAAGGAGGCAAGCCATTGTAAAGCAAGCCCCCATATCCCCGCGTCGGCGAGGCGGTGGATCAGCAACTGTTGGTCGACCACATCAAAAGCCGCCAACAGATCTAACAACACCAGTGCCGCCGTGCCGCCTCGATCCAGATGTCTTCGGAGGTCATCCGTGAGGGTGACCAGAACCGACTCTGTCCCATGACCTGGTCGGAAGCCAGATTGAAACGGGTCTAGCATGGAGGTGTCTATGAGTTTAATGAGACGAATGTACCCTATCACACTTCTCTACAATTTTTTTGTAATCAGGAGTGAGATGGCTTGTTGAGATTCTTATCACAGCCTGCAAGGTAATGTCTGTCAAAGAGCATCGATATTTACCCTTGTTGATCTTCATGCAAGAAAAACTTTGCTCCCAAATATATGTAGACCCAAACATAGAGAACATTTTCCCAGCAAATTTCTTCATACATTGAAATTTTTTCAGCAGACAAAGATTTGAAAAAGTCAACTAATGTCACAGCATTAAACATTTCTTTCACAGTGTGATCTGACTGCATGTCAATAAGTTCAAGCTGCAGCTCCTCAGGTGCTGTATCAATATCAGCAGTGATGGGATAAGAGAGCAAATTGAATTTAGGCTCAGTTCTCTTGAAGTCCTGAAATCTTGGCGGGCCGCAAAAAACTCTGTGGCGGGCCGCCATGTGGCCCCCGGGCCGCAATTTGCCCACCCCAGTCCTAGAGCATTGGTTCCGACTTGAATTGTGATCTCCTCAATGGAACGGAGATGCAGCTCTGAAAAAGAGGATGGAAACATGTTATAACATCTAGAATATATGTCGCCGCATAATTTCCAATTGCTGATCCGTCAGATAAATTTGTCGTACTGAGAACTTTGGAACTAGTACTGTTACGTTGTAACCTTGATTTATAGCTCATGATTGTTGTAGTTTGAGTATTTGGGAACTTCATGTGTTAACGTTGTAACTCTGGCTTGGCACTTTTGACTTTGCACTAGGTACTTTTGGACCTGGTATGAGAATGCTTGGGTAACTGAGCATACATTAAGACCCTGCACCCATTTGGTATTTCGAAATATTTATTGAAAGGCATCGATATAAGACTTATTAATTGCATTTGCAGTGTTCACTTGTTTTTGATCATTGGCACACTGCATTTCCCCCTTGTTTTGTCAGCCTCCAGGGGGTGGCTGGAGATCTCCTGGGATTGTAACTGATCTCTGGGTGACAGAGATCAGTCCACCTGGAGAAAAGGGCCACTTTGGAAGGGGGACTCTATGGCAGTATACCCCACCGAAGCCCCTCCCCTCCCCAAACCCCGCCCTCCTCAGGCTCCACCCCCAAATCTCCACATATTTCCCAACCCGGAGCTGGCCGTGCCATCCGGAACTCTCCAGTCCATTAGCTAAGACAGGGTTTCAGCACAGTGGTTGGGTCCACAGCACTCCCAGCGGGTGGTTCATTTCTTAAGACATTTATACCCTGCTTTTCACCCCAGAGGGGACCAAAAGTCCTGACCTCCCCTCCTCCGTTTTATTCTCACCACCACCACCACCCTAGGAGGTAGTTTAGCCTGAGAGACAGTAACTGGGCCATGGCAGAGTGGGGATTCAAACCCCAGTCTCCCAGATCCTAATCTGACATTCTAACCACTGTACTGCCTTTGCTGTCCTGGCATCGCTCCTCTTACAGGTGCTGTTGCTCCCAGCCCCCTCTGCCCTTTCTGCTGCGCCTGGATTCTCTTTTACGTCCCTTCCCAAGGGCAGTCTTGGTCATTTTGGGGCCCTGGGCCAAAGTCCAGGATGGGGACCAATAAGGTTGCCAGCTCTGTGTTGGGAGATTCCTGGAGAGTTGGGGGTGTGGAGCCTGGGGGAGGCGGGGCTTAGGGAGGCAGAAGGACCTTCGACTCCCCCTTCCAAAGTAGCCATTTTCTCCAGGGGGATGGCTCTCTGTAGCCTGGAGATCAACTGTGATTCCAGGAGAACTCCAGCCACCACCCAATGTGGCAGGCACGAACTGCTACCAGAAGCTGGCTGCTGGAACACTAGACAGAGAGGAACGTGGCCACTGCCCACTCCCCACCCCCAAGCCAGCTGCCTGAGCCTCAGAAAGGGTAGGTGTGAACAGCAGCAGCAGCAGGAGGAGGAACCTGGAATTACAAAATGGAACCCCACCCCCCAAGTCCACCTACTTGTTAGGTTCTGTCCCTGCTTCTGCCGGTTAGAGTTGTTGGGATATGGGCACGCTCTAAATCTCAGTCATTATAGGGTTCACATATTTGCTGTGATTCTACCAGAGACCTGACCTGGAAATGCAACCTGGCTCAGAGCCAATCCTGTATGTTAATTGGCGTGTTTGAGAAACTGATTGGATGGTTTTGATCTGCCAGTGCTTGAGTTGGCTAATGAGCTTGAGCGTCTTCCTCTTAAGGTTCTAGAAGAGGTTCCTTGCTCAGCAGCCCGGCCCCGAGGCTTTCACCTCTTGCCTCTTAGAGGCTTGTGGTATGTATTAGCCTACTTTGCTGTATGAACATGTAGTTTAGGACTTTGTTATTTTATTATAACTTTCCCGTTTCCCCCCTTCCTTATAGATTTAGATCAAGAACTTGATTGTGATTGACAACTCTAGTCTCCATGCCTTATTTACCCAACAAGAGTGTCACAGGTGAAGGTAAAGGTTTCCCTTGCTCGAAAGCCAGTCAAATACGACTCTAGGGATGCAGTGGTCATCTCCATTTCCTAGCTGAAGAGGCAGCACTGTCCGAAGACTTCTCCATAGTCATGTGGCTGGCATGACTAGACGCCGAGGCGCATGAAACTCTGTTACCTTCCCACTGAAGCGGTACCTATTTATCTACTTGCAATTTCTTGCTTTCAAACTGCTAGGTTGGGAGGAGCTGGGGCCAGAGACGGGAGCTCACTCCGTCATGCGGCACTCGGGTCTCGAACTGTTGAACTACCAGCCTTCCGGTCTGCAGTTCAGCGTCTTAGCCACTTAACCCCAGGTCAGATCTCAAGTCAGCCATAAAACTCCCTGGATTTCCCTGGGCCTGTGGCACTCTCCCTTAGCCTAACTTTCCTCACAGGATTGTTTTGCATATAAAATAGAGGAGGCTTCCCTGAGCTCCTTGGAAGAAGGGTGGGATAAAAACTAAATAATAAATAGTATGTGCTGTGCATCTAGTTCCAAGAAATGCTAGAATTCCTCTTTAATTTGTGGAGTTTATACTATCCTTCTTCTAAAGCAAGGGTGGCCAAACTGTGGCTCGGGAGCCACATGTGGCTCTTTCACACATATTGTGCGGCTCCTGGGAGGCTCCCCACCTATTTATTTTCTCTCTTCCTTCATCCATCCCCCTTCTCCTTTATCTATTTGCTTTCTTTGTTTCTCTCTCTTTCTCTTTCTTTCCACTTCTTTCATCCTTTCTTTCTAGCTCTCTCTCTCTTAGACATATAAATATCATTAGCAAACAAATAAATATCACTGGACAAATAAATATTATCAATATCTGTGTTTACCCCCTTTTGTTTTTATTTTTGGCAGTCTCATTTAATTTTAATAAAAAGCAAATTTGGATATTTTCCAATTAAAACTTGTGTGTAATATTTGTTCATGTCTTGTGGCTCTCAAACATCTGACGTTTATTCTGTGTGGCTCTTACCTTAAGCAAGTTTGGCAACACCTGTTCCAAAGAATAGTATTAATTTTTTTGGGGGGGGGGAGATTTTTTTTAAAGAGCATGGGATAGTTAATCTCAGCTGCAACATTGTCTTGATAAAAACTGAGAGCAGTATCTGCAGCTTGAGCGGTTTCCTGCCATTATTTATTAATTTTGCCAGGCTGCTCTTTGAAGTGTGTCTGTCTCTCTTACGACTTCCCAAATCGATCTTACCCCAGGTCTTACAGCGTCACACTGTTGCTCCGATCCCCAATAGACTTTCTTTATTCCTCATGTGCTATTGTGTGTATATCTATCCTAACTTTGTGTGTGTGCAGATCATGGCAAAAAAAAAAAGAAAAGACAGTCACTATTGCTCTCTTCCCCTTATAAAGAGCCAGTCTGGTGTAGTGGTTAAGTGCGCGGACTCTAATCTGGGAGAACCGGGTTTGATTCCCCACTCCTCCACTTGCACCTGGCTGGATGACCTTGGGCAAGCCATAGCTCTGTCAGAGCTGTTCTCTCAAGGACAGTTGTCTCAGAGCTCTCTCAGCCCCACCTACCTCACAGGGTGTCTGTTGTGGGGAGGGGGAGGGAAAAGGAGTTTGTAAGCCGCTCTGAGACTCCCTTGGGGAGTGGAGGGCGGGGTATAAATCCAATCTCTTCTTCTTCTTCTTCTTCTCTCTTCCCCTTATAAATGCATGCATTGTCCCATATTTCACAGCTGACAGTTGTGTAACGGACAGCAAGGGTATAGATGGCTTTATGAGCTAGATTATCAGTTTGTGTCTAGGACATGAACAGTAGAATCCTGCCGAATGGACAAAATGTCATTTACTCCAGTGTCCTCTGTTATTATGTTATATTATTTATTTAAGCTATTTATCACCTGCAGCAGTTGGGACTGAGCAGGGTTTTACTAGGGAGAGGCTGCCAGAGGGAGGGAGGGAAGGAGAGAGGGAAGGAAGGGAAGCTGAAATCAGGGGGGGGAGAGATGAAGGTAGGTTGGCTGGTGGGTGGAAAGGAGAGAAGGAAGCAGGAAAAGGGGAGGAGTTATGGGGTCTTTCAGGAAGGGAAAGAGGAAATAGTGGGGAAGAGGAAAATGAGATGCTGTTTGCGAGTCCCCGCAGGTCCCCCATGTCTAATATTTATACTTTATTTCTGATTTCTGGAAGCCTAGCTCTATTACATTAAAAACATAAGAAGAGAGTTGCTGGATCAGACCAGTGGTCCATCTAGTCCAGCATCCTGTCTGGCAAACTGGTTCCTCTAGAGCAGGGGTGGCCAAACTTGCTTAACATAAGAGCCACATACAAGAAACATCAGATGTCTGAGAACCGCAAGACATGAACAGATATTACGCATGTTTTAATTGGAAAATATGCAGATTTCCTTTGTTTAACATTAACATTAAATAAGACTGCCAGAAATAAAAAGCAAAAGGGGGTAAAAACAGATATTGATGATGATATTTAAAGAGGCAAATGCTGTTTCCAAGCTGACTGGTGAGGGAGGCCTTGAGAACGCATTTAAAGTTGCTTGCTTTCTTTGCTCCCCATCACCTCAAGCCTACCCAGGGAGGGGAACACTAGCTAGGAAAGGGAAGACAAGTTGGGGAGGCATGCCCTCCCCTTCGCTTCCCCAGCTGCCCTGCTGGGAGCCACACAATATGTATGAAAGAGCTGCATGTGGCTCCTGAGCCACAGTTTGGCCACCCCTGCTCTAGACGTTCAACAACAGGGTGTAGAAGAGCCAAGGCCTTCCACTGATGTTGCCTCTTGGCACCGGCATTCCAAGATTTACCACCTCTGAACATGGAGGTTCTCTTTAGTCACCACAGCTAGTAGCCACTGGTAGACCAACCCTCTATGAATCTGGCGAATCCTCCTGTAAAGCTGTCTATGCCTATAGCCATCACTAAATCCTCTGGCAGTGAATTCTACATTTTAATCACTCACTGTGTAAAGTATTTCCTTCTGTCCATCTTGGATGTGCGGTTACAACTAATGGATGATGGGAGAGGTGAGATGTTTGAACAAATAAGCAAGGTGATGTAAGTGAAAGTAAACAGATACTGGTATAAGGTTATAGTCTGATAAGACATATTAATCAAATTTTTAAAAAGTGGATCTTGTAAGAACTTTTAGAAATTGTAGTAAGTAAGGAAATCTAGTTCCCTGTTTAAACCGGAATGGCATGTTTTTTTAAAAATCCTTTGATGAGTTCTAATTCAGCCTTTTCAGGTTTATATTTGCGCCCCGCCTTTTCTCCAGTGGGGACCCAAAGCAGCTCTCCTCCGTTGTGTCATCACAACGACCCTGTGAGGTAGATTAGGCGGACAGAATGTGACCAGCCCAAGGTCACCCAGCGAGCTTCCACAGCCTGTTGTATATACCCTTTCAGTCCTCCCCCCTTTTGTTGTAGTAATACTGACTTTCAGGTCAGTATTAGTATGTCCAAGGAGATTTAAGTGTTCTCCCTCTCGTTTCTGGATGTTGTGGTTTCTTATGTCCAATTTATTATATCAATTTACATTATTTATTGTCCACCTTTCTCACTGAGACTCAAGTGGGGCTTTTTTTCTGCCGGGGGGAGGGGGGCGCCGGCGGTGTCGGAATGGCGTTCCGGAACCTCTTCGATAAAACTCTTCTTAAAAATGTTTAAAGGTTCATGAGTTTTCAGTATACAGATTGAAAACGTCATTTCCCTCTTGAGAGTTCCGGCACGTCTCTCCCCCCCCCCCCAAAAAAAGTCCCTGGCCTGAAGGCAGATCACATGGTGTAAGTCAATGCCATCAGCAGGATGGGGCATCCAATCAGTAATGTAATAGGGTTAGAACTGCAGAAATCTGAAACCAAGCAGAGATCTGAAGCAAAGCGGTTGTTGTTCAGTCACACAGTTGACCCCATGGACCACATCACACCGGGCCCTCCTGTCTTCCGTCATGCTCTGGAGTTTGCTTAATTTCATGCTCGTTGCATCAATGACACTGTCCAACCATCTCATCCTTTGCCGTCCCCTTCTTCTTTTACCTTCAATTTTTCCCAGCATCAGGGTCTTCTTCTCCAGTGGGCGCTCCCTTCTCATTTGAGTCTTTGAGCTTCAGCTTCAGTATCTGGCCTTCCAGGGAACAGTAAGGGTTAATTTCTTTTAGGATTGACTGATTTAGGAACTCTCAGTCTGGGGCAAGTGATGCACTGTATTCTTTGTCCACTGTTCCATATGTTTATTCAATTCCCTCTTGAAGCCGTCCATGCTTGTAGCTGCCACCACCTCCTGTGGCAGTGAATTCCATGTGTTAATCACTCTTAGGGTCATAGAATCAGCATTGCTGTTAGATGGGCATCTAGCTTAAACCTCCAAAGAAGGAGAGCCCACCACCTCCAGAGGAAGCCTGTTCCACTGAGACAGTTTCCGCAATAGTGAAATTGCCCGCACTGACGTTTTTAAAACTGCACATTATGTTACATTTTCCACAGTAGATTTTTCCTCACCAGGCGCAAACCCAAAGTTTTCTCCTTCTTACCCCACGTTTTCAGAACCCCCAGTTTTAATGAGTCCTGAAAATGCTGGGTAAGAAGGAAAAAACTTCAGGTTTGTGCCTGGTGAGGAAAAATCTACTGCGGAAAATTTCACAGGAACTGCTCTATCAGGAAGTCCATCCTAACAGCGGGTATGGGCTTGAACTGTGAGAACGGGTTTCTAAAATGCCAGAGAGTATGAAATTATGGTCAGTAGTTACATCAAGATCGTTTTTTGAAACATCTTTCTTTCTTGTGTATGGGAGGGGACCTTCAATATTTTTTTTTAATTGATACCACAAGGAAGATTTTAAAGATAGATGTCATTGAGATGGCTGGTTTTTGCAGAAGTACAGTATTCTAGCCTGGTTCCCGGCAACTGTGGGGGATGTAGTAGACAGATGGAATGTGAACTTAATTAAAATTGCAATGTGTGAAATATTAGTGGAAATGATTTGTGGACTGCTGTAGGTGTCGATCAAGGATATCATGTGAGTGCTGGATTGGAGAATAAATCTTTTTTTTATTCCTTCTGATGAAAGAGCTCGCCCTCCCCTCCTTTCTCTCTTACTTATTAAAGTTCAGGCGCCTGGGAGGGATCATAAGGGAGAGAGAAATGGTTCAGGGTTCTCCCTGCAACGAAACCTATCCCTCCAGGAGGCGGTGAGCTCTTAGGTGAGTCCCGGCACTTACCCCACCTTCTCCCCCCCCCCGCCTTTTCTTTAACATATTTTCACATTCCAGCCATTTTATCCCTCTCTCCTGTTTTGGGGCTTAAGTTGGGGTTGCCAACTCTGGGTTGGGAAATTCCTGGAGATTTGGGGGGGATGGAACCTGTGGAGGGCAGTGTTTGGGGAGGGGAGGGGCCTCAGCAGGTTATAATGCCACAGAATCCATCCTCCAAAGCAGCTATCATGACTAGGGTTGGCAGGTCTGATGATCATGCCAGTGGGGGCGAGCGAGAGGGACTCTCTGGGCGTGGGGGCAGAGTGCCATAACATGCTGACGTCACGCAGAAGTGACATCATCACTTCGGTGACATCACACAGTGACACTCTGGTTTTAGGGCAAAACTCTATGGTAAAACTGCCCTCAAACCATAGAGTTTTGCCCCAAAACCGGTGTCACTGTGTGATGTCACCGAAGTGATGATGTCACCGACGAGATGACATCACTTTCATGTGACATCAGCATGTTGCATTTGGGGGGGCGGGATTTCCAGCGGGCAGGAGCCCAAAAAACGGGGGGATCCCCCGCCCCCAAGTGGGGAATGGCCTCCCTAATCATGACAACTCCTTCAGCTAGGGCCGCCAACCTCCAGGTAGGGGCCTGGAGATCTCCCAGAATTACAACTGATCTCCAGACTACAGAGATCAGTTTTATTTATTTATTTAATTTATTTTTCGTACTTCTACCCCGCCCTTCCCGCGAACAGGCTCAGTTCACAGACACGTATTTCACCCTGAGGTAGTTAGCCCGGGCGAGCCTGATTGGGTCAAGTCTCAGAGGCTAAGGAGGGTCAGCCCTGGTTAGAACTTGGCATGAGAGGCCACCGAGGAAGTCCAGGGTTGCTATGATGGGGAAGGTAAAGGCAAACCGTGTCTGTTCCTCTCTTGCCCTGAAGACCCTCTGGGGGCCACCCTGCTGGCTGCAACTTGATGGCAAAAAAAGTAAAAATACATAAATCTGTTCATAGTATTTATTTACAACTTATTGTGCTGTGGCTTTTCATACTGAGTAATTTCCTACACATGGAAACGTTTGGGGTGAATGTCCTTCTATTGCAATTCTACCAGAAGCCTAAAGTTATTTTAATAACTGGAGCCAGTAACAAAGGCTTTCAGTGACATCTTAAGATCTCTATGATGACTATCCATGACTATTTGTCTTTCTTTTAAGTAGCAACCTCTCAAAAGAAACTGCAACTTGTAATCTTGCTGTATCTTTCCCTGCACAGAAATTACATGAGTTGTGTGGGTTTCCTGAGAAACTTTAACCATCAGTGTTCAACGAATTGATATTGCTTTTGATCAGAATGGATATTGTGTTATTTCTCACTGTGGCAATGAGTGCATAATCACACACACACACACACACACAAACCAGAGAAATAAACCTTGATGGCTGTTAATGTCTCATGCGTAGGCTTAACAATGCACCCTCAGTTGCCTGGCAACCAAGGAAGATATATTGAAGTCCCCAAAGAATAAATAGGAAGATTCAGCAACTGTGGGGTCATCTTCACAAGAGACGACAAAGACATCTTTCTGCACAGCCTTATGTAATGTTTTAATAACCTAAAGGCAGATGAGTTAATTTTATCGCTTGCTCTTTTTTCCCTCTTCTAGGAAAAGGAGAATTATAATGAAAGGGAGAGTTATTGCCCTAATTTCAGTGATATTTCAGAACCAGTATGGTATGGCAGTCAAGTGTGGTGACCTAGGACTGGGGAGTGCTGGGTTCAAATCCCGACTTACCAGTGAACCCCTATGGGGGACCAATCTCTCTCATGCTGCCTAACCTTGTAGGGTTGTTGAGAGGACAAAGCTGAGCAAGAAAGAACGATGTGCTGACTTCCGCAGAGGCCCTTGTCTCTGGAGTGAAAAGGATGGGTTGAAAACATTGTTCCTCTCCTCCACTAGGGATTCCACTTATTTCTAGAATACTGTCTTCCCAGAAAGAGGCTTCTCTAATCTTAGGAGATGGCAAAAGCCTAAACATTTTGGTAAATAAGAGGTTGCCTGTATGAGCATTACCAGAGCCCAGCTTGGGCTTCCTGCACCCAGAGATTCTCTGTCTACCCAATGATGAAGGGGGGCATGGCAACCCTAGGTCTGAAGCAGGCGGAGGGAATTGGAGGGAATTCCCCCACCCCTTCCATTGGTGAAAAATATAGTCTGGATTCAACCCAAATGAAGTGACTACTTCCTTTCTGGAAAGGAAGGATGTGAAGAACATTAAAAGTACCCTGATGGATCAAAAATTATCTTTCTGAGAAGAAAAGTTGATCAAATGTCCCTCTGAGCTAAATGCCTATATAGATAGCTCAGAAGTAAAGTGCACACTCACTGTTCTATTTCTGGCCATAATCTTTGGAGTTGCTTGACAACACTTTTTTCCCGGCACTGTGGTTTGGCAAGGCACACTGCTTTTCAGTGCTGTTTCATCTAAAGGATGCAGGAGGAGCTAGACCAGGAGGGACAATCTGGTGGTAGATATTGTATTTTCCAGAGCCTTTGCATAATCTTTCCCTGCTGAAATTTTAGCTGATTTCTTCCTCTTCTTTCTCCATTGTTTTTGATATTTATTAATGATGATATTTACATACACCCTACTTTTCCTCTTGACTCAGTTAAAGCATTAGAAGTTGAAACCAAGATTAAGTTACAAATGGCAAATACCTCCTTCCAAAAAAAGATGCCTGCTGTTCAAAGCCCGTTGAAATCTCGGGCAAATAAACAAAAGCTTTGGCTTTTATTCTGGTACTTTTCAGCTGCTCGTTTTAGCTCCTGATGGCCTTTTGTGGTTTGTTGCTGTTAACCGTGTGGATGGCCCAGGCTGGTTAGTACTTGGACAGATGACCCAGGGGTTGGTACACGGGGGCAGGCAATGGCAAAAACATCTTTGTTCATCTCTTGACTTGAAAACCCCAAGGGGGAAGCATAAGTCAGGCATGACTTGAGAACACTTTCCACCACCAGCTGTGTGTGGTCTTATGCCTCTATCGCACAATTAATCATGTCAGCCATGTCAATGGAGAGGTGGGATATAAATAGGTTTGCCAGGTCTGGACTGGGAAATAACTGGAGATTTGCGGGGCGGAGCCTGGGGAAGTGGAGTTTGGGGAGGGGATGGACCTCAGAAGGATATAGAAGAAGAAGAAAGAAGAAATTGGATTTATATCCTGCCCTTCACTCACTTGGAGTCTCAGAGCGGCTTACAAACTCCTTTTCCCTTCCCCTCCCCACAACAGACACCCTGTGAGTTAGGTGGGGCTGAGAGAGCTCTGAGAGAACTGTCCTTGAGAGAACAGCTGGTACAGAGCTATGGCTTGCCCAAGGTCATCCAACAGGTGCAAGTGGAGGAGTGGGGAATCAAACCCGGTTCTCCCAGATTAGAGTCCGCGCACTTAACCACTACACCAAAATGCCATAGTGTCCATCTTCCAAAGCAGCCATGTTCTCCAGGGGAACTGATCTTGGTTTAGGGATACCAGCTCCAGGTTGGGAAATACCTAGAGATTTGGGGATTGGGCTTGAGGAGGGCACAGTTTGGGGAGGGGACAGACTTCAATGGGGTATAATCCCATAGAGTCCACCTTCCAGAGTGGCCATTTTCTCCAGAGGAACTCCAAAAGCCACCCACACGGAGATCTCTGTTGCCTGGAGATCAGTTGTAGTAGTGGGATATCTCCCGCCACCACCTGGAGGTTGGCAACCCTATCTTGGTTGTCTGGAGATCAATTGTAATAGTGTGGGATCTCCAGGTGCCACCTGGAGGTTGGCAACCCACAATACACATATTTTAAAATAATTGAATGAGCAGTAAGCCTTTTTGCACCTGCACAGCCTTTTCACCAGATCTAATGTTCAGTTATAAAATAGTGCTCCCATAAGCACAGAAGTTACTTTATTTCATTGTCCTGTTTTGTTTTGTTTTGTTTTCACAACAGACTAACCCCTTGGCTTGTTCTAAGTGACTCCAACATACATATCCGAGCCTCTGTGCTGTTCAGATAAAGACCTGTTTTGGAAGTGGGGAAAATCAGATTAAAAGGGGGCAAGGAGACAGGTCAGCTTTAAAATGGATAGTTTGCTTATCGTATTTGATGTTCTGAAGAAGTAAAACCACCAAAGCCTAGACCTCGTCAGAAGTAATTGATCGCCTGTTTATGGAGGAAAACAAAAGACAGACCTTATAAACCCCATAAACACCGTGGAAAATACAAATACAGCATTGTTTATCAATTTCCATGGAGCTCCATGCACTCATATACTTCAGATCAATAGTCAGAACAGCTATTAAAAGAGCTGATCGTGTTTGCGTTCTCCGTAATGAAATTTAAGTTTAATGTAAAATGTCTACCCAACAGTTCCCCAGTAAGGTATAGAAGATGCAATTACCTTAAGCTAGAGCTGAAATATAGGAGAGAGGCTTGCCATCAGTGCTAAAATACCTTTTATAGCCCTCTTTATCATATTCATTGCCTAAAGAATGTTAACAAAAAATAAGTGTATAAAGTAGCTATGGAACAGAGAGAAATTCAGTGTAAACAAACTTAGTTCCTAGTTCAATTAGCAAAGCAATGGCTTAGCTCCCTCAAAACCCATTACAGGAACGGTTGTTCTAGATAGCTCACATAGAACGCCATATCCCCGTTATTGATTTGAACCCTGAAACCTAAGATTGTCTGTATTCCATCATTTTGCTTCCATCAAAGAGCCAGTGTGGTACAGTGGTTAAAAGCATCAGACTCTAATCTGAAGGGCCGGGTTTGATTCCCCACTCCTTCACATGAAGCCTGCTGGGTGAACTTGGGCCAGCCACAGTTCTCTCAGAACTCTCTCAGCCTCACCTGACTTACAAGGTATGTGTTGTGGAGCCCTGACCCCATCAGATCTCAGGAGCTAAGCAGGGGCCAACCCTGGCATGTATTTGAAAGGGCAACCTCCAAGGAATACCAGGGCTGGGACACAGAGGCAGATAATATCTAAAACGTCCTAGCCCCACTAGGGGTTGCCAGAAGTCACCATGACTTCCAGGCTCACAAGCAAATACACACACACACACACACAATACTCACCAAAAAAAAAGTGACTGTTGTGGGGAGAGGAAGGGAAAGGTGACTGTAAGCAACTATGAAACTCCTTAGGGTAGAGAAAAAATGGGGTATAAAAACCAACTCTTCTTCTACTCAGGCTGCAGTCACACACACTAAATAATCCACTCTCAATCCACTTTCAGTGCACTTTCCAACTGGATTTTGCCAGTTCACACAGTAAAATCCAGTTGGAAAGTGTAGTGAAAGTGGATTGAAATTGGGTTATTTAGCGTGTGTGACCCCCAGCCTCAGATGCCACCTAAAAATCATAAGCAGAATGGTTCCCCAGATGTGATGTCATCATGCCAAACACATTGTGTGAGGGGCACTCTAGCATTTGGGCAAAAAAAACCCTCTATGATGACCATAGAGTTTTTTTGCCCAAATGCTAGAGCGTCTCGCCCGAGCAGGACTCCCAGAGCAGGACCCACCCTCATCAGCAACCCTGTCTAAATACTGCCACATTTCATTTGTGACCTATGAGGTTCTGTCAAGATCCACTCTAGCTTTGCCTTTTCACAGCAGAGTCTTCTGGGCTCCATCCATGTTAACCCATTTGTCCTCTTGTGCAAGCCATGACCTAGTGGCTAGGACTAGGAGACCAGTATTTTGAATTCAAAGATGGGTAACCTTGCACTCCTTAATACTGCCTGCCAATTATTTGGAAAATGCTTGCTAACAAATTGTGAGGAAGTTCCTAAATGGGATTGTGAGATGTGGGTTATTGTCCCATAAAAAAAAATAAGTATATGGCTTATCTTGGTTGGGATAAAAGTGGAGCCAAAAATGCTGAAAAGAAGGAAGAGAACAGCGCTCCTGTATATGACATGTTGTAGATCGTTTTGTGAGCTGTGCGGGGTGGGTGGGTGTTGCCTTCAAGTCACAGCTGACTTACAGCAACTCCTTGGTGGTTTTCAAGGCAAAGAGACATTCAGAGGCGGTTTTCCATTGCCTGCATCTGTGTCATGACCGTGCATGCACTTCCCTGCTGGTCTTTCATCCAAATACTAACCGGGACTGACCCTGCTTAGCTTTTGAGATCAGATGAGATTGGGCTAGCCTGGGCTATCCAGGTTGGGACAAGGATAGATGCCAGTTGTACCAAAGCAGGTTAGTTGTGTGCCAGAGGGGATGCTGAGATACAGAGTCAAAGATCACCCCGGCATGGAACCACAGTGAGGGGAAGGGCCATAGCTCAGTAGCAGAACATCTACTTGTCATATAAAAGGTCCCAAGTTCAGTCTCCAGCATCTCCAGTTAAAAAGGTCCAGGTCGTCCATGATGTGAAAGACCTCTGACCTGGGACCCTGGAGAACTGCTGGTGGTCTGAATAGACAATACCGGCCTCAATGGACCAATTATCTGGTTCAGCATAAGACAGCTTCATGCATTCAAGACTCTGGAGAGGGGTAAATAATAAAGTGTCGTGTACTTCATAGCCCTGATAGCATGAAATTTTTAAAAATCCCACAGTTCCCTGGCATCTGCCAAGTGTGGACACTGGCGATTCCTCTGTGAGCGTTTCCACAATTAAGGCATCTTTGAATAGCATGCTCAGGTATTCATTGAGGTTTTGTAATATTATTTTAGGGGGCATCCGATATGGGACATTTTAATATCACATTGGAGAATGACACTCCCTTTAAAGATGAGGTTCCGATCTTCCATGCTTATTCAGATTAACAGTTGCAGGAAGAAATTGTGATGTTCATATCACCAAAGCTAGGCAGGCCAGAAATTAATAAGTCCCCCTAGCTTGCCCTGACCTGGGTAGCCCAGGCAAGCCCGATCTTGTCAGATCTTGGAAGCTAAGCAGGGTCAACTCTGGCAAGTACTTGGATGGGAGACCTCCTTGGAATACCAGAGGCAGGAGGCGGGGCAGGCTTTATTCAGCCACCTCTCTGAATATCCTCCAGGCCTCTAGTAGGGGTCCATCACCAGAGGTTGCCAAGACTTCCAGGTGCACACACACTCACATGTGTGCACACATAGACACATATAAAGAAATCTCTCTCGCTTGTTAAAGGGGGGGGGAAAGGTGTGTAAAAGTCAGCAGGTAACCATTAAACCTTTGATTAATGAAGGGTGGATAGGCAAGGTTATGGAGGAGAGCTAAGTGCTGCTGTCTAGGCAGTGGACAAACATTATACAGATCAAGAACAACTGTTCAGTTAACAGGCTTGGGATCTCCCAAAACGGGGGGGGGGGGGGGTGCGTTGACGGCCAGTATCCTCGTCAAGCAAGCTGGGATCATCCTGAAGATGTATGTGAAATTGTCGCCGATTTGTCACAGGCATACGAATGCTCGTTTGAGCTCCAGTTGGAAATTACACCTATTATTCTGAGCATACACATTCTCTTCTTCTGCAGATTTAGAGATTTATGGATTGCAGGCTAAGGTTAAAGCTTGCTTTTAAGAAACCAAAGCTTATTGTGTTCAAAGAAGACTGGGGGGGGGGGAGGGGCGGGGAGGAAGGGAAGAGAAGCGAAGGAGCTTCTAAGACGGCATCAGCAGGAATGTCTAGAGGACAATGACCTCTTTTGCAGAAATTCAATTACTAATTATGTTTTCATACCTTTTAGCAAGCTGGAGTTGTTTTTTTTCTTCCCCTGGTTAGATACGGGGACACTCTATGCCAGGCAAGTTTAATGGGGCTCTGTAGCAAAGGAACAATCCACTGTCTGTCAAATTGGCAAGCTTGAATCTTAAATTTCTGTCTCATATAAATAGAATAAATGTGTTTTGGAGCAAAGCGGGCAGTTCTCTCATGGCTCCAATTCAGCAGTTATTTTTTCTTACGCAACACTTATGTAATGCACAGTGGGGTTGTGTTCTGTGGCAGGAACATGTGGGGCCACCTTTCCTTCCCCCACTCCCCCCCCCCACCGAGAAGTTTTATATGCCTTCTCAGAAGTTTCCCCTCAAAATACTTCAAACGTCTCGCCTGAAGAAGAACCTTAGGATTCTTTTCCAGTTCTAACTAGGGGGTGATGATTTAGGAAGGGAAGAACTTCCCTTAGAAAAGTTTGCAAGTCATCAAAAACCTTTGGGCTTCCCTCAGAGCCTTGCAGAAGTGGGGAGCAAAAAATTGGACAAACATTCTATGGTAGAAGCCATTTTTAGCATAGAGTTTTTGCCCAAATACCAGAGCAGCGCCACAACGGCACAGTGTGGTGACATCACTTCCAGTGCATGCAGGAAGTGATGTGGCCATGTTGCCAGTGATGTGGCCTGGACCTCCCTCCTTGTTAAGTCCTAATGGCAATCACGCATGCGGTCAGAGAAGTGCACATGACCAGGCTGGCTACCGGAGCTTCGCTTCGGGAGACAATAGCTCAGCCAGATTGTAAATTAGACCAAGCAGCCACCCAGGTTCCACCAGGGGACCTAGGGTTTAAGGTAACTCATGATTAATCCTATCAGGGAGTAATCCTATCAGGGAGTAGGCGTAATCTTATCAAGGTAATCCTATCAGGGAGTTTGGGCAAGGCCAGGGGTGCGGTTCAGACGTATATTTAAGCAGGCCCCCGAGCCCTGTTCAGCAGCCTGGAATTGTACCATCAATAAACTTATGAGCTGATTTCCCTGCAACACGTCTCTGGACCCAGTACTTTATACTCCCGCTCCTGTTAAGTCCCCCCGCCACCACCCATCACTGGTTGCCAGGAAGGACATGGCAACCCTACCCTCAGATGTCACTCTGTTTTCTCCCCCATGCTGGCTTCACTGCTTCTGCTGGCCCCACAGTCTGAGGCTGTGATTCACTGCCCTCTGTCCTCAGCTCCTCCTCCAGATGCCATTTTAGGTTCCTACAACAGCCCAGTTTGCTGCCCAAACTCCAGTTTATGATGTGTGTTTTTGGTTATGTTTCTGTGCAGACTCATGGCTGCCATTTTAATTTTATTTTCAACCATATTGGATTGTTGTGAAAAACCTTCAGGTTCCTTTGAGTTTGCACAGCCATAACTTGTAGCTAAAGGACTGGACTCGTTTGTGGGCTTCTCGATCCACACAGGGGCCAGCCTTTGGCTGTCAGCTATAAGAGTCAACTGGCCACATGCCCAAAGTGCAGGATTTGGCTTGGAGCCCATCCACAACCTTTGAGGATAGAAAGGGGGGGAACATTTTTCACAAAAAAACCCCTCTTTCTATGATAGACCTCTGAATCCTCCCAGCTATTCCTGGGGTCCCCGTCCCTCAGGAACAACATTTCAGGGAGTATTTTGGAATGCATGAGGACAGTGGTATCCAACATGGTGCCGATGGGGCCATGGTAACTGCTGACACCCTTTCTGGCACCCACCAAGGGTTTTTAGAAGGCGGGTTGGGCCAGGTGGGGCTTTTGCCCAACGAGGCTTCTGACTGGCCCCTGGAGATTTGATTGGTTGTTCAGATTTTTAAAAACATTACTTCAGCAGCAGCTGCCACACTAGCACAAGCATCGGTTTGAGAGCCAGTTTGGTGTGGTGGTCAGGAGCGCGGACTGTAATACGGGAGAACCGGGTTTGATTCCCCACTCCTCCACATGCAGCTGCTGGTGTGACCTTGGGTCAGTTACAAGTTCCCCCAGAGCTGTCTCAGCCCCACCTACCTCACTGGGTGTCTGTTGCGGGGAGGGGAAGGGAAAGGAGATTGTAAGCCACTATGAAACTCCTTTGGGTAGTGAAGGGGCAGGATAGAAATCCACTCTCTTCTTCTTCTTCTTTTTCTTCTTCTTCATCACTGTGATACTGAAGGTAAACGGGGGCGACCATTTTGTGCCCGGTTCCACTTCCAGCCACCGCCATTTTATAGCAGCTGTTTTGTGGCTGTGCCCACCATACTGTGTCAGGATTCCAAAGGTCCATTAAAAGTGAAAAAAACAAAGCTGTGTAGGACACTGATAAAGTGTATATAATTCAGTGAGATTAAGATACATCATACTGAACAAACATCTATTAATTTAAAGAAACAACCATATTTAAACAGACAACAACAGCTGATTTAAAGATACAACGACGAGGTTCTTTGGAATGTAGTTCTCGTTTCATTGATAGACTTCTTCCAAATCGAAACAGTAAGTTTGAAGGCAATTACAAGATGCAACAATGCAATGACATGCAAATCCCGTCCGACACCAAGTTGTTGTTTTTTTCAGTAGCTTAAAAGTCAATTATACATGAGATGTTTAGGAAGTGAAGGCTGACCATAATGAATATTCCAAAGGTGCCAGCAGGCTCAGAAAGGTTGGGGACCCCAGCATTAGGAGGAACAAGCAGAGGGACCTGCAATACTCATGTGGGGGGGGGGAGGACCTCAAGGCTGAGGAGGAAGCGGCCATAGGTAAGCTTCCCCCCGGGCACCGGCGGCGAGGCCCACGGAACTCCCAGCTGCCAGGCGGACAAGCTCTCCCCCCCCCCACCACCGCTGGCAGGGATGGTGAGGCCCATGAAGCTCCCAGCTGCTGGGCCCACCAAGCTTTTCCCTGCCCCCTGGCAGCGACAGTGAGGCCGGCACGGCTCCAACCACTGGCCTGACAAGACCCCTCCCTCCCCCTGCAACGGAGGCGAGGCATCGTTCCAACTGCATTCCCTGTGTATGTGCAGAGAACACTTTTTACTTTTGGGGGGATTTAAGTATCCCCTGAATATTTTTTATTTACTTTTCAGATTTTTCTGGACACCTGGAGAGTCCTCCAAGTGTGCAGGAAAATCTCTTTGCCCCCTAGGTGCCCTTGATGTGTGGATTTAGATATCTGCATGCAGGGGGGGACCTGTGATACTCACGGGGGAAGAGTATCCCAATCCTTCTCCCACCCACCCCTCCCCAGTGGTGGTGGCGAGGCCCGCCAATAATTCTCCCACCCCTCCTCCCAGTGGCGAGCCCCGTCAACACTTCTCCCTTCTCGCTCCCTCCCCAGTGGCAATGTTGGCAGCGAGCCCTGCCAAGCCTTCTCCCTCCTCCCACCCATACCAGTGATGATGAGGCCTGAGCAGCTCCCAGCTGCCAAGCCCACCAAGCCTCGCCCCCAACAGCCAGAGTGTTCCCTGCGCATGTGTAGGGAATGCTTTTACTTTTGGGGGGATTTAAATATCCCCATATAGTCTTTAAAACTGTTTAGATTTTTCTGCACACTTGGGGAGTCTCTGCCCCCCAAGTGCCCCCAGTGTGTGGATTTACATATCCGCACGGAGGGGGCAACTTGGCTTTTAGTATATAGATGGGTGAGGGGAATAACTTTCCCAAATGGAAATCCTTCCATCTGCTGAAATTTTGAGTGGGTTCCCAGCCTTTCTGCCCAGGAATTGGTTCTCGATTGCCTCTTTTGCTCCTTGTCACACCTTTGCAGGCACAGACAACATGCCGGTGTAGGAAATATCTTGTTTTTCATCTCTTCTCTGTGTGCGGTCCTCACCTTTCCCACTTCTTATATCCTAGTTTATCAGCTATTAAGACAGTTTATTGATCGGAGCACACAGAACAAACAAACAACAAAAAAGTAGAAAATGTGATGGGGGGAACCTATGTATTTCATATCTCATTTTCTCTGTTAGCTTCACATCTGAAAAAAAAAATCCATAGAAATCTATTTAAGCAATATTGTGTCTCGTTGCTAGGAATGGGACATGGCTAACCGCGATACAGTACCAAAGAAGTAAATGCAAAAATAATATAAAATAAAATATCTGAAAATGGGATAAGAGGGACATTTTCCTGCAGAGAAATGGCAGATCTGTAGCTATCTAAAGTTAGATTTTTCTTTGGGTGCAAGGCAGTAAACTTTAACTCTTTTGAAATTATCTATTGATTGCTTCTTGAAGAGGTTGCACGCTATTCTGTAATCCTTACAGATGATACAGTGAAGAAAAGAGAATATTAATCCATTCCAGAAACGGTAGTCGTATTCCATTTAGAATGCTGATGGCTGCCTATAGCATACCGGGTTCGCTTCAAGGTGATGGTACTTACCTTTAAAGGCCTATATGGCCAGGGTCCAACATACCTGAGGGACCGCCTTTCCCCGTACATACCCCAGCAGGCACTTCAGTCGGGGTCCCAACACCTACTCTGTGTCCCGGGCCCCAGGGAGGCCAGGCTCGCCGGAACCAGGGCCAGGGCTTTTTCAGTGGCGGCTCCTGTCTGGTGGAATGAGCTCCCGGAGGAGATCAGGGCCCTGCGGGATCTTATGCAGTTCCGCAGGGCCTGCAAGATGGAGCTTTTCTGCCAGGCCTTTGACTAGGAGTCACCACCGTTGACACCATCTCCCATCGTGAACGTCATTGACGAAGTGGACTGCCCTGAACGCAGCCCAGGCCCGATGGTCATGGGAGACCATACTCCAACCCTGACAGGTAGCCATCGTTACTTTTAATATGACCGGAAGCACTTTATTGTAACTGTTTTAATGTTGTTATTGTATTATAAATGTTTTATGCTGTATTGGATTCGGCACTGTGTGCCCTTGTGAGCCGCCCTGAGCCCACTTGCGGGGCGGGCGGGGTATAAATCTGAAAATAAATAAATAAATTCTAGGCATTTTTTTAAGGGTGTGCGTGGGGCGAAATATTTGATTTCACACCTTTTTGAGAAGGAACAATTCAAGAGGTACTTTCAGATGGAATGAAGTCAAGCCACGTTAGTTACCCATGAAGGAAGCACTGCATATTTTGGGTAGCTTTGTACGATCTGTGGATGCTCACCCCTTTATTTCCCCATCAGTTGGAATGCAAAAACACCCACTGGTTCAGCTCTTGTTCTGGTTGTCAATCATTTGGGGGGGGGGGGGTGATTTTGCAACAGTCTGACTGTTGGCCGCCTGAGCTTGCTTGTCAGGATACCTTTTGCATATTCATACAGTACATTGCAATCAACAGCATTTCACACTTGCGCATTCGTGCTCAGCCCAGTCATGGTCTTGGTTTCCTCCTCCCCTACAATCCGGTCATTGCTGCTAGCCACTGGGCAACCAGTTGGATTAGCCATGAGCAAATTTATTGCTGCCCTGACTGGATGGCCCAGGATAGCCTCAGTTCATCAGGTCTTGGAAGCTAAAACAAGACAGCTCCTGTATTCCCTCTAGTTCAGTGGTTCTCAACCTTTCTAATGCCGCAACCCTTTAATACAGTTCCTCATGTTGTGGTGACCCCCAACCATAAAATTCTGCCAACACACCCAACAATGAAGCTACTTTTTCAGATGTTTTCTCTTGCATGGCAGTTAGCACCAAACAACTTTAATACAGACTTTAGACACATATATTTGCAAGCTACTCCCAACAAGACACAACAAACACTCAGGCTTCAGACTTACTTTTCTTCAACAGAAGATGCCATGAGAAAACGAAGATAGGTGGGGGGGGGGGAAGAGGCTGTTGCAGGTAGGGGGGGGAGAGAGAGAGAAAGGTGGGGGGAGAGAGGGGGGAAGGAAGATAGGTAGGTGGGGGGGCTTTTGCTGCCTTTCCTGGGCTCTGCGCTTTGGCGTAGAGCCCAGGGAAGGCGGCGGCAGAGCACCCTAAAGGTGGTGGCGGGGAGGGGGAAGTGGCCATTGACTTACCTGCTGGCTTCTTCCTCCTTGTGGCCTCTGCTGGAAGGGCTGCTGGAATCAAGAGGCGGCGCTCTGGCCCAAACCAACTCCTGCTCTTTGCCCTTAAAGGGAAAGCTCCCTTTGAGGGCAAAGAACCGGGAGGCCAGACCTCGCACTCGATCAAGCGCAGGGCCCTTTCCTGCCGGTGGGGAGGGGTGGGGCGGGCTCGGACACCAGCCGGCGATCCCTGTGAAATGGTCGTTCGACTCCCAAAGGGGTCCCGACCCACAGGTTGAGAACCGCTGCTCTAGTTCCTGTGCTGGGTCATAAGCCTAAACTAATATCTGTGACAGGGTGGGACAATTTAAGCTTATCAGGAGGGGGAAGTGTCAGTGTTCTGTCATGGCATGTAATAGTTGAGAAGTAGCGAAAGCCTTGCGTGGTCCCCTCATGAACATCAGTTATCCTTCTAGGTGCAGAAACACATCTTGGATTTAAGAGCTATATATGTCTACAGCATGGCCACCTTGTCTTTGAAAACATTTAACTCATTCTAAGATTTAAAAAAATCGTTCATAAGAGTTTTTCACCCTGGAATTCCTTCACATTTCCAATTTTTCTGTCAGAAAAAGGCCTCCAAAGAAATGAAAGGAAATTTTTTTTCCTGATCCCCCCCCCCCCCCCGCCTTCACATCTCTAGGGATGCAGACTCAGGAATGGATCTAAAGGGTTGGGATGGAGTTTCCGGAGAAGGAGTAAGAGTGTAAGTGAAAGGCTTTGCAGGCAGGGGTTGTATGCTCTGACATATCAAAATGAAGCAACCCCCTGCTCTCACTGCAGCTTTTCATTTACTGGGTTTGGGAAATCAAAGTGTAGGTGTCACCCACGCAGGGCTATTTTTGGGCAGGAACGCACAGGAACAGAGTTCCGGCTGGCTTCCAAGTTGGCCACACCTACAGCCCCCCCCCCCCAGTTCCCCAGGCACCTCGCAATCAAGTTTAAACTACCTCCCCTCCTTGAGTTCCCCAGAATCCCTGTAGCTGTGGGGCACCTGGGAAAGCCGATCCAGAAACTGCCTTCCTTCCCTCGGTTTCCCCATGCGCCTCGCAAGCTGTGGGGGCACCTGGGGAAGTCGATCCTGGGAGGGAGCTGCGCTGTCAGGGGTGTGGCCTAATATGCTAATGAGTTTCTGCTGTTGGGTGTGGCCTATTATGCTAATGAGTTCCTGCAGGGCTTTTTCTACAAAAAAAGCCCTGCACCCACCACATTACCAGAGTAATAAGCCACCTGAATGGTTCATGTTGGTTTCAAGGGTGGGATCTTCCCTGCAACCAGTTCTGTAGTTCAGGGGTCCCCAGTCTTTTTGAGCCTGTGGGCATCTTGGGAATTCTGACACAGGGTGCCATCACAAAATGGCTGCCACAGGAGATGGAGCCAACCACCAAATGTCAGGGAGAGAGGTTATATGTAACTCTCACAGCACCTCTTCAGCATTCCAGGCAAAAGCCCTGTTTAACAGGATGCCTTTAAATCTACACAGCCAATCGGAAGCCCTGCTGTGCAAAGGCCCTGCTTAGCCCTGCCCACTTTCCAGAAGCACTTGGTGAGCACCAGGAAAGGTCTTGGCAGGCACGCAGGTGCTCGCGGGCATCACGCTGGGGACACCTGCTTTAGTGAGAGGTTCCAAATCTGCCCCAACATTTTGTACACAGCTAGGGTTGCCAAGTCTTCGGAACTCACTGGCGGGGGAAAGTCCTCCTCTGTCCGGGAGTTCCTCCTGGTGTGTGCGTGAAGCGCTCGCACCCAGCGACGTCACCGGAAGTGACATCAGCACGTTGGGGGCGTTGCCAGGGCGACGCTCTGGCAACGCCCCCAACGTGCTGATGTCACTTCCGGTGACGTCATTATGTCGTCCTTGCTGGGCGACGTCGGGGGTGGAGTTCCCCCCGCTGGCCAAATGCTGGCCGGCGGATCGGGAACCCCTTTAGCGGGGGATCCCCCGCCCCCCGGGCTGACTTGGCAGCCCTATACACAGCATATAGGATTGTGTTGCGAGCTGGATTTAAAAGACCACTGCAAATTTTCTCCCTCCCACTGTGGACCCCAAATTCTCCCCCATGCCATTCCTCTTGACCTGCTGACCCCCAGGAATAAAATTTAACACCACTCAGTGGGCAGCCATGAAAGGAGGAAGCAGGAAGTTCTCACTTTGAGAGAACTGTGGATTGCTGTCGGATCCCTACCACTTTTCAAGACCTTTAAACCAAACCATTTTACACGATTAATTGTTTTCCTCTGCCCTGGGCCACATTCATTTGGAATATTCATTATGTAATTGGTTTCCGTTTATTTAACAATGTGTGCAGAAGACGGGGCTTATTTCTGAATCAACAAGTGCTCTTGGTGAGGATTTGAGTTGGAAAAATCCCAGGGGGCTAGTTAGCTTTGGCACGTAAGTCCCTGAATGAACATTGTCGCCTTTGATAGGACATCAGCTTGCTTCAAAGTTTGACTGATGCAGTGGGGGAAAAGAGTAACTCTAGATCAAAGTCACACAGACTCTATTATGTCACTCCAAAATACCAAATAGATGCATTTTAAATGTAAAGACATTCCATTGCTTTAAAGTGGCTGATGGCAAAGAGGCTGAAAGTTCTGCTCCTTGAGTTAAAGACGCAACTATAAAAACTGGTTTGCTACATCAAATCAAGTTTATTTCATCTGTGTGCTATTTTTTTAAAAAGCAAGGATAAGAAGAGATGTCATAGCTGATCATCAACGCATGCATTGCCTTGTTGGCTGAAAGCAAGGTTTTTCCAACCTGGAGGTTGGCAACCCTAATGTATAGCCAAATGTCCTTGCTGTTCACCTCTAACCCAGTGGCAGCCTTAAACTTTTGCATCACAGGAAAGCCACTTGCACAATGGGGAAGAAGAAGAGGAGGAGGAGGACGAGGAGGAGATTGGATTTATACCCTGCCCTTCACTATCTGAAGGCGGCTCAAAGCAGCTTACAATCCCTTCCCCTTCCCCTCCCCACAACAGACACCCTGTGAGGTAGGTGGGGCTGAGAGAGCTCTCTGGAGAACTACCCTTGAGAGAACAACTCTGAAAGAACTTGTGACTGACCCAAGGTCACACCAGCAGCTGCATGTGGAGGAGTGGGGAATTAAACAAGGTTGTCCTAACAGGATCTGTTTGGGCTTTATAGGATCATCATCCGTTGGATACACGACCAGCATTACAGTGCCACCTTTTAGCAATTGCAAGTAGATAAATAGGTACCACTTCAGTGGGAAGGTAACAGAGTTCCATGCACCTCGGCATCTAGTCATGCCGGCCACATGACCACAGAGAAGTCTTTGGACAGCGCTGGCTCTTCGGCTTGGAAACGGAGCTGAGCACTGCATCCCTAGAGTAGTATGGCTTTTGAGCAAGGGAAACCTTGACCTTTACCTACTGAAGTGTCTGGAGAATGAACGTTATGGGGAGGGGCTGTGGCTCAGTGGTAGCACATCCCTGGCATCTCCAGCTAAAAGGATACGGAAGGAGGTGATGTGAAAGGCCTCTAGCTGAGAACCACTGCCGGCCAGAGTAGATCACGCTGACCTTGGTAGACTAAGGCCCTACTTAGTAGAAGGCAACGTCATATGTTCATGTAATTGCCGGTATCCTATCCGTTGTATGAGGTCTCCTCTAAACGATGCTTTCTCTCTGTAGCATAATCGTTTGTGTTTAGGAATATAAACTCTACCTGTTTGTTAAAAGCCCGAAAAGTTGGATGCGAGAATGAACTAAAAGGTAGCAAAGCATCCCGTAGTGATGTCCTTGTAAGATACGCATTCGGATAATAGTTACCTACTACCTGCAGTGGCTCAAGTGGTTAAGAGGCTGAACTGCAGACCGGAAGGTCAGTAGTTCAGCAGTTCGAGACCCGAGTGCTGCATGACGGAGTGAGCTCCCATCTCTGGTCCCAGCTTATGCCAGCCTAGCAGTTCAAAAGCAAGGAATTGCAAGTAGATAAATAGGTACCACTCCGGTGGGAAGGGAACAGCATTCCGTGCACCTCAGCGTCTAGTCATGTCGGCCACATGACCACGGAAACGTCCTTGGACAGCGCTGGCTCTTCAGCTTGGAAACAGAGATGAGCACCGCACCCCTAGAGTTGTAATCAACTGGCTTTTGAGCAAGGGAAACCTTTACCTTTACCTTTACCTTACCAACCTATGCCATGTGGAAATGGCTGGGGGTCAAGGGAAGACTGAAGATGGGCAGTATTTCAGGAGGCAATAAAAGCCACAAAGGACTGGTAATTGCTCGAGCTACACTGCAGATTGATTGCAGGCATTATGTTCAAACTGTCGGACTCCATGGGCACGCTGGTTGCCTCGGCAGGCATACACAGTTCCAGGAATGGACGGTGGGAGATGTAACAGATCCAGCCATTTCGTTCCCATGACAATCCGACACTGGTGTTTCTTTAACAAGCTGCTGGGTGGGTGAAAGGTGGCATGCAAATTCTGCATGGAATGCCATTTATACAAATTTCCACCTGCTGCCAAGCTACAGCAGCAGAGTCACCCTACAGACATTGTCCTAACAGGATCTGTTTGGGCTTTATAGGATCATCATCCGTTGGGTACACGACCTGCATTACAGTGCCACCTTTTAGCATAAAATGAAGCTGGCTATTGCTGCTAGTGGTGCGCTGAAGATGCCAATCACCTATTCCATGGTCTCAACAATGTGAACAGCATTTTCTAATGTCCTTATAACATCTGGGGAGAAAAGAGCCTATCCAGGAGGAGAGGTGCCAATCCCAGTTCCAGAAATAGCTGGACATTTGAGGGTAGAGCCTAGGAGAGTGGGGTTTAGGCAGGGGGGACCGCAGCGGGGTATGCGGTCCACCCTCCAAAGCAGTCATAGAATCATAGAGTTGGAAGGGACCTCCAGGGTTATCTAGTCCAACCCCCTGTGCAGTGAAGTCCCCTGTCCAAAGCAGCCATTTCCTCCAGGTGAAATGGAATGAATGTTTTAAATAAATATGTGACTTATGTCATCCAGAGACCACCTGTAATTCCAGGAGATCACCAGTCCCCACCTAGAGGTTGTCAACCCTATCTTGGAGTACTTTAGTAGATGGAGAGGAAGTGTGGGACTCAAAATATGGGCCAGATCCAAAGCAGATTTTGTCTGTCCAGATGGCAAGGTTCGGGGGGATAGATCTGGAGGCGGAAATCCCCCTCCTGTGGCCACAGCTTCCCCACCAGATGGAGTCACGCAACCAGCTGGAGAGAAAGGAGGAGCCGGTCAAGGGTGTCAAGGGAAAGTGTCATTCCTGAGTTGAGTGTCTCCCCTCAGTACAACCATCAGAACTGACCAAGTGTCAAAACTGACCAAGGACTCAAGTACAGCCTGCATGGCCCCGGCTAGCCCAATCTCACCAGATTCCGGAAGCTAAGCAGGGTCGGCCCTGATGAGTACTTGGATGGGAGACCACCAAGGAAGTCCAGGGTCGCTACGCAAAGGCAGGCAATGGCAAAGCACCTCTGAACAACTCTTGCTTTGAAAATCCTATGGGGTCACCATCAATGCTCCCTCTAAGCTGTGGAGTCTTGTGAGCAAAAGTCCTACTTGGTGAGCTACTGACATTAAAGTTGTGAGCAAGCGCTTGGGCTGGCGCATCAATTAGTTTTCTCTGGAGCCATCCCTACCTGAGCCAAGACAAAAATGTGTGAGCCGGAGGCTAAATAACTGTGAGCTAGCTCACACTAACTCAGCTTAGAGGGAACACTGGTCACCATAGATTGGCTGGGATTTAATGGCACTTTAGAAACAACCCCCCCCCCCAGTTATGAGGCACTTCCCATGTACATCTTAACGTGTGGGATTTCTTTTTCTTCACTTAGCATTCTCCAGAGCTCAGGAGGTTTTATGTATACTATAGAAAAAGCTTGTTTGAATCCACAGACCTTCCATGTTGGACTGGATCACATACCGACCCAGTCATTTCCTTCTAGTCACCTCTTAGAGGCTGGGTTTTCCCCCCTTCTCCATGGAAGAACCTAATTAAAATGTTCCATCTGAGAGATTTCCCTTGCAGCTTTAAGCCTTCTTAAATGTCTTTGCCTCACCCCTCAATTTTCTAAAAACAAAAACAAAACCAAGCCGAATGGACTCTAAATGACAATTTTTCTAAAGGTGAAAATGTATTGCAGAAGTGTCAGATATATTAAGAGAACGGCATTATGCTCTTCAAATTCAGCCACTTATTCTGAGCAGGCTCCGAGATGGAGTCTCACAGACTGTTTTCAGTATGGATAGATAATTGCCAGAGGGAAATGTATTGCAAACAGCAGTTTGTGTGTGAATATATGAAACTTCAATGCACTTCAAAGCAGGATGTGATTTATTTCTCACATGAAGAAAAGAAAATACCACCAAAATGCCAGAATCGTTCTTGTTTCCATCAACTCAGGACTGTGCCCAGAAATCTTGTGGTATCCATTTATTTGGCAAACTTTCCTCCCACCATTCCTCCAAGGAACTCGGGGTGGCATGCATTGTGCTCCTCTCCTCCATTTTATTCTCACAACAGCCCTGTGAGGTAGGTTAGGCTGAGAGTGACTTAGGGTTCCCAATCTCCAGGTGGCACCTGGAGATCTTCCACTATTAGAATTTATCTCCAGATGACTGAGACCAATTCCCCCTGGAGAAAAGGGCTGCTCTTGGAGGGTTGACCAGGTGACACTATACCCTGCTGAGGTTCCTCCCCAACCAAAACCCCACCTGTCCCGAGCGGTTTCCAGTTGGGAGAATGGAGGTCTGACACGCTTTGCAAATGCGCAAGGCGGACAGCGGCTTTTCCTGACAGCTTGGGTGGGTTAATCCACCCGACGCAACCTCACACAGGTAGTGTGAGGACCAGCAAGCAATATAATCCAGGTTTGAGCAACCTCGGTGAAGGGAAAGTCTCGGAGGAGACTTTTCCGACACCTTGAGCACTGCAGCCGAAGAGGATTCTTGCGAGTATCTCTAAGGAGCCGAGCTGAGCTGAAAAATTCAGCATAAAACCTCCAATTCCCCTGATTCCTTAACAAAGAAGACAAAGTTTAAACGTTGGGACCACATCTGAAGCGAAGTAACAACAAAAGGTAACGGAAAAAAGTTTTTTGCCTTACCATTGCCGCGTTTTGAAAGATGAAAAACAGATCGGGTGAAGCAATAGACTGATGTTGATTGGATGAGAGCAGTTTTGAAGTGCTAAAAAACCGAATTTGAACTTAAAAAGCCAAAAAAACAAGTTGTTTAACATTCCTGCGGTTAAAAGGAGTTGGGAGGGGAAGCCAAGCATCGCGAGACAAAGAGGGAGAAGGGAACCAAGCATCGCGAGATTAAGTCGTGAGGACTGAATCAGGAAGTGACGGCTAGAAGAGCAGACAAGAAGGAAAAAGGAGAAGAACCGGAAGAAGGTAAAGGGGACTCTAAATACTGCCGGACCAGAAAGGGGACTCTAAATACTGCCGGACCAGAAAGGGGACTCTAAATACTGCCGGACCAGAAAGACCATAACAGGAAGTGACGTGCAGAGAGCAGACAAGTAAAGAAAAGGAAGGGACAAAAGGAAACTACGGCAAGCCAGAAGCAAGGTAAAAAGACTATAACCTTTGACATTAACCATAGAGAAGTCGCGGCCGCCATTTTGGATTTATAAAATTTTTAAACTGCAATATCTCAAAGATTATATAACGTAGAAGGCTGAAACCAACATAATTTGACTTGGCAAGATTAGCTTGTTTGAATGCACTAATTGGTGTTTGATTTGGAAGACAAGATAAAATCGATCTTTTTAAAGAGGCAAAACGGACCGAGGACTAAGATCGAGAGCAGCCACATGGTCCTCTCCTACAATGGCAGCAAAAAAAGAAAAAGAGCTACTAGCTGTTATGGAAGCAATGGAAAAGAAAATGTTAGACGCTATAGGAGAGGTAAATGTTAAAATGAATAATATAGCGGCTCAAGCAGATAAAAATTGCATGGAATTAAAAGCAGAATTTCAAAAATTATCCACAAGAACACAAGATATAGAAACTAAAGTAAAAGAACTGGAAGAAAACACCCATAAAACAATGAGAGAGAACGAGAGGATGGAAAAGATGATGCATTATAAAGATATGCAAAACCACTTGAGATTTCGAGGGATTGAGGAAAAATTGAATGAGGATATTTTTACAAGAATGCAAGAAGCAATAGGAGATTTTTTACAAGAACAGGAAGAAGTTGTTAAAGAACACATGGATCTTGTTTATAGAGTTAATTCTACATATGCAAGAGACAAAAACATACCAAGAGACGTGGTTGTCCAATTTACAATGAAAAGAACAAAAGAACAAATCTACAGGAAGTGCTTTATTGACCCCTTTGTAATAGATGGAAAGAAAATCATAGTAATGAAAGAATTGCCTAGAGCAATACTGCAAGAAAGGAAAAAATTCAAGCGTCTGACGGATAAACTGAAGGAGAAAAAAATCAGATTTCGTTGGGAAATACCTCAAGGACTAAGTTTTTATTATGGCAGCTCCAGAGTGGTGATTAAAAGCACAGAAGAAATGTATGCATTCCTGGGAGAGAATAAAGACGATTTTGGAGATATTTAAGAATATATCAAAATGGATTACAAAATACTTACATGGAATGTAAATGGACTAAATTCACCCCAAAAACGTAGAATGGTAGGTCACTGGTTGGAAAAACAAAAATGTAATATAATTTGCTTGCAAGAAGCTCATCTTAAAAACCAAGACCATAAATATTTAATAAGAAAAAAATTGGGAGAAGAATTTTATTCTTTAGCAAGCAATAAAAAAAATGGTGTTGTAACATATGTCAAAAAAGATTTGGAACCCAAAGTAATATTCAAAGACAAAGATGGAAGATATTTAGCTATTGAAATTTTACTGCAAGGAGTGAAAACTTTGATTGTGAACATTTATGCTCCGAATGGAGCTAAAGAATTTTTTTTTAAAGAGCTTCAAATGGAATTGGACAATGTAAACTATGATCAAATTATGATGTTAGGAGATTTCAACGGAACTGTAGATAATAAACTAGACAGGCGCTCTAAAAGAAAGGATGAGACGTCAGGGAAGCTTCCAAAAAACTTTTTTGAACTGATAAAACAAGAAAAGTTGGAAGATATTTGGAGGAAAGCTAACCCACAAGGAAAAGACTTTACCTTTTACTCTAACAGACATGACTCACATTCAAGAATTGACATGATTTGGATGACTACTAACCTAACCTTTAAGACAAGAAAAGTGGAAATTTTACCCAGAATAATCTCAGATCACAATCCGTGTTTATGGACAGCTGGGCAGATTAAAAAACAAAAGAGATGGAGAATAAACGAGGACTTATTAGATAATCAAGAAATAATTAAAAAATTACTTGAAGAAACAGACCTATACTTCCAAGTAAACATGCAGAAAGAAGTTAAAATTCAAACCGTATGGGATGCATATAAAGCAGTGATGAGAGGACTATTGATATCGTTAAATGCTAAAGATAATAAAAAGAAAAAAGAGCAATATGAAAATATTTTACAAGCCATTAAAACAAAGGAAGAAGAACTGAAGAAGAAACCAGGGAAAAAGAAACTGCAAAAGGAAATTTGGATGCTACAAGACCAAGCAAAAGCCATTTTGAACCAGGAGATGTACTGGAACTTAAAAAAACTTCAACAAAAAGCATTTGAAGGTGCAAATAAACCCGGAAAATACTTAGCATGGCAATTAAAGAAAAAACGTGAAAATAAATTTATCACTAAAGTGATAAGAGATAATATTGAGATAATAGATAACAAAGGAATAAAAAGAGAATTTTTTAAATACTACGCAAAACTTTTTAAGAAGGAAAACAAAGACAGAAGAAAGATTAAAGAATACCTGCAAACATTAAAGCTACCAAAACCAACAGAGAAAATTAAAGAACTATTTAATAATCCAGTATCATTACAAGAGATCAAAAATGCAATAAATGACTCAAAATTAGGTAAAGCACCTGGACCGGATGGATTTACAGCGAAGTTCTACAAAACGTTACAGGAGTCAGTTTCACCGGTGTTACTGCTATTGATGAACAATATAAGAGTTACTGGAGAGGTACCAGAAACCTGGAAAGATGCATCCATCTCACTGATCCCGAAAGAAAATCAGGATTTGACCAATGTTAAGAACTATAGACCGATCTCTTTACTGAATAATGATTATAAGATTTTTGCTAAGATTATAGCGGATAGACTAAAAGAGCACCTTAAAGAGACTATACAAACAGAACAAGCAGGGTTCTTACCTAATCGACAAATAAGGGACAATCTAAGAGTAGTAGTGGACGCTATAGAATATTACGACAAACATCCTGAAAAGGAAGTGGGCTTTTTCTTTTTAGATGCGGAGAAAGCGTTTGATAATTTAAACTGGGATTTTATGTTTGAAGTTTTAGAACATCTTGAGATCGGTGAATATATGCTTAACTTCATTAAAGCAATATATAAAGAACAGAAATCCTCAATAATAATTAATACTGAAAAGACAGACGATTTTAAAGTTGAAAAAGGAACAAGACAAGGATGCCCGCTTTCGCCGTTGCTATTTATTTGGATTCTAGAAGTTCTACTGTTAAATGTGAAGGAAGACAAAGATATTAAAGGCTTAACAACTAAAGGTTTTTCTTTCAAATATAGGGCCTTTGCAGATGATGTGATGTTTATAGTGGAAGACCCCTTATCCACATTACCACATTTGTTACAGAGAGTAAAAGAGTTTGGTGACTTAGCAGGATTTTATGTAAATAAAAACAAATCGAAAGTAATGTGCAAAAATATGTCAAATAAGAAACAAAACGAGTTACAAAAACTTACAGAATGTGAGGTGGTGAAAAAGACAAAATATCTGGGTGTAAACCTAACTATGAAAAATATTGATCTTTATAAAAATAATTATGAAAAATTATGGTTGCAAATTATGCAGGATATTAAAAAGTGGAATGTATTGAATTTGTCATTGCTGGGTAGAATTGCGGTGGTCAAGATGAATGTGTTACCACGATTAATGTTTTTGTTTCAAACTATTCCAATTGTGAAAGATGTAAAAACATTCAAATGTTGGCAGAAGGAGCTGTCTAAATTTGTGTGGGGAGGGAAAAAACCAAGAATTAAGATGAAAATAATGTGTGATGCCAAAGAAAGAGGAGGGTTTCAACTACCAAATCTAAGGTTATACCATGATGCAATATGTTTGACCTGGGTAGGGGCATGGACTATGTTACAAGATAGAATGTTATTGTCCCTGGAAGGCCATGATTGTAGATTTGGGTGGCATGCATATTTGTATTATGGTAAAACAAAAATGGACAATATGTTTAAACATCATTATTTGAGAAGAACACTAATGGATACGTGGACAAGATATAAAAACTTTTTTTCAGAAGAGATACCCATGTGGATTGTACCCGCAGAAGTCTTACATCCAATATCAAGATATAAAGGACAAGATTGGCTGAAGTATAGAGACTTATTAATAAGACATGGCAAGGATTTCAAACTGAAGGAGCAGCATCAGATTGATTTTGATTATGGTTGGTTAAGATATAGACAAATATATGACTTGTATAGAAGTGATAAAAAACACGGTTTCAGGGAAAAAAATAATGAAATAGAACAAGTTTGGGAGGAAGGTGGGAAAAAAATGATTTCTAAAATGTATAAAGTCTTGCTAAAATGGTTTAATGCTGATGAAATGGTAAAAGAACAAATGGTAAAATGGGCGATAAACTTTAACAAAGACATTGAAATGGAATCTTGGGAATTTTTATGGAAAAATGCTATGAGTATATCTACGTGTTATAACTTAAAAGAAAATTGTTTTAAAATGATGTATAGATGGTATATGACACCAAAAAAAATTGCAAATATTGGTCAAAATATGTCTAACAAATGTTGGAAGTGTAAAAAGAAAGAAGGATCTTTTTATCATATGTGGTGGACTTGTGATAAAGCAAAGACTTATTGGTCAAAAATACATGCAGAAATGGAAAAAATCTTGAAATGTACATTTAAGAAGTTGCCTGAAATGTTATTGCTAGGACTTAAACTAGAAGAGATAAATGTAAAGAAAAGGACAATAATATGGTATATGATTACAACAGCAAGAATGGTGTATGCACAAAACTGGAAAAATGAAAAAATACCAGAGGTGTGGGAATGGTTGAAAAAACTGTTATATATGGCTGAAATGGATAAGTGGACTAGAAAATTGAATAATCTCTACTCAGAGACCTTTCTGGAAGACTGGAAAGATTTGAAAGAATATGTTGAAAAGTATTGGGATATGAAAAACTATATCTATACATGGTTACAATAGCATAAAGGAATAGAAATATATTATATGAATGTTTTAGTTAAAATTAGACAATGAAACTGTTTTTATTTAGAAATACATAAGAGTATAGAAAATAAGAATTGGTGTATAAGTATAAGTTTTTTAAAGCTATATAACCGTTACCAGAAACGAAACATAGATATAAGTATTACTATTTTGAATAAAATGGAAAATGTGTTATGCTTCAGATGTGGTGGGAAACCACCAAAACAAGATAAAAATAGAATGTACAAATAGAACAAAATGTTATCTAATATGGAAAAAGGGATTTGTATAAGGTTAAATGTATTATTTTCGATGTTTGTTTTTTTTTGAAAAATAAAAATTTCTTTACAAAAAAAAAACAAAACCCCACCTGTCCCAGGCTCCACCCCCCAAATTACCAAGTATTTCCAGCCCAGAGTTGGTAACCGTAGCCAGATCCTTCACCAGTGTGAAGCCACTAGTTTGTTTTATTTATGTGTACACCCTAATAAATGTCTATATTTTTCATTATAATCATTCTGTTGTTAGCTTGACCATCTCAGTTCGCCACTGCACATACCAGTAGGAAGGAATAAGGCTACACTGAAAGACCCAGTGTAAGATAGCATGGAGCCCGGGGTCATTTCGAGCAGGAGCGTGCAGGAATGCCGTTCCGGGAGTGACAGGCCCAGGAGCGGGCAGATGTGGTGACGCATTGTGGAAAAAAGCAAAAGCAGACTAACTTGATCTGTATTTTCATGCTTGTTGTAGCGTAGCTTCCCTGCAAGAGCAAAAGGAACCTAAAGTGTCTTTCGTCAAAGGGTAAAGCTGGCTCGCCAGCTCTGAGTTGGGAAATACCTGGAGATTTTTGGGGTGGAGCCTGAGCGATGGGTGTTGCCTTCTGACGCACTTCCGGTAAAGTCAGGGGGTGTGGCATATTCAAATAAGTTATGCTAAGGAGTTATGCTGATGAGCTCCTACACCTCTTTTTCTACGAAATGACCCCTGCGTGGAGCAACAGACAAACTAAATTCAGGATGTCTCAAATGTTATCCCAGTTCCTTACAACCATTGGCCAGAGAATGGGAAGGTATGAGTCAGTTTGCTTTGTACTAGGTGTCTGGGTACCAACATCTATATACTAATAGCAAAGGCGCCCCCTGCATGCGGATATCTAAATCTGCACGGGGGGCACCTGGGGGGGGCAGAGAGACTTTCCTACACACGTGGGGGACTCCCCACCTCTGTAGAAAAATCTTAAAACTTTAAAAAACTTTCGGGGGGATATTTAAATCCCCTCGGAAGTAAAAGAGCGTCCCCTGTGCATGCACAGGGGACGCTCTGGGAACTGCGGCGGCTGGCGGTTGGGAGGCTGCCGCTGTTGCCGGGGGGGTGGGGGGTGGCCGGGAGAAGCATGGCTTGAGTGGCTGACAGCCACTCAGTCCTCGGCAAGAGCGGGGGGGCTGGCTGGGAGAAGCGCAGCCCGAGTGGCTGTCAGCTTCTCCCCCCCATGAGTATCGCGGGTCCCCCCTTATTGTGTGTTCTATTTCTGAGTCAACGAGCTAGAGAATCACCACAGAGTTCGACGGAGATCCTTCCAAGTCTCCTTTTTACTCACAGGTGGCCCTTGGGCAGACATAGGCATGAAGTCATGGCAGCCCATCGAGCATTACGTCAAAAAGCAGGTCAACGTGTGCTGCATCCTGAAACCACGAGACGGGCAGACGGTGGTCTACCTGCTAGTTCTCAATGGACCGTTCAGTGACTGTTGGTTATTGAGATACTTGGAGAGAATACTGGATAAGATGGTCCTTGAACCGATCCAACTTATGGGGAATTTCTAGTTTTCAAGAGGACAGACTCAGAACCAACTGAGAACAAATTAGTTGTGCCTTAGCTGTTAAGAGATGTACATTCTTGCCCTCTAAATTTAAAATAATACGGCAGAGGGATTCTAAAGGGGGAGGAGAAGACAAAGAAGGTTAAGATAAAGGATGAGAAGAACAATAAAGAGTAATAGTGGTGGAGGAGGAAGAGGAAGAAGAGGAAGAGGAAGAAGAAGAAGAAGAGGCAGTTTAAAGTCAGCCCATCCCTGCTGTTGGCTAAGTTGGCAGAAGAGAAGCAGGATATTGCCCTAAGAGTAGCAATGTGGAGACAGGCAAGGAATGACAGTTATCAGGAAAGAAGGTGCTGAACTCTCTATCCTATTGAACTGGCCTTTCCTGTTGCTGCCCCCTGCAGGGTCCTCTTCTCTCCTTTTTGTGTTCCAGACATCGCTTATTCCAGCTGAAGGCTGATTCTTCCTTCCCTTTCCTTCTCAGAGGCAAGTTACTCCTAGTCCGTGGATGAATTGCTCCTTTACTGTCTCCCCGCCCGCCTTTCTTAAAGAAAGCTGGAGATTCAATGAAGAGCCTCGGAGGTTTTCTGCCCCAAACTCTCTCTGTGTAGTGATCTTCTCTTTGTTTAGAAATGCTGTTTCAGAAAGCCAGTACCTGGCATCTGACTGCTGATCATGAACCAGCAGCAAAAACAGAAATGGTTTCGAGCCGGCGTCTAATTTCACTTCTCTTTCCCCTCTACGTGATGTGGGTGTGTGAGCGTGTGTTACATTTGGGTGTCAGGCTTGGTCATTGTCACTTCTTTGGAAGGTACTAAATAAGTAAGATCCCAAGGATGGCCTTGCAGTTAGTTCTGGTACGGCGGTCCATCTCAGAGTGGAGGAAGATTTGGGGCGGGGGGGGGCGGGGGGCGTAGTGTGAAAAGTCATCAAACTTTCATTTATTTAGTTTAGCATTACAGTTTTTACCACCAGGGGGTGCCCTCTGGATTTTCTGTCTCCGGCACAGACGCCTCTTAAGCCATCTTTATAAGGAGCATCCTGTTGATTCACTGAACCTCCTTGCTAGTGGAAACGAAAACATAAGGTTTTTGATAAGTGTTTTAAAACTTGTATCCATTTATTACAATGATATTCGCCGAGACACTGCATGACGTGTCGATCAGGAATTTTCTGTGCCTGCATCCTCTTCTTCTTTCAAAGTGCTCTGGAGAAGACATCCAGGCGCTTATTCTGCACGGAGGGCATGTTTACTCTATCAGTGACCCAGAAGTAACTCCTCTTCAATGCTCTTTAACTTGTGATGAGAGCTGGGTGCCGGAGGGCAAGGACGAACTAAAGCTGTGGATTAAACTGGGCGGAGAGGAGTTGCTATTTATACTGGAATTGATTTTTTTGTTGGTCTTTAAGGGACCAAGGACCAGGACTGCCCAGGCTAGCCTGGTTTCGTTAGATCTCAGAAGCTAAGAAGGGGTGGTTTTGGTCAGTATTGGGATGGGAGACCACCAAGGAATATCAGGGTTCCTACACAGAGGCTGCGATCATACGCACAATTAGACCCGATATATGCGCGAATGCTGGGCGGATTCAAAGGGTGTGATCAGACAACATCTGGGAAGTGCCCCGCAACCATTGGCAACCCATTCTGCTCCACTGCAGAAGCGGAGTTAGAAGACACCAAGGAAAATCTGGTAGTGAATGGGTTGCAATGGGCCACAGATGGACTTCCCCATGTCTGATCGCTCCAGCGCGCTCTCATGGCATCAGGATGGTCTGATCAGGCCACCCCGGCTCCATGCTGTTGTTTTTTCCCCTTCGCAGTATGCACATCATCAAAATTCCATAGGGAGCCCTCAGTGTGGAGGTGCGATTCATCAATCCATTGTTTAAGCGCATGAGGAAAAATGGGACAAAACCCATACTCGCCTGCAGTTGCGTCTGATCACGCACTGATGGACTGTGCCTGCAGCTTCAAAGGGAGGTGTGATTGTGCAACTGCATGCACGATCGTGCAACTTCCTCCAGAGGAAATAGCCTCACTTCTCCCCCTCTGTTTTTTCTGGCACGTGTGACCACAACCAGAGAGGCAATGGCAAACCCCCTCTGAAGCTGCGGTCACATGTGCCAGTTGGAGCGGAGGGGAAGCAAGGCTATTTCCTCCAGAGGAATTTGACATGCAGTTGCAAGAGCACACATCCCTTTGAAGCTGCAGGCTCAGCCCTTCACTGTGTGATCAGATGCAACCACAGGTGAGTTGGGTTTTTTTTTTTTTTTGCTGTTTGATTCCTATGTGCATAAACAAGGAATCGCACCTCTGCACTGAGGGCTCCCTATGCAGTTTGTGATGATGCAATTACTGGGAAGGGTATCTGTTGTGGGGAGGGGAAGGGAAAGGAGTTTGTAGGCCACTCTGAGTCTCATTGGATAGTGAAGGGCAGGGTATAAATCCAATCTCCTCCTCCTCCTCTTGCTTCTTCTTCATCTTCTTCCTTCCCCCTTATTTCCCATCATCTTATTTGGTTCGGCCTTTTAAAAAACAAATCAGTCCCAGATGGGGGAAGGTGAATTGCTTCTTCCGTGGGCAGTCTTCTTCTCCAAAAGTCTATCGGTTATTATATAGCATGCCAGCATGCAGATGCTGAAGGAACTGGTATAAATTACCTTGTGTGAATTGGGATTTGGGGGGGGGGGGGGTTTGACAGCATTCAATGGGAGGGAAGGAAGTGAAGCCATCTTGTCTCAGCACCAAAGTCCTAATTTACCACTTTAATGTGACTTTTATTGCAAGCAATATAACCAAGTTCTTAGCACCTTCAGAGTACAGCTTGGAAGCACTGCATTTTAATGGTCACTTAGCTGGTGCTACTGAGCATCCACATATAGTTGCTGGCCTCCAGGTGGAACCTGGAGATCTCCTGGAATTACAACAGACCTCGAGCCTACCGAGATCAGTCTGGAGAGCCAGTTTGGTGTAGTGGTTAAGACTGTAATCTGGGAGAACCGGGTTTGATTCCCCACTCCTCCACATGCAGCTGCTGGTGTGACCTTGGGTCAGTCACAAGTTATTTCAGAGTTGTTCTCTCAAGGGCAGTTCTTGAGAGAGCTCTCTCAGCCCCACCTACCTCACAGGGTGTCTGTTGTGGGGAGGGGAAGGGAAAGGAGATTGTAAGCCGCTCTGAGACTCCTTCGGGTAGTGAAGGGCAGGGTATAAATCCAATCTTTTCTTCTTCTCCTCCCTGGAGAAAATTGTAGCTTTGGAGGGTGGACTCCAGGGCATTATACCCCACTGAGATCCCTCCTACCCCCAAATCCTGCCTCCCCAGACTCCACATCCAAGTCTCCAGGAATTTTACCAACCCAGCGTTGACAACCCCACCTCCACCCAGCTCCCATCTAGTCCATGTCTTAAAGCAGTTCGTTACCGGTAGGACTGAAAAGCTCAGATAATAAAACTTGTCAGGTTTAGACGCAGCCACAGTCAACGTACCGAACTTGGCCAGTGTGACCTTTTCTTCAGATGTCTCACAAATGGGGGAAAATAAGCATGCTGGACAGCCAACTGTTACCGGGGCTGGTATTGTTGGAATTGCCGTCATTCTTTTCAAACACAGTTCAAAGGCTTAGGCTGTGCAGCGCTCACCGTAACTTGTCAATTGGCCTCTGTCTGCTGGCACCCGAGGAAAAGTATGATCAAGGACACTGTTTAGGAGCCGTCCTCAGCCTTGAGAGCTTCCATGAAAGCTTCCATGAGAGCCAGTTTGGTGTAGTGGTTAAGTGTGCGAACTCTAATCTGGGAGAACCGGGTTTGATTCCCCACTTCTCCACTTGCACCTGGCTGGATGACCTTGGGCAAGCCACAGCTCTGTACCAGCTGTTCTCTCAAGGACAGTTGTCTCAGAGCTCTCTCAGCCCCACTTACCTCACAGGATGTCTGTTGTGGGGAGGGGAAGGGAAAGGAGATTGTAAGCCGCTTTGAGACTCCCTTGGGGAGTGAAGGGCGGGGTATAAATCCAATCTCTTCTGTCTTCTTCTTCTCTCTATGGATCTGCTTCATGGAAAGGTACAATGAGATGAGGCACTTGAGGAAGAAATCTGTGCAGCACTTAGAACCCAACACAGGGTTGTCATCAAGCCCCCGGTGGGAGGGTACTGCGCCCCCAGGTCCCATTCTCCACTGCCACTTAGATTGGTGGCGGAAGAGTTTTTTTAAATGTAGCTTCATATGCATACCAGAAGTTCTTACTGGAAGTGACAAAGGGTGGCTCTAGGAATCACCTAGAGCTACCTTTTTTGTCACTTCTGGCAAAAACTTCCCATAAGTATATAAAGCTGCATTTATTTTATTTTTAAAAAAAAATCTTCCTGTGAAGCTGTGCTATCTAGCTCTCCATCCCAGTCCAATATCAGGAGCAGCTGCAGAGGTGAAGGCAGGTTTTCAAACGTTGACCAAGAGGATATAGCCATAAAATGTCTGAAACAGCTTCAGGGAGAGAGAAGATTACTTGAACAATAAAGTGAGTGTGAAAGGGCTTTCAGTTCCATTCTTCTGGCAGAGCCTTTCCTAAAGAGAATCTCCCCCCCCCCCCCAGTACTACATTTGCAGAAGTCAAGAGAAGGCAATATGATAAAGTTCTGGAGAGCCGGCGAGGTACAGGACGCATCGGAAGGTGCTAAAAGCTTGAAAATTGGTATGCTGCTTAATAGGGAATGTCAGTGTTCAAACTGCCACCCCGCTCTGGTTCTCATTGTTGCCGGAGATGCTCTTTGTACTGCTCGGAAAAGGGAGGGATGCTCTTTTTATTTGTGACAGAATCATCTCCATCAGATTGGGAAAGGGCTGCACAGAACACCTCTGCTCCTTTGCAACCAGTATTCAGAAATCAAGTCAGAACGGCCAACCTGGAATATTCCCATATGCCAAAATGCTGGATGACGGCTGGGTTGGGAGAGGGCAGGGGCACGGCTGTTTCCCTCTGCCACATGCATGCCCAAGTTAATTGCCAAATGCCTCATGCATGCTCTGCAATGAGAAAATTAATTTGGATCCGACCGGTAATTGTTTTTGCAGAGATAGTATCTTTAACACCGATCAAGGATTAATTGTGAAATAAATGATGCAGCACCTTGTTGACAGACAGCAACCCTGAGAGCTCCCACTCCTGAGTCACATAGAGGCGGAGCGCTCTTTGGGAATACCTTGTGTTTCTCCCCACAAAAACTATCATACCCGGTTGTGAAGGTTGGGAGGGAAGCAATGCTCCCTCTCAGCTGTGGAGTCTTGTGAGCAAAAATTCTGCTTTGTGAGCTACTGGCATTAAAGTTGTGAGCGAGCACTTAGGCTACAGCATGAATTAGTTTGCTCTGGAGCCATCCTTTCCAAGCTAAGGCAGAAATGTGTGAGCCGGAGGCTAAAAAACTGTGAGCTAGCTCACACTAACTTAGCTTAGAAGGAACACTGGAAACAACTAGGATTGTCAACCTCCAGATGAGTCCCGGAGATCTCCCAGAATTACAATTGAACTCCAGACTTCATAGATCAGTTTCCTGAATACACTTTGGATGGTAGCTCAGGAAGGAAGGCTCCCAGACAAACTGATTGATGCAGTAGCCAAAGCGCTCGCTCACAACTTGAATGCCAGTAGCTCACAAAGTAGAATTTTTGCTCACAGGACTCCACAGCTTAGAGGGAACATTGGTTGCCAGCTCCAGTTTGGGAAATACCTGGAGATTTAAGGGGTGGAGTTTGAGGAATTTGGGGATTAGGGAGGCGAGGGAATCCAATGGGGGTATAATGCCATAGAGTCTACCCTCCAAAGCAACCAGTTTCTCCAGGTGGACTGATCTCTGTCACTTGGAGATCATTTGTAGTCCCAGGAGATCTCCAGCCACCACCTGGAGGTTGGCAACCCTAGTTGTGCCCCTTCATTTGGTTAACTGGCCTGCCCTATGTGCTCTGGAAGCTATTATAATTTTAAAGAATGGTCTAAAATGGAATTTGTGGTGTTCTTATTGCTAGGCATCAAAATAAGAAGGCAACATGGTCTCAGACAGGAGCACAGTCCAATAAGTGCAGTTTTTCCCCCTCTCTGGAGCTATGGTGAGTCCAACTTCCTCCCTCCCTGTTCCTGCCCACACCAAGTCCTGGAGTGGACTATGGCCCTCTAAAACACTGGACCGGATTAAAGGAACAGATGCCGAAACACCACAGAAATTGTTCAGGAAGGCATTTTTATGTAGCAAATTTTGTGCTGTTTTAATACTTGTTGAAATCTTTAGGTGATTTTTTTTTTAATCTTGTCGGTTAACTCTTTATCATTTTGAATCATTGTTTTTAATTTTTTTTTGCCATTCATCTTGAGTCTTACCTTGTGAGAAAGGTGAGGTAGTATAAACGAAGCTTGTTATGTAAATAAAGTCCCTAGAATATGTAGAAACTCTGAAGCTTGCTTCTGGGTGGCCTAGTTTTTCAGCTTTGGTGGTGGTGATGAGCCACTCAGTTTGCTACCAGTGAATCCTTGACAGCGCAGTCCTAAACTGAGTTACAGCCTTCTAACCCCATTGACTACAGTGGATTTGCAAGGGTGTGACTCCACTTTGGATTACATTAAGGAGTGGACATAGATATGAGATGTATAAATGACACGTATTTCAATTCTAGTCCATCACGCTAATCACGATACCACACTTGTTTATTTTATTGATAGCAATAAAGAGAGCCAGTTTGGCATAGTGGTTAGGAGTGCAGCCTCTAATCTGGGAGAACTGAGTTTGATTCCCCACGCTTCCACGTGCAGCTGCTGGTGTGACTTTGGATCAGTCACAATTTCTCTCAGAGCTGTTCTCTCAAGTGCAGTTCTCAGGAGAGCTTTCTCAGCCCCACCTACCTCAAAGCCACAGGGTGACAAAAAAACCACAGCATTTTATACAAATAAATCAGCTAGAGTTTACTATGGTCCAGGAGAGAAACAAGATGATAAGGTCAACCATGGGGGTAGAAGCTGGAAGAAGAGAAGAGGGGAATCACAGACAATTTCATTGACACTTTGGCCATTCTTTGTGGGAAAATACAGAAGAAAAAATACTTGGGAGAAATCTTCTGGACTTGCCACCGTTCTTCCTACACATAAAGGGAACAACTCCTAGGGCCCTCAGCTGGGCTGCAGATGCAGAGAAAACCGACGACCAAGACATGGACATAGGCTCAGTCAAAAACCACAACGAAACAGAAAGCTAGCTGCAAAAGAAGACAAGTAGGGAACTGTTTCTGTGTCCAATTCAGAGCCATAAAGTTGTGCTGGGGCTCCATTCTGATAGCATTGCAACCAGTCCTCCACCCCCTTGCTGGTAATTTGGTCCCATAATACTGTATAGCCAGTCTTATACTGTCATCACAAGCAAGCACCCCAAAATCAGTGCCACTGAGAAATATTTTAATGCCTTGCCTGAGTCTGATGTGCTTTTAAGATACTCATAATAATAATAATAAAAAAATAGAAGAGGTCCACACAACTGACCATGACATTTGCTGGTGCCTGACAATGGGAACTGCTAGCAGACTCCAGCTGGCCCCTTATTACTAGGTCTCCTTTATTCTGTAGGGGTGGTGAAGGATGTCAATTATTACACCAAGGACTGCATCCAACACTTGGGACACGCAGAGCTGAGTGGCGTCCAACCATGAGTGTTAAGAACCCAAAAACAGTAATCCTTGTCAGAAACATCATGGGACCGACACCCAGCCTAACAGTTTGATGCTGCAGGGCAGATACTTGAAGGTAAAGATGACCAGTGTTCCCTCTGAGTTAGTGTGAGCCAGCTCACAGTTTTTTAGCCTCCGGCTCACACGTTTTTGTCTCCGCTCAGGAAGGAGGGCTCCAGAGCGAACTAATTTAGGCAGCAGCCAAATCGCTCGCTCACAACTTTAATGCCAGTAGCTCACAAAGTAGAATTTTTGCTCGCAAGACTCCACAGCTTAGAGGGAACATTGAAGATGACCCTTCCGGTAGTGAAAGGCAGGGTATAAATCCAATCTCTTCTTCTCTTCAATAACCAGAGTATCAGCAACCAAATTAACAAATCGGGGTTGGTTAACTATTAAAACGGTAACTAAAAACATCTATAAGCAATAACGTAGAACATGTAGTCATTATAGGGTTAACCTAGGTAACTTCTTGTTTCTCAGGCTAACCTGGAAGAAGTACCTGGCAGCTGGCCAATGAAGTGCAAGCCCGGAAACCTAGATGGGTATTGTTGTACTGATTGGTGACTGATATCAGGTGTTTCCTTTCAGGGGTCAAGAAGAAGGAGAGGTCCTCCATTGTAATCTCTCACTTTGTTGTAGGATGGCTTAGTGTGCAGACGGAGCACCATGCTGCTCTTAAGAAAGCATGTTTTGTTTCTTTTGTAGCTAATCCCGTTTCCCTTTTATCCTTTAGTAATAAATATTTTAAACTAGAGGAAGCAGCCTCTTCTTTCCAGAAAGCAAGATCCAGAACTCTAAATTATCACTAATATTGGACAAAAAGTCCTAACACTTTGTTGTGCAGGTGGTGAAGAAGGCGTGTAGACGTCGGCTTCTCCTCATTATTCATGGTAAACCGATATGACAGAAGTGAGCCATTCCCTCTTGTTCAAACCTGCTCAGGTGTGGTCTGTACTGACTGCCTAAGATGAAAGATTAAATTCTATCTCGAAATCGGATTCTTCGACCAAGAATTTATCTTTTGGAAATATGCAAAGGCAGTGATGTACACTGTGGGAAACACAGGTGGGAAGAATGGAGGGCCTTTCTCACCATGGATTCACTTGAGACAAGAGAATCCAAGACGGGAAGCATAGCTCACTAAAACCTTTCGGATCTGGAACAGAGACGCCCGTGGAAGTGGCTCCCCTGTGCTAATTTTTCCCAACAAACCGGGCGTGAAACCCAACCAAAGTTAAAAAGTTTTTTTTCGGTTCTATTAGACCTGCATTTCCAAAAATGGCATTTAAGCAAGGGTGGATCGGCCGTTTAACTTACCGGGAAAGTTCCTGGTGGGTCGCTGTATTGGATGGGCATTGGCAGCCGAGACTGAGCTGAGCCTAAACCCACAGAAGCTGCTTGGCTCAGACCCAGTTGGGTCAACAAGGTAGGTGATGATAACCAATGTTCCCCCTAAGCTATAGAGTCTTGTGAGCAAAAATTCTACTTTGGGAGCTACTGGCATTAAAGTTGCGAGCGAGCGATTTGTCTACTGCCTAAATTAGTTTGCTCTGGAACCATCCTTCCTCAGCTAAGACAAAAACGTGTGAGCCAGAGGCTAAAAAACTGTGAGCTAGCTCACACTAACTCAGCCTAGGGGGAACACTAGTGATAACCAAGCTTACACCCATCTCTACTGCCTTCCGGTCTGACCCAAACAGTTCCAGTTTCCTCCTAGGTCCAACCCACCCCCTGTATTCTAACATGAGCTTTATTCACCCACTGAAAGCAATGAAACACCTTATCTTCAGCTAGAATCTACACAACACCTTATCTTCAGCTAGAATCTACACAACACTATATATTCCAAAGCAGCTCGAATAGTTCTCCTCTCCTCCATTTTATCCTCACAACATCCCTGTGAGGTAGGTTAGGCGGAGAGGGTGTGACTAGCCCAAGGTCACCCCAGCGAGCTTCCATGGCACGAGTGGGGATTCAAACCTGGGTCTCCCAGATACTAGTCCGATGCTCTTAACCACTACACCACATTGGCTTTTGAGCATGGGTTAAGATTGGGCAGTTTGAGTCACTGGATCTGAGGTGGGGGGTCATGCTGAGATCTTTTGACTGTTACGTTCTTATTATTTGAGTATCTGGAGAATAAAAAGCAAGAGATGATTTTAAGTGAAGGAGGACTGACCACCGCCTTCGGTCACTGGACAGATCTCTCTTGCAGCCAGTGCGTGATGAGTCAAGAGAGTAGACCATCCCAGTGCGTGCTGGGGGGAAAACATATCTGCCCATGGGAAACAGCAGACAGGTAGCTATTTCACAATATGTGGCTCGCTTTGAAGCTGCTGTGTCTCCAAGGCTTTGGTGAGTGATGCTGCAGGTATGGATGAAACCACTGGGCTGGATCTTACGACACCCTTCGGCGAAGTTAGATCCAGTGACGCTTTTCTACCAGGTCTTCCTTCAACAGAAAAAAAGAGAGACTTCTTCCACTGGAGAATGACACTTTCTGGTGGAGAAAGGCTTCTTCTGATGGAGAACAGTCTTTTCTTTCTTGAAGGAACAGAACAAAGTTTTGAGTCCAGCGGCACCTTTAAGACCAATGAAGTTTTATTCTGGGTATAAGCCTCCACGTGCCTGTTGAAGGAGGGAAGTTAAAGGAAGTCTTTCTGAGTTGGAGGAAGACCTGGAAGAAGGGAGCCAGAGGGTCCATCTTAGTGTGAAGAAGTCATACGATCCAACCGTGTGCTTTACTGCTTTATTTTGTTATTTCTGCATCTTCCCAAACCTGCTTTTTGTCACGGAATTAGGGTTGGATTGAGCCTCAGTCCTCTTCTAAACTTCTGGTGTACCTATGATACTTTATTTCCTGTAGTAATTAGCTTCTGTAGTGGAATCTTTGGCTCTGTTTCCCAGGAGGCTTCAGGACTCTACTAAGTGCCTTCAGGATAACACTGTCCATGACTTTTGCCTTAGAGGGTGTTTATACATTCCAGAAGTTAGTGGTGCCACTCTCAGCATCAGAATGGATAGGGTATCTGAAACTAGCTTCCTTGACTCACATTGACTTTCTGTGAGCTTCCTGAGAGATAGAAAGAAGGGGCTGAGCTTTTCCATGTTTGCCAGTTTGGTGTAGTAGTTAAGTGCATGGACTCTAATCTGGGAGAACCAGGTTTGATTCCCCACTCCTCCACTTGCACCTGCTGGATGACCTTGGGCAAGCCATAGTTCTCTCAGAGCTGTTCTTGAAAAAGAGCAGTTTCTGTCAGAGCTCTCAGCCCCACCTACCTCACAGGGTGTGGGGAGGGGAGGGGTAAGGAGTTTGTAAGCTGCTCTGAGACTCCAAGTGAAGGGTGGGGTATAAATCCACTCTTCTTCTTTTCTACATCACAGATGTATGTCAAATGTCACAGACTTGACTGACAGTTACATTAGCTTCTATAGGGGGAGAGAGTACTTAATGTCTGAATTTAGTTTTGTTCCTTGTTGTTCTGGCCAGTCATCCTTCCGTTATGAATCTTGACAGAACAACCAAAGAAATCCTTTATAGAACAAGCGCACTATTTATGTATCGGAGTGTGTATTCTACGTTGAAAACTGAAATGCTACAAAAGTGGTTTCTGACTTAATGAAATAAATTGAGTTTTGATTTAGAACATCTCTCTTTCTCTCTCTCTCATCGGGACAATGAACGCAGTGGGAATGGGAATGCAGGAAAAGGTTCCTGCAGCCCTCATTTCCTCAACACTTTTATTTTTACATTTGTTTCTGCCTTCCTTTATGCTGGCTTGACATGTATGCAACTCATAACCACAAACTGAAATCATCATATGGCAGTGGGTATAGTATAGCCAGGAGATCCAAAGACTGACTGGCAGCCTGAAACTCTAGCTCTTTTTGTGGCCAGCTAGGTATGTTTTGGGGGGGCCTGAGAGAACTGCGACTGACCCAAGGTCACCCAGCTGGCTTCGTGGAGAGGAATGGGGAATCGAAGCCGGTTCTCCAGATCAGAGTCCGCCACTCTTAACCACTACACCACGCTGGCTCTCCTTCCGTAACCCCAAAAGGAGATACTTACTCCCACGATTGTTCTGATAGTTATGAAACCCTTTGAAGAACATTTTCCTATTGACAGGATGTTTTCTGAACTTGGTTATCTTGCCGATCCGAAAGGACTTCTGAAGCAAAGGGAGATGAACTTCTTATTGAAAGCGATCTGCCTTTGTACACCCGTACACCCGTACACATGTACCCGTACACCTGTACACCCGTACACAGGAAGCTGCCTTATACGGAATCAGACCTTTGGTCCATCAAAGTCAGAATTGTTTACCTAGACTGGCAGTGGCTCCCCAGGGTCTCAGGCAGAGCAAGGTCTTTCACATCACCTACTGCCTGGTCTTTTCAACTGGAGATGATGGAGAATGAACCTGAAACCTTCTGCGTGCTAAGCAGAGCCTCTGCCACTGAGCCACAGCCCCTTCCCTTTGAGACATGAGGTGCTGCCAACGGTCTCAAAGTGACTTGGGCTGATGTCCCAGTGCTGCAGCTCATGGCTGGACTTGCCTACCACAGTGGCAGTTGCCAGCGCTGGGAACAAAGTGAACGGAGATGTTCTTCACAGACTTCTACCCAGTCCTCCCAAGTGTTTTTGCTGGTACAGCCGCTGCGGTTTGCGCAATGCAGATCTAATTCATTGCAACGCAGTGCCGTTCCACTGCCCCAGGGGTATTTATTACAAGCGCCAGCAAGGTGTAGTGGTTCCAGCACTAGACCCAGGTTTTGAATCCTCACTCTGCCACTCGCCCTGCAAAAGTGGGTGGGCCAAAGCTCACAGGGGCCAATCATGCCCTCTTGCGCCGCCTAACCTGCCTCACAGGGTTGTAAGGAATACAATGGAGAAGAGGAAAACAGTGTCGACAGTCACTTGGGAACCAGGCTGGGGAGAAGTGTGGAGCACAAATGCTTGGATAAATCCAATTGTCTGACTGAAGCTACTGCAAATATTGGATTGGGACCACTACATCTGAGAGAGGGGGGCAGACATATGCATACCCGGCTGCTGCTCATACATGAAGGGAGATTGCAGCCTGCCCGCCTATTATTACCTGCTGTTGGTTTAAGCCGTGGAAGCTTGCTGGGTGACCTTGGGCCAGTCACACTCCCAGCCTGACCTACCTCACAGGATTGTTGTGAGAATAAAATGGAGGAGAGGAAAACAATGTAAGTGGCTTTGAGACCCTGATGGTGGGAGAGGTGGGGTATAGACAGGGACAAATGGCTCCTGGCCAGTCCCCGCACACAAACACACACACACCAGAGCACAGGATTTTAGTACACACAGTAGTTTAATATGCAGAGTAGTTGTATAATAAGTCCGTAGCTCTGTTTGTCGTTGCTCTAGCTGATAGCTTTGTAAACACCAAAATGAAATAAATCATTGACTCTCTTTAAAAATAAAATAAAATAAATCCCATCGGCTGCCTACTGATTTATGGCACAAGTACGTTTGAACACGGCTTGCGGTATGTGCAGTGTGGAGAAAGTAAATATTTCCTCAGAACACAAACTTGCTGCTCAGATAAGATTATCTTTGGATTGCTGTCCTTGGGCTAAAAGTACGGTAGAGGAAGTCAAATGATTTTCTTTTTTGTCTGCTCCGTCTTGGAAGCCAGTTCCCCTCCTCTTAAGGTTACAGCCAAGTGGAGAACTGAGGTAAGTCATTCTCCTTGGCAAAAGGCAGAGCTTTACTCCCAGGAAAGAAACTTTAGGGACTGCCTGTCTTGTATCATCTCCCCCCTCCCTGCAAAGTTTTCTCCTCAGCCATCCACATTGGCATATATAGGCTGAGGCAAATGACTGGTAAAAATATAGGGACAGAAGTTTTCCTGTATGCTTGTTTTAACCATTGACCAGTGGGAATACAGCTTCATTCAAGTCTGGGACATCAGAAATGGGTTACTGAACTAAGCGTCCATTGAGATATCCACACTAGATGAGTCTGCCAATATGTTTTTTTTAAATTATTATTCCTGGGTCTGCCTTGTTCACATATACAAATTGGGCTGGGTTTTGTTTGTAGAAGAGCTAGGGTTGCCAGCTTCCAGGTGGAGCCTGGAGATCTCCTGCTTTTACATTTGATCTCCAGTTGACAAGAGACCAGTTCCCCTGTAGAAAATGGCTGCTTTGGAGGGTGGACTCTATGGCACTGTACCATCCCAAGATCCCTCCCCTCTTCAAACTGTGCCCTCTTCGGGCTTCACCCCTCAAATCTCCAGGTATTTCCCAACCCAGAGCAGGCAACCCTAAGAAGAGCACACACCACGGCTTGAACTGCTTGTGGCTTTAGCTCCCCCCTCATCCATGCACCCATTTCCATAGATCTCTACTCTCTACGTGTGAGCAGGGCAGATGCAAACAAAAACCACCCCCCACACTCACACATATACCTTTCTTGTTAAACCTCCTGCAGATCTGAAATCACTGAATCCTGTATGGCATCATTGGTATTTCCCTCCCCCAACCCCACCCTCCCCAAGCTCCACCTCCAAATCTCAGGAATTCCCAGACTCCAAATTGGAAACCCTGTTTAATGTTAGCCTCTGCGTATTCAGAGTGCAAATTCCTGCCTCCCTCTTGCAAAAGTGTTACGTTTTTACACCAATACCTGGGGTGAGATGTCATTTTACTACAGGCACAGCTGAGCCATTTTTTAAAAAGGCAGCTGCCAACCCTCCTGGGCCAGAAAACAAGAGTCTGTCCCTGGTTTAATGGGCTGCAAGTACACACAACATTGAGCAGGATGGCTCCCATGCAGAAACATTGTTGAGAATCTTGCTGGAAGGCTGCTATCCTCAGCACCCTTACTAGGGACTAAGTCTCATTGAACTCAAGGGGATATACTTCTGAGGAGTGGGTCACCCTAGTTTCGCCCACTGAAATGGAAAACAGCACTCGATACATGGTTACCAATCTCCAGGAGGAACTGGAAAACTCCTGGAATTCCAATTGATCTCCACATGGCAGAGGTTGGTTCCCCTGGAGAAAATGGCTGCTTTGGAGGGGGGGGGGGTGTCTATGGCATTATACCCTGTTGAGGTCCCTAGAGTTGCAACACTGGGTTGGAAAATACCTGGAAATTTTGAGGGTAGTGCCTGGGGAGGGTGAGATTTGGGTAGGGGAGCAACCTCAGCAGGGTGTGAGGCCATGGAGCCCACTAAGGTTGCCAACTCCGGATTGGAAAATATTTGGGGACTTAGGGGGTGGGGCCGGGAGAGGGCGGGGTTTGGGGAGGGGAGGGGCCGCCGCATGGCACAATGCCATAGAGTCCACCCTTCAAAGCAGCCATTTTCTCCAGGGGAACTGATCTCTGTCAGCTGGAGATCAGTTGTAAAAGCAGGGGATCCCCAGGCCCCACCTGGAGGTTGGCAACCCTAGAGCCCACCCTCCAAAGCAGCCATTTTCTCCAGGGGAGCTGATCTTGGTCGTCTGGAGCTCCATTGGCATAGTGAGAGATCAACAGGTGAGCTGGGCAACCCAACCTTCCCCAGACCTCGCCGTCCCCAGGTTCCACCCCCAAATCTCCAGGTTATTCCCAAGCGGGACCTGGCAACCCTAGCCAACCTTCTTTCCTGTTCCTTCCCCCTCTTGCCAAAGCCTTCCCAACACACTGCGGGATCACCAGGCTTTGGGCGCCTGGCTTTGGGCCGCGGCCGGCTTCATAACAACCACCCTTGCGCAATCCGCTTTTTTCTGCCTAAAAGCGAAAGTAACCGAGGCCAAGATGATGAAAAGAGGGAGAGCGAGCGAGCGAGCGCTGGCCCGGGGGAGGGAGGGCCGGCCCAGAGTCAGGCAAGTGCCGCGCCGTCCGCAGCGCCCGCGAACTCGGCGCCGGAGATCAAAGGGTGTGATGTCAGCGGCGAGAGAAACAGGCCAGGCGAGCCCAGGTAACGCAGGAAGCAGCAGGTGGCTCACGGTTCCCCGCAGAAAGTGAGGTGTCCGGTTACACCGCGCTCCGGGAGGAAGTCAGGAGGTCAAACTTTCCCAGTCACCGACCGACTCCACTGGGGAACTTGGCCTCGCCGCGCAGCCCGGCGGGCTCGCTCTCCTTCTCTCTGCCTTCCACGGGTGCAAAAGGGGCTTGAGAAATGGGCGACGGCGACGCGGCCTTCCCGAACCCTCCCGTGCAAGGTAAGCGCCCGCAAGCGGTGGCGGGTCGCCCCTTTCCCTGCCCGGCTGTCAGCCTCCTCGGGGGGAAGCTCCGGCGTCTGCGCACGTGGCGCTGCCCGGGCAAGGGGGCGTGTGTGAAGTGGCCCCTCCCCGGGAGGCTGCGTGGCTCCGCTTCAGAGCGGCCTCCAGGCGGTGGGGGGGGGGGGAATCCCCCCAGGTCTAGGGTAGTCGTTTTGGTTCAGGCGGGGAGCCGTATCGGTGACAAGTAGCAGGACACAGTTTTAAATCCAGGGGCACCTTTAAGACCGACAAAGTTTTATTCACGATATAAGCATGCACACTTCTTCGGAACAGTATCTGAGGAAGGGCGTGCATGCATGAAATTTTACACGAGGAACGGAACTTTGTCGGTCTTAAAGGTAGTGGTTCGGGGGCAGGGCTGGAAACTTGCCTCTTTCACATTCGTTGCCTTGACTTTTGTGGGCTGTATTTTGTTGGTCCCCCTCCCCCCCTCCCCAAGCGGGTTGCAATTACTCCCTTGTAGTAGTTCTCCTGAGGACAAGGCTTGAAGGCGGGATGCAAGACATTCCAGCAAACTAGAGAGGCTTGAAAGTTCAGCTATGCTGCTGTCGGTGGAGAAGGTCATGTGGCCTTCTGCAAGGTGACCCTGGCTTTTGTGGAGCCCCTTGGCCTGGTCCTAGAGATGTCTGGGTAGTAGGGATGGCGGAGTCCTATTCAAGAGGTTCTACTTCCTGGTAGGGGTCCACCGAGTGGTGGCTGGGTTTATCTTACCATCTTCATTCTCTTAAAAGAAAAAGCAAGTAATAAGGATAGGGATGCCACCCTCTAGGTGGGCCCGGCCCCCCCCCCCAAGAATCACAACTCATCTCCAGACTGCAGAGATCAGTTCCCCTGGAGAAATGGCTGCTTTGTAGGGTGGACTCTACGGCATTGTACCTCTCTGAGGTCCCTGTCTTCCCAAGGCTCCACCCCCAAATCTCCAGGAGTTTCCCAGCCTGGAGCTGGCAAGCCTACCGTCCCACTCCCCACTGGTGGCTGGGAGGTCCTGGTGACCCTAAGAAGGAGTAGCTCAGTGGGGTGCAGATCAAGATGGGTAGCCGTGTTAGTCTGTCTGCAGGGGGGTGCAGAAAGATATCTGATTGGTGTTCCCTTTAAGCTGTTACTGTGAGCTAGCTCAGAGTATTTTAGCCTCTGGCTCACACATTTTTGTCTGAGCTCAGGAAGGATGGCTCCAGAGCAAACTCATTTATGCAGTCGCCAGATCGCTTGCTCACAACTTTAATGCCAGTAGCTCACAAAGCAGAAATGTTGCTCATAAAACTCCACAGCTTAGGGGGAGCTTAGATTCAGAATAAGGTTTCCATCAGCGGAACCAAACTTTTTTGCCACAGCCTCCTTCCACTGTAGCACAGTGATGCCCACAAAATTCGGTCCCTGGAGGACGAGGGACCCTGAGGAATGGCCATGGGAGGGAGGGCCTGTGGTAGGAAGAACTGACAATTCCATCTAGAGAACTGGCAATTTCATCTAGATCTCTAACCCATAACTGTGATGATCGAGTGAGAAATGGTATCTTTGGAAATTTGCCACCACTCGTAAGTCAAGAGGAAGGGAGTTCTAAGGCGCGACCGAAAGTTCCCACGTGCATGTTCATCACTACATCGAAGTAACTCTCAAGTATGAAAGAACAACTGCAGATCAAGCACTACAGACTTCTGTCCTTGTGTTATTTTTCTGTTCTGGTCAGAATCCACTGTAAATCACTGGTGTAGCCGGATACATTGAGTTGGCATTGCTGGCTGTATTGGATGCTAGTTTGTCTCCTTTTGTCTGACGAAGGGAGCGATGGCTCTTGTACCCTGAAAATCTTGCAGGTCTTTTAAGGGGCGACTGGACTGGAATCTAGCTCATGCTTGTCCCCCTGTTTTTCTGGACAAGCGTCTCCTGCACTCCGTATGCTAAGAGATTCTTGTGATCTTCTTTGGAGGCAGTGATGTGGACGAGAAGGGTTCTTTTTTCTTTCCGAGGCGAATACTGCCCTTTCAAGGAAGGAAAAGGACTGTTTTGCAAAAGCGCTGGAAAACTGTCTTGCTTCTTGAGAAGTCTTTTGCCGTGGTGGAGAATGGTGTGCCTTTTCCAAAGGGGTATGTTGTTGTCGTTCTTCATCCGAGATGGTATTGTGTGCCTCCAGCATGGAAGCTTTCCGGAGATGCCAATCCACAGTCTCAGTTTAGGATAATCGGCCTCAAGTATTCTTTCTCCTTGACTCATTCTGCTGCTCCCCTTAATCCCCTTAGGTGCGTAACGGAGACTGTTGCTATTCAGCCTGTGTTGCAGCCGGGAGAAAGGCCTACAGAATATGTCTCTTCGGAATCTGTTTTTCCTTGCGTATTTCTGCAGTACAGTTCCGCCCTAACCTGGATAGCTCAGGCTAGCCCAATCTTATCATATCTCAGGAGCTACTAAGCATGGTCAGCCCTGCTTAGTCTTTGGATGGGAGACCACCAAGGAAGTCCAGGGTCGTGATGCAGAGGCAGGCAACGGCAAACCACCTCTGAACGCCTCTTGCCTTGAGATGCCATAGTTGGCTGCAGGTTGATAGCGCTTTCCGCCACCAATAATGGTGTCGTGGTTAGGAGTGTGGACTCTAATCTGGGAGAACCAGGTTTGATTCCCCACGCCTCCACTTGCAGCTGCTGGTGTGACCTTGGGTCTGCTCTGGAGAGCTGTTCTCTCCAGAGCAGTCCTCAAAAGAGCTCTTTCGGCCCCACCTTCCTCACAGTGTGTGTGTTGTGGGGAGGGGAAGGGAAAAGAGATTGTAAGCTGCTCTGAGACTCCGAGTGAAGGGTGGGCTATAAATCCAATCTCCTCTTCTTCTTCACCATAGTTCCAAAGAGGAACCATCTTTCTCTTGCCTCTGGCAGGGTTCCCTAAGAGTCCACAGAGGCTTAAAGCTGTCTTTTTTTAAAATGAGAGAGGCTCCGTGGTGGCAACCACCAATGGCGCAGTGACATGATCAGGTGGGGATTTGACCAGCATGGTGGTGTGTCATTGGAACAGATGCTGGTTCCATGTAGCTGTTTTACAACCCAGTGGTGATTCAGGTGCCAAATCTCTGTGGGCTGTACTACTTCTGAGTTCAGCTGGGGGCTTGCGTGATGGAATGCTCTTCTATTAAAACAACAACAACACCCTGAACACAGGAGGAAGTTGGGCTTTCTATGTGCAGGGATTTTATGCATGTATGGTGGAGCAATCAATCATCTGAGTCCCCCAGCTGAACTTTGAAGCAGTGGAGTCCAGACACAGGTTTAATATATCAAGGAGAAGCAGTGGTGGAAAGTGCCATCAGGTTACAGCTGACAGGGCAGCCTTGTAGGGTTTCCAACGTAGTTGGCCATTGCTTACCTCTGCGTGGTGACCTCATTCTTCCTTGGTGGTCTGCCACCCAAGTACTAACCAGGGCTCAGATCCCAAGATCTGGTGAGAATCGGGCTAGCCTGGCCCATCCAGGTCAGGATCTCAAGGATGACCGGCATGGCAGAGCATCTGTTTGGCCAGGCTCAATCCCTGGAATCTTCAGTGGTCGAGATCTGTCAGCAGGTGATGGGAAAGATCTCTGCTTTACATTCTGGAGAGCTGCTGCCAGTCAGAGCAGGCAATAATGACTTTGACAGACCGAGACTCTGAGTATAACACAGATTTATGTGTTCACCCTGTCCCAGACACTGATGGCAGTTGGAAGCTCTGTTCTTCTCCATCCATACTGGGACCAGTATTCCCTCTAAGTTGAGTCAGTGTGAGCTAGCTCACAAGTTTTTTAGCCTCCGGTTCACAGAGTTTTGTCTTTGCTAAGAAAGGATGGTTCCAGAGCAAGCTAATTTATGCAGTAGCCAAATCACTTGCTCACAGTTTTAATGCCAGTAGCTCACAAAGTAGAATTTTTGCTCACAAGACTCCACAGCTTAGAGGGAGCATTGACTGGGACTGGCGTTGATTTTAACAGCTAATCCTGGTAGCATTGTTTCCTCTGCATTCACACCTTTGGCTCATTGAATACAAATTTGTCAGGTGCATAGACCATGGGCCGGCTGCCAGTGCTTGTTTAGGTGTGTGTCGAGACTTTTGTGATGCACGGCAGTGTTGGGTACCGTAGAGATAATTGATGAATAACAATGACTAATAAAGGTGTATTCTCGTTGGAGACCTTCCCCGGTCAAGTATCGCTGCAGTATTTTTGATGCAAGTGTGCTAACGATGGCAGAAGTGTGCGTGTCCATTTGCTGCATGAACAAGGAGAAGTCATAGGGCGCCTACAAGACCAGAACTCTCTTATTCCGGTGGCTTTTGTTGTCGATGATGTTTTTAAATCAAGCATAATGTGTATCTGAGGCATTACACCAGGAATGTCCAAACTTGCTCAGTGTAAGAGCCACATAGAATAAATGTCAGATGTCTGAGAGCCGCAGAACATGAACACATGTTACAAACACATTTTTATTTTAAAATATGCAAATCTGCTTTTTATTAACATTAAACGAGACTGCCAAAAATAAAAGCAAAAGGGATAAAAACAGATATTGATAAATGATATTTATTTGTCCAATGATATATATTTGTTTGCTAATGATATTTTTCTGAGAGAGAGTGAGGTGGAAAGAAAGAAGGAAAGAGGTGGGGAAAAAAGGAGAGAGAGAAACAAAGAAAGCAAATAGGAAGGAAGGGAGGAAAAGCACGGCTCCCCTTAACTTCCCCATCTGCCCTAGGGGAGCTGCACAATATGTGCGAAAGACCTGCATGTGGCTCCCGAGCCACAGTTTGGCCACCCCTGTAGTAGATTGTAGTCCATGAATGTTCGGGCTGGGAATAAAAATGTACCGGTCTTTAAGATACCATAACACTCCTGTTTTGTTTTCACTATGGTGGGTTATCAGTGGAGCTGTAAGCAGGGTTAACTCTGCTAAGCTCATTTACATCAGTGGAGTTAGAAGGGCGTGACACTGCTTAGGTTTGCACTGCAGCATAGCTGCTGCTCTATCCAGAGATTCTTGGGTTCTCAACCTCCAGGTGGTGGCTGGAGATCTCCCACTATTACAGCTGATCTCCTGGTGACAGAGGTCAGTTCACCTGGAGAAAATGGCTGATTTGGAAAGTGGACTCTATGGCGTCATACCCCACTGAAGTCTCTCCCCTCCCCAAATCCCGCCCTCCTCAGGCTCCAGCTCCAAAATCTCCAGGTTTTTCCCATCCTGGAGCTGATAACCCTAAGCAGTTCCCACACATTTGTGGAAGCGTCCTGAAGGTGGGTGTGAGATGGGCCCAGGTTGCTTTCAAAGAAATCCAGAAATCCATGGCTAGGACCACCATATTATTTCACTGAACATCTAATTTCTGTCCCTCCCAGCTCCGGGTTCTCACCGCTCTCCCAGTCGGGGCGATTCACAAGGTCAACAGAGGCGATGGCAACATTTTCTTTCACACCTGGCAGCATGCATTTAGAGTCCAAAACCTTTTCACTGCTCTTATCTCACTAGCGCTTCAAGCTGGCGTTTCAGATCGCAGTGGTGAAATGCCTACAGTTTCATTTTCCTTCGGCTTAGCATGAATCCCGGAGCCAGCAGGGTGTGGCTCCTGGAACAGGTCGAAAGTCAACACAGAAGAATAGGCCTTTTGATGGCTGTGTGTTTCAGATTGGCATTTGATTCAAAGTGAAATACGTATCGGTCTGAAATGCTTGTCTTAACACTTCCTTGGACGGCACAGACCCTCTCTCGGCATTACTGGTGTCTGCTTTTCCCTCCTGCAATGGCTGCTGTTCTTTTTGGTCTGTGACGAGATCGGCTGCTGCTCACCCTATTCTTTCTCACATATATTAAGGCTAATTAGGAGCATGTTATCAGTGCGACGACATCGGAATTGATGCTCGCTTGCGCCTCTGCCACCTGTGTCGGATTCCTGCAAAGGGCACCTCATGGAAAATGTGTGTATTGAGTTCTTTGTTTGGAGGCCTGCCGACTCAGAGATGGGAATGTGAGAGAAGGGTGATGTGAGATGCTTTCATGGATGAAGGGAAATGCTGCAGGCTCCGGGCCAGACTAGATGTGGTCGGAGATAAGGCTAGGAGGATCAGGGTTTATTTTTAAAGGCGAAAGCAGCCTTGGGGAGGGGATTCTGACTGAGGTTGTGGTGCTGGGGGGGAAGCTTTGAAGAGGAAGACGAGGAGGAGGAGGAGGAAGAGGGAGGAGAAGGTGACACCTAAAGGAGTATCAGAGCGGCTTACAATCTCCTTCCCTTCCCACAACAGACACCCTGTGAGGTAGGTGGGGCTGAGAGAGCTCTTTCGAGAGCTGCCCTTTAGAGAACAGCTCTGAAAGAACTTGTGACTGACCCAAGGTCACACCAGCAGCTACTTGTGGAGGAGTGGGGAATCCAACCTGGTTCTCCCAGATTAGAGTCCGCACTCCTAACCACTACAAACTAGCTCTCTGCCCTGTGCTGTTTAACCAGGGCACATTAACCCCTGCAACTGCGTGTGTCCAGTGGGACGAGGCACAGGTCCCTAGGAGGAAGAAGGTTAAAGCCAGAGGTGTATCATGGGGGAGGGAGAGGGTTGATTGCCCCTTCCACAAGTATCATGTCCGTGAGCCAAATCCGGCCCTGCAGTGGCCACAGGTTTTAGCTCTTTAAAGAGCTATCAGAGCACTTGCGGATCGGCCTCTTCATTGCACAGATATGCTTTCTCCTTGTCACTCTGCAATGAAAGATGCTAGAGACTTAAAAAAAGAAAGAAAGCTGGGAATTTAGAGAACCTGTTGTACAGATTGTTATATTATTAGAATGACAGCCAGTTTTTGTTTTTTTTTAAACCAAACAAAACATTAACACCCTCCAGGTGGCAGGACAGCCATTCTGGCTTTGCTGCAGTCTTTCCCCAAAATTTCACAAAAATAAGTTTGAGAAAGATAGGAGAGAAGCCAGGGAAAAGCCGGGAGGTACATGGAAGCATGTGGAAACAGGCAAAACAAAAACAAAATGGAAAAAAAAAAACCCTTTCTGACAGCACTGAACCCAGGGGGAATAAGCTGTGTGGAAAAGGTCATTCTTAGACAGACAAGGCCTTGAAGCCTGTTGTAACAGGAGAGTCCCTCAAACATCTAAGCTTCGCTACAGAGAGAATCTCAAACAATTTATTTGGATAAGGGTCTAGTAGCACCTTGGAGACCAACAAGAGTCTTGGGGTATAACCTTTCAAGAGTCAAGAGCCAGCTTGGTGTAGAGCCAGCTTGGGATAGTGGTGAAGAGCGGCGGACTCTAATCTGGAGAACCCGGTTTGATTCTTCACTCCTCCTCCACATGGAGCAAGCTGGGTGACCTTGGGCCAGTCACAGTTCTCTCAGAGCTCTCTCAGTCCCACCTGCCTCACAAGGTGCCTGTGGTGGGGAGAGGGAGGGAAGGCGATTGTAAGCTGCTCTGAGACTCCTTTGGATATAAAAAGCAACTCTTCTTCTTCTCTTTCCCCTCCTCCTCTCCCCTTCATTGGACAAGAGTAGGAAGGGAGGTCTGAGTCCTTAACCACACTCCTCCAATTTTCTGACTGGAATTGAAGACTCGGAGATCCCCTTTCCTACTTGTGTCTGATGAAGGGAGCTTCAGCTCTCGTGAAGCTCATACCCTGAAGCTCTTGTCGGCCTCCAAGGTGCCACTGGACTTGAATCTAACCGTTCTACCTCAGGCCAACATGGCTGCCTTCTGAAATAATCAAACAATTTACTGGGCCAATCCCCTCGCGGCTCATCTCCTTTCCCACACTCTTGCTGTAACTTTTTGTAAAATGGAGGTTCAGGCTGGGTGGCCATTGCCAACTCCAAGTTGGGGAATTCCTGAGATGGGGAGGGGGGTTTGGAGACTGGGGAGGGCAAGATTTGGGCCAGGAAGAGACTTTTGTGGGGTATAATGCCATAGAGTCCACCCTCCAAGGCAGCCCTTTTAGCTGGGGAATTTACAGGCTTGCAAACTCCAGGTTAGGAAATTCTTGGAGATTTTGGAAGTGGACCCTGAAGCATGGGGGGGTTTGGAAGGGGGGTAATACCAGGGGGTAATGCCATAGAGTCCACCCTCCAAAGCAGCCAGTTTTCTCCATGGGAACTAATCTCTGTAGTCTGGGGATCGATTGTAATTCCAGGTGATCTGGGTTTTGTCGACTTTAGCTTAAAGTTTTTTCTTTCTCCTGGGCTTCTGTTCTGTTTTGCTGCAGGGGACTAGCACGGCTCCCCTCCCCGCCCCCCCGCCCCCCCCGCAATACTGCTGCTTGTGAAAGCTTCGTTCCTTTCAACTGAATAAAAATGGCAACTGGTGTAACTTTGACAAACAGTCTAGTGTTGTTTTAAATGAAAATATTTCTGTCTGGCTAGTGTCAAACGCGTCAGATGCATACTGTCTCGGAGCGAGAACGACAGCACGAGGTCCCCCGTCCCCCCCGTTCTTTGCAAAGTGTGTTCCATTTTGCATATGCGGCTGCACCGATGGAAGCTTTTAATTTGTATTTAATGACTAATGCGCTGTTTGCTGAGACGGCATAAACCGGGCAGTGAACAGCACGGTAGGAGCTTGTGTTTTTTGGCCCGGCTGAAAGCAACCAAAGCCGAGGTGACGAATCAGCCTGAAAATCTGAAAAATATTGATTTTACAGGTGGGAAAAAACTGAAGCACAGCAGGTTAACCGTTTGGTCCAACCTGGCATATGGTGGCAGCTGTGAAGGGCTGGAAATGGAACCCCAAGAGTCCCTGGCTCTCCGTCCCGTCCCCATTTCGGAGCGAGGAATCCTTCCAAGATTCACAGGTGTGCCGGCCTGATTGTTTTTCAGCATAGCCTGCCGGCTAATGTGGCTCTGAGCCGAAGCTGCAGCATCCCAGTGTGATGGCTGGGAGCGGAAGATGACAAGAAAGGCAAATGAACTGAGCAGATTTGGGGGGTCTGGTTGAGGGGAAGGGGAGAGTTATTCTTTATAATGCAGGGAGACCAGTTCCCCTCAAAGCCAAATTAAGCTTCAAGAGATGTGCAGGTTATACAGAGAGCCTGTGCGGTGTAACGGTTAAAGAGTTGGACTAGGGTCTCGGAAACTCAGGTTTGAATCCCCTCTCTGTCATAGCTTGCTGGGAGACCTTAGGACAGTCACACCCTCTCAGACTAACCTACCTCACAGGGTTGCTGTGAGGATAACATGGAGGAGAAGAGAACGATGTAAACCACTTTGGTCTCTGTGGATGAAAAAGGCAGAATATAAAGCAAATGAATGGATAAATATATACGCACAGTGCCAGGTGCTTCCGTTGGAGGATGGGCTTTTCGGGAGCTGGGAATTCATGTCTATGTGACTTCCACCATGACCCCCCCTGCCCTGGCCACTCCTTCCCTCTCCCTCCCTCTTTTTCGGGCAAAATGTCCAGCGTGGGGACGTCACCCAGAAGCGACGCCATCACTCTGGGCAGGTTGCCAGGGTGACGCTCTGGCAATCACCCTGAAACTCTATGGTGCCGTAGAGTTTCAGGGCGATTGCTAGAGTGTTGCCTAGCAATGTTCCCAGCATGATGGCGTTACTGCCGGGTGACGCCACCATGCTGGGCATTTCACCCGGAAAAGAGGGAGGGAGAGGGAAGGACGGAGGAGTGGCCAGGCCGGGGGTAGGAGAGAGAGAGGCACTGGGAGCAGCGGCTGCCGGGCCTCGGAAGGGCCCGGGGAGGCGCGGCGGCGAAGCGTGGTGGCAGGCGTTATGTTTTCCAGAGGGGGCTCAGACCCCCCCTGGGAAATTTCGGGGGTGGCTTGAGCCCTCGAGCCCCCTTGTAGTCTACGCTTATGCAGAAGGGTATGTACATCCCTTGTCTGCAACATCAAGGCATATGTGAGAAAGGGTCGTCGTTAGGACTGCCAGCAGTGCCACAACAAATGGTGATTTTGTAGGCGTTCCCTGGGGAGAGTGGAGTTTGGAGAGGATGTGATGTCACTTCCAGGTGATGCTCTAGGAATCTCCTTTTGCATCTGTGGTAAGGACCATAGAGACATGGGGAAATTCATAGAGTGTCACTATGAAGTCTATTTTCTAAGCATTTTTTTCTCCTCAGTTTCTTGAGGTAAAAAGGGTGTGGGGTCACCCACCACCGGCAGACAAATGACAAGCCTAGTTATTGTTGCTCTAATCACTCGGGATTATCACCTTACATCACCTCAGAGTCAATGCTTGCCTGCGAGGTCAGTTCACACTTTCACTGCCTGCTATTAAACTACCCCAAGAGGTTTTAAGTATGCGGTATTCCAGTGCATGCATGAAACAGAACCCAGAGGAGCTTTCTTTCACATGTACCTATTCCCATGGTTCAGAGAGGCAGTCCAGACAAACTTTAAAGGACTTTGTGGGCACAGTCCAGCTGACATTAAGCTATCGCGCATGCAGCAGATCAATGGAAAATATAACATTTTAAACGTTAAAATAAAGCAATTGGGGTGACTTTGGAAGTGAAAATGGCCCAGGATCAAGCCAGGCTGCAGCCAAGCACTGCAGGGGCCTAGGGATGCCATTCCCTTTTTGGGGTTGGGGGTTCCTTGCCCTGAGCTCCTCTTGCCCACCGCCACTCCAAGAGGTGGCATTGGAAAAATGAGGAAACGGCAGCAGTGCAGATGTGATGATGTCACTTTTGGGGTTTTACCACAGAGTTTCCAGTGATTCCTAGAGTTACCCACTGTCACTTCTGGGTTTTCCCTGGAAGTGACATCATCACATCCGTGCCACTGCCCCTGCACTGTGTCTCCACCCGCAGCCCTAAGGGGGCCACTAAGCTTGGACCAAGCCAGCAGTGAATGGTCCTGGTAGACCTACTTGACTTGGCTGTGCTTGCTCCTGGCTGTCAGCAGCCCTCCAAAAACTTTCCCTGTCCCTGAAAACAATGATGCCTAACCAAGCTGCCTTCTGCTGAGTCCAACTCTATGGTCCATCAGGGTCACTCACATTTACTTGCAAGAATTCTCCAAGCTCACAAGCAGAGGTCTTTCATACCACCTGATTTGTTTAACTGGAGATGCCAGGAACTGAACCTGGGACCTTCTGCGTGGCAGTAGAGGGGTGGGGGTGACAAGTGAATCTGTTCTGCTGCAGATGAGTTAGGCAGTGACTCTCCCCATGAATGTGCCAACCACACCTCCCCCGAGTGCAGACATGGCCCAGGGCCACTGCACTGGCAGCCAGAATTGCTCCATCTCCACTGATCTTTTCCAGGGGTTGTGTTGATGCATGCCGGTTACATCTGGAACTGCCCATTCCCCCAGGCCAATGCCATTGCAGCGTCTAGAAAATCCTCCCCCCTCCCCCACATCTCCACCTCTTTTTCAAGATGTTAAATGAGGTATTCTTCATAAAAATCTGTAGAAGCTTGCTGTTCTTTGAATGAATCTCCTCATTGGGTTTCCCTCATACTGAGTTTGCTAGTCAGTAGTTATCGCTCTGACAGAAAGCACAGTATGATGTTGTAGACCCAGGGTGGTGTAGTGGTTGGAGTGCTGGAATAGGTTTCGAAAGCCCTGCCGTTGAGGCTTGATTACTGTCATGTGCTATGTATGGGGCTGCCCTTGGAGTCAATTCAGTAACCACAACTGGTGCAGAATGTGGCAGTTCATTTGTTATCTTGGGCTAGCCAGCAGGAACCGGTCACTCAACTCTGAGGCCCCTTCATTCGCTACAGATTAGTTTCTGGTCCAGTGTAAGGTATCGGTGCTCACCCTTAAATCCCTCTAAGGGGACCTCCACAGAGAAGGGATTGTGGCTCAGTGGTAGAGCACCTGGTTTGTATGCAGAAGGTCCCTTGTTCAATCCCCGGCATCCCCAGTGAAAAAGGACCAGGAAGGAGGGGATGTGAAAGACCTCCATCTGAGACCCTGGAGAGCCACTACCAGTCTGAGCAGACAATACTGACTTTGATGGACCGATGGTCTGACTCAGTATAAAGCAGTTCCATATGCCCATGACCTGGGCCCCACAAACTTGAAGGACCACCTCTTTCTGCATGCCCCGTGTGTGGCAGCTCCATTCTTTCAAGCAAGGTCTACTGGCAGTACCCACTTCCCCTTGTCTAAGCCCCATTTGGCAACGGTCTGTGTCTGATCTTTCTCAGTGTCTGCCCCGTGCCTCTGGAACAGTTTCCTGGAAGAGGTTAGGAGGCTCCAACACTTGTTGCCTTCAGGCAAGGCTGCGAAGGAATCACAAGGACTCCTTCCAAAGGAGCCTGAGATAGTGCAGAGCGGGAATATCTTGCTGGTGGAGCACAAAGTGTTTCTAGATTGGTCTTTGATGTTATCGAATTATTTTTAGATTACATTGTTTCATATTAGCCCTGTTTGCGAGTTACAGCGGATGCACGTTCAATCTGTGTGCTGTGTACACTCGATTTTCCTTTATACACGTATTGAAAAAGGTTTCCATTACAGTCAATGCATGTACAGCGGAACGGGTGACTGAAACCCCACCTTTATCCAGGTATTGCTCCCCGGGCTCATGTGCAAAGTGAACACTTGTTGGCTCTTTCTTACAAACAGATGCACACATCTGCATGGCAGAATGTACGTGTGGACACTGTAACATGTGAAATGGGGCAATACCTGTTATTTCTCCAGGGATTCTTCGGAGAAAGGTTGGCGTATTTTAAATCAATCCCCGCTCTGCCAAGAATCATACTGGGCAATCTTGGGCCATTCACTACTTGTAGATAGGATTGCCAGCCTGAGTCTGGCATCTGGCAGGAGAGTTGGGGGCAGGGCCGTGGGAGGGGGGGGGTGCAATGTAGCTACGTCACTTTCAGGGAAAACCCAGAAGTAGTATAAAGTAGCTCTAGGAATTGCCAGAAACTCTATGGTTTTAGAGGTACTCTCGCCACTACCGGGTTTTTCCAGGAAGTGATGTAGTGACATTGCTATTTTTAATTTTTCCCTTCTCCTGCCTCTTCTTAGAGCATTGGCTGTCAGTGGGAGAACATAAGAGCATAAGAGAAGCCAATGTTGGATCAGGCCAATGGCCCATCCAATCCAACACTCTGTCACACAGTGGTCAAAAATATCAGGTGCCCTCAGGAGGTCCACCAGTGGGGCCAGGACACTAGAAGCCCTCCCACTGTTGCCCCCTCAAGCACCAAGAATCCAGAGCATCACTTGCCCCAGACTGAGAGTTCCTATCTATACCTTGTGGCTAAGTACTTCCTTTTATCTGTTCTAACGTGACTGCTCAGCAATTTGATTGAGTGACCAGTATTGTGAGAAAGGGAGGAAAGTACTTCTTTCTCCTCCTGTCATAGCGGAAGCCCCGGGAGCCCTACTCGCAGGGTCGTTGTGAGGATTAAAAGAGGGAGGGAAAGCCGTCAGCTGCACTCTACTTTCTGGCGAAAGAGTTGGGGGGCGGAATAAAAAATGCATTAGATAGATAGGACTGCTTGAGTCCTGTCAAAGTGTCCTCTTAATAACTGCATGCATCAGTCACCCATGTGGATTTCTTAATGGCATATCCACAAGAAGCTTACGACGGTGGCTTTTAAATCATGAATCCCAGGGGCTTTTCAAAGCATAGCAGGAACTCTCCAGTAAGAAGATGAGTAAACTTGCTTGGTACCAATAATTGAGTCTTGTAAGGGGTTGGACTCCCCCTGGCCCAGCTTTGCACAGAATCTGTCTGTGTTTTCTTGCTCCCTGTGTTTTCTTTACAGCAGCATTCTTTCTGGGCCACCAGATCCTCCTTGTTACACTTTCAAGGATGGGTCACCTTTCAAGAGAATTGCTTTGGAGGGTGTGCTCTAGATCTGTGACTGTGAGCCCAGCTCTTTGGATATGAGAGCTGCTGACCTTTGCCCCATGCTTCAGGCTAGTAATGTTATGATGCAAGGGTCCATGGGTTTATTATTACACTTCTGGAATACTCTTGTTTAGAACACTGTTCCAAAAAGGGTATTTCGATTAGTAAAATACAGACCCAAGAGAACATCAGCAAAGAGGACAGAAACCACATGATGGTCATCAGATCCTGTCTCTGCATTGATGGGCCTTTGCTGAACTGGAACCAGTGTTCAGAAAGTCAATAGACTAATAGCCAGCCAGTCAATAGGCTAGAGCCAGTTTCGTGTAGTGGTTAGGAGCGTGGACTCTGGTCTGGGAGAACTGGGTTTGATTCCCCATTCCTTCACATGCAGCTGCTGGTGTGACCTTGGGTCAGTCATAAGTTCTTTCGGAGCTGTTCTCTCAAGAGCAGTTCTTGGGAGAGCTCTCTCAGCCCCACCTACCTCACAGGGTGTCTGTTGTGGGGAGGGGAAGGGAAAAGAGATCGTAAGCCGCTTTGAGAGTCCTTTGGGTAGTGAATGGTGGGGTATAAATCCAATCTCCTCCTCTTCTCTCTCTAAAATCAGCACTTGTGTATTCACACTTGGATGTGAAGTCTGACAGGCAGCCTCCCCCGAGTACAGGAGTCCCTGACATGGTGCCTGTGGGTGCCCACAAAAAGTTTTTAGAAAGTGGGGGGGGGGCCCAGGTGGGGTTTTTGTGCAGCAAGACATCTGATTGGCCATTGGAGATTTGATTGGCTGTGCAGATTCTGTAAAACATTTGTTTGTCAGCAGCTGCCCCCACAGCACAAGGATCTTCACTGTGTGACTGAGGGTAAGCTGCGGCAGCCATTTTGTGGCTGGCTCCACCTCCTGCAGCAGCCATTTTGTGTCAAAATTCTAAAGTACCCGCAGGCTCAAAAAAGTTGGGAACCACTGCTCTAGTCTTTGTGATTCTTTTTTTGTCCCCGTGGTTCCCAGACAAAGAGGGAAAAAACCCCTCTTTCCCAATGAAATGTTTGGAAAGGATGAATTCTGCTTTGCAGTTCTTGGCTTACTGGTTCTGTGGAGCGGGCTTTGTGTCTGAGCTCAGCCAGGTGAAAAGTTATATTTTAAAGCTGGCCCTCCAGTGTGGTGTAGTGGCTAAGAGCGGCAGACTCTAATCTGGAGAACTGGGTTTGATTCCCCACTCCTCCTCCACATGAAGCCTGCCAGGTGACCTTGGGCCAGTCACAGTTCTCTCAGAACTCTCTCAGCCCCACCTGCCTCACAAGGTGTCTGTTGTGGGGAGAGGAAGGGAAGGCAATTGTAAGCCGCTTTGAGACTCCTCAAGGTAGAGGGAAGTGAGGTATAAAAACCTACTCTTCTTCTTCTCCCAAGCATTTTGTAAATGACTGAAGGCAAGTGAAGGAGACCAGAACTTCCACTTAGCTGGGTACATCCATGTGTGTGTGTGTGTGTATATGGGGGAGGATCAATGGAAGGCAGATCTATTGAAATCAAAGGTGATCTCCATACAGAATGAGGCTATCTTGGCGACTCAAAGATTTTACCTTCCTTTTGAAGAAAAAAATGTGCAGGTAGTAAAGTTGCCAGCCCCCAGATCTCGGGGTGGGGTGGGGGGGAGAAGGCTGGCGTTCAATGCTCCCTCTAAGCTATGGAGTCTTGTGAGCAAAAATTCTGTTTTGTGGGCTACTGGCATTAAAGTTGTCAGCGAGTGATTTGGCTACTGCATAAATCAGTTTGCTCTGGAGCCATCCTCCCTGAGCTAAGACAAAAATGTGTGAGCCGGAGGCTAAAAAACTGTGAGCCTGCTCCCACTAACTCAGCTTAGAGGAAACACTGCTGGAGTTCTCCTGGAATTGCAACTGATCTCCAGGCTGTAGACATCAGTTCTTCTGGAGACAATCACAGCTTCCGAGAGTGACCTCTATAGTGTCACATCCCTGTTGAGCTCCACTCCCAGATATACAGGAATTCCCCACCCCTGGCTGGCGACCTTAGCAGACAAAGCCATGGCTCCGTGGAGGAGCATCTATTATGGATATTGGCGGTCCCAAGTTCAATCCTCTGAATTTTCAGGCAAAAGGCTCGGGATGTAGGTGATGGGAAAGACCTCTGCCTGACACCACAGAGAGCTGCTGCCAGTCAGGGTAGACAACACTTTCCTGACCTTGATGGACCAGTGCTCTGATTCTGTATGAGGAAGCGTCATATGTCCATGTGTCCACCTACCCAAACCCATCCATAATTTTAAGCCTTTCCTTTTGAAAACGGAGGAGTTAACTTTCAGTTGAACAGGATCCAATTTCAACGGGCTGTGTACCATTAGGGTTTTTACAAGGAAGCACTTGTGTTTTTTTTTTCTTTTTCGTTCCAGTTTGTTGCTTCAAAGCATAAGGGTACCTTGTAAACTTTTACTTTCATGGTTCTTAAAACTTCAGCTCCAGCGGCTTCCAGCCAAAAACCTTACCTGCTTATTTACCCCACCACCCCATCCAATAGCAAGTGGAGATGTCCTATGGCAAAGTTTCTGATCTACCCACATTTTTCTTTAACGTATGGTTTTCTCATGAAAGTCGCTTTGAGTTTTTACGAGCATTCTAGTTGAACTTGGTCACTCTTGCCTTTGTATGTTCTTGTGGAGGCTTGTGCTCCCTGGCACCACTCCAACAAGATGGACTCCTTCCAGGCCAATGTGCTCCACATCCATGCATGGACAAGACTCCATGGGGTATAATATTGTTGACCTCCTTCACAGCATACACACATGTTGTTTTTGTTCAGTTGCACAGTCGAGTCCGACTCTTTGCGACCCCATGGACCACATCACGCCAGGCCCTCCTGTCTTTTGTTGTTGCAATGTACTGGAGTTGGAGACTAGTAGCAGTGATTTCAGCAAGCATAACTTTATTAGGTGGTCAGATGAAGCATGCCACAGGGGCTCCAGAAACCTCTTTTATGCTGGCCGAAGCCACACCTCTGGCCGCACCCAAACGACCTGATAGGGTCATACATATTTATGCATAGCTTTAGGCATAGCTTCCCTGGGGAGAACCTAGGCACCTTATTGGAGGCCCCTCAGGAGCTGTTCCTCTATTGTCCTTGTGGCTGAAGCTCAGGTCGCTACCTGGCCATGTGGCAATCACCATTACAGGAGCACATGGCCATAGCCATTTCATGTAACCCATATGGAACATTACAGTCGTGCTCCAAAGTTTACTTATTTTCATGTTTGTTGCATCCATAACACTGTCTAACCATCTCATCCTTTGCTGTCCCTTTCTTCTTTGACCTTCAATCTTTCCCAGCATCAGGGTCTTCTCCAGTGAGTGCTCCCTTCTCATTTGGTGGCCAAAGTAGTTGAGCTTCAGCTTCTGTATCTGGCCTTCCAGGGAACAGTCAGGGTTGATTTCTTTTAGGACTGACTTGATTTGATCTCATTGCAGTCCAGGGGACTCTCAAGAGTCTTCTCCAGCACCATAATTCAAAAGCATCTGTTCTTCGGTGCTGGCCTTCCAACTCTCGCAGCCATACGTTACTACTAGGAATACCATTGCTTTAACCATACAGACTTTTGTTGGCAGGGTGATGTCTCTACTTTTTATTATGCTGTCTAGGTTTGCCATTGCTTTCCTCCCAAGGAGCAGGTTTCTTTTAATTTCATGGCTGCAGTCACTGTCTGCAGTGATTTTGGATCCCAGGAAGGGGAAGTCTGTCACTGCTTCCATGACTTCCCCTTCAATTTGCCAAGGAGTGATGGGGCTGGATGCCATGATCTTAGTTTTTTTGATGTTGCGTTTCAAGCCAACTTTTGCACTCTCCTCTGGCATTGCCAGATCCAGGCTGGGAAAGAAGAGAAGAAGAGGAAGAAGAGATTAGATTTATACCCACAGGGTACAATGCCATAGATTCCACACTCCAAAGTGACCATATTCTCCAGGAGTAGAAGAGAGTAAGAGTCCAGTAGCACCTTAAAGACTAACAAAAGCACCTTAAAGACTTACGAAAGCTCATACCCTACTACAATTTTTGTTAGTCTTTAAGCTGCTATTAGACTCTTACTCTTTTCTACTCCTGGAGAATACGTCACTGTGGAGTGTGGAATCTATGGGTATTATACTCTGTGGAGGCCTCTCCCACCACCTCCCTTAAGCTCTACCCCCAAATCTCCAGGACTTCCCAACCTGGAGCTGGCAAGCTTATCTATAACTTGCTGCAACATATACTACCAACAATGACTTTCTCAACAGAGGCCCAAGGGCAGTTTCCTTTAAATATTTCAGGGGGGGAAAAATCTCTCGAAAAGAGCTTTTAACAACCCGAACCAAAGGCACCCTAATTTTCTCTAAACGGGATTTTAACAGCTACGAAGGTCAGGGATCCAGATTTCAAGAAGTGGCCTTCACAACTCCCATAATCCTGTCAACATCTATCAGGGAAACAGTCCAAAACTGCCCTTCCAGACCTGACCAGACAGTGTTTCGTTTTTTCACCTCTTCTACCTGATCTGCATCCAAAATGGAGTCCAAGTTGGACTGGAACAGGTTGATTTTATCCACAAGAGCCTAGCAAATGTGTCACCGCTTATAGCTGTCTCTGATTCCGCCAACTCTTTCCTATGTAGGCAATGTCCCCTGATCCTTCTGTGGTGCTCCGCACGTACTTGTTACCATGTACAGTAAAGAACATGAGTTTCCTAGAGAAGTGTCTGGGTGAATCTGGCTCACTTTCCAAATGGAGCCTGCTAGGGTTGCCAGCTCTGGGTTAGAAAACACCTGGAGATTTTGGGGGTACAGCATGGGGACAGGAGGGGATAATGCCATACAGTCCACCTTTTAAACAGCCATTTTCTCCAGGGGAGCTGATCTCTTTTACCTGGAGGTCAGTTGTAATTCCCGGAGATCTCCAGCCGTGGCACCACTTGGAGGCTGGTGACCCTGGAGCCTGTAGCCACACTAAAATAGCCCTGAGTGACAATGCAACCTTCTCCATAGTTCTGGATTCCTCATGCAGGGAGCTCCTGGCTTGGATTTTAATACTGGCTGAGGAGCACTGTAACATCTGTGACTAAGTGATGAAAGGCTACCCTAGACTTGGGGGGAAAGTTGTTTCTCCCAGCATCAGCAGAACTTTGCGCATGCTATGAAGAAGTCAGACAATACTCCAAAATAGCATTGTCAACTGCAAGTTGGGAAATTCCTCGAGATTTGGGGATGGAACTTGGGGAGGACAGGGGCCTCAGTGGGAAACAATGCCATAGAATCCACCCTCCAAAGCATCCACTTTCTCCAGGGGAACTGGTCTCTGCAATCTGGAGAAGAGCTGTAATTTCGGGGGACCCCCAGGTCCCACCTGGACACTGGCATCCCTGCCATCATGCTCTGCCCAAAAGATTTCCAGAGGATTCAGACTGACTACTGTCAGAATGGTGGACGGAATGAGCTCCACTCGAGTTTTAGAAGTACACATCTGCATAGGTCATGTGGCTGTCTTCCAAAGACTAAAGAGGCATGCACACACATGAGGATTAGAGAGGCTTCTGCACACTCACACCGACCAGTGGCCCAGCTGCAATGCAATCCTCAGCAGACCCTTTTTGTCCATGGAAGTCAATAGGCTTAGGGGGGTCGGACTCTGTTGAGAATTGCACTGTTCGCCTGCTACTGTAATCTCTGTGACAGCTGGATAAAAGGAGGCAAGCTGCTGTCCAGGTCCCGGGGCAAGAGCTTTGCTGCTTGTTGACTTGAGATCCTCCAGCTGGAGGTGCCGGGGAGGACACCTGGGGCGTGCAAGGGGAGAAGGCAGGGGCTCCACCGCAGCAGCCTTACAGCTTATCTCACTCCGGCAGTCCGCAAGGGATTAGGCCAAATCCAGCAGTATCCATCCTGTGTATTCAGCATTTGGCCACTGCGTGTGGAGAGGAAAGGAGGAGAACAGAAACACTAATGCACTTAGAAACTGCCACAGGAGGATTCGGCCAGTAGCTGGCACCAGTTGCAAAGCAGAAGGTCAGTTCGTGGAGAGGAAGACCTGGTTGCGGTTCCTGGACTGTGATGAAAGTCTTTTTCCCCCCCAGTTATCCAAATGCCAAGAGCCAATGTGGATTTTTCTCTGAGTGTCCCTGGATCTCACAGGTGATTCCAGACATTTGATGGACTTTCAAAGGCCTCTACCTGGTAGCTTGAAATTCCAGAACACACCTGGAGGGAGGCGAAAGGGAGGACCATGAGCATCTCTCTCAGGTCTTGCTCTGCACAAAAGAACACTCTTTGTACTGTGTGTGCCAGTGTGAGGCAGCAGTTTGTGTACCCACAAAGAGAGGGGAAGAAAAATTAAACCAACCAAGCAAAAACCTCCAAAGGAAGTTTAGAAAACTAGTAAAGGGCCAACAGTTAAAAACATCAATAGGTATGGACCAAAATACTCGTGTTTATTTCAAATGCATATAAAAACCTTGCAGGGGCCCAAATAAAGCCTCATAAAATAATCAAAGTGAGAAATGCACAAAAAAGAACACTATAAATATGACTTGACATGTTTCAGCCCACAAGGGCCTTCTTCAGAGATCAAATAGTACAGAATACAACATGCAACTAAGTCCCTGTTACACTTGTAAGGCAGTAAACAGTTGATGCAGGACCAAAAATGAAACTCTGTATGAAAAAAATAAAAATGTATGATTAATATGTGAGTCCTGGGTTCAAATCCCCACTCTGCCATAAAACTTGGGCCAGCCTTTTTTTCCTATAGTATACCTTACAGGATGCTGTTACGTTTAAATTGGAGGAAGGGAGAATCAGGGAAGCCTGGTTGAGAGCCAGTTTCGTGTAGTGGTTAGGAGCGCGGACTCTAATCTGGGAGAACCGGGTTCGATTCCCCACTCCTCCACATGCAGCTGCTGGTGTGACCTCGAGTCAGTCACAAGTTCTTTCAGAGCTGTTCTCTCAAGGGCAGTTCTCGGGAGAGCTCTCTCAGCCCCACCTACCTCACAGGGTGTCCGTTGTGGGGAGGGGAAGGGAATGGAGTTTGTAAGCCGCTCTGAGACTCCTTTGGGTAGTAAATGGCGGGGTATAAATCCAACCTCCTCCTCTTCATCATCATCTTGAGATCTCTGGAGGAAGGGTAGGATAAAAGTACATACTAGATCAAGGTTCCCCAGCGTGGTACTCCTGGATACCATGGAGCTCATAGACACCTTTCCTGGCATCCATGAAATGCTTTTTAGAAAGTGGGCAGGTTCACGTGAGAATTTTGCCCAGCCGGGCTTCTGAGTGACCGCTGGAGATCTGATTAGCTGTGCAGATTTTTTAAAGAGGTTGCTTCAGTAATACCTGTTTGCATGCAAGAAAATATTTTGAAACAATATGTTCACTTTAAAAAGGCATCCTGTTAAACAGAGCTTCTGCCTGCAGTGATGAAGAACTATGATTAGCGTTATGCATGACCTCGCTCCTTGAGATTTTATGGCTGGCTCCACCTCTTTCGGCGGCCGTTTTGTGGCTGAGCTCACCATCCAGCATCGGAATTCCAGTGGTGCCCACACAGGCTCAAAAAGGTTGGGGACCCCGGTACTAGGTAGCTACTCTGTTATACTGCCTTCATCTCATCCCTGTCCCATCTATTTTGGTTCTGAGACTTGCAAGCCTGCATCTTTTACAAATCCTTGGCCAGCACAGAACAAAAGGCAGAGATTGAAGGATGGAAGCAAGGTCAGACCTGACTTGGCCGAACTTGTTGGGGGTGATTACAGATCCTCTGGACAGTTCCATCCACATCATTCCCCAAGGACCCCCAAACCTCGTTGATGAGCCTTTTGCCACAACAGACTCAGACACCGTTACCTTACTGGGTTACTTCTCACAGGATTAATGCCCATATTAGAGCCGGCTGCCTCAATTCCACTTCCCATCTTTGCTCATGTTTCAATCTGATCCACCCTTCTACAACTTTTCTAGTTTAACATTGCTTGAGCTTATGATCTACCCCACCCTAGACACACATCCTGCCCTCTGGCCCAGCCTCCTCGGTTCCCATTTATTTGCCCTATAAATGAAGTCAGACTCCTTCCCCAAAGTGACTTCTGCTTTATTCAATACCACCTTACGTTCTGTTTGACACACAACACAGAATGCTGCTTTTCCCCCCCTTATTGATTTTCTTGTTGCCAACATCCAGGTGTGCCTGGATAGTGCCCAGAATTACAAATGATTTCCAGGCTACAGAGATTGGTTGCCATACAGGAAATAGTTGCTTTCCAGGAGAGGCCAAATGGCATTATTCCCTGCTGAGATCCCTTTTCAGGCTCCACCCACAAATCTCTACGAATTCAACCCAGAGTTAGAAAAAACTATGCTTGGGCCTGGATGCCTGCAATGGTGCGAGTCCTGTTAGACTTCCATGATAGGTCCATATTTTAGTCTACTTCTTCCCCCCTCCCCTGCTCATGTTTTCTCTCTTTCTTGTCCTCCCTCTCCCCTCCCTTCTGCCACCTGAGTAGGATATTTTGCTCAGTCCCTTTACTACTTGGACTCCATCCTCTATATTGCTAATCCCACTTGCTTTTGTATTAAGGTTGCCAGTAGGGTTTCCAGACCCCCAGTCTGGGCAGGGGAGCCCCACTTTTCAGGACTTCTGCCTGCCGCTGGCTAGCTGGCCAGCAGGAAAAGCCCTACCCACGAATAGTGATGTTAACACAGCACTGGTGATGTCACATGGTGATGCTCTGCTTTTGGGCCCAATTTTAACCATAGAGTTTGCCCAAAAAGCAGAGTGTTACTGTGTGGCATTGATGATGTTACTTCCATGTGACATCACTGAATTGGGGACATCACTGCCCACTTCCAGACAGGTGTGACTATCGCGCCTGGCAACCCTAGTTGCCACTTGCCAGCCTCCCAATGTTGGCTGGAGATCTCCTGGAATTACAACTGGTATCCAGGTAAAAGAGTTTCCCTGGAGAAAAACTGCTTTGGAAGGTTGACTCTATGGCATTATACCCGACTGAGGTCTCTTTCCTCCCCAAATCCCACCCTCTCCAGGCTCCACCCGCAAAATCTCCAGGAATTTTACAATCCAGAGCTAGCAACCCTAGTCCCACAGCATGTTTCTAGCAGCAGCTAATCAAATGCCACAAGGATGATGGCAAGCAGGGCTTCACTGCCCTCAGCTCCTGTCTTCTCCCTAGCGTCCAGCAATCAGAGACATATTCTGGAGGTTCCATTCTGCCATCTTGGCTGTGTGTGTGTAAAGTGCCATCAAGTTGCATCCAATTTATGGCTACCCCATAGGTTTTTTCAGGGCAAGAGACATGCCAAGATGGTCTGCCATTGCCTGCCTCTGCATCACAACCCTGGTATTCCCTGGTGGTCTCCCATCCAAATATTAACCAGGGCCAACCCTGCTTAGCTTCCGAGAGCTGATGAGATCAGTTTTGCCTAGAGCATCCAGGTCAGGACCCCATTATGGCTATTAACCCTAATTATCTTCCATAAAGCTCACAACTCTCTTCAAAAATCCCTCTAAGCCAGTCTCCATCACTGCATCTCAGTTCACTGTGAGGCAAGAATAATGCCGAACACACAAAAAAGCAGGCCTGCTGCGAAAATTCACTCATTCCCTCCTGGATAATAGGAAGAGCCAAAGGACAAGATATCAGAAATAGCTTTGTACTCCCCGAAATGGCTTTGTTGACCCCTATTGCGACTGAGGCTGTTCGGTCTAGGACTGCGCCAGGAATCAAGCTTTGCTCCCCTCCCCTCCCGATAACCGTGTACCGTGCTCCGTGTCACTGATGGCCAGTTACTGCTGAATGTGTTTGTTTGCCTAGTAGCGGAGGGGAAGGTGAACGGGCTGGGTCACAGAGAATGGGAGGCCTTTCAAGACAATGATCTCTGTTTGGTTACTTAAAAGAGCAGGAAATGCCTGTTGCAAGAGGCTGGAGAAGGCCATGTCTCCATACTAATGGAACAAGGAACGTGAATCGGAAAGTGTGGCAAAATGACTTCCGGCAAGACTTGCGAGCATGGCGGACGTGCTCCTCCGCATCTGTGGGGAGCGCAATCCGTACCCGGTGGGAAGAAGGGGCTCTGGACTGGTGCCGAGCCCCCAGAGACCCCAGTGAGGGGGCTCTGCCTGGGGTGGCCCGAAGGGGATCTCTCCCTACGGTGGCGATCGAGGGATCGAGATCCCTTTTCATCACCCCCATAGGTTCCCCCGCCGTGGGAGCCGTATGGCTGAAAGCGCAAATCCGAGAAGCAGCAGAGAGTGCGAAGCAATGAGGCTGGAACTGACAGTTATGCATGGAGAAAATGTGAGTCTGAAGTAAGAAAAGCAGAACACAGCGGGAAGAAGGCGGGAGGAGTGAAACCCCCCCCCCCTCTCCGGGACTAGCGTACTTACGAGACTCTTTACGTGGCGTTACTGCAGGAATAAAAGCCCATCCGCCTTGCTAGATGGCAGCATCGCTCACTTGGAGATATAAACTTTAGAAGGACATAAGTGCTGTTTGAAAATTTGCTCCTTTCGTTCATCTTATCTATCTATAAACAAAGAGCGTAGTCTCAACAATGACGGGGAAACCGAAACCTTCCCCCAAACTAGGAAGTACAGCTCCGAGTTCAAAGGTTGATACCACGGAGATGAGTGCGGTGTTCTCCTCGTTATTGCGACCTCTAGTGGACCAAATGACAGCTCTCAACGTTAAAATGGACAAAATGCAGCTAGAACTAAAAGAGTCGAATAAATCCACAGAGAAGCTGCAGCGAGAACTTCTGGAAGTAAAAACTTCAGTAAAAAACCAAGACGCAAGACTACAAAAGGCAGAGAAGGAAAAGGCCTTCCACCACGATCAGCTTTTGAAATTACAAATGGATAGATCGAATTTTTTCCTAAGACTTCAGAATGTGCCAGAAAACACAGGAGAAGACCTTAAAAATTTGCTAAGTGAAGCACTTGAACCAGTGACAGGCATGAAAGCAGCGGATATAAAAAGCGATATGGATATGGTTTACAGAACCTATCCAGATTATACTAAAAAGAAAAGCCTGCCTGGTGAAATTATGATAAGGTTCTCCAAAAAATCTACAAGAGACATGGTGCTTAGGACCACAAACAAAGCAGCTTTGAAGATCCTGGGAGAAGAAGTAAAAGTGGGGATATCCCATTTGAAATAAGGAAAAGAAGGAAAGACTATGGAAAATTGACATCTTGGCTCCAGTCTGAGTCTATCGTCTATCGTTGGAATACTCCAGAAGGACTATGCTTCAGCATCAAAGATAAGAAGTATAAGATTGACTCTGTTCAACAAGCGAAAAAATTTCTGGAAAAAAGCAAAGAGCAGAAAACTGGGAGAGACTCAGATGGTTCACTGGCCTCGCAAGAAAGCATGTATGGATTTGATAGCTCAAAGAGTGAAGAAGTGTCTGACTCGGAAAAGGGAGCTGCAGCTCCAAAAATAGTTGAGACTGTTAAGACAAGAAGAGGACGAAAGAAGAAATAGTGATTAAACTGTTTTATTAAGCATTGCACTTATGTATTATAAATGGTTTAATTAACCGTATTTCTCTAGGTGGGCGTGCCTGCCAAATAGTTTTGATAACTTTTATAGTAGCAGTAACAAGTAATTGAAATTTATCCAAGGTTTTAAATGCGTCATAATTATTTTATGTAACAAGGTAGTATTAAGCAAATGATAAAGTACTCTCTGTATAAGGTATATGTAGCTTAGATTGTAGCGTTATAGTTGTAGTCATAGAGAAAAATCAATAAAAAATTTATAAAAAAAAAAAAGGAAAGTGTGGCAAAATGTGACTGGTACAAATGCGTAATAGGGTTAGAATGCAGTGGGGCACCACGAGAGCAAAGAAATGGGACAGATCAGTACAGAGCCCTCCTGAAATTTAATTTTTTTTGTTTAAGAGCTGGTGCAGAGAGAGAGAGAGTGCCAACCTCCAGGTGGGGCCTGGAGATCTCCTGAGTTACATCCGATCTCCAGACAACAGAAATCAGCTCCCTTGGAGATAGTATACTGAATCTGAAAAACACTGTAATGAAGGAATACACCCAAGGATTCTATTTGAAATTACACAAAAAACCCTCTCTTGTTAACTATTCTTTAAAGTGACAGTGCAAGTACAAGTTGAAATTTGAATGTAATGGCAAAAAAACCCCTCTTATTAACTATTCTTTAAAGATGCAGTACAAGTACATTTAAACATGTAATTTAAACATGTAAAGCTAAACCACAGTACATAAGGCTAACCACGTAGCATTAACCACAGCAACGAATGTCCTAGGTAAATCTCCATTTCGACCCTTCATCGGGTCGTAATTATACAGTAAAGCTGCAACAAAAATTACAGAAATTGAGCATGCCATACATTCATATTGAATACAGGCCGTAATCATATGGTAAAGTTGTACTCCACTGAGATCCTTCCCTCTCTGCAAACCCTGCTCTCCTGAGGCTCTACTCCCAAATCTCCAGGAATTTCCCCGCCCAGAGTTGGCAGCCCTACTCCAGGGGACTCTGTGTGCACAGGAGCTGTAGTACTGGGGTGGGTGGTTAATCCTTTTTTCCCTCTAGTGTTTCTCAGGCAGAAATTCCCAGCCCCAAGTTGCTCCTAGCACCAGTTGGGAGAAATAGTCACCCCCCCCATGACAGATCGGGGGGGGGGTCAGTTTCTATCAGGGAAAAGGTGTGTGTGTGGGGGGAGGCTTGCTGGGAGACTTTGAGTCAGTCAGTCGCTCAGCCTCAGTGACCTCACAGGGTTGTTGTGGAGAGAAAATGTGTACTGATTTGTTTACAGCTTGTTCATCCCACCTTTCTGCCCCAAAGTGGCCAGGTAACAAGTAAAACAGTGTAAAAATATATATCATCAAACCAATTAAAAACAGAGCTATAGGTTAAGACCTCGCATCGTTGCCTACCCCCTGCACACACACACCCTTCCTGCTGCTGCTTCACAGGCTGTGAGGGGGACAAAAATGGGGAAGGCTCACTAGCATCACTATTTATTTATTTATTTTTTGTAAGAAAGTTTTTATTTTTCAAAACATTAAAATTAATACATTTGTTTTATACAAATCCTTTTTTCCATATTATATAACATTTTGTTCTATTTGTATAGTCTTGCTTTTATCTTGTATTGGTGGTTTCCCACCACATCTGAAGCATAACACATTTTCCACTTTATCCAAAATAGTAATATTTATCTCTATGTTTACATTTCTGGTAACGGTTATATATCTTTAAAATACTTATATACCAATTCTTATTTTCTATATTCTTATATAATTCTAAAAAACAAGTTCATTATCTAATTATCCTTAGTACATTCATATACTCAATTTCTATTCCTTTATGCTATTATAACCATGTATAAATGTAGTTTTTCATGTCCCGATATTTTTCAACATATTCTTTCAAATCCTCCCAATCTTCTAAAAAAGTCTCTGAGTACAGATTATTCAACTTTCTAGTCCATTTATCCATTTCAGCCATATATAACAATTTTTTCAACCATTCCCACACTTCTGGTATTTTTTCATTTTTCCAATTTTGTGCATACACTATTCTTGCTGTTGTAATCATATACCATATTATTGTCCTTTTCTTTACATTTATCTCTTCTAGTTTAAGTCCAAGCAGTAATATTTCAGGCAATTTCTTAAATGTACATTTCAAAAAATTTTCCATTTCTGCATGTATTATAGACCAATAAGTCTTCGCTTTATCACAAGTCCACCACATATGATAGAAAGAACCTTCTTTCTTTTTACATTTCCAACATTTGTTAGACATATTTTGATTAATATTTGCAATTTTTTTGGTGTCATATACCATCTGTACATCATTTTAAAACAGTTCTCTTTTAGATTATAACATGTAGAAATACTCATTGCATTTTTCCATAAAAATTCCCAAGATTCCATTTCAATGTCTTTGTTTAGGTTTATCGCCCATTTTATCATTTGTTCCTTTACCATTTCATCAGCATTAAACCATTTTAACAATACTTTATACATTTTAGAAATCATTTTTCCCATCTTCCTCCCAAATTTGTTCTATTTCATTGCTTTTTTCTCTAAAACCAGATTTTTTATCACTTCTGTACATATCATATATTTGTCTGTACCTTAACCAGCCATAATCAAAGTCCATCTGCTGCTGCTCCTTCAATTTAAAGTCTTTACCATGTCTTGTTAACAGGTCTCTATATTTCAACCAGTCTTGTCCTTTGTAGTGAGATGATGGATTTAAAACTTCTGCAGGTACAATCCACATAGGTATTTCTTCTGGAAAAAAGTTTTTATATCTTGTCCACGTATCGATTAATGTTCTTCTCAAATAATGATGCTTAAACATATTGTCCATTTTTGTTTTACCATAATACAGATATGCGTGCCACCCAAACCTACAGTCATGACCTTCCAGGGACAATAACTTTCTGTCTTGTAACATAGTCCATGTCCCTATCCAAGTCAAACATACTGCATCATGATATAGCCTTAAGTTTGGTAACTGAAACCCACCTCTCTCTTTAGCATCACACATTGTTTTCATCTTAATTCTTGGTTTTTTCCCTCCCCACACAAACTTAATCAATTCCTTCTGCCAGCATTTGAATGTTTTTACATCTTTCACAATTGGAATAGTTTGAAACAGAAACATTATTCTTGGTAACACATTCATTTTAACCACTGCAATTCTACCCAGCAGTGACAAATTTAATACATTCCACCTTTTAATATCTTGCATAACTTGCTGCCATAATTTCTCATAATTATTCTTATACAAATCAATGTTTTTCATTGTTAGGTTTACACCTAGATATTTTGTCTTTTTCACCACTTCACATTCTATAAGATTTTGTAATTCAATTTGCTTATTATTTGGCATATTTTTACACATCACTTTCGATTTGTTCTTATTTACATAAAACCCAGCCAAATCACCAAACTCTCTTACTTTCTGCAACAAATATGGTAGTGTAGTCATAAGGTCTTCAGCTATAAACATCACGTCGTCTGCAAAGGCTCTATATTTAAAAGAGAAACTTTTTATTGTTAAGCCTTTAATTTCTTTATCTTCTTTCAAATTTAGTAACAAGACTTCCAAAATCCAAATAAATAGCAACGGCGAGAGTGGGCATCCTTGTCTTGTTCCTTTTTCCACTTTAAAGTAATCCGTTTTTTCAGTATTAATTATTAAAGAGGATTTCTGTTCTCTATATATTGACTTAATAAGATTAAGCATATAGTCTCCAATTTCAAGATGTTCCAACACTTCAAACATAAAATCCCAATTTAAATTGTCAAACGCTTTTTCCGCGTCTAAAAAAAGAAAGCCCACTTCCTTCTCCGGATGTTTATCATAGTACTCTATAGCATCCACTACTACTCTTATATTGTCTCTTATTTGGCGATTAGGTAAAAATCCTGCTTGTTCTGTCTGTATAGTCTCTTTAAGATGTTCCTTAAGCCTATCAGCTATAATCTTGGCAAAAATCTTATAACAAAGAAATTGGTCTATAATTTTTAACATTGGTTAAATCTTGACCTTCTTTCGGAATGAGTGAAATGGTTGCTTCTTTCCAAGTCTCCGGGACCTCACCTGTCACTCCTATGTCATTCATTAATAGCAATAACACTGGTGAGATCGAATCCTGTAGTGATTTATAAAACTTAGCTGTAAATCCATCTGATCCAGGTGCTTTCCCTAATTTTGAATCATTTATTGCATTTTTAATCTCTTGTAGTGACATTGGGCAGTTAAGTAGTTCTTTGATTTTCTCCGTTGGTTTTGGTAATTTTAATGACTGTAGGTATTCTTTAATCCTTCTTCTGTCTTTATTTTCCTTCTTAAAAAGCTTTGCATAATATTTAAAAAATTCTCTTTTTATTCCCTTATTGTCTATTATCTCAATATTGTCCCGTATCACTTTAGTAATAAATTTATTTTCACGTTTTTTCTTTAATTGCCATGCTAAGTACTTTCCAGGTTTATTTGCACCTTCAAATGCTTTTTGTTGCAATTTTTTCAGGTTCCAGTAAGTCTCTTGATTCAAAATAGCTTTTGCTTGGTCTTGTAACATCCAAATTTCCTTTTGCAGTTTCTTTTTTCCTGGTCTGTTCTTCAGTTCCTTTTATTTTATTTTAATGGCTTGTACAATGTTTTCATATTGTTCTCTTTTCTTTTTATTGTCTTTAGCGTTCCATGATATCAATAATCCTCTCATAACTGCTTTGTACGCATCCCACACAGTTTGAATTTTTACTTCTTTTTGTATGTTCGCTTGAAAATATAAATCTGTCTCTTCATGTAATTTTTAAAGTATTTCTTGGTTGTCTAATAAGTCCTCATTTATTCTCCATCTCCCTTGCCTTTTTATTTGCCCAGAAGTCCATAGACAAGGATTGTGGTCTGAGATTATTCTAGGTAGAATTTCAACTTTTTTTGTCTTAAATGTTAGATTAATAGACATCCAGATCATATCAATTCTTGAATGTGAATCATGTCTGTTAGAGTAAAAAGTATAGTCTTTCCCTCACTAGCATCACTATTGAACCATAGAGTTTGGGGGCAAATATTAGAACATCACCCCGATGCAAATGACATCACTTCCGGTTTTGTGCTGGAAGAGACGTAACATGCTGCCACAATGCTGCAAGTCTGTGTCCCCCCCCCCCCCATCAGATTGCTCCCACTTGGTTGCCATCTGCAGCTGGCAGCCCTAGCTAAAATACAACACAGTTCCAGTCGTGGTGTGGGGGGGGGGGCCTACGGCACTTTGGCTCAGTGGAAGTGACTCTGTATTGCATGCAGAAGGTTCCAGGTTCAATCCCTGATGTAAATAAGAAGAGCCCTGCTGGGTCAAACCAATGGTCCATCTAGTCCAGCATCCTGTCTCACACAGGGGCCAACCAGTTCCTCTGGAGGTCCAACAACAGGGCAGAAAGGCCGAGGCCTTCCCCTGATATTGCCTCCTGGCTCTGGGATGCAGAGGATTCATGCCTCTGAACATGGAGATTCCCCTCAGTCACCATGACTGGTAGCCATTGATAGACCTATCCTCCGTGAGTCTTTCTGATCCCCTTTTAAAGCTGTCTCTGCCTGTGGCCATCACCACTGCCTCTGGCAGCAAACTGGCAGTCAAAGTAAACAGCAGCAACTTCAATAGACCAATGTCAGCTGAAGGCAGCTTCGTGTATTCAGTGATGAGCTTGTCTCTCCTTGAAAGACCTACAAGACTGCAAATTGGTCATCTGACATTCATAGAATCATAGGGTTGGAAGGGACCTCCAGGATCATCTGCACAATGCAGGAAATTCACAAATACCCCCCCCACACACACACACACAATGACCCTTGTTCTATGCCCAGAAGATGACCCCCCCCCCCAAAAAAAGCTCCAGGATCCCTTGGCAAAAGTGGCCTAGAGAAAAATCGCTTCCTGACCAGCATTTCCCTGGGCGTGTAAGAAAGGGCCACGAGAACTAAGCACTGATGCACCCCTTCCTGCCCTCCCTTCACATGATCTGCCTAAGTTCACAGAATCTGCATTGCTGTCAGATGGCCATCTAACCTCTGTTCAAAAACCTCCAAATAATTAACAATATTTATCGCATGACAGTGTATGTAGTATAGCCAGGAGATCCTAAGATTGTCTGGCAGTCAGAAGTTCTAGCGCTTTTAGTGTTATACACCACTAGGTGGTGAGCTAGACTAGTTTTTAAGGCAAGAGAAGTTTCAGAGATGGTTTGCCATTGCCTGCCTGTGTGTCAGAACCCTGGACTTCCTTGGTGGTCTCCCCTCCAAATACTAGCCGGGGCTGACCTGGCTTAGCTTCTGAGATCTGGTGAGATCAGGCTAGCCTGGCTATCCAGGTCAGAGCAGCTGTGTGATGCAGTGGGAGGAGAAAAACAGGATTTTTGCACATCTGGGTGCACACATACCTACTCCGATGCACATGACCACTAGAAAGCAAAATAGTTTGGGGTTCTTTTTCTTTTGTTGTTGTTGCTGATACAGGTGCTTATTGTGCCCTATTTCTAAACTTCATGAAATTACATGTAAAATCCATAAAGCTCCTTTGTATCATTCATAAACATAATAAAAAAAATGTTATATCACATAACTTTGACTTGTCAATAACTCTCGCCTTAGCCTGAGGGGTTGAAAAGAAAATTATTCCTGTTCCACATTTTAATTATGCCATAAACTTGGGGAAATAGCTATTGATCTTCCACATCTGGCGTAAAAAGATTGCTTTCTTCTCGTCATATGGAGCCACACTCGAAAATATTAGAGGAGCTTGAAATACGTGCTGTAAAAAAAAACAACACAAACCCTAAAACAACTTTCTTTTTTTATTAAAAAAAAGTTTATACAGGGTTTTATTCTTGAAGGAAGCATTTATTATTTTTGTTGTTGTTGTTTTATTGTTATTGTTGTTACAAATTATTTTGTTTTTTTTTAAATTAGAATCATAGAATCATAGAGTCACAGAGTTAGAAGGGTCCCTACAGGCCATCTAGTCCACCCCCCTGCTCAGTGCAGGATCAGCCTAGAGCATCCCTGACAAGGGTTTGTCCAGCCGCTGCTTAAAGACTGCCAGGGAGGGGGAGCTCACCATCTCCTTAGGCAGCCGATTCCACTGCTGCACAACTCTGACTGTAAAAGAGTTTTCCATAAGATCCAGCTGGTACCTTCCTGCCCTTGACTTAAACCTATTATTGCGAGTCCTCTCCTCTGCTGCCAACAGGAACCGCTCCCTGCCCTCCTCTAAGTGACAGCCCTTCAGATACTTCAAGAGAGCCATCATGTCCCCCCTCAGTACATCTGTAAACAATGGAAGCTGGTGTAACCATAATGGCTAAGACAATGAACTGCAATTTAAGAGGTGGCCGACTGAAATGTCATCTTGGCCACAGAAACTTATTAGGACATCACTTGGGCTTGCACTTAGCCCCCTACCTACAAAATAGAGGTGATAAAACAGGCTTCTTTTTAGGGTTGCCTGCCTCCTGATGGGGCCTGGAGATCTCCTGGAATCCCAGCTTTTCTCCAGATTACCAGGATCAGTTCCCCTGGAGGAAAGGGCTCTATGGCATTATACCCTGGCGGGGGTCCCTCAATTCCTCAAATCCAGCCTTCCTCGGGTTCCAGCCCCAAATCTCTGGAAATTTTCCAGTCACTATCTGGCTCACAGTTTTTTAGCCTCCGGCTCGCACGTTTTTGTCTGAGCTCGGGAAGGATGGCTCCAGAGTCCAGAGCAAACTAATTTATGCAGCAGCCAAATCGCTCGCTCACAACCTTAATGCCAGCAGCTCACAAAGCAGAGTTTTTGCTCACAGGACTCCACAGCTTAGAGGGAGCATTGTATCCCAACCCAGAGCTGGCAACCCTTGGACTAACCTCCTCCAGAAGAAGTGATGTCCACCAAGGGATGGCCTGCACCAGACAAGAACCTCTTCAGCTGAGGCCTTTCAGCAGTCCAGTCCTTGGAGAGACAAAACGACTAGGCCTCACGCTCCACACCCTATTCAGGTTTTACTTTTTCTTTCTTCCTGTCACTCACTATGCACACACCTCCCAGTATGCAAATCAAGTTGTTTCATTGCTCCACCCAACAGCACATGTTCTACGTTATTTGACTCTAAAATTAGAGTTACTTCTATATCGCGCTGGTTGCAACAACTGGAGCAACCACATGGTAAGGCATGTTTTATTGAAGCAAAATATGCAGGTAAGGGTGCTCATAGTTACAATTTGCTGAAATTAAACAAGCAGATATCTGCCAAGATTCCATGACTCCCAAGAACAGCAAGAAAGAACCAGTGTTAGGTCTCTTTGGCACCGAAAATGGGTTTGCTAACCAAAGGAAGAATGAAGCCATTGTGCGAAATATTAACAGCTTTGCTAAGAGCATGTGAATTGGTCACCAGCTGAGCTTCCGTGGCAGAGTGGGGATTTGAACCCGAGTCTCCCAGATCCTAGCTAGACGTACTATCCAGTCACCACACTGGCTTTCCTGAGAATCGCAAGCACCACTTCAGTTCAAGGCCCTTCCCAGCTATGGAGCAAACCGTGTGACGGTTGGCCGGTTTTTCTTTCTCTCGCTCAACCTGCTCTCCCTCACAGGGTTGTTGTGAGGACCAAACTGAGGAGGGGAGAACCAGGTACATTGCCCTAAACTCCTGGATGGAATCCTGCACAAACGGAAGCATTAGCACAAGACAGAGACTACCTAAACCATTGACTTCAGATGTCATAGTCCTGCTGTACCTTGCGTTGGTCTGGCCGCACCTGGAGTACTGTGTGCAGTTTTGGAGGCCTCACTTCAAAAAGGATGTGGGCAGAATGGAGCCAGGTGCAGGGGAGAGCGATGAGGATGATTGGGGGTCTGGAGACCAAGCCCTGTGAGGAAAGGCTGAGGGAATGGGGAATATTCATTCTGGAGAGGAGGAGGTTGAGGGGGGACATGAGTGCTCTCTTGAAGTATTTTTGAAGGGCTGTCCCTTAGAGAAGGGCAGGAAGTTGTTCCTGTTGGCAGCAGAGGAGAGGATTCACAGTAATGGGTTCAAATTAAGGGCGGGAAGATACTGGCTGGATATTAGGGAAAACTCTGTGAGAGTTGTGCAACCGTGGAATCGACTGCCTAGGGTGGTGGGGAGCTCCCCCTCCCTGGCAGTCTTGAAGCAGCAGCTGGACAAACACCCCTATGGCCACTTCCAGCTCTGTGGTTCTATGATTCTATGACTGATAAGAGTGTAACTCTGCATAGAATTGCACTGTTAGGAGAGCAAGTGGCTTGTTCGCTCTGTGAAGCCATCCCTCTTGCGTTGGCACTGGTGGGAAGTCCTTTTCCAAGGTTTTCCAGAAACAAAGTTAAAAGTCAGGGGAAGTCTTCTTCTGATGGAGCAAGCCTTCCACTAGAGCGAGACTCCCAGGCTCAGCACGACAGCTTGAACTTTCTGCTGCGTTGTGGCCCAGAAACCATAAACATGGGATGTCTAGTTCCTTTGGAGAAGGAGCTGGTTGTGTACACCTACTGACTTGACTAAACCCCAAAAAAATGGGGTTTGAAGTTTAGGGCAGAGTGTGGATGTGGAGTATGGGAACAAGAATAGAGATGGGAATACTTCGAGAACCTCACTGGTTTCCCACTGCTGGGCAGAGCTGGCCCCTGCTGTACCATAACGTGGCGGATGGGGCTGATTGGTGGTGTGCACAGTACTTGCACAGTTAATGCCACACATCTGGGAAGCTGGGCCGGCATCAGCATACCCATAGGTGGGGCAGCTGGTAGGGCCCAGAAATTCTGGTGTGGCCCACTGCCGGTGATCCCCGCCCACTCAACTTCCCTGCTGTCTGTCCCAACTGCCCAGAGTCACTGAGGATGGGGATGTGTGTGGTTCACAAAGGCAGCACTCCTAGGGCTGCGCCAGCAGGGGGATTTGGGGGGTGTTCTGGGATGTCCCTGACGCAGTGATATCTCCCAGAAGTGACGTCCTCACATTGGAGATGTTGTGGGTGACGCTCTGGTTTTGGGGCAAAACTCTGTGGTAAAACCAACTTCAAACCATAGTGTTTTCCCCTCAAACCAGAGTGTTGCCGTGCGACGTCCCTTGTTGTGATGATCTCACTTCCGGGTGACATCCCCTGCATTGTGGGCGTCACGCAGCAATATTGCTGTTTGGGGGTGGGGTTCCCCTGCCAGCCAGCTGGCTGGCAATGGGCAGAAACCCTGAAAACTGGGGGGGACACCTGCCGAGACCTGGGGAACGGCAACCCTAGGCTTTCCTAGTGGTCATGGCAGCAGCACTCCCATTGGCCAGTGCTGTTGGGAAAAGGGTGTGCAGGTGGTGCAGGCAACTGAGCTTGGGTGATGGGAGGGCGGGCAAGCCGGAGAAGGATGCAGGAGGAAGGGGGGGGACATGCTGGTGTGGGAGTGGAAAGGAAGGCATGGGGGGCCCTGTAGTGGACAGATGGGGGCCCACGAGACCATGGAATTCCCACAACCTGGAAGTGGCCCTGCTGGGAAGACTCCAACTTCAGAAGAAAGGAATCCGATCTTACCAGTTGTTGGCATTGGCTCATTGAGATTCTGGGGGAGATGGTGTGATTGAGCCTCCCCTGAACAAGCCTCAGCCTGGCATAATGATAGGCAATGACTGGCATTTTTACAGCCGGGGTTATAAATCGAGTGGCTCTGTCTCTACAGCAATAAGCTCTTTTTATGTGTTGGTGAATGGGACTTGCAGTGCTCCTTAGCAATGACGGAGAGAGATCTGCAAGGGGAAAATGCCAGCCGAGGAACCTCTCTGCTGAGCAGGTTGGGAAAGACTCTGCCAGCTCTACTGGAGGAGCCCCTCCTTCCCCCCCCCCCCCCCCGGTGCCAGGTAGGGCTTGATATATGAATCCTGGCACTCCGCATTCCTTTCCATTTCTTAAATGCTCCGCAAAAAAACCGAGATGAAGGCAGCAGGATCCTCCTGGGGGGAGGGAGGTTGCCAAACCGGTGGGCTGCATTCCAGCAGGTACACAATGGACCAATTAGGAACATGCCGGGTGACAAAAAACTTGCCATGCAGGGCTAGTCAATCAGTGGAGATGAAGTGCCGTGCTGAACAATGCCCCCGGAATGCTTTGGCGGGGAGGTGGAGGGATGCCAAGAAGAAGTCAGGTGCTCGGGAAGAGGGTCGCCCAAGGAAGCTGAATTCATACCAGTGTCAGCGTGGAAGGAGAATTCGCTGGAATGACAGAACGAATCCTGCTCCTTTTCCCCTGGACTTTGGAGGGGGCCACTAGAGTGGGACGTAATCAGATACTTCAAGAGAGCCGTCATGTCCCCCATCAGCCGCCTCTTCTCCAGACTGAACATTCCCAACTCCCTCAGCCTTTCCTCGTAGGGCTTCTTGGTCTCCAGGCCCCTGATCATCCTCATCGCTCTCCTCTGCACCCGCTCCATTCTGTCCACATCCTGTTTGAAATGAGGCCTCCGGTACTGCACACAAGATTCCTGGTTTGGCCTGACCAGTGTAGTGTACAGCGAGACTATGACATCTTGCGGTGTGGATGTTACACCTCTGTTGATACACCCCAAGATCGCATTAGCCTTTTTTGTCACTGCATCACACTGGCTGCTCGTATTTAACTTACAGTTCACCTGTACCCCAAGATCTTGTTCACACACATTGCTACGTCCCCCATCCAGTAAGTGTGTTCCTCATTTTTGTTACCCAGACTAATAGCCTCTGATGGACCTGTGCTTCATATGAAGAGAAGAAGAAGAGATTGGATTTATATCCCGCCCTTCACTCACTTGGACTCTCAGAGCGGCTTACAAACTCCTTTCCCTTCCCCTCCCCACAACAGACACCCTGTGAGGTAGGCGGGGCTGAGAGAGCTCTTTCCCAAGCTGTCCTTGGGAGAACAGCTGGTACAGAGCTATGGCTTGCCCAAGGTCATCCAGCAGGTGCAAGTGGAGGAGTGGGGAATCAAACCCGGTTCTCCCAGATCAGAGTCCGCGCACTTAACCATGACACCAAACTGGCTCTATGCTTATCCAGTCCCCTCTTGAAGCTGTCTATGCTTGTAGCCGCCACCACTTCCAGCAGCAGTGAATTCTGTGTGTTAATTACTCTTTGGGTGAAGAAGTGCTTCCTTTTATCTGTTCTAAGCCTACTGCTCATTAATTTCACTGAGTGCCCACGAGTTCTTGTATTGTGAGAAAGGGAGAAAAGTACTGCTTTCTCTACCTTCTCTATTTCACCAAGCTAAAGAGCCCTAACCTCTTTAACCTTTCTTCAAAGGTGAACCCCAGTCACCCAAACTCCACCATCCTGTGCCCATCCAAGATTCTCAGGGTGTGTTTTCAAGATATATTTACCCTGCTCATACTTAAAGTGTCTCTTTTCGCTCTGACGCTTATGAGAACAACAAGGAACTTGCAGGGACTTATTTAAGGAAGTTATTTTCGTAATGGAAGTAGGTAAAAGCTTTCAAACTCGGCAATTATGCTTGTTGTTCAGCGTACACATTCTCAATGCAAACAATGTATAGCTGTGGAAATACTTGGTGACAGATATAAAGGGTTGTGTGGGCTATGAGGAAATCTCAGATTTTGCAGTCGTGCCTTTGAAGCCACACCCGGAAATAGGGCTGCCCCTCCTAGTGTGAAAGGCTGGGTCTTTCCTTGCAGCATCCTTTAAAAAAAAAAAAGATGTTGGGGCACTGAGCGAAACACTCATCCAGCGATATCAAAGGACTGCCAAATAAAAAGCGTCAGAAAGACTTCTGTATTATACGCTGGTGCAGCGTTCCTCCCCCCCCACCCCCGCCCCCGAAATGTGTTCCAGGAACTCTAGGGTTCCTTGGAAGTGGGTGAAATTGTTTCATTCTGAAATCAGGAGCCATGTTGAGCCTCTGGCTATCAGGATCTTTCTATTCAAGTAATGAGAGAAGAAAAAAATCCTTGGCAGCTCTCTCTCTTTTTATTAAGCTCTCCTGTATTGTGGATTACAGGGTTGGAGGGGGGAGGAGGATGAAGAAGAAGAAGAAGAGGAGGAGGAGGAGATTGGATTTATACCCCACCCTTCACTCAGAGTCTCAGAGAAGCTTACAATCTCCTTTCCCTTTCCCTCCCCCTCCCCTCCCCACAACAACACCCTGTGAGCTAGGTGGGGCTGAGAGAGCTCCTGAGAGAATAGCTCTGAAAGAACTTGTGACTGACCCAAGGTCACACCAGCAGCTGCATGTGGAGGATTGGGGAATCAAACCCGGTTCTCCCAGGTTAGAGTCCGCGCTCCTAACCACTACACCAAACTGCTTCTCAACCCTTTCCTCTAGTTTTTACACCTTCTAGGTACCTCCTTTCTCAATTTGCTCTCGTGGCTTTTCTTCAATCTGGGGCTCCCTGGCTGTAGTCTAACCACTGTGCTCTGCTGTTTCTGTTTGAATGTATACATTGATTTTTGATGAGCCGCAGTGGCTAAATAGGAACTCCACTTCCAAAGGCAGATTGCCTCTGAATAACAGCAGGTGGGGAACAAACCACAAGGGTGTTTGGGGGGCTTCCTGGGAGGGTCCAGTTAGCATTGTTGAAAACAGGATGCTGGACTTGATGGTTCTGTGGGAGGTTTCCCTGGAGCTGTGGATATAGAATTTTCACTTTGCAAACAGAAAGGGGGGCCCTACTTGAACAGTGCCATCCTAAGCAGTTACACTCTTCAGAAATTTAGTGATGTTTTTGGGCTCACTAGGGTGTAACTGTTGTGGGGTGGTGCTGCTAGTCTCTTGGGCTGTGCAGATTTACTGTGGGTTTTGTACCATATCTGCAGTTGTCTGTACACTCCTTCCAGACAAGTAGTTTTTGCCAGCCTGTAAACTTCTACTAGGCTGGCATGAATGGAGGATAAGTTTATCAATGGCTACTAGCCATGGTGACTAAAGGGATCCTCCACATTCAGGCAACATCAGGGGAACATCAGCCTCTATGCCCTGTTGTTGGACCTCTAGAGCAGGGGTGGCCAACCTGTGGCTCGGGAGCCACATGCGGCTCTTTCACACATATTGTGCGGCTCCTGGCAGGGCGGCTGGGGAAGCAAAGGGGAGGCATGCTTTTTCTCTCTTTCTCCCTTCCTTCCTTCCCTCCTCCCTCCCATCTATTTGCTTTCCTAGTTTCTCTCTCTCTCTTTCTTATAACTGGTTTTCCTCGTTTGTTTTTATTTTTGGCAGTCCCATTTAACATTAATAAAAAGCAAATTTGCATATTTTTAAAAATAAAAACGTGTGTGTGATATTTGTTCCTGTCTTGCGGCTCTCAGACATCTCTATGTGGCTCTTACGTTTATTCTATGTGGCTCTTACGTTAAGCAAGGTTGGCCACCCCTGCTCTAGAGGAACTGGTTGGCCACCCTGTGAGACAGGATACTGGACTGGAGGGACCACTGGTCTGACCCAGCAGGGCTCTTCTTATGTTCTTAATGGTGTGGATAGCTTTGGCGCAGTACATGTAGGTTTGCTAGCTATTGATAGTTCCAAAAGAACTATTTGCTGTGGTTAGCCTTGCTGGACATCACACTGTAGCACGAGGATTTTTTTTTAAAAAAACAACCCAATGTTTCTACATCACTTCCAGGCAAAACCATAGAATTTCCAGCAATAACTAGAGCTACCTGTTGTCACTTCTGGTTTGAATCCAGTTGGGACAAAGCAATGTCGATGCCCCTAGGGTTGCCAAGTCTAATGGACTCACCAGCAGGGGGGGGAGTCCTCCTGTTGCCGGGAGTTTCTTCTGGCGCGCGCGCTTTGCGGCGTCACCGGAAGTGACGTCAGCACGTTGGGGGTGTTGCCAGGGCGACGCCCCCAACGTGCTGATGTCGCTTCCAGTGACGTCATTACGTCGTCCTCGCTGGATGACTTCGGGGGTGGGGTCCCCCCCGCCGGCTGAATGCTGGCCGGTGGATCGGGAACACCTTTAGCGGGGGATCCCCCGCCCCCCGGGCTGACTTGGCAGCCCTACGTGCCCCCCATGACACATGTCCAGCCCTCCTGCCTGGCAAACCTAGCTGTGGTGATAATTCAGTTGATAATCTTACAGCTTGGTGTTCAGCAGATGTATATTTCTTTACTAGTTTGAAGACAAACTTAAAGCTGATTTAAGTAGGGAAAAGAATCCAAACTTCTGTCCATTTTTCAGAGCGGGATTTACTTAAAATGAATTGCTCTTGGTGGGTGGGCGGGCCAAAATCTATCTTTATCGAAAAGAACTGGGATGAATTTGGATGTAGCATAAATCGTCATTTAATTTTGAAATGGTTTCTAGTAATAGAAAGTGCCTCAGAGTCAATTGCAAACCAATCAGTATTTGTAGAGTGGGGAGGGAGTGTAGGGAGCAGGGAGAATTACACTTTAAAGATTTGGCAAGCAAATTGAGTGCTTTTTTTGATGTATTGCCTATTTCTAGACAATCAAAATCTGGTAATTTGGCCCTGAAATTTGTTTATTTAAGAAAACAGTATGCTGTCTCTCCAGGAACCTGCCCGAGGCAGCTAACAAAAAACTCCTAACAATCAAATAAAATAATAAAATCAGAACATTAAAAGATAATCAACTAAAACCCAGCATTAAAAGCCAGCCCGGAACAAAAACAGGGACCATAAAAACAGTCTACTGACAGCATAAAATAACAGTTTCCAGACTATTTGTTTCATTTATTGATTTACGTTATTTACAGTCCACCTCTTGAACTCAAGGTGGACTAAAGAGAGTGAGTCAGTACAGGCCATAAAATGGGACATTCAGTAAACAATGCAATATTGAATGCACCGTATAAATAAACAATACAGTCCCTTGCGTAAAAAACAGTGTGGCGCTTTAGCTGATTATCTGCATTGCTAGTGGCATTGTCCAGTAACATATGGCTTTTGGATAAAAATAATAGAGAAAAATCAGGGAAATTACTGATATAAACTTACCTTGTTCTTCTGAAGTGGTTCTGTTGGAAAGATGGCCACATCCTAGAAAAGGTAAATAGCAAGAAGAATTAATAGCAAATTTATTAGCTGCAGCACGTATGCTTATTGCATCTAAATGGATAGAGAATAACCCCCCGACACTTTCACAATAGTTTAATCGGTTATGGGAACATTTTATTATGCAAAAAAATGTCATTTAATTTAATGCTTCTCCAGAAAATTACTTTAAGAAAGTAGTGACTATTTGGTACCCTGCTATAAGTTTTACGTTGGAAAACGATATTATCCCAAACAATCCGCAATATAAAGATATGATTTATTTTTGAACGTTGTATTTGTTTTTGGCTGGATTACACATATTAACTTGATTCTCTTATGTATATTGTTTAGAGAGCATGTAAAATTTTTGACATTAAAAAAAAAGGTTAATTAATTAAAAAAAAAACCCAATGCAATAGCATTTGGGTTGTAGAGCCAACCAGAAATCTAAAAGACAGAACTGAAGCAAAGCTGCAGTATTAACATGACAAATTAAGTGATGCAAAAACCCATAAGATCCTAGTTACAGCAAGGTATAGACAGGGGTGTCGAACGTAAGGCCCAGTGGCTAGAAATCCAGGGCTCTTATCTGGCCTATGAGCAACTGCTATGAGGGAGGGGAGGCCCGAGACTGCTGGGGAGGGGCAAGTGGGCACACACAGTGAGGTGTGTTTGGTCGACTCAGTCAAGAAATAGAAAGGAAATTGCTGAAGGGCAGGACTATGAGGTTGAGGTAAAATAGTAGGGGGGAGGAGGATGGCGGCAAAAGCAGAGGAAGAAGAGGTGTGCAGTGTTCCCTCTAAGCCAAGTTAGTGTGAGCAAGCTTGCAGTTTTTTTAGCCTCCAGTTCACACATTTTTGTCTCAGCTCAGGAAGGATGGCTCCAGAGCAAACTAATTTATGCAGTAGACAAATCGCTCGCTCACAACTTTAATGTCAGTAGCTGACAAAGTAGAATTTTTGCTCACAAGACTCCGCAGCTTAGAGGGAACATTGGAGGTGTGCTATCTTTTTCCCCCATCCCATCTCCTCTGACAACAACTCAGTGAGGAAGAAGAAGAGATTAGATTTATACCCCACCCTTCACTACCCAAGGAAGTCTCAGAGTGGCTTACAAACTCCTTTCCCTTCCCCTCCCCACAACAGACACCCTGTGAGGTAGGTGGGCCTGAGAGAGCTCTGAAACTGCTCTTTTTCAAGAACAGCTGTGCCAGAGCTATGGCTTGCCCAAGGTCATCCAGCCAGGGGCAAGTGAAGGAGGGGGGAATTCAAACCCGGTTCTCCCAGATTAGAGTCCGCACACTTAACCACTACACCAAACTGGCTCTGGTGAAGCCGCTACATGGGGGGCGTGTGTGTGTGAAGCTGTGCTGCTGGTGCTGCCACTGCCACACAAAACAGAGACCATGAGGGGGGTTGGCAAGAGTGGGCGCACACAGCAGCGGTTTGCCAATGAAGGGATGGGGCCAGCAGAGGGGAGAGGAAGGCAGTTGGGCTATCTTGAGCGTGCCGCTCTGAGGGGAAAGATGTCCCAGCCTTGGAAGTGAATGGAGGAATGAAGGGGAAAAGGGGAGATACTGTTGCCACCACACGTCTGAACAGCCATGGAGCCGGAAGGCAGAATGAGTGCCAGGGACAGTGGGGGAAACAGCCTCCCTTCTCCCCTGCACCTGTTCATAGTCCAAAAAGCACCCCCTGGAGGTTTCGGAAACAGCCTGTTCATCAGGCCTTCCCCTCAGCCCCGCCGCTTCTGTCAGAAATGCAGGAGGGATGTGAACTGACCGGGGGGGGGGGGTCTGGGAGAGCCAGGTTCGAACCCCTCCCCGTCCTGAGGCAGGACCCTGTCGTCTGGGTCAGCAAGGGCCAGCTGCCCTGCCTGGACCACCTGGCAGGGCTGTTGGTGGTGGGGATGGGGCGGTGGAGGGGTGGAATGCCTCCTCGCAGGCCTCAGAGGTAGAACAGGGGAAGAGAGGAAACAAAGAGTGAGAGATGGATTGTAACCATGCTCAGCTCCTGAGGCTGGGCATATATTTATTTATTTATTTATTTATTTATTGGATTTATATCCCGCCCTCCCCGCGAACGGGCTCAGGGCACCTCAAAGAGAGCAATGTGGACAAGCCTCAAGGGGAAGGCCATCTGATTGCAATAAGATTGAACAGTTTTTGGCTGGATTGTGCCCCCATGTCAGGAGAATCTGAAACTTTGGTTCAGATTTGCTCATAGGCACTATGAACTGGAAGGAACAATTTGAGGAATGAACATGTTTTAATTGTGGGAAAATAGCCAATCTTTGGAGGCTTGGTGGTAGCAGACAGCATCAAGTCACGGCACTTTCCACCACCCCTGGGGGTTTTCAAGGCAAGAGATGATGTGAGGTGGTGGCCATTGCTTCCCTCTGTGTAGCAACCCTGGACTTCCTTGGGGTGTGTGTGTGTGTGGGGGGGTCTCCAGTCCCATGTACTAACCAGGGCTCACCTTGCTTATCTTCCAAGATCCGACAAGATCCGACTAGCTGCGACTATCTATATCAGGGCACAGATACTTAATCACCTTAAAAAAGAAATCCATACCCCCCCCCCCCCTTAAATCTTGCCTTTAAAAAGCAAAATGAAGTATTTCACATCAACTCCCTTCCTCTGAAACTTCTCTTTGTTTGGTTTAGGTATGACCCTCCCAATTAATTTTGGATCTCAGGCTCTGTTTTGGTGGCCCTTTTCTACTAGAGGTATATGAGCCTAGTAGACCTTAAAGGAGATATCTAGAGGTAAAAGACTTTCTGACAGGCCCTTCCCCTCCAGTGTGATTATTTCCTCTTCTGGAGCCCCCCCCCCCCCCCCAAAACTGCTTTTGGTCTGAAAGGAGATTAGGGGATTGTTTTATCCAGCAAGATTTAACTGCTGTGACCAAATCCAGTGCTGTATACGATAATAGTTTTAGCACAGTGATGAACAAGACCTGGCTGAACGGAGTCAAATTCCATTGAGAAATCAGCACATCCCTGAGTAAGACTGCAACAGATGCCTTCAGCTGTTCTGTGTTCGGAGGTATAGGAAGATTCCTGGCAGTCAGCATCGCCGCACTGGAGGTGAACAGGGCACCTGACATTTTGGCTCATTATTTATTGAGCTGCTCTACAGCTGAAGTGGCTTGCAGCGGCTGTCTCCCTCTTCTTCTGAAAGGTCTTGACCACAGGTCAGATTTACAGGAAACCGGTTATCCATTTGCTAGTAACGGCCTCACCAAAGAAGTTGCAGTCAAGGCAAAAGTTCTTTATGGGACTACTTTGGCTCAGAATAGGGCGGGAGATGCAGACATACGTACAAAACTATGCTCCATCACCCTTTGCTGCGTCACGTAGCCCAGAGGTGGGTAAAGACTATGCTGCTCTTTGGGACTTGGGGGAGCATTTTTATGCCATATGGGGCTCTAGATGTTGTCATCAATGCTCCCTCTAAGCCAGGGGTGGGCAATTGTTTTGGCTCGGGGCCACTTTGTGGGAGCGGAGGTTAGCGGAGGGCCTCTGATACCTGCGTCCTCTGATACCTGTCCAACTTCAAACCTAATTTCCCCAAAATGTTGCGTATAGTGGGATTCAGTGCAGATTTTCTTTCTCCTCCTTGGGTGAGCTGTCCGTCAGATTTCATTTCCGGGAAAACCTAAACAGGTTGCATAAGACTAAAGAATCCCTTGAGAGGAGTGGGGCCTCGGGTAGGTTGCCTTTGAAACTTGTCTTGGGAATTCCCTCAGTGCTGACAGCCAGTTTTTCTGTGGGGATTTGCCTGCCCAGACACCCATGTTTAAGATCCTTAAAAATATCTCAGAAAGATATGGAGCAAGCTCTTCATTCTATGGGACCTTCCTATCTAATCTACGCCCACCTGTACGCTGACTGCATTAGTGCCATATTTGTCTGGCTTACTGTCTAGCCATTAACTTGCACAAATCTGTAATTAAGCAATTTGTTTTCCCAGCAACAAACTGCAAAAGGGGCAATTATTATACACTTACCTCTGAAGTGCATTTGTCGTATTGACAGAATGATATAGATGGAGTCACAGGGCTGGTATAATGAATGGCAAAAACACACATTACTTAGCGGCAGCAAATTATTTGTAAAAAAAAAAAATTAGTTGTAGGATGTTTTAGCTGTAAAATGCAGTGGAATGCTATATTTTTTACTCTTTGCGTCTCTCGGGATTGCATAATGAGATTCAAAGCTTAAAAATCACAGCCCCGTTCTCAGCTAGAGTCGAGTCCAGTCACACCTTAGAGAACAACAAGAGTTCTGAAGTATGAGCTTTCGAGGGTCAAAGCACCCTTTATCAGAGATCTGACCAAGGGAGCTTTGACTCTCGAAAGTTCATCCCCCCCAAATCTTATTTTACATGTTTTAATTTGCTAGCCAGCTTGGTGGCCCTTGGGAGGGCATAAAGGCTTGGTATACTTTGTAAAATAAATGCATTTAATTCATTGTAACCAGCCTTTCTCCCCAACGGGGACCCAAGGTGGCTTTCGTAATTTTCCCCTTTTGGTCACCATATCTCAAAAAGGACATTGCAGAGCTGGCAAAAGTACAGAGGACGGTGACCAAGACGGTTAGGAGGTCAGAGAACCTTCCCGATAAGGAAAGGCTGAAGAGTCTGGGACTTTCCAGTTTAGAAAAGAGACGACCAAGGAGGGACATGACAGCGGTTTATACAATTATTCATGGGGCAGAGGGAGTTGGCCTTTTTTCTCCCTCTCCCCAAATACTAGAGATCTTTTTCTCCCTCTTACAAAATACTAGAACTCCAGGGCATCCAGCGATGCTGATGGGCAGTAGGTTCATGATGAACAAATGAAAATAGTGCTTCACACAGAGTGATTAAAATGTGGAATTTGTTGCCAGAGGATCTAGTGATGGCCACAGGAATAAACAGCTTGAAAAGGGGATTAGATAGATTCATGGAGGATAAGAACCTCATCTACTATTCCAGTTTATTTGGAAAAGTGTGCCTTGCACACAAAAGCTCATACCCTGAATAAATCTTCGTTGGTCTTAAAGGTGCCGCTGGACTTTAAATTAGTTCTGCTGCTTCAGACCAACACAGCTGACCATCTGGATCTGTATATCAGTGGCTGTTAGCCATGGTGACCAAAGGGAACCTCCATATCCAGAGGCAGTAAAACACTGAATCCCAGAGCCTGGAGGCAACATCAGGGGAAGACCTTGGCCTCTATGCCCTGTTGTTGGCTGTCGAGAGGAACTGGTTGGCCACTATATGAGACAGGATGCTGGACTAGAGGGACCATTGGTCCCCAGCAGGGCTCTTCTTATGTTCTTATCCTCACCATAACCCTGTGAGGTAGGCTAAGGTGAAATAGTATGAATAGCCCAAGGTCACCCATCACGCTTCCACAACACAAATGGGGATTCGAATCTGGGTCATCCAGAGACTAGCCTGTCACTCTTCACCACTGGTCCCTGCCAGAGCCGGTGCCAGGCTTTTTTGCGCCCTAGGCAAGGCTAACTACTTGCGCCCCCCCCCCCCCCCCACTGCTAACCAATGATCAAAAACAGATGAATTCTAGGGAAAATTAAAAGCACAAAACTTGACCCTGCTAATTTTTTTTTTTTTAATTTGTGGGCTTGGGCAGGCAGGGTGCGAGGCAAAGCTGGAGGGAGCAGCTGCTGCAGTTGCTGTGACTTTCTGGTGGAGGAAAAGCACGGGAGAGCCGGGGCTGGTGAGTGAGTGTGAGAGCCTGTGGCCGGTTGGAGGGGTGCTGGTTGTCCGTTTCTGCACTCCTCTGAGGTCCGTGCCCTAGGCGGTCGCCTAACTTGGCCTAATGGTAGCACCGGCCCTGGTCCCTGCCCCCCTCCCCCTTTCCAGCCACTTTTTCAGCACAAGCAGAAATGCCATACGGAGTCGTTTCTGTTTGCTAGGGGAATTTGGAGGCACAGTTAAGACAACAGATGGAAAGAGAACTATAAAAGTGCATAACAAATGTATCTGTCAATAAAACCGTCACCATTTCAGTGTACTAATACACGGCAAAAGAAATCCGTTCCTACCTTAAAATTAGTTCTTACCATAAGCAGAACTGAAATTGTATAGGGCTGGGTGACGGGGCGTCCGTGCTGTTTGCTTTCCAATGCACAACACCCCCCCCCCCCCCCGGTCTTTAGAAAAAGAACAAGGTAGGGAAAATGCTAAACTGAACATCTATCACTGAGCATTTTCTTTTTAGAAGAGAGATTAGATCCCTGCCTGTAGCTTGACAGAGGTGCCAAACGGGAAAAAACGTTACCAACTGATGATGCTGAATGTATAAAGGGAGCCTTAAGTTCAAAAAGGTGTATTCTGTTGATGCATCAGGACTCTGATTTTATTTTTCTTGAATGAATAGTTTTTCTGTGTATCATTTATACTTGGCATACTGCAGTAACTACCAGATCAGATTTTCAGTCCCTGGTTCTGTAGTTCTATAGGTGTACACAAGCACCATAGACCTGCCCTTATGAGAGCCAGTTCGATGTAGTGGTTAGGAGCCCAAACTCTAATCTGGGAGAACCGAGTTGGATTCCCCCACTCCTCCACATGCAGCTGCTGGTGTGACCTTGGGTTAGTCACAAGTTCCCCCAGAGCTGTTCTCTCAAGGGCAGTTCTAGAGAGAGCTCTCTCAGCCCCACCTACCTCACAGGGTGCCTGCTGTGGGGAGGGGAAGGGAAAAGAGATTGTAAGCCACTCTGAGACTCCTTTGGGTAGCGAAGGGCAGGGTATAAATCCAATCTCTTCTTTCCTTCTTCCAGTTCTGTTTGATTTTAATTTCGGGGGCGGGGGAGGTATTGTCAGTGGCTGGATGTGCAAAGTTCTATGCAAGGTCCTCGGGGAAGAAATGTGTTGCCACTGGATACACTCCTTAAATTTAGCGGATTGGGCAAAATTACTGCAAAGAACGCTGGTGAAATCGACAGGCATTTCCCTGTCCTCTCCAGAGGTTCCTGAAGAAGCTACTTCCTTATAGAAGTGAAATTGACAAGCCACTGGATAACTGGTTCTCAGTTTCACCCCCTGCAGTGAAGGGACTTGGTCAGACTTTCTCTGATGTTGCGGGCAACCATTGTCAGTTATAGTGCCACAGTTTGCAGCACTGGTGTGGCAGGACTAACAATAATGAATGCTTGATTGCACCGATTTATACCTGCCTCTCCTGATGGCCAATCCACATGTTACATATGCATTCTGGGATTTCTGTGCTGCCGGATAGTGTGTGGGCCCATTTAGATAAGGACTGAGTGTACAGGGAGATCGGTCTTAAGCCTTCCCTCCCCCCATGCAGTGTTTCCCAAGTTGGTGACCCTGGGGGAAGCTGGCATTTGCCCCACTGGAGCAACTTGCATGCCCTGACCTGGATGGGCCAGGCTAGCCCGATCTCATCAGATCTCTGAGGTTAAACAGGGTTGGCCCTCGTTAGTACTCAGATTGGAGACATGCCCCCCCCCCCCGGGGAAAGCCCAGGGTTGCCACACAGAGACAGGCAATGGCAGACCACCTCTGAAAACCACTTGCCTTGAAAATACTATGGGGTCACCAAAGGTTGGCTACAGCTTGGAGGCCTCACGTCAGAAAGGATGTGGACAGAATAGAGTGGGTGCAGAGGAGAGGGACCAGGATGATCAAGGGCCTGGAGACCAAGCCCTATAAGGAAAGGCTGAAGGACTTGGGAATATCCAGTCTGGAGAAGAGGAGTTTGAGAGGGAACATGATGGCTCTCTTCAAGTATTTTTGAAGGGCTGTCACTTAGAGGAGGGCGGGGAGCTGTTCCTGTTGGCAGCAGAGGAGAGGACTCGCAGTAATGGGTTCCAATTAAGGGTGGGAAGGTACCAGCTAGATCTTAGGGAAAACTCTTTTACAGTCAGAGTTGTTCAACTGTGGAATCGGCTGCCCTGGGGAGGTGGTGAGCTCCCCCTCCCTGGCAGTCCTTCAGCAGCGGCTGGACAAACACTTGTGTAGGGGGGATGCTCCAGGCTGGTCCTGCATTGAGCAGGGGGTTGGACTAGGTGGCCTGTATGGCTGGTCCCTGCCCTGCACCGACAATGTGGGGAAGGCGGGATATCAGTCTAATTAAATAAAAATTAATTAATTAATATTTCACATATCCCTATTTGAGAGTCACCTGTTCTTCTTGTTTTGGTACCCTCACCTTCCCCTCCATTACAGAGCAACCCCCTCGGTTATTTATCCTTTACCCAAAGAAGAGGGTGCCCACTGTGTCTCTGCGTGATTCACTGTTTCGGCCTTGCCTGCTCCCAGCCATCCTGCATGGGGTCAAATGATCCAGCTGTGTTCAAGTGCGATCAGGATTCTCAGGAACGTAGAGCCGTATCAGAGCTGCTTGCTCTTATAAGAGGCACCCCCCAGAAGCATGCACTCACGCTCAGGCACAGTGGGCTGCACTCCTCCTAGGGCAGCAGTTCCTTACTCCCATCCTTCCTACTCACACTTTCTGAATTTGCATTTACGATTTTAACTTGTTTTTATTGTTTTTATGATGGCAATGGGCCTGTAAGCCGCCCTAAGCCTGCTTCGGCAGGGAGGGTGGGTGGGTGGGTATAAATTAAGTAAATAAATGAATCTTTTAGGGCAGGGGTGGCCAGACTTGCTCAGCATTAAGAGCCATATAAAATAAACGTCAGATGTTTGAGAGCCGCAAGACATAAATATCACACACGTTTTTATTGGAAAATGTGCAAATTTGCTTTTTATTGACAGTAAATGAGACTGCCAAAAATAAAAACGAAAGGGGGTTAAAAACAGATATTGGTAATTATATTTATTTAGCCAATGATATTTGTAGGCTTGTGGGGGGGGGGGAGGCTTTGAGAACACATTTAAAGTTAAAGTTGCTTTCTTTCTCTGCTCCCCCTCACCTCAAGCCTACCCAGGGAGGGGAGGACTGACTGGGGAAGGGAAGACCAATCGGGGAAGCATACCTTCCCTTCGCTTCCCCAGCTGTCCTGCCGGGAGCCACACAGTATGAGTGAAAGAGTCGCATGTGGCTCCTGAGCCAGAGTTTGGCCACCCTTGTTTTAGTTTTAGTGCCTTTAATTTTGTTTCACACTGCCGAAGTGCCACGGCTGCCAGAAGTTTAGGAAATGCTGCTCTAGCTGTGTTCTTTCCCCTCTTGCCTTGAACCTGGTTTGGAAGGCTGCCTCTCAAGGGCATGCGATATTGCGCAATCCGGCTTTTATCAAAGATGCCTGGAAAACATCCTTGGCACACTGTAACGCGCAAGACTTTGTGCCTGCTAGATTGTATTTCCTGCTTGGTGCTTTCTTTCCCCCACGCTTGGCATGAGAAACTTAAGTCTAATTTCTTTTTAATTTAAATGTTAATGATACCCCATTTTAGATGAAAGGGGGGGATATTTCTATTTGTTTAACATCCAGTCGCTTGGAGAAAATGAAGATTTATTTTATTCCCCTGAAAAAAAAAATAATGATAGCGGTAACTATTATGTCTCAGGGATTCACATTGAATAATTTATTCCTCCCTGCTGGAAGAACTGTTTGCTTAAGAAGAGTATTTATGGCAGGCAATTCTGAAAGTGTGCAGGACACATTGGGGGAGGGATGTTCACCTTGCCCCTTGCAAGTGGTGTCTCTGTAGAACTTCCGAGATGGTTTTGAAATGTTTTGCATAGAATCACAAAATCATAGAGTTGGACTGTGCATTACTTTGCATTTGCCCATGCTGAACCTCATTTCCCAGGTTCACCCATTTCCCCAGACTCAACGGATCCCTTTGGAGCATTGTACCCCACTGTGGTCTCTGTCCTCCCTAATCTCCATCCCCAAATCTCCAGGAGTTTCTCAACTTGGAACACTACCCCCCCTCCCCTTCGGTGGCCAGGAGGGGTCTGGCAACCCTTCCTGCTAGCCTTGAGGACTAAAGGAAACCTTCACATCCAGAGGCACTGATCTTCTGAATGCTAGGAGGCAAATGCAGGGCCTCCATGCATCATTGTTGAATTTCCAGGGCAACACAATTCCCATGAGACAACGAGAGAACACATATGTACAGATGTGTCCTATAACAAACGCTGAGTAATGCCACCATAAAGGACATAGGGAGGCACATCATTTGTAAAATCACTTAGCATTAACTTTGGGGTTTTTTTCCATGGTGATGTGAAGGGCATTCAGGTGGCCAAGGAAGGACCGCTGTGGGAATGCACACATTCTCCCCTGCAATCGAACATGTTCAGACTATTCAGATGTGGCCAAATAGTGAGTCAGTCCTATCACAGACTGCAGACAGATCATGAGCTGAACCAGTGGGCGATCAGGCTTCCCCCTTTTACAATAAGCCGTTGAAGGATTATGGCTATGGGAGGGAGGGAAGTGAACGATGCGCCCAAAACAAACAAGCACACAATCTGCTGTGTTGCCATGAAATGAAAACAGGTAGAATGACAGCAAATGACCTGCGTTGCACTTGCTTCCCTTTAATTATTCTAACATGGGGCCTTTGTCTGAAATGTGTCAGAGAGGAGGCCTTGGACGAGAAGCGCAGTCCTGTAACGTTTTATCCAAGCTGGCTGGGAAATATGGGAGTTACAACCTGAAATGGCTCCCCGTGAAACCAATGGAAATTAAAAAAAAAGAAATGCAATCACAAGGAAAAATAAAGGGAAACAATAGAGAATTCAATAAAAACAAATTACGGTTTTCAAATTTAAGAAGCCCAATTCGCTTGTGTCAGGCATACAGAAGGCTTTGGGGGAAATGAATCATGGGGTTGTTACAAGGGAGTCCAAGGATTGAGTGGTGGTCTGTAGCCATTCCTGGAATCCTTAGGCAGTCCGTAGGGCAGAAATGTAAAAAGTAAACAGCCAGGACTTTGGTAAATGATGGATCTTCACATTGATATCCCACCGCCTTATGATTAAGGGAAAGAAAGCGTTAAGGAATCATTTTAAAAGACCACTTTAACAATCCAGCTCCATATGCAGACTGTGACTTCCAGTCTTCCAGGTACATGGTTCCGAAGTCCATAGGGGCAAAGGCAACATTATATCCCTTGCCCCAAATCCGGCATTTCTTTGCTCATTGCATTATGCCATCATACCCTAAAACAAAAGTCCTTGTTGCCACCTCCATCTTCTCTGTATACCTTTCTCAGAATGGCCAAACTGCAGACTGCAGCGGTTGGACACGATCCAGCCAAAGACCAGCGTACAAGTCTGGCTGATTTCAGAGGAAGAGAGAATTAAGCACACACTTCTCTTACCTACTGGAAAACATTGTGTTTAACAATGGCGGATCTGTATCCATAACTGCAGCGCACAGCAGTTTCTTTGAGGGCCTGGGGGGCGGGAAGTCTCCTAATCCTGCATGATATAACAACAGGCTAATAATCTAATATATGGTGCCCATAAAATGGCATCCCATAAACCGTTATAACGGCCTTTATTCCAGAAAGGCTCCCACCATCCCAGGTTAAAAGGCGTAAATGTGACTTCATTTTCAAATGGAAGAGCCAGCTCTTTCTGTTTATGGGAACAGCTGGAGCTGCCGTTATATTTTATTTTGTCATTCCCACCCTCTTTATGGCCCCAGGTAATGAGGCACTCCATTTATCTGGAATAGTTGCATCACTAATTTTGCCATCTTTATCATTTTACTCAATTTTGTTTTAATTATTCTTCATTGAGGATGCACTAGACTTGATGCTGCTTTCCTGTAAGCTCTGCCAGCCTCTTGGTACATGAAAATCCCATCAAGATGCAGCCGATATATGCCAACTCTGTAGTAGTTTCAAGGCAAGAGACGAACAGAGGTGGTTTGCCACTGCCTGCCTCTGTGTAGCAACTCTGGACTTCCATGGTGGACTCCCCTCCAAGTACTAACCAGGGCAGACCCTGCTTAGCTTCTGAGATCTGATGAGTCTGGGCTAGTCTGGGCTAGAGGGTTGCCAACTCTGGGTTCAGAAATACCTGGAGATTTGAGGGTGGAGCCTGGGAGGGTGGAGTTAGAAGGGGGAGGGAACACATTAGCATATAATGCCATAAAGTACACCTTCCAAAGCAGGCATTTTCTTACAGGAGAAGTGGAATAAATGTTTTAGATAAATAATATTATTATTATTAGATTTTATTACGGTAATAGACCAGCAATCATCCCAACAGGAGGCTAATAATAATAATAATAATAATAGTAGTAGTAGTAATAATAATACAAGTGATTAATGTAGTCTGGAAATCCATACTAATTCTGGAAGATCTCAAGACCATACCTGGAGGTTGGCAACCCTAAGTTATCGGCCAGGGTTCAAAGTATTGGGCGCTCACTAAATACCAGCAAAAACAACCTTTGTGCTTGGAAGCATTCGTGTTCCCTCAGATATTCAAGATGGGCTTCTTGCTGAAGAAAAACAGGCAAAAGAATTTCTTTTGTCTTAAGATGGCCAGAACTGCTTTAAAAAAGAAAAGAAAAGAAAAGCCAGTTGAGCCATCAGTCAGTGAGAAGAGATTTGCCAGGTGGTGGACACCTTTCCCCTCTGCTTCTCCATTCCCAGGCAGGCAGCTGGTTTATCACATCCCTGGTGAGCCTCTGTTCACGCCTAGTGACCTGTATTTAGTTTGGCACATCGTAAGTCGCAGAGATCCTAATTGCACCACAAAGGAACTGGCAGCAATTCTCACTGTTTCCACCGTCTCTCGGTTCTTCTCTTTGGTAGCCCTTTGGAAATCTTCTGCACCCATCAGACTTTTCTCCTTATGAGCACACATCAAAGAGCAAGAGGTCTTCTTGACATTTCTCGGTATTCTCAGGATAGCCATTTTGTATCAAAGCATCTCCTGCCATCTCATTGAGAGGAAAAGAGAGAGAGAGATGGGAGCTGGTTGTGAGGCATGCAGGCAAAGAGGCTCTGATCTGGAAGGTGCCTGGTTCAAATCTTGCTCTGCCGCAAACTTCCTGGATGACTTTCAGAAAGTGATTTTCTCTTTCCTTTCCTTTCATGGTCAGCTCACTTGAACAAAGGTCTCAAGTCAGGCCACACTGAATTATTCTTATTTTTATGATTATTTGTTGTTGTTGTTGTTGTTATTATTCATTGTAGTAGTAGTAGTAGTAGTATAGATTTCTGTATATATTAAATTCTATTTTATTTCTAAATTAGAGATTAATCCTATATATTTTCTTAACCCCATTATTAAAAAATCAATCTTTTCCTTCTGCATAATCACCAACGAGAAGAATTTTGCTGTGGCTAAAGGGAGATCATATGATCCAATGTTTCAAGATCTCTCCATCCACATCCACAGTATCTGTCCTGGAATACTGTCTTTATATAGTTCCACCAACAGATCTTGAATTCCTCAGGATCAAATTAAACCATTTTGCTCTATATAGATCATAAAGGTAAAGGTTTCCCTTGCTTGAAAGCTAGTCGAATCTGATTCTAGGGGGGCAGTTCTCATCTCCATTTCCAAGCCAAAGAGCCAGTTCTGTCCGAAGACTTTTTCTATGGTCATGTGGCCAGCATGACTAAATGCCAAGGCACACGGAATGCTGTTACCTTCCCACCGAAGCGGTACCTATTTATCTACTTGCAATTTCTTGCTTTCGAACTGCTAGGTTGGCAGGAGCTGGGGCCAGAGACGGGTCTCGAACTGCTGAACTACCGACCTTCCGGTCTGGAGCTCAGCATCTTAACCTCTGAGCCACCACGGCATATAGATCATACCATGGACAAAATAAGATCATATGATCCAGTGCTTCAAGATCTCTCCGTCCACATCCGTAATGTCTATCATGGAATACTGTCTTCATTTAGTGGTCCCCCAGAATGGCTGATGGGAGCGCATTCAACCTGGCTAGACTGTAGTTGGAATTGTTCGAATTTTCAAATGGCTGAAGTAATTCTTTCGAAGACTCAGCCCTTCTTCCCCATGAAATGTGAGGCCAACAGTGCAGGTGAAGTGCAATGAAATATGAAATACCAATAATCCGTCCATACTGGATCCAATAAGAAATGCCAAGGAGTCGAGCAGGGGGTGTACGGCTTACCTTGCAACCATGGGCGTTCTCTGTTAGGAGAGCCCGTATCCGGCTTCAACAATCTCCTGAGAGCCAGTTTGGTGTAGTGGTTAAGTGAGCGGACTCTAGTCTGGGAGAACTGGGTTTGATTCCCCACTCCTCCACTTGCACCTGCTGGGTGACCTTGGGCAAGCCGAAGCTTTGGCACAGCTACCTTGAAAAAGAGCAGTTTCTGTCAGAGCTCTCTCAGCCCCGCCTACCTCGCAGGGTGCCTGTTGTGGGGCGGGGAAGGGAAAGGAGATTGTAAGCCGCTCTGAGACTCCTTCGGGTAGTGAAGGGCGGCGTATAAATCCAATCTCGTCTTTTCCTTCTTCTTCTTAACTGATTGAATGCAGTAATTGGACATCTTGTAGGGAATTGCTTTCTCCAGAGATCTCCACGTCTCTTAACAGTTTCAGGCTCGCTGCCCCAGGAGGAAAGCAGTGATTGCGCACCATCTGGCGCTCAGCAGAGGCATTCAGGTTCGCAACGAGAAGGGCACTGATCACAAGTGCCAGGGAACAGCTGAGCCAGGGTGTGTCTCCACAAGAGCTTTTCTGTCGCAGTTCATGACACACCGGTTCTGTTCCTGGTTGTTTGCCGCTATACCTGCTCTGCACCGGTGCTCTTAAAAATGTGCCACTGGATCCCCAAATGGGCTGTTCCAGTAATATAAAAGGAGTTCCAAAAGAGCATGTGTATATGTTCAGACACTGAAGTCATGCCAAAGCTGCATTATGTTGATGGATGTCAAAGGGGGTGGATCGTATTCTCCAGAGAGCCCGTGAAAACTAAAGTGAACAATCCAGTTTCCTCCAGAAGCCCAAGCTTTACCTGTTTCTTCTCCCCCTTCCAAGACATACAGGTGTGCTGTAACAGTGCCTGCTGTGCGTGCGAATTTCAATCACATACCATTTCCTTAGTCATTTATTTAGGTATTTCTATCCTGCTGTTTATCCCACTGGGAACTCAAAGTGGCTTACAAAGGAGCAGGAAAAAAATGTAATTTAGACAAAGAGGGGGGGAAAATACAGCACTACTGAGTTCATCCTTGATCCACGGGGCTAGCTCACTGCAGGTCAAATGCTGTGAGCCGTAAGCTCAGTGCCTCAGGTCAAGAGCTCTTCAGCGCACACCTCTCTGGCCCTGCAGCAGAAGCACAGGCAAGATCTCATCCAGTTTGCAAAAATGTCCCCAGCCTCCCTCCCTTGCTCCAAGAGCTTCTGGCCATGCCCAGGTTTATATACCTGCAGCAGAGGAGGAACAGGAGCTCAGCCCAGATCTCATCCAGTTTGCAAAGATATTCTCAGCCTCTCTCCCTGCTAGAACAGCCCACTGGCCATGCCCAGGCTAACATACCTGCAACAGAGGAGAAGAAGAAGAGGAGAAGAGACTGACTGTATAGCCTGCCCTTCGCTACCCACTAGAGCCAGTTTGGTGTAGTGGTTAAGTGTGCGGTCTCTAATCTGAGAGAACCGGGTTTGATTCCCCACTGCTCCACTTGCAGCTGCTGGTGTGGCCTTGGCTCAGTCACAAGTTCTTGCAGAGCTGTTCTCTCAAGGGCAGTCCTCAAGAGAGCTCTCTCAGCCCCACCTACCTTGCAGGTTGTCTGTTGTGGGGAGGGGAAGGGAAAGGAATTTGTAAGCCTCTCTGAGACTCCCAAGTGAGTGAAGGGCAAGATATAAATCCAATCTCTTCTTCTTCTTTTTCTTCTTCTTCTTTGGAGTCTCAGAGCGGCTTACAATCTCCTTTCCCTTCCCCTCCCCACAGCAGACACTCTGACTCACAATGCTGTCTCTAAGCAGTGGAGTCTTGTGAGCGAAAATTCTACTTTGTGAGCTGCTGGTGTTAAAGCTGAGAGTGAGCGATTTGGCTGCTGCATAAATTAGTTTGCTCTGGAGCCCTCCTTCCTGAGCTAAGGCAAGAATGTGTGAGCCCGAGGCTAAAAAAACTGTGAACTAGCTCACACTAATGCAGCTTAGAGGGAACACTGCCTGTGAGGTAGGTGGGGCTGAGAGAACTCTCCCAATCAGTGCCCCTGAGAGAACAGCTCTGAAAGAACTTGTGACTGACCCAAGGTCACACCAGCAGCTGCATGTAAAGGAGTGGGGAATCAAACCCGGTTCTCCCAGATTAGAGTCCGCGCTCTTAACCACTACACCAAACAGAGGCTCAGCCCAGATTCCATGCAGCTGGTACAAATGTGTTCTCAGACTTCCTCCTGTTAAAAACAAAACATGCTCTCTTCTTTACAAAACTGAGACTCGTACAGGGAGAGATCGGGGAAGCAGCAATAAAAGAGGTTGTAGGCCAAACAGAACCAGCTGCGTCTTTTTCAGGGGCAAGGCGTTTCACTGACATATTGCTTCCCTGCAAGTTGGGATCTGAACTTAATCATTTGTAGCAAGGTAGTTTCTTCTGGAGTCCGTGAGAGCAGGCTTGTTTTCATTAAACCACCGCTCCCTTGATGAAGGACTTCTTCGGCTTGCAATATGGCCAGGTTTGTTACGTGTTATCCCTAGGAATGAGGAAACATTCTCTTGTTTGTCTTTCTTTTTTTAAAAAAAAATCATTTTATTTGCTGTCTAGTTGCAGCTGATTTAAGACTTATTTGCTGTCAAGTTGCAGTTTTCCAGGTAAGAGATAAACAGAGGTGGTTTGCCATTGTCTGCTTCTGCGTCCCGACCCTGGACTTTATTGGTGGCCTCAGATCCAAATCCCAACCAGGTCCAAACCTGTTTAGCTTCTGAGATCTGCCAGCATCAGGCCAGCCTGGGTTATCCGGATCAGGTTCTTTTTCTAGCGCTCTGAGACTCCTTTGGGTAGTGAAGGGTGGGGTATAAATCCAATCTCCTCCTCCTCCTTCTGTTTGTAGAGTTATTCTTTTTGCTTGTGCCAGTCCTCCTCCTCCTGGATGCTGACTGGAAAAATGTACAGTTAGAGCAGTGGCTCTCACAGAGATACAACAGCAGTTTCCTCTGTAGGTGTGTTCTTGAGTTTGCAGTTTATTTTAACAATCAATATATTCCTTGCAGATCATAATTTGGGAGTTGCACTTACAATGTCTATGTCATGAGTGGGGATGCTTCCCCCGATGCATTCATTCCTTCCCCTGCCGTGTACCCAGAACACTTTTTGATAGCTTTCTAAACACATAGTTAATTGCTGTTGTGCCCTTGTTCACAAACATTCTAATGAGTTTCAGCTACAATCTCTGAATACCAAGGTTTCATTAAAACATGCTAGTCCTTTTTGTTTTAGAGTTATAAGAGGAAATGTTTCAGGCTGTAAGCAAAAAGAATGATCTGCTGTTGAACCATGACCCCTCCCTGTATGAATGTGTCTGCAGCGCTAGAGAGAGAAAGCCAAGCAGATAAATTACATATCATCAATGAAATCGCCTTAGAGTCTTGTATGTACAAAGTGAAATGATGTGTACAGTTTTGGGTAAAATGTCATTGTTTCACAAGCCACATCTTTTTTTGGTCTAGTGGTTACGTGCGTGGACTCTAATCTGGGAGAACCGGGTCTGATTCCCCCCTCCTCCACTTGCACCTGCTGGATGACTTTGGGCAGGCCATAGCTCTGGCACAGCAGTTCTTGAAAAAGAGCAGTTTCTGTCAGAGCTCTCTCAGCCCTGCCTACCTCACAGGGTGTCTGTTGTGGGGAGGGGAAGGGGAAGGAGTTTGTAAGCCGCTCTGAGACTCCCTTGGGTAGTGAAGGGCGGGGTATAAAGCCAGTCTCCTCTTCTTCTTCATAAAAAATGTAGACTTCCTCTGGTGCATGTCTTGCTTCATCTTCATGCTGTCTCTCAAATGGCCTGGAAATAATACCTGCAACAAAATCACATGTAATATCACTACATGCATGAAGAGGATTTCTCTGTCTCGAAAAGAGAAGGCTCTGCAACTTAGAGATAAAATGTAATATGGTTGTTGCTAAGGGAGCTACATTTTTTTTTTTGAATAGCGGAACAAATTAGATGCGTGAGACATCTGTATATTGTCAGTACATAAGCTGGTGTTACCTTCTGGCCGAAGAAGTTAACTCATTATTTCCTGCATCCAATAGCTGAACCAGTCCCCCCCCCCCCCCTCTTTAATTAAATCAGAAGCAATTTTAATCTGAAAAGATGTGTTTTTGTAGAAGATCAGGCAGGGGGCAGAAGGTTGGAGCTACTCTGCCCCCAGAACCATGGTCCTGCAGGGAAAGTGAGTTGGGCTGGGGGAACCTCTACATTCAGAGTCAGTGAGGCTGCAATTCTAAAAACTTCGGGACTAAGCCCTATTGGATAACATGGGATTTACTTCTGAGTAGTTTAGGATTGCTCCCTGAACACCAATGCTAGGAGGCCACATCAGGGGAAGGCCTTCATGTGTTCTTATTGTCATAATGCATCCCTCTCGGATCTCAGATCCTTCCAGCTGCTTTGATCCATCTTGCCTTTTTTGTGTCTGCCCCACACCGTGTTTGGCTGGGAACCAATGGGGTGTTCAAAACCTTTACTTTCCTATCCCCCAGTGGTCAAAGAAGTCCTGCCCCATTTGGAATCTCTTCTTAATATGAGCTGTGCCATGAAGCAGCCTCACTGACCAACATGTAAGCCTGTAGCAAGGGGGGGCATTTGGGGGCAATGTCCCCCACAGATGAGTACTGCCCCCTCAGGCAAAAAATAGATTTTTTAAAAAAAAATGTAATATGTGCTTGAGGTTTCCAAAATGACCCCGGGCACAGTCAAGGAAGAGTCAGTCTCATTTTCTTTTCTCCAGGCCGAAAAATAAATAGGGTTTCAAAAATGCAAAAATAAAATAAAGTTGCAAAATGCAAAAGAGAGAGAGAGCGCTGGAGATTATCTCCCTCCCAAACATACACAGAAAAGCAGCCTGTAATTGAGTCTCTCCAATTGAAAGGACTAGAGGTCACAGTGGAGCCAGAGCTGCTGCTGCTGCAAGAGCAGCAGCAGGCACAGCTGACATGCCTCCCCTCCGGATTTCCTCACACCCCAACTACCAAAATTTTCTGACTACACCCCTGCCCACATGAGCTACTCCATTCAGCTCTCCAAGGTGTCTAGGTGCCCAGTTACCATCCCAAGTGTCCATCCAGTAATTAATGCAATGCTCTGGGCTTGCATGACCCTTAGAGGGGTTTTCCTTTGGTACTCTGCCACCAACTGGTCATTTGAGGAATTACTTGCCAAGAGGGTCAGTACTCCTCTCTGCCATTCAAAAACTTCACCTGGTGCCTGCTTTTCCTGCTACCCAGTGCTACTCAGTGACTGGTAACCATGAGAATGGCTTACTATACCTGTGCTGGATCATTAATGATTGAACAAACAACTGCCTCCCTGATTTGAATAGTATATTGAAACGATGGAGGTTTATGTGGTATGGAGAACAATGACCAATACTTAAAATAATACAAGATTGATTAAAAAGTTACACAAAATTCTACACACCTACTCTCTGCACAGCAATGGATTGATCAAGGAATTCAAAATCCCCCCTCTCCTCACTCTATACATGCCCCATCTGGTCTTACTCTAAGTCAGGCTATTTAACTTCGAAGTCACATTATTCTAAAAGCTTCCTGTTACCTTGGAAAGAGCAAGAGTCCAGTAGCCCCTTAAAGACTAACAAAACATGTGGCAGGGTAGGAGCTCACATGAGTCACTGCTCACTTCTTCAGCAGTGACTCATGAAAGCTCATACTCTGCCACATGTTTTGTTTGTCTTTAAAGTACTACTGGGCTCTTGCTCTTTTCTACTGCTACAGACAGACTAACATGGCTACCCATCTTGATCCATTATCTTGGAGTCTTTCTGCAGGTAGCCAGTCCTTTGTCTGCTCTGGGAGGCAATGGCCATCAAGTAGCCATCAAGGAGGAGTTTAGGTGTGAGAGCTCCTTCTTCTCAATGGAATCAGCCAGAATGGATCTGCAAAATGCACACCTCTCTCCCTCTGGGCCAAGGCCTTTAATCTCTTCTGATTTCCCACACCCTTGTGGATCAAAGAATCCTTTCCTGTCCCCTCCCCTTTAATAGTCCCCTGGCATGCTTTTTCTGAGCAAAATGTCTGCCATTGCCTGCCTCTTTGTAGCGACCCTGGACTTGTTTGGTGGTCTCCCATCCAAGCACTAACCAGGGCTGACCCTCCTTAGCTTTCCAGACCTGACAAGATCAGGCTAACTTGGGCCATCCAGATCAGGTTGGGGTAGTAGCAGAGACATTTTTCTTGCTAAAAACGGCTGCTTTGGTGGCTGGACTCTATGGGATTATATCCTGCTGAGGTTCTTCCTCAAACCTTGCCTTCTCAAGGTTGTACCTCAGATCTCCAGGACCCTGGAGTTGGCAACACTACTTAGCTGTGAGAGCCAGCTGTGGTGTAGCAGTTAAAGAGCAGCAGACTCTAATCTGGAGAACCAGGTTTGATTCCCCCACTCCTCTACAGATAGCCTCCTCCTCCTCCTCCTCCCTTCTTTCAATTCCTCCTCTACACAGCCCATAACAAGTGCATATAAAACATGTCAAGAAGAGGTTACCTTCCCAATAGGGTAAATATTTCTGAGTAAGCAATACCTCATTTGTGTTTAAATATGTTCTCAAAGTGCTCAGTGGCAGCCAGAAAGAAATAAAAAAATGATAGTACAGAACTTTTTGTAATATATATTAGTGAACTTCTTTAGTTTTATATGTGAAAATAACATCAAAATGATGCATTTCCCCTACTAGGTCTGTGTTTGTTATCATGTTTATAGAAACGACATAATGATCTATTCAGGAAAGAAATGGAATGATAGTGTCACCACATCAGATCTAAATTTCAAAGCAGGCTGGAATATGAAATTCTCATAGACTTTATTTGCTGCGAGCATTGAAATTAAATTTGAGACATTTTGGTGACAGGCATACATTTATCACCATCTGTGTGATCAGAGACGACCGAGTTGTGAATGGTAGCAATCTCCCCAGCCCTGCTTTTGCCTGAGTACACTTCATTTCTCTTCTGCTTGTGTGGGTATTTTGGGGTCTTGTGAGTCTGTCGATCACACAACTGGGACTTGGTAGCAAGGCAGAACCTTCCTGGAGCCTCCAGTCTAGTCACTGCTGCCCTGTTTCTAGTCTTATTCTAGTTGTTATGTCTGTGATTGGAACTTTGTGAACTTCTCATAGAACCATAGAGTTGGAAGGGGCTGTACAGGCCATCTAGTCCAACCCCCTGCTCAATGCAGGATCAGCCTACAGCATCCCTGACTAGTGTTGGTCCAGCCACTGTGCTTCAAGACTGCCAGGGAGAGGGAGCTCACCACCTCCCTAGGCAGCTGATTCCATTGTTGAACAATTGTTACTGTCAAAAAGTTTTTCCTCCTATCCAGCCGGTACCTTCCCACCCTTAATTTAAGCCCATTATTGCGAGTCCTATCCTCTGCTGCTAACAGGAACAGCTCCCTGCCCTCCTCTAAGTAATGGCCTTTCAAATACTTAAAAAGGACCAATCAACCTTCTCTCCTCCAGACTGAACATTCCCAAATCCCTCAGCCTTTCCTCACAGGGCTTGGTCTCCAGGCCTCTGATCATCCTCATGGCTTTCTTCTGTACCCACTCCAATCTGTCCACATCCTTTTTGAAGAGAGCCCTCCAGAGAACTGCCCCAGCTATCTCCAGAGGGGCACCTGTTGATGTGTTCCCTGGTGCTTGCTTGCTTCTTGAGAATGAAATCCAAAGGATCTCAGACAACAGCCTCCACCCAGAGAGCTCTAGCTCAGCCCCTACCAGTTTATTGACTAGTGAAGTGTTGAGTTTAGGTAGGGTTGCCAGGTGGAGCCTGGTGATCTCTTGGAATTACAACTGACCTCCAGACTACAGAGATCTGGAGAAAATGGCAGCTTTGGAGGATGAACTTTGTGGCATACCTTGCTGAGGTCCCAACCCTCCCTCAACCGCATCCTCCTCTCACTTCAATGGTCGAAGCAGTGGTGGTCTCAAGCATAGCCATTGTATCCTGAAGCTCTTCTAGAACAGAACCGTGAAGATACAAGTGGCTCATTAAAGGGAATCAATTTCTTAGCCACTGAGATGGTTCCAACTCAGTTTGGCTCCATACAAAGATACTACCCTACCCCTAGTTTACAATGTATGTTTGTGTGTGTGTGTTAAGTGCTGTTAGGTCGCTTCCGACTTATGGCTATCCTATGAATTAATGACCTCCGAAATGTCCTATTGTTAACAGCCTTGTGTAGCTGTTGCAAACTGTGGCTTCCTTTATGGAGTCAATTCATGTCATGTTGGGCCTTCCTCTTTTCTTGGTGCCTTGAACTTTTCCTAGCATTATTTTCTTTTTCAGTGACTCGTCATGGAATCATAGAGTTGGGAGGGACCTCTAGGGTCATCTAGTCCAACCCCCTGCCCAATGCAGGAAATTCACAAATACCCAGTGACCGCTGTTCCACATCCAGAAGATGACAAAAAAACCCTCCAGGATCTCCAGCCAAACTGGCCTAGAAAAAAATTGCTTCCTGACCCCAAAGTCTTGTCTTCTCATAGCTAGATTCAAGTCCAGTAGTAGTAGATTCAAGTCCAGAGACGAACAAGATTTTGGGGGATATAAGCTTTCAAGAGTCAAAACTTCCTTGGTTAGCCTCAGGTGGGTCGTTTTAACTTCTAGAGAGAGTTCAGGCTTGATTTGATCCAGACCACTGGCTCCTAGTTTTTTTTTATGGTATGGTGACCCAGGAGTTCAAATTTACTTGCTATGGTGACCCATTGATGTATTGTCACATTAATTTAGACCATAGATTTTTGACAGCTGTTGTTTTTATGCATTTTAACTGCAAGCTTGCCTATTTTGTAACCATTACTTAAGTTTAAGTTATTCAAGAAAAGTTTACTTAACACAAATATTAATGTGGAGTCTGTTGAAATATTTAGTGCACTTACGTAAGTTATTCACAGTTTCTTTATGCAGATGCATAAAACTATCTGATCACAGGTTACAGCTTTGTGAGCTATAAAAATTATAGACACAGCAAACGGATCTCGTTGAACCTTGGAGGGTATCAGATCTATTTCTTGGCTGTTTAAAAATCAATTTAAAATAATAGTACAAAGAATTAATGCATCTCTTCCACACCCCTGTGAAAATACACAATCCTGTGCATGTCTCCTCAGAGCATGTCTATACTCAACAGGACTGACTCCCAGGTTAAGTGGCCATAGGATAGTTTGGCAAGAAGGCCCGTTTCAGCTAAATGGGACTTACTTCAGAGAAAACACACATAAGTAGGGGGAGATTTTGCCTCACCTGGGCATATGGAGCCAGGGTCCCAGCCCTCATCCCCCCAATTTACTTCTCTAAAATACAGATTGAGAGATCAAAACATGGGAAAGAGGCCACGGTTTATTCAGGTTACTCCCTATTTAGCTGAAGGTTTTGAAGATCAATACCAAAACCATGAATTTGACTCAGTACCCTGGAAGCCAGTGTAGCTGGTGCAGCACTAGTTGTATGTGTACCATGCGTGATATTCCTGTCAGGACTTGCACTGCCGCATTCTGGATCAGCTGGAGCTTCCGAGGTCAGTCTCAAGGATAGGCCTGCACAGAGTGAGTTACAGTAGTCTATCTTGGAGGTAACCATTGCATGGATTACTGTGACTAGATCAGGGTGTGACAGGAAAGGGGCCAATTGCTGAGCCTGGCGCAGATGGAAAAACACAAACCTGGCAATCTGGGCCTCCGTATTCAAGGAGGCATCCAAGATCACTCCCAAACTCTCGATGGAATGAAGCTGGCATTTTAAGCTTGTGAGATCCAGGCTTGGGGAGCACATCCAAGAGATCCTTCTCAGATTGAACAATAACACAGTCCCATATGAGCGGAAGGCACCAGATCATTCAATTCCTCCACCAGTGCTACCGCACTGATCATGAACCTCACCCAGCGAAATGTCAACTTTAAAAAGTGAACATTGCGAGTCAGTAGCTCCTGACTCAGCAGAGCAGACTTAGCTAACTTTCTTTAAACAGGCACCAAGCAGAACCCCACAGCCCTCTAGTCTGCACTGGCCCTCTCTTTGCAGAAGATTGAAGAAATGTATATAAAATGCCAGAAGGTGTATATCAGAAGCCAGAAGGTGTATCTCAGAAGCCAGAAGATGTATATAAATCGTGACTTCCCCAGCAACCAGAGATAATGAGTCAAGGATAGCTTGAGTTTCTGGCAATTCCTAGAGCTACCCGTTGTCACTCCTGCATTGTACCCTGAAGGCACGGGCTGGCATGGAGGCTGGCAGAGATTTTGTCTTTTTTTCTTTCTTCTGCTGTCACTCTGAGCGGTGGCAGGCAATGAAGACGATCAGCAGTCATGCTAGTCATACTCAAGGCTGTCTTTTGAGCTGAGAATGGCTCTGAAACCGTATCTCCATGATCTATGTCCAATACTTGATCCAGTATTCAGTATGGCAATTTGGAACCGTTTTGTTTTGTATGAGAGGCGATTGATTGTCAGCAATGTTTTCCCTTCCTTATAGTCTGCATTCACTGCCATAGAAACACCCAACGGCGCTTAGCATCTCTTTCTTAAAGGACTGAAATTGTTTTCCGAGCATCTGCTCTCGCTTATAAAGAAGCAAGGATGAGAATTGATGGAACCGCATGAAACCCCATGTCAAAGATGCACAATGGTTATTTGTTAAATGGACTGGAATCTTGGTCGGAAAAGCAATTTTGATCACTGGCTGGCTTGAAGGGAGGAATCTGGAGGTTGAGGGGGGGAAGGGAAAGGCAAAGCAGTGAATTAGATGAGCTAAGAAAATTGAGGGGTGGACACAGCGATTGCTCTATCCATATAATTTTTGATGTTTCTAAAGCCTTTAAGGGTCTAGCGCCACGCTTCAATTTTAAGCACAGCTGGTTGCATTTGAGAAGGTCGTCATGGCTGGATTGCAGTAACCACCATGATGAATAGATGGAGAACCCGCAATGGTGTTACGACGCCCCCATCCACTTCCCTCCCTCAGAGGCAAGATTTTCTCTATTTTTCTTTCCCTTTTGTGACTGAGTTGCCCAAGTTATCTGTTTTCTTCTTTCCTGAAGAATTCTGGCTGTCCCACCCTGTCACGGTATAATATTTTGACTGTCTGCTCAGCCCAAGAACTCGAGGGAAGGAATGGGAGCCCCCTTTAATTTTTATGTGGCTTAAATGGCACTCAAAAAGTTTTTATATTCCTAATTAACAGAATATTTTATTCAACAAAGAGGGGAAAGGTCAGGGGAAATCAGGGATAAAATTTCTGAGGTAACTAGTACATGCACACACTTCAGTTCTTATGTTTCAGGCTAATGAGAGTTTCTTAAGCTTTTCACAGGCCCTGTCCACACTGTCACTTTTGCTGCTCATTTCTCCCTATTGCTTTGGGTTCCTCCCCCTTTTCCACATGTGTTTTGCTCCCTCTGGGACTACTAAAGAGAACAAAACATATGGAGGGTGGGGGAACCTGAAGCAATAGGGAGAAATGAGCGACAAAAGTGACAGTGTGGACGTGGCCTTTTTGTTGCTGCTGCTGTTATTTAGAAGTCCCAAAAGTCACACCAAGGATTCTGAGCTGGAGGTTTCCCACTGGAGCAGGAAACATAGCAGCCCCAGTGGCACTCCTTGACACAGAATGTTGTGGTGCAGATGAGCTTAGATGACATTAATAAGGAATTAGACAAATTCACAGAAGGTAGGTCCATCATTGGTTATTAGCCATGGTAGCTAGATGGACTCTGTTTCGAGGCAGTGAAGTGTTCAATAAATGAAAATCACATCTCTGACAGATGCCAAATATATCTTGGTGCACTAAAATATCTGACTACTGCTATTAAGGCCTGGTTAAATATGTGTCTCTGTTACTGTCTGAATTTTCACCCAATATTTTTGATTATGTATTTGATATTTACCTAGTCTCAAAGTGCTGAATATGGCCCTTTCTGCACTCTTCTTTTAATCCATGTTCACCGCGGTGTCCTCCAAGCAATTCTGCACTAAAATCAAATTCAACCTTCTTTTTAATCCAGTTTTTTTCCTCCATTCTGCACTAAAACCGAGTTTAGCCTTTTTATTCCGGGTCCCCCCCCCCCCCCCCCCAATTCTGCATTACATTACCTCCCTCCAGTGGTCGGCCCAGTTTTAGCCTGCTGTTGCCCTGGGCTTATTTGGATGTGGTGGACTTAAATTGCCTCAACTTGAACACTGAGAAAATCCAGAGTGACAGGCAAATGCGGAAAGGACCTTAAATTGCCTCAACTCGAACCCTGAGAAAATCCGAAATGTCAGGCAAATGCGGAAAGGACCTTTCCTTCTCATGTATTTCAACCATGGTCATATTATTTTGTCTAAAAGCCTATTTGTTATGTAGACTTCTGTGAATAAAGAAAGAAGACATACTGGTTCCTGGGGGACAACACTCTCTCATGGATCTCTGCCTTGACATGGCGAGGGGGCTTGCATGGTTTGATGAGGCTGTGGGCTATGCCATGGAGGGCCACCCAGGACGGACAGGCCACAGCGGAGAATGCAGGCAAAACGCAGAAGGAAATGGCAACCCACTCCAGCATCTTTGCCAAGAAAACCCCATGGACAGTAACAAAAGGCTAAAAAATATGATGCTGGAAGATGAGCCCCTCAGGTTGGACATGCGGTTGAGGAGGCTCTGGGGGATGGCAGAAGACAGGAGGGCCTGGTGTGATGTGGTCCATGGGGTCGCGAAGAGTCGGACTTGACTGGGCGACTAAACAACAGCAAAAACCATGGGGGACAACAGAGGCCTCTGTTCCCTGTCTTGTGGTTTTATGGCACATCTTGTAGGCTGCTGTGCATATCAGGAAACTGAACTCAGTGGCCCATGGGTCTGATCCAGCAAAGCTCTTCTTACATTCTGTTCTTATAGTCTCTCCTATTTGATTTAATTTGCATTAATTAATCCATGTAAGAATGGTTAGAGAGGCAACAGTGGTCCTTTCTGCATTTGGATCTACATCCCTGGTTTTATCAGAGTTCAACTTGCGACACAAGACCTTGCATTTATCCCTGGTTATAACAGCATCTTTTTATCCCGGGACAAATGTGGGGCAAAACCGGGGTGACCTCCATGTAACGTGGAAACAAAAAAATACCACAAGATAATTACAGGGGTGAACTCGCGTGTAGTGTAGAATGTAAGTTCGGGGACAGGGTTGGACCAGCATTTAAGGTCTAGTGCGGAAAGGACCACAGTGAGTGAGTAGTTTTGTTAATGTAGATACTGGTAAGAGGGCAAGTTTAGCACTCTGTGATGTATGCTCTCTATTGCTCAGAACCCACTGAATGTTCCTCTCCTGGCTCCTCCACTTCCCCTCTGCCTGTAAGTTAGTTCTCATATCCTGAAGGTCTCTCTGCTGTTGGAAGCCCTACAGCTAGTTAATGCTTCATATTTTTTTTTGTGCAAAGCCTATTGTTGTAAATGTTATTGAAAGCGACTCTGCAGGTGTGGGATTGGACTGTTTCCCCAAGTCTGCTAACAAAAATTAGTTTTATGATTGATTATTATTCTTAGCAACGGGACTCCGAGTCTTGGCGTTGATGGGGCTGTTGGCTCTCTAGACAACTCATGGCATGGCGTGAACTTCCTGCTTTCTTTCTCCTCCTGAACTTTCTCCTGTCTTTGGTAGTCTTCTGGAAATAGCCTTAATTATAATCCTGGGCACCTTTAGTCATTAAACAATACCAATAGAGCTTCACAAGAAGATAAATCCTGTCAGTTCATGGCAAATGCTGACACCTGCCTAATTTCCATTCCCTTTTAAGAAGAGGAATGACTAATGTTCAAAGAATTCATCTTGAAGCCTTCCTGGAAATGCGCTCATGTCGTTGGGCTTGAATAGGAAGATGGCAGCTTACGAATAGCTGTCAGTCTCAACTAAGTACCTCTGGAGCTCCTCCAGCTTAGGGTGGGTTCTTTTCTCTTTTTTTACCTTGTTAAACAGCATATATGATTTCATTATGGAAGGAATTTCCATTACAGATTGCAAAGTTTGTCAGGAAAAGTAAACTCCATGGCGACATTAGGGATTCAGTTCTTTTTGTCAAGAGGTACTGTGGAAGAGGTCTGACCTGGATAGTCTAGGCCAGTGATGGCGAACCTTTTACAGACCAAGTGCCCAAACTGCAACCCAAAACCCACTTATTTATCGCAAAGTGCCAGCACGACAATTTAACCTGAATACTGAGGTTTTAGTTTAGAAAAAAGAACTCATACATTAACATCTTTTGTCTTAAAAGAAAAACACAATAACAGAGCTTTCAATTATACAAACAACTTTTTATTGAAAGGTAAAAGTTTGCATTTGGCATGCTTTTGAACAATTAATGTGATTTTTGCTGTTGTATGCATGCTGATAATTTGTCTAACCTTGGCTCATACTTGTAAGTTTGAGAGCAGCCCAGCCTCGAGTTTGTGTCATCTTTTTCCTTTTAGAGACTGAGTGCCCAAACTGCATGCGTGCCCACAGAGAGGGCTCTGAGTGCCACCTCTGGCACGTGTGCCATAGGTTTGCCACCACTGGTCTAGGCTAACCTGATCTCCTCAGATCTTAGAAGCTCTAAGCAGAGTGAGCCCTGGTGAGTATTTGGATGGGCGACCAACAGTGTTCCCTCTAAGGTGGGTTTGTATGAGCTAGTTCACAGGTTTTTTTAGCCTCCGGCTCACACATTTTTGCCTTAGCTTAGGAAGGGGGGCTCTAGAGCAAACAATTTATGCAGTGGCCAAATCGCTTGCTCACAACTTTAACACCAGTAGCTCACAAAGCAGAATTTTTGCTCACAAGACTCCACAGCTTAGAGGGAGCATTGGAGACCACCAAGGAAGTCCAGGGTTGCTCCGCAGAAGCAGGCCAGGGCAAAGCACCTCTTAATGTCTCTTGCCTTGAAAATCCAGTGGAGCTGCCATAAGACAAAGGTGATTTGATGGCAAATAAACAACTGTGAAAAAAAAGAACAACTAGGAAGAATAGCTGGTGATCAACTGATTGTATGTTCCCTTCTCTGTCCCAGTTCTACTAATTGTTTCAAGAAAGATCTATTTGTTTGAAGAAGAAGAAGGATGATGATGATGAGGAGGAGACTGGCTTTATACCCCACCCTTCACTACCCGAAGGAGTCTCAGATTGGCTTACAATCCCTTCCCCTCCCCACCACAGATACCCTGTGAGGTTGGTGGGGCTGAGAGAGCTCTCTCGAGAACTTTCCTTGAGAAAACAGCTCTGAAAAAAACTTATGACTGACCCAAGGTCACGCCAGCAGTTGCATGTGGAGGAGTGGGGAATCAAACCTGGTTCTCCCAGGTTAGAGTCGGTGCACTTAACCACTGCACCAAACTGGCTCTGACAGTGAGCCACTACACCATCAACTGAGGGTGATGACTGTTTCTGTCCGATCATGGGCTTCTACTGTGGCTGCCCCTTTGTATGTGGAATAGTGAGGCTGGCAACAGGCAGGACGGCACCGGCCCTCATGAGATTCTGCACTGCCCCCCAAACAGAATAGTTCCAAGGGCCATTTCAGAGCTTGCAGTAGGGAGTGGACTTGATCAGTGGATGGAGGTGCAGCTGTCCACTATTAGCTATGGCAGTTGGTGATTGTTGTTCATGTGCAACATGGTCTGAATTTTGGATGGTGTTTCTTTCTTTTGTCTTTTAAAAAAACCCTTGGGTCCAGTTGGGTTGATGGTGCTGAGCTAATTGAACCAACAGGCTGACAAGTTAGCATAAGGCCATTCTGAATGCTCACTGGATTTCACCGAAATGAAGACTCAAAGCAAAAATGTAGTTGGCCATCAGGCAAAAATAGCTGAGAGATTCTGAGGCAAACCATAAGAGTTAAGACCCAACAGTCTGTCGCCTGTCCTCAGGGCTTCAGAGTACCGTCACACACATATACAAAATCTTTTCTCTGTAATGTTGAGCTGCATTGTTCGTATGACCCACAGAACAGAAAAGAACCAAGAGATCATCTGTGAGGAGGATAGACTGTTTATTCAGAAGTTACCCCATAGACTGATTGTCATGCAGCCTACAAATATGCCGTCCTGTGGTAAGATCAAAATCTAGCTCCATCGAATAGAATTTTTCTGTGTGTATATTGCATTTCATGTGGCTAAATACTGACACATAGACTGTACATGATGTTGGCCAAAGGGGTGTTGCTCAAAACTGCCTTTCTGTGTTGAATGATTACTCCCTATCCAGCTTGTATCATGTTATTTAACCCCATGAACCACTGCCATTAGTGCTGAACTCTAAGACTGAGAATAGCAGAAGAGTTGGTTTTTATGCCTCGCTTTTCTCCACCCAAAGGAGTCTCAAAGCGGCTTACAGTGTCCTTCCCTTCCTCTCCCTGCAACAGGTACCTTTAGAGGCGGGTGGGGCTGAGAGTTCTGAGAGAGCTGTGACTGCCCCCAAGGTCATCCAGCTGGCGGCATGTGGAGGAGTGAGGAATCAAACCCGGTTCTCCAGATTAAAGTCTGCCACTCTTAACCACTATGCTAAACTGGCTGATCTTGTTCATGTGTCATTGACTGGACATGGACTTAATCTGTATGTGTGCATGTAGGTGGGAGGTCTGAATCCATGAGAATTTTTGCCAGTGCCTGAGACCTTGATATCTGCTGCTTACTTCACTGGCCCTAGAGACCTGGATGGCTGAGGTTTGCCTGATCTCATCAGATCTCAGAAGCTAAGCAGGGCCAGCTCTGCATAATTCTTGGATGAGAGAACCCTGTGGAAGTCCAGGGTCACTATGCAGAGGCAGGCAATGGCAAACCAGTTTTGGTCATCTCTTGTTGTGAAAGCCCTATGAGGTATGTTAGCCGAATTGCTTTAATTTAAGATGAGCAATTGGCAAAATACTGGGTTACAGCCAACTATACCAGGGTCCCACCCCTCCCGGGAGTTCTCAAGGAAAGAGGCACGTGAGGCAGATAGCAAGTTCAATGCCGTTTACTGGATAATGTTGTTCAAGCACACCAAAAACAGATTCTCACACACAGACACACAGACCTAAGGAAACTCAGATAGATAAAGCACAGTTGCAATTTGCAGGAAACGTTGGTGGGGTTATACTGTACCTGTCCTGAAGAGGAGTTGTCCGCTCGAAGGAAGGATTGGATGGGGAGAGAAAAATAGAAAAATGGGGCACGTGGCTTGAACCGGCAAGACCACATGGTCTCTCTGGTCGCAAATCCAGAGATTTATAGATGGAGGCAAGGGTATTTGGATAGGAAGCTGGACATAAGGGGTGGCAAAGCAGATAGGGGACGATGGCTCAAGAGACTGATTGCCTCTGTGCAGGGTCTTTTATTAGGTGCTCTTGGGGAGCGGGCAGCGCTAACCACATCCCACTAACACACCTACTAGGCGGTCCGCCCCTTTCTGACCCTACCATAGGTTAAAGGTAAACAAAAGGAGAAGAGGCCAGGGAGTGGTCAATACTGAGAAACTGAAACTAAACCAGAACATGACACCTGGGAACTCTTGCGATGAGTCACTGGATCGCCTCTATTGTCCGTTGATGGCCCTAGCCGGCTGGCTGATGGCCCGACCATTAGTTGCCAGGTAACCTCGTTAGCATAATCCTTGCAGGTATGTTGGAGGGGGCAGGGGTTGACCAGCGTGGTGTGACAGAAAGAAACCTCATGGCAGAAGGAGTCTTTGTCTCTGTCTTGGTGAACTATAGAGGTTGCCAGCCCCCAGGACTAGACTAAAGCTTCTCCCAGCAATGGAGAATGCCCGTAGTCCTTACAGCATAGCAACATAAGTTCAAGCTTATGAATATTACAATCCATAAGAGCACTAGAAGTGCCTTGCTGGCCAACAGGTAGCGTAAGTTGGCTGTGACTTGAGGACATGTTCTACCACCACCGCCTGACATGGTCTACTATCAGTGAGTAACCCATAAATGGAAGCAGCCAGAGTCTCCTCCAGTCCCTCCCATGGTTGTTTCCTTGGGGGGGGGGTACAGAGAAGGCAGGAAGGAGGACGATTTCCTGTGATGCAGGCTGCTCTGAGGACTGAAGTGCTATTGAGCATGCCCAGTTGGGCCTCAGTTCTCTCTGCTGCCTCCTATCTGTGGATGGATTTACAGCGCAGCAGGGAGAACTTGGTCCCCAGCATTATAGCTGAGGCCTAGTCAGAGCTGTCTCTCAGGAAAATGAGGGGAAGGAACTACATATCCCATGAATCCGAGCAACTCATCGATGCTCAAAGTCTTGTAAGCTTTGATGCTGGAATGCTTTTTTGTAATTCATTTTTTTTGTAATTCATTTGGACTCTGATGTGAGGTCCAGACTATTTGCATATAAAATGTAATCATATACATGAATTAACGGCCAAGTGGAAAGTTGAGGTGATTCCTATTTTCAGTGCATCATTGATTTGGCATCCTTGTGGGCAACGTTCTAGGCTTGAGCATAAACTATAGTTAGAAGTTCCTGTTGGCTGTTTTTAACTTATTTATTGTTATTGTAATGTATACCAAGCGGGTGTTTTTGTGCGCATATAAAATATACTTTAAGAGCCATATTCTGTTTTCAGCAAATGTATTTTTAAAATGACCGAGTAAATGCACTTCTTCTGTACCTATGGCAGCCGGGGCATCCTGAGTTTAAAATAACTGTTATGCCTTGGCATCATTCAGCTTACAGCAGCTAAGAATACAGAGCTGGGTTGTTCAATCATTCAGCGACCTCATTTGCAAGTACGAAAGTTGTCATGCAGGGCAGCTAATGCCTGCTTCGGTAGGAGCAACAAACTCTCAAGTATAGCAATAACTTTTGCTTTTTGTAACCAGTGTCTAAAAAGCTCAGTTAAATTGTATGGTAGTGCTCCGGTATCCAGTTATGAATTGTCTGTGCTTTATTAATAAGAATCAAGAATCAGGGGAAACCATTTCCAGAGTGTATTTTCTCAGCTTTAGCAGTCTTGTCTAGAAGAGGCCGTTTCTAGGGTTTGCCATATCCAGTAAATAATGCAATAAAAATATAGCTGCCACGGAAAGACGTACAGAATGAATGGTGCTGATTTGCAGTTAAGTAAAATCCACATTGGGGCATGACTCACTCTGCAGAGAGGAAATGTTTTGTGGAGCAACATTTGTTTTGTCATTTCTACAGGCTCATCTGAGACAATCAGGCCATTACTTTTAATGGAACAACTTCTGATTTATATGTGAGTCTGGGGTCAGGGATTCAGAGTCAACAGATACGCGCATACTAGCTAGAATTTAAGAGCCAGACTAGATGTTACAAGGGATGTTGTTTCTGTCAGCTGAAACTGCTGGGGAGGGGGACTACGTGCTAGGCCATTTTCACTCCTCCCAGTTGAAGCGCTATGGGGCCCAACAGAGCACTTTTTTAGTTGAGAATACCCGCTGTATATGAATCGTCATGAATGACTGGATGAAGGCAATTGGTAAGACCTGTGAATAGCAGCTAATTAGCATGCAGCATAATAGAGGCATTTACAGCAGATGTGAGAACACAATGACATTATCATGTGTAGTGAGTTAAGAAACCGATATCGCTGTTAAGCCCTGAGGGTTCCATTCTCCTGAGTGTTGTAATAACTTGTAACTCAGCAGTCTCCCCTTCTAGTCTGTTTCTGAAGGTCCTTTTGCAATAAACAGCTACTTTGAGGTACCCCATTGAACGTCCTGGAAGGCTGAAGTGTTCTCCTACAGGTTTGTCAGTTTTACGATTCTTGGTGTCAGATTTGTGTCCATTTATCCTTTGGCGTAGGGTTTGACCTGTTTGCCCTGTGTAGAGAACTGAAGGGCATTGTTGGCATTTAATGGCATATACAATTTTAGGAGATGAGCAAGTGAATGAGCCTGTGTTGGCGTGTAGTTGATGTTGTTCAGTCCAGTGATTGTGTTGTCTGGGTATATGTGAAAGCAAAGTTAAGCTTTCCCAGTGCCCCTGGGGTTTTTAAATGGTTGGTGGAAAGTGGATACAATGTAGACAGAAATGACAACTAGGGTAATCCTGTTCAAGCTGTACAGTGGTGGATACAAATATACCCATATTTCTGCTGAGTTGCTGTCTCCTGTTGCTGTACCACCCACTGCATGTGGGGGAGGAATAAACCAAGCTGTGAGGTTCTAGAATAATTGTTAGAACAGAAGGTTTCCAACCTCTTCAGTACTGGAAATAACTCTGTTCAGATTTGTAGCAATTCCTGTATTTATGAATTAGACATGTTTAAATTAGCAAATTTCCAACAGCACATCCTAATCAGACGGGGGACTCCAACACCGAATACTTACTTTTTGAAACTCTGTGTGTGTGTGTGTGTGTGAGAGAGAGAGAGAGAGAGAGAGAGACAGACAGACAGACAGACAGAGAGCCACCGGAGCTTTTTGACCTATAAATACTGTTATGAAATGAACTGGTGAACTGAGAAAATGCAGCATGGAGCCAATGCTGCTCATGCAGTTGGGTTTTCATGTTGCACACATACAAAAAAGTAAACTTTTTGTACCAAAACTGAAACCCACAAACATTCTAACTGACAATAAAAGGACTGTCGGAAAGAATTAGTCGATGGATGAGTTTCTTGTTAGTGGTCTAGTTTTTAATTATTTTTTATTGGTCTGATTCCCGGGAAATATTGTCGTATACAAAATAACAAAAATTAACCTCATAAAATGCCAAACTTGCCATTGAAACTAAGAACAGCCCGAGCATGCTTACAGATTAATTTTAGTTAATCAAAAATGATGTCCCTGCCTTTCCCCCCCCTAAAAAGCCTACAGGACACTGTATCAGTAGGTACAACTGAGGAGATGATTTTATAAAACCAAGTCAAAACTCAAGACACGTAACCCTCTCAGTGTTATATTATGAACAAGAAAGTTAGCTAAAGTGATCAGTAGGGGTATGCAGTGACTCATTAGGGGTATGCAGCAAAACACCCCCCCCCAAACCTCCTCAAATGGTGGTTTTCAAATCTGAATATACTGGAACCAAAAAAAAAAAAAAATGTGATTCCCAGTTTCCTGAGTTCCAAATACTGGGATGATATTCAGGTCTGTTTTCCCTCCCCCAGGTTTCCAATATTTTCTAGCTCCATTATTCCCTAAGGGGAATCTTTCTATGGGTCTGGAGGGTGTTTTTAAAGGTGTTGAGAAAAAGTACTGGCACCAAAATTGCAGAGGAGCTGCTGGTGCCTGTACTTAATAACCCCCCACATTTCAAGTCAATTGGACCAAGGGGGTCTAATTCTATGGGCCCCTGAACAAGGTGCCCCCCAGCCATTCTCATTGTATTCTGTTGAAAATCTGAATGTAAAAGTAAATGTAAAATCTGAATCTCCTCCCCTAGGAACACCATTTCAAGCAATGGCTAAGCTCAACCAACACGCAACCCAAGAATCGGAACCTATGTAAAAGGTGAAAATTTGAACCTCTGTAGATCAAGATGGGAAGCTGTGTTAGTCTGTCTGTAGCTTTAGGAAAGAGGAAGACTCCAGCAGCACCTTAAAGACTAACAAAATTTGTAGCAGAGCTTTGTTGTTCAGCCTAGATTTATTATGACATGAGAACAAAACCCAGCTTGGATCCTAGTTTGATCCCAAATTGCAAGCAGCGATCTTGAACACTCAAGAGATAAACCACTCTTTTTTCAAGTGGACTCAGTTCAGTCACAAATAACTTTGTGTGCATTCTCACGCTACTGCTTGGGAGCATAAGTTCAGGGGGGAAATTGACTCAGAGTGAAGTCACACGGATTCACTGATCCCATCTACTGCCCTGCATACCAACCAATAAAGCCAGAAACCCCAAATATGTGCAAAAGAGGCAATTTTGCCTCTTCCATGACAGTTGCCTGGCTTGACCATTTTGCCCACCTGAATTCAGTCATGTTAGAGAGGAGGGAAGCCAAATATTTGGCAAGTGTGTTAAATTGTATTGCAAATAGCTTTGCACATGCCCATTTTTGTTCCTCCATTTAGAACATAAGCACATAAGAGAAGCCATGTTGGATCAGGCCAATGGCCCATCCAGAAGAGAAGAAGAAGAGATTGGATTTATATCCCGCCCTTCACTCACTTAAGAGTCTCAGAGCGGCTTACAAACTCCTTTCCCCTCCCCTCCCCACAACAGACACCCTGTGAGGTAGGTGGGGCTGAGAGAACTCTCTCCCAAGCTGTCCTTGAGGGAACAGCTGGTACAGAGCTATGGCTTGCCCAAGGTCATCCAGCCAGGTGCAAGTGGAGGAGTGGGGAATCAAACCCGGTTCTCCCAGATTAGAGTCCGCGCACTTAACCACTACACCAGACTGGCTCTCCAGTCCATCACTCTGTGTCACACAGTGGCCAAAACACAGGTGCCACCAGGAGGTCCACCAGCGGGCCCAGAACTCCACAAGCTCTTTCACAGTGGCACTTGGAGACAGTTGTTTGTATGCTGCATAGTATTGCTGAGGTAGTCGTGGTTATTTCCACAGACCGATCTTTCCCTGTTTGGAAAGCTAGAAGCCCCTGTATTAAAGAGAGCATGACACATGGCTTTGTGCTCAATCTGAGCATGACTTATGGTCCCCCCCAGTTTTAATCCAGCTTGGACAGACATCTGCCGAAGTTTACCATATAATTTTTGGTTATTCCTGAAGAGGCATGACATCACTTTTGGGTCTTCCCCAGAACTGATGGAACACCGTGTTGTTGGTGCTCCCCGCATCCCCCCTGAGTCCCACCATTTTCCAGCCAATGGCTGGCAACCCTAAGTATGTGATTGGCCATGGTGACCATTAAAAAGCTGTGAAACTTTCCAAATTCTAAATAAATAAATTAATTAACAAATGTTTGACTGTTTGAACTCATGTCATCTATGAGTTTGAGGGAACAGCCAGGATAGCCCAACTTAGTCCAAGCTCATCAGTAGTTTGGAGCTAAGCAGCATCATAGAATCATAGAGCTGGAAGGGATCGCCAGGGTCATCTAGCCCAACCCCCTGCACAATTTATTTATTTATTTGATTTATACCCCGCCCTCCCCGCGAACGGGCTCAGGGCGGCTTACATGGGCACACAGCCAAGAATAATACATTAAAATAGCTAAAACAATTAAAAATTCCTATGACAAATAACATTACTAACGGCTTCCTGTAACATATTATCAGTGGCGACCCAGTGGTAGGTCTCCATATCCCCCTTGCCACCAGCCAGGGCCATTTCGGGCTGGTTACATCATAGATGGTGAACCTGATGGGTGGAATCACCGGTGGCGGCTCCTATTCAAAGGCCTGGCAGAAGAGCTCCGTCTTGCAGGCCCTGCGGAACTGCATAAGGTCCCGCAGGGCCCTGATCTCTTCTGGGAGCTCATTCCACCAGACAGGAGCCGCCACTGAAAAAGCCCTGGCCCTTGTTCTGGTGAGCCTGGCAGCCCTAAGGCCCGGGATCTCTAGTCGGTGGACAATGCAGGAAATTCACAAATACCTCCACCTCCACACCCCCAGTGACCGCTGTTCCACACCCAGAAGATGACAAAAACACCTTCAGGATCCCTGGCCAAACTGGCCTGGAGAAAAATTGCTTCCTGACCCCAAAGTCAGCCATTGTCGGTACTTGGATGGGAGACCAACAAGAAACACTGGGGTTGCTACTCAGAAGAAAACAATGGCAAACCATCTCTGCTCATCTCTTGCTTTAAACCCCCCCCCCGCCAATGGCTCGGGGGTGCCATGAGTCAGTTGCTGTACAACGGCACATTCTGCTTCTTGTGTTTGAGGCACAGGACAAAAGGTCCTCCAGGGCCCTCCTCTGGCCTCAGTTCCAGAACTTGGAGGATCCTGGTGAAACTGCTGTTTCATCTGTGTTTATGTGGAGGCATTATGGGGAAAAGCAGGAGAAGCGGGGGCAGCAGGAACAGGAAGTGGAACCGGAACAGGTGTATGTGTGTGTGTGTGTGCCTGCTGTGATGCCCCTTGCTGCAGCAGTTGTTGCAGGGCATATATTTGGCTCCCATGTGGATGCCGCCAATGTGATGCTCTGTGTCTATCATGACCTGTGGCATTATCCTCCTGATCCTGAGCACGGACCAGCTGCCTTGGATCACGGTGAACAACACTGACTGTGCTGAAGCGAAATGTCCCCCCGCTTACAATCAAAGCACAGTTCCTTTGAAATTGCCAATCAGTCATCGATCCAAGAATCTGGCTGATTGACTTAAGGAAAAAAATAGGCATCGTCAGCAGGGCAGGTTCGATTTTTGAGCGTGTCATTTGCAAGGGATCATTTTGCTTTTCAGATTGTTGTTAGCCAGGTCAGGTTATAGGTTAGATTCAGCATCTTGCTGCCTTCTCTTTGCTTAGGGTTGCCAGTGGTGTTCCCTCTAAGCTGAGTTAGTGTGAGCTAGCTCACAGGTTTTTAGCCTCCGGCTCACAGATTTTTGTCTTAGCTCAGGAAGGAGGGCTCCAGAGCAGACTAATTTATGCAGCAGCCAAATCTCTCACTTACAACTTTAACGCCAGTAGCTCACAAAGTAGAATTTTTGCTCACAAGACTCCACAGCTTAGAGGGAGCATTGGTTGCCAGGTCCCTCCAGGTAACTGCCAGGGGTAACAGTGGGAGGGAGGCCCAGGCTACAGCGACAGCAATGTGGCAGCATCACTTCCGACATGTACCAGAAGTGATGTCATCATATTGTGATGTCATGACAAGACTATGGTATTTGGGCAAAAACTCTATGGTAAAAACGACTTCTACCACAGAGTTTTTGCCCAAATACCAGAGTGTCGCTGTGACGTTTCTGACATGATGATGTTGCTTCTTGTACACACCAGAAGTGATGTTGCCATATTGCTGGCAACATAGCCTGGGTCTCCCTCCTGCTTCTGTTAAGTCCTCCCACTGGCCAGCTGATGGGCAGCAGTGGGGCGGGGTCTAGTGGTGGTGGGTCCCCTGTATCCAGTGATGGAGGTGCTGGCAGTCCTATCAGCACCTGTGCCCAACATGTGGCATTTCTGCCAGTTCAGCTAAGTTTGCTTCTGTTAAGTCCTCCCACTGGCCAGCCGATGGGCAGCAGTGGGGCGGGGTCTAGTGGTGGTGGGTCCCCTGTATCCAGTGATGGAGGTGCTGGCAGTCCTATCAGCACCTGTGCCCAACATGTGGCATTTCTGCCAGTTCAGCTAAGTTTGCCAACAACAGGCTGGGAAATTCCTAGAGATTTGGGGGTGGACCTGGGGAGGGCAGGGTTTGGGGAGGTGAGGGATGTCAACCAAGTCCAACCTCCAGGGGGAATTGACCTATCTGATCTGGGGATCAGTTGTGATTCTGGGAGATCCCCAGGCCCCTGTCCTGGAGGTAGGCAATCCTAGATTATTCCAGTGTCTCCTCCAAGGCAAAGAACAATTAAATGTTTGTCAGATTTCATCTCTGGGGGGGTGGGGGAAGAGAGGTGGAGGATTTACAGAGCTTTGTGGCAAAGCAAGGTCTCAGATTGCTGTTTTATGGGGTTTCCCCCCCCCCCACAAAATTTATAGGAGTAATCTGAATATGACCTTCCTCTAAGAATAGCAATTCTTTTTTCTTTAAATGCTGATGGAGGTTAGGAGCAGCTGTATTTGAGTATAGATTTCCCTCTCTCTCTTAATTCCCTGGTTCATACTATTTCAAGGACACTTAGAAGACAGAATGTGGCACTTCTCATTCAATATCCTTTTTTTAAAGCTTTCAGAGCCTTAATGAAAATGAACTATGGCGGTAATTGCCAGCACTGTTTCCTTTCATTTTTCATTCGCCTTGGTGAACGTCCAGCAAACATTTCTTTGCAGCGCCGTTAGAACTCTCATTAATCCTGACCTGGCGCTCTACCTCCTGCATAAACACGGCCTCCTGGAAGGATTCTCACTTACCCGAGCCTTGGCTCTAAAGGTTGGCGTAGCCCCCAAGGGCATCGAAAGGGGTGTATCCACGGCATTGGTGATGGGCACAAGGGTGTCCCCATTCCATTAGTTTCCTCTGTTCTCGGGTGGATTTAACAGCTGCTCCAGGGATGAGTTGTTAGCTTCTGAACTGGGCAAATAGAAATGTTCACCTTAATTGCAATGTAATAAATGCTGGCGTAAAAAAGAAAGGGAGAGAGAGAGAGCTAGTTATCAAAGTAGTTAAAAAGAACAATCTGTGAGCTGAGAGTTTATCGATCCCATTTTTAGCCTGCCCTTCCCTCTTAAGAGCTCAGGGTAAGCGTGTGGTTCTCCCTTTCTCCATGTTGTCCTCACAACATCCCTATGAGGAAGGCTTGGGATTGTTAAGAACTACTGCAGGATCCTGCTGAAAGCCCTCCTTCACCCTTTTAACGAAGACAGGGAGACTGTCCTTAATGGAAGAAAGGAGGGGAAATTTCCCATGGGGTCAGTAATAACTCCTTTTAACACTTTGTTTGACTTGAAATGATAGAAAGAGATTTCCTATAGCAAGAGAGTATTTGCTATGATTTCAAGTCAAGCCAAGGATTAAGATGAGTTCTTACCAGGCCCATACCCAGGTTTTTGTGGCTTGTGGGCAATGTTTTTTTTCTGGTGGGACTGAAGTTCTCAGTGCAGAAAGAAAAGCCAGAATTCTGAGGCTTATGACTCAGCTACTGTTCTTTCTTTCTTTCTTTCTTTCTTTCTTTCTTTCTTTCTTTCTTTCTTTCTTTCTTTCTCTCCTCAAGCTGTCTGTTCTATATAAGTGTTCTTGTGCTAGCAATCACCCTTAGCCTGTTAGCCATTTAGCCAATAGAAAGCCGCTACCAGGATAGATTTCTAAATTGCAAGCCATCAGCCACTTTAGATGACAGTTCTCAGCTGCTGCAAGTTAATCACTTCTGCCAGCCTAAGCAACAGTTGTGAGAACAAGCCGGCAGGTGGAGGTGATGACATCCATAGTCAAGAAAGCTAACACTTAGGCAGAAAAACTCCCTTAAAGGAGACCAGTTTCTTGACACAGAGCTAGAAGGAATTGATGACTAAAATAAGCATTCACAGGAGAAAGTCTTGTGGGGTTGTGCCTTTAAGAAAGGGGGCAGAGCCCCCCAAAACCCCACCATAGCTACAGGCCTGGTCCTTACAGAGCTGTTGCTGAAGCCTCAGAGCCAGGGTTACCAACCTCCAGGTTGTGGCTAGACATCTCCTGGGATTACAACTGATCTCCAGGTGACAGAGATCAGTTTATCTGAAGAAAATACCTGGGAATGCTGGATAGCCACAGTTAAAGGGCATTTAAAGGGCTCTCAGTCCCCTTTAATGCCCTCAGAGTTCACTCGCAGCTTACAGAAGGCGTTTAAGGGACCACAGTTCCTTTAAACACCTTCCCCCCTCCATTGGAAGCAATAGAGGATGGGGCTCCTTCTTTGGGGGCTCATGGAATTAGACCACCTAGTCCAATCTTTTCAAAGCTTGGAAGTTCTTTTGAGGAGAGGCACCAACAGCTATGCTGAAAATTTGGTGCCTCTACCTCAAAAAATGGCTTCCCCAGCCCCCTATTTACCACCAGATCAATTCCCCATTATACCCTATGGGGACCATTGACTATAATGGTACCCATAGAGTATAATGTAGCTGAAAAAAATTGGGATTCTCCAAAAAAACCCAACCCTGAATTTGAATACCATACTGGTATTAGGATTTGGGAATATTGGGAAATACTGATTTTTTGGGTCCAATACACCTGAACATGGGAAAAAAACTGCACACCCCTAATCCTAAAGGCAGTTTTCTAAACCCATTTAAATCAGTTGTACTGTTAGCTACTGATCTCCCTCTGAGAAATGCTGAACCTGAAGAAGATCCACTCTGCTTCATGGTTGCCAGACCTCCCACTGTGCTGGGAAGCCTTCTGGTGATCGGTGCTGCTGCACCAATAAGAAAAGCCACTGGCTTCTGCGCCAGAAGTGACAACAGGTAGCTCTAGGAATCACCGGGAACTCAATGATAAGCTCTGTAGTAAAACTGTAGAGTTCCCAGCAGTTCCTAGAGCTCCCACTGTCACTTCCAGGTTGTATTCGGAAGTGGCATCATAACGTTGACAGTGTTGACAATGTCACAGCCCCCCTGTGCTCCCTCCCCAACACTTCCGCTGGTTGCCAGGCTTGCCCAGGCAACCCTGTGTCATGGCCATCTTTGCACTCAAAGCCCAATTAATCGAATCCATTGGCCCACATTGTATGTCGTATACAAATGCGCGTACTAAAAGCCCAAGAGCCACTGCTCTGGGGAGTGTGTGATTTGCTGCAGGGAAATGGGCAGGAGGGATGCTTAATCTTTCTGCAGCTGCCTGAACTACATAAAGGGAATCACAGCAGAAAAGCATTCGGCAGCAGAAAGAAATGTTATATATCTCCCCCGCCCCGCCGCGGCTTCTCCCCTGCAAACCACCTCTTTCTGAAGTAGCTCTCCAATAGACAAAGCAGCCGTCATGGCCTGATAATATATGCTTTTTCACATAATGTGTAATTTGGCCCATAGTTTAATGAGGTGTTAATAGCAGCCCTCACGTATCGGATCATCAGTCTAAATAGCGATGATTTGCCGCAGATCATTGCGAGGAATGTAGCTCTATAGGCTCCAGACACTGAACTGAAGTCATTGGTGGAGATCCAGGGGGAATATTTCCAGAGCGATCGATTTCCCAGGATGTTCTGGGAAGTGGCCATTGACAGACCTCTGTCAACAATCACTCACTTCCCTGCTGTGGCTGTGGTTATCCTCTTCTCTAAATCTATCCCTGTTGCCTCTGAAGAGTCATTTTAAGTCTACAGCCACTTTGTATCATAGCCCACACTATTAGTAATCTCCGTTATTGCTGACCCTTATGGTAGCTCTGACCTCTATGGAAGAGGTGATTGTCACAGGCGTAGATTTGCAGCTCAAAAGACCTTATGCCCTTTTCTCAGACGCTGAGTTTCCTAGTGCAGGTTTCAGGCAGAGTCAATAAATTAAGCATGAGAACATATCTGCGCAACAGATGTACACTGGTGGTACAGGTTCAGGTGGGTGGCTGTGTTGGTCTGTAATGGAACACCAGTGTTTGAGTCCAGTAGCACCTTAGCGACCAACAAGATTGGTTTAGCAGTCATGCCTTCTACCCAGACGAACCTGGGAATTGTAGTTTAGGTGTTCTCCACTCTAGGATCCTTTGGGCGAAGCCACAATACTAACTTGGTAGGGAAGGTCGGTTTGGGAGGGGCTGTGGCTCAGCGGGAGAACATCTGCTCACCATGCAGAAGGGGTTTGCTCCCCAGCATCTCCAGTTAAAGGGATTAGGTAGGTGGTTAGGTGATACGAAAGGCCTAAGACCCTGGAGAGCTGCTGCCCATCTGAGTAGGCAGTACTGATCTTGTTGGACCAAAAGTATAAGGCAACTTCATGCAGTCATGTGTTCGACATGGGTGTAATTTTTTAACGGACTTTGCTTGGCATATGCTGTTGTTCAGCCGCCCAGCCGAGTCCGACTCTTCGTGACTCCATGAACCACATCATGCCAGGCCCTCCTGTCTTCCGCCATCTTCTGGAGTTTGCTCAATTTCATGTTCATTGCACTGATAACTCTGTCTAGCCATCTCATCCTTTGCCTTCCCCTTCTTCTTTGACCTTCAGTCTTCCCCAGCATCAGGGTCTTCTCCAGTGAGTGCTCCCTTCTCATTTGGTGGCCAAAGGATTTGTGCTTGGCGTATACCCGAGTTCTATTTGCCAGAGAAAGGAGCTTACTTAGAATTCCCAATTTCAATATCAAGTAGATTTACCAAGACTTTGGTCTTGATGATCTACGCCAGGGGTGGGCAAATTGCGGCCCGGGGGCCACATGCGGCCCGCCACAGAGTTTTTTGCGGCCCGCCAAGATAGTTGGCCATGTGGTGTGATAGGGTACATTTGTCTCATTAAAGTGATTCTAAAATTAATTGTGCTTGCAGCTATAGATGATATGAAATTAGCACAATAAATAAATTGAATAAAACTACCACTATTTTATTTAATTTATATTTATTGATTTTTATGATACAATTTATACCTTTTCTGAAATGCAAAGTTAACGAATGAATGCAATCATTTTAAAAGGTGCGGCCCTCCGCTAACCTCCGCTCCCACAAAGTGGCCCCCGAGCCAAAACAATTGCCCACCCCTGATCTACGCCATTGCTCTGATTCACAGGACCCTGGAGCTTAAGCTTTCTGTTTAGCATATTCCCTCTCCCTCTTTTCAGAAACTGGTGGAAATCCCACCCATATGGAGATCTTCAAAGTGAAATAGGTGGTTTCCCTTCTTCCTAAAGTGTGGTTTGGTTTTTTAACCCTATAAATGAATACAGACTATGAGAGCCAGCATTGTATAGTGGCTAAGAGCAGCAGCCTCTAATCTGGGAAACTGGGTTTGATTCTCCAGTCCTTCACACAAAGGCTGCTGGGTGACCTTGGGTCAGTCACAAGTTCTCTCAGAACTCTCTCAGCCCCACCTACCTTACAAGGTGCCTGTTGTGGATAGAGGAAGGGAAGGTGATTGTAAGCCATGCTGAGACTTCTTAGGGCAGAGAAAAACAAGGTATAAAATCCACCCCCCTTTTCTCCTCCTCCTCCTCCTCAGCTGGCTGAGTGGCTTTTCATGCTGATGCTCTACACCAGGGGTGTCAAACATGAGGGCTGAGGGCTGGAACTGCCCCGTCCAGGGCTCTCTTATGCAGCCTGCGAGCAACTGCTCCAAGGGAGTGGGCGGAGCCACTCCATTGTGGCTTCAGCATGGCAAAACAACCTCGCCTGCAGCAAGCAAGCATCGTGGGAGCATCGGCTCAGCTGCCTCTCCAGTCCACCTTGGTGGGTTTTCCTCTGTTCCCCCCTCCCAGTCCCTGGGGCCCTGCAGTGAGGAGACACCAACTCGGAGCTTTCCAGCTGCAGTCTTTTATACAGTTTCTATCTCTGGTACCTGGCACTAGGTTTTACAGCACACATGGCCCCAGCCCGACAAAGTGACATTTATGTCCCTTGTCACAAATGAGTTTGACACCCCTGCTCTACGCCCTGCATTGCTGATCTTAAGTCTAGATAGCCCTTTTCATTAGCATATTTGTATTATTTTTGAGAGGTGCTGCAAAAAGGACATCATCCATTGGGAAAAAAAAATAACGCATCAAGGATTTCCAAGAAAGCAGCTTGCTTTTATTAAGGGGCAACTCCGTGGCCGTGTTCATGCGTGATTTGCCAGAATGTCCTCCAGCTTGCCAGAGGCCAGTATCAAAGCTGCACATAGCCCATGGCCATTGGCTGGTTCTTGAGCTTCCTTCCTTCTTAAAAAGAAAAAAAAAAAAAAGCAAAGGCTTGTATCAAAACTGGCCAGTATTTAATATCTTTTTCTTCCTAAATGTTCCCCCCTCCCCGATAGTATCCCACGTATTATGACTTTGACGGCAGCTCTCCGGTGAGCCTGGCGAATTCTAGTATTTATAAGCTTCCTGCAGTCTCTGTCTCTCTCTTTTGCCTTTTACGATGTGGGTTATCATTTTTATGCAGATGATAACCAGATTTATGTATCTCTTCTGGCCAGCTTTCCCGGGTTGTCTCTGTTATCGGCCTGCCTGAGTGATGAACACTGGGAGGCCCAGACCTCTTGGGTTTGCTCCTTCACACCTCGCTTATCAGTATCCCGAGTACGTTAGCATGCTCGTTACCAATAGGGTGGTGGGTTGTCTCTGTGTGTGTGTGATTTGCAAGGACCTTTATTTAGGGATCCTGAGAATATGGTTGAAAATCTTTGCAAGGAGAGTCAGTTCTTAAAAAAAAAAAAAGCTCACAAGCCGCCGGAGAACGCCTTGGATGTTAGAGTCTCTGACCTTCCCGTTTGGGAATCAAGCATTTTGTAAACAGACTTGATACCGTACAAACATTTGCCATCTCCAGTTGCGGCGAGAGCAGCTGCCACGCGTCTGATAAACTCAACGCAAATGTCCGCGGTGGATTTTCTCGGCGCCAACAGTTCTGTGTGAGCTTCCCTTTCAACTTTTCCTCTCTTGAAGGGGGAGTCCTGTGTCGGCTCTCCGCTCCAGCGGCCACTTATCAAAAGGGACTCTGCTCATCCTTCAGGCCGATAATGGATTTTGCTTTCAGCGGAATCGGAGGCAATTTGGAAACTCCTCCGCAGGACGAATTAGGTTCCTCCTCAGGCGGGATTCTGAAAAAAGTTTCGACAAGAGCATAATAAAACAGTTAATTTCACTTCTGCAAAACCCGGGGAATGGATGCCATCATGCATCCCGGACAAAGAGGCTTCACTCTGGTTAGTGTTATTTATGTCTGTAACTTAAGTTGACCAGAACTGTGAGCTGAAGTAGCTTCTGTACTCTTTAAAAGTGACGATGGTTAACATTCAGCTACGTACAAACATGATATTAATGGCAGTTGGCCTGGGAAGAGAAAGGAGGGAGTGGGTTTACCAGGTTGTCCTCCACAGCAGTCTCCCACGCCCACAGCAGTCCTCCTCTCTTTCAGTGGGGCAAAAATGGGAGGGGGGAGATGTTGCAGATGTGGCGAGGTCAATTCCAGTTCCCTCATCTGCAACACTGTAGGGATTTTGCCCTGACCCGGCTCAGGCAAGCCTGTTCTTGTCAGATCTCAGAAGCTAATCAGGGCCGACCCTGGCAAGCAATTGGAAGGGAGACCTCCAAGGAATACCAGGGCTCGGGGTGCAGAGGCAGGCAGTCAAGCCACCTCTCTGAAAAATGTCCAGACACCCAGTAGGAGTTGCAAAAAAAAAAAAAGGAGGAGGAGGAGACTGGATTTATACCCCGTCCTTCACTACCTGAAGGAGTCTCAGAGCGGCTTACAAACTCCTTTCCCTTCCCCTCCCCACAACAGACACCCTGTGAGGTGGGTGGGGCTGGGAGAGCTCTTTCATGAACTGCTCTTGAGAGAAGAGCTCTGAGAGAACTTATGGCTGACACAAGGTCACACCAGCAGCTGCATGTGGAGGAGTGGGGAATCTCCCAGATTAGAGTCCGTGCTCCTAACCACAACACCAAGTCACCATGACTTCCAGGCATGGAAGCATGCACACACACACACACACACACACACACACACACACCCATAAAAAAATACTGTAGGAATTTCTGCATTTTCTGTAGTATTTGGTATAGAGATTGGGACATTTTTTAGAGAATTACACAATGCTCCCCCTCTCTGTGCCATAACTGAAGTTGCCAGGTCTGGATTAAAAAATACCTGGAGATTTTGGGGGTGGAGCTTGGGGAAGGTGGGGCTTGGGGAGGGGAGGGGCCTCAGTAGGATGCAATGCCATAAAGTCCACCCTCCAAAGCAGTCATTTTCTCTAGGGAAATTGATTGTCTAGAAATCAATTGTAATAGCAAGGTTTCTCCACTGCCACCTGGAGGCTGGCAACCTTAGCCGTATGCCAAAAGCTCCTGGCATTGCCAAGCACAGGCCTGGCAACTTCAGAAGGGAGGGCTGTGTATACGAGTGGAGAAGAAGATCTCTTAAGAGATCTGGAGCATGTCAAAGATGAAGAAGAAGTAGTCTTGTCTTCTCATGATGCGACAAAAATACAGTAGCCTCAGTTTAGTCATTTTATGTTAGGAGAGTGAAATCTGAGCATATGAAGATGTGAAATTGTCTTATCCTAGTACTGTTCACAAGCTGCAGTGAACTCACATACAATTGTCAGTGAGACTGTCATTTCCCGGCCAGGAGATGGCATGCAGTAACTAAGGGAGAGCTGTTAGCCGAATTGCTTTAATTTACAGTTTTAGCAATTGGCGCAATACACGGGTTCTTGCCAACTATACCAAGGTCCCACCCCTTCCGGGAGTTCCCAGTAAATAGGCAGTGAGGCTGTTGTTCAGTTTAAATGGGCTTTACTGAAAAATGTATTTCAAGCACACGAAATCGGAATCACTCACACACTCACACAGGCCTAAGAAACATAGACAGAAAATAGCACGTTTGCATGAGCAGGATATCGATGAGGGGGAAGCAATACGTTACCTTCCTAGAGATGAGTTGTCCGACCGAAGGAAGAATTGGATGGGGAAGGAAAATATAGAAAAATATGGGACAGGAGGCTCGAACCTGCGAGACCATGTGGTTCTCTCTGATCACGAATCCAGAGATTTAAAGATGGAGGCAAGGGTATGGGTATAGCAAGCTGGGCATAAGGGGTAGTAAAGCAGATAGGGGACGATGGCTCAAGAGACCGAATGCCTCTGTGCAGGGTCTTTTATTAGGTGGTCTTGGGGGCTGGTTGCGCATACCACATCCCACTAACACACCTACTAGGCGGTCCGTTCCTTACTGGCCCTACTATAGGGTAAAGGTAAAAAGTGGGTTGGTGACAGAGGGGTGGCCAATATTGCAAAACTATGATCTCACCAGGAATTCACCTTGGGCAAGGCCCGATGACTCACCTGGGCCACTTCTATTGTTAGTTAATGGCTCTGGCTGACTGGGTGATGGCCCGACCATCAGTTGCTACGTAACCGTGTTAGCATAATCCATTCAGGTGAGTTGGAGGGGGCAGGGGTTGACCAGCGTGGTGTGACAGAAAAAAACCTCATGGCAGGAGTCTTTGTCTCTGTCTTTAGGTGAACTATCTAGGGTGTCAGCCTCCTGGCATGGGCTGGAGCTTTCCCCTATAATGGAGAATGCACGTGGCCCTTCCAATATTAGCAACCCAAGTTCAAGCTTATGAATATCAAAATCCATAAGAGCACTAAAAGTGCCTTGCTGGCCAACAGAGCATCCTCCCTCCTCCTTTGGAATGCGCTCTTCTCCCACGCGGCCCCTGCTTTGCCTCCTGCTTATCTGTGACCTTGGTAGCTAGTAGCTTCTCATAAACTTTGTTTTTAATGGGATTTTCCTCCAGGTGCGAAAGCTCTCCTCTCCCGCCATTAGCCTGGGAATCACTCTCCCGCCTTTAGTCTGGGAACTAACGGGTCTAGTGTCTTAGGTGCCTTTTTCTTAACCTGGTGATTGGGGGGTTCTTTTATGACAACATGGTTCGAACATACTATAATAGCTCTGCTACTACTCTTAGCTTTCATTACTGACTCAACAAGTGTACCCCGATTTAGCCCTTCAATAAATAAGCTCTTGTTTAAGAACCTTTGTTTGGAGTTGAATTATCTTCGGACTCTGACAACAATCCATCCACAGTGTACAATTGATCTTTCTTTATATGTGTGTTGCGTAGTTTAATTCCCACATATACCGAGGTACTGGTGGTCTGGTTTCATTTGTAAAGTGAACATGTGTTGGCTCTTTCTTAAAAGCAGATGCACACATGTACATAAGAACATAAGAGAAGCCAAGTTGGATCCGGCCAATGGCCCATCCAGTCCAACACTGTGTTATACAGTGGTCAAAACCCAGGTGCCATCAGGAAGTCCACCAGCAGGGCCAGAACTCCAAAAGCCCTCCCACTGTTGCCCCCCAAACACCAAGAATACAGAGCATCACTGCCCCAGACATAATGTTCCATCTGTACCTCGTGGCTAATAGCCACTGATGAAACTCTACTCCATGGAGGATGTATGTGCATTCACTGTAACATGAACAGAGCTACTGAGTCAGATCATTAGTTTATCTGGATTAGGATTGTCTACTCTGACTGGCAGAAACTCTCTCAGGAAGAGGTCTTTCACAAGACTGAACCTGGGACCTTCTGCATGAGAAGCAGATGTTCTACCACTAAGCCATGGCTATTTTTAAGAGTTTTTTGTTCTTTAAATGGAAACTGGAAACTGGCCACAACAAATTAATTTGGGGGGGGGGGGAATCATTGGGCAAACCAATGTTCCAGGTGAGGTAACATACCTATGGATCCTGTGCCAGCTACAGCCCCAAATCCTGGGAGGGAGGGGCAAAGATGTTAGAGGCACATGATATGATATGCATTCTTCACTTCTCCTACTCTGATCTATTCAGTTAATTGCGATAACATCCTTCCTCTGAGGAGCTCAGGGTTGCTTTCTATTCTAGTTTATTCTATCTCTTGCCAACCCTGTGATGAACATTAGGCCACGAGAGAGTGACTGTTAGGGCTGCCAGCTCTGAGTGGTGATGAGAGGAAAAAAAAATATTTAAAAAGGGCCATCAGCCAATGGTATGAAAACCTGGAAGTGATGTCATACCACTCTAGGAATTGGCTGAAACTCCATGGTAAAACAATAGGGTTTTTTTTTTAATTCCTAGAGAGGATGACATGCTGTTGGCCGATGCCTCCCATGTCCCCACCGCCTGGTACTCCCCAGTGACTGTCCAAAGGTTATCCAGTGATCTTTATGTCAGAGAACTTCCAGATCCTAGTCCAACATACTAACTATACACCACACTGGCCAGTTTGGTGTAGTGGTTAAGAGCGGTGGACTCTAATCTGGAGAGCTGGGTTTGATTCCCCAATCCTCCACATGAAGCCTGCTGGGTGACCTTGGGTCAGACAGAGTTCTCTCAGAACTGTTCTCTCAAGAGCAGTTCTCTCAGAGTTCTCTCAGCCCCACCTACCTCACAGAGTGTCTGTTGTGGGGAGGGGAAGGGGAGGAGATTGTAAGCTGCTCTGAGACTCCAGGTTAGGGGTGAGGTAATAAATCCAACTCCAACTCCTCTCAAATACATACAATGAGGATATGTTCACATTCAGAGTAAACGTGGCCTCGGAAGCCAAACAAGATTTATATTCCGTTTGGATCCTTGTTTTTGTGCATATATAACAGTTTCTTTCAGTCTTCAGTGTACCGTAGTTGAGACAAGAAAGGCTGGAATTGATGTGAACTATGTTAGCACTGTAAGTGAATCACAGGCATTTGAACTGAGCTTGCTTAGGTTTGCCAGTGGGATTCTGGCGTGCTGTAACTCCATAGCAGTAAGGCAGCTTTGGCTGCAATCAGGAGGCATTTGCACCAGGAATTATGGAGAACCCTGGGCGGTGGAATTTTCCCCATTGACAACAGGAAATGAGTCCCAGCATGAACAGGTCTACTGTCTTTTGACAAGCACATTATTGGAGGTTTTTGTAAGTCCTGTAATTATAGACAGAGGAGGAAAAGGGGTGGTGGCGGCGGGAGGGGGGGAGAACTGGGAAAGTAGTTTGTGCTGTCGCACGCGTGTAAAGAGAAGCAGGAAACATATTGCCCTTGTTATGCTTGCTTGGAAGCTAGCAATGTATCCATCCAAAAAAGAGCAAATGTGGTGACTTGAAAGGCTCATGACCTAGTAGATGGGGTTCAGAAACCCACCAGAGGTTCCTGACCCATGGTTCAGACCACTATATTGTATGTGTGCATGCACACTTGCACACACACACACACACACACACACACACACACAACACTAGGGTTGCCAGCTGATGGTTGGGAAACATCTGGAGATCTGGGGTGGTAGAGCCTGGGAAAGGTAGCATTTGGGGAAGGGAGGGACCTCAGCAGGGTATAATGCCGTAGAGTTCACCCTCTAAAGCAGCCATTTTCTCCTGGGGAACTGATCTTGGTCATCTAGAGATTAAGTGTAATATCACGAAATCTCCAGGTACCACCTGGGGGTTGGCAAGCATAACTATATAAGTCATTTAGATGTATAATATACATGCAGTATATAGTTCTGACTTATTGACGGCCATATAATGTTGGATAATGTGTGCATTTTGTAAGCAATGAGTGAGTGAACAGGAAATGACAGCTACAAAGACTCTTGCGTTTGACTCTCAGGGAGGGGGAGGAAAAGGGAAACGAGGCTGTTGAAATGGAACATTCTCCACTCTTCACTGATTCCACTCTTAGCAGTCCTAAACTCATTGCATCTACAAAGAAGTTATTAAACGGACAGGAAAGGAATAATTTATGTACGGAACAGGAACCGCCCAGCCCAACTGTTTTATCGTCTTATGACACAGGAAGCCCTGGGAAATCTTTCTTCCACAGATTCATCTACAATTACATTTTTTTAACATGAAGCTAGCACAATCCCCCCCCCCCCCAAATTCAAACAAAAAGTCTCCAGAGCATTGTATACTTGGCATTTCAAACCTATTTAATCCATCCTTAAAATATACACCCTGAAACAGCTATGGGCATTGCACTGCCAGTTCAAGTGAGTACAGCGATGTGGAAAATTTCCCAGTGGTGCCGGAAAACTGCTGGGTTTCCCATGTTTTTTTTATAATGGGGTGGGGAATCAAAGAATGCTCTTTTTTTTATTTCCCAGGGGTAAGAAATGCAACATGTAGTTATAGTGGCTTTCTAGGTCTAGTCTCGGGTTTCTAAACTTTGTGACGGAGACCTTTGCTCTGGAGCCTCTGAGAGATGATGCGCCAGGTCTGAAACTAGGGTTGCCAGCTCTGGGTTAGGAAATACTTGGAGATTTTTTTGGGGGGGGGGGAGCCTGGGGATGGTGGGGTTCATGGAGGGGAGGGACCTCAATAAGCACAAACTGAGAACTAGAAATATGAGTTGTGTTATGCACCATCAAGTCACTTCCGATTTATGGTGACCCCTTGCATTAATGATAACTTCCCAGATACCCGATCATTAACAGTCTTGCTCAGGCCTTACAAACTGATGCGGCTTCCTTGACTGAGCCTTCCACTTTTCCTGCTGCCTTCAACTTTCCCTGGCATGGTTGTCTTTTCCAGTGACTCTTGTCTTCTCATAATGTGGCCAAAGTACGAGAGCCTCAGTTTAATCATTTTTGCTTGGGATTCCAGGCTTGATTTGATCTTGAACCCACTTGTTTATCATTTGGGGGCATATATGTAGAGCTGATAACTCTGTAGTTTACTTAATAGTCTTTGTCCATCTGTCTCTTCTCCGACCCTCAAACTTATTCTTACAACAACCCCGTGAGATAGACTGGAATACAGAAAACGTAGGATGAGGCAGTGTCTTCAAAGCATGTTGGCCCTCAGCATTTTTAAATCTATCATGAATTCAGGTAAACAGGATTGCTGTGTGCATAGAACTTGAAGGTAGTACCTGGTCAATCTGTATGACCAACCTTCCAATAACAGGATTCTTCTGCACTATTCAACCTCAAAGAACTCCGAGATGTATTCATAAGTCCAGTTCCAGGAGATAATATGCTTACAACAGTAATTAATTTGGAAATAACTCTTGAGCATAATTCTCCTTACTGTATGTCTCCCTCCCCCCCATGTTTTAGGGAGGAAGTGGACCAGGCCGCCTCTGTCTTCCCAACTATTTAATGGTACATTCTGCATGGTTAAGATGATCATATGGCTAATGCTTAGTTGTTAGAATATAATTAATTTTGGGTAAATGTACCTAGAGGAACAAAGCATAATCGGCCTGCGTCTCGGTGTATAGATGGTGATGGTTGAAAGGGGGATGTCATATCTGGAGGTGGACGGCTTTTGGTTTCCTTATGTGAAGAAAAGATGAAAGACCCACTTTGCTGAGAAAAATGTCTTCCACTCCATTCCAGCGGCTCGAGGCTGTTAATCTGGTCCAAGATGATCAACTTCTCATTAATCATAATAATTAGAGACAGATTTACTGAGTATTAGGGCAATTTTCAATCATGCTAATAGTTGTGCAATCCACCCTTCATTAATATAAATGAGGTAAATTAGGTCCCTGACATTAAAGGGGAGGAAGGAGCCGTTAGAACTTTCACCAGTCCTCCCCCAAACTCAGTTAATTTAATTGTAATATTTTCTTGCTTAACAGCTCCCCTCCCCCACTTTCCTTTGGAATATATATTGTTTTCTAGCACTAATTCTTCTGATTGTAATTAATGGTGCTTCTGCAAAGATGGGATTTAAACAGTATCCAGAGACCTAGATTGTGCGAACAGGAGTCTGCTATTGTTGGGTTGTCTCAAAATCTCTGGTGCCATTTTGGAAATCCAACTATATTCCTTTTTGGAGAATAACTGTAACTAAAAACTAGGGTTTCATTGCTTTAAAGAGCCGGGGGGGTGGGGACTCACCAGAATGGTGGTCCATGATGCTGTGATGTCATTTCTGGGTGATTAATGGGAAGTGACATCACTGGCCGCACTAGCATTCATTCAAAACTCTATGATTTTACCATAGTTTAGAGGGAATGTAATGTGGTGATGTCACTTCCAGTTACACAGCAAGAAATGACATCATGGCATCATGGGACACCATTCCAGCCTTCACATCCCCCCCCCCCAACATTCCAGAGCAAGGGTGGGTAACAGGGGAGGTGGTGGTGGGAGTTCCCCCGCCCCCACCTTGGAAATGTGAATCCCTTGTCACCCCCCTATTTGACTTGTACAATCTTGGGAGGAATGTACCATGTGCTAGTTTCCCCTTACAAATGTTTAGTGGCTTTCTGACTTCCAGGCTTGTTTGTCATTGAAGCAGCTAGTGAGCTTCTTGCCTAACATATCACTGTGCCCATCTCCAGGGGTTCTGGGATGTAGCAGATAGTTTGGATCATTTAGGGTACACAAGGTGATATAAGAAAAGTCTTTACTAGTTGACCTTCTTGCAAAAGATGGTGACAAAAGGGGAGAGATAAACATCCCTGGGGAGAGAATTCCATAGTTTTGGTGCCACAGCTGAGAAGGCCCTCTCTCGCGTTGCCAACTGCCTTATTTCATAAGGTTGGGGAGCCCAAAGCAGGGCTTCAGAAGATGACCTTAGTGGTTGGATAGATTCGTATGGGAGCAGCTGGCCCTGCTGGTATGATGGTCTCAAGCCAGATAGGGCTTTATAGGTCAATCCCAGCACTTTGAATTGGGCCTGGATGCTAATTGTTGGTCCACACCTGAGGAAGACTTTTGGAAACGAATGTATCTACCGGATGTTTTGTTGTTGATGACTTTGGACCCCCATCACCTACTATATTAAATTAATCATATTTTGCAATATTTTTGTATATTTTTGAAATTTTTGATGCATATGCTTTAATAGGAGAGTGTGTTGTCACAGCTGTATGATTCTCTATTCTACACACAATGCCATATGACTATTATTTAATTTTTATTATCAGCCTTGCTCAGGCCTTGCAAAACGAAGGCTGTGGCTTCCTTGCTTGAGTCAATCCACCTCATGTTAAATCTTCCGCTTTTTCCTGCTGCCTTCAACTTTTCCTAGCATTATTTTCCAGTGCATGAGTCTTCTCAAGTTTTATAATTATCATTTAAAAAAAGAAAATTAAAGATTTCCCCCTAAAGCACATATATTCTAGAAAAAAAATGTAGCAAAATTAATATTCTCCTATAACAGATCTGGCCATCTGTCAGGCATCCATTTTTATCTCAAGGGGGAAAAAATACAAAGCACTTCATGAACCTAAATTGATGTGATAATTTGACTGGTTTTGCCCATACCGGTTTTTAGAATAACATTTTTTTGTTGTTGTTTGAAATTATTCTCCTGCCGCTCTGTTACGAATAATCTAGGCTTGCCTCGATTTCAGAAAGCTCTGCTTTGCCCTCGGCTAGCGTGGGGGAAACAGCTGTGATTTGAGATGTCAAGTTTACCATTAACATCAAATGCTGTGAATCACTTTTTATAAATGTGTTTTATTGAGCTACCCGGTATCACTGGGTGTGGACGAAGGAGTATCTAAAGAGCGGGACTCTTCTGTCAACTGAGCAAAATGTTTGCTTTCTCCCCCCACCCACCCCGGGCCCCCAATTTTTCTTCTTGATCATGAAAGTATGCTCAATTTCTCTTCATCCCCCCCTCCCAGGATTTAATTATAAGTAGCTAAAGATCTAATGAGGGATGGGAAGCAGCATGGTGTAGCATGATCTGGCAACGGTGTTCCATGCTATGGTCACCTTGAGACTGGGCTACTGTAATGCTCTCTACATGGGGCTGCCCTTATCCCAAATTTGGAAGCTGCAGCTAGTGCAAAATGCGACAGCCAGGCTGTTGATGGGTCTCTTTGTATGAGAGCACACCCGGCTTATGCTGAAGGCATTGCACTGGCTGCCAATAGCATACTGGATTCACTTCAAGGTGCTGGTATTGACCTTGAAAGCCCTATATGGTTGGGGGCCTACCTATCTGAAGGACTGCCTTTCCCCATATGTTCCCCAGGGAGCACTGAGGTCAGGGTTGTGAAATCGCCTGACTCTTCCCAGCCCAAAAGACACCAAATTGGCCTCCAGCAGAGCCCAGGTCTTGGAATGAGCTCCCAAAAGACATCAGGGCCCTGCGGGACCTTTCATAGTTTTGCAGGGCCTGTAAAATGGAGCTCTTCCACCAGGCTTTTGGTGAGGAGCTGCCACTGACCACTGATGATGAACGAGCTATTATAACCTGAATTGTTATGGCCCTCATGGCATCCGGAACACCTAGGGATATGGGTTGCTATATAGACTATCATACAGCAACAGCCATTTGTATGAAATTGCACTTGTATTTATACTGTTGTTATACAAATTTTATTGAATTTTATTGTAATTTATTGCATTTTAACATGTTGTACGCCGCCTTGAGCCTGCCTGTGCAGGCAAGGCAGGATATAAATCGAAATTACTAAATAAAAAATCATTTCCCAACTCTGGGATGGGAGATTCCTGGAGATTTGGGGATGGGTCTTAGGGAGGGTAGGGTTTGGGGAGGGGATGGACCTCAGGGGACTATAATGCCATGGAGTCGGCTCTCCAAAGCTGCCATTTTCTCTAGGGGAACTGATCTCTTGTGGTCTGGAGATCAGTTGTAAGTCCAGGAGATCTCCAGGCCCTATCTGGAGGGTAGCGCACAGTAAAAAGTAACAAAGAATTACCGAAAACAACTGTGAGCCGAATTTCCCGCAAAATATTCACAAAGGAGACTTCATCAAAGTGAAATGCATCTATTGTCTGGAATAAATCTATCCATATAACGCAGGAAAATGCAGAAGCCAAAGAATAAATATACAAGATAAATATCCAAAAAAGTCTAACACTTTTCCTAGGTATTTTTTCCCAGTGTTTCAGACTTCTGGACCTCCCTCAGGAACAAAGAACAACTACGGAGAGTCTCATTCCATCTCCATTTAAGTTAATGCTTTCCTGTTACTTCAGCATTGGGCAAGGTCTCCTGAGCTCCAGTCAGCACTCCTAAAGGCTGCTTCAGTGTAACAGGACCAAAAGATGCCTTTTCATATGGATAGATTTATATGGGTATATGGATTATATACCGTATTTTTCACTCCATAAGACGCACTTTTCCTCCCCAAAAAAGTGTGTGGGGGGGAAGTGTGTGCGTCTTATAGAGCGAATATGGAGCTTTTCTTACCTGTAACAGGGCTCTTTCTTCAGCAGGAACGCAGGGGAACGCCATTTAGGCTGGCATCCCAGCCTTCCCCGCCCCTCCCTGCTGGGCCTGAGCTGTTAAGACATAAAAGGGAAATGGCAGGAAAAACCCCACCAGGCTAAGTACTCTTTCCCTTTAAGTGCTTTTCCCCTTTAAGACAGCCAGCAGCAGAAAGCCCCGCCCACAGATTAAGCTCCCTGGCTACTTTGCACAGAAAGGCCTGGCTTTGCATGGCATGCCGACGTTTCTCTTCTTTCCTTTCTCTATCTTCCTTCCTTCCTTCCTTCCTTCCCTTTTTTCTGTCTGTCTGTCTGTCTGTCTGTCTCTTTCTCTGTCCCCACCTTTCTTTCTTCCTTTCTCTTTCTCTTTCTCTCTCCTCCTCCTTCCTTCCTTTATCTCTCTCTCTCTCTCTTTCTTTCTTTCTGTTTCATTTTTTCCTGTTTTCCTCCTCTAAAAACAAGGTGCATCTTATGATCAGGTACGTGTTATGGAGCGAAAAATACGGTAGGTAGATGTACTCCAGACAATAGATGGGTTTCACTTTGATGGAGTCTCCTTTGTGAGTCTTTTGCGGGGAATTCAGCTCACAGTTGTTTTCTGTCATTCTTTCCTATCTGGAGGATGACAGTCCTAGCACAGAGACCAAGGTAGGGAGTGGGGCCAGCTCCCTTGGTTACAAGTAGGCAGGATGGGGCCAGTGCACTCGCTCCTCCTTCCCCTCCCTGAGTGCTGCCTTGTCTCTATCTGCCTGTACCCATTTCAGTAGTAGATCCGGCGGGGAGGTGCAAGGAGTATTCCCATTCCCACCACTGAGTACAGTTGAAACAGGAGGAGCATGTGGTGCCTGTGCCGGGGGGCATCAGGAGAATGCGATACCGCACCGTCCAGACAACGCAGATACTGAATAGACACCGGGGTAGTTTGCAGAACCATCCAGGTAAGCAGAGACTTAATAGGAAAGAACTGTAATTAATTGTTGTCAAATAGCATCCAATTCGAGGCTCATGGGGTTTTCAAGGCAAGAGATGAACAGAGGTGGTTTGCCATTGCCTTCCTCTGCGTAGCAACCCCAGCCTTCCTTGGTGGTCTCCCATCTGACTACTAGCCCAGCTTCACTTCCAAGCTCTGGCAAATTCAGGCTAATCTGGGCTCTCTGTAGCAAAATCTGGTGGTGTCATCTCCTGAACTCATGCCGGGTACTACCGTTCACTTGGTAGGGCTACTCTTGAGGCTGATCCTGAAATTACAGCTTGTCCAGAACGTGGTGACGCAGGTACTTAACGGGTACCCCAATGACTGCACACATTTGACCTGTGCTTTGCCAGCTGCACTGGCTTCAGTTAGAGTACTGAATCTACTTCAAGTTGTTGTTTTTGACCTGTAAGGCCCTGAACAGTCAGGGGCCAACGTACCTGCAGGACCGACTCTCCTGGTATACCCCCCCCCCGAGCTTTATGCTCTGGAGATCATGTGAGACTTCTGCTCAAAGTAGTCAAGGATCAGATCTTTGTTGATGAAACACAGTTCTTTATTTCCAATCTCTACATTGGTACAGCTTCTCGGATTATTGTCAGAGATAACACAGATGACAGAAGCGGGTCTATTATACCTTTCTAAGCAGTTTGAATTACCCATAGGTAGCCAATCACTACAAGGGAAAAACGGCGGGCAAAAGGGGCTCTGGCCGTTTGCTTCCCACAGGAAAGAAAGGGAGGTGTCAAGTTGTAAATTTCCCCTTCCAACCCAGACCCTTCAGATGTTACCAGTTCACATAACAATCCATGGCCTCGAGGCTTTCGCATGTTGATAAGAGATGAGACTTGTCCTCCCTTGGAGTCTCAGCCGAGATGAATGGAATGCGGAGGTAGGAGTGTGAGAGGCCCATTGTTCCCATACTTTGAAGCTGACATCCTCCCACTTTGACAGTTACACAAACCAGGCCGGTCAGGGTCATAAACCTGGGGTCACACATTCTACATACACACTGATACATACTGGCCAGAATGAGGGTTACATGACAGGTGTTCATGAGAGCAGCTAGCATACATACAGTACCATAAGAAGCAGAGCAACAAACACAGAAAACATATCTGAAACATGGCTGTAAGCAAAAGAAATACGCTGTCTGAATCAGCAGATTCTGACAGATCAACACTTACTGGTGATCCCTGGCCCAAAAGATGTCTGGCTGGCCTCAGCTAGGGCCAGGGCCTTTTCGGTTCCTTACCGTGTCTTCCACCCGGCCTTACCAATCCCAGCGTGTGATCCACCGTATAGTGGGTGAGAAGTTATATGTATGCCATCTATTATCTGGAAGAATTATACTGTATTATCTGTTTTAACAATGTATTATTTTCTATTTATTGTTTTTAATTGTTCATGTTTAATTTATGATATACACCACCCTGGGCCCTTCGGGGGAGGATGGGATATGAATTTTAGTAGTAGTAGTAGTAGGGTGGGATATGAATTTTAGTAGTAGTAGTAGCAGCAGCAGCAGCAGCAGCTCATGGTGCTGCAGCCATGGCTCCCACATCGCTGCCTTCTGATTTCCTTTGGTAAGGACTCCACTTTCCCCTCCATATTGGACAATGCACAATGGTAGGACTGTGAATTCTCCCTGCACCCTATGCAGTGAGCGGCTGCAGTCACAGCCTGTGTTCAAACATTGTTGGGGATTGAGGGAGAGCCAGTTTGGTGTTGGTGAGCCAGTGTGGTGTAGTGGTTAGGAGCATGGACTCTGATCTGGGAGAACCGGGTTTGATTCCCCGCTTCTCCGCATGCAGCTGCTGGTATGACCCTGGGTCAGTCACAAGTTCTTTTGGAGCTGTTCTCTCAAGAGCAGTTCTCTCAGCGCTCTCTCAGCCCCACCTACCTCACAGGGTGTCTGTTGTGGGGCGGGGAAGGGAAAGGGATTGTAAGCCACTCTGAGACTCCTTCAGGTAGTGAAGGGCGGGGTGTAAATCCAATCTCCTCCTCCCCCTCCTCCTCCTGCTGTCACTGGGTTCTAGCAGTAATCAGCAAATGGATTTCCCTGTGCAACCAAGACCATCCAGTTGCTGACGATGTCTATTGGACACAATAGTGCAGTATCTGACCATGGGTGGGTGCAGTCATGCTTCATGAATAAACTGCTTGAGACTGTGAAGCAGTATGGGAGTATACAGAACCAGCCCCAGCGTAGTACTGAACAATGATGGACGTGGACCTGAGCCGCGGAAATTTTAGCAAGCTCCTGCTTTTGTGTTCGGTCTGGTGTCAAGGAGCTTGTTTAATGGGGATATTACAATATATGCTGTTGGAAATCTTTCTGACTAGTGGGGGAAAAAAACCTTCTTGTCATTTCATCGTTGCATGTGGTGGTTGATGGATCATTCACAGCATTTAATTATATTGTCATGGTTGAACGACTCGTGCGGAAGTCAGGCCAACATTCAGGGCAAGTGCTTGCGAAACTAACAGACCTCGTCTCCGGAGAACAGTTCGGGAGGAATGGAATTTACAGGTTTTTCAATAAAACACCATTCACCATACTGTGCTGCTTCATCCCGGTTCTGCTTCCGGATGGAATTTCACACATTAGACAGATTACGAGGGAGTTAATGTTTGTGGATACAGCCTGTTCCGAACCAAATATGTAATCAGCTGTTTGCCACTGGTGTTCAAACATTTTTGGAAGAAGACAGCCAGCCGATGGCACAATTAGGGATACAGCAAACATCCATGATTTTTGTTTCTTGGAGTTAACACTGCATAGTGGCAGTTGTTTTAAATAAGTGAGAGCCAGTTTGGTGTAGTGGTTAAGTGCGCGGACTCTAATCTGGGAGAACCGGGTTTGATTCCCCACTCCTCCACTTGCACCTGCTGGATGACCTTGGGCAAGCCATAGCTCCGTACCAGTTGTTCTCTCAAGGACAGTTGTCTCAGAGCTCTCTCAGCCCCACCTACCTCACAGGGTGTCTGTTGTGGGGAGGGGAAGGGAAAGGAGTTTGTAAGCCGCTCTGAGACTCCAAGTGAGTGAAGGGCAGGATATAAATCCAATCTCTTCTTCTCTTCTAAGTATCCTAAATAAAGTAAAAGGTTTCCTAAAAGTTACTGTTGGGAGGGAAGGTGGCATGGTATAGCCCGACTGCATCAGATCTCGGAAGTTAAGCAAGGTTGGTACTTAGAAGGGAGACCACTAAGGAAGAAGAGAAGAAGAAGAGATTGGATTTATACCCCGCCCTTCACTACCCGAAGGAGTCTCGGAGCATCTTACAAACTCCTTTCCCTTCCCCCCCCCCACAACAGACACCCTGTGAGGTAGGTGGGGCTGACAGAAACTGCTCTTTTTCAAGGACAGCTCTGAGAGAACTATGACTTGCCCAAGGTCATCCAGCCAGGTGCAAGTGGAGGAGTGGGGAATCAAACCCACTTCTCCCAGATTAGAGTCCGCACACTTAACCACTGCACCAACCACCTCTGCTTCTCACTTGCCTTGAAAGCCCCTTGCTGGGGTCACGTTGCCATAAGTTGGCTGCGACTTGAAGGCACTTTACACACAATGGTTACTGTGGCTCAGTGGGGGAAAGGTGATTTTTTGTGGATGATGCCAAAGATGATCTTACCCCATCCTTGGAAAAGTTTTTGGTAATGTTTTAAAACAAGGAGATGGTGTGCAAATGTTTACTCCTAAATTTGGAACACTGAATAATTAAATCAGTTTGGAGTGGAATGACTTAGACCAGGGGTGTCGAACTCATGTGCTATGGGGGCCAGATCTGACATAAATGAGGCCTTGTTGGGCCGGGTCATGTGTGTCATAAAATGTAATGCCCGGTAGCGGAGATATAAACTATACAAAGGACATGGCCAGTTCTTTACCAGGCACTCTCAATTGCACAGGAGAGGTTTGCCTGTCTGTCTCCTGTGCAATTGAGAGAGACTGGCAAAGCAAGCTGTGATGTGGCAGCTGCCAAGAGAACTGGAAAAGGAAGTAGGAAACAGCCCGGGCCTTGGGGGCTGGATTGGGGCCCTCCGAGGGCCTGATCCGGCCCACGGGCAGCATGTTTGAGACCCCTGACTTAGTCAAGTGCAGTGCCTGTGCTGTTAAATGACAAAACATACTATAGCCTGAAATAATTCAGAAAACTGTGAACAATTCATAATGAGCAGTTAACTGTATGAGTTCACTGCCATAGAATGTAGTAATGATGAATTACAGGGGTGGCTTTCGGGAAAGGGTTGAAAGAATTAATGGAATTAGAAGTATGGATGGTAGTATTTACGGAGTCCCAAGTATAACGTTTCCAGATCTGAGTCACACTTGTAATTCACCCCTCCTTCTCATCCCATATATACAATCTCCTAACTCAGAAAAGAAACACTTCTGAAGTGACATATCTGGACCGTACTTTCTTGTGAATGTCCCTGAAATATCTCAAGCCACTGTTGTAAACAGAACATTTAACTGTATTAGTGGTCTTCAGTTCATATGTGGGTCACAGATAGGGGTGCGCAGTGAGCTGTTGCTGACCCTTGAAGTTGTCTGACTTACCCAGCATAGGATTGGGCAGTCTATATCCAAGATACTCAAAGCCTCTGTGGAATAGCTCCCAGATAATGCAACATCATGAAATTATTCTTGGGGATTTAATGGAGCCTGCGAGCCAGTTTTTTTTAAAAAAAAACGTTTCTCCCTATCCCTTGGGAAATAGTGTGTCTCACAGGCAATCATACCCCTCGGACCAATCCGGGGAGTTGTCTTGGCCAATCACATGGTCTTTCTTGGAGGGGAGATAATTTTTAAACGGCAGCCATCTGTTATGTTGGCCAGTTTGTGCCGTGTGAGTGCCACACTTCTCATGACCTGGGAGAGATGCCTTGTATGGATTTCTCTCGACCCTGGCCAGCTGGATCCAGCTTGGGTTATTATCCTTCTTGACAGACTGGTCTGATTAATTTACTGTTACTACTAGCTACCCTTTCTGCCATCCTTGTCCACTGGGAAGGGTTGGTAGGGCCATATTTGGTTACGGGGGGTGGGGGGAGAGAAGAGTTTGGAGAGGTATTTTTGTTGTTTTTTGTTCTGTGTGGTTCAATATTTGGGTTGTTTTGGTCTTCTGCCCTTCCTTTTTTGCGCTTCTGATGGGTCTGTTTTCTTGATTTCCATTGTGGATTTCTTGTTTGTTGGCTTTTCTGGTTGCCTTCAGTTAGTGGGTTATCCGTTTTCCACTTTTTGTAGATTAATTAGTGATTTGAGGCAACATCACATTTTTAATTGCTTAGATTTGCCAAGTGATTGTCGAGACAGGTGGATGCCTTGCTAGACAGACATTCTGGAAGGATTACTTTTACTTGCAGTTACTAAGTTTTTTTTTTTTTTTAAAGCCACTTCAGAACACTGGTGGCCATTTTGGGGCCTTTTCTCCTTATGCGGAGATCATGTCTGGGGCCTTCTTATTCAAGGGACTGTAAGATCAGACCCCTTTGCCCAATACACTTGAAACTTGGGGAGTCCTTAGAAGAGAGGTTGGACTAGGTTCCCTGATATTGTTAGTGTTGCCAGGTCTGGGTTGGAAAATACCTGGAGACTTTGGAGGTGGATCCAGGAGAAGGTGGGGTTTGGGGAGGGGAGGGGCCTCAGCATGGTACAATGCCATAGAGTCCACCCTTCAGAGCAGCCATTTTCTCCAGGGGAGCTGATCTCTGTCAGCTGGGGATCAGTTGTAAAAGCGGGAGATCCCCAGGCCCCACCTGGAGGCTGGCAACCCTAGTTATTGTGCTACCATTTGGTGAAAAAAAATCAGCTCAAGAAAAACTTCCATTTTCCCCATATGGAAAACAATGGGCAGCCATCCAGTCAACTCTTAATGAAAAAGGACACGGAACCCAACAAGTCTTCACAATACAATGACAACAGTTCTGTGAATTCTTAAAACTGATATAGGTAAAGGTAAAGGTCTCCCTTCCTCGAAAGCCAGTTGAATCCGACTCTAGGGTTGCGGTGCTCATCTCCGTTTCCAAGCCGAAAAGCCAGTGCTGTCTGAAGATGTTTCCGTGGTCATGTGGCTGGCATGACTGTATGCCAAGGCTCACAGAACGCTGTTACCTTCCCACCGAAGCAGTACCTGTTTATCTATTTGCAGTTTCTTGCTTTCAAACTGCTGGGTTGGCAGGAGCTGGGGCCAGAGATGGGAGCTCACTCTGATAGGCAATTAAAATAATAGTTCCTCCCCCACCCCCAGTGCATACCTCTAGTCACAGAATCCCACATGCTGGGTTTCAAGATGTCTGTAGAGCTGCCATTTTTACCGCTCTTTGGAAAGTCTACTTTTAGTTTGCCTCCAAACAAGTTTGCCTCCATGCCTCCTGCTTCTCTGCGCCACACACCAAGAAGTGAAGCGGGCGGTCACTCAGCAGTAGAGAGGAATGATTTTCAGGACCGAGTCAGAAACCCTGGCTCCTACTCTTCCTGCCATATCCTTGTCACTCATTGGGTTGCGTGCTGCCATTTGAAGTAAAAGATGGATTCCTGGTCTTGAAACGTTGAAGGAGATTGTACCAAATGAACCTTGATCAGATCTATTATTGAAATTGTTATGTTCTAATCAACGGCATAGACTTTCCAATTTCCTCGGGAGGGGTCTGGGTCTGGGTCAGAGGCATCACAGGCCATTGTCTCCGGGGGAGGCTCAGCACGTCCTGAAAAAGTTCAAGGGGGGGGTCCTCCAGCTCCCCAGCCCCCCTGAAGTTGACGCCTATCGTTCTAATGTTCTTTTATATAATTGCTTTTGAGAGAAGCATCAACAAAACACAGGCTTCTACTTTCGGGAATTATGAAAATGAATGGGCAAGTTTCCCGGATGCTTAGCACCCAACATAATTTTCTGTATGTAAAATAAAATCATATTATTAGGATAATTCTTCGCACCAGTGCCTAAAAGAGGATGGCGATAGATCTATGGTTATATATCTGTATTATAATAATAATTCAGCAATAAAAGAGTCGGAACAATGGGCATAATATTTGAATGGCTACATTCCGCATGTGAAAAGGGAGAAAGGACTTAACTGAATATTTATGACCTCCAAGGACGAGCCGTTGTTATTGGGAAGGCTCCTCTGAACCGTTTTCCTAGGAGGACTGAGAAGACATTTTGATCCTAGCACACAAAACCTATTAAAATTAACTGTCTTGACTGGCATCTTATAACAAGGCCGCATTATTCAGTTATTTTGATAGCTGGAAATGTAGGTAAAGGGCTTGTGTTTGATTGCAAATTTTCAGAATATAAATGGCTGTTCAGATGCTAATAAACATTTACAGTATATCACAGAACAAATTGTGAACATCACTGTAAATCTTTGGGATAGATACCTTTGCCTATTAAAATATACAATAAAGCATCTTTACAAGGAGGTGCTTGAGAATACACTGTCTCTCTTTGAATGAAAAAAAAAAAATCCCTATGGACTGAGAAGTACTGAAACTTGCGTGAACCCAAAGGAAAATGTCTGAAAACAGCCAGTGCCAATGTAACCTCGAAAAAGGGCTTGTACTATGTAATGTGGGAATGACCTTCAGTTTCCCATCTCTGCCATTTTGACCTGGAAATACCCATAGCAAATTTGCCTATCCCCTTTACAACTTGAACCTGGGTTGTTTTTTTTTAGAAGGAACTGGGAAAGGTACTATATAAGAGGCCATGACTGATATTGCCTTGGAGACACAACTGACTCATAGTGTCCCCATGAAGTTAGGATTGCCAGACCCCCGTGGAGGGGGATCCCCTGCCACCAGGCCCCACCCTCGGCCCTCAATCAGCTGGCTGGTAGAAAGACTTACCAGGACAGGGTGGGAGGCCCTTTCATACTGGAAGTGACATCATCAGGTCGGTGGCATCACAGCAACACTGATATTTGGGCAAAAAAAACCCAATTGTAGAAGCCATTTTCTCCATAATATTTATCTCGTCTCGAAATTCCAAAAATGGGCCATAGTTTCAACAAGATTAGGGACTCTTGGGCTACATCAGTGCATCAGATTCTGCTTCGTTATGTGCATAGGGCTGTAAGAATTGCGCTATTGGATCCAATCGAGGTCCATTTTACCAAGCATTTTGCTTCTGACAAGAGAAGCCTCTGGGAAGTTCAGAAGCAGGGTGGAAAGATAACCTCTCCTGTTTTTTTTCCCCCCCCAGAGGGAGGCTGCCTCTGTACATGGAGGTTCCCTATCCCTCCAGGCCTCATATCTCAGCACTTGCTCTTTCGTTTCCTCCCCTACCCCTTAATGTGGTCGGTTGACCATCTATTTGTTTCCCATGGATGACTGAGTACAGCAAAACAATTTGGAGACTCTAATTCCCTTGAATTGCTTCGTGGCCAAAACAAACTCACCCTGTAGAGGTAAAGCGGGCATGTAATCTGAGTTAATACCAACCTTGTAGTACTGGAACAACAATTCCCTTGATATACTGGCACTTTTCAGAACTGTGTAATGAAATGACAAGGAGTTCAGTGTCTGGTAAAGAATGGTATAAGTGGAGGTGTTTTCCGGATTTCAGGGTCATTCGTAGCTAAGAACATGAGAGGATCGCCTCTCAAAAAGGGAAAAGCAGAGAAAGAGAGATTATCTGAAAAAAAATTCAGAAGTATTATTTGATTTTTTTTTAAAAAAAAGAAGAAAAAAACAGCATGTATGAGACATCTGGTTGAAATCTCTTCAAAGAGGAGCGCAGCACCGACAGCTTCATTTGTTCACTGTGCACGGAAGAGTGATTCACACATGCTGGTAGATCACTTAGCACACCCCTTGGTGTTGTTTCCAATGACTGGCCAGCCAGAAAAAAATGCTGCAACCAACGGCTCACCTGAGCAGTCTACTTAACAGGGAAGAGACTGACTTCAGTGATCTTTCTGCTTCCTTTCTGTGAACTACAAAATAAAAATCTCAAGTTGTTGTTTGTTTGTTTTTACTGTGAGGAAGGGAGCAAGCCATCTTGCGTTAGAACGTTCACAAGAGCAGACTGCGCCTGTGAAAAGTTATTTTCAAGAGTTGCATGGCTGCCATTTTGACATTAAACTGGCTGCACAAGTGTTTTGGGGGTTTTTTTTTAAGCCAAGTTGGCTCCAAGAATATTGGCAAAACCGACTGCCATCACTGACTAGTAGCTGAAGTTGGGAACTGCTTTCCTTGATTATCCTGTGCTTTCAGTCACTTAATACAAAAGTTCTGGCTTGGGTTGGAATGAATTCAAGAAGAAGAGAGTTCAGGGAAGGGATATCTGCTGATTGACATTTTTCACCTCGGCCCCACTGTGTCTCCAGAAAGCTACTCCTGAAGATTATTTATTTATTAAGCAATTATTCATTTATTTAGTACATCTTTATCCCACCCTTCCTCAAAGGAGTTCGGAATTAGTGTTGCCAGGTCCCCCGTGGCCACTGGTGGGGGTGGGGTGGGTAGGGTTGCCAGATCCAGTTTGGGAAACTCCTGGAGATTTTGGGGGTGGAGCCTGGGGAGGACAGGGACCTCAGTGGGGTACAATGCATAGAGTCCACATTCCAAAGCATCCATTTTCTCCAGGGGAACTGATCCCTGTAGTCTGGAGATGAGCTGTCATTCCAGGGGATCCCCAGGGCCCACCTGGAGGGTGGCATGGGTGGGTCTCTCCTCATTCCATTTCTGTCTTCACAACAATCCTGGGAAGCAGGTGAGGCTGAAAGTGTGTGACTCGACCAAGCTTACCCAGTGAGTTCCTTGGCAGAGTGTGCATTTGAGCCCAGGTTTCCCAGATCTAGTCCAGTGCACTCTAACCACTATATAACACTGGCTGGAAGACCCCTGGGAATTGTAAGAACATAAGAGAAGCCATGTTGAATCAGGCCAGTGGCCCATCAGTCCAACGCTCTGTGTCACCCAGTAGCCAAAAATACCAGATGCCAACAGGAGGTCTACCAACGGGGCCAGAACTCCAGAAGCCCTCCCACTTGGAGACAGTGGTTTGTGTGCTGCATAGTACTGCTGAGGTAATCATGGTTATTTCCACAGAACAATCTTTCCCTGTCCAGGAGATCTGTGTCACTTCCCTTAAGGATAGTGAGCTACTCAAGACAGTAACACAGAGAAGTTGAATTTCCAAATGTTACTTGGTCAAAGAAATGTATGACCTTTTAATTCCCACAGCTTATGTCAAGCTCTAGGATGTGCTACCTATTCAATGTTCAGTAGTTCTAAGCTGTGGACACCTTTATAAGGTCCTTTTCCCAGCAAAGGTAGGAATATGATGATTCAGATTCTATAAAGTTGGGTATGGTGTGTCATCTGGGCATTCTGAGAATTTAAGAGATGATCTGAGCAAACTGTTAAGGGTTTAGCGGCAGTCTATATAGCTCTGTCTGTGGGACTATATAGGAAATAGTATATATTGCATAAGGGAGATAAAATCTGTGCTCTGCTCTTTCATCTCCAGCCACAGTTTGTTCATTCACCTGTGATGTACTTTATTTTATAAAGTGTTCAAAAATTTGTAAAGGCCTCAGTGGTTTCAGGTCCAAGAAATGGTGGGCATAAAGGTAATTTAAGAACTCCACCAGCGGTTCCCAGCCTTTTTGTGCCTGTGGGCGCCTTTGGAATTCTGACACAGGGTGGTGGGTGCAGTGACAAAATGGCTGCCAAAGGAGGCAGCGCCAACCATAAAATGTCAGGGAGCGTGGTCATGCATCACTCTCCTAATCTTCAGCATTAAAGGCCGAAGCTCTGTTTAACAGGAGGCCATTTAATCTGTATAGCCAACCAGAAGGCCTGTTGGACGCAAGCCCCAGCTGCCACTAACTACTTTCTAAAATCACTTGGTGGGTATCAGGAAAGGCGTTGGTGGGAACCATGGGCACCATGTGGGGGAACTTCTGAAGGAGACCCTTGTAAATTTATTGTTATTTTATTTATATTTTACCTCAGATTTTATCACTGAGATTCAAACTGGATACAGAATATAAACCAATACAGTCAGACACCACACGACGATCAGTGAACAAGGTGATAGGGCCAGGATTAGAGAACTAGAAAGCAAGGTGAACATGCAGCCTAAGGTGAGGGATATTAGTTCCCTTCAGCTGTTTCCGGGGGGGGATAGGGCCAGGATTAGAGAACTAGAAAGCAAGGTGAACATGCAGCCTAAGGTGAGGGATATTAGTTCCCTTCAGCTGTTTCCGGGGGGGGGGGGGGTTAGACGCGTGCCTCACTCCAAGGATCAGGGTCCGTCCACCTGATTTATTGTAAAGGTAGTAGGTTTTTGTGGACTGAGCGTATTGCAGCATCTCTTTCTCAATGATTAGTCATAAATCCTGCAATTATTCAAAGAATGGCCTCTTGATTAGTGGCACTGACTGTGTTATCCGTCGTTCTTGCAATGGTGTGGTAGCATTTTCATAATAGCGAGGGATTTAATTGCTGCAAAGATTTATTTGCTGAATACTAAACACTGTTGTAAGCAAGGCATTGGAATTGTACCTTACAAGTGCCTGGAGTATTATCAGCTAATGAGGTACTGAAAGTGCATATGTAACGTTAGCCGAGGCTCTTCAACCTCCTGACACAAGCTCCCCAACCCCCCACTCCCATATTAAAATTATTATAGCAACTGTTATAAATTTGGTACAGTTGTTCTCTTGCTAGACTGAATCATCTCTTGGAAGTGATTTGCAAGTGGGACTTCAAATGTCGCTGGGAAATTGCTTCTGAGAAGACAAAACGGCTGTGGAGCGCTTTGAGATTAAAAAGGGTCTAAGGTGGCATTAGAGAGGAAGGAGGTTCTCAGTCTAAATTGGCTGCAAATGCAGCTACAAAGGTCAGGTGAAAACGGAGGACTGTGGCCCCAACCCCTGGCATTAGCTAACCATCTATCCTGTGGTGATCGAGCCCACTGAGTATATCCGAACTAAGAAAATCTGCTTTGGATGGCACAGTTCTCCTATAGCACAACTTCAAAGGGAGAGCACAACACAAAAGTGCTGAATTGGGATTCATTCACAAGCTCAAGACTAAGGTCAAATCTACATCTGACTTTCCCGCTGGAATCATTCTAGTTTCAAAAAACAAATCTATACCTGTTTCTAGTTTCAAACCATACTTGTTATAGTTTAAAAATTACTGTTTACATTTGTTGATTGCCCTCCTGTGGTCAAGCTAGCATTTTACTGCTTTAAACAGATCCTGTTGCTTAGTACTTTTCAGACCCAGGGAGTGAAATTTGAAACCAGCGTGAAATAAGCATAGGAAAAGTCAGCAGTCAAACTACTTCTGAGGGGAGGTGTAAATTGGGCCTAAGATTTGAGTTCTGATGAAGGGCACTTTAACTCTCAAAAGCTTATACCCTAAAAACCCTGTCGGGCTCTAAGGAGCTAGCTCTTCTACTGGAGACTAACATGGCTACCCTCTGGACCTAACTTCAAGAAGATTCACCTCCTCAGCTTTTAAAAAATGACCTGGGATTCCTCACTCACTGTGCACTCTTACAGTTGGGGGTGGTTGAGGGAATTAATGGCTTTTGTATTGAGTCTCATTTTAAACTGACCTCTTTGTACCATCTCTCTCTCTCCCCCCCCCCCCCCCTTTCTGTTGTGACTGTAAAAAACATTGACGGTATGGATGTACACGTTATTGTATCTGATGAAGTGAGATCTGACTCATGGAATAGAACATAAGAGAAGCCATGTTGGATCAGGCCAATGGCCCATCCAGTCCAACACTCTGTGTCAAACAGTGGCCAAAAACCAGGTGCCATCAGGAGATCCAGCAGCAGAGCCAGATTCTATTCTAATAGATTCTATTAGCTTCAGGTGCCACTGGACAGCTGTTTGGTGTAGTGGTTAAGTGTGCAGGGGTTTGATTCCCCACTCCTCCACATGCAGCTGCTGGATCTCCACTTGCAGCTGCTAGAAGAACTGCTTGAAACAACAGTTCTCGAAAGATCTCTTTCAGCCCCACCTACCTCACAGGGTGTCTGTTGGGGGGGGGAAGGAGTTTGTAAGCCTCTCTGAGTGAAGGGTGGGGTATAAATCCAATCTCCTCCTCCTCCTCCTTTATTTTGCTGCTACAGATAAACACAGCTGCTCATTTGGAACTAGGACTCCACTCCAGTCAATATGACCAATTTCTTTTCATTTGGTTAAAAAAAATTCTGTTCTACTTAGAGGAAGGAACAATTTATTAGGTTTTTTTTTTAGTACGCTTAAGGCGTTTCCAGATGAACATATATGTAGCAAAGATGCCTTGTGCATGTGGCTCCTGTTGTACAAAAATGGGAAATCCCAATTTTGAAATTTGTCACTTGGAATTACAGACACGTGAAATGCAAAGTCTGATTCAGTCACTGCATGTGACAACAGCCATTGAACTGTTTAATAATCTTGCAAGTGTCTGCCGATGAGGGTAGGGTTGCCAGCTTTGGGCTGGGAAATGCCTGGAGATTTGGGGGGGGGGGGAGTGGAGCCTAAGGAGGGTGGGCTTTGGGGAGAGGAGGGATTTTGGTGGGGTATAATGCCATAGAGTCCACCTACCAAAATGGCCATTTTCTCCAGGTGAAGAACTGATCTCCGTTGCTTGGACATCAGTTGCAATCCCAGGAGATCTCCGACCACCCCCTGGAGGTTGGCAACCCTGGCATATGAATTTATGAGCCTGTCAACCAGTACTTCTTAAAATATTTTTTAGGTCCTGTAAGAAAAATGAACAAGAAGGGGGGGGGGGGGCAACGGAGTGTTTGGGAAACCAGAGCTTTCTATTTTGAGAGAATTGCAAAATGGCCCGATCACATAGGAATGAGTATAAGAAAAGAGTTCTCTAAATGCACATCTGAGGACCACGGTAATATCAACAGCATAGATGCAGGAACCTCTAAAAGTTCCATCCTACTGAGCTACTTTAATGTTTGAGGAGTCCTGTTTCATCCTGCCCTGATTTCTTTTTCAAAATATCTGAATTAAAAATTATTGTTTTCTGCTAGTACGATGGTTGTTTTATGCTTGTTTTGTATTTTTTTAAGACCCATCTGCTTTAAGACATCTGTTTTTTAAAAAATCAAACCAAACTTGATGGGAGGGAGGATGTTAGAAATATGGTTGGAATATGTCAGAAAGATGCTTTGCTTGAATGACAAACATCAGAATCCATTCTGCCTTCTCCATGCAAAAAGAAGACACTTGGAACACAATGGCTTGAATTCAGCCAAAGAAGGAGAGAGTTTCCTTCACTTCCCTCATTACCAGTCAATAACCTAGGGTTGCCGTTCACTAAGTAGGGGTGACGGAACTGGGGGGGGGGGGATGTGGGGCTGGAATGATGCTCCCCGACTTCATTATATCACATCAGGCTGTGTAAATGAAAGTGACAGAATTGTGTCTCTGGCTGCTCTCGAATTTTGAATGAATGCTAAAGTGGCCAGCGATGTTATGATGTCACTTCTGGCTATGCAGCTGGAAATGACATCATAACATTGGGTGATGCCATTCTGGTGAGTCTCCATTTGACTTTTTGAGTCACAAGGAGTATAGGCCTTGCTGGTACATTGGGGAGTTCAGATGGAACTTGCAAGGATTTCTGAGGAGTTTTTACACTCAAATCAACATGTCTTAATGGAATTCTACTTATTTAGAACTGTGACCTCAATAGACCAGGCAATCCTGATCTTGTCAGATCTTGGAAGCTAAGTAGGGTCAGTCCTGGTTCGTACGTGGATGGGAGACCACCAAGGAAGTAAAGAGAGGCAGGCAATAACAAATCACTTCTGAACATCTCTTGCCTTGAAAACCCTAAGGGGTTGCCATAAATCAGCTGTGTGTTCATGGCAAAAAAAACCCCAACCCCTCCCAAAAGAAGAAGGGGAGGAGAGATTGGATTTATACCCTGCCCTTCAGTGGGAGTCTCAGAGCAGTTTACAAACTCCTTTCCCTTCCCTTCCCCACAACAGACACCCTGTGAGGTAGGTGGGGCTGAGAGAGCTCTCTCCAGAACTACTCCTGAGAGAACAGCTCTGACAGAACTATGGCTTGCCCGAGGTCATCCAGCAGCTGCATGTGAAGGAGTAAGGAATCAAGCCCAGTTCTCCCAGATTAGAGTTCGTGCACTTAACCACTACACCAAACCTAAACCCTTATCCAAGGATGTAACAGCAGTCCACTTCAGGAGAAATCAGAAGTGAATCTAATCTGAGGGCTTTTTCAGCAGGCCAAAAGACTCTCACTACAATTAGTGAAACTTCTTAAAAATGTGATTCCTAACTGAACATTTTATACTCACAGTCCCCCCATTTATTTCAGTCGGATTGTTGTCGGAGACCAGGTTCAAGTCCAGTAGCATCCTTAGAGACCACCACGAGTTTCAGCATATAAGCTTTCGAGAGTCAAACCGCTCAGATACGAGAGACCAGTAGACTTTATTAATGTCCCTGTCTGATCAGTAGCAAAACCTTTTCAGGGACTGTCGAATGTTATAATTGGTTTCTAACACTGGCAGTTCATGGGAGAAGCCTAGTTGGAGAGCTCCTTTCTTTGCCAGCTAAGGCCCTGAAAGCCACGGCCCAGCTGCCCTGCAAGGGGAAAAGGTAAAGCGGAGAACAGATTGGGGATTTGTTTGTATTCTGAGGAAATGTTCACCGAACTGTGAATCCTTGGCTGGTTTTTCCTGACATGAATGCCAAGACTCACGGCTGAGAAGTTCCTCAAGGAGGGAAGAGTCTTCGCCCAGAGGTTCGGAAGTGTCAGAGAACTCGCTGAGAGCCGAGCCTTGCTGCTCCGCAGAGTTGCTGTCAGTGAAATGACATTGTTTAGGGACGCTTCTCAAACGCTTTTCCTCGGATTTCCCCCCCTGGAGTTCTGAATGACCTGCATGGCTGAAGGCATCAGGGACCCTGGATGGCTTTACTCTGTATGTAGAAGAAGAGGAGGAGTTGGTTTTTATACCCCTTTTTCTCTGCCCTAAGTGTCTCAAAGTGGCTTGCAGTCTCTTTCCCTTCCTCTCCCCACAGCCCCACTTGTATACCCCACTTCTCTCTACCTTAAGGATCACAAAGCAGCTTACAATAACCTTTCCCTTCCACTCCCCACCACAGGCACCTTGTGAGGCAGGTGGGGCTGAGAGAGTTCTGAGAAAACCGTGACTGGCCCAGGGTCACCCAGCAGGCTTCACGTGGAGGAGAAATGGGGAATCAAACCCAGTTCTCCAGGTTAAAGTCCGCCGCTCTTAACCACTACACCATGCTGGCTCTATGTGAAGCTTCACAGTTTTCTGTTCCTTTTCCTTTCTCCCTTATTCAGAATATTGTGCGTATTGATACTTTCCATAACAAAGCAGTCTTGATGTTGTTGTACATGTGGTTGTATAATGGCGTGTGGCATTTCAGAATCATGGAGAAAGCTGTCAAGTACATTTTCATCCTGCCCTTTCTGTGAGGAGTTCAAACTGGTTTACAAAATCTCCACATGATAATTGTCTGCCCTTAAGCATTTCTCTGCGGCTCTAATCAAGCCGAATACATTTTGTACTGTACATTTGCATCCTGACTCCCTTCTCTTCAGCACCCCTCCCACCTCCTGACTGGGGCAGAAAGGCTCAGGGATCTCCATTCCTACTTTTATCTGAAGAGGAAGAAGATGAGGAGGAGATTGGATTTATACCCCACCCTCCACTACCCAAGGGAGTCTCAGAGCGGTTTACAAACTCCTTTCCCTTCCCCTCCCCACAACAGACACCCTGTGAGGTAGGTGGGGCTGAGAGAGCTCTGACAGAAACTGCTCTTTTTCAAGAACAGCTGTGCCAGAACTACAGCTTGCCCAAGGTCATCCAGCAGGTGCATGTGGAGGAGTGGGGAATCAAACCCGGTTCTTCCAGATTAGAGTCCGCACACTCAACCACTACACCAAATGTTGCCTCTCAAAACCTCATACCCCCCAAAATCTTGTTGGTCTTTAAGGAGTTACTGGATTCAAATCTAGCTCTCCTACTGATGACTATGCTCTTAAAACTCCCATTTCATTGTCACAACAACCTTATCAGGTAGATTAGACAGAGTCAGAATAACTGCCCTAAGATCAGTGAGGTTTTTGTAGTCAAGTGGGGCTTTGGACTTTGGTAGCCTAGATCCTACTCCACTGCTATGTGACATGAGCTCTCAGATGAGGTTGCCAGGTGCCACCAGGCAGCTGGTGGGGGATGAGGCTTACCCCCCCCATGTTTCAGTGATGTGCCCACATGACTTCCAACATGACCCAGAAGTGACATAGGCACATCAGAGATGTCAGGGTGACGCTCAGGTTTTCGGGCAAAAACTCTATGGTAGAACTACCTTCTACCATAGAGTTTTTGCCCCAAAACCTGAGTGTCGCCCAGGTGTGCCTATGTCAATTCCAGGTCACATTGGAGCCACGTAGGCATGTCACTGAAATATCAGGTGTTCCTTTCTTTGGGGGGGGGTAAGTCCTCCACTGGCCAGCTGATTGGGAACAGAGAGATGGGGCCTGGCAGTGAGGGACCCCCAACCCCACTGGGGGGTCTGGTATCCCTAGTCTCAGAAAACATTGTAGACTGCAATTCTTGATGCAATTTATACATACAGTCACATCGTGATAGCTTTCTGGCAGTGCTTTATCAGGACGCAAGTGCACATTGAAGGAGCTGAAAGGGGCCAGGGGCTTTGGCTCAGTGGAAGAGCCTCTGCTTTCCATGCAGAAGGTCCCAGGTTCAATCCTCGGCATCTCCAATTGAAAAGCACCAGGCAGTAGATCTGAGGCCCTGGAAAGCCGCTACCAGTGTGAGTAGACCTTGTTGAACGGGCTGATTCAGTAGGGATGAGGGGCCCAGAAGGGTTCCAGGGGGAGACGAAAGCAAGGCTCAAGGGGCACAGCCAGATGATGGGCCGGACATTAAAGGCCACGCGGTTCCATTCGTGGGGGTGGCCACTGGTGGAGAGACTTCAGTTTGAAAGGACCAGACACTAGACCTGAGAGACCCTGAGATCTCCCATTAAAAAATGGGAGGGTGTAGGCCGGAGACCCTGGAGATCCACCACCAGGCTATAGACCTCAATAGGCTGATGGGCTGATTCAGTGGCAATGAGGGGCCCAGCCTGGTTCCAGGGGGAGATGAGAGTAAGGCTCAAGGGGCAGGGGCAGATGTTGGCCTGGGCATTAAAGGCCGAGGCATGCCACTTGTGGAGGAGGCCACTGGAGGAGAAGGAGCTCACAACTCTGTAGTGGGTGCTGGCTGATGATCCAAAGCCCCGGGCTGGGGATAAAACAGAGGAACTGCTACGTCCTGAGGTGTGTAACTGTTTCTTTTCTTAGAATCATAGAGTTGGGAGTTCGACCCCCTGCACAATGCAGAAAATTTACAAATACCTCTCCCCGCCCAGTGACCCCTGCTCTGTGCCCAGAAGAGGGGGGAGCCCTCCAGGATCCCTGGCCAAATTGGCCTGAAGCACAATTGCCCCGTGGGGCCATGCCCACTTCCAAGTCTCCCAAACCTGCCAGTGCTACAGGCGGGGGAGAGAGACACCGAGCCCCACAACAATTGTCCTCACATCAGGGTAACCTATGTTAAACTGTTAGGGGGGTTGGTTTCAAAGGGATTATTCAAACGCATAAATTTCATGCATCAGATGGTTGCACAACCATGCAGTCTTAAACTTCTAAGGCCATTGACTTGCAAGGGGAGTAAGTCTGTTTAGGATTGCAATGTAATAGGATTATCTCCCCCCCCCCCGGAGATCTATAGCCTATTTATCATGATGAGCCGGGTGAAAGCTGTGCCTGTGTTTTTTGGTATCTTCCAGGAGAAAAGCTGAAGATAAATTATTGACAATGCGCCTTAACCTTGATAAGTCAGAGCGCTTGAAGGCTTCATTAAGAAGAGATCAGTCAAGTTTAACTTAGTCATACCCCTTTTTTGCGGCAATTGGTGTTCTGAACCTTTTGGAGCTTTGTGATGCAATTTGCATATATAATAAGCATTATGCATACATCCAAGGGTGGCGTCCTCTTCAGACGAATTACCCAGAGAAAATTCAGATTACTTTTATATGGCGTATTAATGCAGGGAGGATATTCTCGGAGATGTCGTGTTGTCCAAAAAAACCCAGTAAGAGCACTAATATTTGAAAAGGTTGATGAACTTTATAGCTTGCCGTCGCTCAGGCTGACTTCCTTCCCCTCGAATAGCTGAAGATTCTAGACTGTCTATATGTGATGTGGAGATTTCCCAATATGCTTCGAAACCATGTGCATGAAAGGGGAGTTGTTATGCAGATATGAAAGCCAGTGAGGTGTAGTGGTTAAAGTGCCAGATGAGGATCTGGGAGGGCCAGGTTCGAATCCTCTCTCTGCCATGAAGAGAAGAAGAAATTGGATTTATACCCTACCTTTCACTTAGAGTCTCAGAATGGCTTACAAATTCCTTTCCCTTCTCCTCCTCACAACAGACACCCTGTGAGGCAGGTGGGGCTGAGAGAGCTCTTTTGAGGACTGCTGTTGATTGGACAGCTCTGAAAGAACTTGTGACTGACCCAAGGGCACACCAGCAGCTGCATGTGTAGGAGTGGGGAATCAAACCCGGTTCTCCCAGATTAGAGTCCGCGCACTTAACCGCTATGCCAAACTGGCTACTTGCAAGCTTGCAGAGTGACCCTCAACTAGTTCCACACTCTCAGTCTGACTTACCTCACAGGGTTGTTGTGAGGATAAAATGGAGGAGAGGAGAACAATGTAAGCCTCTTTGGGTCCGCGTTGGGAAGAAAAGCAGAAAATAAATAAAGTGAATAAAATAAATGTAAAAAGATAGGATCTGGTAGAGTTCTCAGTGATTCTCATTGAATTCTAAGAGACAGTCAGTGGGTTGCTATCTAGGTGTTTATATTCAGGGTCAGGTTGTGTGTGTGTGTGTGTTTTGTATAGCTGATGTTTATTTCTGAAGTCGCTCTCAGGATTTTGGAGACTAGATGGAAAGCCAATATCCCTCAAACAAGCCTGACCATGTTAAATAATTAATCTGCCGTCATTTCTACGGCCATCTCCCCACCAAGTAATCACTCAAAATTCCTGCAGTACACAGAGAAGTCAATAAACTGCTGACTTTTCAGAATGGTAATGAACTCTCCGAGGATCTGGAGCCCCAAAGAATAGATCTGAGATATTTGGAATGGCAGATCAAAGGGGAGGAGGGAATGCCTCGGCAGCAGAAGGCAAACAGAATGTGAAAACAGCCAAAGCGATGTGCCCTTCGGTGTGTGTGTGTGTGTGGGGGGGAATCTGATAAATAAAGATGTGTTATCATTGGGGGCATGTTCTTTGTGACTGAGCCGCTTTACTAAGCTGACTGTTTTGTTATCTGGTTCCATGTTATCTATACACGTGCATGCCAGTTTGGTGTAGTGGTTAGGAGCACGGACTCTAATCTGGGAGAACCAGGTTTGATTCCCCACTCCTCCACATGCAGCTGCTGGATGACCTTGGGTCAGTCACAAGTTCTCTCAGAGCTGTTCTCTCAAGGGCAGACCTCGAGAGAGCTCTCTCAGACCCCCCTACCTTACAGGGTGTCTGTGGTGGGGAGGGGAAGGGAAAGGGATTGTAAGCCACTTTGAGACTCCTTTGGGTAGTGAAGGGTGGGGTATAAATCCAGTCTCATCTCGTCGTCATTGTCATGCATGCACATTACTATATATATATATTTGCACATATATACAAATGTGTGTGTCTGTATATAGAACGGATGGGTGGATGGATATAGAAAAGAGAGAGAGAGAGATGGGTGGATAGCTAGCTAGCTAGATGATAGATAGATAGATAGATAGATAGATAGATACCTATGCAAAACAGCTCCATGTACTTAGCAGGCACAACAGAGATGCTTAGCATGAATGGGTGTTGTGTTGGCATACTAATTAAGAAGGTGTAGTTGCTGTGGTAGCTCAGAGGTTAAGGCGCTGAGCTGCAGACTGGAAGGTCTGTAGTTTGGGACCCAAGTGCCGCGTGACGGAGTGAGCTCCCGTCCCTGTTCCCAGCTCCTGCCAGCCTAGCAGTTTGAAAACAAGAAATTGCAAGTAGATAAATGGGTACCGCTTTGGTGGGAAGGTAACAGCATCCCGTGCGCCTCAGCGTTTAGTCATGCTGGCCACATGACCACGGAAAAAGTCTTTGGACAGTGCTGGCTCTTTGGCGTGGAAACGGAGAGGAGCACCGCCCCCTAGAGTCTAATCCCACTGGCTTTGGAGCAAGGGAAACCTTTACCTTTAGTCGCTTTTCACAACTAGTCACCCAGTTGACATGAAATGCTGTGGGAGTGCAAAGTCGTTCAGGCGTCCTCCCCCTGCTAGTATCATGCTTAAATTGCCGCCTCAACCTTCTTCTCAAGATTCTTGTGAGGAACAAGGGGGAAGACACAACCATTTACACCATTCCAAGATTCTTGGAGGAAGGGCAGGGTGTGCATGCTAGGGTTAACAAGCTCAGGATGGGGCCCGCATCTCTCCCAGCACGGCAGCCGATCTCCAGAATACACAGATGCGTTCCCATGGAGGAAGTGGCAACTTTAGATGGTAGGCTGTATGGCGTCATCATATCTCCACTGAGCTCCCTCTAGAGTTGTCAGCCTCCAGGTGGTAGCTGGAGATTTCCTGGGATTATAGAAATCAGTTCACCTGGAGAAAAGGGCTGCTTTGGAAGGTGGGTTCCCTCCCCTCCCCTCCCCTCCCCAAACCCTCCCCTCCTCAGGCTCCATCCCCCAAATCTCCAGGTATTTCCCAAGCCGGAGCTGGCAACCCTAATTCCCCCTCCCCAAACCCTTTCTTTCCCAAGCACCCCCCCCCCCCCCCACAAATCTCCAGGTATTTCCCAAGCAGGAGTTGGCAGCCAATCCCTTCACATGGATGCTGGCTTCCTTTTTGTTGCCGGGAGACCTGGCTTGCTCAGGCTTTTTGCTGTGAAATGTGTATCCTTTCTCCTGTTCTGTTGTAGCTGCAGAGGCGGTCTCTGTCGAGAAAGCTGAGCTGAAGCTGCATGCCCCAGCGCTGCTCATGCTCCCTTGCGTGAACTCTTAAAGAAATTAATTAGACATCATAAAGTTCCTTGCAGAAATATTATTAGGAGAGGGGAAGAAGAAAAAAACAAACCCCAAATCAACCGCAGTCTAGGGCCAGGAAAACAGAAATACATGTGACTGAGTCTTCTTTCTCTTCTTGCATCTGCTTCCCCCGGTGCCTGCACCTTGAACAAGCCTGAAAGGTGCCACTGGGCGCTAAATCTGTTCTTCTCCCCTGCTGTTCGGGTGCAGCTCTTCTTGTCCTCTCCACAGTTAGTTAAGTTCCTCTCTCTCTCTCCAGTTCAGCTTTCCCTGTTCAGGCTGGTAGGAGAGTTAGCCAAAGACATTTCATTCCCCCATACGTAGGGGAATGTTAGACCCTTCAGGAGTAGTTTTCCCTATTGCGAAGGTTGCCTCTGTCTGAATGCTACTGATGCTGTGGCAGGCATCCAAGGGCAAGCTTAGATCTGCATGCTCATTGTGCCCCATCTCAAGGGATGATTTGCATGCGTGCATCTGTCCCTCCAGATTCACCACCAGAGAGTAAGCTTTTCACACCTGTGGGGAGAACGTCTACGTGTACAGCTGCAAACAGTGTTAGTCGTTGGCCCACTTAGTGCTTTCCGTGTTAAAACCAACCTTTTGAAATGGGAAGAAGAAGTAGAAGAAGAGTTGTGACTTCACTTGGAGCCTCTGAGTGGCTTCCAATCTCCTTTCCCTTCCTCTCCCCACAGCAGACACCCTGCGAGGTAGGTGGGGCTGAGAGAACTCTGAGAGAACTACTCTTGAGAGAACTGCTCTGAGAGAACTGTGACTGGCCCAAGGTCACCCAGCTGGCTGCACGTGTAGGAGGAGCGGGGAATCAAACCCGGTTCTCCAGATTAGAGTCCGCCGCTCTTAACCACTACACCAATAACTGGAAAAATATTGCAAGACACCGTGTAACATCATTGCCTCATGATTTTTCCAGCTCCCAGCCATTGAACTGAGTGGATGCAAAGGGACGCTCACAGCTGGATAATGTAACTTCATGCATTTTGTCACACGGGGTGTCCCAGGCGGAGGATAGGAGGCAACGCCTGGCAGCTACTTCCTGGTGGCTTTGTGGTGTCTCATTTCGATTTCACCCCTTGCACGACAGTGTCCATGTTTGTTTGTTTTTTAAAACCATCAGTTGCTCCCCATGTTCCCACAAAAAATGTATTGGGCCGGTTCTTTTCTGACAAGAGGGAATACTTGTGTTGTTGTCAGACTGGCTACATAAACTGTCCATCAACATCACCGGGGAGAGCGAAGTACAAGCAGTAGGCCCATCTCTGTCAGATCTTGGGGGCACGGAGTGTGTCCGTGTGTGTTTCGTAGCCCAAAGGCGGCTCTGAGAGATTATTTGTCAGACGACGGCATGCTGGTTTTGCCCTGACATAACAAGCGGCTCCCTCCAAGAGCCGGCAACGTTCCGCTCTCCGTGAACTGGAACCGATCTGAAGGCGCAAAGCAGCCACCTGCCATGCTGAGTTTGTTTGGGTGGGAATCGCACCCCAGAGGCTTTTCAACACTCCAACAATTTATAGACCAGGCCAAACACCCACCCCCACCCCTTAACCATGCTTTGCATTTGCCAGCAGACTCACTCAAACAGGAGCCATTAAGGACTGGCTTAAAAAATGACAGATTTAAAACCAAATTGTATGTGGAACATATATATTCCACGGATGGACCTCTGCTCCATATGTTTATCTAACTCCCTCATACAATGTATGTCTTGTATTCATATAAGAAAGGTATAATACTGATTGATACTAGGGTTGGCGACTCCTAAGTAGTGGCTGGAGATCTGTTATTCCAACTGATCTCTGTTCACCAGGAGAAAATGGCCGCTCTGGAAGGTGAACTCTGTGGCATTATGCCCCATTGAAATCCCTCCCATCCCCAAGACCCGCCCTCCTCAGGCTCCGCCCCCAAATCTCCAGGTGGTTCCCAACGCAAAGCTGACAATTCTAATTGATGCCCTAAGGACGTTTAAATGCATGCACATTCCACTGCGGAACTGCAGTGCAAGGAAACGGGGGGGGGGGGGGGGGAGAATTGCCAAAAAATAAAAAAAGGGGGTTCAGTTTGCTCCCAGGAGAAGTAGAATAACGAGGGAAGATTTCCAGTTGAAATAGTAACGATGAGGAAATTTAAATTATCCCTAGTTGTTTTACTGTGCTGGACCTGCATGGGGGGAGTGGAGCTTGCTGTAGGGCTGAGGTTCAAACAGCAGCCACTCCCAAAGGTGTTCTTTCCCCCCCTCGTTCCCATAGCCCACGTTGTTCATACAGCTCATAGTGTTCGCCAAGGAAAGGTTTGGGCAGATACTAATCAGTAATATGTCACAGGACATTGGGCATGCACTTATCCATGTTCCCAGGGAACTAATTGAATCATTAAGAGAGGCCTTAGAAAATTGACCACATAACAGAGAAGCCAGTAATCTAATTTCACTTTAGTTGTCGTTTTGGGTGTGTATGCGTGTACAGCATCTGTTGAACTACGTCAGGCAATTTCAGGGCATTAAAAAACACACACACACGCACACACACACACATAACACCATCCGGCTCGCAGAGGCCGAAATTCTCACATGTTGTATAATTTCATAGTGGCATAAAACAGGAAAGGAGTGAAGAAGGATGTGCTAAGACTCTTTGACTTTTCGTTGGGGAGAAAAGCATATAGCACAAATAATCTAAAGAAATAACTAAAAATCCAAGTAGTCCTGTTGTAAAGGAAGATGCTTCCCTGTCCAGATCAAAAGATGCCTTTAAAGGGGGATAAGATAGATTCATGGAGGGTAAGTCTATTAGTGGCTCCTAGCCATGGTGATGGAGGGGAACCTCCACATTCAGAGGCACGAATCCTTTGAATCCCAGAGCCAGGAGGCAACATCAGGGGAACGCCTTGCTTGGCCTTTATGCCCTGTTTTTGGCCATCCAGAAGAACTGGTAGGCCACTCTGTGAGACAGGATGCTGGACTAGATGGACCATTGGTCTGACCCAACAGGGCTCTTCTGATGTTTGCATGAAGGCCTCAGCCTCTATGCCCTGTTGTTGGCCAACCAGAGGGACTGGTTGGCCACTGTGTGAGACAGAATGCTGGACTAGATGGACCATTGGTTTGATCCAGCAGGGCTCTACTTCTGTTCTTATACCTCCAGCCAGTTCCTTAGATCAGGACAAGTGTCCCGAAGCAAACAGGGATTCCTGACTTAGGCTGTATATCTGTTTGTTCATTTGTTTTTGCTGACCGATGATGTACAGCAACCCTGTAGGGGTTTCAAGGCAAGAGACGTTCGGAGGTGGCTTGCCATTGCCTGCCTCCATATCATGACCCTGGTATTCCTTGGAGGTCTCCCGTCCAAATACTTGCCTGGGCCAACCCTGCTTAGCTTCTGAGATCTGATGAGATTGGGCTAGCCTGGGCTATCCAGGTCAGGGCTCTTTTTATTTTAACTGTGCCCTCCTTAGCAAGTCCTGGCCCAAACGGTGCAGGCTGACTTGAGCTCATCAGGTCTCAGAAGCCAAGCAGGGTCAGCCCTGGTTAGTACTTGGATGGGAGACCACCAAAGAAGCCCAGTCTTGCTATGAAGAGTCAGGCAGTGGCAAACCACCCCTGAACGTCCTTCAGGGCCGCCATACTATGTTGGCTGCGACTTGAAGGCGTGCTCCACCTCCATCCTAAGCAAGAGTTCCATTTTTGTAAGTCCCTGGAAGTCAGTGGCCTTAGAAGGGTATCATCCTGCTGCAGTTAGCCCCGCCAATCTCTCTGTCTCTGACAGCAAGAAGTTTGTCTTGAATGATGAAATTAGATGCACTCTGGCGGAGAGCCTGAGCGTTCGGTTGTCAGAGCAACCTATGTATTGCGGAGCAATATAGATTGGGTTGGCTCCACTGTGATTTCTGGAACGTATGTAAGAATAACATAGATATGGGCCTTTGTTTATGTTGCCACCCACACTAGACACACAAATGGGAGCTGGTGCAAAACAACCATTTCGCAAAGAGGGGAAGTGAGAGAAACGGAGGAGTCTTGTCTAAAAGCGTGATTTCTCGGCAGAGATTATTTAAGTTGGAGGCCTTTAAAAGCTGCGTCGCTGAAATTGCCTGCGAATTCTATATTATTATTTTTTTTACACTTTCCACCTCCTTCCTCCTGTCTCTACCCCATCTCTTTCTGTAGTAATTGCGGATAATTTGACGTGTTGGAAACTTTCTTCTCTTTGCTTTTAAAAACTGTTCCAAGAGTTCTGGTGGGAAACCTTAACTTCATGACGGCCTGACAGGGCTGATCCGGGACCTCTAAAAATCCTCCTCCTCCGCTGTTATTTGAAAAGCCGTCTGTGTGTGCAGATAGTAAGTTGTACATGGAAAAACCACAAGCCCAAGGCAATTTTGCACGATTATTAATTTATTTATTTTACCACATACTTCAGCTTCAGATTTGCCCCATGGACAATGTGGACACCACCAGCCCCACAGCAGGATCCCCTCCAGGGCCGTGGCCCATTGAGAACTTTCTTGCTCAGTTACAGGGCCAGTCCAAGCTTGGTAACATACCTTGAGCTCCTACAGGGATCCTGCTTTGAAATATCTCTTACTCCCAGTTAAGCTGTTGCACTACTCCTCAGCATACGAAAAGAACACACAAGAACACACGTGAAGCTGCCCTATACTGAATCTGACCCATGGTCCATCAAAGTCAGTATTGTCTACTCAGATCTCCAGGGTCCCAAGCTGAGGTCTTTCCCATCGCCTACTGCCTGGTCCTTTTAACTGGAGATGCCAGGGACTGAACCTGGGACCTTCTGCATGCCAAGCTGAGACTCTGCTGCTGAGCCATGGCCCCTTCCCATGCTGCACCACTGTCCATTGTGTCATGCATGGTGTGGATGTTCTAGATAGATGCCGGGATGTGGAATGTTATTGTCAAGCTCGATCTTGTCAGACCTCGCAAGCAAAGCAGGGTCGGTACTCAGAAGGGAGACCATCACAGAAGGCTCTGCAGAGGAAGGCCATGGCAAACCACCTCTGCTTCTCCCTTGCCTTGAAAGCCCCTTGCTGGGGTCGCCACAAATCAGTTGCAGCTTGACAGCTCCTGCATACATACAGAGAGATGCTGAATCCTGATGATGCTCCGTTTGTACAATCTTCTCCTTCACCTCCCCATCTAGTAAGGAAAAGTCATGTAGACCAGGAGTTCCCAACCACCAGCACCTTTGCAAGTATCTGCCAAGTATTTTTAGAAAGGAAATAGGGCCAGGTGGGGCTTGTGTCCAAAAGGGCTCCTGATTGGTTGTGCAGATTAAAATCCATCATGTTAAGCAGAGCTTCTGCCTTAAATGTTGAAGAATTGCTTTGAGAGCTATGCATCATCCCACTCCCTGACATTTTGTGGTAGACTCCCCTCCAGGGGCGGCCATTTTGTTGTTCTGCCCACCACCCTGTGTCAAAATTCCAAAGGGGGACTGCAGGTTCAAAAAGGTTGAGGAGGTCTGATGCAGACTGAGTGTCTTCTGAATACTTCCATGTAGAACATCCGTTTCCTATGTGAGATGGATAGCAGAAGATCCATTTTTCATGGAGATGGCTTGGGCCCAGTACCAAGTATCTCCGGTCATGGAGTTTGATGAACCAATGGCCTGAAGTGGGAATTTCATATTTGTGTAACGTAGAGAGCATTGTGTACCTCTCCTCCATTACGAGAAAGAACAGCACAATATCTCTAGTAGTACATTTATTACAGCATTGAGCCAAGCATAACCATAACACATTGGGATACAAAGTTATGAAAAATCTGGGTAAAATGCAGTAAATATATATATAAAACCATAAAAGTGTTTGACAAATCCATTAAGAAATATAAAAGACAAAACTGTTTTATAAACTTAGCCGTACATTTCTAATGTGGTAGCATGCCACCCAAAATTTAGCCACAGATTCAGGAATAGTCCAGTTTTCACCGGATAACCAACGGTTACAACATACCCAGTCTGTCTGGCCGGATATGTCTTTTACAAAAAGTTGTGATATGTTTATCTTGGATCTTACTATACCAGTTGCATCTGAACATCATATGTTCGATGGTTTCTATCTCACCAGACTCACACTGGCAAGCACTGTATCTCAAGTGGGTTCAAACATCTCCGTAGTCCCTGGAATCATTTATATCTATATCTATATCTATCTATATCTATATCTTTAAGGCTCTTATCTTGAGGGAGCATGGAGAGTTGTTAATCATTTCTGGCGCAATTCACTTCTCGCAGTTTGTTCTAATATTCTAAGTGGAGCGAACGTGAATGCTCAGATAACACATCCACATGTAGAAAGGCCCATCTGAAAAAACTGACCTTCTGTTTTTGAAATTTCGCCTTCACTTGAATGTAGGTTCTTTTCAGTTCCTCATGAATATCCCAGACAAGTAAGGGGATGTGTGGGGGTGGGAATCCGAATAGAAGGACATGCAGAAACGAAGCAGCCTTATGTGTAAAAATGCAGCCAGATAACAATATTTTATTCAAGGAATATATTCAGAAAAAAAGGGGGGAGAGGCACATTAGCTTTAAAAACAAGCCGTGTCTTGCAAAATAATGGAAATGGACCACTATAAAACAAACTATGATCTGTGCAGCTGGAAGTCAAATAATAACCATCATATCTGGCAAAACACAATGGAGGGGAACCTGACAGAAGGAAGGAAATTAAAATATATCCAATTGTTAAAACAGCACAACACTAAGTTGTTTCGACTTGGTTCTGGCTGTATGGACCTGAAAGGGAAGAGGAAAAAGCTTTACAGTTTTCATACATGAGAAATGAAAATGTGAAAATGGCAATTTCAGATTTTTACCCGGCTCTGGATGGTCCCACAGGGAAATGTTACACTTTTCCCCTCTGGATGCTGGGCTGCCACTTGCTTGTTAGTTTGTTGTTGGGGGGGAAATAAAACAAAGTGAAAGGCATAGATGTGAGTTGACAGCAATGGGAACCAAATACAGAATTGCATCAATTATTGTAAAATAATATATATTGACGGAATCAAGAATGTGCTAGCGGGGAAAAAATGGCTACTTGGGTTGGTCGTGAAGACATGTTGAGCTAACAGAGGAATATTGGTGAGGGTAAGTGCTCATGAATTAAAACTGAAGCGGGCACTTTAAAAAAGTCAAATTAGGTATAGTCCCTGAAGTTCAGAGCAAATGTACTGTAAGGAGTATCTCCCTTGCTAACCCTGTCCTCAGTCCACCAAGGACAGCCCCTCTCTGCTTCACTTTAGTTGATGCTGATGGCTGCTCTGCTGTGTTCTGATGTCAGGATGGAGCTTGGACAACACCGTGGCTCCTCTGGTTGCCGCTGGCACTATTCTTTTGAAAGAGGGTTGCCAGGTGCCCCCTGGCCACCGGTGGGGGATGGAGAGGTAGGGTTGCCAGGTCCAGACTGGGAAACTCCTGGAGGTTTGGGGCTGCAGCCTGGGGTGAGCAGGGACCTCAGTGAGGTACACTGCCACAGAGTCCATCTGGGCGGCTCTCATGGGGAATTGGATCACAGATTGGTGGGTCCAGTCGGCCTACTTGGAAAGCCGGCCCCCCCTGGCCATTCACTCCAGCCCAGCTGTGGTGCTACCCAAGCAAGATTTTAATGACTGGAAAGCCCAGCTGAGGAGACTGAAAGTGACTGCGGAGGATATAATCAGTGAAGGCTTCTATTGAGGGGGCCTAATCTAATTTAATTGCGTATTTATACTGTTGGAACCCGCCCTGAGCCGGTCAAGGGGAGGGCGGGATATAAATCCAAATAAACATAAACATAAACAAAGCATCCATTTTCTCTAACGGAACTGATCTCTGTAGTCTGGAGATGAGCTGTGATTTCAGGGAATCCCCCCGGTCCCACCTGGAGGCCGGCATTCCTATTTTGAGGTGGTTCAGTGGCCAGGCAGCACCCATCCTGCAGCTGTATACTTAGGAACCCAGTTGCGAAGAGAGAACTTAATGTCTAGGGCACCTGCACAACTTTTGTAACACTAAATCCATCCACCTTTATAGCAACATCAGTCTTCCAAATGGTGCCGAGATTGGCATAGGGCAGTGGCACAGTTTGAGAGCCATTCACCAGGAACGACCTACTTAAGAGTCTTTGCATATGTCAAGTGCTCAGGAATCCAGACTTCTTAAACACCCTCAGCCACCTCTTTCCCCAGGCCCCTTGCCTCCATATGAGGAAAGGCTAAAAACACTGGGATTTTTCAGGGGTTTTTTGCTTGCTTGCTTGTTTTAGTGACTAAAGGTAATTAAAATGTGATAGAGTTTTACAACATTCTGCACAGGACAGAGAAAGTGAATACAGAGAGCTTTCTCTCCCTCTCCCATGATACTAGTAGTCGGGGGCCGCCCAGTGAAGTTGACAGGCAAGAGGTTCATAACAGACAAAAGGAAATACTTATTTACTCAATGAGTAATTAAATTTAGGGATTCACTGGTAGGGGGTAAATGATGGCCATGAGCACGGGTGATTTTAAAGGGGGATTAGACAGATCCATTGAGGATAGGTCCTTTTAATGTTCCTCGATGCAGCCTGGAGAGATTCAAGCAAGATGTGAATTCTCACCAGCTGTCTCCATCTTCTTCTCCTCCCCTTCCCAAGCGGCAGTGGAAAATGGAAGGCCAGGGATGGGGAATCCCCTAATGGGGCTTGATTACATTTTTCCATAGTTCCCCTAAATGATTAATACTCTAGAAGTGAGAAGACAAGAGTCATTGGAAAGACAATAATGCAAGGAAAAGTTGAAGGCTGCAGGATAAGAGGAAGACCCAACCTGAAATGGATTGGCAAAAATCCGCAGCCTCCAGTTTGCAAGACCTGAAGAAGGCTGACAACAATAAGACTACTTATTGTTTGACTGGTTTGGCCAGGGATCCTGGAAGCTTTTGGTCATCTTCTGGGCATGGAACAGTGGTCCCTGTGAGTGTGGAGGGGAAGGTATTTGTGAATTTCCTGCACTGTGCAGGGGGTTGGGCTAGATGTCCCTAGAGGTCCCTTCCAACTCTATGATTCTACTATTTTTTTTCTTTTTGCTGTCAAGTTGCGGCTGAATTCTGGCAACCCCGTAGTGTTTTCAAGGCAAGAGATGAGCCGAGGTGGTTTGCCATTGCCTGCTCTTCTTACAGGGGCTACTGTAAGCTCTTGGAGGATTGGCTACATCAGGGGTGTGTGTGGCCTAATATGCAAAGGAGCTCCTGATACGAAATGAGCCCTGGTCCCTTGTCAGTGCAGGAAACCAATGCAGGAGCCCTGCAAGGGACACAACCACCAAAGCAGCACAGGATGAGTATTCAAATGCCTGTAATTTGCTACCATCCTAGTTGATGCACTCCTGGTATTTAAATATCTCCAGGTATAGTTGTGTGTGTGTGTGTTTTTAAAACAGCAGGTTGACAGTGCCCAAGGTGCTATTTCATGTCATGTATTGTAGCTCTCAAGACATGCAAGAGATGGTTGAGTACATTAGCAATCCCGTCAGGCGGAGGGAAAGAAAGAGCTATTGTCATAACATTATTTTGAGCTGCAGAAGCGATTCCTTGTGGCGTTAATCAAACATGTGCCACGCTGGGAAATTGAACTGGTTGGCCTGATTTAGATGTTGATTGTTCCATTGTTGATGGGCTTTTAATGTATGTCACTGTCTCTGTACAGGGCCTCCGGTCTTTTCAGAAAGGTGATTTCTAAATATTTAAATTAATAACTATTCGTGGCTGATGCAGTGATCTAGCTCTCGCCGAGGGGGCAACCCTGCCTTTGGGTTGTACCCCTGCAGACTGTATGTTGAGCGTGAGCTCGAGAATAAGTACCTTCTGTGTAGAAAACTAGATGTCAGGGAGAAGTCTTCTAGCCTAGGATTCCAGTCACCAACAAAGCAGTTAGAAACTGTGCTGTCTACAACCGGCAGGAAAGCCACAGGGTGTCAGATCAAGGACACCACATGGGATCAGGGAGACCCAGTGTGTTGTAGTGGTTAAAGTATGAGGAGTGGGTTTTGTACCTCACTTTTCTCTACCGTAAGCAGTCTCAAAGCGGCTTACAGTCTCCTTCCTTTCTTCGTCTCCCTTCAGGAGGCACCTTGTGAGGTAGGTGGGGAGGAGAGAGAGCTCTGAGAGAACGGGCCACAAAGTGCCACTTTCACAATGCCCTCCCCTCCTGGTAAAGCCCACCCCTGTCCTGTCCTGTTCTTGGGAGTCCAACCCAATTTTTGTTAATTTTCCGCTGGTGTTCCATGTTCCAGTGCTTGGCTGCCTGGTTCAGTTAGAGTAAGCAGGGTTGGGTGGGGGATGAAATTGATTGTCAGCAGGGTTAATTTTGTCATGTAAAAGAGGAGACTATTTCTGATTAACCCTGACCTGAGTGGCCCAGGCTAGCCTGGTCTCCTCAGTTCTTAGAGGCTAAACTGGGTCAGCACTGAACAGTACTTGGATGGGAGGTAGGGTTGCCAGCCTCCAGGTGGTGTCTGGAGATCTTTTTGGATTACAACTGATCTCCAAGTGACAGAGATCGATTCACCTGGAGAAAATTACTGCTTTGGAAGGTGGACTTGGGTTGTGTTCAGACGGGCACTTCAGTCTGCTGTTGCCCCACCTCTAATTGAGCCAGATCATTTTGTGACAGAGAATCCTGCTCAGACTCACCCCTTTTAGCATGCCTCAGAGCGCTTTTGAGTGATCAGATGGCAGCAGGCAGGGAGTTAGCCCGACGGCCATTTTTTAAAAAGTGTATCCTTTGAGCATGCCCACAAGCACTGATAGACCTTCTGGGATATGTAGTTCATGCAGCTGTCAGCCATTTTTTTAAAAAAGTGTTTCCACTGAGCATGCACACAAGCACTGATCAGCCTGCTGGGATATGGTCACTGCCATCTAATCTTTTCGATTTAACCCTTTTCCAAAGCTCAGAAAAAGGCTGTAGAACAGAGGCATCTTTTTTGAGAGTTTTTAAAAAAAACACACCAAGTTTTGAGCTTCCCCTGTGGGCGGGGGAGAAAGGTGTGTATATGCACTTATGTGCTCTTCACTAACTAGTAAAACAAAATGGCTGCCAGAAAACAAGATACCAGTCAGACCTGCCTGATGGCTTGGGTACGCAAGAGCAATCAGACAACATGAAATCCGTGTTGGAACCAGCTCAAACCAACAGGACCAGACTTTCTCAGGTTTCAAAGAAACACACAGCAAAGGGGGGGGGACTTACACAACTGGGGCACGACAGACAGATGTTGCTGTCTGATTGTGCACTTTAAATCCATTAGGGAACAACAATGGCAACGTATCTAATTGCCCATCTGAACACAGCCCTTATTGGCTTTATAACCCATTGAATCCCCTCCCCTCTCCAAACCCTGCCCTCCCTAGGCCACACCCCCAAATCTCCAGGTATTTCCCAACCTGGAGCTGGCCACCCTAATGGGAGACCATTAAGGAAGTCCAGGATTGCTACATGGAAGCAGGGAATGGCAAAACATTTCTGAGTGTCTCTTGCCTTAAAACCCTACAGGATCAGCTGTACACACCATAAGTCAGCTGTGACATTCCACCACACTTTCCTGCCAATATGGATAAATTTGTACAACCACATTCAGTTCTTTTAGATTCTGCCCCTTGTCATTAGTTCCAGCTTGCCTCCTTTGTTTTTGCTGCTGTCATCTATTATCCCCTTATGGTATTTCACATCATTTTAATGCCATTTTGCACTCTTCCATTTCATATATGGCCCCCATTTTAATGCCATATTTATCATTTGTACACAATTTTTGTGCCATATATACATCATTTATACAGTTAGAATTCAAAAATAACAGTAAGCATCCAGTCATTTAATGGGGAAGATCCCATCTGTGGAAAGAGAAACTGCTGCAAAAACAAAGATTCGAGGGTTGGTTTCCCTCGAGGGAGAAACAAAATCAAGTGCTGCTAATTGAATTGAATCAGACAGCTTATGAAATTTGCTGTTATACTCACTTTTTGCAGTGTTCCTACAAATCATCAGTGGGCTTTCATAGTTTTCCTCCCCCTTCCCTTAAATTGCCCCCCCCCCCAAAAAAAAACCCCACACCCCTGATTTTAAACTCAGAATATTTGGAGAATTCAGCTTCTGGAGTTTTTGAATGTGCAAGCATGTGTAGGCAGTGCCCCTTTCCATGATAAGAACAGAAAGACATAAGTGAAGCCATGTTGGATCAGGCCAGTGGCCCATCCAGTCCAACACTCTGTGCCACGCAGGAGGTCTACTAGAGGGGCCAGAACTCCAGATGCCCTCCCACTGTTGGTCCCCCCCCCCAGCACCTTTCTGCTTCTTGTATGAAGAGTGAACATGTGTATACCCTTCACATCTCAGTCATACCACCAAATCAGTTTTTGAAACTCAAATATGGATTGTTAGATTTGGAAGGATTTGCAAAGCAGTGTGTACAATAATGATGTCCACATACAAATAATAAGGACATTTGTATTACAGCTAGATTCGAGGCCAGTCTCACCTTAACCAATCAGATTTGGGGGGAGGGTTCATAAGCTTTCAAGAGTCAAAGCTTCCTTCGTCAGAGCTTTGACTCTCAAAAGCTCATACCCTGGAAAATGTTGTAGGTCTCTAAGGTGCTACTAGATGCTTTGACTCTTGAATGCTCATTCCCCCCTAGGGTTGCCAGCCCACAGGTCCGGGTGCAAGTTCCCCGGCCTACCCCCCAAAATGGCCCCAAATCCCCCTTCCGGAATGATGAGGGAACCTGGCAACCAGTTTGGTGTAGTGGTTAGGACCGTGAACTCTAATCTGGGAGACCCTGGTTTGATTCCCCACTCCTCCACATGCAGCTGCTGGTGTGACCTTGGGTCAGTCATAAGTTCTCTCAGAGCTGTTCTCTCAAGGGCAGTTCTCAAGAGAGCTCTCTTAGCCCCACCTACCTCACAGGGTGTCTGTTGTGGGGAGGGGAAGGGAAAGGGAAAGGGATCGTAAGCCGCTCTGAGACTCCTTCGGGCAGTGAAGGGTGAGGTATAAATCCAATCTCCTCCTCCTTCTCTCCCCCAAATCTTGTTGATCTCGGAGGCAGTGCTACTGAACATGAACTTTAACCCTCGAAAGCTCATATCCCGAGAAATTTTGTAGCTCTCTAAGGTGCTACTGGACTCAAATCCAGCTGTGCTACTGTGGACCCGCACAGCTACTCTCTGAAATGATCTCCATTTGTTATCACAGATGTACAGTTTTTAAAGATGATGAAAGCACTTCATCTCCCAGAGTGAGGTAATCTATTAATTTTTTTAAAAAAGTCTGCCCTTTTCTGCATAACAGATCATTTCAGATAATTTGGGTGTGATTCGCGGAACTAAATCAGGCAACAGGCCCCCTCCCCCTCCCTATTTAGCTGAGCACAATGCACACAGATTTGCGTGAAATATATTCGCACGGGGGGGGGGGGGGGGAAACGGCTCGTCTTATCACCAAGACGCTGCCTGCATTTCCATCTGCGACGTGTGCGAGATCTCATTCCAAAGCATAAACATTCATGGCACTGCATATTCACTGTTAACAAATAAATTTAAATTGGCTATTGTAAAGCTATAATAGCAAAGATTTCCGAGTGTCATATGAGAATATGTTGGTTAGCAGAGCGTAAGGTATTCTTAGCACGCTTACTCCAGCTTGATTTTGTCCCCCCCCCCCATTGTGGCGTAAGGCAAATATAATACTATTATTGTCAGAATGTGTTCAATCAACAACACAATGTGTGTGTTTGAAACATACTAAAAGTCGACTAATGGCTAGAATTAAAGTTTGTGCGGCTGTTTAAAAAGAAAAGGCATCTAGGATGTGTTTGGAAGGAATGAAGGGAGTTGGAGTGTAGGGATTGAGCAGATGATCTGCCCTAACTGGAATCCAGGCTGGAATGATGGGTTTCAGTGGGGCAGAACACAATGCTCCCTCTAAGCTGTGGAGTCTTGTGAGCAAAAATTCTACTTTGTGAGCTACTGGTATTAAAGCGATGAGCGAGCGATTTGGCTCCTGCATAAATCAGTTTGCTCTGGAGCCATCCTTCCTGGGCTGAAACAAAAATGTGTAAGCTGGAGGCTAAAAAACTGTGAACTAGCTCACACTAACTCAGCTTAGAGGGAACACTGGGCAGAAGCTTTAGCACAGTGCTGATGGAGCCTGCTGCTTCTTTGCTAATTTCGAAAGTAGCCCAGTGGAGCTAGAGGTAAAAGGAAGGCGTTGATGTTGCAATTCAGCTCATGGAAAAACCTGCAAGCTCTGCAGGGCAGACATGGAGAGCCAGAGTGGAGTAGTGGTTCGAGAGGCGGACTAAAATCTGGGAGACCCAGGTTCAAATCTTCACTTGGTAGGGATGACAGCTCTGGTTTGGGAAATACCTGGGAATTTTTTTGGGGGGACTTGGAGAGGGTGGGATTCGGGGAGGGACCTCAGCAGGGTTCAATGTCTGACAGTCCATCCTCCAAAGCAGCCATTTTCTCCAGGGGGAGTGGTTTCTGTCATCTGGAGAGCAGTTATAAAAATGGGAAATCTCCAGGCGCCTCCTGGAGGCTGGCTGCCCCATCATTCTGCCATGGAAGCTTGCTGGGTGACCTTGGGTGACCTTGAGAGCCAGTTTGGTGTAGTGGTTATAGAGGCGCTGATTCTGATCGTGGAGAACCGGGTTTGATTCCCCACTCCTCCGCATGCAGCTGCTGGTGTGACTGTGGGTCAGTCACAAGTTCTTTCAGAGCTGTTTTCTCATGAGCAGTCCTCAAGAAAGCTCTCTCAGCCCCACCTACCTCACAGGCAATGCTCCCTCTAAGCTGTGGAGTCTTGTGAGCAAAAATCCTACTTTGTGAGTTACTGGTATTAAAGTTGTGAGTCAGCAATTTGGCTACTGCATAAATGAGTTTGCTCGGGAGCCATCCTTCCTGAGCTAAGACAGAAATGTGTGAGCTGGAAAGTAAAAGACTGTCTCTGGATCTTTGGAGAAAGAAACTCTGGGACCAGTTTATTATGGACAAGATCACTTTCAGTATTGACCCCTCCAGTGCCTCCTCAGATGCTACCTCCTCTCACTTCGTGCGCACCTGGTACTCTTTCCTACAATACATGACTGAGAAGAACCTACTTCCTCAAGATCCAAACTACTCTACCTGGCTTCACTTCTGAACTTACTTACCTGCCTCTTCTCTGCTACTTTCCTCACTAACTGCTGTCACCTCATTTCTTAGAACACAACAGTAACTTGGGTGATTATTCCTTGTTTAGCCTTGATTTTTAAGAGTTATGCTGTAACTCTATTTGCAAGACTGGTATCTTTGTCTTATTATCCGAAAGTTTATGTAACAGTAATTTGCTTATCTGTTGATATCATATTGTTATTTGTTGAATGTTTATAGCTGTGTAATTCTCTTTTGTCAAATTGTTCTCTTTAATAAAAGAAAAAAGAAAATTTTTTACAAAAAAAAAGAAAGAAAGTAAAAGACGGTGAGCTAGCTCACACTAACTCAGCTGAGAGGGATCGCTGTTCACAGGGGGTCTGTTGTGGGGAGGGGAAGGGAAAGGAGACTGTAAGCCGCTCCGAGACTCCTTTGGGGAGTGAAGGACGGGGTAGAAATCCAATCTCTTCTTCTTCTCTAGGGCCAGTCACTCTTTTAGCCTCAACTAGTTCACAGTGTTGCTTTGAGGTAAAATGCAGGAGAGGAGAGAGGAATGATATCAGCCGCTTTGGGTTCCCCACTGAGGGTCAAGGTAAGGTATCAATGAACCACCCTGACCTTGAGAGCCCAGGCAAGCCAGATTTTGGAAGCTATGCGGGGCCGACCCTGGCAAATCATTGGAAGGGAGACCTCCAAGGAATACCAGAGGCAGGACACAGAGGCAAGCTAATCAAGCCACCTCTCTGAAACATCCAACCCCCCATTAGGGGTCACCAGAAGTCAATACAATTTCCAGGCATGCAAGCACTCACACACACAAATACCCGCACACGAAAAGAAAAGAAAAGAAAAGAAAAGAAAAGAAAAGAAAAGAAAGGCAGGGTATAAATGAACTAAATGGATGGAATGAATGAGTGTAGCACATACACTGATTGCCCAGTGGATCACATGGCTGTCGGGGAGAATCATGCGAGAACTGTGAGATCAGCACAGATGGTGCAGGCCATATGGTCGAAATACAGGCAAACCTGGTACCTCTTTTGTTTCTTGTACTGGTTTTTTTTTTTGGCACTTCGGAGATTGTGCTAATAGGCCTCACTACAGTTTTGAGGAAATCCTGTGAAGGACTGGGTGGCAGCCGTTATCATACAGTGTGCTTCAGCGGTGATTTGGCTATACCAGGGTGTTTGGCTGTCCAAGTGAAGAGTTCTTTGGGGTATCTGAAGTGCCATCCACGCAGTGATTAAAGGGTTTAATAAGGTGTCGAAGAGGCCTCTAAGCCTGGGTTAAATGTAAAAAAGAAAAAGCATTTGTCTTGGAAGCACAGAAGCTTTTCACAGGATCCCTGATCTCCACATTTCCCGGGTAAGGGGAAAAAGCTGTTCAAACAGATTACAAAGATGATCTGACTCCAATGGTAACAAGAGAAAGAAATTTTACTTAAAAAAATAGAAGCACATGGTACATGACGTATTCATATAGGGACATTTAACTTCTCTTGAACAGATTAACTTCAAAAAGGTAAACATGCTACAGCTCCAAGCCCAGGTAAGAGAGAGAAGAAGAGAGGTCCTACATAACATGAAATGGAAGGCAAGCCACAGCCAAAGAGGCTCAGCATCTGACCAGTGAGAGGGTGGGGCCAACTGCCAAGGGTACCTGAGTGAGAGAATCCTCTTAACCCTTTCACTCCCAGATTCTCTTGCATGCAGCGTTACAAGACCCAACAAGGTCTTCAACCCATGGGCCAGGATCCTAAGGTAGGTCACAGAGCTCACCTGCTGACCACCTCTATAGAGATGCCCATTTTACTGCTTTCTAGAAGGACCTGCTGGTAGTGTGCGTACATAAGACAGCTAGAGGTCCAGGTCTCCTGCCTCTCATTGCACACATGCTGAGAAGAGCAGCAGGCTAGCGAGATAAGGTCTCCCACTGGTGGAGAAGTTTCCTTTCTAGCACAGGCCACTTCAAAGGCTACCACCATGCTCTGAATGCTGTCCCTTGTCTTCTGCCCAGGATAAGGAAGTAGTTCCTTGTCTCCATTCTGAATCTATAGCCCATCTTCTTCTGCATCTCTTGAGAAGTCCTGAAGTCTTGACATCCCCTCTGCTCCTGCTTATGCCAATGGTAGCTTTCGTTCCCTTGTATTTCTCTTGAAATGCATCGCCCTCTCTCCTCTTGCTAAAACCTTGAGTATGCTTGATTGTGCGTTGGTGGATAGCATGAAAGGCGTTCTGTCATCTTCATAGCCTTGCCTCCTGGCACACCGTGGGGCAGATTATTATGTTACAATAACAAATGCCTCCTTGTGCTTTTGCTGTTGAAAGGAAGTTCGGGTAAGCATCAAGAAAGGTTTTTTGTCCTGTGCAGCTGGCATTTAAAGGTGGCGGCAGCGGGGTGTGTGTGTGTTGTCTGTGGAAAGGCAAACGTCTGCAAATGCAGAACACTGCAATCCCTCCGCTTCTATTCTTTTTTTTAAAATGCTTCATTAAAGCAATATTTATTTTATCAGACAAAATGCTCGCCTCCGGAGGACATCGTTTCTATTGTAAATGATATTTCTTGTGGTCTTGCGAGATGGGGTAAAGCAAAGAGGCTGAGAATGCACACACACACACATACGCACAAAGTAGTACGATGCGATATACAACTGATATACCATTGAACTTGGAGCAATGCTTCCTAAACTCCCATCCACTCCTACCTCTCTTATAGCCACAGTACATTGATGAAGTCCTTCTTCACCCAAATAGTGATAAACACGTGGAATTCACTGCCACAGGAGGTGGTGGCGGCGACAAGCATGGACGGCTTCAAGGGGGAATTAGATAAACATATGGAGCAGGGGTCCATCAGTGGCCATTAGCCACAAGGTATAGATAGGAACTCTCAGTCTGGGGCAAGTGATGCTCTGTATTCTTGGTGCTTGATGGGGGGGCAATCAGTGGGAGGGCTTCTAGTGTCCTGGCCCCACTTGTGGATCTCCTGAGGGCACCTGGTGTTTTTGGCCACTGTGTGACAGAGTGTTGGACTGAATGGGCCACTGGCCTGATCCAACATTGGCTTCTCTTATATTCTTATGTTCTTATGACATTTTTATTGTCTGGACACATGGCAAGGAAGCTAGCTGGTCTCCAACTTTGTCCTGCCCCTTCACACCAACATGGCTACTAACCTGCATCTATCTATAATGGAACAAATTCAGTGACGTGCATAAAACAATCACACCAGTATTTTAATAATGGAAACAGTCCGAAGCAGGAAACAAAAGCACACATGCACAAAGGCAACACGCAGGGCTAGATAAAGCAAAATACATTGCTAAACATATTTCAGCACAAAGGCTTCATCCGTGGCTTATAATCATAATTAGCACAATCGTATCTAACACTGTGGAAAAAAAACATAACAAGTCACAGGAACCTGTGAGACAGCCAAATAGAAATATATCATGAACTCCTTATGAAGTTCTGAAGAAGTGAGCAGTGGTTCACAAAAGCTCATAACCCTGCCATAAATTTTGTTAGTCTTTAAGGTGCTACTGGATTCTTGCTTTTTTCTACTCCTACAGACAAACACAGCTAACCATCTTGATCTATCTCCTTATACGCAATCACACTTCAGTTATTTCTACACTTCTGGGTATTTCTGGTCCAATTAACAGCATCAGTATACATGTGTGTCTTCTCAAGCTAATATTAAGTAACTTTCCCCCTTTTTTGAGGTTTTGCCAAAGATACCTTTGCAAGCGATGCCTTTAAACTCTTCACTGTGATAAAGCAACTTTTGTTGGGATCTCTCTCTCTTTATCTATCCACCTCTTTCTCCAGTTTGGTGTAGTGGTTAAAAGTGGTGGAGAATCGGGCTTGATCCCCCACTCCTCCACATGAAGGCAGCTGGGTGACCTTGGGTTAGGCATAGTTCTCTCAGAGCTGTCCTTTCAAGAGCGGTTCTCTCAGAGCTCTCTCAGCCCCACCTATCTCACAGAGTGTCAGTTGTGGGGAGGGGAAGGGAAGGAGACTGCTCTGAGACGCTGTTGAAGGATGGGGTATAAATCATCATCTTCTTCACCATCATCTTCATCTTCTTCTTCGTCCTCCTCCTCCTCCTCTTCTTCTTCCTTGTCCTTCTCCTCGTTGCGTCATCCTCCTCCTCCTCCTCTTCTTCTCCCCCCGAATATGTTGGAAATGAGCAGCTCCATGGTACCAAACCTTGACACTGAATATAACTAAGGAGGTTAGCATGTGGCTTATTCATACGTATCACCTGCCACTTGAAATATGACTGCAGTAATGGCAGGGCCTTGGGGACGCAAGCACTTGGGGCCTGCTATTCAATTTGTGCGACAGCCTCTTATGAAGTCCGACTCAGATGATTAACAGAGCCCCAGAGGCTTCTGCCTCTTGTATCATTGTGTGCTCGTTTTAATCACAAGGTGTTGGTTGCCGGGCTTCTTTTTGGCGCACAAAGGGTCTTTTGGGCAAATAGGTGGTCTTAAAAACACCTGCCTGCGTTGCGTTGGCTTTCCCAGCGGTGGATTAAAACGTCGCAACTGGTTAGCTGGCTCTCTTTCAGGGAGCTCATTTAGTTTTGCAGAGACGATACTTTGCGGAGAGTAAGGGAAGCGGTGGTGGAGGGAAATAGTCATTAACTGGCCCATGGCTAGAGCACAAAGACAGGTCTTGGCATTTACCAGCTCGCTGCGGAGCACTGAAAAGTTGATGGCTGCTGTTTCTGAAACAGAACTGTGTTCTCGAATTTGGAAAGTGCTGATTCTTTCAGGTCTGTAATGGCTCGCTGTCAGCACGTCGACTTCCACTGGGATCTCCTCCTCCTCTCTTTCCCGAAACAGATGCTGCCAATTACTTATCCCCTGGTCTCTAATAGGGCCAGTTTATGCAGGCTTGTTCTGTGCCTGACAAATACAGCATCCAGTGGTGGTGACTTGCACATGGGAATGAGGGGTCACAGGGGAAACACCACAGCTAGGACTTTGTGCAGTCAAACCCAGTGTATTTTTTTTTCCTTCCGTGGAGACTGTTCACACAATCAGCTGCTGTCCACCAGGGGTGAAATGAACAGATAAGAAATCAAATGAGGCACCTTGCATGTGTGTGTCTTTTATTGAGCCACAATCCCTGGGTCAGCCAGAGTGTTGTTCCTCGGGTTTTAGTGATTAAACAATCCGCAAACACCAACATTTTTTTTTTACCCTCAGAGACTCTCCATCAATAGAATCGGCCAGCATGGATGGGGCTTCTCAGCTTGTTTGGATGGTCTTTTCAGTAGCTATTAAGTTTTAAAAATCACCGTGGGAAAACAGGGGGGAGGTGAACTCTGAGAGGGGAGAGGCTGTGGCTCAGCGGTAGAGCCTCTGCTTGGCATGCAGAAGGCCCCAGGTTTGAACCTCGGCATCTCCAGTTAAAAAGGACCAGGAGATGTGAAGGACCTCTGTCTGAGCCCTTCAGCTGCCAGTCTGAGTAGACAATACTGACCAACAGTCTGATTCAAGATGAGGCAGCTTCATGAGTCCAACCTGTTCAGGCTTTGTATGTTCATACGTGTGAGAGGTGTAGGGTCCAAGTTGCATGGCCAATACATGATCTTAGGAATTTCTCCTTCCAAGGGGAAAGCCTAAAAGCTTGTGGAAACCCGCCGTATAGACCATTGCAAGAAGCAACCATTGATGAATTCATCTCTGTAGGGACTACCACAGATGATGGGGGAGAGGCACCCCCAGCCAGGGGCCAGTCTTTTTCATCCCCAGACCCTAGGGAAATGTCTCCTAATGTCCGAGCACCCCCACCCACCCACCTGGTTTCAGCATTCTGTCTGTATCCTACATCATGTTTCGGATTTAGCAGCACTGTGAAAGCATAAGTCTCGGAACCAGAATTCCTCCCTCTTCAACTGGAAGCAGACATTTGTAGGGAAAAGGAGCCAAGATGGGTCAGCTTCTTGCAGCAGTATTTCTATGCTCCTGAGGTTTACTAATCATTGCTGGAACAATCCTTAAGATTCCATATGTATGGTGAAAACCTTCTCTGTGCTCTGTCCTTGGTCCTGATTATCTCTTTCTCTTTGCTTCTCTCAGAAAGGTTTCTGTTTTCTGGGCGATTCTGCATTGACTTTTCCCCTGTTTTATGAAACCCATGTTGGAACAGAAGTTCCTCTCTGCATTGCATGCTGCTTTCACGTTCTTTGATCATTAGATTTTATGATCATTAGATTTATCATTAGATTTTATGACACAGCACACCACTTTTGCTTTCTTTGATCATTGGGTTTATTTGTACCTTCTGCATGGATTTATGACCATTCAGGGGTGACTTTGCAAGTCAGCATGGCGTTGCCCTGAGGTATTTGAATGTGGTTTCGAGCTGCACTTTTCCCTCCCAGTTGAGAAAATGTGGAGCGAATGCTAGATGCAGAATCGCCCTCTGTCTTTCTGTCTCTGTCTCTCTCTGTGAAAGAGAGACAAACTAGAAACCTTTCTGCTTCTTACTGCAGACAAGTGAACTTTGTTGTGTAGATGAACGGTGAACTCCATCACCTTGTCTCCAGCTCCCTGCAGGTCTCAGCCTTGAACAGAAGACTCTGCGATTTCATGAACTTGAAATCACCATTTCAAATATCGGGAAGCTAACGCAGACCCTGCTGTGCTGGGGATAATATCCACTCATTGATCGGACCTCATCAAGAGGCAAACTGTAATATTCTATAGCAGATTTAGCCTCTTGCTAATCAGTCTTCAAGAGCAACCTCAAGCTGAGCACAGAACAGTAGCCAAGGACGGGGGTGATGAAGCCATTAGCGGCGGCTGCTGTGCTTGAATCGGAGAGTAATTGCCTTCTCACCCAGTGACTAGATGGGGGTGAAGGGCACTGGCTGTTGTTCCACCTTGAATTTCCTTAAAAATTACCAGGTCCTAAATCCTCCCAGAGCCACAAACCCAAGTGACCATGATTCTGTAGACACCATTAGGCATGGATGCCCCATCCTCTCCATGTGGTTCTCATGTGCATTCTGTTTCTATTAGCTTGGTAAGGTGCACAGATACTCCAAATCACTCAATCTGACTAGACTTCTGCAGTGCAGTAGATTCCCAAGTGGCCTTGGATGTGGTCCCACAGGTGGACCTCCTGCTGGCACCTGATAATTTTGGCTATAGTGTGACACAGAGTGTTGGAGTGGATGGGCCATTGGCCTGACCCAGTGTTGGCTTCTCTTATGTTCTTATGTCTACAGTTTCAAGAAAGTAGAAGTAATTTGAAGTAGGTTAAGAACATAGTAGGTCCTTAAGAAGAAGTAGGTTAAGAACATAAGAGCAGCCATGCTGCATCAAAGCAGTGGTCCGTTAGTCCAGTGTCCTGTTTCACCCACTGGCCACCCAGATGCCACTGGAAGGCTTACAAGCAGGGCACAGGGGCTGAAACCATCCTCTGTTGTTGTGCCTCCCTAAAGAGTTACTGCCTCTGACCATGGCTGTTCCATTTTGATTTCATAGCTAATACCCACCAACAGATCTGTCCTCCATGAATCTGTTTAGACCATTTTTAAATCCACATAAGTGCATGGCTATCACTGTGCCATTGGCAGTGCGTCCCATGCTCTTTGGCTGAAGAAGTACTTTTCTCCTGTCCTGTAGAGGGTTGTCTTACCTGCAGCCTCCTTCCTCTCTGTGCTCTCCACCTGGGGTCTTCAGGGTTGTGCCAAAGACATCCTCTTCAGCCTTGTTGAGCAGTCTTTAGATTGCATCCGGGCACTTCCCCTGGCCTTCTGCTCCTTGATACGGGACGTCCTGGTCTCATCACAGCAGTCATAAGTTCTTTCAGAGCTGTTCTCACAGGGTGTCTGTTGTAGGGAGGGGAAGGGAAAGGGATTGTAAGCTGCTCTGAGACTCCTTTGGGTAGTCAAAAGTGGGATATAAATCCAGTCTCCTCCTCCTCCTCTTCTTCATCTTCTTCGCCGTCTTCTTCTTTCTATTTGGACAGACACCATATAACTGATATCCCAGCTGATCTCCATTTGGGTAAGCTAGCCTCAGGGACTAGTCTGGGGCTTTCCATTGGGCAGATATATATAGCAAAAGAGAGAGAGAGAGAGAGAGAGAGAGAGAGAGGTTTCTGCTCTACCAAGGTCAAAGTTGGATTTGAATTATGAAAATTCACCAACAGTTGTATTTAATTGTATTCCTTTTGATCCTTGCAACACTAGTTGCTGAACAAATGCACTGATTAACCACAAATAGGAAATTATAGATAGCACATATCGAGAATGCAAACATGGCTTAGCAGACGGGGAAAACATTCAACTGGTTAGCTCATAAACACCAATAAATTCAGGCTTCATTATATGGGCACTAAGGAAATTAGGAAGACAAATCAATGAAGCTTGTCACACCCATATGGCAGAAACCCTTTTAAATCCATATTCCTTGCTGCGAACATTATGCAAATTGGAAATTAGGAGGGAGAACAGAAAAAAATATACCATTCAATATTATTTGGCTGTTTGCGAGCGGATATCTTCAAAGAGCAGATTTCAAGGCGAGAAACACAGGGGGGGGAAAGCATCACAAACAAGAAAGGCTGTGTGGAAAAACAGTTCTTTTAATGACTGCATAGTAGAAATTGAATTTGAAATATGTAAGATTATTCTGGTCTTGTGTACGTGGCTGGCTGGTATTCCTGGACTTCAACTCCCTTTGGTTGGGTCCCTTTGGGAGGGGCCATGGCTCAGTGGGAGAGCCTCTGCTTGGCATGCAGAAGGTCCCAGGTTCAATCCCCGGCATCTCCAGCTAAAAGGACTAGGCAGTGTGAAAGACCTTTCTCTGCCTGAAAACCCCAGAGAGCCACTGCCAGTCTGAATAGACAATACTGACCTTGATGGACCAATAGTCTGATTCTTTTTATTTATTTATTTATTTATTTATTTATTGGGGATTCATATCCCGCCTAGCCAGTGTTAGCCAGTGATTCTGTACAAGGCAGCTCCGTGTGTGTTCTTGGTAGCCTATCAGGTCCTGTTGGTTCCAAATTTCAGTATGTATTATCAACAGGATGACTTAACTGTCCATGGAACAAAATCCCTCCTCCCCCCCCCACCCCCGGTGGCAGGCGATCCCTGCAAAATCTGTAGCCCCTGCAGCTGCTTACCAGTCACTGGACGCAATCGTGCAGTGAGCCTGCAAAAGACTCAGCTAATGCTGCAGGGCCTGCAAGACGGAGCTCTTCCATCAGGCCTTCGATTAGGAGCCGCCACCATTTACCACCAACCGTCGCTGTTGACATTGGTGATGAGGGCTGGCCCTGAACGAAGCTTGGGCCCAGCAGCTGTGGAGGGCTGGATTGTGACCCTAGTGCTATGCCACTAAGGGAACCTGCAGGATGCCATCTTAATTTTTGCCACTTACCCTCACTGCGAGCACTTCAGTTGCAACCCCCTATTGCAAATTTGTTATATTGTTGTTGTGTTTTAATATGATTTTAACCAGGGGTTATTTCGTAAAAAAAGAGGTGCAGGAGCTCATTAGCATAACTCATTTGCATAACTCATTTGCAGTGCCACACCCCCTAACATACCAAAAGTGTGTCAGAAGGCAACACCCACCCCTCAGGCTCCCCTCCATAGGTGAGTGAAACTGACCTGCTCTTCCTCCATTCCCTTCCCCATCCAATACTTTGTGCAATAAAAATAAGCGTGAAGAACACACCCTCATTCTCTTCCTGCTCCCTTGAAACCACCAGGTTTCAAGTAGACTTGAGATACCCAGGACATGTGCACCACCCATCCCTTTCCCTTCCCTTCTCCACAACAAGACACCCTGTGAGGTAGGTGGGGCTGAGAGAGGTCTTTTGAGAACTGCTCATGAGAGAACAGCTCTGAGAGAACTTGTGACTGGCCCAAGGTCACACCAGCAGCTGCATGTGGAGGAGTGGGGAATCAAACCCGGTTCTCCCAGATTAGAGTCCAACTCCTGACCACTACACCAAACTGATGGGGTGGAAGCTGCTGAAGGGTTGGTGAAATTTCTCCAGTACTTATGTGCCATGTGCCCAGATAAAAAATGGAATACTTAGAAAATGTATATGCCACCTTGAGCAAGTCTCTGGAAAAGCAGCACACAGTCATAAAAGGAACAATGATAAAATTATCAATATTAAAACAAAACATTAAAATCAATAAAGACCCTAGCAGGGCTTTCCCTGGGGCGCTGCACCTCTGCACTCCTAGGGGAAGCCGAGGAGGGGGCGGGGCTTGGTCATGTGCCCACCCCCTGGGCTCCTCACTCCCGGAGCTGTGCTCCTGTGCACTCCCGCTCCAACGGACCCCTGATTTTAACCGTTTCATGCTGATCTGGCACTGTGTGCCACATTGTAAGCTGCCCTGAGCCCACTTGTGGGGAGGGCGGGGCAAAAGTGTGAAAAATAAATAAATAATGCTGACACTGAACTACAAGTGAACTGCTATTTGGTTTCCCGCCATGGGAATATTTTAGGGTCGGACTAGTTAACTCCAAGGTCGCAGATCTCTGTTCCTCTTTAAAGCGTGACTCCAGCTAAATGGCCCTGACCTGGGTAGCCCAGCCTAGCCTGCTCTTATCAGATCTTGGAAGCTAAGCAGGGTCAGCCGTGGTTAGTACTGGGATGAGAGACTTCCAAGGAAGGGTTGCTACACAGAGGCAGGCAATGGCAAACCACCTCTAAATGCCTCTTGCCTTGAAAACCCTTCTGATATCACCATAAGTCGGCTTTCCACCACCACAGCTGAATGAGGTCCCATTCCAGACTGGGGCCACACAGCAAAGGAAGAGGTGGCTCAACCCTTCCACCCCCCATGGTTGTGCTTATCAACGCTATCGCTCCACCCACGCTATTGTCAGCTGCCTTTTTAAGGGCTATACCAGTGCAGAGGGAGGAAAATCATGGCAGGATTGGACACACCATCCTTCCTTCCAAGCCAGTTTGGTGTAGTGGTTAAGAGGGTGGACTCTGATTTGGGAGAACCGGGTTTGATTCCCCACTTCTCCACATCCAGCTGCTGGTGAGACCGTGGGTCAGTCATAAGTTGTTTCCGAGCTGTTCTCTCAAGGGTAGTTCTCAAGAGAGCTCTCTCAGCCCCACCTACCTCACAGGGTGTCTGTTGCAGGGAGGTGAAGGGAAAGGAGACTGTAAGCTGCTCTGAGACTCCGAGTGAAGAGCAGGGTATGAATCCAATCTCTTCTTCCTCTTCCTCTCTTCCTTCGCTGCTGGTTTGCAATCTGCATTCAGGGCCCTGCATAACTGTACGGTTCTTTTAAAGGGACTGGGAAGGGGCAGTATTGGATATCCCAGAGAGTCATCTGTTTTGTACTTCTTTAGGGCAGAGATCCAATTCAGGAAATGTCACACCCAAATGTGCCCAGAGTGAATAATTCCGGGACGCTGCATGCAACTTATCAGTCTAGTTTTATCTATAGCATTCATAACTGCTTTGCAAGGGAGAGACGAGGCTGGTGTAATGCCACGGTCATATAATACAGGTGATTCCTAAAATGAATGAGCCACGTCCCATATATTTATTGCATCCCAGGCATGGTAGCAAGCCAAAGTAATTGCGTGCCTTTTTTTTCTTCGTCTTCTCCCAGGCATCTGCTATGAGCTTAGCTGTAGTCAGCCCCACACTGGCAGAAACCGCTAACATATTGAGGACTCAGCATCCTGCTTGCTCCGTTCTTAGCATAATGGCCTTTTCAACGGCACATGAGCGATTCAGACCCAATTCCCTTCCCGTAGCACCGTCCATCATCCAGCGTAAAACTCCTGAAAAGCTGCTTTTCTATACATCGGGCCGTTTTAAACGGCACCGACTTACAAACCCTGAACCCTGCCATCAGCATCTTTGCAAAGCACCTGCCAAAAAACTTCGTAAATGGGAGGGAATGGTCCCCGGCAGAGCGACAGTGCCGTTCTAAGCAAAGTTGCGCCCTTCTCAGTCCATTGCAGTCACCGGGCTTGGAAGGGCGTGACTCAGAGGTGTCGAACTCGGGCCATGTAGGCCATAAAACGTATTGCCAGATACTGGAGATAGAAACTGTATAAAGAACAGCAGCTGGTGAGCTCCAAGTTGGTGTATCCTCGCTGCAAGGCCCTATGGGCTGAGAGGGGGGGTGTAAAGAAAGACTTATATGGGCAGACTGGAGAACCAGTGGGGCAGCTCTGGGCAGATGCTCCCACACTGCTTGACTGCTGCAGACGAGGTGGTTCTACCGTGCTGAAGCCACAATGGAGTGGCGCCGCCCACTTCCCCCCCAGCACTTCCTCCTTTGCATCAGTTGCTCGTGGGCCGTATAAGAGCCCTGAATGGGCCAGATCTGGCCCCCGGGCCTTATATTTGACACCCCTGGCATAACTCTTCTTAGGATGGCACTGGAAGACTCTGAATGTGCTTCAGCGGGCATTGCATCAGCAGGAATTTGCAGCGTGGCACCTAGGAAAGCGTTGTGTATGCAGCCAAAGAGACGAACGATCCCATCATCATTGAACTTTGGTGCTACACAGTGTTCCAGGCAGTGTGCACTGCTCAAACAAAGGGGTGCTTTTCTTTTTTTGTCTTTTGCCAAGTGTGGCGTCAAGTCAGCTGGTTTTTCCTAGGAGCCAACTCAAGGCAGAAATGGAGAGCCGAATGTGCCAATGAGGTCTTGTTCTCACCACAGCGCTCAGAGATCCCCTAGAGCACCTTCCTCCACATCCCCATAAAGATAGATCAAGGTAAGCAGCCGTGTTGCTCTGAAGCAACAGAACAAAGTTAGAATCCAGTGGCCCCTTTAAGACCGACAGAGTTTCATTTGAGGGGTGAGCTTTCTTGCGCATGCTTGTCTGACGATGTCTGCATGCACACAAAAGCTCGTGCCTTGAGTAAAACCTTGTTGGTCTTAAAGGGGCCACTGGACTGAGACTTTGTTCTGTTCCTCTGCATCTGTTCCAACCACTCTTATTCAAGGGTCTGAAGGTACACGATGCAGCAAGTCTGCTGAAAGCTAAGCAGGCCTGAGCAGCTGGAATTGCCCAGACTAGCCTGAGCTTGCCCCAACCTGGAAGTTAAGCAAGGTCAGCCGTGGTTAGTACTTGGATGGAAGCCCACCAAGGAAGACCTGAGATGCTATGCCGGGGGTGGGTGGCAATGGCCATGCCCCGCTGCTCCATGAAGGGTCACCATGAGTCATCAGCACCTTGATGGTCCTGAATTAATTAATTAATTAATTAATTAAGTAGGACTGGGTCTGGTCAGTGCCTGCAGCGGTGACTTCTTGGGATGCTTAAATACACTGCCCTGAGTTCCAAGGCAGAAGAATGGTGGGGTTTATATATAAACAAGAGGTGGGGACCGGTAATACTTCTGGGGGGGAGCTCCATGTGGAGGAGGCAGCCACTGCAGGTAAGCCTCCTCCCTTTCTCCCCCACCCCCCTGGAACTGATGGCGAGGCCTGCGCAGCTCAGAGCTGCCAGGACCACCAGGCCTTCTCTCCCACCTGCCCCCCCCCCCCCACCGATGGCGAGGCCCATGTAGCATGGATCTGCCAGGCCATCTATCCCGCCTGCCCCCTCGATGGCGAGGCCCATGTAGCATGGATCTGCCAGGCCCACCAGGCCTTCTTTCCCATCACCTCCCCCCCCCCCCCACCGATGGTGCATCCTGCATGGCTCGGAGCCGCCGGGCCGTCTCTCCTGCTCGCCCCTGACTGACAGCAAGGCCTGTGCGGCTCAGAGCTGCTAGGCCTTCTATCCCGCCCCCCGACAGCAAGGCCCGCCATGCCTTCTCTCCCGCCCGCCCCTGACGGCGAGGTCCATGTGGTTCCAACCCGCCAGGCACCAAGCCTTCTCTCCCGCCCACCCTCCCCACTCCCAGCAATGGTAGCAAGGGGCTATTCCAACTGTGTTCCCTGCACATGCGCAGGGGACACTTTTTACTTTAGGGAGGATTTAAGTATGCCTCAATTTTTTTTTTTTACTTTTCAGATTTTTCTGCACACCTGGGGAGTCCCCCAAGTGTACAGGAAAATCTCTTTGCCCTCTAGGTGCCCCCAATGTGCGGATTTAGACATCCGCATGCAGGGGGTGCCTTGGCTATCAGATATATAGATGGAACTGGTTGTGAAAGTCCATGCTGGAAAGCCCTGGCTTTAATTAGAGGTCTTTAGGAAAAGGCAGGATGGTGTTGAGCAAAGTGGCATGTATCAGAGGCAGAAAGAAATCTCTCTTCCGTATCCTGAGTCCACTGACTCATCAGGTGCTGTTTTTATATCTTGAGGGTAGGCATGGATTTTTTTTTTTGTACCTCTGATCAATGCTAAATAGGTTAGTTTGTGTGCAGAGAGGGGAAGGAAGGAAATAAAGGATTGCCTAGACAATAAGGGTCAAGAGGAAACGTGATCACTGTGGTAGAAAAGAGTGGGGAAACGATGAAAGAAATTAGAAAGCAAGTGTCGCGGAAGTGAAACGAATAAAATGGTGGCTTCCCAAAATTCTTTTATTCTTATTTTTTTAAAAGGTGCTAAAAATATCAAAACAGCTACACTTTATTCTCAATTTCCTGCAAAACCAAACCAAACCAAACCGTCAATAGCTTTCACATTTCTATAGGATCCTCATCTTGTGTTCTTTTTGGTTTTGAGGATGAGTAGACTTTTTGAGGCTAAGAGTAGACCGAGAGAGCGGGAGAGCGAGTAGACATTGTGAGTGAAAAACAGCAATTTTGTTATCTCTGTCTTTTCCTTAGTAACATCTAATCATCCGTTTATCTTTTATTATATATATATATCCTCCATATGTCCAAAGAGACTAGCAGCCAGTTCAGTCGGAACAGCATCATTCTTAAAATAACAACAGCTGAAAGATAAATAACAGATTCCGCCATGTGTCTTAATAAGCCGCAGACTAGAAATTATCCTCCAAAAAGATGTATTTTTATTTAGGACATTTATATATACTGCCTCTCTCCCAAACACAGTCAGGACTGAAGTGTTTTCCCCCTCTCTTTAATTATGTGTTTTAATTAATTTAATAAATGATTATTTTTTGTATTTTCTCACTGGTGGTTTACCCATCTTGGGTCCTGTCCGTGTCAGGAGACAGGTGAGATATATAAATGTCCTAAATATGTAAACTTAAGAGACACAAATGTCCACTGAAAGAGGGCCATTCTGCATTGCTTGGAGAATGGCTGAAAGGAAGTTGCCACAAGACTCTGCAGAGGAAGGCCATTCTGAGGGGAAGGGACCGTAACACTAAGAGCTCCCACCTTAATGGAGGAGGTCCTCTCCTGTAGGGACAATGGCACAGGTAGAAGGTTTTCCCCCGCTTCCAAAAATATAAGTAGGCATGTGGTTTTCTGTAGAAAGAAGGCATCCTTTAAATACATGGGCCATGAAGAGTCTTATTGGCACTTTGAATTGCACCCAGAAACATACAGGTATACAGTAATTTGTTTCAGTGGGCTGGGTTTCATAAACAAGTTCCTCTGGAAGTGGTGTTTTCGTCCAGTGTAAGGAGCCTTTGCTTGATGCAAGATTCAAGTCCAGTTGCACCCTCAGAGACTAACAAGGTTACCAGGATATGAGCTTTTGAAGGTCAAAGCTCCTATCATCAGATGTATGTAAGGTGCCGTCAAGTCATATCCATAGGGTTTTCACAGCAAGCAAACTTCATGGCAATAAGGAAGGGGATTGGTTTGCCTTCCTGAGACAGGGAAGGCACAAGATCTTATTCGGTTGTTGAAGTAGCTAATCAGGAGAAGTGATTTGGCCTCATATATTCTGAGGTGGAGAGCCAGTTTGGTGTAGTGGTTAGGAGCACAGACTCTAACCTGGGCGAACTGGGTTTGATTCCCCACTCCTCCACGTGCAGCTGCTGGTGTGACCTTGGGTTAGTCATAAGTTCTTTCAGAGCTGTTCTCTCAGGGCCTTGCAGGGCAACACTGCTAAGTATTCCTTTGTAGTCTCCCATCCAAGTGCTGATCCTGCTTTGCTTCTGAGGTCTGATGAAGCCAGGCTATACAGATACTTTTGCATCAAGGGAAGTCATCTTGTGCCAGAGGAAAGTGTCGCAACTAGCAGTACAAATCTGTGGGATCCATCCAATAATGTGTCCTTAGTGGCTTGTTCTAGTCAACAGTGGGGTTGCTGGGTCCTGAAGATTCTGAGGTATCTGCTAGGGCTCACTGGAATAGTATGCCTGAGGTCAGGGGGTCCTTTGGGGCCGGAGCGAGGCGGAGCAAAGCTCCGCCAGCTCAGGAGTGGCCACTAGGGCAGCCATGGGCCGAATCAGATTCTCTGATCTGATTCAGCCCGCTGCCGAATTGCCGCCGAAATTGGGCAGCAAATTTAAAAGCAACTGGAGGGGAGGGGGTTTGAGGGAGGGGCTCCAAACTTGCAGGGTAGCTGCTGGGGCCTCTCCTCGAAATACCTACCACTTTTTCCCAACATAGAGAACAATGGAGGGGATGGGACAACCTGTTTGGGGGCCCATAGAATTGGACCCCGTGGTCCCATCTTCTTGAAACTTGGTGGGTATTTCGAGGAGAGGCCCCAGCAGCTACCCTGCAAGTTTGGAGCCTCTCCCTCAAAACCCCTTTCCTCCAGCCCCTCATATACCCTATGAGTTTTTGCCATTGATTTCAATGGCCCATAGGGTATAATGGGGCTGAAACTGACATTCCCTTTCTGACACACTTCCGGTGATGTCAGGGGATGTGGCATATGCTAATGAGTTATGCTAATGAGTTATGCTAATGAGCTCCTGCACCTCTTTTTCTACGAAAGGACCCCTGCCTGAGGTTATAGATGAGTGGATATGGTCTAGCCAGTTGAATAATACCAGCTATGTGAAGTTAACATTCTTATGTGCCTCACCCTGATGAAGTCTGGTGAAGAGCAGGGGAGAAAGGAAGAGGAGGCATGCAGCTTCTGCTTTTAGAGGCAGCCATGCCTCTCTGAGTTCAGGTCTGCTGCCAGTACACAGCTCTCTTAAGAGACATACAAGCAACTGCATTCATCCTAGAGAGCCAGTCTTTGACATGCCATCTGTGGCTCTTCTGAACATGACCGACCAATGTTGTGCCTGCCCCGTGGTTCAGGAAAGTGGGCAAGCTCACTGCCTAGTGGGGCAGGGGATTCCCACCTTGAAACAGCTACTGTCAGTGGGACAGGTAAAGCACATGCACACGCCTCATGCCCGGGATGGACGTCAGTGTGGCTCTTTTGGTTGGTGGCCATTGAGGAGATAGCTCTCCATGAGTGAGAACCACTGCTGTGAGCCATGAGACACACAATAAAGGGGTTGAATTTGAGTCCAATAGCACATTAGAGACCAACAAGAGTTTCTGGGTGGAAGGTTCCAAGAGTCATCAGATACAGAAGGGAACACTGAGCTTTGGGTGGGGCAGCAGCTCAGTGGCAAAGCATGGTCTTGGCATGCAGAAGGTCCCAGGTTCAATCCCTGACACCTCCAAGCTAAAAATATCAGGTAGGACTAGGAGGTGATGTGAAAGCCCTGAGTCTGAAACCCTGGAAAGCTTCTGCCAGGCTGAGTCGACAATACTGACTTTGATGGACCAATGGCCCGATTCAGGATAAGACAGTTTCATGCGACTCTCAAAAAACTTACAGTCTGAAACTCTTGTTGGTCTCTAAGGTGGTTCTGGACTCAGATCTCACTGTTCTACTGCAGAGCAGCAAGGCCACCCTCTGAAACAAGAAAGGGGCGTATTTTGCTATTTCTTTGTTCTTTTCCTCGGAATGTTTTTGCAGCTGTCAGAATGATCCAGGCTTTTGAGGGGGAGCATCATTGCTTGGCTCTTGCAATCGTTTGGCAAGCAGTTTCGAAATAGAGCATTTTTTTAAAAAAAAGAAACAAGGTTAAAACAGCAAGATTTTAAGTAAAGTTTTACGGCCAAATCTGGCGTTGAATTATGAAGGAAGTTGCAAATTAATGTGGCAGTTCAAATTAACATAACAGAATTATAAAGCAATAAGCAAAAACTCAACACATTCTGTCAGTCTTCCGTCTAATTGGTATAATTTGCATTGTATCACTGGGAAGCATAGCAGGATATGTGATCCCTCCTATGCAGCAAATGCTAAAATGGAATTATAATTAAGGTTGCATGCAGGGCACGCGGTTTATTGCCGAGATCTTCCTATTTGCATTTATTTGTGTTGTAAATGTGGCTTTATGGGGATTTTCTTTGTGTGATTCTGTCAGTCCATTGTCATTGGTAGAAAAGAAAAAAGATCTCTGTTGGAACTGCTACTTATTGTTTTTTCCCCTCCATTACCACAATAGCTTTCAGTGTACAAAGTGTTTTACAATCTGGAACATTTATTTAGCCTAAGGACGCCAACCTCCAGGCCAGCCTAAGGATGCCAGCCTAAGGACGCCAACCTGGGGATCCCCCCTGGAATTACAGCTTCTCTTATGTTCATATGTTCAATCTGTTTTCTTTCATATTCTTTCTGTCTTTTTCTTTTCATCTTTCAATGAATTTGTAGTCAGTTTCTAATCAGTTCTGAAAGAGAAATTTGAAGGCAGGAGGGACTGGAAGGGAAGGTCTGCAAAATTTCAGAACTGAACTCTGTAGATTCTCAGAGGTCGGCAATGTCTTCTCAGACCTTCCTACCTTCCTGCTAGAGCATTACCCTGCAGAGTATAACATAAAACAACCGCAAAGGGGGTTTTACAAAGGGGGGCATTGATTTCCCTACAAACATGAACAGTAGCCTCTCGTCCGGAGTGTAGGTTGTGCATCAAAACAATCAGATGCTGTAGTGCACCCATTTATTTTAAAACCAAGCATCGTTTTTCATGACCCACACAATAAAAAGCTTTGCTGTAATCTATGAAACACAAGCTGATTTTCCTCTGGAATTCTCTCGTACGCTCCAGTAACCTACGTAAATTTGCAGTATGATCTGCAGTGCCTTTTCCGTTTCTGAATCTAGCTTGGACATGTGGCATTATTATTTACTTTAATGAAAATGGGAGAGTTAGCTCTAAGCAAGCAAGCAAACAAACAAACAAACAAACAAGCTGAAACCATGGTCCTTCTGAATACACCACCTTTGCTTTGGAAACAACTGAGAAGTCCAAAATCTAGAGATAAATTTAAAGGAAGGATATTTCAAAAGCATCCTTTATGTTGAAGAAGAATGTGTCATTAAGTGGCAGCCAGTTAATGGCAAACCCCATCCACGGAGCATTCCAGGCAGAGGAAGTTCAGAGGCGGTTTGCTGTTGCCTCCCTTCGTGTAGCAGCCATGGACTTCCTTGGTTATCTCCCATCCAGGTACTAACTAAGGCTGACCCTGCTTAGCTTCCAAGCTCTGTTGAGCTCTGGCTAAGCTGGATGATGTTAAATGGTCCTGTGGTGGGTGGGGGAGGAATAAATCAAACAAAAAAGTCTAAGTGGTCTGAATCAAAGCCCAGGGAAGCGGATGTAGCTGTTTTCCTCCCACTAACTTTGTTAAGATTTGACTGAAGTCTTTTATTAGTTCTCATGGAATAGTTTTGCTTGATTTCCATTGTGAATCCAAATGCAATTATTACAGATTTTTGGTAAGGCTTGGAAATGCACACATATGATATCAAGGGACTTCAGATACCTGTATGTGTGTGTGTATGTGTGTGTGTGTGTGTGTGTGTGTGAAAGAGAGAGGGAGGGGAAGAGCGAGCGCAAGCGAGAGAGCTCCTTGTACAGATATAAAAGATTCATTAAACAGAACGGCAGAAGTGTCAAGAAACTCTGAGGCACTTTCATAGCAAAGGGTGGGAAATGGATGGGAATTAGAATTAAAGAAGTAAAATTAACAGCAGCAAAATTAGAGGTGCATGAAATTAAAACGCGATTGCAATAAGAATAGGCCAGCTTGACGAGGAACAGCATCAGGCATAATTTGTTTATTTAAATGTCATTAATTCTTCCAGGAATAAGGTCTGCTAACTCCAGGTTTGATGCCACTTTTTGAGTGGTGATATCGCAGTGCTTTAAATCTGTGTGATTTGTTTTGCATCCTAATATCCTCAGTAGGAGTGCTCTAGCAGGAAGGTAGGAAGGTCTGAGAAGACATTGCTGACCTCTGAGCATCTACAGAGTTCAGTTCTAAAATTTTGCAGACCTTCCCTTCCAGTCCCTCCCGTCTTCAAATTTCTCTTTCAGAACTGATCAGAAACAGACTCCAAATTCATCGAAAGGTGAAAAGAAAAAGATTTCGGGGAACAGCTAGATTCGAATGCAGTAGCACCTTAGAGTCCAACAAGATTTTCAGGGTGTAAGCTTACAAACATAAGAGCCCTGCAGGATCAGACCAGTGAGAGTCCCTCTAGTCCAGCATCTTGTCTCACAGAGTGGCCAACCACAGAGTGCCGAGGCCTTCCCCTGCCTCTGCTAAACCTCTGAATGTGAAGGGTACCTTTAATCAGCATGGCTAGTCGCCACTCCTCCATGCATCTGTCTAATCCTCTTTTAAAGACATCTATGCCTGTGGCCAGGCATATCTGATGATGACGACGAAGATGATGGTGGTGATGATGATAATGATTATCATATGGCAGGTTGTGTGTCGTATAGCCAGGAGATCTTAAGATTGTCTAGCAGCCAGAAGTTCTAGCTTTTTAGCATTATGCACCCCTAAATGGTGAGCTAGACTTGTTTTTAAGGCAAGAGATGTTTCCCTGGCATTCCTTGAAGATCAGGTCACCCTTCCAAATACTTCCCAAGGCTGACCCTGGTTAGCATCTGAGATCTGATGAGATTGGGCTAGCTTGGGCTATCCAGGTCAGGGCGGCATACCTGATGAAGATACCTGATGAAGGGAGCTTTGACTCTTGAAACTTTGTACCACAAAAAATTTGCCTCTGCCTTGAACTCTTTGACAGGCCTTAGATAACAGCTGACTCTTGACCCCCTCATTAGTTATTTGGAAATAATAATTTTGATCTACCTTATAGAGCCAATTTGGTGTAGTGGTTGGGAGTGTGGGCCCTAATATGGGAGAACTGGGTTTGATTCCACACTCCTCCACAGGCAGGCAGCTGGGTGATTTTGGGTCAGTCATAGTTCTCTCAGAGTTGCTCTGGAAAGAGCAGCTCTCAAAAGAGCTCTCTCAGGGGAGGGGAAGGGGAAGGACATTGTAAGTTGCTCTGAGACTCCTTTGCGTAGTGGAGGGTGGCATATAAATCCACCCACCCACCCATCCATCCATCCGCTCGCCCATCCATCCATCCATCCATCCATCCATCCAACTTCCTCCTCCTTCTTCCAGGGGGTGTCATAGAGATCACTGACACAATGACTGTGAAGTGACTACTTATGAAATAGGTGATGTAAATATAGATCCTGTAGACCTCTGCACATTTCTTTGTCGGTCCTCAGTGAACTTATGGTTCTCTAACATGCATAGCATTGGGTTGGAAGTATTTCTTTTTTATCCCATGTTCTTGCTAGAGACTGGAGGGTCTCGGATGGAGGAAGTGGTTTTACGATAGTGTTTTGGGAGGATCCTAGAGCATCTTGCTAGTGTGGTGACATCACTTTGGGATTTTTCTTTGGAAGCACTTCAACAACTATTTCTTCCTCCCAGTTTTTCTCCACCGTAATGCTGAGTGGCAGCTAGGACAAGAGGTGGATGGTGGGAAGTCTCCTGCCACAGTGGGAGACCTGGTAAGCCTAGTTCATAACCCAAAGGAATATTTCATTGGAAAGTCACACTATTAGGGTTGCTAGGTCCCTCCTGGCAACCAGTGGAGGATGGGAGGACTTTCCAGAAGCAGGACGTGCAGATGATTTCGCTGGTGATGTGGCTACGTCACTTCCAACATGTACCAGAAGTAACATCATAAAGCTGCAACATTGTGGGAAAATGGCTTCTACCATAGAGTTTTTGCCCAGATGCCACAGTGTCACCCAAACATTGCCGAAATGATAACATCACTTTGGTCCACACTGGAAGTGATGTCACCACGTCACCAGCAATGTAGCCTGGGTCTCCCTTTCAGTCCTGCTAAGTCAGCTGATTGGTGGTGTGGGGCTGGGCCTGGTGGTGGGGGACTCCCACCTCCATCAGGAGGGTCTGGCAACCCTACAAACTACTCTTTATCTGATCTATATGGAAAGTAATCTTGTCTACCCAAGAGTAAGAAGGATGAATCCTGAGGCACGAACATTCTTCCTATCTCCCATGATCAGTTTGAGCATTGAAATAAGATGCCCCTCATAGGTATATGTTCAGTTTTATCTTGAAATCACCGGGGGTAGGTTCTTTTGCTTGAAGTGTCACTGCTGTACCTGTTCCTGTCACACAAAATGCTTCTGGCGCCTTAATTCATATTGACACTTGGCTTGGAAAAGATAAAGATGTTGGGCCGAATGAATCATAGGTGAGGAAACTCATACCTCTACTGCCAAGAGTGGTGTAAGCCTAAACATTTGTAAGAATAGTAATATTCTGTTCTAGCCGGGCCGAGACGAAACAAGAAACCATACAAGTTATTTATTTATTTACTTCTCTTATACCCTGCTTTTCTTCTTCCCTCCATTTGTAATTCCAGGAGTTCCCTAGGCCCCCTCTGGTGGTTGGTAACCCTAGGTTGTGGTCACACACATGAGATAAAGCGGGGGGGAAGAGAGGCTATTTCCTCTAGTGGAAGTTGATCCGCAGTTGCACAATCACACGGTCTTTTGAAGCTGCAGGTACAGCCTGTCACTGCATGATCAGACACAACCACGGGTGAGTCAGGTTGTGGGGTTTTTTTTGCTGTTTGTCTCCAGTGTGCTTAAATGAGTGATTGATGATTCGCACCTGAGGGCTCCCTATGGAGTCTGCGATGATGCGCAAACTGAGAAGGGCAAAAAACAATGGCACAGAGTTGGGATGGCCTGATCAGACCATCCCAACACCATGAGAGCACGCTGGAGTGATCAGACATGGGAAAGTCCATCTGTGGCCCATAGCAACCCGTTTGCCACCGGACTTTCCAAGGAGTCTTTTAAATCCGCTTGTGTGGCAGAGCAAAACGGGTTGCCGATGGCTGCGGGGTGCTTCCCAGATGTTGTTGTCTGATCGCGCTCCTTTAATCCGCATGGGATTTGCACCTATGTCGGGGCTAATTGTGTGTGATCACATCCCTAGCTATATATCCAACCAACTGGGCTTGCAGTCAAAGTCTCTTACCCATTGGTTGATGTTGCAAGGAATTTAAAGTCCTGTGGCTTTTGCCTCCTTTTCTGTGAGCCTTTAGTAGAATGAACAGCCTTGGGTGATTGGTAAACTAAAAGATCTGACTTGTCAGTTCCAAGACAGGAGTCAGACTGCTATCCACCCAGTTTGGGATGACAGAGCCCCGCTCTCAGCTTCCATTGAAGGGGAAAAAATCACCAGTGTCACGAGCTTGATGATTTCATTTCCAGGGAAAACCCAGAAATGATGGTAGTATCTCTAGGAATTGAGAGAAACTCTATGGCTTTACCATGGTAAAACCACAGACTATGGTCATTCCTAGAGCTACCACCATTCTTGGTTTTCCCTGGAAGTGACATCACAGTCATGATGCCATTCTCCTATCATGTTTCCACTCCCAGCCCTCCTGGGCAAAAGTCTGGTCACCTGTCTTCTTCCTCCTCAAAGAGGCCTCCAGGGATTTTCTACTCAGGTTAGGCCTGGTAGATATTATAGGGTTACCAGGCTCCCGGTGGTAAATAATACAAAAGAAACAAACCGTGCAGAAATAATGGAAAACGTTCATCAGAACGCTTATAACAATCTGAACCTATATAAATAGTGTAGTTTACAAAAAATATAATGTAATGGTCAAAATGAGATATATCACAGTATTTGGCTTGATATTGAGAATGTAAAAAATGCTGTGTAGTCTACAACAATATTGAAGTTGGGTGGTTTTGGTATTCCACTTTTGAGGAAGCAACGCGATACAGCAATAGCAAGCTAGCGGGACCATCGAGTGGATACTCAAGCAGCGAGAAGAGCTTTTTGAAGTATAATTATAAACTTTAATGTTTGGACTTTTCACTTGAGGGATTTGATTTGGACCCTCTGAAGGTTATTTGTGTATTTTGACTGTACATTTCTGAGTTTTTGACCATTAGACTGTATTTTTGATAAACTACACTATTTATATAGGTTCAGACTGTTATAAGTGTTGACTGATGAATGTTTTTCGTTTTTTCTGCAGGATTTGCTTCTTTTGTATTATTTACTCTCTTATTTATTTATTTATTTATTTATTTATTTCATAAATTTTATATCCCACCCTCCCCGCCAATGGCGTTCTTCCATTCTTCTCTGCTGTTTAGGCTCCTGGCAGTGGCTGGCGATCTCCCGGAAGGACAGCTGCCATGATCAGTCCCCCATGAGAAAAATGGCTGCGTTGGAGGGTGGACTCTATGGCACTATACCCTGATGAAGTCCCTCTCCGCCTCAAACCCTGCCCTCTCCAAGCTCCCAAAATCTCAGGAATTTCCCAACCCAGAGCAGGCAACCCGGTGGAACCGCAGTACGATATGGGTAGATGATCCTTGCCTGAGCCTTCATTGTCAGCAGTGTTTCTGTTGAAGCAATTTCAGATCTGGTCAGATCATTGGGTTACACAGAAAATCATTTTGTTGTTGTTGAAATGGACATATTGCATGCAAAAAGCTTAGATGCCTGTAGAGGCTTTGAAGTTCTTTAACAAACAAACAAAAACTGGGCGGTTTTACTTTAAAAAAATGTTACTAAGGCTCTTCCATATCATGCTTTTGAAAGCGTAATATGTTTTTTAGACATTTGCCACTGCTGCGCGAAAGCATGTAACAAAAATTGTAACTGTTCAGTCTCTCTCTCTCTCTCTTTTAGCTACAAAAAATAATCTTCATTAAAATGCAAATAGGCACATCCTGTGAACGTTAAGATGAAGAGGGTATTGTAGAGTTTGTAATTTTAATAAACTGTTAATAGGAAAGCTATGGCTTTCTGGCTAAATTAGAATTTGTATTCTCTGGAGAATCTGTGTGCTCAGAATTTTCTGCTTTATTTGTTGTTTAGTTAAACAATGATATCAAATGGGATGAATTCCGTGAGTTAAGGGTTGGGGGAGTGAGATAAATGAGTCTTGGGCTAATTTTGAAGTCCACATTTACAAGATGGAATCTGTTAGGAGATCACTGTACTGCACGGGTCTGACTTTGAATACTGTTTGGAATCTTCAATCAGTCCCAAAACACACTGACTGGGTCACCTCTTGCTGAAAGATTTGCACTGGCTGCCTGTCTGTTCCTAGCCACGATTCAAGGATAGTTTGTTCCTTTAAGGCCCTAAACAGCTTAGGGCCAGGGTACGTGAAACATTGTCTCCTCCTGGATTGTCCAGACCACCGATTAAGATCCTAAGAACATAAGAGCTCTGCTGGATCAGACCAGGGGTCTCAACCAGTTCCTCTGGAGGGCCAACAACAGGGCACAGAGGCTGAGGCCTTCGTTAGAACATAAGAAGAGCCCTGCTAGATCAGAGCAGTGGTCCATCCAGTCCAGCATCCTGTCTCACAAAGTGGTCATCTAGTTCCTCTGGAGGGCCAACAACAGGGCAGAGAGGTCGAGGTCTTCATTAGAACATAAGAAGAGCCCTGCTGGATCAGACCAGTGGTCCATCTAGTCTAGCATCCTGTCTCACACAACCAGTTCCTCTGGAGGGCCAACAACAGGGCAGAGAGGCTGAGGCCTTCATTAGAACAAAAGAAGTGCCCTGCTGGATCAGACCAGTGGTCCATCCAGTCCAGCATCCTGTCTCACACAGTGGCCAACCAGTTCCCCTGGAGGGCCAACAACAGGGCACATTAGAACAAAAGAAGAGTCCTGCTGGATCAGAGCAGTTGTCCATCTGGTCCAGCACCCTGTCTCGCACAGTGGCCAACCAGTTCTCTATGCCTGCCCTTCCAAAGGTGAGGTGGGTGAGCAACCAAAGACAGGGCTTTTTCAGAGGTGGCACCTCATGTTTGCCGTGCCGGCTTCCTTAATTATGTCTGCCTGTCGCCTGTCTTGCACTCTTCTAGGTGCCCAGCCCAGATGTCTCTGTCTACTCAAGCTTTTTTTTAACAGAGGAGTTTTGATAATTTTTTTTTTACCTCTTTTATGGTCCGCTTCCAGCTGGAGGACTGTTTTAGGGACGTCATTTTAGGCTGTCATTTTATGGTTTCTTTTTAATAACTCATTTTTATTCATTATTATTGGTAATTTTTGCTGTTTTCTAAATTTTATTTAGTGAGTTAAAAACAGAAGACATTCCTGGGGCATCACCACGTTACTTCCAAGTACAGCCAGGAGTGACACTGTGATGTCATGCAGTGCTGCTTCTTGATGCCCCCCCCCCCCCACATTTTGCTCCCACTGAAGTGAACAGCCCAAGTGGGGCTTTGGAGCCTGAGGGTGGGATTCTCCCCCCCACATGCCAATGGCAACCCTACTAAAGCAGGTCTCTGGAGAGACAGAATCAGAATCACAGAGTTGGAAGGGGCCATCCAGTCCGACGTCCTGCTCAATGCAGGATCAGCCTAGAGCATCCCTGGCAAGTGCTTGTCCAGCCGCTGCTTAAAGACTGCCAGTGAGGGGGGAGCTCACCCTCTCCTGAGACAGCTGATTCCACCATTGAACAACTCTGGCTGTAAAGATCTTTTCCTTATATCCAGCCGGTACCTTCCCACCCTTGATTTAAACCCATTATTGAGAGTCCTGTCCTCTGCTGCTAACAGGAACAGCTCCCTGCCCTCCTCTAAGGGACAGCCCTTCTTCAAATACTTCAAGAGAGCAATCCTGTCCCCCCTCAACCTCCCCTTCCCCAGACTGAACATTCCCAAGTCCCTCAGCCTTTCCTCACAGGGCTGGGTCTCCAGGATAATGGCTGGACCATGGATCAGGCTGGCTCTCCAGCCCTGAAACCAGACCTGGACTCAGAGGCTCAGTGCAAAAGATTTAAGTTGATTGTGTGACCTCTTTCATGTGTCGGGCCTGTCACAATTTTGAGAGAGGCCCACAGCAGTCAGAGAAGTGATAAAACCCTGAGCTGGCCCCAGCAAGGTATCCTTGGCTTGCAAGCAGACCTCTAGAGCAGGGGTGGCCAACCTGTGGCTCGGGAGCCACATGCGGCTCTTTCACACATATTGTGCGGCTCCTGGTAGGGCGGCTGGGGAAGCAAAGGGGAGGCATGCTTTTTCTCTCTTTCTCCCTTCCTTCCTTCCTTCCTTCCTTCCTTCCTTCCTTCCTTCCTTCCTTCCTTCCTTCCTTCCCTCCCTCCCTCCCTCCCTCCCTCCCTCCCTCCCTCCCTCCCTCCCATCTATTTGCTTTCCTAGTTTCTCTCTCTCTCTTTCTTATAACTGGTTTTCCTCGTTTGTTTTTATTTTTGGCAGTCCCATTTAATGTTAATAAAAAGCAAATTTGCATATTTTTAAAAATAAAAATGTGTGTGTGATATTTGTTCCTGTCTTGCGGCTCTCAGACATCTCTATGTGGCTCTTACGTTTATTCTATGTGGCTCTTACGTTAAGCAAGGTTGGCCACCCCTGCTCTAGAGAGATGGCACATATGCATACATAAATAAAACAATGGAATAGAAGGATCAGTCTCTTATCAAAAGACGACTTTCTGCTCTGAAGGAAACCATGTAAAACATCTCTGATAGGAGTTTCCAGATCAATAATCTAAGGGATCTTGTATTTGAGAGGTACCATTGTTCTGTGACGGGGCAGGGGGGATGGGATGGTAGGGAATAGGGTTTCCAGCAGAAGGCTGGCAACCGGTGGGAGATTCACTACTGGGGGGTGACCTCGTTGGCAACATAACAGCATTGCTGGCAATGCTCTGATGTCATTTCCAGTCGTGCCCCCAGTTCCCCCTTATTTTCTCCCACTTCCCAGCCAAGTGAGAAGGGCCTGCTGAGGGCAGGGGATCTCCCACACCCCGCGGTGACTTGGCAACCATATGTGGAAACCACCAAGTTACTAAAAAAGCCTAGATTGAATTGGGGCTTTGATAGAAATAGAGAGGTTTCTGTACTGCTTCTTGACAGATATCATCCCTGTCTGGAACACATTACAGAGGAGCTTCAGGTGAACAGGGACGGGGGGGGGGGGGGTCTGTTTGGAAAGCAGCACCCGAAAGGGGGGGAGAGTTACTCTCCCCTCCCAAAAAAGCACCAAGTGTCCTATCAAGTTTACCCCCCACCCACAGTTGAGAACTGGCTCCCATACATGTTGCTGGGTGTTTACATGATGGATGTCTGAATGTATGAGGCATACCTTTGTCAGAGGCAACCACATGGACCATGCTGAATTATCTCCTTAATCCTTGACTGGGGACTGTATAAGTGGGCAGTGTACAGAAATCGGAAGGCTGAGTGGTAGCATGCTTGCAGAAAGGACTCTGGGGCAGGGGGTATGGGGGTGCTCTCCTATCATGCATAAGGAAAGCGATTTCACTATCTCTGCTGAAAAGGAAGAGCAAAGCATGCTCTACCCCAGTTCTCCTTCCCCGTTGGCCTTTGTGGTGTGTGATGACGATGATGATTGTATGGCACTGCATGTAGCATAGCCAGAAGATCCTAAGATTGTCTGGCAGCTAGAAGTTCTAGCTCTTTTAGTGTTATTGCACCACTAGGTGGCGAGCTAGATTGGTTTTTAATACCAAACATGCAAATTCCGCTAGGAAAAAACACCTTCAAAGATTGCCAAAATATATAAGCTCTATTTAACAATTACCATCTCTTATATCACAATTTTAACGTTGGTGGTGTCACAACATCAAAATAAGTGCATACGATAACTGTAAATATAACTAGGTTATCGTAGGTTCGCTCTTCACGCTGTGAACCTTGTTGTCAAGAGAAATTGTTGAAATCGAGTTCCAGCTATGCAGCCAGGAAACTGAAGAAGTGGATGGAAACGTCTCCTTTAAGTATCTAGAACGGACATTTTTGCAAAGGCTGTTTTTGAAAATGTTTTGCAAACGTGGATTCCTCCTATCAAGTTGAATGTACTATGCAGAGGAAACACTGTAATCTATGCCTTGTTTATAGTTATATTTACAGTTATCGTATACACTTATGCTGATGCTGTGACACTACCAACTTTAAAATTGTGATATAAGAGACTGTAATTGTTAAATAGAGTTTATATATTTTTGGCAATCTTTGATGGTGTTTATCCTAGCAGAATTTGGATGTTTGGTATTTCTGTGACACTAGTTTTCCCAGCTGTTTGGATTTACAGACTCGTTTTTTAAAGCAAGAGATATTTCAGAGGTGGCCTGCCTCTGCATCATGCCCCTGGTATTCCTGGAGGGCTCTCCAGGGTCTCAGGCTGAGGTCTTTCCCATCACCTGTGGCCCTGTCCTTTCAACTGGAGATGCTGGGGATTGAACCTGGATCCTTCTGCATGCAAATCAGAGGCTCTTCCCCGGAGCCACAGCTCCTCCCCTAGGGATGGCATGACTTAATAAACCCTTAGCTGGGCTCTGGGTTTGTCCCATGGCAGAAATCCCAAGTTCTGAAACAGGTTTTTTTTGGAGGGGGGGGCAAGAAACACAGGATACTTTGGCCTCTGCACTCCACTTTCAGAGCATCTGGTGGGTTCACATGAGACATGGGATGCTAGATTAGATGGACCATTCCTCTGGGGTCGGGGGGTGTCTTCTTTTCCTATGCTTAATGCATACCACATTCAGACAGTTTTCACTGGGTTCTCTGACATGTAGCTTTTAAATGACATTTTTTTTAAAATCCTGAGTTCTCAACAAGCCTCCCAGCCATTATACCGGATAGAGATAACCGTCTTAGAATAGCAGAAAGAACTGCATTTACTTTTATCTGAGTCATATCAGATCGGTGGCACATTAAGCAAAACTTTGCCAGGTCTGTTATTATGGAACCGATCCCAAGAACCAGCATTAGTCATTTGTTATGCAACTCTGCTAACTTTAGCTGAATTTGTGCGCTGTTGCGTTTGGGGTCAGGCAGAAGCTGGAGTTCTCTCCCCCTCCTTTGATTTCATGCATGGAACAGTGAAAGCATGACATTTTAAACAAAAAACCCCCCAAGAATGGCCCAATAAACAGTTCCCAAACTATTAAATCAACTCAATGTTTTAGAAATAAAGAAGTTTATTTTTAAACCTCTACAGAATCGAGCCAAAGCACCCAACAAAGTTTTGTGCAGTTGTTAAGAGTGGCGGACTCTAAGGGTGTGATCACACGGGCATTTAAACCTGGGTCTCTTTCAAGCGCGATGGCTCAAACGGAAGGTACTTGTTTTTCCTGGTGGTTGGAAAAGCGGGCTCGAGTGCGGGGGGGGGGGGGGCGGCGGCTTCGAGACGGGAGACAGATGCGGCCCGTCTAGTCAGCCCCTTTAGTTGCGATGGGGAACAGCCGCGAGGCCCGCAATAAACGTCCGTGTGATCGCACCCTAAGTGAGAGAACCAGGTTTGAGTCCCCACTCCTGCACATGCAGTTGCTGGGTGACCTTGGGTCAGTCAAAGTTCTCTGAGAACTGTTCTCTCGAGAGCAGTTCTCTCAGAGCTCTCTCAGCCGACCTCAGAGAGTGTCTGTTGTGGGGAGAGGTCAGTCAAAGTTCTCTGAGAACTGTTCTCTCGAGAGCAGTTCTCTCAGAGCTCTCCCACCGACCTCAGAGAGTGTCTGTTGTGGGGAGAGGAAGGGAAGGGGGTTGTAAGCCACGCAAAGACTCTCAGTGACGGACAGGGTATACATCCAATCTCCTCCTCCTCTACTTCTGTTACCATTTGTGCATATGTGTATAACTTGTGCTGTTGCTATTAGATCTGTCAGCTGCGTTTGACATGGTCGACTACCAGCTACTGACACATCGCCTCGCCGACGTGGGGATAAGGGGGCTTGCCTTACAGTAGCTTGCTTCAGGGTCAGGGACAAAGGGTGGTGCTAGGGGAACAGCAGTCCCGGAGGCACCTGCTTGAATGTGGAGTGCGTCAGGGGGCGGTGCTTTCCCCGATGCTTTTTTAACATCTACATCTGCCCCCTTGCCCTGATCGTCCGGCATTTTGGGCTGGGATGTCATCAGTACGCTGATGACATCCACCTCTATCTGATGTTGGGTGGCCAGTCAGACTCTGGACCGGAAGATCTGGACTGAGCATTGCACACCGTGGCTGCATGGCTCAGGTTGAGTAGGCTGAAGCTGAACCCGGCAAAGACGGAGGTCCTGTGCCTGAGCCGGGGCGGTCTGAGGTTGGGGCTCCCGCTCCCGACCTTCAATGGGGCACCATTGGTGCCTGCGCCGGTGGTTAGGAGTCCGGGAGTGCCCCTGGATCCCTCCTTAACAATGGAGGCCCAGGTAGCAGCCACTGCCAAGTCGGCCTTTTATCATCTGCGTCTGGTGCGGCAGTTGGGGCCCTGCCTGGATCGCGACGACCTGGATACAGTGATCCATGTGATGGTCACCTCGAGGCTAGACTTTTGTAACACTCTCTACATGGGGCTGCCCTTGTTACAAATTCGGAGGCTGCAGCTGGTGCAGAATGCCGCGGCGAGACTATTGATGTGTCTCCCTAGATGGGAGCACAGCCGGCCGACGCTAAAAGCACTGCATTGGCTGCCTATAGCATACCAGATCCGTTTCAAGGTGCTGGTGCTTGCCTTTAAAGCCCTAAATGGCCAGGGTCTGACATACCTGAGGGACCGCCTTTCCCAATACATACCCCAAAGGGCACTATGGTCTGGGACACAACATTGTTTGCTTATTCCAGGCCCCAGAGAAGCCAGGCTTGCTGCTACCAGGGCAAGGGCTTTTTTGGTGGCGGCTTCTTACTGGTGGAATGAGCTCCTGGAGGAAATCAGGGCCTTGAGCTCTTCCACCAGGCTTACAACTAGGAGCCACCCCCCCCCCCCCCCGTGCCACTACCACCAACAGCCACAACCCATACTGTGGGCTGTGACTGGCTGCGGTTATGAACAAATCCATGACATCTAGAGAGCTGGAGAATGGCAGGTATATACATGACACCCTCTGGTACGGTTACATCACTGAGCACTTTATTTGTGATTATGACTTGTGTTTTGATTGTGTTTTAACTGATTTTAATGTTTATATGTACCTTGGCATATCTAGGCAAGCCATGTAAGCCGCTCTGAGCCCGCGTGCGGGGAGAGTGGCCTAGAAGTTTGGTAAATAAATGAATAAATAATTATGGAAAAGCTGGATAAGTTTCAGTTTGTGTGCAATTTGAAAAGCAAATAGTTTGCAGTGTAGACAAACTAGAAGGGTTAGCGCAAACTGAAAAATATATATATATATTCAGCTTGCGGCTGTTTGAAATGCATGCACATGTTTCCTTTATATAAAGAAAACTATGGTTGCCATCAACTGTACATTACAAAAAAACAAAAACAGAACATAGATATTCTAAGTTGTCTACATGTCCCTTAATAAAGGATATGGCCTTCAGAGGAAGGTAGTTCATTTACAAAATAGGGCTGTCAGCTCCAAACTGGGAAATTCCTGGAGATTTGTGAATGGAGCCTGGGGAGGGCAGGGTCAGGAGAAGGGAAGGGGTCTCCCCTGGCTATAATGCCACTGAGTCCGCCCTCCAGAGTAGCTGCTTTTTCTGTGGAGGAAACTGATCTCTTTCATCTTAAAATCAGTTTTCATTCTAGGAGGTCTCCAGGCCCTACCTGGAGGTTGGCAGCCAGGTTTATAAAGCTGGAACAGACTCTCCTACCCACTGAAATTTGGCATGGGGAAGAGCCCTTAGTTGTGGGTTACAGTGTTTGAGAATTTCATTCTATTTGGATGGTAGACAAAAAAAAGTGACTGCCTCATCTATTTCGGCCAGAAACTAGGTTGGCTTTTTTTTTACTATAATGCTCCATCCCATGTGCGCGCCACATTAAAACCGGTTTCTCTGTGTATGAATGGAACCGAAAGGAATAAAATTTATGAAAGGAAAAATGGAATGGGTGATAATTAAAAGAAAAAGAAATGCACACTTCGAGACAGTTTGCTGTAGTGGTTAAGTGCGTGGACTCTACTCTGGGAGAACCGCGTTTGATTCCCCACTCCTCCACTCGCACCTGCTGCATGGCCTTGGGCAAGCCATAGCTCTGGCACAGCTGTTCCCTCATGAGTAGTTCTCGAAAGAGCTCTCTCAGCCCCACCTACCTCACAGGGTGTCAGTTGCAGGGAGGGGAAGGGAAAGGAGATTGTAAGCCGCTCTGAGACTCTGAGTGAAGGGTGGAGTATAAATCCAGTCTCCTCCTCCTCCTCCTCCTCCTTCTTGTAGCCCAGGACTTTGTGAAATCATGCCATTCAGGTTTTGTATTCCTATATAGCCTTTGTGACAGATGAATAGTTTGGCCAGTGGCAGGGTTGCCAACCTCCAGGTGGAGCCTGGGGATTTCTTGCTATCACAACTATTCTCCAGACTGCAAAGATCAAGTCCCTTGGAGAAAATGCTCGCTTTAGAGGGTGGACTCTATGGCCTTGGACCCTGCTGAGGTTCCACCCCTCCCCAAATCCTGCCCTCTCTAGGTCCCTTCCCCCCAAACCTCCAGGTATTTCCCAACCCAGAGCTGGCAACCCTAGCCAGTGGAAAGCCTGTCCTCCCCCCCCCACCCCCCCGGGTCTGAGATGGAAGCTTTAAAAAAAAAGGACGGAAACCACAAGGAAACAACTGTGGCTTTATGAAAGAAGAACAAATCGGCCCCCCGTGACATCCCCTGTTCATAAATTCACTACTGGCAAACGCCTGGTTTTAAATAATACATTTTGTGTCTGACCTTTTAAGAAAATTACCGATGTCTTTGTTTAGAGTGCAGATGGCATGTGTGTGGTGGACTTGTTCCCTGCTAAATCGAATAGTCTCCGATATCGCTGCCAAGTTGTCAAAAAAATGGCACTTCATTAAGATAATGTGACCTTTTAGAATAATACCTTTCAACCTTTTCTGGTGATTTTGGTTGCGTGGCTTTGTGTTTTAAACCTTGTAGTTTTTCTGAAGTTAAAAAAGGGGGGGGGTGAAGTAGTAATCTATTTACTGCTTGTCTGGAGCTGGATATTTTTGTTCCTTTTCAACCACAGTGAAAATGTAATTTTACCGATAGAGAGGGAAGTGTGGAGAGAGTTTTACTTTGAAAAGTAAATGCGAGGCTGTTTTTCACCTGTAGGACAATGAAATGGTAGAATTCGGAGGCAACAGAATAAACTGTATTACTTCAGGCTTGGTGGTGGGGGCTTATATTAGGTTTTTATTGTCCCAGGCGAAAGCGCTTTAAAGGAAATAAAGCTAGCATGTTGGAAAAAAAGATTTGGAACCTAGTTCCTAACAAGTTGGGCTAGTTTTCCAGTCACAGTGAATGATTATAGATGGGCAGCTTTCCAAAAACAGAATCCTTCCCCTGCAGTCCTTCACCTAATGAGTGATTAAAATGTGGAATTCGCTGCCAGAGGATGTAGTGATGGCCACAGGCATAGAGAAGTTTCAAAGGGGTTTAGGCATGTTCATGGAGGACAGGTCTGTCAATGGATACTAGTCATGCTGATTAAAGGGAACCTCCACGTTCAGAGGCAGTCAACCTGTGCCAGAATACAAAACCTCAGGGGAAGGCCTCAGCCTCTAGCCCGGCTTTGGTCCTCCAGAGTAACTGGTTGGATACTGTGTGAGCCAGGCGCTGGACAAAATAAACCACTGCTCGGATCCAATAGGGCCCTTCTTGTGTTCTCCCATCCAATCTACCACTTCCACCCTGATTTGGATAGCCCAGGCAAGCCCAATCTCGTCAGATCTCAGAAACTAAGCAGGGTTGACTCTGGCAAGTACTTGGATGGGAGACCTCCTTGAAATCCCAAAAGTTGAGAGATGGGGGCAGGGTTTATACAGCTGCCTCTCTGAATATCCTCCAGGCTCCCAGTAGGGGGTCAATCACCAGAGGTCGCCATGACTTCCAGGTGCACACACACTCACATGCACGCACACACATATTAAAAATGCAAAAAATACGCCCCCCCCCCCAACCACCTCTGTTTTGTTGCAGGTCAGATGCCTGTGCTTTACACAAAGGACGGCCTCAAGAGGCAACGTAGACCAGCTCTTCATGTTGATGACATATTAATAAATCTTGAAGACTCCGGTCAGAATGAAGAGCCGGTCTGGCCCAGAGTGTCAGTCTTTGGGCTCCACTGTTCCCTCTCCGTAAAATGGGAGTTCGCTCTCTGTAAAACGGGAGTCATTGCGACCCACCTCATTTCATACCGTAACAGCACTAAATGAATCTGTTCTACCTATAGTAGAACAGTAGAGCCAACTTACGTGTTTTCAGAGTTTACCAGATATAGGGCTGCCAACCTCCAGATGGTAGCTGGAGATCTCCCACTATTACCACTGACCTCCAGGCGACAGAGATCAGTTCACTAAAAAAGAAATCAGAGAATATATACCAAAAAATGGTGCTTCTTAAAACCCAGCCATCCAATAGCTTGTTTGTCTGTCTGTCTGTCTGTCCACTCTCCCTCCCTCCCTCTCTCCATGATCTGTCTGTCTGTCTGTCTATCTGTCCTTCCACCCTCCCTCCCTCCCATCCACCCTCCCTCCCTCTCTCTTTCTCTCCATCATCTGTCTGTCTCTGTCTGTCGTCGTCATCATCTTCATCATCATCATCTTTTCTGCCTGGCAGCACCAGAAGTGGCTTTCACATGATTTCCACTTTCCTCTTTATCTTCACAACAGCAACACAGTGGAGTAGGTGAGCCTGAGAGAGGCAGGGCTAAGGTCACCCCGGGAGCTGCCACGAGAGAGCAGGGGCTCTCTCCTAGTCCTAGTCGGATACACTCACCACTATACCACACCAGTTTCCGGGGTGTGTGTGTGTGGTCTTGCCCCCTTGCCTCTCTATAATGGAAGGAAAGGGGATAAGTGTGCCAGAAAATCTAGAGCCAGTCGGAGCCCATTGTGAGCCAAGCCCAAACTTCCAAATGAGGAAGGCACTGAGCTTGGTTTGTAATGGTCACAGAAGTTTCCAAAGTGGAGGAAGTTCATGTATAAATTCCTCAGTTTAGAGCTTCAGTGCCACCCTTACCCTTTGACTTTGTTCCCCGAAACTGCTGATCAACGCTGGAAACAAGAGTTTTACCCTGCATCATGTTGGCACAGTTTCCTGTTTGTTGCTTGACATAGTTTGTTGTTGGCACAGGTGCCTTGGGTTACATAGTGTTCCTTTTAATTAAAACCAATTCCAGGAACCAGGGCTAATGAATGTGTCTTTTTGTGGACTGAAAAAGCAGTACATATGCCCTGAGCTAAGGTTAGCAGCATGTGGTAAATCAGTATGAGACAGAAACTGCAGAAGACTAACTGGCTTCCTTAGAACAACCCAAAAAGGAAACACACAGACCAGAAAGTCTTTGCTGAGGAAGGAGAACCCACCAATCCTCCACACTTTCATTTGGTCTTACCAAGTTTCTGCAAGAGGCTCAGACTCAAGATTTGGATAGTTTTGGGCACTTTCAGCACCTGTATTTTGCCTCGGTTTCTGAGTGCATCCTATTCTTCCATTCCTCATTCCCACTCTTTCACTTCTAGTTTGTGTCAGGGCTTTCTCTTGTTATCTGCATTTGTTTTACAGGAATCTGCGTTCAGACCTCTTCCAGCACTCTGTTGCCCCCACAGCTACCAAAACTCCTTTTGCTGCGATTCTTTGTTCTCATCCACTTTTGAATCACTAATCCTTTCCAAAGCAGAATTGTTTCTGTGGGTATTTTAATTACTGCCCACTGCACTCCCACATTTCCACCTCTCTCTCTTTAGGTTGGGGCTCCCTCACCATTCTGTTTTCTTTCCCTCCTTCTCCAAAGATAAAAGAGGATGTGTCCTCCCGCTCGGGCAAAAAAGCCAGAGAGAGCATAAGAAGGAATCAGTAAATATAAAGGACTAGGGGATTCCCTGCTCCCAAATGAGTCAGTCTTGCATGTGTGGACCTGGATTTCCCCCTCCCTTCCCTCTCTTTTTGCATAATCAGGGAGGGAGGGAGGGGCTGGGTTTGCAGTTTAAAAGTTTTGAGAAATGGTTGCCTGTCTCTTCATCTTAAAAAAAGCAGCCAGTTATTATTTTTTTAAAAAATGGGGGTTTTGCTTGTAGATGCAGAATGCATAGAGAATACACAAGTAAATAAACCGGGGGGGGGGGGGGGGGCGGGGCGACCAGGGCAGGGGGAATGCATTCAGCTGCAAAGTTAACCCTTAAGGCTTGACTCCTCAGATTCTCCAGTGTCAGTGCAGAAAGAGATTTTGGCAGAAGAGAGTTCCATGGCTTTTGGACAGCTACCTGAGTTGCCTCTCTGTGTGGCCTTGCTGTCTCAATTATTTCTTTACAAAATTTATATTCAGCCTTTCTGCCTCATCAGGGTGACCCAGGTGGCTAACAGTCAAAACTAGAACTATAAAAGCGCATCATGAAAACATTTAAAAATACAATTGAAATGCACACACACGCACACACACATGTACATGTATAAAAGGGAAATGTCAATTAAAACATAAGGCCGGACGGAGTGATCACTGAGGCAACACCAGATAATTTAAAAAAAAAAAGCATTCACCTGCTGTTGGAAGACCCAAGGCGACAGATGAATCATCCAGAGAAGAGAGTTCCACAGTTTTGGTGCCACAACCGAAAAGGCCCTCTCTCAGGTTGCAACCTGTCTAATCTCAAAAGGTGGGGTCACAAGGGCCTCAGAAGACAACTATAGATTTATCTAGGCAATCATAATATAACCAGATACCTGGGTCTATCTGGTCCAGCACACTCTTTCCACCAGATGACACTGGGAAGAGTAAAAACTGTACATATAGGCAACAGTTTTCTGTTTTTCGCCCCCTAGGAAATGGTATTTGGAGGTACACTGCCTTTGAATATGGAGGTTCTACTTAGAATATGGAGGTTCTACTTAGATGTCATGGCTAACAGCCCTTAATAGGTTATTCTCCATTAATGCTTCACTATTAATCCTTTCTTTCAAGGCACAGAAGCCATAATAGCAATGTAGAAGAGGAAGTATGCACTAGTGTTACAGAGCTCTTAGTCATGCAAAGTTTTACTGGATAAAAAAACTTCAGCTGTCTCATTGTAAACATGGCAGCAAGGGCTTCAATGATGCTTTTACCCAATATTTCCATAGGCAATTTGTCTGTCTCTGAAGGGGTCTGTGTTGGAGGTAGTTTCCAGAGCTGGAGTGGGAGAGAATTACTGGTTTTGTGAACCCTCCGGGACCATTTCATAAAGACAAATTGCCACACAGCTCCCATGTCAGGATGATTTTTTTAAAAAATCAACTTGTGGCAGGAAAAAAAGGAGGTTTGAGTTTTCTGCAGGAATGTGTCAGATGGTGAATTTTTTTTCCTGTAAAAAGAAATTCTTGACAGGGTGGAGAACTGGGACATTTATCTTTGTGCTACCCATATGTAGGGTTTCCAGATCCCTCCAGGCAACCAGTTGGGAATTGGAGGGGGGGGGGCTTACCAGGAAAAAGAGGAAGGCCCAGGCTGGCATCACACAGGAACTGACATCACACTGCGATTTCACTGCCATGCGCCGGTATTTGGGCAAAAACTCTATGCTCAAAATGGCTTTTGCCATTTGCTGCTGGCATGATGACATCACTTCCTATGCAATACCAGCATTGTGGCCTGGGCCTTCCTCTTTCTGTTTGTAAGCCTCCCCCACCGACCATCTGATTGGCAATAGAGGGTGGGGCTTGGCGGTGAGGGACCTCAGCCTCCACTGGGAAAGCTGGCAACCCTACCCATGTGTAATCTTCAGTGGATGAATTCATTGGGTTGTGCTCATTGCCTAATTTTCACCAGGACCTAAAACCTATAGAAGTCTATTGGAAGATGGATGCCACCCGTAGGAATGGCCTATTGATGCGTCTCTGTGAACCAAACTGAACGTGATGGTGGTCATGGGCCACCAACACCATTTTAGAAGTGCTTGTAGTTCCTTAAAAATTGATGTGAGGCCCTGATCTAGATTGGGTGTGCCTTTTCAAGGCCTTCCCCCGTGCCTTTTCAAGTACCGAAAACAGGCCTCACAGCAATTTCTAAAGGACTGCAGCTGCTTCTAAAATGGTTTTGATGGCCATGGGATGAACCCGTGGCTGCTGTCACGTTTAGTTTGGCTATGCGAGAGCAAGTTCAGACAAGGCAAGGGAACTTATTTCACAAAGGTCTTTCCCATTTTGATTTCATTCGGAGAGGCTGAGAAAGGTCCCTGGTGTTTTTAAAAACTGGCTTGTGGGAGACAGGCCTTCTGAAATATGATTGATCAGGCACAGTTTTTGGATTGAGATAAATAGACCTCACATCAGGGGTGTTTGGGGAGACATTTTGTGTAGCACTCCTTTTTTTCTTTTTCTTTTAAGCCTTGGACTTTTACTTTTAAGGGTGCCAAGCTGTGCCTGGCAACCAGTGGGAGGGTTGGGGGGAGGTACAGCTTTGCGGAAGATTTTTTTTAAAAAACTCATAGAGTTTCCAGTGATTCCTAGAGCTACTTCTTGTCACTTCCAGTAAAGAACTTGCAGTTAAGTACACGTGCCTATATTTTTCCCCCCAAGCTTCTCCAAGCAGGGGCAGGTGAGTGGCTGTGGGACCACTGGGGGCAGGGGAGGCTCGGCAGCCCAGTTCACTTCCCTCTTCGCAAGAGTTGAAATCAGTGTTTTAAAAGAAGCAAGCAAACAAAAGCTTTAGGATTGGAACTGTGGAAAAGCTATAGTAATCCCCAATCGTCGGTTTCAATAGAATGCGCCTCCAAGTGTGTTTCCTTAGGGTCAAGCTAGATGTGCCTAGCTTGACCCTAAGGCCTAGGATGCTGTCCTGTCTCATTTGGCCCTTAGGATTATGGCCTCAGGATAAGAAAATCCTCCATTCCATTTTTTATGAGTGCAACCTAGAAAGACTTACTTCAGCCAGGTTTCTTTTGGTTTGTACTGTTTAGTGTGTGCTTTATAGCCTGGTGCCATTTTGGTGTCGTGGTCAGGAGCATGGACTCTAATCTGGGAGAACTGGGTTTGATTCCCCGCTCCTCCACATGCAACTGCTGGCATGACCTTGGGTCAGTCACAAGTTCTCTCAGAGCTGTTCTCTCAAGGGCAGTCCTCGAAAGAGCTCTCTCAGCCCCATCTACTTCACAGGGTGTCTGCTGTGGGGAGGGGAAGGGAAAGGAGATTGCAAGCCGCTCTGAGACTCCTTCGGGTAGTGAAGGGCGGGGTATGAATCCAATCTCTCCTCCTCCTCCTCTTCTTCTTTTCAGCTCCCCACATCTCAGCATTATTATGGATTCTGCTCCCATAAATATTTCCAGTGAAGTAGAGCTTCAAAAATTTAGGAGACTGTTTGGAAGATCTGCCTCTGTGTGATTGTGTCTGCCTCTGTGTGAGGTGTGAAATATCCTGAAATTACAAGCTTGGGTTGCCAACTCCAGGTTGGGAAATTCCTAGAAATGTGGGGGGTAGAGGCCGGGGTGAGGGGAGGGACCTCAGCAGGAATGTGATGCCACAGAGCCCCCCCCCCCTCCAAAGCTGCCATTGTCTCCAGGGGAAACTGATCTCTGTAACCTGGAGATCAGTTGGAATTCTGGGAGACTTCGAGCCCCTACCTGGAAATTGGCAGCCCTAATTATAAGACTTTTTTTTTTTTACTGAACGTACCAAGAAATAATTGTGCTCCGAATCTCAGCATAAGACAAAAAGTACTGGAAACGTCTGGTCAGAGTCAGTGATACTGCTAAGAAATCAATATCACAAAGACACCAATTTTAAGATGAGACACCAATAGTTGTTACCAGAAACAGCGAGTCCTCTTGGTGAGGCCAAAGGAGCTTGCTGGCCAGGGTATTGCTTGCTGGGACGGCATAATTGTGTGGCTCAAGATGGGGAAGAGTGGAACTCGACCGCTGAAGGGATAACTTCCTAATTATTTATCGACTTAACTTTATTTGTACCTCGCCTTTCCTCCCAGTGGGGACCCAGCGTGGCTTGCGTTGTCCTCCTTTCCTCCATTTCACCCGTATCCGTGGGGTAGGTTAGGCTGAGAGTGAGTATGGCTGGTCCAGGGTCACCCAGCAAGCTCCCAGGGCAGACTGGGGATCCGAACCTCTGCCTTCCAGATCTTAGTCCGACACCACACCACACAAGGTGCCGGAATAGGCGTTTTCTGCGCTCAAGTCGCGGCCAGCTTATGGTGACCCTGAATGGTTTTCTAGCCAAAAGACATTCAAAGGTGGTTTGCCATTGTCTTCCTCTATATAGCAACCCCAGTCTTCCTCGCAGCAGTACCTAGAGAGAGAGAGAGAGTAGTCTGTCATCCAAATACTAACCCAGGGCGGGCCCTGCATAAAGCTTCCAAGATCTGATGAGATCAGGCGAGTCAGGTTAGGGCCCAAGTAGCAAAATAAAATAAAATAAATAAATAATGGGTTATCCCTGAGCTTTTCTGGGTTTTCAGGTCGCAGTGCTGGTTCACTGCTAGCACGGTCCTCTAATGGCAAAACCCCAGTGAAACTAAGGTTGCCAAGTTCCCACTGGAGCTGGGCCATCCCCAGCCACCATTTCAGCTGGACAGTGAGAGGAACATGGACAGGAAAACCAGGAGCAGCAACCAACATCTCAGAGTGCTGATGTCCAGGCCTGTAGCTAGGATTTTGTAGCTTGTAGGGAAATTTTTTGATTCCTGGTGGGGCTGCCATTATTTTTTATGTCGGCTCCAATCCTAGGGTTGCCAAGTCTGGGTTGGAAAATACCTGGGGAAATTGGGGGTGGAGCCAGGAGAAGGTGGGGTTTGGGGAGGGGAGGGGCCTCAGCATGGTACAATGCCATAGAGTCCACCCTTCAAAGCAGCCATTTTCTCCAGGGGAGCTGATCTCTGTCAGCTGGGGATCAGTTGTAAAAGCAGGAGATCCCCAGGCCCCACCTGGAGGCTGGCAACCCTATCCAATCCACCCCCAAGCCTGACCACCAGTGGCCACCCCTCTCCCTCCCCTCCTGCAAGATTTAAAGGGCCCTTCAGCTGATCGACGGGGAGCAGGTGGCCTGCCGATCAGTTGGAGGGCCCTTTAAATCTTGCAGGAAGGAGGGAGTAGGGCACGTGCCACCCCCCACTTCTCAACAGCATTTAAAGGATCCCTTTGAATGCTTTGGAGAAGAAGGGGGCATGCACATGATCCCTCTGGTTCTTCTAAAAGAAATCTTCTAAAAAAATCTCATGGGGCTGGCCCTTTAAGGGAGGGGCGGAGCCCCCAATAGCCCCAGTGTCGCTACAGGTCAGTTGATGTCACTTTTTATGCACCCAGAAGTGATGTCAGTGCATTACTGGGGGTGCTGTAGCATTTGGGCAAAACTCTAGTTAAACCATAGAGTGTCCTCAGTGACGTGCTGGAGTTGCTTCCAAGCACACAGGGAGTGACATCAGTATGTTGCCAGCAAGCCCCCCCCCCCCCTTGCACTGGGTAAGTCTGCTGGATTGCCAGGCTTGCTCTGACAACCCTAGTTTAAGATGACTACTTTTTGATTCTGGCCTTTTCCTTGCCTTCGTAAAATATCTACAGTGAGAAATGTTGAGATCGTGGGAGGTACTTTGGAATTTGTTAAAACTAATATTTTTAGTGTAGCGAGTCTGCCTGCCGCTTAAGGAGTGTCTCCCAGATGGTACAGGAATCATTAAAAGTTCATTTTATAACCACTGGACCTGACTCGAAAGCCTTTTGAACCGCTGAGGCCTTCTAATCGTACAGTATTGCTCTCGTTTGCCAGTGAAGCGAATCCAATGGCTCTTTTAGCATATGGTCTATTTCTGCTAATGAACGGGCAATTTGTTCACTTTAACGTATAGACTGTAAAACTAATCCTCCTGTAGAAACATTATGCTTGCCTGCATGCTTTAACTCGCATGCTGCTTTCTGCGCAAAGAGAGAGTCTGAGTGAGTGAGTGAGTGAGTGTGTGTGTGTGTGTGTGTGTGTGTGTGTGTGTGTGTGTGAGGAGAAACTCAGTCCTCTCGGGAGATACCTTCAATAATTAGAACAACGGTCACAATTCACACCACTTACAGGGGCTGAGTTCATTACCTCAACCTCTTTCCGGTAAAAGCTTATAAAAGTAAATGGAGTCATACCGTCAAGGAACTGGATCAACTGTATTCCCAAGGGGCATTTTCTGCCTACCCGTCTGAAATTTTGGATTGCTGGCATTTATTTAAGTAGGTTTAATGTGCATGCAGACCTTTTTAGAAGTAGCGAGCCATCCATATTCCATTCCCCATGTCTTCTGCATATCTCAAAGATTGTGTGCTTCTCATTACTGAGAGAGCACTCCAAAACTGATCCTCCCCCTCCCTCTCTCATGGTATCCCACCCTTTCTTCAAGAACCTTGGGATAGTATCAGGGGTCATTTTGAGGGGGAACGAGCAGGAACGGCGTTCCGGGAGTAACAAGCCCAGGGCTAGGGCGTCACAGGCTCACTTCAGAGCCCAGTTCCCTCTATGGTGCGTTCTGGCACATGGCAATAATTTCTCCTGCTCCCAGCGCAGCTCCAGCACACCCAGGTCTCCCACTCCAAGTCTGAGGAGAGAGTGCTGGGCTCAGGCAGCAGCCCCACCCCCTCATTAGTAGCCTCCCGGCTATAGGGCACCCCACTCCCAGCAGCCCTCACTTGTGGCGACACATGGGGGGGGGGGGTCTGCTGCTTGTTCTTGCTGTCGTCTGCATTGTCCCTCCATGCCTATTTCCTTTCTGCTTTTTCTCCAGGTAGGCTCACCAGCTTTGAGTTGGGAAATACCTGGAGTTTTTTGGGGTGGAGCCTGAGTGATGCGTCATGCCTTCTGACACACTTCCGGTGGATTGTAAGCCACTCTGAGGTGGTGAAGGGTGGGGTATAAATCCAATCTCCTCCTCCTAACATGTGCAGTGGGAGTCCCTGCTCCCATTGCAGGTCCCTACTTTGCCCATGGTGTTTTTGAGAGTCCACCAATTCAAGGGGCGGGATTCGGGGGAGGGGGCATGGCAACCTGCAGTGAGAGTGTGGAGGTTTGAAAGTTCCCTTCCACAGAGCTCTGATGCACTCAGGTAGCAGAGGACCCAAGCCATAATATAGGAACTGGGTCAAAACCTATGGGGGGTGGTCCATAAAACTGGTTCTCCACTTGAACAGGACCTAGGATGGTGATGATCTGTTGGCTTTAGACATTCTTCATCTCTACCAGTGGGACCACTTATAAGGAGGAGAAGCTCACACAGCCGTGATGCAAATAATTATATGTGTTGTACACTTAACTTTGTCATTACTACCTGATGTAATGCTGGGATGACCTTTTCCAGTCATCGCCAGTCCTGCTGTTTCATGGCCTCCCTTTTGATGGCTGGGTCTCATTAAAAGTAATACCATCATGCAACAGGGAAAGCTCTGTGGCCTGCATTAAACACAGCTGGGTTTCCATCGCATTTATACAGCATAGTAAAACCCACAAATGGGAACAGAATGATTATAGGTCTGTTTGCATAATCCACTCCAACCACTTACTGGTCTCCGGCACCTTTCTTTCCCTTGGAGTGATTGACGCCTCAATGATAATGCTCCATGAGACTGTTAAACATTATGTTTGCCTAAATAATGTGTGCTTGGCTCATTCATGCTATGAAAAGTGTAAGGGTTACACTGGGCATAGGCTAGTGAGTTTATTGGAAGACCCAGGAGAAAAAAAGATTTTGTCTGATAGGTCCCTATCATATAATTCATGTCAAACGTGGCGCCTCCAAGTGGATCAAGTGAGTGGCCACCCAAGGAGAGGGATGAGCTTTCTCCTAATGTGAGGGAATCAGTAGTTTGCAGAAAACTCCAGAAAGGAGAAAAAATAAGGTTAACCTGCGACCACCCCAACATTATTTTTAAAAAGATCTCGAGAGCTCGGCTGCCATTTTGTGGTTGCCTAGCAATTCCAGTAAACATCGATGGCGGGAGCGGCAGCTAGGAGAAGAAAACAACGGTGGTGGGGTGGGGGAGAAGGAAGTGGTGGTGGCCGGAGAAAAACATGGAGGGCATTTGTGGGGGAGGTAGCACCAGGGGCCGAAGGGAAAGGAGAAAAAAAGGGGATGGTGGGGAAATAAGAAGGAAGTGGCTGTGGAAGGGATAGTGAGGAAGCGGTGTGGTAACAAGAGATATAGGTAGGAGAAAATCAATGGCAGGAGCCTCGGGGGGGGGGGGGTGAACAAGAGCAGAGGAAGTAGGGCCTGGGAAGGATGGGATTTCCTTGCCATCACAAGTTCCTCATGGATTCCCTGCTTGTATCCTATGGTTTCCCATCATTCCGCTCCTCAGCTACAATATCATCTATGAGATCCAGGGGAAATGCACCAACCTCCTTCCCTAGAATATCTCCTATCCTTCCGGGTTTGTGATCCGAAGAAAACCAGAGCTAGAAGAGATGCATGCAGGGAGAGGAAACAGAATGCATTGCTGGGCTACTAGTGCTCTATGGCACCCCAAAACAGTGAACAGCTCCTGCCATCACGGCAGGGGGCCACCTGGTGAAAGTCGCAAGACTGTACCGGGAAATGTTTCGTTGGAAAGAGTCTGGCCAGTGGCCAGGAGGGGTTCAGGAGGCCACTGTGTGGGCCTCTAGTCTTCTCCAGCGGAGCTGCTCTTATGGAGAAAGTTCTTGTGAGTGTTTATCTGTGGTGTTGGAACTGTGGTGGCTTCTTCTCACATGCCTCCTCTCGTGTCAGAACTGAACTGAACTGAATTATTTAATACAGTCAAAGACCAGCATAGAAGTAAACATATTACCAGAAGTGTTACGTTTAAAAAGTGTGTTACGTAACATTATACTAAAACAAGCAAATATAATGTATCAAAATAATGCAGCGCTATCAGTACCAGCGATACAGAATTGGGCCACTTTGCCCATGAGGCACATGGTCTTTCTGTGAGGAGAAAGGAAATGTACAATTCCTCTGATCTACCTGGGAAATTCTGGAAAACAGGAATGATTACACCATGTCTGATCTCTTCTATGCATACATGTACATACATGGTCCAAGCTATTTCATCGAGTGCATGCACATGTATGTATGAACCAGTCATTCATTTCAAGATGTCTTCTTGAACTGAATATGTAAACTGGCACCAATGCATTTAAGGTGTGTGTGGGGGACTATGGCTCAGTGGAAGATCCTTTTTCTCTGGCTCAGTGGAAGATCCTTTTCTCTGCATGCAGAAGGTCCCAGTTCAATCCCTGGCATCACCAGTTAAGTATTAGATTATAGGTGATGTGAAAGACCTCTGCTTGAGACCCTGGAGAGATCTGCTGCCAGTCTGAGTAGACAATACTGACCTTAATGGACAAATGGTATCATTCAGTATAGGGCAGCTTTATATGTGTTCGTGCACCTGTGTGTGTGATGGAACACACCATATTTACCGCAGTGGAAGTCAGTCTTGACTATGAGATGAACCTCCCCAATGCATTACCGTGTACACCTGTACCTTGTCTTCGAATGTAGGAGGACTTACTGTTGTTCTTGAGATACCAGGTGTGCCTGCAGCCTGAATAGCTAAGCTTAGCCTGAGGTCATCAGAATTAAGAAGCTAAGCAGGGATGGCCATGGTCAGTGTTTAGATGGGAGATCACTAAGGAAGCCTGGGAGTGCTATGTAGAGGAAGGCAACTTCAAACCACCTCTGCTCATCTCATGCTTGGAAAACCCCATGGATGGGGTTGTCATGTCAGGATGTCAACCTCCAGGTGCTGTTCCGGGACGGGGAAATCCGGGGCGGGGAAATCCGTCGGCAAACAGCAGCAACAGTCCTGCGGGAAGCATCTTGTGTCCTCCTCAATAACAACCCCACCTGGAGAAAATGGCCAGTTTGGAAGGTTAACTCTATGGCATTATACCCCACTGAAGTCCCTCCTCTCCCTAACTCTTTCCTTATCAGGCTCCATTCCCAAATTCTGCAGGTATTTCCCAGCTCAGAGCTGGCAAGTTTTGTGTCAGTTTTGACTTGATGACGCATTCTTCTTCATCTTGAAGTTCTCACCTGTTGCTGCAGTTATTGAGTGAGTAACAAGTGAATTGTGAATCCCCTGCATCGTGCAGGGGGTTGGACTAGATGACCCTGGAGATCTCTTCCAACTCTATGGCTGAGGACAGACTGGCAAAATAAAGCACAAGGGAAGCGGGGCAAAAAGACCTGGGCTGAGTTGTTGCAGGGCTTTCTGTTCGCACTCCGTAGACTGATGTGGGACCATACCGGGGAGGAGGAGGAACGGAGCATTTGCACTGTGGGGTGGCCCCTGGTGGTGGCGATGTGGTGGTGCATGGCTTTGGTCCATTTCGCTGACCTGTGCGTGGGCACATGGGTGCAGCAGCCAGTTCAGCAGGTTCACATTACTGGCGCTGCTTGATGTGCGGCTTATTTGCGTCCACACTGCCAGGAAGTGGGATGAACGCACACCTAGATGGCTTGACACCGGTTTCACCAGGTACCTTTTTAATATGGGATGAAAGCGCTTCAGGACGGGGTGAGTGCAGCACAGCAACACCAGGCAGCTTTGGCTGTGTGAACGGGCTCTCTTAATCTGCTTGCAAAGTGGGCCTATATTGGGCCAAACTGCCAGTCTGACCTCGGTCTATGATTCTGTATTCTGAGTATGTGGCTGTGGTCACATGGCCCATTTAAACCCGGGAGCCCTCCCGGATTAAAGGGGCCACATTTTTTTTAACCTCGGGTTGGGATGTACACACATCCCAACCCCTGCTGCGGCAGGAGTGGTGGGCAGAGGAGGAGGTGGTGGCGGGGGTGGGTGGAGGAGGCGGCAGAGTTGGCGGCCGCAGGGGAGGCGGAAGAAGCGGCGATGGCGAGCATCGGCGGGCGTCATTGTCATTCTCGGGCGTTTTGCAGCGGCAGAGGAGGAGGTGGCTGGCAGCAGTTTTTCTTTGGCGGCGGTGGCAGCCAGGGGAGGCCCCCTTCCCTGAGCCCCGCCAGCCACCTATTAAGTTTGTGGTTCCCCCCCTTTTACACTTGGGCGCTTGAGTGGCCAAGCACCCAAGTGTAAAAGGGGGGAAAAATGGCAGACGGGACCATCTGGACAGCTCTGCTCTCGCAATGATTGCGAGAGAGGGCTGTCCAGATGGCTCAAATGCGGGCTCCTCGCGCGACTCCCAGGAAAATACTTGATTTTCCGGGGGGTCGGAAAATGTGGGAGGAACCCGCATTTGAGCCCACTTCGGTGCAGGAGTTGTCCCGGCCATTCTGAACGGTCCCTTTAAATGCAGGAGGAAACAGCTCTTCCTCCCGCATTAAAGGGCCGTGTGACCGCAGCCGTGAACCATCTCAGAGGGTAACACTGCTTTCAGACAGTATCTACATTAAGATGTTTGATGACTAGGCATGGGACAATACAACCCCACAAATGCGTAGCTAATGAGATACTCTGATGTTTGTCTTTCAACAAGACTCAGGGGGAGGCCCAATAAAAAAGGCAAATTAAAGCTTCATTCTCATGATGTTCAGTTTTTCAAAACTGGCTTGTCTTGGAGTGGCGAACATTCCGCCAGCCAGTGAGCCATTGTCAGATTGACTAAGATCTTGATTTGTGCCACATCTGCAAGTGACAAATATTTATCTGGACACACAGTCATTATGAGGTTTCTTCTAATAAACCTTAACAGTTTATTTAGCATTTGAAGCTACAAACGCATCGGTCAAGTGTGGGGAAAGCACTGGGGGATTTTGATGTCTCAGTGACCTTTTTTCTGCTGCCATTTAATGTTCTGTTATTTTTTTTTTAAAGGCGGAAGGAAACTACAAGCACAATTAAATTAGTGCAAAACCACTGCAAATTTATCCCCTTCCCTTCCCGGCCGCCTTTATGTCTGTGGGGCTGGAGTCCATTTGAAGAAATCTGCCCCTGCATCCAGTACACACAGTGGCACTTCAATAAACTGTGCTGTTTTGCCCTTTTTGCTCTTCCACTGGCAAATAATCTACCCACCTGGACCTCAAGGAGCCGCCTAATTAGAACAAACATGACGGCATTTGATTTCTCAGTGCAGCTCAGCAATTAGGATATAATCAAAGGATATATTCAAGGCTCTTTGTGGAAGGTGCGTCTCGAGCATAATATAGAGCGGAGATTGCCAGGTTCTCTGTCTACATGGAAACTCTGCTGCAGAACCTCTGTGTATACATACAGTCGATGTTCAAAATGTGTCGAAGGTTGCAGAGTCAGTTCATGCACAGTGCTGGCTGTCCCAATGGAGTTTCGTTGTTGATCCTTATATACTGAAACTAAAGACGTGGGATGGGCTGTGGCTCAGTGGTAAAGCATCTGCTTGGCATGCAGATGGTCCCAGGGATCCTGGAGGGTTCCCCTCTTTTGGGCATAGAACAGGGGTCACTGGCAGTGTTCCCTCTAAGCTGAGTTAGTGTGAGCTAGCTCACAGTTTTTTAGCCTCCAACTCACACATTTTTGCCTTAGCTCAGGAAGGATGGCTCGAGATCAAATTAATTTATACAGTAGCCAAATTGCTGACTCACAACTTTAAGGCCAGTAGCTCACAAAGTAGAATTTTTGTTCATGTTGTGTACTAGGAACATGATCACATGGTCTCCCATAATGGCGACCACCACGTGGTCAGCGCACATGGTCAGAATCTACCTGAGCTTCAGCCAGGTAGAACAATAGCTAGTTGGATCCTGAGTAATCACCAAGTATGAGCCTAGGTCTCCCGCTGGGGGACCTATGAACTACAACCATGGACTTAAGGTCCTATCAGGACCTGGGGGCGAGGTCGAGGCATTGTCTCCGGCCGGCATAAAAGAGGGCTCTGAGCCCGGGGTTCCCCATGTTCCATCTGACCCTCAATAAAGAGCTTTACTATGAAATCACTACCACTCGCCTCCCGACTCCAATACTTTCCAGCTCATAAGACTCCACAGCTCAGAGGGAGCATTGGTCACTGGGTGTGTGTGTGTGGGGGGAGGTTGTAATGATTTCATGATTTGGTGTGTGTGTTTCTTTAAATGTTTAGTGTGTCTGCAGTAATGCGGGGAGGGTGATGGGGGAGACAAGTGTGCTTTGATTGGCTGATGATTGAGAGTGTGGGAGAAGAGATGTTCTGAGAGGAATCTGTGTGGGGTTTATCTGGAGCATTTCTGTGTGTGAAGTATGAACAGTGTGCATAGCCTGCGTGACTAAGAGTTTTGTGAGAGTCTATAAGGCAAAGAAACAAGTTGTGTCTAAACTGTGTGGTTAGACAAATGTTTTATCTTGTGGCCAAAGACAAAGAGTTTAGCCTGTGTGGCTACTTATATGAGAGAGAGAGAAATATAAGCCTGCCAGAGTGGAGTTCGGCATTTGAGAGACTGTTTGTAGCACCAAGCATTACCAGTTATATTTACAAGTTCCTTTCTTCAGCAACTGTTCAAAATAACCAGAAGCCTATTTTGATCTTTATTAAATAAATCTTTTTTTTTTTGTTTAAACATATCCCAGGAATCAGTACAGTACTGCCTCAGGGCCACATAGTCCTCTGAAGTGCCCAGACCCTAGGTCATACTACCCAAAGAGAGAGATCTGGAATTTTAAATTCCTGGTAGCAGCAAGAAACTACCAAGTTTATATACAAAGAGAGTGTTTAAGGGTAAAACCGTTTCCCCCAGTAGCAAGAACATCACAGAAGTATTTGTGAATTTCCTGCATTGCGCAGGGGTTGGTCTAGATGACCCTGGAGGTCCTTTCCAATTCTATGGGTGACTTCAGAGGCGCAGTTTTATCTGCTCCCCTTGCTGTTCCCTTACGGATTTAAAGTGCATGATCAGACAGCAACATCTGTCTGTCGTGCCCCAGTCGGCTGCCTCCGGTTCCCCCACCACTATTCTCCGTGGGTTTTTTGATACCTGAGAAAGTCCTGTGGCAGATGATCGGTGCAGTTTTGGAGCAGATTTCCTGAAGGTCTGATCGCGATCTTGCACTACAAGAGTGCAACCACCGCCTTAAAAAAAATTGCACATGTGTATCACCAATGCGCATGCATGCCTGAGTGGGGGGGGGGAATGCTCCTTTGCTCATCTGCTTATGCACATGCAGTGATTTTTTTTTAAAAAAATGGTGATTGCGCGGGCTCTGCAGTTAGAGCGGGGCAACGTCTGGACACTCAACCACAGAACAACAGCGCGCTGAAGCAGGTGACTGGAGTGACATCAATTTGCGTTATAATTTATTTCGGTTTAAATATAACCAGGCTCGTTGCTCTTTAACATTGTCGTCTGAACGCACCCTATGATTCTATGGTTCAATTCCAGACATCTCCAGTTTGAAAGGATCTGGCAGTAGGTGATGCAACAAACTCTCTGCTTGATATCCTGGCTGCTGGTCTGAGTAGACAACACCGACCTTGATGGACAAAGGATCTGATTCAGTGGAAGACAGCATCATGTATTTAGGTGTTCATGTTGAAGTATAAATATGCCATTTTGAAAAAATTTGCTGTCAGCAAAGCTCTTTCCTTCTGCTCCTCTTTGTTGCTGAGATCCCCAGCTTGTTTGTTTCGTATGTGGCATTTTATGGTGCATGTCATTTTATTTGCATGCCGCTGACGCAGAAATAATATGAAGCATTGTAATGTAAATGAGAAAAAACTGGGCTTAAAGTGGCACAGAAATGAAAACACGTGAGTTTGCTTTGTGCAAGGGGAAAGCGAAGACAAAATGCAAGTCTTTGAGTCAAAACAGTGTGAAATTCAGTACCATTGTAGCATCTCTTCACTGAAACATAACATGTCATAGGGATGTATACTGAAGAAAAGCCATGGGTGAGAAAGGTATCTTTCATGGAAGTCTGGAAACCAGGAATGGTCCCTACACAGAACAGCTAGCTGGCAGAGAATGCCCCCTTAAGAGCGCAGGGTGTTATGTCCTTGATGTTTGGTATCAAAGTAAGAAGACAGCATGGTTTTCCAGAGGAGCACAGTTTAAGAGGTCCAGTTCTCTCTCTGTCTGGAGCTACAGTGAGTACAGCTTCCTTTCTCCCTGTACCTGCCCATACCAAGTCTTGGAGTGGATTCGAGCTGTCTTGAAACACTGGCCTGGATTCGAGGAATGGGGTTGTCACAACACCACATCCCTCCTTTCCCCTCAGACATGAAACTGTACCCAGACACTCACATCTTAAAATGTCCCAGTATGCACACAAAAACGCCCCTCCCCCCTAATAGGAACACAAGTTAATATGTCTAGTGCTTTCTCTGTGTGTAGGGTTGCCAGCCTCCAGGTGGGGCCTGGGGATCTCCTGCTTTTACGACCGATCTCCAGCTGACAGAGATCAGCTCCCCTGGAGAAAATGGCTGCTTTGAAGGGTGGACTCTATGGCACTGTACCCTGCTGCTATGGCACTGTACCCCTCCCCAAACCCCACCTTCTCCTGGCTCCACCCCCAAAGTCCCCAGGTATTTTCCAACTCAGACCTGGCAACCCTAGTGTGGAGCTACAGTGAGTACAACTTCATTTCTCCCTGTTCCTGCTGACTGTGGGTGCCAGCCTCCAAGTGGGACCTGGGGATCCCCAGGAATTATAGCTCATCCCCAGGCTAGAGAGCAGTTCCCCAGGAGAAAATGGATGTTTTGGAAGGTGGGCTCTGTGGCATTGTACCCCACTGAGGTCCCTGTCCTCCCCAGGCTCCATCCCCAAATCTCCAGGAGTTTCCCAGCCTGGAGCTGGCAACCCTACCCTCCTACCTCCTGCCGGTGGCGAGGAGGGACCTGGCAACTATACTGCCCGCACCAAATCCTGGCATGGACTTCTGCAGTCTAAAACACCGGCCTGAACTGAAGGAACCAAACTGTCACAACACCATACCGGATTGCCATCTCCTGGTTGAAAAATTCCTGGAGATTTGGGGGGGGGGTGGAGCCTGGGGAGAGCATGGTTTGGGGAGGGGAGGAACCTCCGTGAGGTCTAATACCATAGACTTTTCTCCAAAGCAGTCATCTTCTCCAGGGGAACTGACGTCTGTAGTGTGGAGATCAGCTGTAACTCCTGGAGAGCTTGAGACGCCACCTGAGCCACCCTCAAACAGGAGAGCCTGGGTAGACAGTTTATAACATTGTCAAGTACTTGGGAGAGAGATGACATGCAGTGTAATTCTAAGCAGAGTTACGCCCTTCTAAGCCCATTGACTTCAGTGGACTTCAAAGCGGTGACTCTTCTTTGGATTGCACTTTCAGTGGAGTTATTTATTTACTTTGTTTATACCAGGGGTGGCCAAACTTGCTCAATGTGAGAGCCACATAGAATAAACATCAGATGTCTGAGAGCCGCAAGACATGAACAAATGTTACACGCACGTTTTTTAAATTGAAAAATGTGCAAATTTGCATTTTATTAACATTAAATGTGACTGCCAAAAACAAAAACAGAAGGGGTAAAAAATTATTGGTCCAATGATACTTGTTTGTTTGCTAATAATATTTGTCTAAGAGAGAGATAAATAGAGAGAGAGAGGTGGAAAGAAAGAATTAAAGAGGTGGAAAGAGAGAAACAAAGGAAGCAAATAGATGGGGGAAGGAAGGGAGGGACAAAGAGAGAGAAAGCATGCCTCCCCTGTCCTGCTGGGAGCTGCACAATAGGTGTGAAAGAGCCACACGTGGCTCCTGAGCCGCAGTTTGGCCACCCCTGGTTTATACCCTGCCTTTCAGTCCAGTGGGGACCCAGAGAGGCTGACACCATTCTCCTCTCCTCTGTTTTAGTTTTACAACAAACCTCCAAGGTAGGTTTGACCATCTTAGTCACCAGCCCAGGGCCACCCAGCAAATTGCCATGGCAAAGTGGGGGTTCAAATCTTGGTCTTTCAGGTCCTAGTCAGTACGTTCAGTTGAAGACAAATGCTTCTTCACAAAGTATATCAGGTTGGTGCAGTGGTTAAGAGTGTGGACTCTAATCTGGGAGAACTGGGTTCGATACCCCACTCCTCCATATGCAGCTGCTGGTGTGACCCTGGGTCAGTCACAAGTTCTTTCAGAGCTGCTCTCTCAGGAACAGTTCTCAAAAGAGCTCTCACAGCCCCACCTACCTTACTGAGTATCTATTGTGGGGAGGGGGAGGGAAAGGGATTGTAAGCCACTCTGAGACTCTTTGGGGTATTGAAGTTGTTGTTCAGTCGCACAGTCGAGTCCAACTGTTTGCGACCCCATGGATCACGTCACGCCAGGCCCTCCTATCTTCTGTTGTGCTCCGGAGTTTGCTTAATTTCATGTTCGTTGCATCGATAACACTGTCTAACCGTCTCATCCTTTGCCGTCCCCTTCTTCTTTTGCCTTTAATCCTTCCCAGCATCAGGGTCTTCTCCTGTGAATGCTCCCTTCTCATTTGGTGGCCAAAGTACTTGAGCTTCTCCTCCTCCTTCTTCTCCTTCTTCTCCAGTTTGGTGTAGTGGCTTAAGTGCGCGGACTCTAATCTGGGAGAACTGGGTTTGGTTCCCCACTCCTCCACTTGCACCTGCTGGATGACCTTGGGCAAGCCATAGCTCTGTACCAGCTGTTCTCTCAAGGACAGCTGTCTCAGAGCTCTCTCAGCCCCACCTACCTCACAAGGTGCCTGTTGTGGGGAGGGGAAGGGAAAGGAGTTTGTAAACCGCTCTGAGATTCCAACTGAGTGAAGGGCAGGATATAAATCCAATCTCCTCCTCCTCCTCTTCCTTCTTCCTGCCATAAGGTGACCTGAAGGAACAGCATACAACAAACTGATGATTCAAAACAAGATGTTTTTAATGTAGAACTGGGGGCATGAAAGAAAGTCCTTTGGATGATTCTTCCCAGACAGCAGGAGAAAACGTTACACTCACGCTGGGAATCAGCATCTCTGTGGGAAATCCCCATTCCACGATATCATTTAGAGCTCATGGTAGGAAAGTGATCAAATATGTTGTGTGTTTCTCTGGCATTATTTGCTGGGCAGGAAGCGGGAGAAAGTCTGACAGGTTGGCGCCAGCTCGGTGAACTGTTCTAAAAGATATTTATTTCCTTTATTTATATGCCACCTTTCACCCCAACGGGGATCCCTAGTGGCGCATATCATTCTCCTCTTTTCTATTTTATTCTCACAATAACCCTGTGAGGTAGGTCATGCTGAGAATAGGTGACCGGCCCAAGGTGAACCTCCCCACTGGCTCCCACCACACACTGACTGGGAACAGATGAAGAACTCAGTGTGGAAATAGCTGGACCGATGGCAACTGTAATTTATTTATTTATTTATTTCCTTCTATTTATACCCCGCCCTCCCCATGAATGGGCTCAGGGCGGCTTACAACATTGGCACCAGTTGCCAATAAAACAGATATAACATTTAAAACATTATGGAGCAATAAATACAATAACTTCTAAAATCATAAAATCATAGGCGCTATCAGTATAACGTACATTATACCGTACTTAGGATATCCACTTAGGCGTACTTAGGATATCCATAGCTGCTGTAGTCCAGCTCGGTATCGTCCTGAGTCACTCGATGTACTGAACCAGTTGTTAACGCAGAGGGCCGGGCTCATTGATGGTAATCTAGGGGCAGCTCCTAGTTGAAAGCCTGGTGGAAGAGCTGCATCTTGCAGGCCCTGTGGAACTGCAAAAGGTCCCGCAGGGCCCTGATCTCTTCCGGGACCTCATTCCACCAGTGAGGAGCCGCCACCAAAAACGCCCTAGCCCTCATCACGGTGAGCCTGGCATCCTTGGGGCCGGGGAGGGTCAACAGATTCTGTGACCCTGACCACAGTGCTCTCTGGGGTATGTCGGTGTGTTGGATGCTGGCCATATAGGGCTTTAAAAGTAAGTACCAGCACCTTGAAGTGAATTCGGTATACTATTGGCAGCCAGGGCAGGACCCTCAGCACAGGCTGGGTGTGTGCCCAGCACGGCAGGCCCATCAATAGCCTGGCTGTGGTGTTCTGCACTAGCTGCAGCTTCCGAATTTGTGACAAGGGCAGCCCCATGTAGTCTAGTTTCGAGGTGACTGTCGCATGGATCACTGTGGCCAGGTCGTTGCGGTCGAGGAAGGGAACCAACGGCCTAACCAGCCGACTTAGCAGTGGCCGCTACCTGGGCCTCCATTGTTAAGGAGGAATCCAGGAGCACACCCAAACTCCAACACTGGCACCAATGGAGCCCCGCAGAAAGTCAGGAGTGGGGTCCCCACCTGTGCATCACCTCGGCCCACCCACAGGACCTCCGTCTTCGCTGGATTCAGCTTCAGCCAACTCAGCCTGAGCCAACCAGCCACTGCCTATAACGCCCGGTTCAGATCTTCAGGGCTGGAGTTCGACTGGCCGCCCAACATCAGATAGAGCTGGGTGTCATCAGCATGCAAGTGACACCTCAGCTCAAAACTCCGGACCATCTGGGTAAGGGGGCACATGTAGGTGTTAAACAGCATCGGGGAGAGCACTGCCCCTTGAGGGACCCCACACTCCAGTGGGAGTCTCCTGGACTGCTGCTCCCCTAGCGCCATCCTTTGTCCCTGACCTTGGAGAAAGGAAGCGAGCCATTGCAGGGCAAGCCCCTGACTCCCCATGTCGGCGAGGTGGTGCAGCAGCAACTTATGGTCGACCATGTCGAATGCAGCCGACAGATCTAGCAACAACAGTACTGCCGAACCGCCCCGATCCAGATGTCTCCAGAGATTGTCAGAGCGACCAGTACTGTCTCTGTCCTGTGTCCCAGGTGAAAACCAGATTGGAAGGGATCTAACATAGAGGTGGCATCCATAAAGCCCTGTAACTGTATCGCCACTGCCCTCTCATTCAATTTGCCCAAGTAGGGCCAATTAGAGACCGGACGGTAATTAGCCAAATCGGCTGGGTCCATGGATGGTTTTTTTAAGAGTGGATGGACCATTACTTCCTTGAGTGCCCCCGGGAACAGCTTTTCAGAGAGGGACTTGTTGATAATTTCACGTAGGGCACCTCGAACCCCCTCGTGGCCCGCATTAATGAGCCAGGAAGGGCACGGATCAAGGCCGCATGTGGTTGGGTGCACAGTCAGGAGCCATCAACCTCCTCCAGGCTGAGAGAGCCAAAATGATCCAAAACCAGACCTGAAGACGTGCGCAGGGCCTCAAGCTCGCTAACTGTATCAATTGTGTCGGGGAGGTCGTAGTGGAGTGATGAGGCTTTATCCAAGAAATAGCTCACAAATGCCTCACAGCCGATATCCAATTCCGTAACATTTGATTTGCCCTGTGGCAGAGTTGTTATAGACCAAATTGTTCTAAACAATTGTGCTGGGTTTGAGCTTGCGGATACAGTTGTAGCCGCATAGTACTCTCTCTTCGCGGCTTTGGCTGCCATCTCATAGGATCTCATAAACACCCTATAAGATGCTCTCATAGCTTCGTCGTGAGTGTGGCACCACCCTCTCTCTAGCCGTCTCAGCTCTTGCTTCATTAGCCGCAGCTCCTGGGTAAACCAGGGAGCGAGCCTAGAGCGGGAACGCAGAGGGCACCTGGGAGTGATCTCATCGATGGCTGCAGAGAGCTGGCCATGACAGTCCTCTACAAGCTCATCTAACGAGCTGCCAGGGGGCATCAGGTCCAATCAGGTCCCATGTGGAGCCACATGGGGTCCATCTGTCTCTGCGGGCAAGCTAAAAAAGGCTCGCCGCCTAAACAGAGTCAGGGTGGTACATTCAGGTGGGCCCTCAGGGCATGGTGGTCCGACTGTGGAACTGCCAAAGCAGCAACTCGGTCCGCTGTGTCCTTGGCCCTGAGTGTGTGCTCAGCTTGGTGAGTGGGGGTCATTACATAGATAATGCCCAGACCTGAGGTCTCCAGTCCCGTTGCTGCAGTGTAGTGTAAGCATCTCCTAGGAGACCCAGGAAAAGATCTTGAGGGAAAAAAACCTGCTCCAGGCTTTCTTTAAAAAGTTTTTGTTTGATGGTATTTCTTCTCTGTGCTGTTTAGCTGATAGCTTCATTTCTAGTGCTCTTCTTCGGCCGTGTTCTGTTTCTAGAACAGAACGAAACTTGGTAGCACGCCAGGGGGAGGCTAGGAGGTTGCGGTATTTTTCATTACTCTGAAGTCACTCTCATTAAAGGCTGGCGACCCTGGAGGATGTCACTACCAGAATATGTTGTCGCATATTTTTTGTCCTCCCCCCCCCCCGGTAAATAATCTTCTAATTCAAACAGTAATTTATACTTGTTTGTGTTTTCCTGTCTACTGTTCTACGACTGAGCTCCTTCATTGCACGAGCAGGCTCCACCGCTGATGCCGAGCGACTCTGCCCAACGTCGAGTCCCCGCGGATGTCGATACATAATGTTTCCTTATCTTTTTGAGCAATTTGTTCATGCTCTAGAAGGTTTTTTTTAAATTAAATGATTACCTGCTGTAACGCCATCTGTTTGCGTGCTTTAGAAATATTATTTGTAACCTTTTTAAAATGGAGGTCTCACAAAAGTGAAGAAAGAACCAAAAAAAAAAACAGGGGTGGGGGAATCCTGAAAATACACGTACCAGATGGACTGGGCTATTAGGCCCTCTAAGCAGTCATCCTTGATTGTTCTGAATAGAGCTGAGAGTGATTTTTTTCCCATGGGTTTTAATTATTTCTCTCTCTCAGGTAGTAAGGTATTTATTCCTAGAATAAATCGGCTACTTCAGGAGGGTGGGTGTGGAAAACAGACGTTAAAAAGGGTAGATAAACATTACATATTTTTTCCTCATCTACCTTAGGTCATTTTTTTTAAAAACCCAGTAAGTGAAGTGTTTTCCTTTAGAAAAAGAAATCTCATCTCATTATTCAGCAAAACCCGGGTTTCTGGGACCTTTGGAGTGCCATGTACCTAACAATGGCAATTGATTATCATCCCTTGCATTTTTCGTAACTCTGCTGGGCTTCAGACAATTATCTGGGAGTGCATGCAGTATGGGAAGGGCTGCCAATTTTTTATTGGTCCTAATGGAATAGGGGTGAAGCCAGAACACAACCAGGCATGTCAGGATGGAACCTGGAGGAAACTAGCTAATCAGGAAAAGAGACTGGGGAGAGTGGAATTGGGGAGGGTATGATATTACTTCTGAGTGACACAATAGGATTTTCTGGTGATCTCTATGGTAAAGACCGTTAAGACTAGAGGAAATTCCTAGATTGTCACTATGGAGGTTATTTTGGTTTAGTGTTGCCAACCCTCTGATGCGGACGGGGTTTCCTCTGCTTTCCAGCTGGCCAGTACGGGAGCCCTGTCCCCAAAGAGCCCTGTCATACCTGACATTCCTGTCACTATGATGTCACCTGGAGGTGACGTCATTATGCTGGGCATATCATGTGGGGGATGCTCTAGCGTTTGAGTAAGAAATCTATTGTGATCATAGAGGTTTTTAACCCAAATGCTAGCGCATTCACCACATAGCATGCCCAAGTGCAATGACATCACTTCCTTGTGATGTCGTCATGGCACACACACATCAGAAGACTCCAGGAGCCGTGATGTCCCCCCCTCCGCCCCCCGGCCAGGACCCGGGGCAACCTGGCAACCCTATTTTGGTTGAGGGCAAGAGATTCGAGCTGGGGACAGGGAATTAGGGCAGGGCAAAGAATTCCCTGGTAGGTCCAGACAATTGAGAAGCCCAGTTTGAATTCAGGCCTCCATGATCCCAACCCAACGTCTAGAGTTGTCTTTCTAGTAATAAGATCCTTTAAATCTTTAAAACATTGTTTTCAAGAGGACTGTCAGGCCCTTTGGTAGTCTAGCCTGTCTTCTGGCACAGCTGTTCTTGAAAAAGAGCAGTTTCTGTCAGTGCTCTCTCAGCCCCACCTACCTCACAGGGTGTCTGTTGTGGGGAGGGGAAGGAGTTTGTAAGCTCCTCTGAGACTCCTTTGGGTAGTGAAGGGTGGGGTATAAATGCAATCTCCTCTTCGTCTTTTTAGTGTGGTGATCAATGAGAAGGTGGCCCACAATCCAGGACACTGTGATGGTGAAGGTCACTGTGTATCCCAGATTCTTCTGGTCCACCCCACTCTTATTCCTCACCGATTCTGAAATGTCTTTAGATTTTAATTCCCCCCCTCCTCTAAATGAAGAGTGAGGAACCTCATTCCAGTGCAGGAAACCTCTTCACTGGAGGGAGTCAAATTCAATCCGTGGTCTCTAAGGACTTGGTTTTTCCTGGGGTACCTGTGGTGTAGACCTGCCCATGACAATTTATTTTGTGTCATAGAATCATAGAGTTTGAAGGGACCTCCAGGGTCATCTAGTCCAACCCCCTGCACAATGCAGGAAATTCACAAATACCTCCCCCTCCATACCCCCAGTGACTCCTGTTCTACACCCAGAAGGCGACAAAAAACCTCCAGGATCTCCAGCCAAACTGGCCTGGAGGAAAATTGTCTCCTGACCCCGAAGTGGCGATCAGCATTTCCCTGGCCGTGGAAGAAAGGGCCACGAGAACTAAGCACTGAGGCAACCCTTCCTGCCCTCCCTCTCATGACGTGCCTATGTGTCATATTAAGTTTTTCTGTGGTCACCTCCCCCATTTTTCCAGGGCCCAAATGGAGAGTAAGAGAGACCCCTTAAGGGGTTGAGCATCCTCTCCATTATCTGACTATCCGCTTGGAAAAACACTTGATTGTTTTGGAGCCAAACTCGTTGGTGTTGAAACTATCAAAGAAAATTGTTTAAATATGTGCTGCTGAAAGTGATGGCATTGTGGATTTCCCAAACATATTACGGCCTGACTAATTGAGGTGTTTATTTCATGCACCAGATGGTGGGTTAACAATAGATAATTCTGTCTCTTGCAATTATTTGGGTTTAAATTTTAATAAAAGAAAAATATCAAGAAAGAAAGGTGCATGGGCCTATAGCCACGTGATGTATTTACTCAGGCAAGCTATAATCTGTAATTATTACCAGTCTGTAAAAAGAGAGGGTGAATTTATAGAGAATGTCACATTTGCCAACAGCATGTACATCTTCTGAATCAGAATTGCTGTGCAAAAGACACTTTTGGCCAACGTTAATTTTCCTTTTTTTAAAAAAAGGATGAGAAAGCTGATTTCTCTGTTGTGTGGACTTCACATTGTGTGCTCCAAGAGGGGTCCACAAAAGTTTTGAACCTGTTAAGATGGTTTTGAATTTTGAGAACAGATAGGGAGCGCCGCAACAAAATGGCTGCCATGGGTACTAGATCCAGTCACAAAATGTTGGAAAGCCCCATGATGGAACAGCATTTGTTTCCAAATGGGTACTCCCCGCAGACACCAATACATTTTTTTCCCATCCTGAGCTCTTTGGAAACACTTCCATCTCTAGTGAAGCTGAAGAAAGCAAGGACTGGCTTTTCGGTTTGGGGATGAAGCACTTGTGCACCAGAAACAGAATGCTAGGCACCCATAGGCATCACTGCAGTAGATTATACAGTGTGTATAGCGAACCTGCAACTTTCAGAACCATACTTAAGGATTGCCAGTTCTGGGCAGTGCTGTCGAGGTCAACCATGGGCCCCTGGACAAAGGCCCTTTCCATACTCTCCTTTTAATCCATTTCCACCGTTGTGTCATCCAAGCAATTCTGCAATAAAATCAAATTCAGCCTTCTTTTTATTCCAGTCCCCCCCACCCCCCGTTCTGCACTAAAATTGAATTCAGTCTTCTTTTCATTCCAGGTTCTTTTTTCCATTCTCCGTTATGTTATCTCCCTTCAGTGGTCAGCCTGCTTCAACCCACTGTTGCCCCAGGGGTTTTGGGTGCTGTTTTGCCAAGGACTTAAATTGCCTTGACTCTAACACTGAGAAAATCCAGAGTGGCAGGCATAGGTGTAGACTACGGGGGGGCTCGAGGGCTAGAGCCTCCTCCGAAATTTCCCGGGGGGGACTGAGCCCCCCCGGGAAAACGTAGCACCTGCTGCCACTCCTCCCGGGGCCCTTCTGAGGCAGGCAGCTGCTGCTGCCGGTGCCTCCCCCCCCACCTGGCCACTTTTCCATCCTTCCCTCTCCCTCTCTCTTTTCCCAGCGAAGGGAAAGGGAAGGAGTGGGGGGGGGGGAGAGAGGCTCCAGCAGCAGCGGCTGGTGGGCCTTGGAAGGGCCCGGGGAGGCGCGGAGGTTTCCCGGCCGGGGGGGGCATCGCCCCAGCAAGCGTGCATGCTTTGCATGCGCGCTAAGGAGCCCCCCCCTCGGAATTTACAAAACTCTATGCCCCTGATGGCAGGCAAATGTGGAAAGGATCAAAGATTACCCCCCATATGACCCTAGTCCAAATTTTGGGAGGGAGGGTTTTGGAGGGGGGGCTCAGAGTCATATAATGCCATAGAGTCCACCTTCCAAAGCAGCCATTTTCTCCAGGGGGACTGATCTCTGTGGTCTGGAGATCAATTGTGATTCCAGGAGATCTCCAGGCCAAACATGGAGGCTGGCAGCCCTAATAAATAAATGACATTGGATGGAACTCCTAGAAGGCCACTCTGTTTCAGCCCATTTGTATAATGTAAACAATCTCCATTTATATAACATAAATAGTAATGCCAGCTGTAGGTTGCAAGGTTAGGGTTAGATCTTCCTGAAGTGTAAAGTTTTTGAAGCTCACCATAGCACTATAGGAATGCTAAATATTGTTGGTTTTATTACTATTTGAGACTTCTGCCTAGAAAAGGTGGCAGACTTTCATTTTTTTAAAAAAAGAACTGCATTTGGAATTGAGGCAGATTCCATAATTATGCTTGCATTAATATAATAAACACAGTTGTTTAGGGTGGTATATTGATAATATAATGCTCCTAAGATAACTACTTCTGTTTTATGAGTATCTGAATATTACATTTTCCTGCCATTTGCCTGACATTTAATCTCATAACAGCATTACTTTTATGTGCCGTTGGAGGTCTTTTATTTTTAATAACGTCCCTGTTCATAAATAAAGCATCGAAGCTATGTGGAACACTTAAAACTAGTGCGCGGGAAGCTTCCTTAATAGTTTTAATTCCTCTGGAATCTATAAATATACCTGAACTTGTAAGGAATGGTGTTTGCTGTTGTTTAAGCATCATGTTCAACAAGGATCAAAAAACTGGGGGGGAAAGATTAACTCTTGAAGTCAGGACAACCTGCCTTGCCTCCCAACCTCTTTTTTACATTCTCTTTTACTGAATATAGTCATTGAGATTCTTTAAATGTTTCATTCGCTTGAGATATTTCTTTCATTTACTGGAGGTGAGGGTGGGGTTTAACCCCTCTAGACACAGCAGTAAGTAACTTTGGTGAAGTTGGAGGAGTTCATATAATAAGAACCAGGGCTATTTTGGGGCAGGAATGCACAGGAATGGAGTTCCGGCTGGCTTCTGAGTTGCCTCCACCCCTTGGGTTCCCCAGATGCCTCGCAAGCCACAGAGATGGGATGGCCTGATCAGACCATCCCGACAGTATGAGAGTGTGCCTGAGCGATCAGATAGGGGAAAGTCCACCTGTGGCCTACCTTATCCAGATAACACCAGACTTTCCCCAGGGTCTTTTAACTCAGCTTCCGTGGCAGAGAAGCATGGGTTGCCGACGACTGTGGGAGGCTTCCCAGATGTTGATGTCCGATTACTCCTTTTAGATCCATCAGGCATTCACACCTATGGCAAATCTGAAGGAGCACGTGATTGCAGCCCAAGGAAACCAAGAGTCTGAAACCAGGGAGTAGTCTCTCCCTGTGTCACCATAGCAGCTTGCAAGCAACATTGTTCTGGGGAGGGGAATTTCTTTTCCCATAATTCATTTTTTATATATTTAGTCATTGATTAGAGTTGAGTTGCCATTAGGTTGCTTTTGATTAGGGTGGTTGGAGATCTCCTGGGATTGCAACTGATTTCCCCTGGAGAAGATGGCTGCTTTGGAGGGTGAACTCTGTGGCATTATATACCAATGAGGTCCCTCCCTTCCCCAAACCCTGCTCTTTCCAGGCTTCACCCCCCAGAACTCCAGGTATTCTCCAACCCAAAGTTGGCCCTAGCAGCCAGGGAGTTCCTGGCACTGCAGAGGCACCTGCTGACTGTGTTCCGGCAGCTCCAGAGGCCACCTGGCCAGAGCGTGCAAGGGAGACCTTGTCACCAGCCCTTGAGATGGCCATCAGACCTCCACCAGGCAGGACTTGAACCCAGGCCTTTAACCCCCCCCCCCCCGATCCCTTTCCCACTCTGCAGGAATGGTAGTGGCAGAGGGCCCAAGCTGAGGTGGTACACAAGAGGCAAATTTAGGGTTGCCAGCTCCAGATTAGGAAAAAGATTTGGGAAGTAAAGCCTGAGGAGTATAGGGCTTGCAGGGGTGTGTGTCTTCAATGGGGGTTCATACCACAGGGATCTCCAAGTGTTTCAGCTGATATCCAGGCAACTGAGATTAGTTCACCTGGAGAAAATGGCTGCTTTGGAAGGTGGACTGTATGGCATTATACCCTCCTAAGAGTCTGTCCTTCCCAGACTCCACCCCCCCCCCAAAAAATCTCCAGACATTTCTGAGCCTAGAGCTGGCAATTTTAAGCCTGGGGAGGGCAGGGTTTGGGGAGGAGAGGGACCTCAGCTGGGTCTACTGCCATAGAGTCCACCCTCCAAAGCAGCCATCTTCTCCAGGGAAACTGATCTCTGTCATCTGGACATCAGTTGTAATCCTGAGATATCTCCAGGTCCCACATGGAGGTTGGCAAAGCTATCTCCAGGCTACCAAGAAACTATTGTGCAGGATTTAGGGGCTGGTGTTGGTTATAGGAATAGGAGATGGGTGCTGAGGGTGGGTGGCAGGCTTTTGCTCAGTTCGCTGTCTTTCTCCTGTTAAGTTGCTGACCTGACTTCTGAAAGCAGACTCTATGGCATTATACCCCATCCTCCTCAGGTCCATCCCCCCCAGTCTCCAGATATCTCCCAACCTGGAGTTGGCAACCCTACACGCGAGCCATTTTGAAGCTCAAAAGTCCCTCTCTGCCACTGTCACTAGGATTATCCACTAAGGCTGTGGTCACACACCCTAAACAATCCACTTTCAATCCACTTTCAGTGCACTTTCCAACTGGGTTTTGCCTGTTCACACAATAAAAATCCAGTTGGGAAGTGGATTGAAAGTGGATTATTTAGTGCAGGGGTGGCGACACTTGCTTAACATGAGAGCCACATAGAATAAACATCAGGTGTTGAGAGCCGCGTGACATGAACAGTTATTACACACGTTTCTATTGAAAAAATATATACAGATTTGCTTTTTATTAACATTAAATGAGACTGCCAAAAATAGAAATAAAAGGAGTAAAAACAGAGATTGATAATGAAATTTATTTGTCCAATGATATTTGTAAGCTCTGCTCCCCCCTGCCTCAAGCCTACCCAGGAAGGGGAACACTACCTGGGAAAGAGAAGACCGATCGGGGAGGTGTGTCTCCCCTTTGATTCCTCAGCTGCCCTGCCGGGAGCCGCACAATATGTGTCACAGAGACACAGTTTGGCCACCCCTGATTTAGCGTGTGTGACCACAGCTAAGACTGGCAAAGGACAAAATGTATTTCTGTTGTCTGAGGAGAACCCAGGTGCCGTCACAGAACTGCCGTATTACAGTGCAGGCTTTGTAGCCAGCCTTCGGAAGGGATGGGGAAACGCAGGGGATGTGAAAGGGCTTGGGTGTTGCTGCCATGCAATGAACTCAGCATGTCCGTGTGTGAGAAAAGAACGGCTGAGATGCTTGAGAAGGGCCGCTTAATCCCTGTGGGAACGTCTGCGCGAACAGACAAAGGTCCTTGAGAGGCCTGCTTTTTTATTTTTCCCGGAGAGCCACGCAAAGGGCTTCTGAGGGGAATAAATATACACAGCTTTGTATTTAATTCCCCCCCTTTCTGCCTCGGAGGGGGAAGCGGGGAAAGAATAATTTAACATTCCATAACAAGGCCTTTATTATCGCGATGGCGGTGACACGGGGCGACAGTCATTGGCTGGGCTGGCAGATTAGCAAAGTAAAGGATGCCGGCTTTCTTTCAATAGTTCCCGAAGCCCGACATGTTAATGCACTCCGAGGGTTACAAGTCAAGCACGGAGCGGTTGTTAGCAAACTGCCAATCTGCTGGCTTCGCCGTACCCTTACAGTCAGGCTGCTGTCTGCAGAGTACACACTGAATACTCATATACCAGGTGATTAACATTGTTCGCGTAGTCAGGGGCACTCGCTTGGGGACTACCGTCTCCCAGTAATGGGAATAAATTTTATATGCCAAAACTGCTAAACGTGATTGTTAGTCTGTTTCTTCTCTCTTCCTTTTTTCCTCTCTTCCCACCGCCAAGTACTTTAAGCAAGAAGGCTTGCCACTCGCCTTTGACGATTAGCTGTATTTAAAATGCTGCACCATGCAATTCTCCCCTTTTGTCGTTTTCAGTGTGGGGCTGCGTTTGTCTAACCGGGAGCCATGAAAGTGTTGCGCCTCTCGACGTACACATGTTGCTGTGAAGATGGGTGTTGCTTTAAATGAAACGTCATTCGGCATTGAATGGCCGGAGAGGGCAGAGACTGTGTTTGAAAACTTTGATGGAGGAGGAGTGTGTGTGTGTGTGTGGTGTGTGTGTGTGTGTGTGGGGGGATATGAACAGGGGAGGGCACTTATTAGAACTGGAGAAGGTGTTTGTCAAAGTAGCAATGACCATTTTCCACTTTTGAGTTTCGGTTAGAAGCTAGTTATTATACCGAAGAGTCAGACTCAACTTTGCGACTCAACAACAACAACAACAACAAAATTTCAGTTGTGTTAGGGTTGCCAGCCTCCAGGGGGTACCTGGAGATCTCCTGCTATTACAATTGATCTCCAGATGATCGAGATCAGTTCTCCTGGAGAAAATGGCTGCTTTGGAGTGTGGACTCTATGGTATTATACCTACTAAGGCCCATCCCCTCCCCAAACCCCGCCCTGCCCAGGCTCCACCTCCCCCACCCCCCCCAAATCTCCAGGTATTTCCCATCTCAGAGCTGGCCAACCCTGTATCATGTGAGTATACTTTTTTTCATATCATGAGTGCCAGCGTGGTATAGTTGTTGGAGTGTCAGACTGGGATTTCAGAGACCCAGGTTCAAATCCCCATTTTACTGGAATAACATTGATAACACGTATTTAATTTACCATCAAATAATGATATTTTTTAAAAAAAATAAATTTAAAACATAAATTTTATAATCAATGACTGGTTTGCTCAGGTTTTATTTAACTAGATTGGCTGGTGGATGCTGGAAAGGGGCGTCAGGTCTGTAGGGGTGGGGGAACTAGGGCTCCGGTCATGCTGGGAGAAAATATGAGAATGTGTGGATGTGAAATACTGCTGAAAACACACATGGAGCTGCCTCATGCTGAATCAGACCGTCAGTCCATCAAGGTCAATACTGTGTTATGTACTGAGACTGGCAGCAGCTCTCCAGGGTCTCAGACTCAGGTCTTTCACATCACCTCCAATGCTCCCTCTAAGCTGTGGAGTCTTGTGAGCAAAATTTTTACTACGTGAGCTACTGGCATTAAAGTTGTGAGCAAGCGATTTGGCTGCTGCATAGATTAGTTTGTTCTGGAGCCATCCTTCCTGAGCAAAGACAAAATACTGTGAGCTGGAGGCTAAAAAAACTGTGAGCTAGCTCACACTAACTCAGTTTAGAGGGAACACTGATCACCTCCTAAGAGATCCTTTTAGCTGGAGATGACAGGGATTGAACCTGGGACCTTCTGCATGCCAAGCAGATACTCTACCACCGAGCCACAGTCCCCTCCCTTGCACTGTACTGCACAGTTTGAAAATGAGGTTTGAGGTGCTCATGAACAGATGAACTGTTCTGTGAAAAAAAAAATTGCTCCCTGCTTGTGACCAGCGAGCAGAACATGAGCCATGCCAGTGGATACTCAAGCATGAATCCTAGCTTCTCTCTCAGAGGGTTAGGGTCAAGGGGGAAAAGAAAACCTTATTAATTGGGGGGAGGGGTATGGATTAGTGTTCCCTTTTCCTTAAAAATAATGATGGATTCCTGGTTTCAAGGTATATGGTTCTTTCCTACTTAGAAAGTGTGTGACCGCAATTCCACATAGACTTAGATGGGCTTCGATAGACCAAATTTGTCACGAACTATATCTGGCACCTCTGCCTATAGATAAATCAGCGTATTTTTCTCTGTGTCACACTGACCTGGCACCTCAATGTTATTCCTGTCTTCTTAACCACAAACTGGTGCACAGGGATGGTGTCTGTATGCCCTTTATATGATGTACAATGACATTTTATTAATTAAAATATTTATATCCTACCTTTTCTCATGGCTCAGAGCAACTTACAAACCACAGTTTAAAACATACAGAAAAAAACCAACCCCCAGATCACCTCCTCCCCCATAACAAATACTGTCTGTCTGTACCCCATTAAAAGCCCTGACAAATACAGTGACCTTGGAACCGCTCCTAAGACTTCTAGAGATGTGAAGAGGTGTGTGCTCTTCTCTTTGCAAGAATGCTAGGGCTGGAAAAGAAGAGGCCATACACCAAATCAGACAATTGACCCATCTAACTTAGAATAGCCTCCTTTGATTGGCAACAGCTCTCCACAATCACAGGCAGAGAAGGATCTATCTCATCATCTGCTACCTGACATCTTTTAACAGGAGAGGCTAAGAACTGAACCTAAGACCTTCTACTTGGAGAGTGTGTGCTCGGCCAATGAGTCATGGCCCCTCCTCAGTGTAGGAGGTGGCCTACACTCCATTAGGATTGCCAACTCTGGTTTGGGAACAGTGCTCCCTCTCAGCTGTGGAGTCCTGTGAGCCAAAATTCTGCTTTGTGAGCTACTGGTATTAAAGTTGTGAGCGAGCAATTTGGCTGCTGCATGAACTAGTTTGCTCTGGAGCCATCCTTCCTGAGCTAAGATGAAAATGTGTAAGCCGGAGGCTAAAAAAATGTCAGCTAGCTCACACTAACTCAGCTTAGAGGAGACACTGGTTGGGAAGTACCTGGAGATTTAGTGGGTGGATCCGGGGAAGGGTCGGGTTGTGGGAGGGGAGGGACCTTATTGTTATATAATACAATAGAGTCCACCCTCCAAAGCAGCCATTTTCCCAGGGGAAATGTGCTCTGTCATCTGAAGATTGGTTGTAATTCCAGGTCTCACCTGGATACTGATCATCTCTGTTTGCTTGTTGCATCCCAATTGGACACAGTGACCGGGTGCCCTAATTTCCTTTCAATTTATTTAGTTTATTTGATTATTTAGTTTATTCAATTTCAATTTCAGTTTCCTTACTATTTATTTAGAAGATTTATATACCCTCATATAAGGCAGCTCATACTGTTAAAAAAGCCCCAATAAAATCACAACAAAGAAAACCCCACAACATTATTAGTATTAAAACAAGCCATAATTAGTATTAAAACAGACCATAAGAACAAGCTGGGGGAAGTATAAAGATAGCATAAACAATTCAACAGCTGAAAAGGATCGCTACGGTTGGCTCCTAAAAAAACGGCAGGGTGAGAGGGTGTTCCAAAGGCAAACCAGGTGAGAGGGTGTTCCAAAGGCAAGGTGGCTTCTGTGGTTGATTCCTGCCTCACTTCTGCAGGTGAGGGGCACAGAAAGTAGGACTTGGGAAGAGGACCTCGACTGGCAGGCTGGACAATAGGGGAAGACGGGATGTACAGGACAGTATGGGAGTTGTGATGAATGTGAGTTAAAACGTTATCTTAGGTATGTCGTGTCTAGCCATTTAGGCCTTTTTAAAGATCACATATTTGTTTGAGCCAGCAATGGAAGCGGGTGTTACTAGCTGTGTTCAAGTGGTTGCCAACCTCCAGGTGGGGCCTGGAGACCTCCTGGAATTACAGTTAATCTCCAGTTGATCTTCCCCCGTAGAAAAAGGCTGCTTTGGAAGGGGGTCTGTATGGCATTCTACCCCACTGAAGTCCCTCCCCTCTCCAAACCCTGCCCTCCCCAGGCTCCACCCCCAAAGCTCCAGGAATTTCACATCACGGAGCTGGCGACTCCACCGTGTTCCTGTATGGGATGATAATAATGTGAGTGATCCCCGCCCCAAGTTAAAGTTGAATTCACAGAGGAAAAATAGCCATTTAACAAATGGTTTGTTTCACCTGATCTAGACATGACCCCGTTTAGATCCCAGCTGTTCCCCCCCCCCCCCACTTTTTAACACACTCGTGAATGCTTGGTGAGCTGGACGGCAGGGAGTTTTCTGCAGTGAAGGACACTGGTTGCCGTGAAGGGTCTCCTTAGAAAGGATGAAGGGAATCAGATCAGCTTTGACGCCAGGTGGACTGCTGGCTGATTGATTGTTTTCCCTCCCACTGAGATTAGCTGTTGCGGCTACTCTAATAGGAAGAAGAGAAAGAATGAAAGAGATAAAACTGCTTCCCTTTGAAACATTTCCCACTCTCTTGCACATATCAGTGGGGACAAGCTCACAAGATGAGAGCTGATGTGTTACCGCTGGTAGGGTTGCCAGCCTCCAGGTGGGGCCTGGAGATCTTCTGGTATCACAACTGATCTCCAAACTACAGAAGTCAGTTCCTCTGGAGCAAATGGCTGCTTTGGAGGGTGGATTCTGTGGCATTATAACCGGCTGGAATCCCTCCCCAAACCCCACTCTTCCTAGACTCTACTGCCTAGGGTTGCCAACTCTGGATTGGGAAATACCTGGAGATTTAAGGGATGGAGTTTGGGGAGGGGAGGGACTTCATTGACATGCAGTGTCATGGAGTCCAGCTGTATCTCCAGGAGAACTGATGCCCGGGGATCAGTTGTAATTCCGGGAGATATCCAGGCTGACCTGGAGGCTGGCAGCCCTACCAACCCAAAACCTCCAGGATTTTCCTAACCCAAAGCTGGCAGCCCTAAGCAAATAAAGCTGCTTGTTCAAGTTTCACCTCACTCCCAAACTCACTGGGTGACCTTAAGCTAGCCATTTTTGCTTGGTCTCCATTGGGGTAATGATAGGAGCTTTCCTTTCAGGGATGTGGTTTAGATAATTGCTTTAGTGTTTGTTTTGGGGGGAAACCCCAAATAAATGCTAAATACTATTGGCACTAGAGTATTGCTAGAGCTTTAACACTGAAGTTTTGATCCCTGGTGCTGCATGAGTTCATCGCAGAAAAGGGGGTCCTTCTAGTATGTGGGCCCCAGGTCCTGGAGGGTCATCCTTTGAATCTGTGAGCCCCATTCTTTGTTTCCATTCCTCTGGTAGCACTACTGACTCAGATGGCGTTCTGTCTTAGGGTGGAATGGCAAACTGCAGCTGGGTTCCACAGTGCAAACGCAGCCTGCACTCTCTTAGTTCACTATGAAATGGAAAAAGAAAGAAAAACCATGCACAGTATTATGGGAGTATTTCTGGGAGGATAAGAGCCAGGAATACTTTGTAGTACTTTGTTTCTGTCAGGTTACTGCATTGTATGACACAGGGTAGTTGGGTTGTCATGCCGTGCCTGGCAACCAGTGGGAGGCTTGGGGGTGCAGACGTGGGGTGACATCATGATGCCATGTATGCTGTTACGTCATGTCCAGTGTCAGAGGACCATACCATAGAGTGATTCCTAGAGCTACCCTTTGTCACTTCCAACTTTTCACTGGAAACGATGTTATGGCATACATGGTGACACCAAGGTTTTTTTTTTTTTTTTAATGTATCCTGCCCGCTCTGACCTGGATAGCCCAGGCAAGCCAGATTTTGGAAGCTAAGTAGGGCTGACTCTGGCAAGTACTTGGAAGGGCAGCCTCCAGGGAATACCAGAGGCAGAATGCAGAGGCCAGCTAATCAAGCCACCTCTCTGAAAAACATCCAAACCCCAAGTAGTGGCTGCCAGAAGTCACCATGACTTCCAGGCAAGCACACAAAACACACACACACACACTATATATATATATATATATCGATATCTATCTGTCTGTCTGTCTGTCTGTATATATGTGGTTTTCAGTCGCACAGCCGAGTCCGACTCTTCGCGACCCCATGGACCACATCACGCTAGGCCTTCCTGTCTTCTGCTGTCCTCCGGAGTTTGCTCAACATCATGTTCGTTGCATCGATAACACTGTCTAACCATCTCATCCTTTGCTGTCCCCTTCTTCTTTGACCTTCAATCTTTCCCAGCATCAGGGCATACTTTTTATTATGCTCTCTCTCTCTCTCTCTGCATCATTCATATATATGTTTCCTTCCACCACTTGGAGTGACAGTGGGGCGTGTGGGTGAGAGAAGCCCTACCCTGATCAGGGCCCTGGCAAGCCTAGAGGATCACTTAACCATGCTAAGAATAGTTTTATCCCCCAAACCATTTGCGTATAGAATTCAGTGCATTATCCCTCATAACGGGGAAACATGTTTTGGGGTATCTTTGAGGGATAAAGTCACTCTGGGAAATAAGGGTAATATCTTTCTTTGGCTGTTCTTGCCTGTCCGCTCAACTATAACAGGGCATTTGCTAACTCCCTCCAAGTCGTAGGCAAGCAGACTTACTTAAAGGCAGCCTTTCAACCCTCAGGTGTCTAAATCATGCTGAAGTCTCCCCTTGACTTATGAGAAGGCTTAATTTTACCAGCTGAGGGAAAGGAATGGAGAGGTGTGAGACCGCACTCTTCTCAAGTATTACCGGCGTATATAAAACTAGTAATCTGAAGCCAAATGTTTGGCTTTGTGTGTGGAATTTCACTTCTCCCTAGGCTTCCCTCCCCTTGTCAGCTGTGGCTGTTCTATTAGTCACACACCGCTCCTCCTTCCCCCAGGTCCTGTACAAAGATTTCCTCACAGGCAGGATTCTTGAAAAAAGGGAAACTGTCGTTTGAGTGTCTAGGCAACATCAAGAGTAGAAGGATCCCGGGGTGCTGGAATCGAAAATCTGAGAAGAAAGCTTGGAGAAATGGAAGCACACACTTCAGGGGAAGATAATTGAAGCTACGATAGGGCAACATATAAAGCCAAGCTTCTACAATTTCCAACGCCGAATCGTCTAAATCGGATTGCCGGTATTCACTGGTATATGTCGGAAAAGTTAAGAAACTTCTGTTTGGGGCGCCCACAAAATTCATGCATCTTCATGCACATGGAGAGGTGGGGCATCATTCTCTGTGTTTATATGTGTGTGTGCGTGCATGCGCACACATGCACACACATGCACACACACACACACACACGTTGTGAAAATAAATACTGTTGCCTTTGTTTTTTATCAGTGGCAGTTGTCATAGCAACCTGCTGTACCTACTTGAGCTTTCCTGCTCTGAATTTCACCCAGAAATATATCGCGAATTGATGTGGCTCGTATCCCCCACAGACTCATACACTGCCATGGACAGATGATACGGACATACGTTACTGTATGATTTAGTGTAGTTTTAGAAAACAAGCCGGTAATTGTTTCTAAAGTAAAAGAACTTAATTTTGTCGTAATATTACATTTAGATTTGTTTCATGTACTCAGTGAGGAGACCTTTTTTAAGCCATGGGCCATTCTCTCATGCCGCCTCATAAGCAGTTTTTGTCATTTCTGTGACAGCGTGAGAAGAGGGGGTTGCAGACAGCATTTCCAACTTCCAGTTGGGGTTCGGAGTCTTCCTGGAATTGTAGCTGATCAGACTACAGGGATTGGATTCTGTGGAGGAAACAGCAGCTTTGGAGAGTGGTCTCTAGGCGGGGTTGCCAGCCTCCAGGTGGTGGCTGGACATCTCCCGTTTTTACAGTTGACATCCAGACGATAGAAATCAGTTCACCTGGAGAAAATGGCCACTCTAAAAAATGGACTGTATGGAATTATACCCCACTGAAGTCCCGCCCCTCCCCAAACCCTGCCCTCCTCAGACTCCCAGTAATTCCCAACCTGGAGCTGGCAACCGTACTCTGGGTCACCGTATCCCCTGCTGAGCTCCCTCCCTTCTCCACTGCCACCAAATCTCCAGGAATTTCCCCAAATGGAGTTGGCAACTCTAGTCATTTATCAGTGGGGAATAAAAACGTTCAGTGTTTTAGCTACAACTTCCTGTGTAAGCTTATATTTAGTTTACAAGGAAGTTTTCTCCAAGAAGCGAGGAAGAGGAAGTAGGTTTTTGTTGCTGTTAAATGGACAGCATGTCCCCATGTCATGTTCTCCTAGGCTTGCCACCCACCAGCTGGCATCTGGAGATCTCTCACTATAACTATGGATCTCCAGGCAACCAAGATCAGTTCCCCTGGAGAAAATGGTTGCTTTGGAGGGTAGACTCTGTGGCATTATACCTTGCTGAGGGTCCACCTCTCCTGCCCTCACAGGTCCCACCACCAAAATCTCCAGGTATTTCCCCATCTTTAGCTGACAATTCTACTTACCACATATGAATCTCCCCTCCTCCATTTTTTCCTCACAACAGTCCTGAGATTAGTTAGGCTGAGAGAGGTGGAGGACAGACTGGCAGAATGAAGCGCAAGGGAAGCGGGGCAAAAATACCCGGGCCAAGTTGTCACGGGGCTTTCTGGTTGCACTGCATAAACTGTTGTGGGACCATACCAGGGAGGAGGTGGAATTGAGGGTTCACACTGTGCGGTGGCCCCTGGCGGCACCGCCCCGGTTGCACACGGCTTTGGTCTGTTTTGCCGACCTACGCGTAGGCACATGGGTGCATAGGTGCAGTAGCATTTGGGGCAGGATCCCATGGCTGGGATCTTTAACTCCACAAGCCAGAAGCATCCCCGCGGGTGGTTGTGCACTCAAGCGCACAGCATGCATGGGCGGTTATGCCAGATGGGCGCATGGGCAGTTATGTGGGTTCACAATACCGGCACCGCTTGACTGCAGCATATTTCCACCCACAATTCCAGGAAGCGGGATCAACACACACCCAAACGGCTTGCCACGGCTTTCACCTGGTACTTTTTTAGAGCGGGATATCATGGGTGCTGAGGACAGGTCATTGCCAGCACCGGTGGAACCCACAGCTGGGCCCTCTAACACTGGGGGAATCACTGACTTACTGGCACAAACTGCACTGACACCTGGTTCAGAGACGGCTGACGAGGAACAGACACAGCCGGAGAGCCCTCCTGATTCACCCTTGAGAATAGACCACCTGCGAGGGCGGCCCCGACAAGATTCGGAGGTGAGAAGATGTTTCACTCGCCTGCGAAGTAGGTGAGCTGTCAGCCCTGAGTTCTAGCAGACGCAGGCTCCTAGTGCTGCTGCACTAATTGGAACCAGCAGCAAAGGGCTATTTAGCCTCAGTGGCTGGGCTGGCTTTTTGTGGAAGCAAATGTCATTGTCCCTGGACGTATAGCTCCTACTCCACTCCTTGATTCCTGGATCTTGCTCTGACTCCTTGCTCTCAGCTCCTGACCCTGGCGTGAACGACCCCGGCTTCTGTTTTGTGATCTGGACTTTCGCTCTCGGCTTCTGACATCCTCCTTCGGCTCCTGACTTCAGTTTGTACGACTTTGCTCCTGGTTAGTGATCTGGACTCTTGTTATCAGCTCCTGCTTCCCTCTCTGGCTTCTGACCTCGGACTGAACTGGGACTCCCTCCCCCCCCCCTTGCCTGTGCCCCAGACCCTGACACGGGATCAAAACGCTTGAGGATGGGGAGAGTACCCCACTTAATCCGCTTGAGAAACGTGCCTCTATCGGGCCAAACTGCCAGTCTGAACTCAGCCAGAGATTGATAGGTCCAAGATAATTAAATTAACTTCCAGGCTTACTGGGTCTTTCTTGCTTGCTTGCTTGCTTGCTTGCTTTCTTGCTTGCTTGCTTGCTTGCATTTTTTAAATCCTGCTCTCTCTGCCTCGTGGCAGGCTAAGGGCAACTACCAACATATTGCCTAACACAATAAAATTATATGAAATCACATTAAAACATCCAGTATAAACATTAAGACTACAATCCAAGATGGCGCTTCATTGTCTCCATCCAAGTGGCGTCACCGGGCACTCTTCAGTTCTCATTTGGTGCAGATGGTCCTTGGCGGACTGCAGTAGTTGGGCCAGGGCTATAAAGTTGCGTCGGCCCCAACTTGAAAGCCTGGCGGAAGAGCTCCATCTTGCAGGCCCTGCGGAACTGTAAGAGATCCCGCAGGGCCCTGATGTCATCCGGGAGCTCGTTCCACCAGTGCGGGGCCACCACTGAAAAGGCCCTGGCCCTTGTAGCCTCCAGTCGGGCCTCCTTGGGCCCTGGAACAACCAAGCGGTTCTGGGAACCCGATCAAAGTGCTCGCTGGAGTACATACGGGGGGAGTCTTTGAACCAAAGTTTCTCTGGTCATAATCCAGTCTCTCTAACCACTACACCACACTGGCTCTGAAGTTCTCTTTATGGTTCACTTTAACATTAACCCGCCATCAACAGAAAAACCAGTACACTCATTCGATAAAATGAGAGTTCTGTGATCATTTGTGCCAGAAAGCTGCTGTCACAGTTAAGACATGGCTGATAGGAACATCCGGCTTCCTGTTGTCCCACAGCCCTTTAGGCATGGCAGTCGTCGTGTTTTTATTGTTCTGTTATGTGAAAGAGTCCAACATGACAAGCACAATTCTGGATCACTGGCCTGCAGCTTGCTCGCTCTTCTCTTCTGTTTCCCGGAAATCTTTCAAGCATTTTGCCGGAGGAGGAATCCCCCCAGTTTTGCTTTAGGCAAAATATAGTGACAATCTAGACTTCTGTGGAAGCCTCCTGAGAAATTTCATGAGTCTTATCAAAGCTCGTTTGATTTGCCTACCAGTAGCTCTGATGTTTTGCCTGAGGAAGAGCCCCCTATATTTGCTTCATATTTTTTTTTCCTTTAAGCAAATGTATTGTATTTAGTCTTTAAAAAAAAAAGTGTGGAGTATTCCATTACATGGGATACGGGGAGATTCTGCTTGTGTGGAGCTCAGTGTGTGACACTTTTGGTGAGAACATTTCTCCATTAGATGAAAGGCTTCATGTTGCTTGCTTTTTAGGACTTCTATCACTGTCCAGTTCTCTGAATATATTCTTCTTTGTTACTGTTACTATTTCACTTTGGAAAAGTTTACACAAGGTCCAATTGGGCCAAACCAGACAAGCTCTGTTTGCAGCTCCTAGTGATTAAAACCTTAGTTCTCAGATGCAGAGGTGTGCCATTCAGACTGGGACTGTAATGTAGGGATGCCAGACCCCCCCCATGGGGGAGGGGGTCTCCCACTGCCAGGCCCCATCTCTCTGCCCCCTAGGGTTGCCAAGTCCAGGTTGGAAAATACCTGGGGACTTTGGGGGTGGAGCCAGGAGAAGGTGGGATTTGGGGAGGGGAGGGGCCTCAGCAGGGTACAATGCCATAGAGTCCACCCTTCAGAGCAGCCGTTTTCTCCAGGGGAGCTGATCTGTGACAGCTGGGGATCAGTTGTAAAAGCGGGAGATCCCCAGGCCCCACCTGGAGGCTGGCAACCCTATTGCCACCAGCCAGCTGGCCAGCAGGGGAGAATACCCCCCTCCCCCAAAGGAGAAACACCAGAAATTAAACCAACACACCTACATGACCTGGAAATGACATAAGCACATTGGGGGCGATTCTCTGTTTTTTTGGCATAAACTCTATGATAGAAGCTAATTCTGGGTCGCATAGGCAAGTTGTTGAAATGCCAGATGTTCCTTCCTGTTTTTGGTAAGAGTGCACCCCCCCCCCCCGCAGGCTACTCGGAGGGACCTGGCAACCCTACTGGAATGCGAGAAGCTGGGGCAGGTGGTTAGGTTCTTGTGGCATCTTTCCCCAATCTAAATTGGCCCCTCAGAGCCCCATTGCATGTCAGGTTTGGCCTTCATTCGTTTCTCATCAAGGCACTATTTGGGTCCACCCTATATAGCTTCAGAATAGCCAGTGATGATATCCTCCTTAATTTTGAGTCACCAACTGTGCTCCCTCTAAGCTGTGGAGCCTTGTGAGCAAAAAATCTACTTTGTGAACTACTGGCATTAAAGTTGTGAGCCAGCGATTTGGCTGCTGCATGCATTAGTTTGCTCTGGAGCCGTCCTTCCTGGACTGAGACAAAAATCTGTGAGCTGGAGGCTAAAAAACTGTGAGCTAGCTCACACTCATTCAGCTTAGAGGGAACACTGGTCACCAGTAGGGATGCAACCCTGCAGGTGGTGGCTGGTGATCTCCTGGGATTACAACTGATCCCCAGGCAACAGAGATCAGTTCAATTGAAGAAAATAACCACTTTTGATGGTGGATTCTATGGCATTATACCACACTGAAGTCCCTCGTCTCCCCAAACTAGAATTGCCAACCTCTAGGTGGGGCCTGGAAATCTCCCAGAATTTCAACTGATCTCCAGACAACAGACCAATTCCAGCTGCTTTGGAGAGTAGACTGCATGACACTATACCATGTAGGGTTGCTAGGCCCCTACCTGCTGCCGGCGGGGGGATGGAGCTTCTCCCCTGGGATCTTCTATGCGTGCACAACATGATGATGTCACCTGGAAGTGATGTCATCGTGCCAGGAACATCGCTGGGGGAAGCTCTAGCATTCAGCCAGAAACTCTATGGTACAATAGCATTTTTAGGCCGCGTGCTAGAATGTTCACCCGGCAACATGCCCAGCGCAATGATGTCACCTGGTGTGTCCAGGACACAATTCCTGTACACTTGTATGATTCTTTGATGTGACCAAACATGTAATGGCGCCGGCCGTACGGTCTGACCGCATGGCCTGGAAAAGGTACAAGCTTGAGCTAAAAGAACAATAGCACCCAGGCTCCTAAAGATCCACCTATCAGGGGCTTAGCATATTCAAATGAACCAATGTAATCTCTGGCGGGAAGATTAAACTATCACGCAGTGTGGGTGTGGACGGGGGTGAGGCTTTTCTGTGCATATAAGCTGCCCCCCCGGGCCACCTCAGGTATGCTTGTTCCTGACCTCTAATAAACTCCACTATGCTGGAACTCACTCCACCGGCCTCCAGACTCCAGTACTTTTCAGTCACCTCTGGGTGACGTCATCATGCTGGGCACGTTGGCGTGATCCTGGCACTTTGGGGGCGGGGTTCCCCCCAGCTGCTGGAACTGGGCCAGCACATGGGGGGGGGGGGCTCAAGCAGCCCTAAGGTCTTCCCCCTCTCCAAACGCTGGTCTCTCCAGGTTCCACTCCCAAATCTCTAGGAATGGCCGAACTTGGACTTGGCAGCCCTACCCCAAACCCTGCCCTGCTCAGGCTCCACCCCCCAAATCTCCAGCAATTTCACTACCCAGAGCTGACCATCCTATTCACCAGGTAATTTTACCTCACAGCATTTTTAGACAAATTTGAAGGCTGTCGCTCAGGAAAAAATATCCCAGGAATCTGAAGGAAGATCCCACTCTCAGGGCAAACACCACACTTGGTTGAGTTTTTCAGCTTTGTTTCCGGCAGGTTTTTGAGAATAATGTGGAGGTTCCCCCTTGATGTAACACATCAACTAAATGTTTTTATAAGACTAGTGAAATTTCTCAGGGGCATCCCTCCTTCCTCTTTGTGTTGGTTATTTTATTCTGGTTTTAACTGGAAAGGTGTTTTCAACTATTATTGTAATCTGCCTTGGAGCATGAGGAAGGACAGGGCATAAATGTTTCAGTACATAAATACAAATAAAACACCGTCAACGGAGCTTTTCCTTGTGGAACTAGCTATGCATTGGAAAACCTTGAGCCTATTTAGAAAAAAATCTTTTCCTAATTATGTAAGCATCACATATACATACTTCTGCTGACAGCTTTATTTCAGTGGGAAATCAAGGTGGTCTCCTTCAGCATCAAAAACTTGGTTACTGCTTATTCAGTAAATCAACCACTTAATGTAGGGTTGCCAACCTCCAGGTGGGGGCTGAAGATCTGTGAATACTTTTGTTGTTATTGTTCAGTCGCACGGTCGAGTCTGACTCTTTGTGCCCCCCTGGACCACATCATGCCAGGCCCTCCGGTCCTCCATTGTCCTCCAGAGTTTGCTCAATTCCATGCTCATCACATCGATGACACTGTCTAACCATCTCATCCTTTGCCATCCCCTTTCTTCTTTGACCTTCAATCCTTCCCAGCATCAGGATCTTCTCCAGTGAGTGCTCCCTTCTCATTTGTTGACCCCATGGACCACCTTCCTGTCTTCTGTCATGCTCCGGAGTTTGCTTAATTTCTTGTTTGTTGCATCAATAGCACTGTCTAACCATCTCATCCTTTGCTGTCCCCTTCTTCTTTGACCTTCAATCTTTCCCAGCATCAGGGTCTTCTCCAGTGAGTGCTCCCTTCTCGTTTGGTGGCCAAAGTATTTGAGCTTCAGCTTCTGGCAGAGAACAGTCAGGGTTGATTTCTTTTTAGGATTGATTGAGTTGATCTCCTTGCAGTCCAAGGGACTCTCAATAGTCCTCTCCAGCACCATAATTCAAAAGCATCTGTTCCTCGACGCTCGGCCTTCCTTATGCTCTCTACTGCTCTCTGGATGTCAGAGATCAGTTCCCCTGGAGAAAATGGCTGCTTTGGAAGGTGGGATCTATGGCATTATACACTGCTGAGGTTCCCCCCCCCCCAAAAAAAACCCCACCCTCTCCAGTCTCCGCTTCCCAAATTGCCAGGTATTTACCAAGTGGAAGCTGGCAGCCCTAACTGAATTGCATTTTATACCATGATGATGTGCATATATGGATGGATAGGGCTGCCAAGTCAGCCCGGGGGGCGGGGGATCCCCCGCTATAGGTGTTCCCGATCCGCCGGCCGGCATTCGGCCGGCGGGGGGAACCCCACCCCCGAAGTCGTCCAGCCTGGACGACTTCTCCAGCGTAGTGACGTCACCCGGAAGTGACGTCACCACGTTGGAGACGTTGCCAGGGCATCGCCCTGGCAACGCCCCCACCGTGGTGATGTCACTTCCAGTGAAGCGCGCGCACCAAGGAGGCTCCCGGGCGGCTCCCAGGTGGCAAAGAACTCCCCCCCGCCAATGCATAAGTACGACTTGGCAGCCCTATGGATGGATAATTAAACATCCATGATAAACATAGTCCCTGCTGCCCCAAACATACCTTTGAAATGGTCATAAGTGCAGAAACAACTTGGACATTCCTGGCGTATATTGGCTCTTTTGCTTGTGTGTCGAGAGTCAGCATTCACAGCCATTTGACTTGACACGCTGCCTTTGAGTTCTGTTTTATATGCAGAACACTAGGAATGCAGCTGTGAGGGAATGCTGACTTTTTGCTTTTAGTGCCATAAAGATATTCATTTTAGCGCCTTCCATGTTTGGCTTTGCTTTTACTGTAGCGTGTACACACAGGGAAAAAAAAAAATCAGCCTCGAGGGCTGGAGGCAGAATCGACAGAATTTCTTCTGAATGGCTAGAGTGAAAACTGAAACGTAAGGTTTCCTGATTGATTGCAGCCAAATAGAGCCCTCCCTATGGTGAGATGACTCATCACTGCGTGGACTGTTTTGGGCTATTGTGTCCTTCCCTGCCACCACTGGGGAAAAGAGGCTCTCCCTTTGATGACTTTCATCTGCGTGTTCTAGATAGCCCACATGTCATATCTGATGGGAGGAAAATTTGCCCTGAGAATGCCATTTCCTTTGGCTGGGGTGAGCATGTGGCTTTGGCTCTGTGGTAGCTGTTTATTGTTGTTCTAAGAACCCTGTCTTAGATCTATGAGCAAAAGTTCAACTTTAAAGCTAAACTACAGTACTGTACTAACTAGAGTATTAAATACTGGGTTCTGGACGCATTGCAGTGTTCAGCTCTAATTTATTTATTGATTTGAGGAACACTACAAGGACTAAACCCAGGGCTGGCTGCCCTTTTTATAAAGCATGCAAAGACCCTCACACACCCCACTCCCAATGATAGGCTATTTATATAATACTACATCTCTACTGACCCACTCCTGAATCCTGGTAAGCTATTGTTCTGGGGTAACAAGCTCAACCCGTTCCAGGTCCTAGCTCAGGGATGACTCATGCTCAGTACACAACATAGAGCAATTCTCAAGTCCTGTGTATAGGAGGATAGGGTTGCCATGTCCCTCCTGGCCACTGGGGGGGGGGGTGGAGGGGGTATAGGGGTGCCAGATCTGGGTTGGGAAACTCCTGGAAATTTTGGGGGTGGAGTCTGGGGAGGACAGGGACCTCAGTGGGGTACAGTGCCATAGACCCCACCTTCAAAGCATCCGTTTTCTCCAGTGGAACTGATCTTTGTAGTCTTGAGATGAGCTGTAATTCCAGGGGATCCCCCAGGTCCCACCTGGAGGCTGGCATGCCTTATAGGATGAGCAATATTGCCTAAATGGGCCAAGCCCCCCCCCCTTCCATTTCAATGCTGAATCTGTTAAGTATTTAGGTCTCCTTACTCTGAGAGATATTCACTCTGTCTTTCATATTAACGTGAAAGGAGAACCCTACCCTTCCATGTTTAAAAAACAAAACACAGAGCAGTTCTTTGTATAATCTTTTCCCTGGGTGTTTTGTGGAGGGTTGGTACTTGGATGGGGACCACCAAGGAAGACTCTGTGGAGGAAGGTGACCTCTGCTTCTCACTTGGAAGCTCCTTGCTGGGGCGGCCATAGATCGGTTGCAATGTGAAGGCCCATACATATGTACATGCCGCCTTTCTTCCATGCTCAAAGTTAGGTGGCAACTTCGAAATATATATATTACGGAGCTAATAACCTTATATCTCACCTGTTCAGGTGTCCAAGCCAAATCCAACTTTTGGGCATGGCTGGTAGGTAAAATGTTCAATTGAAACCTTGTCTGGCTTTTCAGTTTGGAACTTACAAAGCCCACAATATTAACATACATTTTTTCCTTAAAAAAAGAAATTAAAATAATCCCAGTTTGGAATTAACTACTCCAGTTCAGAAGACCCAGTGGCCAAATGTTCTTAAATCTATCAAATTAACTACTTTCAATTTATGTCTCTTCCTTTTTACACCAAAACCCCCTCTAATGAGTGCCCTGGCGCCCTGCTAAATTGCACTGCCTCCGACTTGGAGATAATGATGTCCCTTGGCAGAGCTACGAACCTAATGCCAACTTGGTTCAAGTGTTTTGGATATTCTCAAAGACTCTTCTTGCTTGGAGGGGATGTGGCTGCTGGGATTGATGTTACTTTGCCTTTTTCAGTGAGCTTTACTTTTAATAAATTAGGGGCTATAGGCCTGTTCTTGGGCATTCCCTGAACATCAGGTGCTTTGGACTGATTTTGGTTTTGTGCTTCTCGTGGGTTCGTTTTACGGTGTTGGGAATCCCAAGTCCCCCCGCCCCTCAGTGGACAGCTGGGTTGGCAATGTGGTAGGATAAAAATCCCTCACGAACACTAGTATTTTAACTGTACTGCTCTTGTCAATACTGTCATTGCTTATAAAAATATCCACAATATACTGGAACCGCTTAACAAGCTATATTGGGGGATTCTGGTTTAGGTAGGAACAAGCAGGGGAATGACAAGGACATGTGGGGGGAACCTGATTCCACCCCAGCTGATCATCCTCTCCAACATACATCCGGTCCCCTTCCCTATCATGATTCCCACAGCTTGGCACCTTTTCCTGGTTCTTTCTCTGTGTCCTACCTACCTGTTTGATCCTATCTTCCACTTTCTCTCCTTCCTTCCTTCCTTCCTTCCTTCCTTCCTTCCTTCCTTCCTTCCTAACTTCCTAACTTCCTAACTTCCTTCCTAACTACCTTGCAGCTTTTCTGTTTTCCCTGCTTTCTCAACTCCCTCCAGTCCCCATTTCCCCCCTTTGCCCAATTTTTCTTTGCTTCCTCCTACCCATCCCCATCTTTCTTCTTCCCTTCCCTTGCCTTGCCTTCCTGCCCACCCCTGCATTCCCCAGTTCACCTCCAGTGAAGCTGTCGTAGCCTTTTTAGATTACCAAAAGGTGTCTGGGCAATCCAAAATGGCTGCTGAGAGCTCAACAGGAAATCCTTGGCATTTTATTTTTTTATTTCCCCCCCCCCGATTATTTTACAATTTCATATTATCCTGCAAACCTGAAGGATTCCTGGGAGTTTGTAGAAAGAGCTCAGTCCTCTTTAGGGCCAGGGATCACCAATAGATTGTTCTCAGCAGAGTGTAACTTTCTGAGATATGGAGAAACCAGGAATCCTCATTACATATTTATTGGCTGTGATCATCACACACACGATTAGACCTGGCATAGGCGCAAATGCCGGGTGGATTTAAAGGGCATGATCAGACAACATCTGGGAAGTGTCCCACAGCTGTCGGCAACCTGTTCTGCTCCACCACAGAAGTGGAGTTAAAAGACACTGGGGAAAATCCGGTAGTAAATGGGTTGTGACAGGCCATGGACGGACTTTCCTGTGTCTGATTGCTCCAGTGCGCTCTCATGGCGTTGGGAAGGTCTGATCAGGCCATCTTGACGTTATGCCTCCCCCCCCCCCCCCGGCAAAGTCCAAAGGGAGCCCTCAGTGCTGAGTCCGATTCATCAATCCCTCATTTAAGTGCATGGAAAACAAACAGCACACATACAAAAAACCCATGACTCACCCACAGTTGTGTCTGATCACACACTGATGGGCTGTGCCCGCAGCTTCAAAGGGAGGTGTGACCGTGCAATTGTGGGCCAACTTCTTCCAGGGGAAATAGCCTCACTCCCCCACCCCCCATTTTATCTGGCATGTGTGACCGCACCCATTGATTGGTTGTGATTTTGTTCTATCCGTATTCCCTGGAGCTTAGGGCAGCATACTCACCACTGTCCATTTTACCCTCACAACAACCTTGGGAGGCAGGTTAGGCTTCTCCTCCTAGTTGCCTAAGTTTAAATTCAAGATGAACGTGGAGTGTTTTGCCTATGTAGGCACATCCATAGGAATATGGAAGGAAGACCTCCCCCTGCCCCGCCATAGGACTAATATCACCACTGTTTTTTAGGGCTGCAAAGTGGTCCCTAAATTTTACTCCAAGCAAACACTGAGCCAAATTATGTAACGCTCTGCTCATGCAAAAGAACAAACAAGCAAAATCCTTAAAGACGAACAGAATTTGTGGCAGGATATGAGCTTGTGTGAGTCACTGCTCGCTTCTGGGGTGACTCACGAAAGCTCGCCCCCTGCCACAAATTATGTTAGTCTTCAGGGTGCTACTGGACTCTTGCTCTTTCCTACTGCTACAGACAAAAACTCAGCTACCCATCTTGATCCGCAAGTAAAATCCTTGTGAACGTCAAGGGAAACTAAATTAATTTTGATAAGATTTGCGAATTTTTATTCCACGCTGGTCGACCTCAGATGTTCAGAACACTCGGGGGGACCCGCTGGGTGAACAGTTGACAACGGAACAGGAGGGGAGATGAAATGTGCGACTTCGGTTTACAGAATTTTTTGTACACAAAGTGGTTATTATGTTGCTGGTGACAAGCCTGTTAGCTGTGTATCTTGGGGGGAGGGAAGCATCAACAGTGAGGACCTTCAGACGTCTAATACTTTGTAAGGAAATGGGATTTGCAAATTAGGAGCCGTGTCCAGAAAGAGACTGTTTTTCCGGCTTGGCGCACAATGGGCTGAATCTCGGATTTGAGTCCGTTTTGCAAATCTCCTTCCCCCACTTTTCAAAGATGATTGCTCACCTCCTCCTCCTCCTCCGAGCGGCGGTGTATAAGTAGGTTCATTCAATATGTGACCCAGAAAACACTATCTGGAAGATGGATCTTAGATAAAGAAAATTTATTAATGTGTAACAAGGGGGGGGGGGGGAGGCCCCGACGCGGGTGTCAGTCATGAGCCCCGTCACGTTGAGGAGTTAATATCTGTATCTGCATTTCATTCTAATTGATGGGTCTGTCTGCTGTTTGAAAAGCGTTAAATTGCCGCCGCTTATGTGATGGAATGTCTATTGTCAGCGTATGAATGAAAACGAGGCCTCGTCCCTGCAGTCAGTTTAGAAATGATTTGTAGAGAATTGACTTTGAATGTTTAGATTAGAGGTCAGAGTTCCACTCGGAGGGGGCCATGTGTCGAAATAGAAATATGCCCCGAAATGCTTTGCCATCAAGGAACCCCTCTTTTTTTTTTTGCTAAGAATACCAACTTGGGCAATGATTTTGATTTGTTAAAGTTGGGGGGGGGGGGGGACAACCAGGAGCCAGTAAAATCAGATTGGTGGGACAACTGGAGAGTAAATTAATCAGTCATAGAATCATAGAATCAGAATCATAAAGTTGGAAGGGATCTCTAGGGTCTTCTAGTCCAACCCCCTGCACAATGCAGGAAATTTAGAAATACCTCCCCCCCCATACTCGCAGTGACCCCGCCCAGAAGATGACAAAAAGCCTCCAGGATCCCTGGACAAATCGGCCTGGAGAAAAATGGCTTCCTGACCCCAGAGTAGGGCTGCCAAGTCCAACTTGGGAAATATCTGGGGTCTTTGGGGGTGGAGCCAGGAGACTTTGGGGGTGGAGCCAGGAGAAAGGAAGTGACATCATTTTGTGATGTCACATCCTGTGATGTTGCTTCCACATGCTGACACATGAACTCATGAAGTTTCCTAATACTGAATCAGGCCATTGGTCCATCAAGGTCAGTATTGACTACTCAGACTGGTAGTGGCTCTCCAGGGTCTCAGGCTGAGATCTTTAATGTCACCTATGACCTGATCCTTTTTTAGCTGAAGAGGCTGATACCTCCTGCATGTCAAGCAGATGCTCTATCACTGAGCAACGGCCCTACTGAATCCTTCCTCATCTCGGCAGAATATGAAGCCCTAAGTGCTACACAAGTGCTAAATATGATTTTCATATCATAAGAACAGGAGAGAAGCCACAGTGGATCGGCCCATCCAGTACAGCCCATCCAGTACAACACTCTGTGTCACAACAGTGGCCAAAAATACCAGGTGCCCTCAGGAGGTCCAGCAGCGGGGCCAGAACTCCAGAAGCCCTCCCACTGTTGCCCCCCAAGCACCAAGAATTCAGAGCATCACTGCCCCAGACAAAGGGTTCCATTTAGACCTTGTGGCTAATAATAGCCACTGACAGACCTCTGCTGGATGGGGACAGAGAGAGAGAGACAGACAGACAGACAGAAAAAAGAAAGAAAGGGGGAGAGAGAGAAGGAAAAAAAACTGGCAGAGGCACTTACTTCCATTTAGACCTTGTGGCTATAATAGCCACTGATAGACCTCTGCTGGATGGGGACAGAGAGAGAGACAGACAGACAGAAAAAAGAAAGGGAGAGAGAATGAAAAGAGCTGGAAGAGAAACTCACCTTGCCAGCCACATGCAAAAGCAGCTCCTTCAGTCCCTCCTTAATCTCTGGGCGGGGCTCTCTTGCTGTGGAAGAAGCTCTCTTGCTGACTTCTTAAAGGGGAAATGTCTGGCGAGGCTTTTTACTGCAGGGCAGGCTCTCTGCAGACATTTCCCTTTTAAGGCAGCCATTTAGTCCCCCCGGTGGCCATCTTTGGAAAAGCGGGAGGTAAGCTCTAAAAATCGGTGTTTCCCCCGCCCAAGCGGGGGACTTGGCAGGCCTACCCCAGAGTGGCAATCAACATTTCCCTGGGCATGTAAGGGCCACAAGAGCTAAGCACTGATGCAACCCTTCCTGCCCTCCCTTCTTGTGATCTGCCTAAGTTCACAGGATAAGCATTGCTGTCAGATGGCTATCTAGGCTACCCAGAGGTTGGCAACTCTAACTAGCTGTGATTGGCGGCTGCTCTTTTCTGTCCTTCTAGAAACCTCCTCTTCCGATTGACAGACTGTGCAACAAAGCACCTATCACATACAGCCCACAAATCATACTCCTCAGGGTCCATCTATACATTACAGAACTCTTCTGCTCGTCGGAGAATAACCTGAGAACTTTGCATCAGATGAGCGATGGGAGTTTTCAGCTTTTGCAGCCAAAGCAGTTGGAAGGAAGGAGCATTGCTTTAGCCTCTCTCCCCCCCCCCACCCCCCGCTGCTATTTGCATTTGCAAATCACCCCTTGGTGCTGCTATTGGCTCAGCTGTGAAAGCTACATGTAGCCAGCCACATAAAGTACTGTGATTTTAACAAGGGAGCCAACATCCGAAGGGTTGCGAATGAGAAAGAGGGGATGGGGGAGGCTAAAGCAGCTTCTCCTTTCTGCTTTGGTCCCATACAGTTAGCAGGAGGTGTGACATGGTAGCCATCTTCAAGTATCTGAAAGGCTGTCATATACAGGATGGAGTGGAGTTGTTTTCTGTTGCCCCAGAAGGCTGGACCAGAACCAACAGGTTGAAATTAAATCAAGAGTTTTCAGCTGAACATTAGGAAGAAATTCCAAACAGTTAGAGCTGTGTGTCAGTGGAACGGGATTCCTCGGGAGGCCGTGGGGTCTCCTTCTTTGGAGGTTTATAAGCCGAGGCTCGCTGGGCATCTGAGAGCAATGCCGATTCTGTGACTCACTATGATCAGATCGTGATCACGAGAGGGAGAGCAGGAAGGGATGAGCCAGTGCTCGGCTGTTGTGGCTCTTGAGAACCAGTTTGGTGCAGTGGTAAGGAGTGCGGACTCTAATCTGGGAGAACCGGGTTTGATTCCCCACTCCTCCATGCGCAGCTGCTGGATGACCTTGGGCAAGCCGTAGCTCTGGCACAGCTGTTCTCTCAAGGGTAGATCTCGAAAGAGCTCTGTCAGCCCCGCCTACCTCACAGGCGAAGGGAAAGGAGATTGTCAGCCGCTCTGAGACTTCAAGTGAAGGGTGAGGTATAACTCCAATCTCCTCCTCCTCCTGCTCCTCTTCTTCTTTTTCTTCTTCATCTTCATCTTCATCATCATCATCCCCTCAGGGTAATGTCAATCTCCACTTTCCAGTCAGGAAGGGATTTTCCTCCAGGCCAGGTTAGCCCAGGGATCCTGGAGGGGTTTTTCTTTTGCCTTCCTCTGGGCATACAGCAGGGGTCACTGGCGGAGTATGGGGGGAGGTAGCTGTGAATTTCCTGCGTTGTGCATGGACTTGGACTAGATGACCCTTGGGCTCCCAGCTCTATGTTTCAAGCAGAAAAGAGCCTGTGTGTATGTGTGTGTGCGCTTGCACGCATGCGCATGTGAAGCACATCCGATGCAAATTCCTCATGTTATTCTCCAGCCCAGCCCAGGAGTTTGCAACACGCAGAGAGAGAAGCCTGCTCCTTTTCTTTGAGGTTCTGCAAAGCCTTTCTCAGTGGCTGAGACCCCCTGCTCTCACACTTTGCATCTGCTTGGATTGCCTCCCAGGAACTGAACAGAGCTGGGAATTCTGCCTTAACCTCTGGCTATAGGCTTGCACCGTATCTGCTCAGCTGAAAAAGCACTGGACCACCAGAGGTCCGGATTCTCCTCTCTCTGAGGCCCTCTGATGCTGAATGCCCTTCCCAGGAGAGAACATATTGGGATGATCGTAATCCACGGTGTGCACCCTACAGGTGTCTCAGCTGAGCAGAACTTGCAAAATGGGGGTGGCAAGGCAACAAGAGTGAGGAGACACCTGTCAGCAGTGGGCAGCTGTTCACAAAAGCTGGCATGTTTTATTCCTGACACGGTGTGAGATTTTGTGTTCCAGGAGAGAGAGAGAGAGTTTGCAATTAAAATACATCCTTTCTGTGTTTGTCATGCAGCCTGAGGACTATCCTGCTACTTTCTAAACTGCCCTAGAGTCCATCCTCCAAAGCAGCCGTTTTCTCCAAGGGAACGGATCTTGGCCGTCTTGAGGTCAATTGCAATAGAGGGAGATCTCCAGGTGCTACCTGGAGCTCCACTGTACCTGTGACCATTTGCTGGAATTTTTGAGGATGAGCAGGAGGGTTGCCAAGTCCAGGTTGGGAAACTGGGAAATTTGGGGGCAAAGCCTGGGGAGAGCAGGGTTTGGGGGAGGGAGGGACCTTGGCAGGGTATAGTGCCATACAGTCCGCCTTCCAGAGTACCCAGAGTTCTTCAAGGGAACCGATCTTTGTCTTTCATTCATTCATTCATTCATTCATTCATTCATTCATTCATTCATTTATTTGGATTGATACCCTGCCTAGCCAGTTAAAATTCCAGCAGATATTTAGATCCCACCTGGAAGCTGGCAAACCTAATGGGTAGTGGGTACCACCATAACATGGCTGCCAAGGTGAACAGGGCCAGTCACAAAATGTTGCAGTGCTCGGGTTGCCAGTCTACAGGTGGTGGCTGGAGATCTCCTGAGATTACAGCTGCTCTCCTGGTGACATACCAGTTCACCTGAGGAAAATGGCCAATTTGGAGGGCTCTATGGCATCATATCCCACTGAAGTTGTGACAAGCTGACCTCCAAAAGCAGGGCGCACTAAAAATTTAAACCATCTAGAACAGGGGAGTCAAACATGTGGCCCAGGGGCTTCTATCAGGCCCGCACTAGAACCGGCCATCTCCTGCTTCCAGTTCTGTTGCTGCTGCTGCATCATAGCTTGCTTCGCCAGTCTCTCTCAATTGCTCAGCCATTTCACGTTTCCCCCTGGGTCCTAGACTCAGAACTCTGAACAGGAGATTTCTGCGGTGGATGTCAATAAATCAAAAGTAGGTTTGCAGTTTACAGATACACACCTGAACAGCATCCTCAAGATTGCAACAGCACAGACATTTTGATGCAATAATTCAGAGCAAGAAGTGTCAGTTATCAGAGACTGTTAAATAGACAATATATTGCAAGAATGCTAATGTTTTAGGCATGCTTTTATTTTAAGTAAAAAAAAAAAACCTTTGTGTCCTTTGTAAAGTTTATATCTCCGCTACCTGGCATTCCAGTTTATGACACCCATGGCCCGGCCCAACAAGGTCTCCTTTATGTCAGATCTGGCCCTCATAACAAATGAGTTTGACACCCCTGATCTAGAATGTTTCGTTTCGTTCTTTGGATCGTAAAGTAAATACTTGACTTTAAGGGGGAAAAAATTCTTGTTTCTGACAGGTAAAAGGATGGCTTATCACAAAGTCAGTGCAGACCAGAAGGCTCAGTACCTCGACAATGAGGATCTTCAGGCAACCGCCGTCGAACTGGAATGGGACATGGAGAAAGAACTGGAAGAGCTGAACTATGACCATTTCCAGTTGGATGGGACGGTCCGTCAACAAGTGGGGACTATGCAAAACACGGACGTTGACCTGGAGCCCATTCAGCCATCAGCGTCTCCTAAAGGAAGGTTCCAGAGACTTCAGGAAGACCCGGATTACGTCTCCCACTATACAAGGCCTCCACCAAAGAGCAGGCGCCGCAGCTTTTGCCGGATGTTGAAGCTGTTTTGCAGTGCTATGTGTTTCTTACTTTCAGGGATTTTGATAGGTTATTACGGACACGAAAAATGCCTTCCTTCCCCGGCATCTCCAGAACCAAGTCATCCTCACCTCGACCGGGGCATTCTTGAAGAAATCAAAGCGAAAGAGCTGGCACAGATTTTCAGGTGTGTTTTATTTACATATAATTGTCTGGTGTATGTTTTGTGCCATATCTGAAGATTTCCTGATAGTAAGGAGCTAATATTATGGATCAAGAACCCTAGTGCCTCTGATGGACCCTCCTTTGGTTTTCATTTCTCCTCCATCTTGTCTCTAGTAGGCCTGTGTTGATGTTGACATTTTCAGAGTTGCTGGCTCAAAAGGTGGGATGCAGGAGTGGTACACAAGACTAGAGGTTCCTAGAATGCTGCAGACCGAGCACATAGCGAGGTATTATTTGTCCAGTCTTTTCTAAGACCGTGACAAAATGGCTGTGTTTGTGTAAAGATGGATTTGCAGACAAGGCATTGAGTCGTCAGCATCAGAAATAAGATGACTGCACCAAAGAGACGGGGCCTTTTCTGTGGTAGCACCTTGCCTATCGAATTCCTTCCCTGCAGTTCTTTGCTTGGCTTTTGGAAAGGACTGGAGTCGGTAGCAGTGATTTCAAGCATAGCTCTTTTATTAGTGGTTCAGCTCAAGCATGCCTATGAGGCTTCAGGCTCCTGCTTTTATGCTGGCCGGAGCCACACCTCTGGCCACACCCAATTGACCCGGTAGGGTCTTACATTTGACTGAATTGTCATAGGTTCCCCGGGGAGAACCTAGGCTCCTTATTGATGGCCACTTAGGATCCAGGTGTCTATTGTTCACCTGGACCGAAGCTCAGGTTGCTGCCTAGCCATGTGCTCTGGCCACATGGTGGTTGCCATTAGAGGAGCACAGTAAAACCCAGGACATTATACTTTTCTGAGTTTTAGGCACGATTTGCCTGAAGACATTTCTGTTCTTACAGGCTAGGGCAGGGGTGGGCAAACTGTGGCTCGGGAGCCGCATGCGGCTCTTTCACATATATTATGTGGCTCTCGGCAGGGCGGCTGGGGAAGCTAAATATCATTGGACAAATTAATATCATTATCCATATCTGCTTTTACCCCTTTTGTTATTATTTTTGGCAGTCCCATTTAATGTTAATAAAAAGCAAATTTGCTTATTTTCCAATAAAAGCAGGTAATATTTGTTCATGTCTTGTGGCTCTCAAACATCTGATGTTTATTCTATGTGGCTCTTAACGTTAAGCAAGTTTGGCCGCCCCTGTTCTAGGTGGCTCTTACGCTGAGCAAGTTTGCCCACCCCTGGGCTAGGGTAGCAAATGCCAGATGGGACCTGGAGATCTCCTGGAATTACAACTGATATCCAGGCAACAGAAATCAGTTCCCCTGGAGAAAATGGATGCTTTGGCAGGTGGACTCTGTGGCATTGTACCCTACTGAGTTCCCTCCTCTCTCGAATCCCTGCCCTCCCCCAAATATCTCAGAATTTCCCAATCCAGGATTGACAACTCTGTCCCAGGCATTTACCAATAACGGAAGTGTAAACCACCCCCCACCCCCACCCCCATTGCTACTGGAATTATGGTTTTATTTTTTCCCCTGTTGCATGATCAGGTCAGTGTTTAGTGATTTTTTTTTTTTTTTAGCTTTTATAGTTTCATCTGTGGTCGTATAATTTGCATGAGCTTTATTTGTGAACCACCTGTAGGGCGTTGGTTATGAGTAGTGAAGGGCTGAATGTTTTATATACCCCATGTGTTTTTAATACCACATTAAAAAAAACCCTGGCATATCCTGTATCCCACACAGTCACATTAAGCTGTTGTATACTGAGTCAGACTGTTTGCTCGATTGAGCTCAGTGTCATCCGTGCCGCTTCATAGCACTTCTCCAGGACCTCAGGAGATGAGGGCTTCTACATCATCAGCTACCTGATCCTTTTAACTGGATATGAGAACATAAGAAGAGCCCTCCCGGGGTCCATCTGGTCCAGCATCCTATCCAATGTTCCTTCTAAGCTGAGTTAGTGTGAGCTAGCTCACAGTTTTTAGCCTCTGGTATATTTCAGTCTTAGCTCAGGAAGGATGGCTCCAGAGCAAACTAATTTATGCAGTAGCCAAATTGCCTGCTCACAACTTCAATGCCACTAGCTCACAAAGTAGAATTTTTGCTCACAAGCCTCCACAGCTTAGAGGGAACATTGTCCCACAGTTCCTCTGGAGGGCCAACAATAGGTCATAGAGGCCGAGGCCTTCCCCTGATGTGGTCTCCTGGCTCTGGGATTCAGAGGATTCGTGCCTCTGAACTTGGGGGTTCCCCAAGGTCACCATGGCTATTAGCCATTGATAGACTTATCCTCCATGAATCTATCTAATCCCTCTTTATCGCTGTTTATCCCTGTGACCCATCACTACATCATCTGGCAGCGAATTCCACATGTTAATCACTCTCTGGGTAAAGTATTTCCTTTTGTGTGTTCTGAACCTACTGCAAGGGGATTGAGCCGGGGACCTTTGACATGCAAAGCTGTTGATGTCCTGTTCAGCCCCAGATCCACAAAATCTAGAACTCCTTATTGATGATGGTTTCACAATTCAAAAATGAGCAGGGTTTTCAGTGGTTTTGCTTCTGCACAAGTTGTTGCATTCATCATAGCAGCTGGCTAGATTTATATCCCACCCTTCACTCAGAGTCTCAGAGCAGCTTACCATCTCCTTCCTTTCTTCTCCCCACGACAGACACCCTGTTAGGTGAGGCTGAGAGAGCTCTGAGCAAACTGCTCTTGAGAGAACATCTCTGAGAGAACTGGGACAGGCCTAAGGTCACCCAGCTGGCTGCATGTGGAGGAGTGGGGAATCAAACCTGGTTCTCCAGCTTAGAGTCCGCTGCTCTTTACTACTACACCATACTGGAGAACAATGTAAGCTGCTTTAAGGCTCCGTTGGGGAGAAAGGCGGGGTATAAACGGAGTCAATCCATCAATCAATAAAATGCACACCGTTAGCAGGACTGCATATGCATCAAGGTTATTGTGGGCAGATCACACATTTTAGGGTTGCCAGCCTCCAGGTGGCACTTGGAGATCTCCTGCTATTACAACTGATCTCCAGAGGGCAGGAATCAGCTCCCCTGGAGAAAATGGCTGCTTTGGAGGGTGGACTCTATGGCATTATACCCAGCTGAGGTCCCTCCCCTCCCCAAACCTCACCCTCTCCAAGCTCCACCCCCAAAATCTTCAGGTATTTCCCCACTCAGAGCTGGCAACCCTATACACTCTTTAAAGGTATGTGTGGCTTTTGCATGAACTTCCCATTAAGGGTCACACTATAAGTCTCTCAAGGTCACCATAGTCTGCAGTGGCTCTCCGGGGCCTCAGATCAAGACTGTCCACACCGAGTACCTGATCTTTTTAATGGGAAATGGTGAAGCTTGAACCGGGGACCTTCTGTGTGCAAAACGGTGGCTCTACTGCTGAGCCATGGCCCTGCCCCTGTTTCTGATCGAACAGCAGTTGCCCTGGGCAGAGTTGGGCTTCACTTTTTCTCCTGGCCGCTCTCCTTCCACCCAGCTCAGAGAGCATTCAAACATGTAATTCTTCCCCTGAAGTGGTGCAGGAAAAGGCTCAATTTTAAACCTAATTTTACATTTCTCCAGTTCTGTCTCACCAGCCTACGATATGTGTACTCAGGTGTTATCCCCCCCCCCCTCCCAATACACTTTATGCTCAAGTTCACCTACTCTGTGGGGGAGCTCTCAGTTCTCAGAGGGAAGTGGAGCTGCCGTGCTTTTCCTGGGGAAACCTGACAATGATCCGTGTCTGTTACCTAAGAGTAGTCCAGCATTCATCCAAAGCATCGTTCAAATTAAATACCTACCTGTTACTGGGATATCATTTACGTTCAAAATCCCCACTCAGCCTTAGCCATACTTCGAAGTTCCGAAAGGGCATTGCTATTTCTCTTGCACAAGCATCCTTGCTCAGTTTCCTTCCTGAGGCTCCATGTGGAAGAGGAAGTCTTGCTTTCAGATATTTTGGTGGACTATAACCACTACTGTAGACTGTCCCCCAATTATCTGGCCATGGAGGCAGCGGGATTGTTGCCTGTTTCAGATCATCTGCAATGATGTAGCCAGCTCACTGGTTCTACATTGAATAATAATGATGATGATGATGATAATATAATGATGGTGATGGTGGTGCTAGTGGTGGTGATAATCTATATATCTAATTCTCAGCAGTCTCCTTTGCCTGCAGATACTTATTTGTGCAAACAGAGGGCGCACTCTCTCCTAACAGGTTTTTCTACAGACTAAGGGGACTATCACAGAGCTGCCTCCTCCCTTAAGATTGAAAAAATCTCTGCCTTTTTTGTCAGAAACAGCAATCCCTCATCAGTACCGTACAGAACAATACAATGCCAAAAGTACCTCACAAAAGAGGATGCCCAGCCAAAATGAGAAAACCCTAAAAGCTAACGAATTGGTTACTGCAAGAAAGCCATTTAAACAGCAACCAACTATACTATGAAAAAATACATTAATTCGGGTTTGGAAATCGGGTTCAGTTTTACCAGCCGCTGTTGAAGGTCATTGAAACATCTTGATTTATACCTGGGAGAGGCATCCGGCTGTTATTCTTTCCCCAGTGGGCGTCTTCTGCCGCAGTTACTTTCTGTTTGGAGGTCTATGGACACTATCTATGGACGGAAGTACAGAGGGGCCTACTTTTGGTTTTGAAGATGTTCTTTTTGTAAATTATGCTTGATTGTTGTGAGCAATCTGTTGGATAAGTGTCTACACACTCTGTTGGGTTATGACCACTATTCTTTTGTATTTCAATGAATGCAATATACAGTTTTGAGCACATATCGTTGTGGATTGTAGATGGTCTTCCTTTGGTGGGTGTTGTTTGCGGCTTTTAAAAACTGAAGGCAACAGCAGAAATGTGTTGGGGGGAGGACAGGGTGGCTGTGAGAAAGCAGTGTAATTGGACAAACTGGGGTGCATTTTAGTTAATTTGTGATCAGTTGAAAGAGCTGTTGTGAGTGATAGACCATAACGATTTAAAACCATTGCAAGCAGTGGAACCTCATCAAACCCCAACAGGAACCAGATGATCTTTGTACCCATAAATTCTGTGTCTTTTGGCTCAGTAAAACTTTACCTCAGATCAGATTCAGTTGTGTGGTAAAATAATGTCTCTGTTCACCCAAACATGCACAGTTTGAGAGGAAGCAGTCATCGCTGACAATTAATGCAACTAATGGGAGGACTGGGTGGTAATGGGGGTGGGATATCAACATTACTTTTGGGGAAGCAGAAGGCCGGGAGATCATGGGGTGGAATTTTACATCTTAATTCAAGTTCGCCAGCCAAACAATTGACGCAGATCATTCAGGGAATATAATTTATGGTGTTTTGATTATTCTCTTTTCTCCCTTCCCTCAACGTACAGTAGGTTCATATATTTGTTCTGTTAAGAGTATAGCACAGCAGAACTTCAACAGTAGCTGAAACATTAAACAATTTGCCCTGTATACGCTTGTAGCAGTTAAAGCAGTAAAAAGAATTAATGCTTGAGGACCATAAAACACTTTTTAGATTTCTTACATAAGGAGAAATTAATAGGCCGCCTCCCCCTGTGTGCATTTTGCATATATGAAAGGCTTCTGATGGATGGTGTAGGTTGGAGCTCAGGTGTTTAATAATATGACAGCCCCAGAAATTGCTCTAAATCAAAGAGAGATGCTGGTATGGCAGACAATTGCAATTTTTTATCATGGGAGCATTGCTAAATGGTAAAAAAGGAGGCATCGCTTAACACTGACCCCCAATTATAGCATGGCAGGCTCCACAGTCATCAGATATTTTTCTGTTCTAAACATTTACTTCGGGAATGTTCCAGGAAAAATAGCTGTGCATTAAGTGCCACCAAGATGCTTCTGACTTATGGAGACCCTCTGAGTTAATGACCTCCGAAACATCCTTCAGGAACAGACTAGAAAGGGAAATTGCAAGGTATGCCAACGCTCAGGACAATGGAATCCCCAGGACTTAAGAGGGATATTGGTTGCTTATCTCACTACATATGCAAACCTCATTACATATGTGTTCTCAGCAATTCCCCAGAAGGGTCATTTTATTTTATCTCTTATTTGGAATAATAGATTAGAATAGTAGGTTGTAATGTAATGTAATGAATAGTAGAAATTGGAATGCATCTCTCTTGTCTGGGGACAGGGGAGATAAATCTACACAGCCAGTTGTCTCACTTCAAAGAAGAAGATGCTGTAAAGTCCCCTCCATGCTTGAGAGGAGATGGGTGGCAGGGTCTCAATTAATTACTCTCAGCATTCCACAATTAAGGATACATCAGTCTCCAATTTATTTCCTTCACTGTTTCCCCCCAAAATTGAACCCAAACAAATGGTAACCATATCAGCTAAGCTTATTATCCCTGTTTGATCACTGAATATGTTAAACATCTTTATTATGCTGTATGATAATTTACTGCTCACCCTCTACCTATATGTATGGACTGGTAATTTCCATTTTTGTTTCTGTCTGCCTTGGCTATAATTGGCCCCTTCTGGAAACTAACCCCCCACTACCCTCTCTCTTCCTATATGTAATGGTTGAGAAAATTCTGTTTCACTGTATTTGAAGAAGTGTGCTTGCACATGAAAGCTTATACCCAGAAGTAAACTTTGTTGGTCTTAAAGGTACCCCTGGACTTCAACTTTGTTCTGCTACTTCAGACCCACCTGACCCTATTGTTATCTGCCTTGCAAACTGCGGGCCTTGGCTTCCTTTACTAAATCAATCCATCTCATGTTAGGTCTTCCTCTTTTCCTCCTGCCTCCAACTTTTCCTAGCATTATTGTCTTTTCCAGATAGTCTTGTCTTCTCACAATGTGACCAAAGTACGATAGCCTCCGTTTATTTTAGCTTCTTGGGGAGAGATCAGGCTTGATTTCATCTAGAACCCACTGATTTCACTGTTCAGTGGTCAGTGGTATCTGTAAAACTCTTTTCTCACGGCACATTTCAAATAGCAGTGCAATATCCAATGATGTTTAAATCCAGTCCATACAAATGACAGGTGATGTCAGGGTTTGTTTTTTGTTTTTCATCCTTGCAGTTTCTCCCCAAATACTCCCCCTTTTCATTTTGCTTCTTTCTGGTATGAATCAAATTGATCCCTTTCTGTTTCTTTGCACCAGTTTTTGCTATAAAATGTAGGGTTTTCTGTTAACATCATTTGTACGCCCGTAAGTCAGCACTTATAAATCATATGACCTTCACTGTACGTATGTGTGGCATTAAATGGTGATATAGTGAGATATAAATACCTACCATCTAAATGACATACAAAAACTGTTCTGCATTTGTGCATATGAATCTACTCAACCAGTGGCGAAAAGTGACAAATGGAAACCCCTGACAAAAATATAAACAAACAGAAACCAAATGTGGAAGATATTCCCAGTGTGAATGCAGCTTATTTAAAATATCTGTAACTGCAGACGACTATTTTAATACTGAGCATAGACACCCAGAACTTCTTAAATGGATACAACTCTTGAGGTCCCAGGGTGTGTCATGCCCAGGGTTGCCCCGAGGTCTGGGTCTCGAGACGCCCAGAACTTCTTAAATGGATGCAACTCTCGAGGTCCTTTCCTCTCGTGTTTCCTCTGAACAATGTAATCATTATGATCCACAAAGGGATCTGAAGACACATTAATGCATCTGTAAATAACAAATGAGACTAGGGGAAAGATGCGTTTTCCATTGCTGTGGGACTGCATGCAATCTTAACTCCTCTGCTTATACGTCCTACGAGCGGTGACGGCCGCAGGCCTTGAAAAGGTACAACCAAGGCAGTGGGACTTGAAATTAATTCCTGTAGCACAGAATCTTTTCGTTTAGTCTCTAAGCAGCAAACTGAAGCCCGAGGAGAGATTCCCCCTCTCCCCACTCAGCACCCCTATAAATATGTATTGTCGTTTCAGCTAGGAGAGTTTTGAAGGTTTCTGTTTTGGAGTGCAGATGGGCTGCAGCTGAATTCCAGATGCAGATGCCAGTGGGAGGGGAGATCGGCGGAGAGCTTTCAGAGCCGGCGCATCACCGCCACGGGTGGAACGTGATGTGTTCATTTTGAAGCGATCAGATGAAAGGCCACGGCTTTTTGATGACACTTACAAACGATGCCCAGTCCCGATGCCAGCCAAGACCCAGCGTTTCTACAGAGAGCTCTTAATCTTCAAGCAGTCAGTCGGTTTGCTGGCTGGAGTGGAATCTGATGCATTTTCATGGGTCTCTATCTCGGCATCCATGCTGTGGTGCCTCTTTTGAGTGGGTTCTCTGCCACAGAAAATTAATTTTGGGTTGTATGATGATGACCACAGGGCCAGTACGGTGAACCCTGGGTTGCTGGTTATATGCAAGGGGAGGTCATAAGAACATAAGAGAAGCCAGTGTTCCCTCTTGAAGCTGTCCATGCTTGTAGCCGCCGCCACCTCCTGTGGCAGTGAATTCAGTGTGTTAATCACTCTTTGGGTGAAGAAGTACTTCCTTTTATCTGTTCTAACCCGACTGCTCAGTAATTTCATGGAGTGCCCACGAGTTCTTGTATTGTGAGAAAGGGAGAAAAGGACTTCTTTCTCTACCTGCTCTATCCCATGCATAATCTTATAAACCTCGATCATGTCGCCTCTCAGCCGTCGTTTCTCCAAGCTGAAGAGCCTCAAGCACTTCAACCTTACTTCATAGGGAAAGTGTTCCAACCCTTTTATCATTCCAGTTGCCCTTTTCTGCACTTTTCCCAATGCTATAATATCTTTCTTGAAGTGTGGTGACCAGAACTGTACACAGCACTCCAAATGAAGTCGCACCATCGCTTTATACAGGGGCATTATGATACTGGCTGATTTGTTTTCAATTCCCTTCCTAATAACCTAGTAATAATAAGGTCAGGTCTCACTACACTATAGTGGGGCACCTGTGGGAATTAGCCCTCAGTTCCCTGCTGCTGTTTTTACTTCACAGGCTTGGAGGTAAAAAAAAAAAGTGGGTTTAACAGTGTCATGCCCAAGGCTGCCAGGCAGATCATGGGGGGGGGGGGGGAAGGAAGGTATTGCACCAACACACACTATGACCTCCCTTCCAGCACTATCTGTAGAGTTCTAGGTGAATCCTAGAGCATTGTGCTAACATGATTTTTTGTATGCCAGAAATGACATGTTGGTGGAAGGCCAATCAGCTGGTCCCTGCCCCCCTGTTCTCCTGGCAGATTGCCTTATGTGACGTATGTAGTGACACGCTTTGCCATTCTTCTCAATGAGGCACATCCCATATTTTTCAACATCTATTCACACACACACCATTTCCCCTGGACGTATTTCATTCTCGATTCTGGTGTTTTGAATGACTTGTCTTGTTTCCAAAGCAGAGATGCAGCACAAAGTATTTTTGGTTTCTGAATTGTATATAGATCTGTACCTTTGCCACAACCTTCAGTTTCTCAGTTTTTGTGCTTTTCTCTATACTGGACTGATAGAACACAGCAAGAAAACCTTCTTCAGCCCTTTCAGCCTGTGTCTTCCAGCCTGTGCTTAAGAACTTCCCTCAAGAAGTTGGCAGGCTCGCTTTAGAATAAACAAACATCCCCTGTTTTGGGTCCTTTTACGTTTTTCTCACTCCTTGCTTTACTCTAGTTTTTGCAGATTCATCTGTATTGTGTACTCAGTTTGTCTCACAATTGACTCACCATTTATACTCTTATGTTTGTCCTCTTTAAGTTACAAGAACATTCCAGGGGATAGTGCTTAGCTGGGCTGATGTCCCTTGGAGGAGCACTGAAGTCTTGCAGCATTTTTGTAATACTTGCTTCATTTATAAATATATAGGTACTCATGGAGGCAAGGCAAATTGGCGATAGCTGGAGAAGTGGGGAAGATATAGTCGAGCCGCTCCTGGTCGTAGGGTTGCCAGCCCCACCCCCTACTACCGGCAGGGGTTGGGGGAGTTGTGTTGCCAAATCCAGGGATGTCCCGGTGTAATGTCCCCAGTGTCATGACGTCACCCAGTAGTGATGTCATATTGGAGACACCAAAGGGGACACTCTGGTTTGAGGGCAAAACTCTATGGTAAATTTGCCTACAGACCATAGAGTTTTGCCCTCAAACTAGAGCATTGCTGGCGTGACATTGTGGGTGTGATGACATCATTTCCGGGTGATGTCATCACATTGGGGACATTCCAGAACGCCCCCCACTGGAGCAACAAGGGGACCTGGCAACCCTATAATATCTAAATTTTCAATCTACTTAGTTGCAGCAGTGGAGAGTTCAAAGAGCTCCGTCACATCTCCCTGGAAAGCACGACACTCACATTCATGTGGCAGATGGAAAATAGTTTGGCAGGCTGCGCCACAATCACCTTCAGGTCCTGGTATTTTCCCCCATTTAAATAATAGGTCAGCACAGCTGCCAAAGCCTGCTCGTATTCTGTTAGCCATCTTCCATACTTTACTTGGCAAGTCAAGTCCGGAGGGCCTCTCGTTGTTGTCTATCTTGTTTATCAGGTTATGGATATAACGGATGGAACTGATCACATCCAAGCTCACAACCGTTCATTCCCTAGATCAAAATTTTGTGTCCAGCGGGGTACAATGCCACAGAACCCGCCCTCCAAAGCAGCCATTTTCTCCAAGGGAACCAATCACTGTAGTCTAGAAATCACTTGTAATTCTGGGAGATCTCCAGGCCAACTTGGAGGTTGGCAACCCTATTCTCTGCTTACCTCTCTGTCTTTTCCAGCATCAGACTGCACTTCCCCCCCTCGCACACATACCTGCCTGCTTGCTTCCGTTAAGAAGGGGGGTCACCTCCCCAAGCCCTCAGGGACTGCTGGACCAGAGCCCCTGGAGGAGCCCATCCCCAGTTCTTAAGAAATATTACCATCCCATTTGCCATACAGGATCCAGTAAGCCACAGTGATTAGGATCCACTGCACTTAAGGTTGCCAGCCTCCAGGTGGGGCCTGAGGATCTCCTGCTTTGACAACTGATCTCCAGCTGACAGAGATCAGCTCCCTTGGAGGAAATGGCTGCTTTGAAGGGTGGACTCTATGGCATTGTACTATGCTGAGGCCCCTTCCCTCCCCAGACCCCGCCCTCTCCCAGATCCACCCCTAAAGTCTCCAGGTATTTTCCAACCCAGACCTGGCAACCCTAGCTGCACTACACACAATGTACTTAATTTATAATTGCACATATTGCATATAGTGCTGAGTAATGCACAAAGGCATTAAATATGCACAAATAATATTTACAAATGTGTACGTTTTATGGGGAAAGTTCATTTGGAGGGAACATGGGTTTAATTCACAGACGTTAAAACCGACTTGAAATGAGGATTTACCGAGCCAAACCATCAGCTGAGCCACTGGGTAGAAAAGTCTATGGACTTCTGCCTGCTGGTTTAGAATGCTGGTGGTTTGTCTGGTCCTAAGAGCAAAGAACAAGCAAAATGGGGGTTTACACCACATCTAAACACCCATGAGAAATGTATAGCAGTGGAGGAGAATGATTTGAGTAGGGTTGCCAAGTCCCCCCAGGCGGGGAACCCCACCCCCAAATTACTAGACTGCAGAGACGTGCCAAGCGTGATGTCACGCATAGGGTTTTTTGGGGGGGACGCTCTATAATTTGCGGGAAAATTTTATGGTATTCCCTCAAATTATAAAGGTCCTGCCCCCAATGTGCCTGACGCGATGATGTCACTTCCGGGCCAGAAGACTCCTGAAGAAGACCCCCTCCCCCCTCTAACAGGTAAGTAAGACTTGGCAACCCTAGATTTGAGCATGCCTGCAATCTGATACAGCAGGGCTTTTCTTACATTCTTATGTTCAGCGCCATCAAAATTGCTGAAATGGTGTTGGGGGGGGAGGAAGGGGGACGCAACTTGCATGTGCACAATAGCACTGAAGTGGGAGGAAAGGGAGATCCAAATGAAGAAATGGGAAACACGTTGATCTTTAGTAGATGTGCTAAAAGTTACATCTTGGCTTCTTGTTGTGTGTTACTTCCAGCTCTGGGTTGGGAAATCCCTGGAGGTGCGGGCTGGAGAAGGGAGGTTGCGGAGGGAGGTTGCGGAGGGGAGGGGCCACAGTGGCGTATAATGCCATCTCCGGGAGAACTGATCTCTGTTGTCTGGGTATCAGTTGTCATTCCAGAGATCTCCAGGCTCCACCTGGATATTGGCAACCCGGGGTGTTACTGATAAACAAAAACCAACGATGTGTTCTTAAGATTCACAATAAGTCAGAGGTGGGTGCTTAAAGCTTTAAGGGTCAGAGGCAGCACTTGGAATTGAGCCTTGTAATTAACCGACAGCCAGTGTAGCCGTAAAATAGCAGAAATATAAGCTCCAGATGGCCAGAACTTGGATAATAAACCTGGTGACCATCTTTTGGACCAGATGCTTGTCTTTTTAAAGGCAGCCTCCTGTGGAGCGCAGGGTAGGAATCCATTCTGAGTGTCACTAAGGTAACAGCAGCCAGTTTCCTTTTGCCCAGAAAGATGTCCTTGGTCTGACTCACATGACCGGGGTTCATAAGAACAGAAGAGAAGCCAATGTTGGATCAGACTGTTGGAATATATGGTAAAAATAGTTAGATATTCAGAACTTGCAGTGAGTCATTAATTACTGGAGAGGAGGCATTTTCGTCCTACGTTAAAAATCTTTACTTCTAAAGGGAAAGGTACGCGGGGAAATCTACAAAACAGCAAACTCAACACGACGTCCTTATTGTTACAAGTACAACAACAGACTGACTGACCACACGGTTGGTCATGGAGATTCTTCTTTCTTTTTGACCCTAGATGGAAATTACCTGAACACATTAACCAATGATTATTAGTAAATAGACTCTAGTTTCCTCAGCTTTCTCCACATTGGCTTTGTGTCAGGTTACCTTCCAGGTCAGTCTAAACAATAACACACAAGGTAAACACATTAACCGTATAATGACTGGATTTAGACCTTGCAACACACATATTTCCAATACAGGCCAATGGCCCATCCAGTCCAACACTCTGTCACACCGTGGCCAAAAGTATCAGGTGCCAAGAGGAGGTCCACCAGTGGGGGCAGGACACTAAAAACTTGTCCCAATGACACTCAGGATGGAAGATTGCCCGGCTTTCCATGTTCTCTCTATTCCCTTACATTGTCCTCCATTTACTAATCTTTGAGGCTGAGTACGTCCTTGCTGTAGAAAATGTAGTGTTGACCATTCCATGAGATTAGAGCCTAGCCGAATGCGAGATTGCTGACTCCAGTTAAGGCCCTGTGATTTCCTAAAAGGACAGCTCACCGCGAGATGACCGAGATCAGTTCCCCTGGAGAAGTGGCTGCTTTAGAGGATGGACTCTATGGCATTAGACCCAACTGAGGTCTCTCCCCTCCCCCAAACCCTGCCCTCCCCAGGCTCCACCCCCAAACCTCCAGGAATTCCCAACCCAGAGTTGGCAACACCAGCTGAATGACACTTTTAGACCGTTTGTTCTTGCATGAAGACAATCCAGCTGCCACGAGGATAACACAGCACATTATGCAGGAGCAAGTGTGGTACAGTGGCTAGAGTGTTAGAAGAAGAAGAAGAAGAAGAGATTGGATTTATAGCCCACCCTTTACTCGGAGTCTCAGAGTGGCGTACATTCTCCTTTCCCTTCCCCTCCCCACAATAGACACCCTGTGAGGTGGCGTGGCTGAGAGAGCTCTGACTGAGAACTGCTCATGAGAGAACAGCTCTGAAAGAACTTATGACTGACCCAAGGTCACACCAACAGCTGCATGCAGAAGAGTGGGGAATCAAACCCAGTTCTCCCAGATTAGAGTCTGCACACTTAACCGCTATACGAAACCTGTCTTTCCATAAAATAGGTCTTCATTAGGTCTGTTCCAGCCCTCAGTCCGGATGCTCTTGTCAACCTAGCCCATCTCACCAGGTTGCTGTGAGGATAAATCAGAGGAGGGCAATTTAAAGGGAGCAGAGGCAGCAGGAGAAGGCAGACAGGGCTTCTGGCTCCAGAGGCTAGGTCTACCATCATGGATCTTTAAAGTTTAAATGGCATTTAAAGCCGGGTTGCCAGTCTCCAAACGATGGCTGGAAATGTCCTGGGATTACAAGTGATCTCCAGAGAGGACAGGGATCAGTTCCCCTTAAGACAGGGGTGGGCAAACTTGCTCAGCGTAAGAGCCACCTAGAACCAGGGGTGGCCAAACTTGCTTAACGTAAGAGCCGCATAGAATAAACATCAGATGCTTGAGAGCCACAAGACATGAACAAATATTACCTGCTTTTATTGGAAAATAAGCAAATTTGCTTTTTATTAACATTAAATGAGACTGCCAAAAATAATAGCAAAAGGGGTAAAAGCAGATATTGATAATGATATTAATTTGTCCAATGATATTTGTTTGCTAATGATATTTAGCTTCCCCAGCCGCCCTGCTGGGAGCCACATAATATATGTGAAAGAGCCGCATGCGGCTCCTGAGCCACAGTTTGCCCACCCCTGCCTTAAGAAACTGGCCACTTTAACAGGTGGACTCGATGGCATTATACCCCACTGAGGTCAGCCGTCATCCTCCACAGGCGCCACACCCACCATCTCCAGGTATTTCCCATCCCGGAGTTAGCAAGAGGGCTGTGGTAGCATCCTTCCTGTGCCCAGCTGAAGCTCTCCCTTCCCACTCCTGCTCTCTTGCACTGTTTTTAATAGGGACTAGGCCTGACGTAGTCCAGAGACTACGGCCCAGCTGAAACTCTTTCTCACCACTCCTGCTGTCTTCGCCCCTTTAAGAGGCTGGGTTTTTAATGGGTGGGGGTGGGGTTGCCAACCTCCAGGTGGCACCTGGAGATCTCTAGCTATTACAATTTTATCCCCAGACAACCAAGAACAGTTCCCTGGAGAAAATATCCAGTTTGGAGGGTGGACCCTATGGCATTGTGTCCTGCTGAGGTCCCTCCCCTCCCCAAACCTAGAGGTCCCTCCCCTGGTATTTCCCAACCCAGAGCTGGCAACCCAGGGAGGAGGCCTGGCCTTTGAGTCCAGATGCCAGGTCAACCTAGACTTAGCCTCAGGAGAGTAAAGTGGGCTGCCCTGACTTTCCAAGAGGAAGGGAAGGATTCAAAAGGATTGAGATGTTAGTCTCACTTTTAATTCATTCTTTTCCATAAGAACAGAAGAGAAGCCAATGTTTGGATCAGGCCAATGGCCCATCCAGTCCAACAATCGGTGTCACACAGTGGCCAAAAACACCAGGTGCCCTCAGGAGGTCCACCAGTGGGGCCAGGACACTAGAAGCCCTCCCACTGTTGCCCCCCCCCCCCCCAAGCACCAAGAATACAGAGCATCACTTGCCCCAGACGGAGAGTTCCTATCTATACCTTGTGGCTAATAGCCACTGACGGACCTCTGCTCCATAAGTTTCTTCAATTCCCTCTTGAAACCGTCCATGCTTGTAGCCGCTGCCACCACCTCCTGTGGCATGAATTCCACGTGTTAATCACTCTTGGGGTGAAGAAGGACTTCCTTTTATCCGTTCTATCCCGACTGCTCAGCAATTTCATTGAGTTCCCATGACTTCTTGTCTTGTGAGAAAGGGAGAAAAGGACTTCTTTCTCCGCCTGCTCCATCCCACGCACAATCTTGTAAACCTCAATAATGTCGCCCCTCAGCCATCGTTTCTCCAAGCTAAAGAGCCCCAAGTGCTTTAACCTTTCTTCCGTTCTGCGTCAGAGTTTTGAACTGCGTTTTGAACTTCACTTGCCTCACTAAAACTTTTCATCCTTGGCACTCCCCCCCCCCCCCGGCTCCGTTTTATGCTATTAATCAAAGAGAATCAGAGGCCTGATCCAAAGACGACTCAGAGGTCGAGTCAGCAGTTTTTTGGGCGTGCGATCCCCGGGGCATCCTTTGCAGAGAGGTTTTGAAGCAAACCTTTCGGAACGGAAACCCTCAGCAGTTTAATTAGTGGTTCCTGATAATTGCTTCGACAACCATCAGGGTCTTGCTGCTGAATTAAGCGTATCAGCTTTCTGCATCCATCATGTGAACCTGGCGGGGAAGAGGGAAGTGGAAGGATGGTGCGCTTTGATTGTACTTCAGATGGTGAGACTGTTACCCGTTTTGCATATTGAGATAAGACGCCCTGGAGCAGCATAGTAACGAAGGCGGCAGTCCTGTGTGTACTTGGGGAAATGATAATATAGTAAGGAATAAGTTTTTACTGGAGTCAACAGCAGGGCTCAGTTCGTAGCAGGAGCTCCTCTGCATATTAGGCCGCACACCCCTGATGTAGCCAATCCTCCAAGAGCTTACAGTAGCCCCTGTAAGAAGAGCTCTGTAAACTCTTGGAGGATTGGCTACATTAGGGGTGTGTGGCCTAATATGCAAAGGAGCTCCTGTTACGAAATGAGCCCTGGTCAACGGGACTTAGTTTTGAGGGTGGAACTACACGGAATGTGGTTGCTTTGTAAGCCTTTTTTTCTTTCTCAAATTCGGCTGCTGGGGCTGCTGTTTCAAAGTGGAGAACGTTGCCATTGAACAGGACTTCTAAGCCCCTTCCCTGCATGCAATTTTCCACTGGAAAACACCACCTCACACTGCCTTGCTACGGGCGGGGGCTGACCTGGATGGCCCAGTCGAGCCCAGTTTTGTGAGATCTTAGAAGCGATACAGGTTTGGCCCTGGTTAGTACTTGGACGGGAGACCAGCAGGGAAGTCCAAGGAACTTCCATGTTTAGTGGCAGTCAGCTTCTGAGCCAGGAGGCAACATCGGGGAAGACCTCGGCCTCTGCGCCCTGTTGTTGGCCATCCAGAGGAACTGGTTGGCCACTATGTGATACAGGATGCTGGACTAGATGGACCCTCACTGGCCTGACCCAGCAGGGCATTACTTGTGTTCTTATGCTACACAAGTGTGTGTGTGGGATCAGTATTCTTTCCCTCCAGCAAGCAGTCGCGGTGATTTCATTTGGGATGGGGGAATGAAAGACAACAACATCAGCCTTTAAAATAATCATGGGATTACCTGTGCCACATACTACCAACATCACATAGTTTGGGTGGGGCTGTACGGATGCTATCCTTGCACACTTTCCTGGGAGTCAGCCCCATTCGACACGGCAGGGCTGACTTTTAATAATAAGCCTAGAGGTGGGTTCTGCAAGGTTGAGTGGCAAGCCGGAAAGTCCCGAGTTCAAATGTCTCTCGAGTCCGGCCTCTGGTCTCGCTAGGTGCTCTTCAGCAGGTTTCTCAGCCTTTGCTGCGCCACCTGCAAAAATGGGGACCCGGATCCCGACCCGCTTTGCTAGATATGTTGAAGGATCACTGAGAGAATGTCTGTGCATTCCTTTACTACCCTCAAGTGCCATATAAAAGCTAAGCACTCTTGTCCTTATAGCTCAGGTCTTGGTCATCGTGTTGCCCAAATATTTGCTTAACAAAGCACACGATGTTACAAGAAAAATCCCGATTTCTCTCGATGGAGGGTGCTTTTAGATTATATGCCTAGAATTCCACAGCATGCACCATAATAATTAGCAGTTGGTTTCCTTCCTTGTTTATACAAATAAAATCTTCCCTCCAAGGAAGTGGAGTCTTCCCTAAGTTTTGTCTGGCCAGACTGCTGTACCTTGTGGCTCCCCGTAGCAAGATCCATAACGGCCATTTACCTGAGGGTGGGCTAAATAAGGCAGGCAGCTAGCGACCCTGCCGAGACCGGCCAGGCCGAAATCTGTTGTTCCAAATCGAAGTATTGTTCATGCCGCTCCTGTAACAGGAGTGACGAGAACGAAGGCCGTTAGAGAGTGAGGTTCTCTCCCACCCCCACCCCCCCGAAATCGATTGGGGATAATGAAATTGACGTCGTCGGAATAGTAATCAGTTTCAATGAACAGCGTGTCGCAGTAGCCGAACCTAAAGGAGACTGCTCGTCGCGGTTCATTTCGCACGGAAAGCTGATGAGTTTCCTGGGGTGCTTTGACATCAGGCTGGAATAATCACAACCAAAATTGATTTCATTCAAAGGCAAATAACTTTTTTCCCCCCCAGCCATAAATTCCACCACCTTAGAGAGGGGATGACTTTAAACAGGGCAATCCTACACACTTACTCCAGTCTCAGCCCATTTGGGTTTAGAGTAGAATGCATCGGTATTAGAGAGCCAGTTTGGTGTAGTGGTTAGGAGCACAGACTCTAATCCTGGAGAACTGGGTTTGATTCCCCACTCCTCTATATGCAGCTGCTGGTGTGACCTTGGGTCAGTTACAAGTTCTTTCAGAGCTGTTCTCTCATGAGCCGTTCTTGAAAGAGCTCTCTCGGCCCCGCCTACCTCACAAGGTGTCTGTGGTGGGGAGGGGAAGGGGAAGGAGATTGTAAGCCGCTCTGAGACTCCTTTGGGTAGTGAAGAGCAGGGTATGAATCCAGTCTCTTCTTCTTCTTCTATTAGGGTTGCCAGACCCACCTGATGAGGGTGGGGGTATCTTACCCCCCCCCAAAACAGGTGCACTAGAAATTAACACAATGTGCCTATGTGACCTAGAAGCAGGGCTTTTTTTGTAGAAAAAGGAAGGCATTTTCCATGTGCCTGGGTGCCCTGCCTGCCCTTTTCTAGCTGCAACATGTCAGCTAGAGAAGGGAAGGCAGAGAGAGGCTTTTCTTTTCTTATCAATTTCACTCTCAGCTGACTGGCTGGTAGTGAAATTGACAAGAAAATCCCAAGGGGCTCCCCAGAGGGAAAGATGACATTTTAACATGCCCCATGTGCCTTTCCCTCTTGTGTGTAACGTGGGGAGGGCAGTGTGCTCCGTAGCCACGCATGCCAGAGGTTTTGGTTGTTGGCGTGGCCAATTCAGGAGCCAGCCAGAACTCCGTTCCTGTGTGTTCCTGCCCCAAAATATCCCTGCCTAGAAGTGACGTGGGCACATTGGGGGCAACACTGGCTTTTAAATAAGACGCCCTGAAATCAGAGTGTTGCCCCTCCCAACATCCCCCCACATGCCTATGTCACTTCTGGGTCACAGAGGCACGTCACGTTAATTTCCAGCATTTCTCCCCACTCCCGGTTAGTCTACCTCCCATCCCCCGCCAGCTGTCCTTCAATTTGTTCAAAATAAAGTAGGGGATCTTTCTACACCCACGGACAACAGGCTGGATTGCTGAGTCCAGGAAGAAGAAGAAGAGGAGGAGGAGGAGAAGGAGGACGATGACAACTACTACTACTACTACTACTATATGGGGTAACAAGTCCATGTACTATATGGGGTAACAAGTGGACTCGCCTGAGGAGATCTGGACTGATGAGGGCATCTCTTCCAAGCAATGGAGGACCCTCATTATCAATCACACAAAAGGTCAGCTGGGCTTTACTGGGACCTCCTCTGCAATGAGCCACAATTGCCCCTAACGGTTTTATGCAGGTACCTCCAAAAGCAACGAGTGTGACTGATGTTTGCCCAGTGTTTGTGCCTTTTCCCCATCAGAGCTTTTACCACTGGAACAGGGATGGTGTTTGCTCCAGCGCCACTGTCCATTTCAAAAGAGACTGCTGTTGTCACTGTGCTGTGCCGTGCCTCAGAGCGATCAAGAGTAGGCAGCGTGCCCATGAATTGCATTTGGACATCCTTTTCTAGCTCTGCCTGTTCTTCTTTCATTCTGCACACTTTAGCAAAATGATTTCTCCTTGAGCAGTTGTAACAAGTAACTCCAAAGGCTTGGTAGGGTTGCCAACATCCAGGTGTCGGCTGGAGATCCTCTGAGATCAAAACTGATCTCCTGGCGACAGAGATCAGGTCACCTGGAGGAAATGGCTGTTTTGGAAGGTGGACTCTATGGCATTGCTTTGGGAAATACCTGGAAATTGGGGGGTGGAGCCTGAGCTTCAGGCTCCACCCCCAAATTTCCAGGTTTTTCCCAATCTGGAGCTGGCAACCCTACATCTTGTGTTTATCCCCTTGCTCATTCTCCAAAAAAGATATGTATGTAAAAAGGATGCTTCTTGCTGTCTTCAAACAGATCAGTCCCTGTACAAATAAATAAATGGACACCGATCTCAGATTAAATATCACAATATTGAGAAACCACCAGGATGGGTCTGCACACCGGTAAGGCAGTGGAGGGGAAGAGGAAGAAGCACACCCAAAGGAACTGGGGTTTAAAACTCTGATTTGTTTATTTAATTTTAATAAAATGAAGCCACAGGGTTTATCAAGTTCGTTAACTTCGTTTGCCAAACAAGAGCGAATAATTCAGAACTCCAGAATGAAGAGTACAAATTCAGGTGACAAGCCTTTTAGATGTGAACTTACTTTGCAGTAAGATTTAATTAATGCTCGCAGACACATCAAGAACCTGTGGAAAAAATACTACCTGAAACGAGGCGCCAAACCACATATGCTCTGTAATCGGAACAAAGCATTCATTTCAAAGAAGGAAGAGAAAGCACTTTATTAACACATGGGTGCTGCTTTAAAAAAAAACAGTTTTGGTGATTTGGGACCTCCCCCCCCCCCCCCCGGACCCGCAGAGGAATTCAGAGGATAAATTGTTTTATCATCCCTGAGATTTTTTTCCTTCATCTTTCTATCCACCTGCTGTGATAAAATTAATCTTTTCCTCCAACTCCCATGGACACTCTGCCTCCCCAGCCTTCAATTAACATTAGAAATGCTTGTTTGAAATCTATTCAGCCTCTCTTTTCTTTTCTGCAGATAGCTAATAACGAAATGTCAAGCAGCTCTTTAAAATTTCTGTTTGTCTTATTAGCAGTTTCTTCAGTCCTGGGTATGCAACTGTACTTGTAAAGTCTAAAACGTATCTGGCAATTTGCTCATTATTGCATTTTTTCCCCTTAAAAAAGAAATAAAAAATAGAACTACCTGTTTTTGTATGTATGCAGCCACTTTCTGAATATTTCTCTGAGAAAGAGATGGATCTGCTTTGGATTTGCCACTTGCAAAATGGCTGGGTTTTGTTTGTTGACAGGTGTTTCTAAGAGAGGTAGGGACGCCAGCCTCCAAGCGGGGCCTGGGGACTACCTGGAATTACAGCTCATCTCCAGACAACAGAGATCAGCTCCCTTGGAGAAAATGGATTGTTTGGAGGGTGGACTCTATGGCATTGTACCCCACTGAGGTCCCTGTCCTCCCCAGGGTTCACCCCCAAATATCCAGGAGTTTCCCAAACTGGATCCGGCAACCAGTTTGCATCCTGGAGGATTTTTGTCATCTTCTGGGCGTGGAGCAGCGGTCACCGCAGGTGTGGAGGGGGAGTTAGTTGTGAACTTCCTGCATTGTGCAGGGGGTTGGACTAGATGACCCAGGAGGTCCCTTCCAACTCTGTGATTCTAACCCTAAAGTGTAGTTAGATTTCAGTCCAGCCCAGCAGCACTTTAGAAACCAACCAGACTTTTTTTTTTGAGGTGTAAGCTTTTAAGAGTCAGTGCTCTTTTTGTCAGATAAAACTTATATCCTGAAGATCGTGTTGGTCTCTAGGGTGCCACTGGACTTGAATCTAGCTCTTCTACTGCACACCGACACAGCAAAGCCTCTGAAGCGAAATGGAATGTGTATCTGTGGCCAGTCCAGTCATAGTATCACTTAACAGCATATGGATCAGGGCCTCTGTTTGGGTTGCCAGACTCCAGGTGGGACCTGAAGAGCTCCTGGTATTATATCTGATCTCCAGACTACAGAGTTCAGGAAGGTGGACATTGTGGCATTGTACCCCACTGATTGCCTTATCCAACCCAAGCCCCACCCTCTCCAGGCTCCGCCTCCCAGATCTCTAGATTTTTTTCAATCCAGAGCTGGCAACCTTAGTGCATAAATTATATTGGGGTCATAATATTTAAACAGAAAGCGTTTTCTCGTCAGCCCCAGGAACATACAGTGTTTGCATGGATCTTTAATATGTGCACTCAGTTATACAGGGTGAGGCTTAAAACACTGACTTGCATTGCTGCAGACAGCCCCCCCCCCCCCGGGTAATACGCAGGCTGGAGCTGTGTACGTACTATAATAAAAGTTGCTGGCCTAACCACATGAACACATGAAGCTGCCTGATATTGAATCAAACCATTGGTCCATCGAGGTGAGTATTGTCTTCTCAGACTGGCAACAGCTCTCCAGGGTCTCAAGCAGAGATCTTTCACATCCCCTACAACCTGATCATTTTAACTGGAGATGCTGGGGATTGAACCTGGGACCTTTTGCGTGCCAAGTGGATGCTCTTCCACTAAGCCACAACCACTCTCTGCATGTGGTTGGCTGACATGCTCAGCTTGTGCATAGCACCATGCCCACAGGACACTGATACGTTCAAAGATGAGTGTGCCAGGGTTATTGCGGTCTGGCAAAGTTCAACAATCTAGGACCAAAACAAGAAAGATGGTATTCAGCTAGAAAGGTCAAGATGGGCAGCCGTGTTAGTCTGTCTGTACCAATAGAAAAGAGCAAGAGTCCAGTAGCACCTTAAAGACTAACAAAATTTGTGCCTGGTATGAGCTTTCGTGAGTCACTGCTCAGTTCTTCAGATACTTAGCTTACCAAATGGAGGTATAGATAGCACCTTAAAGACTAACAAAATTTGTGCCTGGTATGAGCTTTCGTGAGTCACTGCTCACTTCTTCAGATACTTTGCTCGTCAAATAGAGGTACAGATTAACAGGTGGTTTACTGGAACCTTTGCAAGTACCTGTTTAATCCTTGTTCACAGCCGAGGGATGGTTTATTCAAACATCTAAAACATCACTTTCATAGGGAAATATAAGTACTCAAGTACCACATCTACTTTTTTTTTTGTTGCTATTAAGTTGCAGCTGACTTATGATGACCCCCATTGGGTTTTCAAGGCAAGAGATATGAAGAGGTGGTTTGCTGTTTGCCTACCTCTGTGTAGCAACTGTGGACTTCCTTGGTGGTCTCCCATCCAAATACTAACCAGGACCAACCCTGTTTAGCTTCTGAGAGCTGATGCGATCAGGCAAGCCTGGACTATCCAGGTCAGGGCTAAGCATCTACCATACACATAGTATATGTGACGATGACATGGATATAAACCATAATGAGAAAAGATCCAGAGTGCAATCCTAAACTAATTTACAACCTTCCATGGTCTTAGAAAGAAGGCAACCCACCTACAACCATGGAAGGATGCAACTTGGTTTAGGATTGAATAGTTATGCAGGGAGTATAATGGGGGGGGGGGGGGTTCAGGCAAGCAGTCCACTGGGATTTTTCCCAGTGGCCATAATTTTTATTTTATTGTATCTGATTTGTTTGAATGATTTTTGTGTTTTTAATGGTATTTATGCCAACAATGTGAGCCGCTCTGAGCCTGCTTGCAGGGAGGGCGGGGTACAAACTGAACTAATAAATAATAAATAAATAATGTCCAATCTGCCCCGGGGGTATATAGCTTTTCTGGATTTTCATAAACATTCACTGCAACCGTTCTCTCTCACACACTGACTCCATAAAGGAAATGACTCATTTAGTTTTCGTATTTCTTTGTTTGTACAGGAAACCTAGACATGTTGCTATGAACAACATATGGCAGAAGTATTTCTAGATGCACACACACAAACAGAAATTATTTTATTAGGCCAATACTACTCAAGGCAAATCATACAAGGAACTAGGCATCTGTGTATCTTTATTAGAAAAAAATAATAATTCAAATCAACGTGTGCAGGTCAAAAGGGCTGAGTCAATTTCTTTCCCCAACAACAGTTCCAAATCTAACTTCCAGACCGGCCTGGTGAGACTTCAGGATATTGCTATAGACTGTGGGAGTTTTGTCTGATTTAGAACTTTAAAAAATATATATTCCTCCTATAATTTGGATGAGTTGTTTCCTGGAACATATGGACGAAATCAGTGATCCCCAGTGTGGAACCTGCTGATGGGTTTCCAGGCACCCATTTGATTCTTTCCCAAAGCAAACAGCCAGTCCTGGCTTTCCTTCACACCCCTGGAGCAGGAGGTGCTTCAAGAGAATCCAGGAGGCATCACCTTTCTGCCTGCAGGGAACACCTAGTCGCAAAAAGGTGCCTCCACTGCAGGAGAATGCTTGGCTTGCAACATCACATGGGGTTTCCAGCTCCCAGTTGGGGGATACTTGGAGATTTGAGAGGTAGAACCTGAGAAGGAAGGGTGGGGTTTGGGGAGGGGAGGGACTTTTAAAATGGACCCCTGCTGCTTTCTTTTACTGTAAGGCAAATTTTTCCACCAAAACACTGTTCTCCACTCTTTGCGAGAAGCCCCTTGGTAGTGAGTGTTAGTAAATGGTTTACGACTTTCTGCATGTCCCAACCTGTGATAGACAATATTTTTGTCATTTGCCCGGGCCAGAGATTGATTGTTGATAAGAAGGAGCCCACTTGTTATTTACTTTGTAAATGGCACTTGACACAAAATAAAGTTTAAACAGGAATGATGATTTTATTGAACAGGTACAGTTGGGTTAGGAATAGGCAGGGGATGAGAAAACTGAGGTAAATTTAGCTGTATTTACAAATTATGGTATTTTGAACAGATAACAAAGGTAGTTGAATTTTAGTTCCTTAGAGTCTCAGTTCTTAACAGTGAGAGGTTTGTTTGTCTTGGAGATTTCTTAACAGTAACAATGTGTCTTAATCAGGGCTCCGTTGGGGCCGGAGCGAGCCGGAGCGCCGCTCCGGGAGAGAAGGGGCCGGGGGCCCCCGCAAAGGAGCCCCGTCCCGCCCCCAGCCACCTTCCGCGGGGCCGCGGCAGGCCGCCGGCCCCGCGAGGGAGCCCCGTCCCGCCCCCTGCCATCTTCCGCGGGGCCGCGGCAGGCCGCCGGCCCCGCGAGGGAGCCCCGTCCCGCCCCCTGCCATCTTCCGCGGGCCGCGGCAGGCCGCCGGCCCCGCGAGGGAGCCCCGTCCCGCCCCCTGCCATCTTCCGCGGGGCCGCGGCAGGCCGCCGGCCCCGCGAGGGAGCCCCGTCCCGCCCCAGCCACCTTCCGCGGGGCCGCGGCAGGCCGCTGGCCCCGCGAGCCCCGTCCCGTCCCGCCCCCAGCCACCTTCCGCGGGGCCGCGGCTGGCCGCCGGCCCCGCAAACGAGCCCCATCCCACCCCCAGTCACCTTCCGTGGGGCCGCGGCTGGCCGCCGGCCCCAGGAAAAAAACTCTCCCTCCCCCAGTCACCCCCCTCCCTCCCCCACTCACCCCACTCCCTGGGCCCAAGGGAGGGAGAAGCCGGGCCTGAGTGGCTTAACACCACTCAGGCCCAAGCAAGGGGGGGGAGGGAAAGCCAGCCCCAGTGTGGGGAGAAGCGCCCCTCCCTTCCTTCCCTCTCTCCCCCCACCTACCTAACTGTTCCTTCCTTCCCCCCTTCCTCCCTCTCTCCCCCCTTCCTTCCTTCCTTTCTTTTCTCTCTCTCCCAACTACCTACCTACCTTACTGTTCCTTTCTTTCTTCCTTCCCCTTTCTTCCTCCCTCCTTCCTTCCTTTCTTTCTTCCTTCCCCCCTCCCTCCTTTTTTTTCTTTCTTTCTTTTCTCTCCCCCACCTACCTACCTTCCTTCCTGTTCCTTTCCTTCTTTCCTTCCCCCTCCCTCCCGTCTGGCCTTCTGACACACTGCCCATGACGTCATTCCGGTGACGTCAGGGGGTGTGGCATATGCAAATGAGTTATGCTAATGAGCTCCTGCACCTCTTTTTTTACGAAAGGACCCCTGGTCTTAATAAAGATTCATACAACTATCTTAGTTTCCTGGAGGTTAGTACTTTCTTCCTGTACTTAGGCTCCCTCCCTGTGGGATTACAGCTTTCCCTTGGACTCCAGAGGACTCTAAGACTGTTGGGGTCCTTGCAGTTTTGAACCCACTGAATAACTGAGAAAGGAATATTCTCCTTTTCCTAGAAGCAATATTCCTTTTCTGTATGGCTAGACTGGCAGCTTCAACCTCACTGACCAATGCCTCCTGCCAAAACTGACCCTCAGTTCTTGACCCAGTGAAATAAATGGTTTTCAGCTTGGCTGATGCTTAGACTAAAGTTGTCATTTGGAACTTTCCCTCAGATTTGATGGTACACAGTAAGGAGTCCCTTCACTTCACAAGTGAACTTGCCTGAACTTGATAAACCATCTTCTTTGCCTTCTTCTTTTTTCTTTTCAGTTCCAAGCAGGTGAAAAAGACCGGGGGGGGGGGGGTCCTCTGGTGGGCCAGCTGTCATTCAGGATTGGTGAACTGTACATGGTAGAATGGGCAGGGACAGCCAAAATTACCCATGAAAAGAGCTCTGCCACTTCCTTACCTAGGCCCCGCTCTCTCAACTGTTGGGGGCCGTTTTTCCAGGCGTCATCATGGCAACCACCTGAGAAGTGCTTCTGTGGTTGCCAGAGCCAATGCCTTTCTAGTTGCCAGGTTCCCCTGGCCACCAGTGGAGGGGGGGGGTGGCCAGCTGGAGATTTGAGGGTGGAGCCTGGGTAGGGATGCCAGCCTCCAGGTGGGACCTGGAAATCACCGAGAATTACAGCTCATCTCCAGACTGTACAGATCAGTTCCCCTGGAGAAAAATAGATGCTTTGGAGGATGGACTCTATGGCATTGGACCCCACTGAGATTCTTGTCCTTTACAGGCTCCACCCCCAAATACCCAGGAGTTTCCCAACCTGGATCTGGGACTCCTACTCCTCAACTCCCTGCTGGTGGCTGGGGGGGGGGGTGGACCTGGCAACCCTAAGCCTGGGGAAAATAGGGACCTCTGTGGGGTACAATGCCCCAGAGTCCACCCTCTAAAGCATCCATTTTCTCCATGGGAAGTGTTCTCTGTAGTCTGGAGATGAACTGTAATTCCAGGAGATCCCCAGGCCAAAGCTGGATACTGCTTCTGCCTCCCTCCCTCAGTTTGTCTTTGTCCAATACCCTTGGCTTGTGCACCCAGGGGAACTGCTGATTGGTCTGGTCATGCCAGAACTGGGAAATCCCTGGAATTTGAGGGTTAAGCCTGGAAAGGGCAGATATTAGTGTTGCCAGCGAAAATGTTTCCTCCAGCAAAAATGACAGTTTTGGAGGGTGGACTCTATGGCATTATTCACCACTGAGTTCCCTTCCCTCCCGAAAACCCCACCCTCCCATGCTCTGATTAGAAAAGTGTAGTAGATGCTATTACTAGTATAAGGAATACCAACATGGCTCAGGATAAGGCTGATTTTTGTGTGTTTGACCTAGAACAATACAGATCATCTCAAGTAGCATTAAGAGAAAGTCCTCTTCACCCAGTTTCTTCCAGAAATCCAACAATCTGCTTCTTCTATTCTCCTTTTCAGGAAGTTGGAGTTGATTTATAATTTGTCTTGATTGACGAGAGGAGGGAAGGAAGAGAGGGGGGAAATTTCAGAATTTCACTCAGGACATGCTCAGAGGCATCCAAACCTCCCTATCCTCCTGCTAGAGCCCCACCCTGTGGTGTCTAACATAAAACAACTGCAAGGGCTCCAGTTACCCCCCCCCCCAAAGTGCTCTGATTTCCCTACAAAGAGACGAAACATAAATCGTATCTTTTAAAAGAGAAAATAGAGAGAATAAAAGGAATCACTGGCTATATCTAAAAAAAAAGTGAATTTGGGGGAAAAGAAAATCCTGTTACCATAACAAAGCCTTTTGGGGGAGGGGCAAGTAATTCAGCAACATGATGCATTAGATTCACGTAGGGATATGTCCACCACCAGCCATAGCATGCATCTTTACACCCTAAATGCTTTCAGTTCAGGCTATCCTGCTGTATTGTGACAGCTGCTGAGCTCCCTGATGCTAGTTGGCAACGTTAGGACAGAAATGCCCATCTTGGCCACCCAAAAACGATTATGTTAAGCACTGGTTGGCTCACTCTGTCACTTGCTGGTGCGGCCCCGGCCCCTTGACTGCTTCCATTAGCTGGATCCCCCCCGTTGCAATATGGTCCCCAGTATTAGATCCCAGCAAACCACCTGCATCAGCTGACGTCCCTCAAAGAGTGTGGGACGGAGGCCAGTTTTGACGCAGGGCTCGCACCCACTGTTTACACGCTTGACAGGAACATCTGGCGATCCAGATGCTGCATTGGAGAGAGAGATAATTATTTCAAGAGGAGGAGGAAAGTTGTCGCGCGCAATTATTATCACTCTCCTCCGCACAGGTATTAAAATCAGAGGAGATCATTGGGTTTGGGCTGGCAGCATATGTTTAGGAGGGGGGTTTCTTCCCCCCCCCCCCCCCGACTTTCAAGATGAGCTAGCTTGATTGCAGGGTAGTACACATGGGCTGAAAAAAAAATGAAAGCAGAAAGCAGGTTTCAAAAACTGGATGCAGGTAATCGGAACATTGCATATTTGAGTGTGTGTGTGTGTGTGTGTGTGTGTGTGTGTGGAATGCCGACACAATAGCTGTTGTGACGGCTGCCAAACTATGTAGGGGAGTCCATTACAAGTGAAAGCACATGACAAAGGGACTTGGCTTGGTTTTGTGCCATATCCTGGAGCTACTCATAAACAGAAACTGTCGGATTTGGTGCCAACGAAAGGAATGCGCCTTCGCCTTGCTTTTCTCAGCTATGGTGACCTTTTGGATTTTCATTTCCCCCTCCCCTTTGGCATCTCTCTCTCTCTCTCTCTCGCTCTGTTGTTCTTTCTCTCCCCCCCCCCCCCACAACCTGTTAATAGAATATGGCAGGTGCGATTGAATGTATATGTGTATTTACAGAGGTGTCACAGAGCAAATATTTAGACTGTTTTAAAACAGTAAAATAAGGAGAAGAGTAATTAAAGAGACAGCTGAAAATCCAGCAATTGCACCTGTCTTGTGAAGAAATGTTGGAGGGAAGCAGTGTTGTTTTAGACTCATAATGCAAGATTTGCATTTTAAAAACAAGATTACAAGTAAGAGGTTTGTAATTCGCGTCTTCCCTGTAAGTCATCGTGTGCCGTTTTCTGGAATGCCTACCTCATTCTGGTTTGGTGGAGTGGTTTAAGCGTGTGGACTTTTAATCTGGGAGAACCGGGTTTGATTCCCCATTCTTCCACATGCAGCTACTGGTGTGACATTGGGTCAGTCATGGCTCTCTCAGAGCTGTTCTCTCAAGAGCAGCTACCCCACCTACCTCACAGGGTGTCTGCTGCAGGGAGGGGAAGAGAAAGGAGATTGTAAGCCGCTCTGAGACTCCTTCAGGTAATAAAGGGCAGGGTATAAATCCAATCTCTTTTATCCAGAAAAGTGGAATAAATGTTTTAAATAAATAAGAAATAAATCAATGATTAATAAGTGGTTTATGTAGTTTGAAGAACAGTTGTGATTCCAAGAGATCTCAAGCCCCTACCTGGAGGTTGGCAACTGTATCTGTTCTTCACTTGCCTTGAAAACCCCATGAGGGGTCACCAAGAGTTAGTTGTTCCTTGACAGCACACAGTTATTATTATCAGCAGTACAGGAATGGTAGCCTTTCCAACTGGTCCTCCGGGATGCAATAGTTATTAGATCTTTACCAAGTCTAAGCCACCAGAAGAGAAGAAGAGAGAAGAGACTGGATTTATATCCCACCCTTAACTAACGTGGAGTCTCAGAGTAGCGACCTTGCTTCGCTTCCGAGATCTGATGCAGTCGGGCTATACCATGCCGCCTTCCCTCCCGATAGTAACTTTTAGGAAACCTTTTACTTTATTTAGGACACTTAGAAGAGAAGAAGAGATTGGATTTATATCCCGCCCTTCACTCACTTGGAGTCTCAGAGCGGCTTACAAACTCCTTTCCCTTCCCCTCCCCACAACAGGCACCCTGTGAGGTAGTCGGGGCTGAGAGAGCTCTGAGACAACTGTCCTTGAGAGAACAGCTGGTACGGAGCTATGGCTTGCCCAAGGTCATCCAGCCAGGTGCAAATGGAGGAGCGGGGAATCACACCTGTTTCTCCCAGATTAGAGTCCGCGCACTTAACCACTCCACCAAACTGGCTCTCTCCACATAGTTTTTAAAATGGTCCTTGCACAGTTAACGGACATCTGTTTCTGACCACAGTTCATATTGCTGTATGTGTTAAATTTAGAGTAATTTAATATAAGACATCCACTTTTAGGCAAGGCATCTGATGATTAGTGTCCCTTATTATTTCTCCACCATATTCTGTTTTGATTAATAAGTCCACATCAGAATCTTACTGGCTGAAAAGATTTTAGGGATTAGGGTGGGGAAGAGCCGTCCTTTTTTAAAAGGATATGATTGGGGTTGCTGTTGCCTAAAGCATATTGCCTTCTTGTCCCTTTCATGAGTCAAGATTCCCGGTCCATTGTGGGTTGGTTTTTTTTTTTTAAGTAGACTATGCTTGGGTTAATGAAATATCACTGAACTGTAACAAAACGGAAAGAGTAGTATAACCTTTGCAGCTTTTAAGAACAGCCCATCAAATTGCTGTGCTAATTGTATTTGATTTGTATGCTCTGCCTTGCCTCTCCATTTTCTTCACACCGGTCTAGAAGTTTTCAGTCTGTACATCTGCCTGTAATAGGAACCTGTTATCAGGACGGGCTGGGTTGCCAACCTCCAGGTGGTACCTAGAGATCTCATGCTATTACAGTTTGATCTCCCAGATCAATCCCCCTGGAGAAAATGGCTGCTTTTTAGGGTGGACTCTATGGCATCATACCCTGCTGAGGTCCCTTCCCAAGCTCCACTCCCAAAATCTCCAGTTATTTCTCAACCCAGAGTTGGCAACCCTAGGTTAGGGCTGGAAACTAGGCATGGTGCAAGATGATGCTGAGTTTTGGGAGACATTGCAGGTTGAGGTTGGTGTAGGTTGAGAACAAGAGAGGAGGATAAGGGCAGTGGGAGGAACTGGAAGCATATTCGTCTCAAAGACTCTTTGCTTCATCTATGCAAGCTTACAGATTCTAGCTCATCTTCTCTTTCTGCGAGTCTGTCACTTTGTGAAGGCAAAAACGTTTCTGAATTACCACATCTGCACTTTCTGCGCTTGTGGAGTAAACCAATGAGGCATCAAGTCCCATCAGGTAAGTTTGGCAGAGGAAAAGACTTGTTTTGGTGGCTGTGTTTGAAACCTCCATGGGTGTTGGCTTCAGTTGGTTGAAATGATCCTTTCCTAGCTATTGATTCAACAGCTGAGCCATTATAGAATGTTCATGAACATTCCAATAGCTGAATTAAAAACAGCAACAACAACAATCTAGCACATACCAGACCCGGAGAAGTTATGGTCATTGGCTGTTATATCTATAGTTCAGCAGAAAAGGGAGAAGGTGGCACTGCTGGAGTGCTTGCCTGCTATGAGTGTATCTATATATCTAATAGCCAAGGTCTCCTCTGTGTGCGGATACTTATTTCCGTGGATCTGGGTCACATGGAGGGTAAACAGATCTTCCAGGAAACTTAGGGCAGTCCCCATGTTTGCAGAAAAATCTAAAATCTTTAAAAAAGTATACAGGGATTCTTAAATCCCTCCAAAAGGGGGGAAAAAACCTGCTTACTGTGCACAAGCGCAGAGAATGGAGTTACTGAGGCATGGGAAAAGCCGTTGGAGCTGCAAGGGAAACTGCCACCGCAATAGCTGTGTGCCCCACCACTAGGACAGCCCCTGCCAGGGCCACTGGCAACAAAGACTATAGCTTCAACCAGCAGGTTTGGGCACTGGACAGCTGAGAAAAGGCAGTGGAGGAGGGAGGGCAGCTGGTTGGCCAAGGGAGCCAAAGTGGCTGCGGCGCCTCTCTGGGAGCCAGTCTGCCTGCCCTCTGTTGCTGTCGCCGCTGTCCAATTTGGCCCTGCATCCCTCAGTTGAAGCATGAGGAGGCGAAGCCTGCGTCATCGGCCACCCTCCCTCCTGCAACCAGATTGGGGATGTGAGAAACACAAAGAGGTGGGGTTCTGTGAGAGGGAGAGAGAGTCAGAGAAAGAATAGGGAATTTCTGGGCTCCAAGGACGGGCCCGGTGCAATGATGTCACCCAGAGGTGACATCATCGCATCAGGCACATTTTGGGGGGGATGCTCTACAATTCGAGGGAAAACTCTATGAGAGGCCCCGCCCCCAGTGTGCCCAACGCGATAACGTCACTTCTGGGGACTCCTCCCCACTGCACTACGGTAAGTACTTGGCAACCCTACTGTATGGGTGAAAGTCAGTTCTCAAGATTCTGTCACTCCGATAAATAGATCAATGGGGTGCGGTGATTCAGATGGTCAGAAAGGGCTGGTGAAAGTTCACATGCCAGTCGGCTGTATGTTTTCCATTGAATTCTGTGGGAGAAACAGTCTGCAGACCACGGTAGCTGAAGGCTGTAAATGTAACCCCCTTTAGTCTTTAAAGGGCCAGCTCAGTGGTCACAGAACTGAGGATGCCCCATTCAAAGCCTGAACAGACTTTGAAAAATAACATTTATTGAAAGGTGAAGGAAACATCAGGTTCCGATTGGGAGTTTTAAACAAAACAGTGTGAATTCAAATGTATATAATGAGCCATCCCAAACTTAGGGCACAAAGAGAAGAAAGTCTCTAGCCACTTTTTTTCATGCCAGCCTCCAGGTGGGACTTGGGGATCCCCCGGAATGACAGCTCATCTCCAGACTACAAAGATCAGTTCCCCTGGATAAAATGGCTGCTTTGGAAGGTGGACTCTATGGCATTGTAACCCACAGAAGTCCCTTTCCTCCCCAGACTCAGTTTCCCAGTCTGGATCTGGCAACCCTGCCCTCCCATCCCCCACTAGTGGCAAGGGGGGGGGCTGGCAACCCTCACTGAATAGCCACACTCTCTCAGGCTTGAAGGCTCCCTCCAGAAGATTGCCACTCCTCTGCCAACTGCCTTTATCTATTATGACACCCCCATCCACTTCCCTCCCTCAGAGGCAAAATTTTCCCATTTTTCTTTCTCCTTTGTGACTGAGCCACCCTAGTAATGTGTTTTCTTCTTTACTGAAGAACTCTGGCTGTCCCACCCTGTCACAGTTCAATATTTTGGCTGTTGTCTCAGCCCAAGAACCTGAGGGAAGGATCAGGAGCCTGCTCTAACTTAAACAACTTAAATGGCACTCGAGGCATTTCGAAAGTCCAAATTAACAAAATATTTTATTCAACACAGTGGGGAAAGGTCAGGTGAAATCAGGGGTAAAATTTCAGAGGTGACTTGATATAGATAACTCTGAGGCATCCCTGTAGCCAGGAATTTTTCGGGGTGGTGGTGGTGCCGGTGCCGGGGCACAGTGGGACACTAATTAAATTAAAATTCAATTACACTGAAATTAATTTAAAGGAGCAGGGAGGGAGAGGGAGTGGAGGGAGGTTGAGGAGGAGTAGCTTTTTACCCCAGCCAGCTTTGGGCCAACGCGGCAAGCTCATCCTTCCCTCCACTGCACCTGCATGAACCCTTTCCAGCTTGCCACCCGTAGGGGTGAGGAGAAGCGTGGAAGGCAGGGCAAGGCAGCACCTTGACATGGAGTTCCGCCTCCAGGATGCTGGGCTGTTCCGGAGGAAGAAGGGAGACCCCCCAAAAAACTGATCTGAGCTGGTGGCCCTTTGCAAAGGAAGTGGGCAAAGTCCCCTGAAGAAGCACAAAAGAGAGTGTGTGTTTCCCCTCCCCCCAGGAAGTAGCTTGTTCAGAAAGGGAGAGGGAAAAGACAAGCTTTTTGCAGCTTTTCTGGCTGGACAAAAAAGGGACTTAAAGGGGAAGACTGGGGGAGAAAATTTGGGGGGGGGGCGATTGGGGGCACCACCCACAGTGCCCCCTGTTGGCTATGGGCCCACTCTGAGGTAAAATCAGTACATGCACAGACTCTAGTTCTTATGTTTCAGGCTAATGAGAATTTCTTAAGGTAGTCACAATTACTTAAATCTTTATGTTGAAAGGCTTTTGTTCCAGTGTTTCCACAAACACTCCAGTACACTTTCTATGGGTATTCTCTGATGCTTTTGGTTTCCAGAAGGCTAGTACACTCTTTACAGTGCCCAAACCCCTTCTCTTGGAGCACCAGTACTCTTCTTGGGTTGTTAACTGACTCTCAAGGTGGTCTCTACAGGCAGTTCCTAACCACACCAGACCTTCTGCACTTTTCAGAGCTAGCCCCTTGTTTGACTGGCTAGGGAAATTCTCCTCTCTCTAGAAGAGCTATCCCCTTTCCTTGGCCTGAATGAAGGTCTCCATCTAACTACCCACTGGTCCTTGCCAAATTTCCTCCAGTTGTCCTGTCTGTGTTAAACTGCTCTCAGTCAGGGCTAAATTCCTCAAACTGTTAGTACTCGACTCTCCTCAGCTAAGGCTGAACTCAGACTGCCTCTCTCCTCAGCATCCAGTTCAGAAGTCTTTCTCTGCTCAGCTGATGCTAACCAATCAGATTCCTTGGAGCAGCCTGTCACTCAAGGCTCTCTGGCTCTGTGAAGAATTAACCCTTCACAGTACTTTATCTGTTTACACAGCACTTCAAAGCTTTTAAAAGTGCACTCTGTCACATCTGCCCCCCCCCCCAATCTTTTCTCCTCAGGAGCGTCTTCTTTTAGAAATTCTCCATTTCCTCAGGATGAAAAGCACCTTGACTTTCCCCCTCCTTCCTTCTCCTTCTCAGAGTTCTCCTCCTCCTCCTCCTGCCCTGTTGAACAAGGAAGCAAACCTGGCTCATGGGATACAGCTATGTCTGGAGGCTGCCATTCACTCCTGTGGTAGAGTGAAGTGCTACAACAGTGGAGTACAACCCCTCACCATAGGTGGTTGTGCCCAGGCCATGCACATCACTCATAACAATGAACATTTTGCTGGTGTGGTAATCTTAGGCACAGTAAGAGAGGACTGTGAGTGATATTCCCACTTCTGTGTAGGGGGAAAAATGAATGAAGTTCTAAAGCTGTTGCCAGCCCGGGGAGGGGGTGGGAGTAGACAGTGTTATTGACACAGAGATGACCTCAAACCATAAAGATCTTTATGACCCACTGTTCTCAGAGGAAAAATCAAGTAAGTAGTTACAGAAGAAAAAGAAACAAATAAAAAGGAGACGAAGCAAAAGCAGGCAAGCATCACCTTTGGGATATGTGCCTTGGAAATGACAGCTTATTTTCGCTGGATAGTGGAAATGTATATTTGCCCTTAGTAATCAAAGCTCGGTGCTGGGGCTGAGAGTGTGACCTGGGCAGTCCCCAGCACTCCCCTCAAGCTGTCGATGCACTAGGGCCCAGCTTGCTCCAGAGAATCTGAAGGGTCAAGACTTAAGGGTTGACATCGCAGTCACACGCATTCCCACTGCAGTGGTTTCCCCCCTCTAGTTTATTTATCTGTGTATTCTTTATGAATTCTGCATCTACAAGCAAAACCCACATGTTTGAACTAACTGGCTGCCAACCCCTCCCTCCCTCCCTGATTCTGCAAAAAGAAAGGGAAGGGAGGGGAAAATCCAGGTCCACACATGCAAGACTGACACATTTGGGAGCAGGCAATCCCACAGTCCTTTATATTTGCAGATTCCTTCTTATGCTCTCTCTGGCTTTTAAAAGTTTGCCTGAGCAGGAGGTAGTATCCCCTTTTGTCTGTGGAGGAGGAGGAAAAGAAACCAGAACAGGGAGGGAGCATCAACCTAAAGAGAAAGAGAGAGAGGCAGAAATGGGGAAGGGCAGTGGGCAGCACTTTAATACCCACAGAAACAATTCTACTTTAGAAAGCTTTAGTGATTTGAAAGTGGATGAGAACAAAGAATCACAGCAAAAGGAGTGTTGGTAGCTGTGGGGAAACAGTGTGCTGGAAGCAGTCTGAATGCAGATTCCTGCAAAACAAAGGCAGAAACAAGAGACAGCCCCGACACAACGTGGAAGTGGGAGTGGGAGGGAATGCAGAATGGAAGAGTATGATGCGCTCAGGAACTGAGGCAAAATAGGGGTACAGAAAGGGCCTAGGTGGCCTTCTTCAAAAGCATCTATTGACTCAAGTAGGTACACACTGGGAGTTAAGTGTTCCTGGGCCCCTTATTTACATTATTATCATGGCAAATGGGGAAAGAAGGCCCAAGACTTCTCCCTCCTGCTCTGCTGTTTTCCTGACCAGAAGCTGCCCTGTTGTTGAGGGAACTTAATAGCTTATCAGTACATGGAAGTTCCTTCCTTCCTTCCTTCCTTCCTTCCTTCCTTCCTTCCTTCCTTCCTTCCTTTTCCACCTTTCTCACTGGGCAGATTACACACAGTGAGTCAATACAATCAATGGATGGGACTTTCAATAAATGATGCACTAGGATTAGGGCTGTAGAACCAACTGAATCAGAGCATAAGGATTAACATTACACATTAAAGGATGCAAAATTCCATGCTAGGATCCTGGTTTCAACCAGATATACACAGTAGTATAGGCCACAGTCCCTAATAATTTCCCTACGTAACTTTGCAAATCACTTAATACAGTGTGATTCTGTTGCCTGCGTAGAAAGGCACTCTTGAATAGTTCAGTTTTGCATAGTTTGTGGAAAGCTATGTGAGTGGGAGCCTTCCTGACCTCCTCAGGCAGGCCATTCCGCAAGGTGGGGCCACAACAGAGAAGCACATGTTCGTCAGTTGTTGATTTTGTAGCTCCCCTGGGCTATTTCAGGTCAGTAGCCCAGGCTAGCCCAATGCCAACTGATCTCAGAAGCTAAGCAGGGTTAGCCCTGGCTGGTATTTGAATGGGAGACCTCCATGGAATACCAGGGCCATGACGTGGAGGCAGGCAATGGCAAACCACCTCTGAACGTCCGTGAACTTGAAAACTCCACAGGGTCGCCTTAAGTCAGCTGTGAGTTGACACACTTTCCACCACCACAAAATGGCACAGGGGGAAGGCTTAAGCCCCGTGACCGTGTGTGCACTCCAGAAGGGTGGAGACAGGGAACTTCTTTCTCATCATGGAAAAGCACAGGGCTGTGAGAGTCGTATGATTTCTGCTCCTGACCAGGTTTGGGGAAAGAAGGACTTAGATGGCCAATGACATTATTGTTCTTAATGTTCTGACGGTTTATTGCTTTCTAAACCCCCCCTTTTATTAATCAATATTTATTTGTTTAAACATTTCTATGCCATTTGCCCATGGGGGCCCAAAGCAGTTTGTGGTACAAAAATATTTGGAAACAAATGGAGGGGGGGGGGGGAGCTTCTGAGTTCAGTCCAAGACAGTTCTTGCTTCCCTCCCCCATCTCTTCATGCCAGCAGATCTTCCTACCAGCTCCAGGCTATGACCCTCAGTCTAAGAGCTGAACACTGTGTTAGGCCTGCAGACTCCAGTTGGGATGAAAGCCAGTTTGGTGTAGTGGTTAAGCGCACGGACTCTAATCTGGAAGAACCGGATTTGATTCCCCACTCTTCCACTTGCAGCTGCTGGATGACCTTAGGCAAGCCATAGTTCTGACAAGAGCTGTCCTTGAAAGGGCAGTTCTTGAAAGAGTTCTCTCAGCCCCACCAACCTCACAGGGTGTCTGTTGTGGGGAGGGGAAAGGAAAGGAGTTTGTAAGCCACTCCCTTGGGTAGTGAAAGGTGGGGTATACATCCAAATCTCTTTTTCTTCTTCTTCTCCACCGTAAGCGCCCATTGCCTGCCACTGCTCCAGGTGGCAGCAGGGGAACCAGTTTCACGAGTGTAATGATGTCACTTTCAGGGGAAATCAAGACGCAACCCTAGTAGCTCTAGGGGTTGCCGGAAAGTCTTTACCACAGTGTTCCCAACCATTCCTAGAGCTACCGCTGTCACTCCAAGGTTTTCTCCAGAAGTGACATCATCACACTCACTCCCCACACCATGTCCCCACCCCCAGTCCTCCTGTGGGTTGCCAGGCACAGCCTCCCATCTGTGAGCCAGCTTGGGCTTTAAAAGACCCACAAGAGAGGGATGGGCGGGGGCTCAGCTCCAAGGTCCCACAGCATCTGGCTGATGTTCCATTTCTCTCCCCTCCATTGGGTGCACGGTACTTTACAACATAAGCAAAAAAAGAAAGACCGTACCAAGCTCAGACTCAAAGAAGCTTGCAATCTAAGAGGAAGTGGCTCTCCCTTCCTGCTGCTTTCCTGCTCCCAGTTACAGCCCACAGAGACTGCTTTTCATCAGACCCACAGGCAGGGGGAGAGAGAGAGAGAGAGAGAGAGAGAGAGAGAGAAGTGGCTGACTGTGTCACGTGTTGATTGGCCATAAAATTTGACAGTGGGGAGGGAAGAGAGGGAGGGGAGAAGCAAAGAGGGACAGATTTCTGGAAGGGGAAAAAAAGAGAGAAGAGGATGGTTTATTACAGAAGAGGGACGGCCAGGAGAAGAAATGTAAAGATTTCTTGTGCCGTTTATTGCTAACAGATTAGTCCTCGTGGTCCTTTATGAAAAATGACCCCTCCCGTTCCCAGCAATTTTGTGCTTTAGTTTCCGTAGCGTTTTCTCCCTTAAGGTCTGTTAAGCTAAGGTTTATGGCGAGGAATGCAATATTCTTTCTGGTGCTTTACAGTACGCAGTGTCTTACACTTGCTGCTTTGCGACTAGGGTTGCCAGGTCCCTCCTGGCAATGGGTGGGGGGTGGGGGGACTCACTGGGAGCAGCATGTAGGCCCATCCAACCTATAGCGATGTGTCTGCATCACTGGCCACATGACCTGTAAGTGAGGCTTCACTTCCAGGATGCCATGGTGACACTCTGGTGTCTGGGCAAAAACTCTATGGTAAATTTGACTTCTGCCATAGAGTTTTTTTTGTCAAATACCAGAGCGTTGCCCCCGATGTCCTGGAGATGAAGCATCACTTCCGGGCCATGTGTGATGCATGTAGACATACTGCTACACCTAGGAGGATTTTCTCTCTTTTTCAAGGTGAGTTCCCCCCCACCCCACTGGCCAGCTGATCCATGGTGGGGTGGTGGGGCCTGGAACCGGGGTACCCCCACCTTCACTCTGGGGGTCAGATAACCCTATTAATGACAATAAGTTAGTATATTATATCAGTTAATTAGTTAAATTAGGCACAGCCAGTGAGCAGCTTGGCCTTCCAACCCAGGGGCCTCTTCAACTTCATCACCTGCAGAACCATCTGGGAGCTCTACTCCATGAAATGAATAGGAGAAACTCCCATGTATTGCAATGGGATCGTCATGGCAAGTGAAAATAGCTGCTTTTTCTAGTAAAGGTGCATGGTTTGGGCCAATTCTGTTGAGATTAGGGATGCCAATATGATGGTCATTTTCCTTTCCTTTTTTAAATTTCGCATGATGCCTTGATTTATTGTCCCTGTTCTTAATTTTTCTTTTGTTAGTTTTATGCCATTTTGAAATCATTTATGCACAATTGTTGCACAGTGTACGGGAGTTCTGTGGCTTCGTGCTACCTGAGCAGAATGCAGACACGCAAAATGCCACAGGCCAAAAAAAAGACCACATGAAACCATTACAGAATTCTTGAGGTGGATTCCTGAGAGGGGCAAGCTAACAACTCAACACACCCAGCGCCCATGGTAACTTTGACAAATGAATGTTCATTCTGTTTGTTCAAAGACGTCTGGCGGTTGTATCCTTTAGACCAGGTCAAACTCTGTGTAAGAGTGTGCTGGTACTCTGGAGCATGGAAAGGGGCTATGGGTTCATAGGCAAAACACCTTCTTTGCATGTAGAAGGTCTCAGGTTCATTTTCTGTCATCTCCAGTTAAAGGGATCTCAGGAAGCAGGCGATGTGAATGTTCTCCACCCAAGACCCCAGAAAGCGAGCTCATTTGGAGTACTGTGCACAGTTCTGGTCACCACACCTCAAGAAAGATATTATAGCATTGGAAAAAGTGCAGAAAAGGGCAACTAGAATGATAAAAGGGTTGGAACACTTTTCCTGTGAAGAAAGGTTGAGGTGATTGGGGCTCTTTAGCTTGGAGAAATGACGGCTGAGGGGTAATATGATTGAGGTGTGTAAGATTCTGCATGGGATAGAGCAGGTAGAGAAAGAAGTCCTTTTCTCCCTTTCTCACAATACAAGGACTCGTGGGTGCTCCATGAAATTGCTGAGCAGTCAGCTTAGAACAGATAAAAGGAAGTACTTTTTCACCCAAAGAGTGATTAACATGTGGAATTCACTGCCACAGGAGGTGGTGGCAGCTACAAGCATGGACGGCTTCAAGGGGGAATTAGATAAACATATGGAGCAGAGGTCCATCAGTGGCTATTAGCCACAAAGTATAGATAGGAACTCTCAGTCTGGGGCAAGTGATGCTCTGTAATCTTGGTGTTTGGGGGGGCAACAGTGGGAGGGCTTCCTGCCCCCACTGCTGGACCTTCTGAGGGCACTTGGTGTTTTTGGCCACTGTGTGACAGAGCGTTGGACTGGATGGGCCATTGGCCTGATCCAGCATTGGCTTTTCTTATGTTCTTATGTTCTTAGAGCATTGTACTCTATGAACAACAACCTTCTGGTAGTCCCTGGTCCCAAAAGTATTTCTCTTGCCTCGTCCTGGGCCAGAGCCTTCTCGGCTCTGGCCCCAGCCTGGTGGAATGCTCTTCTAGGAAGAGATCCGGGTAGGGTTGCCAGGTCCAGTTGTTCTGCCAGTGGGGGGTTGGAGGGAGCCTTCTGAGAGTGGGGGCTGGGGAGTCACCATAGAACTTTGGCAAAAATGCTAGCATGTCACCAAATGTGATGTCCCCGGTGTGATGACATCGCTTCTGCATGGCATCATCACTCCAACAATGTCAACGTGTGATGTGCCTGTTTGGGGGAGGGACTTCCCCACTGGCCAGCTGGCTGGTGGCAGGCTGAATTTCCAAAATTGGGGAAACCTCTCCCAGACTAGGGGTCTGGGAACCCGAGATCTGGGCCCTGTGGAACCTGATGCAGTTGAGGCAGCGGAGTTTCCATCTAATTTGGCCTCCCCCAGCCCCCCTCCGTGCCATTCATTGCACTGTGCTCTAGCTTTTCACAGACACACAGCTTGCACCACCTCACCTGGTTAAATTGTATTAGCACTTGTGTCACCATCTGATTTTATCTTTGATTGCTATTCTGTTAAATTGTTTTAATAAATAATTATATAATTTTTAACTTGTTACCCACCCTGAGCCTTGTGCTGCGGAAGAAGGATGGCTAGGTGTCCAACAAACACACAAACAAACAAACGCACAAACAAATATCCGTTCTTCTTCTGAACTGAGACCTCCTAGACCAAAGCCTTTACCACATGGGTTTCTTTTTCTCCTTGAAAAAGACATCCATACTGTCATATTGTGCTTAAGCTAAGCAGGGTCAGTCCTGGTTAGTACTTGGATGGGGAGACCACTAAGGAAGATGGCGGTTGGTTGCTATGCAGAGGCAGGTAATGGCAAACCACCTTTGCTCATCATGGCTTGCTTTGAAAACCCCGTGGTCCTGGGATTGCCATGAGTCATTTGCAAATTGCTTGTATGAACCTAAGAAGGCAGAACACGCCAAACCTGTTTTGTGTTTTTTTTTAAACCCTTGAACTTTAAAGAAAACTAGTATAGAAAAGAAATATGTATAGGAAACTATTTTCCTGTGAAATACCTTATTTACTTGGATTTAAAAAATCGCTACAGCCATATGGATAATTCCATTTTGGAGCAAGGGGGGGGGCGACGAAAAGAGAGATGCATTTGCCTTATGGCACCATTTAAATTACATGTTCTATGGCTAAATAACTAAAAGGCACACAGGGGAAGGGGAATTTAATGAATCATGAATGTTCATGGAGCAGTTGAGCTGGAAATAGGGACAAATGTGTTTGTTCTTGAGAACAGTGTACAGACGTAAATTATGCAGAAATCCTCTGCTATGAATGAGGTTCTACCATCCTTGACTACTTGCCAAAAAAATCTGCAGCTTCATTGAAGGTCATAAATAAAATTAAAAATCCCCCAGCAGCATCCACATTCATTAAAAAATAACTGGGGGGGAACAAAGTTAAAGACAGTGCTCTGTCTTTCTACATAAAACAGCATTTTGCACTGTTATATGTTCCAGAATATATTGTACATGTTGGAATCGGACTGAAATGTAATTTTTCATTTCTGCATTTGGAGGAATGCTCCTAGGGTGCAGTTTTCTTATAGCTAGTGCCTGCATACGGCAAAATGAGCTTTTCTTTTTTTTTATTAAGTAAAAAATAAATTGCAGCATCTCCGATCTGGACGCAATAAAATTCCTTGTATGTTTTTGTTTAATGCACGGAGGCTTTTTAAAAAAGAGCCGTGTGCTGTACAGCAGGATGAGTCATAGACTGTTTTTGCTAAGCTTTCATTGAGATTTACCACCAGATTCTAAGGATTTATGTGCGGGTTAGTGTCACATTAAGAACATAAGAGCATAAGAACATAAGAGAAGCCAATGCTGGATCAGGCCAGTGGCCCATCCAGTCCAACACTCTGTGTCACACAGTGGCCAAAAACACCAGGTGCCCTCAGGAGGTCCAGCAGTGGGGTCAGGAGATTAGAAGCCCTCCCACTGTTGCCCCCCTCAAGCACCAAGAATACAGAGCATCACTTGCCCCAGACTGAGAGTTCCTCTATACTGTGGCTAATAGCCACTGATGGACCTCAACTCCATATGTTTATTCAATCCCCTCTTAAAGCCATCCATGCTTGTAGCCGCCACCATCTCCTGTGGCAGTAAATTCCACGTGTTAATCGCATTGTTTTTTAGTGGGACTTAGGGTTGCCAGCTCCGGATTAGGAAACACCTGGAGACTTTGGGGGTGGAGTCTGAAAAGGGTGATGTTTGGGGCTGGGAGGGACTTCAGTGCGGTATAATGCTATAGAGTCTACCTTCCAAAGTGGCCATTTTTTTCCAGGTGAAAGGTGAATTGATCTCTGTCTCCTGGAGATCACTTGTAATAGCAGGAGCTCTCCAGCCACCAACAAGAGGTTGTCAACCCTAGTGGGACTTTCAGTGGCTTTGTAAGCAGGCCTACTCAGAATCCTACTAGGGCTGCCAGCTCCAGGTTGGGAAATACCTGGAGATTTGGGGGGTGGAGCCTGAGGAAAGCAGGTTTTGAGGAGGGGAGGGACTTCAGTGAAGTATAATGCCATACAGTCCACCTTCCAAAGTGGCCATTTTCTCCATATGAACTGATCTCTGTCACCTGGAGACTAGTTGTGATCCCAAGAGATCTCCAGCCACTACCTGGATGTTAGCAACCCTAAACCCTACTCAGGTCTATTCAGTGAGCCTGACACCTGAGAACAAAATTAGGGCTGCCCTCTCAAGAACAAAATTGACATGACACTATCGATAAGGTGAGCTATGAGAGCAGACATTTCCATTCGTTTTTGAAGGGCAGCTGTAGCCACTTGGATCCTGTAATCCTTCCACGTCAGGTGCAGTTTGATCCTTCGTTCCAAAACAGTCACTGTGTAGCAAGATCAGATCTTGGCCTTAATTCATGTCTTCTGTCCCCTCTCTTATCCGAAATCCTCGACCATTCATGTCACATTACATAATCAGACTCTTCTTTGATTAGTATGTTAAAATACCTTATGAAATTTCAGTAGGATTTTCTCATTCGATCAAATCAGATTCGAACTTCAAAAATCACTCCATCAAATTTTTCCCAGTTCTTGAAGAGAAGAAGAAGAAGAAAAGATTGGATTTATATCCCGCCCTTCACTCAAGAGTCTCAGAGCGGCTTACAAACTCCTTTCCCCTCCCCTCCCCACAACAGACACCCTGTGAGGTAGGTGGGGCTGAGAGAACTCTTTCCCAAGCTGTCCTTGAGGGAACAGCTGGTACAGAGCTATGGCTTGCCCAAGGTCATCCAGCCAGGTGCAAGTGGAGGAGTGGGGAATCAAACCTGGATCTCCCAGATTAGAGTCCGCGCACTTAACCACTACACCAGACTGGCTCTCTTGTAGACACAATCATTTATTTATTTATTTATTTGATTGATTATTTGATTTGATTGATTTCTATGCCTCCCTCCCCTGCACAGCAAGGCTCAGGCCGGGTTACCACAATGTAATTCAAACATAAATATAACAATCATTAAAATCCAGATATAACATCAACCAGTAAAAACAAATCAAATAGCACTCAATGGCGCCAGTCAATACATCTGTTCCCGACCAAATTCCACACACGTGCGCAGTAGGTGGTAACTGATATTGAGAGACAAGAGCAGGCGAGAAGAATATTGGGCCAGGGATTGCCAGTAAGTGTTGATTCATTGAACGTAACACTCTTCGAGGGAGGAGGAGGAGATTGGAGGAGACAGTCCTGAAGGTATGTTGGTCCCAGACTGCATAGGGTTTTAAAGGTTAAAACCAAAACCTTGAACTTGACCTGGTTTCAACTGGGAGTCAGCACAGCTGGCTGGAGGAACACCAGCTGTGTTTGGGCTCTTGAGGATGCTCTTGTAAGAACATGTGCTGCTGCGTTCTAGACCAGTTGGAGTTTCCGGGTCAGTCTCAAGGGTAGCCCTGCTTAGAGTGCGTTACAGTTTGGTGTCGTTTGGTGTAGAGAGCCAGCTTGGTGTAGTGGTTAAGAGCACGGACTCTAATCTGGGAGAACTGGGTTTGATTCCCCCACTTTTCCACTTGCAGCTGCTGGATGACCTTGGGCAAGCCATAGTTCTGTCAGGGCTGTCCTCTCAAGGACAGTTCTCTCGGAGCTCTCTCAGCCCCACCTACATCACAGGGTGTCTGTTGTGGAGAGGGGAAGGGAAAGATGTTTGTAAGCTGCTCTGAGACTCCGAGTGAAGGGCGGGGTATAAATCCAATAATCTCCCCTCCCCCTTCTCCCCCTCCTCCTCCTCTTCTTGATTTTGCTTAATCCTGAAAGAAATGGGGAACTCTCCTAAATATCTTCAATGTGAGAGGAAGTCCTATTTCCATGTGACACAAAGCTTAGTAAGATGATTGGCATGCACCGTATACCCACCAAGGAGCAGGCCAAAGGGACAAAATATTGTTTGTTTCTGGGACTATTTATACCATATTTTGGCTGATATAAATAACCAAGGTACAGACGAAAGATAACTGCTGCTTATTTTTTTTTATTCTGATTCTTTAGTTTTTATTAAATTGTACATTGAATTTTAATGTTTTATATATTTTATGGCATTATGCCCCTTCTGTACATCGCCCAGAGCCCAGCAAAAGTTGGGAGAGGGTGATTAATAAATCAAGTAAAGCAAACAAACAATAGCAACAGGAGCAGCATAGGCCCCAAAGTCCAAAATTGCCACAAGTGTCATTTATAGGAAGAAGGAACCCAAATGCCACCCCAAAAGAAAACACTTTTTGTGTGACTGTGAAACGCCATTAGGGAAGGGAGACAGTGGGCCTCTTGTGAGAGAGAGTTCCATAATCTTGGTGCCACTATGAAAAAGGCTCTTCCCCAAAGGGCCAATGAACACATTTCCAGAGGTTGACACTTGGAAAAGTACCTGAGAAATGAATATTAGTAGATGAGCTTCTATGGAGCAGTTTTTAAACCATCAATATTCTGCCTGGCATGTTGCAGGGAGGATGCTGGCACCCAGTGGAGAAGAAATATAGGGTGGTTACTGGATACCAGGGCTCATTTCGTAGCAGGAGTCCCTTTGCATATTAGGCCACACACCCCTAATGTAGCCAATCCTCCAAGAGCTTACAGAGCTCTTCTTACAGGGGCTACTGTAAGCTCTTAGAGGATTGGCTACATCGGGGGTGTGTGACCTAATATACAGATGAGCTCCTGCTACAAAATGAGCCCTGCTGGATACCATCAGTTGTGTTACCAACCTCCAGGGAGTGACTGGAGATTTCCCACTATTACGACTGATCTCCAGACGATGGAGGTCAGTTTGCCTGGGGAAAATGGCTGCTTCAGAAGGTTAACTCTAGAACATTCTACCCCACAGAAGTCTCTCCCCTCCCCAAACCACAGCCTCCTCAGGCTCCACCTCCCCAAATCTCTAGATATTTCCCAATCTGGAGCTGGCAACCCTAGGCATCGGGAGGTGGTGCCAGAGGCACTGGGGCCATGTTTCAATGCTTTGCAGACACACATGTATTTAGGGTTGCCAGCTCTGGATTGGGAATTCCTGGAGATTTGAGGGGTGGAGCCTAGCAAGGAGACTTCAGCAGGGTTTTGTCATAGAGTCTACCTACCATAGCATTTTCTCCAAGTGAACTGACCTCTGTAGTTTTGAGATCGGTTGTCTTTCTGAGAAACCTCCAGACCTCACCTGGGGTTGGCTTGACTACTATTCATCTATTGAACTGACAGCAGAACCCAGCCCCAGCAAGTGACGAAGGCTGATGCTCTATAGGATGGGGGGGTTGTAGCATTTGCTATTTGTCATATTCTGATGCTTTGCCTGTATTACTACCTCCCATATTGTTTTTTTTTTCTCCTCCTTTTCTTCTTATGTCCCCTCCATCTTTACCCTCCATTCTTCCTGTAATCGTTCCCTGGTTGTCTCATAGGCAGCCTCCCACAGCGAATCATTAGCTAGGATCAACTTGACTTTGATGTTTTGCCTTTTATTGTTTCATTGTCCGCTGCATAGGAATGGATACCAAGAGACACATATTTTGTAACTTCCTGTTAGGGCTTCTTGATGCCAGGAGCTTAAGCGATTTCCAGAAGACAGGGACTCTCTATTGTTATTGCCTCTGTCTTTTTGACAGCTCAGCTTCGTAGGGGAGGGGGGGGCACTCATAAAAGCCTAACAGGGGTGGGGAGGGGGAGGGAAGAGAAACGATGTCAATTTGTGACAAGGGAGGGATGGGGCTATTGGCTGAAATGCCACATTCATGAGTTTCCCAGCATTCTCCCCCACCCCCCGTGCCAAATGCTACATTTTCTAGCTTTTTTTTTTTTTTGCTCTTTGCAAATGTCGAAAACAATGCTCATTTGCTGTGAATGTTCTGTGTTTGTCCAGTGAAAGGAAAACAACCATATAATCAACGGAGTTATAGATTACAACCACTTCATAATGTGTGCGGGGAAGTCGTAACGACAAGTGACATATTTTGTTTCCAAGGAGAGAGATCTGTGCGGTGGTGCCAGATTGTGGCAAGTGGGGAGGGGGAAGGTGTGTGTGAAAGAACAGCGATCGGATTTGGAATAGGGATTGGGTTGCCAGCCTCCCGGTGGCACCTGGAGATCTCCCACTATTTACAATTGAAGCCCAGGCAACCAAGATCAGTTCCCTGGGATAAAATGGCTGCTTCGGAGGGTGGACTCTATGACATTATACCCTGCCGAGGTCCCTCCCCTCCCCAAACTTCACCCTCCCCAGGCTGTGAGAGAGATTGCAATGGAGGATCTCTCCTTCTTCTTGACCCCTGAAAGGAAACACCTGATATCACTGACCAATTAGCAGAACAGTACACCTTCAGCTTTCCGGGGCTTAGAGTTAATTGGCCAGCTGACAGGTATCACTTCCAGGCTAAATCTAGGTAAACAAACAAGTTGCATAGGTTAACCCTATAATGACTGAATTTCTCAGGCCTTGTGTTTCATACTCATTTCTCCAACAAAAATTTCCTGTTATTTCCCAACCCAGAGATGGCAACCCTAAATAGGGATGAGGAAACAGGCTCTGTAAGGAGGTGGCGCAGCGTCATCTATCCTGTCAATTTCACCAGTTTGTTATCCATCGACACACGGGCTATGTAGCCTCGCTTTGGACAGGTTACACTACCGTGTGCCTCTATATGTCGTCTGATTTGATTTGTTTAATTTACTGCTGTGATCATTGTTTTTTTTAAAGTAATTTATAGTATTTTTTAAACATTGGTGTTACCTGCTGTGAGCCCTGCTGTGCAGGGGAGGGAGGACTATAAGTCAAAGATAATAAATTAATAAATTGATAAATGTTGCTGTTTTTTGAAGCCGGGTGATGCTGTTCTCTCCATCTCATTTCTGAATGCCGCACGGACAATGATTGGATCAGTGGTAGGGTTGCCAGCCTCCAGGCAGGGCCTGGAACTCTCCCTGAATTACAACTGATCTCCAGGCTACACAGATCACTTCCTCTAAAGAAAACAGCTGCTTTAGAGGGTGAAGTCCGTGGCATTATGCCCTGCAGAGAACCCTCCCCTCTCCAAACCCTGCCCTCCCCAGCCTCTACCCTCAAATCTCCAGGCATTTCCCAACACAAGATTCAGCAGCCCTAGACTCAGTGGGCCTGGGGCTGGGCTGGTTCTTCTTGCAGACCAACCAATAGTAGGATGATTGATGAGCACCCATACAAACAAGATCCTCCACCAGGCTAGTTTGCTGCAGGCTGACCCTCTTACCCTCCTGGGTGAATAATGCTGGATTCTTTGATTGCCTGCATGGGCTGAGCAGGAATTTTGGCAGTAAGAGAAACTTTTTGTGGGGCCAGGAAATAGGGCTCTTGTTCTCTCATTGATCATAATCCCCACTCCTCCACTTGCAGCTGCTGCATGACCTTGGGCAAGCCACAGTTCTCTCAAGGCTGTTCTCTCAGGAACAGTTTTCAAAAGAGCTCTCTCAGCCCCGTCCGCCTCACAGGGTGTCTGTTGTGGGGAGAGGGAGGGAAAGGAGTTTGTAAGCCGCTCTGAGACTCCGAGTGAAGGGCGGCGTATAAATCCAATCTCTTCCCTTCTTCTTCATCAGAAGTATTTCAGTCTTTCCAAACAGATGCCGCCCACTCAGGACTGAATGTTGCATTTATTTGCAGTGACCTGTTTTGAGGTTGCTGGGGGTTTTTTGCCATCAAGTCACAGCTGACTTATGGCAACCAGAGAAGATTTCCAAAGCAAGAGATATTCAGAGGGGGTTTGTCCTTGCCCTCCTCTGTAGAGCAGCCCTGGACTTCCTTGGAAGTCACCTATCCAAGTAGTAACTTGGGCTGACCTTGCTTACCTTTCAATATCTGATGAGGATCTACCTAGCCTGGGCCCATTAGATCAGGGCAGTGAAACTTTTACAGTTCTCAAACTGTGAATTCACATTGCTGTTGAGCAGCACTTGCAGATTTGCCATCCCTGTGCATTGCTCCTTGTGAAGAAGCAGATGCCTAAGTAGAGTTGCCAACCTCCAGGTGGTGGCTGGAGATCTCCCGCTACTACAACTGATCTCCAGGCAACAGAGATCAGTTCCCCTGGAGAAAATGGCCGCTCTGGAAGGTGGACTCTATGGGATTATACCCCATCGAAGTCTGTCCCCTCCCCAAACCGTGCCCTCCTCAGGCTCCACCCACAAAACCTCCAGGTATTCCCCAACCTGGAGCTGGCATCGCTGTAACTAATGCTGGTTGAGTGCTTGATGCAGACCTGCATGCCATTGACTGACTGATTTAAAACACGTCCTCCGCCTCTTAACACGAAAAAAAAAAAGCTTTCATGGTAAACGTCAAAGCATAAAAATACAAAATGCTGCTCAGCGCTTTGAAAGATGGATCTATATCCTGCTTTGAAAAATGGATCTATACAACCGATTTGCAAACATGTTCCTAATTCACAGTATCCATCTGCTGCACGGAACACACAATTCTTAGCTTCGGGGGTAGCTGGAAATATCACTTCGTGCGCCATGATCTCTGTATTCAGAAATTCGGATACGCTGTTTCCCCCTCCTCGACAGAAGGATCACAGAACTCCCATCAATATGCCCGTCTGTGTTTGCAGAGGAGAAGCTCTACGACAAGTACATTTCCTGTTCCAGGTTTTGTGTTTTGTTTTGAAATGCCCTAGTATGTCAGAGATTTGGCAGTGCCAACGCTATGGGTAAGCATGGATTTTTAAAGCTGTGAAAATGTTGTTAGGAGCCACGTTGTCCTTTACTACACCAAACTTTATAACGCTGCAGCTGGGCCCCAAGTATGTATTGAAAATTATGATAGCTTCTTTATTCTGTTTTGTTATGCTTTAGCCTTGATTTCCTTAATAGGAAGGGGAGGGGAGGAGGGAAAAAAACACACAAACAAACGGAACAATGCAAATGATACCTTGCTAGTAAATGCCGAAGCCGCACGTTGTTGGCTATACATCAGCCCATTTTAATTTGGCCACAAGACTGCCTCCCATATTTCCCCAGTGCCTGGCCACAGAAATGTAGCGACATTGCACAATTACCTTGGGCCACCAGTCTTCGGATTGCTGAGAACGGAGCCCCCCCCTTTTTTATCGGCTGTTTTGCTCACAGCTTGTTTGCCACAGCCAACAAATTAAAGGGCCTGGAACATCCTCAAACCTAATTTCTGGATCTGGTGCCTCACATGGCTATATTTTGCCATTATCAGGGCTCCTCGCTTGTGTGCCAGACATCTGCAAATCCAGTTGAGCCTCATCTGGGCAACTGAAGGATATTTAAATAACACACACACACACACGCACACACACACACACACTCAATTTGTTTCAGGATGTCACTTACTGTCTTCCAGATAGTCGTCAAACAAATACAATTTGCTGGCTCAGGACCCTCAACCAGCCCCCCCCCCCCCCGCCACATACACATACTATTATTTGCATTCCAAATACTAAATGAGTTTTTTTTTTTAGAGATTCAGGTTTTGTGCCAGTCCTTGTGCAGCAGAGCTGCTGTTTTCTCAGTTGGCCTGTCTCGGGGGTATAATTGCCAGCTGCTCTCCATCTCTCATTAAACTGGAATCAACACCCTTTCAAAGTCCAGGAAAATACTCCAGGATGGACCTCTCTGACACCATTTCAGTGAATTATCTACAATCAGCTCAAGGAATGGCAGAGGGTATAATGTGATGCCAGAAGACATCTTGAGTGCATCTGTCCCCTTTGATATATACGCGAAGGAGACCAATAAAGAAATCTGAGTGCAATTTTTCAAACGCCAGAAACATTTAGCCACTTAAATCACCCCCACCAAGGCTAAGGGATGATGGCATGGCTGAGTCCTTGGCAGAAGGAGTCCTTGGCTGCACTGAGGAGGTTGTCACTTTTCGTACACAATCCATGTTTCCTGATGGGGTGGAAACTTCCTAAAACCTTTGGCTGTTCTGCATTTGCTTTGCAGGTTTCAGCTGGCCTGGCCCAGTTTTGACCCCCTGCCCTGGCTCACTACTGGCTCACGCGTCACAGGGGCTGGGCTTAGCACAAACTCGGTCAACCTGTTTTTGTTTCTTAAGACAAAATTCCTCGCTCAAAATGTAGAGTGTAAAAAAGTCTGGGGAGGTATTGGGAAATTTGGGGGACATTGTGGAGAATACGGGGGGGGGGGGAGTTGTATGCATGAAACGCTACTTAAGACAAAGTAGGTGGTGTGAACATTTAATTCAGGAGCATATGCAGCTTTAGAGAATGATAGATAACATTACTTATGAAAACAGTAGACTAATGGCTCCCAACCTGTGGGCTGGGGAACCCTGGGGAGCCATGGGGTTATTCCAAAGGGGATCAAGAACCTAAAGAGGTAATTCAAACAGAGTAGAGGGCCAACAATTAAAACTTTATATATATACATATATATATATATATATATATATATATATATATATATATATATATATATATATATATAAAAACATGTATTTAGTAGCAAAGAATTAAAAAAACATATGGATGAGAAATACATATAATAAAATGAATAAATAAACAATGCCTATATTCTAGTAGAATATAGGCATTGTTTATTCATTTTATTATATGTATTTAATTTCACATGTTTTTAATTTTTTTACAGCAATTCTTTTTTGGTCCATTTTGTGTCCATGTTGTATATTTGTATAATGGTATAAGGAAATTTGCTCCTCATTGTGTTTGACCTCTGAAGAAGGCCTGAACAGGCCGAAATACATCTAGTCTATTGGCCCTTGTGTGTTTGATTTTGGTATTTTTGTATGAGGTGTAATTGGGCCCTTATATGTTTTTTTTTTTAAAAAATCTTTGTTAATAAATACCTGTTTTTTTTATATTATATATATATCAAGTTTGATGTAGTGGTTAAGTACGTGAACTCTAATCTGGGAGAACTGGGTTTGATTCCCCACTCCTCCACTTGCACCTGCTGGATGACTCTGGGCAAGCTATAGTTCTGCCACAGCTGTTCTCTCAAGGACAGTTGTCTCAGAGCTCTCTCAGCCCCTCCTACCTCACAGGGTGTCTGTTGTGGGGAGGGGAAGGGAAAGGAGTTTGTAAGCCGCTCTGAGACTACAAGTGAAAGGCGGGTATAAATCCAATCTCTTCTCTTTTTTCTTCTTCTCTTAAGTTTTAGTTGTTGGCCCTCTACTCCATTTGACTTACCACTTTAGGTTCTTGATCCCAGGTTTCAGGGTTAAGTTTGTTCCCCCTTGTTTATCCCTAGGTTATTTCAAGGGGTCCATAAATCCATCCAACTTGGAGAGGTTTCTGCCTTTCCTTACTAGAGCGCCACCCCAACATTGCAGCATGATTAAGTCACTTCTGGTACATGCCGGAAGTGATGTAGCCATGTTGCTGCTGACATTGCCGGGCCTCCCTCCCACTCCTGGTAAGTCCCCCCCATCTCCCAATGGTTGCCGGGAGGGACCGGGCAATCGTAAGAGAAACACTTGACTGTAAAGCAGGAGTGTCAAACATAAGGCCTGAGGACCAGAACCGGCCTGTCCATGGCTCTTATGCAGCCCGCGAGCAACCAGTGCAAGGGAGGGAACAGGAGACACTTGGAGGGGGGAGTGGGCAGCAGAGCCACTCCAATTGTGGCTTCAGCATGGCAGCATGGCAGAACAACCTTGTCTGCAGCGGTCAAGCAGTGTGGGGGCATCTGCCCAGTGCTGCACTGCTGGCCCTCCAGTACGTTCATATGGGTTTTCCACCACACCCCCCATGAGGCCTTGCAGTGCGGATACGCCAACTCGGAGCTTACCAGCTGCTGTCCTTTATAAAGTTTCTGTCTCTGGTACCTGGCATTACGTTCAGGGCTCATTTCGTAGCAGGAGCTCCTCTGCATATTAGGCCACACACCCCTGATGTAGCCAATCCTCCAAGAGCTTACAGTAGCCCCTGCAAGAAGAGCTCTGTAAGCTCTTGAAGGATTGGCTACATTAGGGGTGTGGGGCCTAATATGCAAAGGAGCTCCTGCTATGAAATGAGCCCTGATTAAATTTATGGCACACATGGCCCGGCCTGACAAAGTGTCATTTATGTGAGATCCGGCCTGACAAAGTGTCATTTATGTCAGATCCGGCCCTCGTAACAAATGAGTTCGACGCCTCTGCTGTAAAGGGTTGTTGAGGGGGCATGAAACACTTTTCACCATGCTGGGATGTCTATAGAGACTCCTAATATTTTTGGCTTGTGGGACCAAAGTAAGCAGTAAAAGAAAACTTCCTTTTGAAATTAGTCACCTTTAAAGAACTTAACTTTACTGACAGATTTCCTAAAGGTCAGTTCTAGGCTGTCCTCCAATGTATTTCCCCTCTGAAGCTCAAGTTATTTTCAGTTTCCAGACTTAATTAAAGTAGTTCTAGCGTTTCCAGCGCCTAAAATATGTAAATCTTAAAACCACGGATCTCAGGTAATTACCCCTTTGATACTTAGATATTATCTTTTTATAGCTCTGTCTGTACCTGCAGATATTTTGGTAAAGATACTTTAATAAAGATATCCTGTGACTATTAAAAAAAGAAAAGAGAGAGGTGTGTCCCAAGTTCCAACACCTCCCCCCCCCCCCCCAGTAGTTTGACAAGTAAGAGAAGAGTGTTGGTATAAAATGTGAGGAGGCAGTAGGCTTGCCATGTAGAAGAAGAAGAATTGATTTTAATACCCCACTTTTCTCTACCTTAAGGATTCTCAAAGCGGCTTACAATTGCCTTCCCTTCTTCTCCCCACCACAGGCACCTTATGAGGTAGGTGGGGCTGAGAGAGTCCTGAGAGAACTGTGACAGGCCCAAGGTCACCCAGCAGGCTTCACGTGAAGGAGTGGGGAATCAAACGGGGTTCTCCAGATTAGAGTTTGCCACTCTTATCCACTTCCACTGTGCTGGCTCTCCCACCAGGTCGCCCACTCTAGCTGCTGACTCCTCTTGCTGATTGGTCGGCTAGCATAAAAATAATTTTATAATTGCCATCATGGTTTGGCAGTGTTTCTTGGCCAAACTCAGAAGTGACACCACAGTGGAGCAGTGCATCGAGTGTTCCGAGCACGTGCTTCTCCAAAGGTCTGTAAAGAACTCCATGTCCGGGCGGGGGGAGTGCTACGATGCTGCCGGTAGTGACACGGATGACAACAACGCTCTCCGCTGAAAATCCTCATTATTTAAGCCACATTCAGAAGAAAAGGAACTGACTCTGCAACTGTAGAAATGCTCAGGGAGGTCAGATGTGCAGGAAGACCTCTCTCAAACCAATTCCAAGGCTTGCACTTCAGTTCCCAAGAAAATCAGGAGTAGCACGAATGTGTGAGAAAGGTTCCACTTGCACTGTTGCTAAAGTGCACTGGGAGTGGATTGGAAGTGCAGTATTCAGCAGGTGTGAAAGCTCCCTTTATTTCATATGTAATAATTGTCTTTTAGCACTTACAGTTACGCTGAATACTGAACTTTCAATCCACTTTCAATGCACCTTAGTGATCGTTTGCATGCAGATTTTGCCGTTCCACGATGATCCAGTTGCAAAGTGCATGGAAAGTGGATTGAAAGTGCTTTATTCAATGTTGTGGAAGTCCCCTTTGTGTTAGAGTGACCTCATTTTTTCTCTCCTTAGTGTCATTTTCAAACTAAGCTAAGGATGTTTCAATATTGACTTTGGGTGTCCTCCCTGAAAGATGCTTTAAAGTACACAGACCTTTTATGCTGACAAACATAAGTTTTGCTTCTTTTTAGATGCACTTTTTTAATCTTTCAGGCTGAAACTCTAACTGGATTTATAGTTTGGATCAATTGATTTTTGAACTTCTTTCTTATTATGTGCCGAATTCTGGTGTTCATACTTTTCTGTACAGGGAACAACAACAACAACCAAAAATCTCAATTCATGCTTGTTACTTTGGAGCTGAAATAGTACTATAGTCAGAGTTAGGGGTGTGTACTTGGCATAAACTGAGCCGAAAAAAATACCCCCAAAATACCTTACCAGTATTTTTCAAGTATTATGTAAGCTGAATACAGATTCAGGGAATCTGAATGGCTACTGGTATAGCTTAGGGCTGCCAAGTCTGGCAAACTTACCGGTGGGGGGGAGTCCTTCCCTGGCCGGGAGCTTCCCCAATGCGCGCGTTTTGCGCGCGCACCGGACAACGTCACTGGAAGTGACGTCAGCACGTTGGGGGCGTTGCCAGGGCGACGCTCTGGCAATCGCCCCAAAACTCTATGGTATCATAGAGTTTTGGGGCAATTGCCAGAGCGTCGCCCTGGCAACGCCCCCAATGTGATGGCGTCACTTCCGGGTGATGTCATCACGTGGGGGAAAGTCGTCCAGGCTAGATGACTCCAGGGGTGGGGTTTCCCCCGCTGGCCGAATTCTGGCCGGCGGATCGGGAACCCCTGTAGCGGGGGATCCCCCACCTCCCGGGCTGACTTGGCAGCCCTAGTATAGCTGAGCTTGAATAAAGGCCAACATTTTTGGCTTTTATTTGGGGATATTCAGCTATACCGAGAATCAGCTGGGGTGGCAAGAGCTGAGAGCTCCATGTCCCTTGGCTGGGGCTGGTTCCTCTTGCAGCTTGGTTTAAACTGAGCTGCAAGAGGAGCCAACCCCAGCTGAGGCAGCACAGAGCTCTCAGCTCGCACCACCCCAGCTGATCCTCTCTTGCACCTTGGTTTAACTAGAGTGGCAAGAGAAGCTAATCCATGATTGGCTGGGACAGTGGGAGCTGAGAGCGCCCTGCCACATGCAGATCCTGGGGCCAGCTTCTCCTGTAGTGCAGTTTAAACTGTTGCAGGAGAAGCCAAGTAAGGTTGCAGGAAAAGTCCAGGATCAGGCTGGTTTTTTAAAAAAATAAAAATAAATCAGCCCTTTTTTTCTCAGGTCCGTTGAACCCCTCAACATTTGGCATTTCCGAAAAATTCAGTATCCGAATTCCATACTGGTATTGGAATCCAGGATTTTACTGAAATACTGGAATCTTTTTCGGGTCCAATAGACCCGAGAACTGAAAATTGCCATTTTTTTACACACTCCTAGTCAGAGCCTTCGACAATGTCCCATGTACAGAATTCTTGCCCTTGTTTGCCAGATTTGCAGAGTATACCAGTGAATAAAGAAATCAGTGTGGATTGCAAGAGGATCACAGTCCAATCCTAAATAGAGTTATACCCTTCTTAGCTAAATATACTTAGAAGGGGAGGCTGTGGCTCAGTAGTAGAGCACCTGCTTCATGTGTTCATGTGACATCTCATTGAGTCTCTATGGGGAAAAAAACCACTAGATATTTATGAGAAGGGGTCGTGGCTCAGTGGTAAAGCATCTGCTTCACATGCAGAAGGTTTCTGGTTCAATCCCTGTCATCTGCAGTTAAAAGGACCAGGCAGTAGTTGATGTGAATGGTTTCTGCCTGAGACTCTGGAGAGCCACTGCCAGTCTGAGTGGGCAGAACTGACCTTGATGGACCAGGGGTCTGACTCAGCATAAGGCAGCTTCATGTGTGTATAACGAACCATGGTATAGCCTCAACAGGGTAACTCTGTTTAGGATTGCACTGCCAGTCACTTCCTGTTATTGCTCAGAACTCATACCTTCATTGCGCTTGGTACATATTCCAGTACGCAAGTAGTGCCAGAAGAGCAGCAATTTCACTCATTTTATTGGCATTCATTTTGCTCCCCTCCAATTTCCTGAAGATATTTCCAAATTATCTTTGACTCTTGCTTTAGGTGACATTCGGGCGACGGCTTTAAATAAAACATCAGTTAGTATGACTCAGAAAAAGACTAGAAGGTCATCTGGCTTCGCTGTTGGATCAACCAGCGTGATAGAATTACCAATAAATTGAGGAGAGAAAAAAATAAATATATACAGAACATCAACAGTCGCAAACCTCCATGGGGAAATTAAATATGAAATTGTGCATGCAAATCTATAGAGTTTTTTTTTAAGGTTCATCAAAGAATGCAAAATGAGAAGTCTGTTCCTGCCTGTTCTAATGAGCAAGTACTGAGAGCCAGTTTGGTGTAGTGGTTAAGTGTGTGGACTAATCTGGGAGAACTGGGTTTGATTCTCCACTCCTCCACTTGCACCTGCTGGATGAACTTGGGCAAACTATAGTTCTGTCAGAGCTGTTCTCTCAAGGACAGTTCTGGAAAGAACTCTCTCAGCCTCACCTACCTCACAGGGTGTCTGTTGTGAGGAAGGGAAAGCAGTTTGTAAGCTGCTCTGAGACTCTGAGTGAAGGGCGTGATATTAATCCAATCTCTTCTCTTCTTCACAAGGTAAATATTTTGGAAAGGCAGAACGGGGACTTTTCACAGGGATATTATTCCTGGATAAAAGTCCTGGATCTTAGACTAGATGGAGGTTTATCACCTGCAACAGACTCCTCCGCTTATAGTAGTAATGTTAAAGGTGAGTCTTTTTCAGCAAGAAATGAACTCAACAGGTCAGCGGTCAAAAAGCCCGTTACACCTATATCTTTCTTATTAGAGTAGGGCTCAAGGTTGAAGCCAAGCTCAAAATCAAGAGTTTCCACAGTCGCAGAGAACTGCCTTGGAAAAGTAGATGATGCATCTCTGTCTTGAAAAGCTCAGTTGAATCTGTGCAAGGCCCTGACTGAATTGGGATCAAAAGGGAAAGTGCAAGGGGAGGGGGTTAACCCTTCCACTTTGATTGATTGATTGATTGAAATTGCTCTCTGTGCTATTATTGGTTATATGAAGGCTTTAAAAAGGCAAGTGCTCAAAGCTGGCAGTTGTTGTTGTTATTATTAATTTGATTTATATCCCACCCTCCCTGCCAAGGCAGGCTTAGGGTGGCTTACAAACAATTCAAAAATACAATTAAATACAGTAAAATACAATAAAACCTATCATAAGCTTATAAATTACTTAAAATAATAATCAGTTGAAACAGATACATAAAACACTGGAACACACTCAAGAAACAAGTGGAACAATTCTTATAACATAGTTTAGGTGACTATTGGATGTCCGTATTTCACACCAGTACCATTCTCATTTTATTATGCGGCGAGCACAGGTCAGGAACTTTAGTGGTAGGACCCAGGTTACAGGCTGGCAAGCCAGGGCACAGGGACATTCCCCAGTGTGTACTGCGGCTCCTTAGTCGAATGCCTGGTGGAAGAGCTCCGTCTTTCATGCCCTGTGGAACTGTAAGAGGCCCCACAGGGCCCTGATCTCTACCAGGAGCTCGTTCCACTAGAATAGGGCCACCACTGAGAAAGCCCTGGCCCAGGTTGCCACCAGTCTTGACATCCCTGTGGAGCAGTTAAACCCCTTTTCCCCTCCTTGCATAGTTCCAATCCAAACTGGGGACCCCTTTGATGGCAGCTGAGCTTCTAAAGGTGAAAGGCGACCAAATCTGTGTCTTGTAAAGATAAACGCAAAGCTTCTATTCAGTGAGTCTATGTTGAAATCCATGGACAAGCAGCAGCCATGTAAGTCTCTGCTATGTGAATTTCCTGATATTTATTCACTAGCTGGCATCACAGCATGACTGGAAAGGGAACGGGGGAATAGCTTTTTGGAAATAATAAGTTAGTACTTATTTAGTGCTTTTCCTGAGGACTCACAGTATCGGAGTAGTTGTCACAATTATCCTCAAAAGCAGACCCGCATCACAGGTCCAGGTTTCAGATGGGAAGGGAAGAGGCCAAGGCTGGAAGATGTTTCCTAAAAACAATGACTTCCGTTTGTAATACTAGATCACTGATGGGTAGTTAATACATTTAAGTAATCACCTGCACGTGTGAACTTTAAAGCGACTGCACAAGAAAGCATGAAAAACAGTGGGGAGTTCCCCGCCGCTCAGCTGCATTTTTTTGTCTTTCTTGTGCTGTCCCTTTAAAGTTTAAAGGGACGGCTCAAGAAAGCCTGAAAGAGCTGAGCAGCAGAAAGCAGGCTGCTCCCCGCTGCCTAGCTGTTTTAACAGCTTTTGTGGGGAACAGAAAGCAGGGGTTTAAAGGGAGTCAGAGTCCCTTTAAACCCTTGCTTTCTGCTCTATTCACAGACCACCACAAATTGCTTTAAAAGTTTGTGGAAGTTCATAATGGTAGACCTGTCATGAACTTCAGTTCACAAACCACCAACAGGGCAAAATTCATGACGAATTTTGCTTCATGGTTCGTTTCATGCCCAGTCCTCCTCATGGACATTTGGCTATTTTAGCCTTTCCAAGTTTCTAGATACGGCATGCATTCTTGTGATTGCCACTTTACTAACATGAGTGACAGCTTCAAGGAATTGTACTATTAAAATTCTAGTCCTTTGAAAACGTGTAAGTGCTATACATCCTACGCTAATAGTCACTGTGTCCACCCCTTAACTGCAAAGAAAGAAGAAAACCGTTCAAAATATTCACTCAGCATCCATAAAATATTTAAAACCATGCACTGATAAATTATGCAGTTTGGCGTGCCAGATTGACACCTGGAGTTGTCTGGTAATTGGGGGCACGGGAAGGGTTCGGAGACCTGAGCATGTAACATGCTCGATCACAAGCTAACGTTAACTAAGGAAACTGTTTCTCCCCTGCTTTTAATATTTAGGCAGAACATCTACCTGGCAAGAAAAACAAACCAGGATCGCTTTCTCTTGTGTAATTGATGAAGGGTAGCTTGTTGGAATTTGTTCCCCTTGTAATGAGGAAGTCCTTTCCTCCATATTATTCCCCCATACACACCCAACTGACAGAACTGGGAATGTTTGTCCACCTTGTTCAGCTGGTGAGCCAGTCTGGTGTAGTGGTTAAGTGCGCGAACTCTAATCTGGGAGAACCGGGTTTGATTCCCCACTCCTCCACTTGCACCTGGCTGGATGACCTTGGGCAAGCCATAGCTCTGTACCAGCTGTTCTCTCAAGGACAGCTTGGGAAAGAGTTCTCTCAGCCCCGCCTACCTCACAGGGTGTCTGTTGTGGGGAGGGGAGGGGAAAGGAGTTTGTAAGCCACTCTGAGACTCTTAAGTGAGTGAAGGGCGGGATATAAATCCAATCTCCTCTTCTTCTTCTTCTTCAACTAAAAATATAGTTTTTGAATGGATGGATCCCTCCCCCCTCCAGACTTAGGGACTGATTGAGCACTTTTCATGGACACAAGAAGCGCTCTTGTCCTGAGTCTGTCCATCAAGGGCAGCAGCATCTGCCCTGAGTCTGCTTTGGCGGGCGGGGTGAGGTAGAAAGTAAGTAAGTAAGTAAGTAAGTAAGACTGGCAGAGGTTAGCTGCTGCCACACGGGAGTGGCGCGGCTTGCTGACGATCTAAGGCTTGAACCCTCAGCATAGCCCTTCCATTGATCGCCTGGTGGCCTTGGCTGGAGGCCGCTGTTGCTGCATGGGTATCTCTGGTTTATTGGGCTTTACTTGGTCTGGGTCCTGCCATGCATATGGCCTCAGACCTGGGCCACCATCTCCCACTTCTGCAGATGGGGTGGTTGCCTCAGCTTGTCTTCCCAGTCCCCTTCCACGGGGGCATGGGGGGAGCTCGCAACGACCAGCTGCTTCACGTTTTTGTCCTGGGTCTGGGCTCACAGCATGGACAGCAGGAGTGGGCTAGGGAAGGGGTCGCCCCCTCCCCCCCTCCAGGCAGTGCCCATGGGTTCTTGGGGTGAAGACACGGCAACTTGAAGCTTACCAGGTGCTGTTTTTAATAACGTTTATATCTCTGATGCCTAGCATTACATTTTATGGCACACATGGCCCAGCCCGACAAAGTCACATTTATGTCAGATGCGGCTCTCATAACAAAATGAGTTCGACACCTCTGCTCTATGGCATCACACCCCTGCTGAGCTCTGGCCCCATCCCCAAACTTCACTTTCCTGAGGCTCCACCCCCAGATTTCCAGATTATCCCAACCCGGAGTTTGCCAGCCAAGTAAATTACGGCCTCAACCATGCTTAGCTTTTGAGATCTAATGAGGCTGGGCTAGCCTGGGCTATCTAGATCAGGGCATTTGCAGTGTAGGGCATTCGTACAGACTGGACTCTGTTTGAGGCCAATGGGGCAAGCTGCAGCCTCACATGCACATTTGAAGTCATATTACCTGTACGTAAAAAACATACAGAATGATAGTAGTGTAGGAGCCAGTGTTGCCAGGCCATACCTCACAAGTGGTGTGAGCATGGGGGGGGGGAGGGAGGGACTGAGAGGCTTCTGCTCAAAGTAGTCAAGGATCAGATCTTTGTTGATGAAACACAGTTCTTTATTTCCAGTTTCTACATTGGTACAGGTCCTCGGATTATTGTCAGAGATAACGCATACAATAGAAGCAGGTCTAATATACCCTTCAGTACAATTTGAATTGCCCATAGGTAACCAATCACCAAGGGGGAAAAACCGCGGGCAAAAAGGGTCTCTGGCCGTTTGCTTCCCACAGGAAAGAAAGCTAGGTGTGAAGCTGTAAATTTCCCTTCCCAAACCAGACCCCTCAGATGTAACCATATTCACATAACAAATGCTTTCCTCAAGGCTTTCGCACGTTGATAAGAAATGGTCCCTGTCCTCCCCTTGTCTCCCCAGCCGGGATGAATGGAATGCGGAGGCAGGAGTGTGAGAGGCCCATTGTTCCCATGCTTTGAAGTTGTCATTCTCCCGGGCAAACAGTTACATAGACCAGGCCTGGTCAAAGCCATAAACCTGGGGTCACATAGCATACATTCACAATGGTCAAGCAAATGGCAATAGGCATGATTACATAGTGGGCATAGGAGCAACTGATAGCAATAGGCATGAGTACAAAATGGGTACAGGAACAGGTTATAATATATAGCAGGAGATCCCAAAAATCCTTGTCTGAATCTGCAGATTCTGACAGGGACATGGGGGCATGTAGTGTCACATGTTTCATGATATAACTTTTAGGAAAACCTGGAAGTGATGTCATGTCACTCTAGGAATTGCCCAGAAGTCTATGGGAAACCACAGACATTCCAGCGATTCCTTAGAACTATGTATGTCACCTCTGGGTTCCCCCCAGAAAAGATGTTATGACGAACCCCTGTATCTCCCCAACTGTCTGGCAGATTTTTTCTGCCAAAACCTCAGTTCCCCTCAGTGACTGAGATGTCCTACATTAGCGTGTATATAATCTTTGTCATAAAAGACCTGACTGTCCCACACTATGTTTAGATATTTAGTTCAGGCTTTTTCTCAGCTCAGAAACTCTACTGAAAATACAGGAGCTGTCCAGTTTTTTTAAACGCTTGAGAAATGGCACTTGAGGCAAATTAACTTTCAAAAACAGAATAAAAAAATTATTAAACAGGCAGGGAATATATGTATAATAGGATTAGTTAAGGTTTTGAAATTGCTGAGGTAAAAAAACCCTTTCTAATATATAGAGTTGAATACTTAGAACATTCAAGCGGGTGTATTTGTAGTTTTGTTTCAAAGCTTTATATTTCTTTCTTTGAGAGGTACTTTGTTTAGTGTATTTCAGCACAAAACAGTTCTTATTGATGTTTCTAGATTTCTTCCTTCAGAGTTTCATGTTTTCCTTTAGATAATACCGCTTTTCACTAGCTCCTGAGGTCTCTAATCTTCTCCCCTTTATCACAGACCAGGGTTTTCCCCCCAACCCCTTTCACTGTCAGGAATTTATTCTCCTTGTCCCTAAGAAGCAATAAATCCTTTTACTATTTGGCTTGTCTGGGAGTTCACTTTAACTATTCAGATCTTTTGCCAAATCCTTCTCCAGTATTCTTTATCTGTTTAGGGTTGTTCTGTAGCTTTTCTGACTATCTCAAGTTCTCCCTCAGAGCAATCTCTCTATATTATAAAGCCAATTTGGGGTGGCCACGTATGATACACTCCCTCAGCCATAGGCTGAACAAGCTGCCACTCAGCCCGGGGAGCCTGGTCACTGGCCAACGTGGTGCCGGGCCGAACACATCCTGCGATTCGTCCATGCCATGCCATAGTCCTGCCCACCTGCCCACAGAACCACGGCCTAGCCTCAGTAGGCTGCGAGCCCACGGCCAGGGCACATGCTCCGCCGGTGGCTGAAAGGGGCAGCTGCTGATGCCTGCACGTTGCAGGATGTGCTCCCGACGGCGCTGCAACCAAAGCCCGCAGGTACCCAAGTGGGCAGTGTCCAGCTGTGGGGGGAATGCTAGCAGGCACAGGTGGAAGGCCATACAAGCCCCGATAGCTGCTAGAGCTCGTTGTATTGCTCTACAACAGGCCTTGCTCCTAGTTTAAATATATTTAGACAATGGGATTTCTCTTCTTCTCTTTGTAGAAGTACTTTTCTGGCTATTGCCTGTCAGAAAACACTGACTCCCAAATGTCTCTTCCCTCAGAAGCCAAACCCTCTGGCTACTGATCCAGACATTAGAAAGGCCAAACTGCAAAAGACCGAAGGCAAAAGAGCTCTTTTCCCTCCAGATCAGCTGTTTTATTTTTTCCCTCTGCTGGTGCTGGCCAATCAGAGTGAGTAGAGCAGCCAGTCACCTAAGCTCTTCCCTCCATGGAATATTAATTCTCGAAGCTCCCTGACTCTCTGTTACAAGCAGCATCTGAAAAAGCCTGCTTTTCTGTGCAGTCCGTCACAGACGCCATGCTGTACTCAACACTGGTGCAAAAAAAAAAAAATGCTTCCACCTCCACTCAGAGCAGTAGCTGGCAACAAGGGTTGTTGTCAGGAGGCCTCCTGTCATAGTGGGAGGCCTAGGAACCCTCGTAAGAGTTCTTCTGAACTCCTCAGACAGGCCATGCCACATAGTGGGGACCACAATGGAGAAAGCACTGATATGGGCAGTTACTGGTCTTGTCTGTTGGCAGAGTGGCACTGGCAGAAGGACCTGTACAGGTGAGTGTGGCTGTTGCGGTGGAACTTAGGAGGAGAGGTGATCTGGTGGACACATCGTGCAAGGCGATGCATGGTTTAGTAAGTGATGGTCAGTACCTTGAATTGATCCTATGGAGTGGTTGCAGAATGGGTGTAATACACATGCTCCATCTAGAGCCTGATAATAACTGAGATGCAGCATTCTACACCACTTGACTTTGAGGGCAGACCGATGGGGAGAGCATGACAACACTCTGATCTCAGTGTTACAGTTTGGTGTAGTGGTTAAGTGCGCGGACTCTAATCTGGGAGAACCAGGTTTGATTCCCCACTCCTCCACTTGCACCTGCTGGATGACCTTGGGCAAGCCATAATTGTGGCACAGGTATTCTTGAAAAAGAGTAGTTTCTCTCAGAGCTCTCTCAGCCCCACCTACCTCACCGGATGTCTGTTGTGAGGAGGGGAAGGGAAAGGAGATTGTAAGCCGCTCTGAGACTCCTTTGGGTAGTGAAGGGCGGGGTATAAATCCAATCTCCTCCTCCTCTTTCCTTCCTGTGGCACAGACCCAGTTGGCTAGCTCTATACTTGTGGCCAACACTGCTTCCACTATCGGATTCAAGTCCAGTAGCGCCTTAGAGACCAACAAGATTTCCAGGCTATAAGCTTTCAAGAGTCAAAGCTTCGTTTGTCAGATACCCGTCACTGTCAGTGAATTTCAGAAATTTAGTTACTGAAAACTCAAACATCTCAAGTCATGTTTTAAAAAATCCATTCCATTCTTAACTCTCCAGAGTTTTCAAGTCCAGGTAGACGTACATTTATTTATACATGGAATGCATTTAGCTCTTAAAGCTTTGGGAGAAAAATCGGAAAAGTTTTTGCTCTTTTTTTTTTTTTTTGTTAAAGTGGAACTGTCAGTCTGGAGAAGAATGATAAGGCACGGATTAATCTTGAGCGAAGGAAAGACTCACTGTGGTTGGGTTTGCCCTGATAGAGAAAGACAAGACAGGAGTGCTGGCTGAGTGGAATGGAATCATAATTCAGTCATTAGCAAATAGCCCTCCACAAGACATATCAAAGGTGCCCCCATTTGAACACTGACTTGGAAGCGAGCTCCCCTGAACTCTGTGGGACTTACAGATGACCAGGATTTTGATATGCTGTGTGTTTTTCTAGGCTGTAGCATTTCAGACTTCTGTTGGAGGACTGACTGCTTTAGAACTCTCTTCCAAATAAAATATTCCTTTTTCGTTTTGGTCAAGTCACAGCTGACTTAGGGCGACCCCTAGTGGGGTTTTCAAAGCAAGAGATGTTGAGAGGTGGTTTGCGGTTGCCTGCCTCTGCATTACGACCCTGGTATTCCTTGGTGGTCTTGTATCCAAATACTGGCCAAGGCTGACCCTACTTAGCTTTCAAGATCTAAGGGTCAGGGCAGAAATATATATCTATAACTACATATTCTTGTTTATGTGAGAATTGGGTGCTAAGGGGAGGAAAGTTTGTGGTAGGATATTTTGCTAGGCTTTAAAGCTTTCTGTCTCATCCCTGTATTCTGTACTGGTGCAGGCTGACGTTAGATGCATCAAGGGTTGCCAAGTCCGGGTTGGAAAATACCTGGAGACTTTGGGGGTGGAGCCAGGAGAGGGCGGGGTTTGGGGAGGGGAGGAGCCTCAGCAGGGTACAAGGTCATAGAGTCCACCCTCCAGAGCAGCCATTTTCTCCAGGGGAGCTGATCTCTGTCAGCTGGAGACCAGTTGTAAAAGTGGGAGATCCCCAGGCCCCACCTAGATGCATCAAACGGGGCTTATGCTCACCTTCAAAATTCAGGGACAAACCCCAATGAAGAGAGTTTTAGAAACATCCCTAAATACATCCCTAAATATGGCATTATCCTACTGGGCAAATGCAACAGTTTCCTTCAGGTTTCTTTCTGTTTTCTCCTCCCCCTTATGTTCTTATCTTCACACAATGTATAATGAATGTGTAGAACTCAGCATCAGAGGATGTCATGATTAGACATACTGTGAACTTCAACATGAACAAGATCGCCCAGTGAACTCTGCAGTCTTTAACCTGGGTATGTTATGTGCCGTTAAGTCACTTCCGACTTCTGGTAACTCTATGAATTCCGTGTGTTAAGTGTCGTCAAGTCACTTCCGACTTACGGCAACCCTATGAATTAATCTGCACCCAAACTTCCTGTTCTTAACAAGCCTTGCTCAGGTCTTGCAAACTTAGGACCCTTGGCTTCTTTGATTGAATCAATCCGTCTCATGCTGGGTCTTCCTCTTTCCCTGCTGCCTTCAGCTTTCCCTAGCGACTCTATGAGTCAACGACTCTATGAACGAATGATCTCCAGAACACCCTATCATTAACAGCTTTGTTCAGGTCTTGCAAACGGAGGGCCGTGGCTTCCTTGACTGAATCAATCCCTCCCACGTTTGGTCATCCTCTTTTCCTGCTGCCTTCAACATTTCCTAGCAACCCCATGAATTAATGACTTTAGGAATTACTGACTTTTCCAGGGACTTGCCTTCTCATAATATGACCAAAGTATGATAGCCTCAGTTCAGTCATTTTCAAACTCAACCCCTGATTTGCAAAAGTATTGATACTCCACGAAATACCGCGCACTTCTTGCAGCTCCACACCATCAATATTCTTTTACTCTTTAGTACCCTTTCTAGGGGGAGTACTCAATGTACTTTCTCCCTGCCCTGGTCCTGAAATCGATTTTCAGAGGAGTGCGTTTATGGTATTAGGCTTGGTACTTTCTTGCTACACTTGATAACGGTGAGCGCCGTTCTCTTCCGCCTTTTCATTTCACACTTTGGCTGTTTCGTAGAGAGAGTGGTGGAATTTAAAAGTGCTCCGAGAGTGCTCTGAGAGAAACAGCAATTAGGAGAGATTTGCCCTTCTATCAGAGACATACTACCCAAGCCATTTATAAAGAGATCCCCATTCGAGTTTGCATCAATACTCCACTGGAAAGCCAACTGGAGCTTTGCCTACAACCGAGCTACAGGTTGGGGCTTTTGAACAAGCCAGCCCTTTGTTGTTGATAATTAAGGGATACTCTTAACACAGGAGAGCTCATTTAAATTCCTCCTTCTTCCCTACAATAGACTCATTGATATCATTCTCCGTGTTTCCATGTAAGCCTTATGGATTTCTCTCCCCCCCCCCCCCGATACATTTTTGTCAGCTAACAATTTCTGAAAACCTGAAGCTTCTTATGATTCATTAGCAAACACCATAGGTCCAAGACTGGCTCATCCGCTGCATTCAGGGCTACATATCTGAGAATAAATCATATTGTGCAGAAGGAAGAATTCTAGCAGATGTATCTTTATAATGCAAAGGGAGAAGGATGTTTCTATTTTGTTGGGGATTCTTTTTAACCTGCTGTTGGCTTAACAGGCCTCCGAACCTTACCACAGTCAGTATTTGTGATTGGATCCCTCGATGTGGGAACTGTACAGAAAGCAGTCGCTAGAGCCATTTTGGTGTAGTGGTTAAGTGTACGGACTCTATAATCTGGGAGAACCGGGTTTGATTCCCCACTCCCCCACATGCAGCTGCTGGTGTGACCTTTGGGCCAGTCACAAGTTCTTTCAGAGCTGTTCTCTCAAGGGCAGTCCTTGAAAGAGCTCTCTCAGCCTCACAGGGTGTGTAGTGGGGAGGGGAAGGAAAAGGAGGTTGTAAGCTGCTCTGAGACTCCTTCGGGTAGTGAAGGGCAGGGTATAAATCCAGTCTCCTCTTCTTCTAGATTGCTGACATGAGTTTAAATATACAATCCCCAATTGAAGATTTATTATTTATTTACTTGCTTCATTTACATCCTGCTTTTCTCCCCAGTGGAGACCCAAAGCGACTTACATAATTTTCTTCTCCATTTTATCCTCACAACAACAATCCTGTGAGTTCGGTTAGGTTGAGAGTGTGTGACTGACCCAAGGTCACCCAGCAAGCTTCCATAGCAGGGATTTGAACCTGGGTCCCCCAGATCCTAGTCTGGCACTCTGACCTCTACACCACACTGGCTTTCAGATTACTATGCTGGCTGCTAGGGTTGCCAGCTCTGAATGGGGAAATACCTGAAGATATTAGAGGTGGAGCCTGGAGAGGGCAGGGTTTGGGGAGGACATGGACCTCAGCAGGGTACAATGCCATCGAGTCCACCCTCCAGTGCATCTGTTTTCTCCAGGGCAACTGATCTTGGTCTCCTGAAGATCAATTGTAATAGTGGGAGATCTCCAGGTGGCACCTGGAGGTTGGTAACACTGCTGGCTGCCAATCTGTCTCTAAACTCAAGTTGCTGGGATTAACTGTACAGTCCTTCATGACCTTCGACCCTCATATTGTGGAACCACCTCCATCCATTTGTCCACAAGGGGGCACCGATCACCAGACCCAGGATTGTTAGTTCCAGCTGACCTAAGGACAGAATGACTATCTCCACTTGGGCTCACAATTTCTCCATGGCTACACCTGAGTTGTGGAATCAGCTTCCCAAGGATGGGAGGAAGATTTCCTACCTTGCAATGATTTCGGAGGCTCCATAAAATCAGAGCCTTTTTGGTGGTTCGATGGTGGAGGCTGCGGTCTGCTTCTTTGTACTTGTGTTTCCGTGATCCGAGATTGTATTGGTTTGTAAATTGGTGTAAGCTGCTTTCAGTCCAGTTGACTTGGGTAAAAAAAGGGATATGCACGTAATATATAAACTGTGGCAGACACCGTGTGTGCACAGTATCAAATCAATATGTCCTTTCTTTTCTACCGTCAAGTTGCAGCCAACTTATGGCAACCCTGTAGACTAGAGTTTTCAAGGCAAGAGACATTCAGAGGTGGTTTGGTATTGCCTGCCTCTGCATAACGACCTTGTTATGCCTTGGTGGTCTCCCATCCAAACACTGACCAGGACCAACCCTGCTTACTTTCTGAGACCGGCAAGATCAGGCCAGCTTGGGCTATCCAGGCCAGAGCTTAACATTCCATTAAATGCCTGTGGATACCCAAACAGGGATACTTGTAAAAAATGTGAGCATTCAGTCAAGCAGATGGGTGTTTTCCCATTGTTATCCTTATGTACTTCAGCCACTTTCCCTTCAACTGAGGCCAAGGATGCATTAACCGCTCTCACCCATGTGTGATGTGAGTTGCAGCAGAGCTTCTGTGAGAATTCTCCACTTATCCACCTGTCCTGGAATACAGGCAGAGCAAGGCAACAGAGCGAGATCACGGTCAAGAGTCCAGTCCAGGGGTCAAATACCAGTTTAGCAGCAGTCAGAGTTCATGGGTTGTTCAGGAAAGCACAGTCAAGGCAGTCCAGAGTCATTGATCAGCAAGGTTCAGGCAGGTCCAAACAGCAGAGTCAGGGGTCAGCCCAGAGGTCACAGGAGGCAGGCAGAGTCCAGCATTGTGGCTGCAAAGTTCACAGGGTCATGAGGAGCTGCTTCCACAATCTGCAGTTCTCCAGGTATGATTTATATATGCATTCCTTAAGAAGCCTGATTTACAGCCATCTGCTTGGCGGTGCTCCTGGACTTACTCAGAAATGCTATCATTAAGCAGCTGGTGCTGAGCCAAGAGGCGAGCACTCTGTCTGCGTGTCCTTAAGTCTTGCCTGAGCTTTTCCCTTCACTGTTCAATTCATGAGGGAGAGCCTGGTGGGCTACTTTTCCTGCAGCTGTGCTTCGTTGGCTGCTTCAGAGCTGTGTGGGTGGGTCAAGGTCAGCTGCTGGCAATGAATCTTGAGGCTCCTGTATCTTTAATTCACCAAGTTTAGCTGGTTTAGAGCTGGCTGCATGTGACTTCTCATCTCCTGAGGGGTCTTCAGCCACACTGGACTCATGCTGGTCAAGTTGGCCCACAACACCACTACAGCTGCTCACTCATGGAAATGTTTGAAAACCAAGACCACTTCAATGTCCACGATGCACACATGGGTGGGTGTACCTAGTCCTTTAAGGCTCCTCATATTGGGAAAGTGTGGCCTAAAGTCCTCTTCATGTCTTAATTTTGGCGGTGGGTAACAACAGTGTGGGATGTGGATTGGTATGGTATGGTATAGATCAGTTTGATCAGATCTGGGGTCAACATAAGGCGGCTTGATGGCGCATACATACATAAAGACAGTGTTTCGGACCTTCCAGGCCCTTTCTCAATGCAAAATATGTCCCCCATTTTTAAAATAAAATGCAGATGAAAGAGTTGAACAGTTTTCACCTTTATCTAGAGTTGCTAGTTCCAAACTGGGATTCCTGGAGATTTGGGGGTAGAGCCCAGAGATGGCAGGATGTAACACCTTAGAGTCCATCCTCCAAAGCAGCCATTTTCTCCAGGGCAACTGATCTCTGTAGTCTGGAGATCGGTTGTAATTCTGGGAGAGCTCCAAGCTTTACCTGAAGATTGGCAATGGAGCACATCCCACGCAAGGAGTAGTAGTAGTAATTGGTTTTATACCTCATCCTTCACTACCTGAAGGAGTCCCCGAGCAGCTTACAATCCCTTTCCCTTCCCCATCCTACAGCAGACACCCTGTGAGGCGGGTGGGGATGAGAGAGCTCTCTCAAGAACTGCCCTTGAGAGAACAGCTCTGAAAAAAATTATGACTGACCTAAGGTCACATCAGTTTGGTGTAGTGGTTAAGTGCACAGACTCTAATCTGAGAGAACCGGGTTTGATTCCCCACTCCTCCACTTACACCTGCTGGATGACCCTGGGCAAACCATAGTTCTGACACAGCTGTTCTTGAAAAAGAGCAGTTTCTGTCAGAGCTCTCTCAGCCCTACCCACCTCACAGGGTGTCTGTTGTGGGGAGGGGAAGGGAAAGGATTTTGTAAGCCGCTCTGAGACTCCCTTGGGTAGTGAAGGGCGGGTTATAAATCCAATCTCTTCTCTTCTTCTTCATCAGTAGTTGCATGTCAAGGAGTGAGGAATCAAACCCAGTTCTCCCAGATTAGAGTCCACTAGGGCTGTCAAGTCCCCCGGGGGGGGGGGGGATTCCCCCACTAAATAGGTGCCCAATCCGCCGGTCCGGATCTGGCCAGCAGGGGGAACCCCTCCCCCAAAGTCACCCAATCGGGCCAACGTGCCCAGCATGATGACGTCACCTGGAAGTGATGTCATCACGCTGGGCACATTGCCGGGGCGATGCTCTAGCAATCGCCCTGAAAACTCTATGGTACCATAGAGTTTTACGGTGATTGCCAGAGTGTCACCCTGGCAACGTGCCCAGCATGATGATGTCACTTCTGAGTGATGTCATTTCAGCGCGTGCGCGATTTACGCACGTGTGGGGCTACCAGACACAGAACAAGACTTCACTGTTTTTTTGAAAGTAAGACTTGGCAACCCTAGAGTCCACACTCTTAACCACTGAACCAAACTGGCTATGTGAACAGCTTTCTCACTGACACACGAGCTCTCCATATGCAGTAAGGGGTGTGTTTTTTTCCCTATTGAAGTGTTCAAAGCAGCTGTCCTTCAATTGCTGTCAGAAGTGGTAAAGCCCAGCAAGGCCTGTTCCACAAGCTGTGTTTGCACATTAGATTCAATTCTACATCACCCGGTCATGGTTTCTACTCGGAGAACTGCTGGTTTAGATCAATATTTCTGTTTTGAATGCTGTGCAGCGGGTGGTCCGGTACTATCATTGTTCTGTTAACAGGCAGTGTAGCAAGAGATGAACTCCATCTGGTGGCAACTTGTTATGTACTAAGGATTTTTATTTTTTATTTAAAAAGAGAGAGAGAGATTCATAATATCTACAGGCAAATATAGGCGCTTGCCACCGACTGCTGAATTAACAAGGTAATCTGTCTATTCAGAAATTAAATTGCTAGCCTGAAGGCAATTCTTTGTTATTGCTTTTTCTATCTCTTTGAGAGAAAGTAGGTCCTTTTGTTGACTGGCTTATTATTCTTTACATTACAGCTAATAATAGATGAAGCTTAAACATCTGGTTAAACTTCTTCTCCTCTCTCTCGTCCGTGGAAATCAGAAGAATTTTTGACTTCAAAACTGCCATTATTCCCACCCTCTGTCTGCTTTCTTTATCATTTTTTTCAAAAGCCAAATCCTTCCAATTGTTTTCTTCAAACCAAGCGGCAGTAGGAAGTTGAGCTTTGTAGCTGCTAGACAAAGGGGAGCTTCTTTCCTTGGTAAACAAGCCTCGGAACTGGCTGTCCCAACTTCTGCCTAAAGCAAAGTTAAAGTGAATTCAGGGCTCCCTCCTGGGGTGCAGCATCTGAGGAATTCTGCAGGAAGCCAAACACACTTTTAAGGAGACAAATAAAGTTTCTCAGGAGGGCCGAGGAACATCCCTTGATTGTCCCTGGGGTTTGCCTGAGGTAAAATCCAAAGCCAATTTGAAGGTTCCTCCTCAGCAAAACAGAAGAGGGATTTCAAGAGTAGCCAAGAATGTTCTCATCAGGGGCGTAGCCAATATTTTTTTGTTGGGGAGGCATTTAAATTCTTTAGGTTAAGGTAAAGATTTCCCCTGCTTGAAAGCCAGTTGACTACGACTCTAGGGATGTGGTGCTCCATCTCCATTTCCAAGCCAAAGAACCAGTGCTGTCCAAAGACATTTCCATGGTCATGTGGCCGGCATGACTAAACGCAGAGGTGCACGGAACGCTGTTTACCTTCCCACCGAAGCGGTACCTATTTATCTAGTGGCAATTTCTTGCTTTCAAACTGCTAGGTTGGCAGGAATTGGGACCAGAGACGGGAGCTCACTCTGTCATGCATTACTTGGGTCTTGAACAGCTGGACTACCGACCTTCTGCAGAGTTAGATAAATTAAAGCTAATTAAATCAAGTTTGCAAACAAGGTTAGACAAATAAATGGCTAAACAGGTGCCAGGGCAGCAGGCGACTGTAGTCAGTGGCTAAAAGTAGTGGACACTAATCTGAAGAACCAAATTTGATTCCCCAACCCTCCACGTGAAGCCTGCTGGGAGACCTTGGGCCAGTCACAGTTAGGGTTGCCATTCCCCAACTGGGGGCAGGGGTTTGGAACCCCTCCCCCCACTTCAGTGTTATTAGAAAGCGGGGGGAATGGCCTTGGGGCACTTCTCTCACCCGGGGAATCATCTCCCCAAACAGCATGCCTACCTCACTTGGAAGTGGCATGGGCACAGTGGTGACATCAGGGATGACGCTCTGGTTTTGGGGCACAGAGTTTTGCCCCAAAACCAGTGTGTCACCCCCAATGTCAACAGCGTGTGTACATCACTTCCAGGTGATGGAGGCACATGGTGCCTAACACCCTCGTTGTATGTACGTCACCCAGAAGGGGGTGTAGGAATGTCATGCTTTTTCCCTCCCCTCTCCTGGAGCCTCCTGGCAAGTCTCCTGCTGGCTTGTCGGCCAGACTTGGAATCCCTAGTCCCAGTTCTCTCAGAACTCTGTCAGACCCACCTACCTCACAAGGTGCCTGTTGTGGGGAGAGGAATGGAAGGTGACTGTATGCTGGTTTGCTACTCATTAAGGTTGAGAAAGGCGGGGTATAAAACCTTCTGCATCTTTGACAAAGTGAGGGACCGTGTGAATTCCTAGCAATGCTCGTTAGGACAGTTAAGAACATAAGAGCCCTGCTAGACACATTGAACTAGATGTCTTATCTCACACAGTGGCCAGGCAGTTCCTACGTAGGTCTAACAACAGGACATAGAGGCTGAGGCCTTCCCCTAAGAGCCGCCCTGAGCCGCCGCATGGCGGGGAGGGCAGATATAAATCTCAATAAATAAATAAGGTTGACTTGAGGGGGGAAAAGAACTAGTAGGGACTGGCAGATTGCTCCAGCCCTGTCCTGATTTGGATTTGTACAATCTGTAATCTACTGGTTTTGCTCTGGCAGTCTTCCATTAATATTTTTGGAACTTTGAGAGCCCAGAACCCCAAGGATTATAAAGAGAACATACCTCCTCATTTCCTCAGTGACCAGGGGAAACCATAAACACCAAGGGGGAATTGTAAATCCCATGAGTGCACATGAGGTCATCCCTGGGACCTGAGCATTCTGGGAAAACTGCACCTTCATAGAAGACAAAGACAACAAAATAACAAGAGGTTATTTCAAATCTTGTCCTCGATGCACTGGAAAATTAATTTTCAAAAGGTGTACAAAGGGTTAGTTTTGTAGCAAATTCTCTGGCTTTGTGTCTGTGTTGTAGGAGAGCACTGTTGTGCTGTTCTATAACATAGGAACAAAACCCAGAAATCCTTCAAAGTAGTCCCTCTTGTGTATTATTAACCCCCCATTTGCATTTCTGCATACAAAGTAGTAGTTTTGAAGGGGTTTTCTTTTTGTTGTTTCTAATTTGTAAGACACGAGTTTGTTTTTTGTGGGATCTGTGATTCTCAGGTGAGTAGATGTGTGCTATTATAGGGCTGCAGCCACAATCGTAAGAACACTTTCCTGGGAGTCAGCCCTACTGGATATAGTGGGACTTACTTCTGAGCAGACCTGCTTAGTTTTGCTCCCATAAAGGACCCCCCCCCCCAAAAAAAACCCCTCACCCACAATGTTTGTGGATACCAAGAAAAAAAAATAGGAGAAAATAACCTCTCTACCACTGTGATGTCTGTTAAAGCCCATCTCAGGATACAATAAACAGTGACCATGAGTTAAGTTCTGCCCCTCTGTAAAACCTCCTATGTGTCTGTTTCTCTGCTCCACGTGGTTGGACACTGCTGGCAGGGGTGGGAAACTCTTAGCATAAAGATGGTCATGAAGATGTAAGTGGAACTGCATGTAAAGGTTGGGAGGTGGGGACTTCCATTCATAGCCGCGTACTGCTTGTTGCACATAATTCCACCATTGGTAAATCACTGCTTCAAGCTCCTTTAGATAGAAACTCACTGCCAGTCCTTGGTGCTTCTGGAGAAGAAAATATACCTTCTGTGTACATGAGATCATTTAGAGGTGTGTGTGTGTATATACTGGTGGAAATGGCCATCAAGTCACAGCTGACTTTTGCTGACTCTGTAGGGTTTTTAAGGCAAGAGACATTCAGAGGTGGTTTGCCATTGCCTGCCTTCATGTCATGACCCTGGACTTCCTCGGTGGTCTCCCATCCAAATACTAACCAACCCCAACTCTGCTTGGCTGCCAAGATTTGATGAGATTGGACCAGCCTACATTCATTCATCCATCTGTCCGTCCATCTATCATTATCTATCATCTATTCATCATAGATAGATAGATAGATAGATAGATAGATAGGTAGGTAGACTCACAGACACCTCCAAATGAGAAACCTTACTGCCTTGGCTAACTGTTATGTGTAGCAAACTTATCTACTAAGAGTTCCATCTTCCTTTCAATGGTTCTATATTTTTAACAGTCAGTGGTTCTATATTTCTAGCAGCTATGGCTTATTTTATAGGAAGAACCTTGAAGACATAGATGGATATATACAGTGCACCTAGCCGGACAGCCTGATGTTCTCCTTAGCCCACCTTTAAAAGTAATCTAGGGGCTAACAACAGCTGAAAACCATTAAAAGGGCCTTTTTCTCATAGCCCTGTTGAATGACACTGAGTGCTGAAGGTGTCCCAGCTGAAAGAGCAGCACCACTGTTGCCATGTCCCTTGAGGTTCATGCTTCATCTAGCAGGAGACAAGTCGAACTACAGCTAGATGTGTTCAAGGGTAGGGAAAGTAGGTTGTATGCCAGACGTCTTCTTTTTAATGCTGTTGTAAGGATCTGCTTGGAGCTCTTGCAACGTTTCCCACAGTTGGCCTCAGAAAGAAGAATAACAAATGCAGATTAGATGGTTGTTTTCTAATCTCAGGGTGCATTCAGACGGGCAGCTAATCCCGCCATTGGCCCGGCTCTGATTTGATCTAGATCTCTTTTATCCAGTGTTGCATGACCAGACAGCTCTCCTGTGAATCGCCTTACTGCGTGCGGACTCCACAATGGATTGTCTAGACGGCATCCACCTTAAGAAGCTGTGCAGTCAGGTTTTTTTAAAAAAAACTGTTTGTGCATGTGCATATGTGCTTCACCATCTACTTGTTTTTCCATGCATGCACGGACTTAAATGGTAAAAGCACTACCAGCGGTACCTTCCTCTAGGTACCAAGTCAATTAACAAAGTTCCTAAATTTCACAGGACCTTCAGAAACATGAAACTGTCCGGTTCATTTGAGTGGAGCTCTGCAGCCGTCACTTGTTTAAACAGTTATGCGCGCATCGCTAAGAATTTTTTAAAATGGCGGCCGTTGGGGATGGTCTGCATTATAGAACAACCAGACAGTGGAAAGTCCGGCATTGGCCCGCTGGCAAGCTTTGGACCATACTTTCACCACTGTCTTTTAAGTACAGCTCCCTGGTGGAAATCCACGGGCTGATCACAAGCGACACATTTCCCAGATGTTGCTTTCTGGACGTGCTGTTTAAATCCGCCAGGCACTCGTGCCTGGTGCGGCTCTAAGGAGCCATCTGAATGCAACCTCAGATGAGAAAAAAGAAGGGAGAAGCGCTTCCTTCTGCCCCATGCTGGCTATTTTGTGAACAATACTAACAGAAAATGTGAGTTCCCTCACCCCCCGAAAAAAAGGAAATATGAAATTACATGGTAAATTTCATTCTGAAGTGATTGTACCTTCATTTTTAAACCTGAATAATATGCTCTAGCAATATAGTATTTTCAGAGGTAAAGATACTCCACTCCTGCACTGACAGCTCATTGAGGAATAAACAGTGCTGTCAAACAGGATGGAACAGATGTAGAGTGGTGGGAGACTTCGTTTTCTTTCAACCCTTCCTTCCAAATGTTATTATGAGCACTGGAATAATTTTTCTAAAAGTTGGCATCAGGGATGGCATGACATCACTTCCAGGTTTTCCCCAGAAGTGACATCACAACACTCTAGGAATCACTGGAAACTCTATGGCAGGGGTCTCCAAACTTCTTGAGCCTGTGGACACCTTTGGAATTTCAGGGGGCATCATGGGCTGTATAAAGAGAGGGTTGTTACACAGTGCCTAATAAGTAGGGTGGGGAAGTGTCACATCACTTCCAGTAAAAAAGAAACAGAAACAACATAGGGAAGCCCTATTCTGCTGACAGAAATCCTTGCAGTCAGTGGAAATTACCACTGGATCTGAGTGGTATGTATGATATGGCTGCAGTTTGAGAGTTTGAATGCAAGCATATCCAAAATAACAAATGCTCCCTCCCTCCCTCCCTCCCTCCTTCCTTCCTTCCTTCCTTCCTTTTTTGAGGGATCACCAAAAATTAATCTGAGGAATTTTGAGGGGAGCCATTAGCATTTAGATAATATTAAAGTATTTCAGATGTGTGTATTTATGCATTCCAAACACACCGATTTCCATTGTAGCATGTCACTTAAATCTTGATATGGGGTGTGAGGGGGGAACAAAACAAGAGGGAGCTCATCAAGTCTGAGGACTGCCTCGTTAATTCTCACTAGGGATCCAGTGAACCTCACAGTGAGTGAGTTTGGCAGGTGAGCAAACTGTAAGCAAAACCTCAGATCTTCCCACTTCACCATGATCATATTCATGCAGCTGCCAAACAACTCTGTGGTGGTCCAGCTCCACCTCCTTCTGACATGCAACCTGCCCCTGAATCTGCCATAGCCCCGTCCCCTCAAGTAGGCAACCAGCGGGAGGGCTGTGGGCATGGACGTAGGTGGGAAGTGTCACATCCCTTCCGGAAAAAAACAACAGAAACGACATAGGGTAGCTCTAGGAATCACCAGACCTGCTACTGTACATCCATGGTTTTATTGCAGAGTTTCTGGTGATTCCTAGAGCTACTCTATGTCACTTATTGGGGGGGGGGGAGTTTTAACCAAAAGTGGCAGGATGCCACAGCCAGTGTCACAGGGTTTTGCATTGTTTTTTCGTCTGCTGCTGCTCAGAGTGGCAGTGAGCAAGAAGGTGAGGGATTTCCCTCCACAGCATGGGACTTGTCAGCTCTGTTCTCAAAGGATGTGCGTGGTGTAGTGCAGCAGCTACACGATGCAGAGGATGCTACAATTCCCACAAGGTTGCATTTATTTTATTTATTTATTTTTCAAATTTATATCCCACCCTCCCCGCGAACGGGCATAAAAGTGTACATGTGCAGAACAGTCTGGATGGTGATACAGACCCAAACAAACACCAAATGGTAAGACCCCCTTCAAAAATTCAGCATTTATTTGTGGCCACTGGCTGACTGACAGATCTGCTCACTGTTTATTGACACCACTGACAGCTGAATGGCAAGCAGTGGTAACAGGGCTTGTGGGAGGTGATAATCAGGTGATAATGTCCGTGTGCCAAATAGTGCAGATTGCATTGCGTTATACCATCCTGCTCTAAAAGTAACCTGACAGTCAGGACTGAGCCCCTTGCAAAACAGCCCATTTAAAAAAAAAAATCAGCTCCCTGATGGTGTCTGGTGAGCGGAACCTGAGCTGAACCAACAGGGCCTTGAGCATCCCCGGTTTGCACCATAAGCAAACTATGGCTTGTTTGCGAATGATGGTAAAATATGGTTTGTTTGTGAGTTTTGACTGCAGCAATAGGATAATCGGGTGACAAAAAGCAATGGGTGTTCGCTGAATTGTATTTTGAAGCTGTTGTTAGCACTATGTATGCAGGAGGGATGGAGCGGTTGGAGGCCAGGTAGGAAAAGGAAGCCTTTGGTGCAGGCCAGAAATATTCAGAAGAGAGAATGGGTAAGCTGCTTGTGAGACCATTAGAGGGAGAGGGGAGGGGGGGGGGGAGGTTTTTGAAGGATACACTTCAGAGAGCCCTGCGTGCCTGAAAGGGAATGGGAGTTTGTGACCCGTGATTGGCACTCACCTGTCACCGGTAGAGAGAATCTGAAAGCGCCAAAGTGATTGACATTTGGGACAATGCCAGAAAGAAAGGTCAGTGTTACAAAGCCTGGGCTTTTCTGATTCAGACTGGCACCCGGCCTTTATTTTGTGTTCTGTGCATATTTTGGGATCTCTATGGCAACGTTCGTCATTGTCAGAATGAAAAAATATGGAACGGGGAAACACAAGCAGGAAGTGAAGAGGAGTATTTATTTGTCGGCATGTCTGTATGTCTTGTGCTCCGATGTCCGCTTGGTTTTTTCAGAGCTGAGACTTGGAGGCTGTTTCCTCGTTTATTTAAAGCATTTCGATGCCGCACTTTTGGCAAGACACAAAACAAGAGAAGATCATTTGAAAGAAAACCCCAAACCATTAAAACCCAACAACTAAAAGCCCAGAACATAAAACATGTGAAAATCCATAGGATAAAACATACATCAAAATATCATGGAACCCTTTCTTTATCAGTTAATCTTTTACTGAACTCCTGCATAGTGCTGAGAATTCTGGGCATATTCTGGAGCGTACATTTGGACCCATTGGGCTTTGTTGCCACTCACTGTATGAGCTATAGGGTTGCCAAACGCCAGGTGGTGGCTGGTGATCTCCTGCTGTTACAACTAATGCTCCCTCTAAGTTATGGAGTCCTGTGAGCAAAAATTCTACTTTGTGAGTGACTGGCATTAAAGTTGTGAGCGAGCGATTTGGCTACTGCATAAATGAGTTTGCTCTGGGACCATCCTTCCTGAGCGAAGACAAAAATGTGTGAGATGGAGGCTAAAATACTGTGAGCTAGCTCACACTAACTCAGCTTCGAAGGAACACTGGTTACAACTGATCTCCAGGGAACAGAGATCAGTTCCCCTGGAGAAAATGGCTGCTTTGGAAGGTGGACTCTTTGGCATTATACCCCGCTGAGGTCCCTCCCCTCCCCAAACCCTTCTCTACTCAGGGTCCAACCCCCCAAATCTCCAGGTATTTCCCAAACTGGATCTGGCAACCCTAGTGAGCTGATAGTATCCCCTGGACCGCAGCCCACGCAGCTTTGCATTGAAGAGGGTATTAACTATGATAGTACACACACTGATTTTAAGGAGATCTTATTTGCTATTATGGATCTTCTCCGTACAGAAGCTCTGCTAAACTTCTGAAGAACCCAGGATTTTCTCAAAGAGTGAGAACAACAAGATTTTTCAGGGTATCAGCTTTCAAGAGTCAGTGCAGTAATGCAGCAGAACAGTTAGATTCGAGTCCAGTACCCACTGTTTGCTACGCTGAGTCGAGTGACCCCGGCAGCACTGACCTGCAGCGCCACAGGGGTCACTCGACTCAGGGGCTACCCAGCTTGCCCTAGGGACAATTTCACTTCCCAGTCTGCTGCCGATTTAAAACATGATCTGTCAATACAAGTCCTGAATTGGGCAGGAGAAAGGAGGCAGAAGAATACCAGGTGGAGATTCAGCCTGTGCTCTGCTCACAGCCCATTTCTGGTCAAAGAAGGACAATGCCAGGGAGCCATCCAGACTATGAGTTGAAAGGTGCCTGTGGTCATGAAAAGCAACTCCTGCTCTGGGCTGTTTTTTCTCAGTTGAGATCCGAGCATTGACTGATCCTGGTTTTATGGATGGCTTTCCGTTGGCGAGGCCTGATGGGGTCATCAAGTTGCTTAGAAACATTTGGCCTACCTTGGGTTGCGGCCAACATCCAGGTCAGGCCTAGAGCTCTCCCAGAATTACAACTCTGTAATTGTTTGTTTCTCTAGCATGAAGAATTCCCAAACTTTTCTATACCATTGTGATATTGTTGGAGGGAGTATTAGCTTCCAATTTTGGGCTATTACAGCTTTAGCTGCTGTTAGTAGCATGATAATTAATGGCTTACCCTCGGGTGATCTCTGAACTTTGGGCCATATGTCCAATAATATTACCTTTGGGTCTAGATTTAATTTGTGACCCGTGATTTGTTTGATTTCATATACTACCTTTTCCCAGAAGTCTGCTATTTTTTTCACAGCCCCACCAGCAATGATGGAAAGATCCCTTTTCCCCACATCGTTTCCAGAAGAGTGGGGACGTATTGGATAGCCGGTGTGACATTCCCCACCTTGGCTTGAGGCTTCCCTTTGCGGTTGATAATAATGACCTAGGTCAGGTTGGTGAAGTGGTTCTGGGAGGTAAGAAATGCCCCTCTTCATGAGGGTGTAGGACTACCAATCACTTCAAAAGGAGCAGTAACGTCATCCTTCCTGAAGAGGCATCCCAGAGACCCAATGACTGAAACAGCTACTGTCCAGTGGCCAATATTCCATTCTAGAATCACAGAATCACAGTATTAGAAGGTGCCATACTCTCATCCAGCCCTCTATCCCTGACAAGTTTCATCCAGCAGCTGCTCAAAGACTGCCAGTGATGGGGAGCTCACCACGTCCCCAGGCAGCCAGTTCCGCAGATGAATTACTCTTACTGTAAAAAAATAAATACATCTTAATATCCAGCTGGTACCTTTCCATCCTAATTTAAACCTGAGCACGGTTCTGAAGTAGCTAGTTGCTACCTGATTTGGGGTAGTTTTGGAAAAGACAGATTCAGACAGCAGGTGAGGAGTCACGTTTTTAAATGCTCCCCCATCCAAAAACTCCCCACAGAGTTTTTTTCCCCCACAGGTCACACACACTAAATAATCCATTTTCAATCCACTGTCAATGCACTTTCCAACTGGATTTTACTATGTGAACTGGCAAAATCCAGTTGGAAAATGCACTGAAAGTGGATTGAAAGTGGATTATTTAGTGTGTGTGATTGCAGCCAAAGAGAAAAGAAGAAAAGTTCAAGCTTACCCCCTTGCATTCTCTGTTGTAATTCAACATGCACACAGGAAGCTGCCTTACACTGAATCTGACCTTTGGTCCGTCAAGATCAATATTGCCTATTCAGATGACACTGGCTCTTCTGAGTCTCAGGTAGAGGTCTTTTACATCATCTACTACCTGATCTTTTAGCTGGAGATGCCAGGGATTGAACCTGAGACCTTCTACATGCCAAGCAGATGTTCTACCACTGAGTCATGGCCCTTCTCCGGGGAATTATTAATGCAGGGAACCTTTGATAAAAAAGATATGCCTTCTTCTGCCATCTGAAGCCGTACGGTCCATTCTACCTCCTCAATATTCCACCACGTTATTCTGTGGCCTTTGTAGACCAGGTCCCAGACAGCCTTCAAAGTGATGTAATGGTTTGGGGGGGGGGGGGTTTGCCAAGACCAAAAGGAACATAACCAGCGTCTCAAATGAAATGTGACTCATGCCATAATCAAGCCCAAGTGGCATCTTTTGCTTCCTGAGGCGGTTCCATTAGCAAAGATCAAGGAGAGAACTCTGCATACATCTGAATAGCAATGGAAGCTTTCCCTAGAGCTTTTTATAGAAGGCAAAAAAAGAAAGAGAAAAGTATAGCCAGTGATCATAAATCCCCCAGCCCCTTCGCCCAGCTGGTGGCACGCTTTGTCCCTTTCAATCCCTAATCATTCTTCATCTCGGTGAATTGGGAAACTGATTAGATTGCTTCGCTAAGTAAGAAGGCTTGTGGGGTTAAGCTCATAGCTAATGGCCGTTTTTAGTGTCCAATTGGATGATTTGCCTCCTTTTTTTGTATGAACACAGCTCTGGTTTCTGATGAACAGTTGTGGAATTAATAAGTGCAGACTAGCAATTAATGTCCAAGACAGAGACAGCGCACACAATAATTAAAGCAGTGGCCTGGCAGCAGCGAACTCTTAGCTAATTGGTGGTGTCGTGATGATTTTTTTTTTTTAACAAAAAAGATCAACAGCCCAAATAAATATCTCAGATTCCTATGTGTGCAGTACAACATAAATTAATTTTAAGACCAGAGACAATAAAATGGTAAGCCTGTGTGTGTGTTAAGTGTTGTCAAGTTTTATTTGTGGCAACCCTATGGATGACCTCCAAAACACCTCTCAAGAAGAAGAAAAAGAAGAGGAGGGGGAGGAGGAGATTGAATTTAAACCCCGCCCTTCACTACCCAAAGGAGTCTCAGAGTGGCATACGATCCCTTTCCCGTCCCCTCCCCTTGTGAGGTAGGTGGGGCTGAGAGAGCTCTTTCAAGAACCCTTGCCCCTGAGAGAACAGCTCTGACATAACTTGTGACTGACACAATGTTACACCAGCAGCTGCATGTGGAGGAGTGGGGAATCAAACCCAGTTCTCCCAGATTAGAGTCCACGGTCCTAACCAGTACACCACACTGGCTCTCAAACTGATCCAAATAAATCCAATCTCCTCCTCCTCCTCCTCTTTCCTCCCCCACCTGCAGAACCATGTTCCACTTACCCCCTCTCTTCCCTATTTAGACCTATAATTATTAGCATACATGGGATATACATGCAGCACATGCACTGATCTTGACACTAACCATGGTTTGCTGCGCAGCAACTGGCAGATGATTTTCTTCCAGTCATGGTGCTGTGGCTCTGCCGTTCCCTGTCTGCGTCAGCTGAACACACACACGATCGCAGGAAGCTGTGTTGCACTGAACTGGACCATTTGCACTAAGAACTATCTCAAGAAGACATCTTTCTCATCAGTTACAACCCGGCCCTTGTAACTGGAGATGCCGAGGATTGAACCTGTGACCTTCTGAATGCAAAGCAACTGCTTCACCACAGAGCCTTGCCCAGATTATGCCAGCCCTGTAACTGTTCTAATTTGAGGAACAGTTACACCAAATAGAATCCCATACCGGCTTTCTTCCCTCTACCTTGGCCTATCAAATGTTCTGGATGCTGCTGTGGATCCTGTCAAGGTTGGAGCCTCAGGAAATACCCAACCACTCCAACTGTTGATGCCGTATATGATAGGCACCCCCCCCCCCCCCATTTCTCTTCCCACTATGAGGTAGATTTTTCCCACCAAAATTCTTAGTTCCCTTCAGGTATTGAGCTAGCCCCCAGTAGTGTGATAATAGTTGTGGTTTTATAAATCTGAATGTCCCATCCTGTGACAGTATCTAATTTGGCTTTTGCCCAGCCCAGGAACTTGTCAGGAGAAAACAGGAGCCCACTTTTTAGATCCCTTGGAATGGCTCTGGAGACTGTGTAATAGTGAACAATAATGAAGATTTTATTTAATAGGCAGGGATGGTATGGGATAGTCAGGAATTGGAAAGGCTGAGGTAAATGTTGGTAAAACCATATATTTTTCAGTTGACAGACAAGATGGTGTTGTAGCAACTTATTTTTACAAATTCTTGGTTCTTATCAGTAAGAGATAGTTGACTACTTAAGTTTCATTTACAATGTTTCTGCATATAGTTTCCTATGCAGATTTTCTGGAAAGGTCACTCTTTTAGTGTATCTTGTTCTTTCCCCCTTTCTGAAATCACAATGTTTCTTCTTTCCCCTGAGTAGCCTATAACCGTTTCCTTTCACAACAGGGACTGCCTCAGTGCCAGTTCCCTGTACAACTGGACAGGACTTATATTTCTTCCCTGGAAATATAATCCTTTTGGACCGATTGGAAGCTTCAGCCTTCTACCCAGTCACTCTTTGCCAAAATCACAAACTTGGCTCTGTGTGAAAATGTACTTCAGCGTAAGCTGACATTAAATTCTGAATTCTTAGATGGAATTCTTTCTCAGGTTATGTTTAACACAGCTAAGACCAGGGGTCTCTCCCTTTATTCAAAAAGTGAACCTGCCTGACAGACTTTTTAGTCAGTCTGTTCAGACAACCCGCTTTTCTATCTGAAGTTTTACTTTACTGAACGGTTACTGTGGCTGAACACAAAGCAAACTAACGCTCCCCTCAGCACACAGCTGATTTTATATTTCCCTCAACTGGCGCTGGCCAATCAGAGAAAAGGAGAAGCCTGTCACTCAACCTCAACATTCTGTTCACCTCCCTTCTCTGATTTTTTTTCTGAATTAGGAAAACAGCATACTAAAAGTTGTCCATCGCACTGTGCTTTGAAACAGGGAACACACACACATACACACATAAGACAGAAGAAGGAAGGAAGAAGTGTGGCAGCCTAAGGGGAAAGAGAAGGAGGGAGGAGAGGACATATACAAACTGTAGAGTGCTTGCAGTGGTTACCCAGCCTTGCACCTTCTCAAGCCTATAACAAGGCTCTCAAAAAACAAGCCTCATTTGACATGCCTTTTTAACTCCCTGTTTTACCACCCAAATTGAATTCATATTCTTGAAGACCAAAAAAAGAAAAAAAGAAACCCACAAAATTTTAGGACAACGTTTCATAGGTTCTGCCAGAGCACCAGCTGTGCTCAAAATTAGAATGTTAAGGCAAAGTTTGATTAGATAACGCTGCGGTAAGAGGGAAAAGGCACCAATAAGCCACAGCACCGTGCAGATGTTTGGAACTTAGAATTAAGATTTTCAAGATGCCCCTGTAGTATTAAGTGTGTTTTAATGTGCAATCACCTGAATTGCTTTATCTAAATAAGAAATGGGCCAGAGCAGAATGTGGATGCTTCATCTTAAAGGCCAGATGGCGGTTGCTAGGCATTAAAAGAAGAAAGTGAGCGGCTCAGAAAACTGCAGTATCAATTAAGGCTTCGGGAAAACTAAAGCAAAAAAAAAGAAGAAGAAGGAGCTTTATTTGTCAGAGTTAAACTTAGGTTTGCTCCTATGGCTCAATCTCTTTGAACAAAGAAATCAGAAGCTTTTGAGTTTGTGCTTCCAATGACACTTAGCAAACAAAGAGGGGAGGGAGCGAGAAAGCCAGGGCATCCATAAAAAGTGGTACTCAAAACAGCACTGGAGAGCACCGATTTATAAGGGTCTCGTATTTTCACACTGCGGAAGGCACAAAACATTGGTCTGGTCCTCTCTTTTTTATTGCTCCTGTACATTCCCCGAGGCGGAGAAGTCATCTACCAGCTATCTGGCGAGCAGATGTGTTCCGGGAAACAGTATGTCATTAGTTATTAGCATTAACGGCCATTCTATTCGGAATACCAAACAGTTGGAGAGCCACAGTGGTAGATCGTTATATTTTAGCTCCTTGTTTTCTGGAACCTCGGACACATTTCTGTCCCACCAAGGTCAGAGGGGGAAAAAACGGTGCTGGAAAACTAAGACACAGTATTTTACAGAAAAGTTAGCGTAGAAGAAGAAAAATCTAAGGATGCCAGCCTCCAGGTTGGACCTGGAGATCTGAAATTCACGCTCTTCTCCAGACTACAGAGATCAGTTCCCCTGGAGAAAATGGATTCTTTGGAGGGTGGACTGAATGGCTTTGTACCCCACTGAGGTTGAGGTCCCTGTCCTCTCCAGGCTCCACCCCCAAAATCCCCAGAAGTATCCCAACCTGGAGTTTGTTTATTTATTTATTTATTTATTTATTTATTTCATGCGACTTATATCCCGCCCTCCCCGCCAATGGCGAGCTCAGGGCGGCTAACAACACATAGATAATACATACAATATCAATTAAAACTCATTAAACTTACATCACAAGATCAGCGGCATACAGTTACAATTTTCTTCATAGGTGTATCTGAACAGCACTCAGATGTGATCCTTCTATACATTCCCACAGGCTGGCAAATAAAATAAAATTAAAATTAAAATTGGGCCAGGGCCAAGATGTATACATTAGGCGGCCCTACTTAAAAGCCTGGTGGAAGAGCTCCGTCTTGCAGGCCCTGCGGAACTGTAACAAATCCCGCAGGGCCCTGATGTTGGCAAACCTAATCCCTACCCGCTGCCAGTGGCCAAGGAGGACCTGACAACCCTAGCTGTAAACAGTTGCCAGAAGAGACACAGATCCCATACTGGCCATTTTTGACTTTTGACTTTGATTTATATTTCAGTTCTCTGAACATTTAGTCTACTATATCTTCCACTGTTTTTCATGGGGCTTTCTCCTAATTAAGTGCCTACAGGATTGTCAACATGATCTTATAATTTGCCGGTCATTTGAACATGGGCAGCAACACTGCACATACACAGCTCCATCAGTGATGGCTTGTGGAAACTGGCAACATAATCTTTCAGTAATAGGGCATAGCTGGAGTGGGTCTAGGAGAGGTCTGGGCATGGTTTGGACCCATAAAAATGGGATCTGGGGTAAAGGTAATGTGAACACACAAACACCAAAAAGGCTCTGCGAGAACTGCTCTAGAGAGAACAGCTCTGAAAAAAACAACTTGTGACTGACCCAAGGTCACACCAGCAGCTGCATGCGGAGTAGTGGGGAATCAAACCCAGTTCTCCCAGATTAGAGTCCATGCTCGTAAACACTACACCAAACTGGCTCCTTAGGCTAGAACAGGGGTGGGCAAACTTGCTCAGCGTAAGAGCCACCTAGAACAGGGGTGGCCAAACTTGCTTAACGAAAGAGCCGCATAGAATAAACATCAGATGTTTGAGAGCCACAAGACATGAACAAATATTACCTGCTTTGATTGGGAAATAAGCAAATTTGCTTTTTATTAACATTAAATGAGACTGCCAGAAATAATAACAAAAGGGGTAAAAGCAGATATTGATAATGATATTAATTTGTCCAATGATATTTGTTTGCGAATGATATTTAGCTTCCCCAGCCGCCCTGCCGGGAGCCACATAATATATGTGAAAGAGCCGCATGCGGCTCCCGAGCCACAGTTTGCCCACCCCTGGGCTAGAAGAAGGCTCTTTGGGAAATGACTGGATCCACCCCAACAGACCTGTCTTATGAAGACGCATGGATAGGACCATGTTACCAAGCTGATTTTATTTTTAGGGCCTTTGTTATAAATATAAAGACTGGGCTCCCGTTGTTGTTTTTTTAAATAAACAAACATGTGTTTTATATCTGTTGTAATTTGAGGCCTTTAAAATTAACAGCAGCCCTGATGAGCTCTGTCTCATTAGCGCTTGGAAGCTAAGGAGAGTTAGCCATAGTTAGTGCTTGGATGGGAGACCACCAACAAAGACCAGGGTTGGTATGCAGTAGAAGGCATTGACAAGCCACACTGCTCCCCTCTTGCCTTGAAAAACCGATGGTCCTGGGGTCATCATTACTATTAGCATTTATATCCTAGAACACCTATCAGGAAAAAAAGGAAAGGGGTGCAGAGGGAAGACAGCCATGGGAAGCAGGGTACTAAAGGTAGAGAAGCTACTGCAGCCACTGAGACAGTTTTGTTTTTCTTGTTTTCTTTGGGCAGGGGCTGCTCGGGGACAGAGATGCACCAAAGCTGGTACAGCTCAGATATTAATTTATATTCCGGGCACCTGGTTGCACTGGAGAGCGATTCTTCCTGACACGATATCCATCTTGTGTTCCACACTGCATGAGGGAATCAGGCTGTCACTACCAATTCATTGCCTTAAAAAAAAAAAGCCCTTCTTAACAGTGTTCCATAATGAGTATAGATGAAAATTATATTAGAAGAGAATCTGCCACAAAAGGAAGCCCTATTCCCCTTGCGACTTTAGCCGAGATGTGGCACGATGTTAAAATCAGAGGGATGTATTATTCTATCAGTCTAACGATTTTGCAAATAAGTACCCTATAAGCAAAATTAAGTCTCAAATTGGGTGGAGGCCGGTGGTAATCCAAAATGGCTACGAGAGGCTCTCCTTTCATATCATCTGAGCAAGATATAATATTTGCCAAATGGCATGTTCTATTAACTAGCAACTAGCTAACACGCACGTAGAGCATAATGAACTGGTTAATAGCAGGACTGATTAGTCTTGAAATTAGCAGCTAATTAATGTGTAATTATGGTTTGCAAATGGCTCTTCATAAATAGCTACCTTCCGTCTTTTTAATGGCTTTATTGCAGCCGTAATAAAACAAAATGTAGAAGGACAGGCGTATTTGGCGTTTTACAGCTTCTGATCAAAAGCCATTTCTTTCACAGAGATCAACAGGTCCTCTTTATACCATCGGGCATTTTGGTGTTGGGACCCGTGGGGCTCAAAAGAAAAAAAAACTTTAGAGGATGAAGCAAATGCTGTGGGGGACCAGGCCTTTATGTCCAAAACAGGGGCAGCAGTGCTAGTAAACAGTATGAGCCCTCTGGTGTGGCAGCTGTATTTATATTTATACCATGAACAGCTTTTGATCCAATGCTCCCTCTAAGCTGTGGAGTCTTGTGAGCAAAAATTCTCCTTTGTGAGCTACTGGAATTAAAGCTGTGAGCGAGTGATCTGGCTACTGCACAAATTAGTGCGCTCTGGAGCTATCCTTCCTGAGCTAAGACAAAAATTTGGGAGCCTGAGGCTAAGAAACTGTGGCTGCGGCCACACGGGCCTTAAATGCGGGAGGAAGGGCGATTTCCTCCCGCATTTAAAGGGGCCGACCAGACGGCCGGCCCCCTAGTCCCATGCCGAAGCGGGATCCAATGCGGGTTCCTCCCGCATTTTCAGACCCCGGGAAAATCAAGTATTTCCCCGGGTGTTGCGGGAGGAACCCGCATTGGAGGTATCTGGACAGCCCTCTCTCGCATGCATTGCGAGAGCAGGGCTGTCCAGATAGCCCCGCCGGCCATTTTCCCCCCACTCTTTTACACTTGGGCGCATGGCTATCCATGCGCCCAAATGTAAAAGAGTGGAAAAAAAACACCCCGATTTACCCAGGCAGATGGCGGGTCGGAGGCCGCCTCCGCCGCCGTCTCTTCCCTCCGCCACCATCTCTTCCCGCCGTCTCTTCCCCCCGCCGCTGCCCGCTTCCGCCACCGCTGTTCCCGCCGCGGCCGCCGATCAAGCTGGCACAGGGGTTGGGATGTATGGACATCCCAACCCGCTGTTGAAAAATGCGGCCCCTTTAAATCCGGGAGCCCTCCCGGATTTAAAGGGGCTGTGTGACCGCGGCCTGTGATCTAGCTCACACTAACTCAGCGTAGAGGGAACACTGGATCCAGCACAGTGTTTTCACGGGTGGAGGGATTTCTGAATGCAAAGCATCACTTTTTTTGCCCCCCTCAGCCTGCTGCAGCCCAAATAGGGTTGCCAACTCATGGCTGGAAAATTCCTGGGGATTTTGAGGGTGGGACTTGGGGAGGGAGGGGCTTGGGGAGGGAAGGGAGCTCAGTGGGGTATAATGCTGTGGCATCTACTCTCCAAAGCAGCTTTTGTCTCCAAGGAAACAGATCTCTGTAGTCTGGAGATGAGCTATAATTCTTGGAAATCTCCTTAGCCAAATGTTGGTCAGTGGGAGGGGGGCCATTTTGGTAGAAGGGTCAGTCTGCAGCAGGAGATACAAGAAATCATGCCGGATGAGTGGAAATCTTTCTTCCCATGGACGTTCTGGGCTGGATCCAAGCCATTCAGTGATTCCACACTGTGGCCGTTCTCCACCAACAAGTCATTGCTGTTCCAGCAGTGGCTGCAAACAAAATTAGGGAGATTCTGCACTCATTTTCCCCATCATTGTTTCTCCAAACCCACATTGGAACTCAAATCTCACGCTGCATTGCATGCCGCTCCCGATCTCCTTGTGCATCGGTCCACTTTTGAGCTTCTGCATCATTTTACTGCCATCTAGTGGTGACTCCACACTCACCGTGGCATCTCCCTGGGTTATTTGGATGTGGTTTTGTGCTGGACTCTTTGCTCCTCCCCGCCACCGATACACCGTGAACAATATGCAGACTACTTCTCGCAGATTCCTTTGATGTCCCTTCCTTTGCCACACCTCTCTCCACAGCAGTGTGAGAGAGAGTGGATTATAAACCAGATGCAGAATCACCCCTGGTTAGATTCAAGTCCATTATTAGAGACCAACACGAGTTTCCGGGTACAAGCTTTCAAGAGTCGCCCCCTTCATCAGATATGAGTAGGAATAGAGGTCTCTGAGATAAAATGATTCAGAGATCTCCATTCCTACTCTTGTCTGACAAAGGGAACTTTGACTTTCGAAAGCTTATAACCTGGAACTCTTGTTGGTCTCTAAGAAACTCCTGGAGATTTGAGGGGTGGAGCCTGGGAAGGACAGGGACTTCAGTGGGGTCCAATGCCATAGAGTCCACCCTCCAAAGCATCCATTTTCTCCAAGGGAACTGACCTCTGTAGTCTGGAGATGAGTTGGAATTCCAGGGGATCCCCAAGTCTTACCTGGAGGCTGACATCCCTAGTTACTGCTAGAGTTGCCAACTCTGGATTGGAAAATTCCTGGAGATTTTGGAGGTTAGAGCCTAGGGTTTCAGCATGGGAGAGACCTCAGTGGTGTCATAGAGTCCTCCCTCCAAAGCAGCCATCCCCCCCCCCCCGGGAAAACAGATCTTTGTAGCCTGTAGAATGGTTATAATTCTGTGAGATCTCCAGGTGCCACCTGGAAGTCGGCAACCCTGTCTCCTGTCCAGTCACCTAGCGATCAGGAGGGCCACGTTGTTCGTATATTTAACAAGCGGAGGGATGGGATCTCTTGCCAACACAAAATCAAGCCATTTATTCGTATCCCTTTTCCCTATTTTTTAAAAAATAATAATGTAAAAGGTCTTTTTGTTTTCAACTGTTCTTGTTCTGCTGTGAATAATTCAAAGAGGAATCTCGTTTTGCTGCTTTGGATTACCAGAGTCAAAAGGCTGTACAGTCTGTGAAATAATGGAAGAAACAAATGTTGGACCAGGGGGTGGGGGGAGAGAGTGCTGCTCTTCTTATCTACTGTAGCCCAATCTCGCAGTTGCTGTTCTGAAGGTAGAAAAATGTCATTTGGAAGTGGGGGGGACTACTGTCTTTGGTGAACCATAGGGGAGAAATACCATCTGACAGGAATTGTCAACTTCTGTCGCACTAGATAATTAAGCAGGCACTGAGACCGTCAGTTAACAGTTGCACTTTGAATCATTGTTGAGAGGGGGGGAATATAAAGATCAAGGGTTAAGGGTGCTTTAAATAAAATGCTTTAAATAAAAGGAGGAAAGAGTCCAGCGACTAAAGCAAGCGGCCAGCTTTGTAACAGCTACCAAGGTAGACTCGAGTTTCATCTATATTTCCTACAGCCCCCAAAGAGGCCCATAAATGGCAGAGCTGATTTCTGGATTTTTGAAGTTCACCACTGTGACAGAGACCCAGTCGCACACATTACCTGTTCTAACAAATTGCCCGCACATCTTTTCAATACTACAGGAATCATTCCACATCTGTATACTGTAACAGGAGAGAAGGTGCTGTTCAGAGAGAGAGCCAGTTTGGTGTACTGGTGAAGTGCGCGGACTCTAATCTGGGAGAACCGGGTTTGATTCCCCACTCCTCCACTTGCACCTGGCTGGATGACCTTGGGCAAGCCATAGCTCTGTGCCAGCTGTTCTCTCAAGGACAGTTCTGGAAAGAGCTCTCTCAGCCCCGCCTACATCACAGGGTGTCTGTTGTGGGGAGGGGAAGGGAAAAGGAGTTTGTAAGCCGCTCTGAGACTCCCTTGGGGAGTGGAGGGTGGGGTATAAATCCAATCTCTTCTTCTTCTTCTTCTTCTTCTTCTTCTTCATTGGCGCTTCCCTGGAGGCCATTGCGGGGAAAGCTTTCCTGCCTTGGGAAAGAGCTGATCGCATCAAGATGCTGGTGGCTAGTTGGGCAAAAAAACGCCGGCAAACGGTGTGGTGTCCTTAGGTCTAATGACCTCAACCACTGCAGTAATTTGGCTCACAAGGCTACATCTGCGTGTCTTGTAGATCTGGTTCATCAGGGGAGATGATCCCAGTAGACAAGCCCCCCCCCCCAGGGTTGTTTTTCGATGCCCAGGAAAGTAGTGAGATCTCTGCTCTGGTGGGCTTGAGTATACTAATTTATTCTCAGGGATTCAATTTGGATTTTGGGTTCCCCAGGTCACTTTGACCACAGATGCTTTGTTAGTGGGATGGGGTGCACATTGCCACGGCTTCTCAGTTCAGGGTAGGTGGCCACCAACTCAGCCAACCCCTCACATTAATGTTCTAGAACATGGTGCAGTAAGACTAGCCCTTACCTCTTTCTCAGGTATTTTAAGGAACAAAAGGGTGCTGATTATGATGAAGAAGAGGAGGAGGAGGAGACTGGATTTATACCCCACCCTTCACTACCTGAAGGAGTCTCTGAGTGGCTTACAATCTCCTTTCCCTTCATCTCCCCACAACAAACACCCTGTGAGGTAGGTAGGGCTGAGAGAGCTCTTTCAAGAACTGCCCTTGAGAGAACAGCTCTGACACAACTTGTGACTGACCCGATGTCACACTAGCAGCTGCATGTGGAAGAGTGGGGAATCAAACCCAGTTCTCCCAGATTAGAGTCCGCACTCCTAACCAGTGCACCAAACTGGCTCTCAAACTGATCCAAATAAACAACACTGTGACTGTCTTCTACCTCAACAAGCGGGGAGGCATAGGTTCCAGGAAACTCTGCCTAGAAGCAATAGCGACTTGGGAGGTCGCCATGAACTTAGGAACCACACCCAGAGCCATTACCATTGTGGGATCCCTAAATACAAAGGCAGACACCCTGAGCAGAATTTATCAAACCAGTTACGAGTTGTCCATTAAGGAGAAATACATCAGGAGGATTTTCAAGGCGTAGAGGTCACACGGATCTGTTTGCCACACTCAAATCCAGGAAGGCCCCAGAGTTTTGCTCTCTGGCAGGGAGAGGCCCCAATTCCATCAAGGGTGCATTCCAGATCACATGGTCAGGGAAACTTTTTTTACACACTCTCCCTTTCCCCCTATTGGGCAATGTGATAGGGAAGATCATAGCAGATCAGACAGACTATTGGTCCCATTCTGGCCCTGCCAGATTTGGTTCACAGAACTGTTGCGCCTGGCGAATGGGGTTCAATTCCCTCAACTAGAAGGTTTAGTGAATTAGCAGCACTAGAACTGACCCTCCTTTTCTCGAGGTTTTTAACAAATGGGTAGTGTTTCACCTGAGCTTGGATTCCACCCCCCACCCCCAGTAGTCTCCAGAGTTCATCTTGGCCAAGGGGTAGTTTTACTAGTTTTCTTTCTGGCTCCAAGTTCAGAGATGGAAAAGGCGCAACATCTCCTAGATGTTAGGAGGGCTCTCCTTTATTATTTGGAAAGAACCGGTTTCAGAAAGATGAAACATTCTTTATTTGTTATTGGGGTCCCGAGAAGGGTAGGACTCCTTTTTCCCAGTCCATGTCCAGATGGATGGTGGCTGCCATGTGGTACTGTTATGCTGGAGAGCCGTGTTCTCTGGAGGTGAAAGCTCATTCTACCCAAGTGCAGGGATCATCAGCTGCCTTTCATTGGAAGGTCCCTCTCCTGGACATTTGTACAGCAGCAACCTGGGCATTGAAACAGACATTTGTAAAACACTGCACCCTAGACCTGCAAGCAAGAAGAGAGGCAGATGTGGGCACGGCTGTGCTACAGGCATTGTTCCCCTGAGAGTCTCACCCCACCATCTACAGTGAGTAGTTTGCTAGTGGTCCCAGTGTGGGGCTGCACGAGAAGATGGAAGATGAAAACATGGTTGCACTTATCTGCAATTGTTGTTCATAGACATCTTCTGTGCAGACACACATTCCCTCCCTCCTGCCCAGCTGTGAGCTCTCACCCCCTGCAAAAGGCAGTGGAAAGTAGAGACTGGCTAGAGGGCTCATGGCAGCATGACAGGAACTACGGGAAGGGGGCACCTGATATTTGGAGCACGTGATACATCGGGCGGGAAATCCCGTGCATGCACGTCTCTGGGTGGGGCGAGGTGCCCCTTCTTTGGAGCTTTTTAGCTAGGAAAAAAAATGTCCATGGCTGGCCTGCACAAGCGCAGTTCCAATGTGTGACTGCACAGAAGACATCAATAAACAAAAGTTACAGGTAAGTGCAACCATGTTTTCATGTGCTCTTCCGAAATAGAAGGTTCAGGCCATTATCCTGCGGTACTTGCACAGGGTCCTTCTGGAGCAATCCAGCCTTGCAGATTGCGAGGATATTTTATTATTTATGCATTTATTTACAACATTTATATGCTGCCTCTGCAGAGACTTACTTGAGGCAATTTCTAGCTAAGATAATACAAAACCATTAACACACTACCTTAAAAAAACTAAGCCATTAAAATACAGCTATATGAGCTAGGAAGGTAGGGAAATATCTCAATGCGTTTCTACCAGCACACACCACTGGACTTGATGTTGTATATTAGAGTCATCTCTCCTGAAGAACCTGCACGTGTTCTGGGTAGAAGTGTGTGAAAACCTCGCTGAGGAATTTTGCCTTTCACTTCCCACAGAATTCCCTCAAGCATTTCTAGTGGTGGGCACATTTCCTTGGGTTCAATTTGTATTTCTGACAGATAGAGCTGTTTCCCCACTCACTTAAAAAGCAATAGTAGAAAAGAGCAAGAGTCCAGGAATCTGAAGAAGTGAGCAGTGACTCACGAAAGCTCATAACCCTGCTGTGAATTTTGTTAGTCTTGAGGGTGCGGTCGGACTCTTGTTCTTTTCTACTGCTACAGACAGACTAACACAGTGATATCAGCCACCTAGGGAGGTGGTGAGTTCCCCCTCACTGGCAGTTATTTTTTTTTTTAAAAAAATATATTTATTTACAGTTTTTCAAAAACAAAGAGAGATGAAATTGCATACAAGCATGTTCAGAAAGAAAACATAAATTCGAGTCTATATAGGATGAATACTTAACCAGTTATATACCACTGACCATCTTTTGTCAAACTGAGCCATATCCTGACCATTTAGTATCATATTAAGTCTGTCCCTTTCCGCCAGGTCTAAAAATTTATAAATTACTTCTCGAGGGAATTTTGTCTGATTTCCACACTTTGGCTAACAAAATTCTTGCCGCAGTTAGCATGTAAACCAATAATCTAACTTCATTTTGCTTTAAGCCATCTGGAATTATATTTAAAAGATATATTTCTGGCTTGAGTTTGAGACTTATGTCCAGGGCTTTTTTTGTAGAAAAAGCCCAGCAGGAACTCATTAGCATAATAAGCCACACCCAACCGCAGAAACACATTAGCATGTTAGGCCACACCCCTTACAGCGCAGGTCCCTCCCAGGATTGGCTTCCCCAGGTGCCCCGCGGCTTGCGAGACGCATGGGGAACTCAACGGAAGGAAGGCAGTTTCTGGATCGGCTTCCACAGGGGCCCCACGATTTGCAAGGCACCTGGGGAATCCAAGGGAGGAATGCTGTAGGTGTGGCCAACTTGGAAGCCTGCCGGAATTCTGTTCCTGTGCGTTGCTGCCCCAAAATAGCCCTGCTTATGTCTAACATTTCTAGGATAATTCTCTGTATTTTTTCCACTATATCTGAATTTTCAAACATCTCCACCACATATGATAAAACATACCAATATTTGCTTTACATTTCCAGCATAATTTAGAAGTGTATTTTTGACATTTGGCAATTTTGTCCAGGGACTAGTGCCATCTATGTAACATTTTTAAGATATTTTCCTTAGCTTAGCTACTTCCTGTGTCAACAGTAAGTTCATTCTATGTGGTGCTAATTTGAGTTTAAATTCTATTTCCTCCAAGTTTACATTCTCTTTCATTTTCTCTTCCATTTTTCTAATGTGTTCTCTCAAATGCTCATATTTTTTTCTTCCTCAACTTCCTTTTCCATGCCTCTTCATTAATGAACCCACCCTTTAATGAAGGCTTTAAAGGCATCCCATATCACTGTTATTGGAGTATCTTCTTGACGGTTTCTTTTAAAGAATTCTCTTATTTCCAATTTCATTTTTCTAATAAAGTTTAGATCTTTAAGAAGAGTTATATTTGCGGCCCATCTACTTTCTTTTAACAATATCTTTAAATACCATCCCTCACTGGCAGTCTTGAAGCAGCGGCTGGACAAGCACTTGTCAGGGATGCTCTAGGCCAGGAGTGGCCAAGCTTAACAAAAGAGCCACGGAGAAAAACAACAGATGTCTGAGAGCCACGAGACATGAACAAATATGACATACATTTTTATTGGAAAATACGCACATTTGCTTTTTATTAATATTAACATTAAATAAGTGCCAGAAATAAAAACAAAAGGGGGTAAAAACAGATATTGATAATAATATTTAATAAGACAAATGCTTTCTCTAAGCCAGCCGGTGGGGGGGGGGGCTTTGAGAATGCATTTAAAGTTGAAGTTACTTTCTCTGTTTTCCACCACCTCATGCCTACCCAGGGAGGGGAATACTGGCTGGGAAAGGGAAGACCAGTTAAGGAGGCATGCCCCAGCCACTTCTCCAGCCAACCTCCCAGGAGCCACACAATATGTGTAAAAAAGCCGCATGTGGTTCCCGAGCCACAGTTTGGCCACACCTGCTCTAGGCTGATCTTGCATTGAGCAGGGGGTTGGACTGGATATTTATTTATTTATTTATTTATACATTCGATTTATTGATTGCTGCTTCCCACACGCAGGCAGGCTCGCAGCGATTTACAATTTTATTTTTTTTTGAAGACAAGGGACTAACAATTCAATTCAGTGGGGGAAGGGAAGACAAAACATATAACTGAGTCTTTCTGTTGGCTTTTTGACGAGTCATGTTCCAGGCTCAGTGTTCATTCCGTTCCTTCTCAGCTCCACACCGCCACCGCCTGGCAGGCTGCTTCATTGCAGGAGATCGGGATGAAATCCTGTGCGAGATCTTCCAGCTTATTAGCCAGCGCTGACAGATGAAACTCAGATACTAACACCTAATTATCCGAGGATTAGGTGTGCCCACTTTCTTAACAGTGGTTCCCAATTTTATCTACTTGCTGAAGCTTTCGAATCGCTGGGTGGACGATGAGCTGGGGACGAAGCTGGCTGCTCAAACCAGCGTGGGGCTTGAACCGGCAGAGGTCTGCTTAGTTCAGCTGTTAAGCAGCGGATTAACCTGCTGCGCCACCGCTCCCCTAGATGGCCTGTCTGGCCCCTTACAACTCTGTGATTCTATGATTCTATGAACACAGCTACCCATCTTGGAAAAAAAAAAGCAACAATAGATTGTGTATTGCTTTCTGAGATGGTTCATTTCTTTCTGAATCAAGTTCTGAAATCCAGATACCTAAGTTTGGTCATGATCGACCCCTCAGGAATACAGTGGTTTCTGAATGCTCCCATAAGCCTTTGTGCACCACAAAAACCTTCTCCTCCACCCCAAATGCTGCCTGCTGAACAGAAAGTCACTTGAGTGGAATCATGGATGGAAAAGATGGGCTTGAAATCATTTCATTTTTAAATCATATTCATTGGGGCATAAGGGGAGACCTGGTGGAGGGCAGGGGAATGGGTGGGTGAAGGCCTTTTGATAAATTTTGATAAATTTGATTTTTAGATTAATTCTTTTCTTGCTGGTCGCAGCAGTAGTGGCAGGAAATAGGACCTGGGGGCAGGAGATTTCCTATCCCCAGCAGGGGTTTGGCAATAGGGTTGCCAGCTCCAGGCTGAGAAATACCTGGAGATTTGGGGAGGTGGAAGAAGAGGAGGAGGAGGAGATTGGATTTATACCCTGCCCTTCACTCGGAGTCTCGGAGAGTGGCTTACAAACTCCTTTCCCTTCCCCTCCCCACAACAGACACCCTGTGAGGGTAGGGAAGGCTGAGAGAGCTCTGAGAAAATTGTCCTTGTGAGAACAGCTCTGACAGAACCATTGCTAGGCCAAGGTCATCCAGTAACTGCAAGTGGAGGAGTGGGAGATCAAACTCGGTTCTCCCTGATTAGAGTCCACACTCCTAACCATGACACCAAACTGGAGCCTAAGTAGGGTGGGGTTTGTGGGTACTTCAGTGGGGTGTCATGCCACAGAGTCCACCTTCCAAAGTGACCATTTTCTCCAGATGACCTGATCTCTGTCACCTGGAGATCAGTTGTAATCCCAGGAGATCCCCAGCCACCACCTGGATGCTGGCAACCTTATCTGGCCACCATAGGCTTTAGCGTAGTCCCTTTCATTGCTGTGCCACCGAGTGACCTGCATAAGATCATGCTTATTAGATCCGATTCTTAAAGCGTAGAAAACCAGTTTATGTTACAAGCTGGGCACAGAAAACCAGAGCAACTGTATTTAGGTTAAAACCTTCGATGGGTTCATGCCATTACGACAGGCCTAGATTATACAGTTCTTCCGGGGGGGGGGGGGGGGTGCATTTGCACAGGTCTGCTCATTGATAGAGATTCATCTTTTTCAATGGTGAAGCCGTGGATTAATTGAGGCGCTTTGTGCAAATGTCAGTTACTGGCTTTTTGATGGATCAGGCTGTGTACTTTTTTTGTGTGTTGGGAGAGAGTTAAGATATTGCTTATCATCTGTCTTGTGTATCTTTCCCCTGGAAAAAAAAATGTAAGAGGCAGATATTGCACACAAAAAAAGAAAAGAAAAGAGAAAGCAAGCCATGTTTTCTGGCACCAAAGGGGGCTTGACAAGATGGGAATGAATTCACAGTATATTTACGGTCTCCCTTTCAATTCCAACGGGCTGTCACTTTCCTCCTAAATAAAGATCAGTTCATTTGCAATACACACCAACTCCCCCACTGTTATTTCTTGAACAATTAAACTCGAAGAAAAGCTAACTGAAAACGTCAACTCAAACATGGATCACATTACATGAAAGGCGGGGGGGAGGGGGGGGAGAAAGAATCTACAATATACAACAAGCCGTGTTTGAAAAAGCAGGCACACAGTCGCACACCATATTTCACTCCCCGGTGACAGTTTCTGATGAAATTTCTGCCCATAAGGCACCTTTATAGAAAAACAATAGCTCTGTGGTTGGGTGGAAATGTTTGCCGCTAAGTCTCTTCCTGCAGCAGTCAGACAGAAATCCATGGGAATAAATGTCATTTTATAGCAGCATTGGGGTCCCGTAAGCCCAGCCAGCTTCATATAAGTCTTTGGCATGATTTATGCATGTGGCGAGTTCACACATGCACGTATGTCACTTGAAGACTGGCAGGTCTGAATGAGTCAGCATAGATCACCAAACACTGCAGACGGAACCCTCCAGTCAGTTTACATAAACTCAGCAATAGTGTTTTAATTCAACACTCTCGTCCCAGAGGTATCCAAGAGCAAAGCAAGCAATCACATATGGACGAATCAGGACATAAGAGCAACAGATGTGGCTACAGTTGCAGCAGGATCATGGAACCTGGCTTTCAAGATCTTGCTTGCACAAAAAAGGAGAATAACATTGTTGGTCTCAGAAACTATTTTCTCGGCATACAAAGCAACCACATATGTCAATTCCATGAATTTCTTGAGCTTTCTGTAGTCCAGCGGTCCCCAATGTGGTACCCGTGGGCACTGTCATGCCCACTGACACCTTTCCCTAGCACCCATCAAGTGTTTTTAAATAGTGGGTGTGTTACTGACATAGACGGTCTCCTATTTAATTGGGGGAAATTAGCTTTAAAGGAGACAAAGTGAGGGGGGTAACTGGGCACCAATGTTTACAGGGATTTTTCCTCTTAAGAGAGCTATTGAAAATCAACCAGTCAGATGTTCAACTGGGTTTTATTGAAATAAGAATAAAATGGCAAAAAACACATACAAACACACACAAAAGACAAAAGCTAGCTAGGAGGAAATCAGGGAGGAGAGGGAGGAGAGCAATTTCAGGGAAGATTATAGTTATCAGTCTAGATGAAAGAGGTCCATGGAAGCAGCAGCAAAACAACCAGCATTTCACGGAGAAGAGCAGAAAGCCCTCACACAAGTGGGAGTGTGCAAAGGATCCAAGGACACACACACACTACTACTATGGAGCAGGATGCCATACTTTATACAGCAAAACAGTCCCTGGGGCAAGCTGACATATTGGCCCCCAAAACAATAGCTTTATGGTTTAGTCCAGAGATCGACAATGATTTAGGAGAAGCTTGATGAGCTTTCCTAAGGTGAACTATAGATGTGGATGGTGCTTGGTGATCCTGCAAGTACCAAATGGAAAAAGCTGCCAGGTTTGTTGAATAGTGTTAGGGTAGATGGGTGAGGGGAAGTAAGTCTGGGTGTTGTCAAGATTAATCCAAAATGAGGCAGTAGGTTCTTGGGAGACCCATTGTCCTAATCATGTGTCTCTCTAGGTTGGGGAGGAGGTCATTAGCTGACCAGCCGCTCTAACTCACACTTCTATGTTACAACTCCCAGCTTACTTTCTGGATGGCATAGGGTTGCCAGCCTCCAGGTGGGGCCTTGGGATCTCCCACTTTTACAACTGATCCCCAGCTGACAGTGAGTCTGGCTTAGATTGCAGCCCTTTTGGCATTGCGTTCACTGTCCGGTGTCAGAATTCCAAATAGGGAGGCTATGGATCTTCTGCTATTACAATTTGTCTCCTGGTGATAGAGGTCAGTTCATCTGGAGAAAATGGCCACTTTGGAAGCTGGACTCTATGACATTATGCCTCAAACCCTGCCCTCCTCAGGCTCCACCCCCAAAATATCCAGGTATTTCCCAATCCAGAGCTGGCAACCCTAATTCCAAAGGTACCCCACAGGCTCAAAAATTCTGGGTGCCCTTGCTCGAGTCACTGAAGTATTTGCAGTTGCTGCCTCTGACCACATGCTTCAGGGAATCCCCAGTGTCCAGAGCTGCGGTGCCAGTGGTTCTGGTACATGATTCACAGTTCACATGTGGTCATGGCTCTGTTAGAAATGGTGTGGGAGCCCAGGTGCTTCTGTGAGGCACCATAGGAGGAGAGGATTTCCCCTGTTCTATGCCTCCATTCGTCTGTAATTTTGCTTTGTGCCACATCCACTTTAAATTTATAAGAAGAATTTCTAAAATGAATTGCAGGGTTAATTGCAGCACATAAAGTTCGCCACATCTTTCAGTTTTGTTTGTCTACTTTGTTTCCCTTCCCCTATGTTACCAGTGCTCACCTGTGCTTTGCCCTTTTGCTGTTTTATCCTCGTTGATGTAATAGTATATGACTGCAACATTTGACTGATGCGAAGCAAGAATTCCTGTACAGTGGTAAATGCCAAGCCAAAGGAATATTCATCCAACTCATTATATTAATTCAGCTTCTTTTCCCCATTGCATTTGAAATGTGTACCAATATACACACACCTCCTTTTAAAAAGAAATTAACATTGATGGAATCATTAATGACATTTAAAAAACCTTGCTAAAATACTAGTGTGATCTTGGGTAAACCCCCCTTTTTGCTGGTTTTGTTTTAAATAAAGGCACAAACACATAGGGTTGCCAAGTCCAGGTTGGAAAATACCTGGGGACTTTGGGGGTGGAGCCAGGAGAAGGTGGGGTTTGGGGAGGGGAGGGGCCTCAGCATGGTACAATACCATAGAGTCCACCCTTCAAAGCAGCCATTTTCTCCAGGGGAGCTGATCTCTGTCAGCTGGGGATCAGTTGTAAAAGTGGGAGATCCCCAGGCCCCACCTGGAGGCTGGCAACCCTACAAACACATGGCAGTAATGAGAAAAAAGGAGTAAAGCTGAAGGTACTAAAAACTGGTAAATATGAAGGCTTTGTGCTATGTAAAAAATTCTGAAATAAAAAAAAAAACATGATGAAGAATTCCTAATGTTTCGGGTTCCCCTCTGGAAATGCTGTTAGCACCCAGACTCCTCCAGCAGAAGGGCAGTCACTGCCCTTCAAGTCTCGCTCTTGAATTATCACCCCCTAAATCATGTATGTGTTGTACAGCATGGCCTATAACTGGGACCAAGATGGAGCTGGAACAAGCAATATGGATGCCGCTCAGAGACAAGCCCGGGAAACTATTTTGGGAAGGTGACTATGGGTCTTGGGCTTGCTAATAGATCTCTCCCCATCCTAAACGGAGTTACTTAATCTCATCTCAGGAAACCTCAGGCTTCTCAGGAAACAATACCCTTCCATAGCATGACCTCATCACACCTGGTCACACTTCCCCTGCCTACTTTTTCTAATTAATAGGCTATTCATCTGGCTCGATAGCCTCTCCCATCATGTATTCAAGGGTCAACAGTGTAACTCTTACATCTTCAGTTTACATTTTGCAATCTCATCAGGAAGACATTAATACTTGCAGTTTACCCCGGATAAACACATTCATCACCATTGACAGCACTTATGCTGACCTGTCACGAATTTCCCCAGATCTCTGTCCACCTTGGCAAAGCTGTTCAAGTTATTGTTGGGGGGGGCACATCATCCATACCCCCAGGGAGCATTTTGCCTTATAACTGTAGCATGCGCCTTCCAGTCAGTGTGGGTGTGTGGGTGTGTTCTGGGCACCCACTTACATTGCCCCCATTTGGGTACCTTTCCATCTCCATGAAATGCTGGTTCATTTCACAGTCTTCTCCATGGACTTTACCATCCTGGACTGGTAATTATATTTTCCCTGAAAGACTTCCTTATATTCCTGCTCCTTTATTTCTATTAGCTAGTGTGTATGTTATCTTTCACTGTACATTTGCTTGTGTGTGTGTGTGTATTCCTTGTTCAATAAAAACCCATTCCTTTCAACCCCAAATGGTTTATTTCTGAGAGGTTCTATACGGGGAAAACCCCATAAATGCTGGGGGAGATCTCACTAGTTACCCTCCTCTCACAAATCTTTGACCCCTTTGATAATTCCCCCAATCAAAAGGAGACAGCCCCTTTAGGTAACAGTGCCACAAGTCATTATGCAGGCAAGGTAAACAGGAAAAATTCCAGATAAGGAAAAGTTCTGAAGTATGCCCTTGTTGATGTGGGCTCTCCTTTTAACCATTTCTCATTGAGTATCAGTTCCCATGTGCTCCAGATGGTGATCTCTGAATTTGCATTCGTTAAAACAAAATAATGAAGTAACTATTGAGAGGGAAAGTTTCCAGGAAAGCCCAGAGGTATTTCCTCCCAACCCTTTTTGTCAAGAAGCAACAATTTGGTGGGAGGAACCTGCCTTAATGTCCAAGATTGCCAACTCCAGCTTGGGAAATACCTGGCTATATGGGGATGGAGCCTAAGGAAGGTAGTTTTTGGTGAGGGAAGGAACCTTTATTGGCCATAACGCTGTAGAGTCCACCCTCCGAAGCAGTCATTTTCTCCAGGGGAACTGATCTCAGTCATCAAGAGATCAGTGATAATTCCAGATCTCCAGGCCCCACCTGGAGTTTGGTAACCATAGCAATGTTCTCTTAAGAGTCATCAAGTGGTATGGTAGAACCAAACCTCATCAAGTCTTAGAAGCTAAACAGGGTCAGTTCTTAGATGAAAGGCCACCAAGGAAGACTGCGGAGGAAAGCAATGGAAAACCACCTTTGCTTCTCACTTGCATTGATACTCCCTTACTGGGATTACGTACATTGGTTGTGACTTGACAGTGTGTGCATAGAGTCATCAAGACAGGCCTTGGCCCGGGCATCTGATCTTTCAAAGTTATAGATATGGAGACAAGGGACAGGGGCCTTCTCATAAGTGGTACCTTGGTTTTGGAAGTCCCACCCTAAAAAGTTTACCAGGCACAGCGTTTGCAAGAAAACAAAAATACTTGGCATGGGGGGTGCAGGGGAGAAACATGGCTGGTAGGCAACCCTAGGTACACCATGGCTTGAATCCCGTGGTGAATCTCTCCTAATGGGAAACGTTTATGTCAGCAGAAAGGACTTCCTCGTTTTCCAGCAGCAGCTCAAAATGATCCCTGGAATGCTGGCCTGAGAGACAGGGGACCAAGGAACATTATGAAGAGCAATCTGGAGGCCTGGAGTGGTAGAAGGGACTCAGTGAAAATAACCCCATTATAGAAAAGAGCTTGAATGCTCATAAGCATTAGGGTAATAATGAAGGTGCCACTGGACTCCTTTCCCATAAACATTAGAACCCTATTACATTAAGTCCATTAAGTAAGTAATTGCTTGCTAACTACGGTTCCTAGCTTTTGATTTCTAATTAATAGTTCCTCTTCCAATTATGTTATTTCTAGCATTCCACTAATGTAGAGCTTCCAGCCAGCCAGGTTTATGGGTCCAGCAGTAAAACTATATTATGTGACTGTTCTAAGTCTGGAAATCCAGTAAATCCAGATTTTTCGAGACACTGCCAGAGGCTTCTTTGCTTTCCTGTACAGACTTCACCTGAACCCCAAGCGTTTCTGTCCAGACTCTTACCCCTTTCCCTCAGCACAGTGTCTTTGTTCCACATCTGATCTGCAAGACGCCTTAGTTCCTCTTCAAGGCACCAAAGTCTGCCTTGGCCCTGGGAGAAGGAATGAGACATTAACAATGATCACACCCAGATGTTAGGAAAAAATGTTACCCATATCTTCCATCAGATGTCTTTTCTTTGGCAGACTTAACTTGTCTGTTTTCAGAAGTAACAAAGAAAGGAGTTCCTGATGACAGAAAATTATTCCCCCTCCATTAACAATCCTTCTCTAGCAAAACACTCGTACATAACCATCTTTCTTTAGAGATGAGTAATATCTCTCCACCTTTGGGGGCTTTCTCGATGCTTTGCTTGCAGGGAATAATAGCATCGTAACTGTTGTAAGTGTAGGAGCAATAGAGGCCGATTGTTTCATCCTCTTCAGGAGGCTTCCAAGCCTCTCGACTGCCTTTCACAATAGCTGCCAGATCGCTGAAGCTGTGTGGTACAGACGGCGAGCTATAATCTCTTGCAGCTCATCGCTAGCAGTTTCTGAATTTGCACCTTCGCAAATTCCTTTCTTCCTCGACTTGCCCGACAAGGGACCTCAGTGTGTAACAAAGGATTCTGGGACACATTGTAGAAGTATGTGCTTGGTTCACGCTGAGGGCTGGGCGAGATCTGGGTACCTCGTATGAACCGAGAATGCACCCTAGACTCACCTGCACCTGCCCAAGGGAGGGGAAAGATCTGCTGTGGTAGGCACCATTCCGGGTCTTCTCACTGCAAAGCTCGGGTTCCCCAGGGCACGGTCTGCAGATGGCTGCTTTGAGCAATGGAAGAATCGGCAGGAGGGATTAGCAAAAGAATAGCTCTTGTCTAAACAAGATCATAATTACCTAAATATTGACTTGGTTTTCTAGTTACCCCAGAGTACCATCATTATACTGCCATTGCTCTCTTGTCCGCTGCCTCCCCCCACCTGTCCCCCTTTCTCCCCTTCCCCTTAATTTCCTTTCTGAAAAAATGCCCAGTTGTTTGGGGTTGCCAGGCAACCCTCTAATGCAGATTAGGATCTCATGAGACGTCAGATGATGATTATTTTTTAAGTACTGCTGTTTGTATAGTAGAGTTGCTCTCCAAAGCAGTTGGGTCCTGAAGGTCTCCTGTAATTACAACTGATCTCCAGACAACAGACATCAATTCCCTTGGAGAAAAAATGGCTGCTTTGGAGGGTGAACTCTAGGGCATTGGTCCCCTGCTGTGGTCCCTCCCCTCCTCAAACTCTGCCCTCCGCAGGCTTCTGCGGAGAGCCAGTCTGGTGCACAGAGCCAGTCTGGTGTAGTGGTTAAGTGCACGGACTCTAATCTGGGAGAACCGGGTTTGATTCCCCACTCCTCCACTTGTACCTGGCTGGATGACCTTGGGCAAACCATAGCTCTGTACCAGCTGTTCTCTCACGGACAGCTTGGGAAAGAGCTCTCTCAGCCCCACCTACCTCACAGGGTGTCTGTTGTGGGGAGGGGAAGGGAAAAAGGAGTTTGTGAGCCGCTCTGAGACTCTTAAGTGAGTGAAGGGCGGGATATAAATCCAATCTCTTCTTCTTCTTCTTCTTCTTCTTCTTCTTTCCCCAAATCTCCAGGAATTTCCCAACCTAGAGCTGGCAATCCTAGTATGTAGATAAACATGTTGCTTCTAAATTTTCGTGGGCTTTAACCATCCCTGTTTTATTTTTTTGAGATTTTTCTGCAAATCTGCTCCCTTGCCCCCATCCCCGAGGTTTGTTGAAACATCTGCTCCTTTCTGGTTTAGTGGTTAGGAGCGTGGAGTCTAATCCGGGAGAACAGGGTTTGGTTCCCTGTTTCTCCACATGCAGCTGCTGGTGTGACCTTGGGCCAGTCAGAAGTTCTTTTGGAGCTGTTCTCTTAAAGACCATTCTTGGGAGAGCTCTCTCAGACCCACGCACCTCACAGGCAATGCTCCCACTAAGCTATGGAGTCCTGTGAGCAAAAATCCTACTTTGTGAGCTACCGGCATTAAAGTAGTGAGCATGTGATTTGGCTACTGCATAAATTAGTTTGGAGCCATCCTTCCTGAGCTTAGACAAAAATGTGTGAGCCAGAGGGTAAATAACTGTGAGCTGGCTCACACTAACTCACCTTAGAGGGAACACTGCTCACAGGGTGTCTGTTGTGGGGAGGGGAAGGGAAAGGGATTGCAAGCCTCTCTGAGACTCCTTCGGGTAGTGAAGGGTGGGGTCTAAATCAAATCTCCTCCTTCTACCTGGCTCCATTGTACAGATTTAAGGAGGGGTCTCGGCATACTCAGGCACCTTCTCAGGTATGAGGGAAAACGTGACTGAAAATGAAGCCAAAGTGGGGGGAAGTAGTCTGATACGGACTTAATATGCTCCAGGAACAGAGAACGTTGAGAACAGCGGCTGCCCCGTCCACACGTGTGGGAGAATGAGGTGCCAGCGAGGTGATAAAGCCCAACCTTGGTAGACTAGGCTGCATCACTTGGGACTCCAGGGATGGGATTCCAGCTTTGAAGGTTTCTCCACATCAAAAATTCACGCCGTAGGAAAGGTAATTCAGCACAGAAATCAATTCAGCCTGATCCAGTCGTCCCTCTCAGCCTAGAGAATTACAGGTGTGGGCAACAGAGTGGAATGTCCAAATTGTCCCCTTTCAATCGTTCCCTGTGGACTCCCAGGTAGTATGTCCTAATTATTCATTGGCTGGCTCCTGTCCAGGTGATGGAAGGAGAAATCCAGGCCACCTACAGACATGGCAGGGGTCTTTCTGTATCTAAGGGATTCCTTGGGAATACACAAAACAGGACACCTCGAGTGTGTAAATTAAGCAAGGGGGTGGGAAGTTGGTCTGAGGAGCACTAAATATGATCCAGAAGCTACAGGAAGACCCATCCCCATGTTGCAGTGAACATATGTACATAGGATTGCCAGCTCCAGATTGGGAAGTGCCTGGAGATTTTGGGGGTGGAACAGAATTAATCTGTAGCAGAATTAATTTGCATGTTAGGCCACATACTCCTAATGTAGCCAGTCCTAATGAATTTCTGTTGTTCGGTGTGGCCTATTATGCTAATGAGTTCCTGCTGGGTGTGGCCAACTCAGGAGCCAGCCAGAACTCTGTTCTTGTGCATTCCTGCCCAAAAATAGCCCTGGTGGTGGGGGCGAGGATTGGGTCTGTTGGTCTTGTCCTTTTATTGTAGTAGTCGTAGTAGAAGAAGAGATTGGATTTATATCCTGCCCTTCACTCACTTGGAGTCTCAGAGCAGTTACAAACTCCTTTCCCTTCCCCTCCCCACAACAGACACCCTGTGAGGTGGGTGGGGCTGAGAGAGCTCTGAGACAACTGTCCTTGAGAGAACAGCTGGTACAGAGCTATGGCTTGCCCAAGGTCGCCCAGCAGCTGCAAGTGGAGGAGTGGGGAATCAAACCCGGTTCTCCCAGATTAGAGTCAACACGCTTAACCACTACACCAAACTGCCAGTCTTGTAGCCAGACTTCCTTGCACTGGGTGCGATGTCAGCACAGGGGGTCTTTATGCATATGCACCCCCCAATGCATGTTGACTCCAAATGTGGATTCCATTCTATATCTTCCATTTTTCAAAGCTACTGATTGGAATGGCCTGTAGATCTCACTGTTAAATCAAGGTAGAAAGGAATCAGAGGAGCTGTGGCTGTGTGGTAGAGCATCTGCTTGGCATTTGGAAGGGATGCAAATCACTTGGCCAAGTGATGCTCATTGGAGCCAAAAATCCTAACTATAAATACACGTTGATGGGGTCCGAACTGGCAGAGACTGACCAAGAGAGAGATTTTGGAGTCGTAGTAGATACCTCAATGAAAATGTCAAAACAGTGTGTAACTGCAGTGAAAAAAGCCAACGCTATGCTGGGGATTATTAGGAAGGGAACTGAAAACAAATCAGCCAGTATCATAATGCCCCTGCATAAATCGATGCTGCGACCTCATTTGGAATACTGTGTACAGTTCTGGTTGCCACACCTCAAAAAAGATATTAAAGCATTGGAAAATGTGCAGAAAAGGGCAACTAGAATGATAAAAGGTTTGGAATACTTTCCCTATGAAGAAAGGTTGAGGCGCTTGGGGCTCTGTTTAGCTTGGAGAAACAATGGCTGAGGGGAGACATGATCGAGGTTTACAAGATTATGCATGGGATAGAGCAGGTAGAGAAAGAAGTCCTTTTCTCCCTTTCTTACAATACAAGAACTCGTGGGCACTCCATGAAATTGCTGAGCAGTCGGGTTAGAACAGATAAAAGGAAGTACTTCTTCACCCAAAGAGTGATTAACACGTGGAATTCACTGCCACAGGAGGTGGCGGTGGCTACAAGCATGGACGGCTTCAAGAGGGAATCAGATAAACATATGGAGCAGAGGTCCATCAGTGGCTATTAGCCATAAAGTATAGGTAGGAACTCTCCCTCTGGGGCAAGCAATGCATTGTATTCTTGGTGCTTGCGGGGGACAACAGTGGGAGGGCTTCTAGTGTCCTGCCCCCACTGCCGGACCTCCTGAAGGCACCTTGTGTTTTTGGCCACTGTGTGACAGAGTGTTGGACTGGATGGGCCACTGGCCTGATCCAACATTGGCTTCTCTTATGTTCTTATGAAAGGTCCCAGGTTTGATCTCTGGCACCTGCAGTTAAAGATTCAGGCAGTCGGTGATGAGAAAGACCTCTCCCTGGGACCCTGAGTAGACAATACTGAGTTTGATAGACCAAGGGTCTGATTCAGTATAAGGCAGCTTCATGTGTTCATGTTTGAACCGGCCCACATAAACCAAATGCAATGCATCGGCAGGAATCAATTGGAAACTAGCCCAGTGAAAATTAGTGAAGTTCTAGTGGAGGAAAAAGTTAAGTCGGGACGAATTTAAAACCCTTTGCTTTCGGTGGGAATTCATTAAGATGAATTGTAGTTGGATTGGAGGCCATAGAATGTAATAAGCAGGGGTCATTTCAAGCAGGAGCTTGGGGGAGCTCAGCTCTGGGAGTTGGTGCCAGCCCCCTCCCCGTGGGGGAATGCCTGCTTGTGTCATGGCTGCAGCAAAATGATCCCGTCCCCTGGAAAGGTTCTTGTTCCTCCGACCAGCCTTCTGAAGGCTTCAGCCACCACTGAAGCTATCCTCCCAGAATAATGGTATTTCTGAGGCTTGGATTAGTAGCAGTCCCCTCTCTGCCAGCTCTTTCTTTCTTTCTTTCTTTCTTTCTTTCTTTCTTTCTTTCTTTCTTTCTTTCTTTCTTTCTTTCTTTCTTTCTTTCTTTCTTTCTTTCTTTCTTTCTTTCACTCTCACTCTCACTCTCACTCTCACTCTCACTCTCACTCTCACTCTCACTCTCACTTCTTTCTTACTCTCACTCTCACTCTCACTTCCTTCTTTCTTGCCTTCTGACATACTTCCGGTGATGTCAGGTGGTGCGGCATATGCAAATAAGTTATGCTAGTGAGTTATGCTAATGAGCTCCTGCACCTCTTTTTCTACAAAATGACCCCTGGTAACAAGACACATGCAGACTTCTGGAAAAAGACATATAACTCTGTGAGCCATTTACAAGCATGAAAAATAACTATTGCTTACCACGTCATGATACTGAACATGCACGCTTCAAAGCAAGTGGCTCTTAGTCTAATGCAACCCACTTCCTGATATTACGGGCTCAGGATCACAGCCTTAATCTTGCTGGTAAAAATTGCCAAGGAGTTTGTTTGTTGGATTAAATTATTCCCAAAGCTCATTAAAAACACTTAATACCTGCTGATTTGTTTTTAATAAAGCTTAGGTCATGATCTGCATCTGGATTTTAATATTTGGTAAAGAAATTACAAACTAAATAAGGAATGCAGATCCCTTATTTAATTCAATCAAGGATATTGTCGCTAAACTTTCAATAGCATGCTCATTTAATTACCGAGTAGGAAGCATCTTTCATTCCACAATGAAAGGAACAATTTTGTCATTGTGCTCCTAATTTTTTTTAAAACGACCTCCCGTCTTGAAACAAAAGCACTGGGCAGGCGGGAGGTATGGATGGGCACAAACCCACTGGCAAACTAAAGTTCGTCACAAATTTTGACTGGTTTGTGGTTCATAAAGCGATGTTTGTGAACTGAAGAACTGCCATGAACTTGCATGAATTTCAATGTAGTTCATGACAGTTCGTGGCAGTTTGTGAAGAGTGGAAAGCACAAAAAGCAGCCGAGTGGCAGGGAGCTCACAAAAAGCCACAGGGAGCAAAAAGCAGGGTTTAAATGGCTCCAAGCTGCACAGTCACCACTGCTCAGCTGTTCGGAAACCCCTGCTTTCCGATCCCCACAGCTTTTTGTGGGGAACAGAAAGCAGGGTTTAAATGGCTCATGAACCAATACAGACTGGTTCGGTTTGTGAACCGGCGTTCGGTTTGTGGTTCAGCCACGAACCACACACCCATTCAGATTGCAAGAATACAGCTCGTGCCCATCCATCTTATTTGTACGGGATGAGCTTCCTCTCATTCTTTATTCTGTTAATGCTCTATGGGTAATGTGGATCCTCAAAGCAGCCATTGCATTAATCAAACAACTTTCTGTGTTTTTTGGGACTGTCCAAGTTTGTGTCACTGCATTAAAGGGCATAGCCGATGACATTGCTGGCTTGTAATGTACTAGCAATTGGATTAACTTGTCTATTCTGTGCCGTCTGTGTGAGGACTTATTGGGGATAAAGTGGGAAAAGATTAAATCCAAAGAGTTGACCTTTTGACTATTATTCCTCTTGAAAAGCACTCACAAGTCTTTAACATAAGCCCACCGCACTTGAAATGTCTGTATAAGCTCAATTCGGTACAGAAAATAGACTGCAGATGGTGAATGCCATTCTGTTAACACTGGCCTCCTACTATTTTTAATAGATATCTGCTCTGTACTCTCTTCTAAGCGGTTTGAACACTATGGGTGGGATCCAGTGATGTGCCCAAAGACTTCCACATGCACACTGGGCTCTCTAGATTTCTCTTGTAACCTGTTGCTCATCTTGTCACACACGGGGACACTCTGAATGGTCCCTTAACTTTTGAGGAGCAGCTTTTGAGTGGACATGATGGAGTGCAATGGGACATGTGTGCGTGTGTGTGTTAAAAGCCATCCGATCATTAACAGCCTTGCTCAGGTCTTGCAAACCAGGGGGCGTGGCTTCCCTGATTGCCAGCTGAGGGTTGCCAGCTGGAGATTTTGGGGGTGGAGCCTGAGGAGGGTGGGATTTGGGAAGGGGAGGGACCTCAGTGGGGAATAATGCCATAGAGTCCACCTTCCAAAGTGGCCATTTTTCGCCAGATGAACTGATCTCTGCCGCCTGGCGATCAGCTGTAATAACAAGAGATCTCCAGCTACCACCTGGAGGCTGGCAGCCCTATTTATTGAGTCAACAGTGGGAAGAAGAGCTCAGATGCCCTGGAATATCAACAGAAACCTTTCTGCATGGCATGGACAGACACAGGGCACGTTGGATGTACTTTAAAAAAAACTGCGACAAGAGCCCTTTTCAAGCATTACATTTCTTATGCTCCCATCACACATACCAGGTCAGCAGGCAACAATCGTCTCAGTATACGTGATCACCATTTTGTTTGAAAAAGGCAATGCGTGCATTTTGCAGTAGTGGTAAACACAGATGCATATTACCCCCCCCCCCCCCCATCCAGTGTTCAGGTACTATGCACTGAAGCAGCAAAATGTGCACATTGCCCTTTTCAGATAAACTGGTGATGGAGCGCACTGTGTGTTGCGTGCCTGCTCCGGTATGTGAATTCAGAGTGCCATAAATGGAATGCCAGAAAAAGGTGAAATGCTTGAAAAGAGTACCAGTGGTTATCCATAATGAAACAGCCCCTGTTTCATATCAATCCACATTATAGATACAAGACCAAAGGTAAAGTTAGAGAGTGATTAAAATGTAGAATTCACTGCCAGAGGATGTAGTGTTGGCCACAGGAATAAACAGCTGTAAAACGGGATTATGACAGATACATGGAGGAGAGCTCTATTAGCGGCTACTACCCATGGTGACCAAAGGGAACCTCAACATTCAGAGGCATTAAATCTTTGAATCCCAGAGCCAGGAGGCAGCATCAGGGGAAGGTCTCAGCCTCCAAAGGAACGGGTTGGCCACCGTGTGAGACAGTGTGCTGGACCAGATGGAACAGCAAGGCTCTTCTTATATTCTTAAGAGGCCGCCAGTGTGTAGCACAGTAGGCTTTTAATAAAAATTTAATTGTGTTTTCCAGGTGCTGGACTGCAGTTTTGCTTCTGGAACCACTCTAGCTGTTTGAAAAACCATGGGCTATCTTGGGGAACTGTATAGTTTTAGAGAGTACCGTGTTGGTCTGCAGTACAACAGTCTATAGCACTTTAGAGACCAAGAAGACTTTCAGGGTATAAGCTTTCAAGAGTCTCAGAAGCTTACACTCTGGAAATCTTGTTGGTCTGTAAGGTGCTACTGGACTTTAATCTAACTACTCATATAAGCTTTAAGGCCCTCACCTGGATAGCCCAGACTAGCCAGATCCCATCAGATCTCAGAAGCTAAGCAGGGTTGACCTTGGCTAGTATTTGGAAGGGGGACCTCCAAGGAATACCAGGGTCATGATGCAGAGGCAGGCAATGGCAAACCAGTTCTGAAACCTCTCTTGCCTTAAACACAAGTCTACTTCGCCACCTAGTGGTGCATAATGCTAAAGAGCTAGAGTTTCCAGCTGCCAGACCATCTTAGGCTCTCCTGGCTATTCTACACACTATACACAGACACAGACACACACACGTCTATCAGGGCTGAGATACAGAACAACACTCAAAAGAAATGAAAGGGGGGATAAGCTTCTTAAACCAGAAAATAAATCTATTAAATTAATGGAAAGAGAACCAAGTTAAGTCAAGTAAATAAAAATAGAGGTGCTACAGGAAGGAAATAAATGCACACGCGAAGTATTTGTTGTTGTTGTTGTTCCATCGCACAGTCGAGTCCAACTCTTCAGGACCCCATGGAGCACATCACACCAGGCCCTCCTGTCTTCCGTCGCCCTCCCGAGTTTGCTTAATTTCATGTTTGCTGTAACAATAACACTGTCTAACCATCTCATCCTTTGCCATCCCCTTCTTCTTGTACCTTCAATCAATGAAGTACAAACACAGCTTAAACCCTTTCCCTAACAACCTGCTACTAAGGGAGAAAATGAAAGGCGGAAATCGAAGACGGTACAAGCCTGCTTCCTGAAGACAGCGAGGCAGCTCTGGAGAAGAGCAGCAGAATGGGGAAGAAAAGTAGAAAAGTCAGCTGTACAGTTGGGGCAACAAGCTGGGATCCAAAACCTGCCACAAATTGGATGGACTGAGGGATAACTTTTTTAAATGCATTTCTGCTAAGATTAAGGAGGTGTTGGTGCTGGAACATGGGAGTAATGAAAAGGGGGGTTCGTGCATGCATTGTAGAGGGGAGATTTTCTTCTTCTGCTTTACAGGTAACAGTATCAAGGAGAAGTGTTCCTTTAGAGCCAGTTTGGTGTAGTGGTTAAGTGTGCGGACTCTAATCTGGGAGAACCGGGTTTGATTCCCCACTCCTCCACTTGCACCTGGCTGGATGACCTTGGGCAAGCCAGAGCTCTGTACCAGCTGTTCCCTCAAGGACAGCTCGGGAAAGAGCTCTCTCAGCCCCACCTACCTCACAGGGTGTCTGTTGTGGGGAAGGGGAGGGAAAAGGAATTTGTAAGCCGCTCTGAGACTCCCTTGGGGGAGTGGAGGGCGGGGTATAAATCCAATCTCTTCTCTTCTTCTTCTTCTTTTAGGGAAATTGAGAGTTTAGATAGGCAAGGAGATGGCTGAGTACTTTACATGATGGAGTAGGGGGAGAAATCTTCCTGCCCAGCACTTAAGGGGGAAATGGCTGGGGCTGGCCTGTTGCTCATTGTCTTGATTATTTGGGACATGATTAAGGCCAGATTATCAGGGAAGATCCTCTCTAGGTCCTTGCGGAACAGGCCCTTTGGTTGACCAATACGGCTTCCACATGATTAATGGAGGAGATGCTTCACGTTCCTCGCACACCCTCAGCATGACTCATTGTTTTCAGTTTGATCCACACTTTCATTTTTCATTGCTCGCCTATGCTAAGATGTGTCAAGTGCACAGGGATCCAACATGGAGGTCCCCTGTGAGGGGGAGTCCTGTGGCATCAGCAGTCATTTCCTGTCCTCCAACTTCACCTTCCACAGCGGTCTGTTCGTGCAACGAAGCACCTCCATGTTCAGTTTAGAGGCAGTGGTCCTTATACTGACCCGAATGTATCCACTATGCTTCCCTTGACCCTCTTCCTCTACTTCACAAATCACACTGCCCACTCCTTTCCATACGTGCCTTTAGATAATTATTTATTTATTTATGTTATTTGCCGTCTGCCCACTGGTTGTCAGGACTGGACTGGCAACTCTCCCTTTTTGCTTCCGCTCCCTTTTTTCATGCCAGGGAAAAGGTACCTGCCAACCTCGTTCAGAGTCAAGACTTTTGGGGAATGTAGTCCCTCGGTAATTCCATTACAATATGCTGAAACGTCATTGTTAAGAATTGTATGCAAGAAATATACAGAATATTCTGGCTTGGAGCCAATGGAAGATTTCTGCGCATGGAAAGGGGGGGGGGCAATTTTTGCTGACTCCGCTTGCCGGCTGCAGACCTCCAACTCCCCCCTAACACTTCCTAGGGTCCCTGTCCCCCAGGTGCAGCATTTTGGGGAGCAGTTTGGGACATAGCAAGGGTTGTCATTCTCCAGGTGGAACCTGGAGATCTCCTGGTATAACAAATGATCTTCTGACATCCAAGATCAGTTCCCCTGGAGAAAATGGCTGGCTTAGAGGGTGGACTCTATGGCATTGTACCCTCCCAAATTTAACCTTTCCCAGACTCCACTCCCCAAATCTCCAGGGGACAACCTGGAGGACAGCGAGGAAGTCACACTCCATGGATGGAAATCCTATCTGCTGAAATTACCAAGGGATCTAAGCCTATATTTTTGATGGATTCTAGGTCTCGCTTAAGGAACCAAAAAAACCCACCTTCTTTATTACTGGGGAGCGGGAATCAACCTGTTAATCCATTTTTGTTGTTGTTTATTTATTTGTTGTTATTTTATTTTCATCAGAGATTTGATAGAGTCACCGACAAAAGAAGATCAAGAGATTGCCACCAAGCTCTTCGTTCAGTGGTCATCCTACGGCCTTGAAGATGTCCAGCTCGTAAATTACTCTGTCCTGCTTGACCTGCCGGGCTCTTCTCCAAATACAGTGACTCTGAAAAACACGGGCGAATGTTTTCTTCCAAGTGGACAGCTCTGTAACGAAGAGACCCAAAAGCTTCATAGTCAAGACCTTCTGTACTCCTATGCTGCTTACTCTGCCAAAGGAACTCTCATGGTAATGTTGCCATTTGTCTCTGTCATTTTGGTGAAAAAGAGAGACAGGAACCACTTCCACCTCGGGTTAATCCAATGGAAATCCTGGAAATGATTTGTTTGTTTTCTGGACTAGAAAAAAAAGTAAGAGGCCTGCTTCCAGTCCTGGCATGGTTCATCTGTAAGGCCCTTTTCACATTGCCATTCTAAATGGGAAGTTATTCATTGTTAGCCCAGTTTTGAGGAAAGCGATACTCCTTAGTGAGCTGTCTCTGAAGCACTATGGTCATTTCAAATAGTGCTGTTTCCCCCTGCCCTTTTCCGCCATGCAATTTTCCTCTGACTTTTAAAAATGTTCTAAGGTGAGTGCAATAGTGCTAAACCACCATAACACTTCAGTGCTGTGGTTTACTGCTATAGCACTCACCTTAGAACATTTTAATAAGTCCAAGGAAGATCACACAGCAAAAAAGGGTGGGGGGAAGTGGCATTGTAGGAAACCCTATGGACATTTTAAACAGCACACCACAGCAATTCAGAAGCACAATGAAAGGGCTGAAAACTGGGGGAAAAGCAGTTTCCCTCAAAAGCGGCTCAACCACACTTTGTTAATGGAACAGGTAAATAAACCGGCTAGCAGCCGGTTACTAAAACGGGTGTGTCTGAAATGACAGAAAAAATCCATTAGCAACCAGTTACTAAAATGGAATACAAAGACAGTTCGAAAAGAGTCTAACACTCATTAGCTTTTAGGTCATTTAAAACAGGGGTGCAACACTCTTCATTTTCTGCTGAGTGGAAGATGGCGGCTCCTTTTAGACCATGCAGATAATATAATTTTAATTTCCAAAATTATGTCCTTAAACATGAATGTTGAATGGCTGAAATGGCTCAAATAACCAAATAGCCGCAATACAGTTGCCTGTTCTGCACTCCCACAGTTTCCCCATACAACCACAATACTATTAATCTCAGATGACGGTTCTCCAGTATAGGACCAGTTTGCAAGCCCAACTGAAAATGGGGAGGGAGGCTGTTCTTTGGACCTCGTCTGGTGTGCTATTCCAGAAAAAAAGTCCAGTAAACAGAACAAGAGATTTACAGAGCAATCCAATGCAGAGGTATACATGTCTAGCCCCGTTGACTTCGGAGGATTTAGAAGACGTGTGTAGGATTGCACTGTTCTTATATTAAGCTCCTGGTGGCAGCAATCTCTGGCTCTTTAACTGTGTTTGGCTTTCAGGGTCATCAGTTGCAGAGACCTCGCAACATCTGAAGCCTAGATTTACAATGCTGAATGCCCTCAGTTGTTTTTAGGGTTGCCAGCTTTGGTTTGGGAAATACTTGGTGGTTTGGAGAGCGGTGCCTACGAAGGGTGGAATTTGGAAGAGGGGGGACCTCAGCAGGGTCCACTCTCCAAAGCAGCCATTTTTCTCCAAGGGAACTGCTCTAGACCTCCTGGAGATCAGTCGTAATTCCTGGAGATCGCCAGGCCCCATCTGGAGGTTGGCAATCCTAGTTGTTTTGTAATCCCGTGTCACCAGCTGATTATGCCTTCCATCAGGCAGGCAGATGTGTCGCTACCACCAGACTGCACGCATACGACACTCCCCATCCCTGCTATTTAACGTTTATTTAGTGTGAGAAGCAGAACAGAGCACAGAAATGACACGGTCCAAGCCCAGAGGGGTTTGTAATTTACTCTTAGTCGACAGAACAGGAGGTTGGGAAGAGGCAGATTTATAAGCGCCCACACCTGCTCCAGGAGAACGTGTGCTCCAAATACCTGTAGGCCGCCAGAGCTGAAGTCCCATCTGCTAAGCACCTTGTATAATTACGCTAAGCCAACCTATAAATGCACCGAGAATTACCACTTTCTGTCGAGCCAGAGTCCTAGCACTTCAATTTACCTTCTGATGTATTTCTACCTTCTGAACTAACACCCTGATCTCAACAATCTGAATAGCTGTGGCAGCTTGCGGAGCAGCTGCTACAGTAAGATCTTCCCTGCTCCTCTATAATTTTTACTCCCGTTAGAAAGCCCGAGTGGTGTAAGGGTTAGAGTACTGGATTAGGATCCAGGAGACCCTGGTTCAAATCCTCGCTCTGCCATAGGGTTGCCAACCTTCAGGTGGAGCCCAAAGATTTCTTAGCATTGCAACTGATCTCCAGATTATGGAGATCAGTTCCCCTGGAGAAAACAGCTGCTTTGGAGGGTAGACGTATTGTGCCCTGCTGAAATCCCATGCCTTCCCAGGCTCCACCCCCAAATATCCAGGAATGTCCCAAGTTACAGAGAGTTGGCAACCCTAGCCATGGACACTCACTGGAGGACCTTGTGCTGCAGCCATGTTGTGGTGTCCATTTTGTGCCTGCTACCCCTCCCCTCCCTGTGTCAGAATTCCAGAGGTGCCCATGCCTGGGATAAGGACTGAATGACATCACAGTTCATTCCATTGTGGTCTACATGAGAATGAGGGGGACAAGGAAGAGGAGGAGATTGGATTTATACCCTGGCCCTTCACTCAGAGTGGCTTACAATCTCCTTTCTTTTCCCCTCCCCACAACAGACACCCTGTGAGGTAGGTGGGGCTGAGAGATCTCTCTTGAGAACTGTGCTTGAGAGAGCAGCTCAGAGAGAGCTTGTGACTGACCCAAGGTCACCCAGCTGGCTGCAAGTGGAGGAGTGGGAAATCACACCCGATTCTCCCAGATTAGAGTCTGCTGCTCCTAACCATTACACCATGTCACTGTATAGGTACTTACGAAGCCACCACATCCAAACCATGGAGGTCAAACAACCAAGGAGGCATGGCCTTCCAGGGCAAGCACTATCTCCCCCCTCCCATGTATAGAGAACATCTGCTTAGCATTTTATCACATCTTGCCTAGAGTCAAGGAATGTTATGTTATTTATAGTCTGCCTTCCTCCCTGAGACTCTAGGAGGATGACAGAGTGTAAATCAACACAGTCCATTATACATGCTGCTCATGTCCTTCTTGGTCCATTTCTGTACCATATGCTTGCTTTAAATGGTGCTTGTATCAGGTAGTTGGTTGCCAACGCAGTAGCTCGAGTCTTTGTACTTCTTCTAATGTAATAACCCTGCTGCATCCTCAGAGATTATAACGTTGCAACGACGATACAATCATTTTGTTCCAGGAGAAATTGTCACTCGCCGTCCCCGAGATCAATAAGATCAAGGCATATTTGACTGAAAATGCCATTTAATTTGTTTAATATGTGTCAGGCTCCTTCTTTTTAAAAGGGGGGAAAAAAGGATCAAGATTGTACTTTTTATTGAAATGGACCATAAAAAACAGATAAACTTGCTTCTCTTCCAAGATGACTTTGAGGGAATAGCTCGTAGCAATGGTGCTGAAAAATCTGTCTCCTGAATTACAGGGAATAAATTCGAAACACAGACTCCAATTGCTGTCAGATAACGTTCTTTAGCTCTGACCTGGATAGTGCAGGCTAGTTCAATATTGTCAGACTGGAAGACAAGCAGTATCAACCCTGGCTGGTATTTGGATGGGAGACCACCAAGGAATATCAGAGTCATGATGTGGAAGCAGGCTATGGCAAACCACCTCTGAACATTTAGAATCATAGAGTTGGAAGGGACCAACAGGGTCATCTAGTCCAAGTCCCTGCACAATGCAGGAAATGCACAAATACCTCCCTTCCACACACCCAAGGACTGCTGTTCTATGCCCAGAAGATGACAAAAAACTTCCAGGATCCTGGCCTTGAGAAAAATGACAAAAAACTTCTAGGATCCTGGCCTTGAGAAAAATGGCTTCCTGACCCCAAAGTGGCAATCAGCATTTCCCTGGGTTTGGAAGAAAAAGAAGGAGGAGGAGGAGGAGGAGGAGGAGGAAGAGGAGGGGAGGAGGAGGAGGAGATGATGATGATGATGATTGGATTTATATCCCGCCCTTTACTACTGAAGGGAGTCTCAGAGCAGCTTACAAACTCCTTTCCCTTCCCCTCCCCACAGCAGACACCCTGTAAGGTAGGTGGGACTGAGAGAGCTCTGAGACAACTGTCCTTGAGAGAACAGCTGGTACAGGGCTATGGTTTGACCAAGGTCACCCAACAGGTGCAAATGGAGGAGTGGGGAATCAAACCTGGTTCTCCAGATCAGAGTCCACCACTCTTAACCACTACGCCAAACTGGCTCTCAGTATGGCTCTCATTAAGAAAGGGCCACGAGAACTAAGCAGTGAGGCAACCCTTCCTGCCCTCCCTTCTCATGATCTGCCTAAGTTCACAGGATGAGCATCGCTGTCAGACGGCCATCTAGCCTCTCTTTGAAAACCTCCAAAGAAGGAGAACCCACCACCTCCCGAGGAAGCCTGTTCCACTGAGGAATCGCTCTAACTGAAAACCCTGCGGAGTCACCATAAATCAGCTGTGACTCGATGGTACTTTCCACCACCACCAATGTGCTTTAGCCCCTTTTCACTCTTTCCAGATAGGGTTGCCAGCCTCCAGGTGGGGCCTGGGGATCTCCTGTTTTTACAACTGATCCCCAGCTGACAGAGATCAGCTCCCTTGGAGAAAATGGCTGCTTTGGAGGTGGACTCTATGGCATTGTACCCTGCTGAGGCCCCTCCCCAAACCCCACCCTCTCCTGGCTCCACCCCCAAAGTCCCCAGGTATTTTCCAAGTAAGACTTGGCAACCCTATTTCCAGATGACTGAGACATGGTGAACAGAGGTGGTTTCCTGCTCACTTTCCCACAGGGTACTAAACTGGAGTACTAGTTTTGGCAAGGTAATACTTAATACTGTCGCTCTAAATTTACCAGCAATCCCTGTGGTTTTTGTAAGCACACCTCAACTGATTTTCAACAAAAATGAAACCGAAACACATTGTAAGTTCAGTTTGAATGCTGCTACTTTATGAAGTTCCCCCCCCACTTCAAGGAAATCAGAATCAGCTTTGATACACTAAGAGTGTGTTCAGACAGGCAGCTAATCCCGCCATTGGCTCTGCTGTGATTTGAGCTAGATCTTTTTGATCCAGCATTGCCTCGCCCAGACAGCCTGCACATGACTCCTGCGGTGGATTGTCTAGATGGCATCCACTGTGAGGAGCTGTGCGGTTGGCTTTTAAAAAAAAAATCCTGTCTGTGTATGCATTTAGGCTCCTCAGTCCTCACCATATACTTGCAGTTGCATTCCAGACATCTGTGCCCCCAGAGAAAATGGCTGCTTTGGAAGGTGGACTTTATGGAGTTATATTCAACTGAGGTCTCTTTATTACCATCACACACACACACACACACACACACATATGGTTGGTTGCATATCACTGATTTTGTTACATGTATTATTGATTTTCCCCTGCTGCTGCCTCCCCCCTCCGCTCGACCTACTAGCAAAGAGAGCCATTAATGGCATTCCACAGCCAGACAAGCTGTGGCACTCCTCCTGGCTTTGACAACCTTATTTGTAGAATAGCAGCGTTTTGCTTTTTCGAGAACCTGTCATGTCCATTCATCTTCTGGCCATTTCTGTACCTGAGCTGTCCAATTTGTGCTTTCTAGTAACAATCGAAGGAGCATTTGCAGTATATGAAATCTTCTTCTGAAAACACACACACACACACACACACACACATGGATGGGCCCACTGGTGACACCTCTTTGTAATTCACGGCATACTGGGAATATGACACCGCTTACTCCTTTATAATGACAGGTGGGGTTGGTGCACAGTTTTGAGGGGAGCAGGCCTTTCCCTTCAGATGCACACTGCAACGAATCCAAATGATTTATCATATTCCAGGCTGGGGTGACATTTACAGCATTACGTTTACGATTAGGAACTAAAGCCACAAGTGGTAATTGGCAATAAATAAATAAATTTAATCCCAATGTTAACTACCCGGTATGTTCCGCTCCACAGTTATTCCTGAACTAGCTTCTGTATTCTACTGAATTTTTCCACCACCGGTCTTTCAGCAGTGCCCAGAAGTGTATTTTTCGAGTTCCCATCCAATTGGTATCCCGTACTTCTCTCAAGGTGCTTCGGGAAGACTACCAGGCTCTTTCTTCCCACATTGCATCCTCCCAATAACCAGGGCCATAGCCAGGATTTTTGACTGGGTGGGGCATGTAAATAAGTTGGGAGACACGGGGGAATTTCAGGAACTCTTCTGTTCTGTTTCAGGAACTCTTCAGTAATGGTTTCTGTCTGAGATTTCACACAGAACCATATTAGTACCAGTTCCCTAACGGAACATATTGGCCCTTTCACACAGAAACGTGCCTCTCCCGCTGGGGAAGCGTTCCTGAGCTGGTTTACCTGGAAACCTCCTCCCAAGCGGTCTTCAGTTCTTGTACCGGTCCTGAGGTGCTATGGGGTACTGTGTGAAATGCCCCACTATGTCAGGAGTGACGAGAGAGGAAACAGGTTTTTAAAAAAGCAAGAGAGAGGGGGCTGGTGTAGACGTGCCCCATGGCATGCCACACTCCCACCCAGCCAGAGGTACACTGCCGGCAGGCGAGGCAGGACAATGGCTTTACTCGGTGCGGCCGTGGTACATGCAGAAAATAAAATAAAATAAACCAGCTAGATGGGAAGTCTGGAGGCCTGGGCAGTAAGTCGGGGGGCCCAGCCCCAAGATGCCCCCCTGTAGCTGCCCCCCTGAGATGCCCCCTTGAGCTGGCCTTGGCTGGGAGGGTGGGGTAGAAATTTAATTAATAATAATAATAATACAGGCCTGTCAATAACCCTGTGAAGTAGGTTAGTCTGAAAGAGAGACTGACTAACTCAAGGTCATGGCAGGCTGTGTATGTGAACCCGAGCTTCTCCAATCCAACTCTCAAATTCAGATCACTGCACTATATTTAATTTGGGTGGTGTTTGGCTTAGGGTGGTGGAGCCTAGTGGTCTCCTGGAATTACAACTGATTTCCAGACAACACCAATTAGTTCTCTTGGAGGGGGGAAAAAAGATTGCTTTGGAAGGTGGATTCTATGGCATTATAGCCTGCTGAGGTCCCTCCGGTCCTCAAATCTTGCCCTCCACCACAAAATCTCCAGGGATTTCCCAACCCAGAATTGACAGTAAATAAATAAATAAATATTGGCCCAAGGTCACCTAAGGGCTGGCCCAACACTACCCAGGAAGCTTCCATGGTAGGCTGGGGATTGGGACCTGAGTTTCTCAGATCCTAATCCAACACACTAAACATTGCACCACACTGGCTCTCAAAAGATTGACTGCCTCTGCATGTGGAGGTTCCCGTTCATCGCAGTGACTAGCAGGCTAGCCATCGATTCATCTGTCATCCCCGAACCTAATTCCCCTTTAAAACCATCTGTGCCCATAGTCATTGCTGTGCCCACTGGCTGAGAATTTCACAATTAAATTGCCGTCTTCCCTTTGCCTGCCTGAATCTATTGCCCATCAACTTCATTGGATGTGCCTAAGCTCTGGTCAGGGCCGGTGCTACCATTAGGCCAAGTTAGGTGACTGCCTAGGGCGCAGACCTCAGAGGAGTGCAGAAATGGACAATCAGTGCCCCTCCAACCGGCCACAGGCTCTCACACTCACCAGCCCCAGCTCTCCCATGCTTTTCCTCCTCCAGAAAGTCACGGCAACTGCAGCAGCAGCAGCAGCTCCCTTCAGCTTTGCCTCGCACCCTGCCTGTCCAAGCCTGCACAATTTTTTAAAAAATTAGCAGGGTCAAGTTTTGTGCTTTTAATTTTCCCTAGAATTCATCTGTTTTTGGTAATTGGTTAGCAGTGGGGGGGGGGGGGGCACAAATAGTTAGCCTTGCCTAGGGCGCAAAAAAGCCTGGCACCGGCCCTGGTTCTGGTATTATGGAATATTGAGACCAGTTCTCTGTACTGGTTTTCTTCAGCCTCTGTCATGTCCCTCCTTAGTTGTCTCGATATATCTGAAGATAGGATTGTTGGGGGGGGGGGGGGAATTAGCACCTAGTTTATACCGTGCTAAAATAAAGAGGTGGATTTTTAAGACTCCCTAGCAGAAAAGAGATATGGGAGTCCATCACAGCCTCCCTTCCAGACTTTCATCCTATTCCCAGCTGGCCTGAGATATTTTCACATCAAAACAGTGTGATTTAGCAGCCGTTAGCTCTAATGTAATAGGAGATCAATGTTTATTCTTTCATATAGCATGACATACCATATCAGGGATGTGCTTTAATGATGTGTCCAGCCAATCTTAAGCATCATCTAGACCTCACCATAACTTACTTATACAGCTTGGGAGTCAGGTGCTTGGGAAATGAAATAGACGCCCCGCAAAGTAACAGCGGTGTAAAGCATTTGAACAGCTTTGCTAAGAGTTTATTTTCCTTTCAGAAAGGAAATAGACCCGCTTGCCTGTGCAGCTGGGCATAGGGCTGTGTTTTCGTGGACCCATGATAAATGGGACTTTCCCCCGTTTGTCCTAAAAGAGACTCGGCAAAATCCCTGCTGTAAGAGAGCTTAAATATGTTTACTTATAGCTTGGGCTGCCAACCTCCTGGTGGTGGCTGGAGATCTTTTGCTATTACAACAGATCTCCAGGCGATAAGAGATTAGTTCCCCTGGAGAAAATGGCTGCTTTGGAAGGTGGACTCTGTGGCATTGTACCCCACTGAAGCCCCTCCCATTCACAAATCCCACCCTTTTCGGGCTGTATCCCCAAAATCTCCAGGTATTTCCCAACCTGAACTGGCAACCCTAGTTACAGTGGTGCGATCTTAACACTCTCTCATGCCAGGATATGAAGGGGCTTGTGGCAGGCAAAGAAGATTCGGATTTCAGAACGCCACTGGCCAGGAGGCATGAAAAGCAAAAGGCAATAGGACAGTTGAGCTCTACAGCAAATGTTCCTAATCTCTATATTTTTGTGGAAGTTCCTGGAGATTTGGGGGTGGAGCTGAATGAGGACAAGATTTGGAGACTGGAGGAACCTCAGCTGGGTGTCATGCCAGAGAATCCACCCCACAAAGCAGCCATTCCCCCCGCCCCAGGGGAAATGATCTCTGTTGTCTGGAGATCAGTTGTAATTTCAGGAGATCTCTTTCTCTACCTGGAGGTTGGCAATCCTAGTTGTTGGTGTATGTGTGTGTGTGCATGCGCGCGCGCACACACACACATGTATAGTATTCTGGCATGAGAGGTTCTTAAGATCATGATGACTGAAGATTTTGTGAGTCCCCCCCCCTCTTTTTATTTTGTAACATCTCACTTAATGAAGACTTCTGGGAAACTTGGAAGCTTGCACACCATTCTGTGTCACCAGTAAGGTTGCCAGTCTCCAGGGGGTGGCTGAAGATCTCCAAGTATTGCAGCTGGGCTCCAGGTTAGAGATCAGTCCCCCCCCCCCCCGGAGAAACTGGCTGCTTTGGAAGGGGGGGTCTATGGCATCATACCCCACTGAGGCCCCTCCCCTCCTTTCCCTAAACCCTGCCCTCCCTAGGTGCCACCCTCAAAATCTCCAGGAATTTCCCAACCCAGAGTTGGCAACCCTAAGCTGGGTTGGGCCTAATAATAGGTATTCCATGAACTGTGTTCTTGGCTTTTTGGCTTTTAGTGTTGAACTGCAGCTGGTCTAGAAGAAGACATCAGCCGTACGAAGGTGGGAGAAACAGCTCTGGCTGCCTGCAGCTCAAACTAGTCTTGTTTCTCCTGCATTCCAAAACGGAGTATACATCATAAAACAGCAGCACAGCGGTGGTCAAATCCAACATCGTCCTCTTTTTCCACTGAAGATGAGAGAGGCTGATTTGCCAGTGTCATAGATGCATATCTCAGTTTTCCTCCCAAAGAGCTCAGGGTGGTTAACGTCAATCGATCCATCTTCACAACAGTGCCGTGTGGTAGCTTCTGATGGTGGAAGGTGTTGTCACATTGCAGCCATCTTGTGGTGGCCCCTTAGGGTTTTCAAGGGAAGAGGCAAACAGATGGTTTGCCATTGCCTGCCTCTGTGTAGCAGCCTTGGACTTCCGTGGTGGTCTCCCATCCGAGTACCAACCAGGGCAGACCCTGCTTAGCTTCTGAGATCTGACGAGGTCAGGCTAGCCTGGGCCATCCTGTTGCAATGAGATTGCTAGTGGGGGTGGAGGAGAGAAGGAGATCCCCACTCCTCTGCATGAATCCTGCTGGGTGACCTTAGGCCAGACCCAGTTCTCCCAGAACTCTCTCAGCCCCACCTACCTCACAAGGTGCCTGTTGTGGGGACAGGAAGGGAAGGGGATTGTAAGCTGCTTTGAGACTCCTTCGGGTAGAGAAAAGTAAGGCATAGAAACTAACTCCTCCTCCTCCTCCTCCTCCTTCTTGACAAGGGGAGGAGCCAAAGTAGGAAGGATCACCAATCTGAACCAGGGTAGACTGAAGCCCATGCTGTATCCACAGTCATCCAGGCTTAACTATAGAGCTACACCTCCTTCATCTCTAGCACCACTTATCTATAAAACAAGCAAACAGCCTGCGAGTTATGGATTATCTTGTCTACTATAATCACATTATAAATTAGGGTGCCATTTATTTGTTTTAGGGAGAAAAGTCAAATGAAATATAAAAGGAGAGAGCTGCTTTCCCCTTTCCTAGCAGGTTCAGGCTAACTGAAAAATGGCTGGGTTTGTTATCTTGTAGATATAAGACCCAATAACACATTCCCTTTGGGGGGGAAAGAATACCTTCATCATACATCTTATAGATTTTGACAGTGTTTAGGTTTGGCCTCAGATAGATAGATAGATATTTGCTAAACTCTTCTTCTTTTTTATTTTCTTGTCTCCGGTCCCTGCATATTTTTCTCTAAGATTAAGAGTAAATTTTGTTGCATGCCACATAGTAAAGGGGGGCGGGGAAGTTAGATATATTTTCCCATGCCTTCAACATGATCTGTCGGAGCATGTGAAACAGGAAGTAGAGTGATCTGATCTCAGTCATATTAGCTTTTATTTTCTGAAAGGAACTGGTCGCCAGAATGTATATTAGTAGCTGGTTATGTAAGTTGGTGTAATTTTGTCATATATGTTTTAAATTGCTAGCTGCCTTGGCCTTGTAAGGTCTGAAAGGCGATATTTAAATTTTGTGCATAAATAATACTGCAATAAAATGGCCTCAAGTTTTCACATATTTAAAAATGGTTTTACTCAAGAAGCACTTTCAGCTCGTCTGGCTAATGCAAGTTGTTGATAAAACAGCCTCTCTAGGACAGATTGGATCAATCAGTATGGAGCTGAAATGAGAACCATAATATCCTAGAGTTGAAAGGGGCCATGCAGGCCATCTAGTCCAACCCCCTGCTCCATGCAGGATCCACCTAGAGTGGGGGTGGGCAAATAGCGGCCTGTGGGCCACATGCGGCCCGCCCCAGAGTTTTTTGCGGCCCACCAAGACAGTCGGCCACGTGGTTTCAGTCAGGCCTCCGTTGGGAATCTCAACAAGCAATCTTACTCCTGATTTTAAAAAAAAAAATGTAGAAAAGTGTGATAGGGTATATTTGTCCCATTAAACTGATTCTAAAATTAAATGTGCTTGCAGCTATAGATGATATGAAATTAGCACAATAAATAAATTGAATGAACTACCATTATTTAATTTAATTTATATTTATTGATTTTTATGATATAATTTATACCTTTTCTGAAATGCAAAGTTAACTAATGAATGCAGTCATTTTAAAAGGTGTGGCCCTCCGCTAACCTCTGCTCCCACAAAGTGGCCCCCGAGCCAAAACAATTGTCCACCCCTGACCTAGAGCATCCCTGACAAATGTTGGTCCAGAACAAAGTCTGAGTCCAGTGGCACCTTTAAGACCAAAACAGTTTAATTCTTGGTATAAGCTGTTGTTTACGTGCCCACTTCTTCAGATATACTCCTTCAAGCGTTTGCCCAGCTGCAGCTTGGAGACTGCCAGTGAAGGGGAGCGCACCACCTCCCTAGGCTGACGATTCCACTGCTGTACTACTCTTACTATAACAGTAAATTCTGTAGGGGGGGTCCAACCAGCCCTGGATTAATCATTAAGCAAAATAAGCATGGCATGCTTAGGGCAGAAAGGGAAGGGGGGCACCACAGAGGCAGTATTTTGCTTATATTGATTACTGCTATTTAGTGTTAATTTTTTTTTTAAAAAAATAGAGTTTGTATTTAATATAGTTGTGGAGTCTGGCCTAGGGGGTGGCTGGAAGTAAACTGATTTTTTGACCTCTGATATCACCTTCAGCACTTATTGAGTCTTAGGCTGCAATCATACACACAATTACACCCGGCATAGGCACAAATGCCGGGCGAATTTAAAGGGGCAATCAGACAGCAACATCTGGGAAGCGTCCCGCAGCTGTCAGTAACCCATTCTGCTCTGCTGCAGAAGTGGAGTTAAAAGACACTGGGGAAAATCTGGTAGTAAACAGGTTGCAGCGGGCCATGGACAGACTTTCCCCTGTCTGATCGCTCCAGCGCGCTCTCATACCATTGGGATGGTCTGATCTGGCCATCCCAACTCCATGCCATTGTTTTTCCTTCCTTCTCAGTATGCACATCATTGCAAACTCCATAGGGAGCCCTCAGTGTGGAGGTGCAATTCATTGATACCTCGTTTAAGCGCATGGGAAATAAATGGCAAAAAACCCCCAACAACTCACCCACAGTTGCGTCTGATCACACACGGACAGGCTGCAGCCACAGCTTCAAAGGGAGGTGTGATCTCGCAACTGCAAGTCAAATTCCTCCAGAGGAAACAGCCTTCCTTCCCCCCCCCCCCACTTTATCTGATGTGTGACTGCAACCTTAATGTCTTGTTAGTTAAGCACTGGAAGGTCTGGGGGGTGTCATTGTTGGGTGTTGCGTAGGGCACCAGTTGGCCAGAATCCAGCCCTTGATCTGACAAAGTGTCTGAGTTAGTATGGAGGTGGTCCAGATGCCACTTAAGAAAAATAGGGGGGGGGACCCAATTAATGCCTTTACTGCTTAAAAAAGGCCTTTATTTGTCATGATGATGAAAATGAAGTTTATTCCATCTGGCGCAGAGCTGAATTTTCCTTGAGATACTTAAGCTTTCCGGTTTGCGGATGGTGTCTTTTTTGAGAGTACACACCCGATTTGAATGAATGAACGAACCCAAGAGTTTAGCAGTTGCACAGTTTTAGGTACAAGAGGATTTACCTTTGCATATCTAAAGCGAATGCACAAGTGTTCTTTTTTCTCCCAGCCGCTGATAAAAGGCTGTGTTCCTCTTTGTTTTTTAAATAGCATTATTCTGCCCAAGGAAAGCAGTTTATCTGCACTTGGCCGCCAGTGATTCTGCTTTAATATTCAGAATGTATAAAGAGTTGGATTATATCATTCTGACATCACTGAAAGTGAATGCTAAACACATCACAGAGAATCCACTCGATTCATTATAGTCGGATTGTGCTGCACAAAGCGTGTATTAACGTTGTGTGTACTACAAGCCCCCAAATGCATTATTAACAGGAATAGCACCCTGTTTAGCTTCTAGGAAACATTGTTAATGGCACCTATGCATTATTTTAAATACATTCAAGCAGCTTGCAGCGACTTCATTGAAGCTGGGATTTGTATCGGCGTTAAGAAGCATGGGTCTCTTTTTTCAAGCACCTACCGGTGTACTGGCAGAAACAACCAGCTGAATTTCCCATTTCTCACTTAGCAGACCACCATTTTCTTGCTGTTCATGTGGTTTTGCAGCATTTTAACATCAGGGGCTATATGCAGGAACAAGGATCAGATTTAACATCAATTTTAACATGAGAACATTGGAAAAGCCCTATGGAATCAGACCAGTGGTCCATCTACCCAGCATCCTTTGTTACTCAATGGCCCACCAGATGTCCCAGAGACCCAGCAAACAGGACATAGACTGACCACAAGGTTGATATTGGCTCCTAGCTTGATGTTGCCTCCTTGAACTGGTATTAGGGGGTTTGCTGCCTCTGCATATGGAACCATCATGGCTAGAAGACTTTGATGGAACTACCCTCCATGAAACCGTCTAAACTCCTTTAAATGCCATCTAGGGTTGCCAGCCTCCAGGTGGTGGCTGGAGATCTCCTGCTATTATACCTGATCTTCAGGCAATAGAAATCAGTTCACCTGGATCAAATGGCTGCTTTGGAAGGTGGACTGTATGGCATTATACTCCATTGAAGCCCCTCCCTTCCCCAAACTCCTCCCTCATCAGGCTCCACCCCCAAAATCTCCAGGTATTCACCAATCCAGATTCTGGAAACTCTAAAGTCATCTATGCTTGTGGTCCATTGGCAGATATCTTGCAATTCAATTAGAATTACATTACATTAATTACCAAATGTATTTGTTTTTCTTGGGAAACCAAGGACTGCAGTTTTGTCTTCAAGAACGAGAGTCCAGAACAGGTGCTCCAGCTTTTAAACTGAATCAGTGGAGTCATGAAATGCAATTGGTAAGGGATGTAGTAACAAAAAACAATAGTAATAGTAGCTGTCTGTTTCTCTTTATGCAGGCTGAAGTGGTAGATGTGCAGTATGGGACTGTGGACGATTTGCTCAGGATTCCAGATATCACCAACGTCACCCACAAAATTGCCCTTTTGAAACTAGGACATCTTCCTTTGCTCTATAAGGTTAGTGATGGGTCTAATTTAGACTCACGAATCATTGCAATTTTTTTTTTTGGTTATTGAATCACAGTTATTACGATGACACCAAGACCAATTCCCCACAAGCAGCTGTGCCGCCCTCGCTCTTCTGTTTCCCCCAGATGCACTGGTCAATTTCACACTTTTTGGTGTGTGGCTGAACTTTGACTTGCATCTCCCCCCCCCCCCCCCGATTCCCTACGCATCTTCTCGATCCTTGTTTTTTGAGACTGAGAAGACGCAAGGGAAATCGGAGGGAGATGTGGGTGAAAGTGTGGCCGCACCACAGCAAAGAGTGTGAAATTGCCCAGTGCAACTGGGGGAAACAGAAGAGTGAGGGCGGCACAGCTGCTTGTGGGAAATTGGTCCAAGTTTGGACTTGGTCTTCTTCAGCTATATTCAGCTGGCTCTTTCCAGCCATTGCCTACTGTCATTTTGTCCTATATGTATTGCTTCCTGAACCTCTGAAATGATTACGGATGCTGTGTGGCAGTCCATCTCTCTTCATTTATCTCTGTGGGAGTCACAGCAAGAGAAGTATTGGCTTGATGACAAAGCGGATAAAGGGAAATTCAAGTTGTGATTAATAAATGTGAAACACATGATGAAACAAGAGTGAATACAACATAGGAAACCCATAAATTATAACTCAAAGAAAAGAAGGAAACAGATCCAGATGTGATTGATTTAAAACTTGTGAATTTGGGGAGCAGTGCCAATGACTGCTAGGACTGGCGGACCAACCTCATTTCCTTCTCTGATCAAGCGACGAGCTTACTGGATTGAGGGAATGCTGCTGATTTTGTTTACCTGGATTTTAGTAAAGCTTTTGATGGGGCTTCCCATGATGTTCTGATGGGTAAACTAGAGGACTGTGGACTGGACTTTAGGATAGTTATGTGGATAGGGTTGTTGAGGAGAGTTAGGTTTTAGGAGGGGATGGATCTCAGTGGAGTATAAATTGGGTTGACAGCTACAGGTTGGGAAATACCTGAAGATTTTGGGGGTGGAGCCTGAGGAGGGTGGGTTTGGGGTATGATGCCATAGAGTCCACCTTCCAAAGCAGCTGTTTTCTCCAGGAGAACTGATCTCTGTCGCCTGGAGATCAGTTGTAATAGTGGGAGATCTCCAGCCACTACCTGGAGAGTGGCAACCCTAAGTATAATGAAGAAGGGTTGGATTTATACCCCACCCTTCACTTGGTGTCTCAAAGTGGCTTATAATCACCTTCCCTTCCTCTACCCACAACAGGCACCCTCTGAGGTAGGTGGGGCTGAGAGTGTTCCTAGAGAACTGTGACTGACCCAAGGTCACCCGGCTGGCTGCATGCGGAGGAGTGGGGAATCAAACCCAGTTCTCCAGATTAGTATCCACTGCTTTTAACAACCACACCAAACTGGGTAGAGTCAATGCTCCCTCTTAGCTGTGGAGTCTTGTGAGCAAAAATTCTACTTTGTGAGTTATTGCCATTATAGTTGTGAGTGAGCGATTCGGCTACCACATAAATTAGTTTGCTCTGGAGCCATCCTTCCTGAGCTAAGACAAAAATGTGTGAGCCAGAGTCTAAAACACTGTGAGCTAGCTCACACTAATTCAGCTTAGAGGAAACACTGGAGTCCACCCTCCTAAGCAGCCATTTTCTCCCAATGAATTGATGTCTGTCATCTGGAAATTAGCTGTAGTTCTGTGAGGCCTCCAGGCCCCTATCTGGGGAGTGCCTTTTATGGAACACTGGGCAGTGGCCATTTTGAGAGCTGTCATCAGAACAGCACAGGGCTACATTTGTCTGAACCACACTTTAGTCTCCTGTGGCATCATTTTACAATGTTTGGAGCAGCAAATATTAAACAATAAGAAGGGGCAGAGAGCCAGCAGCAGCAGCAGAAGAAAAGAACAGCGAACTGCGGTAGTTGGAGATGTCTGTCTCCTTTGACATGTGATCAGAGATCAGAAATAGAAATCTCATTCTCAGACATCATTTACTTGTCCTGCTAGAGAATCAGATGTGCCCTGAGGTGACACTCGAGCACAACACACTACCTGTCTAAACTTCAAGCTTTGCGGAGCTTACTAGGCTTGTTGGACCCTCTCCAAAAGCACAGCCTGCCAGATGCACGGAGGCACCGTGGGTGTCTTGGTCACGGAAGCTACGATTTGTAACATAATGAAACGGAGCACAGAAGGGCTAGCCAGATGGGACCTTAAGGAGTGTCCATAAAATAAAATCTTCCCTGTGCAGGTCTGGCTCGGTGTCATCATTTGAAATGAGTCCTTGATCTTCTCCCCCACAAAAGGATGTTACGCAAATCATGATCTTGGTAGACCACACATTCCTAATATCTGCAAGCCCCTTAAGGGACATTCTAATATGTGAAGCAGCTCTCCATACAGCCGGGGGTTGCAGTCACTCACCTGGCTAGTTGAGCTGCAAAGCTGGTTTCAGGTTAACAGGACAAAAGGTGGCCGAGAAATGTGTATTATCCCGTTGTCCCAAATTGGGTTGGCTTGCAGGATAGTGGCTAGGAATGTGAGTTCTGAGCTAGGAAGTCCCTGGCTCCGATTTTACTACATGGTTTTCTAATTTTTCAGTTCACACGAACACTCATGAAGCTGCTGTTATGTCCTAATGGCAGCCGTGCACATGGTCAGAGAAACGCATGTGGCCGGGCTGGCTACCGGAACTCCACTTTAGGGGACAATAGCCCGGCCAGATTGTAAATTAGACCTAGCAGCCACCCAGGTTCCACCAGGGGACCTAGGGTTTAAGGTAACTCATGACTAATCCGATCAGGGAGTTTGGGCGTAATCTTAACAGGACAATCCTATCAGGGAGTAATCCTATCAGGGAGTTTGGGCAAGGCTGGGGGTGCGGTTTAGACATGTATTTAAGAAGACCCCTGACCCCGTTCAACAGCCTGGAATTGTACCATCAATAAATTTATGAGCTGATTTCACTGCAACACATCTCTAGACTCAGTACTTTATAGTTGCCTTACACTGAATCTGACCGCTGGTCTATCAAGGCAGGCGGGGGGGGGGGGCAAGAGAGGAAGGCACTCAGATGTGGGCATACTAAGGCTAATGCTGGGACTCCTCCTTGCAACAGGAAGCCAAACTGTGCTTGCACATTCATGTATCAAGAATATATCAAGTCATGCAGGGGGTTTACAACTCTCAAGAGAAGGAGCACTCCCTCAAACTGGTGACCATTTCTTTCACTACTGTAACATTTTACAATTTATCTCCCTCCCCCTGTTTTGGATTTTTGTGAAAACCTGGGGGCAGACCCAGGTTTGTGCAAACATCCTCCAAATGTGTGCCTGACCCCAGTATGCGGATTTAACGATCCGCACGCTGAAGTCCCAGGTCAGAATTAGATCTAGAATTATAATTTTGCAGTACTTTAATGCTGGATATTAAGGACGCTATGGAGTCTTGCTGCTGCTGTGCTATTCCCATATAAACCATTATGTAGGATTACTCTCAAACTGCAGAGTAGAAGCAAGCAAAGTTTTATCTTTATCAACAACAACAAAACCACAGAAAAAAGCCCAGTAGCAACAATAAGATAAAATCTTCAAAATGAAATGAGACATTAAGAAAATCTTGATGTTATTTATCAAAATAAATAACGTGTACCCAGTTTCCCCCAAAGAAGATTAATCTACGGTGGCAGAGCCCTTGAAATTAAATGGCAAGGTTTAGGGTCTTACGTGGCGCAAGTTGAGCTGTACTGCACAGATAGTAGATTTCCTGCCTCCCTTCTCCCAAGGAGGCCGTGTGTAGCCCCTGAAACTTTTGACCCTCCTTGCCAAATGGCCAAGCTGATAGTTAGGGCCCCAGAGTTCATTGTTTAACTAACTTTAGTTGTCTGTGATCCAGTTCGTGTTAGGAAGAGTGTCATACTAAATGCCTGGTAAGATCTCAGAAATAGGGATGCCAGCCTCCAGGTGGGACCTTGGGATCCTCTAGAATTACAGCTCATTCCTAGACGACAGAGAGCAGTTCCCCTGGAGGAAATGGATGCTTTGGAGGGTGGACTTTGTGGCATTGTACCCCACTGAGGTCCCTGTCCTCCCCAGGCTCCACCCCCAAATCTCCAGGAGTTTTCCAACCTGGCTGTTGGCCAGGGGGCCCCTGGCAGCCCTACTCAGAAATGGTTTCTTTTTGGATGTGATTGTATCAGATTCAAAGAAGCCACTGTAGCACACCGGGGGCTTAGGCTGCTATTGTTAAAGCAGCTCAGGAGTGCTTTGCTCACGGATGAAAACACCCCCCACAATTTAAGCTCAAGGAACAAAAGCAAAGCAAAACAAAACAAAAACCCAGCCCACTTTCAATAGAAATCATATTTGTATCAAATGTTGTTTACATCTGAGCAAATGCAGCTATTTATCTAAATTATTTAGACCCCCATCTCACTGTGTACATGAAAGGTCAGTGATCATTGTTGGGATTCAGTGTCTCTTCTGCAGGCTGGTAGTTTGTTGCTGTTGTTTTCCTGTTCCCCTTGCACTGCATTTTTGTCATTCAATGCCAGACATAATAAAACAGCAGTCAGTGTCTGTCAGTGTTTTACATGGTGCTTGAATAAGACGCAAAGGTAATATACAACATACAGTACCCAAAGAGAAAGCTGCAAAGGTCGGGCTCTTTTGGCATTTCATATGAAAGCTTGGGTTTTCAAAACTTTTAGAAGCCCTGTTGCTATCTCTTTATTCATTAATGGGCTACAGGAGACTCTAAAGATGGAGTACACGAGGCCAGGAGATTTTCTCCTCACGAAAGCTTCTACCTGGAATTAAGTTTTGTTGGTCTTAAAGGTGCCACTGGACTCAAACTTTGTTCCTCAACCTGTGGAGTGACTAAGTCTAACAGTGCAATCCTGAGGAGAGTCACGTCCTTCTAAAACCATTGACTTCAAGGGTGTAATCCTGCTTTGGCGTGAACTGTAAACTGGTAAAGGTAAAGATAAAGGTTTCCCTTGCTTGAAAGCCAGTCGAATCCAACTCTAGGGGGCGGTGCTCATCTCTGCTTCCAAGCCGAAGAGCCAGCTCCTGACCTTCTGGTCTGCAGTTCAGCGTCATAACCTCTAAGCCACTGCGGCCCCTGAAACTATAAATTACCCAGTGAATTTTACAGTCAGCAACCTCCAGCATTTTACAGTCAGCAACCTCCAGCCAGTTTGGTGTAGTGGTTAAGTGCGCGGACTCTAATCTGGGAGAACCGGATTTGATTCCCCACTCCTCCACTTGCACCTGGCTGGATGACCTTGGGCAAGCCATAGCTCTGGCCCAGCTGTTCTCTCAAGGACAGTTGTCTCAGAGCTCTCTCAGCCTCACTTACCTCACAGGGTGTCTGTTGTGGGGAGGGGGAAAAGGAAAGGAGTTTGTAAGCCGCTCTGAGACTCTTAAGTGAGTGAAGGGCGGGATATAAATCCAATCTCTTCTTCTTCTTCTTCACTCCAACCTACTAGATAACACAGGCTCTAAGGGTCTTTCTTTCTACCTAGAGATCCTTGTGGTTTGCAGTGCAGGTAAAAAGATTGGTGCATTTGCTGGGCCTCTGATTCATTTCAGTGGAAAGAGCTGGTTGTTATGCAGATTGGGTTACTAGGTCCCTCCTGGCCACCTGGATGGGGGTTGGGTAGAGTTGCCAGATCCAGGTTGGGAAACTCCTGGAGATTTCAGAGATGGAGCCTGGGGAGGACAGGGACCTCAGTGGGGTACAATGCCATAGAGTTGACCCTCCAAAGCAGCCATGTAGTCTGGAGATGAGTGGTAATTCCAGGGGATCTCTAGATCCCACCTAGAGGCTGGCAACCTTGTGTGCACAAAATAGCATGGATGGAGAAGCTGTATATGCACACGAGAACTTCATTTCCCCCCAAGCATCACTAAGTCAGCATGCTGGCCTGTAAATTAAAATATCAGGCACATTGTAATCTACCATTTTAGCAGTGACAGCTGGTTTGCCCCACTAAAGTGAATGCTGCCTGCGTTCCAGTGGATTCTTTTACGTTCTTACAATGAGGGTACATGCTTTCAAGATTGCATTCTCAGGCCAATTCATTATGGATAATATTTGCCACTTGGTTCTGTTTCTCAAGCAATCAATACTTCAGTGTCAGGATACCCGCTATACTGTGATCTATCGTTTTGGCGTGGTGATGACACTTACAAGATCTACATTATCTGCAGGGTTTTTTGTGATGAATTTGCTTGGTTTAGTCATGAATGATTTCTAAGTCTGCATGGAAATTATAAATCCTTCTGGCTAGCATCAGTTTTCTCTTCTCAACCATGCCTTGGGGTTTTTGTTGATAAAGATTTTTTATCCACTATTTAGGGTTGCCAAGTCTAGGTTGGAAAATACCTGGGGACGTTGGGGATGGAGCCAGGAGAAGGTGGGGTTTGGGGAGGGGAGGGGCCTCAGCATGGTACAATGCCATAGAGTCCACCCTTCAAAGCAGCCATTTTTTCCAGGGGAGCTGATCTCTGTCAGCTGGGGATCAGTTGTAAAAGCGGGAGATCTCTTGTCAGCTGGAGGTAGGGGTGCTAAGTCTGGATTGGGAAATACCTGGAGACTTTGGGGGTGGAGCCAGGAGAGGGCCGGGTTTGGGGAGGGCAGGGGCCTCAGCATGGTACAATGCCATAGAGTCCACCCTTCAAAGCAGCCATTTTCTCCAGGGGAGCTGCTCTCTGTCAGCTGGAGATCACTTGTAAAAGCGGGAGATCCCCAGGCCCCACCTGGAGGCTGGCAACCCTAGCTGGAGGTCAGTTGTAAAAGCGGGAGATCCCCAGGCCCCACCTGGAGGATGGCAACTCTACCACTGTTGGAGGATATCTACCTCTATATAGATGTGCCAACCTTTACATATGGGCTAGAACAAAAAAATAACATACCTGAGCTACTTACTGTCCAGGGAATCCATGGGAAGTAGTCCCTGATATCCTCCTTACAAAGTTCTGGCACCCCACCTTGGGTAGCCCATTCCACAAATTGCCAACTCTGAGGGATTTTTTTGGGGGGGGAGTGGAGCCTGGGGAGGGAGGGGTTTGTGGAGGGGTGAAACCGCAGGCAGAATGCCATAGAGTCCACTCTCCAAAGCAGCCATTTTCTCCGAGGATCTGATCTCTGTCACCGGGAGATAACTTCAGAAGATCTCCCGGGCACTAAGGGTATAAAGTAGGAAATTTTAAGCAGAAGAGGAATCCTAGGCTGCAAAGGTTTCGGAAGTTCGTAACCAGCACCCTGAACTGAAAGCGCAGGCAACCGAACAGCCAAGGTAGGCAAGATGTCTTTTAACCACTCCGTCTGTAGCCAATTAAGTTTTCTTTTCTTTTTTAAAGCTAGGGTCTAATAACTGCTTTCCTTAGGCTTATGTTACACAATATGCAAACATTACGGAAAACCTTTTCAGCAACCTCTTCAGGATGAGAAAAGGATAACATTCAGGTTGTTACAACCTAGAATTAGGGCACCATTAAGGTTTTTGATTGAGAATGGTAATTAGATGAAGTTGCAGGAAACACTAGATATGGAAAACAGCTACATCTATTGGGTTTTTTAAAAAAAAAATCTTTTGGATAACACAATGAGATTGGCTGTTTAAATTTTGAACTGCCTCCCCACTCCCAGTATGGTCATAGATGCAATCTCTCTAAACATAACCTGTCAGTTAACAAAACTGTTCTTTTGTTGCTCGAGCAAAATGCTCCACTTGTCTTTTATACTGGAATTACATCTGTACCACACAGCTTGACTGACAACAAGCATTAATGTTTATGGTCCATAGATAGGCATGTGTGGTGCTTACTGCGCAATTCCCTTATCAAAAAGTTCTTTCCTTTGTTCAGAAATTCTTCTTCTCCCCGTCCAAGGAGGATTCCCCCCCCCCCCAATCCACCTTGAAATTTCGCTTTAAGTGAAATTCGGTGGCAACTGTACTTCCCGTGCTGAAATCGCCACAGGGTACCATGAATGTAGCCTGATCTGGCTAGCCCAGGCTACTCCAATCTCATTAGATCTCACAAAGCTAAGCAGGGTTGACCTGGCTAGTATTTGGGAGACCACCAAGGAATACCAGGACTGTGACTCGTGACATGGAGGCAGGCAATGGCAGATCACCTCTGAACATCTATTGCTTCGAAAACCCTATGGGGTGCCATAAATTAGCTGTGACTTGATGGCACTTCCCTCCACCACAGTGAATGTTGGCTTTCCAGCTCACGGACAACACAGAGATGGGATTATTTGTCTACACAAATTTTTGGTGCTACGTTCACACTAGGGTTGCCAAGTCGAATGTACTCACCGGCGGGGGGGAGTCCTCCTTTGCCCGGTGTCGTCACCCGGAAGTGATGTCACCACGTTGGGGGCGTTGCCAGGGCCCGGCTCTGGCAACACCCCCACGTGATGACGTCACTTCCGGGTGACGTCATTACGTGGGGGAAGTCGTCCTGGCTGAACGACTTCGGGGGTGGGGTTTTCCCCGCTGGCCGAATGCTGGCCGGCAGATCAGGAACCCCTGTAGCGGGGGATCCCCCGCCCCCCGGGCTGACTTGGCAGCCCTAGTTCACACACTTTTGTTAGGGGCTTCAATGGATCATGAACAGCATTACTATTTCCTACCATGATAATGCTAAAGACAGGGATTATTGAATGTTGGGTTATCAGCTCATGAACCTGTCCTGAAAGTTCCACAAAGTTGACCCAATTATGGGGGGGGGGGACAGCAACAACTTTTCATGGCTGTGCTTCCAAGTGAATCATTCCGAAAGCAATCTATTATACTAGGGTTGGTATTATGATGGGCTGCAGCCCATATCAGTGTAACAGGGACCTTTTCCACCAGGTTAATATCCCCCTACCTTGTCCTGGGTAGCCTAGGCTAGCCTGATCTCATCACATCTTGGAAGCTAAACAGGGTTGAGCCAGATTAGTAATAATATGGGAGATTGCCAAGGGAGTTCAGGGTCACACAACATAGAGGCAGGCAATGGCAAGCCACATCTGAATGTCTCTTGCCTTGAAGATCCTATGAGGTTACCTTAAATCGGCTGCAATTTGATGGGCAAAATATTAAATATGCCCCTGGTTCGATGCTGTTAGGTAGTGTTTCCTCCCCTGCTTCTCAACAGAATGGTGATACATGCGCACACCTCCTGGGTTTCCCCCAGTGTTTTTCCAGTCTCCCCCAAGCCTGTTTTGCTGCAGAGCTTTGGGAAACTTCTAGGGATGCCAGCCTCCAGGTGGGGGCCTTAGTTCTCCCAGCTGATCCCCAGATTTTCCTTGGGAGAAAAATGGCTACTTTGGAGGATGGACTCTATGACAGTATAACCCACTGAGGTCCCTCCCTCCTCAAACCCTGCCCTCCCCAGGTTCCACTCCCAAATCTCCAGGAATTTCCCAGCCCAGAGTTGGCAACTCTATAAATATTGCAAGCGAAGCCTGGATGGCTGCTGTATGGGTAGAAAAGTTTGGATTTCCTTAATCCTACTCACACATCCTCCAATTTCCTTGCGCCTGTCCTAGCCGTGTACACCCCCCCTCCCCGCTCCCAAGGAGCTTTTTATTTAATTGGTAATTCAGTATTGTTAAATTGTTATATCAGTTTGTATCTTTGAATTACCAGATTTAATTTTTTTTAAAAAAATAGACTCTTTTGTTGGAGTGACAGGTCTTTAAAGACTTCAGAGGATGTGATACACAGATTGGTTCAATGTTATAACAATATTAAGGAAAAGCCCCAGTAATGTGTGGGGTGCAAGGATGCAAGGACCCCACCAGGAGTGGGGGATCCCTGCCCTTAGCCACTGAGCCCTTCTGCCGATAAGCTTGAGAGCATGGGGACTTACTGGTGGAAGGGGAAGACCTAGGCTGACGTTGTTGTTGACATAACTTCCTTGGGTGCACTGGAAGTTACATCATTGTGTCACTGGTGATGTGGGATGCTCTGGAATCTGGGCAAAAACTCTATGGTAAAAACAGCTTCTACCATAGAGTTTTTGCCCGAATACCAGGGCGTCCTACATTACTGGTGCCATGATGATGCCCCTTCCGGTGCACACTGCTGGTAAATGTTGCTGCGACACCAACCTAGCCCTCCCCGCTGCCAGTAAGTCCTCCCCTCACAAGCCCATCCCTGTAGGCAAAGCCCTGTGGTGGGTATGGGGTGTGTGTGTACAAAATATGACTTGAAAAATCTAGATTCACCACAAAGTCTAGATTCCATTAACAGTTTGGATTTCAGCATGTCTGTATTTGGGGAAAGTTACAGAAACATCTTCACTGCAAACGGTTGACTTATTTGCAGCATCCCATTGGGCTGTTCATGTCAGAAGAGCTCTAATGCTTTGAGAATAGACATGTCCTACAAAGACATTTGTATGCATTCATGCATCCGCATGCACATGGGCGCGCACACACACCAACCATATTGTCTTTAAGAATGTGTTAAGTGTCTTTTATTCTAAGTCAGTCATAGGTTCCCCACACACAGAAACTGCATTTTACAGCACCATTCATTTATGTGTTTTTTTGTGGGTATGTGTGTGATATATGGTATCTGTAAGAGAAGTGAATCAAAAAGCTCATTGGGAGTTTGTTGAGTCATTTCTCCAACAGATAGTTTATGTTGCCGTCTTGAAGGGGAAAAGATAACATTTAATTCACTTCACTACTTGACCTTGTCTTCTATCATATAGCACTTGCTGTGGCACGATTGGCGGGTTCAAAATGTGCCGATTCATGAGATACTCAAAGTCCATTTTTAAAGAATCTTTATGACAAGACCAGAGATTAATTAGCCTCAGGGAACAAATGGTTGGAGGAGTGGCTGGGGTTTTTGTATTTTTTTTGGGGGGGGGGGGTTCTGAATAACCATGTTTGTCATCTTAATGTCAAATTTCTTTCCATCTATTTAGCGGATCCTGTAAATGTGTGATGAACTGGACCCGCTGTTTTGGGCCTCCAATAATTTTTGAGGTTTACAGAGATCTTTATTGGTGTTTATTGTGCCTTTCAGTACTTCTACAAAGGAGACTGCATTATTTCTTTTTTTAAAAGGCTGTAGGAAGACATAATGCTTGACCAAGGTTTATTTTTCTTAAGCATCATGTCTAAGTATATATCTGTATGTGAAAACATGAGCTTTCAAGTCTGCTTGTATGTTGGTAGGTTGTCAAGTGAGGCTGCCAACTCTGGGTTGGAAAATTCTTGGAGATCTGGGGGTGGCGCCTGGAGAGGGCAGGATTGGGGAGGGTAGTGGACAGTGTTCCCTCTAAGCTGAGTTAACGTGAGCTAGCTCACAGTTTTTTTAGCCTCCATCTCACACATTTTTGTCTTAGAGTTCAGGAAGGATGGCTCCAGAGCAAAATAATGTATGCAGCAGCCAAATTGCTCACTCACAACTTTAATGCCAGTAGCTCACAAAGTAGAAGTTTGTCTCACAAGACTCCACACCTTAGATGGAGCATTGGACTAGAGGAGTATGATGCCGTACAGTCCAAATCAGCCATTTCTCCAGTAGAATGGATCTCTGTAGTCTGTAGTTCTGTTGCAATTCTGGGAGATCTCCGAGCCCCACCTGAGGGTTAGCAACCCTACCTGGGATGGATGGAGCCCTAGAATCTGATTCAGCATAGGGCCTTTGTGCTAAACCAGAGGCCCTCCAATAGGAATGCTGTTAAAAATCACACCTTGGGTACCTACAGTATAGCTCTGGGTGAACCTTTGGCTTATTAAAACAGTGCTCTGTTAAAAAGAGTATAGCAACTTACTTTGAGAATAGTAGAAACCTAAATAAACCTTCCTATCTGGTGTAGCGTTGAAATACGGGATGGCTCAACATTTGGATTCTGAAGCGATCCTATGACTTGTTCAATAGTCTGCAAAAGTCTCCAGGTCTGTGAACTGAAACTTTTTGTGTGAATCAGATGCCCCACTGGCTGTACCAAGGCACAGGTCATGTTCCCAGCTGTTATTTTGAATCTATTGATCTCAACCCTGACCTGGATGGCCCAGGATAGTCCAGTCTCAACAGATCTTGGAAACTAAGCAGGGTCAGCCCTGATTAGTACTTGGGTGGAAGACCGCCAAAGAAGTCCAGGGTCCGTATACAGAGACAGGCTATGGCAAACTACCTCTGAATGTCTCTTCCCTTGAAAACCGCACACGGTCATCATAATTTGACCGCAATACAAACACCTTTTTAAAAGTAACTATAATTACCATTTTGTGTTCTTCATTTGGTGAATATTCTGTCTGTATGGCATTGTAGGTTTGGGCGGGATTGAATGATGGACAGTGGTTGTTGTTGTTTTCCATTAAGCGTCCAAATTTACATATTAGCCTATCTAATTGCTCCTGGTCTGTCTTAAAGAAAACGGTGGCTCAGTTTTGTTCCTTAAGTCCAAGAGCTGTTGCTGAGATGCCCACGCAGACAACAGTTTATGTACATTGTGAAAGAGACAGAAAGATGAAATACGGCAGTGAGTGAATTTAGTGCCACTTGCTTGGGGACTTCAGTTTTATTTTCTCTGAAGATGAAGTTCTTCCATAGGGCTTTCATGAACGTAAATTTCCTCTCCTCCTTCTGTAGGGTGTATTGAGGTCTAAACCTGAGACAGAATGGGGGAGGGGAAGAAATGTCTCAAAGAGGTAAAAATAATCTGTTTGCCTCTGGCTGCTTCCCACACTTATTCTCGTCATGCCCTGAAGTTATATAGCCAGACTTCCTATATCTAGACCAGTGGTCCCCAATGTACATAAGAACATAAGAAAAGCCCAGTTTGGATCAGGCCACTGGCCCATCCAGTCCAACACTGTCATACAGTGGCCAAAAATACCAGGTGCCCTCAGGAGGTCCAGCAGTGGGGCCAGGACACTTAAAAGCCCTTCCACTGTTGCCCCCCCATAAGCACCAAGAATACAGAGCATCTCTTGTCCCAGACTGAGAGTTCCTATCTATACCTTGTGGCTAATAGCCACTGATGGACCTCTGCTCCATATGTTTATCTAATTCCCTCTTGAAGCCGTCCAGGCTTGTAGCCGCCACCACCTCCTGTGGCAGTGAATTCCATATATTGATCACTCTTTGGGTGAAGAAGTACTTCCTTTTATCTGTTTTTACTGGACTACTCAGCAATTTTATGGAGTGCCCACGAGTTCTTGCTTTGTGAGAAAGGGAGAAAATGTACAGCCTGGGGGTGCCATGGTGCCCACTGACACCTTTCCTGGTGTGCTTGCCAAGTGTTTTAGGAAAATGGGTGGGTCCAGATGGGGCTTTTTGTTCCACTTGGACACGGGAGGTTTAATTGGCTGTGCCGATGTTGAAAACATTGCTTTGGCAGCAACTGCAACCGCGGCAGGAGCCTCTTTACGGTGCGATGGACGGTAAGCTGGGCAACCACTTTATAACAGGCCTCACCTCCTCTGACTGCTGTTTTTTGGCTGTGCCCACCACACGACACTATCAAAATTCCAGAGGTTCCCGCAGGTTCAAAAGGGTTGGGGACCCCTGATATATTTATTTATTTTTATCTTTCACATTTATATTCCACCCTCCCCGCAAATGTGCTCAGGGAAGATCCCCATTTGCACGTAGGCCTTACGGCATTACAAGACAATAGTAATAGTAATCATTAATTGAAACCGTTAAAACAGCATTAAAACAATGTACACCAATGCGTACAGTCCCCAGTATAGGTGTCGCTGAAATCCAAGGCTGTATAGTTTGGGCTGCGTTAGACGGTATCTTCAGCCGGGGGGGGCAGCTTTTTTCCTGGATGCCCGTTGCCTCACCCAAAGGCCTGGTGGAATAGCTCCATTTTGCAGGCCCTGCGGAATGGTAACAGATCTCGCAAGGGCCTGATCTGACTCAGGAGCATGTTCCACCAGGCCGGGGCCAGGGCAGAAAAGGCCCTGGCCCCGGTTGAGGCTAAACGGACATCCCTCCAGCTCTAATAGCAACAACCCACCTTACAGAGAAGCCAGCATTTATCCTTTGAGACACAGTTCCTGTATGTTTGAATCCAGCTCTGATTGTGTGGGCATGTAGGGAAATAATGCCTGGACCAAAGTGTGAAGCCATGTTGAGCAAATAACCCCTCTGTAAGGAATCCAGTCATGTATGGCAACTGGTTTAGCATCGGAAATGCCTCAGTTCGGATTGTTGCAGTTGAATGTCGGACTGTGGATGTAACCTGGGTTCAAACCCCGCCTCTGCCATGAAGCCCTTTGAAGAATACAGTTTTCGAAACATCGTTCTGAATTTTCCGAAATAATTTCTGTAGCTCTCCCCTTTCCTCATGTTCCCACAAATGTGCATGTGCATATGTGTGCATGTGAGGAGAAGTTATGTGTTGTGTCTCTTGGAATCTCTGAGCTTTCATCTCGCAAGTGAAACCATATGCTTTTTTGGGGGGTTTAAATGCCAATGGATATTATGCTGGGTATTTTATTACTCTGTGAATCTGAGAGAGGGAAGGACGATCTGGTGTGATAATGTCAGAGGGGACCGGCATGATAAAATACAGCTCTGAATTTTACTACAATCTCTGAATGTAATTCCTGAGCACATTAGTAGATTTATGTGTCATAAATAAAGTTGAATAATGCAAGCTGCGTATAGACATTGAAAGCATATGGATATGGAAATTAATTGCAGAATAAATATGCAATATTTTAGGGTTGTTTGCAGTGGGGAAAAAAATGGAGGCCATTTCAAGGGCAGGGGGATCATTTCGTTCTTTCTTCCCCTCCTCCCACCCAGGGTCCATATACTTTGTGTCCTATGAACACTTTTGCACATTACATTTTAAGAAGAAGAAGAAAAGGAAGAAGGTTTTTATACTCCACTTTTCCCTACCCGAAGGAGTCTCAAAGCAGCTTACAATCACCTTCCCTCCCTCTCCCCACAACAGACACCTTATGAGGTAGGTGGGGCTGAGAGAATTCTGAGAGAACTGTGACTGGCCCAAGGTCACCCAGCTGGCTTTGTGTGGAGGAGGAGTGGGGAATCAAACCCGGTTCTCCAGATTAGCGTCCACTGCTCTTAACCAGTATACCAAGATTCATTTGTAATGTATACTTTACACATATTGTGCTGTTTTAATATGGAACTTTTAGGGCATTTCTGTATGCTGTGTTCATGATTCATACACGACATATGTTCATAACACATAACGCATTGTGCTGTTTTAATAGGCAACTTTTAGGGTGTTTTTGTGTGCCATTTACATCATTTACACATGTCATGTGTTCATAATATATAACAATCATCTGTTCACATCGTAACAAACGGGGCAAAAACATACACCTTTAATGGGAACTTAGTCCAAAGAAACAGAATGGTATGAAAATAAAAATTTCCAAATTTAATTCACACTATGGAGAAATGAAATCAAAATGGTGATGTTGGGGTTGAAACAGAAATTCGAACTCACCTCTGCCCGATATTCCCTTTCAGAGCAAAGAGTCCTTTAGCCTTCATTGCTGGTACAGAGAAGGAACCCCCCCCCCCCCACACTCCAGTCTCAGCATAGGCCGAGGACAGACTGGCAATCTAAAGCGGGGCAGGCACGCTTCGCAAACGGAAGAAAGGAGCACGTTCAGACATGCGCATCTGTCCGTCGGCTCCGTTTCATACTTACCCGTCTCCCAGTCGCTTTCCTTCCGCTTTAACAGGACACCGGTTTTACCCGGTGTTCAGGGGCCTTCCTCCGCATGCCTCCCGCTTCCAAACAGTGTGAACTGGAAGAAGTGGGAGGCATCCGGAGGAAGTGTGAACGCACACATCAAAGGAAAACAAAAAAAAAGCGCGGCGGCACGCGCAAGCCGCGCGCGCTGGCTACGCGGCAGTCTGAACGCTCCGTGGCAGTCTGAACGCTCCGTATTGCCGCTGATCCGCATTGCTCTGGCCAGTGTGAACGGCCAGCTCCATGGGTTTTTCCCCCCGCTCCAGTTCCCTCCGCTTTGCCTCCGCTTTAGATTGGCAGTCTGTCCTCGGCCATAGATCCTGCAAGAAGGAAGGACAACAAATTAAATCATTATGAGTACCCGGGGCTTTTTTTTGTAGAAAAAGCCCAGCAGGAACTCATTAGCATAATAGGCCACACCCCACAGCAGAAACTCATTAGCCTATTAGGCCACATCCCTAACAGTACAGCTCCCTCCCAGGATCGGCTTCCCCAGGTGCCCTGCAACTTGCAGGGCACATGGGGGACCTGAGGGAAGGAAGGCAGTTTCTGGATTGGCTTCCCCTGGGTGCCCCACAGCTGCAGGGTGCCTGGGGAACCTGAATCGGCTTGGCTTCCCCAGGTGCCCCGCAGCTTGCGAGGCGCCTGGGGAAACCGAGGGGGGGAGGCCGTAGGCGTGGCCAACTCAGAAGCCACCCGGAACTCCGTTCCTGTGCGTTCCTGCCCAAAAATAGCCCTGTGAGTACCAAAGAGAGGTCTGTTCATAGGGCCAGATCCAGACTACACTGGCAGTTTCCACTGATTCCCCTTCCTAATGCAGCTCCCCCCACCCGCAGCCACCCATGACATTCCTTAGGTCACCTGTCTCCCAGGAGCAGTAATTTGTGGAAATCAGTGGATTGCACTTGAAGGGGAAGGAGGGAGATCTCCAGGCCCCACCTGGAGGCTGGCAACCCTAATACAAAGATATAGGTCTAGGATAGCCATCTTATATAGCAGCATGATTACAGATAATTAAAAAAAAAAAAAGAATGTAGAATTTACTTCTGCAACTTGCTAAATTAGCCTCTCCCACCCTCAGTACCCCCTCAGCCTGACAACATCATTTTCCTCAGCAATCCCACTGAAACTCACACCCATTTTATCAATTTGCACTAGACGTAATTGGAAAAATAAGGAACATTCAGCGGATGTCTACAGGGAGGAAAGTGGGCTGGAGTGCAACCACTGATCTGCGAATGCGAGTTGGCTTCTGCCATTATAGAGATTTACAGAAAGAAAGGAAAAAAACAAAGCCTGGGATCCTGTATCCAATTATCATGAGGAGCATTTGTTAAAACAGACCAGCCATTTGCGACTGGAGACCTTTAGAGAACTGTGGCACACGAAACGATTAAATCAGTAGGGAGTGTGCTACCCGAATGAAACAGCCTCTCCCCCTTAATTCTTAGAGGAAATGCACAGATTAATAAAGTTACCACTTAGTCCAATGGTTTCCATTTTTTTTTTTTTTTTTGTCTTCAGAGAACCATGTGCCACAAAACCCCAGAGCATGGTATCGGGAAGAGTTTTTTTTCCCCCTCCCTGCTTCCCCACAGTACTGTGCTGCATTTCTGCATGGGGGGGGGGGTCCCCTGGATGTGGTCTGATCTTTCTCAAACCTGCTTTTCTCCCAAGTTTGGAGAAAGGTAAAACCTGGCTGGCTGCTGGGTGGGTAGGGAAATTTCCAAGCCCACACGGTAGCGATTTCCCCTGACGCTGTCTAGGGGTATGCAAGAAAAAAAAAAATTGGGTACATTCGGATTTGGGTGTTTGGGACCTTAGAAGAGAAGGGGGTTAAAACCCCTCCCAGAGTCAGGCCACAGTTGTGGCCTGACTCTGGAGAGAAGGGAAAGGGGATTTAAAGTTTAAACCCCTCCATTCCCCTCCTGGACTTGGTTTAAAGTTTAAACCCCCTTTTCTTCTTTCTGGAGTCATGCTGCAGCTGTGGTCCAACTCCAGGAAGGGAGGGAGGGGTTTAAAGTTTAACCCCCTTCCCCTCTCTCTGGAGTTGTGGCACAGCTGGCGTTGGACCACAGCTGCAGCATCACTCCAGAAAGAAGGGAAGGGAACCCCCTTCCCTTCACTTGGGATGCCCGAATAAAAGCCAAATAATATTGGCTTTTATTCATACAAGGCTAAGGTCTTTTTGGGGGATTTATTTGACTTGGTATATACCAAACACACACCCCTACAGCAGTCCTCATGATGGCCATTTCCCTCACCTGCCACCAGGGGACTTTTCTGGTGTAGTGGTTAAGTGTGCAGACTCTAATCTGGGAGAACCGGGTTTGATTCCCCACTCCTCCACTTGCACCTGGCTGGATGACCTTGGGCAAGCCATAGCTCTGGCCCAGCTGTTCTCTCAAGGACAGCTTGGGAAAGAGCTCTCTCAGCCCCACCTACCTCACAGGGTGTCTGTTGTGGGGAGGGGAGGGGAAAGGAGTTTGTAAGCCGCTCTAAGACTCTTAAGTGAGTGAAGGGCAGGATATAAATCCAATCTCTTCTTCTTCTTCTTCTTCTACAAAAAAAATGGCACTAGAATAATTATATTGAATTGATATACTGCTGTAACAAGAGGAATGGCAGGTTCTCTGAATTTTTAGGTTTTATTACAAAAAGTAAGTTTTTAGTCTGTTCCCTTCTGGAGGTATAAGGAAAAAAACCCATACTTTTACAAGGGACAGAGCTAGAGATTTACTTTAAAAAAAAAAGCTTGCTGGGAATTCAAAGAACCTTCTATACCTATCATTACAGTGGTATATCAATATAACAGTATTCTAGTGCCAATTAAGAAAAATCTCTGATGGATGGGGGAGGCCACTTCTGGGGGACTGGGGTAGAGAAACTGCAGAGAATCCTGCCATATGGAAGATCAGTTGCTGCTGTGCTTTAAATGCAACTGCACCAGGACCAGGGAAAACACAAAATCCTGTCCTTGCACAGAAGCCACCAGTATTGCCAGGTCTGGATTGGGAAATACCTAGTGGTTTGGGGGTGGGGGTGGAGCCTGGGGAGGGTGGGGTTTGGGGAGGGGAGGAACCTCAGGAGGGCATAATGCAATACAGTTCTCCTTCCGAAGCAGCCATTTTCTCTGAGGGAACTGATCTCGGTTGTCTGGCGACCAGATCTCCTTTCACCACCTGAAGGCTGGCAACCTTAACCGTAGAAACCCTTGGACTGAGAAGCCCGGGCAGCAGCAACTAGCCTTGAAGGACTCTAGTTCATGTCCCCCAGCTCCCCCAACTCCAAACTACCCCCACCCCACATACACTCTCCCTGAGCAGCATTATGGCTTCTGTGCTCTTTCAGCTGAATGCATATGGAATATTGTATAGAGTAAGCACACATCTTTGGCTATTGCACTGTCCTTGTGCTGTCAATCATAAATTACCTGGATTGTCTTGCCTGCACAGGAGAATTCAATTGTGAATGATTGTTACGGTGCAAAGACAGTTCAGTGTGAAATATGTGGATGTCCTCCAAGTAAAAAGATGTATTTAAATGTGCACTTTGGGGCACAGTGTTTGATTCTAAAGACAAGGGCGAAAGAATGCTTTGTACAGATAATCAGAGAAATGCAACAGACTAGACTAGGGGTCCCCAACCTTTTGGAACCTGTGGGCACCTTTGGGATTCTGACATAGAACGTTGAGCACATCCACAAAATGGCTGCCATTGCTTATCTTCAATGACACAGAGAAGTTCCTTATGCTGTGCTCTGGTGACCAATCAGAAGCCTAGCTGGGCAAAAGAAGAGAGAAGAAGAGATTGGATTTACACCCCACCCTTCACTTGGAGTCTCAAAGCGGCTTGCAATCTCCTTTCCCTTCCCTTCCCTGCCCCACAACAAAAACTGTTGTGAACAGCCCTGAGCCCATCCACGGGGAGGGAGGTATACAAATCAAACAAACAAGTAATTAAATAAATAAATAGGTGGGGCTGAGAGAGCTCTTGAGGGAACTGCTCTTCAGAGAACAGCCCTGAAACAACTTGTGACTGACCCAAGGTCACATCAGCAGCCACATATGGAGGAATCAAACCTGGTTGTCCCAAATTGGAGTCCGTGCTCCTAACCATTACACCAAACTGGCCCAACCCACTGCCACCAGGTGGGGATCCCTGTTCTAGAGCCAGGAGAACTGGTCCATCCCTATCTTGTGCTGAGGAAAGCTCTTGCATTACAAAAGATTTCAACAGCTGCCTTTTGTGGTGGTAGACAGATTATACCACCAGGCACTGTGTATTGTAAGAGATTATGCTTGTGGTGGTGAGGTAATGGAAGGTATTTGTCATGATATGTTTTGCTGCTCTGAAATGTGTTGACTAGACTCTTCTGCCTGTTACTGAAGGAATTTATTAAGTGGTCAAATCAGCAGAAAGGGGATGTTTACTTCCAAACATAACCTAAGGGTGACTCTAGGAGCAGCACCAGTAACTGTGAAATACGGCTTGCTGACATTTCTTGACGACCATATACATTGATTGTAAATTGGATCTCTGAAGTCATTATTTCACTCTAAGTTCTATTGCTGGACGGCTTCAATTTGGGTTTTTTTTTTAAAATTCCATTTGTGTTCTTAAAGAAAGAAATTATTAACTAGGCCACGGGCGGAATTTGAGTTGGTAAACACAGTTTGACAGTAGGTCATACTAGTTTGCTGCAACAATCGGTGCAATACCTGATGTTGGCTACAAATACCAGCAATAAAGGAGAGCAAAAGACAGGAGAACATAAACAGGAAAACATCATGTATAATGTGCTGTTATGCTGCAAGAGCTGGCATGACTGGGGAAACATGGTCAAGACCAATCCTCCCTCTAAACTGTGGAGTCTTGTGAGCAAAAATTCTACTTTGTGAGCTGCTGGCATGAAAGCTGTGAGCGAGCGATTTGGCTACTGCATAAATTAGTTTGCTCTGGAGCCATCCTTCCTGAGCCAAGACAAAAATGTGTGAGCCTGAGGCTAAAAAAACTGTGAGCTAATTCACACTAGCCCAGCTTAGAGGGAACACTGGTCAAGACCATCTTTATTTCTGAGTAGAAGAAGAAGAAGAAGAGATTGGATTTATACCCCGCCCTCCACTCCCCAAGGGAGTCTCAGAGCGGCTCACAAACTCCTTTTCCCTTCCCCTCCCCACAACAGACACCCTGTGAGGTAGGTGGGGCTGAGAGAGCTCTTTCCAGAGCTGTCCTTGAGGGAACAGCTGGTACAGAGCTATGGCTTGCCCAAGGTCATCCAGCCAGGTGCAAGTGGAGGAGTAGGGAATCAAACCCGGTTCTCCCAGATTAGAGTCCGCACACTTAACCACTACACCAAACCACTACACCAAACTGAGTATGTCGGCATGTGCTTCTTTTGCAATATACCTGAGACTGGACATAGAAGCTATCTTAAGTTTGATTTTCTGTGGAGGTTCTGTGTGCCATGATTGGAAAAGTAAGTAAGGTAAAGGTTTCCCTTGCTTGAAAGCCAGTTGAATTCGACTCTAGGGATGCAGTGCTCATCTCCGTTTCCAAGCCGAAGAGCCAGCGCTGTCTAAAGATGTTTCCATGGTCATGTGGCCAGCATGAGTAGACGCTGAGGCGCACGGAATGCTGTTACCTTCCCACCAAAGTGGCCCCTATTGCAATTCCTTGCTTTTGAACTGCTAGGTTGGCAGGAGCTGTGGCCAGAGACAGGAGCTCATTCTGTCATGCAGCACTTGGGTCTCGAACTGCTGAACTACAGACCTTCCGGTCTGCAGTTAACCACTTGAGCCACTGGACACCTGAGAAAGTAAGTAGGCAAAGACAAACAACAATTCAGAGAATGGAGGAAATTTTTTTAAGTGCCATGGCCGGACAATTTTTATACACAGTAATGCTGCAATTTATTTGCATTATCCGTAATCCATGGCAAACATAAAAGGCATGTGTGTCATTCCGAAGGCTTATAGTGACAGACCACAACAGATAAAAGGATGCAGTTCTGTTCCTATTGTAGCCAGTCATAAAACTCTCCGTGATTTTAATGCAAGAAGCATTACAAGCCAAATGTATAGACTTGTAGAACATATGAAACACAATTTAAAAAAAAACAAAACCCCGGCATAGGTCCCAAGGCCATCACAAGTCTGGTTTCAGTAGCAAATATTACAGACTTTGCCTTTCTCTTTTGTACTTGCAGGTTCCTCCTTGCCAAAATAACCACCTCTTAAGTGATATCTGTGATATCTATTGGAGATAGACAATAGTTTTCTCCCTAGGAGTTGAAATAACCCTCCTTACTTGATGAGGAAAGTACCCTATTGTCATCAGAAACTAGGCTTGCCATTTGCCTGCTATCAGCCTTTAAAAATGGGGAAATGGCTGGAAACTAGTTGCCATAGTGACACTCTAGGAATTTAGCCATGCCTCAGTGGTCTTTAGCATAGACTGGGGAAATTCCTAGCGTGTCACCCAGAAGTGATGTCACATCCTCCCCAAAATCCACCCTGTGAAGGCATTGCCTTCAAAATCTCCTGGCATTTTCCCAGGAAGTGCTAGCAACCCAATCAGAAATAGATGGTAGGGTACAAACCATTTTTGAAAGCTGTCCATTTGGAAGAAAAAGTGGGAGAGAAATATTTTAACTAAATAAAGTGTTGTAGAACCGATTCTGATCATTCAGAACTTGACAGCACTCCTTATGTTTATGGGTTTCAGGGGGTTTCCAGAGAACTCCACCCCACCCCCACCCCAATTTCCCGATGCCACAAAGCTGCAGTGGCTCAGAGGCTAAGATGCTGAGCTGTAGACTGGAAGGTGTGTAGTTTGGTAGTTCGAGACCTGAGTGCCGTGTGACGAAGTGAGCTCCCATCTCTAACCCCAGCTCCTGCCAACCTAGCAGCTTGAAAGCAAGAAATTGCAAGTAGATAAATAGGTACCACTTTGGTGGGAAAGTAACAGCATTTCGTGCGCCTCTGCATTTTGTCATGCCAGCCACATGACCATGGAAACGTCTTTGGACAGCGCTGGCTCTTTGGGTTGGAAATGGAGATGAGTACCACATCCCTAGAGTCGAATTCGACTGGCTTTCAAGCAAGGGAAATCTTTACCTTTACCTTAAATCATGTCGAAGCTGAAGATTAGGAGCCAGTGAAGCATTTGCTTATGGGCAGGGCTCTTTTTTTGGAAAAAGGGGTGCCAGAACTCTCAAGAGGGAAAGTCAGTTTTCAATCTGTATACTGAAAACTCATGAACTTCTAAGCATTTTAAAAAGAGTTTTGTCGTAGAGGTTGTGGAACTCTGTTCCGGCATGTTCCCCCAGGAAAAAAGCCCTGGTTATAGGGAACGTCAGCTTCATCTTTCTGTTTGGTCATTTTCAGAAACCCCCTCAAAACTTGTTCTACCAGAGATGCCAATGATAGCAAGAGAGGGAGACCACGTACATCTTAGGAAACTGCTTTTGTTACTTTTTTTATCCTACCTTACTTAACCACTTTCCTGTGAAGTCCTCTTCCCCTATTTTATGCTTACAACAACGTTCTCAGATAAATTAGGACTGTGGATGACTGGTTAGGATTGCCAGCTCTGGGATGGGAAATTCTTGGAGACTTGGAGGTGGTCCCCGAGAAGGACAGAGTTTGGGGAGGGGAGGAGCCTCAGCAGGATATGATGCCATCAAGTTCACCAGCCGGAGGTGCCACTTTCTCCAGAGGAACTGATCCCTGTATTCTGGAGATCAACTGTAATCCCAGGAGAACTCCAGGCCCCACCAGGAAGCTGGCTACCTTAAGGTGGAAGTTCACATCATGAGCGGAGATTTGGACACAGGACTCCGTGGCTGAAGTCCGATACTCTAGCTCTTCTTTGTCACACAAGCTGTTAAATGATGAATATACTGTCTCAAACTGGCATTAGCCTCTTTGGGAGGCTGCGTCTCAAGGGCAAGTGCCCTTCTGCCCAACCTGCTGACTCATGGTCGCTTCTGCTTTGCTGTTGTTCCGTCCTGAGTTATATAAGTCATTGCCATTGCATATCCACATGGAATGTGCTTGGCAGCTGGAAGAGCAGATGTTCGACAGCTGGAAGTTCTGTCTTGTTCAGAGCTAGAGACCTACTCAGGCCTATATGTAGGCGTCTGATCTCTCCAGGTGGGGCTGCCCTTCTCACCTGCCTTTGATTATGATTAATATGGGCAGCTTTTAATGTTTCGTCATACAGCACCATTCTTGTCAAGATCCCGGCACCAGTCTTAGTCTTTGTGTTGCAGTGTGGAAGTGTGTATTTCTAGAGGATGAAGATTTGGATAATTAGTTTATAGAATCATAGAATCATAGAGTTGGAAGGGACCTGCAGGGTCATCTAGTCCAACCCCTTGCACAATGCAGGAAATTCACAAATACCTCTCCCCCCCCCCCACACCCCCAGTGACTGCTGTTCCATGCTCAGTTTCCTGCATACCAGTTGGGAGAAACAAGTTCTAGCCAGTGTTCCCTCTGAGCTGAGTTAGTGTCAGCTAGCTCACAGGTTCTGAGCCTCTGGCTCACACATTTTTGTCTTAGCTCAGAAAGGATGGCTTCAGAGCATACAAATTGATGCAGTAGCCAAATCACTCGCTCATAACTTTTATGTCTGTCGCTCACAAAGTAGAATTTTTGCTCACAGGTCTCCACGGCTTAGAGGGAGCATTGGTTCTAGCTCTTAGGCTTATCAGCTAAAAAAGACAAGAGCCCTTTCCCCCAGATGCTACATTTTGGGGTGTCCAATCACGCATATGGGGAACACACACTACCTGTGATCTTCCCAAAATGTGTGTTTGCAGTTTGGTCTAAATAGCGCACTGTGCATATTTTCAGCTCAGAAGACTTACTGTACCATATTAGGATGAAATAGTGAGTGCGCCTATCAGGATGATCGCGGACAATTTGCTCCTGGCACATGCATCTGGATATCTTCAAAGGTAATGTCTGCGAAAGGGTAGTCTGTTTAAAGGAAACCCAACCTGAATAGCCCAGGTTAGCCTGATCTTGTCAGATCTCAGAAGCTAAGCAGGGTTGGCTCTGGCAAATATTTGGGTGGGAGACCTCCAAAGGATACCAGGGTCGTGATGTGGAGGCAGGCAAAGGGAGAACACCTCTGAACATCTCTTGCCTTGAACACTCTATGGGGTCATCTGCACGGCTATTTCTGGGCAGGAACGCACAGGAATGGAGTTCTGGCTGGCTCCTGAGTTGGCCACACCCAGCAGGAACTCATTAGCATAACAGGCCACACCCAACAGCAAAAACTCATTCGGATTGGCTACATTAGGGGTATGTGGCCTAACATGCAAATTAATTCCTGCTACAAAAAAAGCCCTGGGTTTTGACAACAAACAAGGTAAACAGAATAAGAAGCAAAAGGTGGGTGTGGCTAGATGACCACTCTTCTGGTAACATGGGGGTGTGGCCTAGTATGCTAATGAGTTTCTGCTGTTGGGGGTGGCCTATTATGCTAACGAGTTCCTGCTGGGCTTTTTCTACAAAAAAAAGCCCTGGTCATCTGTGATTTGACAGCAGCAACAACAACAAATGTAAAGGAAGAAGGTTGCAGGGAAAGGGGAAGGCGGACAGCACGAACTCTGTATCCAGTTATGTCAACAGTGATCTGCTCTTTTCGCGCTGAGGTTCTCTTCTCCTCTTCTCTCCTCTCACTTGTTGGAAGTGATGAGCTTTGTGCTGCCTCTTAGCCTCAGTCTTCAGAGGGGGGCTATGAGAGAGTCAGAGAGATAGATAGGCTAGGACACTGAACATCCTTTCCTTCTCTCTTCTGATGCCATCCCTTTGATGTGTAGATTGCTACTCTTAGGGAAACTTCCTTCTGGCTTCACACCTTCTCTCCACACTTTGCCAGACATGCGTCCTGTATCTCCATCCATCTTAGCTAGTTAGACTAGATTAGAATCCTATCTCTACTCCATTGTGTCCAGAATGGAGTTCCTTGAATAAAAGGACTCATATTAGTTTACAAAGATAAAAGCCTTGGTGTGTAACTTAGTTTCTGGACAAGCAAGCATTAACCAGATAGACTCTGCTGCATTATGTGCCTTGAGCACTCTGCTAACTAAATAATCCAGCATTGCTGAGGTTCTTCCTGGGAGGGACGAGTACAAACTTCTTCTGTCCCTTAGAACTTTGTCTACTAGCAAAAAAGCAGTGCATGCTTCCTTTCCCCTCAGCAATCCCTGGGCAGCAAAAAGTGAGAGCAGAGGCAGGCAAGGCAGAAGCAGACTCTCCATTGCTGCCCATTCTCTGGCCAAATGACTGAGACCAAGCTCCCTGGTTGCCATCTCTGGGTTGGGAAATTCCTAAAAAAATTGAGGGATGGAGCCTGAGGAAGGTGGGATTTGGGGAGGGGAGGTACCTCAGAAGTTTATAATGATGATGAAGAAGAAGAAATTGGATTTATACCCCATCTGTCACTACCTGAAGGAGTCTTAGAGTGGCTTACAAACTTTCTTCCCTTCTGCTCCCCACAACAGACACCCTGTGAGGTAGGTGGGGCTGAGAGAGCTCTGAGAGTACTGCCCTTGAGAGAACAGGTCTCAAAGAACTTATGACTGACCCAAGGTCACACCAGCAGCTGCATGTGGAGGAGTGAGGAATATAACCCGGTTCTCCCGGACTAGACTCTGCGCTCCTAACCACTACACCAAACTGATGCCATTACTCCACTCTCCAGAGCAACCATTTCCCCACAGGGGAACTGATCTCTGTAGCCTGGAGTATAGTTGTAATTCCAGGAGATCTCCAGCCGACACTGGGAGGCTGGCAACGCCACAAAGCTCACTTTTTTTTTTTGAGATAGTGTTCTTATTGGGAGCAAGTGAAACCATACAATAACTCTTGGGCCTCTGTACCAATTGATATGTTGTCCTTGGGAAGCGGCTATTGCCGGCAATAATTTAATATTTGGGGATATTTTTTTTTTTAGTTTTAAAAAGGTTTTATTAAAAGATAGAACAGAAAAACAGGGAAAAATAACAGCAAAAAAGGAAGAAGAAAAATTATATAAAATAAAGGAGGCTTCCAGTTTTCTCTGTGACAAATGTAAGCATGACTACAAGGTTTTCTCTTACTCTGCGGTTACAAAGAAAAACTCTCTGTTTTTCCCCCTGTTATCTAAATTTCCCCTTATTCATTCATCAAAGCCACAAATCTTCAAGTCATTTTTATCTGTATCAAGCAAGAAGTCTATAAGGGGTTTCCAATTGGCAATAAACATACTGATTGTCCTGTCTCTAATCAATGAAGTAAGTTTAGCCATCTCTGCAAGTTCCAGTAACTTCAGCCAGGGGTCATTTCAAGCAGGAGCTTGGGGGAGCTCAGCACCAGGAGTTGGTGCCAGCCCCCCCCCCCAACATGGGAGAATGCCTGCTTGTGTTGTGGCTGCAGCAAAATGACCGCGTCCTGTCCCCTGGAAAGGTCCTTGTTACTCCAACTAGCCTTCTGAAGGCTTCAGCCACCACTGAAGCTATCTTCCCAGAATAGTGGTATTTCTGAGGCTTGGATTAGTAGCTGTCCCCTCTCTGCCAGCTCTTCCCTTCCTTCCTTCCTTCCTTCCTTCCCTTCCTTCCTTCCTTCCTTCCTTCCTTCCTTCCTTCCTTCCTTCCTTTCTCTCTCTCTCTTCTTTCTTTCTTGCCTTCTGACATACTTCTATCGATGTCAGAGGGTGTGGCATATGCAAATAAGTTTTGCTAATGAGTTAGGCTAATGAGCTCTTGCACCTCTTTTTCTACGAAATGACCCCTGATTCTTCACCCACAATTCCTCTAATATTTGGGGCATTTCTGGAGCATCATTCATAAACATTGAATGTTGGGGCATAAGCAGTGAGGTAAACTATGGTGATCTTAATGGCTGCTCTACAACACGGGCTTATTTAATCCTTGCTTGCTTTTTTTCTGTTCCAGAGGGGTAGCCATGCTAGTGTGTGGTAGCAAAATTACACAGGAGTAGGGTTGCCAGGTCCCCTCTGGCAACCAGCGGGGGACTTACTTGGAGAAAGAGAAGGGCCCAGGCTTCATTGCCAGCATCACACAGGAAGTGACTTCATCACAATGCAATGCCACTGTGATGCTCTGGTATCTGGACATAAACTCTATGGCAAAACCAGCTTCTACCATAGAGTTTTTCCCCAAATACCTGGGCATTGCTGGTGCAATGACTTCACTTCCTATGTGACACCGGCAATGAGGTCTGCACTTTTCTCTTTCTCCCAGCTGACTGGTGGCTGGGAGGCAGGGCCTGTCAGCAGGGGAATCCCTGCCTCCACCAGGGGGTCTCACAACCATGCACAGGAGTCCAGTAGCACTTTCACGAGTATGTCTTTGAGGTGCTACCAGGCTACCCTTTACAGTGTGGGTTATCCCAATGAAGGGTAACTACCAGCATTTGGGTATGCTTACCCTGGCCCAGATCTCAGCACTGTGATATCACCAAGCTTTTCTCATAGCCTGTGCACCAAAACATGGGCTGAGAGAGTCCCAACCACTATTCTGTTCTACTCTTGTTGGCTGTGGCTCTACAAGGACTCATATACGTCTTTCACAGGGTTGTCAGCTTTTTGGGGAGGAGACCTTTCTCATTGTCTGCTGCTGCTAAAACCAGCAGCAGGAGGAAATCCCCTGGTGAAATGGGGGAGAGGAGCCCAATCACGGGCATGGGAACATCGCTTCAGGTGCAACCATCACACCAGGTGACACTCTAGTAGGGGCCCAAGATTCTATAGTTAAAATCAAAGAGTTTGGGGTGCATGCTAGAGTGCCACCCCGTGTGTTGACATGACTTCTGGATCACGCCATAAGTGATATCAATGTTCCAGGGAACCCCCCCCCACACACACACACACAGAAGTTCTTGCCTTCTTTAGCTGGCAATATATCCATATTACCTACTACTTTTTCCTTGGAAGAAAACAACAACCAGAGACGCCAGAAATTGAACTGGTCCCCTTCTACATGCCAAGCAGACACTCCGCCACTAAGCCACAGCCCCTCCTCGAAAAGCAGCAATAGCTGTGTAAAAGGTTATGTGCAAAGTTCTTTTTCTGGACTGTAAGCAGTTCAATTATTTTTTGCTTCTGAAATAAATTAAGTAAAGCTTATTGAGTCCAATCAGCGTCTCTTTCCAGGGAGTTGTAGTTCAATTTCATTTTTTAATTGGAATTGAACATTGTTGACTTTTTAGTACTAGTAAGCAAGATCTGGCAATAAAACAGGTACTGCAATTTATATTAAAATATTCTGAAATCCAGTGTTAGGGAAGCGGTCTTGGAAACGATTTTAAACTTTTGCGAAATCTGTCAGAATAAAAAAATAAAATTCCCCTTTTCAAACTGCTGTTGTGTAACAAATTACTTTTATTCAGTAAAACTTCAGTGACTTTGTGAATGGACAATAAAAATGGGGGTGGTGGTGGTATGGGTAGAATAAAGAAGAAAAATGGGACCCCTCCCCACAATGTGTTCCATAGGGGTTTGGAGAGTTCTCTGAAGGCCCTTTTTAGCTGTCTTGCTGGCAACCTATAACTTGAATTGCCTCCTGAAAAGGCAAACTACTGCTTACCTACTCTGAGAGCTTTCTCCTGAAAGCTTTCGCAATATAAGCCAGACAGCAGTTCTAACCTGTTCCAGGAGCACAAGAAGGAAGTGCAATCCATTACTTGAATGTGGGTTGTCAGCAAGAAGGTGTAAAAGCTTCTTTAGTCTGCCCACAGAAGAGTTCTGAAACTCAAGAACTGACATCCTTTCCCCTCACCCATCGCCGCAGATGAAATGCCAGCGCCACACTCTGCCGGTCAACGTTTGGCAAGAGCGTTCCAAACTAAATGAAGGCTTGCTAGCAAAATGCCTCTCATTGTGCTTGCACCTGCTGAATGAAGAGGCAGGAGACAAATATTGGGCTTATGTGAGGTTTTATTCTTGGCTGATTGACTTTAAGCATTCTGTCTTTAGATGCAGCTTGCTGCTATCAGCTTCTGAATGGGTACCAGCAGGGCTTTTTTTATAGAAAAAGTCCAGCAGGAACTCATTAGCATAATAGGCCACGCCCAACAGCAGGAACTCATTAGCATGTTAGGCCACACCACTGACAGCACAGCTTATTAGCATATTAGGCCACACCCCTATGTTACTAGAAGAGTGGTCATCCAGCCATACCCACCTTTTGCTTCTTATTCAGTTTACCTTGTATGTTGTCAAAACCCAGGACTTTTTTTGTAGCAGGAATTAATTTGCATGGTAGGCAACATACCCCTAATATAGCCAATCCTAATGAGTTCCTGCTGTTGGGTGTGGCCTGTTATGCTAATGAGTTCCTGCTGTTGGGTGTGGCCTGTTATGCTAATGAGTTCCTGCTGGGTATGGCCAACTCAGGAGCCAGCCGGAACTCTGTTCCTGTGTGTTCCTGTCCCAAAATAGCCCTGGGTACCGGCATTGTGGACAAATCCATCTTGGATCCCACTTTGGTCACCATTACTTCTGGCTTTGTTTGTCCCAATGTGCATATCTAATATGCTGAGAGATGCCAAGTCTTATCTCCCCACTCCCACCCTGCAACGTGCCAGTCAAGGAGCCAGGGACTTGGCTAATGCTGCTCAGTACCCAGGGCATTATCCTGCCCACCCAGCTACAGATGATGGGTTGACTTGAAAATGGGCTTTTATCTCACGTAGGGTCATAGAATCATAGAGTTGGAAGGGATGTCCAGGGTCATCTAGTCCAACCCCCTGCACAATGCAGGAAATTTTCTCCCTTTCTCACAAGACAAGAACTCGTGGGCACTCCATGAAATTGCTGAGCAGTTGGGTTAGAACAGATAAAAGGAAGTACTTCTTCGCCCAAAGAGTGATTAAAACATGGAATTCACTGCCACAGGAGGTGGTGGTGGCTACAAGCATGGTCAGCTTCAAGAGGGAATTGGATAAACATATGGGACAGAGATCCATCTGTGGCTCTTAGCCACAAGGTATAGATAGGATCTCTCAGTCTGGGGCAAGTGATGCTCTGTATTCTTGGTGCTGGGGGGCGGGCAACAGTGGGAAGGTTTCTAGTGTCCTGGCCACACTGGTGGACCTCCTGATGGCATCTGGTATTTTTGGCCACTGTATGACAGAGTGTTGGACTGGATGGGCCACTGGCCTGATCCAACATTGGCTTCTCTTATGTTCTTATGCTCTTATGACTCCTTGCCTGTTGCTTGCTTCAGTTGTTCATTTTGTGTTTGTTGGTTTTATTGTGATTCTGGTGTTTTAACTGAGCATTTCATTGTAAGGTTATTTGGTGGGGCAGGAAGCTTAGGATTCAAGAATGATGCGAAAGTATTTGAAATAAACAAAAGCATCATTTGTTTCTTTGTGATGTTAGTGTGGTGGAATCTCAAGAGCTGACTATATATGCCCATCCTTCAACATTTGACAAAGAAAACAAAAAGGTTGTCTCTTGATATTTTACAGTTACGTGAGCAATGCATTCCTTCTGTGAACAGAACTAAGTTGGTTCCTTGGGTCAGAGGGGAAGGCATAAAGCTTGCCAAAGGGCTTTTAAAATATTAACTTCAATATCTATATATCTATATATCTATATTTCATTTCAGTCACAGAAGTACCAGTGCAAATGTGTTATCATAAAACATCGGCTCTAAAACACAAGTGTATTCATTTTTAAAAATCATGGCAGCACAAACATTTTGAGAGAAAGGTATGACTTTTTTTCCCACTCTTCCACCAGGGACTTTAGGAAAGTGTCTATTAGAGCTTTGTGATTACTTTTGATTTATGCCATTGGTTTAATGTTGGCGTCTTTTTTACTTATTATCAATGTTTATATTGTGGGTTTTTTTAAATGTTGTAAGAAACCTTGTGAGACATTGGCTGAGAACATGAGATAGAAATGTTTTCAATGCATAAATGTTTTCAATACACCAGGGTTTTCATCTGTGGGTTGGGGAATTCTTGACGGTTTGGGGGAGGAGCCTGGGGAGGGTGGGGTTTGGGGAGGGACGTCAGGGAGGTATACTGCCCTAGAGTCCCCCCTCCAAAGCAGCCATTTTCCCCAGGAGTACTGAACTCTCTAGCCTGGAGATCAGTTGTAATTCTGGGAGATCTCCAGGTGCAACCCTTGGTATAGCATACATGACATTCGGGAGTTTTTAACAAAGGAAAGTACCATCCACAGTAGCCTGCTGGTGTCATGCATAACCTGCTAATAAATTGCACTCCTGTGGGTGTTTGCAAGAGGGGGACACTCTCCCCAAATCCTTTATATCCTTTATGGGTATAAAGACTTTTAAGTTGAAAGATGATCCACAATTATAATACATAGACCCCCTTCCCCAGATTTATTTCTACCGGTGTTGTTGTGCACTGTGCTTGTTTTGCTCTTGTCCCCATTCCTGCCGATTTCACCATCATCAATTTATACTGAACAGTGCATACAAAACAAAAATGGAGGATGTTGGGAGTGAAGATATGCACAAAAGAAGAGAGGATTGTGCCGGAGACACAGAAGGGCGGGAAGTCCACTGTAGTGTGGCAGCATCCCACTTTTGGGGAGGAATGGAATGGGGCTTCCTAGGAGAGATTTTAGTGATGAAATCTGTCACCCCTAAGAGCCGTTCGTACAACAGTGTCTATGCCACGCGGAAAGTTTTGTTATGCTTCTTTACTACATAAATAGCAGTTACGCATTTCTGGTGCAGTCTCCATAACTGGAGGAAACAGAATGTAGATGTATCCCAATTAGGGCTGCCAAGTCCCCCCCGGGGGGGGGCGGGGATTCCCCCACTAATTATGTCCCCAATCCCCTGGTTGGGATTCAACCGGTGGGGGGAACCCCACTCCTGAAATGGCCACATCAGGCCAACGTGCCCGGCGCGATGACGTCGCCTGGAAGCGACATCATCACACCGGGGACGTTGCAGGGCGACGCTCTAGTAATCGCCCTGAAACCCCATAGTGGGAGCGGGACTCCCCCGCTGGCAATTGTACGTCACTTGGCAACCCTAACCCCAATTTAGGCAGGAAACAATTTTGTTTCATTTGAACAGAGTGCATCCCCCACCTTGTTAAACCTTTAGACGAACAACCTGCCTGTCTCGCAGGGTTTCCGTGGTTCACGATTCCAAGTTCTTTCCCATTGTGTCCACCTGATCCTTTGTTTCCGCAGCTTAACAGCGCTGCAGACCTCCTTTGTGAGAAAAAGGATGGTGTTCTGCAGGAAAGAAGAGAGGCACACATTTGTATCGTGCTGGAACGCTCGAGTGTTGGATGGAATGTGGTCGGCTACCTCTGTGTGACACATTGTTGAGCCTGATAACATTATGGGCTGTTTTCCCCGAGATCCTTGTTGAACTTTGCTCCTTCGACATCTGTGATGGGGAATACAGTGGTGTGATTAAGCATTTAATGCAGAGATCTGGAACGGAGGCCCTTGCTGCTTTGCTGGCTAAAATAGCCTGAGCTGGAAGCTTTCAATGTACTGTATACAAAGAATGTGCATGTTGCTGTCTTCCGTTCTGGCTCTGATGATCTAGTTGCTCGCAAGTGCTGTATGTTGCAGCAGATGAACAAGAGGAGGGTGACATCTAATTAAAGCCTTGCAATGCAAAGTAGTTATTCTCTCCCTCTCTCTCTCTCTTGCCAATAATTTAAATGGCACTTTGCTTCCCGTCAGTGATTTTATGCATTGCCAATTAGTACAATGAAAAAGGGATTGTTCGCAGATCCTTATGACTCTAATTGGGACTTTAGCATGAAAGGCCCATCAGAATAAATATCCAATAGCTCATCCGTTGTCCGGTTAAGAAAGACAGATCTCAGATTCATTAATATGGACTGTGTGAATACCATTCCTTGCACATAGCAGGACTGTTTCAGAATCTGGAAGACTACCTAGTCCAGGGGTCCCCCTATGCTGCCCGAGGGTGCCATGGCAACTGCCACCACCTTTTCTGGTGCCTGACAAGTGTGAGGGGTTTTTTTTTAAAGTGGGTGGGGCCAGGTGGGACTTTTGCTCAGCAGGGCTTCTGATTGGCCACTAGAGAACTGATTGGCTGTGCAGATTAAAAACAAAAAAAGCAAAGCATTGCTTCAGCAGCAGCAGCAGCCACAAGAGCACAAGGGCCTTCACTCTGTGACTGAAAGTAAGCTGTATGTATTAGGCTTGCAGGTCCTCTTGGCCACTGGTGGGGAAGGGGGGAGTAGGGTTGCCAGATCCAGGCTAGGAAACTCCTGGAAATTTGGGGATGGAGCCTAGGGAGGACAGGGAGCTCAGTGGGGTACAATGCTATAGAGTCCACCCTCCAAAACATTCCTTTTCTCCAGGGGAACTGATCTTTGGGGTCTGGAGATGAGCTGTAATTCCAGGAGATCCCCAGACCCCACTTGGCAGCTGGTATTCCCAGTATGTATACAAGAAAATATATTTAATATTGTGCTAATTTTAAAAGCCATCCAGTTAAGTAGAGCTTCTGCTTGAAATGTTGAAGAGTTACTATTAGAGCTATGCGTAATCTCACTTCCTGACATTTTGTGGTTGGCTCTGCTTTAGGGTTGACAGGTCCGAGTTTGGAAATACCTGGAGATTTGGATGCTGGAGCTTGAGGAGGGAAGGGTTTAGGGAGGGAAGGGACTTCAATGGGATATAATGCCACAGAGTCCATCTTCCAAAGTGGTCATTTTCTCCAGGTGAACTGAGCTCTGTTGCCTGGAGATAAATTGTAATCCCAGGAGATCTCCAGCTACTACCTGGAGGTTGCACCCCACCAAAAATCACTGTGCAAAATTGATACTAGTCCAATTACAGTCTACAAATATACTTCTTCTTTTTTTGTTTCTTTATTTTACATCATGCAGTGCTGCTGCTGCTTCCAAACAATTGCCATGCAACTACAGATTTCCCGGGTCAACAATCTGTTTCCCTTTCAGCTTCGTCAGGTCACTTTATATTTGGAGTCAATGCTCTATGTCTCCTACTCAGAATTAATCTTGTGTTTTCTCACCATCTGCTGGCTACTACCTGGAGGCTGGCAACCCTAGTCTTCCTCCAGTGCTGATACAAGATAGGGGTATAAGCAAAGCATGCAAACAGCATTAGGAAACCCTAGAGATCCCAATCTTCCTCATAGTGGAGGTTTCTCAACACACTGGGAACACAGGAGGGACTTGAAGTTGGGTGCCTTGGAGTAATCAGTTTCCCCTGCCATTGGTTTCCTTGCCAGGGCAAGTTTGGGAAATGAGGGGAAGAGAAAAAACCAGCAGCAGGAAATTCTGGGCCCAGCTCTCTCCAAGATGAGCTAATTATGAGCCAGCCAAACTTCAGTGGAAAGTCTTCTGCTAACAATTGGTGTGACTTTTCTGAAATTCATTATTGAACCCCATGGTTCCCAAACTCAGCACCATCTCTAACAGACTGCGGCATTCCAACATGAGCTTTGCGAGAGAGCCTCACAACACAAGGCCAATTTTTGCATACACATTTAGTCTACCTGTGTGCCAAGATCTTGTATTTATTATTTTTTAACAACAATACTACACCCAACTGTGCACCTACCACTTAGAAGGTGCTCCATTCACACCAGCTCATATGAAAACAGGCCTACAGGCACACATTATGTGTGCACGTTACACAAACTTTCATTTTAAGTCGCTTTTGAACAGCTAGAGCAGCAAGCGTGGGTCTCCATACAAATGAGCATCGAGGCCATTAGTTTCTACATGCTGTGGCCTTGTCATTGAAGTCGGTGCTCTGAGAATTACGTACCCGGCCCTTTCTGCCTTTACATGGAAATCGGGAATCTAAATCAAAGTGTCTATGATTAAACTGGAGGAAGGAGTCTGCAGGGATTTAGGGAAAGTTTGTAGCTCTGGAATGGTGAGATTGAGAACTGAATCTCCCGTGTGACGACAGTCCAAGATTTGCCCCCACAACAAACACACATTGTAATCATTAGACAGCAGAGTGTTGCTTCATGAAATCATAATTTTAGTCATCAGAAGGGAGCATATGGAACATATTTGATGTATTCAGTCTCTCTCTCTGTGTATTATAATTTAGTTTACAAATGAGAGGACAAACACTTTTCCCTGACACTTCTACAGTCAGAATATTATTATTTTTTGCTTCCTGTACACAGCTATGACAAGGTGAGGGCCAGTTGACAACTCTAGTAAAAAATAAAAAAATCTCAGAGGGGAGGGGGGAAACTGTACAGACAGAGGGCTTGCTGTATGGCTCCCCTAATGACAGGATAGCCACTTCCTGTGGTAATGAATTTGAATTAACACTCTCCACAATGAAATACTTCCTCTTGTCAGGCCAGAGATAACACATGATGAGTTTGGCGGGAGAGAAAAGTCATCCCTCCCACAGCAAACCGTCACCATGCCTCCTGAGGGAGTTTGAGTTTTACACGTCCTAGGATTTTGGCTCCATGTTTGCAGCGGATAATGAGTTTCAACTGGTTTTCATAAATATTCCATCAGGTGGCCTGGAGTCATTTGCCGCTTCCCCCTGTTAGGAAACAACACTGAAAAATGCAAAAGAGAGAGAGAGAGAGAGAGAGAGAGAGAGAGTAGTTGACTGAGATGTTGTTTGAAGGAACGCTGATGTGCTTCTTCCCAAGAAACACTGTTGTTTTTTTAAGGCCATGTTATCATTTTAGCAACTGCACATACCTTCCTTCCCAGATCAGATGCATAACCATGGTAGTGGCAGGCGCGTGCTGTACTCTGTAGCTCCGTTCCCTAAAGCCTATAAAAATAACAAAACAAACCAAGGAGGGGAAGAAAAACATACATACATACATACATACATACATACATATACATACATATATGTGTGTGTGTGTGTGTGTGTGTATTTAAAAAAAAACTAACTCTATGCTGCGGCTTCTTTTTTTTTTAATAGAAAAAAAAAATGACATGACAGAACATTAAGGTGGGGGGAGCCACTATGGAACAGGGAAGTTCTGAACATAGGGATGGTAGGGAAGAGACGGTAACCTTTTACCACCCAATCCACTTCCACTGCGATTCTCCCCTCCTGGAATGCTCCAATGGCAGGGGGAGCCAGCCCACTGAAGTGAGAGAAATACCAGAGGGGAAAGAACAGTGAAATCCTTCCCTTCACCTCTTTTCCCCTCTAAATTGAACCCTGGGGGAGGGGATTTCCCCTAAAATAGAAGCAGTCAGCAGGGTTTAGCGACATGCATTATGTACTGTGCAGAGTTATATTCTCAAGTTTTCTTTCGGCTTGTTAGAATTCAAAGTGACAGACGAAGGGGGAAGACAAGTCAAGCGGGGCGCAGAAGTGAAGGCTGACACTCAAATGATCTCTGGCAACCTGCAATTATTTTGTTAGATATTTATCCAGCTCTTCCTCTAAGGTTGCCCCCCCTCCCCACGTTCGGTCATCAGAGCAACCCTGTGTGGCGTGTTAGGCTGAAAGCGGGTGGAATGTCTAAGGTCACCCAGTGAACTTCCGTAGCAGAATGGGGATTTGAACTTTGGCCTCCTTAGTTTATGACTCTGGTTGCAAAAACAGTAAAGACAATAAATAGGTAAGGTTACCAGGCTGTGCTTGGCAACCGGCAGGGGTCCGGGGGGCAAGGACATGGGGACAGCCACTGAACATCATGCCTCTCTAGTAATTGCCAGAAACTCTATGGCAATACTGATGAGTTTCCAGAAATTCCTGAAAAGGATTGGCATTGTTTTGGGGTTTTCCATGGAAGTGACACCACACTGTCTGCCCAACTGTGATTTTATTTTTGCTTCTTTTTCTCTCACCACCACTTCAAGAGGTTGCTAAAAGATGAGGTCACTAGCGGGAGGTCTCCCACCATAATAGGAGACCGGGCAAGTCTACTCTCCAGGAATAGTTTGAGCACCACATCACACTGATTCTTTTTGGCATCTAAATAGCTGTGAAAGGTGATGAATAAAGCCAATTCACACACATTTTTTTTTTTTTTGCTTAGCTTTGGAGTCAAGCAAAGTTTTCTGATCCCCATATAGTGTGTTTGTAATGGGTCCATTCCAATAGAACGGGCATAACTGCAAGCTAAACCACTTCAAGTTTTATAGTGGATGGGAAAGACAGAAATCATACAGAGATTAAGAATCAGGGGATGACTTGATTGCTACATTCTGTCAAACTCGGGAACTCATTTGCCATGAGGTTTGTATCATCCTGTATGCATTCTGTATTGAGCATTGGGGGGGGGGGGGCTGATGAGAGTGTGGGAAAATGCTGCTTCACAACTGTTTTCTTAAGATGCCTCCTGATGTAGGAAGTATGTGAAATGACCTTGGATGCCTGTCTTTGCTAGCCAGCCTGTCGTAGATAAACGAACTGTAGGTTGCAGGTAGGGGGAGGAGGGCTAATGGTGCATGCTAGATTTAGGCAGGCTGAGCGAATGGATTGATTGGACGGATCACGGGGAGGGGTTGTTTGAATCATGTATAATTCCAGAATTGGCGCTAACTGGTCTGTTCTGACACAAGGTGGTCTTAGCTTGAGACATCCTGATCTCTCAATAAACAAATCACTGCCAAGAGAGTGTTGTTGAGAGTATGTTTGTTCAAGAGTCTGACACATTCGTGTCTGGAGCCTTTTCAGAGTCTCAAGCTTCAGTGTCTACATGATCCTTTGGGAGGTCCTAGTTCATTGGGACACATGACCAGATATTCCTGTTTGGTATAAATCAGGTTTTTCTGAATTGTTTTTATGCTGTGGCCGGCCACCTAAATTCAGCCTCAGTGCCAAACTTCACTGAGTGATGCTCCCTTAAATATTAAAAATTAGTTTATGGTTATCTCATGTTTTGGACATGCGGACACCTGAAGCCACCTCATACTGAATCAGACCATTGGTCCATCAAAGCCAGTATTGCCTACTCAGACTGGCAGCAGCTCCCCAAGGTCTCAGGCAGAGGTCTTTCTCATTGCTTATGGCCAGATCTTTTAACTGGAGATACCAGGGATTGAACCCAAGACCTTCTGCATGCCAAGCAGATGCTTCGCCAGTGAGCCACAGTCCCTGAAGTACATGGACTCCACAAATTCAGCATCCATGTCTGCACCACACATTTCTTTTTAGTAATGTCAAGAATTACTAAAAAAACCCCACTAAAATGATATATGTGTAAAAGTGCAAAAAGTAAGGTTGCCAGCTCTGGGTTGGAAAATGCCAGGTTCGCTGGGGGTGGAAACTGGGGACGGTGGAATTTGGGGAGGGGAAAGCCCTCAGTGGGATATGATGTCACCCTTCAAAAGCAGCCATTTTCTCCAGGGGAACTGATCTCTGTAGTCCCAGGAGATTGGTTGTAATTTGGGGTGATTCCCAGACCCCCATGTGGAGGTTGGCAGCACTAGCAAGAGCATAAAGAAAGAAAGAACGTCAAAGAAGAAGGGAAGATGAATCTGAAAGAGAGACAAGCGCCTCGATCGCTAGTCAAAAAGAGAGAGCGCAAAACTGCAGAGTAAAAACTTGTTCCCATTATATAAGCATCCTACAAAGCGAGCCGAAGTTTTGTCTTTTACCGTATGCGGTCATTTTCAGGCTTCTGGCCTACAGAATCAAAGGTGTGACTGCTTCCCCTCAAAACAAAAATCTTCCATGAACGTCCAAGTTTTATAGGTATATTTGAAGTGGGGGGGCATCTGATTCTCCTCCTGCACTTTGCAGTGGTGCGGCACATCAGCTGGGATCACTTGGGGGGGAGGAAGCTGCACATCTGTCTTAGTTTTGAGGCTGAAGTCCCATTAGCCCAGCCTGGAAACAGTTTTGCAAGGTCTCCGGCAAAGGTTGCCCCCAATCTTTTTACTTAAGCTGCTTTGACTGGAGATGGCAAGGTGGCAACCTGTGACTTAGTTTATGCAAAGCAAGAGCTCTTCCTGTGAGCTGTGCCCTTTCAACTGAGCACATTAGCAATCTCTCTTTTGACTGTATTTCCCCCTCGCCTTCATACTGCACATAAGAGTGCACAGGCAGTTAACCAACTCTATCTATCTATCTGTCTGTCTGTCTGTCTGTCTGTCTGTCTGTCTGTCTCTATCGATCGATCGATCGATCTTTCAAGACATGCTGCATGTGCATTTAATCCTCCATCACAATATGGCTTCTTGATATTTCTCTATATTTATTTACCACCCACTTTTCTCCAGTTTGGTGTAGTGGTTAGGAGCACGGACTCTAATCCGGGAGAACCGGTTTTGTTTCCCCACTCCTCCACATGCAGCTGCTGGTGTGACCTTGGGTCAGTCACCAGTTATTTCAGGGCTGTTCTCTCAAGAGCAGTCCTCAAAGAGCTCTCTCAGCCCCACCTACCTCACAGGGTATCTGTTGTGGGGAGGGGAAGGGAAAGGAGATTGTAAGCAGCTTTGAGACTCAGGGTAGTGAAGGGTGGGGTATTAATCCAATCTCCTCCTCCTCCTCCTCCTCCTCTGCTTCTTCTTCTTCTTCTTCTTCTCCCCCCCCAGTGGGGACCCACAGCAGCTTACAGCCATTCTCCCTTCCCCCATTTTATCTTCACAACAGGTTGAGAGAAAAAGACTGGCCCAAGGTTAATCAGCAAGCCTCCACAGCAGAGTGGGGATTCGAAACTGGGCCTTCCCGAACCTAGTCAGTCACCTTAATCACTATGCCACACAGACTGTCTGCAGTTCCCAAAACTGTCAGACTATTGAACTGAAAACTTCCAGGCAACCCCCCCCCCCCCAGTGTCATTCAAAGGTCACACAGGATCTCTGCACACACGATCTCTGCCGCCACACTTCAGTGGGTAAGAAAGCAGATAAGCTTCTCGTGACAAGAGCTAAGCGGTCCTTCACATCCACAAAAATGGTGCTTTGATGCTGACTGACCATACGTTTGTCAGCTTAACGGCTGAGAATGTTGGCTGATTTCTTCTCAGTAGACACTAACTATACAGAGCGAGCCCATAATGGTTCTGAAAAGTATCCCCAGGAACTTGGAAGAGGTGATCTCTCCTAGATAAATGGAGTAGAAAATTGTGTCTCTTGTCTCTCTGTGAAGAGATCAGAGTAACTGATGGTTAAACAAAGTTCAGTCCTAGAACGAAGCCTGAGTCCAATGGCCCCTTTAAGGCCAACCAAATTTTCTTCAAGGTATGAGCTTTCGTGTGCATGTTCACGTCCTCAGTGTGCCTGCATGCGACAGCTCATACCTTGAAGAAAACTTTGCTGGCCTTAAAGGAGCCACGGGACTCAGGCTTCGTTCCTCTGCTTCGGACCAACACAGTTGCCCACCTGGACCTAAACTTAACCCCGGTGTATCGGTTTAATCAGGTCACATTGATCCATTTTTTAAATTGTGCTTTAAAAGAAAAGGTTTGATTTCTTTAAAAAGGAAAAGAGCAGCATTGCATGCAAACGTTTATTCTGGGCGTGGGAGGGAGACTATAAGGCTGCGGCCACACACACTAAATAATTCACTTTCAGTCCACTTTCAGTGTACTTTCCAACTGGATTTTGCCAGTTCACACAGTAAAAATCCAGTTGAAAAGTGCACTGAAAGTGGATTGAAAGCGGATTATTCAGCATGTGTGACCGCAGCCTAACAGTGCAACCCTCAATAGAGTTACACTCTTCCAAGTCCACTGAAATCGATGGGCTTCAAAGGATATAAGAATACTTAGGACTGCACTGTCACTTCACAATAATACCCATGGCCGTATAGAGCAGAGGAGCAACCCTTTTCAGCTTCGTTGGTTTGCACGGACAGATTGAAATTCTTTCTTTTAATTTGTCATAAAAAAGCAAAGCAAATATAAGGATAACGCCCATTCAAAAACTGAGTCTGAGGACAAACTCAGGAAGTGGAGCGGGAGAGTTCTGCTTGTGAAGTGGGGGAAGGGAGCCCGTTCAAACAGCCACAGCTGTTCCCCGGCTCCCTTTCGTACTTACCCGTTTTCCTGCCGCTTTCCTGCCGCTTCAGAAGGACACCGGGAGAAACCGCTGTCCAGGGGCCATCTGCCGCTTGTCTCCCGCTTCCTGGCAGTGTGGACTGGAAGAAGCGGGAGTCAAGCAGAGGCAGCAGTGAGATTGCGCCATCACGGAGATATGCTCATGCACCCATGCACACCCATGCCCCAATACAGGAGGTGGGGAGATTTTAAATTTCTAGACTGCTGATATGGCCATGCGCCTATGTGCATAGGCGCACATGTGCATATTGCCGAAATGGCCCCACCATGAGCTGCAGAGGCTGGCCCACCCAGGGCCGCTCTGCAGCAGTCTGAACACTCCCTAACTGCATGCTCTCACAATACACTGGCCAGTGTGAATGGTCAGCCCCGGAGCACTTTTCCCCTGCAGCTTTTGGCCCCGGTTTCCTCCTGCTCCAGATTGCCAGTCTGTCCCCAGCCAGAGAAGTAGAAGAGAGGTGTTTTAAAGATTTCCCCCCAAACATGAGTGTCTTTAACCAGAAAGCTAAAAATAGAGTGAAAACAAACATACAGCAAAATACTAGCATAGGAGAATAATTCAGGTTTGGTTTGGGGGGGAGGAAGGGATGACCAAGAGCTTCTTGAAATAACCCCCCCCCAATATATGTTTGCAGAACCCCCGTGGCGTGGCCTTGCTGTGAACAGCACATTTCTCAAGGTGGGTGGAGACAGGGAGAGGCAGTGATGGCGGCGGGGAGAGGAACAGCAAAAACAAGCCGCAGTTCATGCACTGGTAGTGGAGGCAGCTGTCATTACATGGACAACAGGAAATCCAAGCTCCTTTCCACAGTTGCCTGCCAATCTGGGTTTTCTCAGTTTGAGTCGAGGCAATGTAAGCCCACGGCAGAACAGCATCCAAATGATCCAGATCAACAGCAGGCTGAAACCGGGCTGACCGCTGAAGGGAGGTAATGTAATGCAGAATGGGGGGAGAAACCCAGAATAAAAAGAATGTTGAACTCAATTTTAGTGCAGAATTGGGGGGGGGGGGGAGAGAGACCTGGATTAAAAAGAAGGTTGAATTAGATTCCAGTGCAGAATTGCTTGGAGGATACCACAGTGATAGGGTTGCCAACCTCCAGGGGCGCCTGGGGATCTCCCGCTTTTACAACTGATCCCCAGCTGACAGAAATCAGCTGCCCTGGAGAAAATGGCTGCGTTGGAGGGTGGACTCTATGGCATTGTACTATGCTGAGGCCCTTCCCCTCCCCAAACCCCGCCCTCTCCTGGCTCCACCCCCAAAGTCTCCGGGTATTTTCCAGCCCAGACCTGGCAACCCTACACAGTGAACGTGGATTTAAAGGAGAATGCAGAAAGGGCCCAAGAAGGTGTGGATCAGTGTCTCCTCTGGAGTAGCACTCTTGCAGGAGGTCTGGTCACACACTGGGAAAGGGGGGGAAGTCATGTGAACATGACCTCCGTGTGATCAGATGCTCACACATTTTTTTAAGCAGGGAGGGCTTCTTTTGCCAAAGTAGGAACCAGATATGCCAAAGACAATAGGGAACCCTTCGTGTACAAGTATAGCCACAAACAACACCCACCAAGGGAAAACCATCTACAATCCACCACTATATGTACTCAAAACTGTATATTGCATTCATTGAAATACAAAGAAGGGTTAGTGGTCATAACCCAATGGAGTGTATATACACTTACCCACTATCCACTCCATTGGGTTATGACCACTAACCCTTCTTTGTATTTCAATGAATGCAATATACAGTTTGAGCACATATAGTGGTGAATTATAGATGGTCTTCTCTTGGTGGGTGTTGTTTATGGCTAAAGTAGGAACCAGAGCAGAGGAGGTCAAATGAGAAAATGAATTAAGAAGGAAAGTGAACAAAATAAAATAAAATGAAGACTTCAGACCCTTAGCTTGTGATTCGAAAGCACTGGTGAGTTTTATCATTGCACTCTGAAAATAGACACATATGCTCAACAGTTATTTGAAGAAAGAACATTACAATAATAATAGGTACGCTCACAGGATGTTCCAGTCTTTAAATAAAAGTACGTGATGCACTTGTACTGCTAAACTAGCAGGGAGGGGACTTTCTTCAGACAGACTTCTCCAAGCGCGCCCTCTCTTAGGACTGTCCATCTGACAGCAGTCAAACTGTGGACTTTGTCTTTGGTACATCCAGTTCTCTGGAATAGTTTACCAGAGGGAGTGCACGTGGGGTTTTCACTTTTGACATTCACTTTGCCAGCTTTGGGAACCCAATTTAGGTGGAAAGAAGATGGCATGCAAATATTTTACACAGACAAACAAATATTTTTGTCTGAGGACATTTGGTGGAAGACCTGTGTTTCTGTCTTTTCTGTTGCTTTTCTTTTGTTGATGGACTGCTGTATTTGTTGTAGGGCTGCCAAGTCCCCCCAGGGGGCAGGGATTCCCCTGCTTAAAGGGTCCCGAATCCACCAGTCCAGATCTGACCGGCGTGCCCGGCGTGATGACATCACCCGGAAGTGATGTCATCACGCTGGGCATGTCGCCGGGCAATGCTCTGGCAATCGCCCTGAAAACTCTATGGCACTGGATGTCCCGGAATGGGACCAGCTCACCCCCACTTTTAAGTGTAAGTTACTTGGCAACCCTAATTTGTTGTTATGCCTTTGCAACTTGTTGTTGCTCTGTCACCTGCCTTGAATCTAAGAAGGCAAGATGGGGTGTAAATTTTAAATATTTTTTGAAAAAATTATCCCAGCCTGTGTTTAACTACATACATTTATGGGAAAGTCTATCACAGGGAGCAGTGTATGTGGATAAGATCTTGGGCGATGGGTGGACCCGAAGTTAAATATGAACAGCCAGTGTGATACAGAGACAAAAACAGCTAATGCAGTCCTGAGGTGTGTCAACTGAGGCATAACATCCAAATTGCAAGATGTCATTGTCCCACTGTACATTGCATTGGTCAGGCCGCACCTGGAGTATTGTGTAAAGTTTTGGAGGCCTCACTTCCTAAAGGATGTGGACAGAATGGAGTGGGTGCAGAGAACAGCTATTGGGATGACCAAGACCTATGAGGAAAGGCTGAGGGACTTGGGAATGTCCATTCTGGAGAAGAGGAGGTTGAGGGGGGTCATAATTGCTCTGTATCTGAAGGGCTGTCACTTAGAGGAGGGCAGGGAGCTATTCCTGTTGGCAGCGGAGGATCAGAATCTCAATAATGGGTTTAAAAATTAAGGGTGGGAAGGTACCGGCTGGATATTAAAAAAACTTTTTTGAGCAACAGTGCAATCAGTTGCCTCGGTAGGTGGTGAGCTCCCCCTCACTGGTAGTCTTGAAGCAGCAGCTGGACGAACACTTGTCAAGGATGCGCTAGGCTGATCCTGCATTGAGCAGGGGGTTGGACTAGATGGCCTGTATGGCCCCTTCCAACTCTGTGTGATTCTATGATCGGGTTGTGTTTAGGATCATTGTGTCTTTGGGTGTACTGCATCTAAAGCACTATACAAATGATGATGACGATGATGATGATTTTTTTTTTTTGCCTTTGTGTTTTCTCAGCTTTCTCTGCTAGAAGAGATGGGTTTCGGAGGTGCTCTTCTTTACATTGATCCTTGTGATTTACCAAAGGCACAAAACCTCAGCAGTAAAGCATTTATGGTATCCTTAAACAGTGGAGGTGATCCTTCGACACCTGGGTACCCGAGTATTGGTGAGTATTTCCAATTGAGACTTTTCCCACCTGCAAATGATTTTTAAAAAATTAAGCGGTTGAAAGCAAGCATGCCATACAGCAAGGGTCCCCAACGTGGTACCTGTGGGCACCATGATACCTGTTGATACCATTCTTGGCACCTGCCAATTAGGGTTGTCAGGTTGACTTACCTGGCCAGTGGGGGGGCCTCCTGATGTCCTTCCAGGAGACCAGAAGTGATGTTGGGCATTTTTGGACTGACTTCCGGTTTCAGGCCTACTTCCAGTTTTGGGCCTACTTCTGGTCATGGTGACACTCCAGTTTTTGGGCAAAACTTTGTGGTAAATTAGGCTTCAAACCATAGAGTTTTGTTCCCAAACCAGAGTGTCACCACCAACCAGAAGTAGGCCTGAAACCAGAAGTAGGCCCGAAATTGGAAGTAGGCTTGGAAAGGTCAGTTGGGGTTGGGATTTCCCCCTGCCAGCCAGCTGGCTGGGGGCAGGCAAGAGCCAGTGAAAGTGAGGGTTCCTCTGCTCCCACCAGGGAACTGGTAACCCTACTGCCAAGTGTTTTGGAAAGTGGGCTGGGCCAGGTGAGGCTTTCACCCAGCAAAGCTTCTGTTGGGCCAGTGGAAATATGATTGACTGTAGATATTTTTAAAATATTGCTCTGGCAGCAGTTGGTACCACAGTAGAAGGATCTTCACTTTGTGCCTGAGGGTAAGTTGTGGCAGCCATTTTGTGGCTGCACCCACCACACCATGTCAGAATTTCAAAGGGGGCCACGGAGTCAGAAAGGTTGGGGACCCCTGAAATGCAGCGAGGCCCAGAGCATATAGGTGGTGGTGCTGGGTGAGTGTCTGCTGCTGTATCTATGTGACCCCTGGTGCTTTGTGGTAGTTCTTCTTGTAGTCTTATATGCCACAGAAGAAGCAACAACAGAACACTGAAGAGGTAGGCAGGAGCAGAGCCACCATGGTGTAAGTGTCAAAGTAGGACTGGACTGGGAGACCTCAGTTCACATCCCCACTCTGCCACGGAAAGTTAATTGGTGACCTTGGGCCAGTCACTCTTTCTTTCAACCTAATCTACTTCCCACAGGGTTATTGTGAGGATAAAATGGAGGCGGGGATGATGATGAATCACTTTGGATCTCCGCTGTGGAGAAAAGCAGGTTATAAACACCTAGAGAAATGAATAGGTCTGACCTTTGCAGCCAGAGGGGAGAAAAATGAAGGGTAGCTGATCGGGAATCCTGCCAGTGGCTATAGCTGAGTGTTGGCTGCTGGTGAAGCTGCTATGCTGATAGATTGTTGGCAAACATTTCTAGCTTTAAAAGGCTTTGGAGCTGCTGCTCCTACCCTTATTTCTGTTCCAGAGTGGTACTGGGTTGGTCCGTCACAGTAAAGCCAAAAGGAGCCCTCATGGCTCCTCAAAGACAACCAGTTTGTTTGTGGTTCAAGTTGTCATGGATCAGACGTGTGAAGTGAGTCCTCAGTAGTAGATATATACACATCTGGGTTGGGAAATTCCTGGAGATTTGGAGGTGGAGCCTGGAGAGGGTATGGCTTGGGGATGGCAAGGACCTCACCATCCTCCAAAACAGCCATTTTCTCCAGGGCTACCAATCTCTTTGGAGATCACTTGTAATAGTGGGAGATCTCCAAACCCCACCTGGAGGTTAGTAACCCTAATGTACCTGCATAAACACTTGGGAATAATGTGTAAGCGGGGAGGTGGGGAATAAATAGACAACAAAATGCAAATGTACAGTCTGTGGCATTTCAGTGCTTAATTTTACCTACGATAAGAACGGTGACTGTTCCCAGCCTCCGTGATAGGTGACAAATTGTCCTATCACATCTAGAAAGCATGTGTTAACACTTGTAGAGGGATAAGAATGCATTATGTAAATGGAGGCCTAACAGAATGGTGTCAAGCTTCTTGATGAGTTCTACTTCAGCCATTTCATGCTGGATTCTCTCTGGAAGTTCCTTCACTGAAGAATGGGCATGATTTGTAATACAAACAAAGCCCCTGGGGCTCCAACTCATGGAAGAGCATCTTGCTTGGGGATGGAGTGGGAAATGGTGTTTGGGGAACTGGATTGTGACTTGTCCAGTGATGTAGGCAGCTGTGTAGGTCCAGAGAAAAACACCTGAACAATAGCCATGAGATACCACTTGTAGTGTGATAGGAATCCGTTATGTTAAAGAAGGCCCATGGAATAGTGTCAAGCTTCTTGATGAGTCCTACTTCAGCCATTTCAGGCTGGGATTCCCTTTTGAAGTTCCTTCGCTAAAGATTTGTAATGTAAGTGAAGCATCTAGATTCCCAACTCATAGAAGCGTGTCTTACTTGGGGATGGAGTGGGAAATGGTGTTTGGGAAACGTGACTGTAACTTGGCCGATGATGTAGGCAGCTGTGTTGATCCACAAAAATGTGGCAGAACAACAGCCATGGGATACCTTTTATTCATGAGATAAAGCATAGACGAAGCTTTTGATGGGATATCCTCTGCTCGTCTATACTTCTCTGATAATCGAGGTGAAGGTCCTGTTTGGAGCAATCTACTGGATTCTCAGGTTGGCACTGGTTGTTACACAGCTAGTAACTGCCCCACTTCTCATACCATTAGAATTTTCACCATGGTTGTTGCAGCTAGGGTTGCCAATCCCCCGAGGGGGGTGGGTTTCCCCCCAATTTCAGGGGTCCCAATCTGCCACTGGCCAGCTGGCTGGCAAAGTGAGCCCCACCCCCAAAGAGCCCAATCCCACCTGACGTGCCTGGCACAATGATGTCACCTGGAGGTGATGTCATTGTGCCAGCCACGTCGTGCGGGGGACACTCTAGCATTTGGGCGAAAACTCTGTGGTGACCATAGAGTTTTCTCCCTTCCCATATGCTAGAGTATCCCACCCAACGTGCCCGGCTTGATGACGCCATGCCCCGGAAGACTCCCAGAGCAAGACTTGGCCCCCCTCCAGCAGCCAGGTAAGACCTGGCAACCGTAGTTGCAGCTGTGAAGTCTCTTTTTCCACCCCTGCAGCTAAAGCCAATTGAGAGGTCCATGCTGCCAGTTACATCTTTCTTTTTGCCTCCTAACACAACAGGGGTGGGGAAGAATTAAGTATCTGACTGTGAAATAGTAACAAGTCTCCATCCCGAATATTTGATGCGATTGCTTGTCCAGACACTGAAAGAGACTGACTTGAATTGGCACGGAATCAGCGGAGGCAACCAATGCTGCGTGACCGGAATGGCAGAAAATAGAAATATTTGCCTACTTGTCAGAGAAGGTGTTAGCTAGTCGCAGCGTGAAATGCCATGACAGCGCAGTAGGGAAGGCATTTCACATTTTCTTGGCGTCTCAGCCTACCTGACCCGGTGTTCCTAGGACTGCTCTGGGGAGTGACAGAAGAAAACATAGCTCTTCTCCGGCTTTGCTTCTGCTCATTTCGTGGAGATATCTGAAGAATGGCTTGCTGTTTTATCCACTCATGTGACTTCACAGTATTCTATGCATCCAACATGAAAGGTGAAGCGAATTGGAGTGGCTAAACCAGCTCTTGGATGGTGACGACCTTTCTAGATTTACTTTGCTGCCCTCCCCCCATGGATCCAGTACGTGCCCCTTTGGGGGTTTAGATAATGATTTTGCATAGAGGAAAACAATGCTTAGAATATGTTTGCCAACCTCCTGGTGGGGCCTGGAAATTTTCAGCTATTACAATTGATCTCCAGGCAACAGAGATCAGTTCCTCTGGAGGAAATGGCTGCTTTGTAGGGTGAACTCTATAGCATTGTACCTTGCTGAAGTCTCATCCCTTCCCAAATCCTACCTTCCTTTAGGCTCCTCCCACAAAATCTCCAGGTATTTCCATCCCAACCCAGAGCTGGCAACCTAACTTACAGCCAAAGGGAAAATATCACAGTGTGTGTGCTAAATAGTTTATACCAAAACCTTAATGTGGTTTGTGCATCTTTAGAAGCTCTTGTCATTCAAAGTGTTCCCTCCTCCCCCAGCTAGAGGCACAGAAAGTGATTCTTTACATTTTACTCATTAAATGCTTTTGTGGTTCCATTAAAATTTTCTCAGATTTTTCTCCTGTGTAGGAACTGCCAAGTGTACCCTGAGATGTTTGCTTTAAGTTAAACTCAGTGACTTAAGCTTAACTTGGAATCGTTCCTTCCCTCCTCAATTTCTTTAGCCATAACAATATTATTTTTACTTTCTCCACATCTTTGATCCAGACACAAACCTCCAAATCCACCTTGAGATGTCACTTGATGGAAGGGGAAGAGTCATGTTCAATGGTAGAGCATCTGCTCGGCAAGCTGAAGGTCCCAGGTTCAATTCCTGGCATCCCCAGTTAAAAGGATAGGTAGTAGGTAATGTGAAAGACCTTTACAAGAGCCCCTAGAGAACTGCTGACAATCTGAGTAGACAATACTCACCTTAATGGACCTGATGGTCTAATTCCATATAAGGCAGCTTCATCTCTGAATGTTTTCAAGGTGTGATGGCAGCCCCCTTCAGTCATGCAACTGCTTTTCTGTTCCAGTTCACAGAATATGGGGAATATGTGATGGCCATTGGTGACTCCATGTAGAGAAGGAATGTTCCAATCCCCTTATGTTGGCCCCATCCACTTCCCTCCCTCAGAGGCAAAATTTCCCCTCCATTTTTCTTTCCTTTTTTTGACTGAGCAGCCCTAATGGTGTGTTTTCTTCTTTTCTGAAGAACTCTGGCTGTCCCATCCTGTCACTGTATAATATTTTGGCTGATTGCTCAGCCCAGGAACCTGAGGGAAGGACTGAGAGCCCCTTTTGACTTAAATGGCACTCAAGACGTTTTTATATTTCAAACTTAACAAAATATTTTAGTCAACATACAGGGGAAAGGTCAGGTGAAACCAGGGGTAACATTTCTGAGGTAACTCAATATAGATAACTCTAAGGTAAAGCCAGTACATGCACAAATGTTAGTTCTTACATTTCAGGCTAGTGAGAGTTTCTTAAGCTTTTCACAGTGACTTAAGTCTTTATGTTGAGAGGCTTTTGTTCCCATGTTTTCCCCCAAACACTTCAGTACACTTTCTTTGAGTATTCTCTGGCTCTTTTGGTTTACATAAGGCACCCAGACCCTTCCCTTGAAACACCAGTACTCATCTTGAGGTTTTAACTGACTCTTAAGGTCTCTAAAGACAGTTTCTAGTCACATCAGAACAAGGATCTCTTCACTCTTCAGAGCTATCACTCTATTATACTAGTTAGGGGGAAAAAAATTCTCTCTCTCTAGAAGATCTGTTCCCTTTCCTTGGCCCAAAAGGGTGTCCCAATCTAACTACTCACTAGTACTTGCCAACTTTCCCAGTTCTCCCATCTGTGTTAAACTGCTCTCAGTCAGGGCTGAATTCCAAAACTGTCAGTACTCGACTCTCTTCAGCTAGGGCTGAACTCAGACTGAATTCTCCTCCGGATCCAGTTCAGAAGTCTTTCTCTGTTCAGCTGATGCTAATCAATCAGTTTCCTTGGAACAGCCTGTCACTCAAGGCTCTCTGGCTCTGTAAAGAATTAACCCTTCACAGTCCTTTTTTTCTTTCTTACACAGCCCTTCTAAGCTTTTAAAAAGTAGTCCGTCACACCCCTTAAAAGATCTGACAACAGGTGATGTGAAAGACCTCTGGCTGACACCCAGGAGAGCTGCCACCAGTTAGAGTAGACAATCAGTAGAAGGCAATTTCATATGCTCATGTTTTTCTGTCTGGACTGGAGCAGCAGAGAAATGATGGCCAAGGTTTCTGATTCAGGAACAGTGAGTCTCCATAAGAATACAGCTATGAATAGGGTACTTCTTTTTTTCCCTTTCTATTTGGGTTATTGACTGGCTGCTGTGCTTTCCCTCTTCTGGCTGTTGTTGGCAGGGAATTGCTCGGTTTCACATGAGTGCCATAGTTCAGAGTTCTCTTCAAGCAGAATCTCCCCCATCAGCCAGAAAAATGGCTCAGTAAATGAAGATATGGAGAAAAGCTATTTGTCAGGCTTCGTATGTAAATAGCAAAGCCTCGTTGCGGTGAGGAGTAAGATCCCTGTTCCTAAGATAAGCTACTCGGTAATAGGATTTCTATCTCTGCAGTTGGGGGGAACAATATATATATATATATATATATATATATATATATATATATATATATATATATAACTTCTCAGAAAGCACTGATGGTGAGGCGACCACTGTCTCTTTTTTTAATACTGAAATATAACAGCTCAATTCAATCAATGCCTTCTGCTCTTGACAGGAGTTTCCAGTGATGATGTGTGTGCCTGAAGAATTAACCCGTTAAGGCATAGCCCTTGTGAAAACACATTTTATAAATGCCTTACTTCTGAAGGACTCTCAGAGCAAAGAACTACAAGGGGATTCTTCACACCACTTTCCTCAGCCAAGTGGGCCTCTTTTGCCAGTTGTGGTAGCATATGGTTGCTCTGAGTGTCATATTAACTTCTGTTTCAAGGGGGGGGAGTTGCCTAACTTTCGGTTTTATCAGAACATCCCCCCCCCCCAGAATAGAACTCATGGGTACTAATGCAGCCTATGTTGATTTATTTTACCCCTGTGGCAAGGTGACGTGCCCTCAGGGATTCCATTATGATCTAAGATTGCATTCTGTGATCCATCCAAAGCTCCCTCTAAGCCAGGGGTGTCAAACACATTGCCTGCAGGCCAGATCAGGGCAGTCTCTGATAACTGATCTTAGGAGGGCAGTGGAACTGGCTGTTTCCTGCTTCCACTTCCTTTTCCAGTTCTGCTGCTGCTGCTTTGTCACAGCTCGTTTTACCAGACTCTCTACAATTGCACAGGAGAGATAGATAGGCAAGTCTTTCCTGTGCGATTGATAGAGTCTGGCAAAGCACTGGCTGAGGCTCCTCCCCCTCCTTCTCCTAGGGGGAGGGGGAAACCAGCCAGACTTCACTTCCTGGCCAGGCTGCTTCAATCCTATACAGGAGACAAAGGGAAGCCATTCTTTCCTTGCACTGGCTGAGGCTCCTCCCTAAAGAGAAGGAGGGAACAAGGGAGAGCTTGCTTTGCTAGGCTGCCTCAGTCACACAGGAGAAATAACAGGCACTTTTAAGACCAACAAAGTTTTGTTCAAGGTATGAGCTTTTGTGTGCCTTGCTATAGTATGTGTGTATTCTGTTGGGCTCCTTATGCTGTGTGTGTATTTTGTTGGGCTTGTTATGCCAGGGCTCTCCTGGGTGCAACTGGGTTCCCTCCCCTTTTTCACTGTATTCATGCCCTCATGATCCAGTCTTTCTCAGCAAGAAAGCAGTGTGAACTATTTTAGAGGAGGAATAACAACAAGCCAGTGAGGTGGATTAGGCTGAGAATGTGTGTCCAAGTTCACCCAGCACATTTCCTTTGTAGGAAGTTGTAGTTATTTCTCTGGGGAAGACTACAGTTTTGTAGACAAACACATGGCCCTCAGTCTATGTCAGGATGCCTTCTCATGTTCTTGACCAGCACATGAAGCAGCTTATGTACAAAAGGTTGCAATGCCCAGCCATCTCGTGTTTCCCCTGGGTCCTACGCTCAGAACATTGAGCATGAGATTTCTGTAATGAATGTCAGTAAATCAAAAGTTGGCTTGCAGCTTACAGATACACACCTCAACAGCATACTCAAGATTGCTACAGCAATAATTCAGAGACTCTTAAATAGACAAAATATTACAAGAGTGCCACAGTTTTAAGCATGTTTTATTATTACTTCTCCTGTTTTCTTAGTCCAGAGAAGCCAGCAAAACCAGGAGAAGCTCCTGTTGGCCAAACAGATGTGCCTGGTGATGTATGTTTAACTTGATAGTTCAGAAGCATATACTGTGCTGTATAGATTAGTGGTAGAAAAGTGCTGTCAAGTCGCAGCCGACATCATGATAACCCTGTAGGGTTTTCAAGGCAAGAGTCGTTCAGAGGAAGTTTGCCATTGGCTGTCTCTGTGTGGCAGCCCTGGACTTCCTTGGTGGTCTCCCATCCAAGTACTAACCAGAGCTGACCCAACTTAGCTTCTGAGATCCAATAATATTGAGCTAGCCTGGGCCATCCAGGTCATTGCCTGTATGGATCATGCCCTACTTAATGGTCGTGGGTAGGGTAGCTTAATTTATATACAAATGCTAGAAGTGGTGGTGGTAAAATGAGAGAGTTGGAGTGCTTAGTGTCAGAGGAGAACATAGACATTTTGGGCATTTCAGAGATTTGTTGGGGTGAGGATAATCAGTGAGATACAGTGATTTTTGGATATAAGTTATATCAGAAGGACAGGGAGGGAAGGGTTGGAGGTAGAGTGGCTGTGCATGTCAGAGAGGGTATACAGTCCAGTAAAACTGAGAATCTAGAAGAAATAGATTTGCTTACAGAAACACTATGGTTGTCGGACTGGATGGGCCACTGGCCTGATCCAACATGGCTTCTCTTTTGTTCTTAATTGCTCATGGAAATAGTCAGAGAAGGGTTTAGTTACATAAATATCTATGCAGAAGTGATCCTCATACAAAGTATTTCACCGCAGAATAGGCCTTTAGCCAGAATTTTGTTACTTGTGGGGCAAAAAGGATTCTGGTGGGTCTTGTGGGTCTGCCATTATCCAGACAAAGTTGAAGTCTCCTCTGCAGGGCCAGGTGTCTGTAGTCCTGTAGTTGGCACCTCTGCAGGGTTGGACTTCTCTGCAGGGCTGGTTTCCTGTCCTGTAGTTGGACCCTGCCCAGATCTTCTGGGTACATCAGAATGGGTTTTTTTTAAGTTTTAAAATGTTTTTTAAAAAAATTCAAGAGGCCCTTTAAGGAAGGGGGCAAAGCCCCAAATAGCCCTACCATAGCTATGGGCCTGTGACAGAAGGCACATTTTTTGAGCATCATTTTTCTGATTTCTGGATCCTAAACGTAATAAAAATCCTAGTGTTGGAACTGGAAATTATAAAAGAACAACGGAAGGTTAATTGCGTTTAACAGCTTCTCATGTTTTCTTCATTGAAAGGTGATTTCTGCTTTTTTTTAAAGAAGTGGGAAGAGATTCAATCTAAAACCAGTAGAGTGTAGGCTGGGGAAACCAATAGAAACCAGGTTCATGGAAGGTAATGCCTCCTGTTGCAGATATGTTTATAGGGGTATAAATATCTTGTTTTAACTCTAAGTCACATGCTGTCCACACTGCTGCTGAAATCTTCCTCTTTTTAAGGCATTTTCTGGTTTTAATGTAGGAGAGACAAAGTAGCCCCTTGTGAAATTGTAGCAATTGCTTTTGAACACCCATGAAAAATTGGTGAAAAGCCCTTGACACTTGCTGCTTTAATAGGGTGGTATTGTTTAATTGAGCATAGTCAATTATTCCGCTGTGTTTACAGAAGATCACTTGGAATATGCATAAGTACACACACTGCAATTGAAATTTAGGCCCATTTATTTGCAGGGAGCCCAACAATTTGATAGTTTTTCTGTTTGTTTTTTAAAGGCTTGCTCCCTCTTATCTGAGTTTGTCCTTGCAGTCCTCTGCTTTTGTGATTTTTTTTTTTTAATTATCCCTTCAAGGGAGGGAATTGAGAGGCTGAAATTAACCGGGGAATGCAGTGTTGCCCGGCAGATTCCATCACACATATGCACCATGACATGTTCTAAGGTGTTTCCTTGTAGATCATCTTGACTTTTACAAGATTTCCATTGCCCTTTTTTTGTATGCTCTTTCAAGGAAGCATATCGCACAAAACTCCCAATTTTAATAGCGGCATAATTTTTCGCTGCCTATTTGCCTCTGCAGCTGTGAGAGCAATCTGTTGGAGTGCTTTCTTCAAAAAAAAAGAGAGAAAATCTGTATGTTTTCATGACATCCTCTCAAGCCATTGCATATACACAGCTCTGCCACCGTCAAAAATGGAAGCAGGTTTATTTTTTTCTGCTGACTGAATGATGATATTCCGTCCCCATTCAGTGCCACAATTTGCTGTATAACCCAGCTGCAGGCATGGGGAATGTCTTGACGCAGTAGGATCCAGGAAAGGCATAGGCCGGAGAGCTGAACTCTGCATTTTGGGAAGTATGTACATTGCACACGTGATTTGAACTGTGGAAATGTGGTTCTCCACACATATGGAGAACCAGCATGGTGTCTTGTGGCAGACTCTGCCACAGGAGGTGGCAGCAGTTACAAGCATGGATGGCTTCAAGAGAAAATTAGATAAACATATGGAGCAGAGGTCCGTCAGTGGCTATGAGCCACAAGATGTAGATAGGAACTCTCAGTCTGGGGCAAGTGATATTTTGTATTCTTGGTGCTGGGGGGGGGCAACAGTGGGAGGGCTTCTAGTCTCCTGGCCCCACTGCTGGATCTCCTGATAGCACCTGGTGTTTTTGGCCACTGTGTGACAGAGTGTTGGACTGGATGGGCCATTGGCCTGATCCAACATTGGCTTCTCTCATCCTCCTTACATATAATTCTGTTTTCACCATGGACTCTCTTGAACAGTGGGAGGGCTTCTAGTGTCCTGCCCCCACTGGTGGACCTCCTAAGGGCACCTGGTGTTTTTGGCCACTGTGTGACAGAGTGTTGGACTGGATGGTCCACTGGCCTGATCCAACATTGGCTTCTCTCATCCTCCTTACATATAATTGTTTTCACCATGGACTCTCTTGAACAGTGGGAGGGCTTCTAGTGTCCTGCCCCCACTGGTGGACCTCCTAAGGGCACCTGGTGTTTTTGGCCACTGTGTGACAGAGTGTTGGACTGGATGGTCCACTGGCCTGATCCAACGTTGGCTTCTCTCATCCTCCTTACATATAATTCTGTTTTCACCATGGACTCTCTTGAACAGTGGGAGGGCTTCTAGTGTTCTGCCCCCACTGGTGGACCTCCTAAGGGCACCTGGTGTTTTTGGCCACTGTGTGACAGAGTGTTGGACTGGATATGCCATTGGCCTGATCCAGCATTGACTTCTCGTAGGTAGGTAGGTAGGTAGGTAGATAGATAGATAGATAGATAGATAGATAGATAGATAGATACCAATTCCTGCACAAGGGAGCTTCTGAAAGGGGGGGGGGAACCAACAATAAAAATGAATAACACTACAGTGAATATCACATGAGGGGCTGCTCACCTGCAGAGGCTCTCCATGCCAGCAGAAGCAGAATTTGATCAGAGAATTCCTTATATCAGTCGTGATTCAGTGGCGCTGCAATGTTTGGGGAAGGGGATGGCTCCTCAGCGTTAGAAATCCCATCCGCCCCTAGCTGCACCTTTTGCTGGGCTCCTGTCAATCAGCTTCCCCTGCCTTTCCATGCCCTCCCTCACCTTCCCTCCAGACACCCATACTGTATTTTCTCATTTTACCTGTCTAAAACCCAATTAAATTGATATTCCCCTTGAGCTTCCACTGGCCTGCATGAAGCAAAGAGATATCATTGCCATTCATGCATGGGGGAAAATAACCCTTGGAAAAGTAAAAAGGGAAGGAAAAAACACCTGAAACAAACTTTGTAGCATATGTGTTTGCAATTAATTTTCTGTCTGTCTCTCTGCCTCTGTCTGTCTTTCACTCGATCGCTCAGCACCTCTCATTGCTTTTGTTTCTCCTCACACTTTTACGTGAAGTTGTCACTAGTACAGATGTGGTTATTTTTTGTGCCATTCAGGAAGGAATGTAAGAGGTGCAGTCAGGTCTGTGGATCCAGAGGGCACAATAACGAAAACTGATTAACACTGTTGGGGAGTATTATTATTATTATTATTATTATTATTATTATTATTATTATTATTATTATTACAAGTTCTGGGAGATACTTTCCCCCCTCTAATTATAGCTGTGCTCAGGATCAAAAGAGCAGTCTGTTGACTGTATGTTGTGATACATTACATCTGTTCGTGTGTTAGGTTTTACCACTTTCCTACTACCAGATTTAAGAACATAAGAGAAGCCAATGTTGGATCAGGCCAATGGCCCATCCAGTTCAACACTCTGTCACACAGTGGACCAAAATACCAGGTGCCCTCAGGAGGTCCACCAGTGGGGCCAGGACACCAGAAGCCCTCCCACTGTTGCCCTCTCCAAGCCCCAAGAATACAGAGCATCACTTGCCCCATACTGAGAGTTCCTATCTATCCCTTGTGGCTAATAGCCACTGATGGACCTCTGCTCCATATGTTTATCCAATTCCCTCTCGAAGCTGCCCATGCTTGTAACCGCCACCACCTCCTGTGGCAGTGAATTCCATGTGTTAATCACTCTTTGAGTTAAGAAGTACTTCCTTTTATCCGTTAATGATCAGTCATCATTACCATGGATGCCAGCTCTGGTTTAGAAAATATCTGGAGATTTTGGGGGTGGAGCCTGGGGGGTGGGGCTTGGGGAGGGGAGGGACTTCAGCAGGGTACAACACCATGGTGTCCACCCTCCAAGGCATCCATTTGCTCCAAAGGAACTGAGCTCTGTCATTTGGAGATCAGGTGTAAGACTGGGCAACCTCTAGGCCTCTCCTGGAAACTGGTGACCATATACATGTGCGTTCACATTCACAGCTGTATGTCATACCTAAACCTAGTGCAGGATCTTCTGATCTTCTGAGTCCAAGGGGTAGATCCAGCTAGCTTTTTCATTCAGTCCCACCTAATTCAGCTCTTTACTACAGCCCCATAGCACATGGCTTTGTCCCTGTGGGTCCCATAATTCTCAGTTCAGCTTTTTTGGTGGTCAAAGAGAACCCCTGTATATCAGTGGAAAAATTGGATGGATCCAACAAAAACATCTATCAGTGTGGTTCGCATAACATTGTTGTAGTGGAATATATTACAATGGTAGAAGGCAGGAGTGATTCAGTGTTCACAAAACAGTCATTGAAAATTGAAACCACCTTGTTTGCAGTGCTTTTTGAATGGAATGCCTCATTTGCTCACCTTGCCAATTCCCTCACAATTTAAAACAAGTCACATTTGGTGTGGTGTTGCACTCAAGCAGTCGTAATCCTACCGCATAACCATTGTTAACGCACCCTGACAGTTGCAATTTCATATGCCTTGAGTCCAGGAAAAGTCATGCATTATTTAAGATGAAGTGTTTTAGTGTCTATGCGCTGCTTTTGTACCCACACAGTTGGGAGTAGTCATCGCAATGGTGCATCCTTAGAACTTGCAGGGTTGATGGGGTTTCCCAGGTGGTTGCATGAGATCTAGGGTTGCTACCTCCAGCATGGGAAATACCTGGAAGTTCGGCAGGTAGAGCCTGAGGAGGGTGGGGTGTGGGGAGGGTCTTCAGTGGGGTGTGATGCCATAGAGTCCGCCTTTCAAAGTGGCCATTCTCTCCAGGTGAATCAAACTCTGTCCAGGGCCAACTTATCCATTAGGCACAACAGACACAGGGCCTAAAGCCCATGGTACTGCTAGGGGCCCACGGAAACGTTTTGCTTTCTTTTAAAATCAGAACGAAAAAGATTAACTGTTAGGGTCAAAGAAAACATTTTTTTTTCTCACATCAGAAAAAAATTAAAATGTTTAGGGCCCATGAAAATTTATTAAATTTTCCATAAAATAGAAAAAAATAAAATGTTGAAGTATCTAACATTATATTTAAAATAGTTTTTAATATTGATATTATTGTGGTGGCAGTGGCTCACAAAGGGCCCACGAAAGTCATAATGCGGTCCTGTCTCTGTCGCCTGGAGATTAGTTATCATCCCAGGAGAGCTCCAGCCACCAGCTCGAAGTTGGCAACAGTAATGAGAACCCATAAATACCGTGTGATTAGGCATGCTCAGCTAGAAGCCAAGTCTGGAATAAACCACTCAGCTAGTGTTGCCAATTCCGGATTGGGGAATACCCGGAGATTGGAGGGTGGAGCCTGGGAGAGTGGGGAGGAAACTCAGTAGGGTATTATGCCATACAGTCCAGGCCCGTAGCTATGGTGGGGCATTTGGGGGCGGTGCCCCACCACTGATGAGCCCTGCCGCACCACAGGAGGATGACAGACACACCCATGGACCCCCACCCCCAGTGCCCCTCGCCCTGCAGCGGTGGGGAGGCTGGGGAAGGAAATGGAAGCCGCCCGGCCATTTCTGATCAGTTTCACTCCCTGATGAACCGCTATTAGGCTGCAGAAGAAGGAAGAATACCCAGGGAGCCCCTAAAGTTGGAGGTATGTGTGTGTGGGGGGGTGGTCTTCTTCCTGCTTCCGCAGCTGACTTCAGCTGCAGATGGGATCTCTTTCTCTCTCCCCTCCCCTCCCCTCTATCTCTCTCCCCCTTCTCACCCCCCCCAACACCCCACCACCCAAAATTTCCTGGCTACAGGCCTGATACAGTCCACCTTCCAAAGCAACCATTTCCTCCGGGACAAGTGGAATAAATGTTTTAAATAAATAAATATTACATAAATAAGGGATCTATGTATTCCGGATATCAATTGTAATTCCAGGAGATCTCCAGCCCCCACCTGGAAGCTGGCAACCTGACTTTCAGCTCTCCCCACCCCTTTGCAGAGAAGGATGGAGACAACCAAAAAAAGTAGCTTTTTTGGCAAGTCAGTATTTCTTTTTCTCCTTGCAGAATGAGTTGAGCAGATAGAAGGGAGACAGCCCATGACATACATGCAGAGTATTTGTGATCTGGACCCAAATCTTCCCATGAATGAGCATACTGTCTGACAGGGACACGGCTAGAGTACGAAGGCTCACCCCCCGTGTCTCCCAGAAGTAGCAACCCCCACCTTAAAAAAAATGAACAAGGGTGTTGCAACGAGGATAGAGGAAAGCATTAAGAACACACGTTCACGACACTTTTACAATCCGATCCTGACCAATTTAGAACAATACACAAAAAATGAACATTTTTCCACCAGCAAAGCTGCAGTCAGAATCAGGGGTCATTTTGAGCAGAAGCTCAGGGGAGCGCAGCTCTGGGAGTTGATGTAAGCCCACCCCCCCATGCGGGGGAATGCCTGCTTGTGTCATGGCTGCAGCAAAATGACTCCGTCCCCTGGAAAGGTCCTTGTTCCTCCGACCAGCCTTCTGAAGGCTTCAGCCACCAATGAAGCTATCCTCCCAGAACAGTGGTATTTCTGAGGCTTGGATTACTAGCTGTCCCCTCTCTGCCAGTTCTTTCTTTCTCTCTTTCTCTCTTCTTTCTTTCTTGCCTTCTGAGATGCTTCCAGTGATGTCAGGTGGTGTAGCATATGCAAATAAGTTATGCTAATGAGTTAGGCTAATGAGCTCCTGCGCCTCTTTTTCTATGAAATGACCCCTGGTCAGAATCAAGGATTGATAGAGCATCTTTTGTCACAGGTCTGCAAATGAATGAATGAAACTGCTGATAAAACAGTATGGGGAAAGGCCAGGGGTCCCTCCCACCCCATCCTGCTGCCTCCGAACACAAAGAATTGTGTCACATCTTTCTGCGCTTCCTGCCTCCTTGGCGTCTCTTCTGTTTCTAAAATTCGGCTTGTGAGAAAAGTTCAGTATCTGGCTTAACTTGATATGGAATTGTGTGTGTCCCGAGGCGTCCGTGGCTCGGAGGCTGAGCTGCTGCAACATGAGCACCTGTGCACGCACCTGCATCCAAATCAGCGGGAAGCATTTGGATGCCGGCGCTGCAAAGTCAGATGGCTGATTGTTTAAGCAATTAAAGGTGTAATTAGGTTTATAATTGAACTTTTGCCTGGTGTGTATTCGAAATCTGGCAAGCCGGGATAAACCCGCCAGTCTTCAGCTCAGCGAGAGACCGGCTCTATCCTGTTCCTAGCCAGGCTGCAAAATCGGGGGCGGGGGGGGGGGCGGAATGCTTCAAGTCCTGGTTATACCCACATTTCCCAGCCTCAACCCTCTTATACTCATTCCTTTCTAGGTGGAGTCAGTCAAAACTATTACTTTACTGATGTTATTCTGTATCTCGATGGGGAGAATGTTCAGAAGGGGCAGAGAATTGCCCTCTTGATTTGTTTCACAGAGAAATCTGTGGCTGGACATCTCTCAAGGCAGCTTAGCCATCCTCCACGGTAGTAGCGGCCCCTTCTGCCGATCTAGAAGGGGGAAGAGAGGGGTCTTGTTGACCTCCCTTTGAAGTAGCTGCGCTCAGACTTTCGCCTTCAACTCAAAGCCTTCTTTCTGCAGAAATCTGCAAATGGAGCAGAATTTGTGGTATGGGATTTTCGTACACACCCCACTGCACCCTAGTAAAGCCCCCAGATTTTGGTTCTTGGGCTTAGCAAACACTCAGACAATATAAGGTACACAGTGAGGGTCTGCATAAGAACATAAGAGGAGCCCTGCTGGATCAGACCTGTGGTCCATCTAGGCCAGCATCCCACCTCACACAGTGGCCAACCGGTTCCTCTGGAGGAACAACAGGGCAGGAGGCGGAGGCCTTCCCCTGATGTTGCCTCCTGGCACTTGGTATTCAGCAGTTTACTGCCTCTGAACATGGAGGTTTCCTTTCATCACCATGGCTAGTAGCCACTGATAGACCTCTCCTCCATGAATTTCTCTAATCCCCTTTTAAAGCTGTCTGCGCTGAAGGGGGGGGGGGGTATCACCTACACCCATCTGATGATGGACGTTTCAATCTGTTAATGGAAACAGATGGTTGGATAGAAATCACTATCGGATTGCTTATATGGTGGTAAAACAGTGCACCTGTCCAGATCTAGCAGCTCTGAGGGAGATCAGCAGGTGTCCTTACCTGTGAATCAGCCCTTGTACATTCTGTGGTGGTATCGCAACATATTTAGGGTGTGCCTTTGGTATTAATCATATAGGGTAATGAACAGCCTCTTGTTTGGAGCCAAGGAGACCTATAATATATAAAGCAGCAACCTGGTCCCCAAAATATGAAAAAGGAAGGTCACAAAAATCACAACTTTAACAACATTAAATATTTTACGGTTTTATTATTGTAAGCTTTCTCAGATCAGTTCCCCTGGAGACAAGGTTATCGGGCAACTTGCTCTGTGGTTCTACCATAGAGTTTCTGGTGATTCCTAGAAAGGACTGATGTCACTTCCAGGTTCTCCTGGTTTTCTTGGAAGTGACGCCACACCATCACTCGTGGCACCCCCCCTTCATGTCCCTGCCACCCCCCAGACCCCTGGTGATGGCCAGGCCACATCTGGCAACCTATCTGGAAAGAATATCAAAGCTGACCCAGAACTAAAGACAGCAATGACAGATGTTTGGGGAAGTTAACATTCTAACAAACACCCTCACACTGGATGAATCACACCCTTATTATACCATTTGGTGTTCTTACTGTATTATGCACAAAACAAACAATTTGTCTGGCAAATGTTTTCCATTGCCTGGCATGTCTTTGGTGGCAAATCTAGGCCACCAAATGCATTTGAATACACCCGCTCAATTAGGGACAGAGAGCACATCGAAGGTGTCTTTAACTTCAGACGCCTCTTCCATGTTATTGGTTGGCTGCTGACAGGTGGGTCTCTTCAATGTGTTTATTTTAAAAAGACACACATCATCTTGAATTATTTTTTTGGGGGGGGGGGCGAACTTTGCTAGTCTCCAGTGTTTTAGAATAATGACAGAGGAAGGATTTGCATATTTATTGAAAGTGCTACACTGTGGAGAACATGCGGCTCCAGACATGGAACAAACAAATGTTTGCCCTATCCATCGAGGAGCAGCAGATTTATTTTTGGTAACAGATGTCGTGAAAGGGTCTACTTTTCTAAAGACCATTCTCCTCTGATGCAGTGCTCGTGGGAGGGAGATCAATTTTTGAGAGATTTGAAGGGCCTCCTATCGCGTTTTGGCTCCCAGAGGCCTCGCGGGTTTTTGACTTTGTCTGTCACACAATTTCCCAATTTCAGCAGGCTCCTTTCGCCTAGCTCTTTGAGGTCCCCCCCCCTCCCCAGTTCTGGACGACAATGGATTTTAATAATATTCTGTCCACTTAGACATAACTGAAGCAAGATTGAAAGACCATTAACTGTTAGGCGCGAGGCAGCTGTAATTTTTGCATGCTGGGAGGGTATTAGGCAGAAGCAAATTGGCCTCTCTCTCTTTTTTTATACAACAGTGGCACATTAGGGAAGGGGAGGGCAAAATAGTTAATGATTCAAGCCCTTGCCATTCAGTCTCCATCCCTTCCAGGAAACTTTACCAGAAATGGGATGGCTAAAAGGTGTTTGAGCTATATTACCCAGTGTAGTGCATAAAAGCAACCTGTCCCAGAACCACCTGTAGGCCTGTCTTTGGACAAGAGGGATAATACATTTGAAGCAACAGCTTGTATGAAAGCTGAGAACAGAGCCAGTTCTAGGTTTTGGAGGGTCCAGGTAGGGTTGCCAGCTCTGGATTGAGAAATACCTGGAAATTTGGGAGAAGGAGCCTGGGGAGGGTGGGTTTTGGGGAGGGGAGGGACCTCATCAGGGTACAATGCCATAGGGTCCACCCTCCAAAGTAGCCATTTTCTTAGGCTTGCCAGGTTCCCGATTGGGGGGATCCCCTGCTTTTGTGGGGGAAACCCCACCCCCAAACAGATGTCCCTGTACAACATCAGTGATGTGCTGGTGTCACTTCCAGAAGTGATGTCATCATGTTGGTGGTGTCGGGGGTGACACTCTACTTTTTGGGCAAAACTCTATGGTTTGTGGCCATTTTTACCATAGAGTTTTGCCCAAAAAGTAACGTGTTGTCCCAATGTTGCTGACACTGGAGCCACGGTGACTTAGAGGTTAAGGCACTGAGTTGCAGACCAAAAGGTCTGTAGCTCGGCAGTTCGAGACCCCAGTGCTGTGTGACAGAGTGAGCTCCCATCTCTGGCCCCAGCTCCTGCCAACCTAGCAGTTCGAAAACAAGAAATTGCAAGTAGATAAATAGGTACCACTTTGGTGGGAAGGTAACAGAGTTCCATGCACCTCAGTGTTTAGTCATGCCAGCCACATGACCATGGAGAAGTCTTTGGACAGCGCTGGCTCTTTGGCTTGGAAACAGAGATGAGCCCCACCCCCTAGAGTCAGATTCGATTGGCTTTCGAGCAAGGGAAGCCTTTACCTTTTAATGTCACTGACACAATAACATCACTTCTGGAAGTGACATTAGCATGTTGTTGATGTCCCAGCCTAGCCCCGGAATGCCCCCCAAATCCCCCTGCTGGCAGGAGGAAGGCACCTGGCAACCCTACATTTTCTCCAGGGGAACTGATCTTGGTTGACTGGAGATCAGTTGTAATAGTGGGAGATCTCCAGGTGCCAACCTAGGTCCTGGGCAGAGAGTGACCCAAACCCCACCCACACACCATCAGCCCCCCTTCCTGCCCACCCATGTGCATGTCCTTCACCTGCCTGGGCTTCTTTCCCCTGCCTGCCCGCAAGCTCTTTCTCCACCTGTGCCCATGGCCAAGCGCACCCTGTCCCTGACTGTGATGAGTAGTGTGTGTGGCCAGGGGTGCCACCCCCAGGGCTGCTGCTGCTGTGACCACCTGCAGATCCTTCCCTGGTGGTGCTGAGCAGCAGGTAGAGCCAGAAGCCTGGGTATTCACAAGCAGGTGGGGGGAGGCTGTATGTGTGGGTGGCAGGAGAGGTGTGCAGAGGTGGGTGGCCGTGGGCCCCCTTCAGCAACTATGGCCCCTGGCAGCTGCCCCAAGAGAGCACACGCTGGTGCCAGTCCGAGCTGGGAAAGCAGGTCTTGGATGCTTCTGCCTGTTCCTGCCATGGGGATGGCATACTGGTAAAACAAGGCATAAAGGATGCAAAAGCAATCCATAAAAAAGAGGTAGGAACAGCATCCAACCTGAATTCAACTTGATCTGCATGTAATTTTGGCTCCGTATGACTTTATTGGTGGCCAAGTCGGCCCCCCACCTGAAATAGCTGCAGAGTTGCCATCCGGGACAGACGGGCCGACAGACCCCCATCTTCGCTGGTCTACAAATCCTTCTGGTTTTATGGATTGCTTGCTCAGGAATGGATGGAATGTCTGATTTCTCCCGCTGACCGCTGGCTTGTTGTGCTCAGGGCTAAGGTTGCCAGGTCCCCCCCGGCCACCAGCAGGGGATGAGGAGGCAGCGTTGCCAGATCCAGGTTGGGAAACTCCTAGAGATTTGGGGATGGAGTTCACTAAAATCCAGAAAGAAATCCAGCTGACCATTTCAGAAGTGTCCCTTGACCTAATTTGCTCATGGTGGTGTCCATCTGCACAAGATGCAATCAGTGGGGGGGGGGGGGGGGAAGAGTGACTAGGGTCAAATCCATGCTGTCCAGGCAGCAGCACATGATCTGGATTGTTGTTATTGTGGCAGATGGTCCCAGTTATTCAAAGGGGTATTCAGCTTCCCCATACCTGCTGAGGCCTTCATGCCATGAATCTGGCACTCCTGCCTTTGCGCACAAATTATTCTCTAAAGAAAGGTGATTGTCCAGTCTGTACTATGCAAGCTGCAGCCGCTTCAAGGGTGGTAGGACAATATATGTCACATTCAGAGGCAGTAAACCTTTGAATATCAGTGCCAGGAGGCAACATCAGAGGAAGGCCTTGGCCTCCATTCCCTAGGATCGCCAACTCCCTGGTGGTACCTGGAGATCTCCTGCTATTACAGTTGATCTCCAGGTGACCAAGATCAGTTCACCAGGAGAAAATTGCTGCTTTGGAGGAATGCCATTATACCCCATTGAAGTCCCTCCCCTCCTCAAACCCAGCCCTCCCCAGTCTCCAACCCCCAATTCTCCACATATTTTCCAGCCCAGAGCTGGCAACCCTACTATGCCCTGTTGTTGGTGGTCCAGAAGAACGGGTTGGCCACTGTGTTAGAGAGGATGCTGGACTAGATGGACCACTGGTCTGATCCAGCAGAGCTCTTCTGATGTTCATATGAAGGCGGCCTCTGTGCCCTGTTGTTTGCCCTCCAGAGGACCTGGTTGGTCACTGTGTGAGACAGGATGCTGGACTAGAGAGACTATTGGTCTGATCCAGCAGGGCTTTTCTTATGTTCTTAAGAAGGCCTTAGCCTTAATGCCCTGTTGTTGGCCCTCCAGAGTACATGGCTGGCCACTGTGTGAGATAGAATGCTGGACTAGATGGACCACTGGTCTGATCCATCGAGGCTCTTCTTATGTTCCTATGAAGGCCTTGGCCTTAATGCCTTGTTGTTGGCCCTCCAGAGGAATTGGTTGGCCACCGTGTGAGACAGGAGGCTGGACTAGATGGACCAGTAGTCTGATCCATCAGGGCTCTTCTTATGTTCTTAAGACCTGTGCTGGTAACTCCGTTTCATATTTGATCAATCATTGAGGTCCCTCCTGATATTCACAGGGTTCTGCCATGACTATATAGTCTAGGACTGTAAGGTGTTGATCAGGATAACAGGAATGACATGCCAATAAACCACTTTTGGAAAGAGACAATTGCATAGCAGATGATGCAGATTCATTCTGGCATGTGAGAAGAGAGAGGGGGAAAAATTTTTTTGGACAACATAACCAAGGAAGTAACGGTAGAAGATTTGGCTTGTTTATCTGGAACACAGCTGATATTGGGGGAATGACTCTATGGATCAGTGTTATCATTAATGGGGCTGAAAGAGTAATTAAGACAAGAAGGGGAATTAGTGCCCTGTTATTAGACCAACATTCATTAAGAATTGATAATAAGCATTTAACTGCTAATGACTTTAAACATGCTAATGTTACAATTGCTTCCACCATTGATTTTCTGGGGCACAATAATGTGTCCTTAGCCATTGGATATGTTGTGTGTGGTGATAGCATTGTTGATTTGTGGAGCCTGAGCCTCAGCCAGATGAGGTCCCTGCAAATAGCTGTTCTTGTTCAATATGGCAGCTGTCCTAGACCAGCTACAGGAAGGGGGCAATAGAATGGGTACCATTGAGACTTTTGCAGTGTGTTACATGAAACAAAGCTGCACCTGCAACTTCACCTGTTGGCATCCTTGTATTCTTGGTGGTCTGCCAGCATATCCTTTCCCAGTGAGGTTTATTATGCAAATACACAGGAATCTTTCCTAATACTACCCATACAAACACATTACCTACTCTGCTGATTATAACTGGCTGTAAGGTTATTCTAATATGCTGCATAAGGATCTGAATGTTACATCACAGTCTTCTTCAAAGTTTACTACCATGTGTGCCCCTGGAGGAATAACCACTTGCCAATTGCTTGCCTTCTGCCTGGCACACCTTTTAAAATAGCACGCCCAAGATGGTGGGGTTCTATGTGACCCAGAGAACCACTGCCAGCATCAAAAGTTATAAAGTATTTATTGAAAAGAGAATGTTCATAAGTGTACTTTCAGCACAGCACCAGATTGAACAAGGGACACAAAAGAAATGGGTAAAATGAAAATTCGATGTCCCTTTCTCTATATGTGCCCTATCAGATATTAAAATATAGGACAGACTTCTTTAGTTTAGGAAGTTGTTGATCTCTACAGAGTATACATTACCTTGAAGCTTGCTCCAGCTCTTTAGGCGAGCACATGGTCAATGGTTGCCTTCCCAGTGGAGAGGTCTGGGCCCGCTCATGGAGTTTTTATCACCTCTCTTTTCCCCACCCCCTGACCAAATCAGGCCAGGTCAGAGAAGCATTTCCTGGAGATTATTCCTGGATCCATTGTAGCCTAAAGTCCTCCGAATCTCTTTTCCCTCCTTGGGGAAAGGAGGACAACTTGACCCACCCATTATCTCTCCTGCTAGATCCGTTAGTATTTGTATGAAGGTGGGCTGAGGGGTGTCTGGAAAGCAATAGCACTGACTCCCCTCCCCGCTTGTTCTCTGCTGAGAGGGGAAAAAAACTTAAAACACAAAGTAGAGGTTTGGCTCATTTCAGACCTCCCTGAAAAAAAATGAATTTCTTCGCATGTGGCCAGTTTTTGTAGACTTGGAACTCCAGGGTAATGTGTTTATGTATTTAGCTGTGGGTCACACTGCATAATGGGTTTAGTAGTACTTAAACTGTAAAAATTTTGTCCTATAAATTGCTAATATAGTGGGATGTACTAAGGTGTCATGGGATAGATTATTTAAAATAGTTAAAGAATTCAAATATGCAACAGTAAAGAATGCTCATTGGTTTGTGACAATAACAGTATCCTAGTATAGGAAGAAAATTCATCAAACTTGCTAATGTATAGTATATATGTTCAAAATCCTACAGAGCAGGATTTGAAGAAGAGAAGAAGAGATTGGATTTATACCCTACGCTTCACTTGTAGTCTCAGAGTGGCTTACAATCTTTCCCTTCCCCTCCCCACAACAGACACCCTGTGAGGTAGGTGGGGCTGAGAGAACTGTCCTTGAGAGAACAGCTGGTACAGAGCTATGGCTTGCCCAAGGTCATCCAGCAGGTGCAAGTGGAGGAGTGGGGAATCAAACCCGGTTCTCCCAGATTAGAGTCCGCGCACTTAACCACTACACCAAACTGGCTGAGATGACCAGATTTAAAACAATCTACTTCAGTTCCATGTCTTGTAAATCCTAGCATCAGGTATATTTATGAAAATCCCACTTGCTAGTTAAAAGTAGTAGATTTGATTTGAGTAGTTGCCAATACCTGATTTTGAGTCCTTTTTTTTTTCTGATTAAAGGGGGAATCAGAGCCTCTCCTTTTTCTGGATAAAAGCATCCCATTGGAAACAATTTTCCAGTGAAACAACCCTGCTTTTTATTGTTCATAGTCAAAGGATCATTAAGAAGCACTCATTGGCAAAATGGGAATACTGCCACCACCCACTAGGTTTCATATGGAACCACAATTGCTCACCTAATGGCAGTAAAATGCAGTGTCTGCCTGCTAATTCTTTATGGAAAATGTGCTGCACTCTTCCATTGTAGTGTTTTTCTCTCTTTTTCTCTCTGTCTCTGTCTGCCTCATACCATTGTAGTTCAGTGGCTGTATTGCTGGCCATGGAGCAGTGCCATATTATCCACTATGTCTAATGAGTGGTTTTGAAAAAAGACAGCACCTCTCAGCCTAAAATCTCACAGTGTTATGAGGATCAAATGAGATCAAGTGTGTTACCCTGGAGCTCCTTAATGCAGCTGGGTATTTCCCCTATTTTGTATGTACAAGGAACCCTTTTTCACATTTATTTACCTTTGTGCATCTATCAAGTATGTGTTTTGTGGGGTTCTGGGGCATGTGCCATAGCACACACGCTGAGCATGCAGGTTCCACCTAGAACTAATCTAATGGCCTATGTAAAATAAGTGCAGCTACCCACCCTAAACTTGCCTATTCTTGCAAGAGATTGGTGCTCGTAGGTTCTGGTCACACACACCAGATAAAGCGGGGGTGGGGAGTAAACTGAGGCTATTTCCTCCGGAGGATTTTGACCCGCAGTTGTGAGATCATACCTCCCTTTGAAGCTGCAGGTGCAGCCCATCAGTGTGTGATCAGAAACAACTGTAGGTGAGTCTTTTTTTGGGGGGGGGGGTTGTTTCCCATGTGCTTAAACAAGGAATCAATGAATTGCACCTCTGCACTGAGGGTTCCTTATGAAGTTTGCGATTATGCACATACTGAGCAGGGGGGAAAAACAATTGCATGGAGTCAGTATGGCCTGATCAGACCATCCTGACAGCATGAGAACGTGCTGGAGCGATCAGATCACAACCATTTATACTGGATTTCCCCCAGTATCTTTTAACTCCACTTCTGTGGTGGAACAAAATGGGTTGCTGACAGCTGTGGGATGCTTCCCAGATATGGCTGTCTGATCACTCCCTTTAAATCCACCTGACATTTGCACCTATGTGCGAATTGTGCATATGGTCGCAACCATAGAGAAGCTGTTTTCAGGGAAGCCAATACTGATCCACTCAATGAGAAACCCCCAAGAAAGATGCAAAGAACTCCAGGGCTCTTTCAAGCATGGTTTGAACAACGGCGCCATAGAAAAGGATTACAATATGAATGTGTTAAATAAATATCACGTGTTTTCAGATTAAATAGGAAAGAAAAAAGAAAATGCTGTGTGGATTCAGGGACACTCATAGGAATTAACCAGAGAGCGTAGTTGTTAGAGGTTATTTACCTTGCCATTTTTGCCAACGTCAAAGGATTTTCCCTTTTGTTGATTCCCCCCCCCCCCCCCCGCCCCAGTAATTGCTGCTGAAGGAACAAATGTATTCACCTATTCAGGAGGTGGAGACAGATCCTCAGAAGAAGGAAATGGTGCTGGAGTTAGCTAGTCTTCCTTCTTGCCACTCACTTCCTGTTTCTTCTCAAGGTTCTGGTGGTTGTTTTTGCTTATGAGGACAAAGACTGAGCAGGGAAGAGTGAGTGTCCCCCCATTTTTAGGAGCATTTTTTGAAAAAAGCTTACATCTAGTTTCTGTTCTGAGAATTTCTGGGAAAGTTCAGAACAAGCAAATGCATTCCAAGGCAAACTTGGAGGAGCTACTCATGGCTAGCTGCGAGATTCAATGAAAAGGGGCTACATGAGAAGCTGGGCAGGTCCCTGGAAGTTTAAAAATATACGTGTTAGGACTTTTATTTATTTTAATGCATTATATTCTAAAAACTACAGGAAATCAAAAGGGGAGGGACACTACAAACTATGGGAGAAAGTAAAGAAAACCGCTAAAACCCCAAGAAAAAAAGGTCCTTTAGCTCATACAGATGCTTAGATATATTTATCACTTACAAACATTATGATTCTGTATGCTGAAAAGAGAAAAGGAACTTATTACAAGAATAGACCAACAGATTTTCTAACCATAAGAAGAATACTCAAGCAATCAAATATGCATTAAAGTGATCTTCTTCGTGGTCTCTGTGCATCACACCTCTGGGATTAAGTGCGCCTGCACCGATCCCGATCGGTAATCTTCAAAGCCTAACAGATTTTCTCGCCAGCTCCCCGGTCACGTGCACGTCCCACTGCGCATGACCCGGGGAGAGGCACGAGGATCCCGCCAGTTCTCTTCTGACCGCCGCGTCGTGAGGATCCCCTCTCCGCTCCGGTCGGTAGCTAACTTTCGTTTTCCAACTTGGAAAGGCCTTTTGGACTGATTTTTCCTGTTTTTCTTGACCTACGGACTGTTTTTCTGGACTCGCTTCGGATTCTCCTCCGCTTACTCCCCACCCGGCCTATGGCCCAGCGGTGGGGTTTCTTTAAACGCTGCCTTAATTGCGGGAGTAAAATTGCTCCCCCAGACAAGCATTCCCTTTGCTTGTTGTGCCTAGGCGAGTCGCATCGTGTCGATTCCTGCTCGAGTTGCGCCGCGTTCTCCAAGCAAACTCGTAAGAACCGGGCGGCCCGACTCAGAGTGGCTCTACTGGAAGCAGCGTTGTCGCCGAAGATGTCCGCAGCCGACGCCTCGGTAACATCCCCATCGGCACCGACGGGCCCAACGTCGTCACCGGTGCGAAGCCCCTCCGGTACCGAGAAGTCGGCACCGAAAAGACCCCTCTCACTGCCACGAACTCCCGCTAAGAAGCGTAAGGAGGGCAAAGAGGGTAAGGGCAAGCTGAAGCACAAAACCTCGGGTGCTTTGTCGACGCGTCCTGCGTCCGACCTGACCCAGCACGGGTCCCCACAGCTTGACCCTCCAGGGCGCGAGCGACCCCGGGGCAGCCCCGCCTCCCCGATGCCGTGACCCATCCAGCTCACAGATTCGGAACCCGACATCGAGCTGACGCAGATCCCTCACAGCAGTCCTGAGACCGGACCCGATCCGCTGCCGACACCGAAAGGTGAGCGAGACTGGCGCCTCCCTCCATCTTCGGTGCCGTGGGACGTTCGTCAATGGCGATACCTGTATGGTTCCTCCTACCCTCCACCGCCGCAGTGGTACCCGGTGGAGTGGGATCGCCAATCCACGTCGTCACGAGTCTCCCATTGCCGAGATCCCCTGGCTCCGACACCGACACCGAAACCGATACCGACACCGAAACCACCGATGCCGGTACCAACTTCGTCCGACGTCGACCTCCCTCCTTACCAACCAGATCCGTCGACCCCTATGTCTCCCTCCGAACGTTCCGACCAGTCGATACCTGAATCTCCCGATTCTTCCGATGATGAATCTCCTGTCCAACCGTCACCATCCCCTGATGTGGCTGAAAATTTGCCAATCTCTCCCTCCGAGGACGTGAAATCCTATGGAGAGCTTATCAAACGAATGGCCCATTCCCTGGCACTTGCCACGGTTCAGCCAACCCCCACCGCTACCGACGCCATCTTCGATATCGTACAGATGGATACATCCACTGCGGTAGCATTACCATTAATTTCAGTGCTCTTGAGCACTGCCAAGGAATCGTGGGGCCACCCCTCCTCTACCCCAGTCTCCAACAAGAGATTAGACCATATGTACAGGCTCCAAGAGCCAGGAGCAGAATTCCTATTCATCCACCCCAAGCCCAATTCGGTTGTAGTGACCCCCTCGGCCAGGGGCCGTAGCGGACATTCCTCCCCCTTGGACAAAGAGGGACGGAAATTAGATTCTTTCGGGAGACGATTTTATTCAGCCGGTGCACTGGGCATAAAAACGGCAAACTACACAGCCTGCATGAGCAGGTACCAATACTCCCTCTGGGAGCAGATGACACCAATTCTGGCCCATCTTCCTGAGGATAAGCAACGCCTTGCTAGGAAGATCCAGAAGGAAGGCATAGTGCTAGCAAAGCACCAGCTTAACGCATCGAAGCATGCTGCAGACGTCACATCCAAGACACTCACTTCAGCAGTCGCCCTTCGCCGCCACGCCTGGCTGAGGTCGACTTCGCTTCCACAAGACACAAAGTCCTTGGTGGAAGATCTCCCTTTCGAGGGTGAAGGACTATTCAGCTCCACAACGGACACAGTCCTTCATGATTTAGATAAGAGCATTAAGACATCTCGTAACTTGGGTGTCTCACAATCGAGACAACAGAAGCAGAAGACATGGCAGAGATCTTGGTCCAAACAGCAACCGCGAAGATCTCCCACTGAACCCCAATGGCAGAGACCGTCGTCTACTGCTTATCAACAGAAACCCTATGGCCACAAGCCACGATTCCCGTCCGCTTCCGCTTCCAAGGCTAAGCCACCCAAACTGAACAAGCAGAGTCTTTGACTCCCCCATTCGCTCCAATCTTCCCACCCGTCTATCACCCTTTCTACCAGCATGGCAACGTATCACGACAGACAAATGGGCACTGTCGGTCGTAGCAGAAGGCTACAGAATAGAATTTTTCCAGATACCACAAGAATCGTACTTTGTAACCACACCCCCCTCTGACACCTATCGTCGGAAGTCGAAGCCCTCCTCTCAAAAGATGCCATAGAACAGGTACCAACAAACCACCTTCAGCGGGGGTTCTACTCCTGCTATTTCACGGTCCCAAAAAAGGATGGCGGACTTAGTCCCATACTGGATCTGCGGAACCTCAATGCGTTCATCACCTACAAGAAATTCTGTATGACCACTCTACGGGCCATCCTACCGCTACTAGAAGCCAATGCGTGGATGGTGATGCTGGACTTAAAGGACGCATACTTCCATGTGATGATCCACCCGTCGCACAGACCGTACTTACGCTTCGCGGTCGGTCCGCGTCACTTCCAGTACAAGGCCCTACCCTTTGGCCTCTCTACAGCTCCTCGTGTCTTCACGAAGCTTATGGCAGTAGTAGCGGCACATCTGCGACTTCAAGGTGTCCACCTTTACCCCTACCTGGACGACTGGCTTCTCGTCGCCCCCTCTACGACGGAACTACAGAGCCACATCTCTACTACCCTTCGTACCCTAGAATCACTAGGGCTGACGATAAACCTCAAAAAGTCCATGCTTACCCCTTCCAGACGGGTTCAGTTTATCGGAGCTATCCTGGACTCCCTGCAATGCAGAGCGTTCCTACCCCCCAACAGAGCAGCGGATATAGTCTCCCTTCTCCTGTCTACCCAAGAGACCAAGGAAGCTACAGCCAAACAAATCCTTCGCCTGCTAGGCCTGATGGCCGCGACAACAGCAGTAATCCCCTTCGCCAAATTGCAGATGAGACCACTGCAGCTTTGGTTTTTGAGGCGTTTCCACCCCAACTTCCATTCCCTCTCCAAACGTTTTCAGATATCGACCCAGGTCCTAGAGACCCTGAATTGGTGGCTTGTGCCCCAGAATTTACATTCAGGTGCACCTTTCCGGCTCCCACCCCCCTCAGCGACCATCACTACGGACGCCTCCCTATGGGGCTGGAGAGCTCATTTGGACGGTGTAGGTGTGGGCGACAGGTGGCACCCCTCTGTGGCACACAACCATATCAACTTCCTAGAGCTGTTGGCAGTTCTCTACGCAGTGAGATCTTTCCGCCAATCCCTGTCGGGGAAGACGGTGACTGTCCTTACAGACAACACCGCCACCATGTTTTACATCAACCGCCAGGGTGGGACGGTCTCCCGTGGACTTTGCCGGTTAGCGATAGAGCTTTGGGACGATTGCCAGGCACTAGATATTCACCTGGTAGCGACTCATCTCCCAGGACTACTCAACGTCCAAGCGGACTTCCTAAGCAGAGGAGGAGCATCCCTGCACGAGTGGGAACTGAACCCCCTCTACCTGACTCCGATCTTCGACTGTTGGGGGCATCCATCTGTGGATGTACTCGCCTCTCGAGAGAACAAGAAGTGTCACCTATTTTGTTCCAGAGCAGGAACGGACCCGACCCCTCTCGGAGACGGTCTCCTCTTCCAGTGGACGGGGAAACAATTGTACCTATTTCCCCCGATTCCTCTCATACCGAGAGTAGTCCACAAACTGTTGGCAGAGCGACCGTGGGCAATTCTCATCACCCCATGGTGGCCGAGACAACCCTGGTTCCCCACGCTCCTCAGTCTCTCACGAGGGACGTATCTCCACCTCCCGACAGACCCAGACCTCCTCGGGATGCACGGGGGCCGGGTACTGCACCACGATGTGCCCAGACTGAAATTGACAGTTTGGCTGATCCAAACTTAGGGTTAGAATCACGCATTGCTCAAGTTCTACTGAACTCACGCAAACTCTCCACTCGGCGTTCATATGAGTCAAAATGGACTAAGTTTTTAACCTTCCTGGTGTCTGTGGGACAGCCCTCAGTCCCTGCCGGGCTTAAAGATGTTTTTGGTTTCCTCCTGTCATGTAAAGACAGGGGACTGTGTCACTCATCTATCCGAGTTTACTTGTCAGCCATCTCAGTCAATCATCCTAAGATTGATGGCTACTCGGTGTTTTCCCATCCAACAACGAAGCAATTCCTCAAGGGAATGAATCTCCTCTATCCCCCAGTGCGGACAACAGTCCCAGCATGGGACTTGCCCCTGGTTCTCACTAAGCTGATGGGAAAACCCTTCGAACCCATGGCCTCATGCAGCCTTCAACTTTTGTCGTGGAAGGTTGCGTTTTTGGTGGCCACCACGTCTACTCGATGCGTGAGTGAGCTCTCGGCACTCCGTTGCGACCCACCGTACCTCACGTTTCATCATAATGCCGTCACTTTGGCTCCAGATGTCGCTTTCCTGCCTAAGATAGTCTCGGACTTTCATATAGGGGCGGATATCACGTTGCCGGTGTTTTTTCCTGGTCCCCAGGACCCAACGCAATGTAGCCTACACACTTTAGATGTCAAGAGAGCCCTGTCTTTCTACTTGCACCGGACAAAACCCTTTCGCAAGTCTCCAGCTCTCTTCATTTCTTATGCCTTGCTCAGGCAGGGACAGAAGCTGTCGTCTCAAAGACTCTTGAAGTGGATAGTTGAGACGATAAAACTCGCCTATCTTCTGGCCAAAAGGCCACTACCGGCGTCCCTCCGGGCACACTCCACTCGAGCCGTGGCTACTTCCACAGCATTCCTCAAGGGCATTCCCCTGGGAGACATCTGCAATGCTGCAATGTGGGCGTCCGCTCACACGTTTGTGAAGCACTACGCCCTAGATGTCCGCATCCATCAGCGTACTGTGGTGGGCCGTGCAGTTCTGCAAGCAGCTCAGATGTGAGACCTCCAGCACCCACCTCCAGGTATGTGGTGTGTTTATTGCTCGCTATTCTCCCAGAGGTGTGATGCACAGAGACCACGAAGAAGATATACAGGTTGCTTACCTGTAATTGGAGATCTTCGAGTGGTCATCTGTGCATTCACACCACCTGCCCTCCTTCCCCTCTGCTTTCGGTCTCCCTCACTTTTTTCCTTGGGGGCTGTTAGCAGCGGTCAGAAGGAACTGGCGGGATCCTCGTGCCTCTCCCTGGGTCATGCGCAGTGGGACGTGCACGTGACTGGGGAGCTGGCGCGAAAATCCGTTAGGCTTTGAAGATTACCAATTGGGATCAGCGCAGGCGCACTTAATCCCAGAGGTGTGAATGCACAGATGACCACTCGAAGATCTCCAATTACAGGTAAGCAACCTGTATTTCACATCACAGTGATTATAATGTAAAACTTATCTTTTTTTATATCTAAATTCGTATTGTTTCTTAGTTTTGGGGATTTTAGGGGCTGCCGCCCCTAAGTCTGAGTCAGATAGTTCTCCAGATGACGTAGACGATTAAGTTCCACTGACGTCACAAGCATGCTGGGTCCCGTCTTCCTCCTCTGGATCTAATGCTTTATTAGTTTTTTTGATAACTATTCCAAAAAGGCTTTTGCTTTGGTTACAGAGTCAATTCTTTCCTTTTTGTCTTCAAATTTGAAAGTGACTCCCTCTAGAGTAAGCCGTCTGTAGATTGTGGAACTTTTCTGTAAGAAGATGATCAAATTTTTATATGGTCTCCTCTTCTTTCTTATTTCAAATGGAATGTCCTTCAGTACTTTCATTTCTTTGTCCTTGATTTTTAAGATAGTCCCATTTGTTGCTTTAAGTATCAGGTCTCTGATATATTGTTTGGAGAATTTTACAAAGATTTCACCAGGCAGATTATTCTTCTTTATAAAATCCGGATAGGTCCTATAGGCCATATCCATTTCGCTTTGGAGGAAGTCCGCCTTTACATCTGCTATCAGTGCTAACACACTGCTTAACTTTTTTTTTTCCTTTCCTTTCTGGGACCCTTTGAAATCTCAGGATGTATGTTGACCTTTCCATCTGCAGTTGTAAAAGTTCATCTGAGGTTCTCTTCTTTTCCACAGTCTGCAACAATTTTTTAAGTATATTTATCTTGGAATCCACCTTCTGTAGCTGTTGGGAGCTTTGCTCTGTTCTGCTTTCAGTCTCATTTTGTTGCCATCGCAATGCTACAAAATACTGGTTTAATGTAGTCATCTGGTCCAGCAAAGGGCACAATGCAACCGTCAACATGCCTGCAAAGTCAGTAACCGTTTCCGGTCTGGTGACCGGAGTCGCTGGGCTAGTATTTCCTGAAGAAGGTTTTACTTTAGGCGCTGTCTTTCTCCCCACCATTATGCCGCAGTTTACTTTTTTTAGAAAAGTTCCGAAAGTCTCTATGAGATGAAAAAACAGATGGGCTTTGCTTGTTTATCTTCTGTTTCGGTTATTTAAAGTTTAGCTTTCAGTCCCCTCACTTACTATGTATTTTAAAAGCTTTATTTTTCTGTGGGGTGGGATTCCCCCCACCACGCTCGCTTCGGTGTGTGGGGATGTAATTGTTCAGGCACTTTGGTGTTAATATTGTTTTTGTTACATTGGACTTACAGTTCAGCTGCAATCATTTCGGAAGGTAAGGAATGTGTTTGACCATCGCCCGCTTGTCCCAGTGAGTGTCTCTATCCCCATTGCTGGTTCCATGGCAGCAGGACCATCGGAGCAAATGTTGGCCTGACTGCTCTTTTATTTATTAATATTTGGGGAAATATTAGCTCTTGGTAATATGCAGCCAGCTATCGGGATCTTGCCTATGTATACAGAGGCAGCGCTTCACCAAGACTTCCCAGAAAACTGACACGAGACTCAAGTTAAAGGTATAAAAGATAAATTGTTTACTAGAAATATAATAAAAGATTTATAAAAACCATGTTACACTATCATTCATACAGTTATACAGATCTAGGAAATTAGATAAGAATACAGAGACTTCTGCATGAGCAGGGTGTTTCTGTCGAGGGTGATATTTACCTCTATATGAATCCGTGAAATCTGTCTGGAAAAATAGGGAAAGAAGTCTTCGGGTAGAGGACAAAGGATCGTGGCTCTGAACCAGCAGAAGACAACGTGGCAGATCCCAGTGGTGCACCCAAGGATCCGTGAGGAAGGTTGGGAGACAAGCAAGGAAGGGGGGAGAAAGCTAGACTGACTTGTGACTCTTGGGGAGCAGTATTTATTGGGAGGTGGTACCTGGGAGGATGGCAAGATATGGGGCCCTCCTAAGAGAGCCTATAGATGGTCCGTTCTCTGTCCCTAGCCACTAAGAGGGTCCTACGGGAGTGGTCAATATTCAGATCTACCTGATGGTCAGGACAGGATGTTGACGTCAGCTGCATCTGGCATCTGTCTTCTGGATGACAGGGAGTCCAGGGTAGCAGAACTGGTTCTCAGGAAGCACCCTGCTGTCTTCGCACCCTTGTGCGAAGTCCTTTGATGTACCAAAGGGTGAGGGTGACTTGCAGGAGGGGGTGTAAGCCTGTGTGCGTGCATGGAGTATGTTCCTTCATGGAGGTGCTACTAGATGTTCCTAGCCTCATGTATTTGTGTGTGAGAGAGTGTCTTTGTGCTCTGTGTCAACCTCCTGGCTGGAGGTGGCAACCTCCAAAAATGGTACTCTGACCCCTTGTTGTAGGTATCTGTTCCCATCTTCCCACTGGTTACCTAATATACTGTTATATCTCACAACTGGTATCATAGTCCATTCACTGCTCTCAGAAATCATCAGAAAAGTCCATAAGAATGCTGTGCAGGCTTACACAAAAGACAAGCCTCAATACCGCAGCCTTAGCTTTGGGAAAGGCACTCTTCAAGCTCCATGGCTGGGAGTCCCCTACAAGGGCTCCAGGGGGTCCAGATCATCCAGTACCCCTCCCTGCCACCACGGCACAGATCAAGCCCCTCAGAGCGCTGAGGGGACTCATCTGCCCTCCGAGACACACAAAAAAGAAGTGTCTCATGTGTTAAGACTTTTAGGCCGCGGTCACACGGCCCCTTTAAATCCGGGAGGGCTCCCGGATCTAAAGGGGCCGCATTTATCTACCGCGGGTTGGAATGTTTACACATCCCAACCCTTGCTGCATCCTCAGCGGCCACGTCGGCAGTGGGAGCGGCCGCGGTAGGGGCGGCGGCAATGGCGGCTGTGGCGGCGGTGTAAACAGTGGCGGTGGCCGTGGCCGCTGAAGAGACTGCTTCGGTGGTGAGACCGGCTCACCGGAAGGGCGGCGGAGGCGGCTGCAGCAGCAGGAACAGCAGCGGTGGCGGCCAGGGACCCGCCATCGCCTGGTGAGTTGGGGTTATTTTTTCCCCCTTTTACACTTGGGCGCATGAGTGGCCATGCGCCCAAGTGTAAAAAGGGGGGGAAAATGGCGGGCGGGGGGCATCTGGACAGCCCTGCTCTCGCAATACTTGCGAGAGAGAGCTGTCCAGATAACCTCAAATGCGGGTTCCTCCCGCGACTCCCGGGAAAACACTAGTTTTTCCCGGGGTTGGTAAATGCGGGAGCAACCCGCATTGGAGCCTGCTTCGCCGCGGGACTCGCTGCGGGCCGTTGTGGACGGCCCCTTTAAATACGGGAGGAAGCAGCCCTTCCTCCCGCATTAAGGGGCCGTGTGCTCGCAGCCTTAGATGTGTTTCTCTTAGTTGTGCTTGGTGATCAGACTTGACTGATAAACAACAGTGAAAAATAAACTTGTTATTGTTGATGCAAATCTATGTCATGAGTCTAGAAAGGGCCCTTTCCAAGAAATGCTGCTATTCTATTGAAAAAATTCTTAGGTCCCTTCTCAACTGCATGTGACTCAAGACTGACAAAAAGCAACAACTGGAGGTAGCCTCAGAGTGTTTGAAATCTGCCTGAGAAATTTCTTGGGCTTTATCAGAATTGTTTAAACTTCCATAAAGTGTGTGCTGATGTTTCATCTGAGTAAGACCCTTTGAAATGTGTCATGAATTCCACCTTTGACCCATGGCCACTTTAAAAAGGGAGGAGGAAGAGAGAGCTCAACTCGGGAGTTTTAAAATTGATGAAACTGGCTTCAGGGAAAAAAAAGAAAAGAAAGAAGGAAGGGAGGGAGGGAGGAAGGAAAGAAGGAAGGAAGGAAGGAAGGAAGGAAGGAAGGATCCTCAAGTCTGCTCTGAATACTGAAGCTCTGTTTTTGAGAATGGAAAATGAGTAGTTTCTGGAATGGCATTTAATAGATGTTCTTCAAAGTATAGTAAATACCACCCATTTCAGGTACATTGAAAAATTACATCTAAAGAGATGCCATATATCTTCTGTTCAGTACTGTGAGATGAGTGTCTTGTTGTTGAAATATTTCCAGTTCTTAGGTCTAAATTAGTCAATCATTCTTTCACTCACTGTTTTTGAGTGATAGATCCACTTTGTTCCCTGTGGAGATTCAGCCTTTAAACATTTTTTTATATCCTACCCATGCTATTTTTTTTATTCCACCTGATTTATTTTAATAGCCATATTTCATTCACAGGTAATCTATTTTTTCTCTGGTAGAATGAGGCGTGCAGACCATAGCAAAGTATAGGGTGGGATCTTTTTAAAGAACACGTTACAGTCTTTACACGGTATTTCAGAAGAAAATCCAGGTTTCTTAGTATTAAATGTGTTTTGCATAAGACGTGTCTCATCTGTAATGCTTATTTATATTGGATGTTTATATTAAGCCAGCAAATGCTCCAGCCTGAACTGTGCCAAATGTTCACGATGCTCAGTTGTCATTAGGGCTAAGCCAAAACTGCTTGATGGTCAGGAAGCATGCCATGCAGCACTGAAAACTGCTCCCTTTTCATTTTTGGGGGGGGGGGGTAAATGCCTATGAACATGTTCTGAGGCATTCCGTGAGCCTTGGCGTTTAGTCCTGCCGGCTACATGACCATGAAAAAAAGTCTTCAGACAGTGCTGGCTCTTCGGCTTGGAAACGGAGATGAGCACCGCCCCCTAGAGTTGGATTCTACTGGCTTTCGATCAAGGGAAGCCTTTACCTTTACCTTTATGAACATGTCCATCCATTTATATCATCAAAAAGTAAGTGGAGGCCTTATAGACCTTTGAGGGAGGGGCCATGGCTCAGTGATAGATAGGGATGCCAGCCTCCAGGTGGGACCTTGGGATCCCCCAGAATTACAGCTCATCTCCAGACTTCCCAGGAGAAAACGGATGCTTTGGAGGATGGACTCTATGGCACGGTACCACACCAAGGTTTCTGTTCTCCTCAGGCTGCATCCCGAAATCTCCAGGAGTTCCCCAACCTGGATCTGGCAACCCAGCCCCCCCCCCCCCATCCCTTGCTGGTGGCCAGAGGGATCTGGTAACATTGGTGATAGAGCATGCAGAAGATCCCTGGTGATATGAGACCGTGGATACCTGAGACCCTGGACAGCTACTGCTAGTTCGAGTTGACAATATTGGCATTGATAGACCAATGGTATGTTTCCATATAAGGCACCTCCATTTATCCCCAACCAGCGAAGAGAGAGTCCATGGGGACAGGTGATTCTTATCATGGTCTGGCAAGAAAGGATCAAGAAACTGAGATGATTGACAGTGGGATTGGGGGTGCCCTGCTCCTTTCTCCATATATTCTGTCTCTTGTGGGGGGAAGGGTAGATTGCTTAAATTATGTACAGTAACTCAATAGCCAGTTTGGTGTAGTGGTTAAGTGTGCAGACTCTAATCTGGGAGAGCCAGGTTTGATTCCCCACCCCTCCACATGCAGCTGCTGGTGTGACCTTGGGTCAGTTACAAGCTGATTCAGAGCTGTTCTCTCAAGGGCAGTCCTTGAAAGAGCTCTCTCAGCCCCATGTACCTCACAGGGTGTCTGTTGTGGAGAGGGGAAGGGAAAGGAGTTTGTAACCTGCTCTGAGGCTCTGAGGGAAGGGCAGGGTATAAATCCAATCTCTTCTCCATATCATTGCAAAATTCAAGAAAAAATGCTTTATTTTTAGGTTAGAACAGAATCTCAGATATACATTGAAGGGAGCTCTTTGGATGTTATGGAGGTTGAATTTCATAGGTATTCCTCAACAACAATCACTTTCTTAAAAAAAAAGTGTTTCAGTTGAATTTAGAAAGTACAGAGAATGTCACCTTTGAGGAATCTCTGCTCAGCCGCTTAAAGTTTTCACCAACAAAGTTTCATCCATTGTGTGAAACATCCACAGTTGAGTCGGTATTAATGCCAAATGATTCTGTTCACCAGCAGTTTTTTCCCACCATAGAGAACAATAGAGGGAATGGGGGCAACCTGTTTGGGGGCCCGTAGAATTGGACCCAATGGTCCAATCTTCTTGAAACTTGGTAGGTATTTCGGGGAGAGGCTCCAGCAGCTATCCTATAAGTTTGGAGCCTCTCCCTCAAACCCCCTCCCCTCCAGCTGCTTTTAAAGCCGCTGCCGAATTTCAGCGGCAATTCAGCAGCGGGCCAAATCAGATCAGAGAATCTGATACGGCCCGTGGCTGCCCTAGTGCCCACTCCTGGGCTGGTGGAGCTCTGCTCCACCTAGCTCCGGCCCCAAATGACCCCTGGTTTTACTGGTGGTTTCAGCTGGGTAGCTGTGTCTGTAGCAGCAGAACAAAATTTGAGTCTGGTAGCACCTTAGAGACCAACAGAATTTCCCTGGGGATAAGCTTGCATGAGTCGAAGTTACCTCCGCCAAAGTGACTTTTGACTCACACAAGCTGAAGCCTTGGAAAATTTTGTTGGCCTTTATGGCACTACTAGACTTGGATTTGATTTACTAATGGTGTCCAGTTAGATCAGAATGGGCCACCTCCTGCTCTACAAACTGTCACGGTACCCAGATCAGCTGCCCCGAGGTGGCTTATAAAGTACTCAGTCCAGAGACGCGTTCAAGTAAAATCAGCTTTATTGAACGGTCAGGAACACATGTCTGAGCTGGGCTTGGGGGGGTCTGCTTATATGCGCATCTAAACCACACCCCCGGGCTCGCCCAAACAAGCTGATAGGATTACAATTAAATCTCCCAAGATCATTGGCCCCTATTATTATTATTATTATTATTATTAATTTAAATTTATATCCCGCCTAACCACCATAGTGCATCCTGGCTGACCGATAGGTCTAAATCACGATCCAGCCAGTCTTTTGTGTTCTGGAGTGAAGCTCTGTCTGTGCCTGGCCATGTGCCTGCCCGGGACCGCATGGCCGGACCACATGGTGGTCGCCATTAGAACACAACATGGCTGTATCTGTTTTAATTCAGATTTGATCAATGCACGTGTATCTACATGTACACACAAACACACCATTCCCAGCCTCCTGTGGCTGCTCAGGAAAAGGCAAGTGTCTGATCAATGATTTCAGGAGACTGGGGGGGGGTCCCAGCGTGGTCTACCCGCTTGCTCTTGGCAACAAAGCAGCCAGCGCTGGTGACAAAAAGATGACAACTGTATTCTTTTCATATGACACTTCACAGGTGGCAATTCAGAAACAGCTCACACCACTTTTTTTTTTCCTTAAAGAAAGCTGCCCTTTAATTCCAAAGGAAGAAAAATATATATTTCTTTGAGAATGGAAATTACAATCTGAAGCCAAATGCCAAAGCAATATTAGCTCTTCTGCTTGTGTGGGAGCTGATCAGTTAACGTATCTCTGGCGCCCTTTAAAATTTATCAGATAACTACCACGACTGAAAAATCCTTCATCCTCCCATATTCCTCAATACCTGGAAGAGCCCTGTGACCTTTAAAATACTGAGTGTGCACACACAAAAAAGTATGTTCAACAGTATTTCATCGTTTGTTTCGAGAAACACGTGGTCTTGCATATCTGATGTGTGCAGGCGGCGAGACCTGGCGGTGCCTATCAAATTAGCCATGCAGCTCATTTCGTTAGTATTATCCTTCCGGATGACGGAGCAGGTCTAGATAAACCATCCCGAACCCTGAGCCCTTTCAATGAAATGAACTTGGGACTCTTAGCCGACATTCCGTTCAAAAACAGAACCTATCACTTTGTGCATGTAATGGATTTTCAGAGGCCCATTAAAAAGCGATGGTTTGAAGATGGTGCGCGTATTGTGTGCATTACACAGAATGTCCACGATTTATAGTGGGAAACTACAGCATTCTAAGTCGATTAAACTCAATGGCCTTAGGAAGGTGTAACTCTGTTTAGGACTGAACTGCTGACGTGTGTCAGCATTCGTATCTGGATGCTTGACAATCTCAGATGAATTCTGCAGTTGTCCCAAAAATAGATGTGTATCTCTCCCCTTTTCAGGCATATAAAAGGAAACGTTGAGAATTACATTCAGGTGACTTGAGACAATCTCCAGCGTGCTTGGGGTTTTGGGGCATGTACATCATTTTCTTGGGATTACTGAAATTCAGATGTGAATGTCTAATGATCAGATTTCAGACATTCTGTTTGATGTTTGAGCATGTCCAGAAGGTGGCAACCAGGATGGGGAGAGGGTTAGAATCCAAGTCTTATGAGGAAAGGCTGAAAGAGTTGGATATGTTTAGCCTGGGAAAGAGAAGGGTTAGAGGGGATATGATTGCAGTCTTCAAATATTTGAAGGGCTGTCATATAGAAGATGGAGCAGATCTATTCTCTCTTGCTCTGGATTGCAAGACTAGATTGAATGGGTGGAAATTACAAGGGAGTCGATACCGGCTAAATATCAGGAGAAACTTCCCAACTGTAAGAGTGGTTGAGCAGTGGAACAGACTGCCTCGGGAGCTGGTGGGTGCTCCTTTGCTGGACATTTTCAAGCAGAGGCTGGACGATCATCATTTGAGTATGTTGTAGGACTATCTTTCGCCCATGCTCCTGCAGAGTGCAGCGGGTTGGACTAGATGACCTGCAAGGTACCTTCCAACTCTAACATTCTATGATTCTATGTATGTAATATGCTAAATACACAGAAGACCCAGTATAAAATTGGCATATCACATACCTAGTTTTCTTCAAGGTTGGATCGAATGGCAGGAAACCCACATGCATGCCTGTATCATTGGCTTTGAGGGGCTTCAGACTAGGATTGCCAGGTACCCCCTGAAAACTGGCGTGTGTGGAGACTTACCAGCAAGAAAACTAGGTCTAAGGCTGTGTTGCTGGTGACACAGCAATGTCCCTTCCAGTGCATACTGGAAGTGACGTTATCACATTGTTGGCAATCCTGGGATGCTCTGGTATTTGGGCAAAATCTCAAGTGATTTTTACCATAGAGTTTTTGCCCAAATACCAGTGCCCACACATCACCGGTGATGCGATGACATCACTTCTGGTATGGGCCAAAAGTGACATCACCACATTGCCAGTGGTGAAGGTCTAGGTCTGGTTTCCCTGTTTGTAAGTCTCCCACCAATCAGCTGATTAGCGCCAGAGGGATGGGCTTGCCAAGGGGTATCTAAGGGCTAAACAAATTATCCACTCAGCAGTTGAAGCAGGTAATATAAACTGTTTTCACATGTAATATTAACAGCATTGCCCTGCAAGGTCTGCATTGTATTCATGTGTCATTTGTGTGTGTGTTTTAATGATTATTTGTGGAAAAATTTATAGTGTCGGTACAGCAATGGTATGTGTGAAAGTGAATGTGAGACTGAGGTTCAACCTGCATTGGTATTTTCCCACCATTGTGCTAACGATCTCACATCGGTCTCACAAATTTCTGTCTGCATTCCATGCCACATCCACTCTCCTATTGTTTCATCTCAGCATCGGCTGTCTGCGTCATTTTATTGGCATTTAGTGGTGACTCTGAGATCACTATGTTGTCTCATCGCCTTATCTGGATTAGGCTTTAAGGTGCTACAATTCCTCCTCCCCACCCTCAAGCCACTGTGAACAAAAAACAGACAACTGGAGCCGAATCCCCCCCCCCCCATTTTTACTAAGGAGATAAACAAATTATCGCAAAGGAAACAAGTTAGCTGAAAATCCGGTCGTCTGCATTTAAAAGCAGTCAGGAACATTTTTCTGTGATCATATTGAGGGGGGGCCTGGAAGCATGCCCACCCCCTCTCGCGCGCGCTCTCCCTAAACAACTTGCATCCTGATGCAGACGGAGGAGAGTTCTGGGAAGCCGGCACCACAGCAGCACAGAACAGCTTTATATAGCAAATGCAGATTGGGCCTAATAAGTGTAGGGTCTTCCTGACCCCCTCAGGCAGGCCATTCTACAAGGTGGAGGCCACAACAAAGAATGCAACAGGCAAGCAATTTTTGTTCTTGCGCATTTGCAGGGTGGCACCCCCAGAAGGCCCTGCACAGATAAGCAAAGTTGTCATGTTGAGGCTTAGGAAGAGAGGCAGTCCTGCAGGTATGAGGGTCCAAGGCCATGGAAGGCTTGGTATGTGACTGATGGGCAGCCAATGGAGTGACTGCAAAATGGACTGATATGTGTGCTCTGGCTACCTTCCAGTAATTTATTTATTTTATTTATATTTGTTTTTATACCCCGCCCTCCCTGCGAACGGGCTCAGGGCGGCTTACAAGGGCATAACGCCGGTTAAAACATCATAAACAGTTTAAAATCAATAATAACAATAAATAACATTAAAATTCCAGATTACCAATATATTACAGTAAATTACCAGTAAAGTGCCTGCTAATTTCAATAAAATGCTTCCAGTCTTATTGATCCGATGGCGTCCTATCAGGTTAGGGACCCTCCAACCATGCCCATCAGGTCTGGCCTGCGTCCAGGGCCAGTTCACACAATGGATGTTGCTGCTGTTGTTATTGATGTTGTTATTGCTGGCGGCTCCTAATTAAAGGCCTGGCAGAAGAGCTCTGTCTTGCAGGCTCTGCGGAACTGCAACAAGTCCCGCAGGGCCCTGATCTCCTCCGGGTGCTCGTTCCACCAGGTTGGAGCCACCACCAAAAAGGCCCTGGCCCTGGTCCCAGTAAGCTTGGCCTCCCTAGGGCCTGGGACACGGCCTCCCTAGGGCCTGGGACATGGAGTTGATGACGTGACCCTGACCGAAGTGCGGTCCCTCAGGTATATGTGGGGAAAGGCGGTCCCTCAGGTATGTTGGACCCTGGCCATATAGGGCTTTAAAGGTAAGAACCAGCACCTTGAAGTGAACTCGGTAATAGCTTAGTTGCGACATTTTGCCCCAGCTGGAGTCTCCACTGACTTCAAGGGCAGACCCATGTACAGTGCATGAGAGCAGTCAAGTCTCTTTGTTACTGTAGCATGGATACAGGTGGCCAGAGTCAAGGGAAGAAGAAGAAGAAAAAGAAGAGGAGGAGGAGGAATTTGGTTTTATACGCCAGTTTTCTCTACCACAAGGAGTCTCAAAGTGGCTTATAATTGCCTTCCATGCCTCTCTCCTCAACTGTCACCTTGTGAGGCAGGCGGGGCTGAGAGAGCTCTGAGAGAACTGTGACTGGTCCCAAGGTCAACCAGCTGGCTTCATGTGGAGGTGTGGGGACTCAAACTTGGTTCTCCAGATTAGAGTCCGCTCCTCATAACCTCTATAACACGTTGGCTCTTCTTCTGGATTAAACAAATAGCATTTTTTGGAAGGTACACTAAATTGTCTCTCTAGCAGTAATGCTGGATCCAGTATAACCCCTGGGCTCTTAACCGAGTCAATGAAAGCCAGCTGAACCCTATCAAAGGCTGAGGACAGACTGGCAATCTGGAGCGAGATGAATGCGGAGGAAACTGCTGCGGGGGAAAAACTCCCCGGGGCTGGCCGTTCACACCAGCCGGTGTATTGCGCAGTGGTGCCGATACGGAGCATTCAGACTGCTGCAGAGTGGCCCCACGTGGGCCGGCCTCCACAGCTCGTGATAGGGCCGTTTTGCCAGTTTGCGCACATGCGCAAACTGGCAAAACGCCACGTTTACACTGCCGCCTCCGCTTGCCTCCCTCCTTCTTCCGGTTCATACTGCCTGGAAGCGGGAGGCAAGCGCAAGACGGCCCCTGAACACCGGTTTCTCCCGGTGTCCTGTTAAAGCAGATGGAAAGCGAGTGGGAGACGGGTAAGTGTGAAACGGAGCCGACGGACAGATGCGCATGTCTGAACGCGCTCCCTTTTTCCACTTCCAATGCGGAGCTGTCCCACTTTACATTGCCAGTCTATCCTCAGCCAAAGATGGGAAGCACAATGCCCTTCAAGACCTCAGCCATCCCAACCAGTATCACCTCCATCTTAGCTGGGTTCAGCTTCAATTTCTCACAGGGAGTAGCTTTTATGATTTTATTGGGCCATACCTTTTGAGCTGACTCAAGCAGGTATCTGGAGAGGTGGTATATACATTTCCTAAATGCACAAACAAACATGTGGAAGGCTGTTTAGGTTATTGGAAGGGTATCAGCTGACTGCAGTGAACTGCAGTCCAGCAATCCTGGGAGGTGCTGAGCAGATCGGCTGGTCTTCTGGCGCATGGCAGAACTTCTAATAATTGCCACAGCATTGGCTTCTTCTTTAAAAAGTTTAAATACCTTCCTATTTTAGTCATTTATTAAAGACTGGCAGATTGTGTCATGATCTCAGTGAATCTCATTTTGTGCAGGGATACTTCCATTTTTAGCAATTTGTCATGTGCGGGAAGATGACAGTTATGGGGAGCTTGCCCTTTAGAGGGGGAGGAGAAGTCCCTGATTCTTTCGACGCCTTTGAAGCTCTTTGTTCTCGCTGGTTTCTAAAAGTGGCTCTCTCTGTTGCTGGAGAGAATCGAGGGTCCTGAAAGGCCTTCATCCCATTAAGTCACAAAGAGCTGCCCTCTTCAAATAATACAAATGGTTCTAAAACTGCAAAAAAAGATTCCTGTTCCTAACTCCTTCCTCTTTAACAAAGGTAGAACAAACCGCAGTGTATTAAAATAGTAACAAAGCAATTATCGACGGAGCAATAAGAAGCGTGCCTTCTGTCTCCGTGCGGGTGTGTCGTTAGAAGACGGTTCCTTCAAAGTGAGATTGTGGCAGCTTCCGGCAGCCCTACTCCTTGTGCGACTGGTCATGTGACCTCTTGCCAGGGCCAAATGTTGTTTGGATCCAATAGTAGGAGGCAAAAACAAGTATAGTAAACAGACTCGCTACTTACAAATTGCCAAAATGCTAAAGATCATGTCATAGAGACACTGTCGGTCCCGCTGGAAGTCTGAAACTGCTGTAGCTGATTACACGTTGGAGATTTATGTCCGTTCTTGTACTGAATTCTTATTGTTCCCCAGTGCATGTGAGTAAAAGTGTGGAAACGACAGCAACTTAAAAGGAACACCCTGATGAAGGATGAACTTTGAAACGTTGTAACGTTGTAATCAAACATCTGGACACAGCGTCGCAGTATTACATTAGTTCTCCCTTGTTCTGTGGATTTTTCTATTGTAGTGTATTTTTACACAAGTTCTTCATTGTTCACATTTTGTATTTTTCTTATGTGGCTACTTTGTATTTGCTACTTTCTATTATATGTTCTTTAGCATTCTGGCAATTTGTAAGTAGTGAGTCTGTTTACTACACTTGTTTTTGCCTTCCATTATTGGATTATTACACTAGAGTGTAGTGAATGTCATTGAATGTGGTTTTGAGGCACCCTAAGTGAAGAGGGGCCCAATGTGCCCACAGTGCTGGGTCCCAGTCTAAGCACATAATGTTCCCACTTCCAGCTCTAGAGTGGCCTTTTCACACGTTGCAGATGACAAGTCTTGGGCTGAGGACAGACTATTGTTCTGCTGCGCTACAGGAGCGTGGCAGAACAAGGTGGGGGGGAACTGCCCCGCAGCGCAGCATTCAGACGCCGCCGCAAGGAAGCTGCCCGCAGCATCCACACTGCGGGCGGCTTCCGGTGGCAGCAGCAGAACGCCATGTGGCTCCGCCCGCCCGCATTCACACCTGCCAGAAGCAGGTGGAACACGCACGCAGCCACTGGGACACCACTTGGAAGTGGTGCCCGGCTGCTGCGGGAGGAGCGCGCCGCCGGACAAGGTAAGTCCGCGGGGCAGATGCAGCAGTCTGGACGCCCGCTCTGCCTCTGCTTTTAAAACGGAGGCAGAGTGGGCTAGATTGCCAGTCTGTCCTCAGCCTTGGTTCCAGGGTCCCCACTTGTGTCCTGTGTAACAGCCATATGTGAATTGTAGTTTCTCCTTATTTCCTGTGTGTGGGGCACCCAGTTCCGATCATGACTGTGGTACTCACGGAGAAGGGGTTTCAGCCTCCCTCCTCCCACTCCCTATACTATTTTAGTGTCCAGTAATCCTCCTGTAGGTGTGGTATTTGGCCCATCAGGGAAATCTACATTTATACTTCTGGGTTTCTCCAGCAAGCTAACTAATCTCCAGTGCTCCCTCTAAGCTGTGGAGTCTTGTGAGCAAAAATTCTACTTTGTGAGCTACTGGCATTAAAAGTTGTGAGTGAGCGATTTGGCAACTGCATAAATGAGTTTGCTCTGGAGCCATCCTTCCTGAGTTAAGGCAGAAATGTGTGAGCCAGAGCCTAAAAAACTGTGAGCTAGCTCACACTAACTCAGCTTAGAGAGAACACTGTTTCAGTCCTGGGAAACTATGTGTGCGGTGGAAGGCTGAAGTCCCTTCTTCATGAATGGCACTGTCCCTATCCAAGTTGGGCACGTGGATATTCAGGAAAACCCATGACACACCTGTGACTGTTCAGGGTGGGCACCCTGAACTCTACCTGTGTACTTTATTAGGGAGGCCAGCCTCCAGGTGGGCCTTGGGGATACCCCGGAATTACAGCTCTTCTCCAGACTACTGAAATCTATTCCCCTGGAGAAAACGGGTGTTTTGGAGGGTGGACTCTATGGTATTGTGCCCCACGGAGGTCCCTGACCTCCTCAAGCTCCATCCCCGAATCTCCAGGAGTTTCCTAACTGCCAGTGGCCCGGGGGGGGGGACCTGGCACCCCTAACTCCATAATGTGTGAATGTCCATGTTTTTACAAGCTCAGTGACTGGAGCGGAGAGGCATTAGCAATGTAAACATGGAGTGTGCACCACTGCCGTTAATCAGGAGCATGCATGCAGTCATGCTCCTCTGCTGAAATCTACTCCATGATAATACCAGGGCTGAAACAGTGCTGTTCCCTTACTGCCGCTGATGTCTGAATTCATCACGGTAGTTAGATTGACTTCTATTAGCTGCTCTTGCATGTGCTCAAGCAGGCACTCCTGGCAGACGGGACCACCACCCGTCATCCACTGTCATCGTTTAGCTGCCATTGTAAGCGTAGCCCTGTCTAGGAAGCCTGGGAGACTAGCAGGTGTCAGTGCCCCAAATCCCTTTGCCACCTGTCTGTTATTTGATCAGATTACTCGCCTTTTGATGCACTTCCCTGGGGTTCCTCTCCTTGCCTTGATTAACCCACTTTCCACCACACCGCGCTGGAGCCCTCCCCTTGATCTGACCGCCGCGCCTTGACGGTATGATGACGCCGCAAAAATAGCAGAGTGACTCTGTTTCATATATACAGAGTATTTACATTTATTTACACTGAACAACTGGAACTATATACAGTACTTTTAGTAGCAATTTCTGGGTTCAACCGGACAGAGTGCTACGCAGGCAGCTGTACTCCACAAGAGAGCCAAGAGCAATGAACTGTCTGCAATATATACTAGTACCAACCAATCAGGTTGCACCTCTAATAGCTGAGTCATGATGAGTGTGTGCAAAAATCCAATATCATTCTGGTCATATGACTTCCCCAGCTGTCAAACTAGATCAGCAGGATCTAACACATGGTCCATGACTCACTGATATCTTGTCAGCAATTGAACTAAATGCTGTCACGCCTTGCCCTGCGTTTGATACGGCATCCACGAATGCTTTGGGGGAGAGCCTTTTTTAATTTAGAATGTCAGTGCCGCAGGAGGAGGGCAATTTAGAGGATCGAGAAGCTGCAATATTTCCCACCCTCCGGGATAAAAACATGTTGTTTTGGTAGGAAAGCTGAAAATGGTCCAGGGGAGGACTCTGATATAAAAATAATCCCATCCCCGGGGAGTCCTTCAGAAATGTTTTACGAAGCCCTGTGGGATAAAGCTAACTCTTTCCTCCCCCCTGCTGACTGAAATGGTTGAAGGGCAAAACCAGGTGGTCGCTGTTGAACACCCCAATATGTTTTCTTCAAAATACCTGCTTATACACAAAATTGATCCCCCCCTCCCCGTTTTGGATCTCAGTTGCTGGGGCAACTCAGAAGCCAGAGATGTTGCAGCACAAGCATTGAAATGTTTCTTCAGAACCCGGTTGAGCATTTTGACAGGGAAGTGTTCCCCCCGCCTTTCTTTGTTGACCGTTGACAGGGTAACAAGAAAGACTCTTTATTGCAAAGCCTGTTGTAGCCTTTCACACACACACACACACACGGATCATAACCTGAATTTCTGCTTTGTTTCTTCCTCTGATGGCTTACACCATGTTGCAGCATTCCAAGCATGTAGGCTCTGACAGATATGTTGACTCAAGTGCATTTTTAAGAATAGCTCAACGAGATCTGAACACGCTGGAAAAGTGGGCAGATACGACCAAGATGCAATTTAACAAGGATCGGTGCCGAGTTCTACATCTAGGTAACAAAACTGAGGGACACACATACTGAATGGGGGATGCACTTCTGGGCAGTGTGTACGAACAAGATCTTGGGGTACAGGTTAAATATGAGCAGCCGGTGTGGTGCAGCGACAAAAAAGGCTAATGTGATCTTGGGGTGTACCAACAGAGGCATAACGTCTGAACTGCAAGATGTCATAGTCCCTCTGTACACTGCGTTGGTCAGGCCGCACCTGGAGTGTTGTGTGCAGTTCTGGAGGCCTCACTTCTAATTGGGGGCGTGTTTGTGGCTCTGGACAGAGGCAGGAAATTCAGTGAAATCCTCAGTCATTTATTTGTGTTGGTGCATTTAAGACATCCTCTTTTTTTAAAAGGGGGGGGGGAGTGTGGTTGTCTGCCATGTGAGATCTTTTTGTAATTATTTCCCGGGAAGACCAGTCTGGGTATTACCACTCTTGCGGATGTTGTGCTATCTTTAATAGTAATGCAAGTTTAATTACATAGCTAATCTTGGTGGACTTTGGTTTTCACTCTGGGATATCCCTTTGATTTTCATGGCTTGCCTGTTTCCTTATCAGCCTTTGAAATGGGATTTGCTGAACTTGTAATGATGTGTTTTTGTATTGTCTGGCTGTGCAAGCCAACCCAGTGTGTTGCTTTGTTTTTCTGTCACTCCCCGCGCCAAGTTATTATTGAATCAGATAAACTGTGATTAGTGTAAATCCATAATGAAGAAATAATTGTGTTTAGACTTAGCACGCTCATCTTACATCTCCCACTCATTTGGCTTGCTTACACAGTGTGGTTATTTTGGAAGCCACTCTTGTTAGACGCGATGGTCTCCAGCTTTGTCCGATCGAACAGGGAATGAATTCAAGTCCAAAGGCGGGTGCCATACTAAAGGGCTGTGCGCAGGGCATTGCATCCTTCAGAGCCTTTCTCCTTGGGATGGTGTTTTCTTCCTACCCATGGAGCCTTCCCCTAGTGCCTGAAGAAGAGCCTTTCTCTCTTGCCTCAGGGGAACTCGTCTTCTTTTTTGGTATTTGGGGGGGGGGGGGTGCACATACAGGTGTGCCTGGAAGTCATTGCTGACTTCTGATGACCCCTAGTGGGGCTTGGAAGCATGGGACATTCAGAGAGGTGGCTTGCTATTTATTGCCTGCCTCTGCATACTGGCCCTGGTGTTCCTTGGAGGCCTCCCATCCAAGTACTAACCAGGACCAGCCCTGCTTAACTTCTGAGATCTGGCAAGATTGGGCTTGCCTGGGCTATCCAGGTCAGGGCCATCAGGGGGGAATCTTCTTCTGTCCGAGGAAGGCGCCGCAAGATCCAGCACAAGGGCAGGGCAGGGTAATTTTTTTTTTCTGCTGCTCCAACTCGTGTTTGTTACTCAATATAATAGCATTACATAATATTATAGTTAATTCCTTCACTTTTTATTCTGCCTTTCTCAAGTCCCCAGGGGGTGTTATCTCAAAACAAAGAAAGCAAAATAAACGCTACAGCTTGTAATAGAAACCCTTTCCTCTTCAGTCTTTGGAAGGCTTCAGGGTTGGCAAAATACAGAATGGTAGGATTCATGCCCACATTTATATCCCATCGTGCCAGTTTGGTGTAATGGTGAGGAGCGCAGACTCTAACCGGGGAGAACCGGGTTTGATTCCCCACTCCTCCACGTGCAGCTGCTGGTGTGACCTTGGGTCAGTCACAAGTTCTCTCAGAGCTGTTCTCACACCAGCAGTTCTTGAAAGAGCTCTCTCAGCTCCACCTACTTCACAGGGTGTCTGTGGTGGGGAGGGGGAGGGAAAGGAGTTTGTAAGCCACTGTGAGACTCCTTCGGATAGTGAAGGGCAGGGTATAAAACCAATCTCTTCTTCTCTTCTCTCTCTTGCTTTGTCCCATCCCCAATGAATATACAGGGTGGGAGGGTTAGGGGCGGGGACACAGTAGGGAGCAGCATCACAGGTGTGATGATGTCACTTCCTGGAGAAACCTGGAAGTGCCAGTGGGTAGCCTGAGCTACCTGCTGTCACATCTGGGTTTTCCCTGGAAGTGACATCATCGTACCTGTGATACCACCACGTTCTTTTTCTATTTATACCACTGCCACCAGTGGGATCACTAGTGGACAAGAGAAGCTTCGGACAGAGGACCCCCTGCCCAGAAAGGGGGCATAGCCAGAGATATTGTTGCTTAAATGCTTACCAGATATCCCTAAAGATCTGAAAATAGTTGCCTTACATATGATCACTGCAGCCAGGGTGGATTTTGCCCAGCACTAGAAACAGAAAAAAGACCCCCAAGTTAAAAAAAAACAAACCTGGCTCTTAAAAACAAAGGAGATACACTTTACTGAAATTAACAGCCTACCAGAGAAGTAGAGATATATCTGAAGCAGACCAGGTATGATCAAGAGTGATACAAACCGTAGAATTAGGAATAGTCCATAAAAATAATACTAGCATACGATGCCAATAAACAATATGTTATGGTGATAGTTAAGTTGGTAAGAGGGAAAGAGTCAGTACTGTAGTTTATATGTAGTCTTTTCTTCCCTTTCGTATTATTTTCCCTTTTTATTATATGTGACTTCCTGTATATTTTTATCTTAATAAAAAAAAATTAAAATTAGTCAAGATGGCAGTAAGAGAGAAGGCCCTGTCCAAGTTATGTGCAGACCAGATTGTTAAAGTCTTTATAAACCAAAGCCTACATTTAGAAGACAAAGGGGACTCAGAGAAGATGCTGAAGCATGGATGCTAAAAGTACAGCACCTACATGGAAGAGGATTTATATATATAGTTTACCTGTTGAACTGTTTGGACAGCTGACTCATTTTGGCCAATGAACTCATGGTGACCCCACCCATGGGATATATAAGGCAAGAGATGAACCGAGGTGATTTGCCATTGTCTGTTTGCCATTTGCCAGTTTGTTGTAGTGGCTAAATGCGCAGACTCTAATCTGGGAGAACTGGGTTTGATTCCCCACTCCTCCGCTTGCAGCTACTAGACGACCCTGGGCAAGCCATAGTTTTGTCAGAGCTGTTCTCTCAAGGACAGTTCTTGAAAGAGCTCCCTCAGCCCCACCTACCTCACAGGGTGTCTGTTGTGGGGAGGGGAAGGGAAAGGTGTTTGTCAGCCACTCCAAGACTCCGAGTGAGTGAAGGGGGGGTATAAATCCAGTCTCTTCTCTTCTTCTTCTTCTTCCCCTGCATGGTGGTCTTCCATGGTGGTCTCCCATCAAAGTACTAACCATGGCAAACCCTGCTTAGCTTCCAAGTTCTGACAACCCCAGGCTAACCTAGACTACTGAGTCAGCCCTTAGAGGTAGTCTGCTGTAGCAAAATAATTGGCCCTGACATGGATAGGCCAGCCTAGCCTGATCTTATCAGATCCTAGAAACTAAGCAGGATTGGCCCCGGTCAGCATTTGGATGGGAGACCATCGAGGAAGTCCCGGGTTGCTACACATAGCCAAGAAATGGCAACCACCTCTGAATGGCTCTTGCCTTGAAAATCCTGTGAGGTGATCATAATTTGGCTACAACTTGACAGCAAGCAGGAAAGAAATGGTCTGATGTTACAAATATATTAACTGGATTATTCTGGTTTTGGTTGGTTAGAAAGTGACCTACTCTAGATTTGCTCTTGCATGGGCCCCAGTGCTACGATTCATGACTGAACAAAATCTGCTCCCCTCAAAACCGAGCTATCACAATTGGCTTCACTTCTAATGCGCTTTTGGTTCTGACATGCTGTTGAGTCTCCTCTTGTTAGGCTTCAAAGTCTGGTCAATTCAGGATTCTGGATTTTACATTGTTATTTGTAACTCTTTAATGGATGGCTGTGAGAGTTCGACCCCCAGTAGTAATGTATGGCTATGGCTATGAGAGTTGGGCTATAAGGAAGACCAAGCACCGGAGAATAGATGCTTTTGAATTATGGTGCTGGAGAAGACTCTTGAGAGTCCCTTGGACTGCAAAGGGATCAAATCAGTCAATCCTAAAAGAAATCAACCCCGACTGTTCCCTGGAAGGCCTGATCCTGAAGCTGAAGCTCAAATACTTTGGCCACCAAATGAGAAGGGAGCACTCACTGGAGAAGACCCTGATGCTGGGGAAGATTGAAGGTAAAAGAAGAAGGGGACAGCAAAGGGTGAGATGGCTGGTGTCAGAATCTGTCAATTCAGTCAATGTATTATTGCATGCATACTATGTACCAGTATAATCCTTATGTATTGAACCTGTATTTAACCTGTTTGGGCCGGGAGGGTGACAACCCCGAAGGGTGAGAACAAGGAGGCCTCTCATCCCTGCCTCCGCATTCCAGCTGCTCCGGCAGTGACTTCAAGGGGAGGAAGGCTCTCATCTCTTATCTATGCTAAAGAACCTTGGAGCCATGAATTGTTATGTGAACGGAGGGGTCTGGTTTGGGAAGGGAAATTTACTGCTTAACACCTCACTTTTTTCCTGTGTGAACCAAACGGTCAAGACACCTTTTAGCCCGCCAATTTTCCCTACTGGGGATTGGCTACCTATGGGTAATTCAAACTCCTTGGAATGGTATAATAGACCCGCTTGTATTATTTGTCTCATCTCTGACAATAACCCGAGACGCTGTACCAATGTAGAAATAGGCAATAAAGAACTGTGGTTAACCAACCGAGATCTGATCCTTGACTACTTTGAGCAGGACTCTCACAGATTGTCAGAGATCCGTGACTGGGACTCAATCGTTCCTGACCATGTCAGAAGACGACCTTGTCCCCCTCAACCCTACTACTCCAGAGGAGACTCCCGTTACCCCGGCGGATCCGGGGAACGGGGGTGGTGGCGGCGGAGGAGGTCCCGAGGTGCCGGTGACCACGAGCCAGGGGGCTTACTACATTCCGCGCCGCCCGACTATCCATCAGAGCACGACCCCCCAGTACACCTGGAGCCACTTCGGAGGCCGACCCGTGACTTCATGGGTGCACGACAGGAAAGGGGTGAGAGTTCCGCTCACCGGAGACCAGCCCGATCGAGGGAGACCGAGCTACCTAGGAGACGACCGCGAGCCGATCTACCGTGGAGGGCCGCGTCGCCCGCCTCCCGAAGAGGAGGGATTGGATCTGTATGGGCCCGATCCGTATCGCGAGGAGCAGACGGTCCCGCTGGATCAGATGATGGGAGACCTACGGCTTCAACTCACCGCCGAGCTCCGCGAGTTGGCCCTCGATCTCCAGCACCAATTTCGCGACGCTATGGTGGCGATGCAAGGCGCCCTCCTCGGTCAAGGAGTCGGAGCCCCACAGCAGCAGCAAGCACCCGGAGGGGTTCCGGCTCAGCCGCAGGCGCCCGCTCTACCGGCGCAACCAGCCCCGCCGGCCGTCCCAGCTCCAGTTCCGGGGCCCGTTCCCGCGCCGGCCCCAGCCCCGGCCGCGCCGGCCGCTCGCCCACCCCCTTCCGACCCGTTGACGACTACTTTCGATGGGGACCCCGAGAAGCTGCGTTTCTTCACGCTGGAGATCGGGAGATTCCTGGACAGTTGGGGTCACCTATACCCTACCGAGAAGGATCGCATCGGCTACATCGGGTCCAAGCTGAAAGACACCGCCAGCGATTGGTATGTGAGTCTGCACGACAACCCTGGCCCTGAGTTGCGCTCACTGAACAATTTTATGTGGGCCCTCCGGCATCAGTTCGAGGACCCGCTGGGTGAGGAAAAAGCCCGGAACCAACTGAGGAAGCTGTTTCAAGGAAGGTCGTCAGTGAGGGAATACACTGACAAGTTCCGGCGTATCGCTGCCAAGATCCATGGATGGCCGGAGGAACTCTTCATGGAGAAGTATTGGGAGGGCCTGAACCCGGAAATTTACGAGACAGTGCTGCTAGGGGGTCGTCCGGGCACACTGAACACCTGGATGAGGGCCGCTACCGACATGGAAGAGCGCTTCGCCCTAATTAAGATGGGAGCGTCCGCAACGGCAGCCAGCAGAGTGGGCCCTCGAGCGAAGCCCCGATCCAATGTGCAAGACGTTCGCGATGCGAGGTTTCGACAGGGGTTGTGTATGAAGTGTGGGGAGAGTGGCCACTTCGCCTCAGCATGTCCCCGAGGACAGGGGAAAGGCCCGAAGACCTCAACCCCCGGACCGGCGAGCACCCCGACCCGGGGGAAAACTCCAATGAAGCCCCGGGCTTTACAGCTGGAAGGGGTGGCGAGCGATCAGGGAGAGCTGGAGCTGATGGAAGCGCAGATGTCGGGAAACTCCAACGGCCTGCAGTGAGCGGCGCAGAGCTGCAGGTCCCCCGCCAAGAAGCGCCATCTCCGGTGAGCATCCCTGGGCCCCTGTTATATATGGTAGTGACGGTGGTGACCCCGGGATCAGGTACCCACATGAGGGTCCGCGCTCTAATTGACTCTGGGTGCGCGCGAGACCTAATCAGCCCCCTGGTAGTGGAGGGGTTGGGACCCAAAGTCACCCCGTTAGCAGAACCCCTGAAGTTTACCCAGATGGATGGGTCCGAAATGAAAGAGGAGTGTATAGCAGAGACTGAGAGCTTGATTTTGGGAACGGGAGAGCACTGGGAGAAGCGAGCTTTTGTCATCACCCCGAATGCCCAGTTCCCCATGGTGTTGGGCAGCCCTTGGCTCGGCGCACACGACCCGTACATAAAATGGAGCGAGGGGAAGATTTCGTGGGTAGACGAACGCTGCCAGAGCCACCGATGGGACCCAGGATGGGGCCCCGGACCTCCCAGCCCGCCTTCTCCCGCGCCCGCGCTCGCCCTGGCCCCGGCCATGGTGCCTAAAGAATATAGAGACTTGCTAGAAGTGTTCAGTGAAACTGAGGCGGACGAGTTGCCCCCCCATCGACTGTCGGACTGTGCCATAGAGCTACTCCCAGGCGAGAAACTCCCGAAGGGTAAATTGTATTCCATGAGCCCGGCGGAACGGGAAGAACTGCGGAAGTTCTTGGACAAAAATCTACCAAGGGGGTTTATCCGCCCAGCCAAGTCCCCTTTTGCGGCGCCCGTGCTGTTCCGAAAGAAAAAGGATGGAGGCTTACGATTGTGCACGGACTATAGAGGGCTAAATGCAGTCTCCACCTCTAATGCCTACCCCCTCCCGTTGATAAAGGACCTCTTGGCGGAGGCGGCCAAGGGGAAGATTTTCACCAAGTTGGATCTGCGAGATGCCTATTTCAGGGTGCGCATAAGGGAGGGGGATGAAGCTAAGACTGCCTTTAACACCCCCTTGGGGCAGTTTGAATACCTGGTGATGCCGTTCGGCTTAAGTGGCGCGCCCGGGGTCTTTATGAGTTTAATCAATGAAGTGTTGCACAAGCACCTGTTTAAGGGCGTGTTATGTTACATAGATGATATCTTGATCTATTCTACTGATAAGAACGAGCATGTGACTCTGGTCAGAGATGTTCTTTCAACGTTACTAAAAAATCAGCTTTTTGTGAAACTGTCTAAGTGCGAGTTTCACCGTGAGTCTGTGGACTTCCTGGGCTACCGTATTTCTCAGAAGGGGTTGGAAATGGACCCGGGAAAAGTGGAGGCGGTGGTGCAATGGGAGGCTCCGCGAACGAGAAAGCAGTTACAGAGCCTCTTAGGATTTTGTAACTTCTACCGGACCTTCATCAAGGACTTTGCTAAAGTCACCCTCCCCTTAACGGACTTGTTAAAAACCAAGGGGAGGGGGCCCGAGGCGGGAAAGCCGGGAGAGAAACTGGCATGGAATGGGGAGTGTCAGAAGGCGTTTGAGACTTTAAAAACTCTTTTTACCTCTGAGCCCATTCTGGCCCACCCGGATGAGACGAAAGACTTTATAATCCATGTCGATGCCTCGGATGTAGCCATGGGGGGGGCCATCCTACAAAGGGACTCGGAGGGGAAACTGCACCCCTTAGCTTACATCTCAAAAAAGTTTAACGAAACAGAAAGAAATTGGTCAGTGTGGGACAAAGAAGCAGCGGCCATTAGATTGGCGCTCACTACGTGGCGCCATTGGTTGGAAGGAGCGCAAACTCCGTTCGAAATATGGACGGATCACAAGAACCTAGAAGCTTTGCGCACGCAGCGGTCCCTCAATGCAAAGCAGCTGCGCTGGGCTGATTTCTTTTCAAAGTTTAACTTTGTGTTAAAACATTTCCCTGGGAAGGCTAACTCCCTGGCAGACGCATTGTCCAGATTGCCCCAACATGAAAGCGTGAAAGAAGAGGTGTTCGATTCCATGTTCTCCCCCCAACAGCTGGGAGGGGCGGTTGTCACCCGGAGCAAAACGAAAAAAACCGAGCTGACCACCGGGAACTGCCAGTGGGGGGGGGAGTATGCTCCTGAAGAAATAGAGGAATTGGAGGCGGTGGGAGAGTGTTCCAAAAGAGAGGACCAATGTTGGCTACATGGGGACAAATTAGTGGTCCCTAAGACCAAACGCAAGGAAATTTTACTAAATTGCCACTCCTCCAAGCTCGCCGGCCACTTTGGGTTCCTAAAGACACTTAACCTGATCCAACGTCAGTTCTGGTGGCCGCGCATGCGCCGAGATGTCTCGGACTTCGTTTCAGCATGTCAAACCTGCTTAATGTGTAAAAAACGGGGGGGTAAAGTCCCTGGATTGTTGCACCCCCTACCCACTGCCTCCAGACCCTGGGAAGACATAGCCATGGATTTTATTACCAATTTGCCTCCATCTAAGGGGAAAACAGTGATCTGGGTAGTAGTGGACACTTTCTCCAAGCAAGCCCATTTCACTCCCTTCAAGCAATTACCCACTGCCAAAGGGATGGCTAAAGCTTTCTTCAACCACGTGATTAAATTACACGCTTTTCCGAAAAGGGTGGTATCCGATCGCGGAAGTCAGTTCGTTGCCACCTTCTGGCGGGAGCTTTTGAAACTAATGGACATAGAACCTGCCTTAAGCTCGGGTTACCATCCAGAAACCGATGGCCAATCCGAGCGAACTAATCAAATTCTGGAGCAGTTCTTAAGATGCTACACAAATTACCACCAAGATAATTGGGTGGAATTACTACCCTTTGCAGAATATAGCTACAATAATGCAGTGCACTCCTCCACTGGGGTTTCACCTTTCATGGCGGTGGGGGGCTTTGAAGGTAAACCACTTCCTACCCTCAAGGAAGACCCCCAGACCCCCCCCTCGGACTTTAAAAGTTGGTGGTCCAGCCTCCAGGACTCCTGGCCATTAATTGGGAAAGCCTTAGACCATGCCAAAGAGGACTACAAGAAATATGCCGACCGGGGGCGAGCACCGGGATGGGACCTTCAACCTGGGGACTCTGTGTATCTCTCTACAAAAAATATCCATGGGCTGCAGCCCAGCAGAAAATTGGGATGGAAATATGTTGGACCTTATAAAGTGCTACGTAAAATCTCTGATGTCTCCTTTGAACTGGAACTTCCTAAATCACTAAGTTCTGTGCACCCTGTGTTTCATTTCAGCCTGCTGAAGAAAGATCCTGGGCCGAATGCATGGCATCCAGTTCCTCCAGTTCCTCCTCCACTGATGAAGGAGGGGAGTCCACACTACGAGATAACTGAAATCCTTGACTCCAAGATGAAAAGGGGCCACTTGTATTACTTAGTTAGATGGTTAGATTTCGGCCCGGAGCACAATGAATGGATTCGTTCTGAACATGTTCATGCCCCCAAGTTAACCAAACTATTTCACAAAATGTTCCCTGAGAAAGCTAGGTGAAGGGAATTATGGGGAGGGCAGGGTGTCAGAATCTGTCAATTCAGTCAATGTATTATTGCATGCATACTATGTACCAGTATAATCCTTATGTATTGAACCTGTATTTAACCTGTTTGGGCCGGGAGGGTGACAACCCCGAAGGGTGAGAACAAGGAGGCCTCTCATCCCTGCCTCCGCATTCCAGCTGCTCCGGCAGTGACTTCAAGGGGAGGAAGGCTCTCATCTCTTATCTATGCTAAAGAACCTTGGAGCCATGAATTGTTATGTGAACGGAGGGGTCTGGTTTGGGAAGGGAAATTTACTGCTTAACACCTCACTTTTTTCCTGTGTGAACCAAACGGTCAAGACACCTTTTAGCCCGCCAATTTTCCCTACTGGGGATTGGCTACCTATGGGTAATTCAAACTCCTTGGAATGGTATAATAGACCCGCTTGTATTATTTGTCTCATCTCTGACAATAACCCGAGACGCTGTACCAATGTAGAAATAGGCAATAAAGAACTGTGGTTAACCAACCGAGATCTGATCCTTGACTACTTTGAGCAGGACTCTCACAGCTGGACAGTGTTATTGATGCAACAAGCATGGAGTTGAGCAAACTCCGGAAGATGATGCAGGACAGGAGGACCTGGCGTGATGTGGTCCATGGGGTTATGAAGAGTCGGACTCAGCTGTGTGACTGAACAACAACAAATAAGCATTTATGGACAAATCATAGATATGTTGCCTGTATTACATTGTTTTATCAGCTCTATTGTAGTTTTTCATCTTTAATAAAGTACTGAAATTTAGCAGAAAGAAAGAAAGTGTCACAGTCTTCTGACAGGTCTACTATGGGGACTGGCACCTCCCATACTAGAAAACATGGCATACCTTTATGCATACAGATTATTGAATGTAACAGACAGACAGAGGGAGAGACAGACAGATGAGTTTGTGTGTGCATAGTATTCAAAATGGTCTCTTCTGAAAATAGCCCCAAGAGAGATTAAGATTCCCATATCTTCCTTACCCTACTGGGATATCAGTGAGAGGGGGTGGGTGGGAAATCCATTATAGGCTCTGAAAATGATGTCTAGCTCCATCAATACTAGAAGCTGAAAAAACTACAAAGAACTTGGACAAGATGGCTGCCCCCTGAGGATGCAATTGATGGGTTCCCTTTGTGGTGTGCTTTCTTTGTCATAGTGATCAGTATCTCCACTGGCCTTTGTTTTCATACCATGGAAGAAAATCTGTCTTTGACGTGTAAACGAAGGATTCCCGTACTCAAATAATTCCGGTTTCATCTTCTTCCCTTGTGTTTTTTTTTCCCCTCAGTCTCCTGAGGTGTAGATGGGTGACAGATCTGGCGCAGCTGTTTCCTCAGTTGTTTTTCTCCCCCCAAATATCATCCATCATTTCTTTTTAACTCTTACATCAAAGACTTGTCTGCCGAGAACTGTGAAAGTGTGTAAATGTCTAGGTGAAAGGTGAATTGATCACTCTCTACTCCTCCGACAAACCAGCTTGACTCTGAAGCAAATGCAGGGAACAGAACTTCCATAAAGGTCAGTTTGCCTTTTCCCCTTGCCTTTCCTCCAGTTGTGAGTCAGTCGATGCTTTGGGGGACCTTTTTATAGATTTCCAAGCTGTTGAAAATATTCTCATCTCACACATCAGTATGAATCACCCGGTCGACACTACCCTTCGAAGTATTCCTAATCTGTCCCCTCTGGCAATTAATTTTATAATTTTATAGCTTCATAATAACTTCCTTAATGTGTTCATTATGAGCACGGGTGTTATGCTAAAATAGAAATACAGGAAAATACGGTTCATTAAAGATATAATCTCTTCATTTAGGACAGTCGTTTTCAAATAGACAACCCCGGAGTGTTCTGGAGAACTCTGTGGGAGGTGGGCCAGGGATGACTCTGTAAGAAAAGTGATAAGGGTAGATGGTGGCGGAAAGCGCTGTCAAGTCACAGCCGACTTACGGCGACCCTGTGGGGTTTTCAAGAGACATTCAGAGGTGGTTTGCCATTGCCTGCCTCTGCATTGCAACCCTGGACTTCCTTAGAGATCTCTCATCCAAATACTAGACAGGGCTGACCCTGCTTAGCCTCCAGTTTGGTGTAGTGGTTAGGAGCGCATACTTTAATCTGGGAGAACTGGGTTTGCTATTTCTCATGCAGCTGTTGGCGTGATCTTGGGTCAGTCACAAGTTCTCTCAGAACTGTTCTCTCAAGAGCCATTCTTGAGCGAGCTGTCTCAGCCCCGCCTACCTCACAAGGTGTCTGTTGTGGGGAGGAGCAGGGAAAGGAGTTTGTAAGCCGCTCTGAGACTCCCTTGGGTAGTGAAGGGCGGGGTATAAATCCAATGTCCTCCTCCTCCTCCTTCTGACAAGATTGGGCTAGCTTGGGCTAACCAGGTCAGGGGGAATAAGCTTCCTTAAAAGACCCTCTAGCCACTTGTCGGTGGTACTAGTCTTCCTCTGCAGTGTGTACTCCCAGGAGATTTTGGGGTGCCTTATACTTAGCCAGACCATTGTTCTGTCAAGGTCAGTACTGCCTACTCTGGCTGACAGGACAGGAGAGGTGGGACCACACCATGGCTCAGTAGTAGAGCATCTGCTTGGCATGCAGAATGTCCCAGGTTCAATCCCTGACACCCCCAGTTAAATGGATCAGGTAGCAGGGTTTTAATGTTCAGCATCTAATATTTTATATTAGTTCCGAGATACTAGAATCTGTAGCAGTTCCAGCCCAGCTTTTCCTCATGGCAGAGTGAGCTGGCCTGATGACTGCTTTGAAGGACCTTGCATTCTTTCCTTTGTTTCTTCTGAATAAAGGTACTCCATTGATTAAAAGAGACTCTCCATATTCCTGAATGCTGACAGAAGCTTACCAGGTGAGATCTGGAGAGCTGCTGCCATTCTGATCAGACAGTACCATTCCAAGCAGGGAGCCAGCATGGTGTAGTAGGTAAGAGTGGCAGACCCTGACCTGGAGAATCCCGGGTTTGATTCCCCATTCATCCACATGGAACCTGCTGGGTGACCTTGGGTCAGTCACAGTTCTCTCAGAACTCTTTCAGCCCCAGCTACCTCACAAGGTGCCTGTTGTGGGGAGGGGAAGGGAAAGTGATTGCAAGCTGCTTTGAGATTCCTTAAGGTACAGACGGGCTGGGTATAAAAACCTCCTCTTCTACTGACTTTGACGGACCTTTGGCCTGATTCAGTAGAAGGCAGCTCCATGGCTCCATTTGATATAAGCTCTCCAAGGCCACAGGAAGAGGTCTTCTGCGCGGAAGACAGATATTCTATCTCTGAGCCACAACCCTGAATAAACTGAGTATGGTGCCTGATGTCGTTCCCCAGCATCTTTTGCAATGCACAGGGATTCCGTTTCAGATGTTTAATGGTCCCTCACAGAAAAGCCATTGAAGGATGTACTCCCCAGAACGGCAGAGTCTTTTGCAGTGTTCTGTGGCCATTTTGAGACAGGTCGCTCTAAACCACTCTGCTGGGATGTCATTCGGGGCGTGGCAAAATTTGCGAGCTGATTGAAGGTTCATGGGGAAAAGAGTAGTATATCTGAGTTCTTTAAGAACCTCCTACTGGTTCGTAATGGGTGTCCCATGTTTCTAAAATGCCCAGGCTTAAACAAAGTGTTGGTGCTGGTAGTGACACTTTGGGCCCAGTTCAGAATTTTGGAAACATCCATGTGAATCCTGTGGAAATGTACAAGCCTGCCAGTGACCAATTGTGGACAGTGATCCATATTTTGGACATACATTCCAGACCCAGGTGTAGAGTACACAAGAGCAGTCTAGTCTCTTTGTTAATATGGCATGGATCCAGGTGGCCAGATTGGCTGAGGGAGACACCTTCTGAGCTGAACAAATGGGAAGGAAGCTTTTTCTTCTCTTTTCTCTTTTCTCTTTTCTTTTCTTTTCTCTTCGGCAGCCGCACAAACTTGCTTCTCCAGCAGTGATGCTAGAGCCAGTACAACTCTTAACTGAGTCAGCCGAATGTCCTTCAAGACTTCAGCCTTCCAAACCAGTATTGCTTCCATCTTAGCAAGGTTCAGTTTCAATGTCTCATGCTCCATCTAGAGTAATGCAATGTTGTTGGGTGTCCACACTGAGATACACTTTCTTATGTGTGTCCAGTGTCTGCCTCCCTAGCTTCTGCAAGAGCTGGTTTATCATGTCCAGATTTTCTTCCTGGCTGGAAAATAAATAGGGTAACAACAGTCATAAGAAAATTCCAAGACACTAGCAGGAACTACGCCAGACACTATCCGCACCAGCAGGAAAACAATTTCTGATTCAGAAATCGAGGGAGCCAGCCTAAGCAGGTCTACTTGGAAGTAAGTCATATTTTTTTATTCATTGAGGATTACTCCCAGAATTTTTTTCTAGGATTAGATCCTGAATCTTGCAGGCTGCCAAGAGAGTAATCTTGCAGGCTACTCTTTACTGAAATTGATGCACCCAGAATTGGTCTTCTAATCGACTAAATGAATCTCTCAAGGAAGGACTGGGCATGATGGATAGGAATGCTTCCAAAATTCTCTTCATCGTAAATTGTCTCTGAATTGTTTTTGAATTACTAGGTCTTGTTTCCAAGTAGAATCCATTGGTTAGGCATCCTTAATAGTTCTGTTTTGTATTTCTGTATTTTGTACTGTGCGTTGTGCACGAATGGATTGCCATATCTTTTGCTTACACACTATCCCCTGGTATATTACCAAGACAATGTGCACCTACATCAAGCAGGTCTGTACAGGTAACATGTGCATTATGGGGATGGGGATTCACCAAAGTGCGGGGAGCGCAATCACCTTATTGCATTGCTAAACAGCAAGCGTGTTGGTGCAGTCATATGCTGTGATGCAATTACACCAAAGTGTGCTTTTTTGTAACATTTGTTAGTGCACGGGCTCATTTAATAATGTTGGGTTTTGATGAAGGAACTGAAAGCTGTGGCAGAATCTGGATTATGTAACCATGGGGTTAATGGTAGACGCACTCTTCCTCAAGATGCCACTCTTTTAGAACAGCCTTATGGCATTTTATTTATTTATTAGGGCTTTTCTGTGCTGTTTTCCTTCCCAAAGTGGCACAAAACGACTTAAAGAAATGTCCAGAATACAAGATGGCCAGTTTACATATTTTGATTAAATATTCTGTGAGTTTTAATTATGTTTCATTTGAATTCTATGCATTTAAAAAAAAATTGTGTGTGTGTGTTTTATACTGCGCTTTTGGATTTTGTGTGTCATTAACCTGTGCATTTTAAAAGCTTTGTCCATTGGACTGTTACACTTGTGTGTCCTTGCAACCAGGTGTTAACCGTTTTGGGTCTTAAAACATAAAGTGACACAAAAATGCTCAAAGCAAATAGAAACCTATGCAATTCAAATAAACAACACGAACACAAGCACATTCTGGAAAGGTCCAGAGATCTGTCAGGTGGCCAATGCAGGGCCCTGGCCATGAGCCATGTGCGAAGAATACCTGTAAGAGGTGGGGAACACAAACTCAGCCTCAATGGTATCTAGCGGCTACTTGTCAGAATCCTCCGTACTTCCTCCTCTGCCAGCTAGAGTTCCCTACGCAGCTTTGACAAATGCTGGGAAATTTGGGGGACAGTGCCTGGGGAGGGCAGAGTTTAGGAAGGGTGTGATGCTTTTTCCAGGTGGCTATCTAGGTTGCTTCCCTTAGTATCTCCGGTCATTGTCATAGAGAGTAGGAGAAATTCCCAGTGCATGTATCTGTGTTCTCCCACTCAGTTCTTTGAGGGCAGGAAATTGGGGCTGGGGACAGGGAATTTCCCACCCTGGGTGGGTCAATAGGAGGCCTTCTGCCATCCATATGTAAAGCCTGCAATGCCCATCATGCTCCGTCCTTAGTGGATCTGTAAAACTCCCATTTGCCGCCACTAATCCGCTACTGGCATCCCTTTTCTTTTTGCACGGATGCTGTTGAGTGACTTCTTTGGCTCTGAACACTGTCAGCTGTGTTTCCTAGGGTAACCCCACAGATAAACTTGACATGGTGATATGGTAACAATGGCATTGACATGGGAATATGTAACAAGGCACCCTTCAGGTCTGTGGCTGTATAATGGTGGTACGATGCGTCACTGGAAATGGGGAGGGACTGTTGCTCACTGGAAGAGCCTCTGCACGGCACCCAGAAGGTTCGAGGTTCAATTCCCTGCATCTCCAGTTAAAAGGACTAGGCAGGAGGTGATTTGAAAGCCCTCTGCCCAACACCCTGGAGAGTAGGGTTGCCAGGTCTGGGTTGGAAAATACCTGGAAACTTTGGGGGTGGATCCAGGAGAGGGTGGGGTTTGGGAACAGGAGGGGCCTCAGCATGGAACAATGCCATATCCACCCTCCAAAGCATCCATTTCATCCAAGGAAGCTGATCTCTGTCAGCTGGAGATCAGTTGTAAAAGTGGGAGATCCCCAGGCCCCACCTGGAGGCTGGCAACCCTACTGAAGAGTCCCTGCCAACCTGAATAGACAGTACTGTTCTTGATGTCCTGATGGTCTGATTCAGTATAAGGCAGTTTCATGTCTATTCATGTGTAAAAGAAACACTTAAAAACCTCCTAAAGGTTACCAAGCAGGGCACAAAAGTATAATTCCCAACAGAGCCTTAAATGCCTTATATGTGTGCCCTGAGATGGTTCATGTGGCTCACCATACAGATTCCACATGTTCTTATGGTCAGTTCCTTCACTGCGGCGAGGGCCATTGAACAAATCAAGCTCTGGAGAGGGGAGAAAGAGACTCTTCAATTTCATGTGCTGAGATCAGTAAAACCAATCTCGGTGAGAAGACAAATCAAGCATTGGTATAATAGGCTGTTGAGCAGAGAATTGCTCTAGTGCATCAGAGTCCTGCAAGATGGTTCTAAATTAAAAGGAAGAGTGGGGGACTGAGAGCCACCTGTATATCATTACCCCTTGCAACTTCAAAATGAGAAGTGGGGGGGGGACATCAAGGACAAAGAGGGAGTCCTTTGAAAGCAGAGCAGTGTTTCTGCCCATCTGAAAGAGAATTACTAGCATACACTCCATGGCTGGATCCCCAGCGAAATCGATCTTGCGCCAGAGACGCAGAATAGTTTGTCCAACCTATGACCGTATATATGAACATTTGAAACTCTTTATCAAATGGATGGACTCTTGATACACCTGGCCCAGAATTGTCAACTCTGGCTAGCAGCGGCTCTCTGTGGTCTCAAGCAGGGGCGTTGACTTTTAAAATTCCGGGGGGGGGGGCTGGGGCTCTTGTGTGTCCCCACCGCCGCTGCCTCTCTCCGCTGCTGCCCTGCCGCCATGTCCCCACCGCCGCTGCCTCTCCCCCCCCACCTGGCCACTCCTGCTTCTTTCCCTCCCTCCATCCGTCCAGGGGCCAGCTGGGCCTTTGCTTAGCTGGCCCCTGGACGGACGGAGGGAGGGAGGGACGGAGGCAGCCAGGCGGGGGGGGGAGAGAGAGAGGCAGCGGCGGGTGCTCCATTTCCCCGGGGGGGCTCAGTCCCCCCCGGGAAATTTCGGGGGTGGCTCAAGCCCTCGAACCCCCCTGTAGTTGACGCCCATGGTCTCAAGTGGAGAAAGAACTTCCCCATCACCTTCTGCTAGCTACGTGACCCTTTCACAGGACATGTTGAGGCCAGTGCATTAAAGACTTTCTCCCTTCAAACTACTGAGTGGGACAGGAGAATTAGCAGTAGGGGTGTGTGCTGAGAAAAAAAAATGGTTATGGTTTTTGTTCTGGAATGGTGGAGGGACCTACACAGTAATTGCTAATTTTGGGGTAGTTACCAGTTTGGGTTTCAGATCTGTGTGTTCTTTCGGGTTCCAGGCTTTTTTTGGACTATTATGTCAATGGGGACCTAGGTTGAGAGTTGATGGCAGCTGCTTTTAAAAATCACCACACCAAATTTGCAGTTTTCCCTTTAAACTAAAGACCTCTCCAAGTTTAAGAACATACAAATATCCCTGCTGGATCAGACCAGTGGTCCATCAAGTCCAGTATCCCATCTCACAGAGTGGCCAACCAGTTTCTTGGGAGATCCAACAACAGGGCATAGAGGCCAAGGCCTTCCCATGATGTTCCCTCCTGGCACTGGGATTCAGGTTGAGTGCCTCTGAACGTGGAAGTTCCCTTTAGTCACCATGGCTAGCAGCCACTAATAGTCCTATCCTCAGTGAACCTATCTAAGCCCCTTGGGAGCTGTCTGTACCTGCTGTTGTCAATACATCTTCTGGCAGTGAATTCCACATTTTAATCACTCATTGTATAAAGAAGTATTTCCTTTTGTCCATCCTCAGTCTACTGTCTATCAGCTTCACTGGATGACCTCGATTAGCAGAATGGATAATCAGCAGTGGGGGAATGATTTCATAGACCCCCAAAGCAAACTTTTTTTTGGCACAGGTGAACATAACAACATAAGAAAAGCCATGTTGGATCAGGCCAATGGCCCATCTAGTCCAATTCTCTTCTCTCCACTGGTTACTTCTCAGAGGAAACGGTGCTGGCCACCGGCATTTGTTTTAAAAAAGAAACCTGTCGGCATCCTTTTTTTCACATGATGTTTCAGTGACTCCCATGACTTTTTAAAAACCTTTCTCCTGAAAGCTCTATTTTTCCCATTCTTCCTTGTTGTGGTCCATCCCCCCCCTTCACAAGGTAAAGATGGTTTCCTTATCAGAAAGCTCCCCCTCACCCCTACCCTATCCCGTCCAATCCCAGCCCATCCCTGCAATCTTTGAAAATAGTTCACATGTTTGTTTTTTTCCCCTCAGAAAAGAAAACAGTGTATGTGAGTGACTGTATGTGATGACTCAATCATCCCATTGCTGTGAGGCATATGTCTTCATGCTGGGCACCCCCTGCAGGGGTCCCTTAATTAACAATTACTATTTAAGGAGTTCCTTTCCGAGGAGGAGGAAGTGGCAGCAGAAGTTTGAGGGCTGAGGTACATGACATGTTTGTTTGCTGACTTTTCTTCTTCTTTTGCTGTCAAGTCCCAAATGATTTGGTTCCAAGGCAAGAGATGTTCAGGGGTGGTTTGCCATTTCCTCCTTTGTGTCACAACTTTAAGAACATCAGAAGAGCCCTGCTGGATCAGACCCATGGTCTGTCCAGTCCAGCATCCCGTCTCACACAGTGGCCAGCCAGTTCCTGTGGAGGGCCAACGACAGGGCAAAGAGGCTGAGGCCTTCTCCTGATGTTGCCGCCTGGCTCTGGGACTCAGAGGCCTCTGAATGCGGAGGTTCCCCTCAGTTACCATGGCTAGTAGCCACTGATAGACTTATCCTCCATGAATCAATCTAATCCCCTTTTAAACCTGTTTATTCTGGTGGCCATCACTACATCCTCTGGCAGCAAATTCCACATTTTAATCATGCTCTGTGTAAAGTAGTATTTAATTTTGTCCGTTCTGAGTTTACTGCCCATCGGCTTCATTGGATGTCCTCAAGTCCTAGTATTTTGGGAGAAGGAGGAAAAGTTCCCTTTGTCAAGTCTCTCCACCCTGTGCATAATTTTATAAACTGCTGTCAAGTCCCTCCTTAGTCGTCTCTTTTCTAAACTGAAAAGTCCCAGACTCTTTAGCTTTTCCTCATAGGGAAGGTGCTCCGAACCCCTCATCATCTTAGTTGTCCTCCTCTGTACTTTTTCTAGCTCTGCGGTGTCTTTTTTGAGATATGGTAACCAGAACTGTACAGAGTATTCCAAATGAGGCCACACCATATATCTATATAGGGACGTTACAATATTGGCTGTTTTATTCTCAATCCCCTTCCTAATAATCCCTAACACAGAGTTTATCTTTTCCACCGCCGCAGCACATGGGGTTGACACTTTCATGAGTGATCCATTGAAACCACAAGATCTTTCCCCCACTCAGTCTCAGCAAGTCCAGACCCGATTAGACTATACTTGAAGTTGGTTTTTTTTGTCCCAATGCGCATCACCATCATTATCTTTGGTGGCCTCCCATCTAACTACTATGCAGGGCCGACCCTACTTAGCTTCCAAGATCTGATGAGTTTGGGCTAGTCTAGGCTATCCAGGTTCAGGGTGTTTTGGTGACATGGCGGGGGAAAATATTGGGGGAACGTTGGCTCACATTGTGGGATGCAGCCATAGACTTTTACGACAGTCAATGAAAAATCATATAAATTCGTCCTAAATGCTGTGTTTAACAACAAAAGCCATGCCATTCAGGATTCGTTTTAGTAGTCCTTACTGATGTTAATGGGTATCAGTCTGTTGAGATTAGCAATGTTTTGGTGAATGTTCAGGGTATTTCTGGTGGGGGACAAACCCATTCATCAGACATTCAAGTCATTCTGCCTGAACCTAACAGACTGGGTCATCAGCTCATATCTGATCATCCATGAGTTTGGTGACTGAATGTGTTCTATGCAAAATTTGTGTCATCCTTATTGAAAACTAGCACAAGAGCAACCAGGCAGAACTAGAATCCCCCCCCCCCCCAGGGAGCTTTTCACGGAATGTCTTCCACTTGCATTCACTCTACCACCACATTCCGCAGCATGTGCAGTCCATTGTTACATAAATATTACTTTTATTGTGTCAGCACACACACAAAAAAGACATTTGATTTTGTTATCCAATCTTGATAAATGAAATGCATTGAATGGCAAGCGGCTGTGCTGGGTGTCTGTGACATCCCAGTACTCTTATTGCAAAGAGATACAGGATCTGGAAAGTTCTCCAGCAATGGCCCATGTGTTTTCAACATTATGCTTGTAGCCGTTGAATTTCTGCTAATTTTCTTTGCTCTGTTTGTGTCCCATCTTCTTCTCCAGTGGGGACCCTAAACAGCTTACATCATTCTCCTCTCTTCCATTTTTGTCTTCACGACAAGGCTGTGAGATAGAATCATAGAATCATAGAGTTGGAAGGGACCTCCAGGGTCATCTAGTCCAACCCCCTGCACAATGCCATAAATTTGCAAATATCTTGCCCCACACTCCCAGTGACCCTTGCCCCATGCCCAGAAGATGGCAAAAAAAAAAAACCTCCAGGATTCCTGGCCAAACTGGCCTAGTAGGTTAGATTGAGTGTGCATGACTGGCAACCTAAAGAACTTGGCTTGAGGACCATTCCACTTGTATTGCCCCATCTACCCGCTAAGATCCAATTCTGAAGTTTTGCTCCTGTGCCTCTGCTGGCAGAGGGAAGGTTGGTGATGGCCAGAGATGGGGCTTTTTAGTGGCGGTGTTTCACCTATGCAATCCCTTGAGGCTTGTTTGGCACTCAGCCTTTTCAACAGTTACATGTTGTTTTTTAGCTGTGTTATGATTTGCTCTTAGCCTGAAAACTGTTTTATCAATGCAATTTTAGACTGTTTCATTTGTTTTTATGTGTTTTTATTTTCTGGCTTGTTTTTATCGGATTGGCTTGTTTTTATTGCCATGTAGGATTACTGCTTATCGACTCATTTTATTGTCTCGGTTGGATTTGATTGGTTGGTTTAGTTGGGAGCCTTCTGGAGTAGGCCTGGAGAGAAGTTTTACACATTTTGTGAATGAATGAATGAATAATTTTTAGGTTAGAGTCATCAGCTCTGGATTGGGAAATACCTGGATATTTTGAAGGTGGAGCCTGGAGAGGGTGGAGTTTGGAGAGGGAAGGGACCTCGCCTTGGTAAAATGCCATAGAGTCCACCCTCCAAAGCCGCCATTTTCTCCAGGGGAACTCTCTGTAGTCTGGGAATCAGTTGTAAAAACAGATTTCCAAGTTCCAGGTGGACTTTGGCAACCTTATTTTTGGTTAATTAGTTGTTCTTAGTAAAACCCAAGCATACCATTTCCCCCATTCTGAGGAGCTCAAAAAAGCATATTTCCCCCCCAGAATTCCCAGAATGTTTTTCCCCCTGCCTGAAATAAAAATGCTCGAGTTGTTATACAACCTCTTGTTACCTGCCTACTTTTTTAAAAACTATTTTATTATTTTTCAAGAACAATAACAATAAATAATATTAATGAATAACAACAATAGTTCCAAGTTTCATATCTGGTACAATAAAACAAGTGTTTTTCCAGAATTAAAAAAATTAGAACATTTAGATCATGCTATAACCTCATAAATTAGAAGCTGCCTACTTCTGTCTTCCAGTTTACATTTTACCCTGCCCTTTCTCAGGGCAACACCCAGGGTTCTCCCCTTGTGCCTTGAAAAATGTTGGTTAACCCAGGGTAAATCCAGGATGTTGGTATTCAAACCATGCAGAACCATAGCTAAGACAAACTATGGCTAATTAACCAATTTCACGTCCGGGCTTCAAATCTTGGTTTCATGGACTCTAAGAAACTGCAGGTAATACACTCATCTGAATTCAGATAATCACCATGCCCATAGTTAGTACAGTTAAAATATGGTTTTGGACAGGGGTCATTTCATAGAAAAAGAGATGCAGGAGCTCATTAGCATAACTAATTAGCATAACTTATTTGCATATGCTACACCACCTGACATCACCGGAAATATGTCAGAAGGCAAGAAAGAAGAGGGAGGGAGGGAGGGAGGGAGGGAGGGAGGGAGGGAGGGAGGGAAAGAAAGAAAGAAAGAAAGAAAGAAAGAAAGAAAGAAAGAAAGAGAAAGAAAGAAAGAAAGAAAGAGGACAGCTACTAATCCAAGCCTCAGAAATACCACTATTCTGGGAGGATAGCTTCAGTGGTGGCTGAAACCTTCAGAAGGCTGGTCAGAGGAACAAGGACCTTTCCAGGGGATGGGGTCATTTTTTCTGCAGCCGTGACACAAGCAGGCATTCCCCCATGGGGGGGGGGCTGGCACCAACTCCCAGAGGTGCGCTCCCCCGAGCTCCTGCTCGAAATGACCCCTGGTTTTGTACAACCTTTGAATTGAGCATTTAGACATTCTTTTTATGGCCAGGGTTAGATTTTTGTTTGTTTTTTGTATTGTTTGTCAACAGATTTTCAGGATGCAGCTTGTCAAATAATGAATGTGTACCACCGTTGCCACAGGGGCTGTGGGTGGCTTAGAGGTTAAGACGCTGAACTGCAGGCTGGAAGGCTGGCAGTTCAGCAGTTCGAGACCCTAGTGCTGCGTGATGGAATGAGCTCCCATCTCTGGTCCCAGCTCTTGCCAACCTACCAGTTCGAAAGCAAGAAATTGCAAGTATATAAATAGGTACCTCTTTGGTGGGAAGGTAACAGCATTCTGTGCGCCTCGGCGTCAAGTCATGCCAGCCACAAGACCACGGAGACGTCTTTGGATAGTACTGGCTCTTCGGCACCGTGCCCTAGAGCACCGTGCCCTAGAGTCGGATTCAACTGGCTTTCAAGCAAAGGAAACCTTTACCACAGTTATACAGACTTTAGATTTTTAAATGTGTGTGTATATGTAAGTATGTATGTATATATATGTGTGTGTATGTGGATAGATGGATAGATAGATAGATAGATAGATAGATAGATAGATAGATAGATAGATAGATATGCATGAACCAAGTGGCACTTACAGAGCAATGCTATACCAAGGTTCAGGTTGGTAATTGTGGTGGTTTGCAGTAGAAGATCTGCATCTGCTGACAGGAGCATTGAGGCTCGAGAGCTCATGCCCTCAAAATCTTGTGGATTTCTAAGGTATTACTAGTCTTAAATCTTGCAGTTCTATACTAATTTACTCAGAAGTAAGGTCCTTTTCATTAATCAATAATTATTATTATTATCGTATGTCATTGTGTGTAGAATAGCCAGGAGATCCTAAGATTGTCTGGCAGCCGGATGTTCTAACTCTTTTAATGATAGCCGCCACTAGGTGGTGAACTAGTCTTGTTTTTAAGGCAAGAGACATTTCAGAGGGGGTTTGCCATTGCCTGCCTCTGCGTCACAACCCTGATATTCCTAGGAGGTCGGCCTTCCAAATATTAGCCCAGGGCGACCCTGCTTAGTTTCCAAGATCTGATAGGATCAGACTAGCCTGAGTTGTCCAGGTCAGGTTGTCCATTGCATTCAGTGGGATTTACTCTGAGGTAAGGGTGCATACGATCACATTGTCAATGATGATCTAATTTGGTTTTGTTGTAGTACCTGTGGCAAATGATGCCTTTCAGCTGATACATGTTTCCTGCCTGGCCACATAGCTAGGAAGGGCCATTGTGGAATCGAGATAACGGTTTGACACATTTGTCTTAGTACTATGAGAGATGGGAGTGCCCTGGAGAAAGGGTATTTTCTATTCCTTGGACTTTTTCATTGCACATTCCAGCACCGACTTGGATGTTGTCAGAAGCTTCCCGATGGCAATGCAATCATTCCCACAGAAATCAACAGGGTGTAAATTCTTAATGTTGCTCATGAGTCCCGTTTGCTCAACTTTAGTAATGGTCGGTATGAAATGATTTACCTGTCCAAATTATCTCTCAGCCTAGGCATTTTTCATGGTGGTAACTATCAAGTTAATTATTTTATTTTATTTTATTTAAATCAACTTGCAAATACTTTTAGAACAAATCCAGGCGAGTAGGTGAAATATGTCTTATTGAATCTAGTTACAAACATCGGATGAAATAAGCTAATACATCATCATATCGTAATTCACAAAGCACTGGTTTGCAGAACCCATTTGAAGCAAGATGCAAAGATTCTTTATATGATTTTCATTTGGTCTGGACTGGATGGGGAAAAAAGCCACGTCCTTCATCCAAATGCCCAATAAAGTTTCTTTAGCAATTTTTTAAGTTGGAATTCCTTTATTATAGAGCTAATACATCACTAACCTCATATTACTTTCCATTCTATGGGATATTACTTCTTCTGTGTGAAATTCCATAGGGAACGGTGGTTATTAGAACAGGTAGATTGAACTAAGCATCACCAAAATAGAATTTCCCCCCCTCCCCTTTCTCCTCCAAGTCCCAGAGCAAATGTTGTCACGCTTCAGGGAAGCCAGAAATTCAGGACTGTGATTACATTTTGTTTGTTCTGGGCTGCCTTTTTTTTTTTTTTTTGACACCAGCGTTTTATGCCTGCAAGCAACAATAGTGTTTTAACATATTAATAGGGGGACTGCGGAATTAAGGCTTTTTTAAAATGTAATTGCTCTGAAGAGGAAGGAGGCCAAACATTCACCAGTAGACTGCCATCAAAGAGGGCGGGGAATCCACACTAAATTTTGTATTTATGAATTCCACTTTCCTCTCAGTAACTTAAAGTAGCTGATTAGATTTTGTAATTTGGCTCATCTGTTGTTTTTTTTAAATCACCAAAAGAAGAAGAAGCCAATTCACCGAACCTATTTCTTTTCCATCACAAGATCATTCCTGAAATGGTTGCTGCATTGATTATCTTATGGGCAGACAATGATTTCTGAGCAAAGAATGGTGTATCAAGTAGATCCTTGTTTCACAGTACAATTCTAAGAACACTTTTCTGGGCGTAAGTTCCACTGAACAGATCTTAGTAGAATTCAGAGTAGACCTATTTAGGATTGTCTCTTGAACAAAAGACACCTTTTGACATTTCTCTGCTAGTTTGACATATGTATTGCTTTACAGCTGTTGACCTTATAACCTTAACCTGTCATTTAGTGTCACTTTGCATATCTTGATCATCATCATGTTGCATGTTAATTTGCTGCCTATAAGCTTGAACCTTTTTACCATTCTAAGTGTATTTGATAAAGGGTGCATGCGCACGAAAGCTCATACCTTGAATGAACCTCCGTTGGTCTTAAAGGTGCCACTGGACTCTAAAGGTGCCACTGGACTAAAGAGCCAGTTTGGTGTAGTGGTTAAGTGTGCGGACTCTAATCTGGGAGAACCGGGTTTGATTCCCCACTCCTCCACTTGCACCTGGCTGGATGACCTTGGGCAAGCCATAGTTCTGTACCAGCTGTTCCCTCAAGGACAGCTTGGGAAAGAGTTCTCTCAGCCCCACCTACCTCACAGGGTGTCTGTTGTGGGGAGGGGAGGGGAAAGGAGTTTGTAAGCCACTCTGAGACTCTCAAGTGAGTGAAGGGCGGGATATAAATCCAATCTCTTCTTCTCTTCTTCTTCTTCTAAATGTGTCATTCCGAAAAACCAGTAGCTCCAATCCATATTGTAATCAGATGCCATTTATAAAAAAGTTTCCTAAACATAGACCATGTTTATAATTTGTGTGTGTGATTATGTACATCTGTAGTTTATACCAGGGGCTCAATTGATTTATTCAGTGTGTTGTCTGGTAGGTATCTGGTAAAGTACCATGTAGGTACTTTAGAAGGATCAGGCACCTATTCTGTATTTCACCCATGAGCAAGAGCATAAAAGTGGGTTGCTATTATACTGCACGCCACTTCAAACATCCCTTTGATAAAATGCTAATTCTTTCTTTCTTTGATCCTTTTCTCTGCTTTGCTACATCTCGCCTTTCCCCTCTTCTGACTGCGGGTTCAAGTAACGTGCTCTTTCCATTCAGCTCCGGTGAATGATTTGTTTTGAGGCATGCTTACAAATTGTCCAATCAATGTACATGCTTGATCATCCCTTTAGCTATGTCGCTATTCTTAGAATTCATTAGAATGTAGAATACGTTCATTAGAATGTATGTGATTTTTTTTTTCCTCCTGGAATGGCTGGGAAAATATAGAAACAGGGCTTATTTTGATATCGAATGAATGTTTAAAACCCATTTCTGTGTAATTTATAAGCCGTGTTAATGGCTGACCTGTTTCAAAGTATCGCATCGACAGCGTGATGCTGTGACATGTAAAACCCGTATGCAGTATTTTATTCAAGACCCATGAACCTGAAGTCATCCCACCAAGTGCCATGTTTTTGTACCCTCTCCCTGAGTGAACTAGTTTACCACAGTTCAGAGACGTCAAAACATGGTGAAAAAAATTAATTATGGCATGTCGGGTTTCACCACAAAGGCGAGGGCTGCTCCCTTCAGCATCTCAAGCTCATTTACAACACCCCAAAGCAGAGTTACATCCTGGAGAGTCCATTGAAGCTGATGGGCTTTGAAGGGTATAACTTCGCTTATAATTGTATTGTCAGACTTGCAAAATGTTGTATTGATTGACGGGCTTTATACGGAATGCTGTATCCTGTGTAAGAACATTGCCTTGGGTCTCACCAAGAAAGGCAGACTGTATGTGAAGTAAATAAATGAGTGAGTTCCCGTCTCCGGCCCCAGCTCCTGCCAACCTAGCAGTTCGAAAGCAAGAAATTGCAAGTAGATAAATAGATACTGTTTTGGTGGGAAGGTAACAGCGTTCCGGGCACCTCGGCGTCTAGTCATGCCGGCCACATGACCATGGAAAAAGGCTTCGGACAGCGCTGGCTCTTCGGATTGGAAACGGATATGAGCACCGCACCCCTAGAGTCGGATTTGACTGGCTTTCAAGCAAGGGAAACCTTTACATTTACATTATATATTAGGGATACTGAGGGTGCGGTGGGGAACAGTTTAGTGGGTGAACGTCCCATTTTCAACAGCCACAATCACTCATGAGCTGAACTTCAGGTCTTCTTGTATCACTTTTTTTACCACTCATTTGTCATGAGAACATAAGAACATAAGAGAAGCCAATGTTGGATCAGGCCAGTGGCCCATCCAGTCCAACACTCTGTGTCACACAGTGGCCAAAAACACCAGGAGCCATCAGGAGGTCCAGCAGTGGGGCCAAGACACTAGAAGCCCTCCCACTGATGCCCCCCCCCCACAAGCACCAAGAATACAGTGCATCACTTGCCCGATACTGAGAGTTCCTATCTATCCCTTGTGGCTAATAGCCCCTGATGGACCTCTGCTCCATATGTTTATCTAATTCCCTCTTGAAGCTATCCATGCTTGTAGCCACCACACCTCCTGTGGCAGTGAATTCAGTGTGAATCCCATGTATCCCTCTTGCTTTGGCCCCCCCTCCCTTTTGTGTTTTGTTCCCTCTGGGACTTCTAGAGAGATCGAAACACATTGTGGGGGAGACCCTGTAGCGATAGGGACAAATGAGTGACGAAAATGACAGTGTGGAAGTGGCCTATGACTGTCCTTCTCAAACAGCATGCTGAGCAGCTCTGCAACCCTGGAATAGACGTGGTGGTAGGGTTTCCTTTCTTTCTGCCTTGTGGCTGCTTTTGTGCCTGTGGGAAATAGGTTTTCACTCGGTGCCCTGGATCGTTAGGTCAGGTAATTAAAGGGCACCGGGAGGGGGAAACGCCAACTTCCACTAGGCTATGTGAAAATGTGTATGTGCAAACTGCTGCAGATTCAGACAGGCACAGATGAACACCAAGCATTTTTTTAAAAATAGTATTTGTTTCTATATAATGGGTTGTTTTTTGTTCATTCTTCATTTACATAATTGGCAGTGGAAAAGATTCCGTTTGAATTGAGACTTGCTATTTGGGTGTACCTATGTGCTTTCAGTGTCTGCTTGCTGCGCTTGTAAATCCACTTCCCCTTCGTTTACTGATGTTTGTGGAATTTTTGTCTTGTTTTGTTTTTGCCATCTAGTCAAAGCAGACATATAGCAACCCCATAGAGTTTTCAAGGCAACAGACTTTTTAGAGGTGGTTTGCCATTGCCTGCCTCCATGCCATGGCCCTGGTATTCCTTGGAGGTCCCCCATCCAAATACTTGCCAGGGCCCGCCCTGCTTAGCTTCTGAGATCTAACTAGGCCTGAGGACAGACTGGCAATCTGGAGCGGGATGAATGCGGAGGCAACTGCTGCGGGGGAAAAACTCCCCAGGGCTGGCCGTTCACACTGGCCAGTGTATTGCGCAAGGATGCCATTACGAAGCGTTCAGACTGCTGTGGAGTGGCCTCAGGTGGGCCGGCCTCCGCAGCTCGTGATAGGGCTGTTTCGGCAATTTGCACATGTGCGCATGCACTTATGTGCGCATGAGCGCTCATGCGCAAACTGGCAAAACGCCGCGTTCACACTGCCGCCTCTGCTTGCCTCCTGCCTTCTTCCGGTTCACACTGTCTGGAAGCGGGAGGCAAGCGCAAGACAGCCTCCGGACACCGGTTTCTCCCAGTGTCCTTCTAAAGCGCAAGAAACCTGGCTTCAAAGCGAGTAAGTGCAGAAGGGAGCCGAGGGACAGCTGCACATGTCTGAACGCGCTCCCTTCCCCCGCTTCCCAAGCGGAACTGTCCCGGGGCAGATTGCCAGTCTGTCCTCAGCCTAGATTGAGGTAGCCTGTGCTATCCAAGTCAGGTCTTGTGGAAGTATACCTTCATTTTCTCCCCAATTTGATCTGATTAGAAGAAGAAAAAAAGAGAAGAGATTGGATTTATACCCTGCCCTTTACTTGGAGTCTCAGAGTGGTTTACAAACTCCTTTCCCTTCCCTGCCCCACAACAGACAGTCTGTGAGGCAGGTGGGGCTGAGAGGGCTCAGACAGAAGCTGTTCTTTCAAGGACAGCTCTGACAGGGCTTGCCCAAGGTCATCCAGCCAGGTGCAAGTGGAGGAGTGGGGAATCAAACCCAGTTCTCCCAGATTAGGGTCCCTGCAGTTAACCACTACACCAAACTGGCTCTCTGTGTGAGGAATGCCTGGAATTAGCATCGTTACACCCGGAATATCCCCTAGTGATGGAGGAATGCTGTCATGAAGCCACTTAAAAAATAAAAAAGTGAAAAACCAGCAATCACAGCTAGCAGTTCAGAGGTTAATGACTTGAATCGCAGCACCCAAAGCTGTAACAACCTGGCCCTGTAGAATAAGTGGCTATTGTGCATGTAGGGTTGCCGACATCCAGGTCGGGCCTGGAGTTCTCCCGAAATTACAACTGATCCCCGGACTGCAGAGACCAATTCCCCTGGGAGAAAATGGCAACTTCAGAGGGTGAACTCTCTGGAATTGCATCCCCACTGAACTCCTGCCCCTCCAGAAACCCCACCCTTTTCAGGCACTGCCCACAAATCCCCAGGAATTTCATGAGCCAGTCTTGGCAATGCTGTACACTGGTGCCAAGCTGCTTCAATTATGACTGTTGAGGTGGTCCCATCAGGAGCTCGCCTCATGTCTCTTCAAGGGAGCTGAGCAAGGAAAGGTGGCCTGGAGATCAGCTTCCTGTGGAACTTCGCACTTCACTCAGTGACTCTTATCTGGGAGAACTGGGTTTGATTCCTCACTCCTCCACGTGCAGCTGCTGGTGTGACCTTGGGTTAGTCACAAGTTCTCTCAGAGCTGTTCTCTCAAGGGCAGTTCTTAAGAGAGCTCTCCCAGCACCACCTACCTCACAGGGTGTCTGTTGTGGGGAGGGGAAGGGAAAGGAGATTGTAAGCCACTCTGAGACTCCTTCAGGTAGTGAAGGGCGGGATATAACTCCAATCTCCTCCTCCTCCTCCTCCTCCTACTGCTGGAACCCAGCACTCATCAGGTGAAAGAAAACTGGGAAACTTTCAGTTTATCTCTGAATAAGAGAGCCAGTTTGGTGTAGAGGTTAGGAGTGCAGACTCTAATCTGGGAGAACCGGGTTTGATTCCCCACTCCTCCACATGCAGCTGCTGGTGTGGCCTTGGGTCAGTTAAAGTTCTGTCAGAGCTGTGCTCTCAAGAGCAGTCCTCAAAAGAGCTCTCTCAGCCCCACCTACCTCATAGGGTGTCTGTTGTGGGGAGGGGAAGGGAAAGGAGATTTTAAGCAGCTCTGAGACTCCGAGTGAAGGGTGGGGTATTAATCCAACTTCTTCTTCTTCTTCCCTGTGACTATAATTTGCAGAAGCCCTGTGAATTCTGCCTGTGAGTCAAAGAAGAACTTTGCACCCTCCATGGCATTTCTGTCTCAGTAAAAATAGTTCCATTGTCCCGTGTTCCTTTCTTGAGCTTATTATTAAATGCATAATAGCTGCTCAACTGTCAAGTTCCCCCAAACTATCAGTAGCTTGAAGTCATTATTTTGTAAAGCACTTTTAAGGCATCTTGTGCTGAGAAAGAGTTGTATAAAATTAAATGCAATTTTATTTTATTTTTAGGCAACCCATTTCACAGTTGCTCTGCTTTGGATACCAGTGAAAAGAAACACAGTAAAACGCCTATAAGCTATCTACATAATGAGGTCAATAAATGCAGGGGGGGGGGAAATAACATATTGCTATAAGTTTAGATTAACATTTGATTGTTAAAAAATTCTTCGGGAAGAAAGTTAATTATATTTAATGCAGATTGTATCGGGATGCATCTTCGCAGAACATTGTAAAAATTTAACACATCTAATTTATTCAGTAAACCTGTCACCACAGATTACATAAAAAATGATTATTTGGGGAAGATATTGAAATGCCCTCATTATACAGCAGTTCATTTAAATTAGTCTGAGCACAGCAGTTGTAAAGTTTATTGCCATGATCCGGTTACTCTGGTAGTTAGTGGAGGGTGCCTATGCGACTACAGAGCTCCATGTGAGTAAGGGCTGCCCTAGTGCTGCCTCTAGTGCTGGCCCATGCTCCACACATGGCTAATGGACATAGTCCATGCTGGTGTGGCTCATTCAAAAGACGAGATTGGTCAGCCGACTCTCATGGTTTTTGGGGGGTCCCTGGGAACTGGACAAGCATGATGTCGCTTCTGGGTTTCTACAAGAAGAGGTACAGTGCTGTTTTACCAACTGTGATCCCCCCCTTTATTTTCTTCCCACATTTCTGCCAACATTTTCTTTATAGCAGGGGTGACAATCATGCAGCCTGTGGGCTGAATCAGGTCCTTGGAGAGCCCCAATCTGGCCCACAAGGCTCTGACTGTTTCCTGCTTCATTTTCCAGTTCTGCTGCTGCTGCCACATCACAGCTTGCTTAACCAGTCTCTCTCAATTGCACAGGAGAGATAGATAGGCAATCCTTTCCTGTGCAATTGAGAGAGTCTGGTAGAGAAGTGGCTGAGGCTCCTCCCCCTCCTCATCCCAGGGGGAGGGAGGGAACAACCAGAGCTTGCTTGCTTCCTGGCCAGGCTGCTGGAGACAAAGGAAAGTCTTTCTTTTCTTCCACTGGCTGAGGCTTCTCCCTGAAGGGAAGGAGGGAACAAGGGAGAGCTTGCTTTGCTGGGCTGCCTCAATCGCATGGGAGAAATACCAAGCACCTTAAAGACCGACAAAGTTTTCTTCAAGGTATAAGCATTTGTGTGCCTTTCTACAATGTTTGTGTTTTGTTCTTTCCTCTTTATGCCAGGGCTCTCCTGGGTGCAACTGGGTTCCCTCCCCCTTTTCACTGTATTCATGCCCTCATGATCCAGTATTTCTCAGCAAGAAAGCAATGTGAACTATTTTAGAGGAGGAATAACAACAAGTCAGTGAGGTGGATTAGGCTGAGAGTGTGTGTCCAAGTTTACCCAGCACATTTCCTTTGTAAGAAGTTGTAGTTATTTCTCTGAGGAAGACTACAGTTTTGTAGACAAACACATGGCCCTCAGTCTATGTCAGGATGCCTTCTCATGTTCTTGACCAGCACATGAAGCAGCTTATGTACAAAAGGTTGCAATGCCCAGCCATCTCATGTTTCCCCTGGGTCCTACACTCAGAACATTGAGCATGAGATTTCTGTAATGAATGTCGGTAAATCAAAAGTTGGCTTGCAGCTTACAGATACACACCTGAACAGCATACTCAAGATTGCTACAGCAATAATTCAGAGACTGTTAAATAGACAAGATATTACAAGAGTGCCACTGTTTTAAGCATGTTTTATTTCATGTTTAAAAAATCTTTAATTGTGTTTGTCTGCATCCTTTATAAAGTTTATATCTCTGCTACCTGGCATATTTTATGACACACATGATCCGGCCCAACAAGGTCTCATTGAGGTCAGATCCGGCCCTCATAACAAATCAGTTCAACACCCCTCATTTACACCCTTCTAAATCCATGGGCTTAGAAAAGTGCAGCTTGTTTAGGATTATGTTATAAATTCCACAGTGTTTCAAACATTTGGTACAAGAGTGATTGGCATCTGTGCTGAGTTAGAGAGACATAAGAAGAACCAATGCTGGATCAGACCCAAGGCCCATCTAGTCCAGCATTCTGTTCACACGGGCCCACCAGCTGCCCCTAGGAAGCCCACAAACTGGAAGTCTGCAACAGCTTCATCCTGCCTGTGTTCTCCAACAACTGATTTAAAGAGGCATGCTGCCTCTGGTACTGGGGGGAGTAGACAGGGGTCATTTCATAGAAAAAGAGGTGTAGGAGCTTATTAGCATAACTCATTAGCATATGCCACGCCCCTGACATCACCGGAAGTGTGTCAGGAAGGGAAGCAAAAGGAGGGGCGTCTGCAAAAGCCTCCCCTTCCCTTTCCCAGCTGGCCTGCCAGGGTGGGCGGGGGGGGGGGGGGAGCAAAGCGAGAAGGGCTCCATAGAAAACTTTCCCCCCAGCATAGAGAACAATGGAGGGAATGGAGGCAACCTGTTTGGGGACCCGTAGAATTGGACCCCCTGGTCCAATCTTCTTGAAACTTGGTGGGTATTTAGGGTAGAGGCTCCAGCAGCTACACTTTAAGTTTGGAGCCTCTCCCTCCAACCCCCTCCCCTCCAGCTGCTTTTTAAGCTGTCACTGAATTTTGGCGGCAATTCGGCGGCAGGCTGAATCTGATCAGAAAATCTGACTCAGCCCGTGGCTGCCCCAGTGCCCACTCCTGGGCTGGTGGAGCACTGCTCCGCCTTGCTCCGGCCTCAAATGACCCCCTGGTAGTAGATATCCATTAGTAACCACTGACAGCCCAGTCATTCATGATCTGGGTTTTGGCCACTGTGTGAACAGAGGGTTGGACTGGATGGGGCATTGGCCTGATCCAACATGGCTTCTCTTATGTTCTTAGGTTCTCATGAATTTGTCCACTCCCCTTTTAAAGCTTTCCAGGTTGGCGGCCATGACCACATTCTGTGGCAGCAAGTTCCACAAATTAACTTAGACACACACTGCATAGACCACTGTTCTGAGGCAATATCCACTCCCCAGTTTCTTTGAGCTTTTGCTCTGGCCATCCACATTGTGTTCTGATTCTCCTATCCTATCTTTTGCATTATTCTCAAGCAAGAGCTACTGGGAGGCTTAATACTTCCTGGCAGACGGGGTCAATTGTAACTGGGTCGGCTATGTGGCATACAACACTGCAGTAGGCACAGTGCTAATTTCTACACCCTGTGACCCCCCCCCCCCCCAGCCGTGCCTATGCCTCACCTCAGGATGATTTTGCTTTCTTCATTCCTGTTATTTCACTCAGAAGGACCTGTTTCGTTTTCATTCCACCCCTGCTTGTTTTATGTGTCCGTGCCATTTTCTGTGCCTTTCATAAACAAAGCCATCTCAGCCCCCTAGAAAAAGATTCCCTTCACCCCTACAAATACCATTCAATCCCCATCCAAATAACAGATGAGAACAAATCACGTGACTGGCTGATAATCACTGTTCTCTCTATATAGTTCGGCAGTTGGGGGGGGTTCACTATGGGTTCTGGGGTTATTGCCTGGGTTGCCTCATAACTGAGAACATCAGCACCTGTGACATATGCTAGGCTGAGAGAGAATGATTTAGCTGAGTGGGGACCTAACAACAATAAGGCAAGGTATATCTATCTACATCTCTTTCTCTCCACACACACACACACACACACACACACACACACAAGTACATATTAAACTTAGGGCCATAGCCAGAAAATTTTGAGTGGTGGGGCACTGGAAAATTGGGGGGGGGGTGGGAAAGGGGAGAGAGATTGCAGGGAGGGGAGGGGAGAGAGAGAGAGATCCCATCTGCAGCTGAAGTAGGCTGCAGAAGCAGGAAGAAGAGCTACCCTCCCTCATGCCTCTCTGACTGTAGGGGCTCCCTTGGTATTCTTCCTGCTTCTGCAGCCTAATAGCGGTTCATCAGGGAGTGAAAGTGATCAGAAATGGCAGGACAGCTTCCCTTTCCTTCCCCAGCCTCCACTCCACTGGAAGAGGTTGAGTAAGGAAAGGGAAGCCACCCTGCCACTTTTGGTCCATTTCACTCTCCTCCCACCAGCTGCTATACCTAATAGCTGAGAGGCCGGGAGTGAAACTGACCAGAAGTGGCAGGATTGTTTCCCTTTCCTTTCTCAGCCTCCCCAGAGCAAGGGACACTGGGGATGGAGGGTCCAGGGGTGAGTCTGGCATCCTCCTCTGGTGGGGCAGGGCTCATCACGGGTAGGGCACCGCCTCCAAATGCCCCACCATAGCTGCGGGCCTGATTAAGCTGCCTTATACTGAATCAGACCCTTGGTCCATCCAGGTCAGTATTGTCTACTAAGGCTGGTAGCACCTGTCCAGGGTCTCTGGATGAGGTCTCTCACATCACCTGCTACCTGGTCCTTTCAACTGGAGATGCCAAGAATTGAACCTGTGACCTTCTGCATGCTAAGCAGGTGCCCTACCACTGAACCACGGTTCCTCCCTCAATCTCCTTGAATCTTCCCAGTCTCTTTTTGGATACCCTAACCTCTATACCACACTGGCTCTCTAGAATCACTTTATACATTATTTTCCCAGTCACGCATTGAAGAAAGGAGTTTAAGATTTGACATGGAGGATTAAATTTTAAATGCTTGGTTGCGTGGAGCCTCTGTTCCATAGATGCAGAGGTATTTATGAAAACAATGGCCCCAAGTCATTAGAGGGTCTCTTTCTCTCCCAGTTCTATAAATGTTTAATGGCTCGACATTCTGTGCTTAATTTTTCCCCCCATTTCTACAATTGGGTTAAAGACATTGTGGATTATGTAACATAATTGAATTCCCTTAGCCGAGAATCTCTTTCCTGCTTGGAAGGGGGACGCTGTTGAATAGCTTCAAAAAAACCAATGGCGTTTGGGGGGTTGGATTGCCATGCTTATTACTTGCACTCATTAATCCAGTCTGCACAATGTTGAGACAATTTACATAAATGAGGGGATATTTATGAAATCATTATCTTGTCACTGGTTTTTATCTTGCTGTGCATTTGAGGGGCTTGCGTGTTTAACAGCTTTCCCAATAATAGATGTATTCTGATAGCCGTTTTGCCCAATCACAACTATCATGTTCCGTTAGCTATTATGGAGATTTAACTGCATGAATACTGAGCGACCTTAGGCTATTCCCTATCTCTCAGTCTAACCTACCGCACAGGGTTGTCGGAAGAGAAAGTGAAGAATTGGGAAGTCTACGCATATTACCCTGAGCTCCTTGAAAGAAGAATTTTTTTTTAAAGAAATCAAAAGATAGCCCAGGCTAGTCCAATGTAGTCAGACCTCAGAAGCTAAGAAGGGTTGGCCCTGACTAGGATTTGGAAAGGAGACCTCCAAGGAATACCAGGGTCATGGCACAGATGCAGGCGATGGCAAACCACCTCTAAACATCTCTTGCCTTGAAAACCCAACGAGGCCGCAATAAGTAGGCTGCAACCTTGCAACATTTTCCGCCAGCTTGATTTTTTTTAAAGGTTTTTATTGAAAATTTAACATCAGATACAGTAAAATATAGATTATTGTTTATATCCTTGCAGTATTCAATTAGCATTGAAACTTTGTTTTACCTTTCAGATTTTAGAAAGAGGTGTGACATTTTCCCCCCCTGCTCAGTAAGATCCGAGAGTTCCAAGTTGCATGGGATTGTATTTTCAGCCGATGACTAACTGAAGTTTGTGCACGAGACACACCATTAACTGCAAAGACATGGGCAGGATTACACCAACCCAGTGTGGCGTAGCAGTTAAGAATGGTGAACTCTAATCTGGAGAAACGGGTTTGGCTCCCCACTCCTCCTCCACTTGAAGCCTGCTGGGTGATCTTGGGCCAGTTACTGTTCTCTCAATACTCTCTCAGCCCCATCTAACTCACAAGTTGCCTGTTATGTGGAGAGGAAGGGAAGGCAATTGTAAGCCGTTTTGAGATGCCTTAGGGTAGAGAAAAGCAGGGTATAAAAACCTGCTCTTCTTCTTCTTTTACGTTCATTGAAGTCAGTAGGCTTAGAAAGGTGTAACCCTCTTTAGGATTACATTGCTTTTTTAATCAGCTGATCCCAGAGCCTTTTCATTTATTTAATCCTAGTATTTAATATTTTGTGTGTGTGTGTGTTAGTTAAGTGCCCTCAAGCTGTTTCCTATAAATTAATGTCCTCCAAAATGTCATATCGTTAATAGCCATTTGCTGGTCTTTCAAACTGAGGGACCGTGGCTTCCTTGACTGAGTCAACCCATCTCATGTTGGGTCTTCCTCTTTCCCTACTGCCTTCAGCTTTTCGTAGCATGATTGTCTTTCCCAGTGATTCTTGTCATCTTATAATGTGACCAAAGTATGGTAGCCTCAGTTTAGTCTTCCTGGGAGAATTCTGTCTTGATTTGGTCTAGAACCCACTTATTTCTTTTTTTGGTGGCCCGCAGGATCCATAAAACTCTCCTCCAACGCCACATTTGGAAGGAATCAACTTTCTTCCTGTCAGCTTTCTTCACTATCCAGTTTTTACACCCATACATAGTAATGGGGAATACCAGGGGTCCTTTGGGGCCGGAGCGAGGCGGAGTGAAGCTCCGCCAGCTCAGGAGTGGCCACTAGGGCAGCCACGGGCAGAATCAGATTCTCTGATCTGATTCGGCCGGCTGCTGAATTTCGGCGGCAACTTTAAAAGTGACTGGAAGGGAGGGGTTTTGAGGGAGAGGCTCCAAACTTGCAGGGTAGCTGCTGGGGCCTCTCCTCGAAATACCCACCAAGTTTCAAGAAGATTGGACCAGGGGGTCCAATTCTACAGGCCCCAAAACAGGTTGCCCCCATTCCCTCCATTGTTCTCTATGGTAGGAAAAAAATAACACTTTTTCCCACCATAGAGAACAATGGGGGGAATGGGACCCCATGGTCCAATCTTCATGAAACTTGGTGGGTATTTCGAGGAGAGGCCCCAGCAGCTATGCTGCAAGTTTGGAGCCTCTCTCTCAAACCCCCTTTCCTCCAGCCCCTCATAGACCCTATGAGTTTTTGCCATTGATTTCAATGGCCATAGGGTATAATAGGGCTGAAACTGAAATTCCCTTTCTGACACACTTCCAGTGATGTCAGGGGACGTGGCATATGCTAATGAGTTATGCTAATGAGCTCCTGCACCTCTTTTTCTATGAAAGGACCCCTGGGGAATACTATGTCATGAATTAACTTGATCTTGGTCGCCAGTAACACATCCTTGCACTTAAGGATCTTTTCTAGCTCCTACATGGCTTCCCTTCCCCATCTCAGTCTCCTTCTGCTTTCTTGGTTGCAGTCACCCTTTTGGTTGATAATGGAGGCAAGGAATGGAAAATCTTGAACAATCTCAATATTTAATAAAGCACAAGACATTAATCTAGGTTTACGCCCCAGATGATAGTATGTCCCCCCCCCCCAAAAAAAAAACTGGTTAACAGTGGTGGCTAAAAAAATAAATCTACAATATGAATATGCCATAACTTTTCTGTTATCTGATGTGCACTGCTGGAGAGAGGAAAAAGGAGATACGGAGATGCCATTTTTGGCACCACTCCAGTGAGAGTGTAATGTGTAGTTCTGCCATTAATCTTGCTAACAAGATCCAACACCTGGTGAACGTATAACAATAGTACCTCTTCACCATCTGTCTCCTAATCGTATATGGATTTCTCCTTCTGTATTAGACATATAGCACAATGCTGCACCTCCATCAGGAGCGCACATTCATCATTGTGGGTGATAATTATCAAGCATTAAAGCCATTTAATTGCTATCAAGATTTGAGCAGCGGTATATGATTAGAAGACTGATTAATCAATTATTAACAAGCCTCCCAATGAGATAATTGGCATATTGGAGAGGAATGTTTTTTTCAGGACCATCTCAAAGGCAGGTATTTTTTCCTGAGGGGTTTTGTTGCTGTTAACATATTTCAGTAGTTGGTATAATTCCCCGATGGAAAAGATTTCTAAAGAACCAAGGGAAATGGTTTAAGGAAGAACTATTCAAGGGAATGAATAGGGTTATTTTAGCTTAAGAAGAATGGTTGCCTTTTTGTAACCAGTGTCCCCCCCCCCCTTTAACTTATTGCCTGCTGTATCCTAGGATTCTTGACAGATAACTGTAATTGTGGAACATAAAAGGGACTGATCTCAGTCTTCAAAAAATTATGTATTGACTGCCCTTTCCCGTGAGTTGGAAAATGGCAAAGAGATAAAGAACTCCTGGAACAAATTTAGAGTCCAGTTGGCACCTTTAAGACCAACAAAGGTTTATTCAAGGTATGAGCTTCCGTGTGCATGCACACTTTTTCAAATACTTTATGCATGCACAGGAAACTTCATACCTTGAATAAACCTTTGTTGGTCTCAAAGGTGCCAACTGAACTCTAAATTTGTTCTGCTGTTTCAGACCAACATGGCTGACCACCTGGAACTATAAGAAATTTCTGCTCGTCCTGGGTCCTGGTCTCCTCTGATAGTGACGCTGAGCCAGAGGGATCCACTCGAAAGCCCTGGAACACTGGATCCCATCTGAAATATGCTTTGAGGAGGAATCCTTCTGAAAACCAAGTTCAGGACGTGATCCTGTAGTCATCTGCTAGCCCTAGAAATGGTGTTTCAGATACTTCAGATGAAAAATCTGGAATTCTTGTCCCTCTAGACATCCCTAATCAAGAAGGAAACAGTCACATATTGAGGCAACGCAACAGTTCTGCAGGGTGTGCTAAAAACTGGAATATCTTTAAATCTTTTTTTTCATATTCAACACTTTCCGGACTGTTTTTATTTTTAAATCTTTTATTTTATTTTATTTTTGTTTTTTTGGTGACATACAAAAAACCACAATAACTTAGCTTTGCATTAGAGCAAATACTATATCGAGGGGTAGTACTTAGGAAACTATTAGGGCTGTATTTCTATATGTAGTCTTATTGTGTTGAATATGTGTAGGACCATAAGTGTATTTGGTTTTATTAATATAGGTTGGACCATCAATTTGCTTGAAAAGTCAAACTTTATTGATAGCTATTTAAAATAATGCTAGGAAAAGTGGAAGGCAGCAAGAAAAGAGAAGACCCAACATGAGATGGGTTGACTCAATCAAGGAAGCCACAAGGGCCCTCAGTCTGCAAGACCTGAGCAAGGATGTTTTGGAGGACATTAATTTATAGGATCGCCATCAATGCTCCCTCTAAGCTGTGGAGTCTGGTGAGCAGAAATTCTACTTTGTGAGCTACAGGCATTAAAGTTGTGAGCGAGTAATTTGGCTACTGCATAAATTAATTGGTTCCGGAGCCATACTTTCTGAGCAAGGAGCCATCCTTCCTGAGCCAAGACAAAAATATCACAGGCTAAAAAACTGTGAGCTTGCTCACACTAACTCAGCTTAGAGGAAACATGGGTCGCCAGTAGGGAGGTGCAAAAAAAAAAAAAATCAGCCTGATTCGGATTCGGCCAAATCAGGCTGAATCTGATTTGGCTGGCTGAATGACCCCCCCAAATGCCACTTTCAGCAATGAAAGCAAATTGGGGTGACATTCGGCCGGCTGAATCACATTCGGCTGTGCGGAGAGGCATTTAAATGCCTCCCTGGGGCTTCTCTGGGTCGCCCCTTGAAGTTAGCAAGCCGGAGAGGCTCGGCAAAGCCACCCCCCACACCCTTCCTAGCTTGCTCACCAAGGCAGGCAAGCTAGGAAGGACGCGGGAGGGCGTGGGGAGGGATTTAAATGTCTCCCTGAGGGGTCTCTGGTGCACCCACTTCAGCGGGCAAGCCAAAGAGGCCCGTCAGAGGCCCCCCCCCACACGCCCTTCCTAGCTCGCTCGCCAAGGCAGGTGAGCCAGAAAATGCCTGGAATAAGGCAGGGAGGGATTTAAATGCCTCCCCATGCCTCCCCCCCGCCGGCGGCTGCTTTTCTTAGAGGAAAGATCACATCCGTGTTTCTAAGAGGGAGAAATTCAACTGTTTAACCCTCCAGTGCAGTTGTAAACATGAGTGATCCCACCCCCTGAAACCTCTGCCATTTTGTACAACATGTATCCTCCTACAAAAAAGCACCATTTGGTGGTTTTTTTAACCATGTAATTCTCCTATGATTAAATATCCTTGTGAAGAAGTCCTCTTTTAATCATGAACATTTTGTTCAAGAGGGTCCCCTGACTGCCAGAAGCTCTTTCCCAGTGGGTTCTGGGGGAAGGATAAGGCAGGGAAGATCTGTTTCCATAAACTCCTTACATCCATGGGAGTTTAGATTCAGCACATTGCTTCCTTTCTAGAATGGGATTACGCTGGAACTGAAATAAAATACTGCTACATTCAAAGAGAAATAAAAATGACCCTGTATTCTTTGTACATTCAGCCATCTCACTAGAGGGATGGTAGAGTGATACATCAGTAGGAGGATGTTTGTACACCTACTGTTACCATAAAGATCAGTGCATTTTAAATGAAACCCAGAAGCATCAGATGGGTATACAGAGTGCTGTTGCTGAAACTCAAGCTGGACACCTTCAGAGGACTTGCAGTTTTGCTCAAAGCACCATGATCAAATGTTATAAACCCCCCCCCCCCAAAAAAACCCCACCTGCTCCTATTTCAGAGACAATCATTCTCAAAATGAAAAAGAGTATTTATTAGGGCATCCAGTATATGGGTATTTGTACTCCCTAGAAAGTATCAGTAAATTGCTAGTAGATCTGACACATTCAAAAGCTCAAATTGCAATGGCACGTCTGGTTCTTCCTTTTTCCATACGTCTCTGAGGTGGCTATTTAAGGTTGTGAGCTTGCAAAATGTCTGGGGGCCATGACCTGGATGGCCCAGGCTAGCCCAATCTCATCACATCTTGGCTGCTAAGCAGGGTCACCCCTGGTTACTACCTGGATGGGAGACCCCCAAGGAATACCAGGGTCAGTACAAAGAGGTAGGCAAATGGCAAACCACCTCTGAACATCCCTTGCCTTGAAATCCCTACAGGGTCACCTTAAGTCAGCTGTGATGTGATGGTACTTTACTTACACACACACACACACACACACACACATGAAGTACGTAGGGGTTTTTTAACCTATTGAAAATGTTTGATACGTTATTGCGATAATTTATTATTATCATTCTCCGGTTGAAAAAGTACCAGGTAGCAGGTGATGTAGAAGACCTCTGCCTGAAAACTTGGAGAATTTCCTGCCAGTTTGAGTAGACAAGACTGACTTTGATGGACCAGTGGTCTGATTCATGCGTTCAGTAGCAGTGGCCACAGGTAGCAAAGTGTTTTCAGATACCATTGTCTTTTCCAATGCTCTTTGTTTCTTCAGCCTTGATATCCGCCATATATGTAAACAGAAGTGTGAAAGAAAAGAACAGTAATTCCCTATGCGGCAGAACAGGCCTGCTTTGGCCTGCTGGCCCTGTTCTACCCTGCTCCCGCCAGGTTTTCCCAACCCCTGAAGAGGCTTTTCTGTCTCTCTGGTAACCCACCACAACCACCTGACCTTAGTAGGAATAGCCTCCTGGGAGGTTCAGCTTCCCTTCCAAGTTTTCCCACTGCCCAGTGTCTGGTCTCTGCAGGAGCCATTTGCTGCCTTATGCACCCCTGGAGGAATAGCCACTTGCCAACTGCCTGTCTTCCCCCTAGTGCCCCTTTTAAAATAGCATGTCTGAGATGGTTGAGGTCTATGTGGCATGGAGAAGCAATACCAGCATCAAAAGTTATAAAGTATTTCTTAAAAAGGAAATGTTTACAAGCATACTTTTAGCACAGTAGCAGACTGAGCAAGGGACTCAAAAGAAATGAGTAAAATGCAATTCCTCTGTCCCTCTCTCTGTACATGCCCTATCAGATGTTAAAATATAGGACAGGCTCCTTAGCTTAGGAAGTTACAGATTTCTACACAGTGTCCATTACTTTGAAGCTTTCTCCAGCTCTCCAGGTGAGCACATGGTCAATGGCCGCCTCCTTCAGACTTCAGTTAAGAGTTCTGTCTGCCCTGATGGACGCAGCACAAAAGAGCCCTCCTTCTTGCTGTGAGGAGTTTTTATCATATCTGTTTCTCCACCCACTGACCAGATCAGGCTGGGTCAAGAAAGAAACTTTTCCTGGCGCCTCCAGAAATTTCCTTCCTGAAATCTCTCTAGTATTTAATTCCTCCACATCTCTGTTCCCTGCTTGAAGGGGCAGGACTGGACCCTCCTATTGTCTCTACATAGACCTAATAGCATTTCTTAAGAGGCAGCTGAGGTGAGCCTGGAAAGCCATTGACTGACTTCTTCCTCCCTGCTCGTTCTCTGCCCAGTGAGAAAAACTTTTAAACCCTCCTGATGAAGCCTTTGCTCATTTTAAACCTCCAAAGGGAAAAAAAAATGCATTTCTTCATACCCTACACTTCTTAGTCTCCACAGAACTACCTTCTCTGTGTTTGTACCGAAGAACATTTGTTGGCTTGCTTGCATAGTCTCAGTGTAATCTACTACGGCTGTCTCTTCTGTGTACCTGCCACACTTATTCAGTGTTCAGCCGTAGCTCCTTGGCCTTGGCTTTGTAACGCCCTGTGACTCCCCTTACGTTTGGATTCTTTTTCGCCTTCAGCTCTGCCTTTTCTTTCTGTCATTCTTGGTTGCTTCACTTTTGTTACTCTGCATGGTCTTTTCGGCTTATTATGAGCACAGTTCACTTTTTACAGGTTTGGGATCACAAAGCTCCACTAAGCAGGCTCTGCCAGTGGACACATTAGCTTTTATGTGAATAAATTACCTGCTCAGAGAATGGAGGTTTAAGAAATGAAGGAAGGGAGAAGAGAGTAAGAGGTTGAATGCTACCTGTAAATAATCTAAAGAATGCCAAATCACAGCTTAGGGAACTTTTCTCTCTCTCTCTCTTTAAATAAAGCAGGGCTCCTTCCATACCTTTAGATATGAAGCTAAGAAATGTATTACAATGGAGGAAAAGGTAAAATGGAAGGTTTCTTTCTCTCTCTCTCTCTCTCTGTCTTTGTGTCAGACCCAAACACACACAAGCCAGTTCTAATAGCCCATTGAGCACTAGAGTACCGAAATACCTGAGCCCCAGCAGGAGTCTGTGATTATGCAGGGCAGAAATCCAATGTGATCCAGTGGTTAAAATGTCAGGTGAGGATTTGGGAGACCAGGGTTCGAATCCCGCTGAGTCACTGCCTCCACTCCCAAAGCTGTCTTGGGAATGCACGCGCTCTCACCTTAATCTTCGTCTCAGGGTTGCTGCAAGAATAAAATTGAGGGGAGTGGAACCAGAGAAGCTACTTTGAACTTCCTGGAAGAAGGGTGATATACTGATGCAATCAACTGATAGGGCGAAGTCGCTAAGGAGAAGGTGATAGACTTGCCCATATTCCCAGTGGTGTTTCTTGGGGTTCTTCTTTACTTTCTCCCATATAACTTACCAGTTGCCTGTCAGTTATCTGGGGAAAGTAGACCTTCTACTCATGGGGACACTTGTTGAGGGTGAGGCTTTCCACCTCTGACACAGGGTTGTCCATAGTTTACGGTGATCGGGGGGGGGGGCAGTGAGTCTGTGTGCACAGGAGGCCCTCCCTCGGCACACCTCTTCCCTGACCTAAAGATCAGCCCATTGCTGGTGTCTCCGCTCCCTGAGGTTAGTTGGGTGGCAGCCTGAGAAGGCCTTTTCAGTCATGACTAGAGTTGCTAACCAACAGGAGTCTGAGAGGGGGCACTGTTGGCACAATGGCAGCACATCACTTCATGGGAAAGCCCAGAAGTGATGTCATGACTCTCTAGGAACTTCCAGTAATTGATGGTGGGAGACGGGAGACCTGACAACCCTAGTTCATGGCACCAAGACAGTGGAACTCCATCCATCACCAGGGATACTCCTTGGTCTCCTTCTATGATTGTCTTTCAAGAAGTGGGTGAAGAATTTTTTTTGACTACTCTGGCATTTCCTCAACAATCCTATCTGCCCAGTGTTGTTAGCTGATGTCTCTTTGTTTATGTGTGTATTGTGTGGTTTTTTAAATCTCATTTTGTGGTATGTATTTTATACTGCTCTGTTTTTAGTCATTTTGGATTGTCTCATCAAAGGGTTTTTGAGGTATGAGTTGGGTAAGAAGTGGTTTACCATTGCTGCCTTCTGTGCAGTACTAACTGGGGTTAGCTGAAGTGGCACTGCCGTTGTCTATGAAAGATCCTCCACCAGTGCCACCTGCCCAGTAGCTACCCTAAAAGTATTCTCCCTTCCCCATCAACACTGGAACTGTCTGCTCTCTTCTACTGATGTGGCCCTTGGTCCCCAAAGGGGGTGGATACATCTTGGTCTGGTGTCTCAGCTGTGACCATTCTGCCCTGAGTGACTCTGCTAGAAGTTTGAGACACACTACCCCCCCCCCCCACACACCAAATTAAGGTTGAAGGCAGCAAGGAAAGAGGAAGACCCAACATGAGATGGAGTGGCTCAGTCAAGGAAGCCATGGCCCTCAGTCTGCAAGATCCAAGCAAGGCTGTTAATGACGGGGCGTTTTGGAGGACATTAATTCATAAGGGCCCATGAATTCAGAGGGTCACATTTGTCGTTGTTAGCTGCCTTGGTGGCTTTGATTTGGCTGAAAAGTGGGTTAAAAATCTTTTAAAGGAAATTAGTACATTCCAATTAGAAGCTTTTGTATCTGCATGAGAGGGTATTTTTCTGAGACACCAAAAGAGTTCAATATAAAAATCAGTCCTCACAATATGTTGATGATAGTCTATTGGCAGTAATCTGTTAGCCATAATTTTTATTGAGACAGGTGGTTTGACACACTTAGCACTAATAAAAATGTTCTTAAAAGATCTATAATGGAAAACTGGGGCTGGGGGATCGGTCTTTGTTTTAACTGCTCTCTCGGTGTATTAGTTATTATTTCAGGTTAGTAACTGATTCCACAGGTCGTTGTCACATGTCTTCTTATTGGTCCCCCCCCCAATTAATTTAAAATTAATCTGGGACCTGTTTCGGTAAAGCAGCACTAGTAGGGCTGTGCTATAACTTGATTAACCTTGACGTATCATAAAAATTGTGTTGACTGTAATGGTGTACAGTCCTAAAATTAAGGTTATGCTATTCCCGTAATATTTTAAAAAATATTGCTGGAAATTCTATGAATGGCAAGATGCATATTTTATGTAGATCTATGCTCATGTGGAGCAGGAGAGATAAAGAGAAACTGAATTCAGGAAAAGGAATTTTTTACCTTCCCCTGGGTATGGTGCAGAGGTCACTGGGGGAATGGAGGGGGCGGTAGCTGTGAATTTCCTGCATTGTGAAGGGGGTTGGACTAGATGATCCTTGGGGGGGTCATTTCCAACTCTACATTTCTGTGTTTAAGTATGTTGTATAAGCAGCCTTGAACCCCAAGGAAAAGTAGAATGTAAATATTTTAATTACTAAAGATACCATATGTAGAATTTCTTGAGTCATAAAAGAAAAGCTTCTGTTTTCTTCCAGAAATGATATGAATCAGATATAATAACTCAGGTTAGGCCCCCGAAACCTCATTCCAGCCAGTTTGGTGTAGTGGTTAGAAGCGTGGACTCTAATCTGGGAGAATCGGGTTTGCAGCTGCTGATGTGACCTTGAGTCAGTCATAAGATTTTTTTCAGAGCTGTTCCCTCAAGGGCAATCCTTGAAAGAGCTCTCTCAGCCCCACCTACCTCACAGGGTGTCTGTTGTAGGGAGGGGAAGGGAAGGGAGATTGTAAGCCCCTCTGAGACTCCTTTGGGTAGTGAAGGGCAGGGTATAAACCCAATCTCTTCTTCTTCTCTCTTCTTCTTCTCTTTTTCTTCTTCCTGATTGCCTGTATTTGGATATTGTTTTTTTAACTGTAACTGTGCCCCCCCCCCCTCCATGTGCCAGTAGGTCTGGCTTCCTTTGATACTCATTGGAATTTTGTTGTTTCTTTTATGTTTGAAAAGTTCATATGTGCCTCTTATTTTTTTTTCTTGGTTGTTGTTGCTTTTTCTTGCATCAGTGGTCTTTTTTGACATGTTTTACAATTCGTTAATGTATATTATGTTGGCTGATTGTACGGCATGTTTGTGGGAGAATGGATACTTGGTGTTCACTTAAAACACAGTTACAGTGCGGTTTATTCATTTGATCTCCTTCCCGTTCAGTGATAAATTTTGTGTGATTTGCCGCATTGTCTGCTATTATTCATATAAAATTACTCATATTGTTCAGCTCTCCTCACCATCTCATTTGTAACCTCAGCTGTTAGAAGATCATTTCCTATTTTAAAACATTATGCTTCATCTTTTCTCCATTTAAGGTCTGGCTTTCTTTGTTGGAAAAATGTGTGATGCTGCCCATGTCTACTTCCCTTCAGAGTACTCTGAAGTATTTGTTGTTTTTCCTTTTTTTCCAAACAGAAGTTACTATTTTTGTATGCACACTTAACCTCCCACCAAGCCTAAAAATAGGGCTGCCAGATCCCCAGGGGGATAAAAGTTTGCCTGCTTTTAGGGCCCCTGATCTGCCAGCCTGAATCCAACTGGTGGGGGGAAGCCCACCCCCGATGTCCCGGGATCATGCCAATGTGCCTGGTGTGATGACAGAGGTGATGTCATCGTGCCGGGCACATTGCCATAGGGATGTGCTAGCTCTCAGCCAAAAAACCCACTATGGTACCATAGAGTTTCTAGTTGAATGCTAGAGTGTCTCTCCAGCGACATGCCTAGCCTGATGACATCACGTCCAGGTGATGTCATCGCAGTGCATGCACTATGCACATGCACCAGAAGATCCTGACTACTACCATGCTCCTGCACTTTAAATGCTTTTGGCAAGAAGTGGGGTGGGCTGGTCCCAGATGTGATGATGTCACTTCTGTGTGATGTCATCACATTGGGGACGTCACCGCCCCCTCCAGTAATGCCCCCCAAAGGCCCCCACCAGGGACTCGGAAGGACCTGGCAACTCTAGATTAACGTTTGAGTCCAGTGGCACCTTTAAGATCAACAAAGCTGAAGTTCTTAGCTCCCTAATTAGACTGAGCTACTAGCTACAGCCCTTGTAGACATCCCAGGAACGTCTCCAGTACACTGGGATTTTGTGATAGATGTCAAGGTTCATTGGCCAATATTGAAGGATCGGAAGAGTCACCTGAATGTGAAGAATTTGTAAGGAAATGTCTTCCAGAGTTTTCTGTATTGTAGCAGGGAGATGGCCAAGAGGACCTGTGGCATCCCTTCCAACTCTGTACTTCTAGCCGGTTTAAGGGTTTGACCCAGGACAGTTGTTCTTAATGTTCTTCTGACACCGCCTGGGCTGGGGAATGGAATAAATCACGTGTTTTGGTACTACCGGGAAATCGATTACAAGTGTAATGTCAGTTTATGGCCATAAGGACTTCATAAGACAGAATTTATATGCCTTTCCCATCAATATGGAGAAATAAATTATATGGTCCCCTTTCACACTCACACACACACACACAGAGGATGTGGTCATTGTAGCACTGGTAGCCTATGCAAGTTTCTTCCGTGCTCTCTGCAAAGCTTCCACTCTTTGTGAGGTTCTGAGTCCCTGCAGTGTTTACTGCAGGCCATAAACAAAATAATTGCTATCCTAAAGCTGTCACAATCAGTGTTTTCTTAGAGATTTTCTATTTCCATTCCATCTCCTTGCAGTATATTCTAAGGTTTTTTATTATTTTTAATAATAATAAATCTCATTATTATGGGCACCTAAGATTGCCTGCTTGTGCATAACGCAATGCCAGCTTTAGAGGTTTTAGGATGCACACGTCATAGGTTTTGGCAGCTACCTGAACCACAAAGGAAACTACTTGTTTCTCTATTCAGCTGGATCACATTTTCTTTCATGCCAGGAATGTACAGTGGGTTCCCGTGGCTTATCAAAGGTTTCTCTTCCTTATGTATCACACACATTAAGTTCTTAGATGTCTTTGGATGAAAATCATCATAGGTACCTTCCCAGCTCTCCTGATTACATCATGCATTGGCAGGTAGGAACTCCGTGTATTGTCTATTTCTTTCTTAGGAAACCTCCAGGGAAAGAGATTCCATAATCAGCACATCTAATTTGGCCCTATCTGTAGATACTTAAATCTAGAAATAGGCACCAAGACCAGTCAAGACAGTTCTTTTTCCAAACCTGAGAAAAGTCCCGGGTTTGCAGAAAAATCTGATTTCTTTTTAAGTGAGGTTAACCCCCATTGAAATAAAAGATGCAACACCTGTACCTTTAAGAAAGGAATGTTCAGTGGATGTTGTGGGATTGCTAGGCAACCACAACAATATTGCCAGCCTTCAAACCTTGGTTTCTGTCAAGAAAAGGCAGAGGGAGGGGCAAGGCACTTTCTAGGCTGTTTTGGCCTTTGAGGGAGGGCTCATTGATGTCTGAGGGAGGACTCACTGATGTCAGGCCTGTCTAGGGTTGCCAATCACCCACTACTACAACTTATCTCCAAGTGACAGAGATCAGTTCACCTGGAGAAAATGGCCACTTTGGAAGGTGGAAGGGACATTATACCCCTTTGAAGTGCCTCCCCTCTTCAAACCCTTTCTTTCTCAGGCTCCACCCCCAAAATCTCCAAGTATTTCCCAATCTAGACCTGGCATCCAAGATCTGTCAGTAACCAGCAGGTGTCTTGCTGTTACAGGACTTGTGTGAGTCACCCAGGCCCAGCTGTTTGCTACAGTTCAAAAGTAGCAAATTGAAATCCTTTTCAGGGAACTCCAGAAATGGCTAGTAATAATAATTTTCCATGGGACTACCAAAAACCAAGAGTTGCATTTAATATAGTGTGAAGGGCTATGAAAAAAGGAGGCTTAGGAGTACTAGATTTGCAACTATATTACAAAGCATCCAATCTGATCGACACTGAGTGGCTACTACACAAAGATGCTGTTGAAGATTGGGTTGATATTGAAGAAGAAGATAAGAAGAGACTGGATTTATACCCCACCCTTCACTACCCAAGGGAGTCTCAGAGTGGCTTACAAACTCCTTTCCCTTCCCCTCCCCACAACAGACACCCTGTGAGGTCGGTGGGGCTGAGAGAGCTCTGACAGAAACTGCTCTTTTTCAAGGACAGCTGTGCCAGAACTATGGCTTGCTCAAGGTCATCCAGCAGGTGCAAGTGGAGGAATGGGGAATCAAACCCGGTTCTCCCAGATTAGAGTCCACGCTCGTAACCACTACACCAAACTGGCTCCTTGAACAAACCTTTACTCAGTCAAAATTGATAGATGAAATAATATGGAATAAATCTCAATTTAAACTGAAAAAAATATATAGAAGAAAATGTATTTTTTAGAAAATACACTAAAAAATTGGGATACAAGGAGACCCAAATAAGTTTGGGGAAATTTCTCCACTATCAAACTTTCTCAGACAAGATTGGTTCAGATTGGGAGAGGATTTTGGGGCAACAGCTGTTTGGCGTCAAACAAAACTGACTCGTTTGCTAGATTTAGTGAATAAAGGAGTCATCCTTGAAAAAAATTAGAATAACAATCAGGATGTAAGAGTCCTACAGAGTCAGTCAACAACAAGTGTCCTAGGGAAGGAAGTCTTTATTGAGAAAGGTCTGTTGTGGTCATCTGCACTTCTTCTGTTAGTAATGGCTGACTCAGCCCCAAGCAGGACAATTATACAGAATTCAAAAAAGGTCTGGTAAGGAATTGTAGCCAATCACCAAGCCAAAGAAAAGGCTCTCAAAATACTGGTTTACAGTTCCCAGGGGAAATGCAGGAAGAATTAGAGTCAGACAGGAGAAGAGCTATGTGGGCAGGCACCAGCAGTCTCCCAAGGTCAGAGCAGCTCGAAGAGCGATAAGCATGCCATGAGAAATATAACATAATATTCCACAGACCCGATGTCAAGGGTTCTCTCATCCCACCTTCCGGGCAGGAGATGGCAGCATTAGCTGAGGATGTAAAATTAATTAGTATCTATATTTGCAAATTAAGCACTTGTTAGAACAACCAGAATTTTTTTGTAAAAAGACTTTCAAAGACCTCTTGCGACATTTGGGATTTTACTCAAATCAAATACAGGGACTATCAAAGGTTTACTTTCGGTAATATATAACATTTTATTAGAGTTAGAAAGTCAACAGAAGCCTCACTATGAATGTCAATGGCAAAAAGATTGCAAGGTAGGTTTTACAGAGCATGACTGGGATGTGATAAGAAAATCACCAATGTTCACATCACATATTATAAAAGTTAGACTACAGTCATTTAAAGTAATTACCAGGTGATGTTTCACCCCTTTAAGGCAATAATATATGTTGAGATATTCAGCCTTTATTTTGGGGAAATTGAGGACAGATATGAAATTTTATTCATTGCTGGTGGAACTGTCCTTGCATTAACAACTTCTGGAAAAATGTAGTGACTCGCATATATGAGATTACAGGTTATAGATTTACTTTCTTGCCAGAGTCGTTGCTTTTAAACTATTGGAAAAATCCTCCTAATGTACTAGCTAAGAAGTATTTGATCTCGGTTCTATTAGTAACAGCTAAATTAGTTATTGCAATCAAATGGAAGGAAAAAATGGCACGGTCTCTTTCATTATGGCATGAGAGGATACGGGAATATTTTATTATAGAGAAAATAACAGACAGTTTGAAGCATACAAACTCTGATGCTTATTATATCTCATTACTTGAGAATCGGTTCCCGGTACTAAAACATGTGACTCATCACAACATACTCCCAAAGGACTATAGAGTTTATGACTTTTTGATATTTTAAATATTATATTATAAATAGTCTCTCTTTTAGATTTCACCTATTGAAAGTTGTTATATTGTTACCATTGAGTTGTTATTCAGAGCTATTTTTGGGCAGGAACGCACAGGAACAGAGTTCCAGCTGGCTTCCAAGTTGGCCACACCTACAGCCTCCCCCCCCCCCAGGTTCCCCGGGTGCCCCACAGCTGGGGAAGCAAATCCAGAAACTGCCTTCTTTCCCTCGGGTTCCCCATGTGCCCTGCAAGCTGTGGGGAATCTGGGGAAGCCAATCCTGGGAGGGAGCTGCACTGTCAGGGGTGTGGCCTAATATGCTAATGAGTTTCTGCTGTTGGGTGTGGCCTATTATGCTAATGAGTTCCTGCTGGGCTTTTTCTACAAAAAAAGCCCTGGTTATAGTTATAAGTAGTTTTCAGTCTGTAATGGAGTCACACATGTTTCCTTGTCAATTGTTATATGCAGTTATAAAAATAAAGTAGCCACTCCCAAAAGCCACTGTGTCGTAGCTAACTGTTGAGTTTCAGGAGCTGAAATACCCGGGTTTGAATGCCCATTCTGCCACTGAAGTTCACTGTGTGTCATAAGAACATAAGAGAATAGGCTTACCAAGTCCCCCGGGAGGGCGGGGGAAACACCGGTTTTTAATGCTTACCCCCGCTTTTTCAAAATTGGCCACCGGGGGAGGCAGTGGCTGCCAGCAGGAATGCAGGGGAATGTCGGAGCCTGCCCTGCCCTCTCCCTGCCAGGCCTGAACTGTCTTAAAAGGGAAATGTCTGCAGAGAGCCTGCAGTATGCAGTAAAAAGCCTCACCAGACATTTCCCCTTTAAGAGCAGAGCCAGCAAGCGAAACCCCCACCCAGAGATTAAGGAGGGACTAGGCTTTTTATACTGAAGGGCCTGCTTTTGCATGTGGCTTGCAAGGTAGCTGGGGTAAGTGCCTCTGCCAGCTCTTTTCCTTCCTTCTTTCTCTCTCCCCCTCCCCTTTTCTTTCTTTTTTCTGTCTGTCTGTCTGTCTCTCTCTCTCTCTGTCCCCATCCAGCAGAGGTCTATCAGTGGCTATTATTAGCCACAAGGTCTAAATGGAACCCTTTGTCTGGGGCAGGGATGCTCTGCATTCTTGGTGCTTGGGGGGCAACAGTGGGAGGGCTTCTGGAGTTCTGGCCCCGCTGCTGGACCTCCTGAGGGCACCTGGTATTTTTGGCCACTGTGTGACACAGAGTGTTGTACTGGATGGGCTGTTGGCCCAATCCACTGTGGCTTCTCCTGTTCTTATGATATGAAAATCATATTTAGCACTTGTGTAGCACTTAGTGCTTCATATTCTGCCGAGATGAGGAAGGATTTAGTAGGGCCGTTGCTCAGTGATAGAGCATCTGCTTGACATGCAGGAGGTATCAGCCTCTTCAGCTAAAAAAGGATCAGGTAATAGGTGACATTAAAGATCTCAGCCTGAGACCCTGGAGAGCCACTACCAGTCTGAGTAGTCAATACTGACCTTGATGGACCAATGGCCTGATTCAGTATTAGGAAACTTCATGAGTTCATGTGTCAGCATGTGGAAGCAACATCACAGGATGTGACATCACAAAATGATGTCACTTCCTTTCTCCTGGCTCCACCCCCAAAGTCCCCAGATATTTCCCAAGTTGGACTTGGCAGCCCTATAAGAGAAGCCAATGTTGGATCAGGCCAGTGGCCCATCCAGTCCAACACTCTGCGTCACACAGTGGCCAAAAGCACCAGGTGCCCTCAGGGGGTCCATCAGCGGGGCCAGGACACTAGAAGCCCTCCCACTGTTGCCCCTCCCCCCCCAAGCACCAAGAATTCAGAGCATCACTTGCCCCAGACTGAGAGTTCCTATCTATACTTTGTGGCTAATAGCCAGTTATACACTCTCGATGTAGCCTACCTCACAGGGTCATTGTGAGGATAACATGAAGAAGGGAAGAATGTTGTAAGCTATTTTGAGTTTCCAGTTGGGGAGAAAGGTGGGATATAAATGAGGTAAATAACAAAATAAATATTGCTGAAGATGGGGGGCAGGTAAAAGGTAGGTTGGTTGGTGTGTGGGAAGAAGTGAAGGACACGGGGAAAGAGGAGGAGGGGAAGGAGAAGAAGAAGAGTTGGTTTTATACCCCACTCTTCACTACCTGAAAGAGTCTTGGAGTGGCCTTCCTCTCCCCACAGCAGACACCCTATGAGGCAGATGGGGCTGAGATTGCTCTGAGAGAACTGTGACTGGCTCAGGCAGTCTTCATGTGGAGGAGCGGGAAATCAAATCTGGTTCTCCAGATTAGAGTCCGCCACTCTTAGCCACTACACCAAACTGGCTCTCGGAATATGGGGGCTGTCAGGAGAAGGGAAAGAGAAAATAGTGTAGGAAGGGTAATACAGGGGAAAGTGAAGTACCCCTTGCAAGTTTTGTATCACACAGCTGGACCCACCCAGTCCAGCAGCTGGCACCTCACATCTCAGCCAGAGTTTTCCCCAGGATAGGCTGCCAGGGAGAAGGAAGCAGGGAAAGCTGAAGACGGAGGAGTGGGGGGCAGATAACAGTAAGTTGGCTAATGGGTGGAACAGAGAGAAGGAAACAGGAAAAGGGGAGAGGCTAAGGGGTTTTCAAGGAAGGAAAAGATGAAATAGTGTGTGTGTAGGGGGAACAGGGGGCTGCGGTGGCTCAAGTGGTTATGACACTGAACTGCAGACCAGAAGGTTGGTAGTTCAGCAGTTCGAGACCCGAGTGCTGCGTGACAGAGTGAGCTCCCGTCTCTGGCCCCAGCTCCTGCCAACCTAGCAGTTCGAAAGCAAGACATTTCAAGTAGATAAACAGGTACCACTTCGGTGGGAAGGTAACAGCATTCCATTCACCTCGGCATCTAGTCACGCCTTTGGACAGAAACGTCTTTGGACAGCACTGGCTCTTCGGCTTGGAAACGGAGATGAGCACCGCAGCCCTAGAGTCATATTTGATTGGCTTTCGAGCAAGGGAAACCTTTACCTTTACCGGGGGGGACCAAGCTGTCCCCTGCAAGTCCTTGCCCGTCCCCTGCTTGTCTTGATTAACATTGGGAACTGTACCAAAAATTAAAAAAAACAAAAACAAGAGCACCTTTTTTTGAGAAATAATTGTCTTTGTTATAGCATAATTAGAGACAAAGCAAGGCGCACAGGAAGCTGAGGTGAGGACTGCTAGAAGCTCCAAACCAAGCAGTATCCAAGCAACGTACTTTCCCTTGCCATCTGCACATCTGTGTCTGTGGGTGGATCCGGGGCTGCACAGATTTAAGAGCTTACTGTCGGGCCAGCTCGGATGTTGGAAACTCATTCGCCAGGGCTCCTTGAGAAGCCCTGTGAATATGCAGGTACGGAGGGGGTCAGAACCCAGCCTGTCTGTCATGAGACACATCATCTGTTGGCAGCAGCTCACAGGAGCACAGCAGCCAACTCTTCCACGACTTGTGTGACTTGACATTCGAAGTGGCAGAAGCCCTCATTACATTGCCAGGGCATATGTAGCTTCTGCCAAGGAGGAGGCACCCTTTGGAGCCGCCAGATGTTTGCAGCTTTCTCTGGCCGCTTCCCAAGCACCAGAAATCTACCCCATCATCAAGTTTATGACTGTTGGACTTGCCTCTTAAAAGCACTGAACCATGCTCTGGCTTCCAATGACTTTTGGCCAAGTTCAGCTCGGAGAGAGACATCTGATATGTGACGAGGGACTCCTATTATCCTTTGTGTAAAGTGGCACATAGGGGATGCTCTAAAGTTTCTGAGATCACCAAAATAGCGACCCCATAAAGTAGATGGGACATTTTTTTTTTTTTAGAGCTGAACACCTGAATTGCACCAGGGTTCTATCTTCTTCCCTTTGAGAGCCAGTTTGGTGTAGTGGTTAAGTGCGCGGACTCTAATCTGGGAGAACTGGGTTTGATTCCCCACTCCTCCACTTGCACCTGCTGGATGACTTGGGCATGCCATAGCTTTGTACCAGCTGTTCTCTCAAGGACAGTTGTCTCAGAGCTCTCTCAGCCCCACCTGCCTCACAGGGTGTCTATTGTGGGGAGGGGAAGAGAATGGAGTTTGTAAGCCACTCTGAGACTACAAGTGAAGGGCAGGGTATAAATCCAATCTCTTCTTCTTCTTCTTCTTCTTCTTCTTCTTCTTCTTGTGAAGAATAAGCAAGATATCACTCCAGAAGCAGGCTTAATCTTAATCTTTTGGCTAAACATAAGGAAGAACTTCCTGACACTTAGAGTGGTTTCTCAGTGGAACAGGCTTGCTTGGGAGGCGGTGGGCTCTCTTTTGGAGGTTTTCAAACAGAGGCTAGAGGTCCAACTGACAGCACTGCTGATTCTGTGAACTTAGCCAGATCATAAGAGGGAGGGCAGGAAGGGCTGTGTCAGAGCTTAGTTCTCATGGCCCTTTCTTACACACCCAGGGAAATGCTGATTGCCACTTCGGGGTTAGGAAGCAATTTTTCTCCAGGCCAGTTTGGCCAGTGATCATGGAAGTTTTTTGTCATCTTCTGGGCATGGAACAGGGGTCACTGGGGGTGTGGGGGGAAGGTATTTGTGAATTTTCTGCATTGTTCAGGGGGTTGGACTAGATGATCCTGGGGGTCCCTTCCAACTCTATGATTCTGTTATTCTGTTCAGAGCAAATTTACACTGGTAAGACCTGGACAAGTTTGAAGAAAAAAACAATCCCCAGGTAGTAGAAATTCTTGACTTGTTCAGTGTCTGAGTTTGCTATAGATTCAGGTGGGTAGCCATGTTGGTCTGAAGCAACATGAAGGGCTGTAAGTCTTTGCAGAGTGACTCCCAGGGAAGGGAGGACCTGATCATAAACACCCCCACTTACCTGCCTTGCACAGAATCAACCATGCGTCCTCGGACCTGATCCTAGCAGTCAGCTTCTGCTCCATGTTCCTCTGACTGATTTCCCAGCTTTCTGACCTTCGGCTCTGTTTCTCAGCTTGCTTTTGGACTGTGTATCCAGCTTTCAGTGCAGGATATCCGTGGCAACCAGCTGGACCCAGCACACATAGAGCCCATTTGAAGGCCGATGTAACTGTTGGTGGTGGCACTGAAGAAGTCATTGTTTTCCAGACCAATATGTCTGCTGAGTATCATCCAGTGGAACTGTGTTAAACTGTTGGGGTACTTTTAATACCCAGAACTGGCCTGAAAGATGAGGATTTCGCTGTGCCCACTGTAACACTTTTAGCAAGACTCTTTGCAAATAAAATATCTCTGATATGTTCCAACTTGAATTCCAATTTAGATGAAGGTCAGTATCTGGCGGTTTCAGATTCCTCCGCCGAGCCATTTCCCTGGCTGAACTAGACAGGTTATGAAAGCCACCTCCTGTACACTTGACCCTTGTCCTTCCTGGCTAGTTTAATCAGCCGGGGAACAAATATGTCTTCCACTCAATGGGATTATAAATACATCTCTAGTTCAGGGCCAGTTTTTTAGAACCTTGAAAGAAGTAATCATAAAACCATTGCTGAACAAGGTGTAGATAGAATCACAGCAAATCAGAGAAAGAGATAGAGAATGATAACCAAACATCCTATTCTGGGGCAGTTTCATACAATGGGTTATTGCAGGGCAACCTCAGGTTTATCTGAATGAAACTACTTCCCTGGGCCCTGCAAATGGCGGAGAGGAATTCTTACTTGCAGGTGCAGTTCAGTCTGTCTACTGTTTTTCATGCTGTAGATCATGCGTTCCTAATTAGCATTTGGAACGTAGCTCTGGTGTGACTGGCAATACCCTGCAGTGGCTTTGCCCATGAAGGATTTCCCTTGAGACGCAGAATCGACATACTGAGAAATGTCCTGCTAGGCTCAGGGCAGTCACCCATGTTTTTAAAATATAAAATCATAGAGTTGGAAGGCACCTCCAGGGTCATCTAGTCCAACCCCCTTCACAATACAGGAAATTCACAAATACCCCCCCCCCCCCCACACACACCCAGTGACCCCTGTTCCATGCACAGAAGATGACAAAAAACCTCCTGGATCTCCAGCCGTACTGGCCTGGAGAAAAATTGCTTCCTGACCCCAAAGTGGCAATCATCATCTCCCCGATGTATTCATGACCGTTTGGTCCTTGTCTGAATCTGTGAAGAGCCTAGGAGTGTCCCTGGCCTTGGTTTTTGGAAACAGGTGAGCGCTGTGGCCAGGAGTGCTTTCTATGAGTCACATCGGATCCCTTTCTTGATGCTGCCAGCCCAGCCACATTGACCCAGATTAGACTGTTCCAGTGACAGTAGCCACAGGTGGCTCTTTGACATGCCCCCTGTAGTTCTTCTGAGCACTGTGTCCCAGTGTGGCACCTGCCCCGTGTTTCAAGAAAGAGGGCAAGAACCTTGCTGGGTGGGGGGATTGTGGTTGACAGCTGTTTCCCACCTTAAAACAGCCGCTACCAGTGGAATAGGTAAACTGCACGCCTCCATGAGGAGTAGGCTTGCCAGTCCCAGGTGGGGGATCCCTCGTTTTTGCAGGCTCCAGCCCACCGCCAGCCAAATGTCCAGCGGGGGGAAGCCCACCCCCAAACGGGCATCCTTGTGCAATGTCAGCAATGTGCTGATGTCACTTCCAGAAGTGATGTCAACATATTGGCATTGTCAGCGGTGACAGTCTACTTTTGGGGCAAAACTCTATGGTTTGTAGCCATTTTTGCCATAGAGTTTTGCCCAAACAGTAGAGCGTTGCCCTGACGTCGCTGATGCAATGACATCACTTTCGAAAGTGATATCAGCACATTGCTGACATCCCCACCCACCTCCGGAACACCCCCCCAAGTCCCCCTGGCACCAGGAGAAAATGACCTTGGAACCCTAATGACATGCAGTCCTCTTGTCGTGGATTAGGATTGCCAAATCCTTCTTGGGAAATTCCTGAAGATTTGTGGGTGGTGTTGGGTAGGGTGGAGTTGGTAGAGGGGAGGGAGTTCAGCAGGCATTTGATATCATAGAGCCCGCTGTCCAAAGCTCCCATTTCCTCCAGGGGAAGAGATCTCTGTAATCAGGAGATGAGCTGTAATGCTGGGGGATCCCCAGGATGGAGCAAAGGTGGCTCTTTGGGTTGGCAGTAATGGAGAACGAATGTGGCTCCTCAGAAGATGTAGAATGAGTGCCACTGGACTGTGGTAACACTCTCTCCGTGGGGCTATCTTTGAATCTGGGAATTCTGGTAATTTTACCATTTGAAACCACCCTTCAAACAATTGCAGTAGATGGTGTGTTTCTGGGCACAACTCAAGTTGCTGGCTTTGACCATAAAGTCCTTCATAATCTACAACTTTCATATTTGAAGTTCGGTCTCTGCTGTTATATGCCTGTGCACTAGCTGAACTCAGGACAGAGTTACATGCTGGTGATCCTTTCTTTTAAGGAGCTGCTCTGACAGAGAAGAAGAAGAAGAAGAAGAAGAGGTTGGATTTATACCCCGCCCTCCACTCCCCAAGGGAGTCTCAGAGTGGCTTGCAATCTCCTTTTCCCTTCCCCTCCCCACAACAGACACCCTGTGAGGTAGGTGGGGCTGAGAGAGCTCTTTCCCAAGCTGTCCTTGAGAGAACAGCTGGTACAGAGCTATGGCTTGCCCAAGGTCATCCAGCCAGGTGCAAGTGGAGGAGTGGGGAATCAAACCCGGTTCTCCCAGATTAGAGTCCGTGCACTTAACCACGACACCAAACTGGCTCTCTACAGCTACTGTGAAATCTGTAATTGTACTTTATGGAATAACTAGACACATTAAGCTTAGGCATAGTTGTTCTAGCATGTGTCTTTCAACCATTCCTTGGCAACACATTGATCTCTCCGTGATCTCTTTGTGTCCAGGGCCATGTCTTCAGGGTAGAGTTTGGGGCTGCCATGCCCCCCAGTGGAGGCGTAGCATCCCTCACCCCCAGGTCCTGTTGCCTGCAGCCACTTGTGCAGCCTCGTGCACTTGCTGGAAATGCAGCCTTGTGTACTTACCAGAAGTTCTTAGCAGAAGTGACAAAGGGTAGCTTTAGGAATTGCCAAATGCTCTGTGGTTTTACCATAGAGTTTCTGCTGATTCCTAGAGCTACTTTTTTGTCACTTTTGGGCGTAGTTAGGGATTGCCAGAAACTCTTATGATTTTTTTCCATAGAGTTTCTGGTAATTCCTAGAATTACCTTTGCTACTTCTAGTGAAAACTTCTGCTAAGTACATGAGACTGTTTTTTTAAAAAAAAAATCATGCAATGCTGCACCCCAATCCCTCTCAAGATGGAGAAGGAGGAAGAAGAGGAGGACGGGGAGGAAACTGGATTTATACCCTTCTCTTCACTACCTGAAGGAGTCTGAGAGTGGCTTACAATCTCCTTTCCCTACCCACAACAGACACCCTGTGATGTAGGTGGGGCTGAGAGAGCTCTCTTGAGAACTGCCCTTGAGAGAACAGCTCTGAAAGAACTTGTAGCTGACCCAAGGTCACACCAGCAGCTGCATGTGGAGGAGTGGGGAATCAAACTCAATTCTCCCAGATTAGAGTCCGCGCTCCTAAGCACTACACCGAATTGGCTCTCCAGGAATTGCCTGGCAACCCTAGCAGAGTGGCATAATGATGATGGTACAGCAAGCAGACATTTTCACGGAGGGGGAATAGTGGGCTAGAGAGGGTGCTTAAGTTTTTTTCATTTCCTTCCATCAGTTTTCCCCTTCAAATCCTTCTTGATCCAATTTTTTTTCATACTTGTCCCTTCAACTGAGCTGTGAAGACCAGTTGTGGGGGACAAATGATGTCTCCCCTACTAACACCTGCCAGTCCTTCCTGTAATCCCCTCTCCCGTTGCCCCTGCATTCAGTTCCTAAGAAGACCCGTTTGCTAATACAAACCCTATTTCCATCTGTTCTGTGAGCACGTCCTCCGATCCATGGTTGCTTTGCAGATTGGTTGCTCTTCTCATCTCGGGGGCTGAGTTTTGTAAAGCGTTGTCGCACTCAGTTGAAAAAGAAAAGAAAAAAAAAACGAAAGAAAGCTGCGTGTCTTCTTTGCTTATAACTGTTTGTTATTTAGTTAGCATTTAGCCGGTGAAAGATTAATAAAACAATCCCCTTCCTTCCGCTTTTTACTGCCATCTGCTGAGCATTTCCTTAGAGAAATTAACTACATTCTGGATTGGACCGGTGACTGACAAATTTGCCACTGTATGCAAACCGCACGGGGAAGAAAAATTCCCTTTTTGAAACGGCAGCAGCCTCCTTTCAGGAAAAAAAAGAATAACAAACTCAAGAAGACATGCAAGCGGCAAAGGGAGGGATAGATGGAACTCAAGCGAATAAGGCAAGGAAATTCGGATCGCTTCCGACAGACTGTTTGCTCTTGGGATTCTTTGCAATGTTTTCTGCTGGATGTTTCTTTCTTTCCTTCCTCAAAACCCGTAATCATGTAAAAAAATGGAAGGGGGCAAATGGTGCCCAGCAAGGCACAGTCCTGATTCCAAAGGGAAGGAGGCATGGTGTAGCCGAATCTCATCAGATGCTGGGAGCTAAGCAGCGACGATAGGTAGGGAGGCCAGCCTCCAGGTGGGACCGAGGGCTCTCCTGGAATTACAGCTCATTTCCAGAGACTTCCAAGATCAGATCCGCTGGAGCAAATGGATGCTTTGGAGGGTGGTCTCTGTGGCGTACCCCACTGAGGTCCCTGTCCTCCCCAGGCTCCATCCCCAAATCTCCAGGAGTTTCCCAACCTGGATCTGGCCAGCCCTAGCTGCCATTCCCTGATGGTGGCCAGCGGGAACCCGGCAATCTAACCAGTAGCCCAGTGGGAAAAAGGGGGCAAGGGGACATACACAGATCCAACATGAAGCTGTGTTATATTGAATCAAACCATTGGTCCTTCAAGGTCGGTGTTGCCGACTCAGACTGTCAGCAGCTCTCCCAAGTTTTCAGGCAGAGATCTTTCACATCACCTACTGCCTGCTCTTTTGAACTGGAAATGTCAGGGATTGAACTTGGGACCTTCTGCGTGCATCAGCTCTACCACTGAGCTCCAGCTGAATGCACCTTGACAAAGTTTGAATAAGGAACTGTTTTTGGTTCACAGTCTACATTCTTGCCATGCAGTCTTGTGCAGAGTCGATCCAGATCTAAGCCCATTGATTTTTACTGGAATAGCTCTGAATAAGATTGTTCCATTAGCCGTATTCTGCAAAACTTTCCATTTCAGTCCATAAAACCAGTGAATTGTGCAAAGAAAGTAGAAAAAAACAATGAGGAAGAGAAAGCCTTTTGAAAGAAGGAAGATATTTCTCCCCTCCTAGGGTAACTTGGTTTTCTGATAGATTTGGGTGCTACAGGTGCTCCCAACAAGATTTTCAGGGTATAATCTTTTGAGAGTCAATGTCCCCTTCATCAGACATGAGTCCTTTTATCCTAGTTAGAACGTGGGAAGGGTGTTGTAAAGAATGCTTGTAAAAGAAGGTGCAAAGGTACCATGCCTATTGTTATCACCTTGATTTGAGCAGAGGGGACATGCTTGGGGGGCAGAAAAGAAGAGGAGGAGGAGGAAATTGGATTTGTACTCCACCCTTCACTATCTGAAGGAGTCTCAAAGTGGCTTACGATCTCCTTCCCTTCCCCTCACCACAACAGACATTCTGTGAGGTAGGTGGGGCTAAGAGAGCTCTTTCCAGAACAGCTCTGAGAGAACTGTGACTGACCCTAAGATCACCCAGCTGGCTGCATGGGGAGAAGTGGGGAATCAAACCTGGTTCTCCAGATTAGAGTCTGCCGCTCTTTACCACTACACCGACTGGCTCTAACTCTGTAGTGAGATAAGAGGAGGGAAGGTGGCATGGTATGGTTGTCAGATCTTGGAAGCTAAGCAGGGTCAACCCTGGCGAGCACTTGGATGGGAGATTTTCTAGGAAGCCTGCCAAGGAAGGCCATGGCAAACCACCTTTGCTTCTCACGGGCCTTGAAGGCTCCTTTCTGGGATCACCATAATTCAGCTTTGACTTGACAGTGCTTCACACACACACACACACACACACACACACACACACACACACACGGTGAAATAGGAATTGTATGTCTATACAGCTCTGCATTTTCTCAGTGATAGTGAATGTTAGGCCTTCCATAAGAGCATGACACCCTAGGAAATGCACTGGCTTTGCTCTCTGCCATGCCTCAAATCTCTCTGTGTGTGTGTGTGTGTGTGTGTTTATTTATTTATTTTAAAGCATGTGCCTGATCTTCATACATTTGAAAACGACATGTTGCCATAGCTCACGCTGGGATTCTCTTAGCACAACTGCAGCCAGAAGAATAGTTCATTTGAATTGACGAAAAAATAAATCATAACTGGAAAATGTAGTTACGGTTACGTGTTAATGGCAACTATATCCTAACTGAAGCAAGCAGTGACCCGGCAAATGTCACGATGCCAGGCTGATTTAGGGGGATAAGAGCAGTATGACAGAATGCCGGAGTCTTTAACTTCCTGCCTGCAGGTTTTCCTGTTTTGCTCTTTCCTGCATGCAAACTCAGCTCTTCTGGCCACCCACTCCTGACATTCCTTCCTTCTGCCATGCTGAAATCGCCTCCCACTCTCTGTCCGTCAAGTCGGCTTCTTCTCTGCAGCTCACTCCCGAAAGCTCAGCAGACTTCTCAGATGGTTACAGCCTCGTCTGCACTGTACTGTTTGTTACCAGTTGATCTTCTGCCTCCAATCCCTCCGGCACAGTCAACCTTCTTTATTCCTGCCTCTTCTGCATTTTGGTGGAGTGATGAGCAGTGGCCTGAAGGCAGGGATACCACGAGTGTCGCCAATCTCCGGATGTGGACTGGAGATCTCCTGGAATTACAACTGGTCTCTAGATGACAGAGATCGGCTTCCCAGGTGAAAATGGCAGCTTTAGCAGGTGGTCTGCTGAGAACCCTCCCCTCCCCAAACTCCACCATCCCTAGGCTCCACCCCCCCAAAAAAAAATTCAGGTGTTTTCTAACCCAGAGCTGGCAACCCTAGATACCACCTGAATTCTCATCTAAAGTGCCAACCTCTGGGTGGGGCCTGGAGATTTCCTGAAATTACGACTGATCTCCAAAAGACAGAGATCAGTTTCCTTGGAGAAAATGGCAAATTTATCAGGTGGTCTCTATGGTATTATACCTGAGCTGCCTCCCCTCCCCTCCCCACACTCCCTAGGCTCCACCTCCCAAAATCATCAGGTATTTTCTCACCCAATTGGGGTTGCCACTCCCCAGGTCCCAGTGGGGGTTCCCCCAGTTTTGGGAGTTTCTGCGTACTGCTAGCCAGCTGGTTGGCGGGAGAAGTCCTGCCCCCCAAAAATGATGTCATTACACAACATCGCCATCAAGATGATGTTGCCCAGAAGTGACATCATCACATCAGGGCATCACATAGTGACACTCTGGTTGAGGGCAAAACTCTATGCTTTGAAGCTGGTTTTACCCTAGAGTTTTGCCCAAAAACCAGAGCATCGCCATGCGATGTCCCCGACATGATGACATCACTTCCAGGTGACATCATCACATCAGAGACATCCCAGAACACCCCTCGTATCCTTTCCCCACTGCCGTGGTGAGGGGACCTGGCAACCCTGAACCCAGCCCTAGATACTGTTAAAATAATTATCATCTAGGGTGCCAACCTTCGGGGCCTGGAGATCTATTAATTACAACTGATGTCCAGAGAATAGAGATCAGTTCTCCTGGAGAATATGGCTTGTTTGGAGGTGGGATTCTATGGTGTTATACCCTTTTGAGGATCTTCCTTTCCCCAAATCCTGCTGTCTACAAGCTCCACCCCCCAAAATCTCCAGGAATGTTCCAACCCAGAGCTGGCAGCCCTATTCTCACCCAGTTTTCTTTCCAGATTTTGAAGTTCTGTATTAGGTGGTTTTGTTTCCAAAGTAGAACTGATGCATGAGGAATTCCATGCTGTTTCTCACCTCCCCACCCAAATGTTCAGTAAATCACCGGGTGTGTGTGTGTCTGCAGTTTGGCATAGCTTTCAATCATTCAGGATTGTGTATTTGTGTCTTTCACACTCCTCCAGACTACCAGTGCCTATATGCACGTGTTGTGTTTTACCGATGTCCTTGATAAAATACCACGAAAAGCATTCTTGTGTGCTGTTCTAACCATACACATGTATGCATGTACACATCAGTAAAACACCACACAGTCATACATACAGTCACATCAGATTTGCTTTTTTGCAGTGTTTTATCAACGTGTGTGGGCTCAGCAGAAACACAGTGGGAAACAAGAAGCGAATGAATAAGATATGGAAAGGGATTCCCTCACTGATCTCCCACTAGTCCCCATCCTGTTTATCTATTTCATTTAATTGCTGTTAATTGTAGTTTCACTATATAGTAATATAATATAAAAGTATTTTAAAGCTTCTTTTAATGTTTTCAGTTGTTGACCGCCTTGGGGAACCTAAGTTCGGTGGAAAGGTGGTATAAAAAGTTTCTTAATAAATAAATAACTCCCCCGAACACCTATACCAATTCTAACAATTAAGATTAAAATTTCTCCTAAATGAACCAAGATTAAAGAGTGGGGACAAAAACGTTTCTGCTCTCATAAGAGCTCAGGTTTTGCTTACAATGGGCAATGAATCATACCACAACTTAATACGCAAGAGCCCACTGATGCCCTGGACAATGACGAAAAATAAGAACAACAAAATGTCTGTGCGTCTGCCGAAACTGTCCTGAATTTCCGTCGTCCGGGAAGCTGAAAATCTCTTTAGGAGTAAAATGGGAAGGTATTGCACTCTGTCTATAGAGTATTCAATGAATGAGATTTTTATTACTACTCTCGTTTTCGCCATCATTGGCAAAGAAACTAGCGATCACTATCCTGAAATAAACGGGTGGTCATACCTCGCAGGATCAAAGACAAAGGGGAGGTTCAACCTGGTTCAATTCCAACTAATGTGTTGTTTGTTAAGAGTAAACAGAAGAGTGGTGCTACTGTTTATTGTCGTTGAAGCCGATGATTTTGTCACTAAGCGTAGCAGCGCTTTCATCTGGGTTAGTACGAAAACAAATGCATTATCACCAGGGCAATCCGATAGGAATTCGTAAATGGGAGAAGGGCGCCATTAGTGCACTGTGCTTGCTATGAACAGGCGGTGATGGGACCAAACTCTCAGCCAGGCAAACAGGCTGTATTCTTTCTTTTCTGTAGTAATTTATAATTTCCTGGAGTACCGCAGTCCTCCTTGGAGTGTCTATTCACAGCACAAAACTGTTTGTCAAATTTCCATTAAGCTTAAGGTGAAAAATTAATGAACCATTCAGTTCAGTTATTTCAAAACTAATACAATTCTATTAGCAATGTAGCTGAAAGTCAAAGAAGTGGTATGTACAATTACAGTTCAGCATTCAGTCAAACTTTTCCTTTCCTAAAGAATAAAAAAGGGAGAGGATCATTAAAATGCTGTTTTAGGGCATAATAGGAAAGGTTTAGAAGATTTTAAAAAAGGCGATTAGATATGCTTTTTCAAAGCCTTTGCTTATGAATGGTTGGCTTTATCCAGTGCCGATGAAGGTTGGCTTCCCTGCACTGAAATTTAGAAATCATAATCAGGTTATCATTTCATTGGGGTGAATGCTACTAAGGGGAAGCACAGGCATGCTGTATATTTTGTAGGGCATATTACACATGATAAAAAAGTTGGCACTGCTGGCCGCCAAAGAACTCAGTGGCGAGACACCATAAAAGCTGACACCAGCCTGAGCATGGAACAACTCAAAGACATAGTACAAGGCTAGAAAACATGGAGAGAGCTGGCTCATGGGATCATCAAGAGTTGAACATGACTGAATGCCTAACAACAACAGTGATAGATGGAACACTGCATCTGGGGCCGGGGTGCTCTGTATTCTTGGTTGTCGTGCCCCCCCCCCCTCGGCCACTGGTTGGGGATGGGGCAGTAGGGTTTCCAGATCCAAGATGGGTAACCCCTGGAGATTTGGGGATGGAGCCTGGGGAGGACAGGGACCTCAGTGGGGTACAATGCCAGAGAGTCCAGCCCACAGATCTGCCCTTAGCACTGTTTATAGAGTTGTCAGTTTCATCATCTTGCAGGAAGAAGAAGAAGAAGAAGAGATTAGATTTATACCCCGTCCTTCACTCACTTAAGAGTCTCAGAGCGGCTTACAAATTCCTTTCCCTTCCCCTCCCCACAACAGACACCCTGTGAGGTAGGTGGGGCTGAGAGAGCTCTTTCCCAAGCTGTCCTTGAGGGAACAGCTGGTACAGAGCTATGGCTTGCCCAAGGTCATCCAGCCAGGTGCAAGTGGAGGAGTGGGGAATCAAACCCTGTTCTCCCAGATTAGAGTCTGCACACTTAACCACTACACCAAACTGGCTCTCAAAGCTTTAAGGACTGCCTGGGGGGGGGGGGGGACTTTTTTACCTGGTTTGTCATCTTGTTGTACTGTTTAGTATATGCTTGCCTGAGTGTTTTTTTTAACTCGTTTTAATTTATTTATTGTATGTATTGATATTAAATTCTCTTGTGAATCAACCTGAGCCCATTTTGGGATAGGGTGGGATATAAATCCAATAAAATAAATAAAATAAAATAAAGCATGCAGGGGAGCTGGTCTCTGTAGTCTAGAGAAGGGCTGTAATTCCAGAGGATCCCCAGGTCCCACCTGGAGGCTGGCATCTGTATCATCTCCAGGTTGGGAAATTGCTGGAGATTTTGGGGTGGAGCCTGGGGGAGGCAGGGGGACTTCGGCAGGGTATAATGGCATACAGTCCACCCTCCAACACAGCTGTTTTCTTCAGAGGAATGGATTTCTGTCATCTGGAGATCAGCTGTAATTATGGGGGCTCTCCAGGTCCAACCTGGAGGTTTGCAACTCTAATGGGAAGCCTCCATTTTATTCTCCCAATAGCCCAGTCAGCTAGGTTCAACTAAAAAGGTAAGTTTTGCTCGAAAGCCAGTCAAATCCGACTCTAGGGGGCGGTGCTCATCTCCGTTTCCAAGCCGAAGAGCCAGCACTGTCCAAAGTCTTTTCCGTGGCCTTGTGGCTGGCATGACTGGATGCTGAGGTACACTGAATGCTGTTACCTTCCCACCGAAGTGGCGCCTATTTATCTACTTGCAATTTCTTGCTTTCAGACTGCTAGCTTGGCAGGAGCTGGGGCCAGAGACGGGAGCTCACTCCATCATGCGGCACTCAGGTCTCGAACTGCCAAGCTACCAGCCTTCCGGTCGGCAGTGCAGCATCTTAACTTCTGAGCCACCGCAGCCCTTCTAGGTTGGACTAAAAGACGGCAATTGGCCCAATGTCACACAGAGCTGGAATTTGAACGGGCGGTCTCCTTGTTCCTCGCGTAACACTTATATTTTCCATGTATTGTTCAAAAACTGATAGAAATTAGGAAAAAAATTACTGGCACTTACTGAATTGCCATCTCCCTTCTCTCTCTCTCTCTTTTCTCCCCTTGAAGATGGAAGCTATAAACAGAACCGATCAAACCTCACTTCTCTATTAGTCCAGCCTATTTCTGTGATGCTGGCGAGAAAGCTGCTCTCTTCCCCCAAGGAAAGGGTTGAAAATGAAGCATGCAGGCCTCTGGAATTGCCTGCGACAGGTAAACACCTTCTCCGCTCTCTCGCTCTCTCTCTTCCTCAATTACAGGGAAAAAAGTTGATCCTTGTTAATTCTGAAGACTCTTTAAGCCCTCCAAGTACACGGTGTGTATATTTGCATGTAATTGGGGGCCTTTTGACCAATTACAAGTATATCCGCCTGGCTGCCTTTTAAAAACAGGCTGGGGGTTGGGGAGGGAGTACGGCGATTTTGTGCTGAAGAGCTCGTTGAGAGAGAACAAAACGTTACAAAATGGCAGAGATGAGAAGAGCTGTTTAATTTTTTTTAAGCATCTTGTGTGTGCGCGCACGTGTGTGTGTTTTAAATGACTGTCAAGACGTAGCAAGCCCTGTTAGTCGTGGCTTCTGCCAAGATCTGACTGATGGAAAGAGATATCCGGAGCACTGAGCCTCTTAGTGCGAGCATTAAAGTCTAATTCGTGCTATCGACTGAAAAAGAATCCCCCTGCCCTGATCTGGCATCCCCCAAGAGAGGCTTCGTTGGCTGCGATGCAATTTGTTAGGCCTTGTTGGACAACATCGCCTATCAGGGAGGCATTTTGGTTACCGGGGGAGTGCTCGAGCGACCGCTTTTGTCGTCTCTGTGCCTCCGGCGTCTATATTAAACCCGTACCTACATCTGTGTCGTCCTTAATTTGTACATCGCTGTGAGAAATACAGTCTTAACTGTCTCTCTGTGTGCATTTGCATATGTGCAACAAAACCGTTGGGGGGGCATGTTTTGCCAGGGAGAGTTGTTTTCCAATGAGAAAGAAACAAGAATGGCTTGAGTGGGATTTGGGGAGAAGCATTTGGAACGCATCATGAGGCAGGCGACACATCCTCTTTTATACAGGGCTGCCAACTTTCAGGCGGGGCCTGGAGATCTCCCTGAATAACAGCTGATCTCCAGACTGCAGGGATCAGTTCCCCTGACAAAAATTGCTGCTTTGGAGGGTGGACTTTACGGCATTATGCCCCACCGATCTTCCCCTCTCCAAACTCTGCCCTGCTATTGTCATTCACCTGCTATTGTCATTTGCCTCCTAATGTCATTCGGTATCTGAAATCACTCCACTTTCCAATAAACAGGACAGATAGACTTCCATTCTAGCTGTATCTGAAGAAGTGAGCAGTGACTCACGGAAGCTCCTACCCTGCCACATATTTTGTTAGTCTTTAAGGTGCCCCTGGACTCCTGCTCTTTTCTACTGCTACAGACAAACAAACATGGCTACCCATCCTGATCTAACCCTACATGCGCCTTTGTAAAACATAAGAAGCCCCCTCCTGGCTTGTGCTTGTGCTGGCAGTGGTCACGTCCCTGCCCTTTAAGGGCTGTCATTTATCATGCAATCCAACCAATCAGGAGCAGACATGAGGAGCCATATTTAAATGCCCTCATTTTAACCTGTAGTGTTCTATTCATGGCTGAAGCCAGCATTTAGTACCCAATTAAATGCCCTCTCTGAAGCAAGCTTTGTAGTTTGGAGTCCAGTACATCCAAAAATGGTGTCTAATTGTCCTTTGGCCCAAATGGATTGAATTGTATTATGCATATCTATCATATTATGCTTATATTATATTAGTGCATATCTATATCTGTGAATGTAACCACAGCCAGCACAGGCACAAACCAGGAGGAGGCTTCTTATGTTTCATGCGCGGAACTCCGTGCTTTGTCATCTAGTGTCCAGAAGATCCAAAAAACAGAGGCCAGTTTTCCTTTGGCCCAAATGGTGGGAATTAAATTATGCCTATCCACCAGGAAAATCATATTAGGGTTGTTATTAACCGCTTGAGGTGTCTTTTTTTAATCAATCAAAGTTTATTTGGAGTTTGGGGAGGAAACAGGGCTGCATCAAATTAAACAAACAGAGTCCAAGGGATCAATCACTTGCGCGAGAGAGGAGACAGGAGAGTGGGTTTCTATTACCGCAGCGTCCGCTCATTCATCAGCTCTGCCAAATAAGGTGTTGCATGAGAAAGCTTACAGTATATTCAGCATTCCGTCTGTAGCCATTGATTCGCAATTAACTTTCTTCATAGACTATTTGATACACTGCTAAGCAAGAATTAATTTTGCAGAGATAAATGTACTGTATTAATGATGTGGTATGGAATATTTTCCTGCCTTGTTGGCTCACACAACAAAGATTGTTTTCCTTTCAGACGGCACCGGAATGGTTATTTTATTATTATTATTATTTTCAAACACACAGACCCACAGACACAGGCTAATGAGAAACCATTGTTCCAAAGTAGTTTGTGCCTTCAGTCAAAACAGGGGCCAGTCCGAGATTTAAAAAGGCACAAGGAGAAAGTAATTAAAGCTAATTAAGTACTACCATTCGTGTATTTTCAGCTTCATGTATTTCCTACTGTCCTTCACATTCTGTTGCCCCGACATCTTGGAATGGAGACACAAGACATAGAAATGTGGACAAAACTAGTTTTATATGAGGCAGATCTGCACCATAAAGTTCTCCCAAACTGAAGTGTGGGTTACTCCCAACAGGTAGTTGGTTCTGGCTACTGACATTCATAGGCAACCTCACTAAGGTGGCCAAACCCAGGCTGAGAAATTCCTGGAGATGTGAGTGAGGGTGGAGCCCAGGCAGGGTGGAGGTTAGAGAGGGGAGGGACCTCAGCAGGGTATAATGCCATCGAGCAATGCTCCCTCTAAGCTGTGGAGTCTTGAGAGCAAAAATTCTACTTTCTGAGCTACGGGCATTAAAGCTATGAGCGAGCAATTTGGTTACTGCATACATTAATTTGCTCTGAAGCCATTCTTCCTGAGCTAAGGCAAAAATGTGTGAGCCAGAGGCTGAAAAACTGTGAGTTAGCTCACACTAATGCAGCTTAGAGGGAACACTGCCACAGAGTCCTCCATTTTCTCCAGTGGAACTGATCTCTGTTGGGTGGAGATTAATTTTGAATCCTGGGAGATCTCCAGGCCCCACACGGCGGTTGGCAACTGTAAACCCCACCCTGGCTCCCGATTCAGCCAGTGTGACTGCCGGCTTTGCTTATTTAGCTTGCATAGAAGATTGTGCTTTATCTCTTTCCCCATTGTGTCAATCAAGCAGCAGAGGGTTTTGCTGAGTCCACTCAGCACCAACAGGGAGTGGCCCTTCGCACCCACAAACGTGTTTCAGTGTGTACCCACACTGGGTTCTTCAACTGAGTCCGTGAAAGAGAAGAGAAGAGACTGGGTTTATATCCCGCCCTTCACTCACTTAAGAGTCTCAGAGCGGCTTACAAACTCCTTTCCCTTCCCCTCCCCACAACAGGCACCCTGTGAGGTAGGTGGGGCTGAGAGAGCTTTTTCCCAAGCTGTCCTTGAGGGAACAGCTGGTACAGAGCTATGGCTTGCCCAAGGTCATGCAGCCAGGTGCAAGTGGAGGAGTGGGGAATCAAACCCGGTTCTCCCAGATTAGAGTCCGCGCACTTAACCACTACACTAGACTGTTTCTGGACTGAGTTTCTGGACTGAGTCTCCCTCTGCATAGCCAACTAGACCTTCACTTGATTACAGAAATTTTATTCATTATCATTCCACTCGCAATCACACTGGGTTGGGTCCTGTGCTCCCTCTAAGCCATGGAGTCTTGTGAGCAAAAATTCTGCTTAGTGAGCTACTGGCATTGTTATGTCCGCTGACCGCCACAGGGCACCAGCAACATACAGCCTGAGCTTCACTCCTGGAAACAATAGGAGTCAAGGATCCTAGACCACCACTAGCCCTCCAATAAGAACTCTGGCGGGAAATTCAAACCCGCCAATAGGACTTTGGGGCGTGTCCTAGGGACTGTATAAAGTTGGCCCTTGCAGCCGGTATTGCATGCTTGGTTGCGTACCTAATAAAGGATGCTGATCACTACGTTGTAGTCTGGCTCTTCAATGCAACGAACCCGGTACACAATAGGCATTAAAGCCGTGAGCGAGTGATTCAGCTACTGCATAAATCAGTTTGCTCTGGAGCCGTCCTTCCTGAGCTAAGACAAAAATGTGTGAGTTGGAGGCTAAAAAACCTGTGAGCTAGCTCACATTAACTCAGCTTAGAGGGAACGCCGGTCGGGTCTTGTATTTGTTCTTTGGGCTTCCCTTCCTCCTCATTCTCTTCCTCCCTTTCACCATGTATTTACTGTACTGATAGTGGCTGCTACAGGCCCAGCTTCCAGTGGGGAAGAAAATCTGTCCCTCTTCCCTGCCTTCTCTGGTGCCTTGTATACTGTCTTGAACATGTCCAAGTTACCACACTTCCATGTACTCTTAGCCTTTAGGGTGCCTGGCATTAGCACTGTGTAGAGCACTGAGGTGTGGTACCTCAGACCTGTCAGAGACAGCATCTGAGGCACTGGAGGAGTTGGTGTAGGCCGCATAACATGGTTCCACCAGGCCCAAGGCTGCCAGCTGGGCATTCACCATAGAGATTAGGGGAATTCCCAGAGTGTCAAAGGCATGGCAACAATACTTCCAAACACTCTACCAGAAGTGACATCATGGCATTGTGCTTCTCCCCCTCCTCAGGCTCTGCCCACAAAAACCTCCTGGGGGTTTCCAGCAGAGGGCTGGCAAACCTAGCTAGGCTTAGAAGCCCACGGGCCATAGGGTGTGCACCCTAGGTCTAAAGACAACAAAATCACTGCTAAAGTGTGCTGTACTTCTAGTAAGTTCTGTAAAACCATTTGTGTGAAACACCCATATCATATGGAACAATTTCACGTATACTGGCATACTGTAGGAAGCTATTCCAATGTATTTTGTCTCCTTGGTGGCATCCATATTGTGGTCCCACATATGAACAGAGATCTTGGGCAAAAAAATGCTCCAGTGCTTTATTTTTCCATGGGACAAAATCCATTTTGAAGAATTCATTGTTCCCTAAATTGTATAATTAATGGGTGTCATTTCCATTATAGTATTAGGCGAGCGTGACAGTTTCAATGTTGTAATTAGTGTAATTAATATTTTAAGGTGATTCTATCTAGGAACTGTTTTACTAATTTGTAAGCCGGGAGGGGGGGGGGGGCTTACAAATGCGTATAATAATCCAACATAAAAGATCAAGATCTGAATTCATCTGATTTTGTCTGCAGGCCAAATCATTACCGACGCTCAAATTCTTATGTCTCTCTCTCTTCTCATGTGCGGGGATTTAGGGCTATTTTAATTACCCATTTGATATGGAGCTAACAAGAAATACAAGTGATGGGGTGCCTCTTAGCAAGGCTCAAGGATTGCAGGTGAGCAAGTAGGCAAGAAACAAGCAGGGCAGGATCCAAGGCCAAAGCAGGGGCTGAAGCTGAGATCTTCACAAGAGGAAGGCAGGCAGGCCAGCCTTAAAAAGGGTAAAGCTTAGAGATCAGCTACTGTCTAGACTAAAGCACAAAATGATTGAAAGGGGATGTTGAAGCAGCAAAGAATGGGACTCCAGAATTATATAGGGAACTGAAAGACCCTCCCTTTCCTAGGGTTGCCAGGTCCAGGTTGGAAAATAACTGGAGACTTTGGGGGTAAATCCAAGAGAGGGTGGGGTTTGGGGAGGGGAGAGGAGAGGAGAGGCCTCAGCATGGTACAGTGCTGAAAGGGTTTACCCTTCAAAGCAGCCATTTTCTCCAGGGGAACTGATCTCTGTCAGCTGGAGATCAGTTGTAAAAGTGGGAGATCCCCAGGCCCCACCTGGAGGCTGGCAAGCTTACCCTTTCCTGTGGCCACAGCTAGGTCCCTAACCCTGCAAAGAGCTATAGAGTTGCCTGTTCCTCCTGAGAGCGTGGGAATCCCCATGCTGCCAAGTACATACTCCTCCACCTGGTCTTGGGTTGCCAGCTCTGGGTGGGGAAATATCTAGAGATTTGGGGGATGGAGCCTGGGGAGGGTAGGTTTGGGGAGGGACCTCAGCAGAGTACAATGCCATAGAGTCCACCTTCCAAAGCAACCATTTTCTTCAGGGGAACTGACCTCTGTTGTCCGGAAATCAGTTGCAATAACAGGAGATCTCCAGGCCCCACCTGGAAGCTGGTCACCCTAGCCTGGTCGAGAGGGCTCTGGCCCTCTGACTTCTTTGTTCACAGGCTCCTGAGGGAGACTCAGGAGGTGGACAGGTCCACTCACCTGCTGTTACAGGAGCCTGCTGTTGGAGAAGAGGCATCCCTAAGGGCTTCTGAATCCGGAGTGCACAAAACCTCAGGCATAGTAGAAAAACCACAAGAAGTTCCTCTTCTGAGGAGTCATCTGAGGAGTCTTCGCCCCAACTGCAGGTGGGGTTGGGGCAAGCCTTGACAGCACCCCAGTGACCTCCATGGGTGAGAGTTAAACTCTGTTAAAATGTGTGTATGTGTTAAGTGCCATCAGGTCACTCCCAGCGTATGGTGACCTAGTGATGCCAGCCTCCAGGTGGGGTCTGGGGTTCTCCTGAAATTACAAATCATCGCCAAACTACAGAGATCAGTTCTCCTGGAGAAAATGGATGCTTCAGAGGGTGAAGTCTATAGCATTCTACCCCACTGAGGTTCCTGTCCACCCCAGGTGCCACCCTCAAATCTCCTGGAGTTTCCCAACCTGGATCTGCCAATCCTATCCCCCCACCTCCTGCCACCGGGGGGGGGGGACCTGACAACCTGATGGTGACCCTATGAGTTAATGACCTTCAAAATGTCCTATTGTTGACAGCCTTTCTCAGATCTTGCAAACTGAGGGCCTTGGCTTTCTTCATGGAGTCAGTCCATCTCACGTTGAATCTATACCACAAGGTATAGATAGGATTTCTCAGTCTGGGGCAAGCAATGCACTGTATTCTTGGTGCCTGGGGGGGGGGGGGGGCAACAGTGGGAGGGCTTCTAGTGTCCTGGCCCCACTGGTGGACCTCCTGAGGGCACCTGGTATTTTTGGCCACTGTGTGACAGAGTGTTGGACTGGATGGGCCATTGGCCTGATCCAACATTGGCTTCTCTTATGCTCCTCTTTTCTGGCTGCCTTCAATATTCCCTACCATTATTGTCTTTTCCAGTGAGTCTTGTCATCTCATGATGGGACCAAAGTATGATAAGCCTCAGTTTAGTCATTTTAGCTTCTCAGTAGAGTTCAGGCTTGATTTGATCACACCACATTTCAGATGAATCTACTTTCTTCTTGCCAGCTTTCTTCATTGTCCAGCTTTCGCTCCCATACATAGTAATGGAGAATACTGTAGTACAGGGGTGGCCAACCTTGCTTAACGTAAGAGCCACATAGAATAAACGTCAGATGTCTGAGAGCCGCAAGACAGGAACAAATATCACACACACGTTTTTATTTTTAAAAATATGTAAATTTGCTTTTTATTAACGTTAAATGGGACTGCCAAAAATAAAAACAAACAAGGAAAACTGGTTATTGATAATGATATTACTTGTTTGCTAATGATATTGAGAGAGAGAGAGAAAAAGAGAGAGATGGAAAGAAAGAATTAAAGAAGTGGAAAGAGAGAGAGAGAAACTAGGAAAGCAAATAGATGGGAGGGAGGAGGGAAGGAAGGAAGGAAGGGAGAAAGAGAGAAAAAGCATGCCTCCCCTTTGCTTCCCCAGCCGCCCTGCCAGGAGCCGCACAATATGTGTGAAAGAGCCACGTGTGGCTCCCGAGCCACAGGTTGTCCACCCCTGCTGTAGTATGAGTAATCCTGATCTTGGTCACCAGCATCACATCATTACACTTAAGGATCTCCCCTAGCTCCTTTGTGGCTGCCCTTCCCCATCTCGATCTCCTTCTGATTTCTTGGTTGCAGTCTCCCTTTTGATTGGAGATGGAGCCAAGGAGCAAAAAATAGCTGGGTGGAAAACTAAACCCACATCGTAGCATGCACAGCTCTGTCAGTCTGATAACAACCTTAGGGAGGGCTGCCAATCTCCTGATGGAGGCAGGAGTTTCCCTAGTTCCCCAATCCACTGCCAGCCAGCAGGCCAGTGGGGGGAGCCCCACCCCTGAAGCGTCCCGGCATTCTGGGCACATTGTTCGGGGGATGCTCTAGCATTCAGGTAAAAACTCTATGGTGACCCAGAGTCCTGGAGCTGGCCTGGAGCCCTCTGCCGGGATGAAGGTAAAACCTGGCAACCCTAACCTTAGGGTTGTTGTTTTCCCCTTAATTTTAAACAACATAAGGAAAGTGGTGTTGCTGGTTAGTTGGGATATAAATTTAAATAAATAAATAAATACATTTTAATTTTTTTACAACTATTATTCAAATAATAATTTTTACACGCAGCTTTGATTTTGGTTTGAATATAGCATTTAAATCATACTTTGTGTGTCTGTGTGTATAATCAATTTCATTCCAAACTTTTGTTGCTACTGGGAAATAAAAATTAGCAAACTTTTTTTAAAGCTTCCTAAGTAAAAGTGAGGGGCTGCGGTGGCTCAAGTGGTTAAGACACTGAACTGCAGACCGGTAGTTCAGCAGTTGGAGACCCGAGTGCTGCATGACAGAGTGAGCTCCTGTCTCTGGTCCCAGCTCCTGCCAACCTAGCAGTTCGAAAGCAAGAAATTATAAGTAGTCATGCCGGCCACATGACTACGGAAATGTCTTTGGACAGCGCTGGCTCTTCGGCTTGGAAATGGACATGAGCACCACATCCCTAAAGTCATATTCACCTGGCTTTCGAGCAAGGAAAACCTTTACCTTTATCCTTTAAGTAAAAGTGAAAATAAATATGCTGAATTGGATTGTGTTCTATTTAGGGCACTGGATAATTTCCTGGAGTTTCTCCCCCCCCCCCCATCATTCTGTTCCCTTCTTTGGAGAGTGGATTCTGGCAATATACCAAGCGGAGGTCCAGGGGTCATTTCAAGCAGGAACGTGCAGGAAAACCGTTCCGGGAGTAACAAGCCCAGGAGTGGGCACATATGGCGATGCGCTGTGGAAAGAAGCAAAAGCATACTAACTTGATCTGTATTTTCATAGTTGTTGTAGGGTAGCTTCCCCACAAGTGCAAAGGAAACCTAAAGTGTCTTTAGTCAAAGTGTAAAGATGGCTCACCAGCTCTGAGTTGGGAAATACCTGGAGATTTTTGGGGTGGAGCCTGAGCGGTGGGTGTTGCCTTCTGACACACGTCCGATGATGTCAGGGGTGTGTGGCATATGCAAATAGGTTATGCTAATGAGTTATCCTAATGAGCCCCTGCACCTCTTTTTTTACGAAATGACCCCTGCTGAGGTCCATCCCTTTCCCTCCCCGAATCTTCAGGGATTTCTCAACCCAGCGTTGGCAACCCTCATTGTCCATAGCGCTCATCCCGTAATGTCCTGTAGTTTTTAGTTACAGGACTTGGAAAGATGGAGCTAAACTTGAACCGTTAATGATAACAATAATCCCTTTTCTGTTCTTTTAGTAGGGAGGTAGCTTTTATAGCTTAGATAAAATTTAAAGAATATTTCAAGCCGCATTAAACAGAAGTCTCCCTGTCACTTTCCAGAGCATAAAGGAGAAAGAGATAAAGTTGTCAAGACCTTTTTGAGGTCTTTCGTTGGACGTCTAATGTTAGAAACTCAGATTTGGTTGTCAGAAATGTTTAAGGGAAATTAAATTTTACTTCTTTTCCATACTCCATTGAGAGCTCTCTCAGCCTTTTGTTAGCCGCAGTGAGCCTTTAAGCCAAGTAATGGTACGGTACAATACGTCTATTCATTTTGTTATCTGATTCCCGATGATGTCAGTTGCCAGTGGAGGACGTTCGATTTTGTCATTACCTTTATAAGGGACTACGAGTTACTGGAGACATGGGGCTGCCTCTAAAAATTGCTTTGGTCCTTCTCTTCTGTAACATGTGGTAACAATCACTCTGGTGTTATATGTTTCCTGGCCAGCTGCAGCCAATGACCCGGAGTAACAAAACACAGAGAATTGTGATCTAATGACACAGAGTAAGTGTCGTTATGTGATACAGAGGACAGCTGACATGCAGACACCATTTTGTGTGGTGTCTGTCTCCCATATGATGTGGTTCTGCTTTGGGACCTTGGAGTAGGCCTTTCCTTTAAAAACTGTGGCTTGTGTGGCTTCCCCATTGCTATCACAGCACAGTAGCAAGAGGGTTTCCACATGGCAGGTTTCCTTGCTGTGGTCCCCCAGCAGCCCCCCCCCCCCCCCATCACCACTGGTGCTTTCCCCACTTTTTTGTTTTAAATCAACAATTGAATATGATTTAACATTATAATAATTTGTGCATCTGGCACTCTGCTTTCATTTTTGGGGGAGGAAAGCAAATTTCTAGCCTCTTTCATTGTGGAGATATAAGGGGAAAGGTATTTACCAGCAACAGAACAGGCTAGATACTTTTTAAAATGAAAAACTGGAATTCAGAGAACCTTGATACACCAATTGTTATAGTGCTACAGCAGTATTCAATAGCTGATTTTTAAAAAAGGCCTTCAGTGTCTGGATGTCTGTATGTGGCCATTGTGAAGACGGGCAGGAAAAGGAAAATCCAGGCTTCTCCATCTACTCAGCAGGCTCCCAGGCTTTACTTAGGTCTTTCCCAGAACTTTACAGCAAAATAGGTTTGGGAAGAATCAAAGATAAGCCAGGGAATATGTGGAAGGTTCACAAGTGTGCCATGATCCTGTGTGGAAGCAGCAAACAAACAAACTTCCCAGCAGCATCAGATCCTGGGCAAATAACCGTGTGGCCTATCTTGCCCAACTTCAGCTGGAATTGACCAGACTGCAGCTGGGCTTCAGCAAACTATACCTTCTGTCATAAAGGATGTAGGTGTCTTTATATGTGACCCTAAAAGTGTCTGAGCACTTTACGAGCCTGACCCACGATGGTGGGCTACAGTACTGGCTCCAGTGTTTACCTTAATTTATTCAGCTAGGCATGCATGACATGAAGAACACACTTTTAGCCCAATTGCCTTAATTAGTTATTAATATTGGGGAATTATGAACTTTAAATAAACTGGCAGTAGGCAAAAACGGATCATCACCTGTGTATACAGAGGCTGCGCTCTTTCCAGACAAACCAAAGAGTAGACTGAATTAAATGATAAAACAGTGTTTCTTTACTAAGAAAATTATATCTCATTCAAACAATACAGATGCACACACACTTTTATACAAGAAGTAGGAAATCAGAGAGAGTAAGAGGCATTTGCATGAGCAGGAGATCATTGGTTTCCTGTAGAAGGCAATATTTACCTCTCCAGTAGCTGGTGTGGTCCTTCTGGAAAAATAAAGATAGGCTGGGAGAAAGATGGGGGGGGGAAGCACATGTGCTGAACCAGCAGCAGCACATGTAGGCCCTTGGCTACACAGACCAAGAGTCTTGAAGGTAAGGGAGGGCAGGAGATCATTGAAGCAAGAGAGCAAGTTGGCTGCGGGGAGTTTTCTTTTATAGGTGGGGTGGTCTCTGGGGGCAGACTTGGCCAGATGCCTGTCCTGAGACCACCCCTTGCTGGTCCACCCACTAGCTCTTGTCCAGTAGGAGAAGGGGGGTTGGGCAATGTTAGATTCTACCTAGCATGGTCAGAGAAATACCTGGGGCCAGAAGCTGACATCATCGGCTAGGAGCATTGTCTTGTAGATGGAATTAACCTTTCTGGGCAGCCAAACTGGTTTTTAGCTGGTCAAGTCCATTGTTTCACTGGTCAAGGAATGTTGGAGGGGGGGTTGCAGCCTGCGATGTGTAGAGACCATGTAATGGAGTTCGTGAGCACATGTCTTTAGCCAGAGACAAGATGGCTATTTTCTGTGTAAGTGTCTTTGTGTGTTAAGAAAAGCCTCCTGGAGTTGGCAACCTCGGGAACCGCTGTCTCAAGCATTTGCTGGAGTCATTTGTAGCTGGTTTTTCTCCTTGGTTATTCCTCCTGGTTCCTCTCACACAATTAGCAGTCCATTTATCACTTATGAATTTATCATTCATAAGAGTGCAAAAGCACCTTGCTGGCTTACAACATCCTACTGGAGAAGCGTTATGCAGAGCCAAGGGACTGGCTTTTTTATATATATAAAGTTACATAATGGGGATGGGGATGAAATTTTTAAAAAGGGCTATAGGTGATTAAATGGTGGCTCTTCCCCATTTCCCTTACCAGGAGGGCTTGGCTCTAGCTCACTTTCCCATATTCTCTACTTCTTTTTATCCTTTTATCTAACACATTCCTCCAAGGACCTGTGCGAGTTGCATACTAATTTGGTCTTCACAATAACCCTGCAAAGTAATAAGCTTGCTATGTCACCTACTGTGGTGGGTGGTTTTCCACCAGCAAGCCCCATTGCCCAATGCTGCTCTGAGCAGCAGCGGGAGAAAGATAGATAGATAGATAGATAGATAGATAGATAGATAGATAGATAGATAGATAGATAGATAGATAGATAGATAGATAGATAGATAGATAATAAAATATCAGTGTTGTCACCAATGTCCCAACATCACTTCCTGGTAAAATCCAGAAGTTACAATGGGTAGCTCTAGGAATCACTGGAAACTGTAGTAAAACCATAGAGTTTCCAGTGATCCCTAGAGCTACCTCACATGACTTCTGGATTTTACCCAAAAGTGATGTGGCAATGTTGGCGATGTCACACGCACACCCACCATGTCCCTGAACTCAGCCCTCCTGCTGCCAAGTTCATGTAGAGATTTGAACCTCGATTCCTAAGGTCCTAGCCAAACATGCTGACCATGACATCACTTGGCTGTTCAATTCTCCTCTTTTATCAGGCCTTCATCACCCCTAGAGCTGTTTCTTTTGTCCCTGATTCCTTTCTGCAGTGCCGAGGTGAGCCCAACCCAGTTTTCTTTATCTCCTCTGCTTTTCCTCTGTGCAGATTCTTCCTGCTTCCTTTTGTCCTCCACTTCTTATGTTCCATCCTGTGTCTTGCACCTTCTCATCTTACTACCTCTGGCAGTGGAAGCTTGCACACTTTCATATAGGATTGCCAACTCCGGGCTGGGAAAAGCCTGGAGATTTGGGGGTGGAGCCAGGGAAGGGCAGAGTTTGGGGAGGGAATAGACCACAGCTGGACACAATGCTATTGATTCCACCCTTCAAAGCAGCCATTTTCTCCAGGGGTACTGATCTCTGTAGTCAGTTTTAATTCTGGGAGATCTCCAGGACCCAATTGGATGCTGGCAACCCTACTTTCATAGGACCATTTACAAAGTCCCTGAAGCCTTCTAAATTCACATTAGAACTCAACGTATCCTGGCAAGATCCCAAATCTGGACAGACCTTCCATGCAAACTGGGGACATCTCTAGCATAGGAATGATGCTGAGAAATAGGGAATATTAGCTTACCCTCACCCTTGTCCCATTCAAGAAGCAGCTCCGGTGGTGCTGAAATGTAAATCTATAAGTAGGTAAAATAACCCCAAAATAGTATTGACATTATTCCAAATAATTTCAGTATGACTTGTGTAGAGTTGTATTTTTATTAACATTTGGCTGAGGGGGGGGGGAAATAAAAAGAAAGATATATTTGCTATTGCACCTGCTTCAGCCTTTAATGAGGCCATTTGTTTTCAGAGCCTGGGAGGGAAAAGGGAAAAAAAAGAAAGATTAGTTTTAATTAATTTTTGAAACAAACTCATTAGTTAAATACGAAGAACATGAACTCGAAAACCCCCTTGACAAAGATGGAGAGACAGGTTATTTTCCAGGTGGGGATTTACTCCCTATTGCCGTGTGCTTACGGAACAAGGCCGGGGCATGAACTGAGTGGGGAAACAGAACATGGTACAGGTAATAGTCTCTTGAGTCTGAGAGGAAAAATTACCTTCCCCAAAAGCCACCCATTCATTCAGTGACCGTTGATCTAAAGATGTTCGTACTAACTTAGGATCTACAGCTAAGGGTGGAAGTTTGTGTGAACAGAAGAAAAGTTTTCCTGTGCAAAATCCACATTTCCCGATGTACACAATATGTCAAATCACTTGACTCATGTTCCCCAAACAAACACCAGGTGGGCTCCACTTTGTATGGACAGAGCACAACGTAACATCTGCAGAGGTCTTTTGCCTTTAAGGAAAATGGAACTGATGAGAGGCTGCTACGGCATAGCCTTGGAGAATTTTTTGAGAGTTTGGGCTCTTCCCCATTCTCTTTTTTTCTCACTTGTGTGTCCCTGTTGCTCCATTTTTAATTTTTTTCCTCGCTCCCTCTAGTGGTCAATTTAATATTACATCACTGTGTATCCAGCATGAAATCCTGCAGTTTAAATCACTGTAAATCAAGCATTAAAACCTGTTGGACATATTGTGTTGTAATATTGAACCGACTACTAGAGAGAGCAAAACACATCTGAGAAAAACATACACACACGAAGCAATAGGGATACACAAGCAAGGAAAATGAGAATGCAGGTATTTATAAGTCTGAGAAGGTCTGAGAAATTGCTGTGGCTCCAGGCGAGTGTATATGATTGGCACCCAAAAGGCCATTGGTTCAACCCATTTCCGGTTAAAAGGTTTCAGGTGTCATGTGTTGAGGAAAACCTGTCCCTGTCTGAATCTCTAGAAAGCTGTGCCTCTCTAGAGGTAATAATCGGCTTAGGGTGAAGGGTGGTGAAGCGTGGAGTTCTCTCAGAATTACAACTGATCTTCAACTGCAGAGATCAGTTCTCCAAGAGGAAATTGAAGCTTCAGAGGGTGGATTTTATGGCATACCATATAGACTAATTCTGATCTGTCTAGCCCAGGCTAGATGTATGTCCACAGGATACATCCCTCTGATCAGGAAACTGATCAGATCTTTGTCATCAGAGGGATTGAGCCACATTCATAGACACGAGATTGCTCTCTCAGCTGTGTCTCAGTAACAGATTGTCAAAATTATGGTCCCGTTCCTAGTGCCTGCTGTCAGATAATATTATTGGGCACTGTAGCACCTGTATTCAGCTGCTATAAAGCATGGGGTTTGATGACATTGTCTACCGTGGCATAAACTGTTTTATTGCTTTTACAGTTTTATTGTTTTATGGATTGTATGCTGTAAGCCGCCCTGAGCCCGCTTGTGGGATAGGGCGGGGTATAAATGGAAACAACAACAACAACAATTTTGGTCTCATCAAATCTCGGAAGTTAAGCAGGGTCACCCCTGGCTAGTATTTTGACAAGAGAGCTCCAAAGAATACCAGGGTCATGATGTTGATGCAGGTGATGGCAAATCAACTCTGAACGTCTCTTGCCTTGAAAACCCTACAGGGTCGCCATAAGTCAGCTGTGACTTGAGTGCGAAAAGGGGAGAGGGCTAAAATCTGATTTGGAACAGGCAATAGTATTAGTAAATCAGTGTTGTATTGAGCAACCAGGAACATTTTAATTTCTAAACTAGGTTTATTGTAGATCTTTAAAAAGGATAACAAATGCTGCCTCACTCAGCAAGACAGACTAGGCCTGGGTCAAATCTCCTCCGTTCGACTTCCTTTTTCCGGTCCCACCATACTCCCTCTCCCAGCAGGCACGGTGGTGCTTCCAACCCTGTTGTTTACAGCCACTAAAATATAAGAACACCACAATCATTTTTAAAATTTTTAGAAATCTTAATTTGGTCAGTCATAATCTAAGCAGATATATGTTTTCTTTGTCTCCTAGCAGAAAGAACAGTTGTTGTTTTGAATGTTCAGACTCAGCCAACATACAAGAGGATGTCTAATGTTATCGGGTATATCAAAGGCGCTACAGTTCCTGGTACGTATACCTTTATTTTCTCTATTTTCTTTCATTTGGGGGCCAAACTATCCATTACGTGTAGTTCCATGATTCTTTTTTAGAGTTTCAGTCTCTTCTTTCAGGAATCAGCTGTGACTGCAGTTTGAAGAGAAAGATCAGGGCTGGGTGTGGGGGAGAAATAGAGAGGACCTTCTCAATCCTTTCCCCTTGTGCTATTTCCCTGTAGAAAATGGAAGAGGTAACCAGTACATATCTGCTGCTTTAAAAGCCTTTAATGCCATAATAGGAGCCCAGTAATTATATGGGGTGACAATTTGGATTCATTCAGCTGAAAACTTCATAGAACAGCCTCAGTCCCATTTCCTGAGGAAAATCTTTGGGGTTCCAATGGCTGTTCCCTATGCAGCTTTATGTCCGGAGTGTGGCCAGACCATGTTGATAATTAAAGTGTGGCTTACTACTATTAAGTATTGGCTTCACCTTCTTTTCAATTCGAGCCCCTCTAGTTACACCTATCAGCTTCTATTAGAATCTAATGACTCGACGACTTCCGGCAAGACTTGCGAGTATGGCGGACGTGATCCTCCGCATCTGTGGGGAGCGTGATCCGTACCCGGCGGGAAGAAGGGGCTCTGGACTGGTGCCGAGCCCCCAGAGACCCCAGTGAGGGGGCTCTGCCTGGGGTGGCCCGAAGGGGATCTCTCCCTACGGTAGCGACCGAGGGATAGAGATCCCTTTTCATCACCCCCATAGGTTCCCCCGCTGTGGGAGCCGTATGGCTGAAAGCGCAAATCCGAGAAGCAGCAGAGAGTGCGAAGCAATGAGGCTGGAACTGACAGTTACGCATGGAGAAAACGTGAGTCTGAAGTAAGAAAAGCAGAACACAGCGGGAAGATGGCGGGAGGAGTGAAACCCCCCCCCTCCGGGACTAGCGTACTTACGAGACTCTTTACGTGGCGTTACTGCAGGAATAAAAGCCCATCCGCCTTGCTAGATGGCAGCATCGCTCACTTGGAGATATAAACTTTAGAAGGACATAAGCGCTGTTTGAAAATTTGCTCCTTTCATTCATCTTATCTATCTATAAACAAAGAGCGAAGTCTCAACAATGACAGGGAAACCGAAACCTTCCCCCAAACTAGGAAGTACAGCTCCGAGTTCAAAGGTTGATACCACGGAGATGAGTGTGGTGTTCTCGTTATTGCGACCTCTAGTGGACCAAATGACAGCTCTCAACGTTAAAATGGACAAAATGCAGCTAGAACTAAAAGAGTCGAATAAATCCACAGAGAAGCTGCAGCGAGAACTTCTGGAAGTAAAAACTTCAGTAAAAAACCAAGACGCAAGACTACAAAAGGCAGAGAAGGAAAAGGCCTTCCACCACGATCAGCTTTTGAAATTACAAATGGATAGATCGAATTTTTTCTAAGACTTCAGAATGTGCCAGAAAACACAGGAGAAGACCTTAAAAATTTGCTAAGTGAAGCACTTGAACCAGTGACAGGCATGAAAGCAGCGGATATAAAAAGCGATATGGATATGGTTTACAGAACCTATCCAGATTATACTAAAAAGAAAAGCCTGCCTGGTGAAATTATGATAAGGTTCTCCAAAAAATCTACAAGAGACGTGGTGCTTAGGACCACAAACAAAGCAGCTCTGAAGATCCTGGGAGAAGAAGTAAAAGTGATGAAGGATATCCCATTTGAAATAAGGAAAAGAAGGAAAGCCTATGGAAAATTGACATCTTGGCTCCAGTCTGAGTCTATCATCTATCGTTGGAATACTCCAGAAGGACTATGCTTCAGCATCAAAGATAAGAAGTATAAGATTGACTCTGTTCAACAAGCGAAAAAATTTCTGGAAAAAAGCAAAGAGCAGAAAACTGGGAGAGACTCAGATGGTTCACTGGCCTCGCAAGAAAGCATGTATGGATTTGATAGCTCAAAGAGTGAAGAAGAAGTGTCTGACTCGGAAAAGGGAGCTGCAGCTCCAAAAATAGTTGAGACTGTTAAGACAAGAAGAGGACGAAAGAAGAAATAGTGATTAAACTGTTTTATTAAGCATTGCACTTATGTATTATAAATGGTTTAATTAACCGTATTTCTCTAGGTGGGCGTGCCTGCCAAATAGTTTTGATAACTTCTATAGTAGCAGTAACAAGTAATTGAAATTTATCCAAGGTTCTAAATGCTTCATAATTATATTATGTAACAAGGTAGTATTAAGCAAATGATAAAGTACTCTCTGTATAAGGTATATGTAGCTTAGATTGTAGCGTTATAGTTGTAGTTATAGAGAAAAATCAATAAAAAATTTATTAAAAAAAAAAAAAGAATCTAATGACTCCAATTGGATTACCTATATAGAATCCAAAATTAAATCTCTGGATATCACCTTAGATTCCTTGGCCGAGGACAGACTGGCAATGTAAAGCGGGGCAGCCCCGCGTCGGAATTGAAAGAAGGGAGCCCGTTCAGACATGCGCATCTGTCCGTCGGCTCCGTTTCGCACTTACCCGTCTCCCAGTCACTTTCCTTCCGCTTTAACAGGGCACCGGGAGAAACCGGTGTTCAGGGGCCGTCCTCCGCATGCCTCCCGCTTCCAAACAGTGTGAACCGGAAGAAGCGGGAGGCATCCGGAGGCGGCAGTGTGAATGCGCCGGCACTAAGTTATACGCACGTGCGCACGTGCGCATATACGAAACACAGATGAAAGAAAGCATTGTCCCCATCTCTTGCTGTTTCGCATATGCGCATATGCGCCGCATGAGCTGCGTGAGCCGGTTCCGCGGCAGTCTGAACACTCCGTATCAGCACCGCTGCACACTGCTCTGGCCAGTATGAACGGCCAGCCCCGTGGAGTTTTTCCCCCACACCAGTTCCCTCCGCATTCCTGCCACTTTACATTGCCAGTCTGTCCTCAGCCCTTATTCCTTACTTCCGAAGCTAAGGCTTTCTCAATTATGAGAGCCGATTTACTTCGCTCTGAGCTACATTCATTATATAACACTACTAATGAAACCTGTTCACCTTTGTATTTTGGCATATCTCCTAAGGTCGGCTAAGCTGCCTCTTATCTTTATCAACTTCATATCCCCAAACTTCGTAGAGCCCTCTCTCTGGCCAGATTCAACGTACTACCCTCGGTCGTATTATCTGGCTGTTTCCAGGGCGTGCCCTTCACTGACAGATGTTGTCCATGTGCAAATGATCACATCGAAACAATCCCCCATGTTTTGTTTCAGTGCCCCTTCTACCATGTGCTATGTCTAAAAATTTTAAACCCTATTTTGATTCAGTTAGAGGAATATTCTGATGGTCTAAAGATTCTTACTCTTCTTGATAATCCAAATCCTGAGATAATGGAAATTGTTGCCAAATTTATTTCTTGTGCCATTTTTATTCTCCCTTTATTTAACTGATTGTTCTTCTTTGTTGTTATATTTACAAGGTAACTCCTTTTGCATTTGTTCCTTTTGCGGGTGCTATTTTCTGTTGCTGTTGTTCTTATTCTATGTGAGTCCGTAAGTGTTACATGACAATAAAGGTAATTGGATTGGATTGGGTAAGGGCAGTGCTTGCTGAAATCCCTGAGGGCAGCTGAGGATAAAACAGGGCCTCCAGGAGTTAAGGGGGTGTCCTGCCCGTGAGCCATAGAAGCAGGAGGGAAAATGGACCCCAACTGATTTTAGTCCTTTTGAAAGAGAGACATGGGAGCTGACCGGTGATTTTCAGTTAAAATATATTTGTGTGGGGAGAAGGGTTATGAGGTACCTCTCCTTTTGTACTGGACTGCTTCAAATTACACACGCTGTGTGAAAGCAATCTCTTAAAAGAGCTGTGAATTGTAGGTTGCCTTAAGGTGCCCTTCCCAGCCCTTCACAATCCTAATAAAAAGCTCTCAACATGTTTTTTTTTGGTTGACTTGTCCAAGTTGGATTCTGTGGTTCATGAGTGCAGTGATCAGGGATCTTACTTACCTGATCCTTCTCACAGCAGTCCCATCTAACATGATCCAGTGTTGATTCCTGAGATCATGAGGTCCACAGTGTAGCCCCCCAGCCCACACATCTGTTAGTACATTTGAGTCTTGTGACCAGATTTCCAAGAGTCAGATGGGACTGCTAGTGGGAAGGAAACAAGGGGAAGAACTGTCACTATCAACATCTGTTGCAGATAGTTCATGGGCTCCAACCCAGTGCTTTAACTGGTCAATGTTTCTATGCTCAGGACATTTTCCCAGGCTACGTCATTCCTCACTGGAAGTAGCAAAAGAAAACATAGGGTTATTTGTAACCTCATAGGGTAACTTCTGCTCACTTCCAAGTTTTCACTGCTTGGATAAACTGCTCCCACTGTGGAAACTGCCTTGGACTACGTCAGACCACTGGTCTGCCAGTGATGTGTGAGCTCTCCTTATTCTCCCCAAACCCCGCTCTTCTCAGGCTCCACCCCTTTCCAAAAAATCAGGAAATAACTTGCAGAAAAACAATATCTAAATGGGTGAAGTTGAAAAGTTATTGAACTAAAATGCAAAATATTTTAGAACTTGTTCCTAAGTTTATACACTTATAAACCAAAAAAGTCTATGTCTGTAAAACCAAGAATAACAAAGGTGTATAATATAAAAAAGGGAGTACAAAACACACCCTTATACACAACACAGTACTTTTTTTTTGTATTTTGGTTCAATTTCACTCATTTAGGTATTATTTTTCTGCAATAATTATTTTCTGTTTTTGATTTTTGTTGCAGTTGTTTCCTTTTCTTTCAACTTATTCCAACCCCAAAATCTCCAGGTATTTCCCAACTCAGACCTGGCAACCATAGTGCGTTTATTTTCAGCCAGTGGAAGGGGGACAATTTTCATTCATTCCCCCTCCCACTGCAAACCCCCCCCCATCCCAACCACAATAGTTGGGAGGGTCCTCTGTCACTCAGGAGCAGCATATAGAGGAATTTAGTTAACTGTAATTGGAGAGGAGAAACATCAAACATCAACTTTTACAGTGGGCAGAAGTGACCTATGCAGTCAGAAAACCTTTGGGCTTAACCCCCAAAAGTCTATTTACTTTCTTGTGTTCATTCTCTTCTGTATTGATCTGAAACCTTCCTAAGATGGCTTTCTTCACTTTTCTACTGTTTTTAAACTGGGTTAGTATTGAAGATTCCTCTAACAATGTAAGCTGTAAATTTGTTCCCCTTCACCAGCTCCAGCTCATCCTGCCTGAGAGAATATTGTTGTTGGTGGAAAATGCCACCAAGACACAGCTGACTTATGGCAACCCTGTAGGGTTTTCAAGGCAAGAGATGTTCAGAGGTGGTTTTCCATTGCGTGCCTCTGTATTATGACCTAGTATTCCTTAGATGTCTCCAGTCTAAGTACTAGCCAGGGCCAACCCTGCTTAGCTTCTGAGATCAGGCTAGCTTGGGCTATCCAGGTCAGGTTAGTTATATACTTATTGTAGCTTATTGCTCACATTTAATTTTTTTTTCATATTGGGTAAACTCTAACTGATCTCTTGCCAACATATAAAGTGTAAATATTACAAGACACCCAAGCCTACCTTTCACAGACTATTAGCCTTACATATTATAAAGAACACCAAAGTTTGGTCAGTTTCAACAGTGGGGTTTCCCCCTTTGCCTGTGTTCCTTTCTGTTCTCTTTTTTTCATGGAACTAATGCTGAAATGTATGCACAAAACCTGAACCACAAGGATTTAAATGGAAGGTGTTTGCTGGATGCTACATGGTCAACTGCGATAGAGCAATTGCATACATTTAAAGAAACCTTTGGACATATGCATCACAAGTGACACTCCCACCCCAATTAAGAAAAACTGGTTTTTTTATTGTAGTTGCAGAGTAAACACACCAGAGGGGAAAAAATGTTGTGTATGACAGGCACAGAATCCAAAGTCAAGATTAAAGGCTTACTGCTCTGAAAATCTGCAGTAAAATGTGTGTGCGTAATGGGGCTCAGACTGTGTGTGTCCAATTAAAAAAATATTTATAAGGAATAATCGCCAAAAAAGACCCTGAGGAATATGTAATTTCATAGAAAATTTAATGTGCAGATGATTTGCTACACATACTTTTCTGGCACATGCCAACATGTTGCCAGCGGGGATGAATGAAAAAATTCAGATAAAAATAAGAACCTTTTGTTTTATTTTATTTTTAACACTAAATATTTCTTCGAGGAGAATGGCCATGACAGACATAAATATTATGTTTTGCTTGTAAAATTGCTGTGAAAATGAGAAGAAATCCCTTCCTGGCGCATTTCTTTTTGATGTACCTCAAAGCTAGAGTTGCCACCAAGTTTCTGTTTGGGTGAAAGCTGAAGGGAAATGGGATGGCTTTTCTTCAGGCTAAACACCTGAAGAGTTTTGAATGAAGCCAAGAGATTGTATAAGACCAGAGAAATGTTTCAGGCCTGTATACCCTAAGGATCAGGGACAAAATGGAGGTAGTACGGTTATAGTTTCAAGGTATAGCTGGAAGGAAGATGACAGAACAAGCTTTCTGAAGTTAAACAGGTACCGTATTTTTCGGACTATAAGATGCACCTGACCATAAGATGCACCTAGTTTTAGAGGAGGAAAACAGGGGAAAAAATATTCTGAACCAAATAGTAGGTAGTTGGGGGGGGGAGAGAGAGAAGAAAGAAAGAAAGAAAGAAAGAAAGAAAGAAAGAAAGAAAGAAAGAAAGAAAGAAAGAAAGAAAGAAAGAAAGAAAGAAGGTAGGTAGGTAGGGGGAGAGAGAGAGAAGGAAGGTAGGTAGGTAGGTAGGTAGGTAGGGGGGGAGAGAGAGAGAAGGAAGGAAGGAAGATAGAAAGGAAGGAAGGAAGAAACAGGAAGGGAGGGAGAGAGGGAGGGAGAGAGAGAGAGAAGGAAGGAAGACAGAAAGACAGACAGAAAGAAAGGAACATGAAGGTAGGTAGGTAGGGGGGAGAGAGAGAGAGAGAAGGAAGGAAGGAAGGTAGGTGGGAGAGAGAGAGACAGAAGGAAGGAAGAAAGGAAGGGAGGAAGGAAGGAAGGTAGGTAGGTAGGTAGGTGGGGGGGAGAGAGAAGGAAGGAAGACAGAAAGAAAGACAGACAGAAAGAAAGAAAGGAAGAAACAGGAAGGTAGGGAGGAGAGAGAGAAGGAAGGAAGGAAGACAGACAGAAAGAGAAAGACAGAAAGACAAGGTGTTTCCCTCCCCCCCCTTGCTTGGGCTCGAGTGGCTTAACACCATTCAGGACCAGCTCTTACTTCCCTACCTCCCCCCCTGCAGCCCAAGAATGGTGAGGGGGGGAGGAATGGGGCAGGAAAGGTGAGCAGGGGAGGGAGGGGGCTTCCTCCCGGGGCGGCGCTTGCCACGGCCCCGGTACCTTCTGAGAGGGGTGGGTGGGAGGGGAGCTTCTGAGGGGGGTGGGTGGGAGGGGGGCTTCTGAGGGGGTTGGGAGAGAAGGGGGCTGGGAGGGGAGCTTCTGAGGGGGGGGTGGGAAAGGGGTGGGAGGGAGGGGGGCTGGGAGGGGAGCTTCTGAGGGGGGTAGGAGGGAGGGGGGCTTCTGAGGGGAGTGGGTGGCTTCTGAGGGGGGTGGGTGGGATGGGGGCTTCTGAGGGGGTGGGAGGGAGGGGGCTGGGAGGGGAGCTTCTGAGGGGGGTGGGAGGGAGGGGGACTTATGAGGGGGGTGGGAGGGGAGCTTCTGAGGGGGGTGGGTGGCTTCTGAGGGGGGTGGGTGGGAGGGGGGCTTCTGAGGGGGGTGGGTGGCTTCTGAGGGGGGGTGGGAGGGGGGCTTCTGAGGGGGATGGGAGGGAGGGGGGCTGGGAGGGGAGCTTCTGAGGGGGGTGGGAGGGAGGGGGGTTGGGAGGGGAGCTTTTGAGGGGGGGTGAGCTTCTGAGGCGGGTGGGTGGGAGGAGGGCTTTCTCCCGGGGCTGGTGGCCTGGGATCTGTACTGGGAGGGGGCGGGGGGCTTGCTCCTGGGGCCGCAGCACTCGCCGCGGCCCAGGATCTGTACTGGGAGGGGGAGGGGGGCTTGCTCCCGGGGCCGCGGCACTCGCCGCGGCCCCGGGATCTTCATTGGGTGGGAGGGAGGAAGGGGGCTTGCTCCTGGGGCCGGCGGCGCTTGCCGCGGCCCCAGGAGTTTGTGCGGGGGGGAGGGAAGGTGTATTACTCCGGTGGCGCGGCAAGCGCCGCGGCCCCTGGAGGTAGATTTGCACCATAAGACACAGGCACTTTCTCCCCCACTTTTTGGGGGAGAAAAAGTGCGTCTTATGGTGCGAAAAATACGGTATATGTCTAATCAGTGCCTGCATGGTGGACATCTAAGAGACCCTGTGTATACCACCTTGATTTTCTCGAGGTCCTCGAGAATCATCTAGTCCAATCCCCATGCCCAACACAGGAGTTTCACAACTACCCTCCCACTCCCCCGGTGACCCCTGCTCTATGCCTGAAGAAAGACAAAAAAACATACCTCCAGGATCCCTGGCCAACTTGTCCTGGAGGAAAATTCCTTCTTAACCCCAGAGTGATGATTGGCATTACCCTGGCCATATAAGAAAGGGCTATGAGAGCCGAGCACTGGCTCCTCCCTTCCTGCCCTCCCTCTTACAATCTGCCTAAATTCACAGAATCATCTTGCTGTCAGATGGCCATCTAGCCTCTGCTTCAAAACCTCCAAAAGAGGAGAGCCCATTATCTCCCGAGGAAGTCTGTTCCATCGAGGAACCACTGTAAGACACATACTAAATCATTCACTTTCAATCCACTGTCAATGCACTTTCCAACTGGATTTTGCCAGTTCACACAGTAAAATCCAGTTGGAGAGTGCACCGAAAGTGGATTGAAAGTGGATTATTTAGTGTGTGTGACTGCACTGTTGGGAAATTCCTCCCAGTGTTTAGCCGAAAACTCTATTGATTTAGTTTCAACCCATTGGGTCTGGTCTGACCTTCTGGGGCAACAGAAAACAACTCTGCTCCATCCTCTGTATGACAGCCCTTCCCATAATGCTTTCTGGTACTGTGGCTGAAAAACAGTGGTTAGTCTACTAACAAACATTTAGTTCATAATGTGGTAAGACGTAGGCAGCTTGGTGTGATACGGTGCCACCTCTAATTGAACCAGTTTAAAGTGTTCCGGGACATATCAGCCACACAGCACATCCTGCTGTGGGTTACCCCCGGAGACATCCCATGGGAAAGCATCCACATTATTGCAGCGTCTCAGCTATGGAGCGTGCTGCCATTTTTTTTTTCAAAATTCATGTGCTCATGTGCATGTGCACACGTGTACATGTAGGCTATTTTTTAAAAAACCCTCCCTAGCAGGAGAACAGATCTGCAGGTTCAGAGTGCCAAATCTGCCAAACAGACTGCCAAATCTGTTCTGCGCATGCTCCCCCGCGTTCAGACATCCAGCCAGGCGCAATGACTGTGCAGGGAACCAAAAACACTACTTGTGATGTGGTGCTTTTTTAACCCGGTTCCAAGTTGTCCTATGATGGGATAAATATGCCTGGGGAACGCCTGACAGATGTGGATGTCTGACTGCGCCCATTTGATCCGATGGGAAGGAGTGGCTGTGTTGGGCCAAACTGCTCATGGCTGTAGACTCCCATGCATCCAGTTCACACTAGAGATGTTGGCAATGTTTGCAAATTCCCAGGCTTGTAATGTGATTTCTTGCTGCATCTAAATGGCCATTTTTATTTTGAGTCAGGCACTGTATCCCTCCCGACCCAGATTTAAAGCTGCTGCTTACTGATGAAGTTCCTTCCTGATTCCAGTGGTGAACAGCAGTACTGTGCAGCAGCCAGTAACGGCACCACTCAAGTAACAGTCAGTGCTCTGAAGGACTATTGCTTGTGCTATTTAATTCACAGAAAGTTTGCTTAACTTTTCAGATAGGTACATCATCGTTGGCAGCCATCACAGCAGCTTACAGGGCTCCGGCAGCCAGCAGTGGGCTCACGGCACTACAGTGATGACGGCGCTCATTCAGGCCTTGATGCGGAAAGTGAAGAAAGGCTGGAGGCCGGATCGAACGATAATTTTTGGCTCATGGGGAGAAACGGCATTTGGCAAAATTGGCTCCTATGAATGGGCAGAGGTAAGACATCATCGCCTTTCTCCACGCACGGGGAACCAAGTTGAGATTGCTACTATTATGATCACCACTGGGGGCAAGAATGAAACAGCAAAACTGATGTATTTTACTTCTGAAATTAGTGACTCCTCCGCCTGAACATTTAGGTGCAAATGCATCCAGTCCTATTAACAAGTTAGAAATATGCAGGGCTCATTTCGTAGTCGGAGCTCCTTTGCATATTAGGCCACACACCCCTGATGTAGCCAATCCTCCAAGAGCTTACAGTAGCCCCTGTAAGAAGAGCTCTGTAAACTCTTGGAGGATTGGCTACATTGGGGGGGGGGGGTGGCCTAATATGCAAAGGAGCTCCTGCTACGAAATGAGCCCTGGAAATATGGTGACCGAATCAAAATTTGAGCACATGGGCAATTTAATATTCTGATCCAATGAGTGGCCACATATTTGACTAAACCTGTACATCATCCATCCTTTTATCCCTCTCTAGTATGAGTTGTTGACTAATCACACAAACAGGATCCCCCCACAATGTGTTTTGCTCTCTCTAGTAGTCCCAGAGGGAGCAAAACACATGTGGAAAGGGGGGGGGGGGGGGAACCCAAAGCAAGAGGGCAAACGAGTGTGCTCAGAACTTAATTCCAAAACACATATAGGCAGCAGTCACACACACTAAATAATCCACTTCCAGTGCACTTTCCAGCTGGATTTTACTGTGGTCCTTTCTGCGCTAGACCTTAAATCCTGGTTGAACCATGTCCCCAAACTTACATTCTACACTACATGCGAGTTCACCCCTGTAATTATCTCGGGGTATTTTTTGTTTCCACACTACATTGAGGTCACCCCAGTTTCGCCCCACACTTGTTCTGGGATAAACGGATGCTGTTATAACCAGGGACAAATGCAAGGTATTGTGTTGCGAGTTGAACTCTGATAAAACCAGGGATGAGATCCAAGTGCAAAAAGAACCTTTGTGAACTGGCAAAATCCAGTTGGAAAGTGGATTGAAAGTGGATTTTTTAGTGTGTGCGACTACACCCTATATGTACTTTGGAGTTAAGTTCTGAGCACACAACTTTCAGACCATGTCTGCTTACCAGAAAGGTGGGAAATACAGAAGGCTTATAAACTGACCCTTTAAGATTAGTGATAAAAGCTGTGTGGAATATGTTCTGTTGGAACTTACCAAATACATAAATCATGGGAAAGAACATAGAGCCTTTGTTGAATAAAGCGCTGATGGAATAGCCGTTTCTTTACAGACCCATCACGGTGAATGGCAAGTCATTAAAAAAGATAAACAAGGTGAATGTGACACGGAGCACTAAAAGCTATTAGTCCTCATCAGTGCAGGTAATTAATCACAAGCGTGTTTCTGAGTTCCTCCCAATTTGTAGACAATTAAAATGTTCTTCCGTTTGCACACAAAAGCTAAGCAGAGTCAACCAAACTGCGAGTCTACCAGATGACAACAAATTTCTAGATGTGTGTCGGGATCTATCAGGAGCAGAAAAGGGTTAATGAGACAATCTGTCAATCTGGGAGAAGTCCCTGCCTTTCTCGTCAATCAGCAACCAGGCTGGAACAGGATAAATAAGCAGTAAAGACAGTCTCAGAGTGTGGTTAATTGGTACATGCCTTTTTGTGTGATCAGTCAACAACTCATACTAGAGAGGGATAAAAGGATGGATGATGTACAGATTTTAGTCAAATATGTGGCCGCTCGTTGGATCAGAATATTAAATTGCTGTGGCTCAAAACAGATGCTTATATTTTGATTTGGTCGTCATATTTCTAACTTGTTTCCAACAATACTGCAAGAGATAAGTAATAACTATTTCTTTGAGTTATTGTCTTTCTGATTCAACTGTTTGACATAATTTTCTGCACATTTAATTGAGTAGTGCAACCACTTTCCCAGACCTATATTCATCTTTATCTGACTGCTTAACCATATTACCGCATGACTCCCTTGAGAAACAGTGTGCTGATTGCTTAAAATGGTGAGTCTGAATTTCATATTATAGTTACAATGGCTGGTCAACTCACTATTACCTTTTGTCTTTACTTATTTTCTGACATGAAAGGAAAGGCAATTGAGTTGTTGATCAGCTCAGGGTTGTGTGATCCTCTTTCCAAGAAATGCTCCATGTCATCTTAAAGCTTTATTTAACTTCGTTCAAAATCCCTCAGATCCTTCATCCAATCTCCTTGTCTGTGTATTTCTCCATTTAATGCATAATTCTGAGTGAGTTGACAAATACGTGGGACCTTTTTTGAAAAATATTGCCTTCCAAAACAAACAATAAATCCTCTGTTTTGCTCTAGGAGGGAGGGGGTTGTAGCTCAGCAGCTAACCTATGAAGTGTATATCAAGGGTTTTAGTTCAATCCATGGCAATCCTGAGCCCACTTCTGGGAAAGGCAGGCTATAAATGTGAAGGAATAAATAAATAAATAATAAAACGAAGTGCTTCTTCACCCAAAGAGTAATCAACACATGGAATTCATTGCCACAGGAAGTGGCAGCGGCTACAAGCATAGACAGCTTCAAGAGGAGATTGAATAAACATATGGAACAGAGGTCCATCAGTGGCTATTAGCCACAAGGTAGAGATGGGACACTGTGTCTGGGGCAGTGACGCTCTGTATTCTTGGTTCTTTGGGGGCGGGGTTACAGTGGGAGGCTTCCAGAGTTCTGGCCCCACTGTCGGACCTCCTGATGTCACCTGCTTTTGGCCACTGTGACACAGTGTTGGACTGGATGGGCCATTGGCCTGATCCAACATGGCTTCTCTTACATTCTTATATTCTAAAGTGACAACCTGGTCATCTAATTCAGTCTTATTAGAAGGGTGTAATTCTGCTTTGGATGAAGCTGCTTCTAAATAGTTGAGTATGCAAATACCATCTACAGCCGATCAAAAGACAGCCCCACCTAGTGAAGATTCCAGGTTGTCCAAAGGCAGCCCCACATAGACACAGTAGTGCAGTTTGGAAAGGAAGACATCTTTACCTTGGACCAATATGAGATAGAGTGGAATGTCTCTTTCGGGTTGGGGACAGATTTTCTTGACCCTACTTGGTACATGCCTTTTTGTGTGATCAGTCAACAACTCATACTAGAGAGAGATAAAAGGATAAAAGGAGAGCCAGTTTGGTGTAGTGGTTAAGTGTGCAGACTCTAATCTGGGAGAACTGGGTTTGATTCCCCACTCCTCCACTTGCACCTGGCTGGATGACCTTGGGCAAGCCATAGCTCTGTACCAGCTGTTCCCTCAAGGACAGCTTGGGAAAGAGTTCTCTCAGCCCCACCTACCTCACAGGGTGTCTGTTGTGGGGAGGGGAAGGGAAAAGGAGTTTGTAAGCCGCTCTGAGACTCTTAAGTGAGTGAAGGGCGGGATATAAATCCAATCTCTTCTCTTCTCTTCTTCTTCTTCTTCTTCTTCTTCCCTGAAGATGCTGCCACCTCAGTCCTTGAAGGCAAAATATAAATTCAAGAAAGGGGCAGATCCCCTTTCCTACCTGATATGAAGGGTAGTTCTGGATTGTCCAAGTATGTCAAAGGTGCTGGGAAAAAGAGGAGGTCCCACGTGGAAGCTTCCACCTGTAGACCAATTGGTGGCAGAGAGCAATGCCCTATGGCTTTGCTCAGTGTAAGGTAGCAGGATAGAAACCTTGAGTTTCACTGAAGGTGAAATTCAGTGGAAGCTCTACATAGTTTATTTTTGTTAATATTTCTAATGATCTTTGAAGATTTCACAGGTATTGATTCTTCAACCGGTGTTTAAGTTTTCAACAAAAAGTGTTCAGATGAAAATCAAAAGTATTTGTGTTTCTTGATTAGATTCTTGGTAATTAAGCACATCAAGAGCTTTGCAAAGCAAGCAAGCAAAAAAAGAAGAAGAAGCTGGTTAGGAAGCTTCTATGGAACTGTTCACTCCTTGATCTATTGACCCAAAGGCAAAACTCAGAATAATTCCAAAGCTGAAACGTACTGAGTTCGGAGACATGTTGATTGATAACAGCTCATATTTTATTAAGAGGTCAGAACAAGACTGCTGAGCTGGACTCGCAGGTCCGTTTTTATCCCTGTTCACAACCGCACCCATGGCCACACCCAGCACCTGTGATTCGCTATGTACAATGTCCCTACATCCTATTGGACTATCCCCAGATGCAGGCTTGCTCATTGGTCCCTATTAGGTTCCATGGGATCTATTGTCCGTGGATGCGAAGCTTGACGGCTTTGCCTGTCCACGTGTTGGGCCGACCGTGTGCACGGTTCCTTGGCCAGAACATAACAAAAATCTTAGGAGTAAATAGGGTTATCAAACTCCAGATGGGGTTTGGAGATCTCCTGGAATTACAGTTCATCTCCAGAGCACAGATATCAGTTCCCCTGAAGTAACTGTGGCATTTTGGGGTTGGACTCTATGTCATTATACCCCACTGAGATTCCTCACCAAACCCCAACTTCCTCAGGTTTCACCACCAAATCTCCAGGAATATTCCAACCCAATTGATAGATCCAGATGGGTAGCTGTGTTGGTCTGAAACAACAGGACAAAGTTTGAGTCCAGTGATATGAAGAAGTGTGCGTGCACACAAAGTTGTAGGCCACCTTGGGGACTTCACAGCTCCCCCTGAGATTTTTTTTAAAAGTCTTTGGAAGATTCTGCACACTTTCTTATAGTGTGGATCTACACATCCTTGGATATTGTGGAATCATAATCACCCACCACCTGGATTTCCGGTCTGCCCAGGAAGATTCAGGAGGTGAATGATTACAAAGTTCAGTATCCAAGAATGTGTGGATCCTGCTGAAGGGTTTGAGACTTGGTTGGAAAAAAATGATACAATTTCTAGGCAGGCAGTCAAAAGAATACTAAAGAAGAGGTCCCTTTTTGACAATAGCAGCAATGCAACTTGAAGCTTAGAAAATTGTTTTGGTTCCAGTCTAATAATGTTCTAATAAATGGCTTTGACAGAGATGTGACCTATAATGGAGTTGATAGTCAAATGGAAAGTGTGCCATTTGCTTGTGATCATGTGTAAGCAATAGGCTGAAATTATTAAAGCCTCATTCTTCCAGTACAGTTATGATTTTGAAATAAGCAGGGGGTAGGGGGAAGGGAGGGGGGGCTCAAAAGAGACCCTTGCAATGGACTGGAAGCAAAATTTGTTTAGTTCCACTTCAGATCATCCTAATGTCCGACGTAATTGTGTTACACCCCTTCTGCCGGATATAAAGAGCCTCTTCACGGAACAAGCAGCTCATTACTGGCAGGGCAAGTGGGAAATAATTGAAATGTGCTTCATACAGATCACTTTTGCTTTTAAAAATATAATGAAATGACTTTGTCGGAGAGATGTTTGGCATTTGGCTCTAAAAAAGGGCCTCCTCAGTTTGAAATACCAAACATTTTGAATGATTACATACTATGAAATAACTGGAAGGTTTTTTGGGGGGGCAGTGTTTTTTAAACTTGTTTCTGACAGACCCCAAACATAATGATTGTCAAGCATTTTGAATGTTTGATAATTATTACATTTGACGTTTGGGGTCTTTTAAGTATTGAGCAGGAGGCGATGAATTCAAACAAACTGGCTTTTATTCAGTGACATTGTTCAGCTCTATGAGAGCAGCACTTTCATTTATACTGTTCCAACACATAACTTTCAACAATATAACTATATACAAGCAATACTATTGGACCCAAGCAGGGCTCAGTGATTGGGTATCTAGATTGGCTTCAGGACCAATGGGAGTCTTTATTAATCAGCCAATAGAAATTGGAGCTTTAGGATACCAGAGCCCTTTTCAAGCTATTACTGCTTCATATTCTAAACAAACACAACAGAGTCTGTCAGGAGCAAGTTTAAAAAACACCCCCCCCCCAAAAAAAACCTTCCACTTATTTCACGGTATGTAATTCCCCCCACCCCCCACCTCAGAGCTACAATCGTTCTTAAATCCTTCAGGGATCATTGTGAGTTTTGTTCAGACTGTGAGGAAAAGAATTTCAGCCTTACTGAAGACAAATGAAACAAAGGCTTTCTTTGATGTTTTTAAAAGGATATCCTAGGGGGAATGAAGTAAACATTACTTAGGGAATTGGGGTGGGAGGGGGAGAAAAACAGACGACTTGTATACCACTTTATCCTTCAAGGGAATAAAATAAGAACGGAAGACTTAATTACGATCTGGCTTTTTCATTGTGATGGCTTGCATTCCAGGATCTCAGGAAGGTTCTCGAGAGAAATGCTGTGGCCTACGTGAGCCTTCATGATCCCATAAGAGGCAACACGGTTTTACACTCTGTAGCATCCCCTTCCCTTCAGCAACTGGCAACCGAGGCTAGAAAGGTAAGAGTCTTCTTTATGGAACCTTCTCTGAGGTTTAATGCTGGACTTACATGATAAAATTAAACTTGATTTGTATTTCATTATTTCAGCATGCAGATTTTTTAAAAATAAAACCAAACAAACGAACACTCTGACCATGAACGGAACTGGAAGTTTTAGTAGTGGAAAGTCTGACAGGGGTAGGGTTGCCAGATCCAAATTGGGAAACTCCTGAAGATTTGGGGGTGAAACTTGGGGAGGACAGTGACTTCAGTTTGGCCAGGGATCCTGGAGGGTTTTTTTTTGCCATCTTCTGGGCATGGAGCGGGGGTCACTGGGGGTGTGGGGGGGAGGTAGTTGTGAATTTCCTGCATTGTGCAGGGGGTTGAACTAGATGACCCTGGAGGTCCCTTCCAACTCTATGATTCTATGACTCAGTGGGGTACAATGTCATAGAGTCCACGCTCCAACACATCCATTTTCTACAGGGGAGCCTATCTCTGTAATCTGGGGATGAGCTATAATTCTGAGAGATCCCCAGGTCTCACCTGGAGGTTGGCATCTCTAGGTACCAACCTAACTTGTCACATACCCTGGTCTGCTTCCAGAGTGAGTGGCTGTGTGGCGCCTGCATTTTCCCTCTTTGCTAAAGGGACAATTTTGCCGAGGGCACTTTGGCTCGAATTAAACAATTATTGGAAGGCACTTTCTGGACCAGAAATTATTATCTGTGAAATATCATTTGGCATATGATTGGATCTTGGGAGGCCTTGTTTACACTTTTATTCTATGCTTAGTAATTTCACTTTGGAACAATTCTTTTCTGATCCATTTTGTATCCATGCTATATAATTGTCTTGTATTATGGTATAAACCAATTTCTTCCTCATTGTGGCCTAAACAGGCCAAAACACGTCAATAATACAAATTATTTGAAAAGTAAAATGGATTGTTAGTGTTATTTCTCTTTCTTCCCCCTCCCTTCGGTGCATGTGTGTCCTAGTTCTGGTCACCATATCTCATAAAGGGCATTGCAGAGCTGGGAAACATACAGAGGAGGGCAACCAAGATGGTTAGGGGTTTGGAGCACCCTCCCTATGAAGAAAGGCTGAAGAGTCTGGGACTTTTCAGTTCAGAAAAGAGACGACAGAGGGGATAGAGGTTTATAAAATTATGCATGGGATGGAGAGAGTTGACAAAGAGACATTTTTCTCCCTCTCCCAAAACACTAGTACTCGAGGGCATCCAGTGAAACTGATGGGCAGTAGGTTCAGGACAGACAAAAATACTTCTTTACCGAGAGAGTGATTAAAATGTGGAATTCACTGTCAGAGGATGTAGTGATAGCCACAGGACTAAACAGCTTTAAAGGAGGACTAGATAGATTCGTGGAGGATATGTCTATCAAGGGCTACTAGCCATGGTGACTGAGGGGAACCTCCACATTCAGTGGCACTAATCCTCTGAATCCCAGAGACAGGGGGCAGGGGTGGGAGAAGAGTTTGTTCTTCCAAGCTTGCTGGGCTCGGCCTGTGGCCCATAGATCCAACAGGAGGCTGGGGCACGTTTCCTATAATACAGAACCCCAAGCGCTTCTCTTCCCCAGAATCCAGTCTATAAATTACTCTGGCCTGGATGGTTTGTGCCAGAGGAATTGCTTTTAAAGGTCAGGCGAAATGGAGAAAAACACACACATTTTTAAGAGCAGAACCACTTTAATGCCATTGCAGGTGTGAGATTACAAAACACTGTCCAAAGGCCATAGTTCCAAAACCCAGTGAAAATTGTTAGTCTATATCAGGTATATCTGAAATGATAGGAGAGTCTGAAAACAGATCTTTCATCTGTTCCCGTGGGTGCTTTTGGTTTACCATCTGTCTGTGCGACTCCAGCATTCCCTGCTTTAAAGAGAAGATTGATCCCTTTATTAAAAATGAAATCATCTTGCTTTTAGTTATGGCTGCAAAAAAAGAGACACTGATTAACTTCTTTCAGAAAGAATATTAGCTTAAATTTGTTTTAAATCCTCTCCAGGAAAACAAAACAATACAAAACACTTTGTCTGTCCTTGGGGGAAATTGCGAATTGATTGAAGGCATTTGTGGCCGACAGGTGCGTGTCATATTGGACACCTATGTGCTACCAACTGCTACAAGTCCCAGTATGTGGCCAAGATGATTGTAAATTTTAATGCCAGTTTGGTGTAGTGGTTAAGTGTGCGGACTCTAATCTGGGAGCACCGGGATTGATTCCCCACTCCTCCACTTGCACCTGCTGGATGACCTTGGGCAAGCCATAGCTCTGGCACAGCTGTTCTTGAAAAAGAGCAGTTTCTATCAGAGCTCTCTCAGCCCACAGAGCTCTCTCAGCCCTCACAGGGTGTCTGTTGTGGGGAGGGGAAGGGAAAGGAGATTGTAAGCTGCTCTGAGACGCCTTCAGGTAGTGATGGGCGGGATATACATCCAATTTTGTCTTCTTCTTCTTCTTCTAAATACTATAATTAATAATTAGTCCGTTACCAAATCCACTGAGACAATACTAGATAGGTGGGGATTTCAATCGAGTTTGAAATTAAGTATTGTTAAACCTGGGAAAACCTGGGCAAAGGAAAACAAAATTAAGGATGAGAAGTTGCGGAGTGTGGAATAGCAATTAAAGGCAGCAGCATAGTTATTATTTTCTAAACATGGCACACACACCATTTTGACCAATTAATTTATTTAGCTCTTTATACTCTGCTTTTCTCTTCCATTGGGGCCAAATCAGCTTACAACAACATTCTCTCCTTCTTCCTTTTATTATCACCTCTGCCACCCTGTAAGGCAGGCTGAAGGTCACCCATTGAGTTTCCATGTCAGAGTGGGGATTCGAACCCGAGTCTCCCAAATCAGTCTAGCATGCCAGTCAGTACATCAAAATGAGGGTTTCTTTCTCTACCATATCCCAAGGAGTTACCTAAGGTTGCCATGTCCCCCATGGCCTCCGGTGGGGGAGAAGGGGTAAAGTTGCCTGCTCCATGCTGGGAAACTCATGGAGATTTGGGGTGGAGCCTGTAGGGGCCTGTACGGGCTCTTCCAAAATACCTCCTAAACCACTGAAATAGAGAAAAGCCAGGGTCAACTTTTTGCTTTGGAGAAAAGGTGCTTTGGGGCAGCAAACCTGTTCAGCAGTCAGTCATACCCTGTTCAGCACTCATGATCTGATGGAGAATACATTTCAATTTGCACAGGACAGCTTTGAATAGCTGTCGAACAGATTTGCAGCAGCCCAGCTGGTCAAAAGGTGACTCTTAGCTGATTGGGAGACACTCTGGTATTTGGACAAAAACTCTACGATAAAATTACTTCTACTGTAGAGTTTTTGCCCAAATACCAGAGTGTTGCTGGCAACGTGATAACATCAGTTATGATGTGCACTGGAAGTGATGTCAGCGGCAACACCAGCCTAGGCTTTGCTTTGTTCCTGGTAACTTCCCCCCCCCCAGCTGATTGCCAGTCCTTTGTGCACCAACTACAGTCTTTAGACAGCTTTCTCCATTCGATGCCTTCCTTTAGGATTGCCTGTATGGATATGGCTGGGCTGAGTCCTTTGGAACAGCCAGTCAGAGCGGGTGTGGTAGGCTCTTCAAATTGCCACTTTTAAGATGGTATGTGAAACTGTTTTATTCCAAAGAGCATTTGGCAGAGGGTAAATAGTTTCAGCAAATTTTACTGTTTTTCTTTTTGTTCTTTTTTTTAAAAAAATCTGTCAGTTTTGTTTTTAAATCCAGGGTCCTTTTGAATTCATAATTTGGGCACTTACATCTGGGCATTTTAATCTTGCTTGTTAGACTGGTATATTTTGGGTCCTCCCAACATGGTTGCTGCTCTTTTTGCCTTGATTCAGAGGGAAAACAGTGTTTTACAAATAAAGAATATAAAATTAGTAGTAGTAGTAGTAGTAGTAGTAGTAGTAGATCTAGTCATAGTCACCTTTCTATAGAAAATATATACACAATAATAGTACAGAATAAGCAAGGAGGCCTTTGAAAGAACACATTTCTTGTTCCACTTTATTGTACAAAGAGGGACCGATCTCCGTTTCTTTAATTGGTTGCAAGGGGGTGTTGTTTCTTGGCACATAAACAACCCGCAAGCACTAATTTTGTGTGCCTGTCAGGGGGATTCTGGCTTCAACCCCGAATTAAATAAGAGAGCTGATTTAAATATTTGGATGATTAAGCCAAAGAGGAATTCAAACAATTCCATGACCTTTGCAAAGCGAGTGTGAACTCTGTTCAGCCATGCTAATTATCGTCTGCATCCAAGGGAAGGAGATGCTGCCAAGTTACATTTGTGCCCGTGACTGTTTTGTGCAAGGAGTTGCCATTTGTTGGCTCGTAATGAATCACCATTTCTTTGGCAGACTGTCACTGGAAATTCAGAGTGGGTTGGGGCGGAAATTAAATCCCTGAAATAAGGCCATTAATTCATTAGTCTTGAATTTACATTTCACAAACACAAAAGTTACTCTGACTGATCAGTTAATTAGTATTCCAGGGGGGTGGCTTTGTTCATCTGTTGCAACAAAAACAACCAAGAGTCTTGTGGGGCAGATAGTTTGTGGCATGGGCTAGGCCTCAGGTGCATGAAGTGGACATTTAAGCAGGAAGGCATATATGCGCAGGTATATGTACCTGGAATAGAGCGGTACAGGCTTTTAAAAAGGTAAGGCCAAAATGCCAATTAAAGAAATTGCTTGGACCTCTAGACTCATTTTGTCAAAGCAAAACAAGCACTCCACTCCTCCTTTTGATAATCAGGATACATCTGTATCTACTTCATGTCAGTTGTAGGTATTTGAGGGTCCTCGGTATCATGAGACCAGTGTTCCCTCTAAGCTGAGTTAGTGTGAGCTAGTTCCCAGTTTTTTAGCCTCCAGCTCATACATTTTTGTCTTAGCTCAGGAAGGATGGCTCCAGAGCAAACTAATTTATGCAGTAGCCAAATCACTCACTCGCAACGTTAATGCCAGTAGCTCACAAAGTAGAATTTTTGCTCTCAAGACTCTACGGCTTAGAGGGAACATTGCATGGGACCCTAGAGTTACCAACCTCTAGGTGGTATCTGGAAATCTCCTGGGATTGCAACTGATCTCCAGGCGACAGAGATCAGTTCTCCTGGAGAAAATGGCTGCTTTGGAAGCTGGACTCTGGTGGTATACCCCACTCTGGTGGTATACCCCACTCCTCCCCAAACCCCACCCTCATCAGAGTTTATGCCCCCCAGATCTCCAACGTGGGGTTGGCAACCCTATGAGACCCTCATTTATCAGTTCCTTTGCTGTTCTTTCTTCCCATTTCATGACTTACGTCCTGTCCTGTTGCTCACCATGGCTCTACTAAAGAAGCACTCACCCATTACTCTGTGAGATGGTCACCTGGAGGAGGCAGCAGACTAGGCCTCTCTTGCATGGTTTCCACCATATACTCTGCCACCAGGGGAATGGCCAAGTGTTGATGGTGGGCCCTTTGCCATAGTCCTCCACTGGTGTTGACCACAACAGGTTTCTGATCCTGACAACTCCTTGACAGAATGTTCTCTGGTCCCCAAAGGCTTAGGCCACAATCCATCTCCAGGACCTCATGATGTAACAAGACCCTTCAGTTGGGTGTTTTCAAAGTTATGGTTCTGAGAAGTATATTTTAGGGTGAGGGTAATTTTTGCGCTGCTCAAGCTTTCCAGCTGTTCTTTGTTACCTGAGCTTTGTTTCTTGTTTGATTGTTTATTGGTTTTAAGAAGGGTTGATCATTACTACAATGGGAGGTGAAGAATCTGGCCTTTGCTGAGATCTCCCTTGGAGGCTGTGCTTGGGATCCTTCCACTATTAAAAGTGATGGGTTTTGATAACCAGGAAGAGGGCTTTCTTGATTTTGGTGCTCCACTTTTGAACTATCCTGCTGTTTTGTCATTTTGGTTGGTCCTATTATTAGGATTATTGTTTGGTCTGGTTTCTGCACACTGGGCAGTTTGCTGTTCACATCATTTAATTTTGTATTCCGAGTCCTATTGCATTGGTATTGGCATTCAATTTTATATATGTTTTATATTCCTAGTTCTTTTGCATTGTTCGTTCACATTGGTCATTGTATACCAGGGGTGGCCAAACTTGCTTAACGGAAGAGCCACATAGAATAAATGTCAGATGTTTGGGAGCCACAAGATGTGAACAAGTGTTACTTGTTTTTATTGAAAAATATAAAAATTAGCTTTTTATTAAATTTGCCAAAAAGAAAAAGAAAAGGGGTGTAAACAGATATTCACAATGATATTTATTTGTCCAGTGATATTCGTAGTCTTGAGGGGAGGGCTTTGAGAACGTATTTAAAGTTAAAGTTGCTTTCTATTTCTGCTTCTCCCCCCCCCCCCCCCCCCGCCCAAGCCTACCCAGGGAGGGGAACACTGGCTGGGGAAGGGAAGACCAATCAGGGAGGCATGCCTCCCCTTCCCTTTCCTAGCCACCCTGCCGAGAGCCACACAATGTGTGTGAAAAAGCCGCATGTGGCTTCTGAGCTGCAGTTTGGCCACCCGTGTTGTATACCTTGTATTCTATGTTTGCACTGTTGTTTGCATTATATTTCAGCATTGTACATCTATTCCCATTGCATGTTTATTCCATTTTTTTTTCTTTCTGTGTACTCTGTTATCCGCCTTGAGTCTCAGTAAGAAAGGCAGGTTATAAATAAGCTAAATAAATAAAATAAGTAAAAAATAAGACTCGCCTAGCCTCTCTCTTACTAGCACAGATGCCAGATGAAGACCGTCTTATTCCATCGGGTATTTAGTTAAGATGGTTGACTCCTTTTGTGCTAGTGTTGCCAGGTCTCCCCCCTGGCCACCAGCAGGGGGTGGGGGGTAGGGTTACCGGCTCCAGGTTGGGAATTCCTGGAGACTTGAAGATGGAGCCTGGGGAGGACAGGGACCTCAGTGGGATACAATGCCCATACAGTCCGCCCTCCAAATCACCCATTTGCTCCAGGGGAACTGATCTTTGTAGTCTGGAGAGGAGCTGTAATTCCGGGGGATCACCAGGTCCCACCTGGAGGCTGGCATCCCTATTTTGTGCTTCTTGTTGGCTGAAAGGGTTTTTTTTTTTTTTAAAGGGTTTTTTTGTCACCTGATTTTGTTTTGGGTTTTTTGGGTTTTTTAAGTTTAGGCTTAGATACTCTGTTTAAACCATGCTGTGTTCTATTTCTTCTTGACCAACTTTGAACAAACGTTCTTTAGGAAAGCAGTACCCTGATCATTTTAATAAATGGAAACTGAGGAAGGGGGGGGGAAGTTAAACGATTAACAGCAAATCAGAACATAGCACTTACTTAATCATTGGCTTCTAGTAAAAAGCTGCACTTCGTTTTAAAACCCGGGGGGACATAATAATTCAGCTTCATAGTCTGCTGGTTTTGGTAAATGGAGCATTCTGCCCTGCACGGTAGTAGGCTGAGGACAGACTGGCAATCTGCCCTGGGACAGTTCCGCTTGGGAAACAGGGGAAGGGAGCCCGTTCAGACATGCGCAGCTGTCCCTCGACTCCCTTCCGCTCTTACTCGCTTTGAAGCCGGGTTTCTTGCGCTTTAGAAGGACACTGGGAGAAACCGGTGTCCGGAGGCCGTCTTGCGCTTGCCTTCCGCTTCCAGGCAGTGTGAACCGGAAGAAGGCGGGAGGCAAGCGGAGGCGGCAGTGCGAACGCAGCGTTTTGCCAGTTTGCGCATGAGCGCTCATGCGCAAATTGCCAAAACAGCCCTATCATGAGCTGCGGAGGCCGGCCCACCTGGGGCCACTTCGCAGCAGTCTGAATGCTCCGTAACGGCATCCTTGCGCAATACACTGGCCAGTGTCAACGGCCAGCCCCGGGGAGTTTTCCCCCCGCAGCAGTTGCCTCCGCATTCATCCCGCTCCAGATTGCCAGTCTGTCCTCAGCCGTAGTTTATCAATGAACCAAAACAGACTTTAAAGTAAATTAACCAAAGCTCTGTTTCCCTTACCTTTTACAATCCATCTTCCTTCAGAAATGGTGAAGGAGAGCTAATATGGGTACATACTACAAAATAGGGTTGCCAGGTCCTTCCTGGCTACCTACAGCAAATGGGGCAGTAGGGTTGCCAGATCAAGGTTGGGCAACTCCTGGAAATTGGGAGATGGGGCCTGGAGAGGACAGGGACCTCAGTGGGGTAGAGTGCCATAGAGTCCACCATCCGAAGCCTTCATTTTCTACAGGGAAAGTGATCTCCGTGGCCTGGAGATGAGCTGTAATTCCGGGGGATCCCCAGGTCCCACCTGGAAGCTGGCAGTCCGAACTACAAAATGGAGGGACATGAGACCTTAGGCATTTTCTTGCCAGATAACACCAGGGCCTGTCGAGCACTCTACTTTCAACCGTGCCCATCCTTAGAAAGTTACAACAATCCTTTATTGTTGGGAAGCCAGAGATCTGTAAAAAGGAATCTCTGTGCTCCTTCTATTCAGTGAGTTTTGGGCATAACCTTGTCCACTGTGCTTCATTTGTATTATTTAGTTATCTTGTTTATAATCCGCGTTTCTCACCGAGACTCGGGGCAGATTACATAATGCGAGTGCAATCGATAGGATGAGGGGAGACATCTAATAAACAATGGAAGAGGACTAGGATTGCAGAAATCTGGAACATTCCATACGTATTAAATAGGCAATGTTCAGCAATGTGAGAAATGGTATTACACGGAGAAATATAATGCAACAGTGAGAGCAAAATAACAAAACATACAGTGGCAGATAATACATATTAGTAATACAGTCCATGGTCCCATTCTCTCTTTTGAAATATCTTCCTGAATATAATGCAGTCTTGTTGCTTTGTAAAAATGTCCCCCCTGGACAGTTCTGTTCCATATAGTGTGCAGAAAGCCCCAAGTATGGGAGCCTTCCTTCCTGACCTCTGGCAGGCCATTCCATATGGTGGAGACCACTATAGAGAATGTACCTGTACAGGCAGTTGCTGGTTTTGCCCATTTGCAGGGTGGCCCCCTAGAAGGCCCTGTTTGGGTGAGCGAAACTGTTGTGACAGGCATAGGAGGAGAGACAGTCCTGTAGATATGAGGGCCCAAATCCTCAAAGGGCTTTGTATGAGATAGTATCATGAAAGGGCTAGGCACTAGGCAATGTGAAAGACCTCTGCCTGAGACCTTGGAGACCCACTTCCAGTGTACAGAACTCCTGCATGTGCTGTTCCCCATTTAGCATCAGTAGAGGGTTCAGTGCATCTCATCCTTAAGGGCGTGAACATCACAGGCAAACACAGAGGCTGGGTAAAACACAGGAAAGGGGAGGTTTTCCCTGTGAAATATGGGCTCTTCTCCATCTTCTGTGACCATAGGAAAGCTATATACAGTGAAAAATGCCTGTACATGCATTTTCAAAGTGCATTTCTTACTTGAGAAGGAGGAGGAGGATAGGGGAGGGGCCATGGCTCACTGGTAGAGCATCTGCTTGGCGTGCAGAAGGTCCCCGGAATCTCCAGTTGAAAGAGTCAGGTAGGAGGTGACACGAAAGACTTCTGCCCAAGGCCCTGGAGGGCTGCTGCCAGTCTGAGTAGACAATACTGACCTTGATGGACTGATGGTCTGATCCAGTATAAAGCAACCTCATGTGTTCATGATGAGGAATAAGTCTTTTAAGTTTACACACACACACACACACACACACAAACACACACACATTCCAATGGACACTGAAAGCATGTGATGGGATGATGGTAGAGTAGGACCATTGTGATGCCAGCGTGATGGCAGTTTCCCCCTTCCATTTTGTTCCTGCTGCTCAACTTGACAAGGTTGAGCTTAGCATGGAATACTAGTGTTCCCGTTACAGTTTCCAATTACAGTTTATATAGGGGGATGTCAAAAACGTCAATCCCTCACCTGCTCACTGAACCTCTCACCTGCTCCACTCTGCCACCTCATCTGCACGTATGTTCAGACCAGGCCACACGGCACAACGATGCTATGGGATGTGTCAAGAAAGAACACAAAGAGATTCGGAGCAGTGACGTCCCCATGCTTGTTAATAATGCATCATTACACCCCTACTAGAGAGGAAAGAGCACCCTACAGGGGAGTTGATCAAACCTATTATGTGTATCATAAAAGATTAGCAGTAGTAAAAACATGATGTGTTATGACAATATATGTGGCATAATAATAATAAAAAAAAATCAATTGTAGCATCCTATTTAAAAAGTCCCTGAAGTGAATTTGGACTATAAAGTCACTGAGTGATTTAATCCGTATGTCTCTGCTTAAATCTATAATTGTATAAAATGCATGCAAAGTGAAACCATTATCTCTATTGAAATTTTTGGTGAAACAATAATTGTGTGCTAGTTGTAGTTTCCCCCTCTTATCTTGAGCACAGCGTTTGATTTGTTTAGCATACTGCAACACAGTATCCCAAGACTTGTTCTTTTTTAAAAAATGAAGTTATTTGTATCTGTCAATCAAACAATTTAATTAACTAGAACAACAAACACAGATTCACAGCTCGTGTTTGCAAGATATCTTCGGGTAATTGCACAAAATAATTGTCTACACAGTGGAAATATTTTATCTTCTGAAGTGAAAGTGCTTTACCATGCCTTTGAACAAATTATTTAACAGAGGGCTAGAAGGTGGCAGACATATAATTTTGGGTGCACTCAAATCAGTGTGTGAAGTTACCATTTCTTGACCCTTTGGGATTGCGGTGATAACAAAAGCCATGATTTTACAATCCTCTTTCTGTGCAACGCGAACACTTTAAGCAGCTGGATTGTGGACTACACTTTAAACCTAGGAATATCCTATGTCACCATGATGCCTCAGTTCCTAGTGTTTTTATGTGCAGTATTGCCTTGTTCCTAGTATCTTCACAGCCTGAATAGCCCAGCCTAGCCCAATCTCATCAGAAGCTAAACTGGATAAATCATGGTTATTACTTGAATGGGAGACCACCAAGGAAGACTGGGTTGCTGCATGGTGGAAGGCAATGGCAAATCACCACTGCTCATCTCTTGCCTGGAATGCCCCATGGAAGTTCTCACCGTGAGTTGGTTGCAACTCAATGGCACTTTATTCTTTTTAATATCATCTTGGCTCCACCTTTCTTCAAATTCATGTTGCCTTACTCATGGACATATATCCTACCATTTGGCTGAGCAACGCTGGAAGGCTTCCTCTGGCCTAATGAGCTTTCCTCTGTCCTAACAGATTCTTCCGATAGATGAGCCATATAATCTGGAAGACGATCCCTTAGCATGGAGAAACCACAGTTTCTGCTATTCCATGTTTCTCAGAGCACTGCTTGCAGTGATCCATTGTCTTTATTACCCTGCCTAGTTGTCTCTGCCACAACCCATCATTAAAAAATGCAGTGCTTCCTCGCTCAAATCCAGCATTCTGTTTTCAGTGGCTAAGCAGATTCCTCTGAAAAACTCAAAAGCAAGGAATGAACAAAGCAGCCATCCACTGTTTGGCTTCAGTACATGGAATTCAAAGATATGCTTCATTGGTTCATGGTGGTTTCGTCTACCTATAGAATCATAGAGTCCCAGAGTTGGAATGGGCCATACAGGCCATCTAGTCCAACCCTTCCTGTTCAATGCAGGAAGATGTAGTATGAGAAGTAATTCTAAATGTTAAATGTTGATTTTTTTAAAAAAAAATTAAAACATATTTTATTTAAAAATAAAGTTATTTCATTATACTTTATAGACATTTTCAAAAATTCTTTAATGTAATGAAGAGGGTGTTGGAGAGAAACATTTTCTATTCTTTGTGACATATTCATCACCTTTCTCTTTCTGTATTTACTTTATATTATCTTTTGTTTTCTAAAAAAAATATCATGGTACTCCTCTATGCTACTAAGATCCTCCTACATCTTCCCTCCAAATGGCAGCAGCTCTCCAGTGGCTCATGCAAGGGTCTCTCACATCACCAGCTCCTTTAAATTATGGATGCTAGGGATTGAACAAGGACCTTCTGGATCCAAGCAGATGCTCGACCACTGAGCCACAGCCCCTCTCCGTCATACCACTGGTCCACCAACCAATCAAATTGGCTTGATTTTCATATTCATAACCTTTTGAAAAAAATTAAAAGAGAATTGACCAATGTCACAAAGTTCAAATAGCCAAGATGTGACCTGTACGGTGGCCATGGAGCCAAGTTCCAAAGAGAAATGCCTCATGTATTTTGGTTTCCTAATATGGAGTTTCTTTCAGGTGGGGTAGGTCATTCCTATATCATCAATTCTAATGCAAATTGCACTTGAGCCATGCAAAGCCTAGATGGGAGAGCTTTCATATCCTTCTTTTCCCAGCACACCTCTGTAGCACCCAAGATATCTTTGCATAGGTCACCCCTGCATCCATTGTAGTGTATTCTTGAACTTCAGTGTACTTACCAGTGAGTTCAATGGGAATTGCTCCCTAGCCAGTAATGCCATCTTAAAAGAACATAAGAACGTAAGAGAAGCCAATATTGGACCAGGCCAGTGGCCCATCCAGTCCAACACTCTGTCACACAGTGGCCAAATACACCAGGTGCCCTCAGGAGGTCCAGCAGTGGGGCCAGGACACTAGAAGTCCTCCCACTGTTGTCTCCCTCCCCCAAGCACCAAGAATACAGAGCATCACTTGCCCCAGACTGAGAGCTCCTATCTATACTTTGTGGCTAATAGCCACTGATGGACCCCTGCTCCATATGTGTGTGCAAGCACTCTCTCTGTTACTATTTCAAGCCTGAAATACTTTAGCCTTGATTCAGAGTTTGTTTCATTAATAATGACACCTTCCTCCAATACAAAGAATGACTCATTGACACTAGGAGCTTTACACAGTGATTATGAGCAGGTCTGCTCAGACTCCTACTCGGGTCTATTCAGAGATGGTTTTCCATTGCCTGCCTCTGTGTAGCAACCCCAGATGCCCTTGGTGGTCTCCCATCCAAATTCTAACCTGGGTGGACCCTGCTTAGCTTCTGAGATCTAACGAGATCAGGCGAGCCTGGGCCATCTAGGTCAGTGTTCTGTGAAGCTTATTCCCGGGAAAATGTTCTTAGGGTTGGACTGTAAAGTTTGCAGGACCATCCAGCTCCTGCCATGTACCACTGAATTCTGTTTCCACCCTATCAGGCTCCAACACATGATATGCCCTTGTTCCATCCCATCTCAGTGTTCTGATCCTTCAAAGGCTGTGTGAAGAGGCCTTAGAGAATCTGTCTTTTCAGAGGAGATGCTAGAATCAGTGATGATTCTTGAAGTTCATTGCAACTTCGTTATTCTCTTTGGATTGAAAACACACGGGGGGGGGCACAGTTTTGTAGTTTGGCATGCTAAAAGATGCATCCCCATTTCCTAAGAGACTTTTTTATGATCTGTAAAGTAGAAAGAAAGGAAAATCAAGGCATACAATACAAACGGGTAGAAAAATGTGGCATGTGTTCAAACGAATTCCTGACATGAAAAATTCCTTTCATGTTTCAAATGGAAATTTCCTTTCCTCTTAACAAAAGACAATACTGTTTATCTCTTTATGTTGAACTCTGCCTCAGATGCTCCCCCCTCCTCCCGGACACATCAACACAGACTCCTTTCAGTCCGGGATGATTGGCTCCAGTTTTTAGCCTGTTCTTCCCTGATTTGGGGAGCCCATCAGACCGTGTTGAAAGGTACTGAAAACGAGGGCCGCAAAGCAAAAGTTTTGAGCTCTGGAGAGGTGGACCAGAATCCACAGGCCTTCCATCGCATTCCAAGACGAAGGTGAAGAGAGAGCTTTAGAAGTGGCATGCTTTGGGGAGGGGGGGGGACCCAGAACATTAATAATTCAAAATACAATTTGTCATCCTGTGCCATTTGACAAGCAGACAAACAGTGGTGTAATGTGTGGTAATTATCCATTTCCCCCCCTTGTTGGATCGACATTACAGATGCTTGGAAACATACCGTTCGAAGTGTATCATTGAGATTACAATGAACTGCCAGGATCAACTCCATAAAAATATTTTTTTTTGCCTTCTCCTTTCCATGAATGTTGGCCTCTCCCAAATCATCGCAGCCCTACCCTCACCACCCCAAATACCTACGCATCCCAAATTACAAATGCCAGAGAGAGGAAGAAGCACTACCCTTTGTGTATTCCACAGCAGAGAGGTCGAGTGAAGCACTGAAATGTCTATCGTTTGTGGTGTTTCTCAAGTGAAGAACTTGTGAACTCATGAAATTAGTATTTTCATGAACTGTCCGCTGATTTATAGAACCATAGAGTTGTGGAAGAGACCTCCAGGGTTATCTAGTCCAACCCCCTGCACAATGCAGGATATTCTGAGCCTGCTTTGGCGGGGAGAGTGGGGTATACACCAAATAAATAAATACGTAAATCACAAATACCCCCCACACCCACCCTCAGTGACCACTGTTCCATGCCCAGAAGATGACAGAAAAACCCAGGTTCCCTGGGCAAACTGGCCTGGAGAAAAATTCCATCTGGACCCCAAAGTGGCAATCAGCATTTCCTTGGGCATGTAAGATTTGTTCTGCAGAATGGCCGGAGTTCGTCAGTTGTTGTAGATTTTCCAGGCTGTATAGCTGTGGTCTTGGCATTGTAGTATCTGGTTAACAGATAGTACTCCATCTTTCTGTGTCACACCTCTGAGGATGCCAGTCACAGCTGCTGGCGAAACGTCAGGTACTACAATGCCAAGACCACAGCCATACAGCCTGGAAAATCCACAACAACATTATGTAAAGCTTTCTCTTGCTCACTTGTTGAAAAGGTGGGGAAAATAAGGCATAGGCATCATTGCTTAGTGGTTGAACACACACCTAACATGGCAGAAGGTCCCATGTTCATTCTGCAGTTAAAAGGTTTCCAGGTCTTCATAAAAGCCCTTCTCAGCCTAAGGTCTTGGAGAGTGACTTTTACTAAGTTATTGTGCTGAGTTAGAAGGGCCAGTGGTCTCACATGCTTTCCACACTGGGACAGGCTTGAGTACTTTTCCTGTTGTTGCTGTGGCTGCTAACACTAGAAATGGAACGGTGGAAATTCTCCCGAAAACTTTTAAAGAGAAGTAATGATACTCATAGGCAGGGGCGTCGAGTTTTCAAATTCCCGGGGAGGGGCGGGGGCTCTTGTGTGCATGCACGTGAAGTGTGCATGTGCACCAGGATGATGTCCCTGCCACCACCGCTGCCACCTCTCCCCCCCCCCGCCTGGCCACTCCTCCTTCCTTCTATCTCTCTCCCTCCCTCCCTCCCCCCCTCCCCCTCCCTCCCTCTGGGGGCCATCCGGGCGACTGCCCAGCGTGATGGCATCACCCGGAAGTGATGTCATCACACTGGACACATTGCCAGGGCGACGCTCTGGCAATCACCCTGAAAATCTATGCTGCCATAGAGTTTTGGGACAATTGCTAGAGCATCGCCCCGGCAACATGCCCAGCGTAGTGGCATCACTTCCAGGTGACGCCATCACGCTGGGCATTCGCTCAGATGGCCCCAAGAGGGAGGAGTGGGTGCAGGGGAGCCAGGTGGGGGGGAGAGAGAGGTTCTTGCGGCAGCGGTAGGCAGGCCTAGGAAGGGCCCTGGAAGGTGGGGAGGCGTGGCTGCGGGTGCTCCATTTTGCTAGGGGAGGCTCAGTCCCCTCTGGGAAATCTTGGGGGTGGCCCGAGCCCTCGAGCCCCCCCCCCCATAGTCGACGCCTATGCTCATAGGAATAATTTAAATATAAACACAAACAGCACTTCAAAACGTAATGCACATCATAGAGCCACACAAACGTAATGCACATCATAGAGCCACACAAACCACAGAATGATGATTCTTAAAGTAATACAATCCAAAATAGTCTACAGGCACAAGGAGGACCCTGTGATGTGCATTACATGCTTTTGAAGTGCTGTATGTGTTTATATTTAATATATTTTTATGAGTATCATTACTTGTCTTTAAAAAGTTTTTTGGGAGAACTTCCACCTTTTCATTTCTAGATTTACACTCCCCCTTCCTGGTTAGTTTTGTGGCCGCTAAAACAGCACAGCGGTGACAGGGCTTCCACACAACACTGTTCCCCCACTCCTTTTGTGAGTCATGATTCAACGGCATTATAGTGATATACCTTTAAATGAAAACATACATCGTGTGTTCTGACTTCCCAGCTTTCTTTCTTTTTTTTAAGTAAGTGTCTATCCCATTTCATTTTGGAGTCTTTTTCCCCTCATATCTCTGCAAGGAAAAGGCCTAGAGACTTTAAAAAAAAAAACTATCAGAGAAGCTGATGGATATTTTGGTATAATGGTATATTGATATGACACTGTGAAATCAGGGACTGGAAAAAAAAGGAAAAAACCCCTCCGTGGTAGGGAAAGGAAATGGATGAAGCAGTGGAAATGGATGCTGTGTGGGTGGGACCAGGAAAATCTGAACTTTCCCAACCATGAGACAGTCATCCAGGCTTTGCTGAGATCTTTCCCAGACCTTTGGAGCAAAGCAGGTTTGAGAAGATCCAAGAAGATCCTGGGAAATGCACCACTATGCCCTGAGGTGGAACAGTCCCGCTGACCTTCAGGCCGTTTTGTCTTGCCCTCCAAGCGCTTTTCTTCCCTCTTTTGATTCACCCACTGTCACCACCTGGCCTTTGTAGGAATTACCCACTGAAAGAGGCCATGCAGGCCATCTAGTCCAACCCCCTGCTCAATTCAGGATCAGCTTAGAGCATCCCTGACAAGTGTTTGTCCTTGTCATTCTAAGACCCAGTGTCGTGCCTATGCCTCTTACCACCACAGGGACAGTTTGCTGCACTTCTGCACTTCTGAAGGATTAGGCACTTGCCAGTTGACTGTCTCTGCTACTCCTGGTGTTTGTCTTAAAACAGTGCATTTTAACAGTGGGGGTCTATGTGGTACAGAGAACAGCTGCCCGCATTAAAAGTTATAAAACATTTATTAAAAGGAAAATGCACACAGACATACTCTCGACACAGCAACAGATCGAGCAAGGGTTCCAAAAAAAAGTGGGAACACACAGTTCCCTGTTCCTTACTCTGTAAGTGATGTTATTCTAAGGCAAACTCCTTAATTTAGGTATTACGGGGTTCTAAAATTACAGAGTTGCCTTGGGGTCTTTGTTCAGGCATGCAAAGACCACCTTCTGCAAAAGCCCAGGTGAGAGCTCCTGGATGGAGTCAGCAAAAAAGAGACCCTCTCATCTGTGCCAAGAATTTTTATTACCTTTCTTTTTCTCCATCCCCTGAGGATCAAAGAAGGTTTCCTCAGTTTTTCCTGAAATGTTTCTAGCACCCAAGTCTTCCAAATCTCCGTTCCCTGCTGCATATCACATTCTTAGCAGAATATGTGAACTGACTACTTCATTGTCACTAGCCAGGCCTTCCATTTGCACTTATAAAGCCTGGCTGGGTGAGATTGGAGAACAACTGACCTTCCCCCCACACACACACACACATATACTCCTTTTCTCTGTCAAGCGAGAGGAAAAAATGTTTTAAAACTCAAGGTGGAGGTACAGTCAAACTGCAAAAAATATAACACATTTCTCCACTTGTCCACTTTCCAGTAGCATCGAACTCAGGGTAAATAACCCATGTGAAAACACCCTCAGTACATGGGCAACTTCCAGTGTTCAGAAGGACGTTGTTGTTTTTTACTGATCCAATGATTTTCTATTCCACAATGCATATCATTCCAACCTTTGTCAGTGTGTGTATGTGCGCGCGCGCACGCGTGCGCATTTCTTTTCAAAGTTCAGTTTCACTTTGTAAAGGCAATTTTTGAAGGTCAGTTCCTAACAGAAAGTAAAACACTGAAATACATTGTAATTTAATGTTCATTTCCGATTATACCATGCAACATTTAGAAACTATCATCTTTCAGTCCTTAAGGATCTGAGCTCATAAATTCAGAGATAAGTCCTGCCAAAGCCAGGGAAGTGCTTTATCAAGTTTGTTGTGGGGAAGAAATCCTAGTGAAGTAGCTCTAGAAAAGTGTATAGTGTAAAGCCTGCTGATCCGGTATTTCATTTTAATTCTGCTGCATTTGCCGTCAAACAGGGGAGAGAATGTCACACCCAACATATGCTTTAAAGCACAAATCTGACTGCTTATTATAATCTACCAGTGGGAGGAGGCACTCATGGAGTTGTGACGATGGGGATACCGCAGTCTTCTCTTGTGAAATGAAATTGCAATTTGATGCATTCATTTTAGTTTATTTAGGGGCAGAGCTCACCTGGTTCCTAAGTTCTTAGGGACGGAATCCTAGACAATCTAGTGCTAGATACTGTCAAAGAGGGTGGGGTGCAACTAGAGCTTCCACCAAGCTTCCAAAACCACCACCAGCAACAACAAAACCACCATCGGAAATCAGGTCCTGTGAGGAAAGGTTGAAGGAGCTGGGTCTGTTTAGCTCGGAGAGGAGATGACTGAGAGGGGATATGATAACCATCTTCAAGTACTGTCATATAGAGGATGGCGCAGAGCTGTTTTCTGTTGCCCCAGAAGGTCAGACCAGAACCAACGGGTTGAAATTAAATCAGAATTGTTTTTGGTTAAACTTTAGGAAGAAAGAACTTCCTGGCAGTTAGAGCTGTTCCTAAGTGGAACAGGCTTCCTCGGGAGGTGGTGGGCTCGCCTTCTTTGGAGTTTTCAAGCAGAGGCTAGATGGCCATCTGACAGCAATGCTGATTCTGTGAACTTAGGCAGATCATGAGAGGGAGGGAAGGAAGGGTTGCCTCAGTGCTTAGTTCTCGTGGCCAATGTTCCCTCTAAGCTGAGTTAGTGAGAGCTAGCTCACTTTTTTTTAGCCTCCGGCTCACACATTTTTGTTTTAGCTCAGGAAGGATGGCTCCTGAGCAAATTAATTTATGCAGTAACCAAATTGGTTGCTCACAACTTTAATGCCAGTAGCTCACAAAGTAGAATTTTTGCTCACAAGACTCCACAGCTTAGAGGGAACATTGCTCGTGGCCCTTTCTTACATGCCCAAAGAAATGCTGATTGCCACTCTGAGGTCAGGAAGCCATTTTTCTCCAGGCCAGTTTGGGAGGGTTTTTTTTTTTTTTGTCATCTTCTGGTTATGGAACAGGAGTCACTGGGGGTGGGGTGGGGGTATTTAATTCTTGTAAGTCTTGTAAGCCACTCTGGGCCTGCAACAGCGGGGAGAGCGGCCTAGAAATTGAATAAATAAATAAATAATAATATTTATGAATTCCATGCATTGTGCAGGGGGTTGAACTAGATGACCCTGGAGGTCACTTCCAACTCTGATTCTATTATTCTAAGTCTTGATAAAACTAGTAAAACATACTAGGAATGTTCACATCACTTTCTGGGACCCATAGAAAACATGGATGCTATTAGCCTGATTGCTCTCTTATTTATCAATCTTATAGGGGAATATCAGCTCTTATCAATATGCAGTCGGCTTACGGGACCTTCGCCAGTGTATAGAGAGGCGGCACTAACCGATACTTCTTAGAAACTGACAGAGACTCAATTTAAAAAGTATAAAAATGATTTGTTTACTAGAATATAATAAAAGGTTGTACAAAGCAATGTTATTCTGTTATTCATACAAGCATACAGTACTAGGAAATTAGATAGGAATTACAGAGACATGTGCATGAGCAGGTTATTGATGGTTTCCGTCGAGGGTGATATTTACCTCTATAGAAGCAGTGGAATCCGGCTGGAAAACGAGGGTGAGAAGTCCTTGGGAAGAAGATAAGGGATCGTGGCTCTGAACCAGCAGAAGACCACGTGGCAGACCCCAGTGGTGCACCCAGGGATCCATGAGGGAGGATGGGAGACAAGGAAGGAATTAGAGTAGGAACGGGAACTAGACTAGACTAGAACTGAATGGGAACTTTGGGGGGCAGCTTTTATTGAGAGGAGGTACCTGGGAGGAAGGCCAGAGATGATGCCATCCCTAGAAACACCTATAGAAGGTCTGTTTGCTATCTCTAGTCACTAAGGGGGTATAAAAGGAGTGGTCAATATTCAAATCTATCCGATGGCCAGGGCAGGATGTCGCTGTCAGCGGGATCTGGCGCCGATCTTCTGGATCACAGGAATGCTGGCCATGGGAACCGATCTTCAGGAAGCATCCGGTGTCTTCGCACCCAGGTGTGAAGCCCTTTGATGTAACAAATGGAGAAGAAGGCTGGCAGGAGGGGGCACAAGGAGGCATACGTGTAAGGAGTGTCTATCTGTATGGAGTTGCTGGGGTAAGCCTGTAACCTCATGGCTTTGTTTGAGAGAGTGTCTTTGTTCTCTGTATCAACCTCCCGCCTGGAGGTGGCAGCCTCAGAAAATGGCACTCTGATCCTGTAGTGTAGGCATCTATTCCCATCTTCCCACTGGTCACCTAGCGTACTCTCATGTCCCACATAACTGATATCATAGTCCATACGCTGCCCCTATAAATCAGAAAAGTCCATAAGGATGCCGCCCAGCCTTACAATGCACATTGTTATTCAGATTCTGCTGTATGTATGATCTACTTCTCTCCAGCAGTGTATGCGCTGTCCTGTTGGGAATAGTGGAGCTCTCGATATAGTGCATAAAGCTGAGGAGTCCTGGGACTTGTGTTTCTACTGCATTTTGTGTAAAAGAAAATACAGAGTCAAATTACTACTAGTGTGGCTCCCTGAGCTCAGCTTGGAATGAGACTTGCCGAGCTATTTGCTGAAAAACTGGCAAATGCCCCGGCTTTTCCTGAGCTCCATTCCAAGTTCAGAGATGCTCCCCTTCTTCTCTTCCTCCATCTCGCCTCCTCCTCCCTTCTTATTTATTTTCTGGCAGTAGTGGAGACTGCTGCATCTGGAGGTGTTGGATATCGGTGCCTGTCCTGCAGTCACATGAATACACGAAGCTGCCTTATTGTAATGTAGTATGCTCTGTGTAGCAACCAGTCTGCTGTGTGCTCCCAGGTAATGGCACCCGCCGCATGGCCAGAGCACATGGTCAGGCAGAGAGGGGAGCTTGAATCTGGAGGAACAATAGACGTCCGGATTGAAAGCCTCCACAAATGTGGGACCTAGGTTCTCCCTGGGGAGCCAATGCAATCAAAGGCTCCTCCAGGGAACCTATGACAAACATGCGCATATGTTAAGCCCCTATCAGGTCTTTTGGGTGCGGCTGGAGGTGTGGCTCTGGCCAGCTTACAATGAGGGCCCTGGAGCCCTGGAAGCATGCTTGTTCTGACCATCTACTGGGCATGCTGAATCACTCAATAAAGTCTTCATGATTTCACCGTTCCTGGTCTCCTGAGTCCAGTACTCTTCACTTATACTGAATCAGAACCAGAGCATTGGTCCATCAAGGTCAGAACTGTCTACTCACACTTGCAATGACTCTCCAGAGTCTCAGACAGAGGTCTTTCATATCACATACTACCTGGTCCTTTCAACTGGAGTTGTTGGGGATTGAACCTGGGATCTTCTGCATGCCAAGCGGATGCTCTTGCCACAGAGCTATGGCCCCTTCCATGGTCCCAAAGGCAAGCCAGTGGGTTTGTGCTTACATGGTCCTATAAGTCTTGTACTCTTGGGGCAATGAAATTTTTAAAAGACTAATATTTCCAGATATGTATCCAGCTTTAGAACAGGGCTCATGAGATATCTTTTTATGCACTTGCTTAACAATACATTCATTCACTTCTAAAGGAGAACTATTGTCCTTCGTCTTCTTTTGTGTTATTAATACTGGATCTCATAGTAAAGTGACTCTCTCCCTTGCGACTTGCAAAAGCGGCAAAACCATCCCATTCACAGGCAAGGACGTATTCGAGGAATTCCCCAAGTATGCATAAAAATATATATTATTTTGTAAATTAATCAGAAGAGGGGCGAAAAAACCCAAATGGCTTGCAGAGGATTCAGAATGCTCCTCGAGAATCAGTAAGTCGAGAGCAGCTGGGGGTCTGTGACAGTGGGTGGTGAGAACATTGGCTTGCTCAGTCCCCTGTTCCGTTACAGCAGGGCTCTGCAACCGATGCTCTGAGTCTACAGCCATAAATGGCTCTCTAAGAAAGGAGACAACAACTTTAAGTGATGGTATATTGGAGGGGTCGATGGGAAGCTTGATCTCATTGGATCTTGGAAGCTAAGCAGAGTAGTCCCCGGTTAATGTTTGGATGGGAGACCACCCGGGACGTCCAGAGTTGTTCTGCAGAGGCAGGTCGTGGCAAACCACTTCTGTCTCTCTCTTGTTTTGCAGGCCCTTCAGGGTCACTGTAAGTCAGTTGCAACTATTGGAATCACCAGTATGTGAAGGGAAGTGCAGGAAAAGATTTGTGTGGGACCCAAGGGCTTCTAAAGTGGCTGCGACGGCTCAGTGGTTAAGATGCTGAAGTGCAGACCGGAAGATCAGTAGTTCATAGTTCAAGACCCGCGTGCCACGTGACAAAGTGAGCTCCCGTCTCTGGCCCCAGCTCCTGCCAACCTAGCAGTTCGAAAGCAAGAAATTGCAGGTAGATAAATAGGTACCACTTCGGTGGGAAGGTAACAGCGTTCCGTGCACCTCAGCGTCTAGTCATGCCGGCCACATGACAATGGAAAAAGTCTTTGGCTCTGGCTCTTTGGCTTGGAAACGGAGATGAGCACCACCCCCTGGAGTCGAACGTGACTGGCTTTTGAGCACAGGAAACCTTTACCTTTATCTTTACAAGGGTTTCTAGAGATACTTTAGAGAAAGGGAAATGATAGAAGTGAACAGTCACCAGGGATCCAAGTAAGAGCCATTCACACTACACTAAAACCATTGCTTTAGTTAATTTATTTCTTATTGTGAGAACTTGTGTATGTCACTTCCTATGAAGTGGGGTCACGAAACTAGTGTTCAGGCTGCAGAAACTTAGTCAATGTGTCACTAATCAATGTTGTATAGTTTTCTTTATGCAAACAGTCTTTCTCATATTTCTCATGAGAGCCAGTTTGGCGTAGTGGTTAAGTGCGCGGACTCTAATCTGGGAGAACCAGGTTTGATTCCCCACTCCTCCACTTGCACCTGGCTGGATGACCTTGGGCAAGCCATAGCTCTGTACCAGCTGTTCTCTCAAGGACAGCTTGGGAAAGAGCTCTCTCAGCCCCACCTACCTCACAGGGTGTCTGTTGTAGGGAGGGGAAGGGAAAAGGAGTTTGTAAGCCGCTCTGAGACTCTTAAGTGAGTGAAGGGCGGGATATAAATCCAATCTCATCATCATCATCATCTTGGCTCTTTGTTGGTTTTGTGCTTTGAATTTTGATGTAGTTTGTTTAATTATAAAAGGTTGCAGACTCTGGGATAATAGAATCCTGGAGGAGGAAATCATCTTGGTAGTTGTTGTTGTTGGGGGTTTTTTTTGAGGGGATGGTGATCGAGTCACAGCTAACTTATGGCAACCGCATAGGGTTTTCAAGGCAAGAGATGAGCAGAGGTGGTTTCATAGAATCGTAGAATCATAGAGTTGGAAGGGACCCCCCAGGGTCATCTAGTCCAGCCCTCTGCACAATGCAGGAAATCCACAAACCTCCACTCCCCCCCACCCCCCAGTGACCCCTGTTCCATGCCCAGAAGATAACAAAAAAATATAAAACCCCAGGATCCCTGGCTGGACTGGCCTGGAGAAAAATGGCTTCCTGACCCCAAAGTGGTTAGCAGCATTTCCCTGGGTGGGTAAGAAAGGGCCATGAGAACTAAGCACTGATGCAGTCCTTCCTGCCCTCCCTCTCACAATCTGCCTACATTCACAGAATCAGCATTGCTGTCAGATGGCCATCTAGCCTCTCTTTGAAAATTTCCAAAGAAGGTTTGCCATTGCCTGCCTCTGTGCACCAACCCTGGACCTCCTTGGTGGTCTCCCATCCAGGTACTAACCAGAGCTGATCCTGCTTAGCTTATGAGATGAGATCGGGCCAGCCTGGGCTATCCAGGGCCGGGCAGGTAACCTGCAGAAATTCAAACATCCACCTTCGTGACGGTGGTGCTCCAGTGCCGTAAAAATTGCCATCGGACTCAGATGCCACCCATTGTCTAGAACTCTGCCTCAGCCGAAGGCATGACTGTATGATAATCTTGCAAGGTAGGCAAGCAAGATGTGAGATTACTCCAAAAAGGGCATTCAGTATCCTGTAGAACGGCCTTTGTGCCATACGTTCCTGTATGTTAAATCACACTCACTCCACACACCTACCTCGCAAGGGCATTATGAATCTCAATTAAGGTTTGCTAAGTGCTTTGGCTGAAAGGCAGGCTTCATAAATATTACAGCACTGTAATTATCCTGTGCAGTGAGCTGTTGAAAGAGATAAGAAGTTCCTCATCGGATCTGGTGTTTTGGAGAAAAACACTGGAGGGCTGAAATTGATGGCTTCTGCCGCGAAAGGGGTGTGATGGCGAAGCTGTGTAATAATTCAGAGGGTACAGAAGTATAACTCCGTGGCATCTCCTGGGTCACTTGACTCATCCGCCTGCACCGCTGCCCGCAGGACAATATTCGTCTTTGGCTTGGCTGAATTTTAATAGGTCTTGCTCCATGCTGGTCTCCGGTCTTGAAGAATGTAATTGCCACAAACAATTGCTACCAACAGGCATGTGAATGTGTTTAAAGGCCACATATCGCTGCCGTAGCATCTGCATTGCTTTCTGTTTGAGCCGGTAGGAGCTTCGGATCGGATTGATGGTGGGACTGTAACACTCAGAGCAATGCGTTGAGAGAAGACGTTATGTCAGCTCCCAACTCACCATAAGAAGAGGTGGGGTGAACATGTGGGGAAAGAGAGCTTCTCAGGCTGTATTGTTTTGTAGATGTATCTACTTACCTGGGCAACTGTATAATGTGAATGCGGCAGTGTAGGAGAAGCCCTATGCTGTGAAGATGTGCAAGGAAGAAGAAGAAGAAGAAGAAGAGATTGGATTTATACCCCGCCCTCCACTCCCCAAGGGAGTCTCAGAGTGGCTTACAGACTCCTTTTCCCTTCCCCTCCCCACAACAGACACCCTGTGAGGTAGGTGGGGCTGAGAGAAGTCTTTCCCAAGCTGTCCTTGAGGGAACAGCTGGTACAGAGCTATGGCTTGCCCAAGGTCATCCAGCCAGGTGCAAGTGGAGGAGTGGGGACTCAAACCCGGTTCTCCCAGATTAGAGTCCGCGCACTTAACCACTACACCAAACTGGCTCTCCAGAAAGGTCTGGATCATAGCAACGTCTCCTCCCCTGACTTCTGTGTGTTCCTCAGAACCTTTGAAGAGCACCTAGGCATGAACAAGTCATAGGTACACAGGATCCATATGTGTTATCTATGGAAATGCAGTTTTGGGCATATGCAAGCTTGTCTTGTCAAGAAGCTCTCATGAATGCTTGGAGATGAGGGCAAGCAGAGTGGGCGCAGGTTTGACCCACCCACTCTGTCTAGTGTTGTGCGTACGATATTGGCTGGATAAGGCTGTGTTTGTTACAGGGAAACTAGACCTTTGACAACTACATGGGAATGCTGTCAGTCAAATGGTATGGATCTCCAGTGTCACGAATACACTCCAGGGAGCCTTGGCAGTCAAGCAGTATTTATTTATTTAAAACCTCTTCATGCCCCCTGCCCACCCAGGCAGGGTCAACAAGGTGACTAGTGTAAAAACATCTAAGCAATTAAAATACAGCTGAAAGTGTAAAATTCAATTAAAACACATAAACAAATATGAACCATTATTGGGGGTGACTCTGCAGTCAGTACAGCATTGGCCCATGGTATTTGAATGTGGTTTTGAGCCGCATCTTTTTCTGTTCCAGTGTGGGTTTGGTAAAACAACAGAGCGAATGCTAGCTGCAGAATGGGCCATTGGCTCTGAATATTGTGAGAAACTGATAATCGCATATCTATCTACTTAGAGTGCAGTTTTGTGGTGGGTTTTTTTTTTTTTTTGATGTTTTCTCGTGAGCAAATAGACATTTCAGTCCCCAGCTGGGGTGTTCAGATTTTAACTTCAGTTTTACCTTAAAAAGTGTTATAGGATGGATAGCCAGATGGATGGAATCCATTAAAAAGCCTTCACTAAATACAAATACCTGTCACCTACCAGTAACAGAACACTATTTCGTATCTGCTCTCATCTCACTAAAGGCTGGCTCCTGCAATTGCTCTGAAGGACAGTCTTGCTCCAATGGACGAACATCTGGAGGACTTCTTCCAGAGCTAGACTCCCCACTGGAAGTGGTAGGCTCCAACCCTAAATAATGAACATCAAAATCCACAGGGGATGATTTTAGAAGAATGGTTCAGTGTGAGTTTGTCTTACCTCCAGTTTATCGGAATGCTAAAGCCTCGTTGTTTAACAAAATCATCCAGATGCAGTCAATCCAAAACACGTGTCCTTTGTGTGAAGGTGAGAGAGTTGATGTGCGGTGGGTGTCACTGGGGAAACCTGGGTTCACACCCTATCGGCCATAAACTCACTGAATGATGGGGCCAGCCACTTTCTCCCAGCCTAACCCATTTCACAGTAGCAGTGTGAAGACAGGGACAGGTTTATGATTATTCATGCCATGGGGGGGGGGGGGAGAGAGTGGGAGTGGGATAAAAGGTCTAAATAGATAAGTTGCCAGAGTGCAGTCTATTGAAATGAGACTGGTGTAGTTTCCTTTTTCCAAGCGCTGAAAAGCTCTCAGGAGGCTGGGGAGGATTTTCTAATTCCCATTGTCCTTTCTGACATCAGTGAGGTTGTGATGAACTAAGTGGACTTTTGTCTAGCTGCCTCGGCATGACATTCCTGCCAGACTGCTGAGAGGATAAAAGGCCAGTAGACTGATGCTTGCTGGAGGTCTGACACGCCATCCGTTCCAGGTCAGGCTTCTGAGCAGGCTCAGTGGGGTGTCTTTAGTGGGCTGATATGCGCTGCTTCTGGCAAGTGTTCTCCAGGGGAAGAGTGCCAGATCTTCACAGGGAAATGCAGGAGAGGAGGCCAAGCTGTCTTCTTCAGTGTGGGAAGATTTTTCCCCCCCCTTAAAGGCATATTGATACTGGTAAGTTTGGGCATAAGGTTCAGTAGAGTGGTTGTCAAGAGACGTCAATATAGGCCGTAGAGAGTGCCAGAGGGAATGCGGTGTGATATGGCCTGATCTCATCAGATCTCGGAAGCTAAGCAGGGTTGGTACTTGGAAGGGAGACCACTGAAGAAGGCTCTGCAGAGGAAGGCAATGGCAAAACCACCTGGCTTCTCAGTTGCCTTGAAAGCTCCTTGCTGGGGTTGCCATAGGTCAGTTGTGACTTGACAGCACTTTACACACATATACACCCACATGGGGCGGGGGGGGGGGGGGAGGAAGAGAAGAAGAAGAAGAGATTGGATTTATACCCCGCCCTCCACTCCCCAAGGGAGTCTCAGAGTGGCTTACAAACACCTTTCCCCTCCCCTCCCCACAACAGACACCCTGTGAGGCAAGTGGGGCTGAGAGAGCTCTTTCCCAAGCTGTCCTTGGGGGAACAGCTGGTACAGAGCTATGGCTTGCCCAAGGTCATCCAGCCAGGTGCAAGTGGAGGAGTGGGGAATCAAACCCGGTTCTCCCAGATTAGAGTCCGCGCACTTAACCCCTACACCAAACTGGAGAGAGCACCACCAACAAGGGGAATTCAGACTTGTTGGTGTGCATGATTACACTGCTCAAAACAGCAGTCTTGAAAAATGTAACAACAAATCCAACAGTATTTTGTGCAAGTTTCTAGAATAGGGTAGGGGTTCCCATGGTAGGGTTAGCTGTAGCCAGGGGTCATTTCGTAGAAAAAGAGGTGCAGGAGCTCATTACCATACCTATTAGCATAACTCATTAGCATATGCCACACCCCCTGACATCACCAGAAGTGTGTCAGAAGGGGAAGCAAAAGGGGGAGCATCTTCAAAGACCTCCTCTTCCCTTCCCCCAGCTGGCCTGCCAAGGCGGGTGGTGGGAAAGCAAAGAGAGAAAGGGGTTAAAGTTTAAACCCCTTCTCTCTTCGCTTCCCCCCCCCGCCTTGTCAGGCCACCTGGGGGAAGGGAAGGGGAGGCCTTTGAAGATGCCTCCCCCCTTTTTTGCTTCCCCAGCCAGCCTGTGAAGGTGGACTGGCAGGGGGAAGTGAAGCAAGAAGGGGTTTAAAGGTTAAACACCTTCTCTCTAGAGTTGCGCCGCAGCAGCGGCAATCTTTCCATTATATTCTATGGGTCCATAGGATACAATAGGAGATTGTGCCGTTGCTGTGGTGTGACTCTAGAGAGAAGGTGTTTAACCTTTGAACCCTATCTCGCTTCACTTCCTCCGTAGGCAAGCTGGGGCCGCCACCGCCTTTTGTGCCCGCTCCTGGGCTGGCAGAGTGCCACTCCGCCTCGCTCCGGCCCCAAATGACCTCTGGCTGTAACTACAGTCCCCTTTGGAGAAGACAAGAGTCACTGGAAAAGACAGCAATGCCAGGGAAGGTTGAAGGCAGGAAGAAAAGAGAAAGACCCAAGATGAGATGGATTGATTCAGTCAAGCTCATTGTCAGCCCAGGGCTTTATTCAGACATCACTGGATATTGCACTACCCTAATATTTGATATTATTAATATAATGTTATATTAATAATAACAGTGTTCCATGCACCTCGGTGTCTAGTGATGCCGGCCACATAACCACGGAGATGTCTTCAGACAGCGCTGACTCTTCAGCTTGGAAATGGAGATGAGCACCACAACCCTAGAGTCAGATTCGACTGGCTTTGGAGCAAGGGAAACCTTTACCTTTACCTTTTAGTATTTTAGCACTCATTTACAACTGGGTTTTCCCTCTGTGGATAAGTCAATCCATTTGGGAAGAGTTGCTATAACACAAGGACAGCACCATAGCCAACACTGAATGCAGCTACCCATATGGGTCATGCGAGACCTGATTTCTCCATGCATGGATCAATAGCGACTTATCAGTTGATGAAATACCAGGATAAGCTCTTTGTATGGGGGAAGATGGAGTCTGGGGAAGAAGCAAGCAGGGACCGTGTTGCCCACAGGTACCATTTGGGGGGACCTTGGGCTAGAGTCTTGCCTTTTTAAAAAAAGGAACTCTGGGATCTGGACTAGGCAATACTGGAAACTGACAGCAAGTTTGGTGTCCTGGAGCAAGGTACAGTCTAGGCCAGTGGTGGCAAACCTATGGCACGCGTGCCAGAGGCGGCACTCAGAGCCCTCTCTGTGGGCACGCACGCAGTTTGGGCACTCAGTCTCTAAAAGGAAAAAGACGACACAGACTCGAGGCTGGGCTGCTCTCAAACTTACAAAGTATGAGCCAAGGTTAGGCAAATCATCAGCATGCATACAACAGCAAAAATCACATTAATTGTTCAAAAGCAGGCCAAATGCAAACTTTTACCTTTCAATAAAAAGTTGTTTGTATCATTGAAAGCTCTGTTATTGTGTTTTTCTTGTAAGACAAAAGATGTTAATGTATGAGTTCTTTTTTCTAAACTAAAACCTCAGTATTCAGGTTAAATGGTCGTGCTGGCACTTTGCGATCAATAAGTGGGTTTTGGGTTGCAGTTTGGGCACTCGGTCTCTAAAAGGTTCGCCATCACTGGTCTAGGCAAGGAGGCCATAGGACTACCCTTGTCAATTATTCCTGTGGCCGGTGATGACCCAGAGGAGCCAAATTGTGCATTACCTGAACTGGCTCTTGACTCTTCCACAAGGAAGATGCACTCATCAACTCTAACCCAATTCATATTCAATCGATATTTCAAAGCGGTAGCAGCACGAAACATCAGAAGCGTTGTTTGTTCCACCTGTTTCTTTTTAGCATGCTTTGTGTGTTGTCTGGGTTTTTTTAATCAGAGGCCTTTGTACTAAAACTGATTCATCTACATTTAGCATAGATTTGTTTTACAGTAGTCCTGTATGTACTTGACAGCTGGTGATGCCCTTTACTTGTTCCACTGAGTATATGAAAGGAACGATCTGGCAGCATTCAGTCAAGGAGGAGCTTCCTAAACGCTTCAAATAATCTTGTTGAAAGCAGAAGCTGGAATGATTTGCCGTTTGAGAACAAGAATCTGAAATCAAATAGATGGCTGGCAGTCAGTGGGAATCTGTCAGAGGCTGATTATGTTAGAACACCTTGCCGTCCGTGGCTCCCATCCAACTTGTTGGTCTTGAGCAGAGGGTCAACAGTTCGGCGAGTTATTTGGATGTGCCCGAACTGTCGGTGTTTATGATTACACTGCTCAAAACCACAGTCTTGAAAAATGTAGACAACCAACAACATTCTGTGCATGGCTCTAGAATAGGGCAGGGGTCAACACGGTAGGGTTAGTTGTAACTGTAGTCCCCTTTGGAGAAGACAAGAGTCACTGGAAAAGACAATGATGCTAGGGAAAGTGGAAGGCAGGAAGAAAAGAGAAAGACCCAACATGAGATGGACTGACTCAATCAAGGAAGCCACGGCCCTCAGTTTGCAAGACTTGAGCAAGGCAGTCAGTGAGTGGACGTTTTGGAGGTCATTAATTCATAGGGCCAGCATCAGCTGGAAGTGACTGGATGGAACTTAACACGCATGTGCATATCATCCCATTTATACAAAAGTGATTTTTGTGAAATCTTGAAGCTCATGCTAAAACGTATAGAAGTGGTTAGAACATAAGAGAAGCCATGTTGGATCATGCCAATGTTCCATCCAGTCCAGCACTCTGTGTCACACAGTCTCCAAAACCCAGATGCCATCAGGAGGTCCACCAGCAGGGCCAGAACTCCAAAGCCCTCCCACTGTTGCTCCCCAAGCACCAAGAATACAGAGCATCACTGCCCTAGACATATGTTCCATCAATACATGGGGCCAAGAGCCACTGATGGACCTCTCCTCCTTATGTTTATCCAATCCAATATATTTATCCAGTTCCACTCATCCCAACCCATTCCTGGATTTCTTCTGAATTTAGGATCTCCCCATCTGTGTATCAATATCTGTGTATCAATAATAAATGCCTCTGTGTATCAATATCTTCTAAAGTTGAAAATCCTTATTTACTTTTATTACGAAAGTATTTGAAAAAGCCTAAACCCAGGGGATAGGCTATGGAGTTAACATTAATCTGTTCTATAATTGATGTTTTGTCTCAGCAGAAATCATTTTCTTCTCACACCCTCTGTAGTGTTGTTGCATTGAAAATGTATCTAAAACTGCTCTCAAAAGCCACATTACTATTCTGGCTATTACTTTTAGTAAACTGTACACTTCAGAAATGTGGGTTCAAATTATCATATCCATAAAAGGATATAAGAACAAAATTGCTTAAAATTGATGGAAGTCGACATTTTTTTTCTTGCTTACTGATGAGTTCTTCCATCCTAAACATCATTTCTAAAAGCAGTGCTTTAAAGCAGGGTAGTTATGGGTTAAAAATAATGTCCTCTCCACATTTCAGGATGAAAGGTAGACTGATATGTTGTCTTTTTGATGATCTGTACTTTTGAGTTCAATGGATTTAGAAGGATCTAGCTCCGTTTAGGACTGCACTGCTTGCACTACTACTTCTGATTGACTGCAAACTAGGGTCTGCCATAGAGCAATCAGTTGATATGAATCATTTGTGCCTATTTAAAAAGCCTGATAGTTTGGCCTCGCCCTCTCTCATTAGCACTTGGAAGCTAAGCAGGGTCAGCCATGGGACACTAGAAAGAAGACCGGGATTGCAGTGCAGAGGAAGGAAATGGTAAACCACCTCTACTCATCTCTTACCTTCAGAACTCCATGGGCTTGCAGTCCCCATGATTTGGTTGTGATGTGACACCATATAATTAGTATTACTGTGCCTATTTATGCTCACATTTTTTGTGGGGGGGGGGATGTCCTAGTGTTTATAAAAATGCCTGAGAGTTTTGATTAGCATGTTGTAGAATAGAACTGCAGCAGTTGGATCCCACCGGTAAGGCTAGAAGGGGAGAAAGGGTGAAGATGGAGCAGGATGATACTATGGGGTGGGACCTGCAGAAGGATAGGAGGAAATTTTTGAGCTGGATGCAGTGGCAGAGGGAGTACACAGGGAAAGAGAGAGATAAAAATCGTATGATCTTGTTGCTTGATTCTGTTGTCCTGGTGTTGGAGGTCCAGGGGTCATTTCAAGCAGGAGCTCGGGGGGAGCGCAGCTCCGGGAGTTGGATGCCTGCTTGTGTCATGGCTGCAGCAAAAACAAGGACCCCTGGAAAGGTCCTTGTTCCTCCAACCAGCCTTCTGAAGGCTTCAGCCACCACTGAAGCTATCCTCCCAGAATAGTGGCATTTCTGAGGCTTGGATAAGTAGCTGTCCCCTCTCTGCCAGCTCTTTCCTTCTCTCTCTCTCTCTCTCTCTTTTCTTTCTTTCTTGCCTTCTGACATACTTCCAGTGATGTCAGGTGGTGCAGCATATGCAAATAAGTTATGCTAATGAATTATGCTAATGAGCTCCTGCACCTCTTTTTCTATGAAATGACCCCTGTGGAGGTCAGTCTGGAGGAGAAACTGAACTCTTAGGCTTTCTAAACCTAAAATTCTCTTTTTTTAAGGTGAGTCTTGTGATCATTTCAAATTATAAACTAGATTCTTAAGAATATAAAGAGAGCCCTTCTGGATCAGACCAGTGGTCCTTCTAGTCCAGCATCCTTTCCCACACAGCAGCCAACCCGTTCCTCTGTAGGGTTGCCAGGTCCGGGTTGGAAAATACCTGGAGACTTTGGGGGGCGGATCCAGGAGAGGGCGGGGTTTGGGGCGTGGAAGGGCCTCAGCATGGTACAATGCCATAGAGCCCACCCTTCAAAGCAGCCATTTTCTCCAGGGGAGCCGATCTCTATCAGCTGGAGATCAGTTGTAAAAGCGGGAGATCCCCAGGTCCCACCTGGAGACTGGCAACCCTATTCCTCTGGCAGTTCAACAACAGAGCATAGAGGCCAAGGCCTTCCCCCCATGCTGCTTCCTGGCTCTGGGATTCAGAGGTCGACTGCCTCTGACCATGGAGGTTACCTTCAGTCATCATGGTTAGTAGCCACTGATAGGCCTATCCTCCATGAATCTATCCAGTCCCCTTTTAAAGTGGTCTATGCCTGTGGCTGTAACTACATCCTCTGGCAGCGAATTCCCCATTTTAATCACTCGTTGTGTAAAGATTTTGTCCGTCTTGCATCTACTGTGTTGGATGCCCTTGAGTATTAGTATTTGGCGGGGAGAGAGATAAAGTTCTTCGTCCAACCCCCTCATCACCTTGGTTGCCCTCTTCTGTACTTTTTCCAGCTCTGCAGTGTCCTTTCTGAGATACAGTGGCCAGAACTGTGCACAGTATTCCAAATGAGGCTGTACCACACATTTGTACGAGAGCCAGTTTGGTGTAGTGGTTAAGTGCGTGGACTCTAATCTGGGAGAACCGGGTTTGATTCCCGACTCCTCCACTTGCACCTGCTGGATGATTTTGGGCAAGCCATAGCTCTGTACCAGCTGTTCTCTCAAGGACAGCTTGGGAAAGAGCTCTCTCAGCCCCACCCACCTCACAGGGTGCCTGTTGTGGAGAGGGGAAGGGAAAAGGAGTTTGTAAGCCACTCTGAGACACCAAGTGAGTGAAGGATGGGGTATAAATCCAATCTCTTCTTCTTCTTCATTATCAGTTGTTTTATTCCCCAACATTTGCCTTTTTCACCGCTGCAGCACACTAGATTAACAGTATCATTGAGCTCTCTAGTTTCCTGCTACAATAATAATAATTTCCTTGCTTAGTGTGGCAAAAACTGATCATAACATGATTAACTCAAACACAGTGGATTAATAGTTGCTTACAGATGTGCTGGGACTCCGGGGAGGAGTTTTTGCCCTTATAATTAACTCAGGAAGGAGATTCTCTCGCTGTCTTGGACGTGTTTGACATTTGGCTTAAGAAAATCCTTTCACGTCCTCTGTCCTATTTGTCCTGTGAGGTCACAAACCCTGACCATTTTTGTGGCTGAAATCTTAAATGATCTCAGATTAGGCTTATTTGCGTTTTGGATGAAGCCTCTTGCAAGGTTACCTGAAAACCTCATTTGGCATTTCAACAAAGTCTAGATTCTGTTCCCTCAGAGTTTGATTGAGCTGCTTCTCCTCCTGGACTTTTGGGCTTCTGTTCTCTGGGCCTGAAAGTGGGTGTGGGTATGCCTACAGCCAGGGCCGGCTTCAGAATTTTCAGGGCCCTGGGCAGACATTGGCCAGGCTCCCCCATCTGCCTAGCTCCAGCCCCCCTCCATGCCCTCCTTTCCACCCCTACACCTCCATGCCCCTGTAGCCCTCTAGCTGGGAATGAGAAGGAGGAGGAAAAGCTTGGATTTATACCCTGCCCTTCACTACCCGAAGGAGTTTCAGAGCAGCTTACAATCCCTTTGCCTTCCCCTCCCCACAACAGACGCCCTGTGAGGTAGGTGGGGCTGAGAGAGTTCTCCCCAGAACTGCTCCTGAGAGAACAGCTCTGAAAAAAACTTGTGACTGACCCAAGGTCATACCAGCAGCTGTATGTGGGGGAGTGGGGAATCAAACCCGGTTCTCCCAGATTAGAGTCCGCACTCCTAAACACTACACCAAATTGGCTGGAATGAGCCAGGAGGAGGTGAAGCCTCCAGATGCAGAAGGGTGCAGACCTTGAGGAAAGCTGAAGAGGGAAGCCAGACTGCCTTGCTGGGGAGCTCAAACCTTAATCACAGGCTCTTAACACTTTGTTCAAGAGCTGTGTCCTCTAGTGAGGAGTTCAGCTGGGACCCTCATTTTGGAAGCTGGTGCACAGAGAGTTCAGCAGGGGACTTCTTGACCCACCAACAAGAGGGAAAGGATGAACTTTGGGGGTGGCAGGCTGTGGAGAAGGGAGAAGTCAATGGTTTGGACTTTAAAACGTCACTGTTCTGATGTGTTACTAAGTTCTGTGTTTTTGTTACATGATGTTAAATGAAAAGTTTTTTTAAAATATTATTCTTTCTGAATCATGGCAAGATTCATTCCAAGTTCTGCCCCACACAACCCACAAGCTGACATTACACCCCCACCTGCTCATGCATGCTTCTCCCGCTTGGAAGCCCTCCTTCCGCCTGTGCTTAGTTGCCTGCACCACCTGCACACCCTTTCCCTGACGGCACTGGCCAGTGTATGCAGCTAGATGTGCTGCCGCCATTGCCACCCGGAGTGCAGCCACTGTGCAGCACCCACACCCCCTTCCTCAATGACTCTGGGCAGTTGGGAGCACAGGTACAGACAGGTGGCAGGAGAAATGTGGGGTGGGGGTCAGAGGCAGAAGGCCTGGGCCCTGGCAACTGCCCCACCTTAGGGTATGTGGATGCCATCCCTGTGCATAGCTGCCCCCTTTTTACTATAGGAGCGCTGCTGGTATAATAGCCACCTCCCTTCAACCACTGTTCAATAACTTTTTTCCAGAGAGCTTTTGAGATTGTGTCTGTCCTGGCACTGGAACCCTTTTTGGGCCGATTACTGCTGCTGCCTCATGTCTTTAAAAGGCTTGACAGTGCAGTCCTATGATTTCACAATCAAATGAAATGCCTTCAGGACCGCCTCTCTCAATATGCCCCTAGAAGAGTGTTATGTTCCAGAAATAAGAAGCTGCTTGTGGTCCCCAGCCCGAAAGAGCTGCCTGAAAATATATGGGCCCTACGGGACCCTTTCCATCGGGTTTGCAAGGCAGAGATGTTCCGCCAGGCCTTCGGTTGAAGACAGCAGTGGTTGGCACTCTCATACCCTCCTCCTCAGCCCTCCACACCCCTTCACTCAGGGAGCTGGTGGGAACAGACATTTTTTCACCATCTTAAGTAATGAAGTTGTATTGTTTGAAGTATATTGTTTTTAGTAGTTTTTAATTCTTATTTAATGGAATATCATTATGTTTACTTGAGGTAAGCCGCTCTGAGCCCTGCTTGCAGGGAAGGGCGGCCTAGCAACTTGAAAATAACATCATCATCATCATTAGAAGAGATTGGATTTATATCCCGCCCTTCACTCACTTAAGAGTCTCAGAGCAGCTTACAAACTCCTTTCCCTTCCCCTCCCCACAACAGACACCCTGTGAGGTAGGTGGGGCTGAGAGAGCTCTGAGACGACTGTCCTTGAGAGAACAGCTGGTACAGAGCTATGGCTTGCCCAAGGTCATCCAGCAAGTGCAAGTGGAGGAGTGGGGAATCAAACCCGGTTCTCCCAGATTAGAGTCCGCGCACTTAACCACTACACCAAACTGGCTCTCTTATCATCATCATCTTCATCATATTTATCAATTATTCTTTGCTCCTGAAATGCCCTTTTAAACCTAGCAAACTGGAGTAGAATTCCTCTACATTCTAATAAAGTGAACATTATGTATTAAATTGCTCCTATTGCATCCTTATTGTCAAATATTTAGTGTCCTTGGTATTCTGGGACCTCTTGTATGAGAGCTGCCATTCTTCATTCCATACAAGCCACCACGATTACTATACCCATGATGTCAGAAATGTACAACCCACCGTAAGCCTTTTCAAGTTGGCTGAAATGCTCAGGACATTGTGTAAGAAGGCGGGGCATGAGAACTGCTCAGCAGCTTGGCAGGCGGCTCGCTGATTCTTTGGCATATCCCCGTCTGCATGAGAAACAGCTGCTAAGGCAGTGTGGTGTCGTGGTAGATTAACCCCATTTCTGCTCTGGAGTTGGCAGGGAGTGTTGGTTCCGCCATGCCTACCAAGAAGCACAGAGTCCATTGTGCTAATCTGTTAGTACTAATGCTCAGGGGAATCTAAAGCCCTCTAGGAAACAATTGCTAAGGAACTTCTGAAGTTATAGTGCAGTTGGCTCTTCTCCCAGCATTTGTATTTGAGTGAGAATGAAAGTGATTTGCTGCTGGCAGATGGGCAAGAGATGGAAAGGGAAGGGAATGTCCCCTTGGCCTTAGAGAAGCACCTTTTTAACAATTTAGTTCAAGAAAAGGCTTGGTTCAAGGTGGTACCATAGGCATCTTGACTACGAAAGGACAAGGTGTTGGTTTTGCTCTGGGACCCTCATACCTCTGGGACCACCTCTCCACGATATGTGACCACGTCTCCACATAGTGTTCCATCTGTACCTTGTGGTTAATAGCCATTGATGGGCCTTTGCTCCATATGTTTATTCAGTCCACTCTTGAAGCTGTCTATGCTCGTAGCCACCACCACATCTTGTGGCAGTGAATTCCACATGTTAATTACTCTTTGGGTGAAGGAAAACTTCCTTTTATCTGTTCTACGCCACTAGTGAAAAAGTAAACAGATCTGACAAAAGCCATATTGACTTATTTTGAAAGCAGTTTGATTCAAAAAGAACACACGGCTGCCAGACCTCCCGCCATATGGTTTTACGATGGAGTTTTTGGTGATTCTTAGAGCCACCCTATGTCACTTCAGGGATTTGCCCAGAAAAAAACATTGCAATGCACATGTTGCCCTTCCCCCCTGTCTCCACCCCCCTAAACCCCTGCTGGTTGGCCTGTCAACCCTACGAGTTCTGTGAGAGGCATTTGCTTTTTCATAGCCTTGCATGAAGCAAAGCTCTAATAAATTATTAAGGACAAACTTGATTATGATTCTTGTTGAGGCAGAGTTAGCTGCCTTCATTAAAGAAGGAAATATTTAATCACAGGTATGCTTGCTTTCTTGGGGGGGGGGGGGGGGGGCGGGAATTCAGGACTGCCGATACAAGCCTTTTGATAGACACAACTCTTCTGCAGAGTCATTGTTCCATGTCTCCCTGCTGTAAGAAATGGCTGCATGACAGGATTAAGAAATGCTATGTCAAGTTTAAAACGCTCTGTGTGTGTTATGTGCTGTCAAGTAACTTCTGACTCATGGTAACCATATGACTTTATGCAGGGGTCATTTCGAGCAGGGGCTCGGGGGAGCGCAGCTCTGGGAGTTGGTGCCAGCCCCCCCCCACGCGTGGGAATGCCTGCTTGTGTCATGGCTGCAGCAAAATGACCCCGTCCCCTGGAAAGGTCCTTGTTCCTCCAACCAGCCTTCTGAAGGCTTCAGCCACCACTGAAGCTACCCTCCCAGAATAGTGGTATTTCTGAGGCTTGGATTAGTAGCTGTCCCCTCTCTGCCAGCTCTTTCTTTCTTTCTTTCTTTCTTTCTTTCTTTCTTTCTTTCTTTCTTTCGCTCTCGCTCCTTTCTTTCTTACCTTCTGACATACTTCCGGTGATGTCAGGTGGTGTAGCATATGCAAATAAGTTATGTTAATGAGTTTTGCTAATGAGCTCCTGCACCTCTTTTTCTACGAAATGACCCCTGACTTTATGACGTTCAAAACCTCCTGTTGTTAATTGCCTTGCAAACTGAAGGCTGTGTCTTCCTTAAGGGTGTGCAGGGGAGGAAAGTCAGGGTTTTTTTTCAGATTTGGGTATAATAAAGCCACATTTTGGGGGGAAGCCTGAAAAATCCCAAATACCAGTACTGGTATTGTACTGAAAATTTTTTGGCTCCATTATATCCTATGGGGCCATTGTAGTCAATGGCAAAAAGCTTCTGACAAGTATTCAGGGGACTGAGGGGAAGGGGGTTTGATGTAGAGGCACCAAATTTGTACTGTAGCTGCTGGAGCCTCTCCCCAAAATACCCCTCCCAATTTGGAAAAGATTGGACCAGGGGGTCCAATTCTAGGGGCATCCAAAGAGGGTGCCCCCAATTCTCCATTGTTTCCTGTGGGGATTGGGAAAAGGCAGGCAGCAGTGTCTCTCCGAGAATCTCTCTGCAAGAAAGTAAGTGTGTGGCAGTCAGTGCCCAAACCCAACAGGACTCAGGGGATCTCTAGTCCCTCTTCCCCCTCCCTCCTGGAAAGCAGAGCAAAAGGTGGGAAAGAGGCAAAAATGGCGGAAAAAACAAGGTGAGTGGAGCCCTTTAAAATTTTAAGCCTCCCAGAGCCCAAATTCGGCATTCCCGAAAAAAGCCAAACCCCCCTTCCTGAAAATTTTCCTTTTTCAGCAGCCAAATTAGTTCAGGGAAGCTGATTCGATATCCCAAAAACCCAAAAAATACCAAAAAGTTTTTTTATTGGGGGTGGGGGGTGGGTTGGCTTTACCGAATGCGCTCCCCTAGTCTTCCTTGACTGAGTCAATCCATCCCATGTTGGATATTCCTCTTTTCTGACTGCTTTCAACTTTTCCTAGCATTATTGTCTTATAATGTAACCAAAGTACAATAGGCGCAGCTTAGTCATTTTAGCTTCTACGGAGAGTTCAGGCTTTGTTTGATCTAGAACCCACTCATTGGTCTTTCTGGTGGCCCATGGTAGGACTCTCCTCTGACACCGCATTTCAAATGAATCAACTTTCTTCCTGTCAGCTGCTTCTCGCTGTCCAACTTTTAGATCCATACATAATAACGGGGAATACTATAGTATGAATGATCTTGATATTGGCCACCAGTGACACACCCTTACACTTAAGGATCTTCTCCACTTCCTTCATGGCTGCTCTTCTCAGTCAGAGCCAAGGAATAGAAAATCATTAGCAATTTCAGTTAAAGGCCCCGTAGCATTACCAAAAAGGAGAGGATCATGTAGTATTTTTAGTCCTTTTTAGACCCCCCTCATGATCTGAGACGCTAAATTGTAATTTGCTTAGCTTGTACATAAATCCAGCTCTGGGGGAGTGGTAGTATATAAAGGTCCTTTTCAGTGGTGGCACGAGGGCTGCCCCTTACCTAGTTTTGGCAGGCATTTTCCTGTTTTCTCTGGCCCTCCTGCTACTTTCCTCTGAGCAGTGGGAAGGAAATGGGGGTGGGCAACTTTACATATGTTGTGAAGTCACTCACTGCAAAAACCTGTAAGTTGCAGAACGGGCACACTGCAACACTTTAGGAGTTGCCCAAGTCTCTACGGTATTTGTTATAGAGATTCAAGGAACTCCTAGAATGTTATGCTGTGCCTATGATATCACTTCTAGGTTTTTTACAGGCACTGGCACTGCAGTGCAAGCAACACTTGTTTTTTTTCAAGGGTTCCACCCTCCAAAAGTTCCCACTGTTGTGAGTGGAGCTGGCTTACCAACTCTGGGTGACACCTGTCATGTGGAGCTCAGGGCAAAATTCATGACCAGAGTCCCAGGTAATTTCTAGCTCATTGCAAGAAGTCTAAAATGTATGTCAGGCTAAGAAGAAGAGGAGATTGGATTTATACCCCCACCCATCACTACCTAAAGGAGTCTCAAAGCGGCTTACAATCTCCTTTCCCTTCCTCTCCCCACAAGAGACACCCTGTAAAGTAGGTGGGGCTGAGAGACCTGTGAGAGAACTACTTGTCAGAGAACAGCTCTGAGAGAACTTTGACTGACCCAAGGTCACACCAGCAGCTGCATGTGGAAGCATGAGGAATCAAACATGATCCTCCCAGATTAGAGTCCGTGCTCCAAACCACTACACCAAACTGGCTTTTCCTACACCAAACTACAGTCATCAGTCCAAGGTCGCACAGTGGGCACGTGTTTGAATCTGGATCTCGTGAAACCAAATTGGTTTTCTGCTTCTGAATGAAAGTGCTTAGAGCTGAAGTGTTGTTACACGGCTCCTCTGTTGTTAACCAGTATTTCTGAGGTTTATGTTTTACAGGGGTAATTTATATCCTAATACTTGGCGTAGTAAAAATTGAACTGAGCAGTTCTGTATTGAGATGCAAGCACTTATTGATCCTGAACACTGGTGTCATGAATATATCAATATTACTTACATGAGGGATGATCCTATTTAATAAAAATACGGCTCTGCACTACATAATTACATTATAAAATTTTAAATATCCCTTGTTGATATAGGAAATTCATTTCCCAGATTATAAAATGCTTTGTCTTGTTACTTCCGATCAGGGTTTTTTCCCTCCTCATACTAAAGATGAACAATATTTTTGAGCTCAATATATAGAGGAATTTTGTTTTGTTTTGTTCCTTTGTATATTCATATTGCACATTGTACTACATCTGGGGCTATTTCAGGCCCATAGCTGCAGTGGGGCATCTTGGGGCTAGGCCCCTCTGACTTACTGGCAAGCCCCCTCAACTTTCCGTTCCAGCCCAGGGCCCCCGAGCTGCAGGAGGTGTGGGGAAGGGGCCAGGAATTCCTGTGCATCTGTCTGGCACGAACAGCAGCTATGGTGGCCCCGTTGAGCCAGACAACACTTCTCTATTTCCCCCAGAAAATCTATTTAACTTTATTTAAATTATCAGTGCCCCCTAAGAAATTTAAATGTCCCCCAACTAAAAAAAAATCCTGGCTTTGGGACCAGGCTATTTTTCCATGTCACATAACATCAGTGAACATGTTTGTTGCCTTCATAATTAAGATCTCTTAAAAGTGGTCTCTACATTACGGACGGCCGAGCAGCCATGTTGGCGTCACGGTTACCGCACTGGGTGAGGATCTGGGAGGCCAACGCTCAGAGCCCCACTCTGCCGTTAAGGTTGCTAGGAGATACCGTCCCAGTTATTCTCTCACACCCTGTTCTACTGCACAGCGTGGTCATTGTGAGGGTAAGATGGAGAAGGAGAGATTGACATGTACCACTTTGCGCTCCTTAGAGGAAGGAGGGGATGAAATATACTAAATAAATAAGCAAATCCTTCAAGCGGTATCAAAGAGGAATTTTGCCATGCATGCAATGATTTCAGGGGGGAATATGATGAAGAGCAAGCTGTTTTGGCTGTGTTTTAAACTGTGTATTGGTTTTTAACTGAGTGCCTGTATTGTGTACTGGGTTAAATTTGTTGGTATGCCCTTATGATACTTGTATCCTTGAAGCTTTTGCTGTTTTCTTAGCTGCCTCGAGTCTGAAGAGATGAAGCGGGGTACTGGGCCGCTACGTCCCTGGTGGGGGGGAATTCAAGGTCCCAGGAATTGCCCTGATGATCTGATCCCTCAGCTTTGAAGCTCTGTGACTCTGATGCACCGATCCTCATTCCCAGTTCCTCACGTTGCTCAGTCGCGATTCCTGTGAGATTATACCTGTTCTTAAGACTGCACTGCTAATTTAGGGTTGCCAACCTCCAGATGACCAGCTCTGGATGACCAAGATCAGTTCCCCTGGAGAACATGGCTGCTTTGGAGGGTGGACTCTATGGCATTATTCACTGCTGAGGTCCCTTCCCCTCCCCAAACCCCACCCTCCCCAGGCTCCACCCCCCAAACCTCCAAGTATTTCCCAACCCAGAGCTGTCAACTCTATGCTAATTGAGTAATTAATAAATTACATTGAAATGAGTGTGCATGTTATCAAAACGTTTTACAGAGGGAAGTGTGGGAGTCCTAGAGCTGCCAGGTTCATAGGGGGATGGGGAGGGTAAACTGTCAGATCCAGGTTGGGAAACTCCTGGAGAATTCGGATTGAGCCTGGGAAGGACCTCAGTGGGGTACGATGCCGTAGAGTCCAATCTCTGAAGCATCTGTTTTTCTCCAGGGGAACTCTGTAGTCTGGAAATGAGCTGTAATTCTGGGGGATCCCCAGGTCCCACCTGGAGACTGGCATCCCTAGGGAGTCCTTGAAACCAAATCCTTGCTGCTAACAGGAAAGGACATTTTAAAATATTTACTTTTAATTTCCCATTTCTTGGGAAACACCATGACCGAAATAACTTTCAAAACGCATCTCGACTGTCCATAACTCTCCACTCCAGTGGTTAAAACAGTCCCCACAGTGATTGAAAGTTGCCTCCACTAATAAATCGATTGGTTTATCAATTGATGGAATCATCTGTCAGGGAAACCTGTGAGCGCATGGGGCGCCGATGAAACCATTCGCCGCTCGGATAAAAATGATGATCGTAGCTTGCTGTGCAGGAGCAGGCTGAGGACCACAGCCGGTTGCTGTGGCCAGCCAGATTGCTCACAAGAAGGGAATTGCAAGTGGCAGTGTCTAATCGAATTGGACTCCCCGAGCATTAGCGCCTCCTCCGAGTGTATCCCTTAAAAAATGGCTTGTGCACTGTAGCAAGAAGAGACGCCATACGGTGCGCCCGATAAAATCTGGCAGTATTACAGTCGTCAGAAGGTTGAGCAGCAAAAGCTGGAGAAAATGGCTTTAAAAAGTGAACTAAATGCACTGGCAAATTAATTAATGTTAACAATCCATCTCTTCCCCCACCCCCCACCCCGGCCTGCTGTTAGAAAAAGGATGTGTTGACTCTTCATCGCAAAAAATACACTTGAATAGCTTGTGCCAAGACCGTCACTGAATTGACTCCCCAAGCCCAACACAAGGCTTCTCTCTCTGTCCCCCACCATCTCCTGGCCCTAGCAAATCCCTGCAGTTCTTTAGCTGAGGCTGTGTGGGTTTTGATACTTATGGAATATGGGATTGGCTGGAAGGGGAGAGAAGGAAATTGGGGGGCACGTCAACAACACTTTAGGAACATGTTTAGGAAGAGGAAGAAAGAGGTGGTTTTTATACCCCGTCTTTCTCTACCCTTTGAAATGTGGTGTTGGAGGAGAGTTTTACAGATACCATGCGTAATGTAGTATGCTCTGTGTAGGAACCAGCCTGCCATGTGCTCCCAGGTAATGGCGCCTGCCACATGGCCAGAACACATGGTCAGGCAGAGAGGGGAGCTTGAATCTGGAGGAACAATAGACATCTGGATTGAAAGCCTCCACCAATGTGGGACCTAGGTTCTCCCTGGAGAGCCAATGCAATCAAAGGCTCCTCCAGGGAACCTATGACAAACATGCGCATATTAAGCCCCTATCAGGTCTTTTGGGTGCGGCCGGAGGTGTGGCTCCGGTCAGCATATAATGAGGGCCCTGGAGCCCTGGAAGCATGTTTGTTCTGACCATCTACTGGGCATGCTGAATCACTCAGTAAAGGCTTCATGATTTCACCGTTCCTGGTCTCCCGAGTCCAGTACTCTTCACTGGTGACGAGGATGGGATCCCAATGAGCGACTCCTTGGCTGACACCAGCACCGCATCGAGCCCAGACCAGATCCATCAGCCACCGGCCCTGCTTGCCTCCAGCACCACCGCACCGCCATCGGCTCCCGAAGATCCTGGTCTCCCGAGTCTAGTACTCTTCACCATGGATGGTCAAAAAAGATAAAGAAGTGGGTTCTAGACCAAATCAACCCCGAACTCTCCCCAGAAGCTAAAATGACTAAACTGAGGCTATCATACTTCGCTCACATCATGAGTCACTGCAGCATACAAGAATGTTAGGAAAAGTGGAAGGCAGCAGGAAAAGAGGAAGACCCAATGTGAGGTGGATTGACTCAATCTTTCTGCAAGACCTGAGAATCATTGTGGATGATAGGACATTTTAGAGGACATGAATTCATAAGGTCACCATAACTTGGAAGTGACTTGATGGCACTTAACACACACTTTCTCTGCCCTCAGGAGTGGGCAGAGAAGTGGCTTACAGTTGCCTTTCATTCCCCTCCCCACAGCAGGTGCTTTGTGAGGCAAGTAGGGCTGAGAGAGTTCAGAGAGAACCGTGACTGGCCCAAGGTCACCCAGCAGGCTGCATGTGGAGGAGTGGGAGATCAAACCCGGTTTTCCAGATTAGAGTCTGCTGTTCTTAACCACTACGCCTTGCTGGCTCCTGTGACTATGTCTTTTGATTACACCTTCTGTTATCGCAAGGTGTAATCGCAGGCAGTCATTTGGTGATGAGGACGCACAGCCCTTCAACGATACTCCTGATAGCAAACCATATTTTGGGTAATGGTGAAATTAGTTGTGCATAAGCCTTTTGAGAGAGCCAGTTTGGTGTAGTGGTTAAGTGCGCAGACTCTAATCTGGGAGAACCGGGTTTGATTCCCCACTCCTCCACTTGCACCTGGCTGGATGACCTTGGGCAAGCCATAGCTCTGTACCAGCTGTTCCCTCAAGGACAGCTTGGGAAAGAGCTCTCTCAGCCCCACCTACCTCACAGGGTGTCTGTTGTGGGGAGGGGAAGGGAGAGGAGTTTGTAAGCCGCTGTGAGACTCTTAAGCGAGTGAAGGGCGGGATATAAATCCAATCTCTTCTTCTTTTTCTTCTTCTTTTGTTCCAGAGGGCAAAGGTGCCAACTTCCAGGTGGAGTCTGTCCATCTCCTGGAATTACAACTGATCTCTCGACTACAGAGATTAGTTCCCCAGGAGAAAATGGCTGCTTTGGACTTATACCCTACTGAGGTTCCTCTCCTTTCCAAACCCCACCCTCCCTAGGATCCACCCCCAAATATTCAGGAATTTCCCACCCTGGAACTGGCAACCCTACATCGACACCCCCCCCACACACACACTCCACATTCCAGGAGAGTTGCCAAGTCCGGGTTGGAAAATACCTGGGGACTTTGGGGGTGGAGCCAGGAGAGGGTGGGGTTTGGGGAGGGGAGGGGCCTCAGCAGGGTACAATGCCATAGAGTCCACCCTTCAAAGCAGCCATTTTCTCCAGGGGAGCTGATCTCTGTCAGCTGGGGATCAGTTGTAAAAGCGGGAGATCCCCAGGCCACACCAGGAGGCTGGCAACCCTACATTCCAGTAAAGTAGTACAGTGACAGCTTTCATTGCTCTTTGTTTTAACCAGTCATTGCAGTCCTCTTTGTGGTGAATGCAATGGTATTTACAGCCTGTTACTCATATTGTCTGCTAACTCACCCCCCTCCCATACTTATCAAACCGAAACCACGTCGGTGATGAGTATTAAAGCCCTTTCTCGGTAATTTCTGAAGGTTGTTCGTTTTTTAATTGAGTTTTGATATGATAACTAAAGAACGCGTTCAGTTGCCGGGGGTGGGGGGTGGGGGTTGTGATCTGACTGCGTGTCCCAAGCGGCTAGATTAGAAATTGTTTGCCTGTTCCATTCCGCCGTAACTGGCGAAGGCCTGGAAGGTTCTTAAAAAGTCGTTTGATTCCTCTCTTTTCTGTGACTGCTTAAGCGATCTGATACATAACGAGGCCGTTAATCATCAGACAGCATTCCGAGTACAGGGTCTGCATGTTTATCTGAAAGGACTGAGAGGGGGTGTTCTCTCATTCTGCCTCCCCCACCCGCTGCCCCATTTCTGAACGGGCATGCATCCTGTTGTTGCTTAATAGCTTCCAAAAGTGTCTGAACACTGTCTTGAAGACAGAGGCGACAGGTTCACAATTCTCATGGAAACCAAAGCACAGCCTACGTAATATCTTTTATCGGTGGCGGTAGGAAGTGCCATCAAGTTGCAGCCAATTAATGGTGACCTTGTCGGGTTGTCAAGGCAAGTCATTACCTGCCTCTGCATAGCAACCCTGGACTTCCGTGGTGTTCTCGTATCCAAACAGTAACCTGGGATGACCCTGCTTAGCTTCTAAGATCTGACAAGGCTGGATTAGCTTGGGCCATCCAGCTCAAGCCATAATATTATTAAGTCCTTTTATTAGAAACAACCAAATGACGCATAACTGTGTGTGAGGTTTTGAGTTCACTAGAACTCTTCATGGTGTGTCCTAATAAGTAATACTGTGTGGATTCTATTCTGGTTCTTTGGATTTGGTTTGGGACAGACATGGCTGCTAACAACTACTGTCTATGTTATATAGAGTTTCCAGATCTCCCCGTATAATGGGAGACCTCCCACCAGCACCCCTCTGTCAGCTGGCAGGAAAAAGTATACTGTTTATTTATTCACATTTATAACCCGGCCTTCCTGCAAGTGGGCTCAGGGCGGGTAACAACATTTCATAACGTATACTAGTTGAAACAGTAAAAATTAAAATTTAAAACATCGTCATAAATATTAAAATGATGGTCACTGTTTCTGCTTTTGTGGGAGGTCCCATGGCTGGGGCAGAAACCAGACTGGAAAATACTAAAAAAAATCACCATTGGCCCATCAGTGTTACATCACTTTCACGGAAAATCTGAAAGTGATGTCAGACCTCTCTAGAAATCTCTGGAATCTCTATAGTATTAGCTTAGGGTTGCCAGCTCTGAATCAGGAAATAAGTGGAGATTTTTGGGGTGGAGCCTAGGGAGTGTCGGGTTTGGGGAGGGGAGGGATCTCAGCAGCCATTTTCTCCAGGGGGACTGATCTCTGTTGTCTGGAGATGAATTGTAATAGAGGGAGGTCTCCAGGCCCCACCTGATGGCTGGTAATCCTATATTAGCTAGAGGGGTATGATGTAACTTCTGGCTTTTCCCTTCAAGTGACCTGTGCCATCACACTTCTGGCACCCCCCCCTCCCCCACTGTTAGCCAAATTGCTTTAATTTACGTTTAGCAACTGGCGAAATACACGGGTTCTTGCCAACTATACCAGGGTCCCACCCCTCCCGGGAGTTCTCAAGGAAAGAGGCACGTGAGGCAGTATTCCAGTTAAATGTAGTTTACTGGAAGATGTTATTCAAGCATACAAAAACGTAATCACACACAGATTCACACAGGCCTAAGAAATGAAGATAGAAAAATAGCACATTTGCATGAGCAGGTAATCGTTGGTGGGGAAAGCACTGTACCTTAGATGCGTCGTCCGATGTCCGGCTGGATTGGATGGGGAGAGAAATAGAAAGGCTATGGGGACACAAGGCTTGAACCAGCAAGACCACGTGGTTCTCCTGGGTAGCTACTCCAGAGAGAGAGAATGGGGTATAGAGATGGAGGCAAGGGTTGTGGATAGCAAGCTGGATTGAAGGGTCAATAGGAGAGATAGAAGGCGACGGCTCAAGAGGCCGAGTGACTCTCGGTTTGGACTTTTATTGGGGGGTCTAGGGGCTGGCTGATCAGGCCACATCCCACTAACACACCTACTGGGCGGTCCGTCCCTTCTGGATCTTGGGGCAGGTAAAAGGTGGACAAAAGGTGAGGTCCAGGGGATGGTCAGTGCTGAAAGAGTATAATTTCATCAAGAAACAGGTTTTGGACCTGGAGTTCGATGACTCACCCGGCCACATCTATTGTAAGTCAATGACTCTGGCTGACTGGGCGGTGGCCTGAACAATAGTGGCTAAGCAACTGCATTAGCATAATCCATTTAGCTATGTTGGAGGGGGCAGGGGAAGGCCAGCGTGTGGAAACAGAAAGAAACCTCATGGCAAGAGGAGTCCTTTGTCTCTGGTGAACTCATTTAGGGTGTCAGCCTCCTGGCATGGGCTGGAGCTAGCTCCTATTAAGAAGAAAGCACATGGCCCTTCCATTTAAGGCAGCCCAAAGTTCAGGGTTTATGAATATCACAATTCATAAGAGCACTAGCAGTGCCTTCCTGGGCCAACACCATGTCCTTCCCCCCAACTCCTACAATTAGCTAACTACACAGCCAATGAGAAGCTGTTTAAAACAGTTTAACAGAGCCTGTTTGGTGTAGTGGTTAAGTGTGCGGACTCTAATCTGGGAGAACCGGGTTTGATTCCGCACTCCTCCACTTGCAGCTGCTGGATGATCTTGGGCAAGCCATAGTTCTGTCAGAGCTGTCCTTTCAAGGACAGTCCTTGAAAGAGCTCTCTCAGCCCCACCTCCCTCACCAGGTGTCTGTTGTGGGGAGGGGAATGGGAAGGAGTTTGTAAGCCGCTCTGAGACTCCAAGTAAAGGGCGAGGTATAAATCCAATCTCTTCTTCTTCTTTACTTAGTTAATTGTTAACTGCAAGCTGAATCACATGACCTACCAGGCCGAAAACACACACACACATCCCAGGCTTAAATCTGTTTCTTTTGCTGCCTACTTTGCAAAATCCAGAGTAGTTCTCGAACACTTGGTAGGTCACAAGACGTGGCTTGTGAGCTGTGTGTGTAAGGAGGGCTGTGGCTTGGGCATGCCTGTCCTGAGATCACAGACCCTCCGTATGGTTTCTCCCACTATTTCTAAGGTGGGCATCCAGTGATCCAGTGCAGTGTTGTGGTCAGAGTATCTATCTAAGGCAGACACGCAGCAGAATGGGGAGGTAAGGAGCTGGCAGAGCACCGTAGTCATAGAACGGGCTGTATCAATTCAGAATGTGTGCGGAAGTTATGGTTGTTGTTTTTTTTAAGGTTCCCTAGCATTAATAACTTCCTGTAAGTGAAAACTAGCACAGCATGCACACACAACCGCCTCCCTCATGAGATCTTGCCAACGTTTCCTCCTGGCTCCCATCTATATCAGCCCACTTGTATTGCAGATATTGGGCAGATATCCAAATCTGACTCATGGCTGTATAAATCTGGGATGTATGAGGGCCAGCCAGGTGCCACGGACAGAATATTTTGGGGACGCACACTCAGAAGTGTGCTGAGCCTTGTCCAGTGCAGTATTTTGAAAGATTCAATATTTGATCCAAGCTAGTATTGCAGAATGCCCTAATGTACAGACAGGGCCACACCAGGATTTATGTCATACTGGCAGAAAAAAAGATGACAGTTGGCTGTCTCAGTTTAGTATCTGGTGTTGGGTTGCCGGGCCGGGGGGGGGGGGGGGAGGACGCATGACCCTCAGGGACAGCATGATGTTTCTTCCATGAAAATCCCAGAAGTAATGTCATGCCTCTCTAGGAATCACAAGAAAGGTGATGGTAAACCCATAGAGTTTCCAGCAATTCCTAGAGGGGATTGATGTCACTTCTGGAGGGAAACCCAGAAGTGCTGTTAGAAAGAGGGAGTTTGGTGTAGTGGTTAGGAGTGCGGACTCTAATCTGGGAGAACCGGGTTTGATTCCCCAGTCCTCCACATGCAGCTGATGGCGTGACCTTGGGTGAGTCACGAGTTCTCTCAGGGCTGTTATCTCAAGGGCAGTCCTCAAGAGAATTCTCTCAGCCCCACCTGCCTCACAGGTTGTCTGTTGTGGAGAGGCGGAGGGGAAGGGAAAGGGATTCTAAGCCACCTTGAGACTCCTTTGGGTAGTGAAGGGCAAGGTATAAATCCAATCTCTTCTTTGTCTCTAGGAATTATGGCCTGCTGGGCAATTTTAACGTTATTTTTTCATGCTCTGGGGATGTGGGATTCCCATGCCCCCAGCGGGGGGACTGGCAACCCTAGTTTGGTGTAAAGATGAGCAAAGGTTCTGTGTTTTTGTCCTTTTTATAGCTTGTACATTTTGATCAAGTTGCTTTGTTGCTTTGGGGTGTTGGTATGGTTAGATAGATGGGCAGATAATACAGAATGCAATACATTTGGGGTACTTATAACCAGCGTTCCCTATAAGCTGAGTTACTGTGAGCTAGCTCACAGTTTTTTAGCCTCTGGCTCACACATTTTTGTCTTAGCTCGGGAAGGATGGCTCCAGAGCAAACTAATTTATGCAGTAGCCAATGGAGTCTAAGCCATGGAGTCTTGTGAGCAAAAATTCTACTTTGTGAGCTACCGGCATTAGAGTTGTGAGCAAGCAATTTGGCTCCAAATTTGCAGAAATTAGTTTGCTCTGGAGCCATCCTTCCTGAGCTAAGACCAAAAATGTGTGAGCTGGAGGCTAAAAAAACCCTGTGAGCTGGCTCACACTAAGTCAGCTTAGAGGGAACACTGGCAGTAGCCAAATCACAGCTTCAATGCCAGTAACTCACAAAGTAGAATATTTGCTCACAAGACTCCACAGCTTAGAGGGATCATTGCTTGGAACCCAGTTTTCTCCACACAGTTGTGGACTCAAAGCAGTGTACAATATGACCCACCCACCTCCACACACACACACACACACACACACAGGTACAAGTTAAGACCAATGCTTCCGCTAAGCTGTGGAGTCTTGTGAGCAAAAATTCTGCTTTGTGAGCTGCTGGCATTAAAGTTGTGAGTGAGCGATTTGGCTGCTGCATAAATTAGTTGGCTCTGGAGCCATCCTTCCTGAGCGAAGACAAAAAGGTGTGAGCTGGAGGCTAAAAAAACTGTGAGCCAGCTCACACTAACTCAGCTTAGAGGGAGCACTGGCGAAGACCAAAAATAATTAAACCTAAGATAACGACAAATCTACCATCAATGAAATGATCTGCAGGAAGTGAAGGGGAGGGAGCAGAGCAGATAGCAACAGTTGCTCTCCCCAGGGAGACAGGGAGATGCTCATGGATGTGTCTATGGTACGTGGAAGGATCTAATGATTTCCATGATTCCCAGCTCAGGACACAACCACCCAGTCACCATCTATGGAGAGCCAGTTTGGTGTAGTGGTTAAGTGCGTGGACTCTAATCTGGGAGAACCGGGTTTGATTCCCCACTCCTCCACTTGCACCTGGCTGGATGACCTTGGGCAAGCCATAGCTCTGTACCAGCTTTTCTCTCAAGGACAGCTTGGGAAAGAGCTCTCTCAACCCCACCTACCTCACAGGGTGTCTGTTATGGGGAGGGGAAGGGAAAAGGAGTTTGTAAGCCGCTCTGAGACTCCCTTGGAGAGTGGAGGGCAGGGTATAAATCCAATCTCTTCTTCTTCTTCTTCTTCTTCTTCTTCTTCATCTGTTGGCCTAGCTGGCATCCTGGCACCGTTGTGGGGGCAAATAAGGTAAGAACAGTACGAAGCTCATCGATGGGATTAATGAGAACAAAAGGCGACTGCACGCATAGTGCTTTTCAGATTCATAAATTAAGTCTGAAGGGTTCTTTTGCTTCAGCACAAATATGCAGATTTGTACCTCTGAAATGTGATACATAGCAGGAAGCATGCAAAGCCCTTTGCAGCTTAAAATGGGGGTTGTGCTTGAGCCACTTAGGTGTAGTGGTTAAGTGTGCGGACTCTAATCTGGGAGAACTGGGTTTGATTCCCCAGTGACCTTGGGCAAGCCATAGTTCTGTCAGAGCTGTTCTTGAAAGAGCAGTTCTCAAAAGACTTCTCTCAGTCCCACCTACCTCACAGGGTGTCTATTGTGGGGAGGGGAAGAGAAAGGAGATTATAAACTGCTCTGAATGAGGGGCGGGATATAAATCCAATCTCCTCCTCCTCTTAAAATATGACGGAGCTGTGCATGGGCATTGAACTCCATACAGGTGGACACCTGGCGGGGGGGAGGAGAAGAGAGTTGGGGTTGTGCCCAGTGTTCCCTCTAAGCTGAGTTAGTGTGAGCTAGCTCACAATTTTTTAACCTCCGGCTCACACATTTTTGTCTCAGCTCAGGAAGGATGGCTCCAGAGCAAACTAATTTTTGCAGCAGCCAGATTGCTCGCTCAGAACTTTAATGCCAGTTGCTCACAATGTAGAATTTTTGCTCACAAGACTCCATGGCTTAGAGGGAGCATTGGTTGTGCCTCCTGGCCACACCTGTACCTGCACATGTTCAAGATGACATCTGCATAGGACTCGGTGCATATAGATCTCAACATGTGCAGGCAATGCGCGTTTGACGTATACCTTTTGTTTTTGCAGGAGGTCATAAGCGGGTTGGCGGTGGGGCCCACAAGCACAGTCCCCATTCTGTCCTTTACGTGGTTGTCTGTAACACTGGTGTTATATGCAAAGGTGAATGCAAAGGTCTGCAGAGGTTTATGGAGAGCCAATGTGGTGTAGTGGTTAGAGTGTTGGACTAGGATCTGGGAGAACTGGATTTGAATTCCCCACCTGCCCTGGATGCCTGCTGGGGACCTTGGGCCAGTCACACAGTCTCAGTCTAACCTACCTCACAGGGTTGTTGCTGTGAGGACATAATGGAGGAGAGTTAGGTAAGCCACCTTGGGTCCCCATTGGGGGGAAAAGGTGGGATATGTATGTATGAATGAATGAATGAATAAATGTGGTTGTATCTATCGATGTGTCCCCCCCACCCCCGAATGTGTTCTCATCGGAAGTAAAACTGGATGCTCGGTAGAGACCGGGGTCTGGAAACTATGACAGCGGTGAGGGAAGAGATGAAAAAGGGTCTTTGAAAGGGAGAACAGTGGTTGGAAGATCTGTGCTTAAGCCTTCCCCTACCCACTGATTCTCCCTCTAACTCACCTGGATCCAGGAACCCTGAGAGGAGGGGGGCAGCTGGGGGAGTGGAGTTTAAGTGCCTTCTGCCCCATCTTCTTTCCCAATCATACCTTCCAATTGTTGCTTTCCAGGGAAGAGCCTGGCCAACCAGTTATTTTGGAGAGCCAAATAAACAGGGTGTAGAAACCAAGGCCTTCCACTGATGTTGCCTCCTAACCAGGGCTTTTTTTGTAGAAAAAGCCCAGCAGGAACTCATTAGCATAATAGGCCACACCCAACACCAGAAACTAATTAGCATATTAGGCCACACCACTGACAGCAGAGCTTATTAGCATATTAGGCCACACCCTCATGTCACCAGAAGAGTGGTCATCCAGCCACACCCACCTTTTGCTTCTTATTCTGTTTACCTTGTTTGTTGTCAAAACCCTGGACATTTTTGTAGCAGGAATTAATTTGCATGTTAGGCCACTTACCCCTAATGTAGCCAATCTGAATGAGTTTCTGCTGTTGGGTGTGGCCTATTATGCTAATGAGTTCCTGCTGAGTGTGGCCAACTCAGGAGCCAGCTGGAACTCCGTTCCTGTGCATTCCTGCCCAAAAATAGCCCTGCTCCTAACACCAGGTTCAGAGGTCTGCAGCTTCTGAACAGGGAGGTTCCCATTAGTCACCATCAGGGCTTTTTTTGTAGAAAAAGCCCAGCAGGAACTCAGTAGCATAATAGGCCACACCCAACAGCAGAATCTCATTAGCATGTTAGGCAACAGCTCTGACAGAGCAGAAAGATAGAGAGAAGGAAAGAAGGAGGAAAAGAGGGAAAGAAAAAGAGAAGGAAAGGAGGGAAAGAGGGAAAGAAAAAGAGAAGGAAAGAAGGAGGGAAAGAGAAGGAAAGAAGGAAGGAAAGAGGGAACAAAAGAGAGAAGGAAAGAAGGAAAGAGAGAATGAAAGAAGGAGGGAAAGAAAGAAGGAAAAGAGATTGGGATGGGTGGAGGCTCTCCAAACCCCGCTCAAGCCACGTGCACCCCCCCCCCCAGCAAGGCCAGCTCCCTGCACTTAAAGGGAGCGCCTTTAAGTGCAGGAAGCCAGAAAGCGTGTGGGGCCCTTTCCCTCTGGCTCCCTGCAATTAAAAGGAGCCAAGGAAGAGGAAAGCATTTAAATTCCTCTCTGCAAGCTCCCTGCCTCTCCTAGCTCGCGCACTGAAGCGCACGAGCTAGTAATGGGGTGGGGGGGCTCTGCGGGGCTTCTCCTGCTCGCTCGCTTCAGTGGGCAGGCAGAGGAAGCCCCAGGGAGGCACTTAAATGCCTCTCTGCACCCCCCGCCTCTCCTAGCTTGCGTGCCTTGACGCACAAGCTAGCAATGGCGTGTGCAGGGGGGCTCTGCTGGACCAGCACTTACTGGGAGCTGAAAGCCACCAGACGCCCAATCTCCATGCGGAGACTGCGTGTGGGGCCCTTTCCCACCACAGGGAGGGGCGTGTTGGACGCCAGCTGGAACACCGTTTCAGTGCATTCTGGCCCAAAAATAGCCCTGGCCACCACAGCTAGTAGCTAGTGATGGACCTGTGCTCCATATATTAGTCTAATCCCCCCTTTTTAAAGCCACCTATACTTGTGGCCACCACTATATCCTCTAGCAACATATTCCAAATTTTTGTCACTCAATGAGGACATAACTACTTCCAGTCTCAGGTCTGCCACTAAGGGTCTGCCACCCAGACTCAGTTGGCAATTCCAACTAATTCCCCCCTTTCCATTGCAGAACCTCCTCACGTCATTAATGTGATGGACAGGAGGCTGTCCTGACGTCGAAGAAGAAAATACCTGCTCGCTTGAGCCTTTGGCAGTGCTACTCCAACATCCAGTCACTTTTCAGAAGGGGGATGGAATGCTGGAGGGAAACAGAGCAGGGGAGAGTTGAGTTTTCATAGGGTTGCCAGGTCCTACCATGCTTCCAACAGGGGACTCCCAGGTCTGATCTAGGATCTTCGTGCACATGCTGTGATGACATCACCTGGAAGTGATATCATCATGTTGCTGATGTTGGAGGGGGTGACAGTCTAGTTTTTGGACAAAACTCTATGGTTCGAGCCCAATTTTCCCATAGAGTTTTGCCCAAATAATAGAGTGTCACCCCCAATGTGATAACGTCTCTTCCAGGTGACCGCATTACGTCACGTTGGGGGCCATTTGCAGGCACGTTTCCTCCCTCCGCTGGCCAGTTGACTAGCAATGGAAAAGGGCCCACAAAAGCAGGGAACCCCCACCCAGACGGGGGTTGGCAACCCTAAGAGTTTTGCCTCAGGGAGAGAGCAGTGAGAGCTCCAGTCTGGCTCAGAAAAAAGAGCAGAGTAAAGGGTAGCTCTCCCTGGTAGTGTGGCAGAGTGGTTTAGCTCTACCTCTGGGAGAGAACAGACTGTCGGCTTGTTAGGCCTGTCTCTGGCAGCAAGCAGACCTGGTGCCATTGAGACTGACTCTTGGGAGAGGGCAGCCTGGTGTGGGTGGAATCCTGTGGGTGTGTGAGAGGATCCAGCCTAGTGGCTAGTCGGCAAAAACCTCTTTATACCTGAAAGCACGTAAGAAAATTCAGTCTGTTCTCTGAGGCCGTAACTAGTTTAAATTAATGAGCCTCAGCCAGGTTTCTCCTTTGTCCACCAGGTGATCTGTGCTGCTTGTCTGTTCTTTCAAACTAACTAGTAAATAAATAATTGTTCTGTGTTCATACATAATTCCTGCCTTGGTGATTATTTTATTTGCTTACCACAAAACTTCACAGTTGGGAACCCAAAGCCTATACATTTGCTACCTTTAGAACACTTGGTAATTGAAGGAAAACTCCCCTAGTTCCTTCCAGGTCACAGGAGGCTGTGTGGGTCCTCTCAGTCAATAGAAATGGCCTGTCACAGTCCCCTATCCCCCGGGAGTGGCATTTTGTGGCGATGGGCCTCAATGGTATGCCATCCCACTAATAGAAATTTTCGTCTGGATCCAACCCGGTGTTGTGTCACCAGCTGGTCTCACATTTTAATCCATGCTTTTGAATGAAATGCCAAGGGAAATGTGACATTTCCATAAAGACGTTTTACGTTCCTTGTTTTGTTTTAGTTTGGATAACCTTAGCCCTCTTGTGCGACTCCTGAAAAGACTACATGAAATCGAATGTTGTGTGTTACAGAGACAGAACCTCAGCTGCCTGGGGCAAGAGAGGTGCATAGGATCCAACGTCAGCTCCGTACAGATGCAAGGTGATTCTGATTATTTCATCAACCAACTCGGGGTCCCAGCCGTGCAGTTTTCCTACGAGGATTCCACCGCGTCAGAGGTAATTTGCAGACGAGAACACCCAATAAGACAGGCTAACCAGAAAGCCCGGCTCAAGCTTTGCTCAGCACATTCTTTCAGCGGCTGGCTCTTTTGTTTCCCAAGAACCCGTTTGAGCTCTACGGATGTCCGTGTGGTGTTCGGCTCTTCTCCATGCCTGGAAGTTCATGTTGTGTCCCGTTGAAAAGTAAAGCCTTTGCTGCCTCCCGCATTTCCATGCAGACAATCGTAACGAGGAAATTGCTGCAGTGGGATTAACATGGGAACATAATTGTAGTATTCACAGTAAGATGGGACGTGCAAAGTGGATTGTTCTCGTTTCGCTCGGAGGGAGGCCACGCATGTTGTCTCTGAAATTTAACGTGGAGGATTAGCAAGCGTAAAAAGGGCTTTCTGCCTGGAAAAAAAAAATAAGGCAACGACATTTGGGGGGAGATTCGTAGTACCTGGGTGCAGTATGTAATCAGTCCTACTTCTATGGGAATGAATCATTTATTTATTTATTTATTTGCATTTATACCCCGACCATCCCGCAAGTGGGCTCAGGGCGGGTAACATCATTATAATGAATACAACTTCAATTTAAAACATGATAAAACGTTATAACAATTAAAACAATGGGTACAGCTCGAAACAGCATCAGTTGGCTGTAAAGTTCTGGCCCGATGGTGCAGTGAGTTAAAGGCCAGTTGTCGGTGGTCAGTAAATAGGGGACAGCAAATAAATTTGGAGCAAAAAAATTCTTAATTATCCTGCCTCTATGAATTGTCTTTGCCCTGACTTGAATGGTCCAGGATAGCCCAATCCCAGCAGACCTTGGAAACTAAGCAGGATTAGCCCTGTTTAGTATTTGAACTAAGCAGGATTAGCCCGGTTTAGTATTTGAATAGGAGATAACTAAGGGTCGCTACGCAGAGGCGGGCAATGGCAAACCGCCTTCGTTAGTTGAAAACCCTGTGGGATCACCACAAGTCGGCTGCGACTTGATGGCATTTTCCATTACCATTGGGTTGGATAGAGTAACTCCCTTCCATCAATTGGATTCTATGTCCCCCTTCTGCTAAGTCTTCCTCATTGGACGAAGAATATATATATTTGCCGTCAGGTCACAGCTGACTTATGGCAACCTCGTGGGGTTTTCAAGACAAGAGACGTTTAGAGGTGGGTTGCCGTTCCCTGCCTCTATGTCGTGACCCTGGATTCTGGTCTCTCATCCAAATACTAACCAGGGCTGTCCCTGTTTAGCTTCTGACATCTGATGAGATCAGGCTAGCCTGGGCCGTCCCGGTCAGCTCAAGGAGGGCTTAGCAGAGAAGAATCATTGAATCCAGCTTGACAGGAAGGAGGAATTGGATCCAGCCCAATATGCATTTATGCTGTTTGGGGATTAAGTTTCTTCTTCTTTCTTTCTTTTTTTAGAAAAAATAATTTGGCAAATTGATATTTAACAATATTAATGACTATGAAAATCCAAACTAAAAGTTTCACCCAAAGTAATGTTTAAGGTGAAATTGTGAAGATTATTATCTCATTCAGAGACTGGGTCGGTGCGCTTCGTCTACCAGCTGAAACCACACCTGGCTTCCGGAGAGGGATCCAACTACCAGTTCCTTGCCCACAGGGCCGGTGCCAGGCTTTTTTGCACACTAGGTGAGGCTACCTTCTGGCGCCCCCCCCCCCCCCACCGTGTGCTCACCAATTTTCAAACATAAATGCATTTTAGGAAGAATGAAAAACACAAAGACAAGGATTCCTGCTTGTAGTCAGGGCTGCTCTCCCCATCGTCCTCACCCCGCTTGCTGGCCTCTGCGCCTGTCAGGGTTCTGTGCCCCTAGGCAGTCGCCTAACCTCACCTTATGGTAGCACCGGCCCTGCTTGCCCAGGTGCCCACCCCACAAGTTACTCAGGGTAATCTGTGTGTCGTTGTCCTGTGGAGGAATGGAGTGTTTGGGAAGCCAGCCTCCTGGTGAGGCCGCGGGATCTCCCAGAATTACACTTCATCTCCAAACTACAGAGATCAGTTCCCCTGAAGAAAACGAATGCATTGGAGGGTGGACTCTAGGGCATTGTACCCCTGCTGAGGTCCTTGTCCTCCACAGGCTCCACCCCCAAATCTTCCGTTTCCCAACCTGGAGCTGGTAACCCTACCCCCCCAGCCCCCATGGGTGGCCAGGGATGACGACCTGGCAACCCTAGGATGCTGATAGACTTGTAATTTACTGTGATGCTCATGTGCATTCCAGCACGCTGAGCTGAGGATGCCCTCCCGTGCATGCCCATTAGAGGGAGATGGATGGTGCCCCAATTTTTTAAATGTATTTCCCGTCATTGTCCTTTTAAAGAGGTTGTACTTTTGTTGTTGTTGTTGTTGTTGCATGCACTTTCATTATCCGCCTAAATGAAAAGCTCCGATTGAATAGCGGGAGTTTGGAACCTGTTGTGTGTTGGCAGCTGCACTACTAATTTGCCAATAATTAAATTTCACAAATGCCAAGCAATCTCTGGATTTGCCAAATGCTGGAGTGATTCTCTCATCTCCCCACCCCCCCACCCCATGCCTGCCTTTATAAGAAATGGTTGTGTTAATTGAAATGTCTGTAGCTGGCATTCTTTATTTTTAGCAAGGAGTGTTGTTGTTGTTTTTTTCAATTTGTAAAACACTGTTGCACCTATTAGGAGGATCGTTCTGTTTCGGATTAAATACAAGGCAGAGGTTGTCGTAAAAGAAATGGAAAAGCAGATGTTCTCTGATTAAGAGTGCAATGTTTATGACAGGCTTGTGGTCCAATGCTCATTTCTTCTGTCACTTAACAGCTGCTGGATGTGGCTTCTGTTCCAGAACTATGTATTCGCTAATCTATAGGGCATGGGGAAGAAGCTGCCAGCTTCGGTACATCAAAACAAGAGTCCTCCTTTCTTTCCCCCAGCAGCATTTCCAGTCATTTATGTTCATTATCTTACTTCCTAAGTTGTTTTATTGCTCAAGTCTCTGGCCTTTTCTGACGGAAAGGATTCCGGGCGAGAAGCAGGCTTGAGGAACAAATATAAACATTGCTTTGTTAAAAAAAAGAAGATTAAATGATTAAAAAAGGTATGATTTCAAAATACTGCTAAAGCAGTATGATTTCAAAATACTGCTAAAGCAGGGGCTTCGGGTGCGAGTCCCTGACCGCCTCTGCCACCACAACCATACCTGATTCCTAGCTATTTGGAATATACTTGTAGACTTCATGTCATTTTGGATCTTCCCAGAGCTGGGTGGGCCCCATTACTAAGAAAAGCGGCCTGATAAAGCCCTAAGAAATGGCAAAGCAACCTAGGTGTGCCGTCACCGCTTCTTTGGTTCACGCTACAGCTAGTCTTGAGCCCACGCCTGTCAGCTAATGCTGCCATCCCCTGCCCGGGAGGTGGTGTGGGTCTACTACGTAGACTCCATGGAATGTTCAGTTTCGATTCTCCCCTGCTTGCTTATCGCTCGCCATCTAGTTCTGACCTTGGTAGCCTGTTAGTGTCTGGAGATGTATCCTCCCACTTTTTCCTATGGGAACCTGTAACCAGTATCTTGGGTGCCTTTTTCTGATAGATGTGATTGGTGGCATTCCGGTTCCAGACCCTTTTTGAATTCTGTGTAATTGTTCTGCCTGGGGACTGTTCTAACCATTACTGACACAGAACGTGTAGATGCCCATAGCAGACCTTTCTCAATAAAGATCACCCTTCTTTAAGGATGCTTGTTGTGACTGACTCGTTAGGACTCTCACAATGCTGTCCACTGTGTGTTTTCTATTGGAAACTCTTCTCTGCATCATGAACCGGTGACCTGCATCATTCTAAAGAGAGACTTGTACTTTCAAGGATTATCAGGTCACTTATTCAACTGGTGTAGATGTCATTTATGCAGGGTGGCAAAACCATTTGTTATGTGTATTGTTTATAGTTGTAAATAGAACTGTCTAAGAAGACAGAAACCTCGAGTCTGATTTGTACAGTGTGACGGATTATTCTGGTTATTTGTTTGCACGACTTGATAGGGCAGCAGGGGAAACAATGTGCCAGATATCAGTGTTGCGTTGACAGCGTGATGTCACTCCTGGGGCAGACCCAGAAGTGATGCCTTCAAAGTGACACTCTAGGATTCACTGGGAACTCTGTAGTAAAAATGTAGAAAAGAGCAAGAGTCCAGTAGCACCTTAAAGACTGACAAAAATTTGTGGCAGGGTATGAGCTCTTGTGAGTCACCACTCACTTCTTCAGATAAAAATGGTGATGCAATGACGTAATTCCAGGGTTCACCCGAGAAGGGTTGACATACTGTTGATGTGATGATGCCGCCCCCTCATCCCCACTCCCCAGTCTCTTGTTGGGTGGCAGTCAGTGGCTAGCAACCCTATGCTAAAGTACTTGGTGATGGACAGTGCCACCAAGTCACAGCTGACTTACGGTGATGCTGTAGGTTTTCCAGGCAAGAGATGTTCAGCGGTGGTTTGCCATTGTCTACCTTTGCATAGCAACCCTGGACTTCCTCAGTGGTCTCCCATCCAAATGCTAGCCAGGGCTGACCCAGCTTAGCTTCCAAGATCTGCCGAGATCAGGCTAGTCCGGGACATCCAGAGGTCAGAGCTATAATTTGGTGCTGCTAAAGTACGCATGTGGGGCTGTCCTTGAAGATAACCCAGAATGCAGCTACCAGATTCCTGTCAAGACCTAGTCAAAGGGACCCCACCTTGCCTATTTTAAAATAGCTGTATTGGCTGCCAATTAGTTTCTTCAAAGCCCTTCATGCCCTGGTACCCACATATCTGAAGGACAATCTCTCCCCACAAGTCTCCATGCTTCAATTGTGGTCCTCTGGTGCCATTGTCTGGTTGTTCCCACACTTAATGTTGTCTGCTTGACAACTCCTGGAGCCAGATCTTTTATTTATGGTTTCATTTTGGAATTGTGAGGTGACTTGAGCCACAACAAAAGGGCAGTGTGTACGGTTTTAAGTGCATTTAGGGCCATTTCTAACAAGGCTCATTTTCAACATATTTACCGTATTTTTTTCTCCATAAGACTCACTTTTTCTCCCAAAAAACGTGGGGGGAAAAGAGTGTGCGTCTTAAACCCCTCTCACCTTTCACAAGCCACAGCACCGAGCAGAGCTAGGTGTGTCTTATGGTCAGGTGCGTCTCATGGAGCGAAAAATACAGTATGTTCCCATTCCTCAGATGCTCACAAAAGTCTATTGGTTGATGTGACTTGGCCCATAGATGGATCTTTGTCACATGGAGAGCCTGTATGCCAAAACTGGGTATCGCCAGGAATATACAGTGCTGACATGGAGGCTCTTCATAAGGTTGATATACAGCCCAGATAAGCGGTTCTGGCACATTGGAACACTCACATTGATCCATGGCCACAGGGTTGTCCCTACATGTTGATAGAGGGTGGAACTCCCACCAGTTGGCAGGATGAAAATTTTAGAATAAACAGTTCTTGAGGTAGAGTTGGCATGGGTGAAGCAAGCTTGGGAACAGGACTTGATTTGGACAATGAACATACGAAGCTGCCTTCTAATGAGACAGACCATTGATCTGTCAAAGCCAGTATTGTCTACACAGACTAGCAGTGGCTCGCTGGGATTGCAGGCCAGAGGTCTTTCACATCACCTACTGCCTGGTTCTTTTTTAACTGGAGGAGCCAGGGATTGAAACTGCGGCCATCTTTGTGCAAAGCCGATGGTTGCAATGGTGCCTGCCAACACCTTTTCAGGTGCCCACCAAGTGTTTTTTGGAAGTAGGTGGAGCCAGGTGGGGCTTTGGCTCAGCAGGGCCTCTGTTTGGCCGTTGGAGACCCAAATGGTTGTGCAGATTTATTAAAACATTGCTTTGGCAGCAGCTGCCACTGCAGCACAAGGATCTTCACAGCGTGACTGGAGGTAAGCTGTGGCAGCCATTTCATGGCTGGCTCTGCCTCCTGCAGCAGCCATTTTGTGGCTGCGCCCACCAAAATGCCAAAAGTGCCCATGGGCTCAAAAAGGTTAGGGACCACTGGGTTAGATGGTTGAACTGGGATGCCCTGATTTAAAATCCCCGCTTTCCATTACAGTCTTTGGGTAACCTAATCTGTGTCACAGAGTTTTTGTGAGGATGAAATGAAGGAGGGGAGAGAACCATGTATACGACCCCGAACTCCTTGGAGAAAGTGCAGGGTGACAATATACATCTGTGGCATGTCATCTGCTTAGACATTTTCAATTGGAGGACTTCTAGAGTTGCCAAGTCTGAATTGGAAAATACCTGGAAGACTTTGGGGGTGGCTCCAGGAGAAGTTGGGGTTTGGGGAGGGGAGGGGAGGGAAGGGAAGGGGCCTCAGCAGGGTACAATTCCATACAGTCCACCCTTCGAAGCAGCCATTTTCTCCAAGGGAGCTGATCTCTGTCAGCTGGGGACCAGTTGTAAAAGTGGGAGCTCTCCAGGCCCCACCTGGAGGCTGGCAACCCTGGGGACTGCAGTTTCATGTGGCATCAGGACATTCGGGGAGACAAATAGTACTGTGTATCAGCAATGGAGCAGACTTGAAGTGTAGCAAGGACACAGTGACCCTAACCTCACTTTCAATCGTTAAATCAGCTATGTGACTAAAGGCAAAAAAAAAGAAGAAGAAGAATTATTTTCTTTCCCTCAATTTATATGTTAAAAGGACTAATCTCCAAGAGAATATTATTGGCATACTTGTCCCTAAGGACCCAGTATTGATTTTGGAGGGGAGGAAATAAGATTGATAATTGCTTTTATTGCATAAAGAATTGACCCTGACTCACCACTGCCAAAAAATGTCTGTAAGGTAATGTGTCACATTAAAATGGCCAATTATAGAGCACCCGCAATGTGGGGTGATATGGCCTCTGTTTATGGAACTTGTAGACCAGGGGTCCGCACCCTATTTGAGCCTGTGGGCACCTTTGGAATTCTGACCCAGGGCAGCGGGCACAACTACAACATGGCTGCCACAGGAGATCGAGTTACATACACAGAGGAGGCCCAAGAGCGGAGGAGGAGACGGGGAATTAAAAATACACTGGGAAAGAGGGGTGAGAGAGAGTAACAAAAACAAAGAGGTCTCATTGGGCATCCTGGCACCCACAGGTACCATGTTGGGGACCCCTGTTGTAAACTCTCATGGTTCCGTGAAAGAACATGGGTACTCCCACTTTAACTTAGCATCAAGTAATTAAATACGTGCCAGTTCATAACTTGCCAGTTTATGGAAGCTGCTTTAGCACCGGTTCCCCCTCCCCCCAAATAAATGGAATAATAATTTTTGAAGTCTTCTGAAAAAATAATACATTACGTTTTTGAAACCTTAATAGGGAGGCGTTGTAGCTCAATGGTAGAGCATATATTTTGCATGCAGAAGGTCCCAGGTTCAATTGCCAAACACATGAAGCTGTCTTATACTAGTTCCGTGCAGACAACCCATCTGTGCACTGACTTGCCATGCAGCAAGGAAGAATGGACCTGACCATTCTGGGCCCGCTCCCTAACTCTGCACAGCCCCTGAACACGTCCCCTTTATGTCATCAGCAACTTTTGGTAAGCAGTGCCACCAATTACATGGAGGGGGTGTTAGGCTTGCCAGTCCCCAGGTCAGGTCAGGGGTTCTCCCAATTTTCAGGGCTTCAGCCCACTGCCAGCCACTGGGCAGCAGGGGAAACCCCACCCCCAAACAGCCACGTCCCTGTGTGACTTCCCCAATGTGATGACGTCTCCTGAAAGTGATGTCATCACGGGAGGGATGTTGTGCAGGGACACTCTGGTTTAAGGGCAAAACTCCATGGTTTTAAGCTGCTTTTACCACAGAGTTTTGCCCTCAAATCAGAGTGTCTCCACACAACATCCCCAGCGTGATGACATCACTTCCGGGTGATGTCATCATGTCGAGGATGTCTTGGAATGCCTCACATCCCCCCACCGGAGCAACGAGGGGACCTGGCAACCCTAGGGGATGTATGTGCAAGTACGTCCTCTGCTCACACCATACAGATAACTCAGTGATCACACGGAGATAGGAGGCAGGGCCTGTGCACTTGGGCACACTCCCCTCCGTGCACAGTGAGTCAGCATATAGATGGGTCATCTGCACAGGACTAGAGCCCACTGGGCTCCAAGGTCAGTATTGTCTATTCTAGGAGTCCTCAAAACGGTACCCATGGGTACCATGGTGGCCTCACACACCTTTCCTGTGTCTGCCAAGTTTTTTTTAGAAAGTGAGCCAGGCCAGGTACGGCTTTTGTTCAGCAAGGCTTCTGATTGGCCATTGGAGATGTGATTGGTTGTGCACATTTTTAAAAACCCTGCTTTGGCAGCAGCTGCCAGCACAACACCAGGATCATTGCGGTGTGTCTGAAGGAGGGGCTGTGGCTCAGTGGTAGACCATCTGCATGGCAAACAGAAGGTCCCAGGTTCAATCCCCACCATCTCTCATTAAAAGGACTGAGTAGTAGGTGATGTGAAAGACCTCTGCCGGAGTCCCTGGAGAGCCACTGCCAGTCTGTGTAGACAGTGCCAACCTTGATGGACCAATGGTCTGATTCAGTATGAGACAGGTTCATGAGTTCAAGGTAAGCTGTGGCAGCCATTTGGTAACTGGTTTCACTTGCTGTGGCAGCTACATTGTGGCAGCCATGCTGTGGCTGCACCCACCACACTGTATCAGAATTCCAAAGGGGCCTGCAGGCTCTCACCAGAAATTCAGGCAGATGTTTTTTTCACATCACCTGCTAATCCATCCTTATTACTGGTGAAGCTGGGGGCTGAACCTGGGACCTTCTAAATTAAAAGGGGGAGGGACATTGTATTGACTTTATCATTGAGTCATACTTTGGTGTCTCCAGTTAAAGGATCCTGGGTGACAAGTGTTGCAAAAGACCTTTCCTTGCCTGAGACCCTGCAGGTCTGCTGCCATACAGAGTGAGGGGTACTCGAGTACTTGGACCAGTGATCTCATATAGCTTCCTACATCCATTGTGTTTGACCTCAGCTGCTCAGAATCTCAGGATAAGAGAAAGTGCTTAATGAAATGTGCCCATGTATGAAAGCAAGGGGTGTGTGAGAGGTTTTCATATAAGCAAACTTACCCAGGGCCGTTAAATTCATTATAATATGCTTTATTATTTAACACTGAATGATTAACATTTTCTCCAGAACATGGCTTGGCAGCTCATAGCTTATGCTACATTCTGTCGCGCTGGAATAGATCAAAGGTAATTGGAGGATGCTATATCACTTTCTTTGAGAAAATGAGGCATGCCCACCCAATGCTAACATTATTCTAGTGCAGACACTGATTAGATTTAAAACCTTTCTTCAGACAGTAAAAATCGCCTTATCTGAGGCTTAGCTGCTGAAAAACTCCTGCTTGTCCAAATTACTTGTGCATCCTAGGGTTATCAGCCTCCAGGTGGAGCCTGGGGATCTCCTGCTTTTACAACTGATCTCCAGCTGCCAGAGATCAGCTCCCCTGGAGAAAATGGCCGCTTTGGAGGGTGGACTCTGTGCCATGCTGAGGCCCCTCCCTTCCCCAAACTCCGCCCTCTCCTGGATCCACCCCCGAAGTCTCCAGGTATTTTTCAACCCAGACCGGAGAACCCTAGTGCATCCCCATGTCAGTATTAAATACTAGTGTCAAAGTTTTGATAACCCATGCAACCATTGGGCTCAATAAGGTGATATCCTGAAATGGACAGTTTGTCATTCCATATTTTGCAAATATAAAAGGACTTCAGGGCTGTTGGTGGAAGTGATCTATCATCTATCATCTATCATCTACTTTCTTTCTTTCTTTCTTTCCTTCCTTCCTTCCTTCCTTCCTTCCTTCCTTCCTTCCTTCCTTCCTTCCTTCCTTCCTTCCTTCCTTCCTCAAGCTGTGCTTTTATACTGTATTATATTACCACGGTGACTGAGCTTACAGTGCTACCAGTAAGCAGATTTGTGACTATGAGCTATAATACCAAACTGTAAAGGTTTACATGGTTTTTTTCCTCCCTTATCAATCAGCTTCTCTGACTTGTTCCTTTTTCACAACGACTGCATGTTGTAAACATTTAATGGCTTGGAGATTGGAGGTGGTGCTTGGGGACGCTTGAATATCTTCCTGGCTGAGATTAGATTTACACCCCGCCCTTCACTACCCGAAGGAATCTCTGAGCGGCTTACAAATTCCTTTCCCTTCCCCTCCCCACAACAGACACCCTGTGAGGTAGGTGGGGCTGAGAGAGCTCTGGGACACCTGTCCTTAAGAGAACAGCTGGTCCAGAGCTATGGCTTGCCCAAGGTCATCCAGCCAGGTGCATGTGGAGGAGTGGGGAATCAAACCCCGGTTCTCCCAGATTAGAGTCTGTGTTCTTAACCACTACACCAAACTGGCAAACTGACCAAAGCAAGGTGAAGAGCAGGGAAGTGTAGATATGCTCTTCTTATTTCTTCTTGTACATTGCCATTGCATATGTTTTATTCCATCCATTTGTGCCCCCAATTTGTTTGTTTCCACTAGACCACCTTTTTGGGGGGCCATCAGTTTACAGCCTTTAGGGTTTTCCAGGGCTTTTTTTGTAGAAAAATCCCAGCAGGAACTCGTTAGCATAATAGACCACAACCAACAGCAGGAACTCATTAGCATATTAGGCCACACTCCTGACAGCACAGCGTATTAGCATATTAGGCCACACCCCCATGTTACCAGAAGAGTGGTCATCCAGCCACACCCACCTTTTGCTTCTTATTCTGTTTACCTTGTTTGTTGTCAAAACCCAGGGCTTTTTTGTAGCAGGAATTAGTTTGCATGTTAGGCCACATACCCCTAATGTAGCCAATCCGAATGAGTTCCTGCTGTTGGGTGTGGCCTATTATGCTAATGAGTTCCTGCTGGGTGTGGCCAGCTCAGGAGCCAGCTGGAACTCCGTTCCTGTGCATTCCTGCCCAAAAATAGCCCTGGGGTTTTCAAGGCAAGAGGCAAACCAAGGTGGTTTGCCACTGTCTGCTTCTGCGTAGTGACCCTGGACTTGCTTGGTGATCTGAGTACGAACCAGGGCTTAGCTTCCAAGATCTGATGACACTGGGCTAGCCTGGGCTATCCAGGCCAATCCACTGTTACTCTGTTCTGAACATTATACATCATTCATACCCCATTGCTATGCAACTGACACAAAAAATAATGATGAAAAATATGTGAATTTTAACAGGGACAAATTCGGCCCCAAGAACCAGTGAACCAAAACCATTGAGAAAAATATAAATTGACATAAAAATGAAGACTCAAAATAAGGATCATTCACTCAGCTCCAGCTTGCACTCGTCCTAGCCTACCGGATGGAAGACGTATATCAAAACTAAAAATAGAGCTCTCCCATTATTATGCCGTTCCACCATCCAGCGGATCCCGCTCTCAAAATATCCAGTGGCTGTTCTAAAATATTATCTACTTGCTCTTCCTCCCTTTCGTTCAGTCCATTTATAATAGTGTTTAGCTCATAATGCACTGCCCTTTCTTCTGCTGTGATAATAAGGCAGGTAGATCAAGATTACAGCTGGCATTATTAGTTTGTTTTGGGAAAATAATGTGATGTGCGTTATTAAAAAAAAACCCCTAACCTGGATTTTTTTTTATCTCTCTCCTTTTATTATTTATCGGTGGGTGTAAATTTAGCGTGAAGTATTTTATGCTAGCTGTCCCACGTTCTGGCTATGTAAGGCTTCCAGAACATTTATTTTTACCACCTCGGCCGTAAAAGTTGTTTTCCATATCTTCAGTCAAATGTAAGTACAGGCAAAAAGAAGAAGAAGCTCAAAAATTACCTTGTTGCACTATTCCTAGGTTCAACCAAGATATTGCAATGTCATGGCCCACAAAGAACAACTTGGGAAGGAAACAAAAAATGGAAGTGTGTGTGTGTGAGAGAGAGAGAGAGGAGAAGGCATTCTTAGGGTAAAATACGTTAAAGAGTTTGGACAGCTGGAAATGATATCCTCTTTAGAGTAAATGCATGATGATTTTTTATCTCTTTTGAAATAGGCTGAAATTTTTGAAGGTAACTTTCAGCATTCGCTGGTTTTCAAGCGTCCCTTTCCCCGTTCGTATAAAATGAATGTTGAAAAATCCGATTGCCGCATACACAACTGGCCTCCCCCTTTTCAGGTCCTCCCCCAATCTCGCTGGGTTTTGTCTGCATCTCTCTTTGCGCAACAACGTTGAGGAATTCCATCTTCCGTTATTCCACTGTAATGTTTGTTATAAGAAAATACTGGCTGTCTACGGATGAAATTATTGGTGTGTAAGCATTACCACCGTGGCATCCCAAATGTGCCTCACTTTCACAAGGCACACCCAGTGGGACATTCGCAGACACCCAAGTTCGACTTGGATTGATGACCCAATGCTGGGTCAGTGACTTACAGAGTCGAAATGGATCTTCAAGCTGTGCTGGAAACTGCTGTCAAGTGGCAGCTGATTTATGACAACCCAAGAGGTTTTTCAAGGCAGGGGGCATTCAGAAGTGGTTTGCCACTGCCTGCCCCTGCATGACAACTCTGGAGTTCCTTAGTGGTCTCCAATCCCAATACCAACCAGGGCTGACTTGGCTTGGCTTCCTTTAGTTCTGATGAGATCAGCCTAGCCTGGGCCATCCATGTCCTCAATATGAATAGCTAACCCTGTATGTAAGTCATAACCATGTTCTCCCATGTCCTGACTGCTAGTACTATGATCCAATTTATGACTACCGTGTAGGGTTTTCAAACTGAGAGATGAACAGGGGTGGTTTGCCATGGCCTGCCTCTGTATAGCAACCCTGGACTTCCCCGGTGGTCTCCCATCCAATTGCTAACCAGGATCAAGCCTCCTTAGCTTCCAAGATCTGATGAGATCAGGCTATCCTGGGCCTTCTAGGTCAGGGCAAAGTGCAGTGTACCAGCCATCTATTATGGCTTGTGTGATGTTTGATAGCAAATATAAGTAGTTTCTTGAACCTAATAAGACACCATCAGGAAATGTTAATGTCATCTTTTGGTGGAACAGGCTTCCTCAGAAAGTGGTGGGCTCTTCTTCTTTGGAGGTTTTAAAAGAGAGGCTAGATGGCCAGGGCCGGTGCTACCATTAGGCGAGGTTAGGCAACTGCCTAGGGGCGCAGAACCCTGATGGGCGCAGAGGCCAGCAGGCGGGGTGAGGACGATGGGGAGAGCAGCCCTGAGTACAAGCAGGAATCCTCGTCTTTGTGTTTTTCATTCTTCCTAAAATGCATTTATGTTTGAAAATTGGTGAGCACATGGGGGGGGGGGGGGCGCCAGAAGGTAGCCTCACCTTTGGCCGGGAGTTTTTTTGCCCTCTTCTGGGCATGGAGCAGGGGTCACTGGGGGTGTGTGTGGGAGGGGGAGGTATTTGTGAATTTCCTGCATTGTGCAGGAGGTTGGACTAGATGAACCTAGAGATCCCTTCCACCTCTTTGGTTCTATGATCCTGTGGTTGTACTACTGTTCATTATGTTGTACACTGCCCTGAGCCCAGTCCTCCTGCGGGAGGGTAATCTCAAATCAAATGTAATAAATAAATTACATACAGTCCTGGTGAGCTGCGCTTAGACTGGAGAGTAAAAGTTTTACAAGTTGGACAGGAACAACTACGGAGACTTTCTAAATAACCTGTACTCTCAAAATTCCACTTGTTCTTTTTGGTTGCAGATCTGTATTGATTGCAAAGTAAAAAAAAAATAAAGCTGAATTGTGGGGAAAGGGCATAACCTCACGAAATCAAGAAAAGCTCCCCTTGAATTCCCCATCTAAGTATTTCCCCCCTTGGAGAAATGTGTGTGGTTTGGAATATGGAGTTAAAACATATAAAGCATTTTCCCTGCACGGCCCTTCTCTGCGACCAACTGCTCAGGCTACTCCGCTATCAGCAAGCCAGTTGAACAAACGGAACAATTCTTGACCTCTGTGGATCACAGGATTTGTGAATGATGCCTAAACTAGTTTGCTTGGAAGTCTGCTTAATGGCTAGCCAGAAAGAATGATTTCGCTATAAAGATGGTGGTCAGCCATAGAGTGCTCATGTTTATTTCTTCTTACTGGCATTTGCTCGGGATTTGTAGGAGGGAATGGATCCCTGCAGTTGTCTGTATTTGAGACACAAAGACATACAAGCATTAAAAGAGGATGAAGGTTAAGGACAGAGCCACCTAACAGCCAGTCGCTACCATCTCCTTTGCAGTCTGCCCGGCCCTGCAGTTATGATGGCTTTTGAAAGATGCCCCTTCCCTTTCCCTGATTCGAGGGGGACTGAATAAAAGCCACCAAATTGATAACAACTGGTAAACAATGTGTTGCGGGAGGGGAGGGAGAGAGAGAGGCTTCCAGGTGGCCGTTTCAGAGAGCAGGTGCACGCCTGAGAGTCGCTGTGCGGCAATTTAGCTGAAGGCAGAGCGGCTTTTAATAGGATCTTCCCGTTGATGTGGCAGGGGGTGAGCCGATCTTGCCCCTGTGAAATTCCCAGCCAGACGTTATTGTGCTGGGAGAATGGCACACGCATGCACAGAGGCACATTTTTTGCACTTAACTAGAAATTGGTTTGTTGTTGTTTTTTTTTAAACCATCTGGAAGATCCAGGGGAAAGCTTCAGACAGTGTGGACAAAACATTGACTCCAGCTAGCTTTTTAACAGAGAGAGGGCTTGATATGCCTGCCTCTGCGTCCCAGCCCATGTGGCTTTTGTCCATCCGTATCCCATTACAGGGCCACTTCCAAGTTTCACTGGGCTAGGGTTCCCAGGTCCCCTCTGCCCATCAGCAGGGGATAGGGTTGCCAAATACAGGTTGGGAAATACCTGGAGATTTGGGGGTGGAGCCTGGGGAGGACAGGGACCTCAATGGGGTACAGTGCCCTGGAGTCCACCCTCCGAAGCCTCCATTTTCTCCAGGGGAACTGATCTCTGTAGTCTGGAGATGAGCTGTAAATCCGGGGGATCCCCAAGGCCCACCTTGAGTGGCATCCCTACACCGGGCCCATTCGTCACCTTTGCTTCACATCACTCACACCTCCCTGCCTGTGTGCCTGCATGTTCTTCCCCTACTGTCTAACCATCTGTCCTTACCTGACCCACTTGCTCATGTTTTAATATTTTAATGTTTTATTGCCAAATGGCCTTGTAAGCCACCCTGAGCCTGCTTCAGCGGGGAGGGTGAGGTATGAAAGAAAGAAAGAAAGAAAGTTAGTTAGTTAGTTAGTTAGTTCCGGTCTTCCTGGTGCTTACCTACCCTTCCCTGATGTCATCATGTCACACCAGCAGTGCCGGGAGGGAGCTTCTCAGGGGGATGGGACTTTCCTCTCTGGCCAACTGGGCCATAGCCGATTGGGGTCCCTGAAATCAGGGGTTCCTCTGGACCCACCGGTGGGAATGGCAACCCTACTGGGCATGTCAGGTGTGTTGAGATGTTGTCACCATGACAGAGCACCCTTTAGGTCTCTGATGGTGGAACATAGCCATAGAACATAAGTATCCATCTAAGCTCTATGATGTTATGAAAAGTAGCAAGCAATGCCTCGTCAATGAGGTTCAAATAAGTCGAGACTTCTCAATTGCCCATCATCATCTGCTTCATGCTTCGGCTGGAGATAGAGGACCTGTGTTCTTCTCAGGATTAAGCTACTAGTCTAGACAAGTCATATTTGATACTTATATCCTTCTGGGCTTATGTACGCATGTGCTGTCAAGTCACAACTGATTTATGGCAACTTCAGCAAGCGGCTTTCAAGTCAGTTGAGAAGCAGAGGTGGTCAGCCATTGCCTTCCTCTGCGGAGTCTTACTCGGTGGTCTCCATGCAAGTACCAACCATGCTTAGCTTCCAAGATATGACAAGATTGGGGTATACCATCCTGCCGATTTTGGGCTTACAGCCCACAGCATCTAATACTGATACTCTAAGCAGAAGCTCATGGAGTTCAGTGGGCTTAGAAAGGTAGAACTCTGCTTAATAGTAAATTATAAGCGTCCTATATGAATCCCCTTTTTAGATGTCATGCATTTGGTTTACAGATCCCATCTGTCTTTGCTGAACTAAAACGAAGCCATTGCTTTCCTTTTCTCCTGAGCATATATTAGTACTTTCTAAATCCTTCACAGTGCTTTGAAGGGTTGCTCAGTGTAATAGAAGCCATTAATGCATTAATACATTACTCATTGTGAAGGGGGCTCTTAAATATTCCCATAGATGCTAATTTAGCTGGATTGTGTAGCAAGAACACACTGACATTGTTCAGGCTAATGGCTGAGTGTTTTACAAGACGAAACACACATGGAGGTTCAGCTGATCGTATGAATTCTTTTGTGTGGGTAACTTTGAGTTCACTGTTAACATGAGGCTGTGGGGAACCACAAATCTCTTGTTCCATTACTGGTGGAGTGGCAAAGCTACTGATGATAAACTCTTTGTCCCCGGCAGCTTCCAATGTTGGTCTCATGGGTGCCATTTAAGTGAGACCTTGGCCACATGAAATAGCACTTAATGGTATAAATTATACAAATTAAGACAGTGTGCATGGGTTTTCTTATTGTTTCCCATCATTTATTTTCATTATTTTCAGTTTTTCACAATCTGCCCTACTTCTGCTTGCCAGAGGGAGGCGCAAAGAGTTCTGATAAGTTCTAAAACTCCACCCTCCCCAACTACTTAGCATCTCCTTTCCCTTAGAGTTACAGTGCAGTCCTAAACAGAGTTTTGCATGTTATGGGCCATCCACTCACTTCCGAATTATGGCAACCCTATGAATTGGTGGTGGTGGAAAGTGCCATCAAGTCACAGCTGACTCACGACAACCCCATAGGGTTGTCAAGGCAAGAGATGTTCAGAGGTGGTTTGCAGTTGCCTGCCTCTGCATCATGACACTGATATTCCTTGGAGGTCTCCCATCCAAATACTAGCCAGGGCTGACTTTTCAAGATCAGGCTATTGTGGGCTATCCATGTCAGGGCCTACAAATTAATGACCTCCAAAACATCCCATCACTAACAGCTTTGTTCAGGTCTTGCAAACCGAAGGCCACAGTTTCCTTTACTGAGTCAATCCATCTCACATTTGGTCCCTTCTTTACCTAGCATTACTGCCTTTTCTAGTGGTCTTGCCTTCTCATGAGGCAACCAAAGTAGTTTAACTTCTAGTTTAGATTAACTTCAATCTTAGTTTAGAAGTTTAGCTTCCAGGAAGAATTCAGGCTTGATTTGATCTAGAACCTACATTTGTCTTTTTGGCAATCCATGGTATCCATAGAACAGAGTTACAGCCTTTTAAGTCCCTTAAAGTCAATGGGCTTAGAGGGGGTAATTTTGATTGTAATTGCACTGTTAGTGATTTTGTGGTGGAGTTATGTCCATTGTACGCAATAGATCCCAGGTTCATTTCCTAGCATTCGTAACTCAAGAGTCTCAGGCAGCAGGTACCAGGAAGGACCTTTCTCTGTCCAACTTATTTATTTGCTTGTTTGTTTAACTTTTACCCTGCCTTTCCAGCATAGCCGGCTCAGGGCGGCTTACAACAATCCCAAAATGCTTTTGTCTGTCAGAGTATACAGTGCTGAGCTAGACAGGCAAATTCACCGGGCACTGAAAGTCAGCTAGGGTCCATAAATCTATTTTGGCACACAAAATTTATGCCTTTCTCAGAAGCTGCAAACTTGGTGTTCTCTGGTCTACAGCTACTGGACTCAAACTTCCAGTGGAATTCTATGTAAAATTACTCCAGACTAAACCTATTTAAACCAATGAGTTTAGATTGGAGTAACTCTGTAAAGGATTGCACTGTTAACCATGGAATCCTTGACAGACTTACACTCTTCCAAATCTATAGAGATTAGTGGACTTCGAAGGCTATACTGCAAAGGTTTGCACTGTAGGTGGCCTTGGCTAAGCTACTGTCTCAGTCTTCCATCTACAACATAGGATTCATAATAGCATTCCACTGTACAGGATATTTCTGAGCATTGCTGTGGTGATGTACGTAAAATGTTTAGAATACTGAACCTGCTACATAAATGCCAGGTGTTATATTTCTTTTTCATTTTGCCTTTTTTTTTGTAGTTTGTGGGTTGTTTATTTCTTATGAACGGATGGGTTTTACAGCTTTGCCATTATACACTTTGAGGGATTAAATGGTTGAAAAGCAGACTGTGCATGAGACAAATGTGCGTGAGACAAATGAGGAGGGTCTTCAGAATGGAAGAGTAGCCCTGCTGGATTAGACCAGTGGTCTAACTAATCCAGCGTAACATCTCACACACTGCCCAACCAGTTCCTCTGGAGGTCCCACAAACAGGGCACAGAGGCCGAGACCTTCCCCTGATGTTGCCTCCCAGCACTGGTATTCAGAGGTTAATTGCCTCTGAGCATGGAGGTTCCCCTTAGTCACCATGGCTAGTAGACACTGATAAACCTTCACAAATCCGTCTAATCCCCCTTTAAAGCAGTCTATGCTTGTGGCCATCACTACATCCTCTGTCTTCTTTATATCATTATATCATGGCCACAGGGCACATGACAGTTTCAGGTGGTTGCCATGTTGGTCTGCTGTAGAAGAACTAGCAAATCAAGTACAGCCTTGGAGACCGACAAGATTTTGAGAAGAAGAAGAAGAAGAGATTGGATTTATACCCCGCCCTCCACTCCCCAAGGGAGTCTCAGAGCGGCTTACAAACTCCTTTTTCCCTTCCCCTCCCCACAACAGACACCCTGTGAGATAGGTGGGGCTGAGAGAACTCTTTCCCAAGCTGTCCTTGAGGGAACAGCTGGTACAGAGCTATGGCTTGCCCAAGGTCATCCAGCCAGGTGCAAGTGGAGGAGTGGGGAATCAAACCCGGTTCTCCCAGATTAGAGTCCGCGCACTTAACCACTACGCCAAACTGGCTCTGAGGGTATGAGCTTTGGGGGGGGGGGGGGGTTGGGGGACTGGCAACCCCAGTCAGTCATGCTTTTGAAATGTGTGTGCGTGGGTTAACGGCTGTCAAGTCACTTATGATGACCCTATGAATTAATGACCTCCAAAACATCCTGTTTTAAGAGCCTTGCTCATGTCCTGCAGACTGAAGGTCATGGCTTTCTTAATTTAGCCCATCCATATCATGTTGAGTATTCCTCTTTTCCTGCTGCCTTCAGCTTTTCCTAGCATTGTTGTCGTTTCCAAGGAGTCTTGTCTTCTCATAAAGTGACCAAGGTACGATAGGCTCAGTTTTGCCATTTTAGCTTTTAGGAATTGTTCAGGCTTGATTTAATCTACAACCCAGCTCATTTGTCTTTTTGGTGATCCAAGGATCTCAATCAGCTCTCAATTAGAACTGAACAATGGCGTGCCCCCCCCCCCCAGACAGAATTAGTATTTCCTGACATCCTCCTGCATTATAGAAAAGTTGCCTTATTTTCTGCTGCTGCTTTGCACTTTGTCAAATTTGCTGCAATTTCAGTGTCGGTCTTTGTCCTGGTAGACATGAAACAGCCCAGCCAATCAGGGATCCCATAGTGACTTGGATCCCATAGTAAATGGCTACCTACAGAAGAGCTTTCTGTCAGTGGACCAGGACTTCCTCCCCTCCACCTCTCTCTGCAGCCATAGTGATCCCTGAAATGCAGCTCCTGGGGGTCAGGAGATCCTCCGGAACAGCATGAGAGATAAAGTCCAGTAGCTTCTTAGAGGCCAGCAAGGATTTCAAGGTACGAGCTTTCAAGAGTGGAGACAATTAAAACTGGAAATTCCTCATGAACTCCAACCCAATAAGTGTGATGACACCATAATGCTATGTAGGCCAATTAGGACTTGTTACGTAGCAACATCACAAAGCCAATTGAAAGTGAAGGCAATGTTTCCTGGATCAACATGGCCCTGATTCTGAATGGAATCCACCCCCCCCCCCCCCAAAATACCACTAAAAGCATGGGTCTCTTTTTGCCACTTTTCCAACCATGTCGCAGAGCTGTCTTTGTTGAAATGTATGTCTAGGAGGGTAGGTTTTTATTGTGTGGGTTTAAGCATGTCCTCTCCAAATTAATTTGCTTCTGATAATACTGAACAAGAAGAAGAAGAAGAAGAGATTGGATTTATACCCCGCCCTTCACTCACTTGGAGTCTCAGAGCGGCTTACAAACTCCTTTCCCTTCCCCTCCCCACAACAGACACCCTGTGAGGTAGGTGTGGCCGAGAGAGCTCTTTCCCAAGCTGTCCTTGAGGGAACAGCTGGTACAGAGCTATGGCTTGCCCAAGGTCATCCAGCCAGGTGCAAGTGGAGGAGTGGGGAATCAAACCCAGTTCTCCCAGATTAGAGTCCGTGCACTTAACCACTACACCAAACTGGCTCCCAAGTGAAAAGTGAGCAAGTGGTATCTAATTACCACTTGCTCAGTTTGGTGTAGTGAGTGGTGTAGTGAGAGCCAGTTTGGTGTAGTGGTTAAGTGCGCGGACTCTAATCTGGGAGAACCGGGTTTGATTCCCCACGCCTCCACTTGCACCTGGCTGGATGACCTTGGGCAAGCCATAGCTCTGTACCAGCTGTTCCCTCAAGGACAGCTTGGGAAAGAGCTCTCTCAGCCCCACCTACCTCACAGGGTGTCTGTTGTGGGGAGGGGAAGGGAAAAGGAGTTTGTAAGCCGCTCTGAGACTCCCTTGGGGAGTGGAGGGCGGGATATAAATCCAATCTCTTCTTCTTCTTCTTAATTAATGGAGTGAGTGGATAGCTAAATCTATGGAGCATGTAGAATACTATATCTATATATCTATATCTATATATATTCTGCACACACACATATAAGCAGGTGGAGAAGAGAAAGAGAAAGAGAGAGGCAGCATTATTGTCTTTCTTGCCAGTTTTGTGGCTGCTCTGGGAAAATCAGACTCTACAGCATCTTACTGGGACCAATTGCAATAAATACTTTATGGTGATTAATCATGAGACTGATCATTTGGCATCGTTACAAAGTTCTCAGGCTTCCTCTAGGAGACCTTTAAAAATGATCGCTTAGTTTTGTTGATGAGCTGCAAAAGAGCTGTTGTCATGAATGCTGCAGTATACAGGAGTGTGGACAAACATCCGGCCCCAGGCCGGTAAAGGGGTGGAGCTGGGAAGTTCAGAGGTGGACCCTATAAGAGCAAAATTGGCATGAGAAGGTTCCTTGAGCCTGCTCTCAATGTAAGTGTTGGTGTTCACCTCTCAGTTTCTGTATGAAAAAGGAGGATGGAAGCTAGCAGGCAATATACGGGGGGGAAAGGATGATGATAGTGATATTTATCTGATCTTTAGAATGGGAAAATAAAAGGGGGATTTGATAGTGGCTTATAAAATTATGCATGGGATGGAGAGAGTTATAGGGCTGCCAAGTCTTGAAAACTCACCGGCGGGGGGGAGTCCTCCTCCCGCCGGGAGTTTCTTCTGGTGCGCATGCTTTGCGCGCGCCCATCGACGTCACCGGAAGTGATGCAGCACGTTGGGGGCGTTGCCAGGGCGACGCTCTGGCAATAGCCCCAAAACTCTATGGTATCATAGAGTTTTGGGGCGATTGCCAGAGCGTCGCCCTGGCAACGCCCCCAACGTGCTACATCACTTCCGGTGACGTCATTACGTCGTCCTTGCTGGACGACGTCGGGGGTGGGGTTCCCCCCGCTGGCCAAATGCTGGCCGGCAGATCGGGAACCCCTTTAGCGGGGGATCCCCCGCCCCCCGGGCTGACTTGGCAGCCCTAGAGAGTTAACAAAGAGAACTTTTTCTCCCTCTCCCCAAATGCTAGAACTCGAGGGCGTCCAGTGAAGCAGTGAGGGCACTGGGATTCAGAGACAAACAAAAGGAAAGACTTCTTTATGCACTGAGTTAGTAAACTGTGTTCCGCTTTCAGAGGACAGCCTTAAAAGGGTATGAGACATGTTCATGGAGGAGAGGTCTACCAGCGGCTAATAGCAATGATGATTAAAGGGAACCTCGACGTTCAGAGGCAGTCAGCCTCTGAATCCCAGTGCCAGGAGGCAACAGCAGGGAAAGGCCTTGGCTTCTATGTCCTCTTGTTGGATCTCCAGAAGGCCTTGTTGGCCACTGTGTGAGACAGGATGCTGGACTAGATTAGAATTGCCAGCTCTGGGTTGGGAAATACCTGGAGATTTTGGGGTGGAGGAGGGTGGGGTTCGAGGATGGGAGGGACCTTAGCAGAGTACAATGCCATAGAGCCCACCCTCCAAAGAGGCCATTTTCTCCAGGGGAATTGATCTTGGTTGTCTGGAGGTCTGTTGTAATAGTGGGAGATCTCTGGGTGCCATCTGGAGGTTGGCAACCCTAGACTAGATGGACCACTGGTCTGATCCATTAGAGCTCCTTATATTCTTAAAATTGACTTTGGATGTAGTTTATTGCCCTTGCTGCTGGCTGTTCATCCTGTTATTTAACTCCTTCCCCTTGAAGACCCTGAGTAGTAAATGAAAACCTTGAAACTGGGGTGGTGGGTAGTGGAATAAGAAGTATTTTGATTAAGAAGACTTTTTGGTAATCAGGTCTCTAATAATCAGAGCTATATTTGGGCAGGAATGCACAGGAACGGAGTTCCGGCTGGCTCCTGAGTTGGCCATACCCAGCAGGAACTCATTAGCATAATAGGCCACACCCAACAGCAGAAACTCATTAGGATTGGCTATATTAGGGGTATGTGGCCTAACATGCAAATTAATTCCTGCTACAAAAATGTCCAGGGTTTTGACAACAAACAAGGTAAACAGAGTAAGAAGCAAAAGGTGGGTGTGGCTGGATGACCACTCTTCTGGTAACATGGGGGTGTGGCCTAATATGCTAATAAGCTGTGATGTCAGGGGTGTGGCCTAATATGCTAATGCATTTCTGCTGTTGGGTGTGGCCTATTATGCTAATTTCCTGCTGGGCTTTTTCTACAAAAAAAGCCCTGCTAATAATCTATAAAATTGCTTGTTAAACATACTTTAGGCTCAGAAAGGGAAACAGCTTACTTAACCACAAGACATTTTATTGAGAAGTACTGTTTAGAATTAACTGTCTGCTATAGAAAAACAGGATATGGTTAGTGCAGAAGGAGAACAATAGAAACACATAATGCTTTGCAATGGGTGGTGGTGGTAAGAAAAGCTAATTGCATGTGTGGTCACTGCCGTTAATCTTACCAGACTCTGTGTGTGCGCACTATGCTTAGAGCAGACCATAAAAGGTGTTTTGTAAATTGTGGTTGGGGGCTTTTGGATTTGGGTAATGGGAGATGTCAACAGGGGTGGATCAGAAGGCGTAACAAGTAGGCTGTTCCTCTAAGTAATCCCAGCCAGTGGATGAACAGAGACAAAATTATTCACCGGCTTGAAAAGGGTAACTATATACCCATAAAAATGCTTGTAAACAACTTCTTGGCAAGCTCCTATGTCTCAGAAGTTCCCTCTATGCTGGTAAAGAGTTCTGACCTTCATCCTTGACTTTGCCTCATTCGTTTAGGTCCCGTTCAGACGAGCAGCGAATCCCGCCATTGGCCTGGCTCTAATTTGATCTCGATCTTTTACATCCAGTGTTGCACAACCACACAGCTCCCCCGTGAATCGCCTTACCGCACACGGACTCTGCAGTGGATTGTCTAGATGGCATCCACCTGAGGGAATCACGTAGATGGGTTTTTAAAATATATATATATATTCTGCTTGCGCATGCGCATATGTGCCTCACTGTCTACTTCCTTTTCGTGCATGCGCAAACTTGAATGTTAAAAGCACCGCCAGTGGTACTTTCCTCTAAGTACCATTTGAATTAACAAAGTTCATAAGTTTAACGGGCCCTTCAGAAACATATAATTGTCTGGAATGTTTGAGTGGAGCTCTGCGGCCATCGCACATTTACGTGTTTATGCGCACACCGCTAACTTTTTTTTTAAAAAATGGCAGCTGTTTGGGATGGTCTGGAGCCAGACCATCCCCACAGGCTGATTGCACGCAGAAACGACCAGACAGGGGAAAGTCTGCCATTGGCCTGTCAGCAAGCTTTAGACCAGATTTTCACCACTATCTTTTTAGTATGTCTCCTTGGCAGGGATCGACGGGCTGATGATGGCAGCGGCACGTTTCCCAGATGTCACTGTCTGGACGTGCCCTTTAAATTCACCAGGCACTTGTGCCTGGGTCGGATCAAAAGAGCCATCTGATCGCGACTCAAGACAATTTTGTCTCAAACAAAACTGAAACCCTAAGACTTGGTAAACAGAGGAAAGTTTAGGTCTGAATTGAAGGGGGGGGGCTGTTTTTTGTTGTTGTTTTTAAAAGCAAAGCATCAGTTCACAAAAAGAGGCCTCTGTTTCAGAGGGGACTCAAAATACTTTAATTATGTTAAAGAGGCAACAGCCATATTAAAGGACTTTGCCTGGAAATAGAAAGGAAAAAGCACCGTGGGGCTGTGGACCATCTCCTTGAAAGGTCAGTCTTCGCAGCACCACTCTTTCCATGTAGTGGAGTAGACAGAAACTTCAGCCCTACCCCCACGCTTCCAAAATCAGGTTTCGTAGGTTCTGCAGATTCCTTGTCATTTCAGCTATGTTAGGCATTACAGTTTTCATGCTAATGTTGGTATTATTCCCACATTTGCGTAGACGGGGAAATGTGTGAATTGCTAATATGCACGAGGCTGACAGATTGCTGAAGCCTGCAGCTGCAGAATTATAGCAGTGTATTGCAATGAAGCACTTTCTTTCAAAAGACTTCAGGATAACTGCCACGGCTTACGAAAGGCGGCTTCTCATCTGTGCCTACCTAAGCTTGAGTTCAAATATTATACTTAATATTGTATAATCTGTCATATGACGGGACTTTTTTTTAAATGATGTTTCTTATCAAAGGTCAAAATAGGAGGCTAGAAAAGGGCACACTACTGTTAACGCTCATATTTGTACCTGGTGAAATTTTACTTAGGAGAGCCAGTCCAGTGTGGGAGTTGGTGGCTAGACTAGGATTGGGGAGACCTGGGTTTGAATCTCCACTCTGCCATGGAAGACTGCTGGGTGACCTTGGGCCAGTCACACACACACAGGCTTACCTGCCTCGCAGGGTGGTTGTGAGAATAAAATGGAGGAATCATAGAATCTTAGAGTTGGAAGGGACCTCCAGGGTCATCTAGTCCAACCCCCTGCACAATGTAGGAAATTCACAAATCCCTTCCCCTCCACACCCCCAGAGACCCCTGTTCCAATCCCAGAAGGTGACAAAAAATAGGAGAATGATGTAAGCCACTTTGGATCCCCATCAGGGAGGGAAACGGGGTATATATGAGGTAAAAAAATAAAATCAGGATTGTTCTGTTAATCTAATTGCTTACAAAACTGAGTAAGTAAATTAAATTATGGAAGTGTAAGAGAGCTTCCATGTACCAGTCAATTTCATTGAGATAAATGGGGGTGGGAGGGGGAGAAAAATCTGACTACAATTATATAGACCTGAAGAGTTACTTTTATGGACCTGACCTCTGTAGATATAAATGTCAGAAACTATAAAACATGAGGCTTGTTAAAGGTAAAAAATACAGCCAGGTTAAAAATACAAGTAAACAAGCCAACAAAGCTGTTCTGTGTCTATCTGAACAATGCACCTAGTAAATTTTGGACAAGTTATAAACTCAAGTTAATACTTCCCAGGAGAACTGGAAGAGTTTGTCATTTTTGAACTTGTCCCCCCCCCCCCCCCTTATTTCCTCCTCCATTTAAAAAGTTGTGGAGTGATGGAACACAAGGCATGAATCATCCTTTCACCCCACACCGGTTATTTAGTGTTCTGGGGAAGGAAGGAATTTGGTTGGCAGCACAGACGGAAAGCATTTGCCTACCTGCTATCTGCTCTTTGGATAAATATTAGGCCTCTTTTGTTCCCTCATAGACATGAGACAATTCAGTAGGGAGTTAGGTCCCACAACCTGTACATCGGGGTGATGGATACTAGAAACAGAAACTTGATGGTCAAAGGGTTCAGCAAAGCCCATTCTAAATCTTGAACACCGTCTTATCTGAAAGGAGATTTCAGCTACTAGCAGAAAGATCACTCAGAGTCGTCACTGACTGAAACTGAGATGTGTTCAGCCAAATTGTGTCCCAATTTGCTTTCTTTCTAATAGACCTGTGTGTGTCCACTTGGATATCTTTGGTTGCAAACATCAAGAAAAGAGTTTGGATGAAGATACTTGAAGAACCTATTAGCTTCCAAGCTCCAAGCTGAGAACCAGTTTGGTGTAGTGGTTAGGAGCGCAGAGTCGCAGACTCTAATCTGGAAGAACTGGGTTTGATTCCCCGCTCCTCCACATGCAGCTGCTGGTGTGATCTCGGGTCAGTTACAAGTTCTTTCAGAGCTGTTCTCTCATGAGCAGTTCTCAAAAGAGCACTCTCAGCCCCACTTACCTCATAGGGTGTCTGTTGTGGGGAAGGGAATGGAAAGGAGTTTGTAAGCTGCTCTGAGACTCCTTTGCGTAGTGAAAGGCAGGGTATAAATCCAATCTCTTCTCTTCTTCTGTACATGTCTGCTTCTCTTCCCTTGTTCATGAAGATCATCAGAAGATGCATGGACCAGGAAGATAAAGCTATCTTTATTGTGCTGGTGGCTCTGCAGATTTATTTTATGAATTGTGATGGGTGGAGATGCAAGGACAAAAGGGTAACTTAATGAAGGGGGCTTTTTTGTGGATGCCTGTGCAAAATTCTGAAGGTGATCTTGAAATGGGGAGGCAGGCAGGCAGGCAGGCAACCACAGGAAAAGTTGTCTAATAATGGGTGCTGTGACAGACTGTTTCATGTCCCACCATCCAAGAGCCTCCTCCAATCACTTTCTAATGGTGTACTGAAATTTTGAAAAAACAAAAACAAAGAAGTTTGTAGGGTGTACAATTTAACTCCCTAAGTTTATAGATCTGGAGACACTGTCCTCACATATTTTAAAGGCTGGTGCCAGTGAGGTGGTATTTGATTTGAAATTATTTACTTATTTGGGAGGATTGATTTAAAATCTAGACCAGAACTACCATTCATGCTGAAGTGAAGTTTTATTTTCTGTTTATAGTGAAGTAGATACCTTATTGAGTCACCGAAAAACACTTTCTGAGGTAAAAGGGTTTTTCCCCTCCTTCCCCACTGTTTCAATCTACTGTTCAAAAGTGATCGGCTGAGGCTCCTGGAGGGCGGGACTTGAAACCGTCCGTCATAATGACTTCAACTACTACCACTGCTTACTTGCGTGTTAGTGTTCATTCAACCAAGGTCATGGAGAGGAAACACAACTAAAATACTAATGGTGTTTGGAAGTCTGATGCACTATCACTACTATCAAAAATTTTGTGACCTGTAAAGCCATTCGTTATTCTGTGTTGCTTAGCAACCGCAAAACATTGGTCTCCACAGAAACAATATCCTTTCCAATCAAAGGAAATATCAACTCATTTCTAACATATGAGAACCAAGGACATTCAAGACGAATATGATCAATAGTATCAATTTTCTCTAATCCACAGGCACATAATCTATCACACAACAATACACCAAAGTACCTTCCTGTCATAACTGCTGAAGGAAAGGCATTCAACTTCGACTACACTCTCATTGACTGTTTTAATGTATGTTCTGGTCATGAGAAAAAGACAAGGAGATTAAGCAAGTCCATGGAAAACAGCTCCATCAATGGCTGTTGGCCATGAGGACTAAATGGGACCTCCATGTTCAGAGGAAGCGACCCTTAGTACAATAGTGCTAGCAAGGGAACACTTGGGTGGCATCCATGTCCTGCTTGTAGGCCTTCCAGGCTATCTGTGTGGCCACCTTGCAGAACACTGGACATAGATGGACTACTGATTTGATCCAATACAGCTGTCCCTTTGTTCTCATGTGTTGATACACCTTTGTGAGGGGAGTTAAGCAAGGGCTGAGCTGTGGCTTACTGAGCAATTGACCTGCCAATTGCTTTTCCTGGAAGCCAGAAGAATGAATCTCAAGATGAAAACTTAAGCATTCTTATCGGGTTTCCCTTCATCTTTTCTTTCTGTATGTCTTTCTCCTTCATGCTATGACAGACTTTGGCACTGCTCCTGAATGCAAATGAAGGCAGTACCTGATGCGTTTTTTTCCAAGCGTCACTTTTGGATGATAAATTGTTTCGGTGAAAGAACAGCCCTATGTTCTGTGTAAGCTTTGGGTGACTTCAGTTTTTTGCTGGTGGAGGGGTAGTACTAAGATTGTATATATACACTTGGCATTGATGTGTTGCATGTGTTTCCCTGCTTTACTGGCTAAGGACACCTGTGGTCTGCATGCTGCTGCTTGAAGGGTCAGCATCAGATCACAGATTCAGTACAGCTTTATGAGCAGCAATGCAACAGTGTTAAGTCCTTTTCTTTGCAAGGTGAAGGAGCCCTGTCTGTTTCAGAGTACAAGGCTCCCAAACTGTCACCTAAATCTTGAAAGTTCTGCCATTGTTGGTAGTGAAATCATATTCCCTAGAATTAGAAGGGATCTCATAGGCCATCTAATTCAAGCCTCCACTCAGTGTTGGAAATTCGGAGCTAGAACATTCCTAACACACTTCCTCCACTTCAAGAAACTCCAGCAATGAACAGCTCACCACCATCTAGCTAATTAGCTGTGCTGTCCAACTACTCTCATGGCTAGGAAATTTCTCCTCCTGTCCCACAGAAACCTGTGCTTCTGAAATGTAAGACTATTAGATCTAGTCTTGAGCTCCTGTTCAGCAGAGAACAAATCTTTTATCCTCTTCTGTGAGACATCCAGTCTTCTTGAAGCTACCGTATTTTTTGCTCCATAAGATGCACCTGATCATAAGACGCACCTTGTTTTTAGAGGAGGAAAACAGGAAAAAATGAAACAGAAAGAAAGAAAGAGAGAGAGAGATAAAGGAAGGAAGGAAGAGGAGAGAGAGAGAGAAAGAGAAAGGAAGGAAGAAAGAAAGAAAGAAAGAAAGAAAGGTGGGGACAGAGAGAGAGACAGAAAGACAGACAGACAGACAGAAAAAAGGAAAGGAAGGAAGAAAGAAAGATAGAGAAAGGAAAGAAGAGAGACGTCGGCATGCCACGCAAAGCCAGGCCTTTCTGTGCAAAGTAGCCACGGAGCTTAATCTGTGGGCGGGGCTTTCTGCTGCTGGCTGTCTTAAAGGGGAAAAGCACTTAAAGGGAAAGAGTACTTAGCCTGGTGGGGTTTTTCCTGCCGTTTCCCTTTTAAGTCTTAACAGCTCAGGCCCAGCAGGGAGGGGCGGGGAAGGCTGGGATGCCAGCCTGAATGGCGTTCCCCTGCGTTCCTGCTGCAGAAAGTGCCCTGTTACAGGTAAGAAAAGCTCCATATTCGCTCCATAAGACGCACACACTTTCCCCCCCACTTTTTGGGGGAGGAAAAGTGCGTCTTATGGAGTGAAAAATACGGTAAATACGCTTAGCTCCTTCAATAGCTCCTCGTAAGAGTTGGTTCCTGACTACTGTCAGTCTTTGTTGCTCTTTTCTGAACCAGATGGTGGTGCCTTCTGAGATGTATCTCTCCAGATAGTAGATAGCAGGGCTTTTTTTGTAGAAAAAGCCCAGCAGGAACTCGTTAGCATAACAGGCCACACCCAACAGCAGAAACTCAATAGCATATTAGGCCACACCCCTGACAGCACAGCTCCCTCCCAGGATTGGCTTCCCCAGGTACCCCGATGGCTTGCGGGGCGCATGGGGAACCTGAGGGAAGGAAGGCAGTTTCTGGATCAGCTTCCCCAGGCACCTCACAGCTGCAGGGCACCTGGGGAACCCGAGGGGGGAGAGGCTGTAGGCGTGGCCAACTCGGAAGGCAGCCAGAATGCCGTTCCTGTGCGTTCCTGTCCAAAAATAGCCCTGGTAGGTAGGTAGATAGGTAGGTAGGTCGGTAGGTAGGTGAGCAGAATGAAATAATTTTAAATGCGCCTGCATTTTCTTCTTCACCAGCTCCAAAGTTTCAAAGCTGTTTCACTTTCTTTGGCTGTGTTCACTATCATTCACTGCTATTGATAAGACTGGACTTTGAGCCAGTCAGAAATGGTTTGGTCAACTGACTGGTCAAATACAGTCAAATAAAATCAAAAATTGATCTTGTATTTTTGTTGTGTCATGATCCATTATGAACACATGACCAACTGAGGCGTGAATAAAACATTATTAAAATGAAAAGATAATGCAGTTTAGCTAAATTAGTATCGCATTCAGTGAAACCCCACAATATTGTCTCAGAAAAAAATTAAAACTAAAAACATTAAAATGTATCTACAATTAAACTCTAACCATTCTAGACCCTTGTTTTCCAGAGCTATGTTATTCAAAATTATCATAAACAAAAATTGTTTCAATGCTGGAGACAACCCGCCTATGTGGCAAGAGTCAGTTATGATTAGAACGTTAGGTCTTCCAGAAAGTCAACATGAAGATGCCAAAATTAGAACGTTAATCATCTTCAGGTTTCATATATATGGCAATTGCATATTGCACTTTCCAAATGCAATGCACACTTTATTTCGCGCTCATAGTACGAGGAGGAGCAGAATTTTTGATGTGCAGTATAAATATATTTAAAGCAATATTTTGCTATGTATACTTGACATCCCCGAAATAGTGAGCTTATTTACATAGGAATGGAATAAATTTATCAAAGGAATGTAACTAGAAACCTAGAGGGATGTTTTGACTTGTGTCATAAATAAACCAAAGGAAATGTGTTTCCCCCCCATCTAGAGGACCAATTTAATTGATACATAAATCAATTAATTACTGTCAAAAGACCTGAGGGCAGCAGGAAATCGGGTCCAGGTGTTTTTTTAATAAAGGAGACAATTCATTTTAAGACTGGGAACTGAATGCTGAATCAAAGTTTAATCAGGAGTGACTCATTGTTAGGAAAGTGGAACATCGATGTATTTCTGATTTCATAGAACACTTCTTTACATGAATTCCAGAAGGATGAGGATAAGTGAGCAGTCTTACGGGAATTTGAACTGAATGGTGGCTGCAATGCTATTAAGATGTACTATAATGGACAGAAAGTTGAATTTGGGTCAAGAAGGTGCAAGTTCAGCCCCACTCTGAATGAAAATATGTGGGTGCTTGAGGGCCAGTCTCTTATGCTATCCTTCCTGACAGGGGAGTTGTGAGAATTCTTATATGTCCCATGTACACCGCTCAAAGAACCTCAAAGCAACACTGGGATCACAATGAGATTAATAATGGTCATCATTTTAGCAGGAAGGGAAGCAACGAGTAAGAGGAGGAATGTCTTTGTCAGCAGTGTCACATTTATAGCTTTCCCCCTTCCTGTCTTAGGTATTTTACAAAGCTTTGGTGTGTCCAGAGGCTGTGAGCCGAAGGGTGAGAGTTTACTCTCTGCAAAGCCACAAGGAGAGGTTGCCAGGTTGTGCGTTTGACCAAAATACCTTCAGTGCACAACAATAACATGCCCAGAGTTTGCGGGTGTTTCCTCATTTCTATTTTGCTTCTCCCTTGGATGGATCTGTTGTGTTCTAATGGTGACTGCCATGCGGTCAGGCCATGCGGTCCAGGGTAAGCACATGGCCAGGCACAGTCAGAGCTTCTCTCCAGAATGCAATAGACTGGCCAGATTGTAATTTAGACCTATCGGTCAGCCAGGATGCAAACAGGATGCAGGATGACCTGGGGAGACTTAATTGTATTAAGTGTAATCCTATCAGAGTTTGTGGGCGAGGCTGGGGGCGTGGTTTAGGTGCACATAGAAGCAGACCCCTGAGCCCAGCTCAGACATGTCATCTCCTACCACCTAATAAACTTCATGTGCTGATTCACTGAGATGTGTCTCTGGCTTCTGTACTTTTCAGTATCAAACCAACAAGATTTTATCGTCACCCTGGGTATTTTACATGAGCACACACAAAGCTGTTTTATATTGAATCAGACCCTTGGTCCATCAAGGTCAGTACTGTCTACACAGATGGGCAGAGACTCTCCAGCGTCTCAAGCAGAGGTCTTTTACGTCACCTCCTGCCTTATCCTTTTAACTGGAGATGCCAGGGATTGAACCTGGAACCTTCTGCACGCCAAGCAGAGGCTCTACCACTGTGCCACGGTCCCTCCTATACTTGCTTCCTCATGCTGAATTTTCCCATTAATGTCAGCATTTTGAACATGATATTTTTTGCATCGACTGTACAGCAATGGCCTAAAAAGAAAACATGGACTCTGGGACACCAGAACCAAAAATAGCAAGTCCCGAAAGGCTTGTAATGGCAAATCAGAGAAAGAGAGATCATCTGTTACTTCCTCGAGTCCTTTGTGATTGCACACAATGTTCAGTTTGTGCTCCAAGACTTGTGCATGAGGACTGCAAAGAGAAGAGGTTAAAAAAAAAAAACCAAAACCCTAGAAGACATTTCCCTTTGGCTCTACAGAATCTAGGCTCACTTCACTGTAGCGATGAAAGTGACGAGAGGTTGTTAAGTGCCCCACTACAGTGAAGGGGCTACTCAGGCTTGCTGCCAAAGCAAGGAGGAAGTCTTGTCATTTTCACCTTCCTGTTCTTTACTGCCTTTGCACACAGTTCTAGGAGCTCGATCAAGGTGTCATGCAGTATCTGTTCTATAGCCACACAGCCAACGTTTAAAAACCAACCAACAAACCCTCCAAAGCAGGGACTATCAGTGAGGCACATTGCCTTTAAGGAAGGGTAGCCATGGTGATCTGCAACGGAAAAGCTAGGCACAAGTCCCATAGCACTTTAGAGACCAACAAGATATCCAGGGTATAAACTTTCAAGAGTCAAAGACCCCGACCACACGCAGTATTAGCCGCGTGATAGGCATGACTCCCAGCCGGATTTTAAGGGTGTGATCACAAGAGCACATCTGTGAAGCGGCCCGCACCCGTCGGCAAGCCATTGTGCTCCGCCGGAGAAGCGGAGTAAAAAAAAACAAACAGTAGGGAAACTCCAGTATCAAACGGGTTGCTCGGGCCGCAGAAAGACTTTCCCCCATGTGATCGCTCCAGCGCGCACTTGTGGCATCGGGGATAGTCTGATCAGGCTATCCTGATGCCATGCCGTTGTTTTTCCCCCCTTCTCAGTATGCGCATCATCACATACTGCCGTTGGAAGCCCTCAGGGTGGAGAAGCGATTCATCGATCCCCCGTTTAAGCGAATCAGAAACGACCGACCAAAAAAAAACCCCAACTCGCCCACAGTTGCGTCTGATCACGCAGCGACGAGTTGCACCCGCAGCTTCACAGACCTGTGTGATTGCACAACAGCAGGTCACAATAGCCTCACTCCCCCCCCCCCCCCCGGATTATCTCACTCGTGTGGCCGGGGCCAAAGTTTCTTTCCTCTGCAAATGACCTTGATAGCTTTGCTGTCTTGGAGGACTGTCATGCAAGACAAAGGATACCAGAGTAAGCACAGAGCAAACTAATGGGCGCAGATGAATGTTGTACTCACCATAGATCCCATCAGAGGGAAGGTACCCTGGAGGGAATTCTGTGGTTCACTCAGCACTAGAAACAACAATAATATGTGGGAGAGCTGTGTCATTATGTGAAAATGAATGGATCCATGTGCTACTTCTAACATCGAAAGTGCTTCATACAGAGTCTGACTGTTGTTCCATCTTCCATCAAACACAGTCTCTACCCTGAGATTCCTTCCTGAGATCATTCTCAGTCCTGCTACCTGCGGTCCCTTTCACCTGGTGGTGCCGGGGATGGAGCCATCTATCACTCTGTCTGGCCGTCATGACCAGCTTCTCTAGGAACGACTTTGAATTTCTTATTCCTGCTCTTTTGATCCCAAACTCTCCGTTTCAATCTTGTGTGTGCAGATTGAAGGCATTATTCTTTATTTTTGTGCCATTTTCCTCTTTCCCGGCTCTTATTTTTCCCAAGAAAACATATACATTTTTCTCAGTGTGATTTGTGTACCAATAAATCAGCATTATCCACTGCAGTATATTCTAGGCATGTATATATTTAGCCAATTTCTGCCTCACTTTTCCTCCCCAGTGGAGACCCAAAGTGACTTATAACGTTCTGCCATTTTATCCTCTGAACTATCGCCATGCCCAGTAGGTTGGAATGAGAAAAAGTGACTGGCCCAAGTCGCCCAGCAAAATCCCATGGCAGAGGGAGGCTTTGAACTCTTGTCTCATGATGCACATTCTATATAAATAGTTCCAGGTGGTCAGCTGTGTAGGTCTGAAGCAGTAGAACAAATTTAGAGTCCAGTGGCACCTTTAAGACCAACAAAGGTTTATTCAAGGTATGAGCTTTTGTGTGCATGCACACTTTCCCAGTTACATTGGAATGGAATGAAAATGAGTCTCAATTTACTTTCCACAATTAGAAAAAGGTGCCTTTACACATTTAGCCCCCTATTTTGACATATTTATTGCTTTGCTGTCCTTTCCTCCCCTTAATTAAATCAGAACAATTGTTGGCCTTATTATTTAGTTTTGTGTTTGCATATCTTAAAACATCATCATCATGTTACATGTTAATTTGCTGTTCAGCCTCTGTCTATGAGTTTGAACTTTACCTCCCGTTCCAATGTATTTGAAAAAGTGTGAGTGAGCTCGAAAGCTCATACCTTGAATAAACCTTTGTTGGGGTTAAAGGTGTCACTGGACTCCAAAACTGTATGTAAATGTCATTTAAACTGCATAACCATATATGACATGCTCACACATACAAGCACAGTTACAAAATCAGTCGTGAAAAACTGCCAAAAACAGATGGGCAAATCTAAGCATAATGTCTGTTCTTTCTTAGGCTGCTCTGATTCTGATGGATCGGTTGTGCCCTGATGCCTCTAGCAGCGGCTAACTGAGGCTGAGGACAGACTGGCAATCTGGAGCGAGATGAATGCGGAGGAAACTGCTGTGGGGGAAAAACTCCCTGGGGCTGGCCGTTCACACCGGCCGGTGTATTGCGCAATGGTGCCGATACGGAGCGTTCAGACTGCTGCGGAGTGGCCCCACGTGGGCCGGCCTCCGCAGCTCGTGATAGGGCTGTTTTGGCAATTCGTGCATGTGCGCACAAGTGCACATGCACAAACTGGCAAAACGCCGCGTTCACACTGCCGCCTCTGCTTGCCTCCCGCTTTCTTCCAGTTCACACTGCCTGGAAGCGGGAGGCAAGCGCAAGACGGCCCCTGGACACCGGTTTCTCCCGGTGTCCTGTTAAAGCGGATGGAAAGCGAGTGGGAGACGGGTAAGTGCGAAACGGAGCCGACGGACAGATGCACATGTCTGAATGCGCTCCCTTCTTCCACTTCCAACGCGGGGCTGTCCCGCTTTACATTGCCAGTCTGTCCTCAGCCTGAATGGTTCCAACTGTATTTTTCCTTGATGTTGGGGGTGCCAAGAAAATTAAAAATATAAGAAATACCTTGTTGGACCTCCTGGTGGAGGTGGAAAGTGCTGTCAAGTTGCAGCCAATTTGTTGTGACCTCATCAGATTTTTCAAGGCAAGATACGCCCAAAGGTGGTTTGCCACTCCCTGTCTCTGTGTAGTGACCCTAGACTTCTTGACCCTACACTTCCTTGGTGCTCTCCCATCCAAGTACCAGGGCTCATTTCGTAGCAGGAGCTCCTTTGCATATTAGGCCACACTCCCTAATGTAGCCAATCCTCCAAGAGCTTACAGAGCTCTTCTTACAGGGGCTACTGTAAGCTCTTGGAGGATTGGCTACATCAGGGGTGTGTGGCTAATATGCAGAGGGGAAGGGAAGGGAGATTATATGCCACTCTGAGACTCCTTTGGGTAGTGAAGGGCGGGGTATAAGTCCAATCTCTCTTCTCTTCTTCTTAACCCTGGACATCCTTGGTGATCTCCCATCCAAGTCCTAACGAGACCTGACTCTGCTTAGTTCTGAGATCTGATTAGCTTGGGCATTCAGGTCAGGGACAGGGACCTCCTGTTGATACAGAATCAATTGTCTCAAAATGCAGTTATGCAGGGCAGTATACAGCATCTAAACGGAGGACCCTTGGATTGGTGTGCAGTGGGGGAAAGAGACAGATAGATGAAATCTTGGCTTCTTGTTTTCAGTGGCTGGGTGAGTGGATGCATGAGCTATCATTAAAGCACAGGAGAAAGATATGTCAAGTGCGTGCTGAGGTTGAGTTTCTTCCCTGTTTGGTTAATCTATTTAGGTCCTTCGAGGGGTTAATGCACATTTCATTAGCATCTGCTTACTAGAACATTTCCTTTATTATATTGTGGAGGAAAACAGCCTTGCTATTGTTGAACCCGCTGAATAAATCAATAGGGAGGCTCATTCGTCTTTTTTTTTTTTTAATTACTTGCTGGAAAATGTACTTGCTAAGTACCAAGATGCACTCCTGGAAGTGTCATGGAGCATCAAAGTGTCATGTATCTGTTTACGCTAAAGAAAGGTTTTTGCTTGCCAGGGAAGCTCATGCTGACTTGGGGTCAGCAAAGGGCTTCAGTGACAATGCAGATGTTGGGCTTGCCAGATGTAAGAATAAGGAAAGCATTCCCCCCCCCCCCTCAATGATTTGCACACCACAGCCAAATGGGTAGCCAGTATCTGGCTAGGCATCTTTTAGTTTCACAGTGTGGATCTTGGATGAGTTTCCTAATTGGTGGCATTTATTTCATTTTCTAGCCCATGACTTCAGTGGGGAGAGCGGGGAGAGGGTTCAAGGCAAAAGAACAACATGTGAACACAGTGGTTTTCAAACTTTCTGTCCTTGGAGGATGATTTCCTCCCACATTCTCTTGCCTCGGATGGAGTCAGACACTGCAGAGGATTCTGTGGCAGGTGCTCCGTTTGTGTGGGTGCTGGCCTGGGTCCCTTTAGCTTCATCATTGCTCTGCATGAACTGAAAATGTACCTTCTGATTGGTCAGCAGCTTATCTTTTTAGGAAGACACTGGATGGATGGAAACCATCCCTGTAGAGTTTTCAAGGCAAGAGATGGACAGAGGTGGTTACAGAGCTACCCTGGACTTCCTTGGTCTCCCATCCAAGTATTAATTAACTTCCAAGATCTTGCAAGATTGCGCTATCCTGGGCCATGCAGGTTAGGGCAATACGACATTGTTGTTGTTGTTAGCCATTCAGTCATGTTCCACTCTTGGCAATTCTATGGGCCAGCTCTCTCCACGTTTTCTGATCTTGTTCTGTTTCTTTGAGTTATTCCATGCTCAGGCTGGTGTCGACATTTATGGTGTCTATCTACCATGTTCTTTGGTTCAAGCCACAAATGGACCACAATAACTAACCGAAGGTTGCACCCCACCAATGATCACTGTGCAAAAATGATTCTAGTCCAATTACAGTCCATGAATATACTTCCTTTTTTGTTTCTTTATTTTATGTCACGCAGTGCTGCTGCTGCTTCCAAACAATTGCCATGTGACTACAGATTTCCCAGGTAAACAATCTGTTTCCCTCTCAGCTTCATCAGGTTGCTTTATACTTGGAGCCAATGTCCTATGTCTCCTACTCAGAATTAATCTTGTGTTTTCTCGGCATTCTGAGTAGGGGACATAGAGCATGGCAATTGTTTGGAAGCAGCAGCAGCACTGCATGATGTAAAATAAAGAAACAACAAAAAAAGAAGGATATTTGTGGACTGTGATTGGACTAGGATCATTTTTGCACAGTGATCATTGATGGGGTGCAAACATGTCCTTTGGTGGCCAGATTTCCTTTTGCCACTAACCAATCCCAGCATAATTGCTTTTTCGAGTGAGTTCTTCCGCATGACATGGACAAAATAAGTCAGTCTCAGTTTTGTCATTTTCCCTTCGAGTGGTATGTCTGGTTTTATGCACTCCAGTACTTGTTGTTTGTCACCTCTACTGTCCAAAGAAGGTACAGGAGCCTTCACCATCACCACAGCTCAAACGAGTTGATTTTCCTCCTGTCTTACTTCTTCATCGTCCAACTTTTACAGCCATAGGTTCCTATGGACATTACTAGTCTTCTAATAGAGGTCTCCTGATAAGCAAGGTTTGGCGGTGGTTGTTTTTGATTGTATCTATCACTTGCTCTTCAACTAAGTTTGACTTGCAATGTGTCTTATCGTGATGAGAATTCATCACAACTGTAGAAGATAAGATATTGGGGATACATGGATGTGACTATGGAAGCGTCTTGTCACAGCAAAAAATTTCCAACTTTCCCCTGCCTTCTGGAGGAAGAGAACTGAAGGAGCTATAGGTGGACTTAGGGACCAGATTGTGGTAAAAATGCCACCCTATTGTTGACCTGCAGATGCCTTCTCCAGGACAAAGTTTGAAAAATCGATAATGTAAAATAGTTGTTAATATCAGGGATGCTCAAATATACCCCTGCTTGGTTAACCTTCTGTTCACTGGTCTTGAACAGGGAGCATATCATCTGCGGATCAGTTTACTGTTGGCAAGCACTTTGAGCCTGTTTGTTCAGTACTTTTCATGTATTCAAATGGTACAGTATAGAGCAATTGGCAGAGTTTCGCTCATGCTCCCGCACTGGCCTGTGGTTATTGCACATTGCTTGACAACCACTGGAATAAATAAATGGTGAGCAAATTGACATGCCAGACAGAAACTATGTGAACACTATTTAAAAAACAAAACAACATTACCATTTGTTGTTACTTTTCCCCACTCCTCCACTTGCACCTGGCTGGATGACCTTGGGCAAGCCATAGCTCTGTACCAGCTGTTCTCTCAAGGACAGCTTGGGAAAGAGTTCTCTCAGCCCCACCTACCTCACAGGGTGTCTGTTGTGGGGAGGGGAAGGGAAAGGAGTTTGTAAGCCACTCTGAGACTCCAAGTGAGTGAAGGGCGGGGTATAAATCCAATCTCTTCTTCTTCTTTTGCTTGATGGGGATTGTAGTTCCCCTCTCTGGTCATATAATAAACTGACCCCTCCATGGGCCCCAGGTACAATAAATTTCACCTACTGCACAGATCCAAAAGCCCATTAGTCAAGGATGTGGAACTCCACCACCATAGTTGCTCTGCTGCTGCAAAGCTGTTTGATCGCTGTTTGAGATGGTTGACGTACAGGTAAAGAGATCAGGCTTTTGGTTCACAGGTGATTGCAGCGATCAAACAAGGCATGTTTGACTATTGACTGTGTTCACCGCGAAATTCACAGCATCTCTAATTAAAATAAGAAAAGCAAACCTCAAGACAGGTGGGAAGTTTGAGCTCAGGGTTTTTGTTTTTGTTTTCTAATCCCAACCATTAAATTCCAGAAGGCGTTCAGGAGATGAGCAAATTGAGACCACGTATGAGCCACCTAATTAGCAACAGAGGTCCACAGGATAGTTTGTTCAAGCAAGAGGTCTCGCAGAACCATTTAAAGATAAGTCAAGAAAAGGCATGGCCTCGTTTTCCTATATTGATTTATCAATCACCTGCTCCGTCCATGTTACCTCCCAGAGCAGCTTACAACAATTACAGTATATGCTCCATACCTGATGATTAATCTTTGCCTCCTTAGCTTGTTGTCCTTGCCTTTGAGCCATTTGTGTCACAGTCGCTCCTTATCAACACAGCAAAGTGGGAGGTTCTGCTTCCAGTACTGTGACATATGTCAATGAATTGCTTGGAGCCTCTTCCATCAATCACGCAGTCAGACAACGTTCCACTTCAGCTGTGATGTGACAGAATGTAACTTTCAGAAATGCTCTTGAAGGGAGAAGTACGTTGATGGATGGCTGCTGGTCAAAAAAAGCCGTCTCATGAACCCTGGGCATGGAGGGAGTCCTTTTCATTGTCATGTGGACCTGTGGATCCTCCATAGTGTGGGAAGCTTTTTACCCTTTCTGATAATCCTTAAAGTACTTCCAAAAAAATGTGCTGTAAAGTTGAAAAATAACATCCGGGATGGTTTAACAAAGCAGTGTAACAAATTTCCAGGTGAGTTTTCGGTGAAACGTTAGGAAGAACTTCCCGACAGGGCGGTTCCTCAGTGGAACAGGCTTGCTTGGGAGGTGGTGGGCTTTCCTTCCTTGGAGGTTTTCAAAGAGAGGCTAGATGGCCATCTGGCAGCAATGCCTATTCTGTGAACTTACGCAGATCATGAGAGGGTGGGCGGGAAGGGTTGCATCAGTGTTTCATTCTTGTGGCCATTTCTTAGACACCCGGGGAAATGCCAATTACCACTTTGGGGTCAGGAAACATTTTTTCTCCAGGGCAGTCTGGCCGTGGATCCTAGAGGTTTTTTTTTGTCATATTCTGGGCATGGAACAGGGTCTCTGGGGGGGTGGGGGGAGGTATTTGTGAATTTCCTGCATTGTGCAAGGGGTTGATGAATGTCCCTACCAACTCTATGATTCTTTGAAATATATGGTCCTGCAATACCACATTCACTCCAGCCTTCTGCAAGTATTTTTTTTTTTTACCAGCTACTGAAAACTAAGTTGCCAAATACTTGGGAAGATGTTCTGTACTGAAGTGACTGAGTTTAGAGCAAACAGTTTATGGGTTGCAAACTATATACAGCAGAAGCTGCTGAGGGTGAAGTACTGGTCCCATAGGCACAATATTTTAAACTCTAGCAATGATTCTTTATTGTCCCAAGCTGAGGAACCCGATGATAGGTTACCAAAATTTATCTGATCTAGCACTGAAATTGTTTCTGTTGCTTGCATAAAAATATGATGCCTTCAGTGTACTCGTGAATATTGTATCATTATTTCTAAGGCTGAAAGACACAAATGATTATGGCTTAAAGAATTTCTCCCCGGATAAGTTACTAGCAAGGTGGAGTAGGGTTAATATACCTGTAGTGAGTAGTTTGGGTCATTTGATTAAGTCACTTGCATGAATAGCCCATGCCCTTAGTCACTCCTGCTGTCTACTTGATCCCTCAAGGGGTTGGGTCCACTGCAGTGTCTCCTCCTTCCCAGGATCAGGAGTTCAGGAGACATTTCAGGGGGCTGTGAGAAGGGGGATCCAAGACGGTTATGTTCTGTGGTCAGGATTCCTTGTGCCTGTAGAAACACTGCACTGGATCCAACCCAGAGTTGTGAAGAAGGTGTGAGAAAATCCATGGAATGGATCACAGGCTCACCCAGTCAGTGATCTGAGGGTCAAACTAGACATCATTCTGAGAGATCTTACCTTAAAGGAAATCTACTTTAAAGGAGCATTCTAGGAGATCCCTTCATTATCTCCATCATTGAGATTCTCTGAAATGCACAGTTCTATGAAGTGAAATTGAGGGGCAGCAGTGGCTCTGAGGTTAAGGACACTGAGTTGCAGACAGGAAGGTCTGTAGTTCAACAGTTCAAGACCCGAGTGCTGCATGACAGAGTGAACCCCCATCTCTGGCCCCAGTTCCTGCCAACCTAGCAGTTCGAAAGCTAGAAATTGCAACTAGATAAATAGGTTTCACTTCAGTGGGAAGGTAACAGTGTTCCATTCACCTTGATGTTTAGTCATGCCACCCCAAGACCATGGAAACGTCTTCGGACAGCGCTCTTTGGCTTAGAAATGGAGATGAGCACCGCCCCCTAGAGTCTGATTTGACTGGCTTTCGAGCAAGGGAAACCTTTACCTTTACTATGAAGTGTAATTATACCGGTCCCATTGGTTTGTTGATTGTTACCTATTCATCACTGAGACTTTGCTTGCCTCTGTATCCTGCCCTGATTGTACTTCAGTATTCTGTTCTCTTCAGTCTACCAAGTCTTGTGTTAATATTAAAGCAAAAGATGATAGTTCCTATTAATCACTTCCCAGCTATGTTTTATAATCCTAGTAACAAATAGTCTCTTCCGAGTGATATTACCCCCCCCCCAAACACTGGAGGGAAGAAACAATGAAAAGCAACTTATTTCTTAATTCATTCTTCTGATTATGAGTAATGATGGGACATTCCAATCTTTATGTTTCTTTAAAGAAATCTTGTTCATTTTTTGAGACTCTGAGCCTATCATTTTGTCATTATGGCTTCTTTTTTTAAAATGTAGCAAATAGATCACATGTGTACAAATTACAATGTTGTATATTTCAGTCTCTATCTCTACCATCCATCCATCCATCCATCCATCCATCCATCCGTCCGTCTGTCCGTCTCTGTCTCTGTCTCTGTCTGTCCGTCTGTCCGTCCGTCCGTCTTTCCGTCCGTCCATCTGTCTATCTGTCCGTCCGTCTGTCTCTCTGTCTCTGTCTCTGTCTGTCCGTCCGTCTTTCCGTCCATCTGTCTGTCTGTCCGTCCGTCTGTCCGTCCGTCCGTCTGTCTGTCTATCATTGTGCATGGTTTCTTAGGATGGTAATCTTCCCCTAAAAGGTAAGATCTTCACAGCCCCTCTCATTACAGGCTGAGGAAGTTGACAGATTGCTCCTGACTGTTTGCCCAACCATGTGCAGCCTTGACCCGCGCCCTTCTTGGCTTATTAAAGATGGCCACAAGGGGTTTCCAGGCGTCCTAATGGAGATTATCAACAAGTCCCTCTTCGACAGAGTTACAACATACTGCTTTACATCCGAGGATACAGGAATTCAGGATACAGGCTTGAATCCTTGTTTTGCCCATTGAATTCCTGCATCCTCTGAAGCAAAGCAGTATGTTGTAACTCTGTAGATATTTTGTGCCTGTTGCTTTCCTTCTGTGAAGCTTGGAAAAACACTTGGAAACACTGTTTGAAAATCTGGTTCAGATGAAGTCTCTTCACGAAATGAAGACTTATTCTGGAAACCTTTGTTAACCTCTGCTTGCTACCTACCTACTTACTACTTTACTACATTTTAATAACTTCACTATATTGATATTCACTGTTGAATTTTGTTATACTGTATGGTCCCAAATTATATAATTGCTTTTGTTTAGCATTATATATATTTTTTCATTCTTTATCAGTGCTTCTTTATGCAGTTTTCCTTTGGTTTTTGCCCTACAGGGAATAAACAGCAAGCATTCAGCTTATATGGAGAAAGCGAAAGGGGGCACCTGTGGAATGTAGGAGGGTAATACTTCCCCCCCGGGTGATGCTAGCCATTGAGGATCGATCCTTCTATTTACATAGCCCTGCCCCTTCACCTGCATAGCCCCATCTTGGGTTGGGACTCTCACAAAATGCTCTGCCACTGAATTCCTTCACCGAATGTTGACTCACAAATATGACACATCAAAACGCACCCAACAACACTGTTTTCCCTCCCCTCTCCATATTTTGCCACCTACAGACTGATTATTAGATATGAATTTAGTTAAATATTTACATATTTGTTTTTGTAGCAGGCGTCAGCTCTTGAGATGTGTTGCCAGAAAGCGCAGAAGCACTTACGTTGTGCAGCCTGGAAGTCAGTGTTTGATCTTGAGGGCCAGCATTTCCTATCTCCCATCTGTTCCTCCCCTAACAAGCCCCTCATGCACATAGGCATCAACTTCTGGGGGGCTGGGGAGCTGGAGCCCCCCCCCCCAACTTTTCCAGGACATGCTGAGCCTCCCCTGGAGACAATGGCCTGTAATGTCTCTGGCCCAGCCCCAGCCCCAGCCCCCCCCAGGAAATTGGAAAGTCTGTGCCCTTGCTCACAGGAGCCATATGCATGCAACCAGTGTATGACTGCATTCTTTCAGTTAAAACGATATGAAATACCTGGTTGGATCCAAGCAGCTTTTCTGCTAGTGAAAAAGGAAGGATGGCTCACCTTTGACCACCAAAAAGTCTATGCTGGAGGCTGTAGCACTAGCGTATACTAAAGCCGTGGCCTGTCATACGTAAGGGTCTGGGGTAAAACTGAGTAGAAAAGATGGTGGGATGATATCTAATCCATTCTATTGAATAGCAAGGTAAACTGCATATTCAAATATTCCCAGGCAAACCCAGCTGCTTACAATCATGAAGCTAGCTCACTTTCATAGATGAATAGGGTGGCCCATTATCTGAGTACTGCTGGAATTTTGTGTTCCTGTGAATGACTTCCGTCTACTTGGAACCTGAAGCCTTTTTTGCAACTAGAAGCAACAGGTTTAGGAATTATTATTCCTGTGAAAGGCTTTAGTCCTTTTGTTTGTGACTAGAGGCAATTGTATTAGTCATTTCTGAGGAAGGTCTTCGAAATGGGGAGCATATCTGGATCTTTCATTTACTACTACTACAGTGACTACATTGTTACTACATACTACTACTACAGTGACTGCATGGTTACTACAGTGACTACATTGTGTATTGTCCTATTGTCACTACAGTGACTACATTGTATTGTTGTAATATCTTATTGTTACTGAACTATATACTTAGCTATTATACTGAACTATATACTTAGCTATTATGCTGTAGAACTTGTATTACGTCTCTATACTGTTTCCAGCATATATTGACACCTTTCATTATAGTAAGTTTCATTTTGTATGTATTTGTTATAGCGTCCTTTGTTACACAGTTTTGCTACTATTTTTTCTCCCACACTGGCCAACCAGTTCCTCTGGAGGTTCGACTACAGGGCATAAAGGCTGAACCTTCCCCAATGTTGCCTCCCGGCACTGGTTTTGAATGTGTAAGTTCTCTCTAGTCACAATGGCTAGTAGCCACTGATAGACCTATCCTCCATCAATCTGTCTAATCTCCTTTTCACTCAGAGGAATGAACACTGTCCTACACTGAATCATACCATCGTTCCAACAAAATCAGTATTATCTCCTCAGATGGCAGTGGCCCTCGAGGGTCTCAGACAGAGGACTTTCACATCACCAAAACCCTGATCCTAACTGGAAGTGCCAGGGATTGAACCTGGGACCTTCTGCATGCCAAGCAGATGTTCTGTCACTGAGCCATGGAGAAACAATGATGGAATGGGTCCAGGGGGGTTGGCTGACTCTTGGTTCTTTGTTCTGTTTCTTGCTCCCATTTGCATGTTAAGTCTTGGGAAAACAGGACAGAATGATGGCCACTTGTTTTTATGCCCACAGATTGGGTTTGGGTTGCAGGGTAGGGATTGCAAATGGATGAAAATGTCTTAGGACCAAAGCTGCTTGAAAGCTTTGGCAAACATAAATTACTCATTCCATGTTTGTTCAAGTGAAGGAGCTCAACTCAGCTGCTTGTAGTGGAGTACAAGCCGTGAGCAGATGTTCCCATTCCCTTCCCCATTTCAGACAGCTTAAAACAGCTAAGTTTCTGGAGCAGAATCCTGACTGTAAGCAGCAAACGGGTTGCAAAATGCCAGGCTCAGCAAACCAACCTTGTTAGATCTTGTAATATTAGCCAGCTTGGTGTAGTGGTTAAGAGTGGCTGACTCCAACCTGGAAAACCGGGTTTGATTCTCCACTCCTCCACATGAATCCAGCTAGATGACCTTGGTTCACTCCACATTTCTCTCAGAGCTCTCTCAGCCCCACCTGTCTCATAGAGTGTCTGTTGTGGGGAGAGGAAGGGAAGGTGATTGTAAGCCATTCCAAGAATCCTTTGGGTAGTGAAGGGCGGAGTATAAAACCAACTACTCTCCTCCTCCTCCCAAAGATCCATTTCCAACACTCCACAGTAGCAAAATGAAATCGTACAGAACAAATTTGTTGCAGTTTTTGCATTAACCTTCCTAAAATTCGGGACTCTAATAAATGTGAATACAAGCAAGCATCTTCCAGTGGAGTGTGGAATATCAACAGATGTCTCCAGAGGAGAAACTTCAGAAGTTAGTATCAAAATGCAGGTGTTTATCACTCATTCTCTGGACCCATACGTTGCCAGAAAAACATTTTTTTAAAAAAAAAACTTGGTAGACTTGAACTGGGAATTCTTCAAACAACTCACTGTGTGCAATTCAAACACTGATGCTAAATATTTGAGGGATTACTTTGGTTTCTTCAGGTACCTCAGAGACACCCAGATCTCTCAAATGTTGCTGATTCTGAGGGGCTTCTTTGCTCTGAACATGAAAGCATGGCCTGTAGGCAAATCGGTGCAAAGGAGGACAAGGCTTCTGTTTCGCTTGTCCTTGTGCAGATCGAACCTGGGATTCTTTGGTTTTGTGTCCTTTTCTGTTTCCTTACACCAAACTTGTTTTCCGTAAAAAGTGTACAACATTAAACTTTTTTTTTGTGAGAGCCAATAGTTGATCATTATAAAGTTGCTTGTACATGTATAAATAGAGTTGCCGACTCTGGGCTGGGAAATACTTGGAGATTTGTGGGGTGGAGCCTGGGGAGGTGGGGTTTGGGGAGGTGGGGTTTGGGGAGGGTGGAGCCTGGGGAGGTGGAGTTTGGGGCTGGAGCCTGGGGAGGGGAGGGTTTGGGGAGGGAGGGATCTCAGCAAAGTATAATGCCGTAGAGTCCACCCTCTAAAGCAGCCATTTTCCATAGAGGAGCTGGTCTTGATTGTCTGGAGATCAGTTGTAATAGTGGGGGAATCTTCAAGTGGTACCTGGAGGTTGGCCACCCAAATGTATAAATGACATAAATTTTATGCATGGATGCCAGGGATACTGAGAACTCTGAAAGAAACTAAAGTCAGTATTTGAATGTTCCGGTTTAAACATGTTTGCTTTTGTTGAGCCTCTCTTTTGAACACCTTAAATATCAGCTGGATGACACACGCATAATCACACACAGAGTTTCACCGTGTGAGACTGCGCGTATTCCAGATTGAAAGCCACCAAGGAATGAAAGAGAACTGTCATCTTGTTGAGCAGTTGGGTTAGGACAGATAAAAGGAAGTGCTTCTTCACCCAAAGAGTGATTAACACATGGAATTCACTGCCACAGGTGGTGGCGGCCACAAGCATGGACGGCTTCAAGAGGGAATTGGATAAACATATGGAGCAGAAGTCCATCAGTGGCTCTTAGCCACAAGGTATAGATAGGTGCTCTGAGTCTGGGGCAAGTGATGCTCTGTATTCTTGGTGATTGGGGGGACGACAACAGTGGGAGGGCTTCTAGTGTCCTGCCCCCACTGGTGGACCTCCTGATGGCACCTGGTACTTTTGGCCACTGTGTGACACAGAGTGTTGGACTGGATGGGCCATTGGCCTGATGCAACATTGGCTTCTCTTATGTTCTTATGTTCTTGTGGTGATGCTTCCCTGTAACAATGGGACAGCTTTATTTTTAAGGCACTGTGTTGTTGTTTTGCATTCATCCCGGCTGTTCCTGGGACACATTCAAGTTGTCAAACTTAATGTATTCATGGGGCAGTCATGGATACGACTGCCAGCTATTACTGTGATCAAGGCTGGAAAAAGTGCCATTCTAGTCATGGGAACTGGTGCCTGGTACCAGATCTAATGTCTTTTTGGTTCTCAGGAATAGCATGCTCAACTGCCCCGGCTAACCTGAAAAAAGTAAGGCATATCAACAGAAAATTCTCTCTGGCTACCTCTAGTGCAGCCAAGCCCCCACTGGGAGACAAATAAAAATAAAAAGCAGCCTCATGTATGTATTGGAAGTTCATACAGGAAGTGACATAGGGTAACTCTAGGAATTGCCAGAAACTCTGTGGTATTGTCACTTGCTGTAGGAACTTCCAGTAAGTACATGAGGCTGATTTTTTTCTCCTGCAACTCTGTGTCCCCCCACAACCTTCTCATTGGTTGCCAGGCGCTGCCTAGCAACCCTAACTACCTTGGATGTTCTTGGAATTCTCTGGCAGTGGTCCTCTCATGGTTCTGTGATAAGAGTGTCCTTATTCGGATTGTAACATGCTTATGGACAGAGACTAATTGCTTTTGCTAATAAAGCCAAAGCCAGTGTCAGGTAGTGGTTAAGAGTGCTGGACTAGTATCTGGAAGACTCAGGTTTGGATCCCCAGTTTTGCCACGGGAGCTCACTGGATGACCTTGGGCAGCTCACACGCTCTCAGTCTAACCTACCTCACAGGGTTGTTGTGAGGATAAAATGGAGGAGAGGAGAGCAATGTAAGCTGCTTTGGGTCTCCATTGGGGAGAAAGGCAAGGTGTAGAAGAATTCAAGAAACAAACAAACAGTTTCATGGCAAACACCCAAGTTTGCCAATGTCTGAATCTGGCCCTGTTATAGCCACTATTTCCACAGTTTTGTACTTCACAGATTCTGTTTGTCTTTATGAGCTTGTACTCAGCTACACGTGTACTAAATGTGACCCAGCTCTTATTTGCATTATAATGTACCATTTGGAAAGATGTAAAGCACTCAGCAGCTGATAACCAAATGCCTCATTTGATAAATGCTAATGCGGTGCTGGAAAGTCGCCATTGGTCAGTTTCTGAAAACATATCTATTGTGGGGGAGAAAACTGGAGTTCTTGTATCCTCTGAAATACCTTTCTGTGTTATATAGCCCCTGATTGTCATACCTGTATAGGGTTTTTTTTGGATGTAAATTAGTCATTTCAAGTCTTGAAATTGTTAACTACGGTGAAATGAAATAAGTATAGATTTTTCTGCCCCTGGGCAAAAGAATAAACTGAATAGGGAAGTATATTTACTAAGACAGGCATCATTACAGGAAAAGAAAGACTTTTAAAAAGAGAACTGTAACTCTTTGTTTCTGTTCTAGAGTCTTGGAATGAGTAAATTAGATCACTAAAATGAAGTCTAATCATCAGCACAAACTTTAAAACAATTTGAAGTCCTTTGAACCTTTAGACAAAATCCAATAAAGCATTTGAAGAAGGAAATCAATAAGAAGTCTTAAAGTGTTTCTCTCTCTTTTCCCTTTTTTCCTGCAATGCAGACGGCAAGCTTTCTCTCAGAAGCCCTTTTCCCTGTATATTCCACAGTATCCAAGGAGCCGGAGGCCTCCTTCCGCCTGCATGAACACATTGCTAAGGTAGGCAGAGTTGAGACGCCTCATTCGATGACACAAGCATTACATCATGTGACCCAATTGTGGATTAATTGATTTTTTTTTGTTTCCAAGGGGTTTTGAAATAGATTTTGTATGCCATTCTGGTCTGGTTGATAGTTCCAAATGTATGAACAACTGTGTTTCTCAGTGTTCGGAATTTTTAAAAGATTCCAAACACACACATACATATAGATACATTCATAAAGTCCACATGCACATACATACATATACACACATACATAAAACCCTTAATGGTCTGGGACCATCCTACCGGTGGGACCACCTCACCCAGTATGACCCCCCCTCACCTACTTAGTTCCCATGTGTGCCTACGCAGAAGATACTCGATGAACAATAGTTACAGGTAATATTTATTTATTTATTTATTTATTTATTTATTTATTGGGCTTATATGCCACTCTCCCCGCGGATGGGCTCAGAGCGGCTCACACATAAAAGCATTTAAAAATTAAAAACAAATAAAAATCACAGAAATTCACAGTTTCAGAGTAAAGTGCTCAAAAAGAGACACATAATACCCAACATTCCCTGCTTACAGCGCTGATGGTACTTGCCGACATACAGGTCCTAGGCTGAGATCATGATGTCACCGGGATAGAGGAAGGTAAGAAAGGGGGGGGGCCCTATTTGAAAGCCTGGTGGAAGAGCTCCGTCTTACAGGAACTGGACGAGATCCCGCAGGGCCCTGATCTCCTCTGGGAGCATATTCCACCAGTAAGGGGCTGCCACCGAAAAGGCCCTCCCCCTAGTGACAGCAAGCCTGGCTTCCCTGGGGCCTGGTATAACCAACTGATGTTGGGCCCCAGACCGTAGTGCTCTCTGGGGTACATACGGTCCCTCAGGTAGGTCGGTCCCAGGCCATTTAGGGCTTTAAAGGTAAGCACCAACACCTTGAAGCGAATCCGGTATGCCATAGGAAGCCAGTGCAGTGCCTCTAGCACTGGCCTGATATGCTCCCGCCTAGGGAGGCACATCGGTAGCCTTGCCGCGGCATTCTGCACCAGCTGAAGCCTCCGGATTAGCAACAAGGGCAGCCCCATGTAGAGAGCGTTACAATAGTCTAACCTTGAGGTGACCGTCACATGGATCACTGTGGCCAGGTCAGCACGGTCCAGAAAGGGGACCAACTGCCGTGCCAGCCGAAGATGGTAAAAGGCCGACTTGGCAGTGGCTGCTACCTGGGCCTCCATAGACAAGGAGGGATCCAGGAGCACTCCCAAACTCCTAACCACTGGTGCAGGCACCAACGATGACCCATCGAAGGTCGGGAGTGAGAGCCCTAACCCCGGACTGCCCCTCCCCAGGCACAGGACCTCTGTAAGTGCAACTTTGTTTACTTTAAAATGGTGGCAGCATCCTTGGGGTGGCCATGAGGACCCTGGCATGTCTAGTTTGGCTGTAGGTCAGCAACTTATTTATTTATATTTATTTATTTCTGAAATTTATATCCCGCTCTCTCCACCAAGGCAGACTCAGAGCGGCTCACAACATAAGTTAAAATCACAATCCATTTAAAATAAACATTCCACACTAACATTAAAATACTATACTATTCATACACGATTGGCAGCATTACAATTCAACCTGCAGGTGGGTCGAAAGGCATTCCTATAGATCTCTGTATGACCACACACAGATTGGCAGATGGCGGTGCCAACAGACGGGCTAGCAGATGAAACTGGGCCAGGGCTGAGATGTTTACCTTGGGCGGCCCCTACCCAAAGGCCTGGTGGAAGAGCTCCGTTTTACAGGCCCTGCGGAACTGCATCAAATCCTGCAGGGCCCTGATGTTCTCCGGGAGCTCATTCCACCAGTACGGGGCCGCCACTGAAAAAGCCCTGGCCCGTGTTGTGGCCAGCCGCGCCTCCTTCAATCCGGGAAGAGCCGGATCTGAATCTGAATTCCTTTTGTTCTTTAGTCATCCAGTAACTATTTCTCTTATTACGTGGTCAGTTTTGTCCTTCTGTGTTTCGTGTGTTGCTACTAGTTTCAGTATGGAGCACATTTCTAGCTGTAACTTTTATTTTCCATCCAGTTGGGATGCCAGATTTGGAGCTGTACTGTTTGCCCTTTGGATCTGCCTGCCAAGTTTGCGGCAGATTGGTTTAAAAGAAGTTTATTACTAAAGGGAAAAGGTAAACGGGATTAGCTACAAATAAACAAAACATGCTTTCTAAGGAGCTGCATTGTGCTCCGTCTTCACACTAAGACATGCTGATAGAGAGTGAGAGATTGCAATGGAGGATCTCTCCTTCTTCTTGACCCCTGAAAGGAAACACCTGATATCATTGACCAATTAGCAAGACAGTACACCTTTAGCTTTCCCGGGTTTACAGATAATTGGCCAGCTGCCAGGTATTGCTTCCAGGCTAACATAGGTAAACAAACAAGTTGCATAGTTAACCCTATAATGACTGAATTTCTCAGGCCTTGCATTACATGCTCATTTCTCCAACAATTACGTGGTCAGTTTTGTCCTTCTGTGTTTCGTGTGTTGCTACTAGTTTCAGTATGGAGCACATTTCTAGCTGTAACTTTTATTTTCCATCCAGTTGGGATGCCAGATTTGGAGCTGTACTGTTTGCCCTTTGGATCTGCCTGCCAAGTTTGCGGCAGATTGGAGGAAACATCCCTGTTTGAGAGGCAGTTAAAGGCACAACACATTTCGAGTGCTAACTTTCCCCCACCAATCTGTGCAAGACCAGGATTTGGTGTTATATATAAAACAGTATCTTGTGATCTTGAGTTTATTTGATGTTGTCACTATCTCCTTTTCTGATTGACTGGATCGAATGGCTTCTAAAGATGGGTATGCTGCTATATTTGAGGAAACCTTCACAAGTTTATTGAATGATTCTACAGGCTATCAGTGTACTGGAGGTTTTCTTATCTCCTCCCATATAGTCTCAGTCAGGGGTCCGTTGGAGCAGGAGCGCAGCTCCGGGAGTGAGGAGCCCAGGGGGCGGGCACATGACCAAGCCCCGCCCCCTCCTCAGCTTCCCCAAGCAGTGCAGAGGTGCAGCCCCCCGGGGAAAGCCCTGCTAGGGGCTTTATTGTTTTTAATGTTTTATTTTAATATTGATAATTTTATCTTTGTTCCTTTTATGACTGTGTGCTGCTTTTCCAGAGACTTGCTCAAGGTGGCATATAAATTTTCTAAGTATACCATTTTTTATCTGGGTACATGGCACTTAAGTACTGGAGAAATTTCACCAACCCTTCAGCAGCTTCCACCCCATCAGTTTGGTGTAGAGGTCAGGAGTTGAACTCTAATCTGGGAGAACCGGGTTTGATTCCCCACTCCTCCACATGCAGCTGCTGGTGTGACCTTGGGCCAGTCACAAGTTCTTTCAGAGCTGTTCTCTCATGAGCAGTTTTCAAAAGACCTCTCTCAGCCCCACCTACCTCACAGGGTGTCTTGTTGTGGGGAGGGGAAGGGATGGGTGGTGCACATGTCCTGGGTATCTCAAGTCTACTTGAAACCTGGGGGTTTCAAGGGAGCAGGAAGAGAATGAGGGTGTGTTCTTTCGCTTATTTTTATTGCACAAAGTATGGGATGGGGAAGGGAATGGAGGAAGAGCAGGTCAGTTTCACTCACCTGTGGAGTGGAGCCTGAGGGGTGGGTGTTGCCTTCTGACACACTTCCGGTATGTTGGGGGGTGTGGCATATGCAAATGAGTTATGCAAATGAGTTATGCTAACGAGCTCCTGCACCTCTTTTTCTACGAAATGACCCCTGGTCTCAGTTGTGTTTTCGAAGAATACTTGTCCACCCTATAACCAGATATAAGTCAAGAGGTTAGCATGATTTAGACATAAACTTTATTTCCTCCCTTGGAAAGGAAGATTGTTCTGCGAAGAGGCATGGAACTATTTACAATTATATCATTTTATATATTTACTATTTAGTTACGTCTTGTGTAGCCGGCCTTACTCCTCAGTGGGGACCCAAAGTGTCTAATGTCATTCTTCTCTCCTCCACTGTATCCTCACAACAACCCTGTGAGGTGGGTTAGGCTGAGAGTGTGTGACTGCCCCAAGGTCACCCAGCAAGCTTCTATGGCAGAATGGGAATTTGAACCTGGGTATCAGTGACAGCTTCAACGACATTCCTTAAAAAGGTTTGTGTTTATTGAAAGCAGTATATAGCATGTCATCTGGTTACACGTTAGTGTCAGAACTAGGGTGTGAGTGGGAAAAGAGGAAGACATACAGAATTCAAGACCAATAAGCAAAGCAATAAAGCATGCCTAAAATAACATACACAGGTTCTCAGCTGAGGCGGCTGGGCCAAGCTTCAAGGACACTTGCAGTAACTCTAAGATAAGACAGTGATTGAGAATCAGAAGCCACATTCCAAAGGGATGAAGACAGCAACAGTTCAGCAGTCTGCTCACCCCCCCACCTTCCATGGCAGCGTAGCTGACACTGGGCTTCTCCACAGAGAGCAACTATATCAGCGAAGCTGATAGCCCTGAACTATAACCCTTAGACGGTAGGTTCTCCTGGTCCATTCTTCAGGAGACACAGGCAACAGCAATGTAAGGAATTTTTACTGTCAGCTCTGCCCTCCCATCAAGTTCCTCCAAAGTTCCACGGGCCCTGATTGGCTATTACCCGATCTTCATTTCAGTCAGGCATAAAGGAGACTGTTGGTGTATATAAAGGGCAGGAGCGTTGCCCATTTGTCACATCATCTAGTTTGATTGAAATTTCTCAGGGATTGATCAATCAACCCAGAAATCCGCCAGGCCAAATTTTAGACCTGTAGGAGAAAGGGTTCCCATTTTGCAGGCAATTAATATTCTCACTTGCAGATTGTTTGGCAGCCCCAGAAGACTGGCAGATAGTGTGGGAAGAAAACACACTGGGCTGGATCCACATTTCCACAGTTTGGATCCACATTTCCATGGGTGCATGGACTCCTACCTATGGAGCATGATTTCCTTCTTCCCTCATCCTGTAGCAGCCTGGGATGTCCCATGAAAACTCGTACCTGAGAGAAAGGGGCAGGGCTCATTTTGTAGCAGGAGCTCCTTTGCATATTAGGCCACACACCCCTAATGTAACCAATCCTCCAAGAGCTTACAGAGCTCTTCTTACAGGGGCTACTGTAAGCTCTTGGAGGATTGGCTACATCAGGGGTGTGTGGCCTAATATGCAAAGGAGCTCCTGCTACAAAATGAGCCCTGGAGGGGGCTTCCATGAACAATATTTCTGGGGACATCTTGGGCTGTTGCAGGAAGGGGAGATTGTGCTTTGAAGGAAGAATTCCTTGGTCCCATGGGAAAATTGGGCTGGGTCCAAACATACTGTCTCTCACGGAAAGTACTTGATGTGGACAGGCATTTGACAATCTCTTTCTGCTTCCGAAAAGCAGGCCTCAACAGTGCAGTGGTTGACTGAATGAGTGAATGGAATGGTAAAAATGAAGAACAGCTGATCTGCATTTCCATGAGTTTCGATTGTTGTGTGTGTGTAGATATTTACATGTTCAATGAGGGAGAAACTTCAGTAGCAAATTAAACAGAAATCAAGTGCTTCTTTGCTTTTCCACTGAGTCCCACACTCTGATCGATGTTCCAGAAATCTGCAAAAAAAACCTCCCCAGACTGGAGTTTTGGACTCCAGGGAACTATATCGTCCCTAAATCCACAGGTCACAACTCAAGGAAACTCCGTATCTTGGGAGCAAAGGGAGTGTGTCATCCCTGAATTTGGCTAATTAAACCAAGCAAAGGTCACTGGCCTAAATTTAGCCATGGTCCTTTTTTGTGTTCTGTATTAGCCCTCCCGTCTAGCCTATGTAGGGCTGAGATTGGGATAGGAAAGGGGATTGTCGCCACTCAAGGGGGCAGAGTAAAATCTCACTAAGAGTGTAAGAAAGGCGCTGTGCCAAAGTTTTAGGTCAATCGAATATCAGAGCTTCCACAAGACTGGTCAGACAAGCTCAGGGAATGCACATTTTTTTTGAGCAGGGTATTGGACTAGATGGCTTGGATGCCCCCTTCTGACTCTGTGATTCTGTGATCCTATTCTATGATTACTTTGCTCTCAGAGGCTTTGGAACTCCCCTGAGCTGTTCATATGGACTAGCTCAAGGACTACACAGATCCCGGAGTCTTAAAAACAAATATTTTGGAGGAAGTGCATTCTTTCTTTTCTTTAAAAAGGGGGTTTGAACAATGGCAAAAATGAATCCAAAACAAACAGTTCAGCTTTCATTCTAGGGTCTCACAAACATAAGGTTAGTATTCTGATACCTTCAAAAATCAAGTGTACTTCTTGGGTCCAGGATGCCCATCTAGCTGGGGCACTCTTCTCCTAACAATATGACACGCCACATGCATCTGGTTGCATGGGTATAGCACATAAGAACATAATAGAAGCCAATGTTGGATCAGGCCAGTGGCCCATCCAGTCCAACATTCTGTGTCACACAGTGGCCAAAAATACCAGGTGCCATCAGGAGGTCCACCAGTGGGGCCAGGACACTAGAAGCCCTCCCACTGTTGCTCCCCCTCAATCACCAAGAATACAGAGCATCACTTGCCCCAGACTGAGAGCTCCCATGTGTACCTTGTGGCTAATAGCTATGGATGGACCTCTGCTCCCTATGTTTATCCAATTCCCTCTTGAAGCCGTCCATGCTTGTAGCTGCCACCACTTCCTGTGGCAGTGAATTCCACGTGTTAATCACTCTTTGGGTGAAGAAGTACTTCCTTTTATCTGTTCTAACCCGACTGCTCAGCAGTTTCATGGAGTGCCCACGAGTTCTTGTATTGTGAGAAAGGGAGAAAAGGACTTCTTTCTCTACCTGCTCTATCCCATGCCGAATCTTATAAACCTTGATCATGTCACCCCTCAGCCGCCGTCTCTCCAAGCTAAAGAGCCCCAAGTGCTTCAACCTTTCTTCATAGGGAAAGTGTTCCAACCCTTTTATCATTCCAGTTGCCCTTTTCTGCACTTTTTCCAATGCTATAATCTCCTTTTGGAGGTGTGGCAACCAGAACTGTACATAGTACTCCAAATGAGGGCACACCATCACAGCTCCACTATGAGCGCCAGATTCAGAGCAAGTGTACTTGGAATTTGCTTCCTTCCTTTCCCCACCCACGTTTAGTGGCCGAATTGCTTATTAAACATTTTCTCTCTTCTCCATTTCAGATGGATTTAGTTGTTCAGTGCAGTTGAAATTTGCTTCCGTTCATGTTTCGTCTTCTCAAATATTCTTAAATCTCCAAGGTACCTAAAGAGGGAACTGATCAAAGATGGAGAAAAAAAAATATTGGTGCAATCTTTTTTTTTTTTTTAGCTGCTGTGTTGTTAAGGTACTTTCACTTTTCCAATTTCCTTTAGTAGAACAAAATCTTTCTGTAGGACTTCATCTATAGGATCCAGAGTCTAAAAATACCATCTGTATACCATATGCACATTGATCTTCCCTGTAGTCCCCCAGAGGGAGAGAGAGCTCAATAAAGTTTTATTTACTTTAAATGGAATGTGGGGGAGGAGGAGGGGTAATTTAATTTCACCTGTAATGGAAATGTCTGAGCTGGTACAAGAGAGGGAATTGCAGCTACACTAAGAAGTACTACGGTTAAGGATGAATATTAGCACATCAGTTATCCACTGCCACTGTGTTGAATGGTAGTTATTGCATTACATGTTCATGCCTCTGTGAGGAGCATTTCTGACCATGAAGACTCTGGATATGGACCTCCTGCATATTTTAGGAATGGCCTATAGATCATCGATAGAGCATCTCCATGCACAAGATTTTATGTTAAAACCCTGTAAGCTGTAATAAGAGGAACTCCACACAAGGCTGGGCGGGGCTAGGAGAGAAATCTGCTGGATATATGGAATATCTGTCGGCAGTCATCCCCTTGCCAGACTCACAGTTCATGTTTCAGACTTAGGTCCATTCTGCATCTGGCCTTCACTCCACATTTTCTCGGCACTCGACCTGGTTCCCCCTTGCCTCAGAATATCTGCTTTCATTCAATCTGGTAAGCAGATTTCCCTGTGTCAGTACTTGCCTCAGTGTTAATTCATGGTGAGGTAATAAATACAGTGGGGGAAATAGAGGCGGGGGAATTGATGGAGATCAATAAAGCCATGTCAGGTTGGCTGCTTATTGTTCCCTTCGAATTGGAAGCAGAGGAAGAAAAAGGTGCCACTCAAAACCACATTCAGATACCCCGGGGTGATGTCATACTGACTGCAAAGTCACCCCTGAATAAATCTATGCAGAAGGTACCATAAAACCCGGTGAACAAAGAAAGTGAAAGCGGCATGCAGTGTAGAGGGAGATTAACCTCCCGGCGTGGCTGTGGAAAAACTGCAAAGAAACAGATGGGTGCAGAATCAGCCTTAAGGAGTAGTGTCTCCTGTCTGGCGCTTGCTCCAGTTGTGTGCTTTTCCTGTGGATGATAGCCTTGGACATTAGAAGAGAAGGTATTCATATGCCATCAACTTAAAATAACCCCAAAATGTACACTTTAGTGCTTCCTTTTCATAAAGAAAGCACCAAAGAGTACATTTTGGGGGTTCTTTTAAGTTTATGCATTCCGTATAGTCATTTCCTAATTTATTTATTTATTTTAAATCACTGGGTTCTTTTACAGCTGTTTAATGATTGTGCTGTGATGGTTTAACCTCAAGGACAACCGAACTGCTCGGTGGCAAATGATGTGTGATTTGCCTCTTTGTCCGCTATTGTTCTCATTCAATTACTCTTATTGTTCAAACCTCTCTGTCACCTCAGCTTTTACTTCTCCTGTTAGAATGAGTTCCTGCTTTTTAAAAAAGATGTTTTGTATTTGAAGCTCTAGGGGCATGACTTTCAGTTCCCTTTGGAGGCAGCACTAGAGTCTTATAGCAGTTTTCTTTTTTTATTATTATTATAGATATATAATTAGAGAACAACTCCCAGCAGGGTGTGTTTGGCCCTTTCTGTATTCCAAATGAAATCTCTCTCTTTCCTCAGCTGGTGGGGGGATCAACTTCTCCAGACTCTTTTGTTCAACACAGGTGTCTATCAGGGGATTATCTCTTTACAGTTAACCCACTGAGGAAACATTCTGAGTCATCAACATAACAACGGAATGGTTAGTCAGCAGCTGTAGTATTGGGGGGGGGGGGGGGGATTACTTTTAACCAGCAAACTCTGGCGTAAATTTTACTGGTGGTGGAATGACCATCAAGTGTCTTGGTCCATCACACATTCTGCTCTGTCTACACACTGCATTACAAGGACAGATCTACTTTGAAACTAATAAAGCTTAGGCTTCAGGGCCCCTAATTCTGGTGGGGCCCTGAAGCAACTTTTTTTAAAAAAATGAGTTTATTTTTCAACAAAATTGATGGAGGGTTTTTTTACAGTGTTTGTTATTAAAATAAGGCTATTTTAGTGACAGAATCATAATGCAATGGGTTGAAGTACTTAATATTGACCTTAGAATATGCTCTAATATCCATTTCACATGGCCTCAAAGTGTCCCCGTAATTGGTCAAATTTCAAAATTTTCTCGGGGGCTTGCAGCACTGTTGCCCTATTGTTGCTGGTTGAGAAGAGGCCCCCATAACAGTTCAAGCTTTCAGGGTCCCAAAAATGTAGGCCCGCTACTATACACACAGCTGACTTATGGTGACCCTTTATGAGGTTTTCAAGGCAAGAGATGTTCAGAGGAGGTTTGCCATTGCCTGCCTCTGCATCATGACCCTGGTATTCCTTGCAGGTCCCCCTTCCAAGTACTTGCCAGGGCTGGCCTTGCTTAACTTCTGAGATCTAACTAAAGGACAACGTCCAAGCCGTGTTTGTATATGCTGCTAATAATTTCATCATCAAAGGAAACCTATTCAAAACTATGATTTTACAACATAAATATAAGGAATAAAGAACTACAGTTGCTGTCCAGTTATTGTGTTGTTTTCCAGTTATTGTGCTAGTCACATTCACAATGATGGTGCCGGTGGTGTTGACAGGATTCTCCGGAATATGAGTCCTGTTTCGAGATAAATATCTTCTTCTGAACCAATATCTGGTCTTGTAAAAAATACAATATAAGAAAATACAATATAAGAAAATTACAATCTGTACAAAAATCCTAGAGAATCATGCCCAGAAATCCATGAAACAATTCCCATAAACTTGTTTCTTTACAAAATTCAAAAAGTTACCAAAAAGCAGACGAAGTTCTACATCTGGCATGGAACAACATTAGTGTGCCTTTGAATATTAGTTGCCTAAAATACAAATATATAAAATTACTTACATAATAGCTACATACTATTTGGTTGCAATTGTAAAGCAGTGCCATGCTAACTTACCCCTAAAGGAATATGCTTCCAATCCACACTCTCTCATTGGTCCTTCCCAACTGAAAGGGGGACACTGCTTCTTCTAAATCAACCTGCTTTCCCCAAACCACATATTCCTGATCCGTGCCCATCCCTATTAGCCATTGCCTTCCTCTACAGAGTCTTCCTTGGTGGTCTCCCATCCAAGTACCGACCCTGCTTAGCTTCCAAGATCTGACAAGATCAGATGTGATCAGGGTATACTGTACCGCCTTCCCTCTCTTGCAGATCATTAATTGGGAGAAAACAGCCTGGGGAAAGCAGGTTGACCAATGTCAACGTGCATTCTGTTGTCTGTGCTTGCTTTGATATTCCATGAGTGTGGACAGAGATCAATCACCAGCTTTGTTTTCACCCTAGTTTGCCCTGCCTTAGCAAAATCATGCCAGCACTAATCAGGGGATGGTCAGCTCCTTGTCCCTATCACCCTTAGCCCCAAGCTGATTTGGTATTCCAAGCAGCCTAGCCTTGATTGCATAGGCGTCAACTACGGGGGGGCTCGAGGGCTCAAGCCCCCCCCGAAATTTCCCGGGGGGGGCTCAGCCTCCCCCGGCAAAACGAAGCCTCTACCAGGCAGGCTCGCTTGCCTGCCTGCCGGCCCACTGGCCGGCTGCATAGGCGTCATCTACAGGGGCTGGGGAGCTTGAGCTCCCTCCCTCCTCCCCCCCTCCGAACCTTTTCAGACGGTGCTGAGCCTCCCCCGGGGCCCAGGGCAAGTTCCAATTCATTTTGAAAGCGAGGGTTTTTCCCCTCCGCTTTCAGAGACTCCGTTCTTCTGCTAGGTGAGGGGGGGGGGGGGGAGGAAGTCACAGGAAGCTTGGAAGCTAAGCTCCACCCCCTCTCGGATCAGCCTACAGGAGCCTGGAGGCTGCACATGAAGATTGATCTCCTTGCTTTCCCGGGCTCACCAAACAAAGTAAGGAAGCCAGTGCTGTCTTTCTTTCTCCTGCAGCCCCAGGAACTCTTGTGCTGCAGGGAGCAAGCTGGAATCCTGGGCTCACTTTCTTCTGTGGGGGTGGGTGGCTGCGCTCTCTGTCCCTCTCTCTCTTTCTGTTACTCCATCCTGGGAGAGCTGAAAGCAAGGAGAGACTGGAAGCAAGGAGAGACTTTCCCTTTCACTTTTCTTTCTTTCTTTGGGATACGACATGGAGGCTACCCTCCAGAAACTTGATTTTTTTTCCTAGGGGAAAAATCTGGAAGTCTGGAAATGAGCTGTAATTCCAGGGGATCCCCAGATCCCACCTGGAGGGTAGCATCCCTAGCTCTTGTGCTGAAATTGGAAGCTCTGGTTCTGCTCAGTGAGTTGGTGCATGCAAACCACTGGCATTGGTTTGCATTTGCTAAATCACCCTTCGTGGGTGGAGGAAGGGAAGTTGAAGGAAGGGAAGGGTGTCATTCTACCAAAAATGGAAGGTTTGGGTTTCTCTGTGAATTTGAGGACAGGAACTGGCACTAAAGTGAGATGAGAAAAATGTGTGGCTTTCTGAAAAATCTTGTGCTACAGTAATAATTATGCTACAATACAGTCTGTTTATATTAAAGGAACTACTGAGCTTTTTACTATTTTGTATGTTATGGTAGTGATATGAGAGCCAATTGAGCTGTGGGTCCATCTCATGCTACTGACAATAGTTACATATTAGGCCTTGCCCAAATGGTTCTGGGCATTAAAGCGCAGTTGCCCTGTGATTATGGAAAGTGATAGCAAGTCAAAGTCAACTCATGGTAACCCTGTAGGGTTGTCAAGGCAAGAGATATTCAAAGGTGATTTGCCATTGCCTGACTCTGCATCATGTCCCTGGTATTCCTTGGAGTGAATAAATGTCACTGCTGGGAGACAACAGGCTCTCTGAGTATTTATGAGGGAACAGTGTATCTTGCTTGCTGCTTAGTTCATGTAATTAGGCTCTGAAGGACTGTTTTGGAAATGATCTGCTTAAAGACTCTGATGTGGTGGAGATGGTGTTCTATGTTTCTTATAGGTAAAGGTAAAAGTTTCCCTTGCTCGAAACCCAGTCAAATATGACTCTAGGGATGCGGTGCTCATCTCCGTTTCCAAGCCGAAGAGCCAGCGCTGTCCAAAGACATTTCCGTGGTCATATGGTCGGCATGACTAGACGCTGAGGCGCACGGAACGCTGTTACCTTCCCACCGAACTGGTACCTATTTATCTACTTGCAATTTCTTGCTTTTGAACTGCTAGCTTGGCAGGAGCTGGGGCCAGAGATGGGAGCTCACTCCATCATGCAGCACTCAGGTCTCGAACTGCTGAACTACCGGTCTGCAGTTCAGCATCTTAACCACTTGAGCCACTTGCTTCTAAAAGAGATAGGTTTTGAGTTACAGTTTGGTGTAGTGGTTAGGAGCATGGACTAATCTGGGAGAACCGGGTTTGATTCCCCACTCCTTCGCTTGCAGCTGCTGATGTGACCTTGGGTCAGTCCCAAGTTCTTTCAGAGCTGTTCTCTCAAGAGCAGTCCTCAAAAGAGCTCTCTCAGCCCCACCTGCCTAGTCACAGGGTGTCTGTTTTTAAATGGTAAGCCCATCTGCATGAACAAGATGGGGGGGGGGGGACATGCAGATCAACGTCCTTTTAAAATTTCCTTTTGCTGTGTGCAGCCTGGAGAGAACACTGGCAAGAATTGTGCACATGAAGCTCAATAGTCATGGGACAGAAGAAGAAGAAGAAGAAGAGATTGGATTATACCCCGCCCTTCACTTGGAGTCTCAGCGGCTTACAAACTCCTTTCCCTTCCCCTCCCCACAAGAGACACCCTGTGAGGTAGGTGGGGCTGAGAGAGCTCTTTCCCAAGCTGTCCTTGAGGGAACAGCTGGTACAGAGCTATGGCTTGCCCAAGGTCATCCAGCCAGGTGCAAGTGGAGGAGTGGGGAATCAAACCCGGTTCTCCCAGATTAGAGTCCGCACACTAAACCACTACACCAAACTGGCTCTCTTTTGTGACAAGTCCTTTTGTGGATCAAAAACTGACTAATTAAAAGGAAACAGAGTGAGTATAAATGGGCAATTTTCTCAGTGGAGGGAGGTAAGCAGTGGGGTACTGCAGGGATCAGTACTTGGTCCAATGCTTTTTAACTTGTTTATTAATGATTTGGAGTTGGGAGTAAGTAGTGAAGTGGCTAAATTTGCAGATGACACGAAGTTTTTCAGGGTGCTGAGAACCAGGGAGGATTGTGAGGCACTCCAAAGGGATCTGTCAAGGATGGGTGAGTGGGCATCAACATGGCAAATGGGATTTAATGTGGCTAAGTGCAAAGTGATGCACATTGGAGCCAAAACCCCTAACTATAAATACACATTGATGGGGTCCAAACTGGCAGAGACTGATTAAGAGAGAGATCTTAGAGTCGAAGTAGATAACTCAATGAAAATGTTGAGACAGTGTGCGACTGCAATGAAAAAGGCCAACACTATGGGGGTTATTAAAAAGGGAACTGAAAACAAATCAGCCAGTATCATAATGCCCCTGTATAAATCGATGGTGCAACCTCATTTGGAGTACTGTGTACAGTTCTGGTCGCCACACCTCAAAAAAGATATTATAGCATTGGAAAACATGCAGAAAAGGGCAACTAAAATGATAAAAGGTTTGGAACACTTTCCCTATGAAGAAAGGTTGAAGCGCATGGGGCTCTTTAGCTTGGAGAAACGACGGCTGAGGGGGTGACATGATCGAGGTTTATAAGATTATACATGGGATAGAGCAGGTAGAGAAAGAAGTCCTGTTCTCCCTTTCTCACAATACAAGAACTTGTGGGCACTCGATGAAACTGCTGAGCAGTCGGGTTAGAACAGATAAAAGGAAGTACTTCTTCACCCAAAGGGTGGTTAACACGTGGAATTCACTGCCACAGGAGGTGGTGGCGGCTACAAGCATGGATGGCTTCAAGAGGGAATGGAGCAGAAGTCCATCAGTGGCTATTAGCCACAAAGTACAGATAGGAACTCTCAGTCTGGGGCAAGTGATGCTCTGTGTTCTTGGTGTTTGATGGGAGGGGCAACAGTGGGAGGGCTTCCTGCCCCCACTGCTGGACCTCCTGAGGGCACCTGGTGTTTTTGGCCACTGTGTGACAGAGTGTTGGACTGGATGGGCCACTGGCCTGATCCAGCATTGGCTTCTCTTATGTTTTTATGTTCTTATGTTCATGCTCTTCATTTTGCTGTTACTTAAAATGGTGTGGTATAGTTTCAAAGGGACAATTAACTGGGATGTGTAAAAGGAATGACAGGATTGCCCACTGGAAACAATGGGAGAGGCCTGAAGGCCCATTGGAGATAATGGGAGCCAGGAATGCCAATTGACTTGCATACTGAAATACATTGCAGCACAAAAAAAGTTGCAAAGAAAATATGGAATGGTTTTTCCATTAAGGTCTTTGGGCCCAGATAGGCTACTCTGGGACTCGAATGACAGCTCCCAGAGTGGAATTACGGTCCCTAGGAATAGAATCTGTGCTCTGGGACTAGAATGACAGCCCCCAGAGTGGAATGACAATCCCTAGCAATAGAATCTGTGCTCTGGGATTGGAATGACAGGTCACAAAGTGAAATGACAGCCACCGGGAATAGGTTCAGTGCTCTGGGATTTGCACTCACTCCTAGGATATGAGTTTGAAGTGAGAAGAAGAAGAGATGAAGAAGAAGAGATTGGATTTATACCCCGCCCTTCACTTGTAGTCTCAGAGCGATTTATAAACTCCTTTCCCTTCCTCTGCCCTCAACAGACACCCTGTGAGGTAGGTGGGGCTGAGAGAGCTCTGAGACAACTATCCTTGAGAGAACAGCTGGTTCACAGCTATGGCTTGCCCAAGGTCATCCAGCAGGTGCAAGTGGAGGAGTGGGGAATCAAACCCAGTTCTCACGGATTAGAGTCCATGCACTTAACCATTACACCAAACTGGCTCTCAAGATTGCTGCTATTCTGAACTCTGTACATTGCTCAGAAATAGAGTGCGCAGCAACTGTTTGGTATTCTGTCCTGGCTCAGAGATTTCAGCCATGCATTTACCAAATGAAGGCATCTGTGATGCCATAAGTTAGTACATTTCAGTACAACGTCACCCTTACAAATAAGACAGAAACAAGACTCCTCTAAATGAATGTCCAGGAAAACTTTTAAAATATTCCCCTACAGGCTTTTCTGTGTTGTCTTCCTTACTGTCAAATTTGTGACCATTACTTTGTCTGATGCACATGGTATGTATATTTGCAGATCTATTCTAAAAGTGAATTTAAATAAAGGACACCGCAGAGACCGCTACCACTATAACCACTGGCCAACTCCCACCTTTTCCTGGGTTTGGCCCAGCCCGGGGGCATTGCTGGGGGTTCCCAGGCTCCCCTAAATTTCTGGAGAGCCCCTCCCTAAATCCCACATGGCTCTACCTCCATAGATAGTGACAATACCCTATGATGTCACTGGCTCCTCCCTATGATGTCACTGGGACTCGGTTCTTTTAAGGACCTAGCATAGCGACTCTGGCTCAGCCCCAGCCCCCCCCGGAAAATTGAAAAGTCTACGCCCTTGCTTGATTGTCTTGTGAATATATGTCGCCTTCTTTTCTCATGCAACCCAGTCTGCCACCTACAGGTGTCTGTGAGATTCCAGATATTCACACTGATTACAAGTACCTGAGATCATAGAATTTGGATTTGAGAATACATCCCTAATATAAGGAATATATGAAACTGGTCTGTGTTTGATGGTCTTTGTCCATCATCCAAATGTCATACACAGGGACATACACGAAGCTGCCTTGCACTGAACCAGACCATTGGTCCATCAAGATTGGTATTGTCTGTCAGATTGGCAGCAGCTCTTCAGGGCTTCCAGGAGGTCTTTCACAGCACCTCCCACCTGCTTCTTTTATGCAGAGATGATGGGAATCGAACCTGGGCCCTTCTGGATGCCAAGCAGATGCTCTAACACTGAGCTCCAGCCCCACTCCTGTGGGGCATGTAAAAAAAATGAAATCGCATCATATTGTTCTGTCTTGTGTGCTGTGATAACAAACAAGATAAAAACACTTTAGGAACAGGGCTGACTACATACACTCAAAAATAAGCATAAGGAGTTCATTTCAATTGCCATGCTTTATATAGGCAATCTTGTATTCAACAATGCCGTTTTAGCCTTCATTCTCTCTTTATTTTCTCCTTCTTTTTTTTTGCAGAACATTTCAACACAATTTTTTTCAATTGTAAAGCATACTCACAGCTGGGCCTGAATATATAAATCCTGATTTAGCAAAGTAAATATTGCTTTTATGATCATCAGTATCCAGCACAAATGTACCCTTATTGCCATAAATTTAGCATTTCCTCTCAATTTTGAGGTGATAAACCTTACTCCAGCTTTAAGGAATGTGTCCTATAATACCAATTACCGTTAATCTTAGGAGAGACATAAGATCGTTCAAATTGAGCCCAAGCTGGTTGCTGGAAGAGTCAGGGTTGTAATTTAAGGTATATTTTCTCACATCTGAGCAGAGGAAGAATCCAACATTAAGGGCCAATACTACAATAGCCAAGATCTCCAAAGCACCAAACATGTGTTAGCTTATGTATGGGGAGTGGGAAAGCAAAGATCTTGCAGCAAGGCAAAGCAGAAGCATTTGAATAATTTGTATCTGCTACTGATGGGCAATGTTTGTGTGAGTTCCTGAATATTGGGATTTAGAAGCATTACAGCTAAGTATATAATTACAGTATATTATTCCCTGCTTTTAAATTGGCAGAGAACCAGGCAGTAATAGCTTGGCTCGGCCTTGAGCTATCCAGGACCACAGACGTCTGGCTTTCGCAGTACAGCCGTCAAATATATGCAGACAAAACTGGGCTCTGTCCCAGAAAAAACCACTCAGGTCTGTGTGGGCAAGGGTCTCCCCACCAACTATATGACTCTGATCAGAGAGTGTTGATCATGGAGAGGGGATCATGCAGCACAGTGACCAAGCGAGTAGTCCTTTCCAACTGGCCATTTCTTATGTCCCTGCAGGACTGATCCAGCAGGGGGCATCATTATATGTGCTGGCTTTGTGCTTTATTTATATCCCACTTTGTGCCGGCTAGGCGGGATATAAATTCAAATAAATAAATAAATAAATTATGCAAGGCCGCTGTGTGTTTCTGTGCTTTCTAAATCCCATATGGCACACCTTTGTTCAGGGCTCGATCCAAAAGAACAGATAGATCTGAATCCAGTAGAACCTTAAAAAACCAACAACAGTTTCAGGGTCTAAACCAGGGGTGGCCAACCTTGCTTAACGTAAGAGCCACATAGAATAAACGTCAGCTGTCTGAGAGCCGCAAGACAGGAACAAATATCACACACACGTTTTTATTTTTAAAAATATGCAAATTTGCTTTTTATTAACGTTAAATGGGACTGCCAAAAATAAAAACAAATGAGGAAAACTGGTTATTGATAATGATATTACTTGTTTGCTAATGATATTGAGAGAGAGAGAGAGAAAGAGAGAGATGGAAAGAAAGAATTAAAGAAGTGGAAAGAAAGAGAGAGAGAGAAACTAGGAAAGCAAATAGATGGGAGGGAGGAGGGAAGGAAGGAAGGAAGGAAGGAAGGAAGGAAGGAAGGAAGGAAGGAAGGAAGGAAGGAAGGAAGGAAGGAAAAGCATGCCTCCCCTTTGCTTCCCCAGCTTCCCTGCCAGGAGCCGCACAATATGTGTGAAAGAGCCGCGTGTGGCTCCCGAGCCACAGGTTGGCCACCCCTGGTCTAAACTATCAAGTCAAAGCTCCCTTTATCAGACACACTTAGGGGTGCGCAAAAAAAATAATAATTCGGGTTATTTTGGATTCGCGTCTGTTGGATCCGAAAAATATCCATACTTCCGAATATACCCAAATACCAGTATCGGTATTTCAGTGTTATTCAAGTCAGTATTGGAAACCAGAATATATTTGGCACCATTATACCATATGGGGACTATCCCCAGAGGGTATAATGGTGAATTTCACTCACCAAGCTGCACTGTGGCACAACTCAGTGAGTGATGGGAAGGTATTTTAACTTTAAATACCTACCCTTCCTTTTGGGCTCGTGCCACCTCTGTGGCGTGCTCCTAGAGAGGGTGAGCTTACGCAGTTTCCCTAGAATGGATGCCTGGCTCAGACATTGTGTGCTGGAATTATCTAGGGTTCCCTAGGTTGGGAAATTCCTGGAGATCTGGGAGATGAGGGATGGGAAGTTCAGGATTTGAGGAGGGGCAGGACTTCAGCAGGGTACAATGCCATCAAGTCCACCCAGAACAACCATTGTCTCCATTGTCTGTGTTATCTGCTAGGGTTGCCAGCTCTGGGTTGGGAATGATTTTGGAGGGTGGAGCATGGGGAAGTAGGGTTACCAGCTCTACATGTGGAAATACCTGGAGATTTTGGGGGTGGAGCCTGGGGAGGATGAGGTTTGGGGGAGGGAGGGTGTAACGCCATAGAGTCCTCCCTCCAAAGCGGCTATTTTATCCAGGGGAACTGATCTTGGTCATCTGGAGATCAACTGCAATAGCAGGAGATCTCCTGGTGCCACCTAAGAGAACATAAGAACATAAGAGAAGCCAATGTTGGATCAGGCCAATGGCCCATCCAGTCCAACACTCTGTCACACAGTGGCCAAAAACACCAGGTGCCCTCAGGAGGTCCAGCAGTGGGGCCAGGAAGCTGAAGTTTGGCAACTGTTCTGGGGGATTGGGGTTGGGGAGGGCCTTCAGCAGAGTATGAGGCCATCGAGCCCATCCTCCAAAACAGCCATTTTCTTCAGGGAAACTGATTTCTGTTGACTGGCAATCAGCTGCAGTTCTGGGAGATCGCCAGGTGCTACTTTGAGGTGGGCAACCTTAGGTGGAGATCAGATGTAATTCTGGGAGATCTCCAGGCCCCACCTGGAGGCCAGCAAGCCTAGCTATCCCTTTGCTACCCCGCTGTAGACTGCAGAGAGTACACTTACACTGTTACCCCTGGGGTTTTAAAGCACCCTAGTCCCCCCTTTTGGGAGTAAATGCCGGTTGTTAACTCTCTGATTGTGTCCTCGGTTTGAGAGGGAGCCAGCCGGGAAAGAGAGGCAACGTTTCTGGCCCTTCACCCCTCCTTCAGTTTAAAATGCCGCCTCTGTTAAAAATGAGCTGTCGACCCAGGCCCCGTGAATTATGCCTCGTTAAGGAGCCAGAGACGCATGCGTAAACCTTCAAGGTTCATGAATACAAATGCTCGGATAACTGTCATAATCTGTTGCCGTGTGAATTATAACTCGGGTTAATGATTCAGAGTGTTCTGGAGAAATGGTTAGCTTTTCATACCGGTGGTTCAAAAGATCACAATGAAATGCAGCCATATGTAAAAACGACACAGTCATTAACACCGGAGGCATCCGGCGCACGGCCAAATTAACATGCGCACGTTGTCGCTCCTTCTTCCGAAGGCAGCTGGTTCTTCACTGTAAACAAACAGAGCCGGCTTTTAAAATTTACAGTCCCTTCTTCCTGTGATTCTCCAGGTTTATTTATTACGGCTGCATTATGTGAATTTCTTCATTACCTTGGAAGGAAAGAATAATCAATTCTTCCAGTATTGGAGTATTTCACGTCGTACCATTCAGAAGGCATCAAGTCCTTCACCGATCTCCTCCTCCACGGCAAAATGGCACAAGCCTCTTTGGAAAAATGACTGAACTATTGTAAAAAGATGAGACCTAAGCTTCTCATTTGTTTACCATTGTTAGGTGCAGGAGAGAGAGAGAGAGAGGGAGAGATCCATGATTTGATTTACCTACACTGGATTTTTTGTTAAGATAAAAGGAGCCATAGGGTATGGGAATGCGATGGAGATCTTGTGTTAAATTTCCAAGGAGCTTTGAAACTAGGGCTGCCAACCCTGGGTTGGGAAATTCCTGGAGACTGGGAGGCAGAGCAAGATTTGTGGAAGAGGGAGACCTCAGTAAGAGATGAAGCCGTAGAGCCCCCCTCCAAAGCAGCCATTTTCTCCAGGAGAACTGATTTCTGTAGCCTAGTGATCAGTTGTAATTCTGGGAGTTCTCCAGGCCATACCTGGAGGCTGGCAAGCCTAATTTAAATGGCAAAGGTTTTTTTTTGCAAAGTTATAGGACCTACCTTAGGATTGGTTTTCTTTTGTGGAGTCAGGTCATTCCAGCCCAGTGGGTGAATACATAGGCAATAAAGGTTGCTAACCTTCAGGTTTGGAATTACATCAGATCTCCAAACAAAAGATACCCATTCCCCTGGATCAAATAGATGTTTTGGAGGGTGGCCTCTATGGCTTTATACCCTACAAAGGAATTGTTGTTGTTATTATTCTTATTAGTGTTGTTTTGTTGTTGTTGTTGTTCTTATTAGTGATAGCAGGAAAAATAATTGGAATAACGTAAGTGATAGATCATCTCACAAGTGTTTAATGTGTTCATTATTAGGGATGGGCACAAAGCAGAAAAATGACGACCTGTCATTTCCCCAGAAAGCACTTTCCTGGGGGCACCTTTTGGGGAGGCTGTAACTCAGAACCCGTAAATCTAATCTTCACCAAACTTGGAAGGCAGGTAGAGAAGAATCAGCCAGAGATCTCCCATGAGTGTGGTGTCTCTAGCTTGCACAGGATCTATTCTACATGCTCCTGAACCTCCTGAACCTGTGCCTGTCAAAATAACCACTGCAGTCATTTTGACAGGCATAGGGTCAGGAGATTCAGGAGTGTATAATACTTTACTATTTGTATATGCTCAGAGACTACTTTGTATACATTTAGAAATTTTGTGAATCACTTTGGTATGATCAAATGTATATTCATTATTGTATGCTTATAGTTCTAAAGTATAAAACTCTGCAGTTTAATGTTATTTTCACCTGTGTCTATCTCAGTGCTTTGATTTGACCTATTCTCCATCCCCATCCACTTGCCCTTTAATTTGATCAGCATAGCTTCCTCATACAACTTGGATATTGTTGAAAATGGTCCACCAGTGTGTGATTGTTTGCTGCACTGCGGGGAACTCATATCTGAAATTTAAAACTCTGCGCATAAACTTCTCCCGCTTTGCTTTTCTAATGGGAAGATGGTGCATCATTAAATGGAGACTGTTAAAAGGAGGAATTAATGAAGAACCCAACACCTCCCCCCAATTCCCCAACAGCACAAACTGACCCTGAAGTGCTATTTTTTAATGCAGAAGTTTCACTGTAATGCCCTTGCCTTTGTAATAAACAAAAACACTTTTTTTGAGAGTGTAATTTGAAGGCACATTTCTTTGTATCTGTTGCTGAAACCCCATCTTGCTAATTAGCTCTTCCAGTTCACTTTCTGCCAATGCTGCTCTTACAGCGTGTCACATAAATGTATATTATTACTATTCAGAACCTAAACGGCTTGAAATTTCCTTTGCCTTCCAGTGACAGAGGTCAGACTCAGAAATGCATGCGAGAGGATAGGTTCTGGGGTTTTTTTTGTTTTTTTTAAAAAAATGAGTAGATTTGCTCTCTGTAGACAATAAGGCTTCTATCCAGACAAACCCTGTTAAGCCCTATTGAATTCAGTGGGAGACTGTTACCCAAGGAACAGGGGAGAGGACATGGATGATAGTGATACCGGCCTTTAGGTGGGACCTGGGGACCCCCAGAACTACTGTTCATCTCCAGAGATCAGTTCCCCTGGAGAAAATGGAAACTTTTGAGGCTGGGCTCTATGGTATTGTATCCCACACTGTTCTCCCCAGGCTTCACCCCCAAATCTCCAGGAGTTTCTAAACCTGGATCTGGCAAACCCTACCCCCCATGCCCCACTGGTGGCCAGGGGGGATTTGGTAGTCCTAATGTGTGTGGCCATTTAGGTTGTCAACTCTGGCTTGGGAAATTACTGGAGATTAGGGGGTGGAGCCTGGGGAGAGCAGGGTTTGGGGAGGGGAGGGACCTCTGCAGGGTGTAATGCCACGAGAGTCCACCCACCAAAGCCGCCATTTTCTCAGGAGGAGATCTAGAGGCCAGCTGCAATTAGGGTTGCCAAGTCCGGCTTGGAAAATACCTGGGGACTTTGGGGGTGGAGCCAGGAGAGGGCGTGGTTGGGGGAGAGGAGGGGCCTTAGCATGGTACAATGCCATAGAGGCCACACTTCAAAGCAGCCATTTTCTCCAGGGGAACTGATCTCTGTCAGCTGGAGATCAGTTGTAAAAGCAGGGGATCCCCAGGTCCCACCTGGAGGTTGGCAACCCTAGCTGTAATTCCAAGAGCTCTCCAGAGCCCACCTAGAGGCTGGAAAGCCTAGAAGCTATTCATACATGCACCCCCAACTATGGGTCTTTTTGTGCCTTAGTCTTTGAATACACCAATTGCATGTTCATGCAACATGTTCCCATTAAAGAATAAGGTCATTATTTTTAAAAGGCTAGCTTTTATTAATGACAAATGGATAGATTGAAGGCAAGAGAGAAAGGAATTTTAAACGGCATTTGGCAATCAAAATATTTGGAAAGTTGGCGTAAAATAATTCAAGTATCTACTTTGGCAAGTCCTAATCAACGCCTAATCAAAATCCTAATAAAATCTCTGCTGGCTGTTTCTTCCTCTGGCTTTTTGGGTCTCTCTTCTCTGAGCCTGAAAGAGACGTGGGGGTTGCCTTTACCTAGGGGCAAGAGTCTGTAATTTCTTTTGACCCTCCAGGCACCTTTGGCGTTATGGCCCAGGGTAGTGGGCGCAAAATGGCTGCTGCAGGAGGAGGAGGAGCCAACCACAAAACGTCAGAAAGTGAGGCTATGCATAACTCTAATAATGACACTTCTACATTTCAGGCAGAAACTCTGCTTTAACAGGATGCCTTTTAAAATGAACATATCGTGGAAAATATTGTCTTGCATACATATCTTAACATTCAGCCAAACAGTGAAGATCCTTGTGCTGTGGTGGCAGCTGCTGCAAAAAGCATTTTTAAGAATCTGCTCAGCTAATCAGCTCTCCAGTGGTCATTCAGGAGCCCTTGGGGGGGGGGGGGGGAAAGCCTCACCTGGCACCTCCAGCTTTAAAAAAAAACCCACTTGCTAGGTGCCAAGAAAGGTGCTGGTGGGCACCCTGGCACCCATGTAGACCACGATGGAGCCCCTGGTTCCAGGGCATCATAAGGTGCTCAAGGACTATAGGGGTCCTAGCCATAACAAGACCATGTGGCTGTAAATGTGGTTTTCAAAAGGTAGGATTAGATAAATTCAGAGAGGGTAGGTCCATCAGTGTTTATTCATAAAGGCAGCTAAATGAAAGAGATTAGATAGATAGATAGATAGATAGACAGATAGATAGACAGATAGACAGACAGATAGACAGACAGATAGATAGACAGACAGACAGATGATAGATAGACAGACAGACAGACAGACAGACAGGTAGACAGACAGACGGATGGATGGATGACAGATAACTTTCATATGAAACCTACATCCATTTCTAACCCACTAAGTACTTTACCACTCATTACTCCAAACCGTTACTTCATATACTGCTGAGAATTACAACTTTGATCTACTCTTCAGGTTTAATTTTATTCCGGTACTCTTTGGCCTCCATGCCTTGCTTACAGGCTTTCTGGAGGCATCTGGTTGACCACTGCGGGAAACAGGATACTGGACTAGGCAGAGCATTGGTTTATGGCCTTTCAAATTGATGGGATGTCAGTGTTTGACTAGATCATGTTCCAAAACTTTTGCAGAGTGCAAAATAAATAAGCCCAACTCCTTATCTAAACAAACCTGGGCAGAGTGACTTCAGTGTAAACCCATTGATTCCAGTGTGCTTAAAACTAAGTCTGCATCTGATGGCATTGCAAGCAGCCTGTGAGAATACACTGGAAACGGGGCTACACAAGTGATAGGGTGAGGGGGTAGGGGGGACCGATGCACTTTGGACTGCAGTCCAGTCTGGAATGCCCACCTCCCTATCTTGCAGAAAGTCATTGCAAGAAAAAAATACTAGCACATCTCTGCCCGCTTTGTGCTGCTTTAGCTTTCTGCTTGCAGGGATTCTTTTACATGTACAGGAAAGCATCCAGTCTGTTCTTCTCCTCTAAGAACTCTAGCATTCCAGCTTTATTCTGCAGCTTTGGTAGATCAGAGCTTCATTAAATGACGAGGGACAGTTGAACTTCCATTGAAACACTTTTGGGTTGTTCATACATTCGTATTCTCACTGGGTTGCTCGCCCTCACCTGATGACTTACACCTGAAATGTGTGACCTCACTGAATGGAAAAATGTTGTCCTTTGAGGTGATTTTGGATTCAAGCTGTACCTGTGATGGTCGATCCATGCTATCTGATTTGTGTGTGTCATCACTTGATGATGTGGTGGACATACAAATACGAACCAACCAACGGTATGTCTCCTAATAAAGTTTAAGCTAATGGAGTTTATAAGAAATTCATCCTATTCTGAAACCATGGAAGATGAAGGGTGTGTTTTTTTAAATGACATCTTTTGAGGGCCTTGGAACCTGTTCACACAACCATGTAGGAATATGGTGAACATCATATGCTGGTCACCATTTTGGGGTCAGGAAGCAATTTTTCTCCAGGCCACTTTGGCTGGAGATGCTGGAAGTTTTTTGTCATCTTCTGGGCATGGAACAGCGGTCACTGGTGTGAGATTTGTTAATTTCCTGCATTGTGCAGGGGGTTGGACTAGAGGACCCTGGAGATCCCTTCCAACTCCATGATTCTATGATTTTATGATCAAATACTGTAGTCTGTGCTGCCTCCATACAGCTCCCAGTTATGGAAGCTGGCTGTGTGTATCCATAGTTTTACATCTTCCATTAGAGAGTGCTCACTGCCATAGTGGATTATCAAAAGACGCATTTTCTGTTTGGCAATAGATGGGCAAGATTTACCCATGGCCATGGCCACTATGTCTGAGAACCAATGGGATCCATGCTTCTCCTGTGGCCAACACATGACCAGATGATCAGTGTGCCATAGATTTGAATTATGTTTCAGAGACTAACGGCACTCAAATCTTTGTTACCTCCATAGGCCGATAAATGATTTATAAATATCAGCAAGGGACTTCCTGAACCGAAAAACAAAATGGAAAAGCTATGCTGCTGAAAATATAATGGGTCTCATGGGGATAGATACATGTATCTTCTCAGAATGTTCAGAATTGACTGTGAGACAGAAGATTCGACAGCATCATAACATTGCCTTTGGTGGTTTCTGCTGTGGCCCACATGGAACTTGCCAAATCACTGGGAAAGAAGTGCTGAGTTTAGATGCTTGGGATTGGATCTTGACCACGGACAAGCCAGTTCAATATCAATCTTCTTCTTACACCCATATTATCTATTCACATTTGTGTAGGTAGTTATACCCAGCTCTTCTGCCCAAAGAAAACCTGAAGGAGCCTACAACACTGTTCTCCCTTCTCCACTAGTCTGGCGCACTAACCACTACACCGCCTTTCTCCATCTATGCAAGGTGACTTCCAGCATTAATTAAAAAAGATAATCGAGAAGCACACTCTCTGAAGGAGCAGCATTACAATGAAATAATAAATAATTAAAGCCACATCAATTAAAACAGCACTAATACAACAATAAGAATAAGCGGCAGTAAAAATAAGAGACCTGCTATAACAGCAATGATATAGTACTGAAATCACCAAGGCAATTAAGCAGTATAATATACACGAGACGTATTTGATGGAACTAAAGACAAGCTTCTGTTTCCCAGAGCCCAACTAGATATTACAGATCTAATTTGACCCGTGGCTGCCAACACCATTATACAGAAGAATTTGACCATTTAAAACATGCCCCAAGGATTTGATCCTGATCTGCCCTGTAGTGCAGTGGGACCACACAATCTTGTTCCCCACCACCACCTGCACCTTTGTGAAGTGATGTCAGTGGTAAATGTCCATCTTCCAGGTGGTGTCTGGTGATCTCCTGGAATTGCCACTGTTCCCCAGGCAACAGAGATCAGTTCACCTGGAGAAAAGGGCCACTTTGGAAGGTGGACTCTGTGGCATTATATCCCTCCCCAAACCCTGCCTTCCTCAGGCCCCGCCTCCAAAGTATCCAGGTATTTCTGAACCTGGAGCTGACAACCCTGTTGTGAAGGAAAAGGGAGTGTTTCCTGGGCTCTTTGGATGAAAGGCAAGATTTAAGAAAAATGAAAATGTTAAAATTAAATTAACGAAACTGGGATTATTTTTAATTAGAACAAATTCCAACTGGCAAAGTTCCTGATGTGACGGATTATATTTCCCACTAGGCTGGACTCCTCGATTCCCCCCAAGCCTTGCCTCTTCAGAATTAATGCAAGCCCTTCCTGAGCCATCTTTCCCTAATTTCTTTTGACAAGGCAGAAATCCCCTCCTCCACTTTGACAGCCCCCTTTTAACGGGTGCTTTCGTCACCAGGGTAATTCAACTGACACATCAGTATATGAAAGCTGACACAACTCATTGATATCTCTTGTACTCGCGGAGAGCAGTTTGCCCAGAGATCATAGCCCGGTTAGCTATTTGTTTCACACCTCCCTGGATGGACAGAACCACGTAGCTCATCCATCAAAATTCACAATGAAAGCTCTGGGGGCTTTTTGAAATGCTCCTCCAGAAAATTAGAACCGTATAATCAAGATAAGACAAAAGGTGACAAGCAGTGAAGCTGATAGAAATCGGTGTTTCTTGGCAACGGAGGCTCATCTTCAACTCCAGATTAAGCACAGGTTTATTCTTGTAGACTCAGATCCCAAAAGGGCTGGGGGGGGGGGAAATGATTGAGAATGCAACATGAGCTTTTAAACTGTCCAGAGTGGGCGTAACAAAGGAAGACAGCCCAGGTTGCTCATCAGATATTTTCTAAAGACGAGCAGAGACAGCTTTTGCTGAGTCTGTAGATACAACGGGCTAGACTCCGAGAACTTTGGTGAAGTTTCTGGAAAGTGCTGACACGTACCCAGAATTGCATTGTGTGTAACATTGGCAGGCCCCAACCAAGATGGCCCAGGCTAGGCCAGTCTCATCAGATCTCAGAAGCTAAGCAGGGTCAGCCTTGGTTAGTATTTTGATGGGAGACCACCAAGGAAGTCCAAGTGTGCTGTGCAGAAGGAGGCAATGGCAAACCATGTCTGAATGTCCTCTTGCCTTGAAAACCCAACCGGGTTGCCATAAGTTGGTTTTATCTTGACGGCACTTTACACATGCAGTCAGTGCTATTTTGGGGCAGGGAGGGAGCTGCGCTGTCAGGGGTGTGGCCTAATATGCTAATGAGTTTCTGCTGTTCGGTGTGGCCTATTAGGCTAATGAGTTCCTGCTGGGCTTTTTTCTACCAAAAAAAGCCCTGCATACAATATTAGTGGCCCTGGCTAGACTAGGAGGAGGGATGCCAATCCAGTCTGTGACTTTCACTTCTGAGTGTGAAAATAGCATGTTCATAGCTGCAGGGTTTTCATGAACACCCTTCTAAGTCTCGTCCCTCCATACTTCTAGGGGGAAGTCCATGCAGCAACTCAGTCCGCTGAGCAAGAATGAGCTGATCATGGAATATCAGAACAGACACTCTAAGTAAGGATGGGAACTTACTTATATTATGATAAATACAGTGGCACAGGGCAAGAAATGAGTTCCATGTGGTGATGGAATTCTAACGAATGCCATAGGTGGGCTGCAACTTGATGACACTTTCCACCATCAAAAAAATAAATTTATATGACGTTCCTATGTCATATGAATAAACAATGTTCCCAATCCCCTGAAAAATGTGTTAATTTTAATTGGCGGGAAACTGATGTAAGAATACAGAAGTATAGGCAGAAAGAAAGGCTGATTGGATTGTGTCTGACAGATCAAAATTTCGATTTTTTTCCCCTTCCAAAACCCTTTCTCATCCTTAGGTCAATTAGATTATCAAGACCCTGGATTCAGGGGTTTAGCAGGTTCCATTCATCTTTGATTCCCAGTCATATCTCTTATGCTGTGCATCTATTATCAGATCTCTGGGTCTCATATAGTGTTGTGGCCTTCTCAAGTACTTAGAGGGCTGTCGTACAAAGGATGGTGCAGAGTGGAGTTGTTTTCTGTTGTCCCAGAAGGTTGGACCAGAACCAATGAGTTGAAATTAAATCAAAAGAGTTTTCAGCTAAACATTAGGAAGAATTTCCTGACAGTTAGAGCGGTTCTTCCGTGGAACAGACTTCCTCGGGAGGTGGTGGGCTCTCCTTCTTTGAAGGTTTTCAAACACAGGCTAGATGGCCATCTGACAGCAATGCAGATTCTGTGAACTTAGGCAGATCATGAGAAGGGAGGGCAGGAAGGGTTTCCTCAGTGCTTAGTCCTTTCTTACACGCCCAGGGACATGCTGATCGCCACTTTGGGGTCACAAAGCAGTTTTTCTCCAGGCCAGTTTGGCCAGGGATCCTGGAGGGTTTTTGCCATCTTCTGGGCATGGAATGGTGTCACTGAAGGGATTGGGGGGAGGTATTTGTGAGTTTCCTGCATTGTGCAGGGGGTCGGACTAGATGACTCTGGAGGTCCCTTCCAACTCTGTGATTCTGTGATTCCATTCTATGATTTTACTGCATACACATGTAGGCTATCTGAAGTGGGTTCTATACGTGAGTGACAGGAATATGGTAAGGTGGCTGGGCCAGTGAAGGAAAGGCACCAGAAGGTCACCAGAAGGGCCACTCTAGTCTCCACATCTGCTTTCCGAACAGATGTGGTTATTCACACCCAAGCTATAGCAATCCTACATTACTTGAATCAGATCTGAAATGGCACTGCAAAGCGTTAATACCTAATCCGTTCTATCAAAAAAAGTGAAATCGTAGAATCCTACATTCGAGATGGGAGTGTTTGAAAAATAATAACAATAACGTCGAGATGGCTAATGTAGCATGTAATGAGAGAAACAGCCATTTTTATTTCAAATAATCATTCCTGGAAATGGGGTTATTAAATTTGAGTCATCTGGTGGATATTTTCCTTTCTCTGGTTGTGAACAGATGTTGTCTTAAAGGTGCACATTAGCAATCAATCACCATGTTTACTGTAAAGGAACATCATATCCAAATTCTCATCCCAGGGTGGTGGCCTTTTTCTGCTCTAGAAAATGGCATTACATTAGTTGTAAACAGTGCAAAACGTACACATTTCTGTAAATAATGGCAACAATTGCAGTGTCAGATGGTCCATAGAGGCACCCATCAATGTCACCCTATACAGAGTTATATCCTTTTGAGTTCAGTGGTCTTGGTGGTGCGGGACAGTGTCATGAAGTCACAGCCAACTTACGACAACTTCATAGGGTTTTCAAGCCAAGAGACATTCAGGGGTAGTTTGCCATTGCCTGCCTGTCCAGTGACCCTGGACTTCCTTGCTAGTCTCCCATCCAAGTCCTAACCAGGGCCGATGTGGCTTAGTTTCTGAGATATGACAAGATAGTTCTATCAGTGGACTTAGAAGGGTGGCATTGCAAACAGTTCTGGAGTGCATTCTCATACCTTATGATAGCTTGAAGGTATATAGCTTTCTCTCAGTAGAACAAGGACTTTACAGTACTTGAAGAGCAGACCTATGGCAAAACATCTGTAGAATATGGGTTGGATCCATCAGACTAAGATACTGGTAGGATGGATTTGTCCCAATTTCACTTTTCCTAGCACACATGAACACACATGAACCTGTCTTATACTGAATCAGACCACTGGTCCATCAAGATTAGTACCATCTACTCAGCCTGGCAGTGGCTGTTCAGCATCTCAGGTACAGTCTTTTATATCACCTCCTACCTGGTCCTTTTAAACTGGAGATGCTGCCAGGGATTGAACCTGGGACCGTCTGCATGCAAAGCAGGGACTCTTCCACCAAGCCACACCTCCCCAATGCCTCTGAGTGTCAAAAAGAGCAATGCCAAGCTTTGAGGGACCCTTATGAACAAAAAGCCATGTAACATGGAGTGCCTGCAGTGAGAAGAGGGGACATGATAAAGATGTCCCTCCTGCCTCTTCCACTAAAGAGTTTGCTGGCCTAAGCAGCAAAGGAGGTTTTGGGCTCCACTTCCTCTTTAACCTGCAGCCATCAATGTACTGTGTGAGGCCTTTTGTCCATGTGGGATAGGGTTGCCAGGCCCCTGGTCGGGGTGGGTTTTCTCCCAATTTTGGGGGCTCTAATCTGCTGCCAGCCAGCTGGCCGGTGGCAAAGCTCCACCCCCAAACAGCTCCCTCCCACATCGACGTTGTTGGCATGATGATGTCACATGGACGTGACATCGTCACACCAGGCACGTTGTGTGGCAATTCTCTAGCATTTTGGCCAAATCTCTATGGTAACCATAGAGTTTTGACCAAAATGCTAGAACATTGTCATGTGACATGCCCAACATGATGATGGCACTTCCATGTGACATCATCGCGCCAACGACATCAATGTCGCCCTGTTCTCCCCACTCCCGGAAGGCTCCCTCCCACCCCCCACTGGCTGGGTAAGTAGACCGGGCAACCTTAAAGACTTGGGAAGAGTGTTGGAGGAAAGAGGAGACAGGGAAAGTCCTCCTCCACCAGTACTTTCCTCTGCCCGTGCATTCCAACCTTGCAAGCTAAAATGGTTATCTTTCTGGGCTCACCGTCCAGTTATCTCTTTTGGTATTCCTGTTGAGTCAGCACATCCGCATGAAACAAATCTCCTTTCTCCTTTGATGGGCTTTTTTTCTTCTTCCTTCCAAAGCTACAGCACTTTGTGCCTTCCCATTTTTAAGCAGCATGCCGCAATGGGGAGAAGGGTCGAGCACACTACAGGGTTTTTTTTAGAAAACTGTCTGAAACAGAAGGGGGAGAGAGAGCTCACTGTAGCTATTTTTAATAAGCAACAGAGCACAGCCATAAATCTGGGGAGGTTTTATGAGGTTTTATTTGCTACATTATTTGTGCAGTGATAGCCTGATGAACACTGTTATAATTTCTCTTTTATGGCTTTGGCCCTATGTCATATAAGGCTGGTTGAATAATTCAGGGTAAACGTGCAGAGAGTATTCAGGTAGTCATGAAAATGCAAACGGAAGTAAACTGGTTATCCAGGGATGACTTTCCTTCCTTTTGCAAACCCAAGGGCCAATTAGAATTGTCATTTGTTATTGTTGCCATCAAGTCACAGCTGACTTGTGGCAACCCGGAAGGGTTTTCACAGTTTTCCATTGCCTGCCTCTGTGTTGTGACCCTGATATTCCTTGGACATCTCCCATCCAAATACTAGCCAGGGCCAACCCTTCTTAGCTTCTGAGATCCGACGGGATTGGGCTAGCCTGGGCTATCAAGGTCAGGGCTAGAATTGCCGTAGTGGGGGTTATATTTGATTTGGGCTAAGACTGGACAAAAGTTGGTTGTTCTGCTCTTTGCTGCATCAAGGGTTCTGTTCCAGATCCTTCTGATGACCAATTGTGGGTTCCGATGAACTTAATTTTCATGCGTATGCATAGAATGGGCATTTCGGGATATGGAAAATATTCATTGCCATTTATACTTCCATAATAATTCCTGAATGATAATAAACATCCAGTGTATTTGCCCTGCTCCCCAGATAAGGGACACAGAAATGGAAGCAGGCAAAAGAAAGATGTATATAGGCACTTCCATTCCATGGCACGAGTAACTCAGATTCTAACAGTACGTGCTGGGGAGAGTTTCACTCATGGAGAAATCTGGAAGCATCATTCATCCATGTGTATTTTATTCTCCAGTTTAGATGAATCGATGCATGGCGAAGCAATTGACTGAATGTTCACGCACGTGCCAAGATCCCAGCTTAATGTACCCCTTATTAGCCTCCTCCTTGACAGGACATCTTTCTTTGTACAGGCAGTTGTCTTTATACATTGGAGGCTGAGCAGTGTTGGCTACATTGCAATGTAGGGTAGCTCTAGGAATCTCCAGAAACTCTCTCCAGCAATAATAGAGCTACCCTATGACACTTCTAGGTTTTCCGTGGAAGTGAAAACTCCTGGGTTTTCCTTGGAACTCTTTCTGGCAATTAATAGAGCTACCCTATGACACTTCTGGGTTTTCCTTGCAAGTCATGTTACAGTATAGCCAATGTCACTTTAAAAAGATTCTCTTCTTGCCGCTCAGAGTGGCAGCAAGCAAAGAAGGCTGCCAGCAGTTCTCCTGGCATAGTAGCGGCCTGGCAGCCCAATGGAGCCACTCTACATCAGACCATGGTCATTATTGTCTACTGGCTGGTAGTGGCTCCCCAGGGTCTCAGTCAGAGGTCTTTCATAACACCTATTAACTGGCAGCTTAGTTAAGAGAAACCAGTTTGGTGTAGTGGTTAAGTGCGCGGACTCTAATCCGGGAGAACCGGGTTTGATTCCCCACTCCTCCCACTTGCACCTGACTGGATGACCTTGGGCAAGCCATAGCTCTGGACCAGCTGTTCCCTCAAGGACAGCTTGGGAAAGCGCTCTCTCAGCCCCACCTACCTCACAGGGTGTCTGTTGTGGGGAGCCGCTCTGAGACTCCCTTGGGCAGTGGAGGGCGGGGTATAAATCCAATCTCCTCTTCTTCTTCTTCTTCTTCTTCTTCTTCTGTACGCAATTTCTCCCTGAAACTGAACAATCCATTTTGTTTCCTCTTTTTTTTAAAGAACTTGGAGTCTGTTTGCAATCAGTCCTGTTTTTATCAAAGAGAAGTTCAACAAGAGAAGGGGCAGGGAGGGGGGGGGGTTCAATAGGATTCCACTCTAGATGCTCAGAAGCAGGCAAGGTCTTCCTAAACCGTCCTCTGCTGCTACAGCAGCGCCCTGTGGTGTGTATCAAGACAACTGCAAGGGCTGAAGTTACAAAAGGATGCATCGATCTATCTCCAAAGAGAAGGCAAGGAGAAATGAAAGAGAGAAAAAGAGAGAGAATGAAATGGCTCTAGAGAGCCAGTTTGGTGTCGTGTTTAGGAGCGCGGCCTCTAATCTGGGAGGGAAGGGAAAGGAATTGTAAGCCGCTCTGAGACTCCATCAAGTAATGAAGGGTGGGGTATAAATCCAATCTCCTCCTCCTCCTCTTCTATCTACAAAAAAGTAAATTTCATTAAAATCTCCCTGTTCCCATAATAACCCTACTCTCCTGAGTATCAAGCAGATGCCTCTCACATCACTGTTACCGAATCCTTTCCCCTGGAGATGCTGGGGACTGAACCTGGGGCCTTCCCCGTGCAAATCCCACCATTCAGCCATAGCTCTATCTCACAAAGATGCTTGACTACTGATCCATGACCCCTCCCCACAAACAAGAACAGATGGACCAAGATTCTCCTGTTCCTGCATTCTACATTTTTAAAAGGCATACAGCAGTCAAAGCACGGGAGAAGGAGATTGAGAAAGAGCGGGATCAAACCCTTAAACCTGTGCACAGTTTTGCTCATTCAGACTGATCTCCCTGTTCTGTTCTCCTGGAAAGGAAAAGGGGGGCAAGCAAAGAGGGGGTGCATCTAATATCTATGGGGTTAATATCTATGAGTGTGTGGGAGGAGGGAGGGAGAGGGCAGTTTCAATCAGGAAAAAAAACACACTTGGTGGAAGGGTTAAAACCTCTTCCCACCATACAACAGCCTCAGGTTAATCAGGGCCCCCAACTAGCTGCTACTTGCCTTTTAAAAAATTGGAAGATCCGTTTGTAGATCTCACATGTCTGGTCTTGTTAAGCCCTGGATGTGCATGACCTTAATCGTCCTGGATGGGAGCCTGTACTTTTTTGTTTGTCTGTTTCTTAAAACCTTGCAAGAACAAGAGTCTCCATCTTCTGTTATTCAGTTGCTGATCTGGCCTTCCAGAATGGAAACATGGGCTTTCGATGAATGTCAGGATGGATTTTCTCTAGCGTCTGTTCGATTTTCTGTCTATCGCGGAAGCAACGGCTTGTCCAGATCAGATCTTTCATAAGTAGTGCTGATGCTGTCGGCGGGAAGATTTGCCGGTGCGCTGCAGTCATCAGCTTTTCCTTTGATCCAGGGTTGCAATAAAGCGGGCGAGAGGCCATTAAGTCTAACGGATGTTGATGGGAAGTAGTCCAATCTGATGGACTTGACTAAGGAAAACCCACAAATCCTCCTGATCTTTCCAGCGTCCAGACAACAGCGGCTTCGTTTGATTGATTTTTTATTTCAGTTCTGGTTTTTTTTCCCCTTACCATCCTCTGCTTGAGGCGTGCAGAACTCTGTAACATTTAGACCAACGGCCTCTTAAAATATTGCAAGTTGAAATGAAAATGGACACACCTGCTGTACTTGGTGGGGAAATGTGCAGTCAAGTCACGGCTGAGTTATGACGGTTCCCCATAGGGTTCTCAAGGCAAGAGACATAAGAGAGGTGGTTTGCCGTTGCCTGCCTCTGCATAACAGCCCTGGACTTCCTTGGTGGTCTCCCATCCAAGCACTAACCAGGACTGACCCTTCTTAGCTTCTGAGAACTGATGAGAGTGAGAAAGCCTGGGCCATCTAGGTCATGGCCTGCTGTAGTTACTAACAGCCAAATGAATTACCTTCTCTTGCAACATCTTTTGGAATTGTAGAAGCTGCAGGGGGCCAGAACCAGCCCATCCAGGGCTCTTATGTGGCCTGTGAGTAACTGGTGCAAAGGAGGGAACAGGAGACTGCTGGGGGGGGGGGGTGATTGAGGCTTCAGAACTAGGGCTGCCAAGTCCAACTTGGGAAATATCTGAGGACTTTGGGGTGGAGCCAGGAGAAAGGAAGGGACATCATTTTGTGATGTCACATCCTGTGATGTTGCTTCCACATGCTGACACATGAACTCATGAAGTTTCCTAATACTGAATCAGGCCATTGGTCCATCAAGGTCAGTATTGACTACTCAGACTGGTAGTGGCTCTCCAGGGTCTCAGGCTGAGATCTTTAATGTCACCTATTACCTGATCCTTTTTTAGCTGAAGAGGCTGATACCGCCTGCATGTCAAGCAGATGCTCTATCACTGAGCAACGGCCCTACTGAATCCTTCCTCATCTCGGCAGAATATGAAGCACTAAGTGCTACACAAGTGCTAAATATGATTTTCATATCATAAGAACAGGAGAGAAGCCACAGTGGATCGGGCCAACAGCCCATCCAGTACAACACTCTGTGGCCAAAAATACCAGGTGCCCTCAGCAGGTCCAGCAGTGGGGCCAGAACTCCAGAAGCCCTCCCACTGTTGCCCCCCAAGCACCAAGAATGCAGAGCATCACTGCCCCAGACAAAGTGTTCCATTTAGACCTTGTGGCTAATAATAGCCACTGATAGACCTCTGCTGGATGGGGACAGAGAGAGAGAGAGAGACAGACAGACAGACAGACAGACAGAAAAAAGAAAGAAAGAAAGGGGGAGGGGGAGAGAGAGAGAGAGAAGGAAAAGAGCTGGCAGACCCCAGCAGCTTACCCCAGCAGCTTACCCCAGCAGCAACTTTGCAAGCGACATGCAAAAGCACGCCCTTCAGTAGAAAGAGCCTAGTCCCTCCTTAATCTCTGGGCGGGGCTCTCTTGCTCGCTCTGCCTGAACTCTTAAAAGGGAAATGTCTGCAGAGAGCCTGCAGTAAAAAGCCTCAACAGACATTTCCCCTTTAAGAGTTCAGGCTGCGTTCCTGCTGGCAGCCATTGCCTCCCCCGGTGGCCAATTTTGAAAAAGTGGGGGTAAGCTTTAAAAATCGGTGTTTCCCCCGGCCCCCTGGGGGACTTGGCAGCCCTATTTAGAACAGCAGGAAAACCTCATCTTCAGCAGTCAAGCAGCATGGGAGCATCTGCCCAGCACTGCACCGCTGGCTCTCCAGTCCACCCGTGTGGGTTTTCCTCAGCACCTCCCTTCCCAGCCCATGGGGCCTTGCAGTGGGGACACACCAACTCGGAGCTTACCAGCTGCTGTCCTTTATAAAGTTTATATCTCCAATACCTGGCATTTGTTTTATGGAACACATGGCCTGGCCCGACAAAGTAACATTTATGTCAGATCCAGCCCTCATAACAAATGAGTTTGACATCTCTGGGCTAGGGCTTTAGCAAACCACTAGCAGCAGACAATGTCCCATGGGTGGGGGGTGTCAGCCAGGGAGAAAAAGGCTTGGATCCTGTACCTTCTTCTGCTCCCTGGTAGAGTGGAGATCTCTGGGCACCCAGACACTGGCCAAACACTCCAAACAATACCCCACACTGGCTTTTGAGACTACGAAGTAAATCTTCAGCTATCCACCGAACATTCAATACAGCCATAACAAAACTTGGTATCTTGAATTGGCACTGAAGATAATGAGTACTAAAACTACAAGAATGATGTACTTGGCAGCCTGTGCCACTCAGGAAGGGAAAAGTTTGCCACGTCTTACGCTAAGTAAAACTTATGAACAGCCATCGAGGACAGTCCCCTGAAGAGCACAGAAGAACGTAAGAGAAGCCATGTTGGGTCAGGCCAGCGGCCCATCGAGTCCAGCACTTCTGTGCCACACAGTGGCCAAAACCCAGTAGTCTAGGCCCAAAGTGTATAAACAGAGAAATGATGGTCTCTGGGAGTAGCCATGGCTCAGTGATAGGACATGTGCTTTGCATGCAGAAGGTCCCTGACCTCTTTTAAAAAAGAGCCAGGTAGTGAGGGATGTGAAGGACCTCTGCTTGAGGCCTTGGAGATCCACTGCCAGTCAGACTAGACAAGACCAACCTTGCTAGACTGATGACCTGACTCAAAGATCTGTTCTCATGTTACAGTGAATGTGTGCATACCCTGCATGCATGTGTGTATATCTCTTTATACGAAATAAGATGTGTTAGTACCCAGATAATTGTGGGGTTTAAATCATGTTTGGGCTGTACAAGCAGTGAATGTAACATGAGAATAACCCAACACACATAGGAGAGAAAATTCAGTGGAACACTATGCACAGATTGTATGTCCGTTCACTGTAAACTTGTAAAGACAGCAAAGGCAATTATTATTATTTATTTAGAAAGTTTAGAATTCACATACATACTGGGGAAAAGGAAATAAAGGACACAGCATCTCAAAATTGTTTCATAAGATAACAGTGACAGTATAGAATTAGTAACACTATAAGATGAGCTCCCTCAGAACGGGGCGGGGGGAGAGCAAATGAGAACACTTCCTTATCTCCTGTTTTGGAAATAACATGACAAATCTATTGTCTAACTGCATTCATGGCTACCCTCCCCCCAGCATCTCCTTTTTCCTATAGGAAGAGGCATCTATATCTTAAGAACCGCAAATCTAGATACAGAACCTAGATAATTCCATTAGGCCAAGCTGTTACTATCCATCCATCCAGCCAGCCAGCCAGCCAGCCAGCCAGCCAGCCATCTATCCATCTATCCATCTATCCATCTATCCATCTATCTATCTATCTATCTTCCATCCATCCAACCACCCACCCACCCACCCATCATCTGTCTGTCTATCTATCTATCTATCTATCTATCTATCTATCTATCTATCTATCTAATCTATTTTACTTATAGGCCGCTCTCCCTGCACACAGGCTCAGAACGGCTTACATAGCTTGACAGAGCCAAGGTTCATAAATACATTAAAGTCGAGTAAAAGGCTCTCAACAATAACAATCACAGTAACAGTAAGGTGCTCAGTGGTGTATCAATATGGCGTGGTGTATGAACCCAATGTTCTCCAGATGCCAGAAGTCTCCAGCTCCAGATGATGGTACCCACAGCCGGTCACAGCCCATATGGCCGTGGTCGTTTGTGGTCATACGATGGGGAGGGGGAGCTGGCGGCCCCTATGTATAAGCCTGGTGGAAGAGCTCCATCTTGCAGGCCCTGCGGAACTGCATAAGTTCCCGCAGGGCCCTGATCTCCTCCGGGAGCTCATTCTACCAGTAAGGAGCCACCACCGAAAAAGCTCTCCCCTTGGTAGCAGCGAGCCTGGCTTCTCTGTGGCTAGGAATGACCAGACTATGTTGCGCCCCAGACCATAGTGCTCTCTGGGGTATATGTGGGGAAAGGCAGTCCCTCAGGTATGTCAGACCCTGGCCATTTAGAGCTTTAAAGGTGCTTTAAAGGTAAGCACCAGCACCTTGAAGCGAATCTGGTACACTATAGACAGCCTTTAGCGTCGGTCGGATGTGCTCCCATTTAGGACCCTCCTTAGATTCCAATTCTTTACATGTTTCTTTAGATGGACCATGAAAGATCCAATGAATCTTGTCACATTCCTCCTGACATTCTGCAAAAAACCTCTCCAATATCTCCCTGAGCTTCTTGCTCTGTGCTTTTCTCCCAGCCTCCGATTTGCTCTCAGACTCCACTATGCCGGAGCTTTCAGGACTCAGCTATTCATCTGGGACTACCATAGAGATGCTTTGGTCTTTGCTTTGTATAACAGGAGACTCCTGGGAGGGCTTGCTGGTCTTTACTTGCAACTGTTAGTTCCCCCTTTACAAAGGGAGACAGCAAAGGCAATTTGATGTGTTTCATGAGTAGATTCATTCAAGAAGTATAGAATGCAGAAAGCATCTGTCCCTATAGGATTCTTAGTAGCCTGCTATATCTTTTAGTAGCAGCCCCAGTAGATCAGCTTTGCCTGATCTCATCAGAATGAGGAAACTAAGCAGTGTTGGCCCTGGTTAGCCTTTGGATGGGAGGTCACCAAGGAAGCCTAGGGTCGCTACACAGAGGCAGTCAATGGCAAACCGCCTCTGCTCGCCTCTTGCTCTGAACACCCCGGCAGATGGGGTCTCCATGGGTCAGTTGCCGCTCGATGGCACATTATTCATCTTGTAGCTTTTAAATTAACCCTGTACACCAGACTCATCATGGGCACTGTTCGCATGCCAGCAGATTTGAGGCCATAAATGTGTTCATAGTACATGTGTTCATGTACTGAAACCTTTTCAGTGAGATGCTGAACAGCAGAAAACCCCTCATAGGTCAGTGCTTTTTTATGCCCTCAACCTTGCACACAAATCAGCTCTTTGTATTGCTCAGAAACAACTGCAAGTTTCTTCTCAGGGATCCCTTACTGAGGCTAACTGGTGTGATTAGTCCAGTCACTATTAGTTAGCAGAGTGCTTAAACAATGATAAAAATGCAGGAGCATCACTTTACAAAGTTACTCAGCTCACAAAGCTACACAGAGCCACATTGCAAGTTTGAAAGAGAAATACTTCTCTCTTTATTTGAGAAGCACACTTTGGATAGGAAAGAGCAGAGGTTGATAGATCACTAACTTACTAGCTAAAGGATGGAGGCGGATGGCCAGAGGCCCGTCTGCCTCATGGTGCCAAGAGAGGACCGCATGTCCCTCTCTTGGTGAATGCAGGGAGAGAGCAAGTCTTCGTTCAGAGTGAGAGAGAAGCAGGAAAGGGAAATTGGTCCCTGAGAACATAGTCTGCATATCAAAGAGGACAGTGGCAGAAGAGTAGATACAGGAGAAAAGGTCAATGTGCCTGTCTAGCTATCTCTTGCCACTCAGTCTGAAGGTCTGAGACAGGGGACATCACATCTGGAACTTCCAACATCCCGCACCAGTCTCCCTTGGATTTCAGGTACTGTAGCCAGTTCTGGGTCGGGAAATACGTGGAGATTTGAGGGGGTGGGAGGGCTTGGGTAGGGGTGAGACCTCTACAGGGTATAAGGCCATCAAGTCCACCCTCCAAAGCAGCCATTTTCTCCAGGGGAACTGATCTTGATCATCTTGAGATCTACTGTAATAGTGGGATATATCCAGGCACCACCTGGAAGTTGAGAACCCAAATCCCAGGCCATTTCAGAAGAGTTTTGCCCATGAAATTTCACAACTACCTTGCCAGTCGTCATGTGATAATTAGGAAATCACATTACGTTCCACATTTCAAATCAATATCCTTGTAAACCAAATAGTAATTTCCAGGTCATAAGCAATGCCTTGTATAATTGCAACACAGTTTCAGCCTCCCTGATGGATATTTGATTTATCATTAATTGTGGCTCGTTAAAGTGGGGGACGGCTGGAGACCGGTCCGCGGACTCCTGTTTGGAGGGAGCAAAGAAAGGGATGGAAAGGAGTGTGGCTGGGAGCTCTTAAAAATTTATACTCTGAATCTCAGACATTAATTGAATCTCTGTGTTTCATTTACAAGATCTTTTGCAAGCGAAGCACGGGAATTCTTTGTGTAGATGCCAGGTAGTAAAGTTCAGAGCAGTTCGCTGCTTATTATTTGTGTGCTACTAAAAAACTTCTTTTCTGCTATGGAATAAGCACTGAAACATGCACACCTAAATTCACAAATTTCCTCTCTGCCCTCTCTCCTAGGGTTTCCAGCTTCCAGGTGGGGCTTGTAGATTCCCTGGAATTACAACTGATCTCCAGACTACAGAGATCAGTTCCCCTGGAGGAAATGGCTGCTTCGGAGGGTGGGCTCTACGGCATTATACCCTGTTGAGGTCCCTCCCCTCCCCAAATTCTGCCTTTCCCAGGTTCCACCCCCAGATCTCTGGGAATTTCCCAACCTAGAGCTAGCAACCTTACACCAACCATTTTTTAATGAGATATGCTTGACCTGGATATCTTAGCCTAACCCGATCTCATTAGATCTCAGAAGCTAAGCTGTGTCGGCCCTGCTTACTACTTCGATGGGAGACCACCAAGGAATATCAGGGTCATTACATGGAGCCAGGCAATGGCAAACCACCTCTGATTGGTTCTTGCCTTGAAAACCCCACCGGGCTGCCGTAAGTCAGCTGTGACTTGATGGCACTTTCCACCACCAATAGGGTTGCCAAGTCTGGGTGGGAAAATAACTGGAGATTTTGGGGGTGGAGCCAAGAGAGAGCAGGGTTTGGGGGAGGGAGAGGGGCCTCAGCAGGGTACAAGGCCACAGATTCCACCCTTCAAAGCAGCCATTTTCTCCAGGGGAGCTGATCTCTGTCAGCTGGAGATCAGGGGTAAAAGCGGGAGATCCCCAGACCCCACCTGGAGGCTGGCAACCCTAACCACCAAGCTTATTCTGGCTTCCACAGTTTGCAACTAATGCTGGATGGCAGTTAAGGCAAACGTTTCCGGGGCTTTGCCACTTTTCTAAATGGGACTTAAGGCAGATGACATCGCATAAGTCAAGTACAAACAACAGGAAGAGACGTCCAGTGAACAGTACAGCAGGGTTAGGACAACAGAAATCCGAAAACGAACAGAAATCTAAAACAGAGCTAGAACGAAATGTAAACCATTACACGTGATACGTTGCCTGGTGTAGAAACTACCTAGTCTGGAGCATACTCGCAGTGGTAGGCAGCAATAGGCTGCAGTCCCTATCCCTTTACCAGTGCAACTTTTGGAACTATTTTGTTACACGACAGGCCTGTTTACTTGTGCAGTAAAAGGCCTCTTGAATAATTCTGTTTTGCACAGTTTGTGGGAAGCTAGGTGAGTGGGAGCCTTCCTAATCTTGTCAAGGGGGGGCCATTCAGTGAACCGGACGCCACAACAGAGAAGGTACGAATATGGGTGGCTACCGGTTTTGCCCACTTGCAGGATGCTGAGTGAAAGGCCCTGCTGAGATGAGCAAAGATTTTGTGGTGGAGCATGTTGAGTAGGGTTGCCAGGTCCCTCCGGGCAGCCAGTGAGGGATGTGGGGGGGGGGGTGAGTTTTCTGGGAGTTTCTTTTCCCATTTCAGCGATGTGCCCATGTGACTTCCAATGTGACCTGGAAGTGACATAGGCACATCAGGACTATGTTCTGTTATTTTGGCAAAAACTCTATGGTAAAATTAGCTTCAACTGGAGAGTTTTTGCCCCCAAACCAGAGCATTGCCCTGTTATCCTCACGTCACTTCCAGGTCATGTTGAAGTCATGTGAGCATGTCTCTGAAATGTTGGGTGTTCCTCCATCATTTGGGGGGTAACCCCCACCGCCGGCCAGCTGACTCATGGCAGGTGGAGAGGTGGGGCCTGGAAGTGGGGGACTCCCGCCCCACCGGGGCGGGAGCATCCCTAATATGGAAAGAGGCAGTCTTGCAGATATGAGGGACCAAGTTCATGAAGGGCTTCATATGTGATAGTCACTACTCTGAATTGAGCCCAGTAACTGATAGGCTGCCAATGGAATGACTGCAGAATGGGCGTGATATACTTGCTTCTCCTAGCTCTGGACTTGAAAGAGTTCATATCTGCATAGAATCATGCTGTTAGAATACGAGCGTGATAAGCAGGAAACTAGCCTAGAACCTTCTTCCCAGGATCTGCTTTATTAATTATCAGACTTCTATCTCACCATTTGGGGGGGGGGGGGAGGGATCGTCAAATTGGCTCTTCCCAAAGGCAAAAACAGGGCTGAAGTGGGAATAGTATTTGATAAATGACCTGTGCTAGAAAATACGGACTGTGGCATGGTTATGGTGTAAGCTTGGCATCTAGAAGACCCAGATTTGAACCTTTCACTTGCCATGGAAACTTGCTGTGTGACCTTGGGCCAGTCACAAAAACCTACCTCCCAGGGTTGTTGTGACGATAAAATGGAGGGGAGGAGAATGATGTAAGCTGCTTTGGGTCCCCCACTGGGGAGAAAGGCAGGGTATAAATTAAGAACTAAATAAAATGAAATAAATAAATACATTAAAAGGGAGCAATGAAGAATATGCCATGCTGGGTCAAAACTAGAGTTTAACAGTTTTGTGAGAATGGACGTGCCTGAAAATACCATAGCATCACCTAGTCTCTCACACCTGCTTCCATCTTGGGTTGCCAGCTCTGGGCTGGGAAATACCTGGAAATTTTGGGGGTGGAGTCTGGAAAGGGTGGGGTTTGGGGAGGAGAGGGACCTCATCAGGGCAGAATGCCATGGAGTCCACCCTCCAAAACTGCCATTTTATCCAGGGGAACTCATCTTGTTCATCTGGAGCTCAATTGTAATAGCGGGAGATCTCCAGGTGCCACCTGGAAGTTGGCAGGGCTCATTTCCATGCCAGTCCTTGTTTTGCCTCCTAACACTTCATCGACACATAACATCATATTTCCAAGGCTTCTTTATTGGTTGCATAACATCACATGACATTGTATGCTGCAGTCCTTTCCAGGCATGGAGGCTTTGGTAGAAGTAGCAATATGGCATCTCCTCAACAGTCCCTGGACAGCCGGGCAAGTTTAGAGCATGAAAGAAGAAACAATGCATCTACCCATTAGTTTCAGCTGAGTTCATTCTCAGAGAACATTAGCACAAGAACAAGAGACATCGTGGATCATGTACAAAGGGAAGGTTGAGCATTGTCTTAGTTTAAAGTGTTTTGTATTGATTTCAGTTGGATTGTTATAATGTGCTTCATTGTTTTATTGTAAATCTTCTCTAACTGCAGATCTTAAGGTGTAAATTATGAACTGTTTTAATTACAAATCTGCATTATTGTAGACCTATATTTTGGTACCTGCCCTGAGCGTGCATTGTGGGGATGGTGGAATATAAGTCTAACTAACTAACTAACTACATACATACATACATACATACATAGATACGTACATACATACGTACATACGTACATACATACATTTTATAAGGATGATGGATCCCAACCCCACCTTCTGGCCATCTTCCAGGCTTGGGTGGAGGGGTAAAACCCAAAGGTCATCTTGGCCTCTCAGTCTTTCCCATATGAATTAGAGGAAGGTGACAAAGCCTTGACCTGGACAGCCCAGGCTAGACTGATCTCATCAGATCTCAAAAGCTAAGTAGGGTCAGCTATGGTTAGTATTGGGATGGGAGGCCACCAAGGAAGTCCAGAGTTGCTATGCAGAGGCAGGCAATGGCAAACCACCTTTAAACGTCTCTTGCCTTGAAAACCCCACAGAGTTACCATAAGTCAGCTGTGAATTGATGGCAAAAAAAGTGACAAAATGGCAGCCATCCAGTATAGCATGGCAAACCCGGTGATGTATCTGAAGAAGTGGCCAAGATCCCACTTCTCACAAAACTGAGGAAGGTCCACCAGGCCTGCACAGCTTGCGAGGCCAGCTTTATCAAAGAACAGGGGGAATTGGTGTGCACGGTAGGGTTGCCAGATCCCTTGGACCAGCCAGCGGGGGATGGGGGGGGTGAATGCTGCAAATAAATGTGATGCTCCTATGTGACCTGAAAGTGACATAAGCATGTCGGGGGCAACACTCTGGTTTTGGTAGAATTAGCTTCTACCATAGAGTTTTGCCCGAAACCGAGAGTGTCCCCCCCAATGTCTCCACCATACCGACACCACTTCTGGGTCATATAGGCATGTCATTAATTTCCGGTGTTACATTATTCATAAGCAGATTTGAAGAAGAGTCAGTGCATGTTTGTTGTCATGTCATGGTATATATTTTGTTCATATTAGGGTTATATGTCCATGGGCCTGCAATTTGGCGGTCCACCATGCCTACAGCCGCCCTGAGCCTGCTTCGGCGGGTGTGGGGCGGGGGCGGGATACAAATCAAATCAATCAATCAATAAAATCACATAGGCATGTCTTATTAATTTCCAGTGTTCTTCCCTGTTAGGGGGCTAATTCCCCCCACCAGCCAACTGGCCGGTGGCAAAGGGGCTCCTGAAAGCGGGGGGACCCTCGCTCCCACTGGGTGTCTGGCATCCACACTTCAAGGAGGTGTCTTGCCGGCCCCCCTGGTTGTTAGCTTGGCGGGGGCAAGGAAAATGAAGCCAACAGAGATGCTTCACCACCACCACCACCTCACTTCCAATACGGAGACCACTGTGTGGCGGGAGCCTGAAGTGCTACTGCTTGAGGCTAGATATGAGCCACCTGTCCCTCTCTAATCTGATGCTGTATTCCAGATAAACAGAGGGTCCCAGAGAGTGGGACAAACCATGGCAGAAAGACTGGGATGCAGAGCCCCCTTGAAAACTATTTCCATCATCTTTTAATAACCAAAATATATGTTACGGGCAAAGGACCAGAGAAGGATCTGAGTCTCTCTCTCTCTCTCTCTCTGTGTCTCTCTCTCTCGGGAATGCCTACTGTACATATATTTGTATCCAGGGGTCCGTTGGAGCGGGAGCGCACAGGAGCGCAGCTCCGGGAGTGAGGAGCCCAGGGGGCGGGCACATGACCAAGCCCCGCCTCCTCCTCGGCTTCCCCGAGCAGTGCAGAGGCGCAGCGCCATGGGGAAAGCCCTGCTAGGGTCTTTATTGTTTTTAATGTTTTGTTTTAATATTGATAATGTTATCATTGTTCCTTTTATGACTGTGTGCTGCTTTTCCAGAGACTTGCTCAAGGTGGCATATAAATTTTCTTAAGTATACCATCTTTTATCTGGGCACATGGCACATAAGTACTGGAGAAATTTCACCAACCCTTCAGCAGCTTCCACCCCATCAGTTTGGTGTAGTGGTCAGGAGTTGGACTCTAATCTGGGAGAACCGGGTTTGATTCCCCACTCCTCCACATGCAGCTGCTGATGTGACCTTGGGCCAGTCACAAGTTCTCTCAGAGCTGTTCTCTCATGAGCAGTTCTCAAAAGACCTCTCTCAGCCCTACCTGCCTCACAGAGTGTCTTGTTTGGGGAGGGGAAGGGGAAGGGAAAGGGATGGGTGGTGCACATGTCCTAGGTATCTCAAGTCTACTTGAAACCTGGTGGTTTCAAGGGAGCAGGGAGAGAATGAGGGTGTGTTCTTTACACTTATTTTTATTGCACAAAGTATTGGATGTGGAAGGGAATGGAGGAAGAGCAGGTCAGTTTCACTCACCTGAGGAGTGGAGCCTGAGGGGTGGGTGTTGCCTTCTGACACCCTTCCGGCATGTTAGGGGGTTTGGCATATGCAAATGAGTTATGCAAATGAGTTATGCTAATGAGCTCCTGCACCTCTTTTTTTCTACGGAATGACCCCTGTTTGTATCCCCACCCCCTTACATATTCAGGGCTAAGCCCCATGCAGTGCGGGTTGGATTGTGGCATGCTGATGAGCCCTGACAAACGCAGAGCAACGCCACTGCTTAATGCAGTCAGGATGTGGTCGGAGAAAAAGGCATGCTTGAGAGGACACTGGGGAAAACAAACCATGTAACCTTTTACAGAGCTCTTTACTAAATCTGAACTTGCCAGAGGGATAAATGGGCTCCCCCTGATGAGGATTCAAAGCCAGCATTTAGAATCAGGTGAGACAGAGGTGAGCCCCCCCCCCAGTCCTGTGATTAATAGCATGCAGTTCTGTCATTTACCACCCCCCCCCCCAAAAAAAAAGGTACTTGTAACCTTATAGCAAAAAATAAAATGTGTAAATCAAATCTGTCCCCCCACCCCGCCATTATTATTATTATTTGGGATTTGTCGCCATGACTTGTAAACTTGTTGCTGGGTTGATAAATCTGCTGCTAGGTTGGTAAATACGCTTTGGATTTGTGAAATCCATTGGGGAGATATTTGTTATAAATCTGTTCCTTGACTTCTAAAGACGTTTTGAGGGTGTTTTTAAAAGAAACCAAGTTAAGCCCCTGATATCATTTTTAAAAGGGGTTTTTTTGGACTTGGACTTCACGGGCTTGCAACCCCAGCATTTCCTGCATATCAATTTGGCCTCTTGGTTATCTGTCCAGAAAGATATACTTTTTTTGTTGGTGCACTGTTTGAAAGTCCAAAATTGGGCCGGCGTACTTGGAAACGGCTGGTTTGAATTGCTCCCGGTGGCGGCTGCCTCCGCATCGCAAGCTGTCGGTGAGCTGTGGCTTGCCATGCAGATTATGTGATTTTCTCCCAGCTGTGACAAGCCCACAAGATGGCTCAAGAGGGAGGGAAATTTCGACCTTGAATTGGGGTGAAAACTGTGGATTTTTTTTAAAAAGGTGAATGTCCCACCTCTCCTTGAGGAGGGCCAGACAAATTTGAGTAGGTCGAGATGGAACTAGGGGAGATTGGGTCGCAAGCTCCGAGTTGAGAAGTATCTGAAAAATTTGGGGGTGGGGCTTGAGGAGGATGGGGTTTGTTTGGGGAGGGGAGGGACTTTAGTGGGGCATAATGCCATAGAGTCCACCTTCCAGGGTGGCCGTTTTCTCCAGGTGAACTGGTCTCTGTCCCCTGAAGATCTGTTGTAATCCCAGGAGATCTTCAACTACCACCTAGAGGTTGATAACCCTAACAGTAGAGAATCACGGATTTCTGGAAGAGACAATGCAGTGTAATGGTGAGGGTTTGAGGCTAGGGCTGGGTGAAGACCCTACTCACCCCTAGGGCAGCCAACTGTCAGGTAAATCCTGGAGTGCTCCTGGAATCCCAGCTGACCTCCAGATGACAGCGTCCAGTTCCCTTGGAGAAAATGGTAGATTCAGAGGGTGAATCTTATGACATCACATCACATCCCTGCTGAGTTCCCGAGAATCTCCAGGGATTTCCCAAGCCAGAGTTGGGTTTCAGGTAAGTAGCTGTGTTGTTCTGCAGTAGAAAAGCAAGATCTGAGTCCGGCAGCATCTTAAGGACTAACAAGATTTCTGGGGTATAAGTTTATGAGAGCCAACGCTACCTTTGTCACATACCATCCCAGAGTTGGTAATCCTACCCATGAAGGCTGTGGTGCTTTTGAGGGCCCTTCAGAAAGTTCAGCTGGTCCAAAACACAGCCAAGTTGTTGTCACAGGTGACAGGGTTCAGGGATCGTATCACACCTGTGCTGAAAGATCTGTACTGGCTGACCATCAGTGTTCCCTCTAAGGTGCGTTGGAGTAAGCTAGCTCACAGTTTTTTAGCCTCTGGCTCACACATGTCTTAGCTCAGGAAGGATGGCTCCAGAGCAAACTAATTTATGCAGCAGCCAAATTGCTCGCTCACAATTTTAATGCCAGTAGCTCTCGAAGAGGAATTTTTGCTCACAAGACTCCACAGCTTAGAGGGAGCATTGCTGGCCATCTATTTCTGGACACAGCTCAGAGTGCTGGCTCTTCCCTTTAAGACTCTATATGGCTTGGGGTTATTGTACTTGAAGCTCTGTCTCCTCCCCTGCTGCCTTGACGGCTGGTTAAGATCTCTTTCACCAGCCCTGCTCATAGTGTCCCCTGCCTCCAGAGGTGAGGCAGGTGTCAAAGAGAGGCAGGGCTTTTCCAGTGGTGGCACCTTGTCCTTGCAGTGCCCTCCCCCTTGAGGCTGGCCTGGCACCAAATCTACTGTTTTTAGCTGCTGGCCAAAACTGTTCTTTTGGCCAATTTTTTTTAAGCATTTTGTTTTGTTTGTTTGTTTTGGCTATTTTGTGGCCTGCTTCTAGCCCGAGGCTTATGTAGCCGAATTTCGTTTTTTGTTTCTTATTTTGTTTTTAATAGTTGTACCTCACCTAGAGCCTTTCATTGGGGGGAATAGGTGTTTCATAAATAGAATAAGTAAATAAATATTTTATGCATTTTCAGGCTGCTGGAAAGTTGGTTTTTGCCATTTATATGGCCATAGCTTATGTTGTTTGCATGATTTTACGGTTTTGTTTTTACTTCTGAGCCACCTCAAGCGAGACAGTAAATATTTTAAAAAATAATCTTGAGTCAGTCAGTCTGAGCCTGGCCTACCTCACAGGGTTCTTGGGAGAGGAGGACCATCTGTGCCACTCTCAAGAATGGTGGGATAAAAAAGCAAGAGATCCTTGCAGACTCTGTTCCATTCATCTGCAGATCACGGCTTCTTCTCCTGCAGGTATTTGAAGCCTGGATATGGCCAGGGGCATGAGCCCTTGGACGAGAGCCAAAGGGTTGTGCCCTTTGGCTCTTAGCCTATGGCTTACAGGCTTTGGCTTTGGCTGGATAGATTATCTTAACCTGGTGGACACGATGGATGCTAACCCATGATGTCTTGTCTACTTTTTGTCTTTCTTAATGGTATGTTTTTAAGATACATTTGTCTTAAAGATGAGATAAAAATACACCATTTTTTAAAAAAAAAATCAAGAAATGTTCAGACACTGTTTTTTGACACAGCAGACCTTCCCTCATTTGTTTCTTTTTGCATCGCTGTATATTTTATTATTTATTTATTTAGAAAATGCCACCTCTCCAGAGGCAAGCTCGAGGTGAGTCAGGGCTCAGTCGATAAAACAATACCAGCAACTAAGTAAAAACCCGGCATGCCAATAAAAACAGTTTGCTAAAAGCATAAAAGCAGCATAGAACCGTTTCAGTTCTCCACTTTCCCCAGTAATGTTTGTAGGCTGCTTATAGTACATGAGCCACAAAAGGTACGTCAGTCACAGAGAGTACATAGGTAACATAAAAGTCATGTGTGCTGCATACCTATAATGGTGATTTATTGATGCAAAGGTCATGGATTCAGTTCTCACAGAGGAAAGGAAAAATCAGCACAGGTCTGGGGACCTAAACAGTAAGGGCCGAAAATTAGGAACCATCCCTATGATGACAGTAGTGCAGTGTAGTGGTTAGAGTGTTGGACTAGGATTTGGGAGATCCAGGTTCGAATCCCCCTTAGCCATCTCACTGGGTGACCTGGGGCAAGTCAGGTGCTCTCAGCCTACCCTTCCTCACAATAAATGAAACTTCATAACATAACTTTCCTCATAATTAGAGAACTAAGTTTCCCTTCAGTTTGGTGCAGTGGTTAGGAGCGTGGACTCTAATCTGGGAGAACTGGGTTTGGGTCCCCATACCTCCACATGCAGCTACTGGTGTGACCTTGGGTCAGTTATAAGTTCTCTCAGAGCTGTTCTCTCAATGGCAGTTCTTGAGAGAGCTCCCTCAGCCCCACCTACCTCACAGGATGTCTGCTGTGGGGAGGGGACGGGATTGTAAGCCGTTCTGAGACTCCTTCGGGTAGTGGAGGGTATAAATCCAATCTCCTCCTCCTCCTCCTCCTCCTCCTTGTGCCATTTTCACAGTGCCGTGTGTGGCTTTGAGCAAAATCAAAGAATCCTGGAGTGGCCCAAGATTCAAAGATTGCGAGTGGTAATTTGTGGCCCGGTGTACTCATGTGCTTAATCTGTACTCATGTGCTTAATACAGGAGAGTTATCATTAATTAGGTCAATTAGGACCCAAGAATCTGTACACACTGTGAAGGCGTCATGTGATGAATTTGTCTGTTTTCCTGTGTGGGGGCCAAAGGTCTGAACAATGTGAAGAGGAGGGGGGGCTTTATTACCTTTATTACCAGAGAATAAAGGACTGAAGAGAAGGGACAGTGAAAGAAGTAGGATATATAAATAGTGCTGTCCCTCGGGCACCAAAATTGGTTATCCAGATTGCCTTCTTATTCACTTTATTTCCGCTGTTTTTAATCTTGATCAGGGCCAATGTTCCCTCCAAGCTGAGTTAGTATGAGCTAGCTCACGGTTTTTTAGCCTCTGGCTCACACATTTTTGTCTTAGCTCAGGAAGGGTGGCTCCAGAACAAACTAATTTATGCAGTAGCCAAACTGCTGGCTCACAACTTTAATGCCAGTAGCTCACAGAGTAGAATTTTTCCTCACAAGATTTCACAGCTTAGAGGGAACATTGGGGGGGGGGGTCTATTTCCCACCCATCTCCCGTCACAATGACAGAGCAATATATCCCGAGGGACGGGTGTTGTTTTAGAAGAGTGCCCAGAATATCTCATCCCTCAATTGTCACTTGAGGTCGAGTAACTCTTCAAGGGATACTCAAGCAGTGTGTTTATCGCCAGTAATTTTGTACAAGAGGGGAGCCTATTGCTGTTGAACGGCAGCGAGAGGGGAGCGATGGTTGGAACTCTGCCGCTCTGAGATGGTTTGCAGCCTCAATTAGAATTCCTTTTTGGGGGGGGGGGTGCCCTCCTGAGAATGCTCTCAGGCAAGCTCTGTTGAAACAACAGCCTTGATCCAGTGGTGCTCACACGTGGTCCTCTCAAATAAAAGGTAGTTGTGCTGATCAGGGATTTGTCAAGAGAGTGAGGGGAAGGGCTGTGGCTCAATGGAAGAGCCTCCACTTTGCATGCAGAAGGTCCCAGGTTCGGTCCCTGGTATCTCCAGGTAAAAGGCTCCTGGGATGCTTCCTGCTATAATGCAAGGCCAGGCATCCCTCTAGGCAGGGCCGGTGCTACCATTAGGCCAAGTTAGGCAACCGCCTAGGGCGCAGACCTCAGAGGAGTGCAGAAACAGACAATGAGTGTTCCTCCAGCCATCCACAGGCTCTCACACTCACTCACTCACCACCCCGCTTCTCCCATGCTTTTCCTCCTCCAGAAAGTCATGGCAACTGCAGCAGCAGCAGCGGCAGCTCCCTTCAGCTTTGCCTCGCACCCTGCCTGCCCAAGTCTGCCCAATTTTTTAAAAAATGAACAGAGTCAAGTTTTGTGCTTTTAATTTTCCCTAGAATTCATCTGTTTTTGATAATTGGTTAGCAGTGGTGGTGGGGAGGGGTAGTTAGCCTTGCCTAGGGCGCAAAAAAGTTTGGCACTGGCCCTGCCTCTAGGGAAAAGAAAGAAGGGATCACAGGCATCCATATAGGCTTGCTCCTAATACAAACACTTGAAATGGAACCAGAAGATAATTTGCAGAAAATAAAGCAGTTAAGCATTGCTTTGCTCCTAACAGACACTGAGCTGTATCAAGAGGCTGATGCCTTTGAATACAATAAGATTACTCCTGGGGAAGATTGGGATGAAAGGAGATTATATCCGGGTGCTCATTGAGTATTTTGGACTTTTCCTTGTAATTTTGTAAAGCTTCATTTATACCATAATTAGTATGATGGACTTTTCCTTGTAATTGTGTAAAGTTTTTATTTATAATATAATATGATCCTTATTAAATGTCCTAGTCATTCATATCATAGTGTTTGCTTGTTTGTTGTAATCCCTACAGGGAACACATTGGGTTTCTTGTGGGACAGGGGCTCCTCCCCCAGTGTGATGGTCCACATCCACACCATCTAGAGAAGAGGAATTTGTCCTATACCCCGCTTTTCTCTACCTTAAAGAGTCTCAAAGTGGCTTACAATCCCCTCCCCTTCCTGCAACAGGCACCTTGTGAGGTGGGTGGAGCTCAGAGAGTTCTGAGGGGACTGTGACTGGCCCAAGGTCACCCATCAAGTTCCATGTGGAGGAGCGGGGGAATCAAACCTGGTTCTCCAGATTAGAGTCTGCCGCTCTTCACCATCATACCACACTGGTTCCACGCACATAGCTCATGCAAAAAGCTTAAAGAGACAGAAGATAAAAGTCTGCAGTGCCCCACTTATTTAGCCCTAAAAGCAGATTGTTCCTTCATGTAAAGTTAACTTGAGAAGTTTGGGAAATCTGGTCTTGCATGTTCGTAAAATCATGAAGGTTTTTAAAAAAATAAAAAAATAAAAAAAATAATAAAACTGCCAGGGAAAAATTGCAGCACAATCTCTTCTGACAGCCCAATGGGTAATAAGCATCACACAGCTGAGACGAAGTGGCACTTCCTCCCTCGGAGACATCACACTGGCTCTTTCCAAACCCTGCATGAAATAAACTTTCCTTTGATTTGGCTGGTGAAGACCAGATGCCACGTTGCTTTGAGCAACCCATGACGCTCGAAAGGCATCCTGACCTTAAGTGGCTGAGATTCATCTCTTTTTGTGATTAATAGAATCATTAGAAACCTCTCGGAGGAGTTCCTGATATTAAATCCCCCCGCTGTTACCCAAATCGGCAGTCTCCTATTTAATTGGGGAAATTAGCTTTAACAGAGACAGAACAAGAGGCGGGTAACTGGGATCTCCACCAAGGTTTGTGGGGATTTTTCCCTTAGAGAACTCTCAAAATAAACCAGGCAGATGTTCACTCAGAAAGGTTTTTATTGAAAAAGCATAAAAGGCAGAACATGCACACAAATACACGAAAACACATACAAGCTGCCTAAGAGGAAATAAAGGGAGAAAGGGATTTCGGAGAGGCGACAGTTACTAGTCTTGAGGATAGAAGTCCTTGGAAGCAGCAGCAAAACAACCAGTGTTTCACGTGGAAGAAGAGAAGGAGGCCCATGGTATGGCACCAAGAACACACACACACACACACTGAGTAGTGTCTGGGTTCGCCAGATACAGGGCAAAATGCTGCTTGAGGGCAGGGGGACATGCCTGCCCCCAAACCAATAACCTGACTGGTTTTCCAGAGATGGATAAGGTTTTGGGAGAGTCTTGATGTGTTTCTCACACTAGTCTGGGAGAAAGTCAATGGGTTTACCTGAGATGAGCAATAAGTTAGGCGAAACCTTAATGAAATCACCTGAGCTGAATTATAGGTGTTAATGTTTCTTGAGTACCGGACAGGAAAACTACCAGGATTTTATGAACAGTGTCGAGTGTTGCTAAACTGGAGTAAATGGGCAAGGGCAGATGATGAGGTTAATCCAAGGTGAGGCGACCTATCTTTGGAGACCCATGGTTCCTGAAATTATGTATCTCCTGTGGAGAAGGCCGTTAGTCAGTCAGGCTCTTCTGACTCACCTTAAAAAGTAAAGAAATATTTTCCCAGGTTTGTCTCTGGCTGGCAGCCATTTTGTGTCATTTTAAGCCAGACGGTGTCTTATATTTATGATTGTTGAGGTGATACTTGTATGAAGGGTGTTTATTGCCTTTCTGTCTCTAATCGCTAAACTGTCCCTTTGCGGGAGGAGCGATCTGATTCCTCATACCACCTGCAATGCACACAAACGCACAAGTTATATATGCAGAGCCAGTTTGGTGTAGTGGTTAAGTTCACGGACTAATCTGGGAGAACCAGGTTTGATTCCCCACTTCTCCACTTGCACCTGCTGGATGACTTTGGACGAGCCATAGTTCTTGCACAGCTGTTATTGAAAAAGAGCCATTTCTGTCAGAACTCTCTCAGCCCCACGTACCTCACAGCGTGTCTGTTGTGGGGAGGGGAAAGAAAAGGAGTTTGTAAGCCGCTCTGAGACTCCCTTGGGTAGTGAAGGGCGGGGTATAAATCCAATCTCCTCCTCCTCCTCCTCCTCTTCTCATTTAAAAAAATGCTAACACAGAATATGAAAGAGAAATGTTACCAAGACCAAGAGACAGATGTAGATATTAAAATTACATGAGTGTATTAAACACAATGAGCTGAGTCCAAACACCTAATGGAGCTCTTTCTTTAATGAATGTAACAGGATGTATAACATCTCTGCACAGTGCTTGAAATGTGAAAAAATAAAAATCAAGCTTTATTTTAGTTGTTTTCCTACCTGACTGTTTAATGAAGCTGTAGACGCAAACAAATAAGTTTGACTGAACTGAAGACTTTTTTTTTTCTTTTACATGAATGAGGGGAATTTTAAAAGTGTTGGAATCCTCAGCTCTTGCCTTAGAACTGAATCTCTCAGCATGGAGCAATCAAAACAACCCTGTTATTGTTTTAAGAGGGAACCAAAGGAGTAGGAGGAGAAGAAAGAAGAAAAAGGAGAAAGAAGGAGAAAAAGAGGAGGAGGAGAAGAAGAAGAGTTGGATTTATATCCCACTCTTCACTCAGAGTCTTAGAGTGGCTTACAATCTCCTTCCCTTCCTCTCCCCACAACAGACACCCTGTGAGATCAGTGGGGCTGAGAGAGCTCTAAGAGAACTGCTCTTGAGAGAACAGCTCTGAGATAACTTGTGACTGACCCAAGGTCATCCAGCAGCTGCATGTGGAGGCGTGGGGAATCAAACCCGGTTTCCCAGATTACAGTCCATCACTCTTAACCACTACACCAAGGAAGGGAGATGGAAAAAAAGATAATGGTAGCCTCTTTACATAACTGCTGGCCAGGTGCTATTGGAGAGGTACGTTTATATATACTAGGGGTCTCCAACTTTTTTGAACCTGAGGGCACATTTGGAATTCTGACATGGTATGATGGGTGCAGCAAAAAAATGGCCATCACAAAATGGCTGCTGCAGGAGGTGGAGCCAGCCACCAAATGATGGCCACAGCTTAACTTCGGTAAAACAGCGCAGATCCTTGTCCAGTGGTGGCGGTGACTGCCAAAGCAATATTATTAAAAACTCTGCACAGCCAACCAAATCTCCAGTAGTCAATCAGAAGCACTGCTGGGCAAAATACCTACCTGGCCCCACCCACTTCCTAAAAAACCCTTGGCGGGCACCATTGCACTCACGAGCGCCACATTGGCGGACCCCTGATATATACTACTAATGTTCGGAATGAATCATGGATGTAGCATAGGTGTTGATGGGGAAATGCAGGGAGGGTGTTGAATTAAGTATCAGCGACAAAGTATTTTCTCCCTGGAAGGGAGTGGGTCAGAACACCCTTTACAGTGGGTCAGAACACCCTTTCCTGTGTCTCTGCTGCTGAATTAGAATCCATCAAGTGGTCTGATGTCCCTTCATGTCCACCCTACTCCACCCCAGGGGGTGAACAAGGGTTTGGGATGCCTTAGTCATTATAGGTAGGTGTTAATTATCCAGGTGAAACCAGGGATGACTCAGTCATCGCAGCTGTAAACTAACTGCAGCAAAAAGGATGACCAATTACTGCTATTGCGCATGGCCTTCTATAGCTTTCTTGAGTAAATCTGAATTTTATACAATTGTATTTCACACTGTACATCCCACATTTTATGGTTTCTTGACCCTGTTTTTTTAAAAATTATATATATAAGATCCACTATTAGAGACTGACTGCATCATATTTGATAAAGCAGGCTTCAGTCCGTACTGGTTTATGCTGGAATAAAATACGGGGGAAAGAAACAGATCTCGCAGCGAGCATATTCTACATATGTTTCATTCCACTGGAAATCTTGATATCAACATCTCAGTAGAGATATTGTCTTTGTGTTTATTTATTTCATGTCTACCCTGCCTTCCTCCCCAGTGGGGGACCCAAAGTGACTCACATTATTCTCCCCTCTTCCATTTTACCGTCACAACAATCCTGTGAGGTTGGTTAGGTGGAGAGTGTGCCACTGGCCCAAGGTCACCCAATGAGATTCCATGGCAGAGTGGGGGTTCGAACCTGAGTCTCCTAGGTCCTAGTTTGACACTCTGCCCAATCATCAAGACCCAAGACGTATTCTTGCAAAAATACTGGTTGATAAAACCACTGGCCATGCTCTAAGTTGTATTTTATATCAGAGGTTGTTTACTGGAAAACAATCTGGTGCATTCCTGGCACAGCCCTTGCTCTCAGAGAGAGAGAGAGAGAAAAATCCTCGCAGTAAGAGACTCATTAATGGGAGGCTCCACAGTCGTCATCCTTAGAAAATATTTTGAATTGTTGCTCAGCCAAAGAAGCTGGGAGTGGTGGTGTATCATCTGCAAATATTGGGGCTGAAGCAGATGTGACAGCAGGCATTCTCGGTAGAGAACATCCACAGCTGTCCCCCTACCTCTTAGTGTCCATAAAAGCCACAGGTGGAGAGGAGATTTTTTTTTTTTAAGGATTTATATCCCACCCTTCACTACCCAGTGGAGTCTCAGAGCAGTTTACAATCCCTTTCCCTTCCCCTCCCCACAACAGACACCCTGTGAGGTAGGTGGGGCTAAGAGAGCTCTCTCGAGAACAGCTCTGATAGAACTTATGTCTGACCCAAGGCCACACCAGCAGCTACATGTGGAGGAGCAAGGAATCAAACCCGGTTCTTCCACATTCAAGTCCGTGCTCTTAACCACTACACCAAACTGGCTCTGCACAAAGGACAGGGTGGTAATGCTTTCCCCTTCTGTCATCTTCCCAAGGAAACCGGTCTCCAGCGGCTGGGTGCACGCTGCCGCCGCTTTCTGTGGGTGTGGATGCACCGATGGCGTGTTGCACGTGCTACCGGAAGTGCGGACGGGCTGTTCTGGCTGCTGCGGCTGTGCATAGCCGCGTCTCGGCGAGGCAGCTGGCAGCCACGCACCTCCACAGCAAGTGTGAACGGGACACCCCGGGCTGCTTTTCCCACGGGGCTTTCGGCGCCGCAGCTGTTCCAGGCCACCTCGCCAGTCTGTCCTCAGCCCTTATCTGGGTATAATGCCATAGAGCCCACCTTCCAGAGAAGTCATTTCCTCCAGGGGAACTGATCCCTGTCGCCTGGAGACCAGTTGTCATTCCCAGAGATCTCCAGGCCCCACCTGGAGATTAGCTATTGTAGACTTGGCATGAACAACATTGTACGCTACTTTCCTTGCCAAGCACCAACAGATGTTTTGGATGCACACCAAAGATGGGTAGCCTAGAGAACTGTTGTGTTCCATGAAGGCTTCTTGAAGATCTTGTGCCCTTTTGAGTCATTACACTTTTGGCACTCAAACGGGGTGTAAGGAGTGATGGTTCCCATAAGCGTCATCACCATTGTGTATATGTAGGGTAATGTACTGATTTTTCCGGCTCTGGTAGGCCTCAATGCATATCCTCAGTATATATCTATATCTAGATTGATTGCATGTATTGAAGCTTGGAAATATGCTTGTTATCCTGTTCACCTAAAGTGGTAATGATGCGTATTGGGAAGATTGTGAGTGGCACAGTCTCCCTTTCTGTGAGGAACGAACACCAAATTGTAGCTACTAAGAAGGCTTTCAGGGGCATGAGCCAGTTGATTTCTTCTCCCTTCTTTTCCCTTTGAACAGACACTAAGTTCTTCTCAACATTCCCTCAACATTCCAACCTTCCTGGAGCATTTGGGGGGGAGGGTGTCTCTCATCAGGCATTTTTCTAGCTTGGCTCTTTCCTGTAGCCAATTTACTAAGTTATCATTCTCTGCGAACCTGGAATCTCCTAACTAGGGGGAGATTCGCTACTTTGTGGGTGGATCACCCGGGATTGCCACATCCATCAACCTCATGGACGCCAACCCGTTTACTTGTAGAAACAGCGATAAAACTGCAGGGATCTGTATTTTGTCCGCCATGCTTTTCAAAAATATGCACAAACATCTAGACGTCTGGAATGAAAAGTTGTCAATACACAAAATCAATTTTTAAAAAACCCAAAGGACCTTGGAAAAGATGTACCAACAGCAATGATAATTATATCAAACAAACATTGTCGTCAAATACAAACGCCGTTCGATACTAATCTAATACAGCCTCAAAGTGAATGAAATGATAATGCAGTTGACAGTGCAGTGACTAGACCCCAGGTAGATTTTCATCCTGTATGTCGTCACCAGACTGTTCTCTAATTCTCATCTTGTATGCCTTCATCAGACGGTTGTGGGGAAAAAAACTTGGAGACAGTAAAACTTTTCATCTTTCAAAGACCTGGAAGCAGCAGCATCCCCATAAAATCTGAAATATTAAATATATGCTATTACTTATGTATCACCCTCTACTATTATCTCCCAATCAAAAACAGCATGTCTGACCTGAACAATTCCAAGCAGAAAAAAACAAGGAATCTGCCGGAATATCCTCAGGATGAATATGTTTCTCCTGTCTTTCTAATCATTGGCCAATAGTTAACTAATCAGCAAATAAATAATCCATCGTGATTCATAAGTAAGCAATCAATATACTGTCATAGTAATCTCCTATGGCGCTGACCTGGATGGCCCAGACTAGCCTAATCTCATTGGATCTTGGAAGCTAAGCAGAGTTGGCGAAGGAGGAGGAGGAGGTAGGCGAGGCTGAGAGAGCTCTCTCGAGGACTGCTTGTGAGAGAACAGTTCTGAAAGCGCTTGTAACTGACCCAAGGTCACACCAGCAGCTGCATGTGGAGGAGTGGGGAATCAAATCTGGTTCTCCCAAATGAGGGTCCACACTCCTAACCACTAAACCAAACTGGCTCTTGGTTAGTTAGTACTTGGATGGGAGTCCTAGGAAGTCCATGGTTGCTGTGTGGAGGCAGGCAAGGGCAAAAGACCTTGGTTTGTCTCTTCTCATGAACAGCCTACACAAAGTTGTCGAACTCATTTGTTACAAGGGCTGGGTCTGACATAAATGTAACTTTGTCAGGCCAGGCCATGTGTGCCATAAAATGTTACACGAGGTATTGGAGATATAAACTTTATAAAGGTGATTTCAGATGCAATAGTAGGCTTGATTGGATTAAGTGTGATATGCAGAGGAGTAGTAGGCATGGATATATCAGCACAGGTAATGAGACCAGAAACCTAGGTCTCAATTTGGATTCAGTCCAGGTGGATGAAAAGAATAAATGGAAATAAGTCTAAAGAAGAGAGCAGTGACTCACACAAGTTCATACCCTACCACAAATTTTGTTAGTCTTTAAGGTGCTACTGAAGTCTTACTTTTTCTACCACTATTAGAAACCACAACAGTCAAAAACCAATGGGGGAACATTCTAGCCTTCCAGGACATTCTAGCCTTCCAGGACATGCCGACCTCTTTTATAAAGGAATTTCAAAGGGAGATTAGAAAGAAAGAAAGACTGCTGAATTGTAACTGATAACGAAGCTCAAAACAATGCATCCTCCTGGACTGAACTGAGACCTAGGTTTCTTCTCCCGTTACCAATGCTCCCTCTAAGTTGTGGAGTCTTGTGCGCAAAAATTCTGCCTTGTGAGCTACTGGCATTAAAGTTGTGAACAAGCAATTTGGCTACTGCATAAGTCAGTTTGCTCTGGAGCCATCCTTCCTGAGCTAAGAAGCCGGAGGCTAAAAAACTGTGAGCTAGCTCACAGAAACTCAGCTTAGAGGGAACACTGAATGCCAGCTATTGCCATTTGGTGTCTGAAATCACTTCACTCTCCAAGATATGACTACATATGGACTCACATTCTAGCTGCACCTGAAGAAGTGAGCAGTAACTCATGAAAGCTCATGCCCTGCCTGTTAGTTGTTAAAGGGCTACTGGACTCTTCCTCCCTTCTACTAGAATAATAAAATCACAGAGTTGGAAGGGGCCTTACAGGCCATCTAGTACAGCTAATCAAGATTGCAAGCTGTGCTGTTAGGCTTCTTCCCCCCCCCCCCCCCCCCAATCTGTTAGAACTGGAAAGGGGAATCTCTCTCTCACTCTCTCTCTCTCTCTCTGGCTCATGCTCTCTCTGGCTCTTTCCCTCCCTCTCTCTGAAGAAGTTTGCTTGCACACAAAAGCTCATACCTGGAATAATACTTTGTTGGTCTTAGACGTGCCACGGGACTCCCTCCCTCCCTCCTCTCTCTCTCCCTCTCCCTCCCTTCCTCCCCAAAAGAGGAGGAGGAGGAAGGGGAGAAGCACTCAGCCAATCAAGGGAAGGGAGGCTTGGCTTTCTTCCTCTCCTCACGGGTTGCTCACGGGTTGGATAGGAGCCCTGCAGGGGCTGGTTCCATCTCTCAGGCCTTATGTTTGACACCCCCTGCCCTACAAGGTTGCCAAAAATCGGCTGTAACTCGATGGCATGGTCCACCACCAATCTATTATGACTATTCTATAATAGGAGTGGGTTGCTATTAGATATAGACCTTACATTGACTGGGTTCTATGGGGCAAAGCTGCTTTCTCCACCAATAAGGGTCCTCTTAGCTGGAGAACACATTGCCAGTTATAATTGCCTTGGTAAGATGCAGATTAGATAGTCTGTCTACTCTCCCCATTTCATTAGTTTTCCTTTGGAATATACCCACTATCACCATCACCCCTCCTGCCTTGCCCTGTTTTACAGGGACCAATCCTGAAAGAAGCCCTTTTCACCCTGAGCATGCAATGTATCATTTTGCCTACGAAAGAGTTAAGCACTCCTACTGAATTCCACTGAAGAAATTCTTCTTTGATTGACCTGATTTTTTAATAAACTCCCCTTCTCCAGCTACTGTTCTTTCCAGTTCTTAGAATAGATTAAATCATGACATTATGGATGAAAACTAATAAAAAAAAACTTGAGAGAAGAGAATATAAAGTACCTTTTGTTCGAACATTCCTGGCTGTCAGAATGTCTCGGAAGCCAGCAGAGTTAGTACTCATGTTGCGTTAACAGGATACGTGAGGCGCACTGGAGCCGGGCGTCAGTCGCGGGACTGCAACATCTTGGCAAGACATGCATATTAAGTGGGCTGCTTCGCACATTACAAATCAGTAAACCTGGGTGAAATATACTGGGTTCAGACATGGCGTGTGATCAGCTCCTAGTTTATTGAGATTACAGGTCAGCTCAAAGACAACGCCAGCAGGGCCAAAGCCCTGCTTATATGCATGCAAAACACTCCACCTCCCCCCCCACTCCCTGTTTGGTGTAGTGGTTAAGTGCGCAGACTCTAATCTGGGAGTACCGGGTTTGATTCCCCACTCCTCCACTTGCACCTGGCTGGATGACCTTGGGCAAGCCATAGCTCCGTACCAGCTGTTCTCTCAAGGACAGCTTGGGAAAGAGCTCTCTCAGCCCCACCTACCTCACAGGGTGCCTGTTGTGGGGAGGGGAAGGGAAAGGAGTTTGTAAGCCGCTCTGAGACACCAAGTGAGTGAAGGGCGGGGTATAAATCCAATCTCTTCTTCTTCTTCTTCTTCTGTGATAGGCTATTTACAAAACATTACTACTTGATTGGTAAACTCCAGAGTCCTGGTCGGCTATTCTTCTTGTCCTCCAAGCTCAGCCAGTCTCTGGGGTGATTCAATTAGGGATGATTCAATCCCAATACATAACACTGGGACTGACAACAAATCTACATGGGACAGGGAGCTCCAGCCTGTCTTGGCTGACTGATGGGTGTGGTCTACACTTGCTTGCAGCCTATATCCTAAAATGGTTTCCTCTTTTTCATTTGAAAATATAACGTCTGAAGCAGCGTTCAGGGACTTTACTGGTGGTGGGGGTGAGTGGACTCCCCCGGATCCATTCTATGTGGGATTTGATCTTTCTCTCTGTGTGTAAAGTGTTGCCAAGCTGCAGCCAACTTATGGTGACCCTGCAGTAATTTCCAAGGCAAGTGACCGGCAGCAGAGGTTTGCCCTTGCCTACTTCTGCATAGCAACCCTAGACTTCCTTGGTGGTCCTCCATCCAAGTACTAACCAGGGCTGACCCTGCTTAGCTTCTGAGATCTGACGAGATCGAGCTAGCCTGGGCCATCCAGGTCAGGGCATAATTGGTGGTGGAAAATGGCATCAAATTCCAGCCAATTTCTGGTAGTTTTTTCAAGGCAAGCGACAGAGAGAGGTGGTTTGCCATGGCCTACCTCTGTGTAGCAACCCTGGACTCTCTTGGTGGTCTCCCATCCAAGCACTAACCAGGGCTGACCCTACTTAGCTACTGAGATCTAATGAGATAGGGCAAGACAGCACCATCTAACTCCAGAGAGCCAGTTTGGTGTAGTGGTTAAGAGCATGGACTCTAATCTGGGATAAACATGTTTGATTCCCCACTCCTCCACCTGCAGCTGCTGGTGTGACCTTGGGTCAGTCAAAAGTTCTCTCAGAGCTGTTCTCTCAAGAGCAGTTCTCAAAAGAGCTCTCTCAGCCCCACCCACCTCACAGGGTGTCTGTTGTGGGGAGGGGAAGGGAAAGGAGATCGTAAGCTGCTCTGAGACTCCTTCGGGTAGTGGAGGATGGGGTATAAATCCAATTCCCCTCCCCCCTCTTCTTCTTCTTCTTCAGACTCAGTCTCTAACTCCAGTTTATTTATACTTCTTCAAAGACTGAATTCCCTCCCTCTGCCAAGGAAACTGTTCTCGCCTCCCTGATGTCCCTGGAAACATTTGGCCAGTGGGGGACAAGGAGAAGACAATGCCACCATCTGGAGATAATCAGAAAACCATATCCAGGTTTTCATTTCTGATGTCTGAATACAGCCATAATTTTAATCCATTCATACCTATTAGTGCTGTCTCTGTGTGTGTGTGTGTGTGTGTGTTTGTTTGTCCCAGGAAGATATAGGGAGATTATCTAATAATACTCTTGCTTATCTCTGGTTTTACTTGGAGAATAACTGAAACAAATGCCAGGTCTGATACCTTCAGTTCACTTTTTCTCCTGTACATTACCAATGCACACATGTGGACTGGTAAATCTCTTCAAAAAAGAAGCCATGGGTTGATCGTATGAATCACGATTCTTTCTGGTGTTATAAAAGATGTGCCCGTGTACACACTCCTCGGCATTGGTAAAACAGCCCACAAAAGTACTATCGATCTTGCTGTATGTACAAATCATGCCAAGATTGTCTTTTTGCAGTGTTCAGTCATGCGCGTGTGTCTGCATTGGTAATGCAGAGGTGTAAAAGATGTAAATGAATGGAAGGGGCCAAAAAATGTAGCAAACTGCACCTGCAGAGTATATGATCTAGAATCCTTAAAAAAAAAAAAAAGAACTGTGGAGAGTTCCTAGAATGCACTGGTTCCACCTAAGAAGGAGGAGGAGGAGGAGGAGGAGAAGGAGATTGGATTTATACCCTGCCCTTCACGACCCAAAGGAGTCTCAGAGTGGCTTACAATCTCCTTTCCCTTCCCCTCCCCACAACAGACACCCTGTGAGGTAGGTGGGGCTGGGAGAGCTCTGACAGAAACTGCTCTTTTTCAAGGACATCTGTGCCAGAACTATGGCTTGCCCAAGGTCATCCAGCAGGTGAAAGTGGAGGAGTGGGGAATCAAACCTGGTTCTCCCAAACTGGATTCCGCACACTTAACCACTACACCAAACTGGCTGAGCAAGTCATTCTGAACACTGAAATCCAGGGAGAAAGGTAGATGAGCAGAACTTTGGAAGCCTTCCTACTGAAGCGGCAGGGGAGAGGTGACTATAAGCCTGATGCCGCTTCTAGGGACAGCTGTGGCTGCATGTCTATCAATGGGAGGTGTGCCAAGAGGCAAGCAGGACTCAGTTTTATGTTACGTGTTTATTCAAACTAACACGGAGATTTTTGGCTGGGACTGAAAGATGATCGTGGGCCAAGGAATGGAGGGAAGTGAAGCAGGGCCAGAAGTCATGTGGCAGCAGAATGTCGCACACTGATTCGAAATAACCAGCCAAATCTTTGGCTTCAGGTCTCCCATTAATTTTCCTGGGCTACCATCCAGGTATTCTTTTCTGCATATGGAGCCGTTATATTCTTTGTGAAGCAGATTGCTCAAGAATGATCCACGTAGAAAAACGATGCTTCAACCAGAAAACCTGCTGCACACGAAGAAGCCTGCTTCACCCAGCTAATTGCATGCATGGCTTGTGCAAATATTTACATATCTATCGATGTGATACCATTAACTGGGAGGTCTTTTGTGGGGGATGTGTTAGCCAGATGGTTTTTGCAACGTGGACCTTAAGTGCTGCACCTCTCGTGCACATCATGCATATACTCGTTATTTTCCTTTCTCAGAAGCAGAGATGCTTCTACTCACAACAGTGCAGATCTGAATCTTGTGTGTGTGAAAGTTATATGTGCAGTGTGGCAGTGGAAAGTGCCGTTAAGTCATAGCCGACTGTCGGTGACCCTGTAGGATTATCAAGGCAAGAGACGTTCGGAGGTGGTTTGAACTTCCCTGAACTTCCTTGGTGGTCTCCCTTCCAAGGACTGACCAGGGCTGACCCTGCTTAGCTTCTGAGATCTTACAAGATCAGGCTAGCCTGGGCAGATCCAGATCAGAGCCTTGATGTACATTGTACAACTGGCTACACTAGTAATCATGTGCTGTCCAATTGCACATGATTCGCCTTGGTTTTTTTAACTGCTTTTTTCTTTCTTTTTTGTGTTTATTGAACGTCCCATCAATTAACAATCTGTTACAGAACTGAAAATCACAGTGACCAGCCATCTAGGGAATTGCATCCTTAGCACGTGGAAATTCTAAGACCGGTTTCCGTATTTTGTCGTAGTCAAATAAAGGAACTACCGTACGCAAATCCCACCCCCAGTGGATTATGCATAATCCTACCCATCAGAAATTGTTCCCAGATTTTCTGGTACCATTTTCTGAGCATGGGTCCTGTGAGGGATTTCCAGTTCCTGGCAATGACCAAGCAAGCAGAGGCAACCAATGCAGAGACAAAGAATTTGGTATTTTTAGCAGGCAAAGAGTCGGCCCAAAAATCCAATAACAAAAATTGCAGAGAATAGGGCAGTGAGAGATCCACCATGTTGGATTATCTCTTTATGAACCACCTTCTAAAAGTCCTGGACCAGATGGCATTCCCACCACATATGTTAAAAAAAAACAAAAAAAAGCTTCCTGTTTAAAAGATCTCCAACACAGTGGGCTCAAAGACTTGTCCATCGGGTTTAATTTGTGTGGTGTTAAATACCAATTAGATAACAACTTGTAAAATTAGAGTCATAACTCCTCTTGTGGCCCCAGGGGCATATCGGTTCCTTTATCTGAGGAATTAACCTTGATTTTGGAGAATAAAGTGGCCACAGCTTTATGGATTACACTGTAGGACCCTGGGCGTAGCATAGGGTCGGATCCAAAATCAGGCAACCTGCCTGCTCCCTGATGAACCCTGCACCCCCAGCCTGCCTGCTGGGGTGCTACCAAGGAGCGCTGATAACCCAGGGAGCCATGTGGGCACCAGCTGCTGTGTGGTTCCCTTGCCACCTGGTGGTGAAAGCCCCACTGACAGCCCCCAAGCCGGACATGCCACTGAAATTGGCCCTGCCCCAAGTCCCCTTTAGGGGAGTCCCAGAACCACAAGATATGGGCATGTAGGCTCCACCTCCCTAACCAAAAGGATCCATCCCATTTCCAAACCGCTTCAAAGCTGTGACAGACATGAAAACGCAAAGATAACCTGTATCAACCGAATCACAGGCAGGGTGGGTGGGAAGGCCACGGTGATGAGAGGCCAGGGGATCTTGCATCCATCTGGCTATGCAGGGCAGGAGCAGGCAGCTAAGCCCCGAAGGACTGCTCGCCTGCTCCTAGCTCCACCTTCCGGTGACCCATGCCAGAGTCCAGCTGACCTGGCTGAAGATCCTGCCCCCCCCCCAACCTGATCCATGCAACCCAAGGTATCACCGGCCATATGGTCACCCCGCCAGCTTCCCTGAAGACCTGGGACCACAATACCAGCAATGAGATAAGTGCCAGCTGTGTCATGGTGACCACAGGACCATGGGGGTTTCCAGGCAAGAGATGTGCAGAGCAATGCTCCCTCTAAGCTGTGGAGTCTTGTGAGCAAAAATTCTACTTTGTGAGCTGCTGGCATTAAAGCTGTGAGCGAGGGATTTGGCTACTGCATAAGTTAGTTTGCTCTGGAGCCATCCTTCCTGAGCTGAGACAACAATGTGTGAGCCGGAGGCTAAAAAACTGCAAACTAGCTCACAATAACTCAGCTTAGAGGGAGCACTGGTGCAGAGGTAGTTTGTCATTGCCTGCCTCTGCATAGCAACAATGGTCTTGCTTAGTGGTCTCCCATCCAAGTAATCACTGTGGCCAACCCTTCTTAGCTTCCAAACACTGACAAGATTGGAATAGTCTGTTGCATGCAATCCTTTTCACGAATGTGACCATAATAATCTTAAAACCCCTGTCGGTTCGGGATGCTTGCCTGCAACCGCAAAACAGCGGTTTTGGCATCAGAAGCCACAAATCATGGATATCAGTGGTATATCTGTCCTCCTGGGTCATAATCCTTAATCTCATTGCATTCTTTTTTACTTCTTTTAATTCCTATAATGCCACTCAATATTTGCTCATTTCCATAATTTCACCTGAAAGGAGCTTTTATTTTGAGATCAAAGCCTTTCTTTTCTTTTTTCTTTTTTTTACATTAGTACTTCCATTATGGGAAGAAAAATCACGGCATGAATAGATGTGGAAAAGGCTCTTTCTCTCAGATTGTTTAATGATGGGAAGATTGACAATTAAATGAGTGAAGAAACAGGTAGATCTGTCCTTTAAAATCTGGTTGTCGAATTGCAACTGGACATGGGCCAAATGGTAGAAAAGAGCAGGAGTCCAGTAGCACCTTAAACACTAACAAAATATGTGGAAGGGTATGAGATTTCATGAGTCACTGCTCACTTCTTCAGATAGAGCTAGAATGGCTGTCCATCTGTCATATTTACTGGAAAGTGAAGAGATTTCAGATGCTGAGTGACAATAGCAGGTGAATGACACTAGCAGGCATGATTGGATTTAGGTGACATATGCAGAGAGGTAATAGGCATGAAGAAATCAGCATTGGTAATGAGACTGGAAACCTAGGTCTCGATTCAGTCCAGGTGGATGCATTGTCTTCAATCCACTTGCACTGAATCAAGGCCTAGGTTTCCTGTCTATTTACCAATGCTGATTTCTCCATACCTATTACCCTACTGCATATCTCACCTAAATCCAATCACGCCTGCTATTGTCATTCACCTGCTATTGTCATTCACCTGCTAATGGCATCTGAAATCACTCTACTTTCTAATATATAGGACAGATGGACTTCCTTTCGAACTGTATCTGAAGAAGTGAGCAGTGACTCACAAAAGCTCATCCCCTGCCACATTTTTTTTTTTTAGTCTTCAAGGTGCTCCTGGACTTTTGCTCTTTTCTACTGCTACGGACAGACTAACCTGGCTACCCGTCTTGATCGATGGGCCAAACTGGTGGGTGCTGAATCATCCCAAGAAGAAATTCTAGGGATTTCATAAATTCACCAAGCGCCCATGTTCATATATAAGTTCTCAGCATGGCAGGTTTCAAAGGACATGCAAACAATTCTCAGCCAGCATTTGTGTTCATTAAGGTCAAAGGGTGCCACTGAGTCAACACTGACTCATGGCGACCCCATGACGTTCCACCTCATGGAGTTTCCAAGGCAAGACATGAGCAGAGGACCACCATCCCCATCCTCTACAGAGCAGCCCCAGTTTCCTCGGTGGCTCCCCCACCCAAGCACCGACCCTCCTTAGCTTCTGAGCTCTGACGAGATCAAGCTAGACTGAGCTATTAGGGCTGCTGTGGTCCTGAGGCAGGGCTCATTTCGTAGCAGGAGCTCCTTTGCATATTAGGCCACACACCCCTAATGTAGCCAATCCTCCAAGAGCTTACAGAGCTCTTCTTAACAGGGGCTACTGTAAGCTCTTGGAGGATTGGCTACACCAGGGGTGTGTGGCCTAATATGCAGAGGAGCTCCTGCTACGAAATGAGCCCTGTCCTTAGGCATTATTAAATAACGCTTTTAAGGTACATTGATTTTTTTTTTGTCTTCCTCCTCTAGTTTGAACTCAACTAAAATATGCAGCACTTTAATCTCGTGGAATCGGCTGCAAAGCTAGGAGGTTAGAGTCTTGTGTTTTCTTTTGTTACCTGAAAACCCAAGATAGCCATGGTCTCTGTCAAGGTTCGGCGGTGTAATTCCCTAGCACAGTTTCTAAAGGACAAGGATCAAGAGGTCAGAGGAGAAGTGGTCATGTCGGGAGGAAGGCTTGCCCGCTGGTGACAAGCTGCTCTTGTCCTCAGTCATTCCCCCCCCCCACCCCGCTTACATCTGAGATCTTAACGAATGGTTGGTTTCACCCATGTAGTTTCTATTGGAAACAGCATGTAGTTGCCATGACATACCAGCATCGGGGATTTGCGTTTCAGCTGTCGGAGAGTACAGTGAACTGAGTGGAACGGACAGTTGCTGGTACGCCGAGGAAGAATGTGATTTTGACATTTGGCTGAGTAAAATCATCCTTTGTGCTAAGCTAAGTGGAGAACATAGGGGGCCGGGGTGGCTCAGAGGTTAAGATGCTGAGTTGCAGACTGGAAGGTCGGTAGCTCAGCAGTTCGAGACCCGAGTGCTGCATGATGGGGTGAGCTCCCATCTCTGGCCCCAGCTCCTGCCAGCCTAGGAGTTTGAAAGCAAGAAATTGCAAGTAGGTACCACTTTGGTGGGAAGGTAACAGCATTCCGTGCGCCTTGGCATTTAGTCATGCTGGCCACATGACCATGGAGAAGTCTTTGGACAGCGCTGGCTCTTTGGCTTGGAAACAGAGATGAGCACTGCCCCCTAGAGTCAGATTCGACTGGCTTTCGAGCAAGGGAAACCTTTACCTTTCTGTGGAGAACACAGATTCCTGCTGGCACCAGTGGATAGATCATATGTACTGAGTGAATTTAAGGATGCCGCTTACCCACTTTCCAGTTGGAGAGCTCCTTCCAAATCTTCCTGTTCTTTTGCTGCTGTTTGATTGAGCAGCAGGAGAAAACGGGAAGGGGGAAATGATGTCACACAACGTCAGTTCTGGCTGAAAAACAGGAAATGACATCAGTGCAACATGGTGACGCTCTAGGGATCCTACTGATCTCTATGGATTCCCTTTCTGTTTCTGTTTGTTTGTTTTCAGGGTCTGGAAGTGGAGCTGCACGTTGTGCATTGCCAGTTCTGCCTCCCTGCTCCCCTTAGAGCCCTGCTGGTCTCCTGCTGGTTGTTGGCTTATGTCTGTACATGCAAGTGGTGGCTACACTTCTGACTTACGACTGAGGGTCAGGCCGGTCCCTGAAGGGCACTGCACTGTTCATTTGACTGATCCTGTGACTCCTTCCTGCCAGCCTAGCAGTTCAAAAGCAAGAAATTGCAAGTAGATAAATAGGTACCACTTCAGTGGGAAGGTAACAGTGTTCCATGCACCTCGGCGTCTAGTCATGCTGCCCACATGACCACAGAAACGTCTTTGGACAGTGCGGGCTCTTCGGCTAGGAAACGGAGATGAGCACCACATCCCTAGAGTCGTATGCGACTGGCTTTCGAGCAAGGGAAACCTTTACCTTTACTATGACTTTTAATGTTCATCACTGTGAATCAAAACTATTCTCCAGTGGTCCGGGTAGTGGGGCAGTCCTTACTCTTGGGAATTAGGCTCCTCCTCTGGAACAGGGTCGGTTTCCTCAAATCAATCCAGGAAGGGGAGGGGCCTATCCCCTGGGAACATCCCAGTCTTACCGGCCCTGCTGCTTGAGCAGGATGTGTTTCACAGGCGCTCTGTAGAGCGCAGCGATCCAGGAATGAGAAGAAGAAGAGAGGGAGAAGGGAGAGACCCTCCCTCTTCCTTATTTCGAGCCGCAGTCGGCGGCAGACCACAAAGGCAGCCAATGGTACCGGGAGATCCCCAGCAGCCATGGCTGTGTACGCAGACTCCCATCAGGGCCCAGCCTGTGGCTGGAGGTCACCTCCCCAACCAACGCACATCAGGGGAGGCGGCTGAGTCTGCAAGGAGACCGGGGTGATGCCGGAAACCTGGCCACTCTCCCCGGGTCTTGGAGGACCCGGCGTGCAGTCGAACAGTCAAGCCGGGAGCCTCTAGCCCTCGCCAGAATCATGGTAAGCCCTTATGGGGCCAAAAAACCTAAACTGGAGGCAAAGGAGGGCCGGGTGGTAGACTGGGGAAAAAACCCAAGCAACCCCCCGAGCTATTCAGGGAGGAAGAAGGGGAAATGGATTCCTGGGGCTTCCAACCTCCCCAATCTGGGACAGGCTGGAGTGGATTAAAGAGCCCTTCCCCCCTTCCTTTTCCCCTTCAGAGGAAAAGTTCCCATGGAACAGACAGGGAGCTAGAAGGCCCAGGGAAGGCCACAGAAAGGCAGGGGAAATGATGGTGGCCATCTTAGTTCCCTGGACCCTCATGGCAGACTTACTTTCACTTTCACTCCCAAGAGAGCAAGTGAATAGAAAATGGCTGCCAGTTCCCTGTTCCCAGACCTGAATAGCCCAAGCTAGTTTGTACTGTTGAGATCTCAGAAGCTAGGCAGAGTCAGCCCTGGTTAGTACCTGGATGGGAGACCACCAAGGAAGTCCAGGGTCACTGCGCTGAGGCAGGCAAGGGCAGTTTGATCACATCTTGGAAGTTAAGCAGGGTCATCCCTGGTTGGCTCTACAGCTCTGGCTGTCCTTGCCTTGAAAACCATACAGGGCTGCTGCTTGATAGCATTTCCACCACCTCCACTGTTTGCCCGAGAGAGGCTATAACAGATTTGGGGGGGGGGTACACTTAGCAAGTCAGATCTATTCAGATCACAAGCCTCACAGTCCCTGCAAGACTCTATGGAGAACCAGGAAACAGAGGCAGCAAAGATAGTTCAGGATAGCCTGAGCTCATCAAATAAGCACAGTCAGCCCTGGTCAGTATTTGGATGAGAGACCACCAAACAGAGGCAGGCAAGGTCCAAAACCATTCCTAAACATCTCCTGCTTGAAAACCTCAAGGGGTCACCATAAGTGGGCTGCCACTGATGGCTGTAAAAAGTCCAGGAAGGACTCAGACTCCCCAGTTCCATCCTCAGATAGGGTAGAATGGGAATGGTTGGAGGAAGTAGTACCAACAGTACAGTCCTGGCTATTCCCTCAGGAGCTGTACATGAGATTACTTTCAAAGTACTTAGAATTTCCTCCAGACTTAAGGGAAGTGATAATTTAGACCCAGAACTTCTGGTGGAATCTGGCCAGGTGATGTACAAACGGGCAGTACCACAAGCAGGGATGCCAGCCCTGGCCTGGATGGCCCAGGCTCAACCATGCTGGTCAGATCTCAGAGGTTAAGCGGGGTCAGTCCAGGTTAGCACTTGGATGGCAGACAGCCAAGGAAGTCGAGGGTTGCTACACTGAGGCAGGCAATGGCAAGCCTCCAACTGCCCGCAACCTTTCATAGTAGGATGAAGGCAGAGTGGGAACACCATTCCAAGCTAAAAACTAACCATCAGATGTTTTTCCCCCCAAGCTTTATTCCCTGATACCCAGAGGCTACCAAGAGACTCAAGGTGCCAGTGGTGGATGAACCTGGGACTAGCTTGACCTCCAACTCAGTTCTACCTATGGCTGCAGATAGGTTGCCCAAGACCCCAATAATAGGGAATTTGAGCAGACCTTACACCAAGACTTTGAAGTCTCAGCCTGCTCCATCAGGATGTCAACAGCAGGTTTGGTGTTTGCCAGGGTGGCACATTCTTAGGCATCAGGACTAGTCCCAAAAGAACTTAAAGACAAACTTAAGAAGAGTGCCTTAATGACAGTGATTGTTCAGTCAGCTAGAGCCATGGCATGCAGCGTAGTAGCCAGAAGGAACATGTGGCTCAGAACTGGGATGGGGACTCTGCGGCAGAAGCTAAGGTGATAGCAGTTCCCTTCAAGGGCATAAACCTTTTTGGAGAGGGACTCGACAGGTATTTTATTGAAGATAAAGATGTGTTCTATGTTTAAACAAAAACAAAACACACACACACACACACACACACAGACACACAAAAACACACACAAAAAACCCCCAAACTTGTCAGTCCTGTCGTGACGCCAAAAGGATAATGTGCCCAGAGCCAAAGTAGAATAAGGATGCCAGGAAAATCTTGGACCTGAAATGGCTAAACAGCTGTATCAGAACTACAGTGTTCAGGATGAAAACTCTGAACTCCATGCTGGCAGATGCTCAAGTAAAGGGTTTCCTGGCATCCATCGATCTATAAGATGCTCACTGCAGGTTCCTACGCTTTGCGTATAATGGGAGACATTTTCAGTACCAGTGCTGCCTTTCCACCTGAAGTCATTCCCAAGAGGGTTCACCAAGTTGATGGTGGCCATTGTAACACATCCTAGGCTTCAGGGAGTGTTCCTGTCACCATCTCTAGATGACATCCTTGTCAAGGCCCCTTCTAACCAGCAAAGCAGGGAAGCATAAGAGATGGTGGTGATTTTTTATTTTTTTGAGGGACCATGCCTTTGTGGTCCACATGGAGAAGGGCTATCTAAACGCCTCTCAATCATGGGTTCGCCTGGGAGTGCAGGTAGGCACTTGGGAGAGACAACACAACATACAACTTCTGCGTATGGTACTGGCCAAGCTTCTGAGCATCGTGGCATCAAGCCATGAAATGCTTCAATGGTCAAGGTTCCGTGCCAGACCTCTACAGACATTTTCCCTTACCTTTCCAGGATGTGGTGGCCAGCTAGGGCTACAAGCTGGTACAGTTGCCAAAACAACTTCAGCATCAGCTGCAGTGGTGGCTAGAACCGTTTTGTTTCCAATGGGGATTCCTGATCTGAAATCTAGAGAGGATGGTGATGACCGCAGATGTGAGTCTGCCAAGGTGGGGAACTCACTTTCAAGGGACAATGACACAAGGGGTTTGGTCTCAAGAAGAAACCTCACCGAATATAAAACTTTTAGAACTCAGAGCCACCAAGCTGGGGCTCTTGGAATTCTCCAAGATATTTACAGGTCATCATGTTCTAGTCCAGACAGACAATACGACGACAAAGGCATAAGGAACCAGATTTCGGACCTTACATGCAGAAGTGAGTGACCTGTGACAGCATTTGGTCATATTGATGGCAAGATATCAGTGAGTCATGGACTAATGTGTTAGATCCTGCTGATCTAGTTTGACAGCTGGTGAGGTCAGGTGACCAGAATGGTATCAGATTTTTACACACATTCATCATGACTCAGCTATTATAGGTGTTGCAACCTGATTGGTTAGAACAAATATATATTGCAGACAGTTCATTGCTGTTTGCTCTCTTGTGGAGTACAGCTCTCTGCGTAGCACTCTGTCCGTTTGTATCCAGAAATTGCTACTAAAGTACTGTATATATTTCCAGTTGTCCAGTGTAAATAAAGGTAAATATTCTGTATAGAAGAAACAGAATCACTCTGCTAATTTTGTGGTGTCAACATACCGTCAACCTGATCAGATGGGCAGAGATCCAGCTATAGTCATTGGAGGTGGTCCGTGTGGCAGGCCAAGACAGTGCATTGACGGACTGGCTGAGTAGATCCAGTCTGTATGGATGCTCTGCAAGTTGGGTTTTCAACAGGTCTGCAGAAGATACAGGATGATGAAGATGGACTTCTTTACCACGGACCAGAATCATCAATTTCCGTGTTTCATATCCAGAATTAAAAACCAGTGGGCAACAGGAACAGACGTTCTGAACTGCGACTGGCCACAGGGATGACTGTACGTGCTCCAACCGACTTAATTGTTTCCTGAGGTGATTCAGAAGCTGTTGGAATAGAAGGCAGAACTAGTGCTGATAGCACCCTTTTGGACACAAAGAGCTTGGTTCCAGGATCTGAAGAGATTGTCGACCATGGAACGATGGGGGCTACCACTGGGAAAGGACTTCTTGACACTAGGATCAGCACAACATGCTCGCCCAGCCCTCCTAAACCTCACAGCCTGGAGGTCGAGTGGAAACAGCTAGAAGGGTTGGGTTACCCTGACAGGATGACAGACATCATATTAATTTTCTAGGAGGAGTTCCACAAATAGGGTGTATAACACTACCTGGCGGGTTCTTCACCCTTGGTGTTCAGAATGTGATTGGGAACCATTCAATGCATCAGAGGCGTCTTAGCCTTCTCTAAGAGGGTTTGGATAGGGGGCTAAGCATGAGTACATTAACGTGACAGGCAGCAGCCATGTCGACAGTGATGGGGATAGCGAGGGAAGGCCCTTAAATTGCCATCCACACATTAAGAGATTCCTAAAGGGTTTACTACGGAGTCAAAACCAACACAAGTACAGAGGTTTCTGACTCAGAACCCACTTAGGGTCCTGAGAGTTTGTGCAGAGAACATTTGAACCCATGGAGTCTCAAGGAACTAACATTCAAGACTTTGTTTTGTTTTGTTTTTTTAGCAGGCATCATGTCAACTAGGTGGGTGTTGGAACTGAGGAACCTGTCAGTTGACAGGGAACTTTCATGTTTTCCACAATGATAGGGTGATGTTATACTTGGATCAAGCCTTCGTTCCCAAGGTTAATCCAGTTCTTTCCCAAGTCAGAGATCATTGTCTTACCTTTCTTTGTCCCAATCTTAGGCAGGACAAGGAAAGGGAATGGCATTGCCTAGATGTCCATAGGGTATCCAGTTTTTACATTGGCAGGCTAAGCATTGGCATGACTCAGATACCCTATTTGTTTCCTTCAGGATATTTTCCTTAGATCAACTGGTATTGCCTTTTACCTTAAGTAGGTGGTTTTAGGGGTGGCATCATTGTTGTATGCAAGGCTCAGGGGCTGGATCCACCCAAAAAGTGTTGCAGCCTATTCTCTGCAGGGGGGCTGCTATGTCAGCAGCTTACAGATCACTTCCATCCTTGGAGACAGTAGGTACGATGGCTACCTGGAAGTCTGTGCACTCTATAGAGTAGAGTGCTGTAGAGAAGCTGACCTTGGCTGTGGTGGCTTTTCATCAGAATGTGCTGCAGTGCACTCTATGGCTGAGGACAGACTGGCAATCTAAAGCGGGGTAGGCACGCTTCGCAAACGGAGGAAAGGAGCACGTTCAGACATGCGCATCTGTCCCTCGGCTCCGTTGCGTACTTACCCGTCTCCCAGTCGCTTTCCTTCCGCTTTAACAGGACACCGGTTTTTCCCGGTGTTCAGGGGCCTTCCTCCACATGCCTCCTGCTTCCAAACAGTGTGAACTGGAAGAAGCGGGAGGCATCCGGAGGAAGTGTGAACGCACCGGCAAAAAGTTTTGCGCATGTGCACACGTGCGCACATGCGAAACACATCAACGAAAAAGAAAAAAAAGCAGCGGCACGCGCAAGCCGCGCGCGCTGGCTACGCGGCAGTCTGAACGCTCCGTGGCAGTCTGAACGCTCCGTATTGACGCTGATTCGCATTGCTCTGGCCAGTGTGAACGGCCAGCTCCGTGGGTTTTTTCCCCCGCTCCAGTTCCCTCCGCTTTGCCTCCACTTTAGATTGCCAGTCTGTCCTCAGCCTATAAATCAGAAGCTGGATATCCCACCCTGGGGCACACTGCTATTGTATGTCCCAAGAGTAAGGACTGCCCCACTACCCGGACCACTGGAGAATGGAAGATTTGTATTCACTTACCGTGAAGCTTCCTTCTCGGTGGTCCGGGAGTGGGGCAGTCCTACCCACCCAGTTTTGGGGGGCAGCTTCAGGGGGGGATGTAGAAACTGGATGAACATTTATGAAGTTTCTCTGAGATGCTAAAGTAAAAAATAGTGAGTTAATCGAGAGAGAGAGCAATGGAGGGTTTTAACCTCGGTCTACACCCGCGGGAGGGGCATAAAGTAATAAGGCTGGTTGCCCCGACAATCGAGTTTCACTATGGTGGGGAGAAGTGTTTTTCTTTTCCTCAGTGTGATGTTAGGGGGATGCACGGCTTGGAGACGGCTTGGAGACGACTGGGATGTTCCCAGGGGATAGGCCCCTCCCCTTCCTGGATTGATTTGAGGAAACCGACCCTGTTCCAGAGGAGGAGCCTAATTCCCAAGAGTAAGGACTGCCCCACTCCCGGACCACCGAGAAGGAAGCTTCACGGTAAGTGAATACAAATCTTCCATTCGCCTGCAAGTGGGTTTGCTTCAGTTCTCTGTTCAGATTAGACACAATTCTCTTAAAGAGTGTGGTAATGTACATATCACAAGTGTATCATTGCAAACAGTATGTCGCCAACAGAGCATAATGCTTGGTTAGCAAAAATCTCCTTGTGGTCCCTGGCCCGAGAGAGATCCGGCTTTCCTCATCCAGGGCTTTCTCGGCCCTGGCCCCCACCTGGTGGAACTCTCTGCCCGAGAACATCTGTGCCCTTCAGGATTTATTACCTTTCCGCAGGGCTTGTAAGGCAGAGATGTTCCGCCAGGCCTTTGGTTGAGCATAACGATGGGCCAGGAAGTAGTCTGGCGCTCTCAGGTCGCTCACTCATTAAATGCCTTCTGAGTTCACTTGCTGAGTTGTGCTACCACGGCTGCATGGCTTGGAGAAAGCATTTAAAGAGACTGCAGGAGGGTCGTGGTGGCAGGATGGCACAAACCTTGGTTCACAAATCATGAATTGGGTCTAGTTTGTTACAGATTTAGGTCCATGAGCCAGTTCATGTCCATCCCTACCCTGGGCTTCCTTGGTGGCCTCCCTTCCCAGTACTAACCAAGGCCAGCCCTGCTTAGCTTCTGACATCTGGCGAGGTAGGGCTAACCTGGGCTTTTCATATCAGGGCACTGAGCTAAATACGGGGTAATAATCATGTATTTCAGCCTTGCATGTGTTCAATGATCTCTTTAGGGTCCCCCCCACCAAGTCTCAGGCTGTGGTCACATGTGCAATAGTTGCAATGGAGGAGAGGGGAGGCTATTTCCTCCAGAGAAATTTGACATGCAGTTGCGAGATCACACATCCCTTTGAAGCTGCAGGCTCAGCCCATCACTGTGTGATCAGATGCAACTGCGGGCGAGTCATTTTTTTGCCATTTGTTTCCCTTGCACATAAATGAGGAATTGCACCTCCGCACTGAGGGCCCCCTATGGAGTATGTGATGATACGCATACTGTGAAGGGGGGAGGAAATGACACAGAATCAGGATGGCATGATCAGACCATCCCAACGGCATGAGAGCAGGCTTGAGTGATCAGACAGAGGAAAGTCTGTCCATGGCCCATTGGAGCCAGACTCTCCCCAGTGTCTTTTAACTCTGCTTCCATGGCAGAGCAGCACAAGTTGTCGATGACTGCAGGATGCTTCCCAGATGTTGCTGTCTGATCACTCCCTTTAGATCCATCAGGCATTTGCACCCATGTTGGATCTAAAGGCACATGTTATCGCAGCCTCAGACAAGAGGTTTGGCAACCTCCAGGTGGGGTCTGGAATTCTCCTAGAACTGTAATTGATTTCCAGACAACAGAAATCAGTTCCCCTGCAAGAAATTGGAGTTGCTGGGGATTCAACCTGGGACCTTCTGTATGCTAAACAGATGCCACGGTCCTTTCTGCTGACCAGAAGATTTAGTATCTGGTCTCATGTCTCCTAAGGGAATGTGTTGTGTGTGTGTGTGTGTGTGCATGTGTGCGCATTTGCTCTTTACTATAGCTTAGCAGGCTGGTAAATATATAATCAACTATTAGGTACTTGTCTGGTATTTAATCATGTTTTAAAATCAGAGTCAAGCTCTTTGATAAATAGTGGACTATGCATGTATGTAATATACAATTTGTTTCCTCTTTCTTTTCCGAGACTTGAAGTGGATATGCTTGTGAACTCGTTTTGCACTGTTGTTGACCATCTCTCATGGATTTGGCTGCCTAATCCATCATCCCTCAATTACAGCTGTCTGCAGTAGCCTTTTTTAATATTAAAAAAGACCTGACTCTGTATTTTCCCCACTCCCCCCCCAAGTCAGCTGTGGATCATGCCGAAGCAGGAATTCAAAATGTCATTTGCCTTACATCTGTGACACCCTGATGTATGGGAAAGATATTATGCATAATTGCTGAGGTTCTTTAAAAATATTATTCTATTTCTGTCACTCTGAAGCTTGTGAGTGGTAACCAAGGGAACACAGCTCTAAAGTTGGATGGACAAAGTGATAGGAATGGATTCCTTTGGCACAAATCTATATACTAATTCCCAGGACGCCCCCTCCATGCGGATAGCTAAATCCACACATCGGGGGCATTTCAGGGGCAGAGAGATTTTTCTGCACACTTGGGGGACTCCCCAGGTGTGCAGAAAAATCCTAAAACTTAAAAAAAAACTTTGGGGGGGGGGATATTTTAATCCCCCCAAAAGTTAAAGAGTGTTCCCTGTGCATGCACAGGGAATGCTCTGGGAACTCTGCGGCCACCTGGTGGCTGAGAGGCACTGAGGCCTCACTGCCAGTGCCAGAGGGTGGGTGGGGAAATTGGTGGCTGAGAGCCACTCGGACCTCCACACCAGTGCCCGGGGGGGGGGGGGGGGATCAGCAGCCCAGCAGCTGAATGCCGCTTGGGCCTCGGTGCCAGGGCAGGAAATTGGTGGCCCGGCAGCTGAGAGCCATTTGGGCCTCCATACTGGTGTTGGGGGAGGAAATCGACATGGTGGCTGAGAGCCGCTTGGGCCTCTGCGCCAGTGCCAGGGGGGAAATCGATGGCCCTGCAGCTGAGAGCTGCTCAGACCTCCACGCCGGTGCCAGGGGGTGCGGGGGAGAATCGGCGGGCCTGACGGCTAGAAGCCTGAGGCCTCACTTTTGGTGTGTGGGGGGAAAAGGATTGGTGGGCCCAGGCCTTGTCGTGGGTGCCAAAGTGGGGTGGGGTGGGGTGGGGGAGAAGACTCACCTGTGGCTGCTTCCTCTGCTACGTGGAGCTCCTTCTTCCCCCCCCCCCCCCGCGAGTATTGTGGGTCCCGCCTCTTGTTCACTTGTAAATGTCTAGCATAATAAGGTATACCCTTGAAAGGGCTAGAGGTCCCCATCTTGGATTTTGAACCATAAGTGATAATTGTTTTTTAAGTAGCATATCTCTCTCTGGCCAATTCACTGTTCCTACAAGCTGTATAGCTATTATTAGAAATAAATTAAATAGGCCCAAGTGCCAGGATTGCATGTTAGAAGCACCAGTCTCCATTATAAAAAGTGTGTACAACATCCACCCCTCTGATTGGTTGTATAAAACTCGAACTTGTCCAGATCTGATACAAATAGTATGTCAGTCAACAGTAAGCTTGCCAGCCTCCAGGTGGGTAATACAAAAACTGAGTGTTAGGAAGATATGCAAAAGTATATGACACTGTGTATGATCGAGGTATGCTTAAGGTGGATGCATTGTTTGGGTGAAATCTATGGCTGTGACCACACTGGTGGCTTGGCATGCTATGGTGCCGCTTCTGATTGAACCAGTTGAAAGTATCGCGGGGCATATCAGCCACACAGCACACCGTGCCGCAGGCTACCTTCAGAAACATCCTGTAGTAAAGCACCCACATTATTGTAGCGCATCAGCCACGGAGTGCACTGCCAAAAATTTCCAAAATTCAAGCATGTACATAGTGCGCATGCGCACACACACACATGTAGGCAATTTTAAAAAGAACCCGCATCCCCAGTGGCAGAACGGATCTGCAGGTTCAGACTGCCAAATCCGTTCTGCGTGCACTCCCCCATGTTCAGATATCCGGCCATGCGCGATGAATGCGTGGGGAAACAAAAACACCACTTCGGAGGTGGTAGCTTTTTAAGCCAGCTCCAAGTCTTCCTCTGATGGGGTGAGTACGCCTGGGGAATCCCTGACAGCTGTAGCTGTGTGATCAGGCTAATTTAATCCGTTTGTGAAAGTGTTAGCCGAATTGCTTTAATTTACATTTAGCAATCAGCAAAATACACGGGTTCTTGCCAACTATACCAGGGTCCCACCCCTCCCGGGAGTTCTCAAGGAAAGAGGCACGTGAGGCAGATGGCAAATTAAATGCTGTTTACTAAATGATGTTGTTAAAGCACACAAAAACAGATTCTCACATACATACACACAGGTCTAGGGAAATAAAGATAGAAAATAGCACTATTGCAATTTGCAGGAGTTCATTGGTGGGGAAGCAATACGTTACCTATCCTAAAGAAGAGTTGTCCGACCGAAGGAAGAATTGGATGGGGAAGGAAAATATAGAAAAATATGGGACACGTGGCTCGAACCTGCAAGACCACATGGTTCTCTCTGTTCCAGGATACAGAGATTTAAAGATGACATAAAGGGGGGGGGGGGCGATGGCTCAAGAGGCCGAGTGACTCTGGGTTTGGACTTTTATTGGGGGTCTTGGGGCGGGCTATGCAGACCACAACCCACTAACACTCCTACTAGGCGGTCCGTCCCTGTTGAACCTTGCTATAGGTTAAAGGTGAACAAAGGGAGGAGGTCCAGGGGTTTGGTCAGTGTTGCAAAAGTATGACTTCACCAGGAAACAGACACTGAGTCTAGGGTCCGATGACTCACCTGGCCAACCTATTGTCAGTTGATGGTTTTAGCCAAGTATCTGATGGCTGGCACAGTAGGTGCTAGGCAGTCTTGTTAGCCTAACTTATTCAGATGTATATTGAGGAGTGGGGGTTAACCAGCGGATGTCCGACAGAAGGAGGCCTCATGGCAAGAGGAATCCTTTGTCCTTGTCTTGGGTGAACTGCTTGGGGTGTCAGCCTCCTGGCTTGGGCTGGAGCTGGCTCCTATGTGGAGAAGAAAGCGCAAGTCCCTTCCACTGCTGGCGACACAGAGTTCAAACTTATGGATAAAAATCCATAAGAGCACAGAAAAGTGCCTTGCTGGCTAACATTTCCCCCCCTCGGAGACCTGAAGGCGTCAGGTGAAGGTCTCCGAATTTGATCGATACAATGATGAAAATTGAGACAGACTGCATGATGGTGATCCTGGAAGAAATAGTTGGCAAGGGACGGACCCAGAAGATGACAAAAATCTATTGCAATAAAAAATGCCAAATTGTTGCTGGGGCGGACATAAAAACAAGGCTTTGTGCATTAGACCACCAAGGGAGCCTATGTAGAAATATTTAAGTCTCTAATTAGCAGAAACATCCTTAACTGAAATATTAAAAGTAATTCTAAAAATTCCTTATCTTAAATTCATTGGTAAAAAGCCTTATAGAAACATTATAAGTTTCTTATAAGGGTATTATCTATACATAAAGCATTTAATACTTATAGCGGAAGTACACACATTTGTATCAATAAAAATACTCCACAAGGAATGCACAAGGAAATAAAAATTGTTACAAACAATTCTTCGTCCATCTCTCCTGAGCGGCAAGGCTTTTCTGTTGGAACAGGGCAACTGGTGCTGTTTGAACAGGAGAGAGGCGCGCTTTACATTGTATCTAATGGAACACCAGGACTCGTATGTCTTCGGCTCTTCGGAAGCCACTCGGGTCTTGATCAATAGCTCATGAAGCTCTCGGCTGCGCTCGTCACTTCTCGGCACGGACACGAGTCAGTTCGGCCGGGAAGGAGGAGACCGGTTTGCATATTGAGGAGTCGCCCCCCCTTGCTATCTAAAAGCATCATGGGTACTTACTTAATTTAAGAAAAAAGGATATTAAAATAAAACATAGTTTAATGATTTTGCAAGCAGAGTGTCTAAAGGCATTCAAGAAATACGGAAAAGGTCAAAACAGGTCAGACATCTGGAATCATTGTATTATGAAAGACACATCATCTTGGGGTCCTGGCTGGAATAATCACAGGCCAGGTATTCACCCTTCGGGGTTGGCGGAGTCTCCGGGCACGCCTCCCGAACCCTGGGGAGCATTTGTGAGCTGTGTGGCTCAGACACGCACACACTCACAGGCAGGGCATGCAAAAGCTGGGTTCGGGAGTTGCGTCCGGTCGACTCTGACCTTTTATCTGGAGCCGGGTGGCTCCGCGGGGACGCCGTTAGCTGCGTACCCGTTTTAGCTTGGAGGGCTCCCTTCGGGGGGCCCTCCCCTAATCCTGTACAAAAATAGAACAATCTTTTCCCCCTAAACCTGATCCCAGTGGTACCGTCCCATACCCAATGAGGAGCGGACTGGGCAGCTAGTCACTAGGCAGAACCCTCAAAGGCCGCTTGTTTTTGGCTTGGCGGTATATGTTACGGCTAGAGGTTGTCGCATATGCAAATGAGAGATTTGTTTAGGCATTCTGGGAAACAAACATTTCAAGAAAATTTTTTTTATTAAAAATCAAAAACAATCGAATTGGACACACCAGTGTTGTGGCGAGGATACGTTTTAGCTTGCAGGCACTTCAGGGAGAGAGCTGGCGAAAATCTCCCTTTAACCTAAAAAGATGTTAAAAAGAGGGGGCAAGAGGTTTTGGCCGGGGCTTCGAGCTAACCGGGAGTCCTTCCCAGGCACTCTCCACTGCTTCGTGCAGGGAGAGCTTGCACACCTGGTGAAGGGGGGCATGGGCCGGATTTAAATTCCGAACCCAACCTCTGCATGTCCTTCGAAGCAGTATGGCTTGGATGAGCTGCATAGCAGAGGGAGACAAAGGATTCGTTTGTCCCATATCTTCCTCCTGAGCTGTCTCTCGGGCTTCCATGTCGCAGCTCATTGGTCCTCCCACCCCTTGTTGCCCTGCTCACTAATGACTCCCTACGGTTCGTCTAGGCTTCGGCCCTCCCAACACTGGTCAAAAGAATAGAAAAAGAAAAAAAAATATTTGGAACAAGCAGAGGCATGTTGCAAAGACTAGTTGCAAAATATAAGCTGTCAAAGGCGGAGGAAAAATAAAAGCAAAAGGGAACCAGCGATTGAAAAGGAGGTTTTTTTTTAAATTATGAGTTACTGGAAGAAACTCTGTTGGTGCAAAAAGAAAATTTATTTGTGCAGGCCAGCAATAATGTTTGGATTAACAGGAGGGCTTTGTTTTGCAATCCGCCTTGAAAGAAAACAATACAGTAGGATAGTTTGCAAAAGCGAAACTGAAAATGAGGCTTGTTTAGTAAGCATGGGGCGCTGGCTGCTGTGGACGCAAAAGGATAAACTAGGCTGCGGTAAAAATAAAAAAGGGAGAGAAACTTAAGCAATGACTAAAAGGGAGCCTGCTTATACTGAAATAATAAAAAAAAATTTGGGAAAAATAATTTGGTGGACGGCATGCTATTGCGTATGCAAAGTGGCAATACCGCAGTGCATGCCGGGACTTGTTTCCTTAAATTTGGAGAAAATTATTGGAAAATAATATTTGAAAAATACCAATGGCACAATTTGATATAATTTAAGAGGTTTCAAATCGGGGAGTCCTGGAAGCAAAAGGCAAAAGAAAAATTTATTCGCTGTGAGTCTCAGTGTCCTTGCAGAGGTGGGCAAGCGGGCGTTCCACAGGCCGCCTTTTAACTCAATTGAAAGGTGTACGCTCCTCTGGCTGATAATTCAGCTAGCCTGCACAGTATCTCCTTTCTGGGTCTGCTTTACTGGACTCAAAAGCATGGCTACACTGTCAAACAGGTCTCAGTCATCCGGGGGATGCCCCGCTGATGTCTTGGCAATTTGGCAGTATAGTTTTTCGTATATTGCAGTGTTTCTGCACAAAAACGGTGAAGGCTCTTTAAGGTCTTCTGAATATGTGCAGGAGGCGGAAACCGTTTTCCTTCGGTTGCCTTTGTAGTGTTCGCCTATGCTTCCTTGGGTTCGAAAATGTAAAGCTGCTACGACCCAATTTTTCTACCTCATGGGCCTTTAAAGGCCTACCCAATCGTAGTAAAGAATAGAACACAAATATGGACATACATGGGAATAGTTCTAAGCGAGAAAAAGGCACATATAGGGGGCAACAGTAAAGGCATATCAGAGGAGGGGGAGGAGGGTTAGGAGTCAGAAACCTTGGTTGCTAGGTGCATCAAGGCTTGAACGTCTGTGGCTTTGGTTAATTCTGAGCAGCATATGACATATGATGTTGAAGTCTTCCACCCTTGAAGTCCATTGTACAGTCCATGGGGTCCTGTATATGCAAAACTTCTGAGGACTTGAAGAGCACAATGGGGCAGCAGAAATAAATATAAGAACAAATCAAATGCAATCACCTTAGCACACAAACACAGAAGGGAAAAAAACTCTTAATGATTAGTAGCACATATTAGATCATAGTAAATATAGACAAAAGCATTATTGCAACACAAAATTGAAGGACTGGGATATGACACCCAATCACCCATTAGAACACAATGCAATGTACTGGCAGTTTATAGGAAGAGGGGACACATTTGACAGTGTCTCTCCCCCCCTTGTATCAAGATAGACATTTTGCTAGACATGTGATCACATTTAATAGAGTGTCTTCCGGAGACAATAAAAATAATAATAATACATGAGCTCAGAACAGAAAAGAATTTTTTTTTCTTCAAAATTTAAATTGTATTGCCATGGCTTATAAGGTTGTAGCAAACGTTGGGCGCCCTTAAAAAGAAAATAAAAAAAAATAAATACCGGCTTGTGGGAGTGGCTTAGACTTCCCCAAAAAATAAAAAGTCAAAGAATGTAAAAAGACAATATAACAAAACTCATCAAAAGATCTGACTTCTCCCATGTTGTGAGAGAGGAATTAAAAATAAAAATAAAACTGGCAGGAATCTGAAAAGCAATAAATGATTAGTACACACATTAAAAAAAAAACCATACAGACAACATGATTTTACTATATGAGAGCCTTCATTGGCTCAGGCCCAGTGATTCAAGGATTAAATACCAGAGAGAGATGCTCTCAGGTTTGCAACTTTAAGGGGTAGACCTTGTTTGAAAAGGCCCTTTTCCAGTTGCCAACCAAGTGGCTTTAGTCCAATTAGGGACTTCATGCTGCTGGACTATTCCTGAAAGAGAAGCAAGGTTAAATTGTGGCTTGGAATGACATGGGTACACATGACTTCCCTCGGTTTGTACCAAAGAAAGGCATGGTCCTTGCCCTAAAAGAACACGCAATTGTTGCTGGGCAAAAAGAAAATTGTTTTAGAAGTATTCTACCACCCCCCTTTGTTTCTTTCGTGACCAATAGGGAGGAAAGAAACATATTTGAAGGCGTACTCTGTGCATGCACAGAGTATAGATGAGACAAAGATAGAAGAATACAGCCTGAGTGACCGAGGCATAATTTTACCAAGCATCTGGAATATAAACTGTATGGAAAATCCAAGACATAGAACAAGCAGTGGCCCTTGATAAGGCTCAGTGAATTCTTTATGGATTAAGAAGTCAGTCAGAAAGATCATAACCCAAGTAAAAGCATGGTCTCTGGCATAAGCTGTGTGCCAGCAAACAGTTCCTCTGAGCAGAGAAAGAGTCTCCTAACTCGCTGGCTGAAACCAGGCGGAGCTAGAACAGAAGAATGGATTTGCATGAGAAACACTTCAGATGAAAAGCCAAGTCATAGCAAGATGGCAAAAAGGATGGTATAAACATTCTGACTGCTATAGTATCTCAAGACTAAGGAAAACTAGCAAAAGAGTGAGCTAGCAGGACCCACTTCTGTGAGATGAGAAAGAAATTAAAAAAAACTGATACTACACAGGACAAAGCCTGAGAATGAGAGGCAGTAACACATTTAAGGAAATAGAAACAGTATCTCTGTTGAATATACCCTTTGAGGTAGGAGTGGCTGAGAGAGTGCCCTTGAGGACTGCTCTTGAAAGAACAGCTCTGAAAGAACTTGTGACTGACCCAAGGTCACACCAGCGACTGCATGTGGCAGAGTGGGGAATCAAATCCGGTGCTCCCAGATTAGAGTCCATGCACTCAACCATTACACCATACTGTCTCTCCTAGAGATTCCTGAGATGTGATGTACTAAAAAGTTAGAAGGAAAGCATGCCAAGGAAGTAATCTTAAGATTTCAAATAAAAGCAAAGTTATCCAAAACTGCAAAATTCTAGAAATATCATTTTGTTGTTAAAGAATTAAAGCTATAAAAATTGCAACAACAAAAAGAAATATTAACTTCCAAGCAATGATCTGTTGTCTTTTGGCAGAGGGGCAACTCTAGAGCAGTTTGCCCAAAAAGGGAATTTAAACCTAGTTTAAGAAGGGAAGGGAACCTTCCTTTCAAAGCATTCTACAGCAAAGTTTCATCACAAAGGGTAGGGTTGCCAACTCCAGTCCAGGAGATTCCTGTCGATTAGGAGATGCAACTTTAAAAAGAAAGAACAGTGCATAAAATTGCATAAAATTAATACTGCATCAAATCAACCTGTTTCCAGAGAAACTGACTTTAGCATTCTGGAGAAAGGCTGTAGCTTTGGGGGATCTCCAGGGCTCTCCTGGAGACTGACATTCTCGCAATAGTGGCCACATTCTTAGCAAAAAAGGAAGGGAAAAATCCAAATATTCACTACCCACCCCCTCCCTGTTGCCTTAGAGAGAGAAAAAGGGGGGGGAATTTGTCTCTGGTTGTAGAGGGAAATTATGCTTAACAAAAGAGGGACGGAGAACTTCCTTCTCCATCTCATTTCAGAGCTGCTGGCTCTTTGATAATGCAAATTTCACAAGAGGGGAAACGATGGGGGATGAGAGGAGACTTTTTGCTGGATGGCAAGGTTTTCCAGATAGACTGTCTTTGTCTGATGAGGCTCTCTCAACACGAGTCTCAAAAGATTTTAACAGGACTGCTGCTACAGTTCAAAAAGTTTGGGTCTTTTCCAGGCCAGATTAAGAGAAGGGAAAACTCAAAAATAAAAATAAAAAATAATAATAATTCCTTGCACCAAAAATTCCTTGCACTCTCCTTGCACTCCCCCCCTTGAATTCACAGAACCCTGTGAATTCACAAAACAGAGCCAAAGTAAAAGGGAAAGAAAAACCATTCCATATTTCTTTTCACTGTGCACCCCTTTTCAGTTCCTTTAAGGTGGGGGTGATATAAGAACTTTTCTCTCTAGGGTTGAGAAGGAAAAATAGCCCTAACAGAACAGGGGAAAAGCAACAATTACCAGCACTCCTCCATCTTATCTCATGCTGCTAGTTCTTTGATTATGCAAATGTCGCTAAAGGGGAGATGAGGGCAGTTTGCCCTGCCATGAGGTTTTACTGCAGGGAAGGTCAAAGTGGGCTCAGTTTGGTTTTTTTTTTTTCAAAGGCAGCTGGAAGGAGAGCCTGCCTGAGCTTTGCCAATTCATGCTGTATCAGGAGCCACTAAAGTAAAAATACATTGTAGTCAAAATGGAGAATTTGCTGCTTCTTGCAGACATGGGAAACTACCTCACTGCTGTGGCTCAAAAGTTTGAAAATGTGCCACTTAAAAAAAAAGGTATTTGTAAACAGTTAAAACAAAATGTTTCAAAAGAAAATGTGGCTTTTTCTACACCCTCTAGAAGGGGCAGCCTTTAAAGGCTTCATAACACAAAACAAAGACAACACATTGTACCTACTGAGGTTTCAAAATGGAAGAAGGTGCTGTGGGGGGAGGAGAGATAGTTCTCCTTCCCCAACAGTTCAATGGGAAGTCTCCAGGTCTGACCTGGAGATTAGTATTTCTATGGACTATAGAGAGTTTACAGAAAGAAGGGAGCTTAGGAGCTTCCATTTCCCAAAAATAAAAGTTACATTTCTCATGATTTTACTGCTGCGATTCCTGCCCATTTTGAGGAGGGGATAATAAATTTCTCCATTTCTTTTGGGGCTGTTAAAGTCTCCTGATTAAGCTAATTTTAAATTGTCAGTCTTCTGGGTTTTTTTAAAGAACTTTTCTGTGTTCATTTGACCTGCATAGGCCAGAATGAAACAGGCAGAAAAACCCTATTTGTTTGTACTATGTTTTCCCCTGGGCAAGAGGCTGACCTCTGTGCAAGCTCAGAGGCTGTTTCAAATGTGGCTCAAATGGGGTCCAGTTCTCTTCCAAAGGCAGTTGGGAAGAGACTGGGATTTGTAGGTTTCTATATTTTAAAAGGTAAAAACAGAGGTACAAATTTTTCTCAATTTCTCTCAATTATGGGCATAATTACAGGAAGATTATTCTTGGCATTTAAGCTTGATGTGTAAAATTTGGTAACATAGCTGTGCTGTTTTATAGCCCTGAATCTAAGTTCTTTCTGGGGGCATGTGTTCTACAGCTAAGGTTGATCACTCATCTTAGTTACAAAAGTTGGACTTGTTGGTCTCGAGCTCTGTTTAAGGTTGTCAGGTCCAGGCAGGAGATTCCTGGGGATTCAGGCTGAGGTCTGAAGGATGGAGACTCCAGTGGGGCAAAAACCATGAAGTCTTCCCTCCTCCCACAAGCACTCACTTTCTACAGAGAAATTAGACTCTGTAGTCTGGAGATCTGTTAGAACTCCAGGGGAGCTCCAGGAGAGCTCCAGGTCTTGCCTGGAGACTGACATTGCCACAGGGAAATGCTATTCTCTGTGCAGCAGTCTCTTGGGGATTAACACCATTCCCTCCAAATTTCATTTACAAAGGATTAAAAGGAGAGTGCTTGCTTCCTGAGGATTCTTTCCCCATCTCTTACCCAGTTTCTTTCCCTGGGGTTGGAATGGAGGGGGGGGGGGAGATTTTATTTTGCTGCAGCCATTCTGGCTGTACTGAATGCCTGCTTCTGTTCCAACTACTGAGAGTTGGCTGGGCTTTCCCAGGAATTTTAGTTGAGGCATTTTAGGCTCCCGTTTTCCTAATTTAACAAAAGGTGCAGAATTTTCACTATTCTGTTTAAGATTACAGGGATTTTAGGGATCTTTTCCCCCCTATTCTTTTATGGGAAGTCTAGCAGCGTCTCACAGGGTTCAAATGCAATTAGGGTCTCAAGCTGCTGTTTTTCTAGGGGAACTTGATCTTATTTCTGCCTGCTAGGTTTTTCTGTTTCCTTAAGACAGCATTTTTAGACCTCTGCCTTCCTTGCAGGGCACATTTTCACTTGCTTAGTTCAGTTCCTAACCAAAAGAGAGAATACTCCTTAACTCTCTTAAATTATCACATCCAAAAAGGAAGCCCTAAAGACTCCTTTGTTACACAGTTAAAAAGTCCAAGCACATGTTGTGTGGTTTATCACAACACCCAAATGGCTGAACAGTCACCAAAAGGAAAAGACCCTGTTTCCAGGCGCCTCCCTTAAACAAACTTCAGATTCTCGGATCTGAGGAGCAAACTTAAGTTACAGTTACCAAATTGGCCTATGGCCACCAAAGGGAAAAGACCCTGATTTCTGGGGTCCCCCTAACTAACTTCAGATGCACTGATCTGAGGAACTAACCTTGGGGAAAAGGAGTATGTCAAGGAGAGTCTCCTGTTTTACCTCAAACAGGGGCAAGCACTGGGAAGTTGCCTCTTCCGCTTTTCTTAGGTCTCAAAGCTGCTTTTGTTAGCACAAGGAGGCTAACGTTACTATTAATTAGCACACTTTCTATGCAGTTTTTAGGGCCGGGGGACTCTCACCCCGCGACGCTCAGGGATTACTTTTTAACCCAAAACAAATTGGCACCGAGCCTAAGCAGTTTTTAGGGCCGGGGGACTCTCACCCCGCGACGCTCAGGGATTACTCTTTAACCCAATAACCTGGCGTTTGAAGCTGAGGAATATCCGTTCCTTCAGACTCCGGGTGCCTCCAACCCAAAGAGACTCCTCTGTCTCCGAGGTTCCTCTACCTCTTAACTTTGGGGTTTCGAGAACGGGGTGGCCAAGCCTCGCTTCTCTGACGGGATTACCTCCTAACCCGTATTATAAGGTTTCTAGGCTTCTCCTAGCCTCTCTGGATTACCTTTAACCACAGACCTGAGCTATGGCGGACTCAGTCTATAGTGAGCTATGGCGGACTCACTGAGCTATGGCGGGCTCAACACAACTACGAGCTATGGCGGACTCGGAAAATAGTGAGCTATGGCGGACTCACTGAGCTATGGCGGGCTCAACACAACTACGAGCTATGGCGGACTCGGAAAATAGTGAGCTATGGCGGACTCACTGAGCTATGGCGGGCTCAACACAACTACGAGCTATGGCGGACTCGGAAAATAGTGAGCTATGGCGGACTCACTGAGCTATGGCGGGCTCAACACAACTACGAGCTATGGCGGACTCGGAAAATAGTGAGCTATGGCGGACTCACTGAGCTATGGCGGGCTCAACACAACTACGAGCTATGGCGGACTCGGAAAATAGTGAGCTATGGCGGACTCACTGAGCTATGGCGGGCTCAACACAACTACGAGCTATGGCGGACTCGGAAAATAGTGAGCTATGGCGGACTCACTGAGCTATGGCGGGCTCAACACAACTACGAGCTATGGCGGACTCGGAAAATAGTGAGCTATGGCGGACTCACTGAGCACTGGACTATCTCTAGCCAGTAGGGTTTCCAGACAATATGCCTCTCAGGGTAACCCCGAACCTAAATTAATTATTTCCACTTCGTTGAGTGAAGTAAGGCAAGGGAGGAGCAAGGGTGCGCTCAAAGAAAGGTTCCTTTTTTCGGATTCAGCGGGTGTATGTAGTGTATGTGCTGTGGGTGCAATAGATCTAGCTTCCTACACTGTTTCTTTTGGATCCCTTCCCACAATAGGAATGGGGAGAGCCCACCCACGATAGAGTGCTTACTAGAGCCAGGCACGCAGACAGAAATCTTTCACACAGCCTCTCCTAGAACTCCAGAAGTGGTTTTTCCCTTACGTCTGCTGGTCAAAAGACACGCCTGTCGACTTTGGCGCAACCTTTGACCTGCAGGGCAATCCCGGACTGAGCCCCCAATTCTGTTAGCCGAATTGCTTTAATTTACATTTAGCAATCAGCAAAATACACGGGTTCTTGCCAACTATACCAGGGTCCCACCCCTCCCGGGAGTTCTCAAGGAAAGAGGCACGTGAGGCAGATGGCAAATTAAATGCTGTTTACTAAATGATGTTGTTAAAGCACACAAAAACAGATTCTCACATACATACACACAGGTCTAGGGAAATAAAGATAGAAAATAGCACTATTGCAATTTGCAGGAGTTCATTGGTGGGGAAGCAATACGTTACCTATCCTAAAGAAGAGTTGTCCGACCGAAGGAAGAATTGGATGGGGAAGGAAAATATAGAAAAATATGGGACACGTGGCTCGAACCTGCAAGACCACATGGTTCTCTCTGTTCCAGGATACAGAGATTTAAAGATGACATAAAGGGGGGGGGGGCGATGGCTCAAGAGGCCGAGTGACTCTGGGTTTGGACTTTTATTGGGGGTCTTGGGGCGGGCTATGCAGACCACAACCCACTAACACTCCTACTAGGCGGTCCGTCCCTGTTGAACCTTGCTATAGGTTAAAGGTGAACAAAGGGAGGAGGTCCAGGGGTTTGGTCAGTGTTGCAAAAGTATGACTTCACCAGGAAACAGACACTGAGTCTAGGGTCCGATGACTCACCTGGCCAACCTATTGTCAGTTGATGGTTTTAGCCAAGTATCTGATGGCTGGCACAGTAGGTGCTAGGCAGTCTTGTTAGCCTAACTTATTCAGATGTATATTGAGGAGTGGGGGTTAACCAGCGGATGTCCGACAGAAGGAGGCCTCATGGCAAGAGGAATCCTTTGTCCTTGTCTTGGGTGAACTGCTTGGGGTGTCAGCCTCCTGGCTTGGGCTGGAGCTGGCTCCTATGTGGAGAAGAAAGCGCAAGTCCCTTCCACTGCTGGCGACACAGAGTTCAAACTTATGGATAAAAATCCATAAGAGCACAGAAAAGTGCCTTGCTGGCTAACAAAAGGTGCCCATATCGGGTCAAACTGCCAGTCTGAACACAACCTATGTTTGGTAATGTTTGACACCAATATTTATATAATGATATAGAAAAAAAATTAAACAAAAGAAGAATAAAAAGCACAAAATCGATCTACCTTAAGCATACATCTGTTATACTCAGTGTCATATACTTTTGCATCGCCTCCAGGTAAGGCCTGGAGATCTCCCAGAATTACAGCTGGTTTCCAGACAACAGAATTCAGTTCCCCTGAAGAAAATGGCTGCTTTGGAGGGTGGAGATTTAGGAGGTGGAGCCTGAGGAGGCAGGGTTGGGGAGGGGAGGGACCTCAGTGGGGTACAATGCCATAGAATCCACCTTCCAAAGCAGCCTTTTTCTCCAGGGGAACTGATCTCTGTAACAGGGGGACCAGTTATAATTCCTGGGGATCTCCAGCCATCGCCCAGAGTCTGGCAACCCTGTAATATGACATCCCAAGGAAGGGCCACTGCAAGTGTGCAAATGATGATGATCACATGCAGTGTGTTCTCTAAGCTGTGGAGTCTTGCGAGCAAAAATTCTACTTTTGTGAGCTACTGGCATTAAAGCTGAGAGTGAGCGATTTGGTTGCGGCATAAATTAGTTGGCTCTGGAGCCCTCCTTCCTGAGCTAAGACAAAAATGTGTGAGCCGGAGGCTAAAAGACTGTGAGCTTTGCTCACACTAATTCATCTTAGAGGGAACACTGGTCACGTGTCCTCTGCTCACGTGAAGTTCTGACTCAGGCAAATGAAGCTTCCAAATGATACCAGCCAGGTCACGATCCTGCCAATAATCCCATGTGCTCCCTAGGGCCAAAAAGGGCCTATGACTTTCCACATAAGAGTGTATCTAGGTTATTGATAGGATTGCCAACCTCCAGGTGGGACCTGGAGATCTCCTGGAATTACGACTGATCTCCAGGTGACAGGTCAGTTCCCCTGGTGAAAAAGGGCACTTTGTGGGTGGATTCTATGGCATTATACCTTGCTGAGGCCCCTCCCCTCCCCAAACCCCACCCACCCCAGGCTCCTCCCCCAAATTACCTAGGTGCTTCCCAAACGAAAGCTGGCAACACTATCGACCATTTTCTTGCTGAGCGTTCCCTACGTTTCGTGGAGGTAGGATCTTCCTTCTTCGTTAACATTTCATTTCCTGATCAATATTCCCTGAGCTGTGAGTAAGGACAGGAAGAGTTTACCTTTTAGAGAAATACATACAATATTTATAACGTTTATTGAAATGATTAATCCAGCCGTGTTCAGAAGCGGCTGCCTCTTGTGAATTATTATGCACTCCTTTGTCCACGGCGGCTTCTGAATTACTGCAGTCTTCTCTCGGAGAGCCCTCTGCTGACCCAAAGTGTACCTGTCAGATTGGACGTGTGTCGAAATGGCTGCTTAAAACACACAGATGCATCACGGCTCAGCCTGGAAGTGTCAATATCGCTAATGAGCAAATTCGAAACTGCAGGCTGGTGCTGTTCTATGCACGGCCCTTTACCGAAACGGCTCTATCATAGTAACTATGATGTGGGTCTCCATAAGACAGAAGCGACTTGACGCCACTTAACATGCACACATGACATGCCAAAGCGGGTCATGACTTCTCACAAGAAAACCCCTCTCCTTTCAACAGTTTCCCAGCACTTACGACACTGTCAGCTCTTCATTTCCATTGCCCTGCATGATGGAAACGTACTCTGATTGCCTAAGGAGCATTATGATATAATCCTGTTCGTCGTGCAATTCCCTCCAGGGAAGAAGAAGAAGCAGTAAGTCCAGAGGGGATAGAATGATGCCCAGAGGGTCAGAAAAGACAGTCTGAGATCCTCTGGGAAGAAATTATTGCCTTTTGGTGTAGTGGTTAAGTGCGCGGACTCTAATCTGGGAGAACCGGGTTTGATTCCCCACTCCTCCACTTGCACCTGGCTGGATGACCTTGGGCAAGCCATAGCTCTGTACCAGCTGTTCCCTCAAGGACAGTTTGGGAAAGAGCTCTCTCAGCCCCACCTACCTCACAGGGTGTCTGTTGTGGGGAGGGGAAGGGAAAAGGAGTTTGTAAGCTGCTCTGAGACTCCCTTGGGGAGTGGAGGGCGGGGTATAAATCCAATCTCTTCTCTTCTTCTTCTTCTTCTTATCCACAATCGGTTCTTTCTCTCTAAAAATCAAAACCAGAGTATCCAGCCTGCTATAAGGGTACCAGATTCTCTCCCATCTCCTAATCTTCATCCAGATGTGTACAGATCTTATCCAAAAGCCATGATTAAATGAGAGCCAGCATGCTGTAGTGATTAGAATGTCGGGATAGGGTATGGGATACCCAAGTTCGAATCCTCACTCTGCCATGGAAGCTTGCCGGGTGACTGTGGCCAGATGCACACTCTCAGCCGACCCTACCCTACAGGGCTGTTGTGAGGATAGAACGGAGGAAAGGAGACTCACTTTGGGTCCCCAACTGGGGAGGAAGGTGGGAAATAAATAAATAACAGTAGACAAGACCCTTTCTCTGTTTATTTCTCTTTTTAAAGTGATAGGAGCTGGGTGGTATCAAAAGATCTATGCAGAAGAAAAAGAAGAAGAAGAAAAGATTAGATTTATATCCCGCCCTTCACTACCCGAAGGAGTCTCAGAGTGGCTTGCAATCTCCTTTCCCTTCCTCTCCCCACAACAGACACCCTGTGAGGTAGGTGGGGCTGAGAGAGCTCTCTCGAGAACTTCCCTTTAGAGAACAGCTCTGAGAGAACTTGTGACTGACCCAGGGTCACACCAGCAGCTGCATGTGGAGGAGTGGGGAATCAAACCCGGTTCTCCCAGATTAGAGTCCACACTCCTAACCATTGCACCAAACTGGCTAGATTTGAATATTTTTATTTAGTTGATTTTTATATCAAGGAATATACAGGCAGTGTACAATAAAAACAAACAAAAAACCATTTATATTAAAATAATACTATTAATAACATGTTGTAATTTAAAATTTATTGGATTACAGTTTTCATATCCTGCCTTTCTGCCCAGTCAGGTTTGATCTTTCGTATCTTTTGTATAATTTAACCTCCAGGGGGTGGCTGAAGATCTCCTGGTATTTCAGCTGGATCCCCAGGTGACAGAGATCATTTCCCCCAGAGAGCTGCTTCCAGTCTGAGTAGACAATACTGACCTTGATGGACCAAAGGTCTAATTCAGTATAAGGCAGCTTTGTGTTCAAAATAATTTCAAGCACAGCTTGTGGGATAGCACGGGAAGGGGATCTGCTCTTCAAAGGCCGAAGACAGATTGGCTGTCTCGGCCGCTCTGCCTCTGCTTCAGAAGCGGAGACAGAGCGGCCATTCAGACGGCCGCATCTGCCCCCAGGAGGCGGCCCGGACGCGTCGCATCTGGCGCCGCGCTCCTTCTGCAACAGCCGAGGACCACTTTAAAGTGGTGCTCGGCTGCTGCAGTGCGCCCCGCGCGCGTGCGTTCCACCCGCCAGAGCGGGTGTGAACGCGTGGGGGCAGGGGCAGCCGCGCGGTGTCCGCCCGCCGCTTCAGGAAGCCGCCCACAGTCTGAACGCTGCGGGCGGCATCCTCCCGGCGGCATGCAAACGCCGTGCCGCGGGGGAAATTCCCCCTGCCCCATTCTGCCGCGCCAGTTTGTCTTCGGCCAAAGACAGGACACCCCAAATCTCAATGCACTTGCCTTAAAGTTGTTGTTTGGACCACAGCCTTTATGCTGGGGTATATAGAATGAAGTGAACTCTGTATCAAAGGCCTGGCTTTGGAGGCGTAGCTGTTTTGCATGTATGTTGAGTCTTGAGCTCCTGGGACAGCATAGCCAAAAATAAGACTATAAATAAGAAATCAGTGGCCTTTTCTGTCTTGCCGCATTATGCAGGCTTGATGTATGTTTCTGCAGAGTTATTACTCACCCTGCTCGAAATCAATGCTCCGAGCTTTCCTCTGTGTGATGGATTTCTTCAGGTTAACATTCTACATACATGATTTAATAAACACTACAATTACCCTATTAACACGCAGATAAAGTGCTCGAGACATACAGTCGAAAAAGACACCGTGAGATTTTGTAAATAGCTTTGCAGTCATTCCCTATTGCTTTTTTTATTTAGGTAGAGCTACATTTAATACACATACCCCACACACAGAAGGATGAATCTTTCCTTAAATGAAACAATGTGTTGTCCAAAACCAGGGCCTGACTTTGAGCACGCAGACCGACTCCATTGGCAGTGCAAAAAATTGGTGGAAAGACATTTACCTGAATGTAGGAGATGAGCATCGGAAACTGTCAGATTACTGATGGGCTTAACTAAGTAGGGGACTTTGGGCACAGAATTCCCTAACATTGCCCCCCCCCCCAATCATATCAGGGTCAAAAGCAGACCTATCTGGAATCCAGCCTAATCCTTACTGGGTTTCTCCAAACCATTCTCATGTCCATTGTGGTAGCTAAAAATCACTTACTTGGCAGAATACCTTTAGACTGCACTGCTTTGCAGGGTTGGGTCTAGGGTTGTCAACCTCCAGGTGTGGCCTGGAAATCTCCTGGAAATACAACTGAGCCCCAGTCTACAGAGTTCACTTCCCCTGGAGAAAATGGCTGCTTTGGAGGCTGGACTCTGTGGCATTCTAAAATCCCTCCCCAAACCCTGCCCTCCCCAGTATCCGACCTCAAATCTCCCGAAATTTTGCAACTTGGTATCAGCAACCCTAATCAGGGCTTGATGAGCCCTGGCCAGATTAACTAATTAATTGTTATATGGCCTTGTCTGTAAGTATAGCCAGGAGATCCTAAGATTGTCTGGCATTCAGGAGTTCTAGCTGTTTTAGAAGAAAATGAAGAAGAGATTGGATTTATACCCCTCCCTTCACTACTCAAGGGAGCCTCAGAACGGCTTACAAACCCCTTTCCCTTCCCCTCCCCACAACAGACACCCTGTGAGGTAGGTGGGGCTGAGAGAGCTCTGGCAGAAACTGCTCTTTTTCAAGAACAGCTGTGCCAGAACTATGGCTTGCCCAAGGTCATCCAGCAGGTGCAAGTGGAGGAGTGGGGAATCAAACCCGGTTCTCCCAACTTAGAGTCCACGCACTTAACCACCAGGTGGTGAGCTAGAATTGTTTTTTAGGCAAGAGACATTTCAGAGTTGGTTTGACATTGCCTGCCCCTGTGCCAGACTCTTGCTTTCCAGGATATTTAAGCCCTGGACTAAACAGAGAGCTCCTGTGCATTCCTTGGACAGCAAAGGTGACAAACAAGCGAGTATTAAGAACGTAAGAACATAAGAGAAGCCAATGTTGGATCAGGCCAGTGGCCCATCCAGTCCAGCACTCTGTCACACAGTGGCCAAAAACACCAGGTGCCCTCAGAAGGTCCAGCAGTGGGGCAAGAGCACATAAAACCAGACATGCCATTGGATGAAAAAATCACAAAACCGCAACTGACTTATTTCGACCATGTCATGCAGAAGAACTCACTAGAAAAAGCAATTGTGCTTGGATTGGTTAGCGGCAAAAGGAAGCTGGGCCACCAAAGAACATGGTGGCTAGACGCCGTGAAAGTTGACACCAGCCAGGGCATGGAACAATTCAAAGAAGAAGAAGAAGAAGAGATTGGATTTATATCCCACCCTTCACTCACTTAAGAGTCTCAGAGCGGCTTACAAACTCCTTTCCCTTCCCCTCCCCACAACAGACACCCTGTGAGGTGGGTGGGGCTGAGAGAGCTCTGAGACAACTGTCCTTGAGAGAACAGCTGGTACAGAGCTATGGTTTGCCCAAGGTCATCCAGCCAGGTGCAAGTGGAGGAGTGGGGAATCAAACCCGGTCCTCCCAGATTAGAGTCCGCACACTTAACCACTACACCAGACTGGCTCTGACAGTACAAGATCGGAAAAAGTGGAGAGAGCTGGCCCATGGAATTACCAAGAGTCTAACATGACTGAATGGCTAACAACACCAACAACACAGAGAGCCTTGCTGGTTCAACCAGTTTTTATGGGTAACATGCTCCTCTGCTAACTGTAATCGTGGACCTAACATTCAGCTATTGAGACAGCAACCCTAACCTCAGTGCTATTTAGAAGACTGGACCTGACCTAGGGTTGCTAGTTCCAGGTTGGGAAATTCCTGGAGATTGGAGGGTGGAGCCTGGAGAGGGCAGGGATTGGGGGAGGGAGGGACCTCAGTGTCACAGAGTCCAGCCTCCAAAGCAGCCATTTTCCTCCTGGGAACTGATCTGTCACCTGAAGACCAGAAGATCTCCAGGCCCCACCTGGAGGTTGGCAACCCTGGCCTAGCCTCCAGCTAATAGTCAAATGCCGTGCTTCCGCAGAATCCTTTGACTGCTTTAAGTCATTGCTATCAGAGCTGGAACAGACTAAATTAACATTCCCTTAAGTTCCCGTGGCAGCCAGGTTACTTCCTCTTAAAAGTACCTCAGGAAATACAAGCCTTAATTGAGAGACACTGGTTTGATACCAGAAAGCACCTCTGACTTGGCTAGGCCAAAGGATCTGGGGTGCCAAAATACTCAGCTCTCAGTGGAGGAGGAGCATACCTCACACCATTGTCATTATGAAGATAAGCTGAAGGAGGGAAAGCACAATGTTGTGAGCTGCTTTGAGTCCCCACTGAGGAGAGAAAAGGGATATCAATATCTGAATAAATAAATACCAGTGGGCAGTTTACCAGGGCCCAAGGACCTCAAGGGCTCTGCCTGGTCTTCAAGCCCATTGCTGTGTCATGGTATTTTGGAAAGAAATTCTTATTTGTCCAGGGATGGCCCTTCCCCCAGACTCAACTGCAGCAAAAGTGTCAGGACTGCCAGACTTTCCTCACCGGAAGACGCCTCTGACGAAGAGCAAGTGGGGCGACATACAGGGACCTCACCCTCACCCCCACCACCATCAGGAGGACAAGCTGTCCTCAGGCTGAGCTAGTTTTCCTCAAGGCAGCCGATCTTAAGGGGCAGGGGGAGCCACAGGGAACAGATGTCCCTATGCCGTTCTACACAATGGCTCAGGGGGAGAGGACAAGAGAGGGAGAGAGAAAGAGAGAGGACCATGAGGGAAATGAGGTAGCTCCACCTGTAAGGTGGAAGATTGGTCCAGGTAAGACCAAAGGGGGCAGAGCCAGGACTTGGTGAAAAGGTGTAAAAGAAGGGTTCCAAAACTGAATTGGGAAAAAGGGGAGGAGATATAGAGCCTGGGGAAAGGACTGAGTGCTCCTAGGGATTCTGGGAGAGACAAGAGGCGCTGTAATCCTCATCCCTTCCCCATTTCAGAAGCCTGTGGAGACCCCTACCAGTGGGACACCACGGTGAAAGGTGAGGGAACCTTGCCAGTTGAGGAGGGTGCTCACATTATATCAAATAAAAAAGATTGTTTGTGATGGGATTTGAAAAGGGGAGCCATGTTACAAGTTTGTACTAGGCCCAGACCAACAAGGCTTAGACCCTAAGTATACATAGGCAAGCTGGAACCGGATCAGGAAGAGTAACCGCAGCCTAGGGGTGGGTACTGGCGATAACCCACATAAGCCAGTCTTACGTTAGCTGCCATTCATTACATTAGACATGTATTTATTTATAGCCCACCTTTCTCACATATATTCAGAGTGGATAACACAGTGTAAGTCGATTGTGTTGTATGCAAAGAGACATCCGGTTAAGTACAGCGCAGGTCAATACAATCAGCAAGAGGAAGCTTCTAACAGAGCCCAATAGGTTGGGTCTAGGACCATGTTTCCGTGGCACAAGGACTTCCACCCACATCATGACTTTTTGTGATCCCTGATCCCACAAAAATCCGAAATATCCCCAGAATTCTGTTCCTAGGGGAGGGGGAGGCAGATTTGGGGGAAGCTGAGAAAACTACGCTCAATGGGTGGAAATCCTTGAGCCCGCAGAAATGCCTCACTGGGTCCACCTCATTGTCTTATTGATCTTCTCTTCCTTCAAGTTCCTTCATTTACAGAGCAATCCTAATAAAAGTCCACTGTCTGTAGGAGCCAGGGTTGCCAACCCCCTGGTGCAGCCTGGAAATCTCCCGGTATTCCAACTGATTTCCAGACAATAGAGATCAGTTCCCCTGCAGAAAATGGCTGCTTTGAAGGGTGAACTCTATGGCACTGAACTCTGATGAAGTCTCTCCCCAGTTTGGTGTAGTGGTTTAAGAGTGTGGACTCTGCTCTGGGAAAACCGGGTTTGATTCCCCACTCCTCCACATGCAGCTGCTGGTGTGGCCTTGGGTCAGTCATAAGTTCTTTCAGAGCTGTTCTCTCAAGGGCAGTTCTTGAAAGAGCTCTCTCAGCCCCAACTACCTCGCAGGGTGTCTGTTGTGGGGAGGAGAAGGGAAAGGAGATTGTAAACTGCTCTGAGACTCCTTTGGGTAGTGAAGAGCGGGGTATAAATCCAATCTCTTATTCTTCTGAACCCCACCCTCCTGAGGCTCCACCACCAAAATTTCCAGGTATTTCCCAACCCAGAATTGGCAGCCATACTAGGAACACAGCTTTTGGGATAATAATGTCTGTGCTTTGAAACTCCCTGACCAAAGATGTCCAGACAGGAGAAAGCTATCCGGTTCTGGTTTCCGGGGGAGGGGGGGGGTTGCCTACAAAAGTGAATCCTTTTTATTCCAGAAAGCTTTCTCCTCTGTCTGTTCCCATGATCTAACATCGACTTTTAAAAACATCCTTAAATGCTCCATTCTCTCCCCCCCTTTTGGGAACGCTCTAATGGTTTCTATAGTCTCATTGTGTTGTATCGTTACAGGTGTCTTGAATGCTTCCATAGAAAGGTGACTCAGAGATTTATTTATTTTTTTAAAGAAAGATAAATATTGCAGGAATTGATGGTATGAAATAATGCTTAAGGTGAGGTGTGGGCAAAGACACATAAAAACTCACCTGTTCTGGGATTTACCAGTTGAATAAAGGGGGTGGGGGCATTATGAAAACCAACCAAGAGTCTTTTTGATGCTGCTGAGAAATGTTTCACTGCTATGGAATCAAAATAGCTGTGGCACAAGGGTGCAGCAGCCGAGTCTTGGCTAGTTTTTTTTCCCCCTGTCTTTTTAAAAAATGTCTGTCTTGCTTTCCCGTTTCTTTTCAGAACCCCTGGGATAACATAAAACTTGTTCTTCTGCAGAACTTTCCCTCACACCCTCCTTCTCAGAAGATGACAGTTCGGTCTCTGGGCATCTACTGCTGTATGTCCCCCCGCCCCTTTAGAAGCTTCAAAACATCAGAAGCTGCCCTCGCTTGGATGTGGGTGTCTATCCTGTGCTTCTTGTCTCCTCTGTACTGTGGGCGTGCTTTGCCCAAAGTTTCTTTGGGTATGCTGCAGAAATTCCTTTTGCAGAAATCCTGAGTTTTTGATACTTTCTTTTCATCTTTACCAGTTCTTGTTGCCCACCCGTCCCCATAACAAAGACATCACACAACTGACACTGGATTTAACTGGGCTTTATTTAACAAACAGCTGGTTCTTACCTTATAAAATCTCCAGGTCCTTAGCTCAGCGTACTCGGTCTACTGTGCTCCCAGAGCATCCCAACTGTGGAGAACCCTTTCCTCTTGGCCTACCTTTTCCCCTAGTCTGCATACCCAGTTGTATTTGAAAAAGTGTGCATGCACACATAACCCGATTCCTTGAATAAACCTTTGTTGGTCTTAAAGGTGCCACTGGACTCTAAATTTGTTCCTCCACCAGTTCCTTCTTCCCATGCTGCTAAACTCTAGGGTCCGGAATGATGGCCCAGCTCCAAGAGGGTCCACACTCCAACACCCTCACTGATAAGCCATGCAAGTAGGGCTGCTGGGCCGTTCATGTCGGTGTTTTCTGCACCTGCATGTCAGTTCTGGGGAAAACATGGAAACAATGTAGGGTAGCTCTAGGAATCACCAGAAACTATGGTTTCACCACAGAGTTTCCAGTGATTTTTAGAGCTACCCTGTGTCACGTCCAGGTTTTCTCCAGAAGTGATGTAGTGGTGCACACAGCCTCATGGCCAGCATTCCCTCTAAGCTGAGTTAGTGTGAGCTAGCTCACAGTTTTTTAGCCTCCGGCTCACACATTTTTGTCTTAGCTCAGGAAGGATGGCTCCAGAGCAAATCCATGTATGCAGTAGCCAAATCTCTTGCTCACAACTTTAATGCCTTTAAGGTAGAATTTTTGCTCACAAGACACTGCAGCTTAGAGGGAGCATTGATCACGGCCTCCCCATGTTCCCACTTCCCAACCCTCCTGGCAACCCTTCATGTGAGTCTGATTTGGGAAGCAACTTGCCCATCATGAGATGTTTCAGAGTGCTTGCCAACTCCTGACCTTAAGCAAAACCCTAATGTCCCGGTCTGTCCAGCCGGGGCCTAACCAGTCCTAAAAACAGGCCTGTTGGGAGAGACAGAACACCTGCCAAACCAGTTAAGTGAAGCAGCTGCAAAAAGAACCCTTTCCAAAAAGGCCCAAGCAATGCCCTTTCAGCCTTGAAGTGATCAATTAAGGCCACAGTGCCAAAATAGAGTGGCTGTGCATATAGGCAGCTCCAAATGAGCGCCAGTTTGGTGTAGCGGTTAGGAGTGGTGGACTCTAATCTGGAGAACCGGCTTCGGTTCCCCACTCCTCTACATGCAGCCAGCTGAGTGACCTTGGGTCAGTCTATCAGTTCTATCACAGTTCTATCAGAGCTGTTCTCTCAAAAGCAGTTCTCTCAAAAGCAGTTCTCTCAGAGCTCTCTCAGCCCCACCTATCTCATAGGGTGTCTGCTGTGGGGAGAGGAAGAGAAGGTGATTGTAAGCTGCTCTGAGACTCTGAGTAAAGGGTGGGGTGCAAGTTCTGTGTAAATGGCATAGCCATACAATTTTCCTGACTGGCTGGGAGCTGAAGCTCCCAGTGAGGTCTGACCTTCTGTCTCAGTGTCTTCCTTATTCAGAAGAAGAGGGCAGGCAAAGACACCTTTCCTGCCACAGAGGGCAAGAATGAGGTTTGGTAGCAATATCTCCTTTTACAAAATCATATAATACAATGTTAGTTTCTAGTCCTGTGCTCCGCGCCGGATGAAAATTGGTTTGATTGTTAGAATTCAAAAGGGAATAAGATAAACATATGGAACAGAGGTCCATCAGTGGCTATTAGCCACAAGGTATAGATAGGAGCTCTCAGTCTGGGACAAGTGATGCTCTGTATTCTTGGTGCTTGGGGGGGGGGCAACAGCGGGAGGGCTTCTAGTGTCCTGGCCCCACTGTTGGACCTCCTGAGGGCACCTGGTATTTTTGGCCACTGTGTGACAGAGTGTTGGACTGGATGGGCCACTGGCCTGATCCAACATTGGCTTCTCTTCTGTTCTTTTGAATTTATATCTGAACAAGGACTTATATCTGAACCTTCCTGTAAATAATTTTATAATAAGGTGGAGTAGACTTTGAATCATTGTTTTTTGAATGAAGGGATATACCCCCCAAGTGGGTGGGCTTTACCTAACTCTAAGCTGTACCTTCAGCATCTGGAGCATTTGGGGGGGAGAGAAAGGGGGCGAACTGCAGGCTATTTTGCTTCTAGACTATTACTTTTTTGCCATCAAGTCACAGCTGATGTATGGTGGTCATATGGGGTTTTCAAGGCATGAGACATTCAGAGGTGGTTTGCCATTCCTTGCTTCTGCATAGCAACCCTGGACTTCTTTAGTAGTCCCCCATCCAAGTACTAACCAGGTCCAACCCTACTTAACTTCTGAGATCTGACAAAATCGGGCTTACCTGGGCCATCCAAGTCAAGGCAACCTGTTACTTAGGGAATTAATAGGCTTGCCAGCTCCGGACCTGGAAATACCTGGAGATTTTGTGAGTGGAGCTGGGGGAGGGTGGGGTTTGGGGAGGGGTGAGACCTCAGGGGGGTATAATACCATCGAATACACCCTACGAAGGAGCCATTTTCTCCAGGTTAACTGATCTTGGTCATCAGAGATCGATTATAATAGTGGGAGATCTCCAGGTGCCACCTAGAGTTTGGCAACCTTAGCAATGAAAAATAAAACAATAATGTTACCCTTCCCTTCCAGCACAGAGTGCTAGTTTTTCTATATAAAATGGTAAGGTATATCTATTGCAATAACTTTTGGTGATATACAAGTCCAATGAATTGATCGGCAAAAGGTAGAATGTTGGGCAACTACATGCATTATCAATTAGCTGATAGCCTTAATAAGTAAATGCAGCAAAGACATACAACAAGAAATTCAAAAGTGCAAGTTGGAGTTAGCACACAGCAAGCACTGCATCTGGACGAGGTGAAGGACACTGTTCTAAATGCAATGTTCACCTTGATCCAATGAACTCTGATGGATGTTGGTGCAGTGCTATGCAAATGGACACGTGCATCCATTCATTTTGATGGAAGGGGGCAGTTCAAAACACATTCATCTCTGTAAGCTATGGTGCCTCCTCAATGGAAATTAATAAAAGAGGCTTACTGTGTGTTCATGGGCACACACATCGGATTTTGGATGCTTAATTATAAAATGTGTTAGAATCCTCTTTGATCACCAGTGTGGTTGTTTGTTTTCTTTCCAGCTGACGGGTGAAGTAATGTTGCAAATTGCAAGCAATCCGGTTTTGCCGTTTAATGCCCTGGATATTGCGCTAGAAGTTCAGAAGAGCCTAGAAGGTAATTCTTGCCCCCTCTTTTTACTGCTGTGGTCACAGGAATTTCAATTAAGGTGCATGGGTTTTTTTTTTCCTTTGCTTTTTGATGGTGAGCCGTGCTTTGTCTTTCACTGTGATCAACTAATCATGTGCCAATTTTATTGACCGCCCCCCCCCCCCAATTCGTTGTCTTTTGTGTTCGTGGGCTGTAAATTAAGTATCAGTGCGACTCCCCTAATAGCGACCTGCATTGTTTACATACCTGAGTTAAGCAATAATTAGTGTGAATGTCTTGGCAAATGATAAATCACACCACTGGGGCAAATGGCAAGACTTTGCTCCTTCTTTGCAGTAAAGCATCCTGTGGGAGGGAAGGAAGGAAAGGGGCACTGAGCCCCCAGTCCTCATAGGCAGTGTAATTTCCCCAGGTTGAAAACTGGCCACCTTGCTTATTTATTGCAGCACTTCACGTTGGCAGCAGATCACGCCGATGCGCTTTGCCTCTTGCAGCCACTGGGAAGAGGGATAATTTAATGCCAAATAATTTGCTCCAGCTGATTTATCAGCCAGTTTTTGAGAGCGCTGCGTTAGAAATGAATGACCTTGATCTGTGTATTTTGATGGGTGAGAGGGGAGACAATCCTTCCTTAGTCAAGGCAAATAGAGGGAGGCCCAGGCTCTGGAAAGCAGTATAGTGGTGAAAAGTGCCATCAAGTTGTAGCCAACTCATGGTGACCCCAGAGGGTTTTCAAGGCAAGAGATGTTCAGAGGTGATTTGCCATTGCCTGCCTCTGTGTCTTGACCCTGGTATTCTTTGGTGGTCTCCCATCCATGTACTACCCAGGGCTGACCCTGCTTAGCCTCCAAAATCTGATGAGTTCTCGGGGTAGACTGGGCCGTCCAGGTCAGGACTGGGAAGCGGTACAACTACTTGGTAATCTACTTCCAATATTTTTTAGATCAGTGTTACTCTAGTAAACAGTTAGAAGGGTCAGTCACCCTCACTGAATGCCACCTTGAAAACACAGGTAACCCAGAACAAAAAACTGTGTATATATATCTAGAAAAAATCTTCAATAAGTGTCTATGTTCTTGGTTACCTATTTCCTTACAGTATATTTCCCTATTTGTTTGTTACCTTGAAAACATGGGCAGGCTAGTCCATCGACTGAATGCTGGATTAAAACATAAGAATGAGCAAATATCTCTGATTTACTTTTTTTAATATATATGTTTGTATATTTTGCCAGTAGTTTTAGTACTCCCCTTTCACTGTTCGTTTTGTAGATTTAGTTGCATTGTATCTCTCCTTATATATAATTGAGTTTTCGGGTGACTCTTTCCTGAACATTCCACATGCTCCCACAGCCTTTGGCTTCCTGACCTGTCACCCCGACGGTGTGCCAATCCACTGGCTGCATTGCTGGGATCACGTATTGGAGAATTTTGTAAATTCAGTACTTGCAAGTGGGTGGGGTTTTTTGTTTTTTTTGGGGGGGGGGTTGATGTTACATACCAAAGGGTGGTGCTTTAATGGGAGGACAGGAAGATTCAGGAAGACATTGTCTGCCTCTGAGTATCTGCAGAGTGACATTGTGATATTTTGCTGTTTTTTAAATAATGCTGTTGTTTGTTGTTTTCTTAATAATGCTCTGCTGCAGAATCTATTTGCAGCTGATGTCATTTCAAGACTCTTGGAAATGAACCACTCAGAACAGGGTTGCCAACTCCAGGTTTTACCTGCAGATCTCTCACTATTACAGTTGACCTCCAGATGACCCAGATCAGTTCCTCTGGAGAAAAATGGCTGCTTTGGTGGGTGGGCTCTATGGCGTTATACCCTGCTGAGGTCCCTTTTCAAGCTCTGCCCACCAAGCCTCCAGGCATTTCTCAACTCAGAGCTGGCAGTCCTAGAGCTGGTGTTCACTGATGTCCAAAGACGAAAAAAAGAACAAGATCTTGTCTGGATTTGTCTTAGAAATGCAGAGGTTCACGAGGGGGGTAAAAAAATAACACTAGGACATGATTGTCATTCCAAAGCATGCCTCATTGCTGTCCCTTCTACCAATCACAAGATACCTGCCACTGGCTGTTCTCTTTGGCTCTGTAACAGGGCTTGTTGATTTAATGTGGCATTTTTTCCTTAGCTCTGGTTAATTCATTAGTTTCAGACTCTTCCCTTCAAGGAAAGTGGGACTTATTTTCACGGCTGTAATACCACCAAGATAAACTCTCTCAGTTCTGTTAACTTTGCAATTTTGTTTGATGAATTCGCCTGCAGCTCATACATCTCCTGTATCTCTAAGATCAGTTTCATTATATGGTTACACCCCTCCCGCCCATACTTTTTTTTGGCCTGATCTTGTTTGGAAAGCTGTCACAAGAATCTCTGCGATGTTTTACTACACACATTGCTTGTGGCATATAGTCACATCTTTGTGTGAATTTACCAGATTCAATAGACACCTTTTCAGTTTCAGGCAGCTTCTGAAGCTTCCCGTGGCATCTACCCAGCCAAATGGGTGACTACAGCATTTTTATTTGGACTCCCGAACCCCCAGTTGAGGCAGGAGATTCCCTTCCTTGAGCTCCCCTTGCCTACCTCCACTCCAGTCAGCAGTGTGGAAAAAACGGTTTTGCAAATAGGGGTGTGCAAAAAAAAAAAAGGTATTTTTCGGGTTCGGCTATACTGGACCTGAAAAATATCAGTATTTCCTGTTATTTCAGAATCCCAATATTGGTATGGTATTGGGATTCAGGATATAATCAGGAAACCCAAATTTATTTGGCTCCAGTATAGGACCATTTCGCATAGGCCAGGGGTGGGCAAACTGTGGCTCGGGAGCCGAATGTGGCTCTTTTACATATATTATGTGGCTTCCGGCAGGGCGGCTGGGGAAACTAAATATCATTAGCAAACAAATATCATTGGACAAATTAATATCATTATCAATATCTGCTTTTAGCCCTTTATTTATTATTTTTGGCAGTCTCATTTAATGTTAATAAAAAGCAAATTTGCTTATTTTCCAATAAAAGCAGGTAATATTTGTTCATGTCTTGTGGCTCTCAAACATCTGATGTTTATTCTATGTGGCTCTTACGTTAAGCAAGTTTGGCCACCCCTGTTCTAGGTGGCTCTTACGCTGAGCAAGTTTGCCCACCCCTGCCCTAGGCTGTAATGGAGAATCAATCTGAGGACCACTGGGGATCTGGGAAGGCTGTTTTTTTGAGGCAGAGGTAACAAATTTGCAGCATAGCTGCTGGTGCCTCTCCTCAACCACCCCCCCCCGCCCCAAGTTTCAGAAAGACTGGGCCAGAAGAAGGTCCTCCATTGTTTCCATTCAAGGGAGAAAGGGATGTGGTCCCTTTAAATGCCTTCTTCAAGCCGCAGTGCAAGTCCACACTGCGGCAAGTGAACTCCAAAGGCAAAATGCATTTAAAGTTTACTCCAAAGGCATTTAGCTGGGCAAGTGAACTCTGAACGCACTGATAGACTGAGAGATCACTCTGTTATACCTTCGGCTCCATTATAGCCTATGGGGAACATTCTGGCAATAATGGAGAATCAATCCAGGGGTGTCTGGAGCTCAGGGGAATTTTGCAGAATAGCTGCTGGTGCCTCTCCTCAACTCCCCCCCCTCAGTTTTAAAACGATTGAACTGGGGGTCCAATTCTATGGGCCCCCAAAGAAGGAGCCCCCATCCAATGAAGGGGAAAAAAGGCATGTAAAGGGACGCTAGATCAAAACAAAGGTCCATCTAGTCAAGCATTCTTTTTCCCACAGTGGCCAACCAGAAGACACTGGAAAGCCAACAAGTAGGGTAAGATGGTCCACTTCTCCAGCTAGCAGTGTTCAGCTGCCTCTGAAGGTTGACTTTGGCAGTTATCTCTAATAGTATTTTATTTATTTATTTATTTATTTATTTATTTAGTCACTGATAGACTTATCCTCTGTTAATCTACCCTGTCTTAAAAAGGGACAGGGTGGTGCCCTGACCTGGATGGCCCAAATTTGTGGTGCCCTGACCTGGATGTCCCAGGCTGGCTTGATCTCACCAAGTCTCAGAAGCTAAGAAGAGTCAACCCTGGTTAGTACTTGGATGGGAGGACCACCAAGGAAGTCCAGGGTTGCTACCCAGATGGAGACAATGGCAAACCACCTTTGTGGTTATCTTGGGCCTTGAAAACCCCTAGGGGTTGCCATAAGTTGGCTGAAACTTGATGGCACTTCGTGCACACGCGCATATATGGCTTTGTTGTGGCAGCAAATTTCTCCACATTTATTATGTGTTGTGTGCTGAAGTTCTCTCTCTCTCTCTCTCTCTCTCTCTCTCTCTCTCTCCCGAATCAGCTGCCAAATCATTTTCACTGGGCAGATGCAATGATTAAGGTGCATTACTATTTTGTGAAATGGTCATCTTCATTAAATTACAGCCCCAGCACTATGCAAATGTCTTTTCCTTGTGGCTGTACTTCTGAAGTTAACGGTTCGTATCCTTCAGTACGAGTGCAGTCATTCAATAATGTAAATCTACACGCTGCTCCTCGAATGGTGACTTTAAATGAACGGAACAAACTCACAGCTATGTTTACCTCAGGAAATTAGGGATACTGTTACCAGGGCTCTACCAATCACATTACCATAGAGTGCTGGCTTGAAGTGACAAGAAGAGGGGGTGATTTATCTCTTGAGGAAACACGGTGGCTGCCACTGGTTGAGCATGTCATTTGGAAGTATCATCTTGAAACATCTTTCGACACCATTCCAAGGGGTGGGTGGGAATTACAGATGTTATTTCGCTCAAGGGGAAAACAGTAACACTTTTATTACCCGGCATTTCCCATTTTTTATGCTGCCCTCTCCAGCATGAATCAGGATGAATAATCTTGCATGGTTATTTTAAGCTGTTAAATAAATACAATTGGAGGTATCAGGAAAGGGAGCTAGGGAGATGCAAGCTGCTGATTGCTGAATTTTATGGAGGGCGTTTCATTCCTCATGCTGAACTTAACCGGATTTTATTCACCGCCTTGTTATGCCAGATGGATATTTATTCACCAGGCTTGGAGTGAATGCAGTGACATCTTTCTGCATAACCAGTAGCCTTCATAATGTGCACCAGTGGGTTTTTCATACTTCCAAACTGGGCTCCTGCCCATGAACATCCATACACCAAAGCAGGCCCCTTTGCTAGAGTATAATTCCAGTAGGCATGATGATGGGAAATGTGTCGTACACCTAACTGACCTGTGACTCAAGCCGAGAACAGTTAAGCATACTACTGGACCCTCCACCCTCTGTCAGTCATCTTCTAGGATCCTCGCAGCAAATAGGCTTATGAGGAAGGGGATGTGGCTGTGTGGCAGAGGACACGTCCAGTTCAGGTTCAGGCCCAGGCACTTCCAGTGAAAAAGAAGAAGAGAAGAAGAGATCGGATTTATACCCCCCCCCTTCACTTGGCATCTCAGAGTGGCTTACAATGTCCTTTCCCTTCCCCTCCCCACAACAGACACCCTGTGGGGTAGGTGGGGCTGAGAGAGCTCTTTCAAGGACTGCTCTTGAGAGAACAGTTCTGAGAGAACTCTTCCGCCAGGCTTTCAACTAGGAGCTGCCACCGGGGGAAGGAACTGATCTGGTAACATCGCCCTGGTCCTGTTGGTCGCTCCCCTTGCTGCTTCTGTTCGCCATGAGAACTCTGAAGTCACCATCTGTTCTGTGTTGGATGTGGTGTCAATTTTAACTGGTTATTTTATATTGTAAACCTTTGTTGGTATTTTATGCTTGTTAGCCACCTTGAGCCGGTTCGCTGGCAAGGCGGGATATAAATATAATAAATAAATAAGTAAGTAAGTAAGTAAGTAACTGACCCAAGGTCACTCCAGCAGCTGCATGTGAAGCAGTGGGGAATCAAACCCGGTTCCCCCAGATTAGAGTCCATGCTCTTAACCACTGCACCATAGTGGCAAAGTAAAAAGGGGCCAAGAAAGTTCTCCACCGTCATGGGACATCTGATTTGGGATGCCATCCTCCAGGTGGGACCTGTGGATCAACCGGTATTATAATTGCTCTTGGCTGGGCTCTTGTAGCTGTCTTGCTGAGCTTGTGAATCTCAGTGAGAGTGCAAGATAAAAGCTCGGTTTTACATTTAGCAAAACCATCCTTTCAGCAAAAAAGAAAAGAAAAGAGTCATGCTAAGGCAAAACCGTGATTAGAATACAAGCTTGTAAAATTTCAGTCAGAACATCCCTGCTTATCAGGGTTGCTGCACTGAAGCTGTCCAAACCGAATGGCTCTCTGAAGAGCTGCCTTGCTGGATCAAACCCAAGGCCTGTTTATGTCTCTCCAACAGGGGCTAGCCTTTGGGAAACCCACAAGTAGGGCATGTTTGGTGTAATGGTTAAGTGTGCGGACTCTGATCTGGGAGAACCGGGTTTGATTCCTTACTCCTTCACATGCAGCTGCTGGATGACCTTGGGCAAGCCATAGTTCTGTCAGAGCTGTTCTCTCAAAGACAGTTCTGGAAAGAGCTCTCTCAGCCACTCTCAGACTCCTTCAGGTAGTGAAGAGAAGGGTATAAATCCAGTTTCCTCCCCGTCCTCCTCTTCTTCCTCCTCCTCCATCTTGAGAGGTGTCTGTTGTGGGGAGGGGAAGGGAAAGGAGTTTGTAAGCCACTCTGAGACTCCGAGTGAAGGGCGGGGTATGAATCCAATCTCCTCCTCCTCCTCCTCCTCCTCTTCTTCTTTTTATTCCTCTTCCTCTTTTTCTTCTTCCTGTTCTCTGTACCCAGCACTCCTCCAGGTGGAACCTGGGGATCCCCCAGAATTGTTGCTCATCTCCAGACTACAAGAGAGCAGTTCCCCCTGGAGAAAAACGGATGCTTTGGAGGGTGGACCGTATGGGCATTGTGCCCTGCTGAGGTCCCCCATCCTCCCCAGGCTTCCTGTGTGGATGCCAGAGATTTACTCTTCAAAAAATTATCATTTTCATTTCTTCCCTTCTTTTGTAATTTCCGAAAGGGCATGGTTAACATTTTCATGTAATTTCAGGAGCACTGATATCGTTTCATTAATTCATTTCAGGAAAAAGTAATTTTCAGAAATTTGGGGCCCATTGTTTCCTATAAGGAAATAAACTGGGCTTTCTGGGGTGGCTGTTTTGTAACCAAACGGTGCCACCATTTCTCAGTCTCCATTATTTCCTACCACCATTCCTCCAGCTTGCTACTATTGAACCCTTAATTCCATTGATCTCAAAATGGGAAGGGAATCTAGTCTTCCTTCTCTACTCAGCCCCCCCCCCCCAATTCTCCAAAATGTATGTCGAAGGGGTCTAGGGTTGCAAGGTTCCCCTTGGCCATTGGCACGGGAATGGGGGAGGGTATGTTAGCCAGATCCAGGTTGGAAAACTCCTGAGGATCTGGAGGTGAAGCCTGGGGAGGACAGGGACCTCAGTGGGGTACAATGCCCATACAGTCCACCCTCCAAAGCATCCATTTTCTCCAGGGAAACTGGTCTCTGTAGTCTGGAGATGAGTTGTAATTCTAGGGGGGTCCCCAGATCCCACCTGGAGGTTGGCATCCCTAAAGGATTCCTATTGCATGGATTCTCCTAGCTGCCTTCCTTTCCACTGATGAAACCTAGGACCTGCCAGAGCGGCTGCTGCTACTAACAGCCTGGCCAGGCAGGAGGATTAATCCTTAAAATTTCCAGAAGCTGCTGATAGTTGAACTGGTCTAAAGCAAAATCCACAAATAAAATTATCAAAATAGCACAAGTTTTCAAGTTCTCCAGAACACTTAATTACCCCGGATATTTGTTATCCACCCCACCACCACCACCCCAAAAAAGGGAGAGGGAAGAGGCGTTAGGGCGGGGGTGGGCAAACTTGCTCAGTGTAAGAGCCACCTAGAACAGGGGTGGCCAAACTTGCTTAACATAAGAGCCACATAGAATAAACATCAGATGTTTGAGAGCCACAAGACATGAACAAATATTACCTGCTTTTATTGGAAAATAAGCAAATTTGCTTTTTATTAACATTAAATGAGACTGACAAAAATAATAACAAAAGAGGTAAACGCAGATATTGATAATGATATTAATTTGTCCAATGATATTTGTTTGCTAATGATATTTAGCTTTCCCAGCCGCCGTGCCGGGAGCCACATAATATATGTGAAAGAGCCGCATGCGGCTTCTGAGGCAGTTTGCCCACCCCTGCGTTAGGCCATTATCTTGTGGCCTTCTTCTCATGGCCTTTGGAGCCCCTCCTTTGAAGGGGTTATAAAAACATCCAGGACTTGAAAGCTAGCACTATTTTGCACAGATTCAGGTGGGTTGCCGTGTTGGTCTGAAGCGCAGAACAAAGGTTGAGTCCAGTGGCACCTTTCAGACCAACAATAATTATTCTGGGTATAAGGCCTTGTGTGCATGCACACTTCTTCAGATCGGAGTGCACATGCACACAAAAGCTTCTACCCAAAATAAAACTTCATTGGTCTGAAAGGTGCCACTGGACTCAAACTTTGTTCTGTTCTTTTTCTTTTCTTTTTTTTTGCATAATTATGTGTGCAGATTTTGGATTTGAACCTGGAGCTCACCTGGGAGCCAGCATAGGAGGAGGCGACAGATACTTCCCAGAACTGTGATGCAACCACCCAAACCTACTGCTCACCTTGGAGGTGGCTGATGGGGGCAAAAGAAAGAGGAAACAAGCAACTCTAAATATTTTTTTATTTTATTTTATTTATACCCCGCCCTCCCCGCAAAGCAGGCTCAGGGTGGCGTACATTGGTTAGTGAATAAATAACAATTAAAATTCACATAAAATCATCTTAAAAACGATTCAGTTACAAATAAAAATAGAATAATAAAGTGCTGGCGGTGTTTCATTAATTATGCAAGATGGCGTGCTGAGGAACGCATACAAAAGCTAACAGTTTTTCTGCTCGATGTTCTTCCTAGGTCAAACTGTGACACATGCCGGATATCAGAGCCAAGGGCCAGGATCTATAATAAGTTTGTTAGTGGTAATAATGGAGGCGGCTCCTAGTTGAAAGCCTGGTAGAAGAGCTCTGTCTTGCAGGCCCTGCAGAACTGTAAAAGATCCCGCAGGGCCCTGACCTCTTTCGGGAGCTCATTCCACCAGTATGGAGCCGCCACTGAAAAGGCCCTGGCCCTGGTAGTAGCAAGCCAGGCATCTTTTGGACCCAGGAGGGTCAATCGATTTTGAGACCCTGACTGTAGTGCTCTCTGGGGTATGTATGGGGTATGTATCATCCAGTTCCCTAGGTGCTGTCAGGTAGGCCCTGTGGCATTCACCTTGGATGCAGCTAGCTGCCACTCAGTGGGAAGCAACACAATATCTTAAGCCAGTGGTTCTCAACCTGTGGGTCGGGACCCCTTTTGGGGTCGAGCGACCATTTCACAGGGGTCGCCAGGTGGCATCCAAGCCCGCCCCTCCCCTCCCCGCTGGCAGGAAAGGGCCCCGTGCTCAATTCAGTGCGAGGTCTGACCTCCCGGCTCTTTGCCCTCAAAGGGAGCTTTCCCTTTAAGGGCAAAGAGCAGAGGTTGGTTGGGGCTGGAACCCCGCCCCCTGCTTCCAGCAGCCCTTCTAGCAGGGGCCACGAGGAAAAAGAAGCCAGCAGGTAAGTCAATGGCTGCTTCCCCATCCCCGTCTCTGCCTTTAGGGCGCTCCACCACCGCCTTCCCTAGGCTCCACGCCGAAGCGCAGAGCCCAGGAAAAGCGATAAAAGCCACTCCTCCACCTACCTACCTACCTTCCCCCCTCTCTCTTTCCCCCCATCTTTCTCTCTCTCTTTTCCCCCTTTCTCTCTCTCTCTCCCCCCACTCTCTTCCCCCTTTCTCTCTCTCTCTCCCCCTCTCTTTCCCCTTTCTCTCTCTCTCTCTCTCTCTCTCCACCTACCTTTCTCTCTCTCTCTCTCTCTCTCCCCCCTACCTGCAACAGCCTCCCCCCCCCCCCACCTACCTTCGTTTTCTCATGGCATCTTCTGTTGAAGAAAAGTAAGTCTGAAGCCTGAGTGTTTGTTGTGTCTTGTTGGGAATAGCTTGCAAATATATGTGTGTCTAAAGTCTGTATTAAAGTTGTTTGGTGCTAACTGCCATGCAAGAGAAAACATCTGAAAAAGTAGCTTCATTGCTGTGTGTGTTGGCAGAATTTTATGGTTGGGGGTCACCACAACATGAGGAACTGTATTAAAGGGTCGCGGCATTAGAAAGGTTGAGAACCACTGTCTTAACCCATCTCTGCTGGGCAGCTGTTTGTATCATCATTCTCTCATCACACTGCTTCCATTTTGTCCTTCTGGATTTGCCACAGAGGAGATTTCCAGCCAGGCATCAGACAGCGAATGGGATGACACAGCCAATCAGCTTGTGTTATATGAGGGTGATGTTCTGAGGAAGCAAAAGCAGGTTGAATTAATAAGCAAGCTTTTCTTTTTGGCCAGAACTGCCCCCCCCCCCCAGTGTTTAAAGAGACCAGATATTTTTTAACCCTGCTGAAAATAGCCATTAAAAATTGTGAGTAGACTTGGCTTAGCAGTAATCTTTTGACTGCAGCCAGTACCTATTGCTGCTGCATTTATGGAGCTTAGAAAAATGTGGCCAAATCAGTTTCAATATCATCTAAAGCCCTACCAGGTAAACAACATTTCTGCCTCTTCCTTGCTTTCTATCCACATTCTTTTCTGATTTGTACTTCCTTTTCACCCACCCGTAAGAAAAACCCTCCCAGGAATTAGACACCATAAAACTGATCCAAGAAGACACTAACACGACTCAAAACCATTGGCATCAAATTCTTATTATGTCTACGGCATTCAGAATGGCAGGAGATAGTGTTGGGTGTATTTAGGTCAAAGCAAGTATCCCCCCCCCACTTTATTATGTTCTAGTAGTTTGCTGGTGCCTATTAGCAAAAAGCAAAGAATCCTGGGGTGGGGGGGGGGGAGAAGACTGGAGATTATTACAGAAAATGGTAATATGAAGATTAGACTGCTTGTGTTTCGAAGGATTTGTTTTTAGGTTATGTCATCTTTTGCTGTCCTCACCTGGATGGACCAGGCTAGCCCAATCACATTAGATCACAGAAGCTAAGGAGGGTTGGCCCTGGTTAGTATTTAGATGGGAGACCACCAAGGAAATTCAGGGTTGTTATGCAGAGGCAGACAATGGCAAACCACTTCTGAATGGCTCTTGCCTTGAAAACCCTATGGGGTCACTGTAAACCAGCTGTGATTTGATTACCATCTTTTGGTGTTAAGCTACACGGACTCCGGAACAAAAACATTATGTCTGGAGTCTGTCTGTCTATTCCTGCTCATACGGCTATCCCCTTAAGCAGAAATTAGAACCAAAAATATTTTAAAAGGCCTTGCTCAGTGTTATTTCTCTTACATTTGATTATTGCACCTATGAATTTTGCCACTGAGAGGGTGACACAATCATATGGATCCAATAGTAGCCATGACACCCGGGCTCGCACGCTTAGCTATTCCATACCTTTAAGTAAAGGGGTGACTAAATTAGCCCTTAACTTGCGGAATATAGGGCACTCCATAATCATATCTTTGATGGTTTCGATTTTATCATATGAGCATCTGCATGTTCTATTAGAATATAATACTCTATTATATCTGCCCTCCAAAACCGCCAAGGGAAGAACGTTCATTCTTGCCAGAGTAAAAGCTCTTCTTAGTTTTGGGACTGTCAGTTGGAAAAAAATATTTCAGCAGTTGCATCAGGAGGGCATGTCTGGAGTCTGTAAGTTGGCTGGTTAAATGATTAAAACATGGTTTGGAACCTACGATCAACCCGGGCCCATAGCTACAGTGGGGCATCTTGGGGCCCGCCCCCCTCAACTTACTGCCAAGGCCTCCTGACTTCCCATCCAGCCCAGGCCCCGCGACTTCCAATTTTTTAATTTATTTGTGGTGCTCCCTTGGGGTGTGTGCAGGGTGCCCCCTGACTTACTTAAAGGCCCCCCAAATTAAAAAACCTTAGCTACAAGTCTAGATCTACCTGCTCAGCAGGCTGTTCGACAGTTACTTTCCTTTTATCCTCCTTCTTTTTTTCCTCACACTCTCTTTCCATAAATACATGAATGTCTACCAATTAAAAGTTTGTTTAGTTGAGAAAGCATATCAGAATAGCTAAACAAACTTTGATGAAAACTCTAAAAGGGGAGGCCGTGGGGTTTTCTCTACATTAGTGGATATCATTACATGTCTCGGTTGCAATTTTTGGTTCAATGGCACTCTCAGTTTGAGATTTTCAGCAGACAGAGCTGGAACACGTTTATTTTAAGACTGTTTTGGAGCATGTGTTGCAGTCTGCAGAGAAAAAGAGAACCATGGAATGGCATCATAATGATCTAATTGTAGGACTTGTGAAAACATAGGATAAATGTCAGTCTTCCAATGTCTATCTATATCACCACGTGCAAGAATGATGCTTACAAGGGATTTTAACTCCTGATTGATCAACAGGGAGTTTTGCAAAGTAGCAACAATAAGATCTAGGAAATGATGGAAGGGAGGGAGGCCTGTTAATTATCAGACTGGAGACAAATGGCCTCTTTCATGTTTTTATGGCACCTTCCCCCTGAATAGTTCAAGGGACACAGTTCTCTCTCCTTTTTAATGCTCACAACAACCCATCAATCCAGGTCTATAGTGTAGAACTGTGATGTCTTAGACTATCAGTGTCCTAGATTACAACTTTCTGGGTGAACCTCTCTGTTCAGAAGTGGTCAACCTCTGAATCCCACCACCTTGGACTCTATGTCCTGAAAGCATTTGAAAAATAAGACTAGAGGGATCAGAATTATAATGTAATCACAGCCAGAATTTAATAGTTGCAAGCCATGTCCTGATTTCAACTAGGGCTTGTCCTGCATAAGTGCTGCATAAAACACACAATGTGGCATTCCCAAGATTTTACGAAGAAATTTGAATAAGTTCCAACGAATGAGTGAATGAGCCAATCCAAAGTGGAATACCATATCAATTTGATGGTATATTTATCCAAGTATTTATCCAATTGAAATTGTAAAGCAATCTGCATGTTATGTTCCATCTTATTTATTTCATATGCCAATAAAGGATTGATTGCTTGATTGACTCTGTCCTGTTAGTTGGCACTCTAGAGGAACTGGTTGGCCACTGTGTGAGACAGGATGCTGGCCTAGATGGACTACTGGTCTGATCCAGCAGGGCTCTTCTTATGTGCTTATGAAGGCCTCGGTCTCTATGCCCTGTTGTTGGCCCTCCAGGGGAACTGGTGGGCCACTGTGTGAGACAGGATGATGGACTAGATGGACCACTGGTCTGATCCAGCAGGGCTTATGTTCTTATTAGAAAGTAACCTCAAAATGAGTGAGTTGATTGGTGAATGAGGCCTAAGGAATATTTTATCCATACTCTGTTTCTTCTGTCACCACCAGGTGACCATGGAGATATGGGGCAGTTGATGACAATGGCCTATGCTCTGCGAGAGAGCGCACAGTTGTTCCAATCCGACGAAATGCGTCCAGCCAACGACCCGAAAGAAAGAGCTCCCACCCGTGTCCGAATGCTGAACGATGTACTGCAGAGTCTGGAGAAAAACTTCCTCGTTCAACGAGTTCCTCCAGGATTTTACAGGTAGGAAACGCTCGCTCTGTTCTCTGTCCCTTTACATCAACCAGTATCGTAATTTCTCTTGGCTGGACTCTCGTGGCTGTCTTGCTAAGCTTGCAAATCTCGGTTGAGAGCGCAAGATAAAACCTCATTTTTACATTTAGTAAAACCATCCTTTTGGCAGGGGGAAAAAAAGTCACACTGAGGCAAAATCATGATTAGAATACAAGCTTGTAAAATATCGGCTTCAGCATCACTGCTGATCAGGGTCACTGCATTGAAGCTGTCCAAACCTGAATGGCTCTTTGATGCTCAGCCTCCCTGGATCAAAACTAAGGTCTGTTTACGTGACTCCAGCAGGGGCTAGCCTTTGGGAAACTCACAAGTAGGGCATGATAGTTAACAATCCACTGTTTGTACCCAGCACTTCTTAGCCAGAGGCATACAGCTTCCTGCAGCTCTCAATACATTCAGTTCTTTCGGAGGTGGGAAGTGCCATCAAGTTGCAGCCGACTTCCAGTGACCCCATTCTGTTTTCAAGGCAAGAGACAAAAAAAGAGGTGGCTTGTCGTTGCCCGCCTCTGTGGAGCAACCCTGGACTTCCTTGGGGGTCTCCCATCCAAGTACTGCCCAGGGCTGACCCTGCTTAGCTTCTGGGATTTGACAAGATTACGATAGCCTGAGCCCTCCATGTAGGGTTGCTAGGTCTTACCATCATGCCGGCAGTGGGGGGGGGGTTTCCCAGTCCTTCTCCAGGATCTCTTCGGCGGTCACACGAAGAAACACGTGCCGTGATGACATCACCCGGAAGTGACATCATCATGCAGGGCACATTGCAGGGAACATTCTACCATTTAAGGAAAAACTAGGGTTTTCCCTTAAATGATTGACTGCCCCCCCCCCCCCAATGTGCCATGCGCAATGACATCACAAACTGAGTGCTTTGGAGGCAGGGTTCCCCTCACTGGCTGAATCTGAGCCGGTGGATCTGAGGGCCTGAAATTGGGCATCCTCCCACCCCCCGGGGGATCTGGCAGCCTTTCCTCCATGTCATGGCACAGTTCTTATGACATACTGGCAACAACAAAAACAATCTGATACAATTAGTACATACGATTGCATCAGAATTCTTTCGTGCAACATTTTGCATGTGCTCTAATGTACTTGGGGGACACACCCCAAAAATGAATCTGAACATAGTCTGTACAGATAATCCTAAACTCATGGCCTTGGCCCCTCATACCTGTGAGACTGCCTTTCCCCTTAGGTCTCGGCCATGACAGCTGCGCTCAGTGGAGCAGGGTCTTCTGCAGTTGCCAACCTGCAAATGGGGAAATCAACAACTGCCCATACACGTGCCTTCTCCGTTGTGGCCCCAATTTTGCAGTCGAGAAGGCTCCCACTCATCTGTCTTTCCACGAACTATGCAAAACTGAATGATCTTCTTCGTGGTCTCTGTGCATCACACCTCTGGGATAATGTGCGCCTGCGCCGATCCCGATCGGTAACTTCAAAGCCAAAACGGATTTTCGCGCCAACTCCCCGATCGCGCGCCGGCTCCACTGCGCATGACCGGGGAGGGGCACGAGGATCCCGCCAGTTCTCTTCTGACCGCCGCGTCGTGAGGATCCTTTCTCTCTTGCTCCGGTCGGTAGTTTACTTCTCAACTCTAAAAAGAGCCTTCGGACTGATTTTTTTCCAACTATTGAACTCGGACTGTTAACTGGACTTGCCTTTGGATTTCCCTTCATTCTCACCGCCTGGCCTATGGCCCAGCGGTGGGGGTTCTTCAAGAGGTGCCTGCAGTGCAGCAGCAAGATAGCCCCACCGGACAAGCACTCCCTGTGTCTTCTTTGCCTGTCGACTCTTGCACTAGCTGTGCGGCCTTCTCCAAGCAAACGCGTAAAAACCGAGCGGCGAGGCTCCGGGTTGCTCTCCTCGAGTCTGCCTTGTCGCCGAAAATGTCTTCCTCCGAAGTTCCGGCTTCTTCACCGACGGGACCGACGGGACCGACGCCGTCTCCATCCCGAAGCATCGGTACCGACAGACCGGCACCGAAGAGATCGCTCCCCTTGCCCGACACTCCTGCTAAAAAGCGCAGGGAGGGCAAGGAGGAGAAGGGCAAGCTGAAGCACAAGAAATCTTCGAGTGCTTCGTCAATGCGCGGTGCACTCGACTCAGCCCAGCCCGGGCTCGGCCAGCTTGACCCGACAGATCGCGAGCGACCCAGGGGTAGATCATCCTCCCCGATGCCGCGACCGATCACCTTGACTGACTCCGACCTCGACATAGACCTTACACAGGTCCCTCGGGAGACCCCCGATGCCGAGGCGAAGCCACCATCGGTACCGAGGGGGGATAAGGACTACCGCCCTCCGGCTCCACCGGTACCGTGGGATATCCAGCAGTGGCGATACCTTTACGGCTCCTACCCACCACCGCCCCAATGGTATCCCACTGAATGGGATCGGCAATCCACCTCTTCCAGAGTGTCTCGGTACCGAGAACCCTCATCAGTTCCGACACTGATACTGACACCAGCACCGAAACGGACACCCGACACCGATCCTTGTCCGCTACCGGTAACGCAGGACCTGTCCAGCCCGACCCCTCTTTCACCATCCGACCATTCGGCACCGGGGTCCCCGTCATCTTCAGTGTCAGAAGACGAGTCGCTTCCACAAAACCTGTCTCCTGACACGCAGGTTACCAAAAACCTCCCAATATCTCCCTCCAAGGATGTGAAACCCTATGGAGAATTAATCAAAAGGATGGCACACTCTCTGGCCTTGGCCATGGCCCAACCGACGTTGACAGCCACAGACTCCATCTTCGATATCGTGCAGATGGATACATCCACACCGGTGGCCCTCCCACTCATATTGGTCCTAATGACTACGGCCAAAGAATCCTGGCCTCATCCCTCATCCACCCCCATCTCCAGCAAACGCCTAGATCACATGTATAGGATCCAGGAGCCGGGGGCAGAATTCTTGTTTGTCCACCCCAAACCCAACTCAGTGGTTGTGACACCCTCCACTAAGGGTCGTAGTGGGCACTCTTCCCCATTAGACAAAGAAGGATGCAGAATAGATTCCTTTGGAAGACGCATTTATTCAGCGGGTGCATTGGGCCTCAAGATAGCAAATTACACTGCCTGCATGAGCAGGTACCAATACTCGCTCTGGGAACAGATGACTGCGCTCATTGCCCATCTCCCAGAGGACAAGCTACGCAACGCCAGAAAGATTCAAAAGGAAGGTATGTCTCTGGCCAAGCTCCAACTTTTGGCCTCCAAGCATTCGGCGGAAGTAACCTCCAAGACGCTCACTTCAGCAGTGTCCATCAGACGCCATGCCTGGTTGAGATCTACCTCTCTTCCTCAAGACACCAAGACCTTGGTGGAAGATCTGCCGTTTGAAGGAGAATGTCTCTTCAGTTCAACGACAGACACAGTGCTTCACGAGCTTGATAAAAGCATGAAGACATCCCGTAACTTGGGAGTTTCTCAACCTAAACAGCAGAAACAGAAAACATGGCAAAGATCATGGCCCAAGAAACAGTCACAAAGACCTCCCGCTGAACCACAATGGCAAAGGTCACCACCCTCTACCTATCAACAAAAGCCCTATAACAACAGGCCCCGCTTCCCAACTGCTCTGGCGTCTAAGGCGAAACCTCCCAAACCAAGCAAACCAAGTTTTTGACTCCCACCCCTGCTCCGACAACCCCACCCGTCTATCACCCTTTCTGACAGCATGGCAACGCATTACCTCGGACAAGTGGGCACTTTCAGTCATCTCCGAGGGATACAGAATAGAATTCTTCGAGATCCCTACGGAACCTTACTTCGTGGTCACTCCCCCATCCGACACTCTGACAACCGAGGTCGAGACCCTGCTGAGCAAGGATGCGATAGAACCGGTAGTAGTCCAGCAGTTTCAACAGGGGTTTTACTCCCGCTACTTCACGGTGCCAAAGAGGGACGGAGGCCTCCGACCCATCCTAGATCTTCGGAACCTAAACGCGTTCATAACATACAAGAAGTTCCGAATGACCACCCTCCAAATCATCCTACCTCTCCTGGAGGCGGGCTCTTGGATGGTGACGCTGGACCTGAAGGATGCATACTTCCATGTGACCATTCATCCTTCCCACAGACATTTTCTACGCTTTGCGATCGGTCCACGTCATTTCCAGTACAAGGCACTACCATTTGGCCTTTCAACGGCACCTCGTGTCTTCACGAAATTAATGGCAACGGTAGCGGCCCACCTCCGCCTGCAGGGCATCCATCTATACCCTTATCTGGACGACTGGCTCCTGATCGCTCCTTCCGCATCAGACCTGCAAGACCACGTCTCCCGGACACTCCACACCCTGGAGATTCTGGGACTGACAATAAATACAAAGAAGTCCATGCTTACCCCTTCCAGACGGGTACAGTTCATCGGAGCTCTCCTAGATTCCCTACAGTGCAGGGCATTCCTACCCCCCAACAGGGTCTTGGACATTGTTTCCTTCATCAGAGTCCTGAGAAGAAACCGGGAGGCGACAGCTCGTCAAATACTGCGACTCTTGGGACTCATGGCGGCTACCACCATGGTCATTCCTTTCGCAAGGCTACACATGAGGCCCTTGCAGCTGTGGTTTCTTCACCGTTTCCGGCCAAGCCTACACCCTTTATCCAAAAGATTCCACCTATCGGACCAGATGATTCGAGCCCTGGAATGGTGGCAGGTGCCACATAACCTGCAAACAGGCGCCCCCTTTCGCCGCCCTCCCCCGTCAGCTACTATTACCACGGACGCTTCCCTATGGGGCTGGGGAGCCCACTTGGGAGATCTGTGCATGGGCGACAAGTGGGACCCATCAGTAGCCTCCAATCACATCAACTTCCTGGAACTACTAGCGGTCCGTTACGCAATCCGGTCCTTCCAACACCTCTTGTCAGGAAAGACAGTGGCCGTCCTCACGGACAATACGACCACGATGTACTATATCAACCGACAGGGCGGTACAGTGTCCCGCAGTCTCTGCCGCTTAGCGATAGAACTCTGGACGGAATGTCAAGCGCTAGATATTTACCTGGTAGCGAACCATCTTCCCGGTCAGCTCAACACGCAGGCAGACTTCTTGAGCAGAGGGGGTGCATCCCTACACGAATGGGAACTCAATCCTCTCTACCTGACACCAATCTTCAACCTCTGGGGTCAGCCTTCTGTGGATGTGTTTGCCTCCAGAGACAACAAGAAGTGTTCCCTCTTCTGTTCCAGGGCGGGCACGGATCCGATGTCCCTGGGAGACGGTCTTCTTCTCTCATGGTCGGGGCTACACGTCTACATGTTTCCACCGATCCCATTGATACTGAAGGTAGTACAGAAGCTACTGGCGGAACAACCACTAGCAATCCTGATCACACCCTGGTGGCCGAGGCAACCGTGGTTTCCCACCCTCCTTCGCCTCTCCAAGGGGTCCTACACTCACCTTCCGATGAACTCAGACCTTCTCTGGATGTACAACAGTCTGGTGCTGCATCACGACGTACCCAGACTGAAGCTAACAACTTGGCTAATTTGTTCTCCGAAGTAGACGCTCGTATAGCTGATGTCCTCCTCAATGCTCGTAAGCCGTCTACACGCCGTTCCTACGCGGCAAAATGGAACAAGTTCCTGTCCTTCCTAGCTTCGGTAGGACGACCTTCCATTCCATCTTCTCTCAACGACATCTTTGGTTTTCTCTTGTCTTGCAAGGACAGAGGATTGTGTCATGCATCGCTTCGTGTCTTCCTCTCAGCTGTCTCGGTTAACCACCCAACAATAGATGGTTACTCCATGTTTTCTCATCCCACTACAAAGCAATTCCTAAAGGGAATGTGCCGTCTCTTTCCAACAGTCAAAAACCCTGTTCCAGCGTGGGACCTGCCCCTAGTGCTGAACAAGCTAATGGGCAAACCGTTTGAGCCTATGGCTTCCTGTAACCTACAGCTTCTTTCGTGGAAAGTAGCTTTTCTGGTGGCCCTTACTTCAGTGCGTAGGGTGAGTGAGCTGTCGGCTCTCCGATGCGACCCACCCTATCTTACCTTTCATCAGGAAGCAGTGACCCTGACTCCTGATATTACCTTCTTACCGAAGATAGTTTCGGACTTCCACATTAAAGCAGACATCACCCTGCCGGTGTTCTTTCCTGAACCCAAGGACCAGGCACAGCGCTGCCTACACTCTCTCGATGTTAAGAGGGCCCTGTCTTTTTACTTGCATCGGACTAAACCCTTCCGCAAGTCCCCAGCTCTCTTCATCACGTATGCCTTGCCCAGACAGGGACAGAAACTATCGTCTCAGAGACTGTCTAAATGGATTGTTGGGACGATAAAACTCGCCTACCTCTTGGCCAAGCGGCCATTACCGGCGTCCCTGCGGGCTCACTCTACTCGGGCAGTGGCTGCCTCGACAGCATTTCTCAAGGGCATTCCCCTGGGAGACATCTGCAATGCTGCTACATGGACGTCTCCTCACATGTTTGTGAGACACTATGCTTTGGACGTCCGTACCCATCAGAGGTCAGCGGTGGGTCGTGCAGTTCTGCAGACAGCTCAGATGTGAGACCTTCAGCACCCACCTCCAGGTATGTGGTGTATTTATTGCTCGCTATTCTCCCAGAGGTGTGATGCACAGAGACCACGAAGAAGATATACAGGTTGCTTACCTGTAATTGGAGATCTTCGAGTGGTCATCTGTGCATTCACACCACCCGCCCTCCTTCCCCTCTGCTTTCGGTCTCCCGTGTAAATTTCCTGGGGGCTGCTTGCAGCGGTCAGAAGGAACTGGCGGGATCCTCGTGCACCTCCCCGGTCATGCGCAGTGGAGCCGGTGCGCGATCGGGGAGTTGGCACGAAAATCCGTTTTGGCTTTGAAGTTACCGATCGGGATCGGCGCAGGCGCACATTATCCCAGAGGTGTGAATGCACAGATGACCACTCGAAGATCTCCAATTACAGGTAAGCAACCTGTATATTCAAGAGGGCCTTTCTACACCGGCAATAGAGTCGCACTGTGCTAAACGTTTCCCAAATTTATTTGGATAAATGATCAGGGACTGTAGTCCAGATACTGTGTATAACTTGCTGGAACTAGGATCCTATTATATATTTTTTGCATCATTTAATGTGTCATGTTAATACGCTTTGCTTCATTTCTGTTTTTAGCCTTATGGTTGGTTCTACAACCCCCATTCCTACTGCCTTGTTCTTTGTGTATCCCATCCTGTCGATTGTATTGATTCACTCTGTGTAATCTTCCTTGAGTCCTAGGCAGAAAGGCAGGTCATAAATTAATTAATTAGGATTGCTGGCTCTGGGTTGGGAAATAACTAGAGACCTGGGGGATGGAGTCTGGGGAAAACGGGGTTTGGGAAGGGGAAGGACCTCAGCAGTCCACCCTCCAAAGCAACCATTTCCTCCAAGGGAGCTGATTTCTGTCATCTGGGGATCAGTTGTAAAAGCTGGAGATCTCCAGGCCCCACCTGGGGGTTGGCAACCCTGTAAGTAGTTAAAATAAAATTAAGATTTATCTTGCATTAGCAGTGGGGACATTTTTCAGGGGTGGTGTTGAGGGGAGTTTAGAGGGCGCTTAGGGGGAAGGAGATCCTTTGGAACTGGATGCCATGTGGCCAGGTGGAATTGGTATGCAGTGTTCTGTACAAAATGTGAAAACATTAAATGGGATAACAGAGAATTCTTAGCCCATCGGTCCCACTTCAGAAACAACTGCAGATAATCCAGGGAGAAATTGCAGTTAGGAGCCTCCCGGAAGCATCCCTGGTTGCAAGAATCAGTCCTTTGACACTGCGGTGGAAAGACTTAAAATGTTAAGTGCTATTAATATTTCTGCAAACCACAAAAAAAATATTTCTTTGATGAGTGTACAGAACCTCGATGAAGGCTCCAGCCGTCCTGAGGATGCATGCTATACGGTCCCTGTATTCGAATGGGAGCCGATGATGCATCTTGTGTCTTTCGGATTGGGGTTTCATCTTTTGAAACCAATTTTTGGTAAAGCGAGAAGAAAGTGATGGGGGGGGGGGGGAAGCCCTCTCTCCCACAGTAGAGACCTTGTCTTGCACTGTGTTTCAGCCTGGAGTGGAGATTTATGAGCGAGTTATAAACCTCTGAAATAGTGGTTTATAATGGAAATGCTGGCAGACCTTTAACTAAAGCAGCACAAACAGTCTCTGCAATAAATACTCAACTTCATCTGTAAACAGAAATTTAGGATGCAGTTTGCAGCCTTGACCTTCAGGCTCCAACTGTGTTTAGATCATTAAGATTCCATAAATACTATAATTTACGGCCTTCCAGAGGAAGAATATGTGCCCGCAATAAAGTGCATATTCTTCATGGGAGGGGGAAGAAAAGAAAAAATTGCTTCCTGGATATTCATTGGGACTTATGTTCTCCAGCTTCGTCACAGTACTTGACCCAGCCATTGGCATCACTTCTCAATCAGTTTTTGTCAGGCCAGCCGTCGTCTTCCGCTTGTAGTCTCTTGGAGCCTACAGCTTTGATCCTTACAACTGAGAAATCTTTAAAAGAACGGCTGTCGATGCTGAATTTGCCATGATGGGCTTTTCCCTATGATTTCCTGGCAGAGATGGGCTCTCCCATTTCAGTGTGGAGAACACTTTCCAACGATGGGCTTCAATGGAGAATGCTCCGACTTTTTGATTGGGTCTCTTTGCTTGGTGGCCAGGACTTAGCTGCTTGGTGGCCAGGACTTAGACTATAAATGGATTAAAACTCAGTGTACATTATGCATGTGTGCAGAATCTTGGGTTTTTCTCCCAGGCTGTAGAGGATGTCTAGTTTTAATACCCATGCTACCTCCAAGGAGCAGTAGCTGCACCAAATTCATATTCCCTGCTGGATAATTACAAGTTCCAGTAATTATGAGATCCAGTAATTACAAGTTCCGGAAGGAATCATTTCATCTTTATATGGCTTGATAGAACGACGTTAGCTGCATCTTGTGCCACTCCAGTGATATCTGTAGGTAGTTCTACAGTCAGATGGACAACTGACATGGTTACTTCCCGACCCAACATCTGTCTATTGGCATCCAACCAATGTGGTTACTTCCAAAAGCACTGAGGTAGGAAGCAGCTATACAATCTCTCTTTCTATTACTGTATCTAGTAGTATGATTAAGTAATTTTAGACTACGGACCTAAGGGCCTTATGATAGATAGGCCTTTAGATGGTAATGTATCTTTTAGATGTGAATATACAGCTGACTTTTGGGGAGCCCCCACTGAGCCCACAAACTGCCTTGGCCTCTCTCTCTCTCTCTCATTCAAGTTCATTCACAAATTCAGAACAGTTCCCCACCCGCCCAGTCTGAATAGAGAGATAGGATTCTTATCTCACTACAAATGCGAAATATGTGGCCCTAAGCATTTCTCCCCTGTTCTAATCATGATTATTACATTTTGTGTTATACTTCTGCATTCCAAATCCCTGGAAAAGGAGACACTGCCCTGACAGCCTTGCCATCCTTGTTGTGTACGGAGCATTCAAAAAACTCACAGACAATATGAGAAACATCCAATCTATTCCAAAGTAAGAGGCCCAGCGAGGGTTGGCCAGTCGTCTTCAAACTGGAAAGCCAGCATGGCTCAGGAGAAGACTTTAAATCTTGGTGATGCTGGAGCCAAGTATCACTGGGATAAGGAAGAAACAATGTGGGACAGATCCCACACTACTAGGGTTGGTGATGATGTAAGCAGGGCCCATTTTTTAAATTAAATCTGCGTGTGTGTTTTAAAGAATAAATCTTTGTTAGTGATGGGTGAGTTCTGCTTGGCTCTACTAATATGTCTTTATTAGGTTTTCCAGTAGGTGTTCAGTGAAAGCTTGTCCATGAGTGTTGTTTCTTGTTTTGTAATGTTTGCCCATGCACTGATGGAAGAAAGAGTTCTTCTTGTATGCACACTGTTGCATTGCCGTTTGATGTATTCAGGGTGTGGACGCTCTCCCATGCATGAAGCATCTTCCATGCCTGAGATGCAAGTTTCACCAAAAGTTGTAATGAGAATAATGGGTTAACCATGAACACCCTGTGGGTGCATTCACCAGCTAAGCAGCTGGAATGGGTTCTTGGTCTGCTGAACTAGAAAACGTGCACAGAGGCTTGATACCCTCAATGAGGCATACTGGGTAGACTACTGGTCTATGTCCAAGGAGACCCAACCTCAAATCTCCACTCAGCTGTGGAAAAAAGCTCATTAGGTGACCTTGGGCCAGTCCCTTTCTCTTTTCTCCTAGCTTATTGGGGTTAAAAATGTCCCCTAAGCTTTTTCATAAACATGGGTCTAAGGAAGTATTGTTAATAAGGTTGCCAACCCCCAGGTGGGGCCTGGAGATCTCCTGCTATTACAAAGACTATCCAGATGATAATGTTCAGTTCCCCTGGAGGAAATGGCTACTTTGGAGGGTGGACTCTATGGCATTATACCATGCTGAGGTCTTTCACGTGGACTTCCACTGCCACAGGAGGTGGTGGCGGCTACAAACATGGACGGCTTCAAGAGGGAATTAGATAAACGTATGGAGCAAAGGTCAATCAGTGGCTATTAGCCACAAGGTATAGATGGGAACTCTCAGTTTGGGGCAAGTGATGCTCTGTATTCTTGGTGCTTGGGGGCTGTAACAGTGGGAGGGCTTCTAGTGTCCTGGCCCCACTAGTGGACCTCCTGACGGCACCTGGTGTTTTTGGCCACTGTGTGACAGAATGTTGGATTGGATGGGCCACTGGCCTGATCCAACATTGGCTTCTCTTATGTTCTCTTATGTTATTATGTTCATCTCCCCAAACACCTTCCTCCCCAGGCTACACCCCCAAAATCTCCAGGAATTTCCCAACCCAGAGCTGGCAACCCTAATAATGCTCTGGAGCGCCTCTCTCATTTTACAGGAAGATGATCAGACAGCATTTCATAGAACTAGTGTGAGGTATTCAGTATGCAAAAGCATGATGAAAGTCTACTAAAAACATTCCTTGTCATCCAAAATTGTGTATCAAGGCTACTGGTATGTAAAACAGGCTCTGAGTATCATGAAACACATTGACTTCTGCCCACCACAAGCTAATATTTTAGTAGAGGGACATTTTACCACTACAAGTGGAATCTGGCATAGGGGTAGTGTGTGAGAGTTAAGTGCCATCAAGTTGCCTCTAACCTTGGTGACCCTATGAATTAACTGCCTCACTCAGGTCTTTCAAACTGAGGGCCCTGGCTTCCTTGACTCAGCCGATCCATTTCATGTTGGATCTTCCTCTTTTCCTGCTGCCTTCAACTTTTCCTGGAATACAATTACATGGGTTTTTTTAACAGAGTTGTCAAAGGAATTTCATATACTTTCCACTATATCTTACTTCTTCTTTTTCTTTAACTCAAAGGTCTTGAGTTAATTGAGAACTAACCCTCTTATAGGCAATCACCACAGCTAAATATTTATCAACTGTTTCCAGTCCTCATCTACAAGGATAAACTGGATGATTTTTTTGAGATGGTAAATACACATAACCTATAAAGAGGGAAGTCAAATACCTTTCTCTCAAATCAGACCATGTTTCATATTCCAGTAAAATATCTTCTAAGGACTCAAGCTGACCAGATCCACATTTACCAACTCAGTCTGAAGGAATTTCGCATATAAATGCACAAACACCCAGTGGATGTAGACTGAGCCTGGAGGTTCCAGGTTTCTTATCTACTCCACCCATGATCCCATCATCCACCAGAATCCTTCCTTGAGGTGATGATGAAGAAGAAGAAGAGGAGGAAAAAGAGGAGATTGGATTTATATCCTGCCCTTCACTTGGAGTCTCAGAGTGGCTTACAAATTCCTTCCCTTCCCCACAACAGACACCCTGAGAGAGCTCTGAGAGAACTGCTCATGAGAGAACAGCTCTGACAGAACTATGGTTTGCCCAAGGTCAACCAGCAGCTGCAAGTGGAGAAGTGGGGAATCAAGCCCGGTTCTCCTAGATTGGAGTCCGCACACTTAACCACTACATCAAGCTGACAATGTGGATTCCCAGAATCCTGCACTGAGAGAAGCGGTGAAGAGAAGCAGCTGACAGGACTGGGAAGTGAACAGGCGGGGGGGGGGGCTTTGGTGGTATGTTGATGGCATTTGGGTTGCAGGGCTGTAACCTTCCCTATGATGAGACAAAGCAGAGAAAGTAATCTCTCAGGTTACACAGACCCTGAGACATTGAGGGGATGGGGTTGTGACTTAACACTGGCACCACAAAATTTTGCCTGAACTTCAGATACTTAGGAGGTGACATTTTTCTTAGCAATGAGCCAAGAAGCGATACATACAGTTGTATGCATTATCGCCGCACTTTATACCTCATCATGGCTTGAGTGCAAGTTTTCAACAGCTCCAGGCTTTAAAATTACAGTATTAATGCCACCGTTTTTCATGGATTCTAGCACATTTTGTTCTGTGACTAAAATATTACCTACAATTCTGTCTGTGAAAAATGGAAAGGAAAAAAAGCGGCGGGCTTCCCCCCCTCCCCCCGTTTGTTCAGTACTTTGTGGCACAAAAATGCTATAATTTTGTGAACTGTAAACTGGAACTTGTATCTCTGAGGGCAATTGTAGTCACATATCTTGCCCACAACTTGGGGTCAACAGATAATCCCTCCATGCTGGGTTATAAAATACTGTTCTGTTACCAGAACGTTTTTGTAGCAGTCTTCTGAGTCATTTGTATGAGCATTCTGTATCATTTTGCATAATACATTCTTCAGGGGTGTCCTTACCAGGGCTATTTTTGGGGCAGGAATGCACAGGAACGGAGTTCCGGCTGGCTTCCAAGTTGGCCACGCCTACAGCCTCCCCGCCTCTGGTTCCTCAGGCGACTCGCAAGCCACGGGGCGCCAGGGAAGCCAAGCCGATCCAGGGAGGGAAGCCAGTTTAAACTGCCTCCCCTCCTCAGGTTCCCCAAGCACCCCGCAGCTGCGGGGCACCTGGGGATGCCAATCCAGAAACTGCCTTCCTTCACTCGGGTTCCCCATGTGCCCCACAAGCCGTGGGGCAGCTGGGGAAGCTGATCCTGGGAGGGAGCTGGGCTGTCAGGGGTGTGGCCTATATGCTAATGAGTTTCTGCTGTTGGGTGTGCCGTATTATGCTAATGAGTTCCTGCTGGGCTTTTTCTACTAAAAAAGCCCTGGTCCTTACTGTTTGCAGTGCTCCTGCTAGATTTTTGATCCCACTCTACCTGTTCTGAGGCAATATGGGCCTCGACCCAAGAGCTCTGCAGATTAGAAATTGACTCTTGCCATATGTCACAGTTTTATCCTATCCTTCCTCGGGCTCAGCATCTGTAGAGCCAGTGTGGTGTAGTGGTTCAGAGTGTGGACTAGTATCTGGGAGACCTGGGTTCGAACTCCTCACTTGAACTCTGGAAACTTGCTAGGTGATTTTAGGCATAGGCGTAGAGTACGGGGGGGCTTGAGCCACCCCCGAAATTTCTCGGGGGGGGCTCAGCCAGCCCCGGGAAAACGGAGCGCCTGCTGCTGCGCCTCCCCAGGTCCTTCTGAGGCCCGGCGGCCACTGCTGGAGGGGGAGAGGGAAGGGGGGGGGAAGGCACCAGCAGCAGCGGCTGGCAGGCCTTGGAAGGGCCCGGGGAAGCAGGGCAGTTTCCCGGAGGGGGGGAGAACATTGTTCCAGCGAGCGCACGTGCTTTGCGTGTGCGCTAAGGTGCCCCCCCGGGATTTCCAAAGCTCTACGCCCCTGATTTTAGGCCAGCCACACATTCTCAACCTAACTTACCTCACAGGGTTGTTGTGAGGACAAAATGGAGGAGAGAAGAATGATGTAAGCCCTTTTGCATCCCCATTGGGGTGAAAGGCAGAGTATACATGAATGAATGAATGAATGAATGAATGAATGAAATTAGGCTCAGGAGATGCTAGATAGTTAACAGCATACTGTTGCTTACTATGATGTTCCCAGATTTTCTGCTTCCTCTCAGTCTGAGCAATTCATTGCTTGGTGGTTATCTCACTAGCTAATCCTTTGTCCTGCAAGTTGTTTCCTTTTCCCCTTGCTAAGGGTAAACAGAAACAGAGAAAGATTCAGGTATTTATCCAGAGAACCCATCTTAGATCCGCAAAATATGGGAAAAATATGGGATAGGCATGAAATGAAATAAACGAGTAGCTAAAAATACAAGACAGCTGTCCTCTTTCACAACAGGTCACCTACTAAGTACTCTGTCCCCCCCCCCCCCCCCCCCCCGCGCACAGAATAGATCTTGTCAGACAAGAACACACTGCCGAATTTCTGATGCCCAACTTTCTACAGTCGTGGCCACCACAACACAAGGCAAATCCTTAGCTTGATACACTTGACTTTAAAGCGCAAAGACATGCAGACAATGCCTTTATTATTTAAAACATAATATAAATGAGACTACCAAAATTTCAAGGAAAATAAAATAAAGTAAGGGGAGGTTTACATCCTAAGTGCACTGCTGCTGGCCTTCCAGTACGTGTAAGCAGATCATCTGACACTGGAAGGAATGATGCCTTGCTGATCTTGAGGAACTCAAATACTTCCATTTTCTATATGCCACTAGGAGTTTTATCGCCCTGAATTATTATCCCCCCAATTCGGGGGGGGGGGGGGGGGGGGCGGTGAGGCACTTATGTTTCACTTGCCAGATTTCCCTGTCAGGATTAATGGAAGTTTGTGAGAAAAAGGTCTCAGTTTCCCTTAGGGTTGTCAGGTGCCACCTGGCCACCGGGGAGGAGATGGGGGGGGCGGTAGGGTTGCCAGTTCCAGGCTGGGAACTCCTGAAGATTTGGGGGTAAAGCCTGGGGAGGACAGGGAACCTTGGTGGGGCACAATGCCATAGAGTCCACCCTCCAACACATCCATTTTCTCCATTCTCTGTAGTATGGAGATGAACTGGAATTCCGGGAGATCCCCAGGTCCCACCTGGAGGCTGGCATCCCTAGTTTCAGGAAACGGTGTTGGTGGAATGGGTTAAATCCACATTCCCCCAAACTACAGCCATCTGTCCAAACTGAGTTTTCTGCATTGTTGGCTAAAGTTTAAAAAGTAGGAAGATTGGATAATGGATCTTCTATATAATGTAACGCCCTTCCCCCAGCCTCCCTAAACATCCACCCATCCATGGTTAAGAGCAGTGTTCCCTCTAAGCTGAGTTAGTGTGAGCTAGCTCACAGTTTTTTAGCCTTTGGCTCACACATTTTTGTCTTAGCTCAGGAAGGATGGCTCCAGAGCAAACTGATTTATGCAGCAGCCAAATCGCTCACTCACAACTTTAATGCCAGTAGCTCACGAAGTAGAATTTTTGCTCACAGGACCCCACAGCTTAGAGGGAGCATTGGTTAAGAGTCGGGTCAGGGCATCAGTGAGCATAGAGTGCAGGTCTGTCATTACTCAGTTCTCATTTATAGAGAAATGGCTCACCTATCTCTCTACCTTTCCTCCTGCTTAAACTGAGAAATGCACAGTGTCAAAGTGTGACCTTAGAACTGTAACCTAGGAAGTGGACCCCATTCCTTCTTTCAGCAATATTTGTGAATTTCGCCGCCACGTGTCACCAGAGCCTGTGAGTAAACATGGCTATTATAGCACTTTGGCATTTAAGCTCAGTTTGATTTTGCATTTTAATATCCCTCATTCTTTGAAGCAACACATTTCCAGCACAGAGTCCCCGAGTAATAATGACTAATCTGATAATGCTCTTACAAATTCCTGCTGTGGTTCTGATCTTTCCTCATTATCGCTAATCATGCTGAATCATGCCCTCTCTTAATCAATCCCAGGAAGAGAGAAATTGAGCATAACCTAGTCAGAATGACCCTGAGGGGTTTTGTACCTCCGAGACGGCCAAGCGAGAGGGAGCATGCTGTAATGTAGCGTGACGCTTCTTCACGGTGGAATTCATGCTTGTGTAGAAACAGCATCTTCCTTTGTGAACCACAAATCCATAGAGAAACAAAGTGTGAAACGGAAAGAAACTGCCTTTCTCCCTCTCTCTCCTTGCCATTTCTTCACAACAGCAATTTGCACAGGATCAGGTGTTATTTTTGGGCAGCACAATCTGGCTTCACTTTAAAGTGTGGTTAAATGTGGACATTAAAATCTCCTTCAGACTGTCAGCCATAAGGTGCTGTAGATAAGGCCTGCCCAATTTAAGAACATAGGAACATAAGAGAAGCCAATGTTGGATCAGGCCAGTGGCCCATCCAGTCCAACACTCAGTAGTCATGGATGGTGTCCAGCCAGGGCGCATGCTGTTTGTCTGGAACAAGAGTGGTCAGTCACTTAGCAATAGGTCACAACACACTGCTGGAACAAGTTTGGCTTGGTGCACCATGAGCTGGGCTCGATGGTGCACACATGTTCCCTCTTGCCTATTGTCTGATTGTGTCAGTATGTGTACCACCCACCACAGTTCAACAGCTACAATAATCCATAAGTCAGACTTCTGATAAGAACATAACAGTATACATACCCTCCAATGAAAGGAACCTATTAAACCTCATCGACAAATGGAACCCAATATTAAATAAAATTAATTCTAACAGCTTCGACTGGGAACACATAATGGACGCCAAGTTCAAAACGTGCATCTACGGCTAATCTCAGCACCCATCACAAACCCGAGTATCACCTCAGAGCAAAGGCACAGAATGATACCAAATCTAACCGTTTTGTGCACCACCTAACTGGACTTTTTATCGAGTGCAGTTACTAATTACTCCACAGTGTTTGTAATTATTTCGCTATATGTTTTATCATTGTAATTTGCTTACTTACACAAAAAACAATAAAATTGTTGTTAAAAAAAACAATATACATATAGCACGCTGGATCAAACCAGTGGTCCACTGAAGAGCCAGTTTGATGTAGGGGTTAGGAGGAGTGCAGATTCTAATCTGGGAGAACCGGGTTTGATTCCCCATGCCTCCACATGCAGCTGCTGGTGTGACCTTGGGTCAGTTACAAGTTCTTTCAGAGTGGTTCTCTCAAGGGCAGTTCTTGAGAGAGCTCTCTCAGCCCCACCTACCTCATAGGGTGTCTGTTGTGGAGAGGGGGAGGGAAAGGAGATTGCAAGCCACTTTGAGACTCCTTTGGGTAGTGAAGGGCAGGGTATAAATCCAATCTCCTCCTCCTACTCCTCCTTCCACAGTTAAATTTCTTGTTGAATAAAGAAAAATTGTTTTGTCTGTCCTGAACCTATTGCCCATTGACGTCAACAGGGATGTGATATTGTAGAATCCACCCTCAAAAGCAGCCATTTCCTCCAGGGGAATGATCTCTGTAGCTTTGGTTATCAGCTGTAATTCCAAGAGAACTCCAAACCCTACCTGGAGGTTGGCAACCCTTCTAACTGATCTGTAATTCCCTGGATCTCCTCTGAACCACTTTTTAAAAACTGGTGTGATGTTTGCCACTTTCCAGTCCTCTGGCACAAAGGCTGATTTTTACAATAAGTTTCATGTACTAGTTAGTAGATCAACAATTTCACATTTGAGTGTAAGAACACTTGGGTGTATGCCATTTGGACCTGGAGACATACTAGTCTTCAGTCTGCCTAACAGACTACATCTCTTGTCATCTCAATTTGACCTAATTCTTCAGACATCCTTCTCAAAAGCAGTGGCTCCAGCATAAGTACATGACTCAAATTTTCCACAGCAGAAACAGACACAAGGAATTCATTCAGTTTCTCTACCATCTTCCCATCTTCCCTAATCATGTACTCAAACAGTACGGTTTAAAACAACAACACAACCTCTTACTATTTAATGCTCTTACTGCAACTTTCCATTGGCATGAATGCTGATCTTAGTAGCATTGTGTTCACCATTCCCAGTTGATTCAACAGCATCTTGCACCAAGTCCTTAGTCCTGTTCAGAACCAAATCCAGAGTTTCTATACCCCAGTTGGCTCTTTGACCAACTGCTTCAAACTCTGCTGTTTGCTTCTCCACCATTTCTCTGTGGTAGTAGAGCTGGATCCCCCCCCCCCGCCGCCGCCATAGGAGTTTATGCATTTGCACAGTAGATGCGACTATTCTACCTGGGTCATGAATGGTTGGTTCTGTGCAGAAATATGCATATGTCAAATAATGTTGACATCATGGATTTAAATGAGCAGTAAGTGTTGTTTTTTTTAATAGAATTATAAAAATTATTTTAAAAATTATAAACCAACCAGCTGATTGGCTGGTTTGTGTATGTGTTAAGTGTCATCAAGTCACTTCTGACTTATGATGATCCTATGAATGAATGGCCTCCAAAACATTCTGTTGTTAACAGCCTCACTCAGGTCTTGCAAAATGAGGACTGTGGCTTCCTTGACCGAGTCAATCCATCTCATGTGGGATCTTCTTCTTTTCCTGCTGCCTTCTCCTGGCATGATTGTCTTTTCCGGTGACTCTTGTCCTCTCATAATTTGACCGAAGTATGATAGTTTAGTCATTTCAACTTTTAGGGAGAGTTCAGCCTTGATTTGATCTGGAACCCACTGGTTTGTCTTTTTGGCATTCCGCAGTATCCATAAAACTCTCCTTCAGCACCACATTTCAAATGAACCAGCCTTCTTCCTGTCACCTTTTTTCATCGGTTTACTCACAGTTTATTCAACTGCGATGTAGTAACTATGGGTATGCTGGGGAGGGTGGGGGGAAAAGGAGTCTTATTGGGCACTGTAAGAATGCACACGCATGAAACTTTGTGGACTGCACCTTGTACTGACTGAGTACATAAAAAGTAACTCAACCAACAGGTTCAAACTATTGGTGAACAGGTGAACTGCCTGACGAAAAATCAGCTCCATGTGCACAACCAGCAAACAGACCATGAGCCGAACTAGTGAATGTTCGAGCATCTGTAGTCCTGACGCACTGAAAAACAGCAGTGCTTTTGTTCTTGCTTAAGAGAGCTGTTTTAATATTTCAGGCAACTTAATAAATTGATGCACATGCCAAATGAGTGGAAACCTGGTGTCAGAAGCAGTATCACCTGATGTGCACTGTAACTCCCCAAGCTTTGAACAATACCTGTTGGGAACTGTAATTTCTGGGCTTGCACATTTGTTACCTTTTAACATGAGCTGTTTTATGAGGGAATAGCTGCTGAATGTACTGGTAAAAAGCAGGCAGCGTATATGAAAGTGATAGCTCAAGATAATTCACAAAATATGAGAGAAAATCCGTCATAGGTAACTGTGGTTTACCTCTTGCAAAGATGGGGGGGGGGGGGAGAAATGAAGAAGATCTGCGATAAATTTGAATAAAATGCCTGAATCTAATAGGAAAAAAAGTTGGGAAAGACTGAGGCAACATTGCTAAAGTTCTCTCTAGAACCAATTAATGTGTATGTCCTTTTGAGTTAAGCTTGTTCTACATGCAGTAGAATGAGGTGGTAGAACCCAGAAATTATAGAAGAGACTATACCATTTTAGGCTGTAGGTTTTTGAAAGATCCTCCATATCAAAAAAGGACCTATGCAGATTTTTTTTTTAAAAAAGAAACCTAGTGCATCAGGATGAATTTGTTTTTTAAAAATACAGGAATGTTCTAAAATGTGATCCTTCCCTTCCCCCTCTGCTGCTTGAGGTGGTACAGACCCCCCTACAAACCTAATCCCCCCCCACTACCTGTAGACTCAACCTCATTCTATTCACATCAAAGTTTTTTGAGAGCCAGTTTGGTGTAGTGGTTAGGAGTGCGGTCTCTAATCTGGGAGAACCGGGTTTGATTCCCCACTCCTCCACATGCTGCTAGCTGGTGTGACCTTGGGTCAATTACAAGTTCTTTCAGAGCTGTTCTCTCAAGAGCAGTCCTCAAATGAGCTCTCTCAGCCCCACCCACCTCACAGGGTGTCTGTAGTGGGGAGGGGAATGGAAAGGAAATTGTAAGCCGCTCTGAGACTCCTTCGAGTAGTGAAGGGCGGGGTATGAATCCAACCTCCTCCTCCTCCTCAGGTTTTCTCTTCTTCTTCTTCTTCTTCTACTCAAGCCTGGTTAAAACATGATGCGAGCTCTTGGGACTTGGCACTCACACAGATCCCACACCAGGCTGCTACTGGTACAAAACAGTTAGGTGTGCTTACTTACCTTACCAGAGGGTAGTACCCAAGAGTGTGTGTGTGTGTGTGTGTGTGTGTGTGTGTGTGTGTGTGCGCGTGTGTGCGTGCACTGGCTTGCGAACTAAGCATTTGTAGCTGCAATGCTGCTTAGAGAGACTGCACACCCCTAGGTAAGGTTGTCACTTCCATGTGGGGCCTGGAGATCTTCTGGAATTACAGTGGGTCCCCATCCCACAGAGATCAGTTCCCCTGGAGAAAATGCCTGCTTTGGAGGGTGGGCTGTATGGCATTATACCCCGCTGAGGTCCCTCCTCTCCCCAAACCCTATCCTCCGCAGGCTCCACCCCCCAAATATCCAGGAATTTCCCAACCCAGGGATGACAACTCTCTCCCTAGGCAAAGATTCCCTTTGGTCTTTCCAGGCAGCCCAGACCCAGCCCAAACACAAAGTACTTGTCAGACATCATGGCTGCCAAGGGTGACCAGGGCCACTGAGCTCCCCCCTCCCCCAGTCCCTCTCCCCTTAATAGCCTTGCACAGCTTCTTTGCATGGGTAGCAGCCAAGTGCAAATGGGATTATGTGGGAGTGCAAACCCACTCAGGGTCCCCTGCTCCTTGGGGAGAGTAGTTTATGGGAGGGGGAGGGAACATTTGATTCTGCTGATGGTAAATTTAGTCAGGATCCAACCTCCTGCCCAGTTGCCTGAAAATTTATTTTATTTATTTGCGTTTATTTAACCCGATTTTTATCCCGCCCTACCCGCAGATGGGCTCGCTCAACATTTTCTTTCTGCTGTCAAGTCGCAGCCCACTTATGGTGACCCCTTGGGGATGAGACGTTCAGGGGAGGTTTGCCACTGTCTACCTCTGTGTAGCAACCCTGAACTTCGTGGTGGTCGCCCATCCAAATACTAACCAGGGCTGACCCTGCTTAGCTTCTGAGATCTGATGAGACTTGTCCGGCTTTTGGGGCTAGAAACTTGCCATAGGTTTAGATCTTCAGGAATCAGGATTCTATGCCCTAGAACAGGGGTGGCCAAACTTGCTTAATGTAAGAGCCGCATAGAATAAACATCAGATGTTTGAGAGCGACAAGACATGAACAAATACTGCCTGCTTTTATTGGAAAATAAGCAAATTTGCTTTTATTAACATTAAATGAGACTGCCGAAAATAATAACTAAAGGGCTAAAAGCAGATATTGATAATGATATTAATTTGTCCAATGATATTTGTTTGCTAATGATATTTAGCTTCCCCAGCCGCCCTGCCGGAAGCCGCATAATATATGTAAAAGAGCTGCAGGCGGCTCCCGAGCCACAGTTTGCCCACCCCTGCCCTAGTCCATATGCAATGCGGTTTCTGAACTGCTGCAGCATGGCAGCACACCTACAAGGGAGCCCGGAAGCTCAAAAACGGTAAAGGAGAAGTATCAGTCCGCATTACTCATTTTCAGTGACACAACTGACTGTAGAAATCCTGTTTTCTGGTCTAGTTGCATTGTCGGCTACCTGAGATCCAGACCAAACTGGGGGAAATGGATGAGATTCTTTCTCCAGGCCAACGTTTATTGATTTTTAAGAAATATATTGCTTCTCGTTTGTGTTTTGACATCTGTGAGGTTTGAGATTCGGCTGCAAATATATTTTCCATTAAGGAAACTGTGTCATTGCTGTTCCCATCTGTAGCAACAGATAATGCGAGAAGCATTGCTTGAGTAACATTATTAATGGTATTCAGATAGCTTGATGAATGCTAACCGGAACGCGATAGGGATAAAAGTGAAAGTGTCTACATTTCAATATCGAGAAGAGTTCAGGCAGCCAACCTAACCTAGAGGATTTTTTTTAATGGAAGAAGATACAAGTAGCAAGTTAATGCTTATGCATAGCTTATGGCGGGCACTAAATAAATGTTTAGCGGACGCAGAAGTAATGTGTTCCACCAAATTGAGAAAAGATATATAGTATGCCTTTTTAAAGATCCAGCCAGAGCTGGGAATAGCTGTAGCTTTCAAATATGCCAGAATTTCAGAATTCAAATATGCCAGAATTCCAAACTGATAATGTTGCACCTTGCCAGGTAAAAGCCTGGGTGACCTCATTTGAATATGCAAACGTATTCAAATATCCATCTGACTCGGCAGAACTCAGCCACTCCCTACAAATGGTACACAACTTCTTTCCTTTTTTACCTACTTTGCAGAAGTGCTTGTGACTCAGTTTCAAAACTGTGCTTCAGAGGCGCATATCAGCCTGTACTTGGCAGCCTCCATAAGCTGCGTGGAATGATTTAGCACAAGTGGCTACCGTAGTCTTGTTCTTGTGTCTCTGTTTGCACAAAAGCTCTAAGCACAAGTGGAAATTTTGCACTGGATCCAATGGAGAGCACCTAAAGCCCAGAGTACTATTTATTCCTCCCCTGCTTTCATTCTCTCTTCTTCCATTTTATTCTCACAACCAGGAGTCATTTCGTAGCAGGAGCTCCTCTGCATATTAGGCCACACTCCCCTGATGTAGCCAGTCTTCCAAGAGCTTACAGTAGCCCCTGTAAGAAGAGCTCTGTAAGCTCTTGGAAGATTGGCTACATTAGGGGTGTGTGGCCTAATATGCAAAGGAGCTCCTGCTACGAAATGAACCCTGCTCACAACAATTCTGTGAGGTAGTCTAGGCTGAAGAATACCTCACTCAAGCTCCCCCAGGGAACAGTCGTGGCAGTTTTATGGCAAAAACTAGGGTCCTACTATGTAATTTTTACATCATTTAATGCATCATGTTAAGACTGATGTTTTGCTTCGGTTCCATTTTTAGATTTTTGAATTGTTCTACAACTGAAACCCTATTGGTTAAGAGCAGCGGACTCTAATTTGGAGAACCAGGTTTGATTCCCCACTCCTCTTTCACATGAAGCCAGCTGGATGACCTTGGGCCAGTCACAGCTCTCTCAGAGCTCCCTCAGCCCCATCTACCTCACAGGGTACCTGTGGTGGGGAGAGGAAGGGAAGGTGATTGTAAACCACTCTGAGACTCCTTTGGGGTAGTGGAAAAGTGGGGTACAAAAACCAGCTCTTCTTCTATTGTATTGTTTATTGAATGTCCCATCCTATTGATTGTGTAACTTGCTCTGGAGTCCAAGTGAGAAAGGCGGACTATAAATAATGTAAATAAATAAAGTTCAATCCTAGGTCTTCCAGATCCTAGCCTGACACTCTAGCCACTGGACCATACTACCATTTCAAAGAACTGTTATCCTAACATGGCTTTTTATGGTAAAAGGAGAAGAGTTCCATGAAAAGGGAATAAATGGAGTTTGCCAAGTTACAATACAGAGATTTGTCCAGTCCCTCCAAAACTGCTGAAGAAGCGGGAAATGATGCAGCGATGGAATCGCTGGGTACCTCTCCCAGCCCTGCCTTCTGTTGCTTCCCTCCCCTTGTTATGGTGGAAAAGAAGTGCTATCAAGTTGCAGTCGACTTCCGGTGAGCCCCTAGGGTTTTCAAGGCAAGAGGTGAAACATGGACCTCCATGGTGGTCTCCCACCCAAACAGTAACCTGGGCCAACTCTGCTTAGCTTCCAAAATCTGACGAGATTGGGCTAGGCTGGGCTGGGCTGTGCTGTGCTTACAAACACTCACTCACAACAGCAGATGGGAGCAGAGGAAAGTGTCAAATGGCACGGAAGGGAGCAGGATGAAGGAGCCTCCACCACTTTCCCCATTCAGCGACAGTTTGAATAGTGCAGAGCAAACTCCTGGGATGCACGTCAGGAGCCCTCGGAGCGGCTTTATTTTAAGCCCAGAGTTCTCAATATACTAGTACCACCATATCCTGCCTCGCTTTGTGAGCTACTTCTAAGGTATTTTCCCACCACTGATGGATATGACAAGGCTCTCATTGATTTCAGTGAAGCGAGGTTAGGTTTCAAGTGCCTGACTAGTGTATAATCCCATTTAAATCAATACTATCTCCTCCAGTTGGCTCAGATTGCCTCTTGATAGCCGCTGTACCCGCTTGTAGTTGTTCTCATCAGGTGCAAACTGTTGCCTGGGTGAGTTTTTTTAAATGATTAGAACGGAGCTTTCTTTTCTCTCTGTGTCTCTCTTATCTCTTTGAAACTAGCGTTTAAAAAGGTAAAATACAGGCTATGTAATTAGGGCCGCGTTTATTGCTCGCTGACACTATACAAACCACAGAATTTGGTCTGAGATGTAGAACATGGGATCCTGCAGCTCTCAACATAAAAAAATAAAAAAAAATAAAGTCAAGTTGTTATTAACACCTGAACACTCCTCGGCAGAAAGCATTCCCCGCAAAGAGGTTGCACAGAGACAAGATTTGCAACCAGGTATTTCCAGCACTGCTAATTAGTTATTTCTAACTCCTTTATTGGCTACAAATTCTGGTTAGGGCACAGCAAGACGAGGAGGTTTCACTCTTCTATTCCCACCGGGGGCTGAAGATGAAAACCAAGCCCCTCCCACTCACATACATTGATCTCTGAAGGAGAAAACATCTAGAGCCAGTGTGGTGCAGTGGTTTAGAGTGCTGGACGACTAGCTGGAACACTCGGGTTCAAATCCCCACTCGTGCCACGGAAGCTAGCTGTGTGACCCTGGGACAGTCACTCGCTCTCAGCCTAACCTACCTCACAGGGTTGTTGTGAGGACAAAATGGAAAAGAGAAGAATGATACAAGCTGCTTTGGGGTCCCCATTATGGCGAAAGGCTGGGTATAAATGAAGTAAATAATAATAAATATAGCTGAAGAAGAAGAAGAAATTAGATTTATACCCCGCCCTTCACTCACTTGGAGTCTCAGAGCGGCTTACGAACTCCTTTCCCTTCCCCTCCCCACAACAGACACCCTGCGAGGTAGGTGGGGTTGAGAGAGCTTTTTCCCAAGCTGTCCTTGAGAGAACAGAGCTATGGTACAGAGCTATGGCTTGCCCAAGGTCATCCAGCAGGTGCAAGTGGAGGAGTGGGGAATCAAACCCGGTTCTCCCAGATTAGAGTCCGCGCACTTAACCACTACACCAAACTGAAGATGGCAGGTGGGTGGGAAGGGAAGAAGGAAGCAGGGAAAAGTGTGGATGTGGCTGGTAAAAGGAGAAGGGAAAGAGGAAAGAGTATGGGGAGAGTATGCAGGGGAAAGCGAGGTACCCCCATCACAAGTCTTTGCAGGTCCCCTAGCATGAAAATGGGCCTGGTACAACTGGCACCAGTGTTCCCTCTAAGCTGAGCTAGTGTAAACTAGCTCACAGTTTTTTAGCCTCCGGCTCACACGTTTTCATCTTCGCTCAGGAAGGACGGCTCCAGAGCAAACTAATTTATGCAGCAGCCGAATCGTCTTGCTCATAACTTTAATGCCAGCAGCTCACAAAGTAGATTTTTTGCTCACAAGACTCCACAGCTTAGAGGGAGCCTGGGTTTGCGCTGCACAATTCTTCCGTAGTTTCCCCAGGGAGTAAAAGGAGGGAAGGCTGAATACAGGGGCGCAAATAATAGTAGACTGGCTGGTGGGTGGGAAGGAGAGAAGGAAGCCAGAAAGGAGAGCGGCTGTGGGGGCTTTCAGGGAAGGGAAAGAATAATGGTGGAGGAAGGGCCAGGGTTGCCATTCTCCCATGGCATGGGGGGAAACCCTGATTTGGGGGGCTTCAGCCCACTACTGGCCAGCTGGCCAGTGGAGGAAGCCCCATCCCCAAACAGGGATATCATCCTGCCAGGGGCACTGTGCAGGGATGCTCTGGTATTTGCACAAACTTTATGGTTTCGAGGCTGAAAAAACCATAGAGTTTGCCCAAATATCAGAGCATCCCCCACACAATGTCCCCGGCATGAGGACATCATTTTCAGGTGACATCATTGAATCAGGGCTGTCACACGATGTCCCCACCCACCCTGGAATGGCCCCCAGAGTCCCCTGCTCCAGGCATGTTAACACCTGGCAACCTAAGGAGGGGCAATGAGGCACCCAATGCAAGTCCTTACAGGTCCCCCTTTTCTACTAGCAGTGTATTTCTGGGTCAATTACTGATTTTTTTTAAAGCCTTGAAAAAAGATCCCCATGGTGTGCAGGAAGAATGGCTGCCATGGGGAAAAGGCAGGGAAGCCTGCCACATAGAAACCCATCACTGCTGAGCTGTTTTGGCAGCTGCAGGGACACTGGCATTTGAAGCATCCCCATGCGAAAAATCCCTTGGTGGGGATTTTGTCATTTTGGGCTATGAATGTAGCCTAATCCAAAGCTCCCTTCCTATCATGAGAGAGGACATAGCCCGTGTCCTGATCCACCTCCCCTCCATGCCCACCATCCTAAGCTTAGTGGTAGAAAAATCAGTGTTCATATGAGGGACTGGAATCAACTTGCAGACAAACGCTAGCCCTTGCAATGCCTGATAACCAGGTTACGGAGGAGGCATATATATCTATATCTATATACACACACACACACTAGGAATAAGGCCCGTTGTGGGAATAAATACAACGGGCTCCAGAAAGAGGCTCTAGGAGAGTGCCAAGGCCTTGGGCACTCAGCGTCAATTTGCTGTGGCGACCTCAGCAGGGTATAATGACACTGAGTCCACCATTTTCTCCAGGGGAACTGATCTCTGCTACCTGAAGAGTAGTTGTAATTCTGAGTGATCCCCTGCCCTCACCTGGAGATGGGCAACAGTGGTTCCCTAAGAGGGAATAGCTGGTTTGGAGGGCATTGAAGCCCTGACTGCCACGTTACCCTCTTTTCCCACACTTTTTGTCCTTGGGGCAGCTGGGAACTGTGGGCCAGCAGATGAGGAAGCCCCATTCAACCCAGTGAGTGATACACCTACAAGCCCCTCTCTGGAACTACAGCTCAATTGAACCTTATGGGGGAACATTTTACCACAGACAGCAGCCATCTTATAAACACAGGTAACTGCCATTTTGTTACACCTACCAACAGCCTCTGAGGTAACAGGAGGGAAGCAGGAGAAGCGTCTTTGTCAAGAGAGAAAGCCGTCTGCCGGAAATTCTGACAGGGCACAGAAGCTGAAGTAGTGAGCAAGGAAGAGGAGCAGACCCAGCACCCAGCCAATGGCATGCAAGTACTCACAGCCAGTGGATAGGGACAGCTTCTGAGTGACACATCAGGGAGCCAACTGATTTTGGAGCATGTGGAATGTTCAAGAGAGTCCATGGTGAAAACAGAATTATATATAACGAGGATTTATATAAAATGCAGCTTCATATACTTACTGGAAGTTCTTACCAGAAGTGACAATGGGTAAGCCTAGAAATCCTACAGAACATAAAGAGAAGCCAATGTTGGATCAGGCCAATGGCCCATCCAGTCCAACACTCTGTCACACAGTGGCCAAAAATACCAGGTGCTATCAGGAGGTCCACCAGTGGACCTTTTTAAAAAATCACTTCCACTATTGATTGGAGTGGCAGTAGGAGATGGGATGACTGGGGGCATGGCAGCCTTGAGTGAGCTGAATCTTTTAACCCTTTCCTCCCCTTCTGGGAGGGGTTCTGTTTGTCTGATGCTGCTTCAGTTGCATCAAGATGTACAGGGTGACACAGTTTCTTTCCCAAAGCTGGCGCTATGGCCAGAGAATACAGCAATTCCCGTAGAGCAAAGATAGCATTTTAAAGGTAGCCTTTTGATCAGGCCACTGTTTTTTCTCAGTGTCATTGCACATGTTGGCATTTTGAACAAGTTCAGTTTGAACGCTAAAGAACAAAAGAATTGGCTTGCTGGATCAGATGGAGGTCCATCTAGTCCAGCGGTCTCCTTCCAGCGCTCGTGAGCCAAATGCCTCTGGCAAACTCACAAGCAGGTTTGTCCATAGCATTTGCTATTCAGAGGTATATTATAGAGCTAGTCAGACAAGATTGGAGCAAACCAAGCCCCAGGGACACTACTGGGCATAAGCCATGTCTGTGGCCTTCTCCTGTACCTCAGCTGGGCTGCCAATGCCTTGGTTGGTTGGTTGGTTGGTTGGTTGGTTGGTTGGATGGATGGAGACTGGCCCTAGGTGCCAGCTAAAATGGTGTGGTATGTCACTGTTGGCAGTGTGCAAGTGTGGTGTTGTCTACCCCTGCTTCTAGAAGCTGTCTTAGCCTCTGAAAGACTTCAGTATTCTTAAGAGAAAAAAGTAGCTCTAGACAGTATTACATCACAAGCCATTTGCAGAGGTACGGCATTATCCTATGTGATTTATTTTAGGCTTGGGGAATAATGCAAGTAACATTCTGGCTGGTACGGGTCCTATTCCGTTCCCATTTCAGCTAATGAAAAGCCATGTTTGAATAGCGAGCCATTATTTCTATCACCAACGGGCACATTTTTCAGTTGCAGAAATGGCTCATAACGACCGTAGCCGCCCCCGCCCCCCGTTTTAATAAAATTTCTTTTGTATGTACCTTTGCTTTGGTTTATTAAGGTTGATTTGTCACTTCTGTGAAGAAGTTTTATCTCCTTCGGCATTGCTGTCTGAAGTTATTAATTACTTTTTCCCAGTTTGGTGCTTCACTTTTGAAGCTGCCCGCTGATGTGTCGTTGGAATGGACCCATTAAGGATGAGTGATGGGTGTTGTAATTTCATTACTGTCATCAATAATGCATTGCTTTTTCCTTTTAAGTGTCTCTTTGTGCTGGTCCCACAGTCTCTCCGTGCATTATACTTAAGTGATCAAAACAGTTAAGACAGAAGGGGGGGGTGGCGTAATTAAGTGATTAGGCAAAGTTGTCTGATTATCATCATTTGAATCATGTAAATACCACACAGTTATTGTGTTCCTTTGTCTCGTGGGATCAAAATTATGTTTATTTCTGGGATCCCCCAGGGGGTTAACACAGATGGGATTAAGACATCTCCACACTCTTTGACTGAACTATACTAAAAGTGGCAAAGGATAGAGAGTTTGAGAGTAGTGGCGTTAGTTAGTCAGATATGGCTATATTTTGTAGTTTCGTTATGACATCATCCTATTTACATTGCAACATCTGATAGGCTGAAATTACCCATATGACTAATCCAACAAGAAGCAGCAGCAGCAGCAAGGGAAAATAGCTTTAAACTTTTTAAAAGAAAGGATTAAATAAAATATTTTAAGGTTTTTTAGGACAAATTTGTGTGTATTAAGGGCTGTCAAGTTGCTTCCAATTATTGTGACCCTATGTATTAACATTCTCCAAAATGTCCTATCACTAATAGCTTTGCTCAGATCTTGCAAACCGAGGGCAATGGTTTCCATGATTGAATCAATCCATTTCACATCAGGTCTTCCTCTTTTCCTGCTGCCTTCCACTTTTCCTAACACAATTGTCTTTTCCAGTGACTCTTGTCTTCTCATAAGGTGACCTAAATACGATGGCCTCAGTTTAGTCATTTTAGCTTCTAGGGAGAGTTCAGGATTGATTTGATCTAGAACCCACCCATTTGTCTTTTTGGCAGTCCGTGGGATCTGTAAAACTCGCCTCCAACACCACATTTCAAATGAATCAACTTTCTCCCTCTCAGCTTCCTTCGTTGCCCAACTTTCACGCCCGCACATAGTAATGAGGACAAATTTAGACTCCACAAAATTCCCGTTCTACTCTAAAGCAACAAATTATTCATATTGCTGAAACAAAAGGTGCCAAAGTCCTCTTTTTCATGTTGCTTCCATCTTAACATTAATCGTTAACAGGTTTCAAACCATGCAAGGTTAACTTGGGCTCCGCTTGGAGTTCCTTAGTGTACTCCTGGAGTGCCCGACCAGTCCTTGCTGGGTGGTTTGAGGACTCGTTATGGCTTCATTCTTGTAATAATGGATGCATTTACCTCACAGTTGCTTCTCGAGAAAAATACATTTACTGTCCTCTGACCGGCCACCACTGCAGAGAGAATTCCAACCCAAACCAGCCCCTGGTCAAACCGTTCACCAGCCTTCTATAAGTTCACCCACATCTTGTGACAATGCTGTGTTTACGCTGCTTTAAAAGCTCCTCAAACATTCAAGTGTTGCTGTTTTGTGATCCTTTGTGCCTCTGGGAGTTATGCTCCTTATGCAAAAGAGGCTATAAAGGAACCTTAATTTCCAAAGTGCACTTTTTAAGTTGCCATTTATCCTGTCACTTTTTTTTCAAGCCAATCCCTCTCTTTGAATGGTAATTAGAAGGCTCTGATAGTAATCTTCGGGAAATGCTCTTCTGTAGTCTTCTGGGTGACTATCGCTGGCAGTTTTATTACTAATTTGGAGTTGCCACTGGGCTGTCATGTAATTAAGTTACTAATGGAGTGTCTTGGCTGAACAGCCTTCTTTTGTAATTCCCCCCCCCCCCCTTTCCCCTGTCCGTCCGTTTTATGAAATCCTTTGCATGTGTTTGAGGATAAAGTCCTGCTTGCAGTCACTCACGGACCTTCCTCTGCCCCATTATTTCCCAACATCACACATTTTGGTTTACAATCAAAGGCGCCCCCACGGGTAGAGATTTACGATATTTACATATGACTGTAATTAGGATAATGATTACACCTGCTTTAAGATAACATTTATTGCCTCCTCTGGCAGACCCACCGAAGCCAAGTGGAAACCCACTGAGTAGGCTTTTAGTACTATTATTTTTGATCCTGTGGTGTATTGCCGCTAGAAACATATTGTGTTTTTCTTCTTCTTCGAGGAATAGCTGTGGAATTAGCACACAGGGAGCTCCTTTCTCTCTCCTCCACCTCCATACTAGCCCCCATTAATCAAGTTGCTTCCTTTTCTTTTCAGAATCCCCTTTCCGCATTCGCCAAGCCACAGGGTTATAGGGTTGCCAGGTACCCCCTGCCAGGTACCCCCTGGCAACCAGCAGGGGTGGGGTGGAACTTACCAGCAAACTGAGGCCTAGGCCTCTGTTTCCAGCAACATGGCAATGCCATTTCCAATGGGCACTGGAAGTTATGGCATCACATCACCAGCAATGAGGGGACACTCTGGTATTTGGGCAAAAACTCCATGATAGAAGCCATTTTTACCATAGAGTTTTTGTCCAAATACCAGAGCATCCACACATTGCTGGTGACTTGATGATGTCACTTTTTGCCAGTTTGGTGTAGTGGTTAAGTGCACGGACTCCAATCTGGGAGAACCGGGTTTGATTCTCCACTCCTCCATTTGCATCTGCTGGATGACCTTGGGCAAGCCATAGTTCTGTCAGAGCTGTTCTTGAAAAAGAGCAGTTTCTTTCAGAGCTCTCTCAGCCCCACCTACCTCACAGGGTGTCTGTTGTGGGGAGGGGAAGGGAAAGGAGTTTGTAAGCCGCTCTGAAACTCCTTTGGGTGGTGAAGGGCGGGGTATAAATCCAATTGCCTCCTCCTCTTCTTCTTCTTCTGGTGTGCACAAGAAGTGATGTCACTGCATTGCCTAGGCCTCAATTTGCTGTTGCTAAGTCCCCCCACTGGCTGCCTGAATAGCTCTGGGGATCCCTTACCTCTGATGGAGGTTCAGGAACCCCACATGGGTAGTTCATGGTAGGAGCCATAGCTCAGGATCCAGGTTCAATCACCATATCATGTTTTTTAAAACAGGATCAAGTTCTATTTTTATTCATTTATTTACTGACTTACTGCATGTATACCCTGAGTTTTTCCCCAGTGGGGACACAAAGCAGCTTACATAGTTTTCCTCTTCTCCATTTTATTCTCATGACAACCCTGCCAGCTAGGTTAGGTTGAGTAAATATGACAGGCCCATGGTCACCCAGCAAGCTTCAGTGGCAGAGTTAGAGCTGCCAAGGGTCCCACTGCCTTTCAGTAGTGTTGTGGACGTAAAGGGGAGGGTGGAATCAGCATGTCTCTGATGCCACAGCATCACTTCCAGTATGACCCAGAACTGACGTTATTGTGTCCCACTGAAACTCTGTGATAAAATGATAGACTTCTGGTGGAATCCTAGCATGTCGCCCCCACACATGACATCGCAAACACAGAAGTGGCACTGGAGCGTCACCAATTAATGTGGCCCTGCTCACTCCGAAATCTCTTGCTGGGTACTGATGCTGGACTGGCAACCCGAGATGAGTAGAGGTTCAAACCCGAGTCTCTCAAATCCTTGACCAACTCTCTAACTACTAGGCCATATTGTAGATCATCTGAAAGATTTCTCCCTAATACCCTGGAGAGCTGCCGCCAGTCTGAATACAGGGGTGTAGCCAGAAAAATTGGGGTGGTGGGGCATTGGGTAATCTGGGGTGAGTGAGGGGGAGAAATCCCATTGACCAGCAGGCAGGCGAAGCAGAGAAGGGTCCTTTCTTACCTGTCAGCCTCACTTGTTCCCCTCGGCTGCTACAGGAGAGGGAGAGCTGGCGGTCTGGTGTGATTAACACTCAAGGATTGTGGGCTCTGTGCTACCTTAGCAGCAGGCCTCACCCGCCCGCTACTGAAGCAGAGAGCGCATACTTGCCAAGTATTAATCACACCGGCCCGTCGGCTCTCCTCCTGTAGTGGCTGAGGCAAACGAGTGTGGCTGGCAGGTAAGGGCAGGGGCAAGGGCCACGAGTGGGGGGCACCACCCCTGAATGCCCCACTGTGGCCATGGGCCTGTGAACACACATTACAGACCTCATGTGTTTATGTGCTATCCATGTCAAATATGTGACACACACCAGTTGAAGCCAGTAGCTCAGAAGGGTGCAGCCCTGCCTAGCATTGCATTGTAAACGTCTGAATACTGTGACCACATGAGCTAATGGCAAAGGCCTTCCCCATTGGAGTGACAACCTCCCCACACATGTGCAGCATAGTCTCATGAGTCAGCCTCATGGGACATAAAAGTGGCTTGACAAAGGACGTAGCAGATACGTTCTGTGGCCGCATGAAGCAGTACCACCAGAAAGCAGTTTTCACACTGTTTGGCCTGTGTTTTCAGGAGAGCGAAGCCCTTCCTTAGAGACTGTGAAGTTCCTTCCAACTTGGATGGAAAATAAAAGACGTTGCAGCAGGAAGTGTGCTTCCTGTGATACTGATGCAAACAAACAAACAAACAAAGCTATAGTGAAGACGAAAGCCAGCATGTATAATAAGGCATACAGGAAAAAATGAAAAGTGCTTTTGAAAGGCAATTGAGAAGAAACAATTGGACATCCTTAATGTCATTCCTCTGGCGGCTGCCTGATCCAAGGCGGTGTCATATATCGTGCCACAACAATCTACATCTCTTCTTACTGGAAAAATGGAAAGATTCTCCCCGCTGGATCTAGTGCTGCAACAGTAAAAGCAGCCCGCAAGCCCGGTGTGATGGAGAGGTCAGAATGTCGAACAAGGTTCTTGGCAATCGGGGTTCAAATCCTGACTGTGTCCTGAAACCCACTGGCTAACGTTGGGCCAGTCAGACTCTCTCAGCCTCTCCTACTTCACAGGGTGGTTGTGGGGAAAAAACAGAGGAAGGGAGAATGACATATGCCACTGTGAGTGCCACCGAAGAAGGACAGGGTAGCCGTGTGCTAAATAGATAAAAGGGGAAGGAAGAGGAGGAGGAGGGAATTGGATTCATATCCTGCCCTTCACTACCTGAAGGAGCTCTGAAAAAACTTGTGACTGACCCAAGGACACACCAGCTGCTACATGTGGAGGAGTGGGGAATCAAACCCGGTTCTCCCAGATTAGAGTCCGTGCTCCTAACCACGACATCAAACTGACTCTCCAGGGTGAACTGTGTGTGCTCCCCTGAGCTCCTTGCAGGAATAAAAATGCACCGGCTAGCCCTCCTTTTTCTGGCCATTCAGCTTGCATATTGGAGTGGTGATAGATGAAGATGGGGAGCTGTGTTAGTCTGTCTGTAGCAGTAGAAGAGAGCAAGGGTCCCGTAGCAGTATCTGAAGAAGTGAGCAGTGACTCACAAAAGCTCCTACCCTGCCACAAATTTCATTAGTCTTCAAGGTGCTACTGGACTCTTTTTTTACTGCATATCGAAGTGATTTACCTAGGGATCTTTGGATTTTAGTTCTTGGGTTGCTTCGACACTAGGAAGGCCTCATCGGGTGGCCGGTGAAATGTTTTCTCGATTTGGACTTGCAGCGGAGATTCCACACTGGGCAGAGTAATCCGGCGTTAGCTGTGTTTTCCTTTCCAAACCGGGCGTGCAGAGTCAGGCAGTGCCAAACCACCAGTGTTCGTCTGCTGCCTTGAAAACTTTACCGAATCACCCTAAGTCTGCGGCAACTTGACGGGCACTTTCTACCCCCAGGGGAGACAGCACCTCTTCCAAGTCATGCAGTATCTGATCTTCAGGCTGTCAATTCAGAAACCCCTTCCATCATAAAAACTGCACACCAGCTTTCGCAGATCAGTGGTCCCTAAAAGGGCCATCTCATTTTGTCAGCCAGCCAAAAATATTCAAGAAACCCATTAGAGTGGTCCCCCCATCCCTCTTGCTCGGGGGTAGGGACCACCCTGTGGGGCTCCGGGGGCTCTCAGCTGAGCGCAAGATCTGGCTGTTATTCTCCCGAACATGAAATGTTAATGCCTGTGAGGAGGACTTCTTGGGGCTGAGGTCGTGATACATATTTCATCCCAATTGACTTCTTTTTCTTTGATAAAGATCCATAAAACGTCTGCTCCTGGAGCGATGAAGGGCCCCATCTCTTGGAAGGCAGGCAAAAATATACACGTTCAACTTCCAAGCTTGCCGTGGGTTAATGTTGCAGTTAGGTAATGTGTATCATTTGTAAAACGTGGCTGCCACCTGGGGGTATCCTCGATGATTTCAGATGATTTTCCAGAGGCCCGTTTTCGCCCTTTCGAGGCGAACGTTTACCATTCTCCATTGTTCTCTTTTAGAAACATCCTTTACAAACTGGATGAGAAGACACACCAATTTTCGATACTGCTGGAGGCGGTCCAACGCAGCAAGCTGCGTCCTTCAAACGAGACTCTTCAGCTGGTCCTGTCAAAAGTGCTCGACAGTTTCAATTCAGCTCAGGTTTATTTCAAAGCGGGACTCGATCTCTTTGAGGCCATCTCGGTGGGAAGCCAGTGAGGAAACAGTCCTCCTTCTTGGCCTCTCTCTCTCACAGGGACCCACACTCCAGAACTTTGTTTACATTGTGCGACACAAAAACTTTGAGCTGGACCAGAATTTCGGTCAGGTGGAACAGCTTTTCCAGGAGAGAGTTGTCGCCAGCTCTTTCAAAAGAGTCCTCGTTTCAAGGTACTATTATGTGTGTTTAGATCTCAAAAGCAGCCTTTTGCACTGTTGGTCGTTTGTTCCGTATCTCTGTTTCTGAATGTGTAAAAAAAAAAAATTGAGGGAAGAAAACTTACCTTTTGAATTTTAGAAATGAAATCTGCTTTTTAAAAAAGTTTAATATATATATATCTACATATTATATAAGTATATATTTATGACTTAAAATGATGATCGATACCCAAAGAGCATTCTTAGGAGGCGTTAAGATACGCCCATGCACATTTTAATTTCACCCATTAAATCATAGGCCACAATTTCATGATGCAAATTGATCTTGAAATTTCTGAAGTGGTTTGCAATATGGCAGTGGGGGTAGGGGGCCGTTCGATTTTTGTTAAAGTCCCAAACATCCTTGCGCACACAGAACCTTTCTTCGAATCCTGGCTACCAAATACAGTAAAGTGCTGACATGTTCACATGAACACATGAAGCTGCCTTCTACTGAGTCAGACCCTTGGTCCATCAAGGTCAGTGTTGTCTATTCAGACTGGCAGCGGCATTCCAAGGTCCCAGGCAGAGGTCTTTCACATCACCTACAGCCTGATCTTTTTTAACTGGAGATGCCAGGGATTGATCCAGAGACCTTCTGCATACCAAGCAGATGCTCCACCACTGAGCTGTGGCCCCTCCCCTGCTGTGGCCCCTCCCCTGAGAGGAGCTTCTACAAGCCACAGTCCTGTTTACAGGAGTCTCTGTGAACGTGGTGGAACTCTGTCCATTAATAACGGTCTGCTTTTACAGAAAATCAGCTCTTACCTATTGGTGAGTCAGGATTGCACTAGTAATACCTTGTAGTCTACCTGTAATCCCTTGCAGACTATTTTAGCATCTGAGATGTTTCTCCAGCTGCATACATTTTCTACAGGTATTGCCCCAGGACTAAAAGTTTTATCCTTTGAAGGCAGATTTTGAATCAGCTGAATCAGAAAACGGTGGTGCTTGCTTGTTAGCCTGTGGGAAGCTCAGGTATTAGGGCTGTTGTCGTCGTGTTTTTCCAACATCCACCCATGGTGGTGGCTGTGCAGCATATATACGGGGGCATGAGGATGGACTTTGCCATTTTGAATGTGGCTGCGCCTGTGTATTATAGTTGCTAGCCATGACATGCAAAGTAGATCTTTTATACTTCAGAGACATGTATCTAGATAGTGGGAGCTGGCTGGTCCCATCTCTTTGGATGTCAAGAAAAGGAAGTTCAGCATGGTTCACACAGTGTTTCCAGTGGAGTCAAAACTGGTGGTTTTCAAAGATGCGTAACACATATTATGCCTGTAAATGGGAGACTAGTGAACATGGACCGATTTCGCACAAGCCACTACTCCGCCCCCCCCCCCCCCCACTCTTCCCTTTCCCCCGACTGCATGCGTCAATTTCCCACAATGTGCTGCATGGCTTTTTAGGATCTAGAAGATGTGGGGGAAATTGGGCAAAGCCGTGGGTCAAAATGTGGTCGTGCAGCACACAGGGGAAACCGAGGCATGCAATTGGAGGAAAGGGAAGAGTGGGGGCAGAGCAGCGGCTTGTGCAAAATTGGCCGTGGTGTTGCCTTGGTGAGAATAACATGCAGCCCAAGACTCGTTTGCAAAATCCTGGGAGAACTGGGTCTATTTTTGCTGTTTGATCAAGGGCATGGTTTGAGATCAAAGGTGGTGGGATTCATGCAGCCTGAAGAGCTGAAGTCTTTGCACCCAGCAGTTGGACTCTGACTTTTGGAAGTAGTCTTCACTGTTGTTGAGAGCAGGCCATGGCTGGGTGTTATCAGGGACCTGTTGTGCTCACTAGGAAAGCTAGGGCTCCTACTAGGGAATGCTGCCCTTTCCCTGTATACCCAATAAGCAAGGACATGAGATGGCTGATAGACTGATGGTTGATGTGTTTCCAGTGTTTCTCTCAATGATTATTCAGGCCTTTTTGGAATGCATCATGGGAACTGGTATGTGCTTCTATCTCTCTATTGAAATCCCAGAACTCTGCGATGAAACTCATATCTGGCTCATCCTTCCTTTGAGCCTCATCATATCTCACTGGGTTCTTGGTCGCTTCAAGGAGGATTAAATAAAGAGGCTGCTGAAACGAAGTGCCTAATTTTGACCAGACTCTAGGCTGATACCCAAACGCTTTCCTTTCTAGCTCCAAGAGACATATTAAAATTCTTGGAGCTCCTTCATGCAAAACGCTTCCTGCTTGAAATTCCTGTCAGCCTAAGTACTCCTGTATGAAATGTGTGGTGGTGGAAAGTGCAGTCAAATCATAGCTGTCTTATGGTGATCCCGCAGGGTTTTCAAGGCAAGAGGCGTTCAGAGGTGGTTTGCCATTGCCTGCCTCTTAATCATGAACCTGGCATTCCTTGGAGGTCTCCCATCCAAACACTAGCCAGGGCTGACTATGCTTTGCCTCTGAGATTTGATGAGTTAGGGCCAGCCTGGGCCATCCAAGTGACTCAGCCACTAATGGTGGGGTGGATCCTATCCCCTGCTACCACTCTACTGAGCAAAGTTTCAAGCTTTCCTCCAGCCGAACAAGCCTTCCTCCGACTTGAGTGGGAGGGAATGGGGGCAACCTGTTTGGGGGCCTGTAGAATTGGACCCCCTGATCCAATCTTCTTGAAACTTGGTGGGTATTTCGAGAAGAGGCCCCAGCAGCTACCCTGCAAGTTTGGAGCCTCTCCCTCAAACCCCCTCCCCTCCAGTTGCTTTTAAAATTGCCGCCGAATTTCGGCAGCAAACAGGCAGCGGGCTGAATCAGATTAGAGAATCTGATTCGGCCCGTGGCTGTCCTATTGGCCACTCCTTGCTCCGGCCCCAACGGACCCCTGGTCCTATCCATGCTTGCTTGCCTAGAAGCCCCATTGATATCAGTGTGTTGACATGGAGTCTCTTCTGGGGTCTTTAAAAAGGTAAATGTAAAGGTTTCCCTTGCTCAAAAGTCAGTCGAATCTGACTCTAGGGGGTGGTGCTCATCTCTGTTTCCAAACTGAAGAGACAGCACTGTCTGAAGACTTTTCCATAGTTATGTGGCCAGCATGACTAAACGCCAAGGCGCACGGAACACTGTTACCTTCCCACCAAAGCTGTACCTATTTATCTACTCACAATTTCCTGCTTTCAAACTGCTAGGTTGGCAGGAGCTGGGGCCAGAGACGGGAGCTCACACCATCACATGGCACTCGGGTCTCGAACTGCCGAACTACCGACCTTCCAGTCCGCAGCTCAGCCTCTTCCCCTCTAAGCCACTGCGACCCCATTCTTGGGCCTTTGCATAGCGTCAATCAAATGAGGAGCTAGTAAATCCTGCCAGGCAGCGTCATTGGAATTAATTTTGGTATTGACCGGTCATAAATTTAATCTTTTCTCCAAAAAGCAATAAGTCAGCCCGGTTTCCTGGGATATTCTTTGCTCCTCCGTCGTAAGACAGCTGCCGGGGTGCAGCACCAGCAATGCATTGTTGAATAATCCCACAGCCGGGAGATTTTATGGCTTCCTCTATTTGTGTGTTTAAGGTGGATGAAAATGAAATGATAATGAATAAGCTAACATGATTTTATTAGTGCATATTTTAGTGGGCCCATAAAGAAGATAAAATACAATCAAGTCAGACAAGCATAAGTATATGGGGGAGTTGGGATTTGTATACTGAGTTCATGATGGGCCATAAATTTTTTTTAACATCTTAGGAAAACATTTTTTTAAAAGAATGTATCTTTTGTGTGCACAAGCACATATAGATACAGTCAGGAACCACACACACACACACACAGAGGTTATATTGTGCCATAGGTCTTCAGAGTATTGTATTGTATAAATACTAATGTGTGTGTAGTCCTGACCTGGATAGCCAAGGCTAAGCTGACCTCAACAGATCTTGGAAGCTAAGTAGGGTTGGGCCTGGCTCGTATTTGGATGGGAGACCTCCAAGGAAGTCCAGGGTCGTGACACAGAGGCAGGCAATGGCAAACCAACTCTGAACGTCTCTTCCCTTGAAAACTCTGTGGGGCCGCCATAAGTCAGCTGTGACTTGACAGCACTTTCCACCACCAACGTGTGTGTGAAAGAGACATCAAACATCAGCTATATGCATACATTCCATATTACATTAGTAAGCATTTACTAAACCATGTCTGTATTATAGCTTTGAAGCTGTATTCTCCTTACCCCGTACTTAGGACTGACCCATCCGGTACAATCTACTGGGGCTGTACCACTTCAGAAAACATGACAGAGGATCACATGACTGAACGTTCTCCGAGGAAAGCTTCCTCGCATTATAAATACTAGGGCAACAGGAAGACAATCTGGGCTACAGACATGCAAGCGCATGAAGTTTGTTTATCGAAGCCTCCTGTAGAAATGTGTGGAGGCAAGAACAGTGAGAATGAGTGGGCTGGCGTCCATACCTCCATGCGATTGCTGGGTTATCTGCACAGCGTGACTGCATGGCAGAAGTGTCTGTGGTATACACCCCCTTCCCATGCCTGGAAACACACCGCTTTCCAAATGTTGCCGATCATGGGGAGGGGGCATACGGGCGACACTTCCTCTGTGTGGGGGTGCTGTGCAGCCATCACCGAGAGGTGGGAGTAGGACGTCACACGCATGTCCACTCTCCCTCTGTATGCATCTAGTCAACACGCAGAGGGCTCCTGTAGGCAGGGCTACTGATCCAGACCCATGGTCCGTCAAGGTCAGTGTGGTCTCCTCTGCCCGGCAGCAGCTCTGACCTGGTTATCAGAGATGTGTCATTGTGGTAGCCCTGGCATGGATAGCCCAGACAAGCCCGATCTCATCAGATCTCGGAAGCTAAGCAGGGCCAACCCGGGCAAGTACTTGGAAGGGCAACGTCCAAGGAATACCAGAGGTGGTACACAGAGGCAGGCTAGTCAAGCCACCTCTCTGAAAAATGTCCACGCCCCCAGTAGGGATCGCCAGACGTCCACCATGACTTCCAGGCAAGCACACACACAAATATATATTTTAAAAGAAAAGTGTCACTATGGGAGATGGGCTAAACCCACTCGATCCATGCTGTGTTCTCAGTCTGTACCCCCCCCTACCGAGGCTGCAGTGGCTCAAGTGGCTAAGACACTGAACTGCAGACTGGAAGATCGGTAGTTCTAGCAGTTCAGGACCTGAGTGCTGCATGACGGAGTGAGCTCCCGTCTCTGGCCCCAGCTCCTGCCAACTTAGCAGTTCGAAAGCAAGAAATTACAAGTAGATAAATAGGTACCGCTTTGGTGGGAAGGTAACAGCGTCTCATGCGCCTCGGCATCTAGTCATGCCGGCCACATGACCACGGAAACGTCTTTGGACAGCGCTGGCTCTTCGGCTTGGAAACGGAGATGAGCACCGCATCCCTAGAGTCATATTCAACTTGCTTTCGAGCAAGGGAAACCTTTCCCTTCCCCTATCCCCACTACCACCATCTGAAGCTGGTCCGCCGGGGGAAACGTACCAGTAGCTATCTGCTAGGCACTTGCATAGCTCATGGGCAAAATATTGCCATTGGGGAAGGGATGATTTAATGGAAAGAGTTAACTCTCCTTCCCAGGGCCCCAGTTCAAGACCCCAGGTGGCTTCTGAACCAATGTAGGAGAAACAGAATCAAGTCAGAGATGAGCCTGCTATGCAGGGAGGGTGGGATAGAAATCCAATAAAATGAATGAATGTATGTATGAATGAATGAATGAATGAATAAGACCTCCAGCACTGCATCCAATGGGACCCAAAGATGAGCCAAACTGAGATTGACAAGCCAATCGTCTTCCTCCCTGTTGAAGGCAAAAAAGGGGGGCTTTTCTGGAGCTCAGCAGCTGAGCCCTGGTGTTCTGAGGAATGCAGCAAACACATTTTTAAATCGCGCCAGACCCCGGCCCTCATATCTTATCTTGCTTTTTAAAGACAGTGTGCTGCCTGTTATCTGATCCCTTTCTCTGCACGCAACTATTTGATAGGCAGAAGTGAAAGGACAGCAGTATTATTCCCAGACAATCTCTCTCTCGCTCTCTCGCTCTCTTTCTTGCTCTCTCTCTCTCTCTCTCTGGAAGGAGATTCTTTACTGACTCTAAAGTGTGTTTGATATAATGCGCAGGGGTGGGTGTCTTTACTGTGTCTTTATTATAGAGTCACTCTAGGTATGCAAGCCTCTAAATGGAGGGAGTAGAATGGGTTTTTTTTGTGTAATAGCATTCCAAAGGCACGATAAATCTGCCTGCCTGCACACAGGGTGCTCTGGAAGGAACCGTTATGTTTTGAGCAGTTCATACGGGGTCCCTCTCCTTCTTTACTGTATTTCTCCACAGGTGCTTTTCGTTGGACAGCCTGCAAGCTTCAGTGGTGCAGGCATAAGTAGAATGAGGAATTAGAAGCAGAATTAGGAGCCAGTTTGGTGTAGTGGTTAGGAGCATGGACTCTAATCTGGGAGAACCGGGTTTGATTCCCCACTCCTCCACTTGCACCTGGCTGGATGACCTTGGGCAAGCCATAGCTCTGTACCAGCTGTTCTCTCAAGGACAGCTCTCTCTCTCGAGCTCTCTCAGCCCCACCTACCTCACAGGGTGTCTGTTGTGGGGTGGGGAAGGGAAAGGAGATTGTAAGCCGCTCTGAGACTCCTTCAGGTAGTGAAGGGTGGGGTATAAATCCAATCTCCTGTTCCTCTTCTTCTCCTCCTCCTCCTTCTCTTTCTTCTTCTTGCTTTTCCTGATTCAGCAGTGTGGTGAGTAGTGAGCTCAGCCTCATTGCCTTTTCTTGGATATTCCTATTGAGATAGGGCACACCAGAACCTATGCCGCTGATCATTTCACATTCAGCCTCCTGGGGAAAACGTCATCTACAGTGTACTATAGTTACTGAGGTTCAAAGGTCATCTCTGGTGGGCCTTAGTCCAGCCACTGTCTTTCAACCTCTGAAGCATCAGGTTATCTCAAAGTTGTCCAAGTTTGTGAGATTGTTACTGAGATGATGGCTTGGATCTAGAGATGCCAGCCTTCAGATGGGACCTGAGGGTCCTCCGGAATTACAGCTGTTTTCCAGAATGCAGAGATCAGTCCCCCTGGAGAGAAATTGATATTTGGGGAGGTGGACTCTATGGCATTAGACCCCACTGAGGTCCCTGCCCTCCTCAGGCTCCACCCCCAAATATCCAGGAATTTCCCGAAGCTGAAGCTGGTAATCCTGCCCCCCATCCCCCACCGGTGGCTTTGGGGCGGGGGGACTGGAAACCCAAGTTAGATCCCATCAGTCTGTTCCACCAAGGGTAATGCTTTCCTCCAGGGTAAGAAGCCTGCCTTTGAGAAACCTTTTGCTGCAAGCGGCTATTTGTATTGGAAGAAAGAAGTCAGGGCCACCCTTAGCAGAACAGACCCTTGGAATCCAACCCAATACTTGTAAAGAACTCTGAATGATCTAAAGCATCATATAAATGCTAACAATCATTATCACAGTGAAGGGTTGTGGCTCTCCTACTGACACAGTTTGCTCTCCACTGCTGTCTGAAAGGGTGCCTGCTAGGTGAGAAGTGACCCCTGGCAAATCCCATGTGGCAGGGGAAGAAGAAAAATGAGGGTGATGGGATTTAACCCAGAGGCCACCAGGCGACCCAATCTAACAAACCAGATCCTCTGCAGTCTTTGCCCATGTCTTCGTTTTCTGGCCAGTCTTACTGTCGTGTCTAGTCATATCCAGCGATGTACAAGCGGAAATGTAAACAGCCTCAGCACAGTTCTGCTCACGCAAGATCTTGTACAACGCCTAGCACTTTCCTCCCTACATATTACAGTGTCCAGAAATTGGTTACATAAAAGGTTTTGCAAGCAGAAACGCGAATGGGGGTACAAAAAGTACAACTCCGTTCAAGCAGCCGCAGCAGTCTTGCATTTACACTTGCGCAACAGCTCTGGCGCAAGCGGAAATGTTGCACTGGATCCAACCCTTCATTTTCTCTTGCTCATATTTCTTGGGCCCTGGAGGCCTTGGATCTGTATTCAGAGCAAAGGGATACAGATCTATAAAATAGGGTTTTTTAAAAAAAAACTTTGCTTTTTTTTATAGCACAGACTTTTCTTGACTGCTTACTTTTAGCAGATGACTGAGATCCAGAACACTCAGCCAGAATTGAGTGATGTGTCAGGCTGGCAGCGCAGTCAGGATACTAGCTATTACCAAACGTCGTTCTGGAATGCCATCCCTTTGAGCTTCAAGAGCCAGAAAGAAGGATTGTGTTCTTTGCTACACCTTCCTTCCTTTTTCTTTTACCATCTGCCTTCATGCTCCACTGGATGCATTTCCCCTTTTTTGCTTTAAGCCAGAGAATCACATTCCGTGCATGGAACCCATTGGGATGGAAACAAGGAGACACTTCACGAATCACCATGAAGGCCAAAGGGAGGAAGACAAAAGATTGTTGTTTTTGACGCAAGCCCTACGGAAGTCAATAAGTGCCCATTGTGATTGGGTGTCCTGGGACATCGAAGATTTATGTGGCTCGGAGGACAGATCAATTACATTAATTCTAAATGGGTTTTGGCACAAGCTGAGATTTCCTTAATCACTCAAAGATATACATAATAAAAAATAACGGGTGGAAGATTCTTACGGGCTCAAGCGAGCTGTACTTTTGGCTGCCTTGCTGCCTGTGCTTGCACAAGAAAGCATATGCAGGTAGTACAGACCACTAGAGATTGTGCATGCCTCGCATGAACACACCCCACGTTCCCCATGATCTTGGTACACTAACTATATGCAGATGGGGCCTGCAGTGGCTGGGACTGAGACTGAACAAGATCTTGGGGTGCTAGTGGATAGCTCAATGAAAATGCCAACCCAGTGTACCGTGGCAGAGAAAAAAAACCAAACTCCACGACAGGGATTAGTAGGAAAGGGACTGAAAACAAAATGGCTAGGTTTGCAATGCCATTGCATTGAGCTATGGTGCAGCCCCATTTGGATACTGTGTGCGGTTCTGATCCCAGGATATTGGAAAAAGTATGTAGGAGGACAATCAAGATGATTAAGAGGTTGGAGCACCTTTCCTACAAGGAAAGGCTAGATAGTCTGGGACTTTTCAGTCCAGAAAAAAAAAATACAGCTAAGGGAGGACATGACAGAGGTTTATAAAATTATGCAAGGGAGAGAGAAAGTGCATAGAGGGAGCTTTTTCTACCTCTCCTGTAATACTAGAACTCAGGGTCACCCAGTGAAGTTGTTGGGAAATAGTTTCAGGACACACAAAAGGAAATACTTGTTTAACTCAATGAGTAACTAAACTATAGAATTCACTGTCAGGGGACATAGTGATGGCCATGAGCAAAGATGACTTTAAAAGTGAGTTCAGCAGATTCATGGAAAAGAGATTCATCAATGTTTACTAGCCATATAAAATAAAGTGAACTTCTATATACAGAGGCAGCAAACCTCTGAACAGGAGAAAACACCAGGGAAGACGTTGGCCTCTGTGCCCTGATTGTTTGAGCCTCCAGGGCAACTGGGTTTTTGCTGTGTGAAACTGTGTGCTAGGCTTGGTGGATCCATGGTCTAGTCCAGAAGACTTTATTAATGCTCTTAAACATGGTCTACCAAACAAAGAGGGAGTGTGGCCAATCAGAAAAAAAGTGTTTGGATGGGATGTGGGAGGTGTTCATAGAGTCCCCACTTCCCTTAACAGCCTTACAGCATTTGTACCTAGAATAACGGGACAGAAGGAAATCAGAGCTCTGTTGAGTATAGGGGCTTTTCTGCATTCCCATTTTCCTTGCTTGTGAGTTCCTGTTGCTTCGGGGGGGGCGGGGCGGGTTTGCTCCCTCTCATGGTCAATTCAATAATATAGGGCTTTATGTCCAGCATAAAAAAAACCCACAGTTTAAATCTGCAGGGAGATATGCTGGACATAAACTGGTGTAATATTGAATTGACCACCAGAGGGAGCAAAACACACATGGAATGGGGTGGGGGGACAACAACCCTAGAACAATAGAAACTCACAAGGAAGGAAAATGAGAGTACAGAAAAGCCTTGGGATTCTTATGTTGTGGTCACACACATAAAATAAAGCGGGGGGGGGGGAGAGGCTATTTCCACCAGTGGAATTTGACCTGCAGTTGCACAATCATACCTCCCTCTAAAGCTGTGGGCACAGTCCGTCAGTGTGCGATCAGACACAACTGTGGGTGAGTCGGCTTTTTTGTCCCGTTTTTCCCCCATGTGCTTAAATGAGGGATTGATGAATTGCACCTCCGCACTGAGGGCTCCTTATGGAGTGTGCAATGATGTGCATACTGTGAGGGGGAGCGGCATAGAGCCGGGATGGCCTGATCAGACCATCCTGATGCCATGAGAGCGTGCTGGAGCGATCAGACAGGGGAAAGTCCGCCCGTGGCCCATCACAATCCATTTACTACCGGTTTTTCCTTGGTGTCTTTTAACTTAGCTTCTGCAGCGGAGCAAAACAGGTTGCCAACAGCTGCAGGGCACTTTCCAGATGTTGTTGTCTGATCACTCCCATTAAATCCGCCCGGCATTCACACCTATGTCAGGTATAAATGTGCATATGATCACAACCTTTGTCTGGATGTGGGTGTTGTACCAACAATGGGTTCGCTTGTGCCCTGTGGGCTTCATTGTTCCATACACCACATAACAACCAAGTCAGAGCAATAAGGAAGCAATATTCTAGTCACCTCCATTCCAGAGTAAATTTTGTAGCTCTCATCCCCATTGTCTCTAGACTGATTATTGGTTCTGTCATAAAAGGTGGCGCCTCATGCTGCCACCCTGTTCCAAAGCATTGCATAATATTGAATCCGATCAACTGCTGCTTCTAAGTCTCTTCTGCGCTAAAGATTCTGTGTGTTTTTTTAAAAAGTCAAGCTGCTGCTCCCCTGTATATCTTTGACATTAAAGATGAGCAAGAGGACTTACACCTCACATGGCGTTCCTTTAAAAACACACTTTCAAATAGGACAGGATAATTACTGGCCGGAGTCTAACGACTCTTTGCAAAAGACAGAACCTGTCAGTTCACTGCAGAAAGGAGCCAGAACTAGATGGGACTGGAAGCCTTTGACAGACACTCCCATGTCCTCCCCTCTCCTTTAGCAAAATGACCTGCACGATGTCATGTTACGGTGCTTTAAGCTTCCGTTTCTCCCCAGGCTGCAGACAGTAAAATGGAGCAAGGTGGGGGACTTTGTAGAAAAACTGGCCTCATAGCACTTATTCTGAATTAGTAGACACTGCTAGAGGAAAGAAGAGAAGATGATCTTGGGGTCCTCTGTTGGTGGGAGCTCCTAGAATAGCTAGTTCCAGTGTGTGTTCAGATGGCTCTTTTGAGCCACGCCAGGCACAAGTGCCTGGTGTATTTAAAGTGCACGTCCAAACCTCAACATCTGGGAATCGTGCTGCTTTCGTTAGTAGCCTGTCGATCCCTGTCGGGGATCTGTACTTAAAAAAAATAGTGCTTAAAGTCCAGTCTAAAGCTGGCCAATGGGCCAATGCCGGACTTTCCACTGTCAGATCATTTCACCAGTGCGCAATCAGCCCGTAGGGATGGTTTCCAGACCATCCCGAATGGCCGCCATTTTAAAAAACTCTTAGTGATTTGCGCATAATCGCTTAGACATGTGACGCCCACAGGCGGTGAGGCACATATGCACATAAGCATATATGCAGATAAGCACATATGCAGATATGCACATGCACAAACAGGATTTTTTTAAAAAAGCCGATTGCACAGCTCCTTAAGGAGGATGCCATCTAGACAATCCACGGATTCACGGGGGAGCTGTCTGGTCATGCAATGCTGGATTTAAAAGATCTAGATCAAATTACAGCCGGGCCAATGGTGGGATTAGCTGCCCATCTGAACGCACCCCCAGTTACATACCTCACAAAAAGCAGTGGAATGAGATGTTGAGTTGACCCACAGTCCTTTTTCAGAGCATCATGTAGGTAGGACAGGCATTAACCTCTTCTTCCCCAACCCTTCCCCATGTTGCAGACAAACAAGATCAGCATTCAGGACTAGAGTGGGAAGAGCACCAAACCAAACCAAGCCCCAGTGACACTGGCAACATTGGGGGGACCACTCAGCACTGGTCTGGTTAGCAATGGTGGTTCTCTATCCAGTGGTGACCCAAGCATGCCCACTGTTTCCTTCCATGCCGCCTCTACCAGGAGTTGCCTTCCATCCTTCATCATCATTGTTGGTCACATTCAAGCTGAAAGGCCTCCACAACACTTCTAGCACCACTGGGACTTGGCTTGGTTTGCTGTTGGCCACTAGGGGCCCTAAAGTCCTGCCCTCAGAACTTTCTTTACATAGTACAGAATCAATCTGCCCCAGTTTTGAACTACAACCAATATTTCCCCCCTATAAAAATTATATTTTTGTGTAATTTCATTTTGAATATATTGAGGGAAAGGCCTTTGAACCTGGTATGAAATCTGACCCCCCCCACACACACACACACACACCATACTCATTAAAGTCCCTTCACTCCCCTTCACTAAAACTGGAATGGGGCCTCCGATCATTTCTAGTGTACGTATTGGTATCACAGATGGTCATATGGCTGCCCATGGAACCCACAGAATTCTCCACTGTTGGCTTTTTGGCTGATCTGCTGCACAGTGTTCTGCCATTTGTAGTCACTGAAGGGCTTGGGAGGGAGAGATGTGTCAGAACTCTCAAGAGGGAAAGGTGTCATGGGCTGGGTGCATGAAGGGCGAGAGAGAGCGAAAGTCCAAGTCCAGCCCGAGGTCAGAATCAAGGGGTAGCAAGCAGGAGCCAAAAGAACAGAGTCTGAAGTACAAACCGAGACTGTAGTCGTTGGAAACCGGAGTCAAGGAGCCGAAAGTTCAAAGCACAAATCAGGAATCAGGAGCGCAGGCGAGGGAGGTGCAGAGCGTCGTCAAACTGACTAGTTGCTGGCACAAGGAACCAGCGTCAGGTGGGGAATCTAAATACCCCTCAGGTGCTGGGGTGAATTAGTGCTCAGCGTGTGTGTCCCGGCTTCTGTTAGAACTCAGGGCTGAGGGACCGCCTGCTGTGCAGGTGCGCCTCCCTCCGCCGGGATGCTAAGTCTTGCCTGAGCTGGTTCCACAACTGCACCATCAGAGGAGGCGAGTCAGGGGGGCTGCCTGTCAGGCGTTGTTCCTCCGCCGCTGTTGCTGGGACAGGTGGTAGGGATATGCTGGCGAGCTCCAAGGTTTCATCAGGGTCAGGAGTGGGCTCTGCTGAAGCCGGGAGCACGGGCTCAGCTGGAGCCAGGGCTGCATCCCCATCAGGACTCATGACAAAACGAAGTTTTCAATCTGTATACTGAAAACTCATGAACTTTTTAAACATTTTGAAAAGAATTTTGTCGAAGAGGTTCCAGAACTCTGTTCCGGCATGTTCCCCCAGAAAAACAAAACCCTGGTCACTGGTCATATGACCGTTTCAAAACACTAGCATTCCAGAAGTCACCTGTGAATCAATTGCAACTGGTTGAAAACCTGCTGATTTCAGTGGGTCTGGAATCCAGTATTGACGGACTGGGTCCACAAACTGCCACAAAGGTTAGCATCTCAGTTCAAAAGAAATTAGGCAGGAATGTAGCCAGGGAGTGATACATATGGGTGTGGTTGCTGGAGATGGTTAAGAGAGTTTCCCAAATCTATGCAAAGATGTCATGCCTTAAACCTGTTCGAATGATCGCTCTGTTTTGCATGCTTCAAAAGACTTCAGCCATCATATTTTCCATGGTTGGACCAGTCACACTTGTGGGAGGAGCCCAGATCAGTAGAAATGGCAATTAGTGCCTCAGATTAAAATGGGATTTGAGTCCATTAGCCCCTTAAAGACAAATGAGATTTTGGGGGTATAAACTTTTGGGAGTCAAAGCTCCTTCTCTCTACCTATATGTAATGGTTGAGAACGTCTTGTTTCACTGTATCTGAAGAAGCGTATATGCACACAAAAGCTTATACCTTGAATGAAACTTTGTTGGTCTTAAAGGTGCCACTGGACTCCAATTTTGTTCTACCCCAAAAATCTTGTTGGTCTCTCAGATGCTACCGAATTCGAATCTAGCTCTTCTTCTACGGACCACTACAGCTACTCTCATGAAACCAAATGTAGACTGTATCTTCTGTTCATAGGAGCTGCGTAACATACATTGGCTACATGTGTACATCTGAATCTAATCCACACATTTCTAGGGAGTCTTATTCCCATATGACATGGTTATATCCTGTGCCGTATCTTACATCACCAGATTAATTAAGCATTCATGATACAAGTTGAAAAAGGTGACTTATGTTACAGAAGCCATAGCTTTGATATAGTACATCTAGGAAACCAATAATTTTCATGTGATGTGGAAACTGTGCAATGAAGTGTTAATTTTTATAAATTCCTAAATGTGGGTTTCAGATCTGAGTATCACACGTTTGTTTGTCTTTTTAATGTACTTTCTCGGAATTTGTATTTTTATAAAATAGAAGATACTATTGATGTAATGTGAGCAGATTTGACATTCCATATTTTGATGAAGAAAGCACACTGTCTTCTCTTACACCGTAGCTCAAAGGTTCTATGTTAAATCGGTGTCAAGGACACTGCGAACTGGAATGTGTAAATATGAAATGAAAGCAGTTTTGATTGTAAATTATTTTTTCTCTGAATTGTACATTTTTGTCTAAAGATTAATCTGGATTATGAAGATCCAAAGATAATGTACTTTGCACTGATGAATGATCTGGAAATCCTTTAATTTGCTTTATTTTAATATGCTGGTTTTAAACTTTCTCAATAAATTAGACTATAAACTTTTGAAGGTGCTGGTTGAGTCTGAATCATTATCATTTCATTCTGTTTTACTACAACTGATAATAAAGAGAAGATGATTACTTTGCCAATCACAAAAGGAGGAAAAGAAAGAGAAACAAGTAGGGGGTTTATATAGCCTCCTGGGCTCCCTAGAAAAATATGAGTTTTTAAAAGGAAAGAAAAAGGGAGACAAAAAACCCCCATCCTGATGAGTGATAATGCCATGCTCATAACTTTCAACCTGTTGAAAGCATTTTCAAATCAGTCAAGGAAAGGTGGGTATAAAAGGTTGTTAAAATGGCCAGCTTAAAACCCTAAAAGATTATAACATCCCAAAGGGCTAGCTTTGGACTATGAGAGAAGAGACTGACCCATCATTTATCTCCATCTGTACCCCCGATGATTTCTTGCAGGCCAACAGCTGGAATACTGTAACGCGGAAGTAAATTCTCCAATTAACCGTATGTATGGGCCAATATGAATAATAACACAAAGACATCTGCTCAGTTTACAACTCATTTAAAGTACTGGGATTTAAACTTGTCTGAGACACAGTTTGCAGAATGGAAGAAGTTCCGTTTGGGTGTGAAAGTTGGATCAGATCAACACTCACCCCTAACACCCATCCGGGAGCTAGAGTGGAGCTCAAACACATGATGAACAGACTTCTGAGGAACCTGTGTTGGCAGATGATATCGGTCATGCTACAAGGCAGGCTTAAATGTCTCACTAGTCCCTCGTAGAAGAATTTGCTTGCAAATACAAAACTAATATGTTGAAAAGAAAGCTTTTTAGCTTGCACATCTCCATGTCATGGTAGGGTGGGTTTTTTAAAAATATTATATATACATTTTGGCCAAGATGTCAACTTATACAAAAATACATGTATTTTTTAGAGAGTTAGTTAAAAACAAATAAGGGCCCGATGAAAGCCTCATGGAAAAGTTCAAGTGGCCTAAACACGAGGGCCAATACACATGACCTGATGCGTTTCAGCCCTATTGGGAGCCTTCTTCAGAGGTCAAACAGTTTGAGGTACACATGTTACAATATTACATATTACAATAAGATAACCAGTAAATTAATACAGGACCAAGAAAAGGAAAGTTAAGCAGCAAGAACAATAGACACAAGAATGAGATGTGTGTGAGGCTTCTAAAGATGAAAGTCATGTGCCTGGCACTAAATGCACAGATGCTGAATTAGAACATCTAAAAAATAAAATATATTTCAAAAAACTTCCAATTTTGGACCGAAAAGCACCTGTGTGGCTATCTTAGTCAAAGCTAGGGTGTCCTCAAGCTACGAGGCTTTTATTGGGCCCTTAGTTGTTTTTAACTACCTTTCTAATAAATACATGTCTATTTGTATAAGTTTTAACTAGAATTTTAATATTGGCCCCATATAGGGTTCCCATCCTCCAGGTGGGGCCTGGGGATCTCCTGCTTTTACAACTGATCCCCAGCTGACAGAGATCAGCTCCCCTGGAGAAAATGGCTGCTTTGAAGGATAGACCCTATGGCACTGTACCATGCTGAGGCCCCTCCCCTCCCCAAACCCCACCCTCTCCTGGCTCCACCCCCAAAGTCCCCAGGTATTTTCCAGCCTGGACTTGGCAACCCTAGCCCCATATTAGATTTCTTTCTTACCCTTGTATGCCATCTGTGCCTAGTGATCCATCAGTTTTTAATTTGTCCACCAGTTGTAGGACCTCTTCTCTCGTCACCTCAATCCAACTCAGGTCTTTCAATACCCCTCCTGAAATTGGCAGTTCTGGAGTGGGTAAGCACCTCCCATCTTCCACTGTGAAGACAGAGGCAAAAAATGTATTCAGCTTCTCTGCCATTTCCCTATCATCCTTTAGTAATCCATTTTCCCCTTGGTCATCCAAGGGCCCCACTGCCTCCCTGGCTAGTTTTCTGCTACTAATGTATTTGAAGAAATTATTGTGTTTATTTTAAAGGATGGCATAAAATGGTTGATATGCCTATGCTGTTGGCTGGAGAGGTTTCTGTTGGCATGGATGGCACCCCATGAAGCTTATGCTTTTTTACGCCAGGTGGGGATTGGCCCTTGCCCCACTTAATGGATTGACTTTCCCGAAAGAGAAACCGAAGGGCCAATTATAACTTCTATCTAGAAGAGGACTAATTTTAAATTACTTGGTTATTATAAGCCAAATGAGCATTTCAGGGAGGCTAGTTAATTACTCTAATTAAAAGGGGTTATCTTGCCCTTGATTATTCTTGCCAATGGTGTAGTTTAAGCATTGGAGCAGAAAGAAGAGCAATTTTGGATGTGGAGTTTCCCACAAAGGCTGGTGCGCTTGATAAGAGCTAATGACCCTTGTCGTGGTCATCTATCTCAGAAGAACCATAAACCAACTCAAGGTACAGGTTTACCTATTGCTTAGCCATTTTCTCCAAGAACGAAACCCTATGGGATTTTTTTTTTAACCCTAGAAATTTTTATTAAGAATTCCTTTTTGTCACTTTCCTTTGTTCTGTATTCCCCAGACTTCTGGATATTTTAGAAAGACGACTGTAGCACGTTCTGTAACGAGAGATGATAGGAAATTTTCAGTTTCACTTCACCTATGGTAAACCAAACCCATGGTTATTTGTTTGCACATTATTTTATCCTTGCACTATTTTTCCCACTGAGAAATCTGCACATTTTCCAGCATTAGGTGGATATTAATATGTTAGTATAGTAAATATATAAATGATACATACTGTACAAATACATTGCATATATGAGCAGTACATGTGCATATTCAAGACAAAGAGTTCTGCCAAGCAAAAAGTGGAAAGCTGAGACCTAAAACTCTTGACCAACTTATAAGTAAATATAATAAGAAGCAAAAGAGGGAGCATTTACTTGTCTCTAACTATAAAAGACCACCTCCATACAATCCAGTGGAGATCTGCGTGTGGAAAGAGGGTTATGCAGATACAGCTGGTGCTGATGCAGATGCAGATGTGTGGTTAGATATGCATTTGCACCCACATCTGGGCCTTGTTCAACTAACCAGCTGCATCTGTTTATGTGTAGGCTACCAAACTCCAGATTGTCCCTGGAGTTCTTCTGGAATTACAGCAGATCTCCAAACTACAGAGATCAGATCCCCAGGAGAAAGTGGCATCCGTAGAGGGCAGTATCTATGGTGAATGCCCATATGGTGAAATCTATGGTGAAATCCCCTTTACAGGTACACCCCAACTGTTCAGGAATTTCCCCGTACAGAGTTGGTAACCCTATGTGGATAAGAACAAGTATCCCCACCCAGAGCTATTTACTGTGGCTTGCAAGTGGAGCTAGGCCTACTGCAATGAACTTATTTTGTCTTGTATTTGTTTCATGACACACATAAGTCCTTTTTATCCCCCCCCCCCCCCCCCCCGCTTGGTTGTATATGTCACTAAGAAGATAAGCATTGTAAATCAAGGGCAGCATTCTAAGAGGCAAAGTTGTTCTACCTACTTTATCTGTGTTGCAACATATTTGTGTTATGGCCTCAGAAAGTATTCCCTCAGCCCTTGAGGGCAGGGGATGAAACAGGTTATCTTATGGTCAACCTGACCTGCAAGAAGAAGGCATTACACTCCTCAAAACAATTCTCCTGGATGGTCTTGAGCTGATGCAAAGGTGACAGAGAAGTGACTTCTCTTCACAGTTGCCAACATCACAGTAAAATGAGGCGTCTGAATTTAATCACGTTGATCCTGAGATTTTGTCCACTTCCACTCATGCTCTCATCCCTGCTCCAGGCTACACAGAAGTGTCATGAACTTCACAGTAAGCTTTGTGGAGGGGCTGTGGCCCAGTGGTAGAACATCTGCTTGACATGCAGAAGGTCCCAGGTTAGGATTGCCAGCCTCCTGGTGGGGCCTGGGGATCTCCTGCTTTTACAACTGATCTCCAGCTGAGAGAGATCAGCTCCCCTGGAGAAAATGGCTGCTTGGAAGGGTGGACTCTATGGCATTGTACCATGCTGAGGCCTCTCCCCTCCCCAAACCCCACCTTCCCCTGGCTCCACCCCCAAAGTCCCCAGGTATTTTCCAACCTGGACTTGGCAACCGTATCCCAGGTTCAATCCCCGGCATCTCCAGTTAAAAGGATCAGGCAGTAGGTGATGGGAACAGCCTCTACCTGAGACTCTGGAAAGCCACTGCCAGTCTGAGTAGACGACAGTGAACTTGATGGAGCAGTGATGTGATTCAGTACAAGGCAGCTTCATGTCTTCATGTATTGTTTGGCAGGTGAACTTAACATTTTCAGCAGCCACGATCACTTGTCGACCAGGCCTCAGTGCTGGGGCTGTCAGGCCTCCCACTAGGGCAGGAGGTCTCCTGCTGGCTGCCCTGTTTTCCCACCACCTCTTAGAATGGTAGTGGGAGAAAACAAACAAACAACCATGTTACCAATGCCATTACAGCACTTCTGGGTGAATCCCAGAAGTGGCATAGGGTAGCTTCCAAATCTTCCAAAACTCTATGATAAAACTGTTGTAACATCAGTAATGCTGCTGATGTTGTACCACCACCACCCCATTTCCCCATCTTCAGCCCTCCTGCCAGTTGCCAGGCATGGCCTAGCAACCGTATTCAGGACCCCTTGCCTCGCCACCCCACTTGAGCAACTGATGCACAGCTTTGTGGCTCTGAGGTAGCTGTGGCAGCAGAATTTCATTTCCTTCTGCCTTGCGGAAGCTCACAACAGCACACAATGCAAAATCGCTTCTTCCCCACCATTGTGGACTATTTACTTTCTGACTTCATTTATAGTAGACCTTTCTCACTGAAGACAGATTATGAAATCTATAGAATAACAACTTGATAAGAATGGGGGGGGGGGGGGGGGTCAGGCAATTAAATTATTGGGGGGGGCTAGATTTCCCCTAAGACTGTGCAAATATGTGCATGCACAAAATAATGTTGACTGCATGGACTTTGAGGAACACTAAATGTAGAGCTACTTTTAAAACATGATATTTATCCATCACTGGTCGACTGGGCATTACTTCCCAGTGGGCTGCAGAGAGGTGTCCAGCAGTGACTGGTCTGTGTGGTTCAGGGGCACCAGAACCCCCATCAGGCTGTGTGAGAAAGCGCATGTGTGAAGTGCTGACAATTGAAGTGTACGGTACTGTCTGAATACACAGCTGCCTGACGAAAAATCCAGCACAAAAAGTATCCAAATGTAATCTTGAAAACAGAACAGCCAGGGCTTTTTTTGTAGAAAAATCCTAGCAGGAACTTATTAGCATAATAGGCCACACCTAACAGTTTCTGGGAACACAAGGGAAGGAAGGCAGTTTCCCTCACTGGATCAGCTTGGCTTCCCCAGGTGCCCCACGGCTTGCGAGGTGTCTGGGGAACCCGAGGCTGTAGGCGTGGCCAACTCGGAAGCCAGCCGGAACTCTGTTCCTGTGCGTTCCTGCCCAAAAATAGCCCTGACAACCAGGGGTCCGTTGGAGCAGGAGCGCAGCTCCGGGAGTGAGGAGCCCAGGGGGCGGGCACATGACCAAGCCCCGCCCCCTCCTCAGCTTCCCCGAGCAGTGCAGAGGCGCAGCGCCCCGGGGAAACCCCTGCTAGGGTCTTTATTGTTTTTAATGTTTTGTTTCAATATTGATAATTTTATCATTGTTCCTTTTATGACTGTGTGCTGCTTTTCCAGAGACTTGCTCAAGGTGCCATATAAATTTTCTAAGTATACCATTTTTTATCTGGGCACATGGCACATAAGTACTGGAGAAATTTCACCAACCCTTCAGCAGCTTCCACCCCATCAGTTTGGTGTAGTGGTCAGGAGTTGGACTCTAATCTGGGAGAACCGGGTTTGATTCCCCACTCCTCCACATGCAGCTGCTGGTGTGACCTTGGGCCAGTCACAAGTTCTCTCAGAGCTGTTCTCTCATGAGCAGTTCTCAAAAGACCTCTCTCAGCCCCACCTACCTCACAGGCTGTCTTGTTGTGGGGAGGGGAAGGGGAAGGGAAAGGGATGGGCGGTGCACATGTCCTGGGTATCTCAAGTCTACTTGAAACCTGGTGGTTTCAAGGGAGCAGGAAGAGAATGGGGGTGTGTTCTCTACGCTTATTTTTATTGCACAAAGTATTGGATGGGGAAGGGAATGGAGGAAGAGCAGGTCAGTTTCACTCACCTGTGGAGTGGAGCCTGAGGGGTGGGTGTTGCCTTCTGACACACTTCCGGTATGTTAGGGGGTGTGGCATATGCAAGTGAGTTATGCAAATGAGTTATGCTAATGAGCTCCTGCACCTCTTTTTCTACGAAATGACCCCTGCTGACAACTATTGGAAAATGTTGTTAATATAGGCCCAAGTCATAGAAGCATGATATTGCTTGAAGCCTAGTCTAAAGAATACGTTCCCTATCACAATTGGCCAGATAATCTAGCATCATATATATAGAAGTACAAGGGCACTGTTTCTAGGAGAGACCTGTAGAGACATGTGACTCCATGGAAAGCCATGTGAAAAATGGGGGAGAACGAAGCACGTAGAGAGGGAGGAGGTGGTCAGACGGCAGCTCTCAGGTTAAGACAAAGAGATGACTCAAGGAGATGACACTTATGCACACATAGAGTGATGTAGCGCCCCTCCCCCAATGTCCAGGCACGCGGAGTCACTCACTCCAAAAGCAACCTTTTTACAAAACAGCAAGCCCATAAAATGTTTTTAGACACATTGAAATTGTTTGAAGGGCAGAAGTCAGTACATCAGCTGTTACAATACCGAGTCACTATTGTATCTCGAACTGTTTCATTCCCTTTTAAATAAAAGCACTTCGGAAGGGGGACTTAGAACAATAAGTAAATACAAATGTAAGACAGTACTGTGGATGAGAAATCATGATTGTATTCAAGCAGTGGCAAATTTGGTTGAATGGGATTAAAAAGAGACAAATTCATCAAAAACCAGGCTCTAACATGGACAAGATTTTATACGTGACATTTAAAACATCTTTTTTTGGTGTGGATTGATTGTGCCACGGAGCCTTTTTTGTCAAATAAATGTGACGATAACATTCTTTAAAAGACAAGTTATTCGCTTTTTGAACTAGCTCTCCTTTATCTTTTGGATAAATCTTTAAATGCTACAGTCATGAAAAAGACCCCCCGAAATATATCATATTTGATCTGGGCCACCATAAATCGCTTTTTCATGATATACCATTCATAACTTGATTCATTGATTCATCTCTCAACAAGACAGGGTCAGTAGAAATAAAATGATTCAGTTTCTTGCCCTCCGGAGGAAGGAACTTAAACAACAAATTCATCTTCACATCTAACCTTATGGAATTTGATACACACACACACAACTGTAAGCCTAGAAATAGACTTAGGAGATGATCTGGACACTCAGTAATGTCAGCAAGTGTTGCAAAAATAATGTCGTAGGTTTCAAAGTTGAGGGAAGAACTGATCAAAGCCAAGATAACTTGGCTAACAGGAATCTGACAAAGGGAACTTTGAGCCTCAAAAAATTATACCCCCAAAATATTGTTGGTTTTTTAGATGCTACTGGACTTGGATCTTGCTTTTTCACTGCAGACCAACACATCTACCAACTTCAAATGCACTAACATACAGGGTCTTATCGGTGGGCTCCAGCCCACAGTTTGGCTGGCAAATGAAAATGTCAACACCCATATCTCTTCCTCACCATTTTGACTTCCCCATCCCCATTTTGATTCTGCTTCTCCCTGGAACCCATCTTGGAGTTTGGAAGCCATGGTTCTTTATATTTGTAGGAAAATACAACAAACAAACCACTGTGACATAATTGACTAAAACATTTATATTATTTTTTATCAAACTTACAAGATTACAAGAATATACTCTCAATAAAAGTTTATTACAAGGAAAGTCCATACTCAATGAGCACCTGGATATAAGCTAATTTCATCCACATCTTCCTCAGGAGTAGTCCTATTGTGAAAGGTATCAGCCTCTTGATGCAGTTCAATGTTTGTTAAAAGCAACCAATGCTTAAACTTCTTCTTTACTTTCTGCATTTTAACCTGGAAGAAATCTATGGTATTTAAAAAGAAAGGAAACTCGAAGCTGAATGGAATGTTCTTATTTTTAAAAAAGATTTTGATAAATTCTTAATTAATTTTTAAGAGTTTGTAAGAACTTACTTCTGGTTCCACTGCAAGTGTTTATATTAGGAGCAAGCCAGTCATTTCCCTCAGGTGCTAGAAGCCTCCTATATCGTGCTGGCTGAAATGCTCTCCATGGAGCACTGTAAATTTTGTGTAGTAGCAAACCAGTCCTCTTATTTTTACCTGGCTATGAAGCCTTCAATTTTGAATATGGCTGGCAAATGCTCTCTACAGCAAGCTGGACACCAGGCTCTAAAAAAAAACTATTCTAATTAATTCCATGCAGCTGCATGTTGACCATCTCTTTCTTTAAGCTATACCATATTAATGAGCTTGTGAAAGGGCTGAGCCTCTAATAATAAAATTACCACTTTTTAAATTCACTTGTAATTAGGGTAGTATCTTGAAAAAGATGAATTGGGCTCAATTTTTACTCTTTGACTTAATTATATAGATGCAAAGTCACCTTCAATAGGAGAGTTGAACCATTTGCCCAATCTTCCTAAAGGTATCAGCCTCTGCCAGTCTTGTCTCTCAGATGCTAGAAGCCTCCTTTATTGTACTTCTTTATATTTGTACCATATTTTGGTTCCTCCCACCAATTTTTTCTCTTCAAATACATATCCAAAAAAACCCTTAGGGAGTGACCAAATGGTCCAGAATTTCAGATTTTCAACTGTAATTGTCAGTGATGCCATCCTGAATCTGTTTTAAATTGGTTTTGATGTTATTAATTTTATTAAATTTAAAATTTGTATACTGTTGCTAAGGCTTATGCCATACTGCACATCACCCAGAGCCTGGTATAAGTTAGGATCAGGGCTCATTTCGTAGCAGGAGCTCCTTTGCATATTAGGCCACACACCCCTAATGTAGCCAATCCTCCAGGAGCTTACAGAGCTCTTCTTACAGGGGCTACTGTAAGCATTTAGAGGATTGGCTACATCAGGGGTGTGTGGCCTAATATGCAGAGGAGCTCCTGCTACGAAATGAGCCCTGTCAGAATAATAATAATAATAATAATAATAATAATAATAATCTATATATCTAATTCCGAAGTGGCCCCCCTCCGTGCAGATATCTAAATCCACATGGGGAGGCACTTGGGGGGCAGGGAGATCTTCCTACACATGTGGAGGAGTCTCCATGTGTGCAGAAAAATCCTAAACGTTAAAAAAACTTTTGGGGGGATATTTAAATCCCCCCCAAAAGTAAAAGTGTTCCCTGCGCATGCACAGAGAATGCTTTGGCCATTGGGGGGACTTGGTGGGCAGTGGGCCTTGCCGCTGCTGCCACTATCAGGGAGGGAGAAGGCTGCCACCGTTGTCCGGGAGGGAAGGGTGAGGGAGGGGAGAAGGCTTGGCACATGGCAGGCCCTGCTGCCGCTGTTGTCTGGAAGGGAAGGGGGAAGGAGGGGAGCAGGCTCGATGGGCTGCTGAGCCACACAGCCTTGCAGGGGGGGAGGAAGAAGGGTTACCTGGTGCCGCTTCCTCCTCCTGTCGAGCTCCTCCTGCTTCTGCAGGCCGGGAGCTGTGGGGAATACTCCCCCCCCCGGTGAGTATCGCGGGTCTCCCTTCTAATAATAATAATAATAATAATTTCCAGTCATATTTACACATCAGTAAATGAACATTGTACATATAATGTCATTCCCTTCCTTGAATGAGAGAAGGAAGCTGTGTTTGGCAACACCCTCTCAGAAAGAATAATGGGCGGAGGCACACACTATGAACATGGCTGTCAGGCTGTCTGGTACCTTGAGAACTCTAGCCATTGGGCAGCAGGCAAAGGAGCCAGTATTTAAAGTGGCTCTGATTCTCACGTACAGGCTTTCTCATAGTGCTTCCCCTCCTGCCTTAGAGTTGGCCAGAATAGGATTCTAGCTGGCCACTGGGGCTGAACAGGGCTTTGCAGTCCTCAGAAGACATCATTCTAAAGCCCAGAAGCAACCACTGAGAAGGCCTTGCTGTCTATGGACAATGGTCTGGTTTCCTTTTGAGAGGTAATTTGCAGCAGGGCCTTTCCAACTGCTCGTACATCCCATAGGTCCACATGGCTGCAGATGCTTGACGAGTACCCAGCACCCAGATTATTTAGCACCTTTAATATGGCCTAAGAACCCAGAAGTTTAGTGAAATTTCTACAAAATAGTGAAGGGCGAGGTATAAATCCAACTCTTCTTCTTCTAGATTTGATGTACAAGTCAGCTCACAAGAAAATAACATAATTATATGCTAGATGAAAAAAAGTAATTAGTACCAAATTAGTACCCAATTATTGTCTCCAGTCTCCAATTTACACATACAGTAGGAAGAAGAAGAAGAAGAAGAAGAAGAAGAGATTGGATTTATACCTCGCCCTTCACTACCCAAGGGCTCAGAGCGACTTACATTCTCCTTCCCCTCCCCACAACAGACACCCTGTGAGGCAGGTGGGGCTGAGAGAGCTCTGACAGAAACTGCTGATTCAAAGAACAGCTGTGCCAGAACTATGGCTTGCCCAAGGTCATCCAGCAGCTGCAAGTGGAGGAGGGGGGAATCAAATCCGGTTCTCCCAGATTAGACTCCGCGCACTTAACCACTACAACCAAACAGGCATATGTTGAAGTCAAGCATGTAGACTAGATGATGGATCCAAGATTTCAATGTGCCATTCTGAGGCCCATTATTATTTATTGTATGGCAGAGTTACACACAGAAAGCAAATAATAATATAAAATACATAACCAAGTTGGTACAATGTGTATGCAGACCAGTTGGGCAATCCCCCTAAATATAAATATCTAAATTTTCAGTCCACTCAGGTGCTGCTGGGGAGAGTTTAAAAAGCTCCATCACATCTCCCTGGAAAGGACGACACTCACATTCCTGTGACAGATGGAAAATAGTTTTCGGGCTGTACCACAATTGCATCCAGGTCTTGGTATTTTGCCCCATTTAAACAATAGGTCTGTGCAACCATCAAAGTCTGTTGTATTCTATTAGCCATCTTCCATACTTTCCATGGCAAGTCAAATCCTGCAGGCCTGGTGTTCATCAGGTTATGGACATTGAGTGGAACTGACTGCAGCCATGTCCCCAACCATTCATTCCCTAGATCGAAGTTTTGTGATTCCAGAGAACAAGCTTTAGATCTTGAATTGCTCTCAGGTTCCCTCCCCAGCATCTTCTGGTTGTAGGTTTGGGAAAGACCTTCTGCCAAAGATCAGAGAATCCCTGCCACCCCATGCTAACTGGACCTATGCTCTGACTCTCACCCATTTTCAGAGGCTCCAGGTAGGTCATGGAAATTGTGTACAAAAGGAAAGTGCTAAAGAATTCATGTGAAATTACAATGGGTGGCATGGATCCCCCCATTCCATATGGTTTTTGTCCGTGCAGGTCCTGTGATCTTTAACACAGCCTTCTTAGTGGTCAAAGGTGCCCCTTTTCTCTTTTTGACAAGTAGAAAAACTGGTTGGCTTCAATCCAGTAAATAAACCTGACAACATGCAGAGTTGATTCAAGGCCATTTGCTGCCCTAAGCAAGGTACATTCATGGCTCCCTCCTTTGCTGCCTCTGACCAGGCCTGCTGGACCCAGGGGTTAAGTTCAGGTTGCTGTGGATGGCAGAGGTCCAAGCAGTGATGCCTAACACCTCCTACCACTAATAGCCCCTGCATTGCATCAGCATTCTTCTGTGACACTCCAGTCTACCAGTTGAGTTTCTTGGCCAGCCTTGCCAAAATGAAAGGCAAAGTGAAAACAGGTAGTGTCATGGACCAGCCAGAGATTAGTGAAAGTGAAGACTCTTCAGAAGAGGAGGGGCCCAGTGTGGCTAGCCTGCAGCAAGCAGCAATAGAGCAGCAGGGGGATGAGATTCAGCTGATCCCTGACCTGCAACCAAGAGTGGACGAAGAGCCGTCTCAGCCCTTCACCTCGAATCCAGTAGCCAAAAGCCAGCCCATTGTTCCCACTTCTCCAGGTTCACCAGAGCCCTTGGAGCATCATAGGAAAAGGTCCAGGATGGATTTACAGACTGCTGGCTGACATTGATGACGAGTCATCACAGGAACCCGCTACATGAAATGCTGGCAACCACAAAGACTCATGAGGGGAACTCCTGGGTGTCTTCCTAAACGCCAAAGTGCTGCTGCTGACCTGACAATTCCTTGGTAATTCAACTCCTGGACTGCTTCTCGACAGCCTGCTTTCTGACTTTGTTCTTTCAGACACTGTTTTCCGGCTTACTCTGAATTCTGGACCGTTTTCTGACACTGAGTTCTCTGCATCTACCTCTACTTGATCCTACTATTAAGGAATGGGGGGAGGCAGGTCCAGGATTGCCCTTAGGTGGTTTCTAACTGGCATATTTGGGGAGGGAAACAAAACCGTCAATGGAATCACAGTTTGTGAAACAGTTAACCACAAGAAAAACACTGTGATAAGGGTCGCTAAGCACAAGAAATTAATAATTACATTACAATAAAATTTATTCCTATCATTTTCTATGTGTGTCTTTTTATAAGTAAATAATCCAGCATGCAATGCATATAATCTTCCTAATTGCACCTGGTACTTTTGGCCACTGTGTGACAGAGTGTTGGACTGGATGGGCCATTGGCCTGATCCAACATTGGCTTCTCTTATGTTCTAACATTGTTGTTGTTCAGTTGCACAATAGAGTCCGACTCTTTGCGACCCCACGGACTGCATTACGCCAGGGCCTCTTGTCTTCTGTCATGCTCTAGAGTTTGCTCAATTTCATGTTTATTGCATCAATAACACTGTCTAACCATCTCATCCTTTGCCGTCCCCTTCTTCTTTGACCTTCAATCTTTCCCAGCATCAGGGTCTTCTCCAGTGAGTGCTCCCTTCTCATTTGGCAGCCAAAGTATTTGAGCTTCAGCTTCAGTATCTGGCCTTTCAGGGAACAGTCAGGGTTGATTTCTTCTCCTTGCAGTCCAAGGGACTCTCAAGAATCTTCTCCAGCACCATAATTCAAATGCATCTATTATTCGGCACTCAGCCTCCCTTATAGTCCAACTCTCGCAGCCATACATTACTACTGGAAATATCATTGCTTTGACCATACGGACTTTTGTTGGCAGGGTGATGTCTCTACTTTTTGTTATATTGTTATATTGTCTAGGTTTGCCATCACTTTTCTTCCAAAGAGCAGGCATCTTTTAATTTCATGGCTGTAGTCATGGCTGCAGTTCTAACATATGTGGTCAGATTCCAGCCTGATTGCCGAGGTAACTCATGTACAATCAAATGAAGCTTAAACACTTCATACAGTCCAAATATTCTCAAAGCACTCCTTTAATCTTGCGTCATTCTGATGAGTTTCCAGATTATTATATCACTCATTATGGAGCCTTCCTCAGAAGATGAGGCTTAACCAATGGGAATAACTGTGTGAAGCTCAGTCTCTTGGAAGAATTGTTGATTGGTGCCTTGCCTGTAATGATTTTATTATTTTTTTCCTGATTACATTTTTTGATACCTGCATGGTTCACGCTTCTTGAGATGTGTTGTAATCTCTGGATTGAGGCTGTTCTATAATGAAATATAAAGAACAGGGGCGGCAGGAGGTCACATGCTTCAGCTGCAAGAGATTGGACATCAGCACTACTTCTTTCTACCTTATCAAGTCTTTTGTATGTGGAATAATCGGACAACATAACCCCCTTTCACTTCTGCGCAAAACAGGTAACACAATAATTTCAACCGTATGTCTGGGCTTGAATAAATTAGAGCCATGTTTTCTAGATCCAATTTAGGGTTTGTCTTTATTATTTGTTGTTCATATCCTCTATGGTGTGTTCAATAAAACGAACAAAGCAACCATCTGGCTGTAACTTTATTTTTTTAAAAAACCGACAACGTTCTTTCCACCAGTATCTAATGTGGAAACGTTGTCTGTGCAAACAGCGGGAAAAGCAACAATTAAGCAGCTGAATTATCAGTAAATATTTTGTGTTAAATCTACACTGGCTTCCCCACCACCAGGGAGAAGAAAGCAGACCGATTTGTTAATGATTTTTGACAAGGTATCAGCTTTGAAAACTTTTATAGGTACAGTGGAGGCTGCAGTTTCACCTAAACCACGAACACAAGCCCATTTTGTTTCTTTTGATGTAACACTGGAGATATTTTGAGAGATGCCGAACCAGTTTTAATTAGAGACGCTCAAATACCCACCAGTTCAGCTCATATTCTGTTCACAATGATGCCAGTTTTTCCTGAAACAATTCAGCTGTTTACATACAGTTCAGACCTGTTCATTGAGTTGCTTTTTACATTATCAAACAGTACAACAAAGTGCAATTAGCAGTGTTTCGTGCATGTGCATTCTCAGCCCAATGGGAGACCTACCCTCACCCACAGTCAGTAGTAAAAATAAAACAGTGAGCAAATCAGGAAGTCCGTCAGCAATTAGAAATAAACTGTATTTTTTGAAGTCTTTGGTGGTGTTGTTCAGTCACACAGTCGAGTCCGACTCTTCACGAACCCATGAACCACATCACGTTTGAAGTCTTACTTTAAAAAAAAATCTACATTAGCAACTATATTGCACATGTGCATTTTTGCATAGCTTTATGGGAGAACCCCCCTCAAATCGTTTAAATGTCCTGACCTTATAATAATCTCACCTTCTGTGGCAGTGGAAAGCACCGTCAAAACACAACTGACTTATGGTGACCCCATAGGATTTTCAAGGCAATAGATGTTCGGAGGTGATTTGCAATTGTCTGCCTCTGTGCCTTGGTGGTCTCCCATCCAAATACTAACCAGGACCAACCCATCTTAGCTTCTGAGATCTGATGAGAATGAGTAGCCTGGGACATCCAGGTCGGGGTTTCATCTCAGGTACAACTGCAAAAGTTCCTGCAAGGTAATGAAACAAAAAATGCACCACACAACTGCCACACAGGTACAAAGGATGAGGTGGACATGGATAGGAGATGAGATGAGATAGGACATTTGGCTCATAGGTTTGCGGACCTCTGGGTGGGACCTGGGGATCTCCTGGAATTACAATGGATCTTCAGACTACAGAGATCAGCTTCCCTGGAGGAAATGGATGCTTTGGAGCATGGACTCTATGGTGTTATACCCCACTGAGATCCCTCCCCAAACCCACTTCCCCAGACCCCACCTCCAAATCTCCAGGAATTTTCTGATCTGGAGTTGGCAACCTTACTGATGATTGATTATTGCTGTCAAACACGGTATATTCTCCCAACAAATGTGTTCATTGCCAAGTTCATGGCATCCCTAGGTTCAATAAGATCTTTGCCAGGGGCATGGCCCATACTGAGGTTCCATCTGTGAGCTACCATCTAAAAAAAAAAGGCCAAAAACAACAGGCCCATTTTAGAAATCAACAAGTTTGGAAGCACAGAAAGAGTTATACAGTTTTTCAACAGCATTTGCACAGTCCTGATCGTATGCCACATTTCTACTGTGTATAGAACATGAATTCTGTTAAAGGTAAAGGTTTCCTTTGCTTAAAAGCCAGTCGAATCTGACTCTAGAGTTGTGGTGCTCATCTCCATTTCCAAATCAAAGAGCCAGCGCTGTCCAAAGATGTCTCCGTGGTCACGTGACTGGCATGACTAGACACCGAGGTGCACAGAATGCTGTTACCTACCCACCAAAGTGGTACCTATTTATCTATTTGCAATTTCTTGCTTTTGAACTGCTTGGTTGGCAGGAGCTGGGACCAGAGACAGGCAAGGGCATAGACTTTCCAATTTCCTGCGGGGGGGGGGGGGGGGGCTGGGGCTGGGCCAGAGACATCACAGGTCATTGCCTCCGGGGGAGGCTCAGCATTTCCTGAAAAGGTTCGGGGGCAGGTCCAGCTCCCCAGCCCACCTGAAGTTGACACCTATGGAGACAGGAACTCACTCTGTTACGCCACACTCAGGTCTCAAACTGCTGAACTACTGATCATCCGGTCTGCAGTTCAGTGTCTTAACCACTAAGCCACTGGGGCCCTAGATGAATTCTGCTAGAGACCAGTATATTTCAGGATTTCTTGATATTCCATCATGTGGTAGGGGAAAAAAGAATTCTCCAGGCTGTGTTCAGAAATATGTCTGCTTACACTGTTGTCCAATTATAAGACATTGTGGGGTGGCTAAATTAAACAGGAAGGGAAATTAACTATTCAATTAATTCACAAATCATCCCCATAGTCTTTTATTTAAAGTGAATGTTGCTGCTGCCTTCTTCGGTGTTTAATTTCATTGTAATAAATAGCCCCCTTTCAAACATCAGGGAAAGAGAAATGTTCGAGCAATGCAACATCTAATTAAAGTACTTGCTGAATTTACCAGAAAATTCATAGAACAGGAACAAGGGATGAAGATCAAAATTTAATGTCCTAGCTGCTAGGGAACATGTCAAATAAGAATGTTATCAATCTCTGGCAGCCAAAATGGCTTCTTTTATTAACTCTTTCCAAAAGCTGTTAGGGGGTGCTGAATTTGAGAACCAAGACCACCCAAGTGTAACCAGGGATGATCCAAGAGCACTTGTGTATACCATGCAGAAAAATGGAAAACTACACCTACCAAAACCTTCTTTCCATATTAATGCAAAAAGTATAACAATAATTGTGTGCCATCAAGTCACACTCAACTTATGGGGACTCCTGAACCATGGTGCTTTCAAGACAAGAGATGGACAGAGGTGGTTTGCTATCGCTTTCCTCCACATAGCAACACCAGACTTCCTCAGTGGTTTCTCATCCAAGTAATAACTGTGGCCAGCCCTGCTTAGCTTCCATTTCATGAAAAGTACAAGAATCTTGTATTATATAGGTGTCCTAGAAGATAGATTCAGGTGGGTAGCCATGCTGGTCTGAAGCAGCAGAACAAAGTCTGAGTCCAGTGGCACCTCTAAGACCAACAAAGTTTACTTAATAGGTATCCTAGGTAATGTATTTTGGGGTGTTTCTTTCTGTATAGGTATTTTGGCTTCAAATAGTAAGGTTGATTCAGGAAGGGTTAGATTCTGGCACTTTGTTGAATGTCAGACTTGCCTCATTATGTTATCTGAAGGACGTGACTGAGAAGGTAAGATGTGGGACATATTTTGAATTTTGAGAGCCAGGATGGCATAGTGGTTTGGCTATTGGGCTATGATCTGGGATCTAGCTCTACTGTGCCATGGAAGTTCACTAGGTGACTGTAGGCCAGTCGCAATCTGTCAGCCTGACCTAACTCACACTGTTGTTGATGTACAGATGCAATGGAGAAAAATGTTGTCAGTCCCTTTGGTTCCTCATTGGAGAGAAAAATGGAGTATAAATAAATTGCAGCTTGGATGTGCATTGCTCCTTTTTGGAAGAAAATGGAATGTCTGTCCATTTTCGACTGGCTGTATCAGATTTGGAAGATCACATTCTAAACCAAACTGAGTCATTTTAGAGGTTTGACTAGTGATGTAGATGAATTCACTGAGAGAGAGATTTTTTTTTAAATGTCCACAAGAGAAGAATAGAAATAGGATAGAATTTGACTTGCCTGTTATAGGAGCTCTGCCCTTTTGTACACAGTTAATCCCCCTAATTAGTGTACCCAGTAATTCATTTCAAGCTCACCTTGACCCTTGCCTTCCAACAGTGCATCAATGATTCCCCCTCTCCTCTTCTGCTGGCTTTCCAAGAGATAAATCAAATCAAGTAGATAAATATAAATAAATAAATCAGGAACTCTTTGAGCACAAAGCCTCCACATAAAGGAGAACACAGCTTGGATCCAGCAGGGTGCAGGCAGAAACGTAAACAGATTTAAGATAGTTCCATTTGGACATAATCTTGTGCAACACCTGGCGCTTCCCTCCCGTAAATTGGTTGCCCAAGATCTTGGGCAAAGAGAAATGCAGGTAGGGAGACAAAAAGTCTGATGTAGCACAAGCATGAAAGTAGGGTCAGCTGTGTAGTCATGTTGGTTTGCAGCAGAGCAGCTAAATTCAAGTCCAGCAGCACTTTAGAGATCAAGAAGATTTGGGGGAGGGGGATAAACTTCCAAGAGTCAAAGGTCCCTTTGTCAGATCTGCTTAATGGAGCTTTGACATGGAAAAAGCTTATACCCTGAAACTCTTGTTGGTCTTAAAGATGCGTCTGGACTCGAAGTTAGCACAAGCAGCGACTGTGTTTTCTCCCTTGAATTTCTGCTTGCACCAGATTTCTAGCACAAGCAGAGTTCTAGCACAAGCAGAAATCCAACCTTGGTTTCCAACTTCCAGATAGTAAGTAATACAAAAAATACAAAAGATCAAGCAGTGCATAAATAACAGGAAATATATTTCAACATTCAATGAGTATAATAATCAAAACCTATATGAATAGACCTATATGAATATAGTAGTCCTAGTAGACCTATATGAATATAGTAGTCAGAAACTCAAAAGTACTTGGTCCAAATACAAAATGTGATAGAAATGTGATGTTGTTGTTGTTCAGTCACACAGTCGAGTCTGACTCATTGCAACCCCATGGACCACATCACACCAGGCCCTCCTGTCTTTACCGTCATCTGGAGTGTAATCAACCTCATGTTCATCACATCACAGTAATTGGTCTTATGTACATTAAGAATGAAAAAGATGCCATGTATCATTCAACACTGGAGCTGGGTGCTTTTTGGTGTTCCACTTTGGAGGACACAAGGCAATATGGCAACTTGAAGCTGGCGGGGCCATGAAATGGATACACAAGAGGCGAGATGCAGATTTTGTGAAGAGGAATTATAAACATCTCTATTTGGATTTTTCACTTTTTGAGGAATTTGACTTGGATTTTTTCTGAAGGTGCATTAATAAGGATTGTTTTTGTACTTGGACCGTGTACTTTTGAGTTTCTAATATACTGTGTTTTTGAAAAACTACTCTAGGTTTAGATTATTATACTCATGGAATGTTGAATATATTTTTTTTGTTATTTATGCACGATTTGATCTATTGTATCTTTTGTATTATATACCCCCTTCTGTGCATCTCTGCTGTTTGGAAACCTCCAGGTGGTGGCTGAAGATCTCGTGGGATTACAACTGATCTCCAGCCAACAGAGGTCTGTTCACTTGGAGAAAATAGCTGCTTTGGAAGGTAGAGTCTAGGGCATAATACCCCATGGAGGTCCCTCCCCTCCCCAAAACCCACCCTCCTCAGGCTCCACCCCCAAAATCTCCAAGTATTTCCCAACCTGGAGTGGGCAACCCTAATCGAACCCAATATCTACAGTCTAAAGCTGGTGTCCTGCTTCTGCCGTTGTATATAAGAGACCCAAAGAGTTTTTTAATATGTCTTGCAGCACCAACCATTCAGTTGCCTAAATATTTATAGTATGGTGGTGGTGGAAAGTGCCATCAAGTCACAGCTGACCTATGGCAACCCCTAGTGGGGTTTTCAAGGCAAGAGATTAACAGAGGTGGTTTGCCAATGCCTGCCTCTGTGTAGCAACCCTGGACTGCTTTGGTGGTCTCCCATCCAGGTACTAAATAGGGCTGAACCTGCTTAGCTTGTGAGATCTGACAAGATTGAGTGAGCCTGGGCCATCCAGGTCAGGGCAGCATAACTATTCCTAGTATATAATATAATTGTATAGTATTAAAATAACTACTTATGGTATATAAAGAGTTAATTGACCAATTGTGCTCAGACACTAAACTCAGGAGGAGCTATTTGCAAATAAATGGTGTTCCTTGTTGGGCACTCAATAGCTCTGCAGGCCAAAGCCCAGTCAATATCAGTTGACTGGCACAAAACGTATCTGGGACCCTTTGAATTTCACAATGCATCTTGCATTTGTCCTTTGAAAAGAAATCCATTTGGATTCACAATTAAAAACAGCCAGCATTTCGATATCTTGCACTGTGCTGGATAAGAAACAAATTAATAGAGAAAAGCATGCGATGAACAGAATGGCAATTTCCTTCTGGAGAGGCCGCACGTCCATTATTTATTTTTTTGGCAAGCCAGGCTCCAATGCCGGAGAATATAAATAAGGGAAATCAAATCCTTCCCAATGTATGGGAGGAAATTTTTTTGCCTTATCAGATAATGAACTGGCTTTTAGTGCTGAGAATTGTAATGGCTCCCATTAGCCATGCCGATAACGACGATAACAGCCGCTTGCGAAAGATCTAGGCTGTCTCACTTCGCAACTGGCAAGGGGGGAGGGGGAATGTGTTTGTTGCATATAAAGAAATAAACGGTGATGCTTTTCATTACTTATTTGATTCGAAGAAGCTGTTTGGGTCTTCATGGGGAACTGAACTCTGCCATTCCAGTACAGAATCCAGATCTGACTTTATCATCATTTCATCGTGAGGAGCCTTCAGTGGAACAGGTTGACTGACAGCTGGTTGAAAACGGGGTCCATTTTATTTATTTATGTATCAAAAGATTTATGTGTGTGTCTCCCCCCCTTTCCTCTTGGTTCAAGGCAGGACTGGTACACAGGGCAGAGACTAACACTGGACAAATGTGGCAGTTAGGGGAGCCTCGGACCCACAAAGCATAATTGACTTGTGGAACCCATTGCTGTGGGATGTAGTCATGGGCACTGCCTTTAAAAGCAAATTAGACGAATTAGGGAAGGCTAGGCTCCTCAGTAGTCACAATTGCCCAGAGAGACCTGTTTGTCTGGAGGCAGGAGGTCCCTCAATGCCTTAGAGGGAAAGGCTTTGGGCTTGGTGGATGATTGACCATTTGGAGAAACAGGTGGTTGGATTCGATGGACCACTGGTTTGAGATCCAGCAAGGTTCTTCTTATCTACTCTTTTGGAAGAAAGGCCAATTTCCTCATAAATTGTACCACATGGTGGCTCCCTATCCCCTGCCAGTGACCAAGGGGGACCTGGCAACTCTATGGCTGAAAACATTTACCACAGCTTGGCAGTGATGGAAGAAGAAGAAGAAGAAGAAGAAGAAGAGTTGGATTTATACCCTGTCCTTCACTCGGAATCTCAGAGCAGTTTACAATCTCCTTCCCCTCCCCCTCCCCACAACAGACACCCTGTGAGGTAGGTGGGGCTGAGAGAGCTCTTTCCAGAGCTGTCCTTGAGAGAACAGCTCTGATAGAACTACAGCTTGCCCAAGGCCATGCAGCTGCTGCAAGTGGAGAAGTGGGGAATCAAACCTGGTTCTCCCAGATTAGAGTCCGTACACTTAACCACTACACCAAACTGGAGCATGGATCCTCTCAGTATCAACGGCAGAAGAATGTTAGTTACTATCCCAAACAGTATAGCTACACATTTTTCCTGTCAAAAGCACCCCTTATGCTGCATTGAGCCGCAAGGAAAAGGTGGGGTATGAACATTTCTGTATAAAAAGTCTTCAGCTGCTAAAAGGAACACCCAGATCATGAAATCTGCAGCAAACAGTGCATGCTCCAATTTGGAATTACGTTCAGAAATCCTCCTAGTTTTCCCAGAGGATTCAAGAGGAGTAGAATGCTGGCAAATCAACGATGAAACAACGGAGTGTGGAAATTCCTCTCATTCCCATCGGTTTGGGTCACTGAAGCAATTTTGACTTGAGGGGCAGAAAATTAAGACACATCTGCTTCACTCCTTACTTTCTGATGATGTTTTCCGTGGAACTATCAGATTTCTGATGCTCTGTGCTTTTATATCCTCACCGCATCCCCATTTGACAGAGTTGATACATACAATTTTATCCTTTTTTTAAAAAAAACATGATTTATTCCACATCTTGTGAATCTGTAGAATTCCTACATCTGGAATTTTGCTATCTGAGTCACAGTTTAACCAATGGCATCATTTACAAAAGGTTTCATTTTCTGGTAATTTTAATGGGATGGCTTTCAAATAGGGTTTCCAACTTCCAGGTGGCATCTGGAGATCTCCTGCTATTACAATAGAAGAAGAAGAGGAGAAGGAGGAGGAGGAGGAGGAGATTGGATTTATACCCCGCCCTTCACTCAGAGTGGTTTACAATCCCTTTTTCTTCCCCTCCCCACAACAGACACCCCTGTGAGGTAGGTGGGGCTGAGAGAGTTCTTTTGAGGACTGCTCTTGAGAGGACAGCTCTGACAGAACTTGTGACTGACCCAAGGTCATCCAGCAGGTGCAAGTGGAGGCGTGGGGAATCAAACCCAGTTCTCCCAGATTGGAGTCTGTGCCACTACACCAAACCACTACACCAAACTGGCTCCCCATAGATCTCCGGACAATGAAGATCAGTTCCCCTGAAGAAAATGGCCACTTTGGAAGGTGGACTCTATGGCACTGTATTCTGCTGAGATTCCTCCACTCCCCAAGCTCCACCCCCAAAATCTCCAGGTATTTCCCAACACAAAGCTGGCAACCCTCTTTTCAAAAGAATCTTACCAGAGGAATTTCTGAAAATCCCATTCCATTATAATATGGTAACAACACTTTACTTCTTTTACTAGTTTGGACTAGTTATTTATTAACTACAGTGCGGCAATGGCTTTATAAATCACCATTTGTCATAATGTGGCCTCCAGTCTGAATGATCAACAGACTTAACACGGGCAGCTCTGTTGGCGCAAGGAATGCCATTATCTGCTGACATTTATCTGCCGTCCCACCCCACCAAGACACAGCTCGGCTAATTTATAATCTATCTATGATGCATCAAATATACATGCAAAGAATAAATAATCGGTTGAAAAAGCTGGCATTGCAATTTGAAGACGCAGGTAAATGGATCACTGTCAGAGTCTTATTTATTTTTAATGAATTAAAAGGTTTCATTTGGGGGGAGGGCCCTTTCTCATTGATTGATGATGTGGTTGTCGTGGCCAGCTTCCAACCCAAGCACCTCCAGGTAGCAGGTTTCAGGCATCTCCAGGCTTCAGAATGTCTGTAGCAAAGTGACTTGAGTGTTCCCAACAAGAATACACCATAATACACCATAATGTGTTGCACTTCAGGCGACCTCTTGTTGAAAGTGTCCCCGCTTTAATACGTTCCCTGTATCGCACCAAGCCGCTTTGGTAATAGGCTTTGAGCACCTATGGTGTATCTTCTGTCCATAATAAAGGTAAAGGTTTGCCTTGCTCAAAAGCTAGTCGAGTCTGCCTCTAGGGGGCAGTGCCCATCTCCGTTTCCAAGCCAAAGAGCTAGCGCTGTCCGAAGACTTCTCTGTGGTCATGTGACCAATGCTCCCTCTAAACTGGGGAGTCTTGTGAGCAAAAATTCTATTTTGTGAGCTACTGGCATTAAAGCTGTGAGTGAGCGATTTGGCTGCTGCATAAATGAATTTGCTCTGGAGCCAGCCTTCCTGCACTAAGACAAAAAATGTGTGAGCTGAAGGCTTAAAAAACTGTGAGCTAGCTCACACTAACTCAGCTTAGAGGGAACACTGCATGTGACTAAATGCCGAGGCGCACGGAACGCTGTTACCTTCCCACTGAAGTGGTACCTATTTATCTACTTGCAATTTCTTGCTTTCAAACTGCTAGGTTGGCAGGAGCTGGGGCCAGAGACGGGAGCTCACTCCGTCACGCGGCACTCGGGTCTCGAACTGCCGAACTACCAACCTTCTGGTCTGCAGCTCAGCATCTTAACCTCTGAGCCACCACGGCCCCTCTATCAAAAATCTACCAAACGAATCAGGCCTGAATTGTCTGTAGGTATCTATCTGTAATACAGTCAAGTCAGGCCTGATTCATATGGTAGATTTTTGTCTTCGTTTGGCAAGACGGAAGTTATTCGACTGGAAATATGAACAGAACTTGTACTCATTCAGCTGCAAGTCATCAAGAGTTAAGGAATTTAGGTAAGATTCCTGCTCCTGACAGGAGATCAGTCGGCATGACATGTGAGGCCAATTCTCCAAGTATATTATTCTCTGATTCTGTAAACTTTCAGCTGTGTGTACCCAGGACAGAAGATGTAATTAAAATAGTCTCAAAACTTGCTGCTCAGTAGGTATGTTCTGGTGAATTTCTGCTTTTCTGGACGCAAGCGCTGTTTCCCCTCTTTCAAAAACCTCCTCTTGATCGTTTGCGCTGCATAATTAATCGTTTTTCTTCTCTAGTCCCGGAGATTTCTCCAGTTCTTGCGTGAACGTATGACAGTTTCTTTTAAGCCGAACGACATTCTGTTTTATTACAATGCCACGAGCAACAAGAAACTGCCCAGACTGTAAACAATAGTAAGTTGCCATGGAAGATCTTAATTTTCCCAGACTCTGGGCTGCATTAAAAATTGTGAATCTGCTGAGATGAATGGCAGAGTCTCATAAAAGAGAAAGCACCAGTTGACTGTAAACACCAAAGAAACATTTGAACTTGACAATTGTGAAGCTTTGGAAGCCATTGTTTAAGAGACATAATGAGAAGGAGACCAATAGAAAGTCAATGGAAATCTCATTATTGTTATCCCCCCGTGTGCTTCTCTGAACGTCTTCCTTTAGATTTCTGTTTCTCATCTTGCTTGCAGATAAAGCATGCCCTACATAAACAGAGAAAAGAAAGCTATTATTATTGCACTAGATGCTTGTTACTGGGTTTTGTTTCCAAATATTTGAATAGGGAGTTAAAATGGATTAAATTACTGTAGCTTAGATCCCAACAAGTATTTCTACAGGCAGAAGGAGATGTGATCACAGAGCATGACTTTCTCTCCCCTGTGGCTGCCTGAAATGCTCCCCCAAATATTGTTTCTGGGGTGCAGGGGACCCCAGGAACAAAATTGGGGCATTTCAGGCTGCTGTGGGAGGGGCAAGGTGAGAAAAATTGCATTCCATGAGTGCATATCCTTCCAGCCATGGGAATACTCCAGAGGATCTAAGCCCACAAATAATCTTTCTTTCTTTCTTTCTTTCTTTCTTTCTTTCTTTCTTTCTTTCTTTCTTTCTTTCTTTCTTTCTTTCTTTCTTTCTTTCTTTCTTTCTTCTCCCTCCCTCCCTCCCTCCCTCCCTCCCTCCCTCCCTCCCTCCCTCTAGATTACTGATTGCTCTTTCAGCCCAGCACATTCAAAAAGGTATGGTGGAAGTGGGGGTTGTTGTTCAGTTGCACAATTGAGTCCAACTCTTCACAACCCCATGGACCACATTACACTAGGCCCTCCTGTCCTCCGTCATCCTCTGGAGTTTGCTCAACTTTATGTTTGTTGCATCGATTTATTTATTTATTTATTGAGATTTCTTGAGATTTATATCTTCCTGCCATACGCCATCGATAACATTGTCCAACCATCTCATCCTTTGACGTCCCCTTCTTCTTTGACCTTCAGTCTTTCCTAGCATCAGGGTCTTCTCCAGTGAGTGCTCCCTTCTCATTTGGTGGCCAAAGTATTTGAGCTTCAGCTTCAGGATCTGGCCTTCCAGGGAACAGTCAGGGTGGATTTCTTTTAGGATTGACTGATTTGATCTCCTTGCAGTCCAAGGGACTCTTGAGAGTCTTCTCCAGCACCATAATTTGAAAGCATCTATTCTATTTTTATCTATTCATAAAAAGTGCAGAAAAGGGCAACTAGAATGATAAAAGGGTTGGAACACTTTCCCTGTGAAGAAAGATTGAAGCACTTGAGGCTCTTTAGCTTGGAGAGACGATGGCTGAGGGGTGACATGATCGAGGTTTATAAGATTATACATGGGATAGAGCAGGTAGAGAAAGAAGTCCTTTTCTCCCTTTCTCACAATACAAGAACTTGTGGGCACTCCATGAAATTGCTGAGCAGTCGGGTTAGAACAGATAAAAGGAAGTACTTCTTCACCCAAAGAGTGATTAATACATGGAGGTGGCGGCGGCTACAAGCATGGACGGCTTCAAGAGGGAATTAGATAAACATATGGAGCAGAGGTCCATCAGTGGCTATTAGCCGCAAAGTATAGATAGGAACTCTCAGTCTGGGGCAAGTGATGCTCTGTATTCTTGGTGCTTGGGGGGGGGGGGGAACAGTGGGAGTGCTTCTAGTGTCCTGGTCCCACTGGTGGACCTTCTGAGGGCACCTGGTGTTTTTGGCCACTGTGTGACAGTGTTGGACTGGGTGGGCCACTGGCCTGATCCAACATTGGCTTCTCTTATGTTCTTCTGTGCTCATCCTTCCTTATGGTCCAACTCTTGCAGCCATACATTACTACTGGGAATACCATTGCTTTGACCATACAGACTTTTGTTGGCAGGATGATGTCCCTACTTTTTATTATACTGTCTAGGTTTGCCATAGCTTTCCTTCCAACAAAGCAGGCACCTTTTAATTTCATGGCTGCAGTCACCGTCTGCAGTCATCTTGGATCCCAGAAACATGAAGTCTGGTAACAGTATTCTAATTGTTCTACCTTATCAATGGGCCTGTATTCTGCATGCTTAGTTAGACATGCATTGGCCCACTGACTTCTCTGTGGGAGGTTAGATCAGCCACCAAAAGCCTAGGTGAATAAAAATATCTTATACTACTTGGGGAGCAGCTGTAGCTCACTGGTACATTCTTCGCATGCAGAAGGTCCCAGGTTCAATCACCACCATCTCAAGTTGAAGGATCTCATGTAACAAGCACTGGTGAAGACTTTGCCTTGCCCGAGATCATAAAGAGAGACCACAAGTCAGTGCAGCCAATACTAAGCTGCACGAACCAATGGTCTGATTTATAATACATGTTCACATGTTCACTTCTACATGATATATAGGCTTGGATTCCTGAAATTTCCATGAACAGTAGGTATCCATGGAGCAAGATATCTTCACCTCCCCAGTCCTGATGAAATGCACCCCCCAATGCTGCTCCTGGAGGAAAGGAGACCCCCCAGAAACCACTGGAGGTGAGTTGGAGGTCCACCACAGGAGAAGGAAATTGCTCCCCTTCAGTCCACATAATTCCTCAATGGGATCTAACCCACAGACTTGAGCTTCAGGGGCAGTGATTTCGAAAGACAAGGGGCTGTTACCAATACAGGCTCTTCGGGCTCTAATGGTGGACAGAAACAAGATAAATTTACCTCTCTGGTTTTATCTCAAAGTGATTTCGATCATCACTATAATGTACCAAATGGTCAGTCATGTGACTTATTGCACTAGGCCACCGGGAGAAAGGGATAACGCAAAAAATAATCGAGCAGCTGTACTAACAGCTGTTTGGATCGAATGCAAGTGGACAGTACATTTAATTATTAACCTGAACCTGAGACTGGCTACTGTCTGAGTCAAGATATTAATATGTATCAGATAAGTTCTGATCCCCCCCCCCAAGTCAAACGATCCAAAGAACTCTCAGCCCAATATACTTGTATGGCTAGCACCAGTTTCTCTGTGTAGGGGTAGGTAGATTGTAGGGTTTTCCACTGGACTCTCTGACTATTAAAACAGTAGTATCACTATTTTTTTTTACCAGTCAAAATAATATAGAGAATAAAAAATAGTGCTTACTTCTGCACTTGCCCTTCAGCCTTATGGGGCACACTACATCGTATCTCAAACTCTCATAAATGTTAAATTCAATAGGTCACTTTGTAAGATGAAATTTTGGGGTACCTCACAAGATATTTTTGAGTTGCTGAAGAAACTGTCCCCCCCCCCAACACTACCTTCTCCCTGTGTAGTGGGAGTGGGGCAGTGGTGAAAATAGCTTACATGTCTTGCCAGATGGTCTCTCAGGGGGGGTAGAAACAGAAGATGGGGTATTGCCAGTTTGGTGTAGTGGTTAAGTGTGCGGACTCTAATCTGGGAGAACTGGGTTTGATTCCCCACTCCTCCACTTGCACCTGCTGGATGACCTTGGGCAAGCTGTAGTTCTGTCAGAGCTGTTCTTGAAAAAGAGCAGTTTCTGTCAGAGCTCTCTCAGCCCTGCCTACCCCACAGGGTGTCTGTTGAGGGGAGGGGAAGGGAAAGGAGATTGTAAACCGCTCTGAGACTCCTTTGGGTAGTGAAGGGTGGGGTATAAATCCAATCTCCTCCTCCTCTTCTTCTTTGTCTTCACGTCTTTGTCTCCTCCTACTACTACTTTGGCCATTTTCTTACCAGGACTCTACACTAGCCTGCGCTACTTTACATTCCTCTTCTGGAGTGAAACCACCACAATATGATGCCTTCCACCTCTCAGGTTAGACAAATGATCCAGAAAGGATTCCTTGGCCAACAGGACTGAAAACTGTTGGGTGGTCTAGGTGAACCAAAAAGTTCATAGTTCCCCTGTCCATCTCTTTGCACAGGTTATCACCAGTCAGTGTGACCAAAGCATTTTTGTCTCCTAAATAAGAGGGTTCCAGATCAAATCAAAGCTGAACTCTCCCCAGAAGCTAAAATAACTAAACTGAGGCTATCATACTTTGGTCAAGTTATGAGAAGACGGTCATTGGAAAAGACAATGTTGAAGGCAGTGGGAAAAGAGGTGAAAAGTTAGGGCTTGATTTGATCTAGAACCCACCTATTTATCCTTCTGCTGGTCCTCCCAGTATCTGTAAAACTCCCCTCCAACACCATATTTCAAGTGAATAAATTTTCTTCCTGTCAGTGAGTCTATTTCAGTGCAAAACAGAATCATGGGTTTGATCTGTGTACGGGAGAAGCAAATCCAAAACAGGGATTTGAGGATCAAAATGGTAGGGGTGAGAAATTCAGTGTCATCCTTATGTGTCATGCTAACCGAGTACGCCTCCACAGCTTGTAATGTTGATGTGGATTTTCTACTTTGGCATGCAACTCGGAGCACGAAAAGTAAAGTGAGAAGCAGCCCCAAGTCCCTGTTTTGAACGATGATCCACCTTTGATTTCTAGCCATTTTGAAGTTTTACTATCTAGTAGGAACACTCTATTCCCATCCCGAATGGTGATTTAAGATAATACATATAAAACACTAGCAGGTTAAGACCATTTAATTAGCACTAAAAATCGGAAACATTGGGCACTAAAAATGTCTAACCATCATTCCAGGTAGATGAGGGGAGCGTGACTATTAAAATTATATATTCGGCACCCGACGCTTTAACAAGATTAAAATGGATTAAACCTTACATTCTTTATCTCTGAAATCTTTATTGTGCATTTACATTTATAAACAATTATGATGGCTGTCATAGCCTTAATAAAAAATACTGTTTGCCAACGGACGCCCAGCGCTTCACTGCAGGAGAAATGCAGCGGCGTGAGATTCCGTGGTTTGGAGAAATATCTTCTACATTAATGAAGCTCATTTACATGGCAAACAGTTTTATTTTCTGTTTCCTTTTGGGGGAGTTTCTTATCTGTCTTTCCTTTGCAGAATAAACAGCCAAAGTGAATATGCATTCTTCCCCCGCCACCCTTATGTAGATTCAGCTGGACTGAAGGACGCTAAAAAGGGTGTTCAAAGGTCAAAGCAATAACATTGTGGTGGGTTCCCCCCCCCCCATGTGAATTCTCATCTTTATATATAGAACAGGGATAAGAAAGGGGAAACACAGCTGCGCTGTAAAATATAGAAAGGTGGGAAGGAGAAAAGTAGCAACGCTCAAGCATACACCAATTTTGCTCATAGCCTGTTTGCCGGTGGTGAACGGGGAGCCATTTTTTTGTCTGTTCATCAACTAGTTCGTGGCTCTTTGGCAGGCTGCAACATCAAAACAGAAAGGGAAGGAAAAAACTTCAACCCAGAAAAAAAAACAGGTAACCAAGAATGTTGCCCCAAAGACTTAATAACAGAATAAATGATAATGGGTTCCACATGTTAAATTAACAAAGCTTGAATGGTTGACGTATTTTGCATCCTGGAAGTGGGTATACACACCCTAGAGGTACGATTCCCTCTGACTTTGCTTACAGAGATATTTGGACCATGAACAACCTCAGTCTGAAAAATGACTTTTGGTGGTCCTACTTGATCCCAATAATGAAGGGAGACTTATCTGGTTAATGAATTGACCCTATTACTTGTGGCTGTGGCGTGTATATTAATAATTTGTACCACAGAGGGAGGCCTTGTGGCCAAAACACATTTGGTTTTAATGGGATTTTTACTATTAGTTGCGCATTAAACTTTCTTAATTTAACACATATAAGCCATGATTATTTCTCCTGTTACGAGGCCTTTTGTCAACCTCATTGGCAGGTTGAGTCCAATGGCACCTTTAAGACCAACAAAGTTCAACAGCAACAATTTATTTTACAGTCAACGACCAGCATACACAAAGGTGTTTACATAAAATCAAATGATCAGATTTCACAACCTTAAAAAATTTCACTCAAGCTACTGTATGCATTTGACCAACAAAGTTTAAGTCTGGGTATAAGCTTTCATGCATGCACACGGAAGTGTATGGCCAGAATTAAACTTCACTGGCCTTAAAGGTGCCACTAGACTCTATTCTATTGCTTCAGACCAACAAAGCTACCCAGTCTTTTTTGGCAGGTTGTTTCACTGGATTCCCTCAGAAGAAGAGGAGGAGGAAGTGGAGGAGGAGGAGGAGACTGGATTTATACCCTGCCCTTCACTACCCAAAGGAGCCTCAGAGCTGCTTACAATCCCTTTCCCTTCCTCTCCCCCCACAGATACCCTGTGATGTAGGTGGAGCTGAGAGAACTCTTGAGAGAACTGCTTGTGAGAGAACAGCTCTGAAAGCACTTATGACTGACCCAAAGTCACACCAGCAGCTGCATGTGGAGGAGTGCGGGATCAAACCAAGTTCTCCTAGATTAGAATCTGCACTCCTGACCACTACACAAAACTGGCTCTCTATAGTATAATCAGCTTTCTGTGCAGGCACTTTGTTACAGAGCCTGATTGAGTTCTACTTTCCTATCTCTGTTCCACTGCTCCATTTGGCAGGCTATTTATTTATTCATTTACTTTATTTATCCCTCACCTTTCTCCCCAACTGGGACCCAAGGCAGCTTACAATTCTTCCTTTCTCCTCCACTTTCCCCTCACAACAAACCTGGGAGGTAAGTTAGGGGGAGAAGTCTTTGACTGGCCTAAGGCCACCCAGAGAGCTTTCCTGGCAGAACAGAAATTCAAACTGAGACTCCTGGATCCTAGCCTGATACAATAAATACTACATCACACAATTTAAATAGAAATATTGCATAAATCAATAATGAATTAATCCTTTTAAAAAATAATAAGAAGAAGAAAAGGAGATTGGATTTATACCCCGCCCTTCACTACCCAAAGGAGTCTCAAAGTGGCTTACAATCTATTTTCCCTTCCACTCCCCACAACAGACACCCTGTGAGGTAGGTAGAGCTGAGAGAGCTCTCTCGAGGACTGCCCTTGAGAGAACAGCTCTGAAAGCACTTGTGACTGACCCAAGGTCACACCAGCAGTTGCATGTGGAGGAGTTCTCCCAGATTAGAGTCCATGCTCTTAACCCCTACACCAAACCATTAAGGTGTTGGTGTTTGCCTAAGTAGTCCTTAATGATGTTAATTAATACAACTCTGTTTGAACCAGCAGTGTTTTCACACATGTATAGGGTTTTTTGGGGGGTGGGGGGGAGATGGAAATTTGTTCAGCAGATATTCTGGGCATAGAGCAGGGGTGCTGGAGGAGTGGGGGGGATGTAGCTGTGAATTTCCTGCATGGTTCAGAGGGTTGGACTAGATGGCCCTTGGGGTACCTTCCACCTCTATGTTTCTATGTATTCAAATTGCTCAGCACTGAACCAAAGAGACCCAGTGATCAGCTCATGTCTGATTGTCGCAGATGACTAACTGTCTGAACACATTAAGTGCATAAAACAATGTAGCGACTTGATTCAAAATGGCTTGGACTGCTTTGTGTTTGAAATGTAACTAGACCTCCCATGGTAATAAAACTAATTAATAATCATATTCTTGCCCTGGCCTTTGTAGCTCTGTCATCCTAAGTAAGTGGTCTTTATCCTTGGGTCATGATGGCCCACAGCTCCATTGCTAGGGTTGTCATCTCTAGGTTGGGACATACATGGAGATTTTGGGGGGTGGAACCTAGGGTCAGTCTTTTGATACCTACATCTGGTGCCGGGAGCTCTGAATGGGCAAGACAGATCTTTCTACAAACCTGAAAAGGGCTCCAAGTTTACATGAAAATGTGAAATCTAAAAAAAGAAAATGCACTGAGTGGTTTAAAAATTCAAAAAATTACAAAAAGGAGTGCCTGTAGCTTTAAGCAATGTATTCCCTCCGTGACAGTTGCTGGGAAACCACAACATTCCAAGGCAGGGAGTAAAAGGCAGAGGGAGGGGACAGAGCCCTTTCCAGGCCTATTTGGGTTTTTGAGGATGGACTTATAGGGAAATTCCTGGAGATTCTGTGGTGGCATCCGAGTAGGGCAGGGTTTGGTGAAGGAGGAGAGACGTTTCAGTTGGATATAATCTCATAGAGTCCACTTTCCAAAGCAGACATTTTCTCCATGGGGATAGATGCCTGTTGTCTGGTGTTCAGTTATAATTCTGGGAGATCTCTAGGTCCCTCCTGGAGCCTGGCAACCCTAAGCCTAGCAGCAACCTCTAGGTGACTTGATACCACCTGATTTGCATGACTCAACTGGGCTTGGCTGTTTGCTGCTGTTCAGTGTCAGCCACCCTATGAAAGCCAATGTAGTGTAGCAGTTAGAGCTTCGTAGTATGGTCTGCAAGACCCAGGTTCAAATCCCCATCTGGATATGGAAGCCCACTTTGTGATTTTGGACAACTCACATATATTTAGCCTAACCTACCTCCCAGGGATGTTGTTTGGATAAAAAGGAGGAGAGGGAAATAATGTACGCTGCTTTGGTCCCTACTGAGGAGAGAGGTGGGGTATACATGAAGGAAATGAATTATAAATACAGTTGAAGATGGGAGGCAGATAAAAGTTAAGCTTTTTTTCTTTCCTTTACTCAGTTCTTGGTAATTGTTGATTTCTAGGTTTACTTATAGAATGTATGATACATGTTTGGCATTGTAGGCTTGTTATGGTAAAATAAAAAATTAAGTAAAAAAAAGAATGACTGAAAAGGAGAAAATGAGGCAGGGAAATGGGATGGGCAGGAAATAGGGGTGCCAACTCTAGGTTAGGAAATTCCTAGAGATTTGGGGGGGGGGGGAAGCAGGGGGACAGTAGGGTTTGAGGAGTGGAGGGACCTCATAGGGGTATAATGCCATAGACTCCACCCTTCAAAGCTGTCATTTCCTCCAGGGTTACAAAGGTTGCCAGCCTCCAGGGGGACCTGGAGATCACCCAGAATTACAACTGCTCTCCAGATGACAGAGATCAGTTACCCTGGAGAAAATGGCATCTTTGGAAGGTGGACTGTATGGCGTTATACCCCGCTGACATTGCTTCCACCCCCAAATCATGCCCTCCCAAGGCTCCACCCCCAATCTCCAGGAATTTCCCAACCTGGAGCTGGTAACCCTGAGGGGAAAATGATCTCTGTACTTGGGAAATCTATTGTAATTTCAGGAGATCTCCAGGACCTACCTGGAGATTGACAACCCTGGAAAGAAAGAAGAAAGTAGGAAAAGGTGAGAAGCCATGGAGTTTTCAGGAAAGGGAAAGAGGAAATAGTGGAGAAGGGGAAAATGAGATGCCTCCTGCAAGTCCTTGCGGGTTCCCACTTGTGCAATCTGTTTGTACACTGTATGTTCCTGAATTCTCTGTGATTCCCAGTGATTCTCTGATGAGCATACAGGAGCTTCTCAGGAGCTATATGAAAAAAAGTTATCCAAGATGCAAATACTAGTAATCTAGTGAATTATTTATTCAAGCTAACCTCTTAACGAAGGGAAGATACATGTCATGATCACAAACTGCTCAGGAGGATGCTGGATGGGCAAACATTAAGTCAAGGGAAAGATTCCTCTTATCTAAGGATGGCAATTTATTCCTGTGATGGATGACTGCCAAATGTTAAAAAGAAAGCTGCAAACGGCAAAGCCGATAAGGAGCCGTCATTATTTAATGAGTAAATTCCTGACACGTTTCCCGTCTCTTCATCAGTGGAATCTACAAAACATATAAACAAGGACACTGTTTAATCACAACATAAAAATTCAATTTATTTTTTTTTAAAAAAACTCCAACACAAATCAACCCTTCCAATATTTAAAGGGAACACACACATAATACTTGTGAAATAATTCTAAAACAAAATCTGAAAGGGGGGAAAGCTGTTATTCACAGTGAAAGCATATCACAAATGACATTAAGCAAGTGGGGAAACTTGCTAGGGGTCATTTTTCGTGTAGCCCCCTTCCCCACACTACTTCCTCTTGCTCTCCTCCTGGCAGCTCCCATATACTCTCCCCTGCTTCCTTCTTTCCTTCCTTCCCACCCACCCACCCACCAACCTTTCTTTTATCTGACCCAACCAGTCTTCCGCTTAGGGATGCCAGCCTCCAGGTGGGACCTGGGGATCCCCCAGAATTATAGTTCATCTCCAAACTACAGAGATCAGTTCTCCTGGGGGGGAAAATGGATGCTTTGGAAGGTGGACTCTGTGGCACTGTACCCCACTGAGGTCCCTGTCCTCCTCATGCTCCATCTGCAAATCTCCAGGAGATTCCCAACCTGAAGCTGGCAACCCAACTTCCACTTGGTTTACTTCCTTTATTTATACTCTGTCTTTCTCCCTAATTGGCTAAAGTGAGTTTCCTGTTGTAATTCCAGAAGATTTCCATGCACTACCTGGAGGTTGGCATCCCGAGAAGGAAAAAAGGAAAAGGGGAGAAGCTAAGATTATTTCCCTCTCTTCCATTCCATGCTCATAAGAGCCCTGTGAGGTAGGTTAGGACAAGAGTGATTGTGACTAGTCCAAAGTCACCCAGCAAGCTTCCATGGCAGAGTGGGGATTTGAACCTGGCTCCCGCAGATCGTCTTCTGACACTCATAACTACTTCAGCACAGCTCTCCCTCCTTTCCCAGCCTGTCCCTGGGAAAACACACACACACACACACAAGAAGGGGGACCCATGATACTCGCAGGGGGAGTATCCCAATGCTCCTGCCACCACCCCCCCAGGGCAAGCGGCGGCAGCAGCCACAGTGAGCCCCACCACTCCTCTGGCCACATCCCCCCCCCCCGCTCTTTGCGCAGCTCGAGTGGCTGACAGCCACTCGGGGCACGCTTCTCTTGCCCACCCCCACCCCCGGTCTTGCTTGAGCCCAAGTGGCTGTCAGGCCCAGCACTTCTTTCACCCGCCCACCCCCCCAGCCTTGCTCGGGCCCAAGTGGTGCCACTCAGGACCGGTGCTGCTCCCTTCCCCCTGGGCTGTGGCGGGCCTGAGCGGCTCTTGCTGGGCCCGCCGCTTTCCCCTCCCCCTGGCTCTGGCAGTGAGGCTTAAATGCCTCCCAACCGCCGGGCCGCCCCAGTTCCCTGAATGTTCCCTGCACATGCAGGGATTTAAATATCCCCAAAAAATTTTTTAAAAGGTTTCAGATTTTTCTGCACATGGGGAGGAATGCCCCCCATGTGTAGGAAAGCCCCCCCCCCAGTGCCCCCCGCGTGGATTTAGCTATCCACACGGGGGTGGCCACTTGGCTATTAGTGTGTGTGTATATATATATGTGTGTGTATATATATATGCTGTCCTTCCTCCAAGAACCTCAGAGTGATATATATTGTTCTCCTTTATCAGCTTAATCCTCACAACAGCAATCCCATGAAGTAGGCTAGATATAGGAATGGGCTTGCTAGGAATGGGCTGCTTGGAGAGCCAGTGCACTGGTTAAGAGTGCTGGACTAGGACCTGGAAAACCCAGGTTCAAAAATCCCCACTTGTGAAAAGATGCCATTTCCCAGTTGGGGGCGAAGGATCCCACAATTCTTTCAGGCTCTTCCTAACCACCAGCCAGCTGGCCAGTGGGGAAATCCTGCCCCCAAATGCAACATAATGACGTCACACAGAAGTTATGTCATCACATTGGCAGCGTCATGCGATGATGCTCTGGTTCCCAAAACCAGAGCATCACCATGCAACATCACCAACATGATGACATCACTTCCCCATGACATCAGCACATTGCACGCTCTGCCCCCACTCCTGGAAAGTCCCTTCCTGGCCAGCCCATCAATCCAACCTGGCAACCCTACACTCATACCATGGAGATTTGCTGGGTGACCTTGGGCCAGTCACACTCTCTCACCCTAACCTACCTCACAGGGTTGTTGTGAGGATAAAATGGAGAAGAGAAGAATGATGTGAGCCAATTTGGGTTCCCAATAGAGGAGAGAGGGGAGAGAGGCGGGATGTAAATAAATAAATAAATGATAGAAATAGAGCGTGACTGACTATAGGTCACTCAGAACAAAGTTTGAATCCAGTGGCACCTTTAAGACTAACAAAGTTTAATTCTGGGTTTAAGCTTTTGTGTGCATGGACACTTCTTGTATCTTCAGATGAGATGTCGTTTCAAAGCTGACAGGCTTCTGAAGGGCAGAAAAAATCTTGCCATTGAAGATGACTGAGTAAAGCACTGGATTATTCTGTCTTTTCCGCATCTTCTCATATCTGATGAAGTGTGCATGCACACAAAAGCTGATACCCAGAATTAAACTTTGCTGGTCTTAAAGGTGTCCCTGGACTCAAACTTTGTTCGTCTGCTTCAGACCAACATGGCTGCCCTCACCTGAAAAGATCACCTTTATGATAAAACATAGATTCTAACTTACATCTTCCAGATCCTCATCTCTAACCACCATACCACATTGGCTCTCAGTAAATATCAGTGATCTGTCCCAGCTGCCATCTGCCCCAAGAACTACTGGCTGTCCCCCACTTGTAGAAAAGTACCCCACTGGTACCATCTCTAAGCAGCAGTCCTATGGCTTATTGATCACCTGGGAACATACTTCTGAATTAAGATGCATAAGATTGCTGTATATATCTATATACTAATTCCAAGAGGTTTTTTTCTGTGTGGATACTTATATCTGCCAAAAGAGAGCTCATTCTCCCCCAACAGCTTTTCCTACATAGTCAGGGGCCTTCTGCAGTCTGCAGAAAAATCCAAAAAGTTAAAAAAAAATCTTCAGGTACCATTGAACTCCCCCCAATACCTTTTGAAATGGCCTTCACAGGGATTTAGCTCCAGGTGTCAACTGTGAGAGATTAGAATGTTCTGGGGAGGGTTCTAACTGTTTTTGTCAGTAAAAGGCAGGGTTTTTACTGGCAGCAGTCTAGGGTTGCCAACTACCCCTCCTGGCCAGTAGCAGCAGAGCCAGATCACGACTGGGGAACTCCTGGAGATTTGGGGGTGGAGCCTGGGGAGGACAGGGACCTCAGTGAGGTACAATGCCATCAACTCCACCCTCCAAAGCATACATTTTCTCCATGGAAAGTTATCTCTGTAGTCTGGAGATGAGCAGTAATCCCAGGGGATCCCCAGGTCCCACCTGGAGGCTGGCATCCCTAGGCAGCACCCTCTACGTGACTTGATACCACCTGATTTGCATGGTAGGCCCAGCTGCTTGCTACTGTTCATCAGCAGCCAACCTATGAAAGCCACTGTGATGTAACAGTTAGAGCTTCAGTATGGGATCCGTGAGACCCAGGTTCAGATCCCCATGTTGCGGTGGAAGCTGACTGGGAGATTTTGGACCAGTCACATACTTTCAGCCTAACCAACCTCACAGGGTTGTTGAGCTGATAACAAGGAGGAAATAATAATGTAAGCTGCTTTACTCCCCACTGTGGAGAAAGACTGTAATTTTCCTAGGTATAGGCTTGTGGGGGAGGAGGGTGGATATGGAAAGCTGAAGACAGATAAAGGTAGGTTGGCTGTTGGGTGAGAAGGAAATAGGGTTGCCAACTCCAGGTTGGAAAATTCCTGGACATTTGAGGGGTGGAGCCTGGGGAGGGATTTGAGGAGGGACTATAGACCAGTATAATGCCATAGACTCCATCCTCCAAACCAGCCATTTCCTTCACTTGAACTACCATTGCCAGCCTCCAGACAAGGGCTGGAGAGCACCCAGAATTACAACTGTTGTCCAGGTGACAGAGATCAGTTCCCCTGGATAAAATGTCTGCTTTGGAGGGTTGAGTCTATGGCATTATACCCTGCTGAGGCTACTTGCCTCCCCAAACCTCACTGTCCCAAGGCTCCACCCCCAAATCTCCAGGAATTTCCCAACCTGGAGCTGGCAGCCCTGAGGCGAATTGATCTTTGCAGCTGGGACATCCATTGTGATTCCCAGAGCACTACCACTGCTGCTGTGGGGGGAGAGGAAGCAGGCAGGAGGCTGGAAGAGTGATGGGGGCAGAAAGAGAGAGTGATGGAGTGGGAGGCACAAAGAGTGATGAAGTGCGGGCAGAAAGTGAGAGAAAGAGTGATGAGGTGGGGAGGCAGAAAAGCAAAGAGAATAATGACGGGTCAGAAAGAGAGAGGAAGTAACTTACATGGAGGAGAGAGAGATAGTAAGAAAGGGGGGGCAGAAGGGAGAAAGAGTGTGAGAGGGGTAGGGGAGAAAGGAGGAAGCAAAGGTGTGAGGAATGGGATAACCATCCCACAAATTTTTTGCGGGTCTCCACTTGTGTGTGTGTGTATAAAAAAGCAACACACTACTATCTTGCAATTCATAGCAACATTCTTTGAGGTATTAGCAGGCACAGTCTACATCAAGTCTGAACAGTTGCAAAATGCATTTAAGGTCCTAGCCAGTGATAACTATATTCGATTAAAATTATTATTATTTTGGCCATAAGCAGCAGCACTTTTTTTTTTGTTCCTGTCCTTGATGGTTGCTTTGAAAACAAATATGTGCAAATGTTAGCAAACAGAGAGATGTTGCTTCAAAGCTGAGAGGCTTCTAAAGGGGGGGGGGGGAATCTTACCATCGAGGATGACCGAGTAAAGCACCGGATTATTCTGTCTTTCTTGCGTCTGCGTCGATAGCAATGTGAGTCTTGGCGACAGAAGGGATAATACGAGATGCTGCTAAGCAGGTTACACATTAAGTATCAGGGCAGCTACTTTATATTTTCATAAATATGTAGCAAAATCCAGGGTGCTTTTAGCAAGGCGGAACTTAAGGGACAAGTTCATGAAAAAATTATATGCCCCATTTACTTTTGCCTCTCATGTAGTTTAGATTTTTATTAACTCACTTATCTTTTATATGCAGGAGGCCATCTTTCTAATAGGCACCCCAGAAGGGCTCACATCTGAATGGGAGAAGGAGAGGGGGTAGATGGGCCATTTGCATTGCTAGCGTTGGAAAAGAATTCACATATTCAATGCACATTAGAAGAGAAATGAGCCAATGCACTTTCAGCTGAAAGTCCCCAAGTCTAAAGGAGTAAACAAAAGTTTGGGCAGGGGAAAAAATCTTATTTCTGGCTCAAAAAGACTCTATGGCCAGAAAAAAACAACTGGCTGTTGACCATTCCTGTGGAATGCAATATCTGTATCTTAGGTGTTCTCTTCATGTTTTCATGGCACTCTAAACTGGTAACTAAAAGGGCTATCAAGTTCCTTTTTCTAGAATAATTCTACCCTCTGGCATTGTTAAGAAGGCAATAATGGATCCTCCAATGCTCATTGAATCCAACATTTGGTCTCCAACTTTTTTTCAGCCAGTTATCTCTGAAAGGTCATGGGCAGGACACGAATACATGGCCTGTATTACTGGCTGCCAGTGGTCCATTGTCTCCTTTTACAGCAACTTCTCAGCCACATTGAAAACAGGATAAAGACAACATCCTTCCTATGGCTATCAAGATCATTTTATTGAAGCTAGATACAAAGCTATTAACCACTTTGCCCAGCATATTACTTTCTTATGTGACCATCCTTGCGAAGGCGTGGGCAATCTTCCGAGGAAAGTAACAACGAGGAGTCTCCAAGATTCCTTTGGGCCAACATGCATTTTTATGGCGGAAGGAGAGGAGCAAGGGAGGCTTTGTGTCAGTTTGGGAGGGGGAAGTGTGGTCCGAAGGATTGTCCTATGTGGTGAGATAACTTGATCTTTCATTCAAAGGAAAATAAATTGTGAGAATAGTTTTGGGGAAATATGAATGTCTAGGGTTGCCAGCTCTGGGTAAGGAAATACCTGGAGATTTTAGGGGTGGAGCCTGGGGAGGACAAGATTTGGGGTGGGGAGGAGAGGGACCTCAGCAGGGTACAGTGCCACAGAGTCCACACTATAAAGCTGCCATTTCCTTTTGGGGAACTGAGAGCCAGTTTGGTGTAGTGGTTAGGAGCATAAAGTCTAATCTGGGAGAACTGCGGCTGCTGGTGTGACCTTGGGTCAATTACAAGTTCTTTCAGAGCTGTTCTCTCATGAAAGAGCTCTCTCAGCCCCACCTACCTCACAGGGTGTCTGTTGTGGGGAGGGGAAGGGAAAGGAAATTCTAAGCTGCTCTGAGACTCCGAGTGAAGGACAGGGCATAAACCCAATCTCTTCTCTTTATCTCTGTCATCTGGAGATCAGTTGTAATGCTAGGAGCTCTTCAGGCCCCATCGGGAGATTGGCAACTGTGAATATTCTCTATTTTATTTCTTCTTCTTTATTGTTTTGTGATCTTTTTTCTTTTACCCTTGCATAGCTGTTGTCCCTGATTCGCTTGATTTTTAATGCCATTGTAATAGCATTTTGACTCCTCTTGTTTGCCAGAGTTTACACCTTGCATATGCCAGACTGAAAAAACATTGAAAAGGGCATTAAATAGGAATGGGAAAATGTTTACAGGAGGAGAAAGGAAGATGCATGGGTTCAGTTCACACTGAGGCTGAAGCAAAGGCAGTCGGGGATTTCTGAGCTGAAGCAGCAGGGCTTACGAAATCTGGCAAGATCAGTCACACTTCCTTGTTACCTGAACTAGTTTGTCTCACAGAAGCTTGGGGTGGGGGGGAAGCCTAGGGTCAGATCCTACCAGTTTTTCAGCTGGTGAAAAAGGAAGGCAGAGTCTGTTCTGACTACCCAAAAAGGCTATGCGGATAATCATGGGACCTGCATATATAGAAGCCCATGTGGGATGAAGGCTGTGGTCTTGGGGATTGGGGGGTTGGGTCAAGAGTCTAGGGATGCCAGCCTCCAGGTGAGACCTGAGGCTCTCCCAGAATTACAGCTCATTTCCAGACTACAGAGATCAGTTTCCCTAAAGAAAATGGCTGCTTTGGAGGGTGGACTCTGTGGCACTCTACCCCACTGAAGCCCCTGTCCTCCCCAGGCTCCATCCTTACATCTCAAGTAGTTTCCCAACCTGAATCAGGCAACCCTACCCGCACCCCTAGCCCTAATACCCCCCAGTGGATGGGGAGACCTGGCAACCTCAGTCAAAATGGAGTCAAATATCTGGCTAGATCCAATCCATAGGTTTTGGGTTTTTTTGTTTTTTTTTAATCAGACCTCTTTATGCTTCATGATACCTTTCCCATGGAGACCGATGTATTATCTGAAGGACCCAACCTTCTACTTACAGCCACCTGCTGTTGCTATAGGGGTAGCTCTGTTTTAGCCTCCTGGCCCATTCTATGATATTGATTTGGGGGGGGGGGGGTTTCAGACTGTTGGAAGGGTAGGACCTTGTGCTACCTGTTAGCCTCAGACTCCGGAGAAGGACTGTAGACAGCCAGAGTGATAGACAGATCGAGGGACCTGCACATCCCTTCCTTTCTACTGCTCTGATGCAGCTTGCTGCTCTTAGGGAACTTTCCTTACTTCTGGCTGACTCCTCACTTATTTATTTCATTTACTTACTTTATTTATGTCCCACCCTTCTCCCCAGCGGGGAACCAGTGCAGCTTACATGGCTTTCCTCTCCTCCATTTCATCCTCACAACCCTTTGAGGTGCATTAGGCTGAAAAGTGTGTGACTGGCAAGCTTCCATGGCAGAGTGGGGATTCGAACCTGGATTTCCCAGACCCTAGCACACTTCAACCACTACACCACAGTGGGTATCCCACTCACATTCTCTCTCCTTCTTGGTACCCTGAAATCAGGACATGCCTCCTGCCTTTCCATCCATCCTAGCTAGTTGGACCAGATTAGAACCCTATCTCTTCTCTCTCCTGTCTAGAATGGATATCCTTACACTAAAGGACTTGTATTAGTTTGCTAAGATAAAAAGACTCTATGTGTCACTCTATTCTGTACAGCAGCACACATGGACCAGGTAATTCCACTGTGCTGTGTACCATGCACACTCTGCGAATCTAATATTCTGTCACGAAGAAGCCACACCGCAAGCTAAGGAGAGGGACCAGGCTTGAGCTCAGATTTCTCCAGCTAAGCCAAATCCAAGATCCTTCCCAAATCTCTTTCCTGTAGGACCCACTGATGTAGCTACACATTTGCAGGTGCATTACGATGTAGATAGTAACGCCAGGGTCCAAATGCCATTGCAACAATTTCTATACTCTCCAGGGTTTTTTGTGGCTTGTTTTTTTGATTGAATAATTTGCTCTTTGTAGATTATTTTCCCTTCCTGTTTTTAGTGCTGGCTAAATTTTGATCTTAATTGGTTTTTAGGCTCATAGTATTATGCAGTTTAATTTTTTGGAATGGGATTTTGTTTTTGTTTTTTTTGCTGTTTTGTGTTTTGTTTGATGACCTGGGTGGGCCAGGCTAGCCCCATCTCTGATCTCAGAAGCTAACCGGGGTCAGCCGAGGTGAGAATTTGGACAGGAGACCACCAAGGAAGTCCGGGGTTGCTTTGCAGAGGTAAGCAATGGGAAACCACCTCAGTTCGTCTCTTGCCGTGAAAGCCCTATGGGGATGCCATGAGTCGGCTGCGACTTGGCGGCCCTTCCCACCACCATTTTATTGTGTTTGTGAACTGGGCATAATTTTGGTCTGGTTTTGTTTGTTTGTTTGTTTGCAGCCAACTTCTGGTGACCTCATTGGGTTTGCAAGGCCAGAGACTAACAGAGGCGGTCTGCCATTGCCCGCTTCTACATCAAAATTCTCCCAACCAAGTACTAACCAGGACCGGCCCTGCTAAGCTTCCGAGATCTGACCAGATTGGGCTAGCCTGGGCTCTCCAGGTAGGGCAAAGGGTTTTGGTCTTTTTTTTTTTTTTTGGAATGAACAAGAACACAATGAAGGAAATCATTTTAGACTTGTGATATTGAGCAGCAGCCTCATCTGCTACACCACTCCATATCTGAGGATCATTCCAAAAACAGACTGAAGCATGACATAGGAGTGGGCTGCTCAGGGAAGAGAGACTGGATCCTCGTAGAACCATAGAGGTGGAAGGGGCCATACAGACTGTCTAGTCCAACCCCCGGCCCAAAGCATCTCTGACAAGTATTCATCCAGCCTCTTCTTGAAAGCCACCAGTGAAGGGGAACTCACCACCTTCCTAGAGATTCCACCTCTGGATCACTCGGACCATGAAAAAGTTCTTCCTAATATCCAGCTGATACCTTTCAGGCTGTAATTTAAACCCGTTGCTTCAAGTCTTGTCCTCTTCTGCCAACTGGAACAGCTCCTTGCCTTCCTCCCAATGGCAGCCTTTCAAATGTTCAATGATGCTTGTTTTCACTGGCACAGCATGTTGCATGCCCTGACATCCAGGTTTGGCCCTTAGGGCCACCAGGAAAAGTCCTGATGGGCTGACGACCTGGGATTGCCCTGCCCACCAAGCAAGGGGTAGGTTTCTCCCCAGTCACTGCCACCACAAGCCATTAGCACTCATTCTGTGCTGGGTGATCCATATTCTATTAGCCATACTCACTATAAGAAAATGTCCGGTTCAGAGACTGGATAACTTGTAATTTGCGAGAGAATGGGGCAAAAACAAAGGACGCACTTGACCTTTGACTCTAATCTGGGAGAACTGGTTTTGATTCCCCACTCCTCCACTTGTACCTGCTGGATGACCTTGGGCAAGCCATAGCTCTGTCCCAGCTGTTCTCTCAAAGACAGCTCTGGAAAGAGCTCTCTCAGCCCCACCTATCTCACAGGGTGTCTGTTGTGGGGAGGGGAAGGGAAAGGAGTTTGTAAGCTGCTCTCTGAGACTCTGAGTGAAGGGTGGGGTATAAATCCAATCTCCTCGTCCTCCGCCGCCACCTCTTCTTCTTCCTCCTCCTCTTCTTCCTCTGCTTGCACGTCTTCTGGGGACACTGTGTGCACGAGAACGCTGGACTAGATGGACCAGTGGTCTAATCGAGCATTGATGTTCTCATAACGGGGGTGCTGTGCTTATCCATCAGCTGCTTGTGCAATATACAGTTTGTAGATGCAGACAATATTGCCACTAAGTCTGGTTTCTCAATTGTAAACACTGTGGTTTACGGATCCCAATGACAACATTTGATCCATCTGTTGTCAGCGTGGTGTAGTGGGTTAGAGTGCAGGATCTGGGAGACCCAGGTTCAAGTCCCCATTTTCCTGTAAAGCTGCCTGAGTGACTTAGGGGCGGTCACTTTCCCTCAGCCTACTCTTCCTCGTAGGTTGTAGGGAAGATAAAAAGGAGAAGTGGAAAGCCTATATACACCAAGTCTAATAAAAGAAAGGTAGATAAAAAATGTACTAAATAAATTCAATAATGGTTTCAGTTGCAGCTCTTAACCTTCTGTCACACTCTAATATGACCAAGGAACAGAACACAGGCTAGTGATATGCAGGCTGCTTTCACACACATTGGAAAATGCACTTCCAATGCACTTTAGCAAACATTTGCAACTGGATTTTCTAATGCACTTTTAATGCCCTTTAGCAATCATTTGCCACTGGCACCTCCAATGCACTTTAGCAAACATTTGCAACTGGATTTTCCAATGAACTTTTAATGCCCTTTAGCAATCATTTGCCATTGGGTTTTCCAATGCACTTCCAATGCCCTTTAGCAATTGTTTGAAGCTAGATTTCCCAGTGCACTTTCAATGCCCTTTAGCGGCTGTCTGCAACTGGATTGCAAACTATTTGCTAAAAGTCATTGAAAGGACACTGATTCTATGTGTGTGAATGCAGCCACAGATTCAGAGTCAGGACAAGTTTGACTGGCACTCGCCTCCACCAACACAAGTGACTGATTCGTAGTGGTTCCTCTGGGGAAATTGGGATAATGTTTCACTGACTAAAAGATTTGCCCTCCACTCCTATCAGAAGAGACACTGTGAAAACAGATTCCTTATTAGGATGTAACACATACATAAGGTCGCATTGCACCCCCATGTGCAGTATATTAATGTTCTTTCCTGCATGCACCCCACCCATAATTGAACATTTAACTAGTGGACTGGATCTAATGGACCTTTTGATGGAGAGAAGAATCTCCTCCCACCAAGTGTGTATTTCGCACACACACCCTTCTCTGGCTGCAGCCTAAAACTCCCCATGGTATGACCAAGAGTCCCAGGAACAGAGTTGGGGGGGGGGGATTTTTGCCTGCAGCAGCAGGGGGAGGTGAGAAAGTCTTGCACAGTGGGTGGAACTCCTGTCTGCAGAAGTGCTCCATGACATCCAAGCTATAACATCCCAAATAACAGTGCAACAAAGTGTACCCGGTCTGTGTGCTGAAGCTTGCACATAGCGTCAAAAACATCTGTCTGCAGAAACCGACTCGCACAAATTGATGAGATTGTGTATGCATCATCAGGGTGCGGCAACAAGACTCTTACTGTTGACTTTTTGGCAGGCTGGGAAACCACTCACCCAGGCAACGTTGAAGCACAGCGCTCTTTCTTTGGTGCTCACCTTCCCAAGCCTCCGTCTGAAATGGATTTAATCTGTGCAGAGTACTAACAAACTGAAGCTTGGTGGATTTATTCATTTAAGAGAATTATTCATTTAATTTCCACCACTTAGAATTTAGACTCATTTGCTATTCATTTATTCTCACCATTGATATTCATTTATTCATTTATCAAATATTCATTTAAATGGGTTTCATCGTAACTACAGTAACTATAGGGACAGATTTGCAATATTTTTTTTTTTGGCTCTTTAAATAAGCTAATTCTTGGAAAGGCTATCAAGCAAAGGCGAGACCGTTTGGTCTGCTAAGTCCACTTCTTGATAGGAGGTCCTTCTGGCCATTTTTTTCCTATGTAGGCATTTATTTTAAAAGATTTTTTAAAAAATCATTACTTTGACATGCTTGAAACAGCCCAGATCAATGTTTTATACACTTGCTGAGCAAACTAGTGAGAGTCAGGGGTGAAATAAGGTCACCCATGCTATAATCAGATTGGACTACTCCAATAGATTCAACATGGGACTGCCTTTGAAGTCTGTTCAAAAGCTCCAATGGCGGCAGAATGCCACAGCATTATTGCTGTTAGACATAACAGTTATCAAAAATACAGCTTAATACTCTTAAAATAACCACACTGGTCTATTTGATTGTTTCATAGGGCTTTTCTGCATTCTCATTTTCCTTACTTGTGTGTTTCTGTTGCTTGGGGTGGGGTGGGGATCTGTTCTGCACTCGTTTTGTTCCTTCTAGCAGTCAATTCAGTATCACATGGGTTTATGTCTGGTGTATCTCCCCGCAGAATTAAACTGCAGACTTTTATGCTGGCCATAAAACAATGTAATATGGCTAAGGGTTACCAGGCTGAGCTAGGCAACTGGTGGGAAGGTTGGGGGCAGGAACACGGAGGGCGTGGTGCCACCCGTATAATGATGTCACTTCCATTGAAAACCAGGAAGTGACTGTGGGTAGCTCTAGGAATCACCAAAAACTCTATGGAGTGGTGTCAGCCAAAAAGGGTTTAGGGTGGGAGATCCTTTACTCCCACTTGGGGGTTGGCAGCCCTATCTGGCAGCCCCCTCCAACTGCAGATACTCACTTCACCCCCTCACTGTTCAATGTGTGCCATCAGCAGAATTTCAGGAAGCTCAGTGGGCTGTAGCAGCAGTGGTGGAAGTGTGAAAGTCCATTGCTCTGGTGGAAGTGCCTTCCGTCCACAGAAAACCCTTTGGATACAACTCCGATTAATTAAGTAACATTTGGATTATGTAGCCACACAGCATGAATAGTCACTTTTTTAGATATTTTGAAGAAGGGTTTGGGGGAAAGTCAGAGGCAATAGCTCTATCACCAAGAATCATTAGCCTGCTTTTTTGAAAATCGAAAAGATGCAGGGGAAATTGGGGGGAGATGTGGATCAAAATGCGGCCACGCAGCAAATAGTGTGAAATTGACCAATGCAACTGGGGCAAATGGAAGAGCGACCACAGCACAGCTGCTTGTGGGAAATCAGTCAGTGTTCAGTAGCAGTACACCTTGCAATAATGGGTACTGGCAGGGCTTTTTTTGGTAGAAAAAGCCCAGCAGGAACTCATTAGTATAATAGGCCCCACCCAACAGCAGGAACTCATTAGCATATTAGGCCACACCCCTGACAGAGCAGTTCCCTCCCAGGATCGGCTTCCCCAGTTGCCCTGCGGCTTGTGGGACGCATGGGGAACCCAAGGGAAGGAAGGCAGTTTCTGGATTGGCTTCTTGATTGGCTTCTGGATCAGTTTAAACCACCTTCCCTCCCTGGATCAGCTTGGCTTCCCCAGGCGCCCCGGGGCTTGTGAAACGCCTGGGGAACTCCGGGGGGGGGGGGGAGACTGTAGGCATGGCCAACTCAGAAGCCAGCCGGAACTCCGTTTTGGTGCGTTCCTGCCCCAAAATAGCCCTGGGTATTGGGGAAATTGATAGGAATGATAATATTATGTTTGTGTTACACCTGGGAGCTTCAACAGGATTCTAGCGAGTAACTGCTTGAAAGAAACGGCAAGATTTGATGAACCTTCGGTCAGGTTCTCAAAACAGTTTGAGTTTTCCCATAAGACTTCTGGCTTGTCACTTTTGTTTTCTTGAACAGCCTTCTCAAATGAAGTTCTCCCCAAAAGCTTTCCTGCTTCTTCCCTCTGGCTATAAAATTCCCAATACTTTAATGCTTAAGGCATGGAGGTTCCGTGTCCCAGTGGCAGAGCATCTGCTTGGCAAGCTAGCGCATCGCCACTTAAAGGACCAGGCAGTAGGTGATGTGAAAGAGAGAGCCGCTGCCAGTCTGAGTAGACAATACTGACCTCGATGGACCAATGATCTGCTTCAGTATAAGGCAGCTTCGTGTGTTCGTGTGCTGAAGACAAGCTAATGGAACAGGTGTTTGAATTCACTCACCATCTTGGGGGATCTGTCTTCCCTTTCTTTCCTTCATCATCTCTTCCCTTTGTTTTCATTCAAGATACCAGCCGATCAGAACAGGGGCTGTTTTCTTCACTCCTGCAGGAAAGGGAATTAATCCTACAAATATGATGGAGATTAAGTGCAGGATTGTCTAATGCCTCCGTGCATATTTATGATTTCTCTTTTTGAGACGTGCATCCCAGCTTCCCGACCCTGCATGCCCACAAAAGCTGCCAACGAAACCTGATGAGGTCTCATTTAATTTTGCAGTGATATTACACTGCTTTGTTATTACGTTTTTCCTCATATATCCTGCTGTGGTCCAGCGTCGTTGTCTTTCATTGACAATCTCATTCTCCCTTGTATATCTGACGGAGATGTTATTGTTTTTTTTGTTTTTTTTGCCAAGTTGCTCGGCGTCATTTCTTTTTTGATTGCCAATTTTGACTTCCAAACAATTGCTGTTCTCTTTCCGTCCCTGACATCTTTTCTTTCATCCTTTCAGGAGCCTGCAGCACACCTGCCTTTTTTGACCCAAACTCAGGCAAAAACTGTCTCTTTCTCTTTTCTCCCAATATTGCTCTCCTCCATCAGCTCCTATTGACAGGGCCAGATTAAGGCATGTTCTGACCCTAAAGTATATCAGGTATAGATATATAGAGTATATAAAGTATGAGGAATATAAGAAGCCTCATAGCATTTGCCCCCAAATGTGTATTGCTCTAACAGTAGAATTCATTTTTTTAAAGAATCCCTTCCTGTTCAGACAACCAGCCTGGCATCACGATTACAGAGTCATATAAGGATCTGGACATGTGTGATATGCCATCAAGCGACTTCTGACTTACGGTGACCCTATGGATTGTTGTTGTCGTTGTTCAGTTCAGTTGCACAGTCAAATCTGACTCTTCACGACCTCCTGGACCACATCATGCCACTTCACGACCCCCTGTCCTCTGTAGTCCTCTGGAGTTTGCTCAATTTCATGTTCGTTGCATCGATAACACTGTCTGACCATCTCATCCTTTGCTGTCTCCTTCTTCTTTGACCTTCAATCATTCCCAGCATCAGGGTCTTCTCCAGTGAGTGCACCCTTCTCATTTGGTGGCCGAAGTATTTGAGCTATGGGTTAATGACCCCCCGAATGTCCTATCATTAACATCCTTGCTCAGGTCTTGCAAACTGAGGGCTGTGGCTTCCTTGATTGAGCCAATCATTATTCCTTTGGGTCTTCCGCCTTTCTTACTGCCTTCAACTGTTCCTAGCATTATTGTCTTTTCCAGAGACTCTTGACTTCTGTGACCAAAGTACGATAGCCTCAGTTTTGTCATTTTGGCATCTAGGGAGGGTTCATGCCTGATTTGCTCTAGAACCCATTTATTTCTCTTTTGGGTGGTCTGTGGGATCTGTAAAACTCCCCCCCACACACACACACATCACATTTCAAATGAATGAACTTTCTTCCAGTCAGCATCCTTCATTGTCCAGCTTTCACACCCATATATAGTAATGGGGAATACTATGACATGAATTAACCTTGATGACCAGTGACACATCCTTGCACTTAAGAATCTTTTCTAGATCCTTCATGGCTGCCCTTCCCAATCTCAATTGCCTTTTGATTTCTGGGTTGCAGTCTCCATTTTAGTTGATGTTGGAGGCAAAGAATAGAAAATCTTGAACCTCCAGAACGGAGCCAGAACAGAACCCAGGAGAGAGCTGCTGGGAAGCTGAGTGGTTTTTGCCTTTCCTGAACTGCTAAATTGCTGGGGATCATTAACAGTTGCTTTGTGAGAGGACAGAGTTTGAGGGTGAGTGGGTGCTTGTAGCAGCATTTTTGTCTGGATTGTTTTTGTCTGGATTTGTTGCTCATTGAGCAAAGTCTGTTTGTCTGGGGTTGATGGGAAGCCACACCCTCTTCTGTTGCTGCTGGGAGGCAGGGACTATGTGTCTCTGAATTGTAAGGCTCCTCCTAGGCAAAGGCATGAGCCTTGGGCACAAGCCAAAGGGCAAGAGTTAAAGAGGTCTTGGCCTGGAGATCAGATTAGGGAATGCAAGATAACTCTGAATACCTTTAAACCACTAACTAGTTATGAAGGTAGAAAGCCAGTAGGGAAATAGGGGCTATCCAGTATTTTGCAGAGAGTGCCACATGTATGATTATCTATCCACTGCGTGGAAATTGTGGGTGGGTGTTTGTTGCATGGAGCTTGTATGTGCAGGGAGCAGGTTTGTTCCCTTGAGGCTAGGGTTGCCAACCTGGAGAATCTGAGGCAGAGAGAGAGGTTTGGGAAGAGACCCTCGGGGACTTACGAGAGCAGTCCCACTCCTCTGCTGACAGTTCTTCTGCTGTTGTGGAGAGTAAGAATCTTGAGGTCAGAGGGCACCAGTCTGATAGGGATGGATGTGATCTCTTAGAAGGGACCCCTTCCTTGGGTGACAGACTGATATCCTCTCGTACCGAGGATACCCCTGGGGGCTGGGGGGAGGTGGGCTTCTGGTAGTGGGTGATTTGATTATTAGGAATATAGAGAGTGAGGTCTGTGATGGACATTTTGATTGCATGGTGACTTGCCTGCCTGGTGCAAAGGTTGTAGATATCATATGCTGGAGAGAGAGAGAGAGAGAGAGAGAGTGCTGGGAAGAAGTCAGCAGTCATGGTGCATGTCAGCAGCAGTGATATAGGAAAATGAGGTCCTGTGGTCCTGGAGGGAAAAATTAGGTTACTAGGCAGAAAGTTAAAGTGTCAGATTCTTGGACAGATGAGCACTCAACAACACTCTCTTAGCAGTGATCTGTTTATTGAGGCTTTTGCATGATCCAAGCTATAGCTACCTGTGTCAGAACTAATGTTTTGGCGATAACCCAGAAGTTATACAGAATTCGAATAAGCTCCACCCCCCCAGATGTCTCCAATCACTCCAAAACTCTCAGCCTGTGTGTCTCTCCCCACCAAAATGTCTACCGTTATGTTATCTCTAATGCCAGGCTGGTATAGACAAGTTCTCAAGGACATTCTTCGGTCTTCCCAGATGTTGGGAGGCTTAAGAAAACATGTCTTGCTTAAGTAAAGCAAAGGCAAACACACACACACACCGATCTTCCCCCCTTCAGCGCCCACCAGTAGAACAGAAAGCATACAAGAACAAATACATGGCAAATGAAGTTCTGAGTTGGACTTAAAAGCCAGGAGTTGGACCTCAAAGGCAGCATTCTCAGAAGTGCTGCTGGTTCCACCTGCAGGGCCAGCTAGACAGGCACAGATCAGGAGTCTCGATGGATGGGTGATAAAGTGCTGCCAGGAGGAAGGGTTTAGATTTCTTAGGCACTGGGGGACTTTCTGGGACAAGCTGAACCTGTACAAAAGAGATGGGCTTCACTTGAACCAAAAGGGAACCAGGCTGCTGGCGACTAATATCAAAAAGGTGTCAGAGCAGCTTTTAAACTAATCCCAGGGGAGAAGCTGTCCAGTGCTGAGGAGCCTCCAGTTTGGGACAAGTCAGGCTAAAGGGATGTCTGTGCAAACCCTCAGGGTAGTTCAGTTTAGTTTAGCTTAGCTTAGTATTATGGTCTTAAGACCAACATACAGAGTAAGCAAAATATGTGAAGGGGTGGGGGGGGAGAACAGTCATAATATACAAAAATAAAAATCTGAATTGAAGAACTTTTAAAATGTGATTCCCGCAATCTAAGAATCAATGCACAGAACTCAGCAACTGAATGTGTAATCTCTACACTCAGGGTCATATTGACAGGAGTATAATAGAACTTGAGAATGAGGGCATGATGGCAACTCAAGGCTATGTGTGGTGACCAAAGGGCCGAGGGAGGCAAGGATTACTGGAGACAGAAACACATTATAAGAACATAAGAGAAAAGCCAGTGCTGGTTGAGGCCAGTTGCCCATCCAGCCCAACACTCTGTCACACAGTGGCCAGAAACACCAGGTGCCCTCAGGAGGTCCAGCAGTGGGGGCAGGCATCTATATGCCAGTGCTAGAAGTTTCCAGGCCAAAATGGGGGAGCTGGAGTGCTGGGTATTCAATGACAATTTAGAGATGTCCAGCGAAATGCTGATCTGAATAGGAGCATTTTTAAAAGCTCCAGTCTTATCTCACTGTAGAACAGAGAGAATTTACTCCTCTATCCTTACATCTCCCCAAAGGGAGACTCCAGCTGGATTCTGATAACATCAAAATTAGTAAAGAATAAGGGGCTTTTGCCAGCAAAGTCGACTGCCCCACCTTTATTTATCTCTTCCCTTTCTTTCTTTCTTTCTTTCTTTCTTTCTTTCTTTCTTTCTTTCTTTCTTTCTTTCTTTCTTTCTTTCTTTCTTTCTTTCTTTCTTTCTTTCTTTCTTTCTTTCTTTCTTTCTTTCTTTCTTTCTCCCCTTTCTCTTTTTCAAAAGTTTTACAAAAGTTTTGACTTGTTTGGCTTGCTCAGCTCATTCTTAAAGATCCATTTTGGAATGATAACTATCCCGAAAGACTGGCAGATTTCCAGATTCCCACCGTCTGACCTCACCCGTAAGAGACTCTCTGAAGATTAATGGATTACAGAGAAGAGAGATTTACAATACTGCAGGGACAAGCTTTTGAACTGAGCCTATTTGTTGAAATGTTGGACTGTGTCTATTTGACTCTTTTAAGAAAGCTAAGATAGAGTGGAAACATCAGAAACAGATGGATCACTCTGTATTCTCACCTTTTGGATAGACTTTAACTTACTGTACATACTGCTGGACTGTTTTCTCTGAGGACCAAAAAATTGGCTGCCTTTTCCTCCCTTTCCTGGATTGATGAAAATGTTTAATTAAAAGGGCTGGAGCTTTGCTTGTGATGTGACACAGCGAAAAAGAGCAGTCTGGCAGACTCAACAATTAGACAGCTCAACAGGAAGATATAAACTATTCTTTCTTTCAGTAGCATCTTTAATAATTCTCAGCATATAAAATAAAGAGAAGACTCTGGACTTTGGGTTTTTTCCCCAGACAATGGGAACCATAGAGGAATTAGCACAGTGGAAAACAAAAGTACGGTTGCTGGGCAAGCCCCCCCCCCCTTTTTACTTTTCCGGCCCTGGCCTCTACCTGGTGGAATGACCTCCCATTAGAAATCAGGGCCTTGCGGGACCTATTACAGTTCTGCAGGACCTGCAAGACAGAGCTCTTCCACCAGGCTTTTAGCTGAGGCAGTGGGCGCCCACCTCTTAATTGGCCTCCCGTCCAGTAACCTCAGATCCAAATGGCCACCTGGGAGCCAACTGTTTCTTGCTGAGACCTGCTGAGGCATCGGTCTTTTTATACTGATTGCTGTTTTTAGAGAGCTTTTTTAGATATATATTAACTGTTGATTTGTCACACTTTGAATTTTATGATAAATTTGGCCTTAGCCTGCTTAAGGGGAGGGTGGGATACAAATCGAATTAAATAAATAAATAAATGCTCATTTTTTTTGTCTGGGTGAACTATAATAAATCAATATAGAGTTCTAAGAGAGAGAGAGAGAGAGAGAGAGAGAGAGAGAGAGAGAGAGAGAGAGAGAATTTTTCCTTCTCTCTTTCTCCGCTTTTTACTTTCAATATCATTATTAATAGCATTTAATATAAAATCTCTTTTTTCCTTCTTTTCCTGTTTTTCCTTTCCTTTTCTGTTTTGGTTTTTTCCCCTTTTTTATTTCTTTTCTTTTATTTCATTTCCATTCCCTTCCCACCCAAATATTATCCCCCCCTTTAATATCAAATTTAAATCTCAATAGAAGACATAAATGCTTTGCTGGATATATAATTATGATTATGAAATGACAATTATGATTATATGAAATGATGATGATTAGAAAATAATCTTCATTCTCTATGTTTTAGCTATTTTATTCTCATTTAGAATAATTATATAAAATGAATAACTTAATACATAAAGTTTTAATTTCTCTCTCTTATAACAGATATCTATTACAGTATAGTAGATATTCATTACTGTTTGGTTACTGATACAATATTAAATGTGATAGTTGTAAACTCTGCTTTGAAAGGTTTATGGAAAGAGTATATGGAAAATTTGTATAACATTTTTAGAAACAGAACAACAATAAATATTTTTTTAAAAAAACCTGGAGCAGGAACCCAGCCGGAGAAGCAGTGGGGCCTTTAGATGACAAAGGAATAAAGGGATTGCTAAAGGAAGATATGGAGGTGGCAGAGAAGGTCAGTGACTTTTTTGCTTCAATGATCACTGTGGAAAGTATGGGGCATGCACCCATGCCACAGCCCCTATTTTCAGGAAGAAGTCTGAAGAACTCAGCCAAACTGAGGTGACCAGATATTAAATTCTAGACCTACTGGGGAAATAAAAAACCGATATGTCTCCAGATCTTGATGGCATACACCTGAGAATTCTTAAGGAACTCAGATGTGAGATCGTTGATCTACTAACTCATATACTACTAACTATCTACATAGTAGATCGTTAATCTACTAACTCTCATCAAATTCAGCCGCTGTACCAGAAGACTGGAGAGCAGCAAATGTGACACCATTTTTTAAAAAAGGGATCCAGAGGAGACCCAGAATTTACAGGCCAGTCAGCCTAATATTCATCCCAGGCAAATTAGTATAAATTGTGATCAAAGATAGAATTCTTAGGCACATAGAGGGACAAAGCTTCCTGAGGAAAAATCAGCATGGCTTCTGCAAAGGGAAGTCCTGCCTCACCAACCTTTTGGAGTTCTTTGAGAAAGTGAACAAGCATGTAGACAATAGTGACCCAGTAGACATGATATACCCGGACTTTCAGAAGGCTTTTGACAAGGTACCTCACCAATGACTCCTGAGTAAACTTTGCAGCCATGGGATAAGAGGAGGCAGCAAAAAGTAAGAACCAATGGACAGTTCTCACAATGGAGAGAGGAAGAAGAAGAAGAAGTAGAAGAAGAGGAGGAGGAGGTGGAGGAGATTGGATTTCTACCCCACCCTTCACTACCCAAAGGAGTCTCAGAGCAGTTTACAATCTCCTTTCCCTTCCTTTCCCCACAACAGACATCCTGTGAAGTGGTGGGGCTGAGAGAGCTCTGACAGAAACTGCTCTTTTTCAAGAACACCTCTGACAGAACTATGGCTTGCCCAAGTTCATCCAGCAGGTGCAAGTGGAGGAGTGGGGAATCAAACCCGGTTCTCCCAGATTAGAGTCCGCGCACTTAACCGCTATGCCAAACTGGCTCTCATAGCTGACCACACAGGGTTTTCAAGCCAAGAGACAAATCAAAGTGTTTAGCCATTGCTGCCTATGTTTAGCAGCCCTGGACTTTCTTGGTGGTTGTCCAGAGCTAGCCCTGCTTAGCTTCTGAAGATCTGCTTTGATTGGGCTTGCCTGGGCCATCCAGGTGAGGTTCTTTAAAAGGTGGGATAAAAGTTGTGCTAGACAGATAAACCCATCTCCTCCTGCTACACCAAACTGCCTCACTTGAAAAGGCTCTCAGTCTGCCTACCCGTTCAACATCGTTGATGTAGGGCTCTTCTGCACTTTCTCAGCAAGATCTCTGGGGTTGCCACAGAGCACCCCCGCAACAATGTGGCTCTAGGACATGTGTTGCCAGACATTTCTGGAAAAACAGGTGCATGCCTACGCATGCAACATGTGAAGAAGTGCATTGCCTCTGTGCATGTGAGGAATAACTGCTTTTCATCCCCTTGCTGTCGTTTTCAAACACTTGACACTGTTGTCAACTGGTCTGTTTAGGAGAAAAAGGCACATTGGCCAGTTCCGGGCAGTGCCTTTGGCCTGCCAGCTTGTGAAGACTCCTATTTTTATGCAGTAGCCGATACTGCCGCAGTCATGTTGGCACTTTCCGTGAGGTGTAACGCACGAGAGCAAGGACTTTAAAACGAGAGAGAAAATCAATAGAAATGGACAAGCGTGTTATGTTCGGGAGAGTCTGTGGTGTGAGATTCATTGTCAGAAGTGTCCATTTTGGCCGTAAAAATCCCAAAGCAAAAAAACAGTGTAAACATTTTACACCTGAAGGAAAGATACAGTGCTTGACAAGGTTGGTGTCCCCTGGTTCCAAGCTATCGCCTGGCCGCGCTGCCTTGAATCTATTTGCCATAAAAAGACACTGGGCTGCCCTCACTAATGAGTGATAAAGGATGGGAAATAATTTGTTTGGTTTAGGGGGCTTCTGTTTGCCATCCCCCGTTGGGGCAGTTACACAGAGACAGGCATCAAAACGGAGAGCATCTCATTTAGAGGAGTTTCTCCCTGTTTGGGGGTTTTCTGACACAGCAGGGATTATGAAAGTTGCTGGCTCTTCAATACATTCCTGTCCAAATACTGGCAGAGGACAATGAGGATGAATAAAATGGGGCCGTATTGTTTCTGATCCTTGCTGACTCTAGTACCCATGGCACAGAAAAAATGACCAGTCCTCTGAATGTGTGGGAGGATTGTGGCCAGCGCATGAAATCCAAACTGCTAATCAGCCATAAAAGATCATACAAGCTGCACACTCTGACATTAGAAGCACTGCGTGAATCTAGGCGCGTGGCTTGAGTGCGAACACATGAAGCTGCCTTATACCGGGCCATTCTGCATCTAGCATTTGCTCCACATTTTCTCAACTGGGAGGGAAAAGTGCAGCTCAAAAGCACATTCAGATACCTGGGGCAAGCCGTACTGACTGCAAAGTCGCACCTGAACGGCTATAAAACGGCCATAAGTCTATGCAGAAGGTACAATAAAATCTGACGCTCAAAGAACTCGGAAGTGGCATGGAGTGTGGAAGCTACCATAAAACCTGACGATAAAAGGAAGTGAAATCAGTATGCAATGCAGAAGGGAATTTCTGTTCCAGTGTGGGTTTCATAAAACCATAGAGGGAAAAGCCAGTGCAGAATCAGCCACTGAATCAGACCCTTGTTTCATCCAAGTCAGTGTTGTCTGTTCAGACTGGCAGTGGCTCTCCAGGGTCTCAAACAGAAGAGAGAAGAAGAGAAGAAGAAGAGATTGGATTCATACCCCACCCTTCACTCACTTGGAGTCTCAGAGCGGCTTACAAACTCCTTTCCCTCCTCCTCCCCATAACAGACGCCCTGTGAGGTAGGTGGGGCTGAGAGAACTCTTTCCCAAGCTGTCCTTGAGGGAACAGCTGGTACAGAGCTATGGCTTGCCCAAGGTCATCCAGCCAGGTGCAAGTGGAGGAGTGGGGAATCAAACCCGGTTCTCCCAGATTAGAGTGCGCGCACTTAACCACTACACCAAACTGGCTCTCTGGTTTTTACATAACCTAATGCCAGATCTTATGATTGGAGATGCCAGGGATTGAATCTAGGACCTTCTGCATGCCAAGCAGAGGCCCTACCACAGAGCTATGGCCCCTTTCTTGCAGAAAGTATGGGGAAGACATATGCAAAAAGGAACTGGTTTGTGGAAGGTATGGACATGAAGTGACATTTCCCATGATGAACTAAGAGCTTCTGTCACAGAGCATCCATAGTGCCTGGTGCATTCTAAGAAATATGCAACTAGATGTCTGATGGATTCTAGGAAATGTAGCTCATAGAAAGAACTGGTCATCATGGACAATATCTGACTTGGACAATGTTCTTATAACATAGGTAGAGCCTTGCTAGATCAGACCAGTTGTCCACCTGACCCAACATACTGTTTCACAATATGAGCAACCAGTTATTCTGAAGGGCATAGAGGTGGAGGACTTCTCCTGATGTTGCCTCCTTACACTGCTATTCACCTACCACACAAGGTACCTGTTGTGGGAAGGGGAGGGGACAGGCAATTGTAAGCTGCTTTGAGGTAGGTAGAGAAAAGCAGGGTATAAAAACCTACTCCTCTTCTTCTATCCAGAGGTTTGCTGATTCTATGTATGGAAGTTCCCTTTATTCACCATGGCTCATAGCCACATGAACCTGTCCTCCATAAATATGCCCAACCTCCTTTTAAATCCATCTACACTCATGGCTGACATTACATACACTGGCAGCAAATTCCACAGTGCATAAGAACATGTCACTGAGGGGGAATGTGAGAGATGAACAGAAAGAAGGATGGAAGATGGTAGCAAGAAATTCTTCATCTCAGATGCTTCCTGGGACCAGCATAGCATGGTGCCTCATACACTACCTGGCCAAACATAGGGAAAAGGCACACCTTGTTCATTCTTGGGGCCCTGGGGGAGACTCTGAGGAGGCTTAATATGGATGGTTCATTCAGGGGGTTCTTAGTGTGCTTATGCCACTCACTATTGAATGGAAGACTGCTATGATAGATAATGAGGTTGTTGTGTTCTAATGGCGACTACCATGTGGTCAGGCCATGCGGTCAAGCCATGCAGTCCAGGGCAAGCACATGGACAGGTGCAATCAGAGCTTCACTCAAGAACACAATACACTGGCTGGGTTGTAATTTAGACCTATCGGTCAGCCAGGATGCAAATAGGGACCAATGACCTGGGGAGACTTAATTGTTTTCATTGTAATCCTATCAGAGTGTGTGGGTGAGGCCGGGGGTGCAGTTTAGGTGTGCATATAAGCAGACCCCTGAGCCCAGCTCAGACATGTCATCTCCTACCATCTAATAAACTTCATGTGCTGATTAACTGAGATGCGTCTCCAGTACTTTTCAGAGGTCTTCCTCTGAAGGTTCTGGGATGCAAGGAGCCTTGGATATAGTGACTAACACAAGTAAATTCACTGCCACAGGAGGTGGTGGCGGCTACAAGCATGGACGGCTTCAAGAGGGAATTAGATAAACATATGGAGCAGAGGTCCATCAGTGGCTATTAGCCACAAAGTATAGATAGAAACTCTCAGTCTGGGGCAAGTGATGCTCTGTAGTCTTGGTGCTTGGGGTGGGATCAGTGGGAGGGCTTCTAGTGTCCTGGCCCCACTGCTGGACCTCCTGATGGCACCTGGTATTTTTGGCCACTGTGTGACAGAGTGTTGGACTGGATGGGCCACTGGCCTGATCCAACATTGGCTTCTCTTATGTTCTTATGATTTTATGAGTACCATGGGCAGCCCCTCAGCCCTTGAGACGTCTTCCTGGTCCTCCAAAGAGTCTTCTTTCCAAGTCCAGGCTGGGCCAGTGCAGGTCCTGACACACCAAACTCATATCTTGGGCTGGAGAGAAAGAGAGGAAGAGGGAGGAATTCCAAGGAGAACATCTGAAACTCATTCTGATACCCCTCATGTCATCTTTGGGTGTGCCACAGTGTTCCAAGTTCTCCGAGAGTTTGCCTACTCATCCACAAATAGCTGGTTTGTTCAAAATTTCTTCCAAAGAGGTCTAGGGGGAGCTCACCCATTGCTAGTTGTAGTGCTAGTTATACTTCCATTTCTGCAGCTGGTCAGTAGCTAGATATGTTGACAGGAACCGTTACCAGCGTCACCTCCCAAATGATGATTGCCTGTATTCTGCCCTATATTTAAGGTGAAATGTGACCTAGAACCTTGAATAGAATTTGGTCTTGGGTTGTTATGAGGTTGGGGGATGAATTTAGGTTCCATCCTTTCAACCCACCCGTTCGGAGTGGGCCCCACCATGGTTTCCTACATTTCCCAGCAATCCCTTTGGCTCTCAAAACTGTACGGCTACAAATGTAAGAAGCCGTAACAGAATCCTGAGCATTATTGGATTGTTTGGGGCTATTTGTCTTGATGTACTTGGCTTAAGCAGTCATTTTGTGTTGTGAATATGGACTCCACAAATTGCCTAGTGAAGCCTTCGTTGCTTCCTCCTGTTTGCGTACTCCCTGGGTAGTGCTTTATCCTCCTCTCTTTTTTGTTTCACTCGATACTCATTTCACAAATGTGCTAAAGCCCAATAAGAGCACACAGAGATTGAGAAAGAGAGAAAAATCTATATTTCTGCTATTGTCTGTGAATGTATTATATCTTAAATTGCCAGGCCAGCAAGGAAAAAATAATACATCACACCTTTTCTCTCTCTTCCACTCAAACTGACTTTGGAAATGCATAGAAATTCTGTCCATACACCCATTCAGTCAACGTTACCTCTTTGGGTCCTGGGCTTTCCTCCCCAGAGCTCATATAAGCATGGTATGATATAGCTATTCCATGCATGGAAGCATGATTTGCAATACAATTTCTCACTTTGATAGTTTAAGGTGGTCGTTTTGAGTGAAATGATGCAATGCAAGGATCTAGAGTGGAAACATTTAGTCTGAAGGAAAGCTTAGTTTGCACTTAGCTTGGGATTTTGTATATTCTAAATAATTTGTTGTTTGGTCAATTTGTACACTTTGCTGTCTACTTGTTTCACCTGAATCTTATTCCAAATCAATTAGTAACTAACTCAAAACCATAGAAAGGAGAGCCCTGGAGTTCAAAATTACCGAACAGTTACTTTCTTGAGTCCTTTTGAGAAAAGGGTACTTTGGTTCAGTATCCATTATCAGACTTTTTGGAAGGTCATTCATAGATGGGAGAGCTCTTCATAGATCACCTCATATTCTACCTTGAACAAACAAATTTTCAAAAAGTGTATTTTATTTTATTGTAGCGGAAAATCACCTCTCAGATACCTTGAAACCCTGTGACCCTCCTGATGATGTCGGCAGGAGTAACATGGGGTTCTAGATGTTTCCCTGAATTTTTCCTCTTTCCTCCCCAAAGCAAGAATCCCCCTTCTCTTTTTTTTGATGGGGATCAATGGGGCAGCTGAGAGGAGAGAAAATAATCCAAGCATCTCCTTTCATCTTTTTCTTTCTTTGTCTTCTTTCTCCCTGGTGCATTCTCGTGTCAGAAATGCCTAACATTTGAGGCCAGGCTCTCTGGGAACTACGAATCCCAGAATGCTTTACAGTTTCAAGAATGCAAGGGGGGTACTTGACTCATTCAGGGACATGCAGTTTCCAAAATGCTTCATATTTAATATTAGGAATTTTGGAAACTACAGTTCCTAGAATGTGTTGAGATAAGGGGAAGGAAAAATGGATGGTGATGCTGTAAGTTCTTCCCCTTCTCTCAGCTGCCTCACGTTATCACCTGATTTGTCCCCACCAATAGGGCAGATAAGGGCAATGACAGAGGAGAGAGGAATTATCTTTTGGCTCAAATTTGCCATCTGAGCCAAAGAAGAATCTAGCCACTGTAAAGCCTGCTTAGTTTGAGTTTGGTGTAGTGGTTAAGTGCGCAGACTCTAATCTGGGAGAACCGGGTTTGATTCCCCACTCCTCCACTTGCACCTGCTGGATGACCAAGGGCAAGCCATAGTTCTGGCACAGATGTTCTCTCAAGGACAGTTGTCTCAGAGCTCTCTCAGCCCCACCTACCTCCCTGTTGTGGGGAGGGGAAGAGAAAGGAGTTTGTAAGCCGCTCTGAGACTTCGAGTGAGTGAAGGGCAGGATATAAATCCAATATCTTCTCTCTTCTCTTCTTCTCTTCTGAGCCTGGAGCTCACACTCCAGAACCTTAGGCAGAAAACAAGTAAATTAAAAACACATACATTTTTTCTAACCTGAACCTTGCTGGCTGATCACTCTTTATTATGCTGATTCAGCATGATTGATATTTACTGCATGGATGCAAATTAGGAGAAAAGACCTTCTGGCTACAGGAATTCAACAGCTTGGCAATAGTCCCCCCCTTTTCTTTTTTTAAAACCACTTGGCAGTCATTTGAGATTTTCTATCCTCTAAATAATTTTCTGATCATCCATAAATTTTGGGGATGTAGTTTACACATCAGGGAAACCCCCCCACAAACAACTGGAAAACATATAAATGCTATAATTGAGAGACATTAAATCAGGCATTGAAAAGGTCTACAAGTGGCATATTTTTTTGTTGTTTACAATTTGATAAATCAACCAAATTCTATCTGAAAAGAAACTGGGTTTCCTGAACATAGGGAATGCTAGGAGAACCAAATGATTAGAGATGTGTGCAGCCCCAATTAGATTCTTTCTTCTTAATGAAAGAGGGGAAACTACATGAATGAAACCTCTGTGCCACCAGGCCTAAGACTAAAGTGTTTTTTTCAGACCTCCCACCCCTGTGGACAGGGCACAGAACTGAGAATCTACATTTTGGGCAGCAATATTCTTAAAGGACCCTGACCTGGATGGCCCAGGTGAGTCAGTCTGGTGTAGTGTAGGCTCTGATCTGGGGGACTTGGTTTTGACTCTCTACTCCTCCACGTGCAGCTGCTGGTGTGACCTTGGGTCAGTTACAAGTTCTTTTGGAGTGATTCTCTCAAGAGCAGTCCTTGAAAGAGCTTTCTCAGCCCCACCTATCTCACAGGGTGTCTGTTGTGAGGAGGGGAAGGGAAAGGAGTTTGTAAACTGCTCTGAGACTCCTTCAGGTAGTGAAGGGTGGGGTATAAATCCAATCTCTTCTTCTTCTGTCTTTTGGGAGAGAAGAAGAACTGAGAGCTTACCCATGATGCAGAAAGTACTGGTCACAGCACTGCAGAAAACCATTCCTCCATTACATTGAGTCACCACTGACATTTTGTTCCATCTTTGACCAAAATTGCATCTTGTTCAAGCACAAGTATTAAATGGTGAATGGTGGCTCAACCGGAAGGCAGATTTACAATTGATTCAGAAGCCCGATATAAACGCATCGAGAACTGTGAGAATTCAGTCCTAAGAGTCCCAAACTGGCCATGTCTTCCTCTTCCAACAGCAGGTGTGGTGTAGTGGTTAGACTGTCATGCTAGGGCTGGGAAGGCCAGAATTCAAATCCCTACTCAGCCATGAAACTTACTGGGTGACTGACATTGGGCCAGTAACTTCCTCTTATCCTGACCTGCTTTAGGGGGTTATTGCATGGAGAAATTGGAGAAGATCACCACTATCCCTGTCCTGAGCTGTCTTAAGGAAAGGGTATGATAAATCTCCATGTTACAAGTCGTTGAAGGGACAGGGGAGGAAATATTGAATGTTTTGCTCCCTTCTCATTCAAAGGAACACTTATTCATATGTGTATGTTAAGCTTTTATTCATGTAAACGATCCTATTGAAATCCCTATGCTTATTTACATAAATAAGAACTCCAGGACCTAGCCTCTAGAGAGCAATCTGCCCAATGGGGATATTTATGAGATGGTAGAATGTATTTTTGGTTACCCAATATAATTTCAATAGGGCGCGCCAAACCTTGGGAAGCCCTTTAAAATGTGCTTTCCATTAAACCCCTCCCTCTGTCTTTATCACATCATTTAATTTTGGATCTTGAGGCTAAGAGGTTATTATTACCTGTGATGTACGCTGTGTACAACTTGAAACAGCTTGGCTCCCCCCAGTCATTTCACACATTAAGGCACTGTAATTGATTTGATGTTAGCCGCGTGCACTAGATTTGGTTTAATAAGCAGTGCCGAGCGGTGGGCATTATGAGGAAATATAACTGGAGATATAGACACATGCCTCTTCCTATTTAAGTGCCAGTTCCCATGTGTGGTAGCTTCACTGCCTCTTTTGTTCACTTGATGTCTCTGGAGTGTGCCCAGCAGTTGCCCAGGCTATGCTACATGACAATCCACATTAGATCTGCATGTAAGAAGGCCTCCGGTTAGGGAGGATCTCCCTTTTGGGACTGGAGGGATTTTGTTGCACTGCATGATGACCTCAGTTTGATACAGCATCCAGCTGTGTAGGACATTCCTGGCTGCCTAATGGGTGGGTCCCGTTTCCTCCATGGACACTGATACAGACCCCATGAGACACTAACGTCAGTAAAGGGGATGGGAGAGGACTTTAGCCATCTATACCCAGACAGACGCTCATCCACCATGATTTAGAAACAACAACAACCCAAACTCTTCCAAATTGTTAGTCATGATAGCTAAAGTGTCAGTCTGTAGGTGTCACCTGGGGATCCCTCGGAATTACGGCTCATCTCCAGACCGCAGAGTCAAGTTCCCCTGGAGGAAATGGATGCTTTGGAGGGTGGACAGTGTCCACTGTCAAAAGCTTAAGATAAGTCCTGATGAATCAGGCCAAAGGTACATCTAATCCACCATCTCGTTGTCCCGGAGTGGATAAGTAGATTCCACAGAGGGTCAAAGCTTCCTTCTGTTGCTGTTCCCCATCCACTGGTATTCAGAGGTACCTCTGAAAATGAAGGTCTTATTTAGCAAACATGGTTCTCTGAATCTGCAATAGAATCTGTAGTGACGGTCACTCCATTCTGGGAAAGCCACTTCCACAAGTTAGTAGGATACTGTGCAAAGAAGTACTTGTGGAATCCTTCTGAAATCTACTGCTCATCAGCTTTGTTGGAGGCCCACAAGTTCTAGTACTTTGGGAGGGAAAGAAACAATTCTCTTTCTTCACTCCATGCCCATGAATACTTTTATAAATCCTCCTTTTTTTAAAAAAATCATTTTTTAAAAAAAAGAACAGCTAAAAAGTCCCAAACTCTTTTCTCATAGGGAAGCTATTCCAACCTCTTGATCATTTTGGTTGTCCAGGAATTTTGTCATGCTTTTAAACACCAGTCCCCATTGTCCTCTGTCTCAAAGAAGGCAACAGAAATACACTTCATGAGTAGGTTTGCTAACCTCCAGATGCAGCCTGGAGATCTCTTGCTATTACAGTTGCTCTCCAGGCAATAGAAATCAGTTCCCCTGGAGAAAATGGCTACTTTGGAGGGTGGACTCTGTGGCATTGTACCCTGCTGAAATCCCTCCCCTCCACAAACCCCACCTTTCCCAGGTTCCTCCCCCAAAATCTCCAGGTATCCCCCCCCAAGCTGGTAGCCCTATTAATGAGCCCACAGCATGCCAGTGTGGAAGGATGATGGCCAATGTGAGAGAAACCTGGAAGGATTTTGGTCTGAGCCACCAAGGCAATTCAGGTGTCTACTTGCTCTTAATCCAGATAATTCGTGACCACATGAAAGATATTAGTGTAGGATTGGCTATCAAGCATCAAAAATGTGTTCGGGCAGGAAAACACAGCGATTCCCTCCTCCTAAAGGGTGTTCTTATTATGAATATAGATTAAACTGCAAGGCATGCAGAGACATGCAGAAATTCTGCTGATGCAAATTCTGTAAGGACGGAAGGCTCAGTGTAGACGAATAATTTCCTGAAACCTATGAATAGCAAAACCAATGGTGAATGGTGTCGTAGGGAGTGCTGGTGGTTGAAATGTGTTCTCTTTTGATGGGGAATGTACAATAAAAAGAAAACAGCAGTTTCCTAGAGCTTATATTACATCTTAAATGTATTTGTCCTCAAAGCTGGATGGTGAATATTCTCCAAATGCCCTTTGGATATGTGGCCATTGTCTGCATTAGACCTTCATTGATTTGTCAGCAGAAGAAAACAGAATCAGACAGATGACTTGCTATAGCAGGTTCTGCCCAGCCCAATACAGGTCATTCATTATAAATTAAATCCCACTATGTTCAGATAATGCAGGATTGTAGAGAGTAATTAAAAAAAAATCTGGATTAATTCCGTTAGGAAATACCCCACTGAATAGAGCATAAGCCCAGGACGTCACTTTTTGTTCCTGGAATGCAAATGTGGAATGCAGGGATCAGAATTTAATTTAAACTTTTGAGGGCTGATTCTTCCTTTGACATTGCTACATGGATACATATACCCAAGTACAAAATACATGCACCTGTAGCCACATACAAAATTTTGGTGTTGTGACCACTCTGTCCCTTCAATCCATGCCACTAATTGAGGTTACCACTCCACTTGGTATGAGCAAGACCAGGGAGAAAGGAAGCTGTACGCACTGTAGGTCCAGACAGAGAAAGAAGTGGACTTATTAAACCGTGTTCCTGCTTGAAACCATGCTTCCTCCTTATTTTGATACCCAGCCTTAACTTAACAGAAATGAACACATGTGCACAATTATCTATCCTCCTAGTAAACTGTTATCCCATCCTTCCTCCAAGGACCTTAGTCCTCTATTTTATCTTGACAACAAACCAGAGAGGCTGGTTAGTTTCTGGGAGGAGCTCATATTTACACTATGAGAATCCTGAAGTTGAAGGAAGGTCGGTTTTCGCTTCAAGAATAAAAGCTCAGCTGTTAGCTGTTCTGTGCACACCCAGGGGTTGACAAGTGAAACCCTGGCTGTGATCACCCCCACTAAATAATCCACTTTCAGTCCACTTTCCAACTGGATTTTACTGTGTGGACTTAAATGTTGTAAGAGCCACCCTGAGTCCCCTGTGCGGAGCGGATGCAGGGTATAAATTGAACAAACAAACAAACAAGCACGAGAGAGTGCATACATCTACATCTATGTGGGCATCCCATCAAACACGCTGAAATGCCCATCAAGGATTCTAGTATCTGACATGGATAGCTGCAAGAGTGTGATCAATATTACCTTGAGGATATGGTACACATGTACACAGGGATTGTAACAGAGGTGTAGCCAGAAAATTTTGGTTGGTGGGGTGTGGGGAAATCTGGGGGGGGGGCGATGTTGCGTGCCTGACCTTAGTGCTCTCTGGGGTATGTATGGGGAAAGGCGGTCCCTTAGGTAGGCAGGCCCCTGGCCATATAGGGCTTTAAAGGTTAAGACCAGCACCTTGAACCGGATCCGGTGTGCTATAGGCGGCCAGTGCAGTGCCCTCAGCACAGGCCGGACGTGGTCCCTCACCGAGAGACCCATCAGCAGCCTGGCCGTGGCATTCTGCACTAGCTGCAGCCGCCGGAGCTGGGACTCGTTTCCAGGCTGCTTTTCTGTGTAAGCTGGGGGGGGGGGGATCTCCAACTCTCTCTCTTTTGCATTTTGCATTTTTATTTTATTTTATTGCATTTTTTAAAAAAAACTTATTTATTTTTCAGCATGGACAAAAAGAAAAAATGAGAGTGAAGCTTTCCCTGACAATGCCTGGGGTCATTTTGGGACACCCACACACATCTTACATTTAATTTTTTTAAAAAAACTGTTTAAAATTTCCCTGATCTTTTTCGTCTGAGAGGGCTGCACTCGGGGGGGGGGGGCATTGCCCCCAAATGCCCCCCATGGCTACCGGCCTGGATTATAGATGCTTCTCCACTGAGCCACAGCCCCTCCCCTTTGCTCGTCACTAATACTGACTAAATTTACCAGATTCTGGGGCACGGAACGCCGGGCTCATCCTCGCTGGCCAAAGCACTATCTCTTGGCATTACCGATTCAAATCTTGAAGGATTTTATACATAAGTGCTCCCTTCTAAACAGTGAAGTTGTTCCATGTCAGAAAAGCCAGCTCAGAATATTAAAATGCCAGACTTCAGTAATTACTCCGGTTGCTGAAGTATCTCTTTGTATGATGTCTCAGAGCTTGGTTTTAATTGTTTAGAATAGTCTGGAAGTCTTTGTCTTTTCCACTCATCGTCTGCAGTGAATACACTCAGCGCATCCCCTGAATGGTATGCCGTCCCCTCTTCTTACACGCCATGTGTTACATAAAGTACTGCGAGATCTGAGTTTCCCAAATACCTTTATCAGCCAGTAGCACAATTCTTTGGCAAGCTGTTTTCTAGCTTATGGTAACCGGCTACTGTCATGACAAATTCATCCAGGGCTTTTGCGAACAGCTTTGCGGTGTGGGAGAAGCTCCGGATTTAGTACAAGAATGGGAAATGCAGCGACTTATGGATTAACACTGTCCTCTGGAAAAGATCATTGTGTGGAGATGAGACAGGCAGCTGTGGCAACAGAAATGACTTTATGTCAAAAGCATCGCTTCCCTTTTGGATGAGGTTTACCTTCGCCATGCCACAGAGCCGTTTGCAGCAGCCCAGGCTATAAATTATGATTACTCTGCTTATAGGGTGCACCCTCGTCCATGTTAGGGTTGCCAGATCTCAGTTGGAAAATACGTGGAGACTTTGGGGGTGGATCTGGGATAGAGGGGAGGGTTTGGGGAGGGGAGGGGCCTCAGCATGGTACAATGCCACAGAGCCCACCCTCCAAAGCAGCCATTTTCTCCAGGGGACCTGATCTCTGTCAGCTGGGGATCAGTTGTAAAAGCGGGAGATCTCCAGGCCCCCACCTGGAGGCTGGCAGCTGTAAATCATGAGTTCAAGAAGACTGAGAAGCGAAACTGAAATTCAAGCTGAAACAGCAGGTACAAGAAATTCAAAAGCATCCTTAATACTGATGTCTGAAATAGATTTTTTAAAAATCCCAACAGGGAATGTAGGCAGAGGAAGACCAGGTTTCTAAAGACCAGGTGCTAAGAACCAGAATCAATCAGGATTCAGCTTTGGGCGGACCAAAGAAACCCTGGGAAATGTAGTCCTCCAGGACTCAGGAACCCTGGTGGCTTACATTTCTTTGAGGTTCCCTGTACCTCCCAAGCTGCTCGGCAGCATCTTGAAGCAGAGGAAGGAGACAGGGTTTGGGAATTCCCCACCACTGCCAAGGAATGGCAGTGGGAAAATCACCAGGGGTCTTAGGGTAGGATGAGGAGCTTCAGTTCACACATTCCCCCAAATGTGAACTTTTAAAACTCTTTGCATTAACCTATATGCAAAATCTAAGCATAAGTTTCAATAGGAAATTCACCTGTTTCTGATTACAAACACCATAGCTGAATATCTGAAAGGGGTTGAGGGAATGAAAACCCGGAGAAAATTATCAAGCATTTGTATAAATCATTGGCAGCTGGGTTGAAAAGCTTCTCAAAGCCTGTTTGGTGTAGTGGTAAGGAGCGCAAACTCTAATCTGGGAGAACCAGGTTTGATTCCCCACGCCTCCACATGCAGCTGCTGGTGTGACCTGGGGACAGTCACAAGTTCTTTCAGAGCTGTTCTCTCAGGAGCAGTCCTCAAGAGAGCTCTCTCAGCCTCTCCTACTCCACAGGGTGTCTGCTGTGGGGAGGGGAAGGGAAAGGAGATTGTAAGCCGCTCTGAGACTCCTTTGGGTAGTGAAGGGTGGGGTAGAAATCTGATCTTCTCTCTCTTCTTATTGTCATTACTGTTTGTAACTTGGATTTAAAACAGTGTAAGTCGGCACATGCGCAACACACCCTGTGCGTGTGCAGACTCTCTTTTTAGATCACAAGCTAGTTTTGCTCGTTTACAGTGTGAGCCCATTGACAACTTTCCAGGGAAATGTATTTGTTTACTTACTTTACTGAAAGAACTTCTATGTTGCCTCTCTATAGAGACAGCTTGAGGCACCTTATGAATGTAAAACTTGATTTAAAAAACCAACAAACCCAAAATGCCACAAAAGTCATTAAAGTCATTAACAATTAATAAATGATTAAAAATCATGAAAAATAGCCCACTGCATACTCAATGGGCATGAGTATTGGGCTCTATCCACATTAATACTCTGACCTAAAGGTAAAGATAAGGTAAAGGTTTCCCTTGCTTGAAAGCCAGTCAAATACAACTCTAGGGATGCGGTGCTCATCTCTGTTTCCAAGCTGAAGAGCCAGTGCTGTCCAAAGATGCTTCCATGGTCATGTGTCTGGCATAACTAAACACTGTGGCACACGGAACGCTGTTACCTCCCCACCAAAGTGGTACCTATTTATCTACTTGCAATATTTTGCTTTCGAACTGCTAGGTTGGCAGGAGCTGGGACCAGAGATGGGAGCTCACTCCATCATGCAGCACTTGGGTCTCGAACTGCCAAACTATCAACCTTCCGATCTGCATTTCAGCGTCTTAACCACTTGAGCCACTGCAGCCCTGACTCTGTCCTGGGTAATGGCAAATTTTACCAAGGGTGATATCCCACTTTTCTCTGTCTAGAGTGGCTTACAATCTCTTTCCCTTCATCTCCCCACAATGGGTACCTTGTGAGGTAGGTGGGGTTGAGAGAGTTCTGAAAGAACTGCAACCGGCCCAAGGTCACCCAGCAGGCTTCATGTGGAGGAGTGGGGAATTGAACCCAGTTCCTCAGATTGGAGTCCACTGCTGCTAACCACTACACCACATCTGGAGCAGGATCAGCCATGGTTAGTACTCAGATAGGAGACCATCAAGGAATTCCAAGGTTGCTTTGCAGAGGCAGGCAATGGCAGACCACCCCTGTTCATCTCTTGCCTTGAAAACCCTATAGGGTTGTCATAACTCGGCTGTGACTTAATGACACTTTCCATCCACTACCAGTAGTATCATATATGATCTGCAGTGGCAGTCGCTCTAACTCCTTAGAGCTCTCGATCATACTCGACACAAGGCACTTAAAAGCCCATTCTAATCTATGTCACCCTTTTATGAGGGGGCTTTAAAAAGTGAATACAGTCCAGTAACCTGTTCTAAAATAATTACCTTCCATCATGCTGAATACATAGTTAATGGCTTTAAAAGATGAGGTTTAGTGCATGGTCCACTAGACTCGGAAAAGTCTGATTCCGGGGCATTATGTCGATACATTTTTAGGGAGCTCGAAAGGCGCAGTGCATTTTGCTCGACTATTGATGCACACAAGCCATTAAAGCCTATCAGATAATTAAATACCCTTCCAGAAAGAGGCGATCTACTATATGCAATCTAAATTTATAGGCATGATCAAAATTAATGACACCTCGGGTGCAATTATATCAGCTCTCGGGCACCGTTTTATTGTTGTATTTTTATTTATTTCCTCCTATTTTCATACGTACGAGGGTAATAAGAAAGTCAGGAATCTTGTAGCACAATGCAAATCATCTAACATTCTGATTGCAATTTTTAATAGCGCCCATAAAACGGCTCGACGTTCTCTCCCACCCCACCTGGCCCACGCCACCCTGTTCTTTCTCCATCTTCAGAGCACAAACTCCAACCACCACTGCCTTATTCCGATTCAACATAAATCACATTTTTATCACTGTAAGTTTAGCCCTACCCGGATCATTTGGAGAATCTATTTCGAATCGAATGAAAATGCAACCTGCAAGGCTCTTAGTTTATCCCTTGTGAGCGCATTAGGACGGGATACTGATGCTTCAGTCCCATCTTCCCTGTTGACCACAGGACAACGCAGCTCCATGCATGGAGGAGAAGTCTATCAATGGTTACTAGCCTTGGTGAGTCAGGTGAACCTCCACATTCAGAGGCACTAATCCTCTGAATCCCAGAGCCAGGAGGCAACAGCAGGGAAAGGCCTCAGCCTCTGTGCCCTGTTCTTGGCCCTCCAGAGGAACTGGTTGGCCACTGTGTGAGACAGGATGCTGGACTAGATGGACCACTGGTCTGATCCAGCAGGGCTCTTCTGATGTTCTTATGAAGGCCTCGGCCTCTATGCCCTGTTGTTGGCCCTCCAGGGGAACTGGTTGGCCACTGTGTGAGACAGGATGCTGGACTAGATGGACCACTGGTCTGATCCAGCAGGGCTCTTCTGATGTTCTTATGAAGGCCTCGGCCTCTATGCCCTGTTGTTGGCCCTCCAGGGGAACTGGTTGGCCTCCGTGTGAGACAGGATCCGGGACTAGATGGACCACTGGTCTGATCCAGCAGGGCTCTTCTGATGTTCTTATGAAGGCCTCGGCCTCTATGCCCTGTTGTTGGCCCTCCAGGGGAACTGGTTGGCCACTGTGTGAGACAGGATGCTGGACTAGATGGACCACTGGTCTGATTCCGCAGGGCTGTTCTTATGTTCTTACATTCCGTTGCCACCCAGATTCTTGGATGGCATTGCCTTTTGCACAGTTACTTGGTGTGATGCCCTGCCAGAAGATATGGGGATGGATGCTGGCTTAGACCCATTCTGCACCTTATTCTGGTGTATACATGCAACATACTGTACTTTCAGGTTGCAGTCAGGCAGATCCCGGTACACGAACACATGAACATGCCTTATCCTGAATCAGACACTTGGTCTATCAAGGCTAGTACTGCCTACTCAGACTGGCAGAAACTCTCCAGTGTCTCAGGCTGAAATCTTGCACATTACCTCCCACCTGATCCTTCTCACTGGAGATGCCAGGGATTGACCCATGAAGATTCCTCTCCATCAACCCCCTTGGGGGTAGCCCGGGTCACCCTCTGTCCTCCTTCAGCAAACTGGGGAGATGTGTGGGGGAGGTATTTGTGAATTTCCTGCATATTACTGAATCCAGCAAAGATGGAGGTTCTCTGACGGGGATGGGATTCAGGTTCAGGGTGCCAACTCCTGGCTCTTGACCATGCACCTTTAACACTGGCATAGCCAAGCACTTAGGTGTGTTTCTAGATGCTCCCTTATTAATGGAGGCCCAGATCACAAATGTTGCCAGACTGGCATTCTTCCAGCTGTGCCACATCAGGCAACTGGTCCCCTACTTATCTCGCCCCCACCTATCCACAGTGATCCATGCAATGGTCACCTCTGGGGTTGATTACTGTAATTCGTTCTGCACAGGGCTGCCCTTGAGGCTGGTCCAGAACTTATGGCTTGTCCAGAATGCAGCAGCCCAGGTCCTTACAGGAACACCGGTAATAGCACTTATCCAACCTGTGCTTTGCCAGCTGCACTGGCTCCAAGTTGAGTACCGGGTTAGGTTAAAGGTGTTGGTTTTGACCTTTAAAGCCCTAAATGGTCAGGGACCAACATACTTGTGGGACCACTTCTCCTGGTATGTTCACCGGACAGCATTACGCTCAGGAGAACAACATCTACTGGAAATCCCTGGCCCAAGGAGCATCCAGCTGTCCTCAGCTAGAGCCAGGGCTTCCCAATCCTGGCTCTGACTTGTTGGTGCAGAATGTTGCAGCCAGGCTGTTGATGGGTCTCTCTTTGCGGGACCACATCCGGCCTGTGCTGCAGTCACTGCACTGGCTGCCTATAGCATACCGGATCCGGTTCAAGGTGCTGGTGTTAACCTTTAAAGCTCTATATGGTCAGGGGCCTGCCTACTTGAAGGACCGCCTTTCCCCATATAGGCCCCAGAGGACAATGAGGTCAGGCACTCAACATCGCCTGACTCTCCCTGGTCCAAAAGACGCTCGGTTGGCCTGCACCAGGGCCAGGGCTTTCTCGGTGGCGGCTCCTTACTGGTGGAACGAGCTCCCGGATGACATCAGGGCCCTGCGGGACTTATTGCAATTCCGCAGGGCCTGCAAGACGGAGCTCTTCCGCCAGGCTTTTAATTAGGAACTGCCGCCGGGGGGTGAATTGGACATCGCCCTGGCCCTGTCGGCCGCACCCCTCTGCTGCCATCGTTCACCATGAGATCGCCGTACTAAAGTCGCCATCTGCTGCTGTTGTATGTGTAGGATGTAGTAGTTTTAATGATGATTTTATATTGTAAACCTTATGGTGTTTTTATGTTGTTAGCCACCTTGAGCCGGTCCGCTGGCAAGGCGGGATATAAATATAATAATAAATAAATAAATAAATAAATTGTTGGAACTGTTTGCCAAATAACAGCAGGACCCTGTGGGACTTGTTACAGTTTCGTAGGGCCTGCAAGGCAGAGATGTTCCGCCAAGCATACAGTTGAGGACAGCAACGGTTTTTAACAGTTTTTAACAGCAATTGAATCTATCAGTTGCCTCCTCATTCTCCTCCCCCCCCAAGTTAATGTTAACTTGGGGGTCAAATTTTTACTGTGGCACCATGTAGGCTTATGTTTTATGATCATATATCTGATGTTCTAATTCCCCCCCCCCTTTGTTTTAAACTGTTGTACACTGTTCTGAGCCGGCGGGGAGGGCAGTATAGAAACTCAATGAAATAAAGAAATAATAAATTCCAGATGTCACCAGTTCATAGGGTCTCCACAAGTTTGAAGCAACTTGATGGAACTTAACACACACACACTTTTTAAAAATTTGGCCTTGACGACTGTCTGTCCTCTATATTGGGAAGTGAAGTGATTTCAGACGCCAAATGACATTAAATGTCTGTTGCCAATTGCCTGCTCATGTCATTTGGCGTCTGAAATCACTCCACTTCCCGATATAGAGGAGGACAGAGGGACTCCCATTCTAGCTGTATCTGAAGAAGTGAGCAGTGACTCACGAAAGCTCATCCCCTGCCGCAAATTTTGTTAGTCTTTACAGCGCTACTGGACTCTGACTCTTTTCTACTGCTACAGACAGCCTAACATGGCTATCCGTCTTGATCTATCTTGACGGCTCTATTATTACTTCTTTGTTGTTGAGAGAAAACGGGGGAGGGTGGAATGGACCAGAATGGTTTAGAATGTCTGAATTTCAAATAGTGTGACTTATCCGAGGGTGAGGGTGATACCTAAGGAGCTTGCTCAATTCCCTTTTCTGCCTGTCCCTTTTGGTCAGTTCATCTGAGCCACAGCACTGCAGTTCTGTGACTGAGCCTGGCCCACCTCTCCACACAGAAAGGTCAAGATATCTCAGTCAATAGCTCTGGAATCTATTGGCTTTATCCTATGAACAGCACATTAAGAACAGTAGCTCAGATGATCAATCCAATCCCTTTTTTTGCCACCAGGTCACAGCTGACTTATGGTGACCCCCATGGGGTTTTCAAGGAAAGAGAAGGTTAGCGATAGTTTGCCGTCATCTGTCTCTGTGTCACAACCCTGGTATTCCTTGGTGGTCTCTTTTCCAAATGCATACCAGGGCTGACTCTGCTTAGCTTCTGAGATCTGACAAGATTGGGCTAGCCTGGGCTGTTCGGGTCTGGGTTAGACCACTCCATAGGAAGCATTTATTTAAATATTTCGCTGCTCACCTTTCTGCAGATCATCTCAGGACTCTGGATGATACTCATATTAGAAGTGTTCTCAGACTCCTTTGTATTCAGGGGTTCTAACAGAACTGAACCTTTTTCGAACTTTTATTAATGGTGGCTGCAATCCAGCAAGCAATGAGATGAACTTTTCAAAATCCATGGGCCTTTAAACATGTTAAACGTGTTAAGTATGTGCTGTAATAGTTTGAGTCCAGACCAAAAAAGTTTAATTCTAGGTACAAGATTTTGTGTGCATGCAAAAAAGTTTAAGGTACAAGATTTTGTGTGCATGCACACTTCACCAGATATGAAGTGTGCATGTACACGAAAGCTTATACCCAAAATTACACTCTGTTGATCTTAAAGGTGCCTCTGGACTAAAACTTTGGTCTATTGCTTCAGACCAACATGGGCTGCAGTCACACACACTAAATAATCCACTTTCAATCCACTTTCAGTGCATTTTCCAACTGGATTTTGCCAGTTCACACAGTAAAATCCAGTTGGAAAATGCACTGAAAGTGGATTGAAAGTGGATTATTTAGTGTGTGTGACCACAGCCATGGCTACCCACCGGAATCTATGTGCTGCAATGCAACTGACGTTACTGGTCCTTTGTGCATCGTACTTTTGTGTGATGTATCCCTATGCAAAAAGGAAGCCGTGCAGTTTCGGTTTTGGTGGTATGTTTTTAGAAAGTGCTAAATCAGTGGTGGAAAAGAAACTTTTAGGAGGTTATATGTGAAAAGGAGGAGCGGCACTGCATAATATTCAGTGATGAAACAAAAAGTTCCTACACCTGCCTTCTGGTAGTTTTGTGCACTTTAAAATAACAAATTTCATGAAAATTTGATGCAGCATTAATTCGATGCAGCACAGAAGGGAGAAGAGAGCAATGTAGACATCTGTGGTAGTGCCAAGTTGAAATCAGCCGGTTTCAAGAAACATTTCCTCATTCAAGAAAATGGCCTCTGTGAACCTTTCCAGTACCTTTGGGGAACTGCATGGACAGGGAGGTTCACCAAGGCAGCCATGTATTGCTGGATCAAAATGCCCCCTTCTGGGAAGAAAGGAGAGGTATATGGGTCCCATTGTGGGTTGCCTTCTTTAAATTGCCAGTTTTCTTATTAAAGGCATGATCCCCACCCCTTTTAGCCAAGGCCTTACCTGAAGTGGGTGAGGAGCCATTATTTAAGGGTGGTGTACTGTACTATTTCCCAGCCTACGGGTCGGGACCCAAAAGTGGGTCGTGAAGGCTCAGAAAGTGAGTTGTGGGCCATCCCTCCCTCATGGCTGCCCCTGCCCCTGCCCTTTCCATTTTTCTATTGTCTATTTTGGAAGACAAGATCTGACCCTGGAAATAGTACCTTCCATATTGTACACCAGTTGATATTTTTTTTCTTCACTGCATATATGTATTGTTCAAGTTTTATGCCAATAAAAGGTATTTGTTGTTGTTGTTGTATTGTTCAAGTAAAACATCTCCTGATGGTTGCTAGTGTGAGTTTTTTTAGACTCTTACGGGAGATTAGGGGGAGTAATGGAGAAGGGGAGGGCGGTCATAGCCAGGAATGCATCCTCCGTATGCAAAGGCTGTGTGTCGGAATGCCACTTTCTTGGGGTTTGTAGTGGGGACAGCTGTGCCCTTTCTGTGATGTTTGTTGGTAGCCACAAACATCTGGGTAGCCACTATTAGAAAATGGAATGCTGAACAAGATGGGCGCCGAGGACATAATTTGCCTAGGCTGCTAAAAACCCTTGGGCCAGCCCTGGATGAGCCACCATACCAAGTAAAATTGGACTTGTGGGTCTCCACACCAAAAAAGGTCAGGAACGGCTGGTGTAGCAGATAGTGTCAGCCTAGGATCTGGGAAACCCAGATTCAAATGCTTACTCTTTCAAGGAAGCTCATTGGGTGACCTTTGATCTCTCCCTTTCATTCTAACCCCATCATGGGTTTGTTGTTGTGGGGGTAGAATGGAAAGGGTGATGATAGTATAAAAGTGGGGTATAATATCTGTATAAAGAAATATTGTCTGCCCCAACTGTTAACAGCTCTCCAGGGTCTCTGGTCAAAGTCTTCTACAACTTCTCTATAGAAGAGGCTGCAGCTATGGAGCAAATGAAACACCACCAAGGTCTGCTGCCCTTACTGGGCATCTCAGCAGCCTGATCTGGATTGTCAGATACTGTCCCCAAACCATGACCTTTGGAGGGTGGACTGTAGGGCACCGTACCCCACTGAGGACTTTGTCCTCCCCAGGGTCCATCCCCAAATCTCCAGGAGTTTCCCAACCTGGCAGCCCTACCCCCCATCCCCACCGGTGGCCAGGGAGGACCCGGCAACCCTACACCCAAGACATGTACTCCTATTGCTCTAGTGACATGACAGGTCTTCAATACCCTCCCTCCATAGCATAGATAGTGAGAGGGTACTTTGTATGAAAGCGACAATATCTATAGCCTTGACTCCCACCATCACATCAGGACAGCAGGAACAGCTGCTTGCCAAGAACCCCAAACATAATGAATGAATGGAGATCAGGCACATCTATAAATCAAAATGAGCCTCAGATTTCCCTGCATTCATTTATATCTTTTGTTTCTCTCCAAAAAGATATGATATATTTTAGTGCCAGATTTTTAAAAATGCGTTTCTAACTCAATTCTGCTAAGGCAATTGGTTTTCTGTTTCAAAAAAAAAAATATGGCGTCGGTGTTACATTATCAAAACCTGAGTATTAACATGTTTCAAATCAGACAGGCCCAGTCAGGGTGACCAAAGAGAGCTTTGTCATCTTTTGAGGGAAATGTTCCTGTGTCTTTAACAGATGCCTGATGCCTGAAATTCAGCAGGTCCAAGCTTCCTGGTATGTAAGGCTGCAGTCACACACACTAAATAATCCATTTTCAATGTACTTTCCAACTCGTTTTTGCCAGTTCACACAGTAAAATCCAGTTGCAAAGTGCACTGAAAGTGGACTGAAAGTGGATTATTTAGTGTGTGTGACCACAGCCTAGATGAAGCAATAGGAAAACATTAACTATTGAATTTCTGCTTCCCATGTAGTTGTGGGCGTATTGCATGGAACAGGGATCAGTTCCTCTGGAGGAAATGGCTGTTCTGAAGGATAGACTGCATAGCATTATACTTCACTGAGCTTCCTCCCTTCCACAGACCCCACCTTCCTCAGGCTCCACATTCAAATATCCAGGAATTTCCCAACCCAGAGAGGCCAACTATGGCTGAGGACAGTCTGCCAATGTGGGCCGCTATGCTTCCGCTTTAAAAGTGGAGGAAGAGGGGCCGTGCACATTGCTGCAGCTGTCCCCCGTCGGCAGCACGGACTCACCTGTCCATGAGGCGCCGTCATGCTGCTTCAGCCGGAGACCCCTTGAAACAGGTCTCCAGCCATCTGGGTGCGCGCTCCTCCCACTTCTGGGTGGTGTGAACGCACCCGGAAGCGCACAGCCATGCACCACCCCTCCGCCAGGAGCCACCCACAGTGTGGATGCTACGGGCCGCCTCCTTGCACTGCAGTGCAAATGGCAAGCTCTGGGATGCTTCGCTCCCGGTTTGCTCCGCCTCTGCTTCCATGGTGCGGCAGAGCTCCAGTCTGTCCTTGGCCTATATTTCTCATCGAGGTAGTGATGTTAATATGTAATTTTATCCCTGCTGTTATTGTACCCTTCTCAGCAAGAGTTAGCATGTAGAGGGAGAAAACAAATATGATCATGGTGGCCGATTTCTCACCAGGAGCTGCTTCGCCGTCACTCTTTCCTTTGCCCCGCTTGCGTGCTTCAATTTCTCCCTATTTGCCGGGGGGGTGCATTTTGACCCACGGCTTCACACGATTTCCCCTGCAGCTTCAGTGATCCTGTTTTTTGAGGATCACTGAAGCTGCAGAGGAAATTGGAGGAAATTGGGCAATGCCATGGGTCAAAATGTGCCCCATGGCAAATAGTGAGAAACTGAAGCATGCAATTGGGGCAAAGGGAAGAGCAAAGGTGAAGCAGCGCCTGGTGTGAAATCAGTCTGTGTTTCCCAAATGGTGGTTTTAAATATCCAACATTCAGGTAAGAACATAAGAAGAGCCCTGCTAGACCAGACCAATAGTCCAATCAGTTCCCCTGGAGGGCCAACCACAGGGCACAGAGGCTGAGGCCTTTCCCTGGTATGGCCTCCTGGCTCTGGGATTCAGGGGCTTAGCTTTTCATTGGATTCCACCTCTTGAATCAGTGGCATACCGAAGTATCAGAATTTTTAATGTCATCCCTCCAGGTGTGTCATGAAATGCAGTGACACTTGATGGTAGATATACAGCAGAACCCTCCTGTAATTTTTTTTAAACAAATCTTATTGAAACTTGCCCTTGACATTACTCAGACATCTTCCCTCAGGCCCAGCCTCCAACTTCACCACCAACATTAAGTGGAAGCTCTAACATACAGTTCATTTTGCAGCACTATAGTTCCCACCATTAAAAAAAAGTGTCATTCTTGGAGGATAGATTCCGGTGGGTAGCCGTGTTGGTTTGAAGCAGTGTCTGAAGAAGTGTGCGTGCACATGAAGACTCATGCCTTGAGTAAAACTTCGTTGGTCTTAAAGGTGACACTGGACTCACACTTTACCCTTGGAAGATGTGACAACATGGGTAAAGTGTTAAACTAGGACTGGACAGCCCCAGCTTCAAACCCCTACTTCAACATGAAACTCATTGGGCCAATCACTGTCTCTCAGCCTAACATACTTCACAGTTGGAGTACTGGTTCGGTAGTAGGGTGTAGCCAACAGAGTGTCATGGATAGAGTGTCAGACTAAGATCTGGGAAACCCAGGTTTGAATCCCCTCTCTGATACAGAAGCTTATTGGGTGATCATGGGCCAATTACTGACACTCTCTCAACCAATGCTCCTTCTAAGCTGTGGAGTCTTGTGAGAAAAAATTCTACTCTGTGAGCTACTGGCATTAAAGTTGTGAGCAAGAATAAATTAGTTTGCTTTGGAGCCATCCTTCCTGAGCTAAGACAAAAATGTGTGGGGCTCAAAAACTATGTGCTAGCTCACACTAACTCAGCTTAGAGGGAACACTGCTCTCAGCCTAATCTACTTCGGGGGGGGGGGGATTGTGGAAATACAGTGAGAAAAAGACCATGTTTGTTGCCCTGAGCTCTTTGGAAGAAGGATGAGTAAGTCTGCGATAGTACTAGCAAAACCCATGATCCGCTGATTACTTCTGCCACACATGAAACGTTTAGACATTATCAGTATGGAAGAGCAGTTATGGGGTGGGTGGGAGTCAGCAGAGTGACATGGTTAGAGTATTGGGCTATGATCTGGGAGACCCAGGTCTAAGTCCCCACTCTGAGATGGAAGCTCTTGGCGACTCTCTCTGAGCATAACCTAACTCAGGGGATTGTGGTTGTAAGGATAAGATGGCAGAAGGGAGAACAATGTTGTAAACTGCTTTGGGTCCTTCCTGGAGAGGAAAGAGGGCTACAACTATTTACATAACCTGCACCTGAAACGAAACTTTGGGGATGATAAGCCTCTACCATCCCAACTTGCTTTGCAAGATTCTGCTGGGGAAAACATACCACAATGGAAGGACTGACTCGCTGCAGAATTCATGGCATGAGGAGGATAATAAGACCCTCCAAGGCAATAATTGCTTCACCGTAGGGTGCTTCTGCATCTCAAATTGCTCAGCATCTGGGCATTAAATCATTTGTGCTCCTGGTGGTTAATGCTGCTAGCTAAACAGGCAGGCAGTCAAGGAGCATTGTTAATCTTACCCAGCACGATCCTGGTGTGTTTGCAGTGAAGGTTCAGCTTATTATCATCAGGATTCATTATCCAAACCAAATATCAAAATAGAGTGTAGTCTGGTGATGCTTCCAGAGGATCCGTCTGCCTTTGTTCATCAGGAAAGTCATTCAGTATGTGTTTTTTATCGACGGAGCTTGCTCTGCATTCTCGGCCAGATGCTCTGGAAACCCAAAATGGTGCATGTTATTTTGTAACCCAGAAGATGCCTTAATAATTTCACAGTCCGGGTGTGCTCAGATCGGCTGGTTTTCTAATGCTATTTTACGCTAAACCAAATGAACATTGCAAAATAAAAAGAGTTCAAGTTGTGCCTGCCCTGAAATCGAATGAATATGGGGATTTTCCAAAAATAAACAAGGGTATGGGTGAAGAGTGTAGTTGTGATGGGGGGGGGGGATCTTTCACAGACGGTGGTAGAAAGTGGTGGTTGAAAGTGCCGTCAAGGCACTTATGGCCAACATGGCAACCCCATAGTGTTTCTAAGGCTTAGGCTGAGCCAGCTAAAGCCGAATCTGATAAAGACGGAGGTCCTATGCTTGAGTTGGGGTGGTACCAATGGTACCCCATCAAAAGTCAGGAGTGGGATCCCCACCCCTGACTTTTGATGGGGTACCACTGGTGCTGGCGCCAGAGGTTAGGAGTTTGGGAGTGCTCCTGGATGCCTCCTTAACCATGGAGGCCCAGGTAGCAGCCACTGCTAGGTTGGCCTTCTACCATCTGCGGCTGGTCAGGCAGCTGGCTCCCTTCTTTGATTGCAATGACTTGGCAACAGTGATCCATGCAATGGTCACCTTGAGACTAGACTACTGTAATGCTCTCTACATGGGGCTGCCCTTGCCGAAAATTCAGAAGCTGCAGCTAGTGCAGAATGCTGCAGCCAGCTTTTGATGGGCCTTCCCAGATGGGAACACATCCAGCCTGCACTGAGGAAAATGCACTGGCTGCCAACAGCATACCGAATTCACTTCAGGTGCTGGTACTTACCTTTAAAGCCCTATATGGCCAGGGTCCAACATGCCTTTCCCCATACATACCCCAGAGAGCACTACGGTTGGGGTCTCAAAATCAATTGACCCTCCCGGGTCCGAAGGATGCCAGGCTCATTACTACCAGGGCCAGGGCCTTTTCAGTGGTGGCTCCACACTGGTGGAATGAGCTCCCGTAAGAGATCAGGGCCCTGCGGGACCTTTTTCAGATGGAGCTCCTCCACCAGGCTTTCAACTAGGAGCCGCCTCCAGTATCACCATCAATGAACCCGCGGCTCAGATGGCTGGCTTATATTACAATGTGACCTATGAAGAACACTGAGTAAAAAATTCTTAGCTCTTGTATGCACTCCCTAGTAGGCCATCTTCTGTAATTAGTGAAACACTGACAGCATTTTATTGTTGTTGTTGTTGTAACTGCATTGTTTTTAGTAGATTTTATTGGATTCTAACTGTTATTTATGTATTATGTACTATGTACTAATGAATGTAAGCTGCCCTGAGCCTGCCTTGTGGGAAGGGTGGGGTATTAAATAAATAAATACATACATACATACATACATACATACATACATACATAAATACATACATACATACATAAATAAATGACATTCTGAGGCAGTTTGCAGTTGCCTGCCACTGAGTAGCAATCCTGGACTTCCTTGGTGGTCTCCCACCCAAGTACTCATCAGGGCTGATCCTGCTTAGTTTCCAAGATCTGATGGGCCATCCAGGTCAGGACATTTTTCACAGATACATGATGGATATTCACTTTTTTGGGGGGCTGGGTAGACAGAGCTCAGGGGCCCCCATCTGCTCACCACCAGGGGCCCACTCATGCTCTCCTTTCCTCCTGCTCACCACTCTATGCCCCCCAACCACTCATGCATTCTTCTCCTGCTTGCAAGCCATCCCACCATCCATACTCAGTTGCTCACACCACCTGACATTGCCACTGGGAGTGCCACCACTGTGCACCACCCACAGGCTCTGTTTCAATGAGTCTGGGCATTTGGGAACACAGGTAGAGACAGATGGCCAAGAAGGTGTGTGGGTGTGAGTCAGCAGCAGTGAGCCCCATCAGAAGCCTTGGGCCCTGCTTGCAGCCCCACCTCAGGGTATGCTGCTGCCAGCCCTGCCCTGAATCAACTTTTGTCCCATTCATGGTGAGAAGATCTGATTCTTCATCATCACTAAACTCTCTCTCTCTCTCTTTCTCCTGTGGTGGGCTGGTGAGAGAATAGGCTTGCTGATTCTGGGTTGGGATATCAGCTGGGTATAGAGTCCACCCTCCAAAACTGCCATTTTTTACAAGAGAACTGAGCTCTACTAGGGATGGGCATGAACCAAACCACAAAGCAAAATTCATGACGAATGTTGCCCTGTTCGTGGTTCATGAAGAGAAGTTCATGACAACTTCCACAAACTTTTAGAGCATTTCGTGCAGTTCATGGTGATTCATGGGTGGAGCAGAAAGCAGGGGTTTAAGAGACTGCACAAGACAGCCTGAAATAGCTCAGCTGTATTTCAGGATTTCTGCAAACCCCGTTTAAAGGACTGCAGTCCTTTCAGTGGGGTTTACGGGGCCATAGTCGCACAAACCAGTTTGGTTCATGAATGAGCCTCCCGGTTCAATTCATGGGCCAGCCATGAACCATAAACCGATAGCATTTTCCTGCTTCATGCCCATCCCTAATCAATTCTGTAGATCAATGTTATTTCCAGATTTCCAGGCTCCACTTGGAGGCTGGAACCTATGATAGGATGGAGACTCAAAGAGCCTTCTGCTAGTGCAAGGAGCTCTAAGACAAGGGACATGTTTCAAGTGGAAGGCTCCACCATTACCAGAATGGAATCTTTCGATCCAACCTAAAGGCCTGATATAGGCATGCAGCATAATGAAGTGGTACAGTCCAAGGTGGTAGAATTGGCTGTACCCTTCAGACTGAAGGTGTGACATGTTTCACGTTCCCCTAAGGTGGCCAACCTCTTGGAAAGCAGGCGCTAGATTTGCCTTTGGTATGACCATGAAGGGCTCTTCTTGTACATAACCTATTGGTCCCCTTCCAGTTCTATGAATGACCAATAATCCCCCAAAAGCCCTGGACTGCCATCTGTTTTGTGACTATCCGCCCGAACCATAAAGATATGATTAGTCTTTCAGAGGCAGGAAGACTGAAGGCTGGATGAGGTCGGTGGCTTACCTTTGAAATAACTTCTTCTGCTTTTTTATCTGTGTTGGTCTAAGGCCATTAATCAATAAGCAAAGATGCTGGGTGAAAACATATGGTCTTTGATATTTAATAAATGGATTAACAGAGTCTACCACTTAATATTCAGCTTCTTCCTTTGGAGTATAAATTAATAAGCATTAGGTCTGATCTAATGAGGAATTTCCCTTTTAAAACCTGCATGAATTATCAAAAAGAGCCTTGGCAGAATTTCAAAGACATTTTCTGACCTTCTCGTATTCTGGCCTGCATGAATTTTTAACACAATGCCATATATCTCGAAAGTCTATTAGGATCTTTCTGCATCCATTTCCTTTGCCCCTCCCTGAGCCCCCTTCTTTTTAATCAGACCACTGAAGCAGAGGGGGGGGGGAAACATATCTGTAATAGCAAGGGAATATTTAATTTATGTAAATGAAGTTTTAAAAAAGAGGCCTTATTCGAGTTAATAAAACCTCACACGTTGCTTTTAAATATTAATAGCAGTCGGCAGAGAGCCTTTATTTATTGTGACATATTCATTTGTATTTGATTTTTTTTTGGATCGTATCAACAATGTAAAGTGGTCCACGGATCAGTTTGAAGAGGCATATTTTGGAGTACATTACAGGTCTCGCGCATAATTAAGTGCCCGTGGCTTGGACTTTGTTACTGCAATGTATCTTCTTAAATTACTCCAAGGAGAGAGGAGGAGAGATTCTGAAGTTACCTGCTGGTGTTTTTAAAATGGTTGTAGGAAAGCTGTTGGCAAATGGCGGAGGCTTGGTGACACCAATACACAGAAGAGCAAGATTCCAGCCCAGTGTCACCTTAAAGACCACCAAGGTTTCCAGGACATCAGCTGTTCAGAGTCAAAGCCGAAGGGTGAGGTGACTTACAGAGCCAAAGGAGAGGTCCAGACTGTATGAAAGTGGACTTAATTTTGGACGCTTGCATTTGCACTTTAACATTTACAGTGTTCGTATTATTCAGCATAAGGCTTTGTATTCTGAAACTGTGTGAAAGGGGACAAGCGCAAAGGTTTCCTTTGTATGCTCTGCATACCGCTTACTCTGCACATCGCTTAATCGGCACAAAATAGCAAAACAGGAAATGATAAAAACACTGTGTGTCTTAAGGTCACAATTTTTTTTTCCCCCTGAAAAATGAGATGTTTACTTAAGGGTATATAAGACTAGAAGAATAAGAATACAAAAGCACTGTTATGATGCAGAGAAACAAATTGTATCAATACAAGAAAATGTCTATTACAGTATTGCAACAGGATACATAGCTCACAGTATAAGTATGTCTTTAACATTCAAAGCATAAAGTTCACAATATCTTCAAGAACATGTCTTCAAGAAAAAAAAATTTTTTTTTCAGAGCACAGTATCTAGTGAAGGAGACGAAGATGCCAGCTTTTTCTCTTCGTTTCACTAATGCTTCCTCAGTAAACTGAATACAAAATAGACACATCCAATGTAACACATGTTAATAAACATAACAAGAAACATTCAACAAAAGGTGTACTTCCATTAATTATACATTCTTGTAGTACCTCAGTTTTCAATGCATGAAGCACAAAAGTGCTCGACTCAACTTCCAACTGGATCAAATTCCCCAAAGAGTTCAGCGTCGAGAATTTACTACCTAAACAAAAAGCACAGCTCTACTTAGCATATCAGGTAATAGATAAATAATTTCGCCATGTGCACTGAAGCCCCAGCAATCTAAACTCACCATAACCTTTTGGTTCGAGACAAACGGGCTACGGCTCATTCCCCACTTCAAAAGTCGGCGCTGCCTTGCAATGGCGCATAGCGTTCCTGCTTATCTTGGAAATTACAGATAATGTTCCCAGCGCAAATCTTAAAGTGACACAAACCTCTCACCACAGTTATAAAAATGAGTTACATTCTACAAACTGATATTTTTTTTTCTGAAAAACGAGATGTTTACTTAAGGGTGTATAAGATTGCCATAAGCATTGTTCAGAGAGACCCTCCTTCACTTTCTGGATAGTTGGGGGCTCTCCTTTGCGAGTGCAAATAAACTTCCCCATCAAAGCCCCCTCATGTATGTATGTATGTATTGAATCAATTCAATTTATTAGGCTGCCCTTCCTTGCAAGCAGGGCTCAGGGTGGCTTCCATGAGAAGGAAAATACAAGAAATAATGAAAATTAAGAACAATGTTAAAATACTTTAAAAAAAACATCAACAACGTGCCGACCTATTATCCGAGATAGCAGAAAGAATTTCAGGTCCCACCCGCCCCCTGGGGAGAGGGGATGTGGAGGGGAGAGGGGATGGTGGGGACATCAGAGTGCCATACCGTCGCTGTCAACCATATGCCTGGCATCACATCTCTGCCTTACATGCCCTACAGGATGATAGTAAATGCCTCAGGGTGTGGATATTCTCCAGCAGAGAGTTCCATCAGGTGGGGGGCTGGGTTGAAAAGGCCTTGGCCCTAGTTGAGGACAGCTGGCTCTCTCTTGGGCCCGGGACCACTAGAGGGTTCTTATTCCCAAAGTGTAATGCTCCCCCAGGAGCATACTGAAAGAGGTGGTCTTGAAGATATGTAGGCCCCTTCATGACTTTTTATTTGTGTGTGTGTGTGTTCACGTGCATTTTGTGCACTTGCCTAGAAGCCATGGTGGACGTTGGCGACCCCTACTGTGTTAGGGTGTGAGCTTTCTGACAAATTTTGTTAGTCTTTAAGGTGTTACTGGACTCTTTCTCTTTTCTACTGCTACAGACAGACATGGCAACTCATCTTGATTTATCAGGCGATGTGTTCATGGTCTTGTATGTGGAGAGAAAAGAAAAGAAAAAAAACAAGGTCTAAGAATGTGCAGGAACTGTCGGCAACCTAGCCTTCCACTTAATTAAAACAGAATGCTTTCAAAGGGCAAGTAGACTTGTGATAAGCAAGCACACTCATGCTAAACTTCAATCTACTTGCATTTTTGCAAGCATCAGTACTGAGTTCTTGAAAATACTCAATACGCATTCACAAATGTTCAGGGGGACACTTGTGAAATATTCACGCATGCACGAATGAATATACACTCAAATGTCTGTTCCCCTCCCTGTCTATTCAACTTCTCTCCAAGCCACAGATCTTTTTTGCAAGTGTGTTTTTGGAGCAAATATCCTGCTGGGGGCAGTGGCTTTGGGGGCCTATCTGTCACATAGAACCACAGAGTTGGGAGGTGCCATATGGGCCATCTAATCCAACCCCCTGCTCAATGCAGAATCAGCCTACAGCAGGGGTGGGTAAATTGCGGCCCGTGGGCCACATGTGGCCCCCCACAGAGTTTTTTGCGGCCCGCCAAGACAGTCAGCCACATGGTTTCAGTCAGGCCTCTGTTGGGCCTGGAGCGCTGAGAAGCGGCACTCCGGGAGTGAAGTGTCCAGGGGGTGGATTCTAAAATTAAATGTGCTTGCAGCTATAGACGATATGAAATTAGCACAATAAATAAATTGAATAAAACTACCACTATTTTATTTAATTTATATTTATTGATTTTTATGATACAATTTATACCTTTTCTGAAATGCAAAGTTAACTAATGAATGCAATCAATTTAAAATGTGCGGCCCTCCACTAACCTCCGCTCCCACAAAGTGGCCCCCGAGCCAAAACAATTGCCCACCCCTGGCCTACAGTATCCCTGAGAAGTGTTAGTGTTAGTTCTTTGCCCGTTTTGAAGTGGAGTCACCGGGGACAGCAACATTACAGCCATCAGTCCATGGTGGCCCCTCCCTCAGGGTGGAAGAGCATGAGGTGAGGCATACGCTGAGGTCTGTGAATCCGAGGAAGGCAGCTGGACCTGATGGCATTACTGGATGGGTGTTGAAAGAATGTGCAGACCAGTTGGCGGGGGTTCTCACTAAGATCTTCAACTGGTCCTTACACCAGTCTATTGTTCCATCGTGCCTAAAGTCCTCAATTATTGTTCCCCTGCCCAAAAAATCCACAGTTAGTAGCTTAAAGGATTATAGACCAGTTGCACTCACTCCGGTTGTGATGAAGTGTTTTGAGAAATTGGTACGGAGTCATATTGTTTCATGCCTTCCATCCACACTGGATAGTCATCAGTTTGCATATAAGGCAAATAGATCCACAGAGGATGCTATCATTACCACTCTCCATACTGCTCTGTCACATCTGGAGCAGCCGGGGAGTTATGTGAGGCTGTTGTTTGTGGATTTTAGTTCTGCCTTCAATACCATTCTCCCACATAGATTAGTGCCCAAATTGGAGGGCCTTGGACTTTCCAGCTCTATATGTTCCTGGATCTTGGACTTCCTGACAGCCTGCCCTCAGAGGGTTAGAGTAGGGTCTCATATGTCCACAGCCCTTACCCTTAACACCGGCTCCCCACAAGGCTGTGTGTTGAGCCCCCTGCTCTATACCCTATATACACAGGACTGTACCCCCACTCACCCCAGCAATACTATCATCAAGTTTGCTGATGACACCACTGTGGTGGGGCTCATTTCTGGGAATGATGAGTCTGCTTATCGGGATGAGGTGGAACGGCTTTGTGTGTGGTGTAGGGAAAATAATCTGATTCTTAATACCACCAAGACCAAGGAATTGGTGGTGGACTACAGGAGGAACAAAACGGACATTAAGCCACTGTTTATTGGCGGAGAATGTGTGGAAAGGGTGGCTACTTTCAAGTTTTTGGGAGTGACTATTGAACAAAATCTGACCTGGAGTGCAAACACCACTGCTCTGGTGAAGAAGGCCCAGCAGAGGCTTTATTTTCTCAGACTTTTAAAGAAAAATAACTTGAATGAGAAAATACTGATGTCTTTCTATCGTTGCTCAATAGAGAGCATTTTAATATACTGTATCTGCGCCTGGTTTGCTAGTTGTACGGTTGCAGATAGGAAAGCACTCCAGAGAGTCATCACCACAGCCCAGAAGATAATTGGCTGTCCTCTCCCACTTTTGGAGGAACTGTACAGTTCTCGATGTCTGAAAAAAGTGAAGAACATCCTACAGGATTTATCACATCCTGCATATTCCTTGTTTGAACTGCTGCCTTCGGGCAGAAGATATAGGACAATCAAAACAAGGACAAATAGACTAAAAAACAGTTTTTACTCGAGAGCTATTATTGCCCTGAATGCTGCATGAGACTGAAATCTGGAGGAAACAGTGGTTTGGTTGCTATGTAAAAGGGAGAAGCAGTTGTGAATGTCTGTGTGAGTGCGCATGTGTTATATGTTGCGAGTCACTGAATGATGGCACTTTTTAATTTCATTGTACTATGTACAATGACAATAAAGTATATTCTATTCTATTCCAGACGCTGCTTAAAGACTGCCAGTGAGGGGCATAAATTACCCTTCCCGGTCTTTCACAGTATGATGTCCAGCTGGGCATTTTGAGTTTTGTCATGACCCAAACTGAACAGGAAGATCAAGAAATCTCTAAACAAACTCTAGCTAGCCAGTTAAGTTCTAAGTGTGCACAAGGAGCTGGCAAGTTATGTAATGATGAATACCGACAACAATATAGGTGAAAACATGCACAACTAGGGTTGCCAAGTCTGGGTTGGAAAATACCTGAGGACTTTGGGGGTGGAGCCAGGAGAAGGCGGGGTTTGGGGAGGGGAGGGGCCTCAGCATGGTACAGTGCCATAGAGTCCACCCTCCAGAGCAGCCATTTTCTCCAGGGGAGCTGATCTCTGTCAGCTGGGGATCAGTTGTAAAAGCGAGAGATCCCCAGGCCCCACCTAGAGGCTGGCAACCCTATGCACAACATATGCCTTGTTTTACATTGCAAACTAAGGTCACCAAATTCCAGATGGGGGCTAGAGTGCTCCCAGAACTATAACTGATCTCCAGATTTCAGAGATCAGTTCCCCTGGAGAAAATGGGGGCTACAGAGAGTGGAGTACTATGGCATTACACTGTTCGGAGGTCCCTCCTCTCCCAAAACCTTGTTCTCCCTAGGTTCTACCCCCCCCCCAAAGTTCCAAGAATGTCCCAACCCAGAGTTGGCAACCCTAGCAATCCAAGAGCATGAGAAGCCAATTCAAGAAAAAAAGTGAGCACTGTGAGCTAAACGAATTAAATTGTTGGACATTTTACTTCTGAGGACTGCACCTCCACCAAATAAGTGCGTCAGAGTTAATTAACTAGCTTGAGCATGTTGTCTCAGGGCTTGAATATAAGGTGACAAGCAGCTCTCTCAGTATAACAAAAGGAAATTGCCTCTTCCTTGGTTGTATATTGCACTTATATATTGAGTGATCCAGTTATCAAGGCTGTGTGGCTTTGAGAGGTTGTTATCTTTAGAAGGTTCTTGATCAATGTTTATGGAAACCTTTCATCTTCTCAGTCCACTCAACACAACAGACGATGTCTTACTGCGGCTGCTACCCTGCGCTTGTCATGTATTTATTCTTAAAAAAAGCTGTAAGAGAGTTAATGTATATGATGTGCAAGAGGAATCCTGATTCCAGTTCTGTTTTCTGAGATTCGAGATGCAGCAGTGGCAAATCCATGGATGCTCCATTTGTGACGCCATGCTTTCCATGTTGCCAGTTGATTAGTTAAATGATAGGCCACTGATGGGGTACTGCTACAACTGCTAACCTGCAGGTGGTGGCTGGAGATCTCTTGGGATTACAACTGATCTCCAGGCAACAGAGATCAGTTCACCTGGAGAAAATGGCCACTTTGGAATTCTATGGCATTATACCGCACTGAAGTCCCTCCCCTCCTCAACCCTGCCCTCCTCAGTCTCCGCCCCCAAAATCTCCAGGTATTTCCCAACCCAGAGCTGGCTACCCTAGTTCATGCATGCATATTTGACACTGCAAGAAGGAGCTAAACTCTGAAAATTGTGGACGTTCTTTGCTGTTCTGAACCATGCCATTTTGTTCCAAGATGTACAGATGTACAGTTCAATCTCTCTTGTGGTCCATTTGTGCCACGGGGGCGGGGGGTGACTGTAGAAGTTGGTGATATATCAAGAAACTTTCTGTTGCCTTGTATCTAAAAATCAACAAATGTAGAACACATCGTTCCTTAGGAGGAGCTGCCAATACCCCCAGTCTAGTGACTTGCCTATAGAGTTGCCAGCTGCCCAGAGAGAGAGAGAGAGAAATGTCCTGTCCCTTTAACAGAGGCCTTAATGTTATTTACCTCCATGCCATAAAAAAATTCAGCTGCCCATTTCCACCAATCAAACGTCTGTTAAAGACAGTACCTTTCATTTACAGTACTGGAGGACAGTTCTACGGTTACCCTGGACACCGAAAAGACAAATCAGTAGGTTCTAGATTAAATCAAGCCTGAATTCTCCCTAGAAGACAAAACAACTAAACGGATGATATAGTAATTTGGTTGCATCATGAGAAGACAAGACTCACTACTGGAAAAGGTAATAATTCTAGGACAAACTGAAGGCAGCAGGAAAAGAGGAAGACCCAACCTGAGATGGATTGATTTGGTCAAAGGAGGAAGAGGAGGAGGAAGAAGAAGAAGAGGATGAGATTGGATTTATACTCCACCTTTCTCTACCCAAGGGAGTCTCAGAGCAGTTTACAATCCCTTTCCCTTCCCCTCCCCACAACAGACACCCTGTGAGGTAGGTGGGGCTGAGAGCTCTGACAGAAACTGCTCTTTTTCAAGAACAGCTCTGAGAGAACTATGGCTTGCCCAAGGTCATCCAGCAGGTGCAAGTGGAAGAGTAGGGAATCAAACCCGGTTCTCCCAGATTAGAGTCCGCGCACTTAACCACTACACCAAACTGGCTCTGGAAGAGGAATTAAATTTATATCCTGACCTTCACTCGGAGTCTCAATGCAGCTTACCATCTTCTTCCCTTCCCCTGCACAACAGACACTTTGTGAGGTAGGTGGGGCTGAGAGACCTCTGAGAGAACTGCTCTTGAGACAACTGCTCGTGAGAGAATAGCTGTGAGAGAACTGGGACTGGCCCATGGTCACCCAGCTGGCTGCATGTGGAGCAGTGGAGAATCAAACCCCATTCTCCAGATTAGAGTCCACTGCTCTTAACCACTACACCAAACTGGCTCTCTGGAAGAGACCTGAGCACAGCTGTTAATGGTAGGAAGCGTTGGAAGTCCTTAATTCATAAGGTCACCATAAGTCAGAAGTGATGTACTGGCACATAACACATAAACACATTTTTTCCCAGGCCTGTTGACAACTGTATTTGGCTGCTACCAATGAGAAAAAGTTTTGAATGCACAGTGTTGGAATTTCCATAAAGAAATACAAGCATAATAACTTTCCCTTGATTTCCAGTTTCATTTGGAAAATTCATCACTCTACATAATATCCTTGCTGAGTGAGTCTGGCCCTCTCCCAGAAGGATCAACAAAAAAGTCGTACAACATGGTGGATGGGGCCAATCATGTTTGGTAATAGTGGACTCTACTGATGTCACACCTCTGCTATAGCCTCGATGAAGTTTAATAACAAGGAATGATACTGTAGTAGAGGAGTGGTGTCGTGGTTAAGTGCGCGGGCTCTAATCTGGGAGAACCGGGTTTGATTCCCCACTCCTCCACTTGCAGCTGCTGGATGACCTTGGGCAAGCCAAAGTTCTGACAGAGCTGTTCCCTCAAGGACAGTTCTGGAAAGAGCTCTCTCAGCCCCACCTACCTCACGGTGTCTGTTGTGGGGAGAGGAAGGGAAAGGGGTTCGTAAACTGCTCTGAGTGAAGGGCGGAGTATAAATCCAATCTCTTCTTCTTCTTCTTCTTCTTCTTCTGAGACTTCTGGATATGTGCGCAGGAACACATGAAGTCGCTTTATACTGAAATGGACCCCTGGTCCATTTAAGTCAGTATTGTCTACTCAGACCCGCAGCAGCTCTCCAGGGTCTCAGTCAGAAGTCTTTCACATCACTTACCACATGATCCTTTTTAACTGGAGATGCCAGGGACTGAACATGGTTCTTCTGCATGCCAAGAAGATGCTCTACCACTGAGCCACAGCCCCTCCCACTGCAGGAAGTTGTCTAGGGAGTTTGGGGCACTTCCTTCCTTGGATGCTTTCAAGAAGAGGGTGGTCAGATATTGGCTGAAGCTTCCTTTTTCGACCCTGTCTCAAAACATTATGGCAACGCAAAACATTAGGTATATGCCAATGATCCTAGTATTAACAGTGACTTGATATTCAACAAAAGCATGGGGGAAAATAGCCCTAAAGCAATTGTTTGCTCATATAGATCTCAAACTAGGTTAATGGAAGCTCTATACAACTTTACATATGATTAACATGCTCCTAGTTTGCCATTACGAGGCACATATACTGCTGAAAGGGGGTATTCATTCCATTTTAGTAACCCGATTATTAGAAAAGGATTGTCTTTAGCCAGCTGATCAATAAGGACCGTAGACACTAATAGCATTTCTATGCTACCGACTGTTTCCCAAGCACTTTCCCTCTGGAATTAATCTCGGCATCTCAACTACATTCATGGACCTTGATGAAAATCCACAGCAATCTATTGATTGCCCCATGAAATGGAGCCAGTAATTATTAAATGGAGAGATGTAGTGTGCTTTTGGCACTTTCAAAGTCCCGTGGGGCTCTTTCAAAGCAGAGCTTCTATTTTAGTCCCTTAGGATTAAAAGGGGCTATTTAAAACCACTATAAAAGATGTTCAGATCAAATGAATTCCACAGATTAGGAAAGATACAGGGGAAGCTCAAGAGAATCCAGGCGTGGACAATGGGCGGAATCGAAGGCGCTATAATGGGCATGGAGGTTTCCTTGAAAATGAGGAAATCTCGCCCAAATTAAGAGAACAAACAGGAGCACAGAATGGAAGTGGAAAATGCAAGGAGCGTGCAAGTATTTCTTGAAATACATCAAAAGCTCAGATCTCCATTTAGCCTGGTGGCTCATATAGGCAAGCCACAATGTCTCATCCTAAGGAGAACTATGCCACATTTCCCATGCTGTGTGCTTCTACAGCTAGGTAGATCTTTAGAAGCCAGTCGCTGGGTTTCTGATTTTAAAAATATGTATTTTGGGGCATCACTAATACCAACAGCAAAACAAGCATCATTTTGCTGCCCCTGCCATTTTGAATTTCCATTTCTCATCAGGCTGCCAGTCTCCAATGGGGACTGGCGATCTCCTGGAATTAGAATTGATTTCCATGTGACAGATCAATTCCCCTGGGGGAAATGGCTGCTTTGGAGGGTGGCATTATACCCCATGGATGTCCCTGCCCTCTCCAAACCCCACCATTCCCAGGTTCCATCCCATTAATTTCCCAAACCCGGAATTGGCAACCCTAATTTCCCACCAGATGAAACACTTGTGGTAAAATCACCCCGACCAGTATTTTTGGGGTGCACCAGAGTAGTTAATACTTGTAATCTAAAGTCTGCATTACACATAACACAGGCTTCCTCGGGAGGTGGTGGGCTCTCCTTCTTTGGAAGTTTTCAAACAGAGGCTAGATGGCCATCTGACAGCAATGCAGATTCGATGAACTTAGGCAGATGATGAGAGGGAGGGCAGGAAGGGTTGCATCAGTATTTAGTTCTTGTGGCCCTTTCTGACACGCCCAGAGAAATGCTGATTGTCACTTTGGGATCAGGAAGCAATTTTTCTCCAGGCCAGTTTGGCTGGGGATCCTGGAGGGTTTTTGTTATCTTCTGGATGTGGAGCAGGGGTCACTGGGGATGTGGAGGGAGGAGGTATTTGTGAATTTCCTGCATTGTGCAGGGGGTTGGACTAGATGACCCTGGAGGTACCTTCCAACTCTGTGATTCTATGATTCTAAGTCCTAATGTGTTACCTAGATCCATGGGTAGCTGGTCCCACCCATTCTGTAGATCCAATGAATAAACAAAACCCTGTAGTTACCTTGGAAAGCAGCAAACAGAACATGTCTCCATTTTGTTCATATCCTCACTGGCTCATCAAGTTCAATGTTATGTACCCAGACAGTAGCTCTCCAGGACTTCTTTACATCCTTTAGCTGAAAACCCTAAGAATTCAATCAGGAACCTTCTGCATATAAAACAGATGTTCTTAAGTCTGTTTGGTGTAGTGGTTAGGAGTGCGGACTCTTATCTGGGAGAACCGTGTTTGATTCCCCACTCCTACACATGCAGCTGCTGGTGTGATCTTGGGTCAGTCACAAGTTCTCTCAGAACTGTTCTCTCAAGAGCAGTTCTCACAAGAGCTTTCTCAGCCCCACCCACCTCACAGGGTGTCTGTTGTGGGGAGGGGAAGCGAAAGGAGATTGTAAGCAACTCTGGGACTCCTTTGGGTAGTGATGGGCAGGGTATAAATCCAATCTAGGGTTGCCAAGTCTTCGGAACTCACTGGCGGGGGGGAGTCCTCCTCCGTCCGGGAGTTCTTCCTGGCGCGCACGTCCAGCGACGTCACCGGAAGTGACGTCAGCACATTGGGGGCGTTGCCAGGGCGATGCTCTGGCAATCGCCCCAAAACTCTATGGTATCATAGAGTTTTGGGGCGATTGCCAGAGCATCGCCCTGGCAACGCCCCCATTGTGCTGACGTCACTTCTGGTGACGTCATTACGTCATCCTCGCTGGACGACGTCGGGGGTGGAGTTCCCCCCGCCAGCCAAATGCTGGCCAGCGGACTGGGAACCCCTTTAGCGGGGGATCTAGGGGGATCTCCCGCCCCCCGGGCTGACTTGGCAGCCCTAATCCAATCTCCTCCTCCCTCCCTCTGTCACTCCCTCCCCCCGCTGTCTTTTACTAAATCTTCCACTAAATCATTGGGTCATCTAACTCAGTATTGTCTATTTTATTGTCAACAGCTTCTTTATAGGGTTGCCAACTCCAGGTTGGGAAATTACGTGGAAGGGAAGGACCTCAGCAGGGTATACTGCCATAGAGTCCATCCTCCAAAGCAGCCATTTTCTCTGGGGAAAATAATCTCTACCATCTGGACATCAATCGTAATTTTGGGAGAGCTCCAGGCCCCCACCTTAAAACCAGCAACCCCAGTTTCTTGCGCTTTTAAAGAGATTTGCCATAGTTTTGTGATGTAAATCAGCTCGCTAGAACCAATGAAGGCATTTTGATCGAAGCCACAGGAACATAAAGGAAACGAATCAAAGGAGACCAACAAACTGAATTTCTGCTTCCTTCCCCACTCCATTGTTCCATACGCCAGCCACGGCAGCTAATCAATCAATATGTCACATCTCAGAGAACCTTTGTTCGGCGCACACACAAATTTGGACTTCTTTGACGGAGACTTCAATTTTGATCAATTTTACATTTCTTGCAATTGCTGGAAATTATGGGAATCAAGCATTTTGGGGCTGAATCGTATTGATTTACATGCACACAATTGCAGGAAATCAGGGCAATTATCACTTCAGTGACTATGGGGGTGGAGATTTTTTTTTTTTCTTAAAAAAACCATTCTTGCCATAAACTGTTCAAACACAGATTGACAGCGCCCTATGGCTAAGCAGACAGGACAAATATCAAACCACTCCTGCTTTTACAATCTGGTGTTTTAGCGGCGCTGCAAAGAACTGATAGTTCAAACTGGATTTACTTTGTTTATTACTGAATTTTAGCTCCCTCTATCCAGAGCTTCTTCTCCAGAGGAGATGGCATAAAATCAGCCTGACCTAGTCTATTTTTATGAGATCCCTCCTGGTGTATAGCTGTGTTTTAAATTTATAGTGAATAGTTGGGATCTCTTGGCAGTTAAGGCCCAACGAGTCTGTTTTATGTGATGCTGAGTATACACTCAACATCACGAGAAGTTCATTTCTGGATTGGACCAAAATCCATCTAGACCAACATTCTTTGCAAGAATCCCAGCAGCTCTTAGGTAGTCTACTCATGGTCTACAATGGTTGGCCTTCTGCTAGGACTGCCAACATTTAGGTGAGTTCGGGAGATCTCCTGCTATTACAATTGATCTCCAGACAGTAGAGATCAGTTCCTCTGAGAAAATGGCTGCTTTGGAGGGTGGACTCTATGGCATTATACCTTACTGAGGTCCTTCCCCTCCTCAAACCTGGCCATCCCCAAACTCTACCTCCCCTCCCAAATTTCCAAGTATTTCTCAACCCCTAGCTGGCAACCTCTGTCTTCTGCATGGTTCTGTTATAGGTCACTGAGATTACACCTTTAAAATCTTCATTGGCTTGGATATAGCAATGCGAGAGCAGAAACACATACAGTTTTAGTGAAGTTCAACATGAGCAGGATCTTGTGCAACACCTAGTACTTTCTTTCCGGTATATTGTAGTGCCCAGAAACTGGTTGCACAAATTCTTATGGGATTGAAAATGCAAGTGGGGATACAATAAGTCTGACTTAGCGTAAGTGGCTACCATGGTCTTTGCTTGCAGTTCTGCTTGTGCAAAAGCTCAAGGGGAAACAGATATTTTGCCCTGGATCACCTGCTGGATCCCACTACTTCTGCTATATCACAGATAAGGAATGATATAAATCCCTGAAATCCCCAAAGTAGCCCTGTAGCTGCAATGCCTTTGCTGTATGCCGCTCTGAGTCCTATTCAGGCAGGGGAACAGATGTATAATGATCTGAAGACTATTTGATGCCATTTTCTAATCTGGCTTTTTTAAATAGCTCATCTTTAATGGCTGTTTATTATGGATGATTGTATGATGTTGTTTTTGTGCTGTTATTTTATCGTTCAGTGGGCTACCTTGAGCAAGTCACTGGAGGGGGGGCATGTACATTTTTTCAATGAATAAATAATGTGGTGGTGATTCTTTTTCATTTGTTTGAAAAGAAAGATTCCTATTTTTAATGCCTCTGAAAAGAAAGAAGAGTAAAATGAACAGATGTAAAAAGTAATCTCTTAGTCTGAGCGCTAAAGGAAGTCCCTTCCAGGTCCCACCCGGCCTTAATGTGGAGCACCCAAGATGAGTAGCTGTGTTAGTCTGACTATGGAAGTAGAAAAGAGCAAGAGTCCAGTAGCACCTTAAAGACTAACAACATTTGTGGCAGGGTACAAGCTTTCATGAGTCACTGCTCACTTCCTCAGATGGAGCTATAACATGAGTCCATCTGTCCCTCTATCTGGGAGAGTGGAGTGATTTCAGATGCCAAGTGACATTAGCAGGAAAATGACAATAGAAGGCATAATTGGATTAGGTGTGAGCCACCCTGAGCCTGCTTTGTGGGAAGGGCGGGGTACAAATTAAATAATAAATAGATAGATAAATAAATAAATAAATAAATAAATGCAGAGGGGTAGTAGGCATGGAGAAATCAGCATTGGTGACAGGGTAGTAGGCATGGAGAAATCAGCATTGGTGACAAGACAGGAAACCCAGGTCTTGATTCAGTCCGGGTGGCTGCATTGTCTTGCACTTCATTATCAATTCAAGGTTACAGGGTTTGGGAACAAGGAGCGGTTGCTACACACACGGAAGCAGGTCTGAGTATGCAGAGGTGCTACCACACTGAGGCAGGTGTGTGGAGTGTTTATGAGGAGGTTCTCCCTTCCCTGGGAGTTGAGTCTGCCAAGGCTTACAGCACCTCCCATTGCCTTTGCAGGAGCTGCAGTCAGCTATCCAACCTCTGGCTCTGTTGTTTACTCTGATTCCGGACTGCATATACAGCTTCTAGTGTGTAGGCTCTGTGGCAACCAGTTGAGTCAGCACACCCACCCTCTCTAGGCTCCACCCTCAAAGCTTCAGGATAAGGTTTCCATCCCCTCGGATGGAGGCGGGGATTCCCTCAATTTTTTTGGGGGGGGGCAATCGGCCATCAGCCAGCTGGCCGGTGGGGGGAGCCCTGCCCCTGAAGAGCCCCACCGTACCTGACATGCCTGGCACAATGATGTCACCCAGAGGTGATGTCATCATGCCAGGCACACTGTGCAGGGGATGCTCTAGCACTTGGCTAAAAACTCTATGTTGACCATAGAGTTTTTGGTCAAATGCTAGGGCGTCCCCTGAACAAAGTGCCCAGTGTGATGATATCACTTCCAGGTGACATCATTGTGATGCATGCATTTCACACACATGCCAGAAGATCCAGGGAAGCAGGCCAGATCCCCCCGCTGGCAGAAGGTAAGGACCCAGTAACCCTACTTCAGGAATTTCCCAATCTTAAGTTGGAACCCTACACCCAGAGCTGGTTCTCCAGCAAAGGTCTCAGCTCATGAGCAGATTCGTTTGGGAGGTGGTCCTTCAGACGGCCTGAGCCCTTAATGGTATGACCACCCCTAATGAACTCTAGCCTCCTCCATCTGATGACTTGCATGTGTGACTGAAGCAGCAATCCGAAAGGTACTTTCCCGGGAGGAAACCCCACTGAATAACATGGAAGGTACTTCTCAGTAGATCTGTTTAGGATTGCTCTGGGAGTCACCTTAGATTGCTACAGTTGGAACTTTCAAACCGTCTAATACAAATTTTCAGTGGTGACAGCTGGCATAGGACAAAATTGAGAGTCATCCAATTACCAGTAATGATATCAAGAAATGTGTGAATGGGTCCTATGATGCTCTCTCTTTGCACTTTTTCTGAAGACATGTTCACCAAAAGGATGGAGAATAAGTTGAGAAAAAGAGAGTGTAGTTTCTCCCATCTTCCAAGTTACACATCAGCACCAGAATTCTGAAGCAAAGAGATGAGAGGAAAAGAGGTTGAAAGCGAAGGCGGAGAGAGAGGTATCTCTAATCACCTGGTTTTACGGCTTTCCCAGTGGAAAGCCGGCTCCTTCCCTTAAAGAAACAGATTTGAAGGAAATTCTCAGGTCTCACTTTCCTTTGTTTTGTCCTGTAGCCTGTGGGAGTACTTCTTAGTTTGGCTAAGTTCCTGGAAGCTAAAAAGGAGGGGGGGGGGGGAGAGAGATCTACTGCTACCATCAATTTCTGTCAAGGACATCCTTAATCAGATACACTCTGTTAGCAGGCATAAGCAAGGTCCTCTTGGGCTTTGTAGTGAATTCTCAGGTAAGACAAGAACCTGAATCCCCTCACTGGTTAAAAGCATCTCTCGTGTTTGAAGCCAAAGCCTCAAATTCCAGGCAGAATTCAAAGGGACTTTGATAAACACAGTGCTTAAAGATTCTTCACGATCAGAACTATTTTAAAGGCCGCCTCCTCAACATTTTGGGTAAGCTACCTCTTCCAGGTGGGAGAGAGCTCTCTGTCATTTGCTTTTCACGTTTTTTTCATGTTCTTCATCATGCAGCTATCTAAATATCTAATAGCCAACATGCCCCCTCGGTGTGGATATCTGTGGGGACACATCAGGAGCACATGGAGGGTAAACGGAGTGATTTCTCTCCTTTCTTTATAATCCTATACAAATCTATTTTTATTTAATATAGATTTAAATTAAAGAAAGCAGGGCTTCAATATTTAATGAATGAATTGGTTAGGTTAAGCAATCACAATATTTTGAGTAAAAGCTTATAGGGAGGCCAGTCTCCAGGTGGGACCTGGGGATCTTCTGGAATTACAGCTCATTGCCAGACAACAGAGCTAGTTCCCTTGGAGCAAATGGATGCTTTGGAGGGTGGACTATGTGGCATTGTACCTCACAGAGGTCCCTGTACTCCCCAGGCTCCATTCCCAAATCTCCAGGAATTTCTCAACCTGGATCTGGCAATCCTGTGGCCACCCATCCCCCACTGGTGGCCAGGGAGAACCTGGCAACCTAACGTTTGATGGGAAGGAAACATCCCTTAGAAGAGGCATTCTCTCTTCTCTCCCATCTAGGAGGTATGCCTCTTCAAAGGGGGTGCCCTCTATGCACACAGGCCTGATCTGGCATATGTGGGCGTCAAATAGGGGAGCATGTTATTGCACTGTGGAAAAACCACACAAGTGTGTTTATATTTTAGCGTAATTCTATGCAGAGTTATAGCCTTCTAAGTCAAAAGTCTTAGAAAGAGGTAACTCTGCAAAGGATTGCACTGGTCATTTCTTAATGGATGGTATACAACATGCACCTGATTCAGTGGACTCTAGTCCACAAATCTTATACCACAGTACCTGGTGGTGTGAGGGTGAGGAGGCTGCTACCAGGGAACTGCTACCAGGCTGCTACCAGGGAAACTGTGGGGAAACCAACCATGTGGAAGCATAGGCGTCAACTTCAGGGGGGCTGGGGAGCTGGAGCCCCCCCTGAACTTTTCCAGGAAGTGCTGAGCCTCCCTCAGAGACAATGGCCTGTGATGCCTCTGGCCCAGCTCCCCCACCCCCCCCGGGAAATTGGAAAGTTTACGCCCTTGTGTGGAAGTCCCACTGCTGCTACACTGCTGATAGAGTTGCCAGCTCTGGATTGGGAAGTAACTGGAGATTTTGTGGGTGGAGTCTGTGAAGGGTGTGGTTTGGGGAGGGGAGGGACTTCAGTGAGGTATAAAGCCATAAAGTCCACCTTCCAAAGTGGCCATTTTCTCTATGTAAACTGATCTCTATCGCCTAGAGACCAGTTGTAATCCCAGGAAGATCTCCATCCACCACCTCGAGCTTGGCAATCCTAGCTGTTCAGAAGGCACAGCAGTCCTGGGGAAAGTACACAAGTCTGTCCTCATGTGGAGAGCACCCTTGCCAGCCTTTTAATATAAACTAGGCCATCATAAGCCATTCTTTAAGCAACTGTAACTTTGATAAGCAATATTTAGTGGCAATAAGAATGTTAGCTTCAGTGAGTATATCTCACAAAAGGTCACCACTTTCTATGTGGAGGGAATCTTCTATACAGAGGAACATTCAATTACAGGACCATCTACCTCTCTGCCACCTAGAGTAGCAATAGGTTTGCCAGGTCCCCCCTGGCCACTCTCAGGGGTAGGCTGGCCAGCCTCCAGATGGGGCCTGAGGATCTCCTGCTTTTACAACTGATCTCCAGTTGACAGAGATCAACTCTCCTAGAGAAAATGGCTGCTTTGAAGGGTGGACTCTATGGCATTATACCATGCTGAGGCCCCTCCCCTCCCCTCCCCAAACCCCACCCTCTCCTGGCTCCACCCCCAAATTCCCCAGGTAGTTTTCAACCCAGACCTTGCAACCCTAGTCAGAGGTTGGGGGTAGTGTTGCCAGCTCCAGGTTGGGAAATTTCCCGAAATTTGGGGGCGGAACCTGGGGAGGACAGGAACCTCAGTGGGGTACCATGCCACCGTGTCCAAAAAAATCCATTTTCTTCAGGGGAACTGATCTCTGTAGTCTGGAGATGAGCTGAAATTCCAGGCGATCCCCAGGGCCCACCTGGAGTCTGGCGTCCCTAGCAGAGCTTAGAAACAAGCTGGCCACCACGGCGAGATCGAGACCCAGAGCAGATCTTTCCTGACCATGAAACTGCTCCAACAGGACAGAACTCTCTCTCTACTCTCTGAGAGTTTAATATGCATGAAGTTTATATTGCTGAGAGACAGAGGCTATTTATGTCAACACATGATTGTTGTTAGTATGGAAATTAAAGCAGAAGAGGAGTACTGATAATGGGAATAAGCACTTTGGCTAATACGGGAGGCATCTGTGCTGGGAATGAGCTCTCTGGTCAATGCAGGTTCTGTGCTTTTTGTGGCAGGTGCACAGCCTATTGCAGCTGTGGAATGGCCAGGGCTCCCAGCAGCTGTCTTCCACCTACATCATTTACTAAGCTGGCAGGAAGGGGGAATGGGTTAAGGGGAGGGGATCAACAGCATTGACAGTGCTTCCATTCCTCCCACCCTTCCCTTTTTATTTTCAGAGCTCAGTTCTGCCTCCCACCTTTGAATGGTGAGGATTCCTCTCCCCCCACTTCCCTTTTTATCTGCAGGGCTCAGCTCTGCCTCCCACCTTTGAATAATTAAATTATTTAAATTAGCCAGTGCCAAGTCCCCCCTGAAAAATTTAAATGCCCCCCGACTTAGAAATTCCTGGCTATGGGCCTGGTCTCTAGCATCTGCCCAAAACTCTATGGTTAAACCATAGAGTTTTAGGTGAATTTTTCATGAGGGGCTGGGACTCAGTAGCAGAACATCTGTTTGGCATGCAGGAAGTCCCAGGTTCAACCTCTGGCATCTCCAGTTAAAACAACCAGGCAGCGGTGAAGTGAAAGACCTCTGCTTGAGATTCTGGAGAGCTACTGCCCGTCTGACTACACAATACTGACCCCAATGGACCAACGGCCTGATTCAGTATTAGGCAGCCTCATGTGTTCATGTGAATGCTAAAGGGTGGCCCTGATGTGATGACCCCAGTTCCGTAATGACCTGGAAGTGACATCAGGGCATCATCAGTGATGTCATCAACAAGCCCCTCCCCCGGTAAATCTCCGGCCAATTCCCAACTATAGGCTGGCCACCTGATGCAGCTGTCATTCGTGGACCTGAGTGAACAAGACCAAGCAATTAATGTTTTCTCCCACTATTTAAATGACTGAGCATTTATTATGATATAGTGTTGAGTCGTCAGACACAGCTCTCCGTTGGTATTCATGATTCAGAGATTTCGTTCAGTTTGTCAGCTAAATTCTACCTGGCTGCTGGCTCCCTGCAGAATCCCCCCAGTGCCCTCCTCCTCCAATCCGGTCCTCTTCTGCATTTATGTATTTCCTCTGGGTGCTGTATTTTGCAACAATGGTTTCAGTTATTACCTTTACGCCGGAGCTAGCTGGGTATATTTATCAGCTCCTCTGACTTATCTGATATTAAACCGTTTCTTGCCGGGCCTAGCCTTTACCATTTATTTTGCCTTGGATGCCTGCTAATGCTCGACACGTCTCTCGAATAAAACAGAATGTATTTTGGTTAGTCTGTAGCATTTCCCCCCAATGGCAAACAGGAGGGAGGGGAAAGTTGACTTTTCCCATCAGCCCATTAGCCCTCTCTCATAGTTGACCCTGAGTTTCCCCATTGATAGTCATGTCAGCTCTGTCGAGAGGCTTATTCCATCTTTTAATATTAGAAGCTCGCAAGAGTCGCCCATTAGGGAATAATATTTCTGATTTATCCTTTTTATAAACTCCTGGCTGGGCTGTTGTAAAGCAAACAACAGCTCTTCCATATCAATTTCAAGCAGTAGATCAGTCAGCTTCTGAAATACTAAAGTGGTCCTTGCTACCCCCGAGCATTAATGTCATGGCTGATAACTCTTTTAAAGGCATCTTCTTGGCTTCGGCTGGGGAAGACCCAGGTGGGGTCCAGTGGATCAGTTTCTAAAGGTGCTTCCGAAATGGGCATTTCTCCTAGGGTTGCCAGCCTCCAGGTGGGGCCTGGGGATCCCCTGCTTTTACAACTGATCTCCAGCTAACAGAGATCAGCTCCCCTGGAGAAAATGGCTGCTTTGAAGGGTGGCCTCTATGGCATTGTACCATGCTGAGGCCCCTCCCCTCCCCCAAACCCCGCCCAGGTTCGATTCCCCACTTCTCTACATGCAGCTGCTGGTGTGACTTTGGGTCAGTTTTAAGTTCTTTCAGAGCTGTTCTCTCAAGGGCGGTTCTTGAGAGACATGTAGTTCCCATTTTCTCCATTATTCCTCCCACACATGGTAGCCTCTAGAGACGCTGGACAACAGTGGGCACCATGAAGTTCATGGGTTATTTTCAGACTCCCCCCCCCCCCATAGGGGTTCCAGCCTCCAGCTAGGGCCTGGGGATCGCCTGGAATTACAGCTCATCTCCAGACTACAGAGATCAGTTCCCCTTCAGAAAATGGATTATTTGAGGGGTGGGCTCCACGGCATTGTATCCCACTGAGGCCCCTCCCCTCCCCAGGCTCCACCCCCCAAATCTCAAGGGGTTTTCTCACTTGGAGCTGGCAACCCTATCACACTGCCCCCTATTGGTGGCCAGGGGGGACCTGGCAAACCTCCCCCAAATGAACAAATGAATAATTTGCTTACTCTATTCCATTCACATAATATGGGTTTTCTGGTCTCAGAACACTGTCTTTAATGGGCTATTTCACTCTTTAAAATATATCATGCCCCAAATGTAAAAAAAAAAAACCCTACGCACAATTATTTCATATTCTCTCTCTCTCTCTCTCTCTTTCTCTCTCTCTCTTTAACCAAGTTTAATTTCCTGAATGAGTAGGGAGCCATTACAGGGAATGAGATCCGCAAATTCCTTTGCTCATCACCTTTTAATATATGTTATACCTTTCAATTTTTCATCATATGGGGATTTCAAGCTTGATTTAATTTATAACGTTCCATGGTGACATCCATGCTTAACCAGGGATTTTTCGTTGTTAGAAATCAATGGCAACTGGAGTTTAATTTCATAAGAAGATTACACCTTCTGTTACGAGCAATATCTTTGTATCTATACTTTAAATATGCATTGGGTGATTATAATCGGTGTCACGAGAAGATCAAACTGACACTCCAGTGTGATTTAACCTTGTTGATCTTGGTCTTTCATTAGCCATTGGACAGAAGGAAAAAAAACCACCCAGTTTCTTAACTCTGGGCTTACAATAGCTGTTGAACATGATTATTCAATTAGGCAGGACTCTTAGAAGCTGTGGCTTCCTACTTGTCTGAAAGATATGGAAGAAACATTACCATCTATACTACAGTAGACATCTATACTATAGATCCATAGTAAAGAGGTGACTTATAGAGTGAGCTTTGATTCATGAAAAATTATACCCTGGAAAATTGTGTTGGTCTGTAAGGTGCTAGGTATGTATATATGCGCTGTCAAGTCACAATCAGCTTATGCTGACCCCAGTCAAGGGGCTTCCAAGGCAATTGAGAAGCAGTGGTGGTTAGGGTTGCCAGCTCCAGGTTGAGAAATATTTGGAGATTTGGGGGGTGGAGCCTGAGGAGGGTGGGGCTTAGGGAGGGGGAAAACTTCAGTGAGGTATAATGCCATTGAGTTCACCTTCCAAAGCAGCCATTTTCTCCAGGCGAACTGATCTCCGTTGCCTAGAGATCAGCTTTAATAGCGGGAGATCTCCAGCTACCACCTGGAGGTTTGAACCACAAGTGGACTTACCTAGGAAATCCATCCGTTATTTGTTGTTTGGAAATGGTTTGGAAGCAGCAGCAGTATTACATGGTGGTTCAGAAGTTGTTTGGAAGCAGCAGCAGCACTGGACGACGTGAAATAAAGGAATAAAAGAAGAAGCAAGTTTGTGGACTGTAACTGTAATAGAATCAGTTTTCACAGTGAACTTTGGTGGGGTGTACCTGGCCGTGGTTCGCCATTGCTTCCTCTGCCATTGCCTTCCTCTGGTCGCCTCTAAGGTGCTACTACAGCATTCAGATTTTGTTTGTCTCTATATGCAGGAGGCTTCAGCAATGTCCTTGGAAACCTGACAATAATTGTGTGTTAAGTTTGGTGGCTGAACAAAGGAGAAATGGGACAGGGATGAGGAAACATTTTTCTTCCTTTTTCTAGTTCTTTTCCTGCCCATGGTTTCAGTTCTCTGCGTTTTGCCTTGAAGATGACGTGAGACTTATGTGTTGTGCATAAACTCTAGGTCAATGTCAGTTTGTCCAAAGATGGCAGCATCTCTATGAGACTTGCACTGAATGTTACCAGCCTAAATACATGTCTGTATGCACATTGCCACAGCGGTAATCAGTGCAGGGAGTCAGGATTCTTCAGCTATGTGGGATCCTAGTAGTGACCATGTGTTTAGAACCAAATATGGAGTGAGTCCTGTATGTCGGACTGCTTTATTAGATGGACTGACCATCCTCATTAGCTATGACTACAGTTGGCAAGCTCCAGGTGGGGCCTAGAGATTGCTTGGAATTACTGCTCATCTCCAGACTACAGAGATCAGCTCCCCTGGAGAAAATGGCTGCTTTGGAGGGAGGACCCTATGGCATTATGCCCTGCTGAGGTCTTTCCTCTCCCTAAACTTTGCCCTCCCCAGGATGCACCCTGGCTCTGGTCAAGGATAGCTGGATAGTCTTTTGGGCCAGGGACCACCAGTAGATTCTGATCTTCCGAGCACAAGGCTCTTCAGGGGATATACCTCGAGAGGTGGTCCTGCAGGTACACTGGGCCCAGACTGGGTAGGGCTCTATAGATCAAAACCAGAACCTTGAAATGGATCTGGTACTCAGCTTGGAGCCAATGCAGCTGGCAAAGCACTGGCTGGATATGTGTTATTGGGGTGCCCATAAGCACCCACCATGCTGCATTTTGGACAAGCTGGACAAGGGGCTGCTACTGAATTTAAAGTTGTATATGGCTTGGGTGAGCATATCTTAAGCACCGCCTTCTCCCATATGAACCTACCGAGAGCTCCGTTGGGGCCAGGGCACACCGGGGCGCTGCTCCAGGAGAGAGGAGGCTGGGGGGCGGGCACATAACCAAGCCCCCCCCCCAGTTCGCTTTCCCCAGCCCGCGCTTCAGCGTGGAGCTGGAGGAAAGCCTCCCCCCCTCGCTCACCCTTCCCGGGCCGCGGCAGGCCACCAGCCCGGGGAGAAGCCCCCATCCCTCCCCGCTCACCATTCCTGGGTGGGAGGGGGGAGGGAGGGAGGGAAAAGCTGAGCCCCAGTGCCCAAGCAAGAGGGGGGAAGGGAGGGAAACACCGGGCCGAACCTGCAGTCTGAACCTGCAGATCCGTTCTGCTGCTAGGGAGGCATTAAAAAAAAAAGGCCTATGTGCGCATGCACATGCATGCACACTTATGAATTTTGGAACTTTTTTGTGGTGTCCATGGCTGGGGCACTGCAATAATGTGGATGCTTTACCATGGGATGTCTGTGTGGGTGACCTGCAGCAGGGTGTGCTGAATGGCTGATATGTCCTGCAACACTTTAAACCAGTTCACTTAGGCTGTTTTTACATCTGACTTTCCCGCTGGACTCATTCTAGTTCCAAAAAACCTGCCCACACCTCTGTGCGGTGTGAAACCGTGCTGCTACTGAAATGTCCACATCTACTAATTGCCCTCCTGTGGTCAAGCTAGTATTCAACCGGCTTGATTCTGCTTTAAACAATTGCTGTTGATTAGTGCACTTAGACCCCCTGGAGTGAAATTTCACACCACTGTGAAATCAGCACAGGAAAAGACAGTAGTCAAACTACTTTAGAGGGGAGGTGTAAAATGACCCTTAGAGGCGGCACCATATCACACCAAGCCGCCAGTGTGACCACAGCCTCAGTTTCACCCAATTTTCCTCCTTATGAGAGCCCCTGCCTCACATGGCTTTTATACATGCAGGTCCATGAGCAGGGTTGCCAGCCTCCAGGTGGTGGTCAGAGATTTCCTGAAATTTCAACTGATATCCAGGTGACAGAGATCAATTCACCTGGAGAAAATGGCTGCTTTGAAAGGTGGACTCTACCCCATTATACCCCACTAAAGCCCCTCCCCTCCCCAAACCCTGCCCTCCTCAGGCACTCCCCCCCCCCAAATCTTCAGATATTTCCTAACCCAGAGCTGGCACCCTTACCCCTGCACCCTAGCATAGCCCTTTTTTTGTGGCCTAAGAAAACTCCATCTCTCCTTTTCACTAGCAATCTGCCCTGTGAATCCATCTAGCTTGGCATTTTCTACTCTGACTGGCAGTGGCTCTCCAAGGTCTGAGGCAGAGAGGGTCTCAGCACCCTTATAACACTTCTGTGGGAGACACGGGGACTAAACTGGGACCCTTCTGCACGCAAAGCAGATGCTCTGCCACTGAGCCACGACCCTTCTCTTGCTATAAGGCTGCTGTTTTGGTGGCAGTGGTGTGACCAGTGTCAGCTCTGCCGCTGCCCACCAAGAAACTGAAAGAGCTGTTTCCCACCGGCTCTGCTTTCACAGAATTAAGAGCAATAGCATTCCCTCCGCAGTCTCTCATGGCTGAGTCCATCTCCAGTTATCGTCCTCTTGGAAAAGGAGGGGTTTGTCACATACAAGAGCCAAATGCCGGCCGCCTGTCTCTTTTAAAGTGTAGCCTGCGACTTAAGCCTCCCTTTTATGAGTCCATGAATCTATACCTATCCCCAAAAGCCCATCTCCTCAGTGTTATTTACGATGCGGCATTGGCATTTGAAACAAGATAAGGTTAAATGGGCAAATAGCTTTTTCGGCGCTGAAAAATGCTCCCAGGTTCTAGACTGCCCACTTGGCGCATGGTAATTAAGCTGGGTTCACTTTGACGAGAGGTGACTGTTAATTCCCACGCTGACAACGGTCTTAAAGTCAATGCGCTCCATGAATCTCTCGCCAGTGAGTCTCGTGAGGTAAATGGTGGCCCTCCTGCAGTAAATGTGTCTCGTTATCCATGTGAAGAGAGAACCTTCTTAACAGTAAAAAAAAAAAAAGTTTTAAAATTTGCTATATCCTATAGACTGTTTACTTGGTATTCTGTATATGGGGCTGAGGAGCACGGTGGATTGACAGACCTCGCTGCCCTTTCAGCTGAGAAGCCACTGCTGGCTGCTCCCCTCAAGGAAATCGTCAACAGCCTTAACAAAACAACAGAAGGTAACCCAGTTTTACTGCCTGCCCCCGAATTACAATATTAAATTACGTGTTAAAAAGGTATTAGCAGCACGCTCTTCTGGAAGAACCAGCCTTGCATCCAGCCTGGCATTAGCATATAGATGAACAGAAGTTTCAGATGAAGTGAAGCTCGGATGAGCTCCCCACCTTTAATATTTCTCGCCTTGAAAGGAAGGGCCATCAAAACAACCGGCTTAGTGGCGTAGTGGTGGTTCGTACCCTTCCATTCCCGAGGAGGCAAAGCTGAGGAGATTTCTTTTTTTTTTAACAATCGATGTAAAAGGGAAATAGGCATATATTATTTGGGGGGGGGGAGCAGTGTGCTGTCTCTTGTGGGTTGCTAACTGGATTTTCTGAGGGAAAGTGAAGAAAGATGACATTCAGAAAAATGGATTGTGAAGCTGGGAAGCCTGACAGGAAATGCTGCAGTGACCGAAATAAAAAAGGAGGGAACAGACACTGAGGGCAGGGATTGTTCAACTCTGCATTTTTTTGCTTTAAAAAATTGTATTTATTTTAAATGTTTGTATCCTGTTTGTCAGCAAACAAGCAAGGCCCAAATTATCTAGGGTTGTCAAACTCCAGATGGGTTCTGGAGATCTCCTGGAGGTACAGCTGATCTCCAGATGACAGGAATCAGTTCTGCTGGGTGAAAATGGCTGCTTTGAAGGGTGGACTCGAAGGCGTTATATCCCACTGAAATCCCTTCCCTCCACAAGCCTCACCCCCCCAGGCTCCACCCACAAATCTTCAGGAATTTCCCAATCCAGAGTTGGCAACCCTACCCTAACATCATTTCTCTCACCCCAGTACAAACTCTAACAAGCCCCAGCACAATAATACATATGATCTGTCAAGTCATGAAATGAAATATGCATGGAACAAGGTAATTTTCATCATAAAGGAAAGCAGCTCAGTCGGATACAGATGTCACCTGTATTTTCTAATTTTATTATTGACTTTGTTTCTTCTTTCTTTTTAGGGTTGCCAATTTCCAGGTAGGGCCTGGAGATCTCCTGCTGTTACAACAGACCTCCAGATGACAGAGGTCATTTCCCCTGGAGAAAATGGCTGCTTTGGAGGGTGGCATTATATACGGCATTATACCCTGCTGAGGTCCCTTCCCTCTCCAAACCCTTCCTTCTCCAGGCTCCACCCCCAAATCTCCAGGTATCTCTCAAATCAGAGTTGGTAACCCTATTTCTTCTGCCACATAATTCAAGATGGCATACACGGCAGTTTCTAGGAGGTCTCCCATCTAGGCACTGACCATATCCAGACACACTTAGCTGCAGCAACATTGCATATTATCTGCCCTCCAATCCCACCTGGGGACTTTCCATGTTTGCTGCAGAAAACACCAGGGTCAATGCAGTAGATGCATTCTCTGTGTAATGGATGGAGGTGTCCCTAATGATAGAAGGACAAGCTATTTAGCAACTAGAGCCCTTCCGGCTGAATTGGATTAAAAATCTAAATAAACGACTAAAGTGGATGGCTAATTGAAAATTAGGCCTTATCCCAATTCACAGAAGTCGATAAGGAGCAAGCCCATTCTGCAACCTCCTTGGAGACAGTGACTGCTTATTAAGATTCCCTGAAAGTTACAATACATCCCCACTGCAGTTATAATTGTATGCATCCAAATCCTGTTATGGCAGCGTAGGACTAAATCAATCTTTTGATCAATTAAGTTCCCTAAAGATCAGCGTAAAGAAGTTCACTTGCCCATAAACGCCCGGACACATAACACACCAAAGACATTTCAAAGCTGCTGCTAATTTAGCAGAAATGAAAACTAAAGGCCTTGACTCATTGGCTGCAGGCAATGCCCCGGGCACACCAAGTTGGCATGCTTTATCTTCTGAGCTGCTGGAACATGGCGTGCAATTTCATACAAAATATCTACATTGGCTAGAACAGGAATCATGGGAAGGCACTCCAGTAGTCGCAATGGCAAGAAGCAGTGGAAAGTGTTGCCAGTGCATGATATCCAGCTGTGCCATGCCTGAGGCCAGCGCCAGTCGTTCCTGAAAAACCACCGTGGTTAAACCAGTCCTTGAAATGGTTGCTTAGTTTGCCTATGAGTTGCCTCAAATAGTCTTCAGGTTCAGTTCTCAAATGGTGACACGTACAGAGAAAAATCCCCAACAATAAACATTTTCCCCTGGCATGACTTTATCTCTGAAAAGGGGGCCCAAGGCAGCGACGTATACAGCAACATGCAGAATACTTCAGACTGGATCACTATCCACAAGTATTTGCAATTGAAGGACTTCCGGCAAGACTTGCGAGCATGGCGGACGTGCTCCTCCGCATCTGCGGGGAGCACGATCCGTACCCGGCGGGAAGAAGGGGCTCCGGACTGGTGCCGAGACCCCAGAGACCCCAGTGAGGGGGCTCTGCCTGGGGTGGCCCAAAGGGGATCTCTCCCTACGGTGGCGACCGAGGGATAGAGATCCCTTTTCATCACCCCCATAGGTTCCCCCGCCGTGGGAGCCGTATGGCTGAAAGCGCAAATCTGAGAAGCAGCAGAGAGTGCGAAGCAATGAGGCTGGAACTGACAGTTACGCATGGAGAAAACGTGAGTCTGAAGTAAGAAAAGCACAACACAGCGGGAAGAAGGCGGGAGGAGTGAAACCCACCCACCCCTCTCCAGGACTAGCGTACTTACGAGACTCTTTACGTGGCGTTACTGCAGGAATAAAAGCCCATCCGCCTTGCTAGATGGCAGCATCGCTCACTTGGAGATATAAACTTTAGAAGGACATAAGTGCTGTTTGAAAATTTGCTCCTTTCGTTCATCTTATCTATCTATAAACAAAGAGCGTAGTCTCAACAATGATGGGGAAACCGAAACCTTCCCCCAAACTAGGAAGTACAGCTCCGAGTTCAAAGGTTGATACCACGGAGATGAGTGCGGTGTTCTCCTTGTTATTGCGACCTCTAGTGGACCAAATGACAGCTCTCAACGTTAAAATGGACAAAATGCAGCTAGAACTAAAAGAGTCGAATAAATCTACAGAGAAGCTGCAGCGAGAACTTCTGGAAGTAAAAACTTCAGTAAAAAAACAAGACGCAAGACTACAAAAGGCAGAGAAGGAAAAGGCCTTCCACCACGATCAGGTTTTGAAATTACAAATGGATAGATCGAATTTTTTCCTAAGACTTCAGAATGTGCCAGAAAACACAGGAGAAGACCTTAAAAATTTGCTAAGTGAAGCTCTTGAACCAGTGACAGGCATGAAAGCAGTGGATATAAAAAGCGATATGGATATGGTTTACAGAACCTATCCAGATTATACTAAAAAGAAAAGCCTGCCTGGTGAAATTATGATAAGGTTCTCCAAAAAATCTACAAGAGACGTGGTGCTTAGGACCACAAACAAAGCAGCTCTGAAGATCCTGGGAGAAGAAGTAAAAGTGATGAAGGATATCCCATTTGAAATAAGGAAAAGAAGGAAAGCCTATGGAAAATTGACATCTTGGCTCCAGTCTGAGTCTATCATCTATCGCTGGAATACCCCAGAAGGACTATGCTTCAGCATCAAAGATAAGAAGTATAAGATTGACTCTGTTCAACAAGCAAAAAAATTTCTGGAAAAAAGCAAAGAGCAGAAAACTGGGAGAGACTCAGATGGTTCACTGGCCTCGCAAGAAAGTATGTATGGATTTGATAGCTCAAAGAGTGAAGAAGAAGTGTCTGACTCGGAAAAAGGAGCTGCAGCTCCAAAAATAGTTAAGACAAGAAGAGGACGAAAGAAGAAATAGTGATTAAACTGTTTTATTAAGCATTGCACTTATGTATTAAATGGTTTAATTAACCGTATTTCTCTAGGTGGGCGTGCCTGCCAAATAGTTTTGATATTTTTTATAGTAGCAGTAACAAGTAATTGAAATTTATCCAAGGTTCTAAATGCTTCATAATTATATTATGTAATAAGGTAGTATTAAGCAAATGATAAAATACTCTCTGTATAAGGTATATGTAGCTTAGATTGTAGCGTTATAGTTGTAGTTATAGAGAAAAATCAATTAAAAAAAAAAGTATTTGCAATTGAACAAAATCACCCATGCCTTCAGAAGTCCCACCTGCCTTTCAATTGAACAGAAAGCTCTCAAACATTCATGAGCTCACCCCAGGGGCGTAGACTTTGTAAATCCCCGGGGGGGGGGGCTCTTTCGTGTGCACACACGAAGCATGCGCACGGGACCATGTCCCCGCTGCTTCTTCCCCCCCCCGGGCCCCAGGGAGGTAGACCCAGTTTCGGCAGCCAGCTGGCTGTCCCCACCGCCTCTCTCTCCCCCCCCCCCCCCGCCCCAGGGAGGCAGGAGGGCAGGCCGGGGGTGGAGGGGAAGGAGAGGCGGCGACGGCAGCCAGCTGGCTGGCTGACTGGCCACCGGCGAGCGCTCCATTTTGCCAGGGGTGGCTGAGCCCCCCCCCGGGAAATTTCAAAGGAGGCTCGAGCCCTCGAGCCCCCCCGTAGTTGACGCCTATGGCTCACTCAATGCATCCCCCACCCAAATATTCAGGTCATAGCACGGGAAAAGAGAAAAGAATATACATGCAGTCCCCCTCCGAAAAGTAACACAGATTCAAATGGCATGTGGTATCGGGGAAGAATTTGGAAACATGCCTGATGAAAAGTGTCAAGAAGCCGACCTAGGGATTTGACAAAAGGGCATCATAACAAGTGAGCAATAACAAAGGTGAATGATGGATTTGATAGCAGAGTTTGTACAGAAGGGAGTAGGCTGAAATATGATAAAGGGGATTACTTATTACATAGCTATTCTCCCAGTGAGGACCCAAAGCAACTTGCAAAATTCTCCCCTCCTCCATTTTATCCTCACAACATACCTTCAAAGTAGGTTAGGCCCAAAACCACCCAGCAAGCTTCCATTGCAGAGTGGGGATTCAAAACCGGGTCTCCCAGATCCTGGTCCAGCACTGTAACCTTTGTGCTATGCTGGGTCTCTAGGGCAAGGAAAGGGGAGCAGGTCCACTCTGCTTCTTAGGTAGGGTTACCAGGCCCCTCCCTGGCTACCTGCAGGGCTGGGAGTGATAGAGTTGCCAGATCCAGGTTGGGAGACTCCTGGAGATTTGGAGATGGAGTCTGGGGAGGACAGAAACCTCAGTGGGGTACAATGCCATAAAGTCCACCCTCTAAAATATCCATTTTCTCCAGGGGAACTGATCTCTGTAGTCCAGAGATGAGCTGTAATTCCAGGGGATCTCCAAGTCCCACCTGTTCTTAGAACTCCTGGCGGGGGGGGGGGGGGGGACTTCGTTGCTGAAGAACTATGTCAGGATGGCTGATGGCTTTGAGCCCACTTTAAGGTTTATTTACATAGAGAATTTCACTCATTTGTAGAACTTTAATTAAAACTGGAACTGTTCCTAGGCCTGGTGAATGCTCTTGTCAGAATGTTGTTGTTGTAAGGCTTAGAGGTGTAATGGCAGGTCAAAAACTCCACAGCTTTTCACAATTTCTCTGCTTCCATGACAGGCAAATGGTCACCTCTCAAATTTCCACCTATTTTCAAGGTAGTCAAAGATTCCAGAGACCTGCTAGGAAGCAGTGTTGAGAACCCCAAGGCTTTATCACCTACAGCCGAATATGTTCTTTTATATTCCAAACAAATTTAACTTGGACGGCCAAGTTTGGAGGGTTAAGTGCTCCTTTGTTTGCCCGTACACCGGAGAAACATGGAGTAATTAAATACACATTGCCCAGACAAAAGTGTTAATTGCAAACAGTGTCTTTGACTTCGAGTCTGGAAAGAAGGGCTTTTTTGGCCACCTCCTGAAGAGATGCCTGTGTAATTATCATCAATCAGATCTCAGCTATTATGGAAGGTCCTTTGAGAACCACAAAAGAAATATCGAGGCAGGCACAATGATAAAAGACCCCTGCTTTGGCTAATTGCTGATACACAGCTTAAACAGGGCAGCAATACACAGAAAAGGGTCTTTGACTTCACTTAGCAGCACAGACCTGATTAAATGTGGTGCACTGCTGTAGAAAGAGGGGGGTGTCATTCCCCTTCCTCCATCCTTTGGGGTTGCCAGACCAGCATTTCCAAAAAATAGGGGGCCTATTTTGGTGCTGTGACTAAAATAATAGACATGCAGGCTCACGGAGGCGTGAAGATATAAAGACAATCCATTATACGATATTTTATGGCCTTAGTTGGCGACTAGGCTGTTAAGGGAATGTTTTGAAAAGACTAATGGCTGAAGTTGCGCTTTACTCACTGAGTCAAGCTGGGATATGAGGAGGCAGGCAAGGTTGTTGTTGTGCGCGTGTGTTTTTCTCTCTCTAGAAGTTAGACTGACGCCAACATAAGATTGACGACAGGAGGGGGAAAAAATATCCTGCCCCTTTAACGGAGGCTCATGGGGGATGTTATTTACCTCCATTCTAGGAAAAGCTTCAACTACCCGTTTCCATACCGTAAGCCTCTGTTAAAGCGAACTTTGGCAAACCTACCTAAGCATGCTTCATTGTCTTTTATAATTCAGCCATCCTTGGTCCCCTGAAGGGCTCCAGCTCTCTGCAATACCCCGACCCTGTCTCCCGATGCCTGCAACTCTCCTCCAAAGCAAGGTCATGGTTATCTTTCTATCTCCTTTCAAATCCCTCCTCAAAATCCATCTTTTCTGCAAAGTCATTGGCTCTATTGATCCTCAGCCCCAAGGGCAGAGTGGGAGCGCCCAGAAATTATAATGTTACCAATGCAAAAATAAGAAGAATCCTTAATAGGGACAGGCACAAGCTGGAAAAATGTGGTTTGTGGATGAACCACGAACCAAGCTGGGAGGTTTGTTCATGAAGCGAACAGGTTCGTGGTTTGTGGCCATGCAAACCCCATTGAAAGGGGCCACAGTCTGTTTTTTGGGCTTTCTTGTGCGCTCCCTTTAAATTCTAAAGGGAGTGCACAAGACAGCCCAAAATAGCTAAGTGGCGGGGGATGGGATACTCCCTGCTGCTCAGTTGTTTTTGTGGCTTTTGTGGGGAACGGAAAGTCTTTGCTTTCTGCTCTATCCATGAACTGCCACAAACTTCCACAAACTGCTTTAAAAGTTCATGGAAGTTTGTGACAGTAGACCCCTCACTAACTCTGATTTGTGAATCATGAACAGGGCAAACTTCATGACAAATTTTGCTTTGTAGTTCGGTTCGTGCCCATCCCTAATCCTTAAAGAGCCAGTTTGGTGTAATGGTTAAGTACGCGGACTCTAATGTGGGAGAACTGGGTTTGATTCCCCACTCCTCCACTTGCACCTGCTGGATGACCTTGGGCAAGCCATAGTTCTGGCACAGCTGTTCTCTCAAGGACATTTGTCTCAGAGCTCTCTCAGGCCCACCTACCTCACAGGGTGTCTGTTGTGGGGAGGAGAAGGGAAAAGAGTTTGTAAGCTGGTTTGAGACTCCAAGTGAAGGGTGGGGTATAAATCCAATTTCCTCCCCCTCCTCCTCCTCCTCTTCTTCTTCTTTTTCTTCTTCTTCTTCTTCTTCCCACATTAAACTAACAAGCAGATCTAAAACTCTTGGAGGTAATAAGGCCAAAACCTTCAGAGAAAAGATTTTGAGGTATTAATGATGACAGTAAATGTTTAGATAATACAGTTAGGTATGGGAATAAGTTGCAGAAGGGAAGAACAGGAGGAAGAGTATTAAACCGTTGTATCAAAAACACTATGAATTTTAAATTCCAGGCAAACCTTTTAAAGATGATATGCAGGTTTTGTTTTATGATAAGAACTGAAAGATACAGGGTTTCCAGCCAGTGGCTGGCATGCAGCAGGAGTCTGGGTGGACAGGGACCTTGGGGGGTGCTGTTGGACTGACAGTATGACATCACTTCCAGGGCAAACATGGAAATGACATCATTCTGTTGATGCATCACTCTAAGATTCATCAGAAACTCTATGGTTTTACCATACAGGTCTTGGTGAATCCTAGAATGTTGTATCAACACAGCGATCTCACTTCTGGGCTCACCCTGAAAGTGATGTTACATTGTTGCTCTCTGATATGATTGTCAGAGCATTTCTCTGCTGCCATCCTAACAAGTGGTGGAGGGGCTGGGATCTGTGAAAGACCAGAGAGAGGTGACTATTGGTGCAATAAATGTGCAGAAGTTGTTGTAACAAACAAAAACAGTTTTAGTATTTTGTACTTAAGCTCAGGGGCAAATCAGGTAGTTGATATCTATATCGAGATGGAATGCGAACGTAGTCATTTTAGTTTTCAGGTCTACTAGCTGCAGGGAGATCAGTGTCGCGTAGTCAGACTCAGAATACAAGCTATTAAAGCAGCGTGTGGTGGTGATGCTGTATGGTGACAGGCAGGTTACCAAGGAGTTTGAGGTGCCAGAGTTCTGTCAGAAGCTGGTCTAGATTTATTTCTACCACCTTGGCCTGGCAGCCTTCCCAAACCAATAGGGTTTGTCTGGAGGGATTGTTTAAAGAACGCTAAGCCAGCGCTTAGGTCTGATTAGAAAGCATAGATGGGTTCATAACACATCAGTATCCATACGATACATTTTATTTTCATCAATGATTGAATTTTTGTCTCTCTTTGCCTTCCTCCAGGGAGCTCAGGATGGCATACATGATTTTCTCCTCCAACGCTGTAGTCTCAAAGGTTATGCTGCCTGGTGAATGAGGTGCAAGGGTGAACTGGGATTTGAACCTAGGCCTGACTTTGAAAGCACTAGATCACACAGGGTCTAACTTTAAAGTTGATGAGCCATTTGGAACCTTCTCTCAGGTGTAGAGGAACATTGATGGTCGATTCCAGTGGTTTGGAGCACCAAATGTTTAAAGAAAATAACTAGGTTTATTAAAGAAGAAATAAACTCTGATAAGAACAGAAGAGAGGGAGAGAGGCTTAACTTAACTAACAGACTAAGTGCTGTGAGAGACAGGAATGAAGGGGGCGTGCTCAGTTAGAACAGGAAGTCTCCAAGGAACCAATCAGGAGACAGGAAAGACATCATTTGAAATTGTGGAAAGTCCCTAATCTATCTATGCTAACTAGCAGTCCTCCAGCTGTCCCCTGTAGGCTGATCTTCTGATCTTCTTCAAGTAGGTGCACTGTAGACCTTGAATATTCCAACACATTAAGCAGAAGAACTGAGGCACAGACATGCAGGAGGAGACCAGTTGTCCATCTAATCCAGTATCCTGTTTCATACATTGTCCATCCAGACGCCCCCAGAAAGCCTACAAGCAGAACACAGAGGCCACATCTTCTCCTTTTTGCTGCCCCACCCAGTCCTGCTATTCAGAGGGTTACTGAGGCGGAACATGGAATTTCCATTTAGTGATCGTTGATTGACCTATCCTCCTGTTTAATCCCTAAACTAGAGCTTGTTCAGCACAGTGTCATCTAGTAGTGCAAGGGCCCCATGGCACCCTTTGACATGTTTCCGGGTACCCACCAAGTGTTTTTAGATAGTGACTAGGGACAGGCAGGACTTTTTGAGATTTTTTATGTGGGAGACCCAAGTCATTTAAACCCTCTGGTTCTGCTCCTCCTGCTAAATGGTGGGGATGCCTCAGAGCCATTTAAACCTAACAGCTGACCATTTTGCTGCAAAACCAGAGGGCTAAATATGGGGGTGAAGTGCCTCCCAGGGGCATTTCACCCCCTCCTTTCTGCTGGCCTCAAATTTCCCTGGCCAGCAAAAAGGAAGGGTGTAAGTGCCTCCCAGAGGACACTTCACCCCCTCCTGCCTGCTGGCTTCAGCCAGCAGAAAAAATGGGGTGAAATGCCCCCCTGGAAGGCACTTAAACCTTTTCTGCTGGCTGCAGCTCACCGCAGCCAGCAGAAAGGTGGGAGGGAAGATCTCCCAGGAAGGGACTTCATCCCTTCTATTTAAACCGTACTTTCTGCTCCCCACGGCTTCCCACAGGGAGCAGAAAGCAGGGCCATTTAAACTCCTGTTGGAGCCATTTAAACCAAACAGCTGAGCTGTGGGGAACTCCCAGCCACTCAGCTGTTTCGTGTGAACCATCAGGAACCAGCACAAATTGCGCCAAGATTTGTGGTAGTTCGTCCTGGTTCTTCACAAACTTCATGAGAAGGCCAAAATTCATGAGAAGTTTAGTTTGTCAGCCAGTTCGTGCCGATCCCTAGTCTGGAGATCAATTATAATCAATGCTCCCTCTAAGTTGTGGAGTCTGGTGAGCAAAAGTTCTACTTTGGGAGCTACTGGCATTAAAGTTGTGAGCAAGCCATTTGGCCGCTGCATAGTTTGCTCATCCTTCCTGAGCCAAGACAAAAATGTGTGAGCCAGAGGCTAAAAAACTGTGAGCTAGCTCACACTAACTCAGCTTAGAGGGAACACTGATTATAATTCCAGGAGATCTTCACACTCTGCCTAGAGGTTGACAATCTTAATCCTGGATGAGTTTGTCTATCGTTAAGAATAATCTCACGTGATCTGGATCACAAATACATTTTTTTCAGTGCCAGCCTTCTGCCCTCCATCTGCAAAATACCACTGAGTACATGCAGAGTTTCTTTTCCTTTGGTTCACACAACCATACCATTGTGTTTCAAGGTCAGAGGGTTTTGAACAAGAAGGCCACAGCTGGGAATGATGACTGTTGTTGGAGTGAGCAACTCAGCATGCCTGGACATTGGGGGGAGAGGTACATCACTCTAAGTGTGTCTAAGTGTTATCAACTTGAATGGGATGCCTCTCTTTGTCTTAACCTGAAAGATGTCCTCTGACCCTTCCTCTCTCTCTGCACTTTGTTCTCCCCAAGCCTTTACATGGCTGTTCATGGAGTCACAGGTTTCTCATATAGAAACAATGCCTTCATACTCCCACATGGATGATGCTGGATTTAGCTGGCTACTTGTGATAGGGATTAGTGTTCTTTAGAGTCGGATTCTCTCTCTCCTGAATGTGAACTGAATCTGCCTGAATAAATGTAAGTTTTACTTTTGCAATATACTTCGTGGGAGTTTTATTTTACTACTTACAACAGCACAATTCTATTACTCAGCAAACTCTGCTATATTGGCCAGATATCCCAACAGATAGCTTTCCTCTACATTACATGATTTAGTTGTTCTATTGCGGTCATGTATTTTAGGCCATGTTGCCTGGTTTATGTCAGCTGCTTTTGCAATGCATCCATTCTGCTTACTAAAACATTTTGTTTTTACATGCAGGCTGCTGAGTCAACCGTAATTCAGCCAATATATCTGCACTGCAACCCCCACCCCTTTCAGCTGTGTAAAATAACAATTAGGGGCATGCAGCCATACACTGGGCTAGTTATTTCAAACCACTACTTGAATGTCAACCCTCTTAATCATTGCAGCTCCTCTCACCATGAAAACTTCTAGTGCCTTCCTTATTCCCTCTCCTTGTTTTCCTTTCCCTCGTAGGTCCAGTATTCACATTTGGTCATCCCACTATACGAATTAGTGGGTTCTAGATGAATCGAGCCTGAAATCTCCCTAGAAGCTAAGATGACTAAACTGAGGCTATTGCACTCTGGTCACATTCCGAGAAGACAAGAGTCATTGGAAAAGACAATAATACTAGGAAAAGTTGAAGGCAGCAGGAAAAGAGGAAGACCCAACATGGGATGGATTGGCTTAACCAACAGAGCCACCGCTCTTGTTTTGCAAGACCTGAGCAAGGCTGTTAATGATGGAATGTTTTGGAGGTCATTAATTCATAGGGTCATCATAAGTCAGAAGCGATTTGACAGCACTTAACATACATCCACACATATCCCACTATGAATTATGTTGGACTTGCACCCAGCATTTCACTGTTTGGCATTCTTGCTTGTGCAGCATATGGATATGATGATCAGACCTTGGTGAATGGGCTTGAAGACCCCCTGTCCCTTTTGACATGCCTCACCATTTGCGTGGGTGTGGGTGTGGTTCTGAAAATTATGATGTGAAAATTATGATGTGGCTACTGTAAAACTGCATGCTTGGCAAGAAGGGGCAGGCAATCTGTAGAATAATGGGAGTACACTTTGGTGCAATAAAAACTCAGTGGTTAGGTGGACCAAAATGCATGCATAATTGCAAGGACATATGTGATCTTACAACTAAACCACCGTGCATATGGGCAGAAAACAAGTTTTAAACTGAAAAAAAAAGGAAATCATTTAAAAAACCTGCAGTCACATGACAACATTTCCACTGTGGGAAGATGTGCATACAGACAGGCACAATTTCATGATACTGCTTATACATCCTCAAAAATGTGTTGTCAATATTCAATTTTCTGCCCTTCTCCCATTTCCCAGTTCCCTCCTCCATCCCTCTTTTAATCGCTTCCCCTTCCTGTGGTGTGCTGCCTTTTCAGGAATGTCTTTTGCTTTCCTTTGCTTCTAGGCCTGTTTGCCTGTATTCTCTTAGAGGAGCTCCACCAAACGATGGCCAAGAGCCTTCTGCCTGCCTCACCTCTCTGTGACATAAATGCAGTTCAACCAATCACCAGTAGCGGTTTCATATCATTGACAAAATGTCCATTAATCAGATTACAATATAGATTTGAGCTACGGATGATTTTTAAAAATATAGGTCAAGCATTGAGTCAGTTCAATAACCACCACAATGCAAGATGGAAGAGAAACTTTTTGTTTGTTTGTTTGTTAAAAAACTCCAACATATTGCAATAAGATAAGTTTGAAATGCTACAGCTGCCCATATTCCAAGTTATACTTTAAAGCCTCTAAGGAATCTGGGTGCCTGAATGCACCAGAACAACAATTTTGAAGAGGACTGATATTTTTTTTTTTAAAAAAACCCAAATGAATTAAGCAACTGACCTTCGAAAGTCAGGTCTCTGACACCCCTGATAATTGTTGACATTTTTTAAAAATTCAGTTGGACAACAATGATTTGAGGGGAAGTCTGTAAAATTGTGCAAAGAAAGCTTCAAGTTTTGATCCGTAAAGCGGTGAATTATTTAGTGCCTCCCTTCAAAGAGTTTTGCCCAGGGGGGCTAGGCAGATATAATTGTACTTGGTATGTTAGCAGAGATTTTTTTTTTAAAAAAAAAAGAGGGTGAAAGCTAGTCTTTCCTTTCCACCTCCATTAACTTTGTTTTGCTACTCCAATCAAACAGGTAACGTCTTTTTATCAGTGAGCGGATAGGTGCCCTTAAAATCCATTCTGGTAACATCTTTTCTTTCGCAGTATAAGAGATGTGGAGAGGAACCTGGGGAAAACACTTCAGTAAAAAAGGGCACATCACTTTTGACATGGCAATATGCAAAATGGATGGATGCTGTAGAATATGCACCACAAGATATAAACGGAATGTCGGTTCATCTCTGTGGACCCTGCGTAGTCCTTGGTTGTCTCAGGCTGCTGATGTCACAGAGAGCCCTAGAGCAGAGCAAGAGTACAATATAATCCAATCTCAACAAACCTCTAAGGGACAAGCCTCCAAAATGAGAAACTGAGACAGCTCATCTTTGTTTAACTTGGAAACTAAACTCTGAGAGAGGCTATGGCTCAGTGATAGAGCATCTGCTTGGCATGCAGAAGGATCCAGGTTTCTGGCTTCTCCAGTTAAAGGATCTGGCAGTAGGTGATATAAAAGACCTCTGCCTGAGACCCTGGAGAGCCACTGCCAGTCTGAGTAGACAGTATTGACCCTGATGGACCAAATGGTCTAATTTAGTATAAAGCAGCTTCAAGGACCCAACTCAACCAACCCCCATTTCTCCTCTGGTTTACGTCATGCGGACAGACTTGCCCTACCCTGCCCAGCTTCAACCACAGTGCTTTATTTATTTAGATTCCCTCCCATAAAGTTCCCAGCACTGCCTCAACATTTTGAGGATGTTTTTGATTTTCAGGATTTTGAAGATTTTGAGGATGGTGCCTAGGGTGGTAGGAGTTTGGGGAGGCCATAGAGACATGAGGAAATTCCTAGAATGTCACTATACCAGCCATTTTATGGTCATTCTTCCCCCTTGCTCCTCAATTTCTCAAGGAAAGGGGACTGGGGCTGAGGGCAGGGGTTTTCCCACCGCAAGCAGGAAACTGGCAAGTCTACCCCTCATCCTTCTGTTAAGACAGAATAAAGTACCATAGTACATTGCCTTTTAAAAAATAAAAAATAAGTGGCAGCAGTCCATAAGAAAAAGAAGTCAAGCAAACAAACTGTAATAAATCTAAAATCTGAAAAATACACAAAACGTATAATCAGTGATAAAGTCAGCAGACTTTGCAAAATCTAACAGATGGCAGGGAGCATTCGTCAACCACACAACAGTACAGTGTGTCGAAAACCATTAATGAAGGTACTGCAATAATTGCTGAAATGTTCATAGATCTACTTCATGTTTTATTATACTTCCAGGTTACCAGAATCTTGAGTAGTTCCTGGCCAGCTCTTACTTATGGCTCTCTACTGACTAGATCTAAGCAAGCTACTTTGAAAAAATGCGAAGGGCCAAATCCTCCTTTCTTTGATTCATATTGTTTGCTCTGAATAAAGTTATACTCTGTTTATCTAAGAAGACCCTGAATGTCAACTTATTATACTTCTTATTTACTGCTGGTGAAAATGTAAAGTGCTGGTTGTTACCTTCAAAGCCTAAATAGACTACCTTTAGGTTTCAACTAGGGGTGAGCACTTGGTATAAACCAAGTTGAAAAAATGCCCGATAAATACCTTATCAGTGTATTGCAAAAAATGTTAGAAATAACTATACCATTTATCCCGGAACTATTTTTGTTAAATATAAAACCAGAGAACTTAAAAAAAACCCAGATGCTTATATGATTATACGTGTTATAACCATGGCTAGGATTTTATATGCAAAATACTGGAGAAAAGAAGAAGTACCATCAAAGGAAGAAACAATCTATAAATTACTGGAAACTGCGGAAATGGACAAATTAACTTTACAATTACAAGATAACAATGAAGAGATTTTGAGAGAATTTGGTTGAGATTATATAAATGGATTTAAGAATATCTTAAAAGAAATCCAACATAATAATAAGCTCTACATTTTGTGGCTAAATTGATTTAAGTGCATAAAATAATGATTCCATCTATGTAAAGTACAAGAGGTTATAATGAGTATATGCTTCACTTTTGTTGTGTGTTAGACTTTTTGTCTTTGTAGTAGTTGGAAAATTAATTTTAAAAATTCTAAAAAATATATTGGGTATTTTCTAGGCCAATCACTGAGGGGGCTGGTGATCTGGCTATCAAAAAATGACTGCCCTGAAAAAACCCAAAAATATTTAGGATTTTTCAGGGGCACTGGATAGCTGCAGTTAAAGGACACTCAGTCCATTTAAATGCCTTCAGAGTGAACTCTCAAACATTTAAATGGACTGTGGTCCCTTTAAATGCCTTTGGAGTTCACTCACTGCAGTGTGGAGTCACACCATGGCTTAGAGAAGGCAGTTAAAGGAACCACATCCCTTTAAACACCTTCCCCCATACTTTGGAAACAATAGAGGATGGCCCTCTACTGAGGCCCATAGAATTGGACTCACAGGTCCAATCTTTTTGAAACCTCGAGGGTTTTTTGAGGAGGGGCACCAATGGTTATGCTGCAAATGTGGTTCCTCAACCTCAAAAAATAGCCCCCCTCCAGAGCTCCAGATACCCCCAAATTGATTCCCCCTTATAGCCTATGGGGACCATTGATAATAATCATCACCATAGGGTATAATGGAGCCACAAAAAATGGCAATCCTGAATATTTCCTGAATCCCAATACCATACCTATACTGGGATTTGGGAATATCAGGAAATACAGATATTTTTCAGGTTCAACATACCTGAACCTGGAAAATACCGATTTGTGTCTGTGTGTGTGTGTGCGCACCCCTAGTTTCAATTGAAGATTTATTCACCCAAGCTGATTTTTGGTTCGTGTTTGCCGATGCCTGTTTTTGGAATTGATTGTTAAGATGTAATTATTTTAATGTTTAATTTTAATCTCATTCATATTTTATTGCTGCTTTAATATAGCCCATTGTTGCATGCCATCTTGGAACAGCAGCTAAGAGCATTTAGGTGAAACAGTTTTAAAATCAATAAGTACGATAATAGTTTCAGTCCAACTGCCCCTCAAAATCTCCCCGCTTTTCCACTGAAATCACAGAACAGAACTCCGGGGGTGGGGAGAGAAAGCACTTAGAATTTTCATGCATAAACAGCCCTATCCATGACAACTGAGTAGGTGTTCAGTTTCGCATACATCCATTTTAAGATGCTTACAGCAATCTGAATAGTCAAAAGTTTTGCGAGTCAAGCTGGCCATTTGTGATAGGGAAAGTACTCCTCAGATTAGGCGTCTCTCTCTCTCCTTTTGACTGCAACCTGATGGGAACTGGATCTACTTGAATAAAGGTAAGTTTGCCTTTTTTTTGCAATATACTTTTTGAGAGATTTATTTGCTGCCTTCAGTATTATGCTTCTATGACTGGGCAAAACTCTGCTATATTAACCAAATATCCCAATAGATCAGGAAGTAATTGATCCATCTCTGAGTTCTGTCTGATTGCTTGAGTCACCATTTTCTGTGAAGCAGAACTTCTCTCCCCCTGCAATTCATAACTGTTGCTTTTATTTCCTTAGCATCAGCAGATTGCTTAACCTTGAGGTGAGCGTCTCTGAGACACTTGGTGTCTAATGTGTAAATGCAGTATTTTGGAATGCAGAGCCTGTACTTGGAATGGGCCGCCTTCCAGATTACATTATATTTCCAAAGAGATAGAGCGGAAGGGTTCGGAGCCATTTGCAAGACATACCGTGTTCCAGAAGAAGACATTAATATTGGATTCAAATAAATGGATATCAGGTGACGTGTCAGAGAAGGAGCGGGCTGCAATGAGGCAAAATGAAGGGGTGGCATTAAGGCTTATCTCACAGAAAGTTGTTGCCAGTTTCCTTCTTATAAACACATAGTAGTGAGCAGGTCTCTTTTTCAGCAGGAACGCACTGGAACGCCGTTCTGGCTGGCAATCAAGCCTGCCCCGCCCCCTCCCTGCCAGGCCTAAGCTGTTTACACTTAAAGGGAAAGTTCCTGCAGGGAGCGGCAGGAAAAAGCCCCACTGGGCGCTTTCCCTTTAAGTACAGAGAGCCAGCAGGAGAAAGCCCTGCCCAGAGATTAAGCATGGGGCTAGGCTCTTTGCACTGAAGGGCATGGCTCTGCATTTAGCTTGCTGATCTCATCGCTCTCCCTGCTCCGCTAAGTTTCTCCCCCATTTCTTTTCCTTCTTTCTCTCCCCCCACCTTTCTTTCTTTCTGTCTTTCTTTCTGTCTGTCTTTCTCTCTCTCTCTCTCTGTCCCCACATTTCTTTCTTTCTTTTTCTTTCTCTCTCTCCCTCCCCCTTCCTTTCTCTCTCTCTCCTCCCCCTTCCTTTCTCTCTCTCTCCTCCACCTTCCTTCCTTCCTCTCTCTCATCTTTCTTTCTTTCTTTCTTTCTTTCTTTCTTTCTTTCTTTCTTTCTTTCTTTCTTTCTTTCTGTCTCTCTGTCTCTCTGTCTCTCTCTGTCCCCACCTTCCTTCCTTCCTTCCTTCCTTCCTTTCTCTCATCTATCTATCTATCTATCTATCTATCTATCTATCTATCTATCTATCTATCTATCTATCTATCTGTCTGTCTGTCTGTCTGTCTGTCTGTCTGTCGGTCTGTCGGTCTGTCTGTCTGTCTGTCTGTCTCCTTCCTTCCTTCCTTCCTTTTCTCCCTCTCCCCTGCATTTCTTTCTTTCTGTCTGTCTGTCTGTCTGTTTCATTTTGTTCTTTGTGTTTTTAAAAAAGCAGAGAGCCCAGGAAATGCTGCTTTTGACAATATCTTTAATTTTTGAGCATCTCTTTCGTTTTCTCATGGCATCTTCTGCTTAAGAAAAATACGTTTGAAGCCTGAGTTCATTGTTGTGTCTTGTTGGGAATGGCTTGCAAATATATGTGTGTCTAAAGTCTTTATTAAAGTGGTTTGGTGCTTACTGCCATGCAAGAGAAAACATCTGAAAAAGTAGCTTCATTGTTGTGTGTGTTGGGAGAACACTTGACTGTTGCATGAGGGACTTTGGGGGACATCTGCAGAGAAACAGAGATGTAACTAAAAATGAGCATGGTCAGCAGCACTTTGGAGATTGCCTGTTTTGTGAAATTTAAAAAGTGGGCAGAGTTTCTGATGAAGATGATTGTCCCTCTTCTCCTGCCACTGGGCTGACATCTGCCTTTAATGGGCCAGCAAAGTTGATGTTCTTAAACCTCCTAATAAGAGAGATTTCTGCTTCTGAGGAGTTGACTTCCAACGATTGTTGATCTTGTGATGGTAGTGATACTTTTATGTGGTAAAGACCACCTGTTCACAGGATAATTTTACCTGTGGGACAGACTCTGCATGGTAACCACTCCACTGGTATATAATTGCTTGTAAAAAATATTATAGTCTAATAATTCAGGTGGGTAGCCATGTTGGTCTGAAGCAGCAGAACAAAGTTGGAGTCTAAAGTTTCATCCAAGGTATAAGCTTTTATAGGCATATGCACACTTCTTCCATCTGAAGAAGTGTGGGTGGCACATGAAATCTTATACCTTGAATAAAATTTTGTACCTTGAATAAAATAGTCCACAAACTACTCCCGTCCAGTGCATCCACAAACCCAGAAGAAGAAGAGATTGGATTTATACCCCACCCTTCACTACCCAAGGGAGTCTCAGAGCGTCTTACAAACTCCTTTCCCTTCCCCTCCCCACAACAGACACCCTGTGAGGTAGGTGGGGCTGAGAGAGCTCTGAGACAACAGCTGGTACAGAGCTATGGCTTGCCCAAGGTCATCTAGCAGGTGCCAGGGGGGAGTGAGGAATCAAACCCGGTTCTCCCAGATTAGAGTCCGCGCACTTAACCACTACACCAAACTGGCTCCTAGCGTTGTTCTGCCAGTGAACTAGGGTTGCCAACTCCAGGCTGAGGAAATCCCTGGAGATTTGGGAGTGGAGGGTGGGGTTTAGGGGAAGGAGGGACCTAAGCAAGCCATAATGCCATGGACTCCACTTTCCAAAGCAGCCATTGACCTGATCTCTGTAGTTTGGAGCTCAGTTGTAATTCCAGGAGATCTCCAGACCCCACCTATAGGTTGGAAGCCCTAAAAAATCATATTCAGCGTACTAGTTCTGCAGGAAGGCAAGCTGATTTCCATGGGAACCTAACCTTTAGGAATTGATTCCAATCCAGTGTGGGAATAATTGTTGGACATAAGATACTGGTTCAGGCAAGATTTTGTATAGATGGGACATTTTTATTGGTTTTGTCAAAACTGTTTTGACAACAAGGTAAACAGAATAAGAAGCAAAAGGTGCATGTGGCTGGATGACCACACTTCTGGTAACATCGGGTGTGGCCTAATATGTTAATGAGCTGTGCTGTCAGGGGTGTGGCCTAATATGCTAATGAGTTCCTGCTGGGCTTTTTCTACAAAAAGAGCCCTGGTAATGAGTTATGCCACGATTAAGGTTGCCAACCTCCAGGTGGGGCCTGGAGATCTGCCGGTATTACAACTGATCTCCAGACTACAGAGATTGTTCCCTTGGGTAAAAATGGCTGCTTTGGATGGTGGATTCTGTAGGATTGTATCCTGCCCTGCCCAGGCTCCATCCCCAAAATCTCCAGGCAACTCTAACCCTTACTAGCAGGCAGGGGACTGAATATTTTTTTTGAAAACTAGGTAAGGTATTTTAGGCAACATGCTGGAGGCAGAAACCTGACCACAGCTATCAAGGGAGGATTCTGCACTGTTTTTTTAAAGTTCTCATCTGGCCCCCTACCCCATCCAATCCTCCCCTCTGCTTGAGGAGCTTGTGTTAAGCCTTTAGCTAGGGTTGCAAACAGGCTTGTCAACTCCATGTTGGGAAATTCTTGTAGATTTGAGGGTGGAGCTGGGGAGGGCAGGACAGCCACAGGGTATAAATGCCAGACAGCCCACCCTCCAAAGCAGCCATTTTCTCCAGGAGGATTTATCTCTCCCACCTGGAGATCAGTTGTAATTCCAAGAGATCTCCAGGTCCCACCTGGAGGTTGGCAACCCTGCCTGGGCCTGAAGTAACCCAACCCTGCAATGCTGCCAGAACTGCAGGGGGCACCTGGTTCAGCTTAGGTTTGCCGGGCCTGGAGATGTCTTACAACTAATCTCCAGACTGCAGAGATTAGTTTCCCTGGAGAAAACGGCAGCTTAGGAGAGTGGACTCCGTGGCATTATACTTCACTTAGGCCTGTCCCCTCCCTAAAGCCCTCCCTCCCCAGGCTCCCCCTCCCCATCTCTTGACATTTCCCAACATGGCTTGAGCCAGGCCTGCCAGAGAAAAGCCCCCACACCCCCGATACTGTTACCCTCCTGCTAAATTAGAGGGCTAGTCTGCCTCTTTATCAAAGTTAACAGCTTCCTACTCAAAATGAGCTAGAAAAAAAGTATTTTTAACATTATTATTATTTACAGAATTGATCCTGTTGTTCTACAAGTTGCATTACCCATGCTGTTCCCTTGGTTTGTTTTCAAGGACAGCTTGAAATATTCTCAAGTCGGCCGATATTGCAATGCCCCTGCATAGATCTATGGTGCACCCTTATTTGGAATACTGAGCACAGTTCTGGTCACCGTATCTCCAAAAGGGCACCGAAGAGCTGGGGAAAGTACAGAGGAGGGCAGCCAAGGTGAAGAGGGGGTTGGAACACCTTCCCTATGAGGAGCGGCTATGAGTCTGGGGCTTCTCAGTTTAGAAAAGAGACGACTAAGGGGGGACATGATAGAGGTTTATACAATTATGAACGGGATATTTTTGAATGGGGTGGAGTGAGTTGGCAAAGAGAACTTTTTCTCCCCCTCTCAAAACACTAGGACTCGAGGGCATCCAATGTAGGGTTGCCAGGTGACTCACCTGGCACAGCGGGGGAGAGTTGGTCCTGGTCTGGGACATCCATAGAGTTTTCAGGCTGATTGCTAAAGCGTTGGGCGGCGACATGCCTGGCGCAATCGTGCTAGGCACGTCTGCCCAAGCCGGGCACTTTGGGGGTGGGGTTCCCCCCACCGGCCTGATCTGGACCGGGGTGGGGTTCCCCCCACCGGCCTGATCTGGGGGCTATTTCAGTGGGGAAACCCCTGCCCTCCCAGGGGACCTGGCAGCCCTAATCCAATGAAGCTGAAGGGCAGTAAGCTCAGGAAGGACAAAATGAAATATACACAGAGAGTGATTAAAATGTGGCATTCACTGCCAGAGGAGGTAGTGATGGCCACAGGAATAAACAGCTCTGAAAGAGGATTAGATAGATTCATGGAGGGTAAGTATCAATGGCTACTAGCCACAGTGACTGAGGGGAACCTCCACATTCAGAGGCCCTAATCCTTTGAATCCCAGAGTCAGGAGGCCACATCAGGGGAAGCCCTTGGCCTCTATGCCCTGTTTTTGGAACTGGTTGGCCACTGTGTGAGACAGGATGCTGGACTAGATGGACCATTGGTCTCATCCATCAGGGCTCTTTTTATGTTCTTAAGTATCAGAATAAGCAAACAATTCATTTACAGATTGAAGTGGTCCAAATAGTCTAATTTTATAATAAAAATAAATAAATAAATCCAGGAATATCATTTTAATTTGCTTTCGGTAGCTGGTGGAGTTGTTTCTGTGGCTTAAAAAAAAAAGAGGACTGTTTCTTTTCAATTGCTCATGATGGTTAATCAGCAAATCAAGATGGTCTTTATCTCTAATTAAAGCTCAGCAGAAAAAAATGCAGGGAGGGTAATAGATGCAGGACGGCCACTCATTTGATTTTTTTTTCAAAAAAACCTATATTACACAGAAGTGTTTGCTTGCATATTTGCATTCCCAGCCAGACATAAACATTCCAGTGCATCCATTATCCTACTTCTAATAATTAGCTTGAATGTAATTAAAAACTGAATAAGGAAAATGTAGCCAGATTTAGATGATGCAGGGTTTTTGGCATCTCTCCGTTCTCCGTAGAAAATAGATATGCCTTCGCAGTTCAAATTAATCCATGGGCATTTATTTACATTCCAAAACTGAGTCAGATTTATGACTCTCGGTGTTAATTCTTCCTTTCCTGTTTATTCAGTCCTCATAGAGACAGTATTCTGTTTAGAAAACTAGGCAGTTTCTTCTGAGTGTTTTTATACAGTGATTTGGGAGGGTCACTACAAGTAGGGTTGCCAGCTCCGGGTTGGGAAATTCCTGGAGATTTGGGAGTAGAGCTTGGGGACAGTGGTGTTTGGGGCAGTAGAGAACTTCATCAGGGTATAATGAGAGCCAGTTTGGTGTAATGGTTAAGTGCGCAGACTCTAATCTGGGAGAACCAGGTTTGATTTCCCCACTCCTCCACATGCAGCTGCTGGATGATCTTGGGCAAGCCATAGTTCTGTCAAGAGCTGTCCGTGAAAGAGCAGTCCTCTCAGAGCTCTCTCAGCCCCACCTACCTCACAGCGTGTATGTTGTGGGGAGGGGAAGGGAAGGGGGTTTATAAACTGCTCTTAGACTCCAAGTGAAGGGCAGGGTATAAATCCAATCTCCTTGTCCTCGTCCTCTTCTTCTTGCACCAAGCTGCCAGTGTGGTCACAGCCTATATGTTCACCCTTCGATGTGCAGCTGTATTCTCAATGTGTTTTCCAACTGGATTTTGCCAGTTCACACAGTAAAATCCGACTGGAAAGTGTATTGAAAGTGGATTATTTAGTGTGTGTGATCACAGCCTCGGAGAGAAAAAGAGCAAAGAGGAATTAAGAGAATTTTCTTAACTCTACTGAATGGTGCCATTTCTGTTATGGCACCAGCCCTCTTAGGACTCTGAGGGGGTCGGTGTTGGGGTTAAAAATACACTTCTGGCCAATGCTCCCTCTAAGATGTGGAGTCTTATGAGCAAAAAATCTACTTTGTGAGCTACTAGCATTAAAGTTGTGAGCGAGTGACCTGGCTACTGCATAAATTAGTTTGCTCTGGAGCCATCCTTCCTGGGCTAAGACAAAAATGTGTGAGCTGGAGGCTAAAAAACTGAGCTTGCTCATACTAACTCAGCTTAGAGGTAACACTGCTTCTGGCCACAGAATATCATCCGGAGAGCTGAGTGACACCCAAGAATTCAAGTTGGCCGTCCCTGGCTGCAGACACTAATGTGTGTGTGGGGGGGGGGGGGGGGGGAGGAGAGAGAGAGAGAATTCACCATCCATCTATTCCGGCTGCACATTTTATGTCTTTGGACTGAGAAATTACACCTCAGGAAGTGATATCTAAAACGTGGAAGAGGAAATTACATTACAATAATTGGCTTTAATACAATCAAATCTTTCTAACGGAATCAAACCTCAACAATTACTTCTGGCTTTATGTATTTTTCCCAAGTCTATTTCAAGGCACCTACCTGCTGTTAGGAGCAGAGCTCCTAATCAGAATGGGACTCCATTCGAATCAGGCCTGGAAGACCAAGCAGGTAGGATTAATTGGCTTATGACTAACCCGCTTGAAGCATTCACAATCAGCCATTCCTTTAAAAACATTAGCTTGATTGGACTGGGGGAAAATAAGTCAGGTTTTCAATACTGCCACCTCACATAATTATAATAATTTCCGTCATGTGTTGTCTGGAAAGCTAACGCATACCATGAAATTATCATAGTATAATTATTACTTTACTTGAACGCATTGCATATCGGCCTTCACTGTGGGTTGAATGTCTGGGGAGGGCCACGAAAATACTTCTAAGGCATCTCATTTGTTTCCACCTCTGAAGTAGAGCTAGTCTTAGGCATCTGCAGTACCTGGCTTGGAGAACACTTGCAGTCCTCTATAACTGTTCTCAGATCTCCTTGGTGAAAAGGCAGGCACAAGCTCATTAATTAATTAGGCTTATAGTCACCTCTTTCTCCAAGGAGCTTAAAGCGGCTTATGCCTTGTTCTCAAGTAGCTTCCCATCCAGACAGTTTACAGGATCAAACCCGCTTAGCTTCATAGCGGAGCTGATCCATCCACCTGCATAATCTTTTTTTATATACCAAAGCCCATTCCTAAACTGCATCACACTCTAGAGCCACCTGCAAGATATAGCATGCCGGTTACAGGATTGCCAGCTCTGGATTGGGAAAGACCTGGAGATTTTGGGGTTGGAGCCGGGGGGAGGGTGGCGTTTGGGGAAGTACCTCAGCAGGTTTTAATGCCATAGAGTCTACCTTCCAAAGCAGCCGTTTTCTGCAGGGGAACTGATCTTGGTTGTCTGGAGATCAGTTGTAATAGCAGGAGATCTCCAGGTGCCACCTGGAGGTGGGCAGTCCTACCAGTTAACAGTGCAGTCCTAAGCAGAGTTTAGGGCTGCCAACCTCCAGGTGGGGGCTGGAGATTTCCTGCTTTTGTAACTGATCTCCAGATGACAGAGACCAGTTCCCCTGGTGGAAGTGGCTGCTTTGGAGGATGAACTCTATGGCATTGTAGCCTGTAGACTGGTTCCTCCCCTCCCCAAGCCCCGTCCTCTCCAGGTTCTACCCCTAAAATCTCCAGGTGTTTCCCAACCCAGAGCTGGCAACCCAAGCAGAGTTACACCCTTCTAACTCCACTGAAGACCATAGGTTTAGGGGGGTTGACTCTGTTTAGGACTGCAATGAATAAACTCTATGGCACATTTAGTAGCTCTGTTCATCACACCCTACTGCTTGGGTGTGATTTTGTTCTGTCACTTCCAGCTGCAACACAGACAGCTCTTCTGTTCTATTGTATTTTGTTTTCCTTAGAAGAAAGTCTGGATCCAAGGGTCTCCTGTGGTGCAGAAGGCATAGGGGCAGTATTCAGAATTATTCCTTTAAAAAATTAATGTAATTAGGTGGACTGGAGATGTGCAATGCTCCCTCTAAGCTGTGGAGTCTTGTGAGCAAAAATTCTACTTTGTGAGCTACTGGCATTAAAGTTGTGAGTGAGCGATTTGGCTACTGCATAGATTAGTTTGCTCTGGAGATATCCTTCCTGAGCTGAGACAAAAATGTGTGAGCCGGAGGCTAAAAAAACTGTGAGCTAGCTCACACCAGCTCAGCTTAGAGGGAACATTGGAGACATGGCTTTGCTGGGTTAAGCAGACAGCCATGAATATCATCCCACATCATCTCCGGCTCCACAGTTGCTTTCATTTAGATGTATGTGCACCTTTGTTGGACAGAAACTTCTGAGGAATAATTTGAAAGTGTCTCCCTTCACCTTCCCTATGCTTCATGAACCATGTACCATGGTAATTTGGTTTGTGTTTCATAATTACCTAACATTAAATTAACTTGTACAATAACACCAATGTTGTTGTCATCTCTGTACCTCTTTGCTTCCACCCTTAACTATCTGTAATTGTAATTATGAAAGACAGCCTTTCATTCTTACACAATTGAGTTTCAAATGACATCTTTGCTGCACTTTGATTAGTGAGACCAATTAACCCCTTCTGGGTAATGGGCTCTCAACACTGATGTAATGACACTTTGGGATGGGCACGAACCTCATTTTTGCAGAACCATGAACTGATATAAACTGGGAGGTTGGTTCATGAATGGTTCGTATCACTTTATGAGCCATTTTTAAACCCCTGCTTTCTGCTCCCTGACAAATGCCATGGGGAGTAGAAAGCAGGGGGCCATTTAAACCAATACTTAGCTCTTTGTTTTAAATGGCTCTCAGGGAGTAGAAAGCATGGGTTTAAATGGCTCCCAGCCATTTCACCCTCTGCTTTCTGCTTCCCACAGCTTTTTGCAGGGAGCAGAAAACAGAGGTTTAAATGGCTCCCAGCCATTTAAACCAAACAGCTGAGCAGCTAGGAGTACCCCACCACTCACTTGTTTGGTTTCAATGGCTGGGAGCCATTTAAACCCATGCTTTCTGCTCCCTGTGAAAAGCCACAGAAAGCAGAAAGCATGGGGTGATTGGCTCAGAGCTCCTTGCCGCTCAGCTGTTTTTCATGAAGAGCAAAGAGCAGCAGTTTAAATCTCTGCATTCTGATCTTTATGAACCACCATGAACTGCATCAAAATTTGTGAACATTGCTTTCAGAACCACGAACTAGACAAAATTCATGACAAACTTTAGTTCATGAGCCAGTTTGTGCCCATCCTTAATGACACTCTCGATGTATTTTCTGAGAGCAATCCAAACCTTGATATGTATCTTAAACTGTATGTGTATTAAGTCATAGTCAGTGTGCTGTTTTTTTGCAGTAGTGTTGGTTTAAAACTTATAACCCATCCTATCTCCTCATGTGTTAGAGATGTAGACCTGCGGAAAGTGAACCAAGTCTAAGCTCATTGATTTTAATGGCCTTAGAGTGGAGGAACTCCGTACAGGAGTGCATTGTGTAGGTCAAAGACATGGAGAGTGAAAGGGACTTCATCCCATAATTTCTAAACCTAGATTCATAAGAATGTAGGAGCAGCCATACCAGATGAGACCAGTGGTGGACCATCTATTCCAGGGGTCCCAACATGGTGTCTGTGGGTACCGTGGTACCCTCTGACATCTTTTCTGATATCTGCCAGAAAGTGGGCAGGGCCAGATAGGACTGTTGCCCAGCAAGGCTTTTGATTGGCTATTGGAGATTTGATTGTCTTTTAAGATTTTTTGAAACTTTGCTTTGGCATCTGCCACTACAGCACAAGGGACTTTACTGTGTGACTGAAGGTCACCTGTTGCATTCATTATGTGGCTGCCTCAGCCTCTTGCAGCAGCCATTTCCTGGCAGCCATTTTGTAGCTGTACCCACCACATAGTGCCAGAATCTCAAAGGTGCCTGCACCCTCAGAAAAGCTTGGGGACCCCTGATTGGTTCTGCCATCCTGTTTCAGATAAGGGCCAACCAAACACTCACGGAAGTCCCGTGAGGAGGGCATGGAGGTCAAAGCTTGGCTTGCCATTTTCCCCAGGGGGTGGGTGGTTGCCCACTTTAGGGCCCCCCGATCTGTCAGCCCAGATCTGGCTGGTTTCCGGCCAGATGCTAGAATGTCCCCCTAGCATGAATGCCAGAAGATCTTGGACAGGACGCTTGGTCCCCACGCCGGCAGACGGTAGGGACCTGGCAACCCTAGTCAAGGCTGCTCGCCTGACGTTGCCTCCCAGCACAAATATTCAGACTGTTATTGCCTCTCAACATGCAGACTACACTGAATCATTATGGCTAATATATATTGATGAACCTATCCTCCATGAATTTGTCTAATTTCCTGAATACAGAGTTTTAACTGTACTCGCCATTTTTTTTTTTGAATACGTGCCAGTTTCAACACAGTGGGTACTTCTGCCTCCTCCTCCTGTGTCTACATAGATGCCACACTGCAGAAGATAACAAATCAGCCATAAAATCATATCAGGTAGTGTCATTTGGTCTATCTGATATTCTTCACACTGGCTTTTGAGGCAAAGGCATAGATGCAAAGTGCTCTAAATGCGCTGATTGCTTTCCTCTGTCTCTCAAAGGTTAATGATTCAGCCGTTTTCCAGGGCAAACCTTCACGCAGAAAGACAGAGAAGGGGCCTCACAAAAATCTTGCCATTAGTCTAATCAAGGTAACCGTCTAGTCTCCTGGGGCGAGCCTGATTACGAAGGCGATGAGAGAACAACATTAGTGGTGTCCAAGTAGTAAATGTGTCTGGATCTGGAATTATTTAATCTCATGCTATAAATACTGTTGGGGGTGGGGGGTTGTTTCATGAAAAATTCAGCCACGACAAAACACAGTCCTCATTTGGCAGTCTTTCAGAGAGGCTATTAAATGAAGCAAAAAATGTCAGTTCATTCAGAGTAAGGGCAAGAAGCCATTGCCTTCTCTGTCTTTGCTATGGGATGCTGCTGTATTGGCATTTCTGCTTGTTTACATCATGGTGTGAAGCCTGTATTTTTCTGACTGGAGAGGTGGGGCGGTCAAAAAACAAAATGGTGGCATAGCTTCAGGTTAGGGAATAAAAGGGGTTTGAGCTGTTGACACCACGCAGAAATCTCTCTCATTTTTGGCCCACCCCTCCTTCGAGGAGCTCATGGCAGCATACATGGCTATTTTATCTCTGTTGGACTTTAGTAATATCTTTGTGTACGAGCAGCTAGATTCAAGTCCAGTAGTACTTTAGAGACCAACAAGATTTTTGGGGTATAAGCTTTTGAGAGTCAAAGCGCCCTTCATCAGGTATCTGATGACATCCCAAAAATCTTATATCTAGCTTATATCCCCAAAATCTTGTTGACCTCTAAGGTGCTACTGGGCTAGGTTCCCATTCCCCTGATGAGGGTGGGGTTTTGCCTACTTTTGCAGCCTCCAATCCGCCATCCTCAATTCGGCTGGTGGGGGAACCCCACCCACAAAGCATCTTGTTTGCCCCAGTGTGCCTGGCACAATGATGTCACCCAGACATAGAGTTTTTCCTTAAATGATAGAGTGTCCACTGCAACATGCCCAATGCGATGATGTCACTTCCAGAGACTGGTCTCAGAGAAGGATCAGGCAACCCTATACTGAGCTCAGCTCTAACTGTTCCACTGCAGCGGACTACCATGCCTACTCCATGAAACTATCTTTGTGTACAAAGAAGAAGTAGAAAGAAGATCCAGCAGGGGGCAGCAAGCTCTAACTAGACAGGACTGTAGGGGGAAGAGGACCTTCTGCTAGCTCCATGTTGTCTGATCTACAGCTTGCCTTGAACCCTGAATAGGACTGCTGTATAATGCTAAAGCTGCAATGGTCCCATCTGGAGCTGTCATGAGGCTCCAAAATAGGCATTAGAGTTTCCACCAGCTACCCAGCAGTGTTCCTCTGATGTCTAGGGGGCCCAGAGGACTGCTAGGAGGACTGTGTCTTTAAGAAAAATTTAACCAGTTCTGAGGGACAGTTTTCAGGAATTTGACTTGGGCTTTCTGGAGGCGTACTAACAGGACCGCTTTTGTATTTGGGCCGTGTCCTTTTGTGTTTCTGATTACCATATTGCATTTATGAAAAACTACTCTATTTGAATAGGCTGAGATTATTATATTCATTGATAGTTGAATATATTTTTCGTTATTTATGCACGTTTTGATCTTTTGTATTACTCCCTTCTGTGCAGCTCGGCTGTTTGGGTCTCTTACCCGCTGGAGGTTGGCAACCTGACATAAAAAGGAGCCCTGGTTACTGAGCAGCAAGCTCATACAACACAAATACTTTTGACCACCATCCCTTTCCATGTTTGAGTCCAGTGGCCCTTTGAGAACGACAAAGTTTTACTGAGGCTACCCACCTGAATCATTCTCTTTACCATGTCTTTCTGTCCATTCATACCCTGGAAAAGCTGCTACAGAAATCTGATGGGCCCTCAATGGACCCATCACAGACAGAGCATGAATCTGAAGAGGCCTGAAAACCTTTTACCAGAGTGATTCCAGGTATATGCATATGGCTTTGGGGATCCTAGCTTAATTTTTTTTTGCCCTGTGTGTATATGTCTAAGTGCTGACAAATCACAAGCAACTTATGGCGACCACAGCAAGGGGCTGTCAAGTAGGGCTGCCAAGTCAGCCCGGGGGGCGGGGGATCCCCCGCTACAGGGGTTCCTGATCTGGCGGCCAGCATTCGGCTGGCGGGGGAACCCCACCCCCAAAGTCGTCCAGCCTGGACGACCTTCCCCCGCGCCGGGCGACGTCACCGGAAGTGATGTCTATACCATAGAGTTTTGGGGCGATTGCCAGAGCATCGCCCTGGCAATGCCCCCAACGTGCTGACATCACTTCCGGGGACGTTGCCCGGCGCGTGCGCAAAGCGCACACACCGGGGAAGCTCCCAGCCAGCAGAGGACTCCCCCCCGCCAGTAAGGTGAAGAGACTTGGCAACCCTACTGTCAAGGCAAGTGAGAAACAGAGGGAATGGGGCCATGGCTTTCCTCTGCCAAGCTTTCCTTGGTGGTCTCCCATCCAAGTACACAGACCCCACTTAGCTTCCTAGATCTGACGAGATCAGGCTACGCCATGTGGTCTTCCCTCCCTCTCCCCTTGCAACCCTTCTTTATTCTAGTCCTTTTCTTACTGTGACCCTTTAAATATCGATAACACAATATTCAGCATGATTACTAATTGATCTGCAAGCTGTGAAATTAATGCATTTGAGCCAGGGATTTCAAACTCCAGATGATTAAAACAAAACAGCCCAGGCCAGAACAGCACCGTTATGGAATGATTGATTAAAAACACCTTCAGCGACAATGGAGACATTGAAATGAGTTGTCCTAATTCAGAGAGCTTTCAAAACCACAATGTTGTGTTGGAAGCTATTAGGGGATAGTTAAACTCTGTTATTTATATAAAAAAACAGCTTTCTGGGTACTTTGACCCACTGAGCAAGTATCTTACACAGCAGGTGTTAAGAAAGAGAAGAACTAATCATTATCATTGTGACTGTTCAAGAAGCAATTTCAGAAAATGACTCCCTAAATTGTAAGATTCCAATTGAAGTAAAACTTGGATAGCTAAGGGCTTTGTTCCATTAATGATTTTTTTTATCAAAAAATCATTCTTTTTTGAAGCTTATTGTGCTTTCGATAGTGGAAGCTTTTTACAAAACTTGAATACTGGCTTTCACCATAGTTAATTTCTAAAAAGGAAAGTAGGCAGGCATTAGGCAAGCCTGAAGACCTCTACCTGATCTTCAATGCTCATCTGGGGGCAAGTCTATACCAAGCAGGTCGGGGGCTTCGGAACAAGTCAGAACAGCTCAATGGAAGGGAACATTTGTATCCCTCCTGTCCTCCAAGGGGCCCAGGTATCTCGTTTTCCTTTCCCTACTTCTACCTCATAGCAACCTGTGAAGAAGGTGAGGCTGAGAAGGAGAGACTAGGCCAGAGATATCTGGGAAGTGTCACAGCAAAGGGGTCTCCCAGAGCCAAGTCTGATGTCCCAACAGCTATACCACATTTTCTCTTGAAAAATGTGTTGCTTAACCTGACGAGCCAGGCTAGCCTCCTGATTTTTATATGACCAAAGGGAGCCCTATTGGACTTTTCTGTCACATGACCATAGGCTTCAACTATGGGGGGGGCTCAAGGGCTTGGGCCACCCCTGAAATTTCCTGGGGGGGACTGAGCCCCCCCTGGTGAAATGGAGCGCCCGCCCGCCGCCGTGCCTCCCTGTCTTCCAGGGCCCCTTCCTAGGCCCGCCTGCTGCCACAACAGCCTCTCTCTCCCCCCCCCCGGCCCAGGTTCCCTGCACCCACTCCTCCCTCCCTCCCACCCGGGGCCATCCAGGTGAATGCCCAGCGTGATGGCATCACCCAGAAGTGATGCCATCACACTGGGCATGTTGCTGGGGCAACGCTCTAGCAATTGCCCTGAAAATCTATGGGACCATAGAGTTTCAGGGCGATTGCCAGAGCGTTGCCCTGGCAACGTGCCCAGCGTGATGGCGTCACTTCTGGGTGATGCCATCATGCTGGGCAGTTGCCGAATGGCCCCCAGAGGGAGGGAGGGAGAGGGAAGGAGGGAGGAGTGGCCAGGTGGGGGGGAGAGGCGGCGGCGGCAGGGACATCATCCCAGCGCACGTGTGCGCAAGAGCACCCCCCTCCCAGGGATTTCAAAACTCTACGCCCTTGCACATGATCCTTGCCAAGTTGGCAGCTGTAATAGCACTCTTTTTTCTTTTAATAGAATTTTATTTTTTAAATCAAACAAACATAAATACATAGAATTTTGGGGAATTTCAGATACATCTTTGTTATATCTATTATGTTGCCTTGTACACTATCTACTTGTATATTATCCATTTTTACCACCATATAATAGCACTCTTTGACCATCAATGGTGGTGTTGCCTAAGCAACGCTGGTTAGCTGCATCTCTTTGCATGGAAGGTAAGGCATCTCATGTCCACCGCTAGTGACCTCATTCAAGACCTCCGGCACTTTACAGTATGATTCCTTTATAAAATGGTTGCCCGATGGCTGCAAATTGGTTTTCTCCTGCAACAGTTAGGGAAAAGAAATAAACTTACATAATTATTCTGGCATGCATTACCCCTTTTCATAACTTTCATTTTAGGAGCATCTTTTTCAAATATCCAGAAGGGTCTAGTACAGGGGCATCAAAGATATGGCCTGTAGGTCAGATCTGGCCCACGCAAGGCTACAACCCGGCCCAAGAGCAGCTGTCTCTGTGCTGCTTCCTGCTTCAGTTTCTAACATTGCAGCTCCTTCTGGCCAGTCTCTCATAGTTCCTTCTTCAGAGGAGAGAAAGAAAGCCTTCTCTCCATTGGCTGAGGGCTCCTCTGGGGAGGTAGGGGGAGGAAGAGAGACACAGAGAGGGGGGAATTGTGTCTCGTGGAACTTTTCAGAAGACCAGCAATGTTTTATTCCAAGTATAAGTGCACTTTTTCTTTAGAGAGAGAGAACATAAGAGCATAAGAGAACATGAGAGAAGCCAATGTTGGATCAGGCCAATGGCCCATCCAGTCCAACACTCTGTGTCACAAAGTGGTCAAAGAGAGGGAGAGAGCCTGCCAGCCAATGGGAGCTCACCAGAGAGAAAGAGAGAGAGAGACTTGTGTTTAGAGCAAAAAACGTTTTATGCCAGATATGGGGGAGAAGAGTCCGGTGTTTATACCAAAAAATTTTTATTCCAGTGAGGGGGGCAATCCTTTGCTTAAAACCCAAAAAATGTTTAATTCCAGGTATGTGGGGGAGTCCTATGTTTAAGACCATTTTTAAAAAAAAATCAGGTGGGGGGGAAATCCTGTGTTTAGACCAAAAAACATTTTATTCCAAGTACTTGCGAGGGGGGGGGGGAGTCCTGTGTTTAGCCCAAAAAAGTTTTATTCCAGGTATGGGGTGGGGAGAGTCCTGTGTTTAAGACCAAAAACATTTTATTCCAGGTATGTGTGTGTGTGTGAGAGAGAGCGAGAGAAAGAGAGAGAGAGAGAGAGTCCATCCCATGGCACATGGAGGTATCCCCCTTTCCATATCTAACAGATTGGGAGGAGAAACCTAAGAGCACAGCTTATTATTTCTTATTAGTAAAAGGGAGCAAGAGTATAGCAGCACCTTAATGACTAACAAAATTTGTGTCAGGGCATGAGCTGTCATGAATCACTGCCCCCACCCTTGTGCTAGGCTTGCCAACTTACCCATGCTAGGGCCGCCTGCTTTGGGTTGGGAAATTTCTGGAGATGGGTGTGGTGGCCTGGGAGACAGAGTATGGGCAAGGGAGGGAGCTCAAGGGGTATGTGGTTCCATAGAATCCACACTCCAAAGCTGCCATTTTCTTCAGGGGAACTGATCTTTGTAGTCTGGAGATCAGTCGTAATTTTGGGAGATCTCCAGCAACCTCTTGGGCGTTGGTAACCCTGATTCCCACCCTAACATAAAACTGTCTACATGCTGCAAAGCTGGAAGGGGGCAGGAAGAGGAAGCCAGCCTGAACCAGGCAAGAATTTAGATTCCTGCCCACTGTCCCTGTAATTTCTCATGATCAAATTTCAGGTGAAGTTGGTGGGGATGCCCAAGTCTCACACAAAGTGTTATGACTTTAGGGAGGGAAAGGATCAGTACTGAAGGCAGAAGTGGTCATAAGAACTGTGTTTATTGAAACATAACAGCCAACTAACAGCTAACTAAACAGGCCACAACTAGGCCACAGTAATTAACTCCTCCTCTAGTTCTGATCACAACACCTGAGCTTCTCCCTTCTAGAGAGCTCCTGGGAGTTGTCCTTAAAGCAAAAGTACCAATATACCACACAAATTAACACAAATTCTTCCAGTCATGAAGGGAGCAATAAACAGGGCTGCCGGCTTTCATTTGGGAAATACCTGGAGGGTTTGGGGGTGGAACCTGAGGAGTGTGGGGGTTGGGGAGGGCAGGTAGCTCCATGGGGTATTATGCCATACAGTCCACCTTCCAAAGTGGTCATTTCTCCAGGGGAACTAATCTCTGTAATCTGGAGAGCAGTTGTAATTCTGGGAGATCTCCAGCAACCACCTGGAGGTCGGAAACTCTAGTAACAGATAAGTAATAAAGAAAGAACACATTTATTTATTTATTTATTTTATTTTTATCCTGCCTTGCCGGCAAACTGGCTCAAGGCGGCTAACAGCCATAAAATACCATTAAAGTGGTTTACAATTTAAAACATAAAACATAAAACCAAACGTCAATATATATATAAGCAACATAGAGCAACAATAAAACTGGCAGCATCAGAGTTCTCATGGTGAAAAAAAAACGACAGCAGAAGGTTCAGCCGATGGGACCAGGGCGATGTTATCCTGCAAAATTCCCCCCGGTGGCGGCTCCTAATTGAAAGCCTGGTGGAAGAGCGCCGTCTTGCAGGCCCTGCGGAACTGTAATAAGTCCTGCAGGGCCCTGATGTCATCTGGGAGCTCATTCCACCAGTATGGGGCCGCCACCGAGAAAGCCCTGGCCCTGGTGCAGGCCAGCTGAACACCTTTCAGACCGGGGAGAGTGAGGCGATGTTGTGTGCCTGACCTCAGTGCATATATGGGGTAAGGCGGTCCCTCAAATAGGCAGGCCCCTGACCATATAGGGCTTTAAAGGTCAAAACCAACACCTTGAACCGGATCCGGTATGCTATAGGCAGCCAGTGCAGTGACCGCAACACAGGCCGGATGTGATCCCGTATAGAGAGACCCATCAACAGCCTGGCCGCAGCATTCTGCACCAGCTGCAGCTTCTGGATCTGAGACAAGGGCAGCCCCATGTAGAGAGCACTGCAGTGGTCAAGTCGTGAGGTGACCATAGCATGGATCACTGTAGCTAGGTCTTCACGTTTGAGGAAGGGGACCAACTGCCTGATCAGCCGTTGGAAAAAAAAAGTCTCCTGTTTCCTCCATTGTGCGTGGGGGCATTGGGCAACCTTCCAGAAGTGGAAGGAAAGGGTCAGTGCTGGTAGAAAGCTCACCTGTTGGTAAATTAGAAGAAGACTAGGTTTTTATACCCCACTTTTCTCTACCCTAAAGAGTCTCAAAGTGGCTTACAATTGCCTTCCCTTCCTCTCCCCACAACAGACACCTTGCGACCTCTTTCTACAAGCCAAAATGCGCTGAGGGAGTTCTGAGAGAAGTGGGACTGGCTCAAGATGGGACTGAGAGAGTTCTGAGAGAACTGGGACTGGCCCAATGTCAGCCAGCAGGCTTCATATGGAGGAGGAGTGGGGAATCAAACCCAGTTCTCCAGATTAGAGTCCTCCTCTTCTAACCACTACCCCGTGTGGGCTGTCTGGGAACTCTGGTTCCCAGTGTAAAATTCAGATATTGTGCCCCACGTTCTCCTTCCAGCTTTTAGTAAATGCTAGCACCGATGGAGATGGGATTGTTATTTGGCTGCCACAAAGCACCAGACAGACGGATTTAGAGAATTATCTGCCATCGCTTCCTTGCATTGCTGCCGTGTGTGTTTTTTGTTGCATATTACTGTCATAAAGGATATAGTCCATTTTCAGGTGTTTTGTCCCAGCCTCATTACCTTACATTTTCCTGATATTGAATTTCATAAAGCATCCACCAGCAGACTCCGAGTTGATCAAATCATGAATTTTATCACCCTCTCCTTTCATAATGATTCAAGTTTCCAGCCTCATCATCCTTTAATGAAAAAAAAATGCTATCACCTGATGGGTTTGGCTTTTTTGCGCCTCTGTTGTCTTCGGTGTTCAGAGGGCCTCTCTTTCCATGGCAGTAAAGCATTATACAACTTTAAACAACAACAAAACTTATGCTCACAGAAACATTGATATTGATGAAAATGTCATCCCTCCCCCAATTTAGAGAAATGAGGGAAAATTGCAGACATCAGCCTTCAAACCAATGACTCTAGCAAGCTGCTTGAAGGAACAATACAGCTTTCTGAGAGAATCGTGATTGGCCAAGGTCACCCAGCAAGCTTTATGTGGAGGAGGAGTAGGGAATCAAACTTGGCTCTCTAGGTCAGAGTCCATTACTTCTAAGAGCCAGTTTGGTGTAATGGTTAGGAACACAGACTTTAACCTGGGAGAATGGGGGAAGGGGAGGAGGAAGAGGAGATTTGATTTATATCCTGCCCTTCACTACCCAAAGGAGTCTCAGAGCGGCTTACAATCTCCTTTCCCTTCCCCTCCCCTCCCCACCCCACAACAGACACCCTGTGAGGTAGGTGGAGCTGAGAATGCTCTGAGAGAACCGCTCTTGAGAGAATAGCTTTGAGAAAACTTGTGACTGATCCAAGGTCACACCAGCAGCTGCATGTGGAATAGTCCTCGCTCCTAACCACTACACCAAACTGGCTCTTTCTCACTTGAGTCCCCATTCCTCCACATGCAGCTGCTGGTGTGACCTTAGGTCACTCATGGCTCTCTCAGAGCTGTTCTCTCACAAGCAGTTCTCGAAAAAGCTCTCTCAGCCCCACCTACCTCACAGGGTGTCTGTTGTGGGGAGGGGAAGGGAAAGGGATTGTAATCCACTCTGAAACTCCTTTGGGTAGTGAAGGGCAGGGTAGAAATCCAATCTCTTCTTCTTCTTCCTTGGTTGGAAAGTATCAAATGTTATACAAGGGCATGAACATACATGAGGCTGCCTCATCCTGAATCAGATTATTGGTCCACCAAGGTCAGTATTGCCTACTCAGTCTGGCAGCGGCTCTCCAGGGTCTCAGGCTGAGGTCTTTCATATCTCCTACTGCCTGGTCTTTTTTTTACTGGAGATGCTGGGGATTGAACTTGAGGCCTACTGCATACAAAGCACAGGCTCTTCGAGTGAGCCTCACCCCACCCCTAAATAGTAAAAAGCCCGGTAGCACCTTTAAGACTAACAAACTTTATTATAGCATAAGCTTTCAAGAAACACAGCTCTCTTTGTCAGATCCCCTAAAGTAGCTGTACATTGATAATACTCTAGGGTTGCCAAGTCTTACCGTTTAAAAAGCAGGGGAGTCCTAGCCCCTCTCTAGGAGTCCAGTGCACACGCTTTGCGTGCACGTGCCAGGATGACATCGCCCGGAAGTGATGTCATCGTGCTGGGCATGTTGCCGGGGCGATGCTCTGGTAATTGCCCTGAAACTCTATGGTACCATAGAGTTTTCAGGGTGATTGCTAGAGTGTCGCCCCGGCAACGTGCCCGGCGTGATGATGTCACTTCCGGGTGACATCATCACACTGGGCAGTTGGCCTGATCGGGCCACTTCAGGGGTAGGATTCACCCCGCCAGTCGGATCTGGACCAGCGGATTGGGGACCCCTTTAGTGGGGGAATCCCTGCCCCCCAGGGGGACTTGGCAGCCCTAAAATACTCATCCGTATTTCATTTCAGTATATTTTGCCCTATGGCCAGTCAATCAGACAGGAAGGCACATGTTTCTACTCCACCCTTCTGAGGTTGCCTGAGGGCAGCAACCGGTGGGAGAGTTTTGTTGGTGGGTACCTACCAGTCCAGAGTCTCCTGGCACTGAGACTTCACTTCTGGCACAAACCGGAAGTGACATCAACACATGGAGACACCAGATTTGCCTGGGCAAATGCTAGAGCATAGCCCTGATGTATTGACATCACTTCTGGTTCATGCCAGAAGTGTGGTTGCAAAACCAGGGGGAATGGCGGTTAGCCCCCCATCCCCCCCCCCAGTGACCTAGCAAGTGAAGCAGAGGTCTCTGGCTTCTTTCAGGAGGTTTCCCACCAAAGCAGGATACTCTTCTCCCAAAGAGTTAAGGACAGCAGATAAGGTTCTGGCTGCCTCCATTTTAGCTTCACAGGTTGGGTAGAGGCTGCATCCACATGTCGTTGGATATATTGCACTGCTTGTTGCCTTTTTAGCAGTCATTTGCACAGTTAGTAGTAACTGGACTGGCTTGTCTACAAAGGAAAACCCAATAGAAGAAGAAAAAGAGATTGGATTTATTCCCCGCCCTTCACTACCCGAAGGAGTCTCAGAGCGGCTTTACAATCTCCTTTCCCTCCCCCTCCCCTCCCCTCCCCACAACAGAGACCCTGTGAGGTAGGTGGGGCTGAGCAAGCTCTCTCAAGAACTGCCCTTGAGAGAACAGCTCTGAGAGAGCTTTATGATTGACCCAAGGTCACACCAGCAGCTGCATGTGGAAGAATGGGGAATCAAACCCGGTTCTCCCAGATTAGAGTCCATGCTCATAACCACTACACCAAACTGGCTCTCAGTCAGGGTACTGATTGCCACAGTACCCTGATAGCATATCATCCAGGGGTGTATGGATGCAGCTAGCAAGAGAGTGATTAATCCAGTGAGCTTCACAGTGGACCGGGAATTTGAACCAGGGTCCTCCCAGACTAATCGTTAAACCCCTGCACCAAACTGGCCAATGTGGTGTTTTGACATCTCTGTTCCTTTAATATGGGCCAGTGTTTGTTTGCCTTAGTCCATTCCCGGACTTTGCGTGGGCAGGAACAGAGATAGAGGAAGTGGTGGTGGTGGTGGTACTCCAGACAGAGAAAGAACTGGACATATTAGTATTAATCTGTGCTCCTGTTTGACAGCGTGTGTGTTTGTATGTTAAATTGCACTGTCGCCTCTGACTTATGGTGACCCTATGAATTAATGTCCTCCATAATGCCCTGTTGTTAACACCCTAGCACAAGTCTTGCAAACTGAGGGGCTGTGGCTTCCTTGATTGAGTCCATCCATCTCATGTTGTCTCTTCCTCTTTTCCTGCTGCCTCCAACTTTTCCTAGCGTTATTGTCTTTTATGGTGATTCTTGCCTTCTCATAATGTGACCAAAGTACCATAGCCTCAGTTCAGTCCTTTAACTTCCAGTTCGGGCTTGATTTGATCTAGAACCCAATTATTTGTCTTTTTGGGTGGTCCAGGGTACCCGTAAAACTCTCCTCCAACAACACATTTCAAATTGGCAGTAGTATGTGCGAAAAGGATCTAGGGTTCTTAGTAGACTATAGACTGAACAAGAGTCAGCAGTGTGATATGGTTGCTAAAAAGGCAAATGCAATTTTGGGTGGTATCAACAGAAGTATAGTGTCCAGATCACACAATGTGATGGTACCACTTTACACTGCTTTGGTTAGACCTCACCTGGAGTATTGTGTTCAGTTTTGGGCACTACAATTTAAGAAGGATATAGACAAGCTGGAACATGTCCAGAAGAGGGCAGTGAAGATGGTGAGGGGCCTGGAGACCAAGTCCTATGAGGAGAGGTTGAAGAACCTGGGTATGTTTAGCCTGGAGAGGAGATGACTGAGAGGTGATACGATAACTATCATCAAGTACTTGAAGGGCTGTCATATAGAGGATGGTACAGACTTGTTTTCTGTTGCCCCAGAAGGTCGGACCAGAACCAACAGGTTGAAATTAAATCAGAAGAGTTTTCGGCTAAACATTAGGAAGAACTTCCTCACAGTTAGAGCAGTTCCTCAGTGGAACAGGCTTCCTCGAGAGGTGGTGGGCTCTCCTTCTTTGGAGGTGTTCAAACAGAGGCTAGATGGCCATCTGACAGCGATGCTGATTCTGTGAACTTAGGCAGACCACGAGAGGGAGGGCAGGAAGGGTTGCCTCAGTGCTTAGTTCTTGTGGCCCTTTCTTACATGACTTGGGAAATGCTGATTGTGTTGCGACTTTGGGGTCAGGAAGCAATTTTTCTCCACACCAGTTTGGCCAGGGATCCTGGAGGTTTTTTGTCATCTTACGGGCATGGAACAGGGGGTCACTGTGGGTGTGGAGGGGGAGGTATTTGTGAATTTCCTACATTGTGCAGGGGGTTGGACTTGATGACCCTGGAGGTACCTTCCAACTCTATGATTCTATGATTATGATTCTATGAACCAACTAAATCAACTTCCTTCTTGAATCAACTTTCTTTCTTATTTTGATGCCTCGCATTAAGGACACACCTATGGTCACCTGTGAAGGCAAAACAATGTCAAGACAACCCAGTTAATGACGATTTCATAGTTCTCATTTTGACAGTTTCAACTCCGAAATCCCTGTCTTGGCTTCATTTCTCCTTTGCCCAAATTGAATCCATGATTCTTTATTATGGCACCATTTCCTCCTACGTAGCACTGAATTTTTTTCCTGTAAAAGTTATTCATTTCACATATTATTTATGCATCACTACATCAGCTTTATACATATAAATGATGTGGCTTCTACATTTAAATATATGAATAAACTACTAAAGATCATGTACCACGTGCGTATACAATAAATGAACCTAAAGAACCAACATCGGAAAGCGGAAAACTGAAACCGTTGCCAAAAATATAAGTGGATACAAAAAGAAACAAACATCCTTAAACTCAGTGGCTACTTAGAATTTAAATAATGACAGAACCACTACAAATGGATTCAGCAGCCATATAAAGCAAAGGGAGAGCCAAAAATGTTCTCCTAAAGACCCTCCTGAAAAGGGTGTTGGCTAGAGCTTTCTTAAACTCATGCAGGAATTTGTTTGATGGATCTTTCTAGGCAGGAAGTTCATAGAATCATAGAGTTGGATGGGGCCATACAGGCCATCTAGTCCAACCCCCCTGCTCAGTGCAGGATCCCTGACAAGTGTTTGTCCAGCCGCTGCTTCAAGATTGTCAGTGAGGGGAAGTTCACCACCTCCCTAGGCAGCTGATTCAACTGTATTGTAAAAAATGTTTTTCCTAAGATCCAGCCGGTACTTTCCCACCCTTAATTTAAACCCATAATTACAAGTCCTCTCCTCTGCTGCCAACAGGAACAGCCCCTTGCACTCCTCTAAGGGACAGCCCTTCAAAAATATTTCAAGAAAGCCATCATGTCCCCCCTCAACCCCCTCTGGACATTCCCAAGTCCCTCAGCTTTTCCTCATAGGGCTTGGTTTCCAGGCCCCCGATCATCCTCGTGGCTCTCCTCTGCACCTGCTGTATTCTGTCCACATCCTGTTTAAAGTGAGGCCTGCAGTACTGCACACAATATTCCAGGTGTGGCCTGGCCAAGGCAGTGGACAGCGGGACTATCACATCTTGCAATTTGGATGTTATGACCCTGTTGATACACCCCAAGACCACATTAGCCATTTTTGCCACTGCATCACACTGAAGGCTCATATTTAGCTTACAGTCCATGCATACTCCAAGATCTTGCTCTAGATCTTGGTAATCCATATAGATTTACCAGCATTGGCTGGTATGTTTGAAAAAGATGCTCTGTCCTTCCTATAGTAGGTGTGGGGATGTTTAGCCAATTTTATGCCATTGTGCTATAAGGGGACTTCTAAAAAAAATGAGATAATGCAAGTTGGCTACAAGCAGCTGTTTGATCTGAATTATTTTTGTTTATTCTCTTGACTGAAAGCCAGTCAAATACAACTCTAGGGAGTGGTGTTCATCTCCATTTCCAAACCGAAGAGACAACGTTGTCTGAAAACTTCTCCATGGTCATGTGGCCAGCATGTCTAAACACCGAGGTGCATGGGACACTGTTAGCTTCTCACCGAAGCAGTACCTATTTATCTAGTTGCAATTTCTTGCTTTCGAACTGCTAGGTTGGCAGGAGCTGGGGCCAGAGATGGGAGCTCACTCCATCATGTGGCACTCAGGTCTTGAACTGCTGAGCTACCGATCTTCCAGTCTGCAACTCAGCGTCTTAACCTTTGAGCCACCGTGGCCCAGTAGCACCCAGTAGCACCTTAGAGACCAATAAAATTTTAGGTATGAGCTTCTGAGAGTCAAACTCCTTTTGTCAGATACTGGTAGGGATAGAATCTTAGAATCACAGAGTTGGAAGGGGCCATACAGGCCGTCTAGTCCAACCCCCTGCTCAATGCAGGATCAGCCTAGAGCAGTGGTGTCACTCATTTGCTACAAGGGCTGGATCTGACATAAATGTCACTTGGTTGGGCCAGGCCATGTGTGCCATAAAACGTAATGCCAGGTACTGGAGATATAAACTGTATAAAGGACAGCAGCTGGTAAGCTCTGAGTTGGTGTAGCCTTGCGGCAAGGGCCCAGGGGCTGGGAGGGCGGTACAGAGGAAAAGCCCATATGGGTGGACTGGAGAGCCAGTGGTGCAGCACTGGGCAGACGCTCCCATGCCACTTCACTGCTGCAGATGAGGTTGTTCCACCATGCTGAAGTCACAGTTGGAGTGACTCCGTCCACGCCCCCTCCCGAGCAGTCTCCTGTTCCCCCCCTTGCACTAGTTGCTCACAGGCTGCATAAGAGCTCTGGATGGGCTGGTTCCGCCCCATAGGCCTTATGCTTGACACCCCTGGCCTAGAGCATTCCTGACCTGTGTCTGTCCAGCCGCTGCTTAAGACTGCCAGTGAGGGGGAGCTCTCCACCTCCCTAGGTGGCTGATGCCACTGAGATCTCAGAGTCCTTATGTCCCAGCGAGAAGGTGTGAGGGGGTGTTCCAAAGAGGAAACTCAGGATCTCCCATTAAAGGATCTCAGGCAGTTGGTGTCTTAGCCTGAGGCTGCCAGTCAGAACAGACAACACTGAGCTAGGTGGTCTCTGGGAAGTCAATTCTATAGGGAAAACACTGTAGTGTTTTTCAGTGAGGAGAAAAATGACCATGGAAACAATAGGGGAGGTTAATTATAGCCTCCTGCTGATATGTGTGGGAAAGCTGGCCGCACAAGAAGAGCTAAGCAGCTGCCAGAGATAGAAAAATCAGAAAATTTAATGAAGAATTACATGTAAAAAAAGAAAAGAAAAGAAGGCAAAACAATGGAGATCAAGGTGACAATTCTGGGTACACTAAGTTCCAAACAAGTCCTGCTGCATTCAGTGGGATATGCCTCTGAGTAAACATGCACAGTTGGATCCGTCTGCGCATCAATCTGTGATATATTTTAAACATGCAACACTGGGTCTGCTTAATATAGGGGTTGCCATGGTAAGTACAGCTTTCTCCTATTAAGCAGGAAGGTGAATAGACTCGTAAAACCCAGGCTACTGGTTAGCAAATGAATTGCAAATAAGAAACGTCTCCATTTTGACCCTGATAAATAGCAATCTAATGTTTTCATAAAAGTGCTACACCATCTCCTCCTGGAATATATATCAACCCCTTTTTCTTTTGGCAAAAACAAGAAGTACGCCCAATGATCCAAATATATCAAACTTTCTGATGTTTGCCTCCATCTTAGCTGCCAGATTTTTTGTGGCGGGGGAGAGGTGCAACTATGCTAAAAATGTGGAGGGCAGGAGGTTGAGGCGATACCACGCAGAATCACTTCAGCTCGACTGCTCCAGGTGGTAACATCCTCATTAAATTTAGACCTCGGACATCGGCCAGGATGTTTTAAAAGTTTAAATTACTGTATTTTGTTTTGTGGCAGCTTTACAGAGATAGTTGTTTAATCGCTGAATCTGACAGCTGGACTGTAGACCTTCCCCGGTGGGCTTCCTCAGTTGCTCTGAAGACCTTTGTCGATTGTCTGGAGTGTTCGTTTTCCTCATGGCCTCATGGCCATCAAGAAGAAGATGCACAGTTCTAGATGGGTGGCCATTTTAGCCTGTCCATAGCAGCAGAAAAGAGCAAGAGTCCAGGAGCACCTTAAAGACCAACAAAATATGTGGCAGGGCAGGAGCTTTCGTGAGTCACTGCTCACTTCTTCAGATACCTGTCTGTAGCAGCAGAAAAGAGCTGAGGGATTCCTATGCCCTGTGTTTTTTCCTCTTGTTGTGTGTGCCCAGTTGGTAGGGTTGGCAGCTTTGGGTAGGGAAATACCTGGAGATTTGGGGGATGGAGTCTGGGGAGGTCAGGATTCGGGAAGGGTGAGGGACCTCCTCCAAGACGTCTGGAAGATGATGGACAAAGGCTCAACAAGCTCTCTAGAAAGTTATTTCAGCACTCTTGTGTTCATACCATCTGGCTTGGGGGATTTGTACACATTCAGTGCAGCCAGGTGCTTCTCAACTACTTCTCTGTCCATGTCACCCATCAGCCCGGACACTGTGCCTTGCCTACTACCATCTCTAGATGAGCCTGTTCTCTTCTTCAGGGAATACGCTGAAGCAAAATAGGCATTGAGCCTTTCTGCTTTCTCTCTGTCCTCTGTCAGAGTTGCTCCATTTTCACCCAACAGCGGGCCCATCACCTCTTTTATCTTGTGTTTGCTCCTCACACATCTGAAGGAGATTTTCTTGTTGTAGCGAGCCTCCCTGGCCAGCTTTAGCTCACTGTGAGCTTTGGCCTCTCTGATGTGTGTAGCAACCTGCAGATCCTCTTCTTTAGATGTATGTCCTTACCTGCATTTCTTGAGCATTTCCCTTTTCTCCCTTGGCACATCATGGAGTTCTCTGTTCATCCACATTGGCTTTTTGGATCCCCTACCGTGTTTCCTTCTTGTTGGAACAGTGACAGCTTGAGCATGCAAGAGCACTTATTTTAGCAGAGCCCACCATTCACTTTCCCTTCCAGCATTCTCGCCCATGGAATGATTCTCATCATGCCTCTGTGTTTATTAAAGTCTGCCCTACTAAAATCTAATATACATGTGTGGCTATGAACTTCCTTGGTCCCCCACAGCAACAGGAATTCTAGCAGGACATGGTCCCTTCTCCCTAAGGTCCCCACCACCGTCACCCCCATCTACTATCTCTTGCCTGTTGGTCAATATTAAGTCAAGTATGGCCGAGCCTCTTGTATCTTTCTCCACCATTTGATGAAGGAAATTGTCAGCCAGACAGATCAGGGACGTACATGACTGTGGATGCTTTGCAGAGTTGGTCTCACAGCACACATCAAGGAAGTTGAAGTCACCATAACTTCCAGGTCACGTTGTCTGGATACTCCATCAGGCTGTTCAAGGAGGGCAGCATCCACCTCTTCATCCTGGTCAGGAGGTCCGTAGCAGACTCCATCCACAATACTGTTTGTCCTTCTTTTCCTTATAAACGCCCAGATTCTTTCCACTGGGCTGTCACCCTCCTCCTGCAGTATTTCCTGACAAACAAACCCTCTCCTCACATACTGCGCCACTCTGCCTCCTCTTCGACCCTTAGGATTTTTTTGCACAACTCATCTCCATCCACTAGTACATTCAAGTCAAGAAGCATTCAGAGGTGGTTTGCCACTGCCCGCTGCTGCGTAGCAATCCTGGACTTCCTTGGTGGTCTCCTGTCCAGGCACTAACCCGGGCCAACCCTCCTGAATTCCTGAGATCTGATGAGATCAGGCTAGACTGGGTCACCCAGCTCAGGGCTATCAATGAATATGTAAAGGTAAAGGTTTCCCTTGCTCAAAGGCCAGTTGAATCCAACTCCAGGGGGTGGTGCTCATCTCCATTTCCAAGCTGAAGAGCCAGCACTGTCTGAAGACATTTCCATGGTCATGTGGCTAGCATGACTAGACGCTAAGGTGCACAAAACACTGTTACCATCCCACTGAAGTGGTCCCTATTTATCTACTGGCAAGTTCTTGCTTTCGAACTGCGAGGTTGGCAGGAGCTGGGGCCAGAGACAGGAGCTCACTCCGTCATGTGGCACTCGGGTCTCGGACTGCTGAACTACCAATCTTCCGGTCTGCCACTCAGCATCTTAACCACTGTGCCACCGCTCAAGCCTTAATACTGCCACCATGGTGGCAGCTATATAGTTTTTATTGCAAGATTGCATTGATATTTGTTTTTTGGCTTTTTCCCAAGGAATAATCAGAAGGCTCTTGACTGTATAGTTAAAATACTTGTCCATTAAAATGCTTATTGAATGGTACATTTATATCTCTATACTGAATTCATTGTGGTTACCCATGTTTTCCTAGATGGGAAGATAATTGTACACAGAGCTAATAAACCTCACTTTGAATTGAAGGCCACACTCCAGTTTCCCCGGTAGGCCATACTTTTAATGGGTGTTCCTTCCCTCAGGGTGAAATAGTAATCTTATAAATGAAGGTTACATGGCAAATTGGTTCCAAAAAGGTGCTTGAAATCTCCATCTTTCTATCTTAATCATTTAGCCATCTCCTGCACCGCAGACAGTTGCTTTGGGGAAATTAACGATATTGCTTGCTACAAGTCCAGGCATATCCCTCCGTCATTCATTCACTTATTTCTGGGTTAGCACAAAATTAAAAGTGTATTTTACAGGAAAAACTCAATTACCAAAGCCCCTGTAGGAACAAGCAGTAGTAAATATGAAGCAAAGGTACGGTAGTGCTCTCTAAAAACAGCATCGGCACAGCAAATACACCTTGACTTTAGAACCTCTTAGTTTTGGAGGGGAAACCACTTTTGCACAAAGTTGTAGCATACCATCACAGATGGGCAAATTCTTCTGTGCACTGTACATACATACATACATAAGTGCCATCAAGTCAGAACTGAGTGATGGCAGCCCCAGAAAGGGGCTTTCAAGGCATCACTGGAAGTGACATCATCCCAATATGACATTGAGGTGACACTCCGGTACTGAGGCAAACTCTATGGTAAAAACAGCTTCTACCATAGAATGTCTGCCAAATACCAGAGTAGTCGCCATGGCGTCCAACCCTGACCATTCCTCTGTGACTGTTCCATCGTGGCCTGATGTTACCGCTATGCAATGCCGCCGACTTCGTTACTAGCACCTTTGATTGTTTATTACTGTTTGATTAATTATGATGTTTTATATTTGTGCTGTTTTTATGTGTTTTTAACTTTTTATGTAAGCTGCCCTGAGCCTGCTTTGGCGGGGAGGGCGGGATAGAAGTCGAATAAATAAATAAACGAATGAATAAATAAGTGAGAAGCAGAGGCAGTTTTCCATCGCCCTCTCCTGCACAGCCTTCCTTGGTGGGCTCCCATTCAAGTACTAACACCACTTAGTTTCCGAGTTGTGAGGAAACTGGGCTATACCATGCTGTCTTCCTTCCCACCATGTATTGTAATGTACAGGGGTCATTTTGTAGAAAAAGAGGTGCAGGAGCTCATTAGCATAACTCATTTGCATAACTCATTTGCATATGCCACACTTCCTAACATACCGGAAGTGTGTCAGAAGGCAACGCCCACCCCTCAGGCTCCACTCCACAGGTGAGTGAAACTGTCCTGCTCTTCCTCCATTCCATTCCCCATCCCATACTTTGTGCAATAAAAATAAGCATAAAGAACACACCCTCATTCTCTTCGTGCTCCCTTGAAACCACCAGGTTTCAAGTAGACTTGAGATACCCAGGACATGTGCACCACCCATCCCTTCCCCTTCCCCTCCCCACAACAAGACACCCTGTGAGGTAGGTGGGGCTGAGAGAGGTCTTTTGAGAACTGCTCATGAGAGAACAGCTCTGAGAGAACTTGTGACTGGCCCAAGGTCACACCAGCAGCTGCATGTGGAGGAGTGGGGAAATCAAACCCGGTTCTCCCAGATTAGAGTTCAACTCCTGACCACTACACCAAACTGATAAGGTGGAAGCTGCTGAAGGGTTGGTGAAATTTCTCCAGTACTTATGTGCCATGTGCCCAGATAAAAAATGGTATACTTAGAAAATGTATATGCCACCTTGAGCAAGTCTCTGGAAAAGCAGCACACAGTCATAAAAGGAACAATGATAAAATTATCAATATTAAAACAAAACATTAAAAACAATAAAGACCCTAGCAGGGCTTTCCCCGGGGCGCTGCGCCTCTGCACTGCTTGGGGAAGTTGAGGAGGGGGCGGGGCTTGGTCATGTGTCTGCCCCCTGGGCTCCTCACTCCCGGAGCTGCGCTCCTGTGCGCTCCCGTTCCAACGGACCCCTGGTAATGTATCATTAATTGTGTAGAAAGCCAGTTTGGTGTAGTGGTTAAGTGCGCGGACTCTAATCTGGGAGAACTGGGTTTGATTCCCCACTCCTCCACTTGCACCTGCTGGATGATCTTGGGCAAGCCATAGTTCCGTACCAGCTGTTCTCTCAAGGACAGTTGTCTCAGAGCTCTCTCAGCCCCACCTACCTCACAGGGTGTCTGTTGTGGGGAGGAGGAAGGAAAAGGAAAGGAGTTTGTAAGCCACTCTGAGACTATAAGTGAAGTGTGGGTATAAATCCAATCTCTTCTTCTTCTTCTTCTTCTTGTGTACCCTGCTTAGCTTCCAAAAATCTGACAAGATTGGGCCAGCCTGGGCCATCCAAGTCAGGACTTGGGCCTCTAGGTGATTGTATGTTTGTGAATAAGGGCTAGGATATTGCAGTTGTCACTGGTGAGTGAAGTCTGCTAGTATGCATAATCTTAGCCCTGTAGGTAGTTGTATATGCATACTACTAGACTTCACTCACCAGTGACAACTGCAATAGCCGAGCCCTTATTTTTAATTTAATGCATAGAATATACAATAATTGCCTCTTCTTTTGGTCCAACTCTGCCCCCCCCCCCCCCAATCTTGGAGCTGGTTAACTCTTATGAGAACAAGGAAGGCAGAAACGCCAGCAACTGGCATTTCTTCCCTCCTTTTTGCTGGATTGGTGTCTCATCCGCAGGGCACTGCAGTGTGCTTCAGAGGTGGCCCGTGGCACATGCCAATGCCTGCCCTTTTGGGGATGTCTGAATTAGTCCTCAGCTGGGTAAACATGCTCCTGGTCATGCTGTTTCTCTTTCTCTTACCAAGTTGCAAACTGAAAGTCTCCACCAAAATACCGTTTCTCACTGGAGACACTATACCTATGTTGCCACTTCTTTTGCCCAATTTTGCCCTACCTGCTGTGTAGCGTACCTGGAAGTCTACTCACTGTGGGTGAAGAATGAAGACAGTAGACTAAAGGAAGGGGGGGGGGAGATGTGGGATAACAGTCAAGAAGAAGAGGAGGAGGAGCAGATTGGATTTATACCCCGCCCTTCGCTACCCGAAGGAGTCTCAGAGTGGTTTATAATCCCTTTCCTTTTCCCTCCCCACAACAGACACCGTATGAGGTAGGTGGGGCTGAGAGAGCTCTTTTGAGGACTGCCCTTGAGAGAACAGCTCTGGAAGAACTGTGACTGACCCAGGTCACACCAGCAGCTGCTTGTGGAGGAGTAGGGAATCAAACCCGGTTCTCCCAGATTAGAGTCTGCACTCCTAACCACTACACCAAACTGGCATCTTCACCGATATGGCATCAATTCCCATGTTGGAACCTGATGGCCTTTGCTTTAACCATCTCTTGGAGGCGAGTTCTGTGCAGCCCAAAACTTTGTTCCCAGTATTTTGAAAACCAGCTCCCCCTTATGATTGGCTGTGTCGCCGTTATGGAAAACAGGTTGTCTGTATCCATCACTTATTCCCCTTTTTAAAAAAAAAAATGCCCAAAAAGCAGGAGTCTGGAAATCTTGAGAGCCATCTGTATACAGCCGTAAACATAAATCAATACAGATCTCTGCAAGCTACTTAACTTGTTCAAGTACTCCATCCACGCACCATCTTTCCTGGAACTGTCAATGGAACAGATGGATGAGGCAGACCCGTCTGCCAGCTTGGAGTCCATCCCGCAAAAGAGCAAAGCAGGTAACACTTTGATTTTCCTTGCAGATAGAGGCTTTTTAGGACGGATTTACAAACGGTAAAACAAAGTTTATCTGAGCTCACACCTTGCACCTCGAGCGCAGACGATCACACAAGAGTCGCTGCGAGAGGAATTAATTCAGCCTTCTTTAATAGGGGGGGAATATTCTCTTTCGAGCATAGCCTGTTGCGGATGAACAAATGCCCTTTAAACCTAGCGGAGCTGGTTGCCTACCTTTAATATCTGCAGTGCCGCATGGGATGCCAAACATGTTGACTTCCTTGTCTTTGGAAACCTGGGCACAAGCAGTTGCTTCACATAACCTGATTCTCAGGGGTCCTGCAGACAACAGAGTGCAGTGCTAGGTTACAGGGCTATGGGGGTGGGAGTTGTAGAAGATTATCCAATTAGGACAGATTCCAGAGGGGTAGCTGCATTTGTCTACAGCAGCCACTACAACAAAGAGCATTGGATAAACAAGCAGCAGAAGTCCATCAGTGGCTGTTGGGCAGAAGGTATAGATGGAACACTGTGTCTAGGGCAGTGATGCTCTGTATTCTTGGTGCTTGAGGGGGCAACAGTGGGAGGTCTTCTGTAGTTCTGGTCCCACTGGTGGACCTCCTGTTGGCACCTGGGTTTTGGCCACTGTGTGACACAGAATGTTGGACTAGATGGGCCACTGGCCTGATCCAACATGGCTTTTCTTATGCTCTTATTGTGGCACCTTACAGACATAAGAAATTTGATGCTTTCACAAGGCAGAACCTATCTGCATGTATTGAAAAGGATTCTGGCTCATGAAAGTTTGTGTCACAGTAAATGTACTAGTCTAGTTAGAAGAAGGGTAGGTCTTTATTGCCTATTTTCTCTACTCTGAGCCTCAATGCAACTTACAATCATCTTCCCTTCCTCTCCCCACAACACTCACCTTGTAAGATAGGTGGGGCTGAGAGAGTTCTGAGATAACTGTGACTGGCGCAAGGTCACCCAGCAGGCTTCATGTGGAGGAGGAGTGGGGAATCAGGCCATGTTCTCCAGATTAGAGTCCACCATTCTTGACTGCTACACTACGCTGATTTATGGTGCCACAAAACTCTTTGTCGTAAAAACAAGCAAGCACACAAGAAAATGTGGAGACAACAAAGATAGGCTTCTGTCTGAATTTTAAACTGCACTTTGTTGTTCATACAACAGGTTGCCCCAGTCCTGGGAGTGAAAAGAGCTCTCATGAGGCGCATAGTTGGGGCACTGTGTTGATGCAGAGGTGCCATTTGTATGAATCCACATGTCCATGTGAGGGATGCTCAGGTGGTCTCCAAGATTCATGTGGGCATGTGGTCCACTGATAGTCACTGCCACTGTGCAAATCCCATGTGAAGTAACCAAATCATGCATGGTATGGCCAGAAGGTACAGTGAAGAAAAAGAGGGGGGGGGGGGACTCAACCCCACAAAATGTAATCAAGAACCACGGAGGTAAGTTAGAAAACAAGGGAAGGGCTGATAGTTAAAACTTAAATATAAAATAATTATAAGTAAAAAAAATCCCATGTATTTATTGCAGAGACTTTTAAAAAACATACAAGAGCCTAAATCAAGCCTCATAACATGATAAAAGTGACATAGGCACAAGAGGAAACACTTATGACCTAATGCATTGTGGGCCAGAAGGGGCCTTTCCCAGAGGTCAAACATTAAAAGGTCCATATAGGCTCCTGTTACTATCAAAAGGCAGTTCACAAGTTGATATGGAACCAAAAAAGGAAACCTGTTAGGGAAGAAAGAAAAAAATATTATTAAAATAACAAATTGAAATAATGACCGGTGCTTGCCCTTATGCAAGAGCAGGCTTTTGCCCACCCCCCAAATCCTTGGATGGAATCACATGAGTGGGTGAGCCTATGAAGGCACAGCATGGGAGTGCTGGCCTATCAGGGAAGGCTGGCCAGCCAGATCTAGTGGCGGCAGCCATTTCCCTGGTCATTCCAGCCGAAGACGAGCTCCCCAGCCACCCGCCCTCAGTTGGCAACCACGTGGGAGTAGCCAGGTGCCGGTTTGGGGGATGAGCAGGATTTTTGGGGGTCTCTCTCAAATTGGCTGTGAGGGGGCCTTTTTTCACCTGTTTCACATAAATAGGCCTGGCAATCTGGTTAGGCCCTTTCTGGGAAAGCATGGGTTTAGGGGATAAATTTGAGATAGTAAGAACCCTGAGATATCAGTGATGGGGGGATTCCTCAAACTGGGCACCTAGTGGGTTGGCAGTCCAGGAGGCCCAGGTGGGGAGCCCTTCGGGGTTGGGGGAGCACATGGCGAGCCTTAAGGCTTAGCAGTCGTGGGTGGAAATGTGCTCCTCCATCTCCTCTACACATTTGGAGTGCAGGCCATGACAGGTTGGGTCCGGAACGATTCTGGACCTGGCTCTGAGCCAGGGTGGGTTTGCCCTGTTAAGAAGCCCGCTTCACAGGCACAAGGCAACCTGTGCTTGAATGGTATAAAGGATGCAGATCAGCTTGTATGTAAACAAAGTCCCAGTTTAACCCATAACTTGTGTTTCATTCGAGGGGTGGGTGGGCAAATTTCCAATTGTAATACTTATTACTGAAACCTGGTATTTTTGTACTTACTTCCAATATGGAATCAAGTGACACAAGAAAAATATTATTTGTGAGGCCTCCTTAAAACTAGCCTTGTGTCTATTACAGATGCATACAATGCTGCATGTGCATGCCTGGGGAAAATAAATACACAAATCCTGGATTATAACAACAACAACAAAAAGATACTAACACCAAATTATATATGGAAAAAATACCTTCCAATTTTGGTCCAAAAGAATAGGTCAGGTCCAGCAGTGGGGTCAGGACACGAGAAGCTCTCCCACTGTTGCCCCCCCACAAGCACCAAGAATACAGAGCACCATTTGCCCCAGACCGAGACCTCCTATCTATACCTTGTGGCTAATACCCACTGATGGACCTCTGCTCCATATGTTTATCTAATTCCCTCTTAAAACCGTCCATGCTTGTAGCCACCACCTCCTGTGGCAGTGAATTCCACGTGTTAATCACTCTTTGGGTGAAGAAGTACTTCCTTTTATCCGTTCTAACCCAACTGCTCAGCAATTTCATGGAGTGCCCACGAGTTCTTGTATTGTGAGAAAGGGAGAAAAGTACTTCTTTCTCTACCTGCTCTATCCCATGCATAATCTTGTAAACCTCGATCATGTCGCCCCCTCAGCCGACGTTTCTCCAAGCTAAAGAGCCCCAAGCACTTCAACCTTTCTTCATAGGGAAAGTGTTCCAACCCTTTTATCATTCTAGTTGATTTTACTATCCCCACCATCAGGGTGTGCATGTCAATCATTTGCTATTGAATGTAGGAATTTGGCTATCCTAGACCCAATTTTGTAATATCTAGATTTAAAACAACAACAACAACAACCAAATAAAGAAGACATACAAAATTCGCCAAATGAGCCAAATGTTTGCCGGTTTGATTTTAAGGGTTAAAGTAGTGCTTCGGAGAGAAATAGGGTTGCCAGGCACATGACTGGTAGAGAGGTTAACCGGTGTGGTTAGTTTAGTCACCATTAGTTAGCAGAGTGCTTAAATACAGCTATAAACACAGGAGCATCACTTTACCGGATCACTCAGCTTACAAAGCTACACAGAGCCACACTGCAAGTTTGGAAGGAAAATACTTCTCTCTTTATTTGAGAAGTACACTTTGGATAGGAAAGAGCAGAGATTGATAAATTCCTAACTTACTAGCTAAAGGATGGAGGCGGATGGTGAGAGGCCCATCTGCCTCATTGTGCCAAGAGAGGATTGAATGTCCCTCTCTTGGTGCGTGTAGGTAGAGAGCAAGTCTTCGTTCAGAGCGAGAGAGAAGCAGGAAAAGGGAAATTGGTCCTCGAGATCACAGTCTGCATATCAAAGAGGACAGTGGCAGAAAAATAGATACAGGAAGAAAGGTCAGTTTGCCTGTCTAGCTATCTAGTCTCTCTTGCCACTTTGTCTGGAGGTCTGAAACAGGGGACATCACATCTGGAACTTCCAACAACTGGCAGCCCCAGGACATTAGGGGGCAGAGCATAGGGGGAGAATGCCTCTTGGCACAGCAATGTCACTTTCACGTGGAAGTGCTGTCTTATGAGAGCAGGTAGGGGACAGGCGGCATCGCTGGGAGTTTGTCTGTTATAAGCAGGCAAATATAATGCCTAGAGGGGGATGCTTCCTGAGTAAGGTTGCCATATCTGGCTTGGAAAACTCCTGGAGATTTGGGAGCAGTCCCTAGGGACTTCCATTTTACCTAGACTCTCTGGTATACCATATAGCCTGCCCTCTGAAGCTGCCATGTTTTCTAGGGGAACTGATCTCTGCCATCTGGAGATCAGTTGTAATTCCAGGAGAACTCCACCCTCCACCTGGAGGCAGGCAAACCTATCCCTGAGCGCTCCATTTGTTTACTAAACATTTGTTCCTCAGTCAGCAGCTGTTTTATAAAAGTGAGTCTTCCTTCTCGGAATAACAATCCTAGCTCTTGGTCAAATTGTGATGACGATATCACAATGGTAGACACCCAATCAGACTTGATCACATGGTGATATCACAGAGGCTTGCCAAAGTTAAGTCAAAATGAGGGCAAGGTCTCCTACTTTGTATTGCCTTCGTTCTGAACGGGTGGCTTGCTTTTATCCCCTTTCAACTTCATCCCCCACCCCCAAAAATGGCCCACATGGGAATTTGTACCTGCTGAAATTGTTTGCACACCCCAATTTTCCTCAGCCGTCCTTACAGCTCAGAGTGTCTCAACTAGGTCACGTAGATAAAATAAACAGTTCATCTCAGCTTTACAAGGAAACATTAATTAATGCCCCAGGCGATGGCTTTTTGCTAACTGAAAACAAACCAGACCTAACTGGTGTCTGTTTCAACAATCCTATTTACAAGAAATGGCAAAAACTGGAGGTGACGTTTGGCAACCCATGATACAACACTGCCGTGGACAAGAATTCTTTCTGTCAAGCGTAATTTTGTTGTTGTTGCTCTTTCTGTAATAAAAGATCTATCCGTACCTTTTTGATATGTTACATCATGAGGCAACTGTGTCTTAGCCCTTGAGTTTTGACATGCAGGGCTGTAACTCTCGTTGCTTTAATGCAGTCTTTCATAGCTTATTCCTGTACTGAGGAGTGTTATCTTTTCACTCTTTACAGCCATAAGAGATAAGCACAGGAAGCTCCATCTGTATTTCTGCCTGCTTTGTGTATTATAATAAATTGTCTTTTATTTTGTCCCCTGCTTTCTGTGTTCTTCCCAGGGAATTTATCAGGTCTCCCTTTTCCTTACAAAGATTAATTTAGAAGATTCTCCTAACACAAGACAAAAGACAATTTTGATTTTCAAATCAGACCAAAACATACTATAAAATAGGCCGATTTATTTATGTATTTATTTATTTGCTGTAATGTGCTCTATGTTCAGCTGCCCTCAGATACAACCCAGAAACTGCAGCTGGTCCAGAATGTAGCAACACAACTGTTGTCAGGATCTAACTGATGGGAATAAATGTTGCCCCTTTTGAAACAGTAGCATTGGCTGCCAATTTCATGCTTATCTTCCAATGAACTTGCTGGGACGGCTGTGGATAAAAGTAAAAGTCAAAAGCAAGTCCTGAGGCTCAGGGGCGTCAAGTTTTCAAAATCCGGGGGGGGGGGGGAGGGAGCTCTTCTGTGCGCACGTGCGAAGTGTGCCCACCCGCTGGGAGCATGTTTCTGCTGCCGCTGCTTCCCCCCCGGCCTGACCTCTCCTGCTTCCATCCCTCCCTCCGTCTGTCCAGGGGCCAGCTGGACATTTGCTTAGCTGGCCCCTGGACTGATGGAGGGAGGGACGGAGTGGTCAGGCCGGGGGGGGGAGAGAGAGACGGCGACGGCGGCCCTAGGAAGGGCCCGGGGAGGCGCGGCGGAGGGCACATCGTTTTCCCGGGGGGGGCTCAGTCCCCCCGGGAAATTTTGGGGGTGGCTCAAGCCCTCGAGCCCCCCCATAGTTGACACCTATGCTGAGGCTCCTCCTTACACATTCACCTAATTCTGCAGTCAGTGTCCTGTATGTATTCCTTCTCAGTAGTTCTCTCTGATGTGGTGGTTTACCTAGATGAGCTTACCCTCTCTCCTTTCCCTTGAGTTGCACTGTTATGTCTTCCCCCCCCTTTCATGATCCGTTCCCACTTTCTTTAAATTCTTAACAGGCACCGCATCCTCTACGACTTTCTGATTTAAGGAAATTTATACAACCTTAAAGGCAGAAAAGAAGAGAAACAGTTAGGGTTTATTTATTTATTTATTTATTGCATTTCTATCCCGCCTTTCCAGCGAATTGGCTCAAGTGTTCCCTCTAAGCAGTGTTCCCTCTAAGCTGAGTTAGTGCGAGCTAGCTCACAGTTTTTTAGCCTCCAGCTCACACATTTTTGTCTTAGCTCAGGAAGGATGGCGCCAGAGCAAACTAATTTATGCAGTAGCCAAATTGCTCGCTCACAACTTTAATGCCAGCAGCTCACAAAGAAGAATTTTTGCTCACAAGACTCCACAGCTTAGAGGGAGCAGGATTTTCACATGTAAATAATAGAAACCCTAGTAAATAAAGAGGACATAATAAAACCCAATATGGATCAAGTATCTCATCCTACTAAGGGTACCTGAGCAAGAAGCAGAGGTCTGTGGATATTTCAGTCACACGCACGGGAAAGCATTTACACAAATACTCTTATGAAGTAAGGCAATGTTGTATAGTAGTTAGAGTGCTGGACAAGATCTGGGGAGACTCAGGTTCAAATTCCCACTCAGCATGAAAATTTGAAGGAAATACTTTAGGTCAGGCATTCATTCTCTGTCTAACCTACTTCACAGGACAAAGTTTGAGTCCAGTGGCACCTTTAAGACCAACAAGGTTGAAAGGTGCCACTGGACTCAAACTTTGTCCAACTGCTTCAGACAAACATGGCTACCCACCTGGATCTACTTCACAGGGTTACTGAGAGGAAATGTAGAAACGGAGAACCATGTATGCTGCCCTGAGGTCCTTGGAGGAAGGATGGGATTTAAAATGCAAGAAATAAAATGAGCAGATCTATCCATTCGCAGCTGTTGTACTGAATTGGTAAGGAGTCACAAGGAGAAGGGGGGAGTTTTATCACAGAGAAAGAGTTGGATCAAACTGACAAAAAAACAACAGCACACTTCTTAGGCTCCATGAAGAGAAAACTTGAAGCTGGGAGAGGGACATCAAGAAAGGAAACAGAGTCTGAGCTTTCCTCCTCCATGTGACTTTTATATAAATAATGTGTGAGTGTGTGTGTGTATTGTTATGGATCTTGCTGATTTCTGTCCTGTGGCCATAAGCAGCCTTCACAGTACATAGATACATCTATTACGAGCAGGGCCATACCATGGGGGGGGGGGGGAGTACTGCATGCAGTGCCCCCCATCAGGCAAATGTGGAAAGGCTCTGAGAGGAATTGCTCATGTGACCACAAAACTGCAAGAGAGAATGAGTTTCCCATTCCTTTAAGAGTTTGAGAGCCAGCAGCAGCAGAAGAGCTGGTTTTTATACCCCACTTCTCTCTACCCTAAGGAGTCTCAAAGTGCCTTATACTCGCCTGCCCTTCCTCTCCCCACAGCTGGCACCCTATGAGGCAGGTGGGGCTGAGAGAGTTCTGAGAGAACTGAGACTGCCCCAAGGTCCCCCAGCAGGCTTCATGTGGAGGAGGAGTGGGGAATCAAACCCGGTCCTCCAGATCAGAATCCACCGCTCTTCACTACTATGCCACACTGGCTCTCAAGGGTGGGCTGGAGTCGGAGGTGTGGTAATAATCCTAAAAATAAACAAATAGCACCTGAGCTGTACAGGACTGATGCTCCGTCCACCTCTCCAGTGAGCCAAAATATCAGTTAAATCCTGGGACCATCCTTCCAGTGGGTTGCCTATTAAGGAAGAAAATCCTGTGGCCGGCGCATTGTCCCCTTTCTTTCTTATTTTCTTCAGCTTCCTTTCTAAAGGACAAAGGGAAACGGCCAGCTCTCCCCCCTGCTGTGGGTGACAAAAACCAGAGATAGTGGTACGTTAACACCGAGCACCGTCCTTTGCCAATCTCTGAAATGTCATTGCTTGGGCAGCCTGCTGGGCTCAGCTCGGGAGTCGTGGTGCCAAGACTGCTAATAAAAAAGAATAAAGGTTAATGAAGGCACTGGGTTATTTATTAGCCAGAGTAAAATCGCCTACTTTTTAATCTGTATTGTTTGTTCAAGGCAGAAGGTCTCGCCTTTGATTTTTAACACTACTTTATCCTTCTGTGGTGTGCCTGGCTCCGTTTCTTAGCAAAGACTTAATGTTCTTTCAATACTTCCCCCCCCCCCCTCAGGATGGGAGGGATTGATTTGGGGAGGTCACCTTGAAAGATGTATCATTCGCAAGCCGTCCTGTCTCCACCAGTGCGAGGGAGGAGGGTCTGGCGGTCGGCTACCTGCCAGTTTATTGAGAAGCATGGTCAGACTGACTGGATCTGGATTGGTTCTCACATTTCCCATTCCCTGAATGACAATGGAAGTGGTTTGTCCCCATGGAACCTTAGCTGTGCAAGCATCATCTCTCCCCTTGTGAAGAAGTGAGCGGTGACTCACGAAAGCTCATAACCCTGCTACAAATGTTGTTAGTCCTTATGGTGCTACTGGACTCTTGCTCTTTTCTGCTGCTACAGACAGACAAACATGGCCAACCGTCTTGGCATATAGAAATGCTTGAGTAACCACGTACTTAACCCACACTAGTCTGATCTCATCTGATCTCAGAAGCTAAGCAGGGTGGGCCCTGGCTAGGTTTTGGATGGGAGACCTCCAAAGAACACCAGGGTCGTGATGCAGAGGGAGACAACAGCAAACTACCTCTAAACCTCTCTTGCCTTGAAAACCCAATGGGGTCGCCATACGTCAGCTGCGACTTGACAGCAATTTCACCACCGACCATGTGCTTATAAAAGTCATGCTTCTTATAGGGCTTCCATACAGTACCGGCGCATAGTTCTGTACTCTTGAGTGTACTCATGTTTAGAGACTCTGGGATGTGACAAAAATGGCTGGCATTCACAGAGGAATCTTGCGAAAGTTATTTAAAGCCTCAGTCTTTGCTTGGTAGAGCGTGACCCGCAGCAGTTGACGAACTGATCTACGATGGGTTGCCTCATCATATTTGGAGAAAAGATTTAGCGCTGGGGAAGAGAGACACACAGAAGAGAGAAAGTGGGAGAGAGGAGGGGAAAGAAAAATTAATGGGCAAGTAGACTGACAGAAGGCAGAGAGAGAATATGATGTAACAGCAAATATAAAACATAAAACAAGTTGGGGGTCCTGTACTGCAGACTGGGTTGAAAGATGGGCCCAGGAATACTGGCAGACTGTTGATTTCAGTAATGCTTCATTCAAAATAAGATTGCCCCAGATTTCTTAAAATGGGAATCAGGCCTTCATGGAGGAAGGGCTTTTCAATAGCTATGAAATAAGATGACTCCATGTTCAAAGGCAGATACCCCTTGAATGCCAGTGCTGGGAAGTCAATAACAGGGGGATTTTTTGGGCCTCTGTGCCCTGCTTTTAGGTTTCTGGAGCATCTGGTTGAACACTGTGTAAAAAAAAACCACTAGGTGGACCACTGGTCAGATTCAGCAGAACAGGTTCTTATTCCTCCTTGAGGTATGTGAAATTGAACTAATGTGTTTATGCCTCTGTTGCCTGCATCTGATTTGTGTCTATCTCAGTCGGTGCTACAGTCAGATGTTTATGTCTTCACCCTCTGAAGATGGAAGAGGTGGCTAGAGATAGTCCTGGAGAAGTTTAGGAGAAGGAGGCCCTACTATGATTTGAAAAGTCACAGAGCAGTAGATTACAAGCATGGATGGCTTCAAGAGGGAACTGGAGAAACATATGGAGCGGAGGTCCATCAGTGGCTATTAGCCACACGTTATGGATAGGAACTCTCGGTCTGGGGCAAGTGATGCTCTGTATTCTTGGTGCTTGCAGGAGGGCAACAGTGGGAGGGCTTCTAGTGTCCTGGACCCACTGGTGGACCTCCTGATGGCACCTGATATTTTGGGCCACCGTGTGACAGAGTGTTGGACTGGATGGGCCATTGGCCTGATTCAACATTGGCTTCTCTTCTGTTCTCTTGTGTTCTTATTAATTGGCAGCTGTCTGGCTCAGGAATTGTATGATGCAGGACATGAGGACTAACTCTATGCTTAGGGAGAGAACATGTGGAATTGCTGCGGGTTCACTGATGTTTGGAGCAGAAGGTGCCATCTTGGTTCTGGGCAATGGCTTTGCAGCAGTAGACTGCAGAACTCAGGCTTTGCAAATAAAACCCATCCATGTATTTGGTTTCTTGAATTGGAGATTTTGAAAGGCTGAACTGAAGATGTTCTAAACGTGTAGTATGACTCCCATTTTCTGTGCATTAACTTTAAAAACTAGGTGCTTGCTGTATTCCAGCTGCAGCCAAAGAACAATTTCTATATCAAAATCCATCTCAAGGAGAATAGGGACAAGGGAAGGTACCAGATAGATGCCAATGCTGATACATATAAAATACAGTGCGTGTGAGATAATTTTATGGAGACTTAAAGGTTTTGGTAGATATAACTGTAAGATATTTCTGCAAAGACTCAGAAGAGATAACAGGAATGAAAAGAGATAATCCGATACTGAAAAAATGAAATAACAAAACTGAATGGGGGGGGGGGCAAATGGATCTCATAAGAAGGGACAAATAATGGGACACTTGAGTGAGTCCTCCTATTTCTGTTGTTTGGCTATGGTATTATTTTTAAGCACAGCAGTGCTTATAAAGCAGCAGCTTCTGATGGTGTACCTTAGTGTATTTTTTATGTTTTCCATTTAAGTCTAGATTCGAGTCCATTAGCGCCTTAGAGACCAACAAGGTTTTTGGGGTGTAAACATCTGAGAGCCAGAGCTCCCTTTATCAGATACGAATTTAAATCTAGGAACAGGCAGCAGCAGCAAGATCCAGATCTGGAATTAGAACTGGGATCCCTGCCCCCTCCCGGATTCGGAATATGGAGTTTTCAGGGGGGTTATTGTGTTTGCTTTTTAATGGTCTGCTCTGTTTTATGGACAGTTTTTATGTTGCATACATCTAACGTCTTGTTTTTAACATCTTGTTTTTATACGGTGTTTTTTAAATTGGCCTGCCACCTTGAGCAGGACTCTGATGAGGCATGTACAAATATTCCAAATCAATCAATCAATCAATCAATCAATCAGTCAATCAATATCTTTACCAAAAAAATTGCATTTGCAAATCTTTGGAATTCCATAAACGTCAATACAAAACAGCCATTTCCCACTAAAAACAAGACCGACTTCTTTCTAAAAAGCTTTTCTCAAGCCCCTGACGCTTCCCCAGTATCTGTGCCAAACACAAAAAGCTGTGCAGATGTGGCAAGCGCACAGCCACAACTACCAGGCAGCAGCAGTGCCCAGCTGTGTTCCCTCTAAGCTGAGTTAGTGTGAGCTAGCTCACAGTTTTTCAGCCCCCGGCTCACTCATTTTTGTCTGAGCTCAGGAAGGAGGGCTCCAGAGCAAAATAATGTATGCAGTAGCCAGATCACTTGCTCACAACTTTAATGCCAGTGGCTCACAAGGCAGAATTTTTGCTCACAAGACTCCACAGCTTAGAGGGAGCATTGGTGCCCAGGGCCTTTGGCATTGGCTGCAATCTGGGTATTCAGAACCCTAAACAGTGCAAGCGTCACCAGGCAGGCCAGATTGCCCTCTTTCAGCAATCACTTCTGCACCCCACTGCCACTCCAAGAGGGCAGCAGGAGAAAAAGGGGGGAGGGGACAAAATGGCACCCTTCATTGCAATGTAATTTCCAGCTGTGTAACCAGAAATGCCATCACCACATTGTGGAACATTTTAGGATTTACCTGAAACTCTATGATGTTTGCCATAGAGTTTCAGGGGAATCCTAGAATGCTGTGGTTTTACCATAGAGTTTCAGGGGAATCCTAGAATTCTGTGGTTTTTACCACAGAGTCTCAAATGAATCCTAGACCATCCCATGACAATAGTGACCTTAAATGGTGGGGCAGATTTTTATTTGCATGTATGCGTAGATTAGGGGAGGTGAGAATTTCAGTTCCATTGTTCCAGTTCAGTTTCTTCATTCATTTGCATTCACCCTAGGTCATCATCATGAAAACAGTGTACCAGGTGTATATTTCTTAAGCCCAAACAACCATTTTATACTTCCAGTAAGCCTCCTGTGCATGTATAATGTGAAAACGGTCAATTTTGCACACCATTTTTGGTTGTAGTAATGACAGATCCCCAGTCTGTTGTGGACAATCCATTTTGCTAAACAACAATACAAAGATTCCTTATACTATCAAGACACTGGTCCACTGGCCTCAGCCTTGTTTCCTGTGACTAGAAGTGGCTCTCTAACTCACTAGGTAGAGAAAGGTCTTTCCCAGCACCTGGGATACGTTAAGACTGAGTTCACCAACCCACCACATAAAAAATGAGCCAGTTGGTGTAGTGGTCAGCAGCATGGCTTCTAATCTGGGAGAACCGGGTTTGAGTCCCTACTCCTCCACATACAGCTGCTGATGTGACCTTGGGTCAGCCACAAGTTCTCTCAAGGGCAATTCTCGAGGGAGCTCTCTCAGCCCCACCCACCTCACGGGGTGTCTGTTGTGGGGAAGGAAAGGGAAGGGGATTGAAAGTCCCTCTGAGACTGCTTTGGGTAGTGATGGGTGGGGTTTAAATCCAATCTCTTCTTCTCCCTCTTCCTTCTTCCCTCCTTCTCCTCCTCCTCCAAGCTTTGGACAGTCATGAAATGTCGAGAACATATAGAGCAGGCCGCAAGAAAATGGATGTGTGGGGGGATCAATCACAAAATAGCTGTGATGGGGGTTTCGTCAAAAATATATGGAGATCAACAAACTGTTAGGAGGTTCTAAGCTAAGCATCTTCCTATCAGGGTGGCTGGTCTCAAATCTGTGCTCCCTAAAGACACAAAGATGTTTGACTCCTGGGTTCATCTGAGGCACCTCCTACTCCAATGAAGAAGTGGAGGAAAGCTAGGATTAACTTTATACTTTTCTGAAGAGGTGCTGTGGAGGGAAAGAAAATGAGCACCAAAAAGGACATTGTACCCAGGTGCCAGTGTGCCCACGGGCACCGTGTTGGAGACTGCTGCTCTGAAAAAGAGATGCCAGGGATTGACCTTCTGCAGGTAGAGCATGAGCTCTAGCTTGGAGCGGCAGCCTGTCCTTTTAAACAGTGATCTAGATTCCTTAGTTTTGCACCAGTGGAACCGCCTTCCCCCCAATTCCTGCACGCACTCTTTGTTTTGTGTTTCATACAGCTCTCCCCATTAATGCATGAAAAGTCAAACCCTACAAATATAAAATGTTCCACCACCGGTAAAAGAAAAAGACAAGAAAAGAAAAAGATGATGGATGTAACTCTCAGTAATAGCGGCTGAGTTACTAACTCCAAGTTCATGTTTGCTCAAACATTCATCGATTGCCAAATCGAGATGACAATACGGCACACCAGTGGCCGGGAATGGATTGTGCTTTTATAACCACAGACTCAATAATCATCTCCTACTTTTACAGGCATGCCAGATAATTACTTGAGCAGGAGCTGGCTGACACTGTGTGTTTATAAATGCACAGGGAAATATTAACCCTTCTCTATGTATAAGAGGGTGATCTGACCACTTTTGCAGAAGGAAGAAAGAGAATGGATCTACCTCCATCACACTGCCTGTCACCTGGCTGCTTTCTCACAAGGCCTTAATCATACATGCAGGGCTCATTTTGTAGCAGTTCCTTTTAAAGGAAGCTGCTGGGGATTGTACATGGGACTTTCTGCATGCAAAGCACCTCCACAGCCCTCCCTCCAGCCCAAAGGGTTGGGACGTTGGTGAACCTTTAGAAGAAGGGAGGCCCATAACTGGGGCTGGAGAGAACCTCTGAGAGATTTTATCTGGTTTGGGGATCAATATAATTCAGCAGCACTAGATAGACAGAGCACTATCGGCACCTTCACTTTTGTGGGTTGTCAACTGCTGCTGTACCGAATGTTGCAGACATGTGGAACGGCCACAGCTTTGCTCACAAATCCTACACATCTGACACATTTGTGTCTTGCTTTTCCTCCAAGGAGTCCAGGAGAATGTTCATGGCTCACCACTCCTCCATTTTGTCACAGTAATCCTGTGAGATCGGTTCAGCCCAGAGAGAATGACTGGCCCAAGATCACCCAGTTAGCTTCATGGCGGAGTAAGGATTTGAACCTAGGTCAGCCTGTTCCTCATCTAACAATCTAAACATTATAGCGCTCTTGCCCAGAGACTGGTTTGCAGGCATTGCTGATGAAGGTCTTCCTGTACTGACTTAGGGATGCCAACCTCCAGGTGGGACCTGGGGATCCCCCGGAATGACAGCTCATCTCCAGACTGCAGAGATTGGTTCCCCTGGAGAAAATGGATGCTTGTGTATGTGTGGGTGGACTCTATGGCATTGTATCTCACTGAGGCCCCTTTCCTCCCCAGGCTCCACCCCCAAATCTCCAGGAATCTGCCAACCTGGATATGGCAACTCTACCCCCTTCCCCCGCCGGTGGGGTCTGGCAACCCTATTACCATCTTTACATAAAGGATTGTGAGAAGATATGATATATGATGCTTGGGATTAGAATCAAGGGCCTGGAGATACCCAAGCATGGAACCTTTGCAGTTCTCATATGTTTACTTAATCATTAGGCACGGATCCCTGATTTAGTTGTGAAACATATGCTGGTTACAACAGCTATCCTACTCTAAAATTATTTCTGTTTGGGAGATTTGGTGGGCCACATATCTGATAGTTCCTATTTTTTAAAATGGCAACATACAATGAAGATTCAAGGTACTGTTTATTGCCTACGAAGCCCTCAATGGCCTCGGAATCACACACGCACGGGACTGCCTCTCTTGCTCTGCTCCACTGCAATCGTTTCGCTCGCCTGGGCACAGCCTTCCGAAGGGGCTGTTGTGAATAGGAGGCGGCCAGCCTTATGAAAACACACACTGTGGCTTGAACACAAGCATCAGATCCTCATAGTGAGCTCACGGAAGGAAACATACACGTTTATGGAGATAAATGTCAGGAGGAGGAAGAAGAGGAGGAGGAAGAGACTGGATTTATACCCCACCCTTCACTACCCGAGGGAGACTCAGAGGAGCTTACAGACTCCTTTCCCTTCCCCTCCCCACAACAGACACCCTGGGAGGTAGGTGGGGCTGAGAGAGCTCTGGCAGAAACTGCTCTTTTCCAAGAACAGCTGTGCCAGAACTATGGCTTGCCCAAGGTCATCCAGCAGCTGCAAGTGGAGGAGGGAGGAAATCAAACCTGGTTCTCCCAGATTAGAGTCCACGCACTTAACCACTCCACCAACAGCAGGAAACATTCGGCATCATTGTCGGGAGATGACAGATAGTATCATCACCTGAAAACCCTAAAGATCAGTGGTGCAAAATATTGTATTATTAGGGTTGCCAGCTCCAGGTTGGGAAATTCGAGGAGATTTGGAGGATGGAGCCTGGGGAGAGCAGAGTTTGGGGAGGTAAGAGACCTCTGTGGCGTATCATGCCATAGAGTCCAACTTCAAAAACAGCCATTTTCTCCAGGGGGAAATGATCTCTGTCATTTGTAATTCCCGGAGCTCTCCAGGCACCACCTGGAGGTTGGCAATCCTTATGTAGGATTGGGTAATAGGGTTCTCGTAAGCTTTGGGAAGCCCCCTGCACCAAGGATTAGTCTCACCCAAATTCCTACAGTGGGGAGAGAAAGAATTAAAACAGCCTAGGGTTGCCAATTGCAGTTGGGGAATTTTCTGGAGATTTTGGGATGAAGCCTGGGAAGGGGGTGGGAGTGGGGGTGGGGAGGGGAGGGACCTCAGCAGGGTATACTGCCATAGAGCCAATCTGTCAAAGCTGCCATTTTCTTCAGGGGAACTGATCTCTGTGGTGTGGAGACCAGTTGTAATTCCAGGATATCTCCAGGCCCCACCTGGAAGTTGGCAACCCCACCACTGTTTGGAGAAAGGCTTGCTGAGAAAGAGGGAGACAAAGAGTTGCGTTCTTGCATCACCTCTTGCCTTGTGAGCATTCTTCCAGGGCAGGCAGGAATGAAAGTTAAAATATCCAGTTTAGGGTAGATAATTATTTCTCTTTTCTGCTTTTATAGTCTCAGCTGGTGCGTCACCTGTGAGCTGCTATCAGACTCATTTCATCGGAGTGAGTCTTTTTTGTATTAAGTGCACTAGCTGAATAAAATCCTTTTCTTCAAGGGATTTGAGACTACAATGCATTCTGTAACCCCCTGCTGGGGCTGCTTGAACAAGCTACGCACATTCCACTTCTAGGTGTTCAAGTCATCTAGGAGGCATTTTGGGGGAGGGCAGATCCTTGAATGGTGGAAGATTCCTGAAAGCCAAACTCTCAGGATGAGTTTTGTGAACGAGGAGGAATCTCACAAGGAATTGAGATTAGGAGTGTGCAAAAAAAAAAGATTCTTTTTTTAACCATTTGGGTCTATTGGACCTGAAAAATACAAGTATTCCCGAATATTCCTAAATACCAGTATCAGTATTGCATTGGACTGTCCCCATAGGGTATAATGGAGAATTTCACTCGCCGAGTTGTGCCGCTGTGGTGATGTGACTTGGCAACTGAACGGAAGGCATTTAAAGTTTAAATGGGCTCAGTTCACTAGATCAGTTGCACAGCAGCTGCAGCAGCAGCCCGACTTAGCAAGTCAACTGAAGGCATTTAAACTGCTTTCAGTTCGCTTTGCTGAGTTGTGCCGTGGTGGTGGTCCGGCTCAGCAAGCAAAATGAATGCATTTAAACTTTAAATGCCTTCAGTTTGCTCACTGAGCATGACTTAGCCAATGAAGTGAATGCATTTAAAGTTTAAATGCCTTCAGTTTGCTGGCTGAATCGCAGTGCCAAAGTAGCACGACTTGGCCAGTGAGCTGAAAGCATTTAGCCACACCGAAATAAAAGGTGATAAACGCCTAATAATCTCAATCCGTAGTTGAAATTTCTGACAAAACATGCATCTGTTGTGACCTTAATGCTAGGCATCAGAATAAGGAGTTGGGCTACCAAACCCCTATGGGGGTGGGGGATCTCCTGCCTCCACGTCCTGCTTTATGTCAGAATCTGCTGATTCAGACAAGGATTTCTGGGGCTTTCTGCTATGCTTTCTATTGCTATGTGCTGTGTATTGTAACCTGTGTCTGCACCCATTATGTATTCATGCCTATTGCTTCTAGTTGCCCCTATGCCCACCATGTAACCATATCTTTGGCCAGTATGAATGTATGCTATGTGACCCCAGGTTTATGACTCTGACCAGGCCTGGTCTGTGTAACTGTTTGCCCGGGAGAGTGACAACTTCAAAGCATGGGAACAATGGGCCTCTCACACTCCTGCCTCCGCATTCCATTCATCCCGGCTGGGAAGACAAGGAGAGGACAGAGACCATTTCTTATCAACGTGCGAAAGCCTTGAGGGAAGCATTTGTTATGTGAATATGGTTACATCTAAGGGGTCTGGTTTGGGAAGGGAAATTTACAGCTTAACACCTAGCTCTCTTTCCTGTGGGAAGCAAACGGCCAGAGACCCCTTTTGCCCGCCGTTTTTCCCCTTTGGTGATTGGTTACCTATGGGCAATTCAAATTGTTCTGAAGGGTATAATAGACCTGCTTCTATCATATGCATTATCTCTGACAACAATCCGAGAACCTGTACCAATGTAGAGATTGGAAATAAAGAACTGTGTTTCATCAACAAAGATCTGATCCTTGACTACTTTGAGCAGAAATCTCACACTTTACCATACAGTTTCTGGTGATTCCTATGGCTACCTTTTGTCACTTCCGAGTAACTCTAGAACTGCAGGGAACTCTATGGTAGCTCTATTTTTCTTTTAAATTTCTCGGGATGCTGCCTTCTCTCACAACCCTCCTGCCAGTTTCCAGTCACTGCCTGGCAACCATAAGAATCAGCATAGTTTTGAACAGAACCACAGCTTATTGACTTCTTATTTTCTGTCCCTGCTCACACTATGCACGGCAGTGGCCTATGGCAGTCTAAAACACTGGATTAAAAGAACAGAATTATATAGATTATACAGTCTCCCCGGTATCCTCAGATAACTGAGCTTTCTCTCAGATGCTCTCTGACTTAGCAAGTGATGGGGAGGGGAGACAATAAGGGGTGATCGTAATAGGTGCCGCCCTGCCAATTGGTGATATCAGCAGGGCCCGTCCGCAGGCATTCTCTCTGGTGGCTCCCAGCTTGGGGCGTGGGCTGCCTGAAGGTGTCAGGAAGGCTCTCACACTTCTATCATTCCAGAGAATGTGCATAATTGAAATCTTCAGGAGGGCATTTTGATAAAGGGATTTGAATGGAACACTTCCGGAGGGTGCCTTTGAAAAGGAATAGGGTTGTAGTCTACTGCTATTATCATTTTACTTTTACTGGTATCATTTTACTTTTACTGCATTGTCTTAAAGGTAAAGCTTTCCCTTGCTCGAAAGCCAGTTGAATCCATCTCTAGGGGGAGGTGCTCATCTCCATTTCCAAGCTGAAGAGCCAGCGCTGTCTGAAGACTTTTTCCATGATCATGTGGCTGGCATGACTAGACGCTGAGGCTCACAGAATGCTGTTACCTTCCCACCGAAGCGGTACCTATATATCTACTTGCAATTTCTTGCTTTCGAAGTGCTAGGTTGGCAGGAGCTGGGGCCAGAGACGGGAGCTCACTCCGTCACGCGGCACTCGGGTCTCAAGCTGTCGAGCTCCCGACCTTAACCTCTGAGCCACCTTTGTAATTTCCACTTTCTGCATTGCTTATAGTATCCACTACCCAAGTCAGTTTGTTGTCACATTCTCTTCTTATTCTGTAATCCTAGTTTTTCTAAATTGCTCATTGGTTATCTTATGCTGTCTAATTAGCCCTCCCATTACCTGCTTGGTACAGGGGTTTACCTGCCACAAGCCCCAACTTCCCACTCATGAGGAATTGAAAAACTGGAGGGAAAAAATGGCTTCTATATAACAACGCTCAAAGAGGCAGCCTAGAGTGTCACCCGGAAGTGACATCACATCCTACTTGAACTGTGTCTTTCCAAGGCACAGTTTTCACTGTGGCAGATCTGGGAACTCTATGTTTGATTGCATTGCTTTATATTCCATAATCTGCCTTGAGTCTCAGCAAGAATGGCAGGCTATGAAATACATAGATAAATCATCCCAGTTCATATGCCACTGATTCCAGTCTTTGGCAACAGATGAACATTGTCAGAATCTATGGATTCTAACAAGAGTTTCTGGGGCTTTATACTGTGCTGTGTAACCTTCTGTGTAAGCTATCCCTATATATGCTATGTAATCCATATTTGATGCTTGTTAGGTTTAACCTTGTAGCCTGCTATGCAATGTCCCCTTTCTTTTATGACCCCGGGTTTATGGCCCCAGCTAGGTCTGGCTAATGTAACCATTTGTCCGGGAGGCTGGCGTCTGCAGAGCCTGAGAACAATCGGCCTCTCACTCTCCTGCCTCCGCATTCCTTTCCGCCCAGCCGGGGAAGACGAGGACCAGTTTCTTATCAACGTGTGAAGGCCTTGAAGAAAGCAATTTGTTTTGTGAAAGATGGTTACATCTGAGGGGTCTGGTTTAGCAAGGGAAATTTACTGCTTCACACCTCACCTTGTTCCTGTGGGAAGCAAACAGTCAAGAGACCTTTTTAGCCCACGGTTTTTCTCCCCTGCTGATTGGTTACCTATGGGCAATTCAAACTGTCTTGGAGGGTATATTAGTCCTGCTTCTATTGTATGTGTTATCTCTGACACTAATCCGAGGACCTGTAGTAATGTAACGATTGGAAATAAAGAACTGTGTTTCATCAACAAAGATCTGATCCTTGACTACATCGGGCAGAAGCCTCACAGATTGTCAGAGATCTGTGACTGGGACTTGGCCGTTCCTGACCATGTCAGACGACGGTACTATTCCCATCCCTACAACCGAAGGACAGCCGGTGACCCCGGACGACCAGGGGGCCGGTGGTGGAGGTGGCGGCAGGGAGCCTGAAGTGCCAGTGACTACGGCTCAGGGGGCTTACCACATCCCTTGACCACCTCCTCATCAGAGCGTGACCCCGAGGTACTCGTGGAGCAACTTCGGTCGTGGGACCGTCGACTCGTGGGTCCACGACCAGAAGGGAGCGCGGGTCTCAATCCAGGGAGACCGCACCGAGCACGGGAGGCCGAGCTTCCTGGGAGACGAGCGCGAGACGATCTACGGAGGAGACTGGCGGCCCCCACCCCTGGAAGAGGAGAGGGGCGCGACCTACGGTCCCGATCTCTATGGGGAAGACCAGACCCAAGCCATCGATCGCATGATGGGAGATTTGCGAATGCAACTCACCACGGAACTGCGAGAAATAGCGCTCGATTTGCAGTACCAGTTCCGCGACGCCCTGACAGCTATTCAGGCAGCCCGGCTGGTCCCAGGAGGGGTCGGAGGCCCAGGAGGGGGAGTCCCGCTGCAACCGGCTCCCCCCGGGGGAGTTCCCGTGGGAGTCGTCCCGCAACCGGTGCCGCAGCAAGTTCTGCAGCCCGTTCCCCGCCCGGTTCCTGCACTCGTACCTGCACCAGCCCCGGGGCCCGTCGGGCCGATGATCTGCCAGGCACCCGCAGATCCATTGACGGCTACTTTCGATGGGGACCCCGAGAAGCTACGCTTCTTCCTCATAGAGATCGAGAGGTTCCTAGACACCTGGGGACACCTCTACCCCACCGAGAGGGATCGGATTGGCTACATAGGGTCCAAGCTGAGGGACACCGCCAGCGACTGGTACGTGAGCCTCCACAATGCCCCCGGGCCTGAGTTACGTTCCGTGCACAACTTCATGTGGGCCCTCAGGCAACACTACGAGGACCCCCTGGGAGAAGAGAAGGCGCGAAACCAGTTGCGGAAGTTGACCCAAGGGCGGGCCTCCATAAGAGAGTACACCGACTAGTTCCGGTGTATAGCGGCTAAGATCCGTGGCTGGACCCAAGATCTCTTCATCGAGAAGTACCGAGAAGGTCTTAATCCCGAGGTGTACGAGACAGTGTTGCGAGGTGGGAGACCGGGTTCTTTGGCCACCTGGATGCGGGCAGCTGTGGACGTGGAAGAACGGTTCACCCTCATCAAGATGGGAACCTCAGCGGCGGCCCAAACTAAAGCCCCCCAGAAGGTGAAGCCCAAGCTCAGCGTCCAAGAAATCCGAGACAACCGGTTCAAGCAAGGGCTCTGTATGCTGTGCGGGGAGAGCGGCCACTACGCCTCGGCGTGCCCCCGTGGGGGTGGAAAGGTCCCCAAGACCTCCACCCCGATGGTGGGGAGCACGCCCAGCAAGGGAAAGACCTCGTTCAAACCCCGGGCATTACAGCTGGAAGGGGCCGCGAGCGAGCAAGGGGAGCTGGAGCTGACGGAGGCTCAGATGTCGGGAAACTCCAACGGCCTGCAGTGAGCGGTGCAGAACTGCAGGTCCCCAACCCCGACGCGCCATCTCCGGTGAGCATCCCCGGCCCCTTATTGTACATGGTAGTGACTGTAATAGCCCCCGGGACAGGGACCCATGTCAGGGTGCGTGCCCTAATCGACTCAGGGTGCGCCAGGGACTTAATCAGCCCGTTAGTAGTAGATGGGCTAGCCCCGAAAGTCACCCCGTTGGGGGAGCCACTTACGTTCACTCAAATGGATGGGTCGGAAATGAAAGAGGCGTGTGTGGCAGAGACTGAGAGACTGATAGTGGGAACCGGGGAACATTGGGAGAAGAGGGCTTTTGTCATTACCCCCAACACCCAGTTTCCCATGGTGTTGGGGAGTCCCTGGCTGAGTTCACACGACCCTTACATCAAGTGGAGCGAGGGGAAGATCTCGTGGGTGGATGAGAAATGCCACCACCACAAGTGGGACCCGGGATGGGGATTGGGTCCCCCGGCACCGTTGCTAGCGGCGGCACTCATGCTGGTGCCCTCCGCAGTCCCTAGGGAATACCGAGATTTAATGGGAGTGTTCAGCGAAACCAAGGCGGACGAGCTACCCCCCCACCGGCTGTCGGATTGTGCCATAGAGTTACTCCCAGGAGAAAAGCTGCCGAGGGGAAAACTCTATTCCATGAGCCCCTCGGAAAGGGAGGAACTAAGGAAATTCTTAGACAAGAATTTGGAGCGGGGTTTCATCCATCCTGCTAAATCCCCCTTTGCAGCCCCTGTTTTGTTCAGGAAAAAGAAAGACAGAGGACTGCGATTGTGCACGGATTATAGGGGTCTAAACGCAGTGTCGGCTTCCAACGCTTACCCCCTCCCCCTCATAAAAGACTTGCTAACGGAGGCCGCCAAGGGGAAGGTGTTCACTAAGTTGGATCTCCGAGACGCTTATTTCCGTGTGCGCATCCGGGAGGGGGATGAATTCAAGACTGCCTTTAACACACCCCTGGGACAGTTCGAGTACCTGGTGATGCCATTTGGCTTAAGTGGCGCACCGGGGTTTTTTATGAGTTTGATAAATGAGGTGTTACACAAGCATTTATTCAAGGGGGTGTTATGTTACTTAGATGATATCTTGATTTATTCTACTAATAAGAGAGAGCACGTGAAATTGGTCCGGGAAGTGCTGTCTACGTTGTTGCAAAATCAGTTGTATGCTAAGCTATCTAAATGTGAGTTTAATCGAGATTCAGTGGGCTTCCTGGGGTACCGCATTTCTCAGAAGGGGCTGGAAATGGACCCTGCCAAGGTAGAAGCAGTGGTGCAGTGGGAAGCGCCCCGAACGAGGAAACAGCTGCAGAGCCTATTGGGGTTTTGCAACTTTTACCGCACCTTTTTAAAAGATTTCGCCACGGTCACCCTCCCGCTAACCGAACTCTTGAAAACCAAGGGGAGGGGCCCGGAAGCAGGGAAACCCAGGGAGAGAATAGCCTGGTCTGAGGGTTGTCAAAAAGCATTCGAGACTTTAAAGAAACTATTCACCTCAGAGCCGATTCTGGCCCACCCCGACGAAACTAAGGAATTTGTGATTCATGTAGATGCTTCCGATGTGGCCATGGGGGGAGCCATCCTCCAGAAAGGGCCAGACAACAAATTACACCCTCTGGCTTATATTTCAAAAAAGTTTAATGAGACGGAGAGGAACTGGTCAGTCTGGGATAAAGAAGCCGCAGCCATACGGTTGGCCCTTACCACATGGCGGCATTGGCTGGAGGGAGCGCAAACCCCTTTTGAAATTTGGACTGATCATAAAAACTTAGAGGCGCTGCGCACCCAAAGGTCTCTGAATGCAAAGCAACTCCGGTGGGCCGATTTTTTCTCAAAGTTTAATTTTGTGCTCAAACACTTCCCTGGGAAGGCCAATTCCTTAGCAGACGCTCTATCCAGGTTACCCCAACATGAGAGTCAAAAGGAAGAAGTATTTGGCTCCATGTTCTCCCCCCAACAATTGGGAGGAGCCGTCACTACCCGAAGCCGAACCAAACAGGCAGCGGTAGAATCCTGGGAGGATAAGTGGGGGGGGGGAATACTCCCCGGAAGAAGCAGAAGAGTTGGAAAGCTTAGAGGAATGCTCCCTCCGGGCTAATAAGTGCTGGTATCACGGAGACAAACTCGTGGTGCCCCGGGCTCGGAGGAAGGACATATTATTGACTTGTCATTCGTCAAAACTAGCAGGACACTTCGGTTTCCTAAAAACTCTTAACTTAGTCCAACGACAATTCTGGTGGCCGCGCATGCGCAAGGACGTTTCAGATTTTGTCACTGCCTGCCAAACCTGTCTAATGTGCAAAAGAAGAGGGGGAAAAGTCCCAGGGCTGTTGCATCCACTACCCACCCCTTCTCGTCCATGGGAAGCGATAGCTATGGACTTTATTACCAACCTGCCACCCTCGAAAGGAAAAACTGTGATTTGGGTGGTGGTGGACATGTTTTCAAAGCAAGCCCATTTCACCCCGTTTAAGCAATTACCTACCGCCAAGGGACTGGCTAAAGCCTTTTTTAACCACATGATTAAATTGCACGTTTTCCCCAAGAGAGTGGTATCCGATAGGGGTAGCCAATTCGTTGCCAACTTCTGGCGGGAGCTTTTGAAAATGATGGACATTGAACCAGCCATGAGTTCGGGTTACCGATGGCCAATCCGAGTGCACTAATCAGATATTGGAACAATTTTTGAGATGCTACACCAATTATCACCAGGACAATTGGGTGGAACTACTACCGTTTGCTGAATATAGCTATAACAATGCTATTCATTCATCTACGGGTGTGTCCCCTTTTATGGCAGTAGGGGGCTTTGAAGGGAAACCCCTACCCACCATTGAGGAACCGCCGGACACCCCCTCCCCTCAGACTTTAAGCAATGGTGGGCCAAATTGCAAGACTCGTGGCCATTGATTGCTAAAACTCTAGACAAAGCCAAAGAAGACTACAAAAAATATGCGGACCGTGGAAGGGCAGAAGGCTGGGACCTTCAACCAGGGGACTCTGTCTACCTATCTACAAAAAATATACATGGTCTGCAACCCAGCAGGAAGCTGGGATGGAAATATGTTGGCCCTTACAAGGTGTTGAGAAAGATTTCTGATGTGTCCTTTGAACTTGAATTGCCTAAATCACTGAGTTCTGTGCATCCTGTTTTTCATTTCAGCTTGTTGAAGAAGAATCCTGGGCCGAATGCATGGCATCCAATTCCTCTGACTCCTCCTCCACTGATGAAGGAGGGGGCCCCCATTTTGAGATTTCGGAAATCTTAGATTCTAAAATGCGTAGGGGCCACTTGCTATATTTAGTCAAGTGGGTAGACTTTGGTCCTGAACTAAATGAATGGGTTCTTTCTGACAATGTTCATGCTCCTAAATTAGTCAAAGCTTTTCATAATCGATTTCCAGATAAACCGAGGTAGATTAGATTTTTCGGGTGGCAGAGTGTCAGAATCTATGGATTCTAACAAGAGTTTCTGGGGCTTTATACTGTGCTGTGTAACCTTCTGTGTAAGCTATCCCTATATATGCTATGTAATCCATATTTGATGCTTGTTAGGTTTAACCTTGTAGCCTGCTATGCAATGTCCCCTTTCTTTTATGACCCCAGGTTTATGGCCCCAGCTAGGTCTGGCTAATGTAACCATTTGTCCGGGAGGCTGGCGTCTGCAGAGCCTGAGAACAATCGGCCTCTCACTCTCCTGCCTCCGCATTCCTTTCCGCCCAGCCGGGGAAGACGAGGACCAGTTTCTTATCAACGTGTGAAGGCCTTGAAGAAAGCAATTTGTTTTGTGAAAGATGGTTACATCTGAGGGGTCTGGTTTAGCAAAGGAAATTTACTGCTTCACACCTCACCTTGTTCCTGTGGGAAGCAAATGGTCAAGAGACCTTTTTAGCCCGCGGTTTTTCTCCCCTGCTGATTGGTTACCTATGGGCAATTCAAACTGTCTTGGAGGGTATATTAGTCCTGCTTCTATTGTATGTGTTATCTCTGACACTAATCCGAGGACCTGTAGTAATGTAACGATTGGAAATAAAGAACTGTGTTTCATCAACAAAGATCTGATCCTTGACTACATCGGGCAGAAGCCTCACAAACATCCATGTGAGAACCGGCACACAGGCTACTCTTCAGTGGCAATCATACATTCAGTGACTGATTGGTTAAGATTTAACACTCACCCATAAGACCAGGAACAGGGAATGCATGCTTCATGCAGAACTATTGAGAACTCTGCACTTTTAAATAAAACTAATATGACTTAACACCACAGTTAGCGATGATCTTACAAAAACCCAGACGAGCAAAGAAGTGTTTATAAGCAAAGACATCCCTTAGCTGCCGTTTTAGAATTCATTACAGTAAGCTTATTTTATTATTTGATTAGCAGCATCAATTATCTCCGATCCTCTTTATAGACATTTCTGGCAAATAAACTTCTTGGGATGATTGCAATAAGGTACTTGACAGATCTGAAGTGTACGCTTCAGGACTTATTGAGCAATTATCATTAACTGATGGGAAAATAAGACATGGCTGTATCTCCCAAATTATCGGAGTAATTATTACTTCTACCATATGCTCCAACTGTCCCTGTTTACTAGGGACAGTTCCTGTTGTCTGGTCATCGGTCCCTGATAAACCACTGTCCTTATTTCATCCCTTCAGTTCCTTATCAGCCCTGTCTTGGAAAGCCCAGGCTAACCTGATCTCATCAGACCTTGGCTGCTAAGCAGGGTCATCCGTGGTCAGTATTTGGATGGGAGACCACCAAGGAAGTTCAGGATCACTACACAGAGTCAGGCAATGGCAAGCTACCTCTGAATGTCTCTTGCCTTGAAAACCCCATGGGATCACCGTAAATTGGCTGCAACTTGACAGGACTGTGTACACACACACACACACACTTCCTTTTAGAGGACATCTCAAGAGTTTGATAGTGTACGTTGCCATTGGGATGTGGAATGGTATCAATTGATCTTGTGAGATCTTAAAAGCTAAGCAGGGTTGGTACTTGAATGGGGGACCACCAAGGAAGCCCCTGCAGAGAAAGGCAGTGGCAAACCACCTCTGCTTCTCCCTTGCCTTAAAAGCCCAATGCTGGGGTTGCTGTATGTTGGTTGCAGCTTGACAGTACATATATCCATAGGTTTTAATTCTTCAGGGATGATCTTTCTCCACAAATTTTCTAGTAGTTAAATCTTGTATAGATCTCATGACCCTTGCTTTATACTTGTTTTAGGCTCATTTTTATGTTGTTCCTATTGCTGATATGCTGCTGGTTTTCATGGCTGCTGAACAGTGGCAGTTATTTTGCTGGCTTGGTTACTTTCATTTTGGGTTGATTGCTTTCATCTGGACGGCCTTAACTTATTATACACTCTAAGGTGCCTCAAGCCTTTCTCTGAAGAGGCAGCATATACATTTTCTAGATGAATAAATATCAAATTATGTTTTGTTCTAGTATCATGATGACTGAAGGGAACCTCCACATTCAGAGGCACTAATCTTCTGAATCCCAGAGCCAGGAGGCCTTGACCTCTATGCCCTGTTGTTGGCCACCTAGAGGAACTGGATGGCTACTGTCTGAGACAGGATGTTGGACTAGAGGGACTACTGGTCCGATCCAGCAAGCCTCTTATTATGATTACCTCCTCCTTCATATGTCCTGTGAAGATAGAAATCCTGAAAGGAGAATAGAATCACACAGAGACTAAGGAAAACCCGGGTGATTATTGGTCCTCCAGAGGAAACCCCATTTATTTAAATGAGGAAAGCTAATAATAGGCCCTGTCTTACAATGGCCACACCCACTTTCTGGAAACCTTAGTGAGCACCAAGAGAAGTACTGGCAGGTACCATGGTGACTCCACAAGGGGCTTTCAAGGGAAGTGATTAAGCAGAGGTGGTTTGCAGAGATTAACCCCTCAGAGGTTAAGCAGACCTCTGAGGGGTGACATGATCGAGGTTTATAAGATTATGCATGGGATAGAGCAGGTAGAGAAAGAAGTCTTTTTCGCCCTTTCTCACAATACAAGAAGTCATGGGCACTCCATTAAATTGCTAAGTAGTCGGGTTAGAACAGATAAAAGGAAGTACTTCTTCACCCAAAGAGTGATTAACACGTGGAATTCACTGCCACAGGAGGTGGTGGCAGCTACAAGCATGGACAGCTTCAAGAGGGAATTACATAAATACAAGGGGGGGCCCCCGCGATGTTCGCGGGGGGGGAGAAGCTGACAGCTGCTCCTCCTTCCTCCGCCCCCTTCCCCCCACGCACTGCAGCCTGCCCCGGCGAGGCCCCTCCGGTGCAGAGCCGAATGGGCCTCACCATTCTTCCCCCCCACCGCTGCCCTCGTGTTTCCCTCGGGGGGGGAGAGAAGGAGCACGCCCCCTCCCCCCCAGAGACTCCCGGCGGGCCTCGGTGCCTCTCGCCGGGCCCGCCGCTCCCCCCTCCCCCTCTGAGACTCCCGGCGGGCCTCGGCGCCTCTCGCCGGGCCCGCCGCTTGCCCCCTTCCCCCCCAGAGACTCCCGGCGGGCCTCGGCGCCTCTCACCGGGCCCACCGCTCGCCCCCTTCCCCCCTGAGACTCCCGGCAGGCCTCAGCGCCTCTCGCCGGGCCCGCCACTCGCCCCCTTCCCCCTCCTCCGTGGGCTCCTCCCCCCTGTAAGGCGGTGGCAGCAGGGAGACCGCTGTCTGCTGAGGCTTCCCCCACCTTCAAAACAGCGGCGGCGGCGGCAGGGACACCCGCCGTCCACTGAGGCTTCCCCCCTCCCTGCTTTCAAAATGGCGGTGGAGGCATAGAGACCTGCCGCCCGCTGAGGCTCTTCCCTCCCTCCCCCCACAAATGGCGGCAGCGAGTCCTCGTCACGCTGCTTCCCACCCCCTCCCCTACAGCGGCCACAGCATTCTCTGCACACACGCGGAGAACGCTTTAACTTTTCGGGGGATTTAAAGAGCCCCCGAAAAGTTTTTTAAACATTTAGGATTTTTCTGCACATGGGGGGAGTGCCCCCTGTGTGTAGAAACCCAACCCCACTCCCAAGTGCCCCCCCACACTTGACAGTTGTTCCCTCTAAGTTGTGGAGTCCTGTGAGCAAAAATGCTACTTTGTGAGCTGCTGGCATGAAAGTTGTGAGCAAGCGATTTGGCTACTGCATAAATCAGTTTGCTCTGGAGCCATCCTTCCTGAGCTAAGACAAAAATGTGTGAGCCAGAGGCTAAAAAACTGTGAGCTAGCTCACTCTAACTCAGCTTAGAGGGAACACTGGTGGAGACCCGCAAGAAACTTGCGGGATGGTTATCCCATTCATCATACCTTTGCTTCCTCCTTTCTCCCCCTCAGTAACACTGAGTTACTACAGCGATAACTTTCTAAGGAGAAAATGGATGCTTTGGAGGGGGGAGTTTATGGCATTGTACCCCACTGAGGTCCCTGTCCTCCCCAGGTTCCACCCCCAAATTTCCAGTAGTTTCCCAGCCTGGCTCTGGATCCGCTGCTGGTGGCCAGGCTGGGGGGGTAACTTGGCAACCCTAGACTGCTGCCAGTAAAATCCCTGCCTTTGACTGACAGAAACAGTTGGAACCTCCCCCCTCCCCCGAACATTCTAATCGCCTCACAGTTGACGCCTGGAGCTGAGGCCATTTCAAAAGGTATTTTGGGGGATTCTATGGTCCCTGAAGGGTTTTTTTTAACTTTTCAGATTTTTCTGCACATGGTGGGAGTGCCCCCTGTGTGTAGGAAAACCTCTCCCCCCCAAGGGCCCCCTAGCTTGGATTTAGATATCCACACAGGGGGGCCCCCCTTCGCTATTAGATATATAGATAAGGAGCAGAAGTCCATCAGTGGCTGTTAGCCACAAGGTATAGATAGGAACTCTCAGTCTGGGGCAAGTGATGCTCTGTATTTTTGGTGCTTGGAGGGGGCACAGTGGGAGGGCTTCTAGTGTCCTGCTCCCACTGCTGGACCTTCTGAGGGCACCTGGTGTTTTTGGCCACTGTGTGACAGAGTGTTAGACTGGATGGACCACTGGCCTGATCCAACATTGGCTTCTCTTATGTTCTTACTGTGTACTGATGTAGCTTCCCCAGGAGGCACAGGCTGAAGTCCAGCAGGGCAAGATTGCAGAGAGTAACCAAAGTCCAGTCCAAAATTCAGGAGTTCCAGAGAGCAGGTTTACCCAAGTCAGCCTAGGGTCAAAGAGTTCCAGGCAGCAAGTCCAGTCCAGCCCAAGGTCAGGGCTTCCAGAAAAGCTGGTTGTCCAGTCAAGGTTTCAGAGATCCTCTAGCAGCAAAGTTGGCAGCTCAGTAGCAAAATGTACTTTTTGAATTCACAAACTGCTGCTTCTCCCAGCTGAATTTGTAGCCAAGTTTTAATGAGCTAAACTCCCAGCCGATTCTTCGGCAGTCATCCTGAAACTACTCATTCATCTCTTCAACTGACAGCTGATGTCGGTCCATGAGTCTTGCACAGCTTCTCCTTTCATGCAACTCTAAGCGTCTCTGACAGTGTCAGCATTGCAAGGGTGTGGGTGAGCCAGGTGGGCTTGGAGTGGCTGCTGAAGACTTTTTGCCTGCTTTACAGCTACAAGGTGCAAGCTGTGACTCCTGATCAGCCAGTAACCTGATCTCTTGTTGTTCTCCTTCTGGCTTAGAGCCAGCTGCAGCTGGCTGTTCAATTACCAGCTCAGGGCTCGCAGGTAGCTCTTCATCTGAGAAATCGGAGCCATCACTCAGCACAGACTGACTCACGACCCACTACCTTCCTCTGCACAGTCTTCCTTGGTGGTCTCCCTTCCAAGTGCCAACCCTGCTTAGCATCTAAGACCTGGTGAGATTAGACTATTAGCCAGTTTGGTGTAGTGAGATTAGCCAGTTTGGTGTAGTGGTTAAGTGCGCGGACTCTAATCTGGGAGAACCGGGTTTGATTCCCCACTCCTTCACTTGCACCTGGCTGGATGACCATGGGCAAGCCATAGCTCTGTACCAGCTGTTCCCTCAAGGACAGCTTGGGAAAGAGCTCTCTCAGCCCCACCTACCTCCCAGGGTGTCTGTTGTGGGGAGGGGAAGGGAAAAGGAGTTTGTAAGCCGCTCTGAGACTCCCTTGGGGAGTGGAGGGCGGGGTATAAATCCAATCTCTTCTTCTTCTTCTTCTTTTTCTACTGTGTTGCTTTCCCTCCCCACGAAGGTTTAGGCTCCAGCTTTATTGGGTCGAACCAAATTTTTATTTACATCTCTCCTAGCAGGCTTGGAACCGTATTATAAACTAGGATACCAACTGGGGATTGTGGAAGCTTGTTCCTGATGAATAATGAAAAAAATATTATATATGAGCGCCTGATGTTGACATTCCCATAAATAAATTGTACTTTCTATTCATCAGTGACAGCAGGCTTGCTCTAGCTAAACTGTACAACCTGAATTCCAGCAAGTAATGAGGAAGAAGCCCTGTTTCCCCAGAGCCACCATCCTAGATCCTGGTTTTATAACTGAGTTTTGCAAAAAGGGGAAAATGTAGAATCAGCTTCTGGGTGCCGTCAGTTAGCCTGCTTGCAAAAGTTAGGTCTGTATACAAATCTCACCTCACAAATTGTTATGTTTTTTTATAAGATTCCAGTGATGGAAAGACCTTTCCTGCCTTGAACTGAAGGGGCTGTACAGTGAATTCAAGTCTGCTTGGTATTGATCATCACTGTCATCAAGCCTGATCAGCTTGCCGATATCCCCAGAGATATGCCTGATCAGCTTGTTGATAGTGGCGATGAAGATTAATGAGCTAGTGGGCTGCATGCAGAATTGTCACCATTCGTTCCATTGGGGCGATTCCGGTTTAGAGATGTTCTTTGCAGACAGGAGCTGAAGTCCTATGGCAGGTCCTGCCCCCACCTATGTGCATTCATTAGCCTACAGGAACGTATGTAAATACATACTGCACGTGTAGACTCTGTACAGGATCATGAATAGCAACAAAAAGCAGAATCCCCAATCATGCACACAAGCCAATGTGTGTGTCGTTTGCATGCACAGGTGGGGGTAGCAGAAATGGGACATGCTGCTGCAGCCTGTCTTTCCCACTACACAGTACAGACTGATAGCATGAAAAAGCTTAGGAAGCCGCAACAATATAATGTCAGAATAACAAAGTTTGAGTTCAGTGGCCCCTTTAAGGCCAACAAAGATTAATCCAAGGTATGACTTTTCGTGTGTATGCACACTTCCTCAGATACATCGAAATGGAAGGTAATAGTTTGTTGATATATGTTGCCTTCCATTTCAGTGTATCTGAGGAAGTGTGTGTGCACACGAAAGCTCATACCTTGAATAAAACTTTGTTTGTCTTGAAGGGCTCACTGAACGCAAACTTTTGCCAATTTTGCAAAAGCAGTTGTTCTGCCCTCAATCTCCCATTTCCCCGGCTTGTACTGCTCAATTTCCCACTATTTGCTGTGCAGCCAAATTTTCACCCGCATCTCCTCTCAATTTTCCCCATGAGGTAGTACAACTGAGGAAATGGGAGACTGAGGGCGGAACAACTCCTTTTGTGGAATCGGGTTTTGTTCTTCTGCTTCCGACCAACACAGCTATCCACCTGAATCTAGAACATCAGAAGGTAATTGGGAAGACGCAGCCCAACTGCTTTGTATGGTAGCTTGGCAGAAGTTTTGAAAACCTCCTGTTTATCTTGCCTCTCTGAGATTGCATTTTGGGATGAAGCAATGAATGGAAAATTGTGGACATTGTGTTTAGAATTGTGTTTAGAAGGAATTATGGCCATTGATGCCAGTTTGAAGGCAACATCTCTCTTATTTCTAGGGATGTGCAATTCGCATTTGGAAAGATTCAGAAGCTCTGAAAAATGTGACATTGAGAAGAGTTATGACTATTCCCAAATCTGAATTTAATTGTTCTGAATATTCAGAATAATATTCTGAAAATGGCTGCTTGTATTGACTTAGACAGAGTTCTGGGGATATTCAGAAATGCCGAATTTTCTAACTTCTGCATCCAAATTCTGAATCTGGATTTTGGTGCTAGTTCACATCCCTCTTTAACTTCGGAATGGCTCGCGGTTATGTATAGCAGTGCCGCGCTCTTTCCTCGCATGGCTCCACGCTGCCGATGCCCATGTGAAGGTTAAACTTGTGATCGCCTCAGTTTCCAGCAGCGAAAGGACCAACAGGCACTCTTCTACTCAAACGGTAAATTGTCTATAATGATAATTATTAGACGTAGTGTTCTGAACACAGTAACTACGCAACACCGGGAGTTAAAATAACAGCTATTAAAAGAACTTTTGCTGCTCCTTCATTTTTATTTTTCTGATGGGCAAACTTAATAAGGCTTCATGCTCGAGTTCAGATGAATGCTCTTGATGCAGTTCTCTAATGGTGTCCAGGGCTTTGCCTTAGAGCTTAGTAGCAGCACCAGAACTTTCCCCCAGGTCTGGGATACGTCAAAGAATAATAAAGGGAGCCTCTGAACATAAAACACAGTGCCTTTCCCTCAGTGCTACTTACAGCAAAATACTATACAGTTCAGAATGTAGGAGCCCCATCAGCTGTCATTTTATTTATTTTGCTCATTTATTTATTTAAAACATTTATGAGCCCCCTTCCTTCCTTGCAGAACCCAAGGTGGCTTGCAGTGTAAATAAAATGACTATAAAAACACATTAAAAAATCACAATTTAAGATCTCAGGTTGGACTGCCAATAAATAAAAACCACATTAATCCAGTGCAGTCCTAAATAAAATGGTCTTCAACTGCCTCCTGAAGACTGAATGGGAGGGGGGCAGGTGCACCTCCCTGGGGAGGCTGTTCCATAGTCGTGGGGCTGCCAATGAAAAGGCCCTTTCTCGTGGGCCCACCAGATGAACTTCTTTGATTGGTGGGACAGTCAGTAGGGCCTTTCCTTGAGATCTTAATTTAAACTCTTTGAATCCTGCAGTTTCTAGCACATAGGCTCCCAAGAGGGTTTCCAGTCAGATTAATACAATCAGTCCCAAACAGATAAATGAAATAACCAGAAATTAGTATCCCCTGAAAACCCAGGTCAAGGTCAACCATATACACAGGGAGGAAATATTTACAAAAAATATTGCAAATCTCTCTGAGTGGTTTTAAAACAAATATTAGTGTTACCATTACTTGGGAACAGTGTTCCCTCTAAGCTGAGTTAGAGGGAGCTAGCTCACAGTTTTTTAGCCTCTGACTCACACATTTCTGTCTTGGCTCTGGAAGGAGGGCTCCAGAGCAAACTAATTTATGCAGCAGCCAAATCGCTCACTCACAACTTGAATGCCAGTAGCTCACCAAGCAGGATTTTTGCTCACAAGACTCCACAGCTTAGAGGGAGCATTGCTTGGGAATGTTAACTACGTGCACCAGCTATCTGAAATTTGATGCTTCTCTCCCCCCTAAATGCTAATGTTTTAAGCAGCATTTGGTACTGTAAACCTCGAACACATGAATGTAGATTTGGGGATAAAATAGAGGGGGGAAATGCTTAAGAGGATAGTTTAATCTACTTCTCCCCCCCTTTTTTGAATAAGACAACTCTTTGTTGGCTCACTAATGCAGGCAGCCATTAAAAATGAACTATTTGGTGTTTTCTCAAAATGATGGATAATCTCACTGGAAAAGTTTGACAATGATGGACAGATATGTTGTGTGTGAAGAGGTAATAGGAAAAACAGACATTTTGATAGACAATGTGATGGATATGTTCTTAAACGCTTATCCAGATTTATACAAGAACCTCCTACTCAGCTGCGGTGCTGTCTCTCCTGCTCACAGGGTGGTGTCCAATGCTCCCTCTAAGCTGTGGCGTCTTGTGAGCAAAAATTCTACTTTGTGAGCTACTGGCATTCAAGTTGTGAGCAAGCGATTTGGCTACTGCATAGATTATTCTGCTCTGAAGCCATCCTTCCTGAGCTAAGACAAAAAGGTGTGCGCCAGAGACTAAAAAACTGTGAGCTAGCTCACACTAACTCGGCTTAGAGGGAACACTGGTGGTGTCTTATATCCAGCTGAATTTTTTTCTCAGGACCCTGAACGGAGGTCAGAACCATGATGCTTCATAAGTCAGGTGACTGACACAGAAAGACAACAGGTTGGCATGTGGGTAAGGGATTGGTAAAGAACTTTTGAGATCAGCCCCTTGCCTCACACAGCCCGGCAGCTTTGCCTTATTTAGGCTTAGCCTAGACCAGGGGTGGCCAACCTGTGGCTCGAGAGCCACATGTGGCTCTTTCACACATATTGTGCGGCTCCTGGCAGGGCGGCTGGGGAAGCAAAGGGGAGGCATGCTTTTTCTCTCTTTCTCCCTTCCTTCCTTCCCTCCTCCCTCCCATCTATTTGCTTTCCTAGTTTCTCTCTCTCTCTTTCTTTCCACTTCTTTAATTCTTTCTTTCCATCTCTCTCTTTTTCTCTCTCTCTCTCAATATCATTAGCAAACAAGTAATATCATTATAAATAACCGGTTTTCCTCGTTTGTTTTTATTTTTGGCAGTCCCATTTAACGTTAATAAAAAGCAAATTTGCATATTTTTAAAAATAAAAAACGTGTGTGTGATATTTGTTCCTGTCTTGCGGCTCTCAGACATCTGACGTTTATTCTATGTGGCTCTCAGACATCTGACGTTTATTCTATGTGGCTCTTACGTTAAGCAAGGTTGGCCACCCCTGGCCTAGACAGTGATGATATCCCATGGACATTTCTGTTTCCTCATGACCTATGAGTTCCTATTAAAAGACCTGCGTGTGCGTTAAGTGCCCTCAAGTAGCTTCTGATTTAGGGTGACCTTATGAATTAATGATCTCCAAAATGTGCTATCTTTAACAGCCTTGCTCAGGTCTTGCAAACGGAGGGCCGTGGCTTCCTTGGTTGAGTCATTCCGTCTCATGTTGGGTCTTCCTCTGTTCCTGCTGCCTTCAGTTTTTCCTAGCATTGGTATTAGTTCCAGTTCGTTCTGTCTTCTTGTGATATGACCAAAGTACAGTAACCTCAGTTGAGTCATTTTAGCTTTTAGGGAGAGTTCGGGCTTGATTTGCTCTGCAGCCCACTTATGTGTCTTTTCCAGCTCATTGATGGATGCCCATCCCAATCTCAGCCTCCTTCTGTTTTGGTGTAGTGGTTAAAAGCAGCGGACTGTAATCTGGAAAACTGGGTTTGATTCCCCACTTCTCCACATGCAGCCAGCTGGGTGACCTTGGGTCAGTCACAGTTCCCTCAGAGCTGTTCTCCCAAGAGCAGTTCTCTCAGAGGTCTCTCAATCCCACCTACCTCACAGGGTGTCTGTTGTGGGGAGAGAAAGGAAAAGAGATTGTAAACTGCTCTGAGACTCTGAGTGAAGGACGGGGTATAAATCTCCTCTTCCTCCTCCTCATTCTGATTTCTTTGTAGCAAACTACTGGTTGATGATGGAGCCAAGGAATAGAAAATTTTAAAAGACTTATCCTGTGCCTTTGTCACTACAGGTATCCCCCTCCATGATTCCGTGATGGTTTCTCCAGCAAAAGTAAATTCAGCTCAGAGGTTGCCTTTTTAGTGAGAAAATAGCAGAACTGGAAAGGGTAAAAGTCTCTCTCATTCTCTCTAGCTCTCTCTGCTTGTGTAAGTGCCATTTTCCACCTTCGAAAAACAATCCTGGTACTAAATTTGCAACAAAGAAGTTGATTTTTTAAATACCAGTATCCCAGATGGTGCACAGCAATGAACGCAGTCACAGCATAGTGATCAGACCCACATTCTTGTATTTTTATCCAAGTCAAGTTAGGTGAAATTAAAACAGAAGAGTTTTCGGCTAAACATTAGGAAGAACTTCCTGACAGTTATAGCGGTTCCTCAGTGGAAATGCTGATGGCCACTTTGGGGTCAGGAAGCAATTTTTCTCCATTCCAGTTTGGCCAGGGATCCTGGAGGATTTTTTATCCTCTTCTAGGCGTGGAACAGCAGTCACTGCGGGTGTGGAGGGAGAGGTATTTGTGAATTTATTTGTTTATTTATATTTATTTATTTTATTTATTTATACCCCGCCCTCCCCGCGAACATCCTGCACTGTGCAGGGGATTGGACTAGATGACCCTGGAGGTCCCTTCAAACTGTATGATTCTATGAGAGCACTCTCTCAAGAACTGCCTTTGAGAGAACAGCTCTGAAAGGACTTGTGACTAACCCAAGGTCACACCAGCAGCTGCATATGGAGGCATGGGGAATCAAACCCGGTTCTCCCAGATTAGAGTCCGCGCTCCTAAACACTACACCAAACTGGCTCTCAGTTCAAAGTGAGTTCAGTTCAAACCATCTGCAGGTTCAGACAGCTCTCTACTTAGAATATCATAGAAATCAGTGAAATCAAAGCATCCATGACATCACTTCCAGGTTTAGCCAGAAGTGACTTTGACACGTGAGTGACATCCTTCCCCATCCATTTTCTCCCACTGCTCCTTTGAGCACTGGTGGGAAATGAAGGTGCTTTAGTGAGGGAGGGACTGCTCAACAAAAGCAGACAAAGCATACAAGAAACACACAAACATATATTACATCCAATTTGGGGGGTCTTCTGAATCTATATAGTAACTGTCTGTTCAATTACTTCTTACAGTATCCAGTTAAATTTTAAAATGCATACCATAAAGCAAAGAATATTTTATCCATAGAGTCTGCATATGATTGTAAATAGTATCTATAATGTCTCTAATATATGTTAAAGAGTTATATAGTTCATTTATTGTAATCTTCCAACCAAATATAAAATCTTGACCATGTATTGTGAAATTTTTCTTCTTGTTGTCCTCTCAAAAATAAAGTTAATTTGTCCACCCCTGCTGCTTCCAAAAGTTTACTTATAATTTCTTCTTTTAAAGGTATTTCGTCTTTTCTCCAATACGTGGCATACAATATTCTCGCAGTGGCTAGTACATGTATAATATGATAAAAGTCATCCTTTTTACAATTTTCTGGCCTTACATTCCACAGAAATAGTTCAGGAGTAAAAGGTATAGTGCAATGCAACATTTTTTTGTATGTTTGTGATAAAATAAAAAAAAGTATTTTATTTTTAAAAAAGCAGACAAATGAAACCCCTAACAATCGTTCAAAATCCTAATCCTTAAAAATATGTTTCTCCCACCACAATTATTACAGAATTCAAAAATGGGTAAGAATACGATACCAGCAAAAAATACCGTCCAGAGACAAAAAAAAAATTGGCTATGAAACACAAAAGGTAAGATCAGGGAAACAGCGATGGAGAAAAAGCTGACAGTGTGTGGATCCAGGCAGGAAGCCACCTCATCCTTCATAGCCCCAGGCAGCAAGTCTTTATATCATCTCTAGGAGGGTGGTGGAGTTGAAGCACTGCAGCTGAAATGAGGCTAAGATGGCAGGCTGCAGGCCAAGATGGTGAGCAGCTCCTTCCCTGCTTCTCTTCCTGTTCTGAGTACACTGAATGTGCAGCATTCCAGAATTCCCTCCCTCCCTAGGGCTGCCAGCCCGGCATTAGCAATCCTTGGGAGATGTGGGGGAAGGTGCAGAGTTGCACCAAATGGCATTGTGGCAATGCCGTGACAGCACAAACCGAGAAGTGATGTCACTGTACCTACGCGACACTTCAGAATTCACCCAAAACACTACGGCCATGGAGACTGGGGTGAATCCCAGAGTGCCACACCAACGTGGTGACATCACTTCTGGGCTTGCACTGAAAGTGATGTTGCAGCACTGGCATGGTGCCAACCTCTCCCCCTATTCCCCATTTTGCTCCTAGAATCACAGAATCACAGAGTTGGAAGGGACCTCCGAGGGTCATCTAGTCCAGTCCCCTGCACAATGCAGGAAATTCACAAATACTTCCCTCCCCATGCACACACACCCAGTGACTCCTGTTCCTTGCCCAAAATTTCCGGCCAAGCTGGCCTGGAGAAAAATTGTTTCCTGACTCCAAAGTGGTGATCAGCATTTCCCTGGGTGGGTAAGAAAGGGCCAGACCATGAGAACTAAGCACTGATGCAACCTTTCCTGCCCTCCCTCTCAGGATCTACCTAAGTACACAGAATCAGCGTTAATGTCAGATGGCCATCTAGCCTCTGTTTGAAAACCTCCAAAGAAAGAGGTTTGCTGCTGCTGCTGCTGCTGCAATACCCATTCCTACTAGCTGACCCTGGCCATGTTCATTTGGAAGTAGGTCCCATTATGAAAAATAGGGATTAGTCCTAGGTAAGCCTGCACGTACAGAACTCTGTCACCTTGCAGACAGTATCTCTCCCCTTCCTACACTGGAAAGGCTGGAGGCAGGCAAAGCAATCAGGTTTCCTGCTAGAAAGACAACCGTCAAACTCTGAGAGATTAGACTGGATTGCTAAAAATTCTGAACAGGAGAGCTCATTCGCTCGGCTTCTAATGCCTTTGAGTTTCACCTGCAGGGCAACACACCGTTTCTGAGCTATAAAGTGAAGTTCATCAGCATCTCTTAATATCACCATTAAATTTTGTTGCCGGTCAAAAAATTGCCTTCAGAGAAATAAATGAAATCAGGAAACTTGCCAAGGAAAATAGGCAGGAGGAAAATGGCCTCCCCAACTATGCATGAAACCTAATCAAACTGAAAATTGACATATTCATATATCCCTAAAGGCATGGTCTGCCTCCCATGTACTTTACAAGGGAAAAAAAATACGAAGATGTACTTAAGAATATGCTTGGCACAGTAGTTAGAATGTCAGCCTAGGATCTGGGAGATTCTGACGTTCTCCGCAGTGTCAAGTTTCCCCCTTCCTGCTCTTCTATTCTGAGGCTTTCCCTCATTCCCACAGATGATTTCTCTCTCCCAGGAGCAAAAACACAGTTTTTCCTCTCTTGTGGTGCAGCATCGGAAACAGGGAAGTCTGATGTTGCAGAGCAATGGGGAACAAACTGCGTTTTTGCACCGGGGACTGCAAAAACATCAGCGGAGAGGAGGGAAAGCAGTGGAGGAATGCAATTGCAGGCGCAGGAAAATTTGACGCTGAGGAAAATGTCTCTGGTTCAGATCTTCACTCTGCCACCGCCCACAGTAGCTTGTTTGGTGTAGTGGTTAAGTGCCAGTTTGGTGTAGTGGTTAAGTGCGCGGACTCTAATCTGGGAGAACCGGGTTTGATTCCCCACTCCTCCACTTGCAGCTGCTGGATGACCTTGGGAGAGCCATGGTTCTGTTAGAGCTGTTCTCTCAAGGACAGCTCGGGAAAGAACTCTCTGAGCCCTGCCTCCCTTACTCGGTGTCTGTTGTGGGGAGGGGAAGGGAAAGGAGTTTGTAAGCCACTATGAGACTCCGAGTAAAGGGCGGGGTATAAATCCAATCTCTTCTTCTCTTCTCTTCTTCTTGCTAGGAGACCTTGGACTCTCTCTCAGCCTAACCTACTTCAAAGGGTGCTGTTGTGAGGATAAAATGGAGAAGGTTAGAAGAATATAACCTGCTTTAGATCCCCAATGGGGAGAAAAACCGGCTTTAGATCCCCAATGGGGAGAAAAACCTATCTATAATGTAAGTACATACATTATAGATAGGTTGTATAAATGAATAAATAGATCCCTTATGAGCCCTTAGAGACCTCAGAAAATAATTTCCCCAATTGTCCGCACCTGGGAGAGAAGAGAGAACTTAAGCAAAGCAATGATGTGCTTTTCTCATGATCTGAAGGTCACTGTTGAAGTCCTGAAATGCATAATCTCGCCACTTCTTTTTTTTGTAGGACAGTCCCAACAGTACAGACATAGCAAGGTCAAAAACTCTTTTTAAACAGGGGGGTGTAGCATAGTTTGAAGGCAACAAACATTTTCGTTTCTCCTTATTTTGATAAAGACAACAGCAAAACAAAAAAATCTCAGCTTGAGACTGATGCCTGTAAAACAACACAGTTCACACCAGGGGACTGCTAATCATTCGAAAAACCACTTTCAATAGAAGTATTACTTATCTCAACAACTGCCAATTTGCTGTGCTCGTGTTCCTATCACTAACACCCACAAAGCTCTATCTTTACCTATAATTTCCTTCAGCTTTTTGGTTATGTTTCTAAAATAACACACAGGATACTATGGGCCAGTGTCTTTTATTTTAATTGGGGAAAAGGGGATATGTGCTATTTACATATCACTAAGAAAAGACACAATGGTAGTTGTGTGGGGCTTAACATCTGTCTTTCCTACAAAGTTGTGTTACCGACTGAGTATTCGTCATAATATGAAAAACAACAGGGATATTTTATAGAAACAGGAAACAAAATTAAGTTAAACTACTTTCTGATAGTTGCACTCGAACACATGTTGTTTTGGCTTCTGTCCTACTCACTGGTCAGGAGCAGGACGCCTCACATTTGGCATGCTATTTGGATATGTCTTCATGAATGTGGATGTGTCCATTTGAGGGATTAAAGTGTTTTCTTGCCTCCACTGCAACCCCTTCATTGCTCGTCTCAGCTGCCAACGCCAATTATTAAAAGAGCATGTGGTGAAATGAAAAAAAATATACAGTTTATGCTTTTTGAGTTGAGACTTGTTACTTAGTATGTCTGTGTGCCTTCCAAGTCTGCCCATGAACTACCTAATCTTGAAATCGGTTTGTGTGACCATTTCTCAAATAAATATGGCTGAACGCACAGGTACAAAAAGCAGGCAATGCAATCTAACTGGTGTGTTGGTTCACTTAATGTATCCAGCTGAGCAACTGCAAAGAGGGAGCAAAACAGGAAGCAATTCTTTGCTTTGCCCAAGTTGGTCAAATTAATGACCTGAACAGCCATAGCCCAAGGGCATAGCCTGTTCTCCAAATGATGAGATACTTTACTTCTTGATCCAGGCAAAAGTGTAGTCAGCAACAACTAAGCAGGAGCAGAGCCGGTATCATGATGAGACTAGGGAACATGGTGGCAGAAGTATCAGGAGCTCCCCTCTCATGAAAATTGAGGGGGTTTGACCAAAGTATGTACGATGCCCTTTCCCACTCAACCAGAGACCCTACCACCCTCCACAACTGCTGTAGCATACTTCATCACCTGTCTTGCCTTGTTTACAATATAGAAAGACCCCTGATCTTCTCATACACAAGGTCTCCCTCTCTGGTTCACAGAGTTATCATTAAACAGGGTAGCCTAGCCCCGTTTAATAATCAGTCCTTAACGCAGACACTAGCACTGCACAGAGCTGTTCATGATTGAGACTCAACTGCTGCTTCAGTTACATGCTGCCACCATTTACTCATACCCTAGAATACATATATAAAGACCAAGATTGTAGTTTGTGTGTGCATGCATGTGTGCTTCCGCCCCCCCCAAGAATGCACTTTTAGTTATGGTTTGAACACAAAATTGGGATGAATCAGGTAGCAATTCGAAAGCTTTGGTACAGTTGAATTTTTTAACCATAGCCCTATTTCAGGCATTTAGGATGTAGTGGTTAAGAGCAGTGGACTCTGATCTAGAGAACCAGGGTTGCGATCACACGCACAATTCGCCCCGACATAGGTGCGAATGCCGAGCAGATTAAAAGAGCACGATCCGACACCAACATCTGGCAAATGCCCTGCAGCCGTCAGCAACCCATTTTGCTTCACCGCACATGCGGAATAAAGAAAAAAAAACTTCAGAAAGTCCAGTAGCAAACAGGTTGCTACGGGCCACAGACAGACTTTCCTGCATCTGATTGCACCAGCGCGCTCCCATGGCGTCAGGATAGTCTGATCAGGCTATCCCAATGCCGTGCCGTTGTTTTTTCCCCCTTCTCAGTATGTGCATCATCACATACTGTCATAGGAAGCCCTCAGGGCAGAGATGCAATTCATTGATCCCCTGTTTAAGTGAATCGGAAAACAATGGCCAAAAACCCCCATCCTGACTCACCCGTGGTTGTGTTTGATCACGCAGTGGTGGGCTGTGCCTGCATCTGTGTGATTGCACAACTGCAGGTCAAGGAAATAGCCTTGCTCCCCCCCCTCCGCTTTATCTCCAGTGTGTGACTGCAACCCAGGTTTGATTCCTTACTCCTCCTCCACAGGAAGCCTCCTGGGATTACCTTGGACCAAACACGGTTCTCTCACAACTCTCTCAGCTTCGACTCCCTCACGAGGTGCCTGTTGTGGGGAGAGGAAGGGAAGGCAGTGGTAAGCCACTTAAGGCAGAGAAAAGCGGGGTATAAAAACCAACTCTTCTTCTTAAGTTGACTTTCTCTCAGTCAGTTATGTTATGTGCCATTTCGAGACACTTCTTCCTTAAACCAAATGAGCAGCTCTTTCTCTGGGCCTCCTCACCAACATTTCATCAGCTCCCATTGGTTGCTCTGAGGGAGAGGCGGAACCTAATCTGTCTGTCTCAGTATATTTGTTAGCACCAATGCAACTCCTACTCGATACCATACAAATATGGAAAGCTGAGCATGGTGAGACTCCATCTGGTTGTGCTGGAAAAGTATAGGAATTAAGACTCTGTAGCAGGAGATGCAAGGTGAATGTAAAAGACTCCCTCACCTAGACAACAGTTGGGAAACCCTACCAAGACAGCCTTGTGACCCAACAAGAAAACCTCTGTATCTGTCAAATAATAATGCAGAATGAACAGCGCTTGTGACAATCATAGCCCATTTCTTAAAGACGCTGGGGATAATACTACTCTGCCTCTTCTGATTTAATTAACAAGTTAAATGACCATTTCCTACTCCCTTAGGCAATCAGGCTACCCTCCCTGCCCAAACTGCATCACCAGTGCCCTTAAAAATGGAGCTAAATAAAGGATTTCAAACCTCCTCAGATTGTTCAAAATGTCCCACGATGCTATGCTATTTGAACCCAGGGATACATGTTTCAAGAACAGGCAAGGAGTGACATGGTAGCTTTCTTCCTCTCCCCGTCTCTTCAACTCTCTGTCCCCATTCAACTCCCTGCACCATAAGAACGTTGGAGCATAAGAACATAAGAAGTGTCCTACTGGATCAGACCAGTGGTCCATCTCATCAAGCATCCAGTGGCCAGCCAGTTCCTTTGGAGGTCCAACAACCGGGCATAGAGGCTGAGGCCTTCCCCTGATGTTGCCTTCTAGCACCGGTATTCAGAGGCTTGCTGCCTCTAAATGTGATCACCATGGCTAGTGGCCATTGATAGACCTCTCCTCCACAAATCTGGCTAATCCTGTTTAAAACCTACACTCAGGGAAAGAGACGGGATAGTGGACTAGATGGCCAACTGCAGACCACTGTCAACACCAACTGAGACTATTTTCCACTATGTATGCCAAGACATAATGGCATGAACATCTGAGATGCACAAGGGCAGAAGCCTGACATCTGATTGTCAGAGGGATACTTCTGAACTTCTCTCTCTTCCCCCTTTTTATTTACTACATTTTTAATCCCATCTTTCCTCCAAAGAGCTTGGAGCAGCACACATGGGTTCTCTATGCCTCCATTTTTTTAAAGGAACAAAAGAAAAGGATGTTTGCCTTCATGAACCCCTGTCTGAGTGTGCTAGAAGCATTTGGCTGTGCCGCATCAGAAACAGGGTGCTGGGCTTGGTGTGTATTTGCTCAAGTCCAGGAGCAATCTAATGATGCTTGTACAGCAGTCCATTGATTTCATTCTTCTCTGCCCCTCATTAGACAGGAGACCATTGCACACTAAAGAATCCCGCTCTCTAAATTCTCATCCTCATAACAAGCAAAAGAGAACAGTCTTCCATATGAAAAGCAACAAATCCCGAACTCAGTCCCTAGTATTTTCTCCCAAATACTAAAAAAGGATATTCTGTTATTTTGAAATACGGCCACAAGGACAATTATGATGATGGTTTTGATGGTTTTATTGTTCTAACAAGGGGGGAAGGGATGTTACACATTAAACTATGTGGTAAAAAAACAACCACCAAGGAATGACTAGAATTCTAAATGGAAGATCCATTTATATACATTTTAACTGCTAGGCAGATTTCTCAAACAGCGCAGAGGGTATTTTGTCATTTACAGATGAAAATTAATTCATAAATCTTTTTAATATTTACAGCAGTCCTGACAGAGCTTATTTAAAAAAACGGCTTGCCTTATGGAACTATCAACAGATTTATATAAAAGAGAGAGAGAAAGAGAAAGAAATCTGATCTCATATTCATGGCACAGGAGAGACAAATGTAAATGGCAACGCAACTTCATCTTTTTTAGTGTAAAAGAAATGCTGTTTTTTCATAACTTTTCCTTGTAGATTTTGTTTTCTCATTTCATAACTGCTTTAACAAAAGAACTGTGCCATCAATTTTGCTACACTGCATTATTCATGTGCTGGGTTGCCAACCATATTCAGAGCAAAAGGCAGAGAAACAAAATCTAGGGCTATTGAGATGAAAACAAGATGTCTTGTGGTCCCATTTTTTGCCAGGTAAATTTAAGAGCCAGTAATTTGCATTAAGCTGCCTGAATAGCCCAGCGTAGCCCTATCTCATCAACTCTAAGAAGCTAAGCAGGATTGGTGTTTGAAATGGTACATCCCTTTTTGCCACCTCAGAATTCTAGCACATCATTCTGTTGCATTGGGCCCAGCTAAGTTAGTTGCCTTCACACCATTCTGTGGCTGTGCATTGCCGTGGATTCTATGTGGGACAGTTCTTTGTTTGTTTGTTTGTTTAAATTTGTTATCCCACTCTCCCAGGATAAGGAAACAGATGCAGAGAAGGGAAGAAGGCTGGGGAAGCAATTTGATGTTTCCCTCCCTTTAGTTGCATACTACCACAGTTATACCACTCTCCAGTATCAGGGCAGATAAAATGGATTGGGGTGGAAGAGGAAGAGATGGGGAGGGGCTCCTAGAATTCCCCATTGCTCTTGGCAACATCACTGGGCAAAACCATGGTGTTATCCACAAAGAGCATGATTCCAAGCATAGCTACGGGTAGGAACGATCCTGCCCATCTCTGCCTGCAAGTATGGCTTCCAACTCTGGGTTGGGAAATTCCTGGAGATTAGAGACTGGAGCCTGGGGAATGTGGACTTTGAATAGGGGATGGACTTCAGTGGGATCTATTTCCATATGCTTTCCCTCCAAAGCTGCCATTTTTTACATGGGAACTGACCCTTGTAGTCTGGAGATCAGTTGTAAATCCAGGGGAACTCCAGGTCCCACCTGGAGGCTGGTACCCCTACTTGCAAGGGATGCCCATGACTGAAACTGGAAACATCTGTCTGGAAGCTTTTGCCTGCTCTGTCTGCTGACTAAGCTGGGGTCTTTCCTAGAGACTTTAAGGTGTTCTCGGACACTTTTCTTTCTGAACGTGTGGACTTTGTAAAAGGAGAAAGCTAGGGCTTTTCCATGTTCCTTGCTTGTAAGTCTCTGTTTCGGGGGAGGGGGGGTGTCTGTTCTGAACATGTTTTGCTCCTGTTGTGGTTGATTCGATATTATGTCTGGCATAAAAACATGTGGTTTAAATATGCAGGGAGATAATGCGGACATAAACCAGTGTACTATTTAATCGGCCACTAGAGGGAGTAAAACACATGTGGAACAGACCCCCTCCCCCCCCCCCCAAAACCAAACAAACTCACAAGCAAGGGAAATGAGAATTCGGAAAAGCCCCTAGTCTTCACCCCAGAGTTTCCAGTGCCTTTTAAAAAGAATCATTTTTGCCAACCATTTAAGAACATGTGCTGTTTGTCAGGCCTCTTTGTGCAGTGGTTTCCCAAAGGAAGGGAACTGATGCTGAAAAACATCAACCTGAGTTCCGCAATCCAAAGCCTGCTTCCTTTGGGTACCTTCTTTAGGGGCAGGGCAGTCTTGAACATGTCAGTCACCGTGCATAATTCTGGCTAATGCAACTGTTGTGGAGCTTTCATGGGAGAAGAGTTTAAGCTCAAACCTTTTCACATCTGAAAATGCCACGCTGTGAATGTCACCGCACATTTCCTCTCCCAGTTCCAGATGCACAACTGACATTTCTATTATTTCCTCCAATTCTCACCTATTCTTCCCCTGTTCTTCTGAATCGCTGAATTAATCTTCATCAGTGCTTACTCCTCTCATTATTTGTTTCTTTCCCGTTCTTTATCTTGCAGAAATATTTGTTCTGTCGCCCACGTTATTTATTGGGCTTTGTTTGCTGTCTCATTTGCTATTGACTTCATTTCCATTTTTTATTGCTGGCAATCCAGTCATTCTTTTTTCCCCCACAGAGAACTGTCTTGGAACTACATTCATTTTATTCCCTCTTCTTAAATTCCTCTGTGTTTATCGCTTATCAGCCCCTTGGAGATGGGATATCGGTCAGAATCTTGTCATAATTTACCATGTGGCTCCGCTATGATCACACTACAGCAAATTTAGGGAGACATCATTGCTTTATTATGCTGCCTTCCCATCACATCTCTTTCTGATAGCCAACCAAACATCTAAACCCATTCGAATATAGGCCATTCTTCACACAACTGTTATAACTAAAAAAGATTTAGCTCTATGCTCACAGTGCAGTTGCTCCAGCAGGTCTCCTCCACATCAACCTCGTCATTTTGAGGGTCAGTGTTCATTTTAGGATGCAATTTGAAGTTTGTTTTGCTTGGGTTTCTTGCCATCTTTTCACAAACAATCAGGGAATGTGACAGAATGGGAGGAAAGCAAATGGAAAGCCGTTGCTCAGTAGTTTGGTCTGGAGTCTACATTTGTTGCGGTCAAAAGTCATGAGCGACCAACCTCATTTGGGTGAAGAAAGTATTCCTACCAGTACAAGGCCAGTGCAGTGTAAATAGAGTGTTGGGTTTGGATTGGGGGAGATCCACATTTAAAGAGAGAGAAAGCAGTAGCCCAGGTATCCCAGTTTGACCCAGGCTTGTCAGGACTTGGGAGCTAAGTGGGGTGGGCCATGGTTAGTACTCAGACGGGAGAGCACTGAGGAAGGCTGGCAAACCACCTCTGCTTATCTCTTGCCTTGAAAACCCCATGAGGGGCTGCCATAAATTGGTTGCAACTTGACCACACGATAATTGCGGAGGGCTCAGTGGTAGAGCATCTGCTTTGCGTGCAGAAGGTCCGAAGTTCAATCCTCAGCATCTCCAGTTTACAGGATCAAGTAGTAGGTGATGTGAAAGTGAAAGAACTGCTTCCAGTTGGAGTAGGAAATACTAACTTTAATAGGCAAGGGTTTGACTCAGTAGAGTGCAGCTTCATGGGTTTATATATGATCACTGGAATCACCACTATGTTTGAGATACCGAATGTTGGGAGGTCACCATGAGTTCATTGTGACTTGACAGCATACAATTACTAATTATTATTCAGAGACAAAGACAGTAATTGTCTCTTAGCCTAACCTGACCTCACTAAGATGTTGTGAGCATATAAAAGGGGGGGGGGGGACACGCACCATGTGTCTCTAGCCAGCTGAAGCTTCTTGGAAGAAAGGTAGAATAAAAATTAAAAACCTATAGGTACAGTCATTGATAATCATGGATTCTCTCTATCCTTCAAAATGAATGGGGAAATCCATATGGGCAAGAGATCCATAGAGATGTTCTGTCAGATGGTATATGACACCAAAAAAAATTGCAAATATTAATCAGGATATGTCTAACAAATGTTGGAAATGTAAAAAGAAAGAAGGTTCTTTTTATCATATGTGGTGGACTTGTGATAAAGCAAAGACTTATTGGTCTATAATACATGCAGAAATGGAAAAATTTTTGAAATGTACATTTAAGAAGTTGCCTGAAATGTTACTGCTCGGACTTAAACTAGAAGAGATAAATGTAAAGAAAAGGACAATAATATGGTATATGATAACAACAGCAAGAATGGTGTATGCACAAAATTGGAAAAATGAAAAAATACCAGAAGTGTGGGAATGGTTGAAAAAATTGTTATATATGGCTGAAATGGATAAATGGACTAGAAAGTTGAATAATCTGTACTCAGAGACCTTTTTAGAAGATTGGAAGGATTTGAAAGAATATGTTGAAAAATATTGGGACATGAAAAACTACATTTATACATGGTTATAATAGCATAAAGGAATAGAAATAGAGTATATGAATGTATTAAGGATAATTAGATAATGAAGTTGTTTTTTAGAATTATATAAGAACATAGAAAATAAGAATTGGTATATAAGTATTTTAAAGATATATAACCGTTACCAGAAATGTAAACATAGATATAAGTATTACTATTTTGGATAAAGTGGAAAATGTGTTATGCTTCAGATGTGGTGGGAAACCACCAATATAAGATAAAAACAAGACTATACAAATAGAAATAGAACAAAATGTTTGTATAAGATAAATGTATTAATTTTAATGTTTTGAAAAATAAAAATTTCTTTACAAAAAAAGAAAAGAAAGATGTTCTGTCCAAGGTAACAAAGAGATGGTAGGAGCAGATTTCTAACAAACACCACTATGAAGAAAATAAAGTACACAAACTCAAAAACTCTCATTGATCAATAATAAATGAAGCAAAGACATATGTTGACTTACATCCGAGCGATGGACAGTTTATATTTAATGCAGGTCGGGATACAGAAAGGTTGTTAAAAGGACAGTTTCAACTAACCTTTTGGATCAGTTGGCCACACTAGAAAGATGACTATGAATGAGATGTTCTCAAACGCACTGCCTGACCAGCGGAGTATTTCCTGTTTGTTATTTATTTGGAAAATGCATGACTCACTTTTAATCAGAGCTCCTCAAAGTGACTTGCAGAATAAAACATTAAAATTAGTATAAAGCAATTTAAAAATTCAAATTCCATGCTATACACTATTCTCAAAAACTCAGAGCTAATAGTCATAGGAAATCATAGTTGGCCAGGCAGTTCTGTTGCAACAACAAAGGGATGAATGGACAGAAAGGTCTTCAGAATCTTCTTAAGAACAGTCCAGATCCAACAGATTTTGGCAGGCAACTGATTCTGTAATCTAGGTGCCCTGCAGTGGAAAATATCCACTAAGAAGTGGTCACCGGCCTGATGTCATGTAGAACCACTTAAGAATATAAGAAAAGCCCTGCTGGATCCGACCAGACCAGTATAGCATCCTGTCTCATACAGTGGCCAACCAGTTCCTCTGGGAGGGCCAACAGAAGGGCATAGAAGCTGAAACCTACTGGTGTTGCCTACCGGCTCTGGAATTCAGAGGATTCATGCCTCAGTCACCATGACTAGTAGCCACTGATAGACCGATCCTCCATGAATCTATCCAATCCCCCTTTAAAGCTGGATACCACTACATCCTATGTCAGTGCATTCCTTTACTTAATCAGTAACCCATGGAATTCACAGCTGCCACAGAATGTGGGAATTAGACAACTTCAGAGCCAGTTTGGTGTAGTGGTTAAGTGCGCGGACTCTAATCTGGGAGAACCGGGTTTGATTCCCCACTCCTCCACTTGCACCTGGCTGGATGACCTTGGGCAAGCCATAGCTCTGTACCAGCTGTTCCCTCAAGGACAGCTTGGGAAAGCGCTCTCTCAGCCCCACCTACCTCACAGGGTGTCTGTTGTGGGGAGGGGAAGGGAAAAGGAGTTTGTAAGCCGCTCTGAGACTCCCTTGGGGAGTGGAGGGCGGGGTATAAATCCAATCTCTTCTTCTTCTTCTTCTTCATGGACACATATGAGCTCAATGTTCAGAGACTGTAATGCTCTCGATATCAGTGCTGGGAAGGGCAGTGACAATGGGGGGACCTTAGGGTCTGTGTCCTTATCAGCTCCCCAAGGGCATCTGGTAGGTCACTATCAAACAAGATGGTTGCTGAACTAGGGCTGCGATCATACACACAATTAGCCCCAATGTAGGTGCTAATGCCGGGCGGATTTAAGGTGCACGATCAGACAGGAACATCTGGGAAGCATCCTGTGGCCAGCAGCAATCCATGTTGCTCTGCCACAGTAGCAGAGTAAACTGGCACTGGGGAAAGTCTGGTAACAAACAGGTTGCTACGGGCCACGACTGGACTTTTCCCTGTCTGATCACTCCAGCATGCTCTCATGACCTGCTTGCGGGAAGGGCGGGGTATAAATATGAAGTATAAATAAATAAATGGCGTCGGGATGATCTGATCAGGCCATACCAACTCCGTGCCATTGTTTTTTCCCCTTCTCAGTATGCACATCATCGCACACTCCATAGGGAGCCCTCAAAGCTGAGGTGTGAATCATCGATCCCTTGTTTAAGTGCACTGGAAACAAAAAGCAAGGTATAGATAGGAACTCTCAGTCTGGGGCAAGTGATGCTCTGTATTCTTGGTGCTTGACAGGGGGAGGCAACAGTGGGAGGGCTTCTAGTGTCCTGGCCCAATTGATGGACCTCCTGAGGACACCTGGTGTTTTTGGCCACTGTGTGACAGAGTGTTGGACTGGATGGGCCATTGGCCTGATCCAACATTGGTTTCTCTTATGTTCTTATGTTATTTCATGCATGTGCATTTTTGCATAGCATTCTGGGAGTCGTAGTTTCCCCTCCTCCATATCATTTAGTAACCTGATCCAAACGTCTGTGACCTTGGAGGAGAATCAGTTTCTCCAACTGCACAGATGTGAAAGCAGCCACGAGGCAGAAGGACATGAAACTTCAGTACCAGAGCTACCATGACAGCTGCAAAGGTGTTCCACTCTTGCTCAGATCAGTTGGTGGAGAGGTGAGGAGATCTGAGGTGTGGCTCAGGTGCAATCGCAGCTGTTGGAAAATGGTATGTTGAATACATCCAGCAGCAAATACCCTGCATGCCTAGAAAAATGGCTGTCAATATGATCAAAAAAGGACAAAAAGTATCTTCACCACCAGGCTCGACAATACGGTGGACCCAAATTCATGATGACAACCTATGAAGCCAAAAAGAAATGAAACAGTAGCCATATTTCATCGCTGTTCTTATTGCATCGTGGTGTTCCCAACTTCTAATTGTTGTCTCAGCTTACGGGAGAAATGGAACAGTGTCAGCTGTCTGCTTCCTGATGTGGTCTAAATTCTACAGTGATGACACTGCCCAAATTAATTAATGCCACCTCATTATCTTTAGATGGCCGGCAGATGTTGGGGTTATGGTGATTGTGAACCCTGCATACTTCTTCTTCTTGCCGATCAAGGGCTGTTGCTTTCTAATTGAGAAGCTGAGGTCTAGGGCTACTGGCAACGAATTGGTTTTGTAATTATCTTAGTAATAGGCATCCGTTATTATTCAACGAAGGTCCTCTTTCCTGTGCTGATGGGTCGTGGCAAACCCCCAGGATCCATATATGGTCCAGTTCTAATTTCTCCCCTGTAAATGACTTGCCATCTGTGAGTCATTCAAGTTCACCTACTGCTGTCCCAGAAACACCGATGAATTAATTGTAGACTTGCAAGTTCAGCTAAGATCATAAAATTGATTTAGGTTGCAAGTTTTTGCATTGTGGTTTCTCCCCCCTTCCAAAGATGAATTTGGTTTTGCTAAAAACAATCAAGCATCTTTGGCAATGAATGGAAGTATGGAACACTTTATATTTGGGTTGCCAACCCCAGGTTGGGAGATTTCTGGAGATTTGGGGGTGGAGCTTGGGGAGGATGGCGTTTGGGAGGGGAGGGACCTCAGCAGGGTGTATTTCCATACAGGCCACCCTCCAAAGCAGCCATTTCCTCCAGAGAACTGATCTCAGCTGTCTGGAGATCAGATGTAATTCCAGGAGATCTCCAGCTCCCATTAGGAGGCTAGCAACCCAACTTTATACTGGTGTGCAATATTTGTTTATTAAGATTTATTCGGCTGCTCTTCCTTGCAAACAGGGCTCACAGCGGCTTACAATAGAACAAATACAATAAATAATGCAGTTAAAACCAACGTTAAAATACCTACAGTATATCAGCAAATAAAACAATACACTTCCCAAGATGGCAGAAGAAGGCTTTTAAATTCCACAAGCCTCCTGGGAGGGGAGGGGGTTGTGGAGGGCAGGGAGTGTGTGGGAGTGCCAGATTTCATACTGTCCCTTCGCTGTCCTCAACCAAATGCCTGGCAGAACATCTCTGCCTTGCATGCCCTGCGGAAAGATAGTAAATCCCACAGGGCATAGATATTCTCAGGCAGAGTTCCACCAGGTGGGGTCCAGGGCTGAAAAAGCCCCGGCCCTAGTTGAGGACAGCCGGATCACTTTTGGGCCAGGGATCACCAGAAATTCTTATTCCCAGAGTGTCATGCTCTTCCGGGGACATACTGAGGGAGGCGGTCCCGAAGGAATGTGGGCCCCGGACCACTAAAGGCCTTGAAGGTCAGAACCAAAACCTTGAACCTGATCTGGCATCTGTTCTGATTTAAGGTCTGAATTACTGGTGATGATCCACCAAGGATGGGACTCAGTTTGCAGGATCATGATTGTCCTGCTTTAGTTCCTTTGATGAGTGAGGTGTCAGGATTTGGGGCATAAGTGTCCTTAAACTGCAATCACTTCCTACAGGCTTGTGATTGTTCATTAGGCTTGTCGGTATGTTGCATCTTGGGTACTGTATTCCTCACCCTCTTGCGAGTTTTAGAAGCCCCATAATGTTTGAAGCTAGAGGTTGTTGTACATTGACATCTCAATAATGCTAACTCTCAGGAAGGGAGGAAAGTGTTGCAAGATGTAATGGAATTGGAGCAATAAGCAAGACTGACTGAAATGTTTTGAGCCCAACACCATCTAATGCGGGGGTCTCCAACCTTTTTTAGCCTGTGGGCACCTTTGGAATTCTGACACAGAGTGATGGGTGCAACCACAAAATGGCTGCTACAGGAGATAGAGCTAACTACAAAATGGTTGCCACTAGAGGCGGAGCCAATGACAGCAATGCTGGTTCTGTGAACTTTGACAAATCACGAGAAGGGAGGGCAGGAAGGGTTGCCTCAGTGCTTAGTTCTCATGGCCCTTTCTAACACGCCCATGGAAATGCTGGTCGCCACTTTGGGGTCAGGAAGCCATTTTTCTCCAGGCCAGTTTGGCCAGGCATCCTAAAGTTGTTTGCCATCTTCTGGGCATGGAACAGCAGTCACTGGGTGTGTGTGTGTGTGGGGGGGAAGTATTTGCAAATTTCCTCCATTGTGCAAAGGATTAATGACCCTAGAGGTCACTTCCAACTCTATGATTCTAAGATTCTATGATTCAATGGCCAAATGTCAGAGAGTGTTGTCATGCATAACTGTAATAGTAACTCTTCTATATTTAAAGTAGAATCTCTGTTTAACAGGATGTCTTTTAAAATGAATTACTGTTTAAAAACATTTTCTTTCATACAGAGGTCCCTGGGAGTGTGGAGGGGGAGGTATTTGTGAATTTCCTGCACTGTGCAGGGGTTTGGACTAGATGATCCTGGAGGTCCCTTCCAACTGTATGATGGTATGGTATAATACACACAGCTTAGCTTCAGTCATACAATGAAGATCTTTGGGCTGTGGTGGCAGCTGCTACCAAAAGAGCATTTTGAAAATCTGCACACACCAAATCAGATCTCCAAAGGCCAATGAGAAGCCCTGCTGGGCAAAAGCCCCTTCTGACTCCTCCCACTTTCTAAAAACACTTGGCAGGCTTCGGGAAATGTGTCAGCAGGCAACCCGGCATCCACGGGCCCCGTACTGAGGACCTCGGATCTAATCTGATTCACCCTGGAATCCATTTTAAGACACCTTAAACTTCAGGTTAGAGGTTTTTCCATTATATTCCGAAACAGCTGTGACTTTAAAAATAATATGCTGCCCGATGATGTGTTTGGGGAAACTTGAAAGCTCGCTCACCGTGTTATGACATATCAGCCCTAATAAAAAAGGCATTACCCAAGGGTTGTTCTGGGAATGACTCGAGAGTATGTGTTTCAGATATGGCTGGAGTATCTGTGCGGGTTTCAGAGACATAAAAGCTGAGTACAGGAGAGGCAGGGATGATGGTGTTTGTGCTTGTGTGTGAGAGAGAGGGGGGGAGAGAGGGAGAGGAAGAGAGAGAGATAGAGAGAGATTTTTTTGAGTGTGTGAGCAAGAGAAGAGGGGTTAGTTATCCAAAAAGCCCCAAGAGGTTCAGCAGCCCTCCCCCCAAATTAACACTGCACTGGCAAACCATGTTTGAAGGGGACTTTCTAAAGAACAACATACCATTGGGATCTACAGTTCAAATCAGGGCCTGCCCATGTTTTGGGGGGCCCTGGGCAGAAAGTGCCCAGGGCCCTCTCCCTTCTTCTGCTTGCCACCATGCTCCCCATTCACATTTACCTGACCACCCGTGGATCCTTCCTCCACCCACTTACTCATTTCCCAGACCTACCCAGGTTCACGCACCCTTCCCTGAATGTACTGGGCAGTGTGTGTGGTTGAGAATGTGAGTGGGCTCACAAGCAAGCAGGTGGGAAGCAGAGAGGCAAGAGGTGGGAAGCTGTGGCATTGGTCCCCACTGGATAGGGTTGCCATGTCTTACCCATCTGCCGGGGGGAGGGGTCCTGGCTTTCCTCCTGGGTCTTCATCTCCTGGGTGACATAATCGCACTGGGCACATTCTACAGGGGACGCTCTAGCATTTGGCTAAAAACTCCATGGTCATCATAGGCTGCGATCATACACACAATTAGCCCTGACATAGGAGCAAATGCCGGGCAGATTTAAAGTGCGCGATCAGACACGAACATCTGGAAAGCATCCCGCAAACAGCAGCAATCCATGTTGTTCCACTCCAAAAGCAAAGTAAACAGGCACTGGGGAAAGTCCGGGAGCAAACGGCCATGGGCAAACTTTCCCCGTCTGATCACTCCAGCGCTTTCTCATGACATCAGGATGGTCTGATCAGGCCATCACGACTCCGTGCCGTTGTTTTTTTCCCCTTCTCAGTATGCGCATCATTGCACACTCCAAAGGGAGCCCTCAGGGCTGAGGTGCAAATCATCGATCCCTTGTTTAAGCACATCGGGAACAAATGGCAAAAAAAAAACCCAGACTAACCCACAGTTGTGTCTGATCACGCAGGGTGGGCTGTGTCTGCAGCTTCAAAAGACTGTGTGATCATGCAACTGTGGGTCAACTTCTGCTGGAGAAAATAGCCTCCCCCCCCCCCCAGCTTTATCTCGCACCTGTGACTGCAACCATAAAGTTTTTAGCTGAATGGTAGAGTATTCCCTGCGCAATGTGCCTGGCATGATGACGTCATTACACCACTCATGTTGGGCTGTTCAGGGCAGGGCTCCCCCACCCTAGTTGGAAGCTGGGGGAAGTGTGGTTTTCAGCTGCATGAGGCATGCTGGGAGCTTGCTGACTGTTTCCTGTCCTCCTTCTGATGGTCTGTCAATCTATGTGTGGATGGGTGCACCCTGACCTCAATAGCCCTGGCTAGCCTATTTTAGCCAATGATGGCGGTGGGGTTTTCTCTGCTTTCAGGGCCCCCAATCGGCCACTGCTCAGCTGGCCAGCAGGGGGAGCCCTACCCCTGAGCAGCCCCATCTGGTAACCATAGAGGGTTTTTTCCTCAAATGCTAGAGTGTCCCTCTGCAGCATGCCCTGCACAATGATGTCACCTCCAGGCCCTCACCACCACGGGAACAAAGTAAGGACCTGGCAACCCTACCTGATCTTGTCAGTTCTCGGAAACTAAGCACGGTCAGCCCTGGTCAGCATTTGAATGGGAGACCGCCAATGAAGTCTAGGGTTGCTATGCAGAAGCAGGCAATGGCAAACCACCTCTGAACATCTCTTGCCTTGAAAACCCTTTGGGGTCGCCATGAGCCAGTTTGACTTGATGGAGGGAAAAACGGTATGGAGGCATGTGAATGTCAACGTATATCTCTGTGTGAAATAGATTATTTCAATGAGCATCTATTTCAATGTGCATTTTTTAAAGATTAAAGACATTCCATTCTTTGTTTCAACTCTCAGCCTCTCCCAGTTCTGCCATTTATTTACTTTTTTGCTGCTTTGGGGGACTAGCGGCTAAATCCATTGGAATAACGATGTATTGTTATTACTGCTATCTATATAATGCATCACCAGGATGAATGTTTTGTAACAAGAGGCATCCGACACAATGGATCCACTAAAATATAGCACAACGCTGCCTTCCCTGCTGGCCTTCCCCTCCCTTCACTATGTTTACTTAGCCGGATACACTAATATAGAATTTAAAAAGTTAACAAAACTGATAATGTCATCATGGGCTCTTTCTATGTTGTAATTGCCTCGACGTAATTGGTGCTGTTTTGTACAAAATTACCATATAAATTATGCCGTTGAATTCTGCAACTGAAATAACAGCACTCTGCCTCAAATGGTGAATCTCAGTTAATTATTGATAGTCTAATAAACAAACTATTCTAATCCATCATATTATTCATTATTAATGCATTAATAAGAAGGCTTATTTTGTATTCATTACAGGGGGGTTCAGTTATGATTAACTTTTATAAAAGGAATGGACAACGCAAGAACTGCCGGGTAGTTTTCTTTCTAGTGCAGGGGTGGGCAAACTTGCTCAGCGTAAGAGCCACCTAGAACAGGGGTGGCCAAACTTGCTTAACGTAAGAGCCGCATAGAATAAACATCAGATGCTTGAGAGCCACAAGACATGAACAAATATAACCTGCTTTTATTGGAAAATAAGCAAATTTGCTTTTTATTAACATTAAATGAGACTGCCAAAAATAATAACAAAAGGGGTAAAAGCAGATATTGATAATGATATTAATTTGTCCAATGATATTTGTTTGCTAATGATATTTAGCTTCTCCAGCCGCCCTGCCAGGAGCCACACAATATATGTGAAATTGCCGAATGCGGCTCCTGAGCCACAGTTTGCCCACCCCTGCTCTAGGGGATGGAACCAAAGGAATCTGCAGCATGTACCAGATCTAAAGCTGGATCAAAGCGACGTAGAAACCAGTGATTGTTTTTACTGATTATTAAAAAATGGAGCTTGGTTTGGGCTGTTTTTAAGGCACCCCTTTTTTGATTCTTTTAAACTGATTTGAAAATGGCATATGTGGTAGTGGTAAGAGCCATCAACTTGGCAGCCAGCTTGTAGCAACCCCTTTGGGCATTCCAGACAGGAGAGATGGTTTGCTTTGTCTGCCTCTGCACAAAAACCCTGGAATTCCTTGGTATCTCCCATCAAAGTACGAATTAGGATCAACCCTGCATAACTTCGGAGATATTCAGGGTAGCCTGGGCCATTCAGGTCAGGGCTGGCACATATGAACCAGCGGTAAAATCACTAACTAAGGCTGCGATCACACATACTAAATAATCCACTTTCAACCCACTTTCTAACTGGATTTTACTGCGTGGACTGGCAAGATCCAGTTTGAAAGTGCATTGAAAGTGGATTGTTTAGTGTGTGTGATCGCAGCCTAAAACAGTAGTCAGTTGTCATGGAAATACATTTTGCACAGCTGATTGATTGATTGGATTTGTATACCGCCCTCCCCGCAAAGCAAGCTCAGTGCGGCTCATAGTGATTAATACAGAAATAATAATAATATCCACATAAAATCATCTAAAAACAATTCAGTTATAACTAAAATGGTCATAAGGTGCTGGCGATGTTTCCTTAATTACTCATGATAACATAAAATGCGTGCAGACAACCATCTAAAGTCGTTCTGCTCACTGTTCTTCTAGTTACCAGCGGCGACACAGGCCAGATATCAGAGCCAGGGCCAAACTCTGTGGTAGTAGAGCTGCATTCCCTCCTTGCTTTTCCTCCACCCTCTCCCTTTCCATAACTAGGGATTCCCAGTTTGAAGCAAACTCCAATTCTTGTGATGCATTTATAAATGGAGGCTCCTGGATCAATCACCAACCAGGATGCTAAAGAAGAAGAAGAAGAAGAGATTGGATCTATACCCCGCCCTTCACTCCCCAAGGGAGTCTCAGAGCGGCTTACAAACTCCTTTTCCCTTCCCCTCCCCACAACAGACACCCTGTGAGGTAGGTGGGGCTGAGAGAGCTCTGAGACAACTGTCCTTGAGATAACAGTTGGTACAGAGCTATGGCTTGCCCAAGGTCATCCAGCCAGGTGCAAGTGGAGGAGTGGGGAATCAAACCCGGTTCTCCCAGATTAGAGTCCACGCACTTAACCACTACACCAATCTGGCTAAACCACCTGGCATAGAACCCTGGATTGTGTGGACAAAACAACTCCATCCAGGGGTCTGCATTCATACATGGTGAGGAACTGAAATTCATTTCCAACCAAAAATCCTTGATTTTTGGAAAGGGAACACTTTCCCTATGAAGAAAGGTTGAAGCGCTTGGGGCTCTTTAGCTTGGAGAAACAATGGCTGAGGGGTAACATGATCAAGGTTTATAAGAATATGCACGGCATAGAGCAGGTAGGGAAAGAAGTCCTTTTCTCCCTTTCTCACAATACAAGAACTCGTGGGCACTCCATGAAATTGCTGAGCAGTCGGGTTAGAAAAGGAAGTACTTCTTCACCCAAAGAGTGATTAACACATGGAGGTGGTGGTGGCTACAAGCATGGACGGATTCAAGAGGGAGTTAGATAAACATATGGAGCAGAGTCCATCAGTGGCTATTAGCCACAAAGTATAGATAGGAGCTCTCAGTCTGGGGCAAGTGATGCTCTGTATTCTTGGTGCTTGACTGGGGGGGGGGGGGCAACAGTGGGAGGTCTTGTAGTGTTGACCTCCTGAGGGCACCTGGTGTTTTTGGCCACTTTGTGACAGAGTGTTGGAATGGATGGGTCACTGGCCTGATCCAACATTGGCTTCTCTTATGTTCTTATTGAGCTCTGTAACCATTAAATTGGTGGGGGTGGTGTTGCATTTATGCCTGTTGTGGCAGACTGCAGCTTAGCTTGAATTCAGAGTGCTAAGTATATGCACCAGCACCTAACAGCACAAAACAGAATCTTAGTTACTGCACAATGTCATATGGCTGCAGTTCATTGGTAGAGCATCTGCTTTACATGTAGCAGGTCTCCAATTCAGTTCCTGGAATCTCCTGTTAAATGTAGGTACAAGGGGATACTGTGAAAAATACCACTGCATGGAATCTCTGTTGCTGCTGTGAATACCTCTGCAATTGCTGGGGTGCTGAGAGTTTGGGCTCTTCCACATTCTCATTTTCCTATTGCTTAGGGGTCCCCCCCCCCCTTTTTTAGTGTGTTTTACTCTCTCTAATGGCCGAATCTATATTGCATAGCTGTATGTCTGGCATAAAAACCTGCAGTTGTGGGTTTTTTGCTGGGCATACAGCGATGAAATATCAGATTGACTACAGGGAGCAAAACACGTGCAGAAAAGAAAAAAGGAAGCAATAGGGATACACAGTCGATGAAAATGAGAATGTGGAAGAACCCTATGACAGGCAATGCTCCCCTTGTAGGAGCAGCTGCAATTTTGCATTTTGGCTTAACAACCCTCTGCCAGTCTGCTAGTGACCTGGCAAATGCTCTTCAATGTGCTGTCATAATCTCAGAGTTTTGCATTAATAAATGAATTGCCGAACTGACGAAATGTTTTGAACCTTCACAATATGCTATATAAAGGCTAAATGCTAGTGGATACGATTTAGTTTAAGTTATAGAAGAAGAAGAGATTGGATTTATACCCTGCCCTTCACTACCCGAAGGAGTCTCAGAGTGGCTTACAATCTCCTTTCCCTTCCCCTCCCCACAACAGACACCCTGTGAGGTAGGTGGCGCAGAGAGAGCTCTTTTGAGAACTGCTCTTTCAAGAACAGCTCTGACAGAACTATGATTTTCCCAATGTCATCCAGCAGCTGCAAGTGGAGACGTGGGAAATCAAACCCGGTTCTCCCAGATAGAGTCCGCACATTTAACCACTACACCACACTGGCTCTCAAAAAGAGCAAGAGTCTAGTAGGTCATCTAGTAGCTGCAAGTGGAGATGTGGGGAATCAAACCTGGTTCTCCCCGGTTAGAGTCTGCACACTTAACCACTACGCCAAACTGGCTATAGTGCCATCCTAAGGAGAATCACACCCTTCTAAGCCCATTGGCTTCAATGTACTTTTAAAAGGTGTCACCCTGCTCATGACTGCATGGCTAAGCAGCTCTGAGACCCTTAGTTTTGATCACTCTGGTGCTATCAGCAGAAGTAAAGCTGCTTGACTTTGATGGGATCATGCCCGCTATAGTTATTCAGGCATCCATTTGCAATTAAACTAGTATTTCAGTGGCACTGGGGCAATTATTTAGCAATCAAAACTGATCAGTAGTCTACATTTTGATGTGGAATGGTATGTTATAGACCAACTTCGTCGCATCTCAGAAACAAAGCAGGGTCAGTACTTGGATGGAAGAACACCAAGGAAGACCCTGCAGTGGAAGGCAATGCCAGCCCCCCCCCCCTTTGCTTCTCCCTTGCACTGAAAGCCCCTTGCTTGCTGGGATCGCCACGAGTCGAGTGCGACTTGAGAACACATATGCATGTTATCTACCTCTTTGATTCGTGCACATATGTCCAATTAGTCCGCCTGTTAATTCAGTTTTGGTGGCTTAGGAAAGGAAAAGGCTTCCTCCCCCTTTCCCATAGAAGCTTTCCTTAGAGCAGATCTCAATAACACGTCGATGCAGAAACAGATAAAACGAGATGTCTCGTCAAAGTAACTACCATCAGGACTGTACATCCGCGATGCTCACTGCCCTGACATGTTTGAGGAACCAGGTCAGATCCCTGAAAAGGCAAGGACTTAATTGGAGGCAAACGAATGACAAATCAATAGGTTTTTTAATCAGGCACAACCCAGGAAAGGACACACTTTATCAGCAGCTCACTTGGTTATGAAATGCAGTGTTTGAGATGCCACGCGTTTGAGATCTGAAACATTTGGAAATGGGAATCATTCAAAGAGAGGTCTGGTTGGGGGACTGAGGACAGCAGTCTTCAGAACTGCAAACGCATGTCAGCCTGACAGTCCCTTTTTATGACTGAAGAAGGGAAAGATATAGCAATCAGAAGGTTAACAAGACAGCCGTGGTCTCAGAACAAAATACCAGGATGAGCCCTTTCATATACAAAATTCTAATCTGTTTTGACCACAGAGAACACAATGTGCAAATATGAAAATGCAAATAGTCTTTTTTTCAGTAGTGGTGTTCAAAGAATGGGACCAGGAATAGGAATCAGAGCAGCTCAAGGATAAGACTGTGGTGGAAAGGGGTCAGCGCCAGCGGGCCAGTAATCGGGAAAGCCAAGACGGGCTTGGAGTTAGAGCTGAGACCACAGAAGCTGCATTTGTTTGGCCCAAGTCACAAGAATTAGCTTTCTGCTTTGGACACGTGTGCATTGAAAGAACTCCTTTGGATGAAGATAATCTGCTGAAGAGCATGGCATTCTATCACCACGCACGATAGACTGGCCATCGGATTGTCAGCTCCTGGTTAGAAAATGCAAATCACATCCCTACCGAGCTCCCTTCCCTTTTCAAACTCTGCCCTTTCCAGGCTCCACCCCACCCCCCCACCCCCAGTCTTCAGGAATTTCCCAATCCAAAGCTGGCAGTCCTGGGCTACTGGCAGATTGCTACATGATGATGAATACTATACAGGTTATAATAGGCCCCAAATGCTGTTCATTTACAATTGTGAACTGTCCATACAAAGATGCAGGGGGCTCAGCTTCCGAGAACATGGGCAACGCAAGAAGGCTTAGTTCGATTTTTGAGCAAGTTATTTATAGTGATTGATCAGCGCTCTCCCTCTCCCCCCAGTCTGACAGTTCAAGACGGGTGGCAAAACGAGATTCATGGAGTGCCTTGTGGGCTCCTGGGCAAGTCACAGAATGATAGAGTTGCAAAGGACCTCCAGAGTCATCTAGTCCAACCCCCTGCACAATGCAGAAAATTATCAAATCCCTCCCCCTCCACACCTCCAGTGACCCCTGCTCCAAGCCCAGAAGTTGACAAAAAACCCTCCAGGATCCCTGGCCAAACTGGCCTGGAGAAAAATTGCTTCCTGACCCCAAAAGGGTGCCCAGCATTTATTTCCCTGGACGTGTAAGAAAGGGCCACAAGAACTAAGTACTGATGCAACCCTTCCTGCCCTTAGGGTCCGCCTAAGTTCACAAGTCTAGTGAGTAGGCCTGCTAGGTTCCCGCTAGTGGCGGGTGATCTCCCCCACTCCTAGTAGGTGCTTCCTGTGGCCACTCAGCTGGGCAGGAGGAGGAAAATGTATGGGGAAATCATGGGGAGCATCCTGACATGCTGACCTCACGCCCATGCACCTGGAAGTGATGTCAGTGTGTCACTGGAGACACTGTAGCATGTGAGCAAAATTCTACACTGAAACCATAGAGCTTTGCCCAGATGCTAGAGCATCCCCAACGATGGTCTGATGTCACTTCTGGGTGTGTGGAGAGTGATGTCAGCTTGTAACTGGAAATATCATTACATCTCCAGCAAAGTCCCCCCTACCTGGTAAGTCTTCTGCCTCCTTGCCCCCACCGCAGGAAGCCTGCTGGGTGACCTTGGGCCAGTCCCAGATCTCTCAGAACTCTCTCAGCCCCACCTGCCTCACAGGGTGCCTGTTGTTGGGAGAGGAAGGGAAGGCAACTGTAAGCCTTACAGTTTGGTGTAGTGGTTAAGTGTGTGGACTCTAATCTGGGAGAACCGGGTTTGATTCCCCACTCCTCCAATTGCAGCTGCTGGTGTGGCCTTGGGTCAGTCACAAGTTCTCTCAGAGCTGTTCTCTCAAGGACAGATCTGGAAAGATCTCTCTCAGCCCCACCTACCTCACAGGGTGTCTGTTGTGGGGAGGGGAAAGGAAAGGAGTTTGTAAGCCTCTCTGAGACTCCTTCGGATAGTGAAGGGTGAGGTATGAATCCATTATCTTCTCTTCTCAAGGTAGAGAGAAGTGGTGTATAAAAGCCTCCTCCTCTTCTTCTTCGTCATCAGCTGTAAAATCGCTAAGACTGTAAAGATCTCTGCTTCTCCCAACTGACGTGTTTCTCTGCATGTATATCCACCGACTTAAAATGAAAGAAAGAACACAGCAAATATTTGCATGCCATTCCATGTCTCCAGAGCATTCACCTGAAATATTAATTGTCTTCTTAGGCAGGTCCATGAGGTCTGTGATCTCCCATTTCTTAGGACATTTCAAAGCCGTTTCATGGCTTGTTGCTGCTCTTCCCAGGGAAAGTCTGAGCCCCCTCGGGAATTGTCTCAGCGGGAAGGTTTACAGACCAGGTTTTGTCTCAAAACTTTTGTGTTTCCTTCAGTTTCTTCCCCCTACCCCACACGTCTTATATTTATTTTATTTTATTCCCCATAAAAGGATTAGTCTGTTGTCTGACTCTAGCAGCCACCTTCACACACTCCGATTGCCGGATCCATAAAATAATAATCAGAGGAGAGCAAACACCTCGCCAAGCACCTCGAGCGGTGGATAAGGGCATTTTAACAAACTGGAATATAAATAAATATCAAGTAAATAATTCAAGCAGTCGTGTAGCTATTTACTTCTCGCTTCCAGGAGTGAGCTTTTTATCTCTCAAGTGACAGAACCGAAAGAAAACCGAGGGTTTTAAAAAATGGAAAACCGGAGTATTAAAACAAGAAGGAAGGCGGCTTTTTTGAGCAGGAAAGATGATAAATTAATATGAATGGTGCGCTTTGTTTGAAGCTACCCTTTCTGAATGCGAACACTAATTTGGGAGCTTGGGAACCGTTGAGGAGATGCTGGATTGAAACGTGCTTGGATCCCAAAGGCTACAAACAACAAAGAACTACATCTTCGGCTGGATGTGCGCCCACACAAAGCTTGTCAGGCATCATTCCTTCTCAAGCTCCCCTTGCATTGGCGTGTCAGTTCGTGCCTTGACTGCTGCGATACGGCCCTTGTGGGAGAGCCCTTGAGGGCAAGTCAGAAACTTTAACTAGTACAAAATCTGGCAGCTGGTGTTTTGGCTGGAGCAAATCGATTTGAGCGTGTGCTACAACCATTTTTGATACATCTTCATCAGTTACCTGACTGTTTCCAGGCTCCATTCAAGGTGCCAGTTCTTACTTTTAAAGCTGTCGTGATCTCTGCCTGCTTGGGGAGACAGGCCCGGGAGAGACCTGTGTGGAGAGAGAGGGCTGACAGCCTATAATTCCCATGATGCTTGGTGGCAGTGGTAGCCAGTGGGAGTTCGGGGAATATGTGAGGAGTCTGAACTTTAGCTGTGTGAAACGTAAAACGTTATTTTCTCTTCTGTGGACTTTCCTCACGCAGAGTCAAGCTGAGGGGACAGTCCGGTCTGGGAGAAAGTTCCCTCACTTGGGACAAAGCATAGGCGTAGACTACGGGGGGGCTCGAGGGCTTGAGCCACCCTCGAAATTTCCCGTAGCACCTGCCACCGCGCCTCGGTGCCGTGCCTCCCCGGGCCCTTCCAAGGCCTGGCAGCCGCTGCTGCTGGTGCCTCTCTCTTTCTCCCCCCCCCCCCCCCCCCGGCCTGGCCACTCCTCTGTCCTTTGCTCTCCCTCCCTCTTTTCCGGGCAAAATGCCCAGCATGGTGGCGTCACCTGGAACCACGCTGGGCATTTTGCCCAGAAAAGAGGGAGGGAGAGGGAAGGAGTGGCGGAGGGAGAGAGAGGCACCGGAAGCAGCGGCTGGTGGGCCTCGGAAGGGCCCGGGGAGGCATGGCGGTTTCCCAGGGGGAACATCGCCCCAGTGAGGCGTGCGCGCTTTGCGCGCACGCTAAAGAGCCCCTCCTGAATTTACAAAACTCTATGCCCCTGGGACCGAGTGAGTACAGGCAGGAGGCCTGGTATAAGAGGCTGTAGGTTTTAAGTAGTACCAGTTAAGGAAAAAGTTAGTCGTGTTAGATTCACTTATTTTGCCTTTAAACACTGTTATTGATTTTAATGCACCTTGTCTCGTGTGATGAGATGAGGAGCGGGAGGGGGGGCAAGAGATGCCTTGACCGTTTTCAGTGATGGAAGGGACCCAAGGCATCTCTGTGGCTAACTCGAGAGACTCCACACAAGTCCTTACCTGGGTGCTTGGTGCTTGCTAGAGAGCAACACTCCTGTGAGGTTGGCCTCAGGCAACCCACACGATAGAGAGGGGGGGTGAATTTTACCTCAAGCGGTGGCAGAGTCAGTAAAGGGGGGCAAAACAGTGGCTAGTCTGGCCCCACAGTGTGACAGAGATCATAAAGCACATATCAGAAGGACCACATCTCCTTGTATGAACCCTTTGAAGGAGGAGGAGGAGATTGGATCAGGAGTCTCACAGTGGCTTACAATCCCTTTCCCTTCCCCTCCCCACAACAGCAGGTGTATGAGGTAGATGGGGCTGAGAGAGCTCTCTCAAAGACTGCCCTTGAGAGAACAGCTCTGAAAGAATGTATGACTGACCCAAGGTCACACCAGCAGGTGCAAGTGGAGGAGTGGGGAATCAAACCCGGTTCTCTCAGATTAGCGTCCGCACTCTTAACCACTACACCAAACTGGCTCTCAGGTGTTGTCAGTTATAGTTCATCTCTTTGTTTGTTCTTGTTCTTCCTCTCAGGATGGGGAAAGCAGTTGTAGTATTTTCTTCAGGGCACATGAATACATGAGGCTGCCTGATACTGAACCAGACCACTGGTCCATCAAAGTCAGTATTGTCTACTCAGACTGGCAGCAGCTCTTCAGGCACGAGTTCTTCCAGATAATCTACAACCTGATCCTTACATGGAGATGCTGGGGATTGAATTTGGGACTTTCTGCATGCCAAGCAGATATTCTACCACTGGGCCACGGCCCCTCCCTCCCCTCCCTCCCTTTGGAGATCAGGAACATTTTTACTCTCCCTGTTTTTAGAACAGCCTATAAGGCTGTTTTCTGAATATCTTTGGTTAATGGCAGTAGGCATTAGCTCTGTGGTAATTTTGTATACTGATGTCATTGATTGTTGTATTTTAATCCTGTCTTAATTGGACTTTCTGCTTGAGTGTTTGTTGATCTTGTAAGCCACCTTGGGAACACTTCTGGGAAATTAATCCACACTTGCCGGCTTCTTGCCGGTGTGTCTGCCTGCATGCATTCTCTGTGTATCTCTTTCCATAAAGGTCGAACCCCATAACATCTGTACCCCAAAAGAAAGGACAGCCAATGTTCTAGATTTCTGACATATCTAACCGAGATTTAGGAGGGCATTGCAAAGAAATCTGGATGCTTAATCTTACACGGTTTGCAGATTTTGCATCTGTTGTTTGGAAAGTTGGCTTTCAAGCTCTTTTCCCAAACTTGTCGCAGAGGATTCCAGAGTGGGTGGGATTCACAGAATGGAAGCACTCGGCAATTGTTTTTATGATGTAATGCTAAGTGGCATTGACTTGACTCCATGAAACATTTATTATTAGTTGAATATTTAATGTGCAAAACAAAGTTTGTACAGAACAAAGAAGTCTATTTATCCAAAAGCTCAATCTTTAAGATGTACAAACAAACCATAGACTATAAATGTATTACTCCTCCTGTATGCAAACATGAGCTTTAATACTGGGGGGGGGGGATATCCCTCCAGGTACTAAGTCACTGAGCATCTCGCTCTTTCAAAGGAGGAGAAGAGGAGAAGGAGGAGGAAATTGGATTTATACCCCACCCTTCACTCGGAGTCTCAGAGCAGTTTACAATCTCCTTTCCCTCCCCTTCCCCCCAACAGACACCCTGTGCGGTAGGCGGGGCTGAGAGAGCTCTTTCGAGAACTGCTCTTTCAAGATCAGCTCTGACAGAACTATGGCTTGCCCGAGGTCATCCAGCAGGTGCAAGTGGAGGAGTGGGGGAATCAAACCCAGCTCTCCCAGATTAGAGTCCGCACACTTAACCACAACACCAAACTGGCTCTCATTTATATGGCAGGGGGGAAGGGAGGTCAGGCTGAAGAAGCAGGCATAGCTGTAGCAGCCAACTCTGGGTACTTTTGGCGCATGCTGATTATCTAAACCATGGGTCCCCAGCATGATGCTTGTGGGTGCCATGACACCCATGGAAACCTTTCCTGGCCCCCGCCAAGTGTTTTTAAAAAGTGGGTGGGGCTAGGTGGGGATTTTCCCAGCAGGGGTTCTGATCAGCCCCTGGAAATTTGATTGGCTGTGCAGATTTTTGGAAACATTGCTTTGGCAGCCACCACCACTACAGAATAAGGATCTTGGCTGTGGGTGAATGAAGGTAAGCTACAGCAGCCATTTTTGTGGATGGCCCTGCTTCCTGCAGGAGCTATTTTGTGGCAGTCATTTTGTGGCAAGGCCTACCACACCATTGTCAGAATTCTAGAAGTGTCCGCAGGATCGAAAAAGTTGGGGGACCCCTGATCTACACCAGTGTCAGCCTGAATCTCATTCTGAGTTATCCCTGAAGTTGCTTTGGTCACCCTGATAGACAGTTCCAGAGAAGGGTGGGTAAAGAATGACAATGGTAGTTCTCCTGGACCTCAGTGGCCTTCAGTAGGGTTGTACATCTCATCCTTTTGTATCTGTCAGGAATGGAATTTACAGCTACTGTTTTCTCCTGGGTCCACTACTACCCTTGCATGAACTCATCTTCACAAGTTGGATGTCTACCAGACAATCTTAAGAACATGAGAGAAAATCTGGAACATATACATAATGGAAAAAATCTCAGATATTGTGAAACAAAAAAAATCTAAAGATGAACACAATGACATTACAGGTATATGATCACCCACTACAGCATATCTAACCTCAAAAGAAACAATACCTGATGTATTAAAAAACCTGTACTTATGGTAATACTAACAAAGCATAATCACAAATTGTATGAAAAGAATAAAATGAAACATATCAGCCTTAAGATAAGAACCTAGAAATAAGCCTGTTCTGTACATGTATAATTTATGTTGTAAATGAAAAATGAATAAAAACTAATATGAAAAAAGAACATAAGAGAACATTAGAGAAGCCAATGTTGGACCAGGCCAATGGCTCATCCAGTCCAACACCCTGTCACACAGTGGCCAAAAATACCAGGTAAAACCAAAAAGCGATAATCACAGTAACCGATAACAAGAATACAAGAGCACTGTTATGATTCAGAGAAACAATTTGTATCAATACATGCAAAGAAAATGTCTATTACAGTATTGCAATAGGATACATAGCTCACAGTATAAGTATGTCTTTAACATTCAAAGCATAAAGCTCACAATATCTTCAAGAACATGTCTTCAAGAAAAATTTTTTTTTCAGAGCACAGTGAACTCAGTGAACTCGATTCCTCAGTGAACTCGATTCCTCAGTGAACTCGATTCTCAATACATAAAGCACAAAAGTGCTAGACTCACTTTCAACTGGATCAAATTCCCCAAAGCACCGACTTTTGAAGTGGGGAATGAGCGGTAGCCCGTTTGTCTTGAACCAAAAGGTTATGGTAATAAATTCTGGACGCTGAACTCTTTGGGGAATTTGATCCAGTTGAAAGTGAGTCTAGCACTTTTGTGCTTCATGTATTGAGAATCGAGTTCACTGAGGAAGCATTAGTGAAACGAAGAGAAAAAGCTGGCATCTTCGTCTCCTTCACTGGATACTGTGCTCTGAAAAAAAAATTTTTCTTGAAGACATGTTCTTGAAGATATTGTGAGCTTTATGCTTTGAATGTTAAAGACATACTTATACTATGAGCTATGTATCCTATTGCAATATTGTAATAGACATTTTCTTTGTATGTATTGATACAAATTGTTTCTCTGCATCATAAAAGTGCTCTTGTATTCTTCTTTTTCCCCAAAAATACCAGGTGCCATCAGGAGGTCCACCAGTGGGGCCAGGACACTAGAAACCCTCCCACTGTTGCTTCTCCCCAAGCACCAGGAATACAGAGCATCACTTGCCCCAGACTGAGAGTTCCTATCTATACCTTGTGGCTAATGGTCACTGATGTGACCTCTTCTCCATATGTTTATCCAATTCCCTCTTGAAGCCATCCATGCTTGAAGCTGCCACCACTTCCTGTGGCAGTGAATTCCATGTGTTAATCACTCTTTGGGTGAAGAAGCGCTTCCTTTTATGCATTCTAACCTGACTGCTCAGCAATGGTGCCTCAGCTTCAGAGGCTCCTTCCCAGCAATCCCCATCTAGTTCCCACTTTCAGCTCTGATGCCTCCCTGTAGTGTTTTGATCTATAGATACTGTGTGTATGTTTTAATGGGGTTTTTAATATCTGTGTTGCCATGGTTTAAAATGCAGGTCTCTAGAGCAAGAAACAGGGAGGCTGGATGGGTGATAGGAGTGTGCTGTCATTGAATAGTAGCTGCACCCTAGGGAGTGGCATTACAGAATCACAGAGTTGGAAGGGACCAGACAAGCCATCTAGTCCAACCCCCTGCTCAATGCAGGATCAGTCTAGAGCATCCCTGAGAAGTGTTTGCTCAGCCGCGGTTTAAAGACTGTCAGTGAGGGGGAGCTCACCACCTCCCTAGGTAGCTGATTCCACTAATGAACAACTCTTACGGTAAAAAAAGGTTTTCCTGATATCCAGCCAGTACCTTCCTGGCCTTAATTTAAACCCATTATTGCGAGTCCTGTCCTCTGCTGCCCTGCTCCAAGTGACAGCCTTTCAAATACTTAAAGAGAGCGATAGGGTCCCACCTCAACCTCCTGTTCTCCAGACTAAACATCCTGTGGTTTGTTCAGAAAGTTCAGTGTATGTGGGAAGAGAGTTGAGCAGGTGAAGTGTGTGGTGTGTGAGAGAGATCTGTGTTCTTTGCTGCAGTTATTAGCCTAAGGGGCAAGTAAGCAAATAAGCCTTTGTGGCTAGGCCTATTTCAGGGGCTTCAGAGAAACAAGCTGAGCTGTACCTATCTGAAACCATTACACTTATGAACTTTGCTGAAACTGTTGTACTGTTCTAGTTATAAATGAAGTCTATGTTTAAGAGAAAACAACTGTTTTGTTTAGAGTAAAGGATCCCCTTTTACCTGACCGTTCTGACATTCTACAAAATATAACTAAGCCATCTTGTTCTTTGGGTCCAATTAAGGATTCTAAGGCAAGAGCCTTTGGTAGCAGCACTAATGAAGGCAAGGAGGCAGCATAACAGACATTACCTCAGAATATTACAGAGAGGTGCCTTTGTAGGTATTACGTATAAGGGGTCTTTTTAAAAGAGCAAAATGTTACAGTCACTATTGACAGACAGAAATGCTGTCTCTGGTTGTGTTTTCCCCAGCCCAATTTGAGAGGTGAGGTATTTTCTCCAGGGGAACTGATCTCTATCGCCTGGTAATCAATTGTAATACAACTGTACTTGAGGTGGATTACACAGTGTGGCATAATAACTTTTGTGTGCCCTGTTGATAACCACGTGGGAGAGAAAAAGCAGTTCAGCCTTTCTGGATTCTCCCATTTCATATAGTGGTTAGAAGTGTGGACACTAATCTGGGTGAACCAGGTTTGATTCCCCACTCCTCCACATGCAGCTTGCTGGGGACCTTGGGCAAGTCACACTTTTCTCAGAACTGTTCTCTCAAGAGCAATTCCCTCAGAGCTCTCTCAGTCCCACCTACCTCACCGGGTGTCTATCGTGGGGAGAGGAAGGGAAGGAGATTGGAAGCCATCCTGAGACTCCGAATGAAAGGTGGGGTATAAATCCAATCTCCTCTTCCTCCTCTTTTCCTCCTCCTCCTGTCCTTCCTCCTCCTTTTCCCATCCAGCCTGGCTCTACCTACACTTTCCCCCCACCCCTTTCTTTCTCTCCTGGGCTACCACTACTAGCCTTCAAAGAGTATCTCCAGCTAAAAGGGCCAGAGTTTTTGCCCTCTTTGCCATGAAAAGGCTCAGCTCTGGGTTTGCATCATCACAGTTCTGGAGCGCATGCATTCAAGCACAGCATGACACCCAAACGCAGACATTTATATACTAATGGAATTTCTAAGAGATTGTGCTCATTTCCACATGGGTGATTTCCCTCGATAGTCAATGCTGTTGGGAAGCGTGTTGTTTTTCCTGCTGCCCCACACCATCGTAATGCATTTCTGGAACTCTGAGGGTTTCCTCGGCTTTTCTCTGCTCTTTCTCCAACCTGCTTTCCTCTGAAGTTGTGGGAAAGGTCACAGGAAAGCATGGGAAGATGCCATGTGGATGGGAAAGTTTGGGGGTTTTGTGGTCCTACCCACACAGCAGCCATTCCCCTCCTAATATCTGTCTCCTTTCCCTACTGCAAAGGGATTTCCTTTCTTTTTTCCCCAGTCAATATTTTAATAGTGTAATATTGATATAAAATTATTCCAAAATATGTATCAGGTTCTCTGAATTCCCAGCTTTCATTAAAAAAAGAAAAAGGAAACACATTGGGGGGAGGAACATATCTCTGCAACAAAATGGGCAAGAGACTTACATTTAAAAAAAATGAAATCTGGGAGTTCAGAAAATCTGGGAGTTCAGAAAATCTGATGCGTATTTTGGAGTAACGGCGTACCAACATAACACTATTAAATCACAAACACGACCAGGGAAACCTGCTGTGTGGAGGCTCTGTTTTCCTTCCACTGTACTAGCAGCCGCAGCAGTGACAGGGAAACTACACCAGCAGTCCCTGTTTGGAAAACAACTTTACCTCCCAACAGCCCCTGACTCTGAAACAGTTGCCTTTTCCTGTGGGGAGGAGGGATAGGGAAGAAAGAAAGGGCAGGAAATAGAGAGAGGCAGTCAGAGAGATTACAGCCCGGAAGAGGCCCTTGAGAGCTAAAGGGACATAGGACCTCCAAACTCCAGGTGAGGCCAACAGATCTCCTGGAATTACAACAGATCTCCAGATTCCAGCTATTTGTTTCTCTGGAGAAAATGGCAACTTTGGAGGATGGCATCTGTGGCATTGTATAAGGTTGCCAACTGCAAGTTAGGAAATTCTTGGAGCTGTGAGGGTGGACCCTGCGGAAAACAGGGTTTGGAGATGGGTGGTACCTCGGCAATAGGGCTGGGCATGAACTGGCTGACGAACTACAGTTTGTCACAAATTTTGGCCAGTTTGTGGTTCACAAAGCAATGTTTGCAAACTGAAGAGCTGCCATGAACGTCCACAAATTTTGATGCAGTTCGTGATGGTTCATGAAGAGCAGGAAGCAGGGGTTTTAATGGCTCTGAGCCATTTAAACCCCTGCTTTCTGCTCTTTATGAAAAACAGCCTCACTGCTCAGCTGTTTGGTTTAAATGGCTCGAAAAGCAGTGGGGAGCAGAAAGCAGGGGGTGAAATGGCTGGGAGGCATTTCACCCCTGGTTTCTGGTTGTTGCCAAGAGCCGTGGTGAGCAGAAAGGAGGGGGTGGGGTGAAATTGCTCACAAGCTAATATGAACCTGTTCAGTTCATGAACTGGCATATCTGTTCATGGTTTGGTTCATGGTTCAGCCATGAACTGAACTGCAGACATGTGGTTCATGCCCATCCCTACTCAGCAGCATTATAATGCTTTGGAGGGTTGACTCTATAAGCAGCCATTTCCTCTAGGGGAACTGATCTCTGTCATCTGGGGATCTGTTGTAATTCCAGGAGATCTCCAGAATCCAGCTGTAGGCTTAACCCTAGGCATTATGCCCACTAAGATCCCTACCTTTCATAAACCCAGCTTTCCCCAGGCCCCACCCCCAAATCTCCAGGAATTTTCCAACCCTGTGTTGGTAAACCTAGACACCAGTGAATATTGTAATGGCTTTAAGAACTTCTTGGAGTCCTGCTGTAAGTCTTAAGCACTAGGTACCTTGTTTACTTTGGACTGTATCAGGAGAGTCCTGGAAGCAGCAGGGGGAAAAATAAAAAATAAAAATAAGGACTAATCTGTTTACAGGAACTTCTTATCATACAGTTCCTGGTGATTCCTAAAGTTACCAGGAAGTTACAAAGGGTAACTCTAGGAATTGCTGGAAATTCTATGATAAGAACTTCCAGTTTTACCATAGCGTTTCCTGCAATTCCTAGAGCTACCTTTCATTACTGCCCCTCACAGCCCTCACACTAGTATCCAGACACTGCACAGCAACCTTACTTAGAACCTGCTTATAATTTCCCACACCCTTTTTGTTAAGCATCCCTATTTACTTACCACAACAAAGTTGTTGTTATAACTACATGTCATTGCAGTTGCTGGAACCCACCAGGGCTGAAAAAGAAACTGACTTCAGCACTTGCCTCATGTCTTGCTTACACGGGCACTCTATTAATATATCACTTGCAAAATTCAGGAGACAATTCTTCATTTTATTTTAAAGAAATATATTTGTACCTCCTATTCTCCATCTATTGATTCCAAGTCAGCTATCAATAATCACAAATTTATGAAATTACAGCATGCGGCAATAAATACTGAAGATATTAAATCCTACCAAAAACAATGTCAAAATGAATCAAGAGCAATTCCCTTGAAAACCAATTAATGGCATTTTCCCAAAGAAAACAATTAAGAACCAGACAGCGGAATAAGCCCAAAAACTCAGAGTCAGCACAAGTCATTTTAGAAGGTCGGTATACCAAAGCTAAAAGAGCCTGTGGATCAAGGAGGGAAGGGAAATACTTCACTCAATGAATAATTAAATGGTGGCAGTCACTGCCCATGGATTTAGTGAGAGCCACTAGCATATGTAGCTTTAAAAGAGGTTTACACAAATTCATGCAAGGTAGGTTCATGATGAATAAAGAGAGCCTAAAGAGAGCCATCCAACTCACCTTAGAGGTTGGGGACACAGAGAACAGGGCCCCTGGTCTTAGAGGTATAAGATTACTGAGTGTAGTAGGAGTTCCATTGTATCTTCTGCCAATCAAGGAGCCTTGCTGCGGAGGAAAACACTCCTTCCTCCAGAGTGAGAATCCTCCCTGAGTGTCAGAGAGTTACAGGATCTAAGTCTTTATGAAGTAGAAGAAGAAGAGGAGGCGGAGGAGATTGGATTTATACCTCACCCTTCACTACCCAAAGGAGTCTCAGAGTGGCTTACAATCTCCTTTCCCCTCCACTTCCCACAACAGACACCCTGTGAAGTAGCTAGGGCTGAGAAAGTTCTCTCAAGAACTGCCCGTGAGAGAACAGCTCTAAAAGAACTTGTGATTGACCCAAGGTCATGCCAGCAACTGCGTGTGAAACCGGGATTAAACCCGATTCTCCCAGATTAGAGTCTGTGCTCTTAACCACTACACCAAACTGGTTCTATTTAGACAATTTATATGCCTATGGATGCCAGCCTCCAGGTGGGACCTGGGGATCCCCTGGAATTACAGCTCATCTCTGGGCTACAGTGATTAGTTCCCCTGGTGAAAATGGATGCTTTGGAGGGAGGCTCTATGGCAGTGTACCCCATTGAGGTCCCCGTAACCCCCCAGGCTCCACCCCGAATTCTCCAGGAGCTTCCCAACCTGGATATGGCAACCCTATGTTCCATGCCAATGGCCAGGGGGAACCTAACAACCCTATATATGCGACCTCTCCAGAGACCTTATTTCTTATTTTTATTTTCTTTACCAATAGAACAGTGGGCAAACTATTTTCAAGAACTTGATTAAAATGAGGCCTGTGAGGACTGGATGAATTTCCCTCAGGGACTATGTCATGTTGACCATCTGTGGCACACATAAATCTTAAAGAAAGAGTTATCAATAATAACCACCATTCTATGCCACTGAAAGAGGGCCTCTCCAGACCAAAAAAGCTCAAGCTGGATCAACCTTGTGTTAAAGCTCTGATCTTTGAATAAGAGAGCTGTATCCTCTCAGCTTCTGTGCGCGGAGACAATTATTGCTATGTACACTTAACAGTCAACATCATTGTTTAAACAGAAGCCCCTGTGAGTCATTTTCACGTCAAAGCCATCACCTTGATTCTGACATTTTGAAAAAAGTAAACAGTCATTTATGACAATCATGTCAAACAGTTTGGTGCAATTCCTTATAATAGGGAGTTTGGGGGTTAGGGATTTTGTTAGCACATCAGAACAGGCTGTTCAATCTGCTTTGATTCTGCGAAAGGCACTCACTTGATTAGCAAAATGAGCCCGTTAATGCTGTCATCCCATATGTCATAGTGAAGTTTGGCCTACTCAGCTGATGACAGGTCCACCTTTTATCCAACAGATTTGCCAATAACTGTCCCACTTCTCCAAAGTAAAGCCTCATAAAAGCCATTACATGAGCACTTCCTCATCACCTTCCCATGTGTTTGATGCGAGGCTGCTGAAAGCAAACGACCTTGAATGAAACGGAATACATAGACCACCGTGCAACTGTATAGCACAGGGGTGTTGAACTCATTTGTTATGAGGGCCAGATTTCATATAAATGAGACCTTGTTGGGCCGGGCCATGCGTGTCATAAAATGTAATGCCAGGTAGTGGAGATATAAACTTTATAAAGGATACAAACACAAAGATTTCTTTAACTTAAAACAAAAATATACTTAAAACATTAGCACTCTCACAGTATTTTGTTTATTTAACAGTGTCTGGTAACTGACACTGACACACCTCTTGCTCTGAATTACTGCACCAAAATGTCTGTGCTGTTGCAAGCTTGAGTATGCTGTTCAGGTGTGTATCTGTAAGCTGCAAAGCTTCTTTCGATTTGTTTTTTTTCAACATTTTATTTATAACTTCAAATTAATACGACAATCTCTTCAGTTAGATTAACTCTCGAAACGTTGTCTCTAAATTCAATCAAAAACAACCATGGCAATAACAAATCACAAATATAGCCTCACTTTTGGACAGATAAGTTCAACCACTCATACCATTTGTGCCAGTAGGCAAAGAAACTCTCATCTTTCCTACCTTTAAGTCTTATTGTCAGCAAGTCCATTTCTGCTACATTAAAAAGTTTTACAATAAATTCATGTCTATCTGGTATTTCCTCCAACTTCCAATGTCTAGCATTTCGATTTATTGACATTCACTACAGAAATCTTACGCTCAGAGTTCTGAGGCTAGGATCCAGGGGAAAACATGAAATGGCTGGGCATTGTGAGCTTTTGTACATGAATTGCTTCATGTGCTGGACAAGAACATGAGAAGGTACCATGACACAGACTGAGGGCTATGTGCTTGTCTACAAAATTATAGTTTCCTCAGTGGTCAGTATCAGCCTACTATCTGGGAAGTCTAAGTTCAAAATCCCCAAAGGAAATGTGCTGGGTGAACTTGGTCTGGACACACACTCTCAGCCTAATCCACCTCATTGGCTTGTTGTTATTCCTCACCTAAATAGTTCACATGACTTTCCTACTGAGAAAGATTGGATCATGAGGGCATGAATACAATGAATAGGGGGAGGGAACCCAGTTGCACCCAGGAGAGCCACAGCATAACAAGCCCAACAAAACACACACACTGCAGCAAGGCTATGATGCAGCAGCAGAACTGGAAGAAGAAGCAGGAGACAGCCAATTCCACTGTGGGCCTGGTAGAAGCCCTTCAGGGGCCTGATCCAGCCAGTGGGCTGCATGTTTGACACCCCTGGTATAGCAGAATACATACCAAAAATATATAAAACCTTTGCTGTGACTGCTAAAATAGTAGTTCCTCCATCCAGCGAATGGGCTTGCCGGGCTTCTGGGAGGAAAAAAAAATAGCGACGTCACCAATATCACTACATCACTTTTGGATACAACCCAGAAATGACAAAAGATAGCTTTAGGAATTGCCGTAAATTCAATGGTAGAACCGTAGACTTTCCAGCAATTTTTAGATGTACCCTTTATCACTTCTGGGTTGTATCCAGCAGCAGGAAACAGCAGAATGGGGTGGGGGGGACCCAACCTCAGAGTCAACTCAGGAACATAGAAGGCTGAGCACATAAAACATAGAACATACATAAATGGTTGTACAAAGTTCTCATCTCTGATGGGTGTGGGCTCCTCAATATATGCAGGCCTGATTGGCAGCAACATTTTATAACTATTATTTGGAGCAACACTATTCCACTGTGAGTAGCAACCATTCTTCATTAACATTTTTTTTCGAAAGAAAAACATCTTTCTTTGGGACAGTTAGTATGCTACAGTTTGATAATATCTTTACTTGTTTTTTTAAATTATTTTTAGGATTCATATACTACCTGCCTTGCCTAGATCAGATATTTTATACTTTCAGCCTGTGTTGTTATTACTTAGGCCACTGTTGATTGGTTGTCCATTTTTAACCGGATTGTATTAGTGCTTTTTAATGTTTTATTCACGTTTTGTGGTATTCTGTATTTTGTAAGGGCCAGTGGCTTTATACAATAAACCTACCTACCTACCTACCTACTCAGGCCACTGAAGAAGGCCCTCGGGGCCTAAATGTGTTGGGTCTAGCAGCCATTTGTAGCTGCATACAACGCCGTGTCAGAATTCCAAAGGTACCCACATGGATCAAAAAGGCTGGTGACACCAATCTAGGTTCTCCTTGTTTATGTTAATGGCTGCCAGTCTATATGATTTGCACAGAACCTGCACAGATTTGCAAGAACCTGATGCCAACCTGCTTGGCGGGCATTTGAGTTTCGGTGTTGAACCAAGCAGACCCCAGTGACCATTTTGTGTCTGATCGCCAGTCAAACACAGCAACCTTGGCTGTCAAACGCAGTTGCTGCAAACTCTGCAGCATCTCTAAAAGGGATGCACAGCAGGGTGCCAGCCAGTGACCTGAAAGGATGGAGTATATGGAAGGAGACAGCCGCTACTGAGAGCCAGTCTGGTCTAGTGGTTAAGTGCACAGACTCTAATCTGGGAGAACCGGGTTTGATTCCCCACTCCCCCACTTTCACCTGGCTGGATGACCTTGGGCAAGCCATAACTCTGTACCAGCTGTTCTCTCAAGGACAGCTTGGGAAAGAGCTCTCTCAGCCCCACCTACCTCACAGGGTGTCTGTTGTGGGGAGGGGAAGGGAAAAGGAGTTTGTAAGCCGCTCTGAGACTCCCTTGGGGAGTGGAGGGTGGGGTATAAATCCAGTCTCTTCTTCTTCTTCTCTTCTACATATACCCAGCTCTATCTGTTGTTGGGCAGCCAGTCAGACTCTAGTCCGGGAGATCTGGACCTGGCCATGGCTGGTTGGCTTAGACAGAGCTGTTTGAAATTGAATCCGATGAAGACGGAGGTTCTATGCCTGAGTTGGAGCAGCCCGAGGTAGGGATCCCTCTCCCGACCTTCAATGGGGCACCGTTGGTGCCAGCTCCAGAGGTTAGGAGTTTGCGAGTGCTCCTGGACCCCTCGTTAACAATGGAGGCCCAGGTAGCAGCTACTGCAAGATTGGCCTTTTATCATCTATAGCTGATTAAGCAGTTAGTCCCCTTCCTTGAACACAATGACCTGGCTATGGTGATCCATGCGTTGGTCGCCTAAAGGCTGGATTACTGTAATGCTCTCTACATAGGGCTGCCCTTGTCCCAGATCCAGAGGCTGCAGCTAGTGCAGAATGCAGCGGCGAGGCTGATGTTGGATCTCCCTATGCGGGAACACATCCAGCCCGCCCTAAAAGCACTGCACTAGCTGCCTATAGCATACCGGATCCAGTTCAAGGTGCTGGTGCTTACCTATAAAGACCTATATGGCCAGGGACCTGTTTACCTGAGGGACCATCTCTCCCCATATGTACCCCAGTGAACACTTTGATCGGGTTCTCAGAACCGCCTGGTTCTTCCAGGGCCCAGGAAGGCCCAACTGGCGGCAACGAGGGCCAGGGCTTTTTCAGTGGCAGCCCCGTACTGGTGGAACGAGCTCCTGGAGAACATCAGGGCCCTGCAGGACTTTTTACAGTTCCGCAGGGCCTGCAAGATGGAGCTCTTCCACCAGGCTTACAAGTAGGGACCACCGCGATTCTATAGCCCTGGCCTGAGCATCAAAGATCGCCGGCCAGACCATCAGTACTAAGTGAGAATTCAGCGGCGTGCCTGTTGATGCTGCCCAGTTTGGGGGTGATGAAGTGCCATCTTGTAATGTATTGTAGAATGTAGAATGTTTGCTGTATGTTTTATATTGTGTTTTTAATGAATTTTACCATGTACGAAATGTGTTGGTAGCCGCCCTGAGCCTGCCGCGAGGTGGGGAGGGTGGGATAAAAATCCAAAAATAAATAAAAAAATTAAAAATACATAGTCTTGGTTCCAGATTCCCAGATCATATCATGATGCAAACCAGCACATGGACTCAGAAACAAATACACAACTGGCACATTTATTTATTTATTTATTTATGCTCGTTTACTTAATGTATAGTCGGCTTTTCTGGCTGAGACTCAAGGCGTACTACAACTAAAATCAATGCAGTAAAAAGACTATATAAAAGCAAAATGTCATGTTACATAATAGAAGAGACTGGATTTATACCCTGCCCTTCACTACCCGAAGGAGTCTCAGAGCGACTTACAATCTCCTGTGAGGTAGGTGGGGCTGAGAGAGCTCTTTGAGAGAACAGCTCTGACAGAACTATGGCTTGCCCAAGGTCATCCAGCAGCTGCAAGTGGAGGCGTGGGGAATCAAACCTGATTAGAGTCCACACACTTAACCACTATACCAAACTGGATCATAGCATGAAGAGTGTAAGAACAGAAGAAAAGCCCTGCTGGATCAGACCAGAGGTCCATCTAGTCCAGTATTCTGTGTCACACAAGGGCCAACCAGTTCTTCTGGAGGTCCAACAACAGAGCACAGAGGCTGAGGCCTTCCCCTGATTTGGCCTTCTGGCACTGATATTCACAAGTGGACTGCCTGTGAACATGGAGGTTTCCTTTCCTCACCATGCTAGTAGCCTGTGATGTACCTCTCCTCCATGAATCTGTCTAATCCCCTTTTTAAAGCTGTTGATGCAAATTCTACATTTTAGTGTAAAGAAGAATTTCCTTTAGAGGGCAGTGTTCTAAAACAGCATAATATACACGATGGAGACTACTAGAAATTCCATGGGCACTAACTGCATTAGCTGCAGCCTTATTGACTTTATCCAAATATCCTCCCAAACAGAGTTATATATTCTGTTTGGCTAGATCCAGTTAATAATCCAGCTGTTGTGTTTATAACTAACTGCAGCCCGCCAACGCTGTTCAAAGGCGGCAGCATCTCTCAGATTGTGCTGCAACAATCAAATCTAGATATTACGAGAGCACAAGTGATGGGTAGGCAGTCATTTATGGCCCTAACAGAAGCCCCATACAAACATTTTAGAAATGAAAATGAACTACTGAACATCATTCATCCTCCACCCTTTCTCACAAGACAAGAATTTGTGGGCACTCCATGAAATTGCTGAGCAGTCGGGTTAGGACAGATAAAAGGAAGTCCTTCTTCACCCAAAGAGTGATTAATGTGTGGAATTCACTGCCACAGGAGGTGGTGGCACCAGTTACAAGCAGAAGTGCAGAAGACAGGCTAACAAAATGCTTCTGTTTGCCTCCACCCAATATTGTGCTCCGAAAAGCTACTCTCACTCATGGACAGCTTCAAGAGGGAATTAGGTAAACATCTGGAGCTGAGGTCCATCAGTGGCTATTAGCCACCAGGTATAGATAGGCACTCTTAGTCTGGGGCAAGTGATGCTCTGTGTTCTTGGTGCTTGGGGGGGGGGGGACAACAGTGGGAGGGCTTCTAGTGTCCTGGCCCCACTGGTGGACCTTCTGATGGCACCTGGTATTTTTGGCCACTGTGTGACAGAGTGTTGGACTGGATGGGCCACTGGCCTGATCCAACATTGGCTTCTCTTATGTTCTTATGTTCCAGTATCGGGAACAAGAAATTTGACAGGAGGTACAAGTGCTCAGAGCCTAATGGGAGAAAAACACCTGCCTTCTGAAATGGTATTCCTTGCTATCACGGCATCAGAAGTTCCCATGGGATCACGGCATAGTAGAGAGCATTATACATGCCTCTGGTACTGTGGGCAAATTATTTTTGATTAGGAACAATGAATCTTCCCATGAAGTATTGAAGCATCTTCTGTTTTTAGTATTCAGCATGCTTTCATCATCTTAATCTGGGCCACAGATTTCATATTGGATGCCTGATGGAGGCTGACATATTCCCCAGGGTTTTTAATGACCTGAGAAACGTTCTGTATGTATATCCTTGCTGTGGGATTAAATAATGATGATCTAAGAAGTTGGATAGGCACATAAAACAGCCAATGGCCTTGACAGTCATTTTCAAGGTCACATCACTCTGTGTGGCAGTCAGACTACTTTGGGAAATCCATTGCAGGTTTGAAATTAATTAATCAATCTGGATCCTATACACGAAAAGGAAGGGCAGGAGCTCGGCTACCTAATACAATAGCAGCAGAACTCTGTCTTTGCTAGGTGAGCTGCTATAAGGGGCTGAGCAAGAACACTGGAAATTATGGCCAACATAATGGCTTCAGACTGCAGTGTTGTTTTAATTATCTTATATCCCAGTTGTATCAGGGCTATGTAAACAATTAGTTCTTATAATTTGATGCACAGAACATCCTCACTGGGTTTATACTTACTAAATTATTTATTTATTACAAAATGTTTGTGCCACCTTTCTGCTTGTACAAAGACCACCAAGGCAACTAACAATTTTAAAATATAAAACCATTAAAATCAGCCCCACCTCCCAAACACACAACATAAGTGTTCAGAATGGTAGTCAGGCAGGTTCATAGTCTCTTACAGCAACACAAACATAAGAGTTCCACTGCTAGGGATGGGCATGAACCAGCTGACAAACTAAAGTTCATCAGAATTTTTGCTGTGTTTGTGAACTGAAGAACTGCCACAAACTTCCATAAATTTTTGTGCAGTCCGTAGTGCTTTGTGGCAGCTTGTGAAGAGCAGAGATTTCTGCTTTTCATGAAAAACACCTTGGAGCCATATAAACCCCTGCTTTCTGCTCCCCATGAAAAGCTGTGGGGAGCAGAAAGCAGGGGTTTCATTTAAATGGCTTAGAGCTTTTTGTTGGGAGCAGAAAGCAGGGGTTTAAATTTTAAATGGCTCATGAACTGATACGAACTAGGTCAGTTTGCCAACCAAACTGGTTTATATGGTTTTGTGGTTTGTGCCCATCCCTATCTACTGGGATAGGTTTGTGGTACGGTTCGTGGTTTGGTTTGAAGTTTGGTTTGTGGTTCACTAACCATGAACTGAACTGAAAAACTGCCCATCCCTATCCACTGCTAGTACAAATTTGGTAGCTGTAGCCCTTTATCTTTACTTTGGTGTGTCTCCAAGTCAGTCCTTTACTTTCCAGAGCTGACTCATGCCACACTACAGTATTTGACCTTGGACATGACATTCATGGCAACTATTGAGGGTGACATCACATTAATACACACACATAAGCACATAGCTTACACTGAATCAGACCATCAGTCCATCAAGGTCAGTATTGTCTATTTAGATGGGCAGTGGCTTTCTGGGGTCTCAGGTTGAGGTCTTTTTACTATCTGTTCCATTTTACCTGGAGATGCTGGGGATTGAACCTGGGACCTACTGCATGCCAAGAAGATGCTCTGCCACTGAGCCACTGACCCTTCCCATGTCTTCTTTATCACTACATGATCAATTGGTCCGGCATGGGTGCCTACCTTTACCTTGCAGCTGGGGATACTTTGGGAATGCTATCTGGCCCCCTGTTGGCCACCATATACCTTCTTCCTAGATGACCTACGAGTTTTGAAAGAACCAATGCAGATTTGCTGAAAGTGGCTTTGGCACATTTACATTAGCGCTAAGAGGATTAAAGAGGTGATGAATGACCCTAAAAGGATGTTTTCCTACCTGCTCGTGTCTGAAGTCCTGAGAACGGTTATGCAATATTTACAGCACAGGTTCTTCTAAGCAATGCTGCAGTCCCAACGTAATGGCCGATGAGCAAATCCACTTTTTTTGATTTATGACGTCCCCTTTGTTGCTTTCAAGCCTGATTGCAATGTCATCAAGAGGAAATGCTGGCATCAAAAAAGGGCTGATAATCATATCTTAAAAAGCAAAGAAATATTCTGACACCTCCGGTGTGATTTTTGCTTACTTGGCATTTCCTAGATGGAGAGAAGAAAGTCCTGTTTGCAAAAATTAGATGCACGCTTTGTCATTCTACAGAAGTCTTCGTGTGAAACATCTCAAACACCACAAGCAGCAGTAAATCAAGCTGAAGCACAGCAGCATGCCGAATGCAAGATGAAGGGATTTAGCAAGAAAGAGGCCTCTGTCCTGGCAGAAATCGCCATGGCCAATGTCATGCCCAGTGGATGCGGCTCAACGCTAGTGAGCAGCAGTTTGAAGACCAGCCTCAAGTCCAGTCTGTGTTCCCCAAAAGCAGCAGGATAGATAGACAAGATGTTGCATTGGCAGGACACCAGGGCGTTTTGTGCCTTTAAATCCTGCTCACCTCTGCAATGCAGACAGACGGTTCACAGAGCATTCCCAAGCACAGTTACTCGCTTCTAAAGCCATTCGAGTCAAATAGGGAAGTTCTGATTAGGGATGCATTGCTAAACACCTAGAAGCTGCCTCTGAACAATGCATGTGGAGTGCCTCCTCCTACGCTGCAATTTGTCATTCTGAGAACAAATATGGCTGCTATCCTGTGCCCAAAACACTCCCCGTGCTCCTCCTCCCTTTTCTCTTGGGGAGATTCTGCATCTAGCATCCGCTCCACATTTTCTCAACTGGGAGGGAAAAGTGCAGCTCAAAACCACATTCAAATACCCCAGGGCAATGCCGTACTGACTGCAGAGTCATCCCTGAATGGCCATAAAATGGCCGTAAATCTATGCAGAAGGTGCCATAAAACCTGATGATCAAAGAAAGTGAAAGCGGCATGGAGTCTGGAGGCTACGATAAAATTCAATGATCAAAGGAAGCAAAAGCGGCATGGAATGCAGAGGCTATGATAAAATCCGATGATCAAAGGAAGTGAAAGGAGCATGCAATGCAGAGGGGAATTTCTGTTTCAGCGTGGCTGTGTTCACACTGGAGTGCTGGAGCCCGCTGGAGCCGGCTGCAAACGGCCGCTTCCGCAAAATCACGATCACACTAAGCTCTCCTTGTGTCACCTGCAAGTGGCTCCCCCACGTTCACACTACTGGGGAGAGGGAGTTCGGGTTTTTTTTTTCTTTTTTCGCCGGTTTTGCATGCGCACATGCGCTCATTCAAATGGACGGGAGCAAGATTTTTCGTGCATGCGCAGTACCATCGGACCTAATTACTGCTTCCTTTTGATACTTACGCTGGGCACAGTGATTTTACTAACAGGAGTGAATCAGTCCGCCTAAGCCAACTCCCCGTTTCCTGCCCTTTTCTGGCACTTGCACTGAGGGAGCATCATGAATCCTCAGGAGCAGCACTTGCTGGCCTTTCTGAATGCCCAGATCTGCCTCACGTTGGTCTGTCACCTACTTTGCAGGTTGGCAGCCATGAGAGCGCTGAAGCTGGCATACGTCAGGCGGCACATGGCGAGCTGGAGAGCCAGAATGAGGGACTTTGAGGCTTCAGAGTCCATCGACGTTGCATGTCTCCTAACAATGGCTGACCAAAGAGACCCATGGAGGTGGTGGGTCTATCCTCGGCCAACTCAGCTCTGGACCGTCTATGCCCGTGTCATCTGGGAGGATGAGCAGTGGATTGAGAACTTCCGGATGAGCAGGGCAACCTTCACGTGGCTGGTGGACTCTCTGAGGCCCCATCTGCAGCATGAGGGGACGGCCATGAGGGACCCCATTCCAGTTGATGAGCGTGTGGCCATCGCCCTAGCTTTCCTGGCCAACACCACATGCTACCGTCTGGTGGGTATCCTTTTCAGAGTGGCGAGATCAACTGTGGTGGGAATTGTGGTGGAGGTCTGCCTGGCGATTGAGGTGCACCTCTTGAGCACGATCGTCTGTCTGCGGTCACCTGGACGGGTAAGTTGCTCCTGTGTAAAGCACAGCCATTAAAAAAAAAAAACCATGTGTGTGGCACAGGTGATGTTCATCATCTTACTCATGTTTTGTGGTGTGGGTGGATCCTGAAGACGGGTATGTTCTCAGGAGGGGGCGCACCTCAGTGTGGAATAATGGTATCTAGTCCACCTTCACGAGGCACCTTTTTCTTCAAGGGGAAATTACCTCTCTGTCCATCAGTGTCAGTTAGGTGACCGTGAAAAAGATGCTGCAATGACATTGTGCGAATTAGAAGACACAGCTTTGCTGTGGAGGAAAGCTTTGCTGCATCAGGAGAGAGGTGCCCCATCCCATCTTGATGCCCCCCCCGGTGTAACGCCACTGTGGTCCAGATTTCAAGTCTGGCAAAAGAGATGTGGTGCTGATTCATGTGACTACTCACATTTGTAATCTAATTTTGGCTTTAATTATAGTTTACTTCCTGTACGTGAAATTGCCATCCTGTGAACGGTCTCTCCTCAGGCTTGAGCGCATGTGAGTGATTCCTGGCACATGAGGGAAGGCACCATTGATTGCTCCCAAGCCGTACAGCACTGTGGACATTTAGGTCTGATATTGTTCAATCTGCTTACAGGCATGTGGTGTTGGCATAAACACTGATCTGCAATCCTTTTCTTCTGCCAGGTGATGCTGGGATTCGCAGAGCTGGGGTTTCCTCACTGTGTGGGGGCCATGGATGGCTGCCACATCCAGATCCGTGCACCCCCACACCAGGCTTCGGAGTTCTTCAACAGGAAGCATGATTACTCAGTTCTGCTGCAAAGGACCATGGACCACCAGGGCCGTTTCATCGACGTCACCATCGGGGAGGTGGGAAGGAGTCACGACGCGCACACGCTGCGCCATTCAAAAATCATGGACGCGATGGACCGTGGCGTGTTCGTACCAGGAAACCCGACGGTGACCATTGAGGGGGTGCAGATCCCCCCTATAATAATAGCTGATGCCGCCTACCCCATACGGCGTTGGCTGATCACACCATATACTGGGGCGCTGACTTCTCAGCAGGCCACATTCAGCCATGTTCACAGCAGGGCACGGTCCGTGGTAGAGCGGGCCTTTGGCCGCATGAAGGCCCGCTGGAGGTGCTTGGGTGCCAGGCTTCAGGTATTGGAGCAGAACCTGAACTGCATAATCTGTGCATGTGCGGTGCTGCATAACATCTGTGAGGAGCGTGGCCACCCGGTCACGGTTGAGGATTCACAGCTGTGCAGCACTCACCATGCACAGGAACAACAGCCGCAGGGGAATGACAGGGAGCGTGAGGAGGGTAGGGCAGTACGTGCCGCACTGACACGCTGGATCCTTAGCCGTTGTAGATGCTAAAGTTCCCTAAACTGCAACTGAAGTTGGCATTCCATATGCAGAATTTCTTTGTTAGCTAATAAAAACCTTTCTTAACGTACCATGGTGTTATTGTTTTCTGTTGACTGTGCGGCTCCCATTCCTTTGAACATAGTTGTCGACAGTGCTGCAAGTGCTGTTCTTTATAAAGTTGGATTTGGTTGTGCATATTAAACCTGTACTGGTGACCTGTGTGATCCCTGAGAAGGTGCACATTTGAAAACCCACCATTTCAGCAACTGAAGGCGTGTCAATGCTCAGTACAATCCCCCGTCCCCAATTCTTCAACACCTAGTCGACTTAGGTTTTTAAAAAGATCAATCTCTCTGGAGGACTGCTGGCGAGAGAACATCTGCCAGGAGACCAGTGAATGGGCCAAGCCCACCCAGGTAGCTGAATGTGAGGGGGAGACTTGGGGATTCCTCAACAGGGCTTAGGGCTGCCAAGTCCTCCGGTAGGGCGGGGGAAACACCGATTTTTAGTGCTTACCTCCCGCTTTTCCAAAGTTGGCCACCGGGGGGACAAAATGGCTGCCTTAAAAGGGAAATGTCTGCAGAGAGCCTGCCCTGCAGTAAAAAGCCTCACCAGACATTTCCCCTTTAAGAAGTCAGCAAGAGAGCTTCCACAGCAAGAGAGGTCCGCCCAGAGGTTAAGGAGGGACTGAAGGAGCTGCTTTTGCATGTGGCTGGCAAGGTGAGTTTCTCTTCCAGCTCTTTTCATTCTCTCTCCCTCTTTCTTTTTTCTGTCTGTCTGTCTGTCTGTCTGTCTCTCTCTCTCTCTGTCCCCATCCAGCAGAGGTCTATCAGTGGCTATTATAGCCACAAGGTCTAAATGGAAGTAAGTGCCTCTGCCAGTTTTTTTCCCTTCTCTCTCTCTCCCTCTTTCTTTCTTTTTTCTGTCTGTCTGTCTGTCTGTCTCTCTCTCTGTCCCCATCCAGCAGAGGTCTATCAGTGGCTATTATTAGCCACAAGGTCTAAATGGAACCCTTTGTCTGGGGCAGTGAGGCTCTGCATTCTTGGTGCTTGGGGGGCAACAGTGGGAGGGCTTCTGGAGTTCTGGCCCCGCTGCTGGACCTCCTGAGGGCACCTGGTATTTTTGGCCACTGTTGTGACACAGAGTGTTGTACTGGATGGGCTGTACTGGATGGGCCGATCCACTGTGGCTTCTCTCCTGTTCTTATGATATGAAAATCATATTTAGCACTTGTGTAGCACTTAGTGCTTCATATTCTGCCGAGATGAGGAAGGATTCACTAGGGCCGTTGCTCAGTGATAGAGCATCTGCTTGACATGCAGGAGGTATCAGCCTCTTCAGCTAAAAAAGGATCAGGTAATAGGTGACATTAAAGATCTCAGCCTGAGACCCTGGAGAGCCACTACCAGTCTGAGTAGTCAATACTGACCTTGATGGACCAATGGCCTGATTCAGTATTAGGAAACTTCATGAGTTCATGTGTCAGCATGTGGAAGCAACATCACAGGATGTGACATCACAAAATGATGTCACTTCCTTTCTCCTGGCTCCACCCCCAAAGTCTCCTGGCTCCACCCCCAAAGTCCCCAGATATTTCCCAAGTTGGACTTGGCAGCCCTAACAGGGCTGTGTTCCTTAGTAACTGGGGTGGGGGGAATGCTCTGACTAAGCTACGCGTTCAGTGCTGCACACGTCTCTTTATTCCATACCAAGTTTCAAGCATGTCTTTACCGAGGTTGGGATGGCTGAGGTGTCAAAGTCTGCATGCTGCTGCCAAACTAAGCAGTCTCTCATCAGTGTGATATCATCTGCTCACCCTGTTGATCTTTTCCCTGAAACAGTACACAGCCTAATTCCACCCATCTCACAACCCCAGGACAGGTTGCTGGGGAAAGCATCATGTAACTTATGGGATATTTTCACAGAAGGTTTGCAATGTGAGATGTTGGGGGAGGACATATAGGACCATCTGCATTCTGGGCTGGGCATTTCTAAAAAACTGTGGTTGCCTCTTAACCTTTTCTCACGTGTGTGTGGGGGGGTAACCCTCAATCTCATTTTCATGGTGTATAGATGTCCATTTACACTTAAATCGGTGTACTGTTGGCTACTGAGTGTCACTGATTGTCTCTATAAAGAACACCCCCTCCCTTTATTGTTAGGACTCATAGTCCAGCCAATTAGGCTACATTCATATTCAAAGGAAGCAGGGATGGTTGGTGTTTGGGAGGTGCAAATAGACTCTTCCCTGGATTGCCCGGAGTAGGGGGTGGGTTGCCCTTTTCCACTCTTAACATTACTGTCATAGGCTCCCTGGAGAATGCTTAATGCCTTCATCATCCTCCAAGCATCGTCTTGCCTCTCCTAAACTGCCCGAAATCGGCTCCCTTCGAAAGTTGTTTAAACGTCCGTGGGCATGGCCTTATAAGCGCACGGTACTGGTTTTTCGGTCGTTCGTGCATGCGTGAACTCAATCCTTCCACAAACGGCCTGTAAAATGGATGCACCAGCAAAGAAGGGCTTGTACTGGCAGGATAGGGAGCTGGAACTCATGTATGAGTTCCTGCTCGACCATAACTATGGAGACAGGGTAATTGCCAGCACGCATATGGAGACCCTCTCAATTTTTGAGGAGGTCTCTGCTGCGCTGGCTGAGGCTGGGCACACAAGGACAGCCAGCCAGTGTCGTGCTAAATTTAAGCGTGACAAAGGCGCATTTTTTGACGCCCTGGAGGATTGGGGGGGAATTCTGCCCGTAAGCGGTAGGCCCCCCCGATTCAATCTTCTGATTGGCTGGCAGTCCTAGCTGGGAGATGCGCAGGCCCCCAAGTAAGTACCACTTACCCTTTACCTTCCTTTCCTTCTGTATTAATGGAAAGTCTCTGAATGCGAATTCATGGAGACTTTGGGGGTGGATCCATGAGAAAGGGTGTGATTTCTACAGGGGCGAGCGATCAGCACGGGTCAATGATGCCCCCCCCCTTTAACTTAATCATAGTTGGCCTCCCTCTGTCAAATGTAGGCCAGTTTCATCAGTGGGAGATATCACTGACCCACCTCGAAGGGCCCAAACTTTGCCTTCGCACACCTTAGGTCTGCATCTGTATGTCCGTCATATTTTTTTCCCCTTGGCTTTTCCACAGAATCATACCGTCCAAAAAGAACATGCTGCCAGGCGGCTCTTGAAGACTCACCCCCTGGTCCATCAGGAGTTGGCGGGGAGAGAGAAGGTAAGCCAGCATTACACACATTGCTCTTGCATGGCGATTTGAAGTTGCATCCCATGATCCAATACACCATGTTATTTTCCCCAGACAAGATTTCAGTAGTCAACTAAGGTTTTTTAAGATAAATGCTTTTTTATTTGGAATGGTACACGGGGCCCAAGAATGCCACCCACTCTGCCCTCGCATATGCTGTGTGGTGGTGCCGCTGCACTCAGTGGCGCTGAGGGATGTAACTTTTAGATAAACATGTTCACATTGTTGCTATGGCAGAGCTATCAGTCCCCGTGGCTACCTGCGCACCTTCATGGCCGAGGTGGTCATTGGTTGCTCTTGTTGTTCTGCCCTCAAACACACACATTTATGTTTTTGATGAGTAATTCCCGTCTCCAAAGCAAAGTCATTCAAGCAGTTGGCCATTAAGAGAATGAGTTTCAATGGCCTTTGCTGAACACGAAAAGTAGTCAGCACATCTGAATTCAGAGCATGGAGAGGGATATAGTAGAGGTGATTCAGGAAGACATGTATAACAACATGTTCCTGTCTCTTTGTATACAGGAGCAGGCTTCCTTCTTAGTCGGGGTATGCAGACCTCGTCCACGGCGGTGGAGAGTGAGCAAGGTAGGTATGTGTGTATGTTCGGAGAGTCCTCTGTCAATGCACACTGACTGTATTGTCTACTGTGTTGGAAGTACACCATCAGGAAATGCAGGACCGTGAGCATGCACCGGCCCATTGGGAGTCTGTGTTAGATGTTCTAGAGGTCAAGCTTAGGTGTGCTGGCACTGTAAACACATGACGTTCTAACTGTAGACATTCGCATAGATCCATTACTCCATGCTCATAAACCAATCATTTCAGGTTCCCCTGGAGCACAGGAGGAGGAGGAGTGTCATGCCGGGTACTCCGGAACACCAGCGGGTAAGTGCAATGACCCTCACTAGTCCTGCAAAAGTAGACCCATGCCTATCCTGACGGAGTACTACTCTATAACAGCAGGCAGAGAACAAAGCCCAGCTGTGTCTCTGGAGGAGGCAGAGCACCCTGGACGTCCGCTACGGGAGATGTGTGAGGGCATGGTGGCCACCCTACAACAGCTCCAGGCGAGCCTGGAGACGTTGCACAGGAAACGTGAGTCTTAAGTCCTGCCCCGTCCGGTGCACATCATCAGGCAACTGTTATCAATGATGGGCACAAAATCATATCTTGCAAATGCCATAATTGAAAAAAAGTGACTGCTGGTGATCCAGCAGTCAAAATCCATAAATCACAAATCACACCCAGCATCAATATCGTGCAGTACCACCATTGCGCTTGGCTTTTGTTCTGGCGGTGGTTGGTAGTGATTGTGACTACCTTCCTTTATTTACAGAGGACAACACACAACAGCGGGTGGCGGTCCTGGAGCGGGCCATGCTGCGGATCAGGAGGGAGTGGGATGGCATGGGCCTGAACCAGGCTCTCCAGGCGCAAGAGGAGGAGGAAGAGGACAGTGACGAGAGGGGGGAGGGTGCTGTGGAGGAGGGCAATGTAGCCGGGGAGGAGCGCGAGGGTTCAGGGGAGGAGTGGGAGGGAAACGGAGAGTAAGGGGAGGGATCTGGGTAACAGGTACTGCCAGTTTTTGTTTCTGAAAAATAATTTTTTGGTTGTGGTTGGTCTGTGCGCACGTGTTTGGTTTCTTCTTGTGCGCGAGGGTAGACTCGGAGAAGGGAGCTGCGGCTCCCAAACCTATGGAAGAGACTAAAAAGAAAAGAAGAGGACAAAAGAAGAAATAAATGTTGTATTGTTGTTAAATGTCGAGCACTAAGTATATGTTAATGGAAAATAAACGTGCTCCAAAGTTATGTGTACCAGCAAATCAGCTATGTGATTTTTAGAAGCAGTAACATATGTAACTAGTTAAACCAAGATCTTTTGTTTCTCAAACTGACTAATCTACAAAAAATGATTATTTTAATCAGCATTTTCTGTATAAGGTAATTTAGTATAGAATTTAGAGTATAGATGTAGAAATAGATGTAAAATCAATTGAAAAAATTATTAAAAACAAAACAAAACTGCCAGTGTGAACGCACCCCGTGGGTTTCCGGAGGGAAAAGCCAATGCAGAATCAGCCTCGAATACAGCATAGTTTTCTGGCCTTGGACCCGCAGACATGCAGGAATGCCTCTCCTCCTAGGTTCAGTCATGAGACAGCTTCACTTATCTGAGCTGGGCCTTCTGCCTGTACATGTGCATTCTCTGTAGCACCCACCCACCCACCCACACACACACACCTTGTGGAATGGTCTGCCTGAGGAGGTCAGGAAGGCTCCCACCCTTCTGTGGTTTCACAAACAGAATTGTTCCAGAGGTCATTTCTAAAAAAATAATCAGGCCATACTATATTGGAGTAATTCAGAAAAGCACTTAAAAGGGGAAAGGGACTGTGGATGAAAGCACTGACAGGATGTATTTATCTGTTGGCTGTATGTATTATCCTGCAATCACTGCATTATTTCCCCAGCCTGCTGGAACACCATTTTCCTACACTGTTATCCAGTGATGTCCTGCCAGTTTTCTGTATTGCTTCTGCATGTTTAAATGCTTATGCTTGGTTTCAGGTTTGTTCCGGATTCCTGCTGGTTTCCAGACTTCTGCAAGTCAAGCCCGATTGCCCAGTTTAGCGGATGTCCCATCCTGTTGATTGTGTGATCCGCTTTGAGCCTCAGGGGGAAAGGCGAGCTATAAATAAGGTCAATCGGAAGTGTCAAACTCCTTTGTTATGAGGGCCCAATCTGACATAAATGTCACTTTGTCGGGCCAGGCCATGTGTACCATAAACGTAATGCCAGGTAACGGGGATAGAAATTGTATAAAGGACATCAGCTGGTAAGCTCTGAGTTGGTGTATCCTTACGCAAGGCCCCATGGGCTGGGAGGTGGAGTGTAAAGGAAAACCCATATGGACAGACTGGAGAGCCAGCAGTACAGCCCTGGGCAGACCCTCCCACACTGCTTGACTGCTGCAGACGAGGTTGTTTTGCAATGGTAAAGCCACTTGGAGTGGCTCTGCCCACTGTCCCCCCCCCCAGGAGTCTCCTGTTTCCTTGCCTTGCACTAGCTGCTTGTGGGCCACATAGGAGCCTTGGATGGGCTGGTTCTGCCCCCCGGTGTCAGACTCCTGGAGAAACCAGTTCCCTACAACAGTCATTCAAAAGAATAAAATTTGTTTGAGACTTAGATAGGATCCAGACTCTTAACGTTTCTGTGTTAGAACTGAGGGAAAGCGTGGAAGCAACTAATTATACCTAGTTCAAGCAGGACGCTAATGGCCCAGGGCCAATCACACCCAAGCTAGGGGCCCGCCGAAATAATGGCCCACAATTCCCAGAGGAAAGATGATGCCAGGCTCGGTTTAGACAAATATACTTGAAGGCTAGCCGAAGAAGGTATCAGCAAGCACACTGAAGTGGCCAGAAGCGAAAGTGAAGATTCTTCCCCCCCCCTTGCATCCCCATGGCAACCAATCCCATTAAGGCAGGCGAAGTTGACACCCGGGCCTTATGTTTGACACCCTTGAGGTAAATAAATAAATGTTGAATCGTGTCTAATACTCTACATTTGTTTCAGATTTCTGTAATCCTAGTCCATTGCCTACACCTATTTCATGTCTCATCCTATCAATTGCATCTACTTGCACTGTGTAATCGGCCTTGAGTCTCCATGACAAAGGCGAGGTACGCTTAAATAACTAAATGATCCTGTGGTTTAACCCTGGCTTAGAATCTTGGTTTGCAGGGCATAAACAAATGCTGATTCGCCCAGGTGCCTACAGAGTTAACCAAGCCTTACACTTAGGAATGGGATCTGGGTAATACAGTTTCACCACTGGATTCCTTGGATTCACCCATAGCACAGTCTGAATCCAGTTGTAGCCTTAAATTGTATCCTTCCTCCTCCTTGGAATTCTGTCCTTTCTCAGAAGTGGAGCGGTGTTCGTACTGAAGAAAGCCTCTGAGGGCCACAGAGAGGTGGTTTATTCTAAATATTGCTGCTCACAAAAGAGTTTGGGAATCAGGGGTCTTATCTCCAGCCTGCAAGCTGGAGTACACCAATATGCAACAAGAAGAGAAGAAGAGATTGGATTTCTACCCCACCCTTCACTACCCAAAGGAGTCTCAGAGAGGCTTACAATCTCCTTTCTCTTCCCCACAACAGACACCCTGTGAGGCAGGTGGGGCTGAGAGGGCTCTCCAGAGAACTGCCTCTGAAAGAACTTATGACTGACCCAAGGCCACACCAGCAGCTGCATGTGAAGGAGTGGGGAATCAAACCTGGTTCTCCCAGATTGGAGTCTGCACTCGTAACCACTACACCCAACTGGCTGGGCATTCAATGAAAATAAACCACCATGTTTGATGCATCCATTACTCTTCTCTGTTGGAGCTGGAAGGCCCCATGGGCCATTCCATCCCACTTTGAACCGCCAATTCATGAGCAATGACATAAAATGAAAAAACCCTAAGGGAGGTCACCTCGAATGTTACCCAAATGATGTCCGTGAACCCCTTATTACGTATTATTATTTCAATATTATATGCGGGAAGGGAAGGCTAGCACTGAGAGACTGTGGCTTTCTTAAGGCCAGCATTTTGTTTTATGCAATAAACAAAGTCAGGCCAGCATTTTGTTTTATGCAATAAACAAAGTCCCTGTCCACCGGAGCTTGTCATCTAAATTTGTCAGGGTGGGAAATAACCATGGGAGGGAAGGGGGATAGTTTTTGGAAATACTGCACCCGACGTGTGCTCTTTTCCTCCCTCTGAAACAATCTACCAGCTGACAAGCTATAAACCATCCCAAGAATACACATTGTCTTTCCAGGAAGGAAATGTTCTTAGAAAAATCCACCAGGTAGAATCTTCAGATGACCTCTAAGACTGACAAATCATCTGAAAGGAAGAGAAGAGGTGCACAGTGAGAACCACCTGCTGTTTCTTGTGCCGAAGTCAGAAGAAAATGCAAAGTGGGGAGAATGTGGAGCTTGGAGACTATTTAAAATTCCAGTAGGACGACTCTGCCTGCATTCCAATTGCCTCCCCTAAATGCACAAAAAAGCATCTGAATGTCAGAAAATCACCATATGCGACCAGATTCTTTGACAAGCGGCAATTTATTTAGACCGCCCTCGAGAAATTGAAAAGCTATTCTTTTCCCAATGTTGTTCCTGCTCTAATTGAAAGATTACATAAGGATCGCAGCTTTCCTTTCGACTAAATACTGTGCCGGGCGTCTATTAGAGATGTGAATGGAAATAACTTCTTTTTCGCATGTTACGTGCCACACATGAAGCCAACCAGAAAAATATGAAGAGACTGAGAAGTCTCGCCGTACAAGGGAGTCCTCCCTCAAGGTCTGTGGAGACCGATGAGAGATATGGAACGTCCCTTAAGATCTTCTCCTGAAGATATATCTTCAATTAATCATGAAGCAAGCGTCAACATGCACAATATTTCCTGATCTTTTACGAAGGCCTTGCCATGACCATTATAATGAAGGTTGTTTCACATGGTAGGAAGAAGAAGAAGAGATTGGATTTATACCCCACCCTCCACTCCCCAAGGGAGTCTCAGAGCGGCTTACAAACTCCTTTTCCCTTCCCCTCCCCACAACAGACACCCTGTGAGGTAGGTGGGGCTAAGAGAGCTCTTTCCCAAGCTGTCCTTGAGGGAACTGCTGGTACAGAGCTATGGCTTGCCCAAGGTCATCCAGCCAGGTGCAAGTGGAGGAGTGGGGAATCAAACCCGGTTCTCCCAGATTAGAGTCCGCGCTCTTAACCACTACATCAAACTGGTAGCATGTGTTCTGTAAGCAGCAGTGGGATACTTCACCCTGCCCACAATCCCATTTGACCCCTGGAAAGGTAAGTCCTTGGATCATGGGACCCATGTAGATGAGCAGCTGAATAGGTTAGAGGACTGCAGTGAGGAGGAGGAAGGAGGTGAAATCAGCCTCTGTTCCCTGTTGGGAGGGGCTCTAGCTCAGTGGCAGAGCATCTGTTTGGCTTACAGAAGGTCCCAGGTTCAGTCCCCAGTGCCTCCAGTTAAAAAGATCAGGTATGAGCTACTTCCACTTTGAGAGATGAGCAAGAGCCAGCATGGTGTAGTGGTTAAGAGCAGTGGCCTGTAATCTGGAGAAACAGGTTTGATTCCCCACTCCTCCACATGAAGCCTTCTGGGTGACCTGGGGCCAGTCACAATTCTTTCAGAACTCTCTCAGCCCCACCTACCTCACAAGGTGCCTGTTGTGCAGAGGGGAAGGGAATGCATTTGTAAACCACTCTGAGACTCGTTGGGGTACAGAAAAGCAGTGTAAAAAACCCAACTATTCTTCTTCTTTTGGTGGGTGCTGGCAATACGGTGAAGATGGTGAATATCCTCCAAACCTGCAGGACTTACTGCAAGAAGTATGGCAAGCACCAGCCCTACAAAGTGACTTGGTACAAGATTTCTGTATGCTCAGGGAAAGAGACGATATGATCTCAAACTGTGTGGCTATGGTGGTCAGGCAGAGCCTATCTTCTGCAAGGAGGCCACAAAAAAGATCATGCTGAGCAGGGCTCATTTCGTAGCAGGAGCTCCTCTGCATATTAGGCCACACAACCCTGATGTAGCCAATCTTCCAAGAGCTTACAGTGACCCCCTGCATCTTGGAAGTAGCATGATATCCTTGAGCTGACTACACTGCCGGCATGACACCGTGGGAGGCGTATTTGCACTTTCCCACCACTGAACCCTTTCCGGAGAGGATTTTTTTGTTTGTTTATGTTAGCCTTGCTCTTGAGCTCTCGAAAGCCTCTCCTCATACAGCTGTCTGGATGTTTCAGTTCTACCCTGCAGTGACACCAAGAGGGTGAAAAATATATACTGGATAGTCTCAGTGAGTTCAGTCTAGAAATACAGGTATCAAAAATGCCCAGAGAGGATGGAAGTGTGGGCTGAGTGACAGAGGCGGGACAGGAAACCACCAAATGGCTGCAAACCTGCAATGGGTGGAGTGTAAGCTGTGGGGGGAAGGAGGGAGAACGAGAAAAGGGGGCTTAAACCTTCCCACATCTACCTCTGTTCTTCTTGTTGCTCTCTCTCTCTCTCTACTGTCAGCTGCATTTCTTAGGTTCCTAGACATGCATTTGCACATTGGGGGGGGGGGGGGGGAGAGTAGCAAGTGGGTCACTGGTTAAATGAGAACATAAGAGCCCTTCTGGATCAGACCAATGGTCCCTTTAGTCCAGCATCCCATCTCACACAGTGGCCAACCAGTTCCTCTGGATGGCCAACAGCATGGCATAGAGGCCAAGGCCTTCCCCTCATGTTGCTTCTTGGCTCTGAGATCCAGAGGATTAGTGGAGGTTCCCCTCAGTCACCATGGCTAGGAGCCACTGACAGACTTATCCTCCATTAATCTATCTAATCGCCTTTGGAAGCAAATTCCACATTGTAATCACTCTCTGTGTCAAGTAGTATTTCCTTTTGTCCTTCCCAAACCTACTGCCCATCCGGTTCATTGGATGCCCTTAGGCTTGCCATCCTCCAGGTGAGGCCTGGGGATCTCCCGCTTTTACAACTGATCTTCAGCTGACATAAATCAGCTCCCCTGGAGAAAATGGCTGCTTTGATGGGTGGACTCTATGGCATTGTACCATGCTGAGGCCCCTCCCCTTCCCAAACCCCGCCTTCTCCTGGCTCCACCCCCAAAGTCCCCAGGTATTTTCCAACCTGGACTTGGCAACCCTAGATGCCCTTGAGTGCCAGTATATTGGGAGAGGGAGAAAAAAATTCTTTTTTCCAACTCTCTCCACCCCACGCATAATTTTATAAACCTCTATTATTTGTTTGTTTGTTTGTTTGTTTGTATCTCGCCCTCCCTGTCAAGCAGGCTCATGGCGGCTCACAGCACATATATAAATGCATTAAAAACAGCGAGATAAATTAAAACAATAATAAAGTTAAATCCACAACATGTGCAAACAAGTGCTAGCATACATGGTACTAATAAATGATGGCAGCATTGTTCAGCATCTAGCTGGTTGAACTATCACCACAGTCTGAATGCTTGCCAGGCTAAGATGTTAAGTTGGTGCTGATGATCATGCCCGCCCCCCGCCCCCTGGTTGTCTCTTTTCTGAACTGAAAAGTCCCAGACTCTTCAGCCTTTCCTCACAGCGAAGGTGCTCCAACCCCCTAATCATCTTGGTTGCCCTCCTCTGTACTTTTTTGAGTTGGGGGCCAGTGTTAACTTGCCAAGGCATTGAGATATGAACTTATGCAGCTGTTATATAGTGAAGTATCCATGCTGGCCAGTGCTGTGCAGTCCAAATGGCTTCCCAGGACCTCGGAGCAGAGGACTATCTATACCCTGCTGTCCGAAATCACCTGAAGGACCTTCTGTATGCACAGCATGTTCCCTGTGAGTTACAGCCCCTCTATGCAGACACTGAAGCTGGATCTGAATCAGCAAGCAGCCAGGAACCTGCCAATGTGTGCGGCGTGGAAGAGGAATGAGAGTTCATTTAGTACATGACCTATCCCTGTAGTCCATCTTGGTGTTCATCTGGTTGGTATAAAGAATTTTTTAAAAATAGGGAAGACCATCCTGTCGGACTGTAAGCTCATCAGGGCCAGATGCTGAGGACCAAGCGCTAGAGAGGACTCTTTCTGACATAACCTCTGTTCATATTCTTCAAAGGAAGATCTGGCTGATCACCATTTGAGAGGGCTTGATGGATCAGATCAGGGTCCACGTGCGCTGCGGTGCCCAACAGTACTTCCCCTGGAGCCCGCTGAGCTTTTCAGGAAGTGGGTGGGGCCCGGGGGTCCGTTGGAGCAGGAGCGCACAGGAACGCAGCTCCGAGAGTGAGGAGCCCAGGGGGCGGGCACATGACCAAGCCCCGCCTCCTCCTCGGCTTCCCCGAGCAGTGCAGAGGCGCAGCGCCCCCGGGAAAGCCCTGCTAGGGTCTTTATTGTTTTTAATGTTTTGTTTTAATATTGATAATTTTATCATTGTTCTTTTTATGACTGTGTGCTGCTTTTCCAGAGACTTGCTCAAGGTGGCATATAAATTTTCTAAGTATACCATTTTTTATCTGGGCACATGGCACATAAGTACTGGAGAAATTTCACCAACCCTTCAGCAGCTTCCACCCCATCAGTTTGGTGTAGTGGTCAGGAGTTGGACTCTAATCTGGGAGAACCGGGTTTGATTCCCCACTCCTCCACATGCAGCTGCTGGTGTGACCTTGGGCCAGTCACAAGTTCTCTCAGAGCTGTTCTCTCATGAGCAGTTCTCAAAAGACCTCTCTCAGCCCCACCTACCTCACAGGGTGTCTTGTTGTGGGGAGGGGAAGGGAAAGGGATGGGTGGTGCACATGTCCTGGGTATCTCAAGTCTACTTGAAACCTGGTGGTTTCAAGGGAGCAGGAAGAGAATGTGGGTGTGTTCTTTACGCTTATTTTTATTGCACAAAGTATTGGATGGGGAAGGGAATGGAGGAAGAGCAGGTCAGTTTCACTCACCTGTGGAGTGGAGCCTGAGGGGTGGGTGTTGCCTTCTGACACACTTCCGGTATGTTAGGGGTGTAGCATATGCAAATGAGTTATGCAAATGAGTTATGCAAATGAGTTCCTGCACCTCTTTTTCTACGAAATGACCCCTGGTGGGGCCACTGGGCACCAGTACTGGTGAGTGTCATTGTGATGCTGGAAACATGTTGGGAAACTTCAGTGTCCAGGGAGCTGGACTACTATGTGAGTATTCTGGAGTAGAAGCCCACCCCCAGCAGCCGTTTTGTGCTGACGCTCACCACTCTGTCTCAAAAATCTAAAGGTGACCCCAGGCTCAAAAAGGTTGGGGTCCCCTGGATGAGATTGGCCTTGGGTCTGATCCAGCAACAGTTTCAAGATGTTCGGGCTTTCTGTCCCCATCCACCCACACCGCAGTCAGCGCAGTTTCTGGGGCAAGAGCGAGTTGAGCTTCGTGTATGACAGAACTTGCCCCTTAGGCATAATTTCAGATTTCTCCCATATCTCCATTTCTTACGTGAACTGGATGAAACATTCTTTACTTTTGCCCCATTTTTGGTTCAGTGATACCTGAATTCCCCGGTAAAATACAAGCATTTCGCAACACTAGTTATATGTCAATAAATCAGGATGGATGGATGGATGGATGGATGGATGGATAGATAGATAGATAGATAGATAGATATAATGTACATATATGAATACTATATAAATCATGATGATGGAGGAGGAGGAAGACGACCACCACCACCAACACTGCTGAATGAGACGAATGGTCCACCTAGTCCAGCACCCTCCTTCATAGAACCCGTGGGCCTAGAGGGCCAACAAACGTATCTTAGAGAAAACATGTCTACTGAGCATACACAGTGCAAGCACATGTACATAACCAACAACAAAGAGCACACAACCAAAACCAATGAAAAACTAGAAACAAATATAGATATCATTGTATAAATACATAGAAATAAATATACAAATGTAGATATAAACGGGGAATATTCACCCACCCCCTCTTTCATGGATCCCTCAAGGGTAAAAGCCTGCTGTTTTCCCAGAATGTCAGCCCAACCTCCCTTCCTGTTCTTCTGGTTTAAGGCACCAGCTGACAACTCTCGGATATGACCAAAGGAAAAAAAATCTCTTCAAACCTGAACGTTCACACAGGACTCACAGCAAATCTCTTACAATTGCCTCTTGGAAAAAAAAATGAGCGTGGGCCTTGAAAACATCTGATCATTCCAGCATTAAGAAAGCCCACATCTGTCACTCTTACAGCGATCACCCTGTCAAAATGGCCCAGAGCAGAATTCCTTCCCCTGGTTTGAAAAGCTCACAGCAGCAGCCGAGTGTTTTACTTGGTAGACTGCAAGTATTTTTGGAAAGTTGACAGCTGGCTTGTCAGATGTTAATGCTGAAGTACGCGGTGTTTGTATGTTACGCCAATCGTGCGCCGAGCATTTATCCGTGCATTAGTGCATGCAAGGGTGTGAAACTGCCGCCAGAAGACTGTAGGGAAAATGAGGCCAGGCTGTGCTGCTTCCATTCATGTTACCAGATTTCCATTCATGTTCCCACTGAATATAAATTACTGATGTGCTTATTTGGGGGGGGGGAGTGTTTTGTTTCCTTAATCACACAAGGTAGTATCAGTCCAAACACCTGCCTCTGAAACAAATATCACCCACTGTTATCTCTTGGGCAAAATTTATCTCCTGTAAGGGGGGGGGGGAGAGAAAAGGCTGGTTACAGTAAGAGTTTTAGATGAGATGTGGCAGCAGAATTTTTTTTTTAAAAAAACCCTGGCATTGTACATGGTATGAATTACTTCCAGGGAAAAACAAGAAGTGACATCATGTCGCTCTAGGAATCACCAGAAAGTTTGTGGTTTTACCCTAGAGTTTCTGACAATTCCTAGATCTACATGGTTTCACTTCCTGTTTTCCCCCCAGAAGTGATCTCATGGTGCCTCCATATCCCACCCACCCTAACTCCTGCCAGTTGGCCTGGCAACCCTACCAAGAATTTCCCAAGTCAGAGTTGGCCGTCCTACCCTCTGAAAACATGTGGGTGGCATCCCAGGGCTGAAATGACCAGAAGAATGGACCGAGACTTACTTCCAAATTGACCTGCTTCGAATGACTCTCTTTGTTTGAATGGCAACCTTCGGCCTTAGCCTGGGCCTAGTGAGGTCAGCATGATGGGTGGTTTTCCATGCTTTCTGGAGTCTTTCAAGAATCTGGTAAGTTTCCCAGGGTTTTCTCCTAAATTCCTAGAACTTCCAAGGTGACCAGATCCCTGGATTCTTCCCACAAGTTCCTCTTCGAGGGGCCATGGCACAAAGTGTCTAGCAAGGGAAAGAGGGTCAGTTCAAGAATCCATCTCTGGAACCTCTCATGGTGATTATTTCAGTATCATTGCCAGTAGGAAGTCATCTGTTTCATTTCTTTTTCTTTTCCTAGCAGCTTCTCTTAACCTGTGCCCCATAGCTGTAGGTGTAATAATTCCCTAAGCAAGTATTATGAAATATTTTCCTTTGACACAGCCAATATCTAAATGAAGCACAATTTCTATTATTCTTAACGTAGACGGTTGCTCTGATTAATCAAAGGCTCACTCTGAACCGGGAGAGAGCCAAGTTATACAGGGAGGAGGATTTTAATTTCAAACCAAGGACCTCATGTCATGACTATGGGTGTGTGTTTTAATGGCCAGTTCCTATTGTTCTCCTAGTACTGAACGTGGAGAAAACAACTCCATTTGAAAAAGGTTAAAAATCATTGTAGAAAAGATGGAAGTAGATAAGTAAGTTTAGGGAACAGAAAAGACGACTGAGGAGAGTGATATTTATTGATTTCATATATTTAAAAGACTGTCATGGGGGGGGGGGGGGGTGACAGAGGCAGACATTTTTGCTGAACTGTGAAGAATAACATATCCACCTTTCACCACAGTCCCTCAGGCAGGAACTCTGTGTGTGTGTGGGGGGGGGGGGGTTCTGGAGGTCATGGAGTCTCATGGAGCTGATTAGCTTGTATGATCTGGGTTCAAATGGTATTTTGGTTGGGTCAGGGCAGTGTGAGGGGAGACATGGAAGGAGCCTTAAAAATATAAGAACATAAGAGAAGCCAGTGTTGGATCAGGCCAATGGCCCATCCAACACTGTCACACAGTGGCCAAAAACACCAGGTGCCATCAGGAGGTCCACCAGTGGGGCCAGGACACTAGAAGCCTTCCCACTGTTGCCCCCCCCCCCAAAGCACCAAGAATACAGGGCATCACTTGCCCCAGACTAAGAGTTCCTATCTATACCTTGTGGCTAATAGCCACTGATGAACCTCTGCTCCATATGTTTACCTAATTCCCTCTTGAAGCTGTCCATGAGTGAGAGTAGCTTTTCGGAGCACAATATTGGGTGGAGGCAAACAGAAGCATTTTGTTAGCCTGTCTTCTGCACTTCTGCTATAACATGTGAATGCAGAAAATCTACCTCTGGTACTGGAGGAAATAGACTATTAATTAGGACTATAAATTATGAAGGACATCTCCTCCCTCCAGTACCAAAGGCAGTATGCCTCCTTAAGTAAGTTGCTAGGACCACAGGCAGGGTGATGCTGTTGCAGCCATTTTGCTTGTGGGCTTCCTAGAGGCAGCTGGTCAGTCACGGTGTGAACAGAATGCTGGACTTGATTGTCCTTGGGTCTGATCCAGCAGGGCTCTTCCTACCTCACAGGGTGTCTGTTGTGGGGAGGGGAAGGGAAAGGAGTTTGTAAGCCGCTCTGAGACTCTGAGTGAAGGACAGGGTATAAATCCAATCTCTTCTTCTCTTCTTCTTCTTCTATGTTCTTGTTATGTTCTTATCTATCTATCTATCTATCTATCTATCTATCTATCATTTACCATCTATCATCTCATCATCTACCTATCCATCTATCTTCCTTCCTTCCTTCCTTCCTTCCTTCCTTCCTTTCTTTCTTTCTCTTTCTTTCTTTCTTTCTTTCTTTCTTTCTTTCTTTCTTTCTTTCTTTCTTTCTTTCTTTCTTTCTTTCAACATCTATCTACCTATTTGTTTATGTGTCTATCTGTTATGAAGAATTATTTTTCTATTCCTCTCACCTGTCCAGCTTCCATCTAGTTTTATGTGCAATGATCAATTTAAAAAAACAGAGACAGGAATCTCTAAAATAATTTAAAAAACCAAACAATTAAAAAGCACAAAATCATAACAACTGAGCCATCATAAAACCAGCAGAGCAGATCTGATAACATAAACCCCATCAATCCAAGGTGACAACAAGCCAACCCCAGGCGTGGATGCATAGGAATGGCCGAAGATCAGGCACCATCTGAGCAACTAAGGGGAAGGCATTATATGAAGAAAGAGCCAGTGGTGAAAAGGCCCTGATTCTGGAAGCCAGCTGCCACATTTCTGAAAGTGGGGGCATAGAGAGAAGGTCCTCATAGATTACAAAAGGGCTCAGACAGGTGAGATGAAGATTGTGCATCTTGTCCCACTTCAAATGACAGGTGTATACAACCTTCATTCCTCTTGGGGCTGGGCAGAAAGGTTTGAGCCCTTTCAGCCTCCACACTCAACCTGGGCAGAATGAATTTAAAAACTGCCTAAATGCGATGGATAGGGTTTGATTTGCCCACCAGTGGGGATTTGCTAGTTGAAACAGTGGACCTGGGAAATCTGGTGGCACCCTTAGTGGGGTGGATATGGCAGAGACCATTCAGTGTCAAATGTCATGATGATGGGGTGTATGGAGAGGGATATTGATATTGCCCAGACCTGGATAGCCCAGGCTAGCCCGATCTCATCAGATCTTAGAGGCTCATTAGGGTTGGCCCCGACTAGTTTTCGGTTTGGGGACCTCTAAGGGATACCAGGGTTGTGATGAGGAGGCAGGCAATGGCAAAGCACCTCTGAATGCCTTTAGCCTTGAAATCCCTGTGGGGTCGCCATAAGTCAGCTGTGACTTGACAGCTCTTTCCACCACCAGACACTATTGATATTGTTATGGCAGCTGCCTTCAATCAGTCAGATCTCTAGAGTTTCACTGATCTCTGTTGGTAACCCTCTCTCTCTCTTTCTCTCTCTCTCTCTCTTGCATTGTAAATAATGGACAGGGAAATCTATTTCAAGCGAGAGGGTAAGATTGCATCCTTGATGCAGGCAATCAAATATTCACCGGCTTGATGATTCAAATAATTAAGCACTTTTCTCCACTTTCCTTGAGAAAAGCTGAGGGATCCAAAAAGAAAGGCTCGGAGTAGAGTATTCAATATGTAGCTCTTTGTCATCCAAAGGATCGTTAGGCATTAAGATCAATGTGACAGGGTGACAGGGCAGTCTGGGCTCGTCAAACAAAACAGAGAGGCTTTCTTGGTTGATTTCCCCCCACCCTTCGCCCCCTCCCTCCAAACTTTGGCTTCTGCTGCTGCTGTCATGCAGTTCTTTGAAGATCTCGGACTGGCAGCTTCTATCCGTGGGATGGGTTAGCATGGTATTAATGATTCTGTGCCAAACACATGTTAAGGGAGCTTCACAGGGCACAGCCCTGGTCCTCAGCCTGCAACAGCAGAGTGCCCAGATCACTCCTGTTTACAAGCAGCACAGCTTAGTTTATCATAGGTTGGGACTCTAAGGCCAAGGACAGACTGGCAAAATGAAGCACCGCAGAAGCAGGGCAAAAAGACCCAGGCCAGACTGTCCAGACTGAAGCGGAAGCATTCTGGGGAGGAGGTGGAACAGAGCATTCACACTGCAGGGCAGCTCCTGGTGCCACCGCCGTGGCAGTGCATGGCTTTGGTCTGTTTTGCCAAGGTGCGCATGGGCGCATAGGCGCAGCAGCCGGATCACATTACCAGCACTGCTTGATGCACGGCTTATTTGCGTCCACACTGCCAGGAAGTGGAATGAACACGTACCCAGATGGCTTGACACCGGTTTCACCAGGTATCTGTTTAATGCAGGATGAAAGCGCTTCAGGACTGGGTGAGAACACAACGGCAACACCAGGCAGCTGCGGCTGTCTGAACGGGCTGTCTTCATCCTCTTGAAAAGCAGACCTATATCGGGTCAAAATGCCAGTTTGTCCTCGGCCTAAGTCTCTTTAATAATAATAAATCTCTTTAATAATAGTCTCGTCCAGGCCAGGCTGCTAGAGTGTGCTTAAGCAGGCCAGGTTGCTCACTTTGGCAACCTCCCACCAATCTCATCTGTCCCTCGCTGCCACTCCATAGGGCAGCAAGAGAAAAATGGGAGAAATGAAATAGCATCCGTCGATACTGCAACATCACTTCCAGCTGCATGTCTTCATTTTACAGGGCACTCTAAGATTCACTCAAAATTCTGTGTTTTTTACCATAAAGTTTTGAGTGAGTCCTAGAGTGCTCCATGACATAGTGACATCAATTCCAGTACACAGCCAGAAATGTCAATCGGGTAAGTTCTGCTCTCCATACTCCTATGGGTTGCCAGCCTTCACAGACAACCCTAGATATGCTTGTCTCTGGAGTTTCAATGTATCATTCCAGCTTCCATGTTTTATCATTATCCTCACCCAGGGGTGCCTAGAAGCTTGTGCTGGGATCACCTTTCTTCAGTAAGAGAGACTGTTATTAGGTCATTTACTGTGGAGACATCCCTGCTCCTGTGCTGTCTAGACAGCCTGTCTTATGTGTTCCAGTCCTTGGGGTAGTTTTCCTTCCTCCCCTCTAGTTGCCTTCCTCCCCTTCATAGGAGCGTGTGCACCCTATAATGTCTTCCCTCTGAGTCCCTGGGCCAAAGGCATTGTGTTCCTGGTATCGCTACATCACTTCTCTTATCCCTGCTTCTCTCTGGGTTCCAGTCATGTTGCATTGTCACCCAAGAGTCTGTGTGCTCCACAAGTTTCCTCAACTATGGATTATGGCGTTGAGTATCTGGAAACCACAAGTACAACCTATTCCCATCCATGTAGAGCCTTCCATTCACGCAATGCTGCATTCACCAGAGGATCCCCCTATAAGACCCAAGCCAGGCACTCTGCCAGCCAGTTTTTAAAATTCAGTTCTCCAGCAGCCATTTCCAGCTTGAGAGCCAGTGTGGTATTGTGGATGGAGTGTCAGACAAGGATTCTGGGAGGCCTAGCTACAAATCCCTTCTTCTGCAGAGGAGAGCAATGATCAGGGGGGCTGGAGACCAAGCCCTATGAGAAGAAAGGCTGAGGGGCTTGGGAATGTTGAGTCTGGAGAAGAGGAGGATGAGGGGGGAAATGATGGCTCTCTTGAAGTATCTGAAGGGCTGTCCCTTAGAGGAGGGCAGGAGGCACTTCCCGTTGGCAGCAGAGGAGAGGACTCGCAATAATTATGGGTGGAAACCCACCTACAGTTAAGAGTAGTTCAGCAGTGGAATCAGCTGCCTGGGGAGTGATGAGCTCCGCCTCGCTGGTAGTCATCAAGCAGCAGCTGGATGAACTCTTCTCAGATATGCTCTAGGCCAGGGATGTCGAACTCATTTGTTATGAGGGCTGGATCTGACTGGGCCGGACCGTGTGTTTCATAAAATGTAATGCCAGGTAGCGGAGATATAAACTTTATAAAGGACACAAACACAAAGATTTTTTAATTAAAATAAAAACATGCTTAAAACATTAGCACTCTTGCAATATTTTGTTTATTTAACAGTGTCTGATAACTGACACCTCTTGCTCTGAATTATTGCATCAAAATGTCTGTGCTGTTGCAATCCTGAGTATGCTGTTCAGGTGTGCATCTGTAAGCTGCAAACCTACTTTTGATTTATTGACATTCGCCACAGAAATCTCCTGCTCAGAGTTCTGACTCTAGGACCCGGGGGAAAACGTGAAATGGCTGAGCAACTGAGAGAGTCTGGCGAAGCAAGCTATGATGCAGCAGCAGCAATGGAACTGGAAGCAGGAGATGGCCACATTGGCCAGTTCCAGTGCTGGCCTGATAGAAGCCCTCCGGGGGCCTGATCTGGCCCCCGGGCTGCACGTTTGACACCCCTGCTGTAGGCTGATCCTGCACTGAGCAGGGGATTGGACAAGATGGCCTGTATGGCCCCTTCCAGCTCTGTGATTCTATGATTCTACCATGGAAGCTTGCTGCACGACCCTGGGCCAGTTACGTTCTCTCAGCCTAACATAGAACCTAAGAAGAGCCCTGTTGCCTCCGGCCAGTGGTACCTCTAGTTCTCACAGGAGAAAATGGAGGAGGGGAGAACACTGTCCTAATCCACTTTGAGTTCCCATTGGGGAGGAAAACAGGACATAAATAAATGCACGCAGATGCTTCCACTCTCAGTGTGCATGCAATACCCAGAAGGTTGGACCAGAACCAATAAGTTGAAATTAAATCAGAAGAGTTTTCGGCTAAACATTAAGAAGAACTTCCTGACAGAGCAGATCCTCAGTGGAACAGGCTTCCTCAGGAGGTGGTGGGCTCTCCTCCTTGAGAGGTTTTCAAACAGAGGCTAGATGGCCATCTGACAGCAATGCTGATCTTGTGAACTTAGGCAGATCATGAGAGGAGGGGCAGGAAGGGTTGCCTCAGTGCTTAGATCTTGCGGCTCCTTCTTACATGCCCAGGGAAATGGTGATCACCACTTTGGGGTCAGGAAGCCATTTCTCTCCAGACCAGTTTGACTGGGAATCCTGGAGCTTTTCTGTCATCTTCTGGACGTGGAACAGGAGTAACTGGGGGTGTGGAAGGGAAGGTATTTGTGAATTTCTTGCATTGTGCAGGGGTTTGGACTAGATGACCCTGGAGGTCCCTTCCGATTCTATGACTCTAAGAAGGAGCATAGTATACTTCATGTAGGGGCCTGGAGGTGAATGGTCCACTAGATAACTGGATGTGATCTCCACTTATTGGCTGTTACTGTGCATTCGGCACTGCAACAGTGCACCCGATCTGTCACCTCTGTGCAAGCAGAATGCTTATGAGAACCTCCCTTTGTATGCGTGGGGGGAGATGAATCCTGCTGCATATTTTTGGCAAGAGATGGAATTACTCCACTGAGAAGGAAAGAGCAATCTGGGACTTCAGTGCACTAGTCTGCTATAGACTAAATCTGGAAGTTGTGCAAAAGAGCCACCTGCGTGCCACCTAGTCAGTCCCCCCCCCAGTTTTACCAGGAAGCTCTTGATGTTAAGCCTGATCTCCTTCTCACCCACTCTGAAATCTCATTTGCCATTGGTCCAGTCAGTTTCACTGCTGCTCCGTTCTGGAAGGCAATTTCCCATCTGCCATGGAGGACAACTTTCCAAACCATCAGCTGGCTGCATCAAAATAAAACCTCCCCCCCCCAAGTCAGCTCAGTCCCACTGTCAAGGAGAAATCTGATTTCAAAGTGGGAGGCTGAACTGCCCTTTGAACCACAGGCTGGAATCTGGCAGGTCCACTTTAGACGCAGATCCACAACCCTTTTTCCAATGTATATCGTGAAAGTGCAGGTGAGGATTGGTGGGTCTACAGTCTGTGTTGCCAACCAGTCGCTTTGTAACTTATCTAAACAAGAAAACTACATTCTGTCAAAGAACCAGTACTGAAAGACTAAAAACTTTGGGAAACCAAAGTTCAAATCCTCATTTAGTTCTGAAGTTCACTGGATTATCCTAGAGGATGATACGACACATGTGATGTGAATTGGGTAAGGGATTCCCTGACCCAACTTGCAGTCACATTTATGATTGGGGAATTCATCTTCCAAAGTGCTCTGTTGCTTGGGGAGGGAATGTGGCTCAGTGGCAGAGCATCTGCTTCACATGCAGAAGGCCCCAGGTTCAATCCCTGGCATATTCCAGTTGAAAGAACCAGGTGGTGGGTGATGTAAAAGACTTCTGCCTGAGAGCCTGGGAGAGCAGTTGCCAGTCCGAGCAGACAATACTGACCTTGATAGACCAACAGTCTGACTCATTATCTGGCAGCTTTATGTGTTGATGTGAACCATGACAGGGGGCAAACAAGGAGGCTTTATGTCTGTTTCTGCTTCAGAAAACGCCACAGGAGGGAAGGCTGAAGCCCTTCACTGGGGAACTCACTTTGCAAAGTGCTCCATTGGTTGATGTGAAGCACAACACTGGGGCACACGGGGCCCCTGTGGCTGTTTCTGCTACCACGGGAGGCAAGGCTAATGCCCCCCCCCCCGGTTCACTTCCAAGCTGCACTGAGCAAGACAGCACTTTGGAAGATGACTTCCCCAGTTGTAAATGTGACTGCTGTTTGGGTTTGGAAAGCTCCGACCAAACTCACATCACATGTATTGTGTAGACTGGCCCTGCCTAACCCTGATAAGACAGCATGGGAGAACCATGTACACTGGCCTTAGAGAAAAGGGGGATAAAAATGACATCTCCCGGCTCTGCCCTACCATAGTCAGGATAGTGGTAAACTGGCACGCAAGCCAAAGGTTAATTGTGTCCTCACTGCAGAAACTATGGCGTTCATTGGAGGCCCCTTTGAAAGAAACATCTGGGATGCCGAGTCATGGGAACCATTGAACAATGCTGAAAAATGAAAAGTATCATATTTAGGCTCCTCATTACACTGAATGCGTTCAAGCTTTTGAAAGAATGAGATGAACTACAGATGCAGAAAAAGCAATATAATGCGGTAAATTCCTTGCGTCTGTCTGATAGATTGAAGACAGGGTGATTGGGAGAAGGGCGGATGTTCCCATCACTGTTTTCTCTCTATGACAATAATCACAATCAGAGGGAACAGGGGCTTTGTGTCGTGTTGCGTTACAGGAAAATTTCTCTCTCCCCGTCCCTCTTCTTTGTTGGGCTGATACTTGGCATATAGACCATCATTCCCAAACACAATTTTCATGTAAAAGGGCTTAAGACATTTTAGGATGACCAGTTTCAGTAACATGTTATTGTAGGGGTGGGCTAGAAAAGAGGAGGAGGAGAAGAAGAGGAGGAGGAGAAGAAGGAAGGGATTGGATTTATACCTTGCCCTTCACTAGGAGTCCCAGAGCAGCTTACAGTCTCCTTTCCCTTCCCTTCCCCTCCCCACAACACACAGTCTGTGAGGTAGGTGGGGCTGAGAGAGCTCTGAGAGAACTGCTCTTGAGAGAACTGTGACTTTCCCAAGGTCACACCAGGAGTGGAGTGTGGAGTGGGGGATCAAACTCGGTTCTTCCAGATTAGCGCCTGTGCTCCTAGCCACTACACCAATCAGCACTGCCTTGGCAAATGGCGGGAGATTCGGAGGGCAGTCCTGTCGATTGGCCGCAGAGGCCTTTGGGTGAGCTGACCCCAATCATCACTACTGGAGAAGTATCTGAGTCAGTTGGCTTCTGAGGCACTGACCCAATCTGCTCCAGCTTGGCTCCGCTTGTCCCTGCCTGCCGGTGGTTTTATAAGGTAGTGCCCCACAGGGAACTATCCCTGTAAGTTAAATGGCCAATTCACCCTGACAGTTTATCTAATAAGCATTACATTTGCAATATGGCATGACCAAATCGTCCAGCCCTTAATAACAGATTGATTGTTAGACTGGTTCATGGAAGAGAAGGTTGCCACTGTGTTGCCGTTATATATTTATACAATCTCCAGGTGATAGCTGGAGATCTCCCTGTATTCCAAGCCATCTCTAGATGACAGAGATAATTTCACCTGGAGAAAATGGCTGCTCTGTAAGGTGAACTCTCCAGGGTCTCTATACCCCACTTAAGTCCCTTCCCTCCCCAAATGCTACCCTCCTCAGGCTCCATCTCCAAAATCTCTAGCCTTCCCAACCTGGAGTTGGTAATCCTAAAGATAGGTCTATCAGTGGCTAATAGTCCTGTTGACTAAAGAGAATCTTTATGTTCAGAGGCAGTAAACTTCTAAATACCAGTGCCAGGAGGCCTCCAGAGGGACTCCAGACCTCCAAAGGAACTGGCTGGCCACTGTGTGAGACAGGATGCTGGACTAGATGGACCACTAGTCTGATCCAGCAGGGCTCTTCTCATGTTCTTAAGAAGACTTTTACCATCACTTAGATTGGAGAGGGACTGAACCACTCTGGGGAGCCTTGTCTGAGACCCAAAGGAAACCACTCTTTCAGATACTTTGGACTAGATCACCAAAGTTGGAGCAGCTTGTTTCAGCGATTCGTCTGGGGCATGTGCAAATTTGCCTAGCATGGCTGAACCTCTTTGGTGGGACAAAACCATCAGATAGAGCAAGGAGAGCTTGCTGGATAGGAGGGCATCACATAAGGTGCAGAATCTTTTCCACATACCATTACCAAAGCGAAGCCCTCCAATCGACTGTTGAACGCATAAAGCTGTCCTATGCTGAATCAGATTATTGTTTGTCAAGGTCAGTACAGTCTGTTCTTATTGGCAGAAGCTCTACAGGTTCTCAGGCTGAGGACTTTCACATCCAGTCTTTTTAAGTGGTGATGCCAGGGATTGAACCTGGGATCTTCTCCATGCAAACCAGATATGCTGCCACTGAGCCATGACCCCTCACCTAAGGACTGAACTGAAGAGGGCAGGCATGGGCTGGTCTCTTAGGTTATTGGGATACCTCCTGGTTGACCAGTGCTAGAGAAGGCTCCTGCTGGCCATTCAGCCTGTCTGCTGTTTGCACCCCCCCTCCTTTTCAGAGTCTTCTTCTCTGACCTTTTTGGAACTTTGAGAAGCTCATTTTTGCCCATTAGTTCTTTGCCTTTTAGCATCTTGTGAATCAGTTGTTGTCTGTTTGTCTCAGAAGTCATTTGGGCATGAGTAAATTATATAAATGTTCTGATTCTGTAGTCCTATTTCCCATGCTAGTTTTCCTTATTTGATTGTTATCATGATTTTTCTTTTCAGATTCACTGTGTTAGTATCTTGTTTTGCTCAGATTGTATTAGTTGCCTTAAGTGATAGTCAATACAAAGGGAGGGCATAAATATTTCAGAGGAATCTTGGTATATCCTCAGCCTCTCCCATGTAGCAGCAGAGAGGACAGGATGGGGGATTGGTGTTGCAATGGGGCACCCACTTTTTAGGTCATAGAGCGGTAAGATGCCTTCAAGGTGGTGTCTTCATTATTGAAACCCACTCCAGGGATCTGACAAAGGGACCTTGGACTCTCAAAAGCTTATATTCTAGAAATCTTGTTGGTATTGGACTGGACTGGAATCTTGCCCTTCTACTGCAGACAGACACAGCTACCCACTTGAAACCAACTCCAGTCCTCCTAGTGTGATGGTCTTCAACTAATGGGTTGGAGCTCCAGCTGGTAGGTCATAGGTTCCCTATAGAACTGTCCCAGTTTTGGTACCTTGGTGGAGTGAGATCCATTAGTGGTAGAGTGGATTCCTCCATGGCTCTGACTTCTGGGTTGTCTCTTGTTATGATAAAACATCTGCTATTCATCTTCTGTTTTCTGTCCCCACACTCTTGGCCTTGTCCCTGGTAAGGTCATAATTCTACCTCCCCCTCTTCCCATAATGTGACTGTAAAGTGCTTGCAGCTCAAGGGGTCCCATGCTGCTCCTTGGGAATTAAAGATGGGTCAGGAACCAGAAAGGCTGAAGAGCACTGTTTGGTGGTGCTGGTGGAAGGTGCTGTCAAGTTGCAGCTGACTTATGGTGACCCTGCAGGGTTTTCAAGGCAAGAGACAAACCAAGGTGGTTCACCATTGTCTGCCTCTGTGAAGCAAGCATGGACTTCCTTGGTGGTCTCCCACTCAAGTATTCTGAGATCTGATGAGATCAGGCTAGCCTAGGCCATCCAGGTCACAGTGATCACGGCTCTAGTTGCACACTCTTGTGTCCTCAGAAAACAATTCTGAAATGGTTCTAGCAGAAAAAATGTGACTGCTTATAGATTAAAGACAGGGAAATGTGTGCTTATGGGACATCAATATTCAAGCTTTGTCTTTCCAGGAGACTCCCCCCCCCCAACCTTTTAATATGTCGATCTGAAATGAAAAGATTGTGCAGATACAAAGAAATCAAGGTGAAATGAGACAATTGGGAAACATTAAAGTAAGTCATTCCCCTCCCTTCATTTCCACAGCATTCCCCCCCTTCAACCCTTCAAAAGGAGTAAAAGACATGACCTCACCGTGTTCATTTCCTCCGACAATGATTTCCCATTCAGACGGAGAGAATCGAGTATTTCTATTAAGCCTAAACAAAGTGCTAATATAATTCTTCAAGCAGTATATAAAAAATTCATTATCCTTTTGAAGGCCAAACAAGTTGGAGCGCCAGCAGAATAATGCGCTGGATCTTACTTACGATCAGCATCTCTCCTGAATTGTGTGCTCCGCGCACAGATGGTATTTATTGACAACAAAACTCAAGAAAATGCCTGGCTGGTATTCAGTGTTTATTAAAGTGGACCCTGGGGGCATTAAAGCAGAGATCGCTGTCCTTTATACGAGCAAGAAGAAGAAGAAGACGAAGAAGAAGCCCGGTTGTATGCCTTGCATAACATTAATTTGGTAAATCTATTTCTTCAGACGCCAGGCTCCCAGTATGATTGGGATATATATTTCCACAATACCAGGAGCACTACGTCAAGTTTCATTGTAATGTGATAGAGCTCCTACTGTGTACGAAATGAAGGCTCCTCGACTCTGATAGTAGCTTTACGCTGATGGCAGGATGAAATGAAATCAGTTTTAAGAGACAAGCGTATCCCAGTTTCCTTTATTGTGTTAAAGCTGTAGCGACTAACATAGTCTAAAGTCCCCGTGCTTCCTAAGAATTTCATGTGGCACAGGGGCATTTATCAGAGTCAGGGCAATCACCACCTTTATTTTTAGCCCCCACAGTTGTGGCAGCACACTTGAAAAGGGGCGATTCTACATCGGGCATTCGCTCCACATTATCTCAACACTGAGGAAAAGGTGCAGCTCAAAACTGCATTCAGATACCCCAGGGCAACGCCGTACTGCCTGCAAAGTCACCCCTGAATGGCCATAAATCTATGCAGAAGGTACCATAAAACCCAATGATCAAAGGAAGCAAAAGTGTTATGCGGTGTAGAGGGTACCATAAAATCCAATGATCAAAGGAAGTGAATGCAGGATGTAATTCAGAGGGGAATTTCTGTTCCAAGGTAGGTTTGGTAGAACTACGGAGGGAAAAGCCAGTGCAGAAGCCAATGCAGATGGTAGAGATTCGCAAAGAGATCAAAAACAAAAGCCAGAACAACTTGCGATTCCTATCCCCTTTGCTGGCCAAAGTCTGCAAAATGGCAGCATGAATGAGCAGTGGCTTGGGAGGAGGTGTCGAATCCTGCCTTCACTATTTTTTCCCCGCACAACTCCCCGCCTCTTTTTCCTCCTCCTCGATTCCAAAGTATGTACAAGTATTCTACAAGTGAAAAAAGCAGAAGAGCATTGCAGAGGAAAAGGCCACAAGATCGGGAACAGTTAAGTCATCCTTCCCTGCTTCTTACACTGCATATTTTAGCCACTGCCACTTTCAAGTTTTTGGGAGTGACTATTGAACAAAATCTGACCTGGAGTGCAAACACCACTGCTCTGGTGAAGAAGGCCCAGCAGAAGCTTTATTTTCTCAGACTTTTAAAGAAAAATAATTTGAATGAGAAAATATTGATGTCTTTCTATCGTTGCTCAATAGAGAGCATTTTAATATACTGTATCTGTGCCTGGTTTGCTAGTTGTACGGTTGCAGATAGGAAAGCACTCCAGAGAGTCATCACCACAGCCCAGAAGATAATTGGCTGTCCTCTCCCACTTCTGGAGGAACTGTACAGTTCTCGATGTCTGAAAAAAGTGAAGAACATCCTACAGGATTTATCACATCCTGCATATTCCTTGTTTGAACTGCTGCCTTCGGGCAGAAGATATAGGACAATCAAAACAAGGACAAATAGACTAAAAAACAGTTTTTACTCGAGAGCTATTATTGCCCTGAATGCTGTATGAGACCGAAATCTGGGGGAAACAGTGGTTGGTTGCTATGTAAATCACAAGGGAGAAGCAGTCGTGAATGTCTGTGTGAGTGTGCATGATTATATGTTGCGAGTCACTGAATGATGGCACTTTTTAATTTCATTGTACTATGTACAATGACAATAAAGTATATTATTATTATTATTATTTATACACCAAACCTAGGATACCATACTCCAAACTGTGCTACCAAATATATAGTTCTTCCCAAGTTTCAAGGAAAGAAAAAAAAGCCAGCTTACACTATTTCAAAGCCCACTGATTTATGTTGATCATGGCTACATCAGCCCACTGGGAGCGAGTAGTCTGTCTCTCAAGAGACCCAAATTCCTGTGATAGGTTTCTATGGTCCGTGACTACTTCTATGGGGTAGTATCCAAGATTAGGGCTGCACCGACAGGTGAAGGTTTTGCTTTCTCCTCTAGATCCCTGAGCTGTAGTTGTTATGCGCAGGTAGGCCATCCAAAACAGAACATTCCAAAGAATCACAGGTGAGGGAAGAAACACAGCCTAGATTCCACCGGTTCTCGAGATGTCTGCTTCATTCGCTTCATTCCAGAGTCTGCTTTTCAATAGTATCCATGTTCTTCTGGTTCACTAACACTCTGGTGACAGATAATGCAGTGCTTGGTTCTTGTTGAAGCTGCTATCATGGGACAGTGCCATGGCATGTAGCCCAAAGAGTTGGCATGATGGTGCGCAAGGAGCACAGGTGCCTGGGTCTGTGGCTTATGGACACACAGTGGCATTCTTGTGGTTGCTGAGATACATTCCTCAATGCCCTCTAAACAGGTCTACTCTTCCAGTCAGCTCAGAGACTCCAGTAGGTATAGAATGCCACACTGCTCACTTATTATCAGGAGTTTTTTGATGCCACTCCATTGGCTGCACAGTCAGTTACCAGGTTCAATTCAAGGCCATACCATGACAATACAGTCTCTTCCACCCACAGACTATCTGCAAACACAACAGCCCTGACTCAAGGAGCACTTGCATCAGTAATTCTTTACTGCTCCTCCCCAAGAGTTCCTTATGCTTGGGGTGTTGGTTTTGCAAATGGAAGGAAAGGAGAAAGAGAGGGTGTATGAAGGAGAAGAAAGTTCAGTGTTCAAGCCATTGTTGCGCCATCACCAGATGGAATTGTATTAGGAGAAAAGGGGGCATTGGGAGGGGGAGAAGAGGAAGGTCTGGTAGTCTAGGGGAGAGGAAGAACTGGTGTTGATGGGGCCAGGGCTGCCAGGTCCTTTGTCATTTTCAGGGTAACTCTAGGAATCATTGGAAAGTCTGTGGATTTACCATAGAGTTTCTGGTGATTTCTAGAGCTACCTATGTCACTTATGGGGGGGGGGGGAGTTAACCAAAATTGATGTGATGCCACAGCCAGCTTTCTGCCCTCCCATCCCCATCCGCAGCCCTCTCACCAGTTGCCAGATGCTGCCTGTCGACCCTAGGTGTGGCTTCCCCACAGCCAACCCTTTGAGGCCACACAGGGTTTTAAAATGGTCTTGGCTCGTGTCTCCAGGAAGCAAACCCACTTGACATCTCTGCATTATCAGCTTACCCAACTTGAACGTTGTCCTCATCTCTAGACAGATGTGCATCTACAGCAGCCACACGACTCCCGTAATGTTTAGTTTTCCCCTTGGAATGGGAAACAAACAGAGAGAAACCTGACATAATTTAGTCTACTACCCTTCTCTCTGGTTAAAAAATGAGAGCAAACAGAAAGCTAAGCAGAAAACATACATTTCTTGGCGTCATTTCATTTAACAGATTGTAACCTTTTTCATTCCAGTGTGTGTGTGTGTGTGTGTGTGTGTGTGTGTGTGTGTGTGTGTGTGTTCAAAGGGCCACGCACCCAGATCTGGAACAGAAATTGACCTCAAGAAACTGCTGAGCATTACTTTTTATATTGTTGTATTGGCGCAATTTATTTACTGTGAAATGCCCACCTTATTGAATCTCATTTTTTCCATGCCATTTGTACAATAAAATGCCCAGCATCTGACTTAAGCAGACAGTATAATGCTATTGTCTCCATAACGAAGACTGTTCCACGTAGGGAAGATGCAAATAAGAATACAATCATTATTTCGGGTAGATGGAATTTATAGATGCATATAATGGTCAAGTGAGTCATACCAGAAACCTATTCTTATACTGTCATTTCCCTGCCATTTAGTATCAGTGTAATTATGAGGGGGAAAAGAATGTACGCACACACAAAGATAAAATCATTTTTTTCCCACTCACATCTGGCATAAAAAATGTTAAAGTTAAGACGTTGCTTCTTTCAAAGTTATTTGCTAGTCTTGTTTGGGGCTGCAAGGAATAGATCTGTGACTTCTTACTACTAGCCACACAGCTGTGAGTTATGTGCTGTCAAGTCATTTCCAACTTATGGCGACTTCCGAAATAATCTACCATTAATCGCCTTGCTTTGGTCTGGCAAGCTGAAGGCCCTGGCTTCCTTGATTGAATCCATCCATCTCATGTTGTTTCTTCCAGTTAGGTGTAGTGGATAAGAGCAGCGGAGTCTAATCTGGGAGAACTGGGTTTGATTCCCCATTCCTCCGCATGCAGTCGGCTGGATGACCCTGGGTTAGTTACAAGTTCTTTCAGAGCTGTTCTCTCAAGGGCAGTTCTCAAAAGAGCTCTCTCAACCCCACCTACCTTACAGGGTGTCTGTCGTGGGGAAGGGAAAGGAGACTGTAAGCTGCTCTGAGACTCCTTTGGGTAGTGAAGGATGGGGTATAAATCCAACCTCCTCCTCCACCACCACCTCCTCCTTCTCTTTCCCTGCTGCCTTCAACTTTTCCTAGCATGGTTACCTTTTCCAGTGACTCTTGTCTTCTCATAATGTGACCAAAGTACCAGAGCTTCAGTTTAGTCATTATCTTCTGGGCAGATTGCAGGCTTGATGTGATCCTGAACTGACTTACTTGTCCTTTTGGCGATCCATTTTATTCATAAAAATCTCCTCCAACCGTCCTATTTCAAATCATTCCATTTTCTTTCTGTCAGCTATCTTCATTGTCCAACTTTCACATCCATACATAGTAACTCTTGCAAGTCTCTAAGGTGCTACTGGACTTGAATCTAACTATGTAACCAGCAATAGGCCTGTGGCAGCCCCAGAATCTTGGATTCCAATGAAATGAAAAGTGTTCAAATACAGCTGCAATTACAAGCACAATCAAAAAAGGAAATAACTCACAGGCTGTGGTCACACACACGCTAAATAATCCATTTACAATCTACTTTTAACGCACTTTCCAGTTGGAAAATGCAATGAAAGTTTATTGAAAGTGGGTTATTTAGTGTGTGCGATCACAGCCACACATATGTTTCAGAGTTCTACTTTGTGGAGGTTTCATTTCCTGATTTGTTTTCGATTTTATCCTTCTGAAGTCTTGGGAGTGCATTTTCCATTTGTTTCTACCAATAGGTATAGGCTTGTGCACGTCAGGGTCCCCCCCCCCCCCCTTTTACAGTCAGGATCAATTTGACTTTTCATTCTTACCTCCCAAGATGGTCCAAGGCAAACCTGTGACATGGAAATGGCAGACTATTTACACAATCATGTGCCTGTTCATTTGTATTACTGTGATTTCACATCAGTCTAGGACAGGGGTGGCCATACTGTGGCTTGGGAGCCGCATGCGGCTCTTTCACACATAGTGTACAGCTCCCAGCAGAGTGGCTGGGGAAGCAAAATATCATTACCAAACAAATAAATATCACTGGACAAATAAAATCATTATCAATATTTGCTTTTACCCCTTTTGTTATTATTTTGGCAGTCTCATTTAACGTTAATAAAACAAGCAAATTTGCATATTTCCCAGTAAAAATGTGTAACATTTGTTCACGTCTTGCAGCTCTCAGACATCTGACATTTATTCTACGTGGCTTTTACGTTAAGCAAGTTTGGTCACCCCTAGTCTATGACATAGCCTACGTGAAACCCTTTAAAATAAACAGCAGGTCCCTGGGAATGCCCAAGTTGAAACGAGTCATTCCATAATTCCGTGGGAACCAGAAAGAATCACTGTAATTGCTTCTTATTGAAACAGGACCAGTGCCACTGGAGATGGTGCTATCGTTGCGCTCGAGCAATTATCTCGAGCCATTTGTAAATGACTGATACTGGGCAATGATAGTTCATGATCAAATGATATGGAGATGAAGCCTGGGCTTTTGAAGTTCCCAGAACCAAACTGGATTTAGAGAATTTTGACGCAGGGGTTTGAGCTGCACATCTACTTTAATAGATGCCATAAGGAGATTCCTGTATTTAAATTTAAGTGGTTTTATATATTCATATTCAATTACAGACTTTTATTGTCCCTTCCTTTACAAATTTATATTTGGGATGTAAGAGATGGACATGGTTTCTCCCTTCCAAGAACTGATGCCCATCAACAGCCGTTGCACCTGCTAAGAGGAAAACTTGAGCCAGCGAAGTCTCTTCTGTTGTTGTGACTGAGTCTCCAAGAGTGACCTTTCTAGCTTATGTTATTTGAGTAATTAATGAAGTGGTCTCCATGTTTGATTGTTTTACTCTGCCCTTCCCATTATTCTTTGTGTTTTACACAAGGGAGAACCCACAAGGACTTGTGGGGACATCTCATTTGCTCCTTCTCCGCTGCTTTCTCTTTCCCTTCCCCGAAAGCCCCTGTAGCCTTTCCTGTTTGCCTGCTTCCTTTGCTCCTTCCCACCCACCAGACAATCTACTTCTATCTTCCCCCATCATCAACTTTCTTTCCTTCCCTCCCATAACATCCCCTCCCTGGGAAAGCTCTGCTTCATTCCAACACCATGACTTATGAGATGAGGCCCCACTGCTGGACCCCCTGAGGGCACCTGGTGTTTTTGGCTACTGTGTGACAGAGTGTTGGATTGGATGGGCCACTGGCCTGATGATCCAACATTGGCTTCCCTTATGTTCTTATGTTCTTATGTTCATGCAGTGCCTGCAGCTAGCCCAACTGCATGGTGGGGAGTCTTCAAGGACTTGTAGGAGGTGCCTCACTTTCTTCTGTACCTACCTCCCCATACTGCTTCTTTTTTTCCTCCTCCTGACAGCCCCATATGCTTACCTTCCCGTGTGTCCTTCTCTCTTTCTCACCCACCCACCATACAACCTACCTTTCTATGCCTCCCATCTCCAGCTATATTTACGTCATTAATGGCCTGCCTTTCTCCAGAATGGGGACCCATAGTGGGTTACATATTCTCCTCTCCTCTATTTTATCCTTACCACAACACTGTAAAATAGGCTAGGCAGAGAATGTGTGATTGACCCAAAGTCACTCAGTGAGCTTCCATGGCAGAGTGGGGATTCAAACCTGGGTCTCCCAGATCCTAGTCAGAAACTTTAACCACTGCACCGCAATGGCTTTTGTGGGCTGTCTGCCGTTGAACAGCAGCAAGCAGCCAGGCTTGGATGAGTCACATAGTACCAAGTTGCCAAGTGGTTGCTGGAAGGTTTTGCCTTGATAATGCTTTTCTCGTCTGTCGAAACAGCCCCAGAAAGGGCCTCCCCCCCCCCCGGCTTTCACTGATAGAAACCAAGGCTTGAAGCCTGGCAATAGTGTTGCCTAGCAATGACTACTGAGGGCATTCATTTTTAAAAACCACATGTGCTGTTTCTACAGTTTGGAAGGGTTAATGCTCCTTTTTTATCATTTTTTTAAGATTTCAGGTTTTTCAGCAAATTTTGGCCTTTTCAGGTTCATAGAAAAATCTCTCGTCTATTTATAGCTCCAATCTCAATTTAAGTGTTCCCAGATTTGGCCATGTTGAGAAATAGATAGACCATAGATGATGATGACAATGATGAAGAAGAAGAAGATAGATGTCGATGTATTGCCAATTGCCAGCCATTTTAAATTGTAAGCCAATTGAATGAAATGGCATAAAGATAGCATATAAATGTACTAAATATGTATGCCAGATGGGCCAATAAGGTCTATGAAGAAATTGCATTTTTTCCTGGGAGGTTTGAACTGAACCAAACCTCTACTTTGCATTTTAAAAGCTCTCCCCCACCCAGCCAAACAGAGAACAGGCAGGAGGAAGGGAGTAATTGCAATTGCTTCCTAGACGTACCTCAGTTCACCTTCATACAGTACGCTGTAGTGGTTAGGAGCACAGACTCTAATCTGGGAGAACCAGGTTTGGTTTCCCACTCCTCCACATGCAGCTGCTGGTGTGACCTTGGGCTAGCCACAGTTCTCTTAGCTGTTCTCTCAAGAGCAGCTCTCAAAGAGCTCTCTCAGCCCCACTTGCCTCACAGGTTATCTGTTGTGGGGAGAGGAAGGGAAGGAGATTGTAAGCCACTCTGAGTGAAAGGTGGGGTATAAATCCAGTAGCAGCAGTTGCTGCTTCTAGTTCTAGCAGGGGAGATAATGGGTGGGTCAAGCTCTTTCCCTTCCTCAAGCAGGGAACAGAGATTTGGAGGACTTTAGGCTAGAACAGATCCAGGAATAATCTCCAGGAAGAAGCCCTAGGAAACACTTCTCTGACCTGTCCTGAACTGGTCAGGGGTGGGGAAAAGAGAGGTGATAAAAACTCCTTGCAGCAGGAAGGAGGTCTCTTTTCTTGGGTGTGGAGTCCATGGGAGTAGGCAGACCTCTCCACTGGGAAGGCAGCCATTTTGACCATGTGCTCACCTGGAGAGCTGGAGCAAGCTTCAAGGTAATGTATACTCTGTAGAGATCTAGAACTCCTAAGAGTCTGTACTATATTTTAACATCTGATAGTGCATGTATAAGAAGGACAGAGGATTTTCATTTCCCCCATTTCTTTTGGAATCCCTTGCTCAATCTGGTGCAGTGCTAAAAGTATTCTTGTAAACATTTTCTGTTTAATAAATACTTTATAACTTTGGATGCTGGTAGTGGTTTGCTGTACCACATAGACCTCCACTGTCTCGAGCACACTATTTTAAAAGAAGAGCCAGGGGGAAGGCAGGCTATTGGCAGGTGGATATTCCTCCAGGGACACACAAGGCAGTAAACTGTCCCCATGGTGACCAGGTGCTGGGCAGCGGGAGATAGAGAGACAAGGCCTCAGAATTTGGAAGGGAAGCTGGGAGCCCTGACCTTCCCAGTGGGCAACTAATTACAAAGTTCAGGTGGTGGTGGGGGACTACCTGAGAGAGAGAGAGAGAGAGAAGCCTCTCCAGGTGTTGAGAAAAAACCTTGGAGGGCAGGGCGGAATAGGACCTTTAGGCCAGAGCAGGCACATTCTACTACCAGGCCCATTCCAACGACAGGGCTCTATGGCCCTATAAGCTCCCCTATGATACAATTTTATTAGCTGTGGGGCACACCAAGGCCTTTTCTGTGGTGGCTCTCAAGGTCTGTGGTTTCATTTCCGCCTTCCTTGATAGGTGTCCATATTGTTCTGCTTCTTATACCTCTGGTTGTGCTTCCAAGTGCTTATCAGAAATTGCCGGGAAATGCTTTTTGAGAAGCAGCAGACAGAGAAGGAGTCTAGTATCTAATGAGTTCATCTCGCTTCTCCCCTTTGCACGTGTCGCACGACGAGCAAAATTGTTTTTTTATAGCACTTTGTCCAATCTACCGCAGTTTTAAATGTCTCAAGCGATTGTGAAAAACATTTTCTTGCCACTTACGGGGAAGTGAAAGTGTGTCAGCTTTAAACTAATAAATGTCTGGGTTTTGGCAGTGACATTTACAAGCCGCCCGTTCCTCTGTGCAAAGCATTCAAGCTGATGGCATATATTCAAAAAACGGTGTCCTAATTGTCACGTATTCTCCCGGCAGATCTGTTGAGAAGCTTTCTGATTAGATCTCTGGCAAACACGACCACCAAAAAGAAGACCAGTGTGTAAAATTTGACAAGAGGATTTTGTTTGGGAGAGGGGGAGGGGGGGAGAATGGAATAGGAAAGGCTCTGAACATCCACAGTGAGTCAGCAGCTGTTTCAGTTGAAGACTATAATGTCATTTCAAAAGGTCTATCTGACATTTATTTCCTTAAGGGAGGACTGAGTTTCTTATCGTGCATTCAGGAAAAAAGGGAAAACAACAGTGGAAAGTTCTCCACTAAACAGGTTCATGTTTCACACCAGACAGTTTTGGGCACTGCATGCAGAAGACGAGAAAGGAAGTCAAACAATACATAAAGAAAATAAAAACATGAACAGCAGAAACCAGAGAATCACAACCCCTGACCATTCTATACATGCATATAAATAAAAATATAAACTGAAATTTGCTCATCTGGACAGGAGCTGGGGATTCATGTTCTGCTGATCAGGGAAGGTTAGGTGTAGTGGTTTGGTGTAGTGGTTAAGTGTGCGGATTCTAATCTGGGAGAACCAAGTTTGATTCCCCACTCCTCCACGTGTACCTGCTGGATGACCTTGGGCAAGCCATAGCTCTGTCAGAGCTGTTCTCTCAAGGACAGTTGTCTCAGAGCTCTCTCAGCCCCACCTACCTCACAGGGTGTCTGTTGTGGGGAGAGGAAGGGAGAGGAGTTTGTAAGCCGCTCTGAGACTCCTTCGGGTAGTGAAGGGTGGGGTATAAATCCAATCTCTTCTTCTTCTTCTTCTTCTTCTTCTTCTGTGTCTGAAGGACCTCTGGAACCTGAACATGTGGGGGAGCCATGGTTCAGTGGTGGAGCCTTTGCTTTGTATTTTAAAGGTCACAGGTTCAATCCTTGGTTGCTTCAGTCATAAGGATTAAGTAGCAGATGATGTAAAAGACCTGTGTCTGAGGACTTCAAGAGCTGCTAGTGTTCAGGACTGATCCTTGATGCTAATGGTCTGATTCACAATAAGGCAGCTTCATCTTTGTGTATGAACATACTTGGTACTGGCTACTTTGTGAAGTTTCAGTTCTCCGGCCATGAGGTACTCCATTCAAGCCCCCAAATCTGCTCTCTAGGATTGCCAGACCCGTGCCAGTAAATGCCAGAAAAATTTGGGGGGCAGTGCCTGGGATGGATGGAGTTTCAGGGGATATGATGTCACATTCTCTGTGACATTCTAGGGATTTCCACAATCTCTATGGCAAAGACCACAGAGGCTGGGAAAGCTCCTTGAGCACAGAGGATGTGATATCAGCTCTGGGTTGGGAATATGTGATATCACTTACAGGTGACTCTATAAAAAAAACCTCCAATCTGTATTGTCTTTACTATAGACATTGGAGAAATTCCTAGAGCACCACCATTGGTGCTGTTCAACAGCCCTGTTTTTCCTTCCACTCCTCAAATAACTGAGGGTAGGGGACTGAGGACAGAAGTGGGGGATTGCTCATTATCAGCGAGCAAATGGCAAGCTTATTCCTGACGGACTGCCCAATAATACTGTGAAGCCCCTAGTAATACTATGAACCATCTCCTACTTGCTGGTGATAAGATGCATGAATGAATGGAATAATAATTCCTAGTGACAATTCATAACAACGGTAATTCAGAATGATGTACTGTAATGACTTCTGCACACAAATAATCAGTTTAGTAGACTGATCATAAAAACCATCAGCAGGGGTCATTTAATAGAAAAAGAGGTGTAGGAGCTCGTTAGCATAACTCATTAGCATAACTTATTTGCATATGCCACACCCCCTGACATCATCAGAAGTATGTCAGGAGGCAACACCCACCGCTCAGGCTCCACCCCAAAAATCTTCAGGTATTTCCCAACTCAGAGCTGGTGAGCCTACCCTCCTTTCTGTTTTGTTCTGACTTTGGGAAGGAAGGAAGGAAGGAAGGAAGGAAGGAAGGAAGGAAGGAAGGAAGGAAAGAAAGAAAGAAAGAAAGAAAGAAAGGAAGGAAGGAAGGAAGGAAGGAAGGAAGGAAGGAGGGAAGGAGGGAGGAGGGAAAGAAAGAGGGAAAGAGAAGGAAAGAAAGAAAGAGGGAAAGAAGGCAAAGAGATGGGGAGGAAGGGAGGGAGGAAGAGAGGGAGGAAGGGGGAAAGGGAAAGAGATGGGGAGGAAGGAAGGAAGAAGGAGGGAGGGAGGGAAGGAAAGAGGGCAAAGAGATGGGGAGGGACTGGGAGGGAGGAAGGAAGAGAAAGAGGGCCAGGATCCCCATATGGGGTGACTTCTTTATGATCCATGCTTTACATAAGAGCCTAAGAACATGATAAGAGCCCTCTAGGATCAGATCAAAGGTTCTGGTTTCACATAGTAGACATCCAGTTTTCCCTGGAAGGACCAGCAAGCAGAACTCAGAGGCTAAAGTTTCCTGTTGTTCTATTCCCCCAGAAACTGGGATTCAGAGGTGGCTTTCCTCTGGTTATAAAGATTCTAGCCCTCATGGACCTATCATCTTCAAGCCATCTGAGCAATAAAATATGGCTCAACTCAATTTATACCTCTTCTGCCTTACCAACAAATTTGATCTTCCAAGGTGTTCAAAACGTTCAGCTAGAGTTATCTTGTTCACAATTAATAGGATTTTATAACACTAAACACATCTGTCATGGTGGTTTATTCTCTTGGTCTTTAATAAAGTCTTCAAAAAAAGCTGAATGCAATAATTTGTTGTAATATAATTGCAGAGAACCAGTGGAAACTCATCTTTGATTTCCCTGTTTTTTCCTTTCTTTATCCCTCTTTCTCTTCCAAGGCAATTCATGACTCTTATCTTCAAAACAATAGAGGAAAAAATACGCACCACTGAAGCAGAATAAGCAGTGTTTGTGATTATTAGAAACTTCAGTCTAATTCCTCTTTGCATAATTTATTTAAATGTCACTCCTGATGCAGGATTTGTTGAGGGCACAATGGGGCATTTCCATTTTATTTAATCTCAAGACAGCTGTGGGAAACAATCTGCCGTGATTATTTTCAGGTTTTAGTTCTGAACTGGTATCAACTATCTTTAAATACAACTTTTTATGTTTAAGGGAGGGTTCTAATTCACTTAAAATAATAAGAACGTGTCTCTGTGCTCTCTGTTAACTGAAGGAACAGCTTTGCTGTTGAATTACATTATAGAAGTCAGACAAAGCTCACGATAAGCAAAGTTACAGCCATCTAAATCCATCAGAGTCAATGGACTTAGCCTGTATTTAGCAATGTAAAACCTAAGCAGAATGACTGTGGTCACACACACACTAAATAATCCACTTTCAATCCACTTTCCAACTGGGGCTGATTCTGCATTGGCTTTTCCCTCCATTGTTTTACCAAACCCACGTTGGAACAGAAATTCCCTTCTGCATTGCATGCTGCTTTCACTTCCTTTGACCACCGGGTTTTATGGTACCCTCCACACTCCATGCAGCTTTGACTTTCTTTGATCATCGAGTTTTATTGTGCCTTCTGCATAGACTTATGGCCATTTTATGACCATTCAGGGATGACTTTGCAGTCAGTATGGCATTGCCCCGAGGCGTTTGAATGTGGTTTTGAGCTGCATTTTCCCCTCCCAGTTGAGAAAAAGTGGAGTGAATGCTAGATGCAGAATTGTCCAATATCTTGCCAGTTCACACAGTAAAATCCAGTTGGAAAGTGCACGGAAAGTGGGTTCCAGTTTTGGTGACTTAAATGGTGGGTGCGCTCTATTGGAGCTCCGATGGGAGCAGCCTGTAAATACGGGGGACGGGAGGGGTCCAGCTGATTTCAGACCCCCCTGGAGCCCTTGTAGGGTGCTCTCAGCCTGGGGCATGAGAGGTGCCTCTCCCAAGGCTGTGGCTAAGGGATCAAGGCTCCTCTTTGCCGCTGCGGTACCAGCAATGGTGCAAGAGGCACACACTGGACAAGCGAACAAGTGATCTAGCGGCTGTATGAAGCTCTCCTTACCTTCAGTTCTGCCATGGAGTGAAGCATGAGTCCAAAACTCTTTTAACTGGTTAAGCGAACAAGTGGCCATCCAAAGCCCGTTTTGAAAGTGAAGGAGAAGAGAGAGCTTTTTTGCCCCCTCCCCCAAAACTTAAGTGAACTTTATAAGCCACTAAATGGGCTAGGAATAATGGCTTCATTGAAACTTTGGTGATTTATTCAAATAAACTGCAGAAATAAGTAAAGCGACTGTCTGAACAAACTTTCTGCGATTTAAAAGAAATTTCCCTGAATTGTAAACAATGACTAGTCAGGGAGAAAAGATGCTGTCAAAGATGAAGCACTCTCCAGGAACTGGCAGATCAACACTTCTGGCTGCTAAACTAGAAGTAAATACTGACTTTCCTAACATGTTGGCTACAGCATTGTGCCCTCTGCTGGACCAGATGACTAATGTTAATAACAACTTTGAAGCACTCCAAAAACAAATGAAAGAGACTAATATATAAACCAAAGAGACAGCAAAGACAGTGAAAACAGTAGAAGCTAAGACAAAAGCAATAAATCAGAGACTGGTGGTGGTGAAGAAAGAAAGATCCTCTGATAAAGAACAGCTTTTAAGACTCCAAATGGAAAAGTCAGCATATATTCTGAGATTTCAAGGTGTTCTTGAACAAAAGGGAGAAAACTGGGAAAAAATCCTGAGTGACCCGCTTGCCCCAGTGACAGGTTGACAGCGGAATTATTACAAGGTGATATAGATATGATCTACCAGACATATCCAGACTTTGTAAAGGGAAAAAAAACCTGCCCGGAGAGATAATGTTGAGGTTCTCAAAAAGATCCACAAGGGACGTAGTACTGAAATCCACAAATGGAGCAACCATCAAAATCAAAGTCAAAGAAATTAGAGTCTTAAAAGACATTCCATTTGAGATAAGAAAGAAGAGTAAACAATACAAAAACTTGACTGTTTTTCTGCAGAAAAGTTCCACCCCCTTACAGATGGATAACACCTAAGGGACTTATTTTCAGCTATAAAGATTAAAAAAATATTGACTCTATTAAAAAAGCAAAGCTGTTTTTGGAACAGCAACAAAGTTCAGTGAAGGATAAATGTCCAACAGAGGAAGAGGAAGAAGATGGCAGCACACATGGATTGGGAAGTCAAGAAGATTCAGCGAACAGTACTCCAGAAGAGGACTCCAAATCAGAAAAGGGGGCTGCTGTCCCGAACCTCCTGAAAGTCAGATGGACATTTGATAAAAGCAGAAGCAGAGGGAAAAAGAAATGATTTTAAACTTTTATGACTTTGAAAGTCTGAGAAATGTTTAGCTGCATTTATTCAATTTAAATACTTATATACCAGTTTATATTTGAAGCATCATGATTTTAGCTTTACACCATTAATATCAGCATTGTGGAAATTTCACCGTAAGTAAATTTATACTCATATTATATGATCCTCGTGTAGCTTATGTTTTAGTTTAGTGTTTTAGTGTTGTAGTGTTATAGTTGGAAAATAATAAAAATTCTTTTTTAAAAAAAGTGCACTGCAAGTGGATTGAAAGTGGATTGTTTAGTGTGTGTGACCGCAGCCACAGAGATGGACTTCATTTTGGTGGTACAATATGCTTAGGGGGAAAGGCAGTCTGTGTGAATCTGTTCATCTCCTCTCAAGCCAAACGTTGTCTTATGAGAAGTTATGGACACAAATTACACATGATATTAACAAATGGAATACTTTAAATCTATCATTACTGGGAAGAGTTGCTACAGTTAAAATGAATATTTTACCAAGATTAATGTTTCTATTACAAACAATACCAATCGTGAAAGACTTAAAAGCTTTTAAAACATGGCAAAGAGACCTTTCAAAATTTGTTTGGGCAGGGAAAAAACCAAGAATAAAAATGAAAATAATGTGTGACGCAAAGGAAAGAGGAGGCTTTCAACTGCCTAATTTAAAGCTATACCATGAAGCGGTTTGTTTGACTTGGCTAGAATCATGGATCTCTTTAAAAGACAGAAAACTATTAGCACTTGAAGGACATGATTGTCGATTTGGTTGGCATGCGTACTTGTACTATAATAAAACGAAGATGGACAATATGTTCAAACATCATTACGTTAGGAGAACGTTAATAGATACATGCTCTAGATATAAGAGCTTTTTTCCAGTAGAAAAGCCCCTGTGGATTGTACCAGCAGAAGTAATAAAACCTTTTTCAACTTTTAAAGGACAAGACTGGCTGAAGGGACCTGTTAAAAATTGAAAATAATGAATTTGTACTGAAAGAAGAGAATCAGATGGATTTTAAATATGGATGGTTGAGGTATAGACAGATTTATGATCTTTTTAAAACAGATTAAAAAAGTGGTGGTTTCAGAGAGAAAAATAATGAGATTGAACAGTTATGGAGGAAGGGGGGAAAACTGATTTCAAAAATGTATAAAATTTTGCTGAAATGGTATAATGCAGATGAACTTGTAAAAGAACAAATGATAAAATGGGCAATTAATATGAACAAAGAAATAGCTATGTCATCTTGGGAATTTTTGTGGAAAAATGCTATGAGTATTTCTCCTTGTTATAATTTAAAAGAAAATTGCTTTAAAATGTTGTATAGATGGTATATGACTCCGAAAAAAATAGCAAATCAATGGCTATCTAATAAGTGTTGGAAATGTAAACAAAAAGAAGGTTCTTTCTACCATATGTGGTGGACTTGTGATAAAGCTAAAGTCTTTTGGTGTATGATTCATGCTGAAATGGAAAAAAAATTGAAATGTACCTTTAAAAAGCTGCCTGAAATGTTATTGCTTGGTCTTAAATTAGAGGATGTAAATGTAAACAAAAGGACATTAATCTGGTATATGGTGACCACAGCGAGAATGGTCTACGCTCAGAACTGGAAATGTGAGAAAACTCCAGACATATGGGAATGGTTGAGAAAATTGCTATTTATGGCAGAAATGGACAAATGGACAAGAAAACTGAATAATCAAGACTCAGAAAGGTTTCTAGAAGAATGGAAGGACTTGAAAGAATATTTAGAACAACACTGGGATATGAAAAATAATATTTTTACATTGTCTAATTATTGATTTTAGATGTTTAAAAGAAGAAATAGCTCTTTTTAAGGGAAATATATTGAATGTTTGAAATGATAAGAATGGAAACTAGATTACATATAACAGATATTTAGACAATACTTTTAAATGTTTAAAAAAAAAAATTTTTATAACCTAATATGTTACCTGTAAGAGTGAATACTGCTAAATCTTTATAACTGTTGTTATATATATATAATGGTATAGGTGAGGCAGGAAGTCCTAAAAGTTTTGAATTGTAACTGGAATACATAGTTATATAGAAAATGGGTTAGTGATTATAATATTCTGAAAGTAACTATGTAAAATTTTGAATAAGTAGAAAATAATAAAATTTGTTTTCAAAAGCCAAACGTTGTCTTGATTTTGAAGAAAGGACAAAGAACTTCAGTAAAGCTGGTGATGTCCCTCGGAGAGATTCCATATGTCTCATTTTGCCTAAAAGGAGCCAGCGTAACACAGTAGTTAGAATGTTGGATCCAGGAGACCCTTGCTCAAATGTCCACTCTGCCATGGAAGCTTGCTGGGTGACTTTGGGCCAGTCACAGACTCTCAGCCCAGGAAAATAAATAAATAATGGTCATAAATTAAAGAGTTAAATAAATTAAATATGGCTAAATTTTGAGGTTATGCCTAGGCACAGCTTTGGAGGAACTTCCTGGGAACACAGAAGGGTTTCAGTAGACTCAAGAATTTATCAGCTTTTGTTTTTGTTTCTCACATCTCTAGATCACTTATTTTCAAGTCTTGGTCTTGTATAAGACTAAACCCCATTGTCATGGCAACCAGAACAAAACCCATTGGAAGGAAGCCAACAACAAAGCAGAGGGAATTGGAACCAGGACAGAAAAGCATTAGAAGAATTGTATCCAGCAACAGAGAAACACAGCCCATAAAATGGCTACCATATTGTGGCTGTTTCCGGTTCTGTAATCACCACATTGTGGCTCGCTCCATGCAGTGAGCCATTCATACCATATTGTATGGCAGACTTGAAGCAGCGTCTGGGCAAACACTTGTCAGGGATGCTCTAGGCTGATCCTGCATTGAGCAGAGGGTGGGACTAGGTGGCCTGTATGGCCCCTTCCGACTCTGTGGTTCTGTGATTCTATGCGTGTGAGTAGAGCATAGGACTAAGATCTTCAAGACACAGGTTCAAATCGCCAACCTGCTATAAAGCTTGCTGGATGACCTTGGGCTTCAAAGATTTCTTGGAAGTATAAAAATGAAGGAGTACAGAACAATGCATGCTTTCCTAAGCTCCTTGGAGAAAGGACGGGATAAAAATGTGCTAAGTAAATACTAATGAGCAAATGGTTTAACACAGCCTTCAAGGGCAGAGAAAGCTGACAAAGAGACATTTTTCTCCCTCTCCCAAAATACTAGTACTCAAGGGCATCCAATGAAACTGATGGGCAGTAGGATCAGGACAGACAAAAAGAGGCTGAGGACAGACTGGCAATCTAAAGCGGGGCAGGCACGCTTCGCAAACGGAGGAAAGGAGCACATTCAGACATGCGCATCTGTCCGTCGGCTCCGTTGCGTACTTACCCGTCTCCCAGTCGCTTTCCTTCCGCTTTACCCGGACACCGGTTTTTCCCGGTGTTCAGGGGCCTTCCTCCGCATGCCTCCCGCTTCCAAACAGTGTGAACTGGAAGAAGCGGGAGGCATCCGGAGGAAGTGTGAACGCACCGACAAAAAGTTTTGCGCATGTGCGCACATGCGCATGTGCGCACATGCGAAAAACATCAAAGGAAAACAAAAAAGTGCAGCGGCGCGCGCAAGCCGCGCGCGCTGGCTATGCGGCAGTCTGAACGCTCCGTGGCAGTCTGAACGCTCCTATCGTTGCTGATCCGCATTGCTCTGGCCAGTGTGAACGGCCAGCTCCGTGGGTTTTTCCCCCCGCTCCAGTTCCCTCCGCTTTGCCTCCGCTTCAGATTGCCAGTCTGTCCTCAGCCAGAGATACTACTTTACACAGAGAGTGGCTGAGGACAGACTGGCAATCTAAAGCGGGGCAGGCACGCTTTGCAAACGGAGGAAAGGAGCACGTTCAGACATGCGCATCTGTCCGTCGGCTCCGTTGCGTACTTACCCATCTCCCAGTCGCTTTCCTTCCGCTTTACCCGGACACCGGTTTTTCCTAGTGTTCAGGGGCCTTCCTCCACATGCCTCCCGCTTCCAAACAGTGTGAACTGGAAGAAGCGGGAGGCATCCGGAGGAAGTGTGAACGCACTGGCAAAAAGTTTTGCGCTTCAGATTGCCAGTCTGTCCTCAGCCAGTGATTACACAGGGATTCGCTGACAGAGGATGTAGTGATGGCCACAGGAATAAACAGCTTTCAAAGGAGATTAGGTAGATTCATGGAGGATACGTCTATCAGTGGCTGCTAGCCATGGTGACTGAGGGGAACCTCCACATTCAGTTGGACACTGTGTGAGACAAGATGCCAAACTAGATGGATGATTGGTCTTGATCCTGCAGGGCTCTTGTAAAGTGTACCGAATGAAAATTGCTATCAATTGGTCCCTCTTTAATGTGCCCCTAAAGATACTCTTTGCCTCTGTTTACCAGGGATATCCCTCTTCTGAACATATGTCCATAGTAAATCACTATCCCTATTTTGCTTTGGAGGGAATGCTTTTGCTAATACACGCTGCTGGAATAGCCTTTCATTAGGGTTCCCATCCCTCTACGGGGTTCTCTAGAAGCCACATCTGTGGCTGGCTGTGTAGACGCATCTCGTCTCAAGGGCATCGCCACACAAATGCATACACATTAATGCTGTGTACACCTTTCCTCTACTGCAGCTGCAAGAGTATATTTCAAAGTGTTGCTTCACATGTTGAAAAGCAATTACGTTGCTCTAGTTTCTACTAGAAAAGATCCTTAAGTGTAAGGATGTGTCACTGGCAACCAAGAACAAGTTAACTCATGCCATAGTATTTCCCTTTACTGTGTATGGGTGTGAAAGATGGACAATGAAGGAAGCTCACAGGGAAGAAGGAGGAGGAGGAGATTGGATTTATACCCCGCCCTTCACTACCCAAAGGAGTCCCGGAGCAGCTTACAATCTCCTTTCCCTCCCCCTCCCCACAACAGACACCCTGTAAGGTAGGTGGGGCTGAGAGAGCACTGACAGAAACTGCTCTTTTCTAAGAACAGCTGTGCCAGAACTATGGCTTGCCCAAGGTCATCCAGCAGGTTCAAGAGGAGGAGTGGGGAATCAACCCCCGTTCTCCCAGATTAGAGTCCGTGCACTTAACCACTACACCAAACCACTACACCATTTGAAATGTGGTGTGGAGCAGAGTTCTACAAATACTGTGGACCGCCAAAAAGACAAATCAGTCAGTTCTTGTTCAAACTGAGCCTGAACTCTTCCTAGAAGATAAAAATAACTAAACTTCAGCTATCACACTTGGTCACATCATGAGCAGCCAAGACTCATCGGAAAAAAACAATAATACAAGAAAAGTTTAAGGCAGTGGGGAAAGGGGAAGACCCAACATGAGATGGATTGACTTAATCAAGGGAGCCACGGCCCCTCAGTTTGCAAGACCTGAGCAAGGCTGTTAATCAGGGGCATAGACTTTTGGAAATTCCGGGGGGGCGCTCCTTAGAAGTGCGCGCTCGCTGGGGCGATGTTCTCTCCCCCCCCCGGAAACTGCTGTGCCTCCCCGGGCCCTTCCGAGGCCCGCCAGCTGCTGCTTCCAGTGCCTCTCTCTTCCCCCCTTGGCCACCCCTTCCCTCTCCCTCTCCAGCAGTGGTGGCCGGGCCTCGGAAGGACCCGGGGAGGCTCGGTGGCAGGCACTCCGTTTTGCTGGGGGTGGCTGAGCCCCCCCCCGGGAAATTTTGGGGGTGGCTCGAGTCCCCCCCCCTGTACTCTACGCCTATGTTGTTAAATGATAGAACATTTTGGAGGACATTAATTCATAGGGTCGCCATAAGTCGGAAGTGACTTGATGGTACTTACACACAAAGAGAGAGAGTTTCTATCAAAAGAACTATAATGCCCTTGGCTTTTAAATTGGTGGTAGACCAGGCTGTTACAGGGCAAATGGACACAGCATACAGCAACACGGAACATGATGGCCTTCTAGTTAACACCTTCCATATAGCAGCTTAGGCTCTGGCCTTTTGTCCATGAGCAGGGAAAAATCAGAGGGAGGGAAAAGCTGGCCGCTGTCCTCGCTTTTGCTTGGGAGATTAACAACAGAAGAGCCAGAGGATCACGACCAAGAGGATCAAGAGCAGGAGGCGATGCCAATATAGTACATACATCTGCAGATGCTTTTTGAAACATCCCTTCCGTTTTAATGCTCAGAAACAGGCTGTAGTTCTTACAGGAGAAGAACAACCACCATTAAATGTGGTAGCTGACTTATGGCGACCCCATGAAGTTTCCAAGGCAAGAGATGGACAGAGGTGGTTTGCCATTGCCTGTGTCGCAATCCTGATATTCCTTGGTGGTCTCCCATCCAAATACTAGCCAGGGCCAACCCTGCTTAGCTTCTGACATCTGATGAGATCAGGATAACCTGGGCTATCCAGTTCAGGGCATCATCATTAGTATTCTGCCTAAATCAAGGGCAATCCAGTGACTATTTGAGTCATATATGCTCACAGGTTATGCCATGTGTCCAGATTGCAACTCATAATCATGGCTACCTGCCAGAAGGGAGTAAATGGGAAGATTTAGTGTAAACCCATGTGGTGCAGCACAGATCTTGAGTGCCCCCCCAAATGTCCTAGGGTGACCCCTTCTTCCACAGACTGAGTTAAATTTCTGGTGGATGACCATCATCACCTTAAGGGAGCCAGAAAACCTGACTTTTCAAATTCAGAGTAGATCCAGGTGTTATTCCTTCAATATTAACCTTTCCTCACTTTAAATAAGTGGTTCAGGACCGTTTTACACAGGCATTTTAGTTTTGCAGTTGCAGTGAACTGGACCGGGGGGGGGGGGGGGGTTATAGTACAGTTGCACAGAATCTGTTGTGGATTTTGCTCAAGGTTGCAGTGCTTTGTGGATTTTGTAGTCTTAAACCTAGATAAATCCAGCCTACCATGTATATTGGTCTCTAGGGCTGCGGTCACACACACTAAATAATCCACTTGCAATCCACTTTCAGTGCACTTTCCGACTGGATTTTACTGTGTGAACTTGCAAAATCCAGTTGGAAAGTGCACTGAAAGTGGATTGAAAGTGGATTGTTTAGCTCATGTGACCACAGCTCCAGATAACAAAAGCCAAAAAAAGCCAATCAAGTGCATCTAACAACACACCTTGGGACTATATTGCCCAGACCTGGATAACTCAGGCTAGCTCAATCTCATCAGTTCTCAGAAGCTAAGCAGGGTTTGCACGGGTTAATATTTGGATGGGCAACCACCATGGAAGTCCAGGGTTGCAACAAGGGATGCCAGCTTCCAGGTGGGGTCTGGAGATCCCCTGGAATTATAACTGATCTCCAGACTACAGAGATCAGTTCCCCCAGATAAAATGGCTGCTTTGGAGGGTGGACTTTATAGCCCACTGAACTTTATACCCCACTGAGGTCCACATCCTCCCCAGGCTCCACCCCCAAATCTCCAGGAGTTTCCCGACCTGAATCTGGCCACCCTAGTCATAACACAGAGGCAGATCATGGCAAACCACCTCTGAGCATCTCTTGCCTTGAAGACGCTCTGAGGTGATCGTAAGTCAGCTGTGACTTGACGGCAAAAACAAAAGGCACTATGCTGTATTTGTACCATTTGGAGAATCCAGTGTTCATAGCTGAAGGACACAGAGGTATAGCCAAAAAGAAAATGGCGGTGAGTCCTACCACTCTCCTGTCATGCCACTGTTGTGTGCCAGCGGCCATTTTCTTGCCCAAGGCGAAGTCTCCTTCTAATGGATTTGGGCAATCAAAGGAAGCTCAACAAGGCAAGGTACTGTGATGAAACAAATATACTTTAATTGCAGAAAGGAAAACAAACGACAATATACTTAAAGAAGGTCCCTCGTGTCTCTTTAGTTGCTGTGGGCTTCTTACAGGAGGGAGCATTTCCAGCAGCCCTAGGCCTCCAGCAAAGTCCTAGTGAAGCCCACTTGCTACTGTTCCCTCTTCCTCTTTTATATTCGGCTTAGGTGCGGCCTCTTAGCATGGGTATCACCTGGCAGCCAGGCTAAGTCAGATTCTAGTGCTTGCACCTGACATTCCCTTATTAGGAATGAACTGATCCTGCAGCTGCTTGGATGGAACTGTTACCTGGATTAGTCTAATATTTAATCGATTGGTTGGGGAATTTAGCTTAGCAAGAAGAGGCAACTCAGGATCATCACCTCTGTATACCGGAATCCTTCCCAGAGTACTCGCAAATAAACCAGGCTGATGTTCCACTATTAGCGTTTTATTCCTCTAGTATTGTTTTATTGAAAACTAACAAGGAATAACATTCACACACAAAAGCACACTGCACAAACACACAAACAAGAGTTAACCAAGAAATAAAGGAAGTAGTGGGAAGCAGTTTAGGGTAGGCTATAATTACCTATCTTGAAGATACGGGTCCATGGGAGAGAGAGAGAGAGAGAGAGAGAGAGAGAGCAATCAGCACTTGGCGTGTGGTTGACATCAAGAATACACCCACACCGCAAAGGGGCAGTGTGCCTATATTTATACCCAAAAATTATACCTAAGGGTATGTTGATGTGTTTGCATCAAAAGAACAATAGTGTTGATATATTTACAGGAAGGTTTCCCAAGAATAATTATAGGATGGGGGAGACTTGTCTTGGCAGTAGTATGTGCGAAAAGGATCTAGGGGTCTTAGTAGACCATACACTAAACATGAGTCAGCAGTGTGATGTGGTAGCTAAAAAGGCAAATGCCCTTTCGGGCTGTATCAACAGAAGTATACTGTCCAGATCACATGAAGGGATGGTATCGCTTTACTCTGCTCTGGTTAGACCTCACCTAGAGTATTGTGTTCAGTTTTGGGCACTATCATTTAAGAAAAATATAGACAAGCTGGAATGTGTCCAGAGGAGAGCAACGAAGATAGTGAGGGGTCTGGAGACCAAGTCCTGTGAGGAAATGTTGAAGTATGTTTAGCCCAGAGAGGAGATGACTGAGAGGTGATATGATAACCATCTTCAAGTATTTGAAGGGCTGTCATCTAGATGACGGTGTGGAGTTGGTTTCTGTTGCCTCAGACAGTCAGACCAGAATCAACAGGTTGAAATTACATCAGAATTGTTTTCGGCTAAACATTAGGAAGAACTTCCTGACAGTTAGAGTGGTTCCTCAGTGGAAGAGGCTTCCGCAGGAGGTAATGGGCTCTCCTTCTTTGGAGGTTTTCAAACAGAGGCTAGATGGCCATCTGACAGCAGTGTTGATTCTGTGAACTTAGGCAGATCATGAGAGGGAGGGCAGGAAGGGTTGCCTCAGTGCTTAGTTCTTATGGCCCTTTCTTACATGCCCAGGGAAATTTTGTAATTTAAATTTGTAAACCACCTCAGTGGTATTGCATGTTGTAAGCCGCCTTGAGCCAGTCCGCTGGAAAGGCGGGATAAAAATGTGAAAAATAAATAAAATAAATAAATGCTGATAACCACTTTGGCGTCAGGAAGCAATTTTTCTTCAGGCCAGTTCAGCCGGGGATTCTGGAGATTTTTGTCATCTTCTGGGCATGGAACAGGGGTCATTGGTGGGGGAGGTATTTGTGAATTTCCTGCATTGTGCAGGGGGTTGGGTGAGATGACCCTGGAAGTCCCTTCCAGCTCTGTGTTTCTATGAACTTGGACAAACGGTTTATGGTTTGTCTGGAGGGAGATCAAAGTATGGAGTAGATCTTGATAGCCCTCCTGGAGTTTTGATATTTATTTATATTTATTTATTCTTTCGATTTATACCCCGCCCTCCCTGCGAACGGGCTCAGGGCGGCTGACATGGGCTCATCGGCCAATAATAATACATTAAAATCACTAAAACAATTAAAACAGTTTAAATACTTAAAATACATTCTTAGCCTAACAACTTACAAATAGCTTCCAGTAACATATTATCAGATTATCAGGCGATGGCTCAGTGATAAAACTCCCTGTTACCCCTGCCACCCGCCAGGGTTGATCTGGGCCAGACTACATCAAGTTGGTATAGCTGATGGATGGAATCATTGGATGGCGGCTCCTATTCAAAAGCCTGGCGGAAGAGCTCCGTCTTACAGGCCCTGCGGAACTGCACAAGGTCCCGCAGGGCCCTGATCTCCTCCGGGAGTTCGTTCCACCAGATAGGAGCCGCCACCGAAAAAGCCCTGGCCCTTGTTTTGGTGAGTCTAGCGGCCCTAAGACCTGGGACCTCTAGACGGTGGGCTATTCCAGACCTCAGTGCCCGCTGGGGTATATACGGAGAAAGGCGGTCCCTGAGGTATGTCTGTTGGCTGTTGATGTGCATGGATGACTCAAAATGCAGGAAGAAGGGCACTTCCCAGGTGCTATGAGTATGCGCTCAAGGGTGTAGGTGCCAGAGGGGAAGTCAGTACCAGGCATGAATGAAATCACTTTAAAGTGGGGTGCTGTTTTCCTGAGAAAGCCATTGTTGTAAAATAGGCATTCCTTTTAGGATGGGGAAGAACCATCTGCATGCCAGCCTCTCTGGCGTCACTTGCCCAATGTTTCCCCACGGTTCTTGCCTCTTGGTTGACCTTTTCTGTTGACAACCATTTTTGGTCTGATATTTCAGGCCAGGCAGTGTATGATTTTTATTTGGGGGTTATGTATATGTATGAAGGGTGTCTGGTCTTTTCTCTCTGGGTGCCAACAGCCCAACTTTAGGGGAGAATTGACCAGTAACAGAACCTAGCTCCAATATACTCTAAGTTCAGATGAGGTTCCCTGACAATACCATTCCCTGCTCTTCTTTGAGGGGTTCTTCCATGATGGCAGCTATAGCCATTAAGCAAAATTGGAAGCCTTCCCTCAACTTCAGTGGCTCTCCCTGCTATGGAAGGACCGCTTGAGTTGGAGCAAGCCTCCTTAGGCTAGATGAAAGCTTCTTGAAGGAAAGTTGGATTCACATCGGTGACTGAGATCAATCAGTGAATCCATGGCACATACAGGGGGAAGAATATGGATATGTTCCAGCGATAGGTACTTGAGTTTCCTTTCAGGAGGGAAGAAGATATTGGACCAAAAGTTTCAAGGAGGGATTTGAAGGGAGTGAGAGGGGAGAGATCACACAAGCATCTTGGAAGGTGGTTCCTGGTCTGGGGGACGGGGGCAAAAGAGAAATGGTAGGGGAGGTCTTCTAGGAGATTACAAGGACTGTACAGGTGACCAGTTGATCAGACATGGTCGAAAGAGAGATACAGAAGTAAACTACCCACCTTCCTTTCTGTCACAGTGTTTTCCCCAAGCTGCAGCTAGACAGGAGAAAAACCATAAAACAGGAAAGGCCTTGAAAGAAGCAAAACCCCTTCCGAGATACGAAATGACTGTGCTTTTATTCAAAGTGCATAACACTTATCTGAGCGTGCGAGCCCCGAGATGAAAAGTTGCTAATTAAAATGCTTAGCATGTTTAAAGAGATTTTATTCTTATTGATCTTTCATGTTCATTGTTACTTCTCTGCTCCCATGCATGGATAGAAATATCAATACCTCCCCCACCCCACCACCCATGCACCATCTCTGCAGCCACTTCGTTTGGGAGGTGGTGATAAATTCCCTCGCTAAGTAATGCTTTCAAATTAGAACGGAATAAATCAGCTCCTTTGCTACGAAAACAGCCTTCCTCCTCCTGCAGGCTCAAGGAACCAGGAGTGGAGAAGGCAACATATATCACATGTGGCTTTATTAATGCGATTATTCATTTTGGTGGCACTCTCCAAAACACCCAGGCAACTTGAACGCTCTTTTCATGAGCCCTAACAAGAACCTTGGGAGGCATCATAGCATGAGAGAGGGTGCCCTGCCCCATGCAGTGTTCACACATTACGAGGAACTGTGGTTAATAAATCACAGTGTGAGAAAACAGGAGCTGGGATATCTGAATATAGGCTGAAGACTGACTGGCAGTATAAAGGGAGGTGGGGCAAAAAGACCCGGGCCAAGTTGTGGGGGGGATTCCCAGTCGCACTGCACCGACTGATGCGGCAGCATGCCAGGGAGGAAGTGGAATGGAGCGGTTGCACTGCAGGGCATCTCCTGGCGGTGCCACGGTTGCACGCGGCTTTGGTCCACTCCACGGACCTGTGCATGGGTGCATAGGCGTAGCGGCAATTGGGGCGGGGTCCTGTGGCTGGGAGCTTTAACTCCGCAAGCCGGAAGCATCCCCGAGGGCAGTTGTGCACTCAAGCACACAGCACGCATGGGCAGTTATGCACATTCCTGCTGGATCAGCGGTTCACATTACCAGGGCCGCTTGATTGCGGCTTTTTTACATCCACGTTTCTGGGAAGCATGAGCAACACGCCCTCCACGGCTTGCCCCGGCTTTCACCTGGTACTTTTTAAAAGCGGGATCAAATCGTTAAATGATGGGGAGAGTATGGCAGGAGAACACCAGGCAGCTGTGGCTGTGTGAACCGGCCCACTTAACCCACTTGAGAAAGGTGCCTATATTGAGCCGAAATGCCAGTCTAAACTCGGCCATAGACAGTTTCAACCAAATGTAGTCTGTTGGTTGGCACCAAACTGGAATTCCAAACTAGGGTTTCCAGCTGGTTTATGAACCACAATCTGAATTAGCTATGGTTTGTTGTGACATGTGGGCCACAATGAGTTGCATGAGACCATCTTTGATGGCCAGTGTGGAGGATAGGTAGGGGACAGCTTCATCATTCTCTGGGCCAAGCCTGATCAACTGTTCACCCAAAATCAAGTCCTTCTAATTCTCCAGAAGGCCAGAAACCACATGTAGGGAAGATGTCCTCCCTGTATAAGTGAGGTGAGGAACAGATAACTTAGGGTTTATGCACAATAGAGAGACCAGGTTCTCCTTCCCCCAGGCCCCTAGGCTCCTGCTGCTGCTCACGGGAATAGCAGGAGCAAAAGGGGGGTACTGATAACACCATGATGTCGCTTCCAGGTGTGTACCCAGAAGTAACTTCCCAGCATCATGCAATACTCTAGGAATTTTCCAGATCTCTATGGCTGGGAAATCCCTAGAACACCACATGATGCAGTGATATCACTTCCGGGTATGAGAGCCAGTTTGGTGTAGTGGTTAGGAGTGCAGACTCTAATCTGGAGAACCGGGTTTGATTTCCCACTCCTCCATATACAACTGCTGGAGTGACCTTAGGTCAGTCACAAGTTCTCTCAGAGCTGTTCTCTCATGAGCAGTCCTTGAAAGAGCTCTCTCAGCCCCACCTACCTCACAGGGTCTCTGTTGTGGGGAGGGGAAGGGAAAGGAGTTTGTAAGCCGCTCTGAGACTCCAAGTGGGTGGGGTACAAATCCAATCTCTTCTCTTCTTCTATATATCATCACATTATCACTCAGAGCCAGTTTCTGGTATTCCCCCCTCCCTGAAATGAATGCACAAATAGGGATTTATTACTTAATAGACTAACCAGGTTTTTTTTTTGCATAAAGTAGGTTTATGAAGACACTGGGATGAAGCTACAGTGATTACCACAGCTGATAGTAGTCCCGCAACAATCCGGGGGGGGGGGGGGGGGTTGGAAGTCCCAAGGGGGTTGGGTAGTTCCAAGTGACCCTTTGTGATAAAAGTTAAACACTTAAAAATTCATGAGTGGTGCATGGGTGGTACCTTTCTCAGGTCATGTTCAGATGGGTCTTTAGATCTGACCCAGGCACGAGTGACTGGTGGATTTAAAAGGAACAATCAGATGGTGACATCTGGGGAAGGTGCTGCTTCCATGATCAGCCCACTGAGCCCCGCCAGGAAGCCGGACTTTAAAGATACCAGTCAAAGTTCGGGGCTAATGCTTGCCAATGGGCCAATGGCGGACTTTCCCCCATCTGATTGTTCCAGTGTGCAATCAGCCTGTCGGGATGGTCTGACTCCAGACCATCCCGAATGTCCGGCATTTAAAAAAAATACTCTTAGCAATATGCACATAAGCACATAAACACGCAACAGCCACAGAGCTCTGCTCAAGTGTTCTGGACAATTTCATGTTTCTGAATGGCCCATGAAATTTATGAACTTTGTTAATTGACAAAGTACCTAGAGGGAGGATAAGGTAGGTCTTTCCCCACGCTAAGTAGTCCCTCCACTGAGCTTTAACCATTTGATTCCGTGCATGCGTGGAAAAACAAGTATGCAGTGAAGCACATATGCACATGCGCAAACAGATTTAAAACAAAAACAAAAAAAACGACCGCACGGATTCTTCAGGTGGATGCCGTCTAGACAATCCACCAAAGAGTCCACACATGGTAAGGCAATTCACAGGGGAGCTGTCTGGTTGTGCAACACTGAAGAAAAAAGATCAGGATCAAATTAGAGCCGGGCCAATGGCAGGATTAGCTGCCCATCTGAAGGCAGCCTCAGATCCAGAAAGCCAGAAATGTCAACAAGGAGTCCTGGTAAAAAAAAAAAAAAGGAAAGAAAAGCAGCAATCACAATTCTCAGCACTGAATTTTGCCCCCATCCCCAACCACCCATTCCAGTGATCAGGTGAACTCAACGGTGACACTGTTAGATCAGGGTCAAGAAGTAGTTCCCATGACAGATAGCCTGCTACAGATTGGTTCTCTGCCAGTGTCGGCATCCAGGTCTCTAACAGACCCTCTGAAGAAACTAGTCACCCTCAGCCAAAGAGCATCCAACAGAAGCAGGTGAGTATTACCTGGACAGCCCAGGCTAGCCCGATCTCATCAGATCTCAGAAGCTGAGCAGGTTCAGCCCTGGCTAGTATTTGGATGGAAGACCTCCAAGGAAAACCAGGATCATGCCATGGCAGGAAGCAATAGCAAACCACCTCTCCATGACTCTTGCCTTGAAAATCCCATCAGGGGTGCCGTAAGTCAGCTGTGATGGCAGCAAAAAAAAAAGAGAGAGTATTAAACACTGTATCAAAGTCTGACTCTGGTCAGACACTGTGACCCAAAAGGCTGCTGCAGGATCTAGGCTTTTGAAGCCCCATAAATCTTTAGGGCTTGCACAGCTAGAGGTGCAGAGAAACTCTTTAATAGGAAATCAGAGAGTCATGATAGAACTTCGGTGCCATTGAAAGGCCACCCTAAGAGTCGGCTGTTTCCCAGGGGAACTCTGGCTTACCAAGCAGTCCTTTGAAATCACCCCATGTCAAGTTGACTGAGGTGAAGGAGGTGACTTTCAAAATTCCCCGTTGTTGAAGCAAAGGTAATTTGCCTCAAGGAAATCTGAGTTGATACTTCTGAGGCCTTTGGTTGGGGGGGGGGGGGGGGGAGCACAAGTTACAAATCGAAAGTAAGATGCTTATTAAGAAATCGGCTCAATTTATTTGCCTTTTATAACAAGCACAACAGCTTTCCAGCCTTGGAAATTATTCTTCAAAATATGTTTTGGAGTGCACGAAGGGTATATATTTACAAATATAACCTCATATAAGTCCGCAGACTTCAGAGTTATTCAGGATAATTTAATATTTTACCAAAACAACCAAATAAATATATATATATTTTAAAAGGGAACAGCCAGCTATTAAGGACTGAGTCGATACTAACCTTATTTTCCAGAACTCATTTGAAGGGACAGCTTCCAGGAAACTTACTGGTAGCTCCAGCACCAAGCAAACTCCACTCGAAATGTAATTTTCTTTATTTAAGAGCTGTAATTGAAGGGGTTCTCCCCCCCCCCCCCAATGGTTGCCTTTATTTCCTTCTGACTGAAATAAAATATTGTGGTATTGGGAGATGCTTTGTACTTTTTTAGGCTAAACCTTCTCCTTTGAAAAAGAGGAGATCGATATATTTTTGCAAACTTGTTAGTCAGCTTGTAATAAGAAGGGATATAAACAGGAGGTGCCCGCTTTGTTACAAGGAAGAAAATAAGCACCTGGCATAAATCTAATCCGATTGCCTGCCTACCAGATGGAGGAGCGAACAAGACCAGCTTCCTGCTAGAGCAACTGTTTAATCACATCAAATTGTCCTTGGCTAACAGTCGTATTTGAACATGCTTTCCCTTTAATTATTTGAAATGCTTTAAAAAGTTGCTTTTTCTAATCCTCGATGGCAAGCAATTAAAAATGGAATCTGTTGAAGGGCTTCGGCCTACAGGCCAGTGTTTGGCCATCTGGAACTGGGATCAGGCTTAAGAGATGGGGCTGAGCCAAAAACAATGGGGGGGTGGGGTAGTGGGGTGAAAGTAGAGTGCAAGCCTTCTGGTGTTTGGAGACTTCCCGGAATTACAGCTGATCTCCAAGTGACAGAGATCAGATCCCCTGGAGGGGAATGGCAGATTCAGAGGGCAGATTCTTTCTGGAATCACATCTTTGCTGAGAAACCTTCCAAGGCTCCAGCTGGGCTAGGGTTGCCATCCTTCCGGTAGGGCCCAAAGACTTCCTGGAGTTGCAATTGATCTTCAGATGACAGAGGTCAGTTCCCCTGGAGAAAAGGGCTGCTTGAGAGGGTGGACTCTGTGGTGTTTTGCCCCACTGAGATTCTTCTCCTCTCCAAACAATGCCTTCCATGAGCTCTACCCAAAAAAAATCTCCAGAAATTTCCTAATTCAGAATTGTCAGCCTTAGGTGAAAGCATGGGGGCATGGCTCAGAAGTAGAGCACCTGTTTCTCCTACAGCAGCCCCCCTCTCTGTTCACTCTCTGCCTGCAGTTCACTCTCTGGCCTGTGATGCTAGGAAGGTCGTTCGCTGCCCGAGACCTTGGAAAGCCGCCTCCAACAGTCCGAGTCAAAGGTGGTGAGCCAGAGAGATCCTACTAAGTTCAAATAAGTTATATTTGAGGTTATGAAAACATTTTCATTGGTGCCAAAAAGCCCCCTTTCTTTTTGCCGATTCCTTCCAGGACTCTTGCGAAGGGAAAGGACTCTGTACGCTTTGTTTTCCCTGAGTGACTACAGCCAATTTGGGGGGGGGGGGGAGGCAGAGAAGGAGGGTCATTTGGCCAGGACCTCAATTACAGAGGGAGTCGCAAATGAAGACAAAAATCTTCAGATTATGTCTCACTTTTCTTATTTGTTTACATCTTTATACCCCTATTTCTCTCCAAGCGGCTTACATTGTTCTCCTGTCCTCCATTTTATCCTCACAAAATCTCAGTGAGGTAGGTTAAGGCTTCAGTGACAGAGAGGAGATTCTGTCCAGTTCCTAGTCTGACACGCTAACTGAGGGTGGCTAGGTCTGGGCTGGGAAATACCTGGAGAGTTTGGGGCTGGATCAAGGGAGGGGGGGTTGGGGAGGGGGGGGACCTCAGCATGGTACAGTCCCATAGAGTCCACCCTTCCAAGCAGCCATTTTCTCCTGGGGAACTGATCTCTGTCAGATGGAGATCAGTTGTAAAAGATCCCCAGGCCCCACCTGGAGGCTGACCCTGGTGCCAAATGTGGCACACCTGCTGATGGCATTGCCTGTGTGGGTTCACGTCTGGCAGATGCTCCGCCGATTGCATTGGCTACTGGTGGAGTTCTGGATCCACTTCAAGGTACTGGTAATGACCTTTAAAGCCTTACATGGCCTGGGACCAACATACCTGAGGGACCGCCTCTTCTCGTATACACCCCAAAGAGCATTATGCTCTATGTTCAACATCTCCTGGTGGTCCCTGGACCGAAAGATGTCCATCTTGCCTCAACCAGGGCTTTTTCTTCCCTGGCCCTGTCTGGTGGAATGTGCTTCCCATTGAGATCAGGGCCCTGTGGGAACTTCTTCAATTCCTCAGGGCCTGTAAGACAGAGCTGTTCCACCAGGCCTCTGGCTGAGGCAGTGGACATCCATGTATGGCCTCCCTGAGGTTCTTGTCACCCTTCGAACAATTGCTGGCCATTATTTATGTGTCACCAACAGGCCAGGGGAACCTCTCACAACTGCTAATTCTCTGCTCTCCGGTTGTAACCACCACTTTAATGCATATGACAGTGTTTTAATATTTTAATTATTTATTGTACTGCTGAAATGTTGTTACCCGCCCTGAGCCCGCTCGTGGGAAAGGCGGGCTATAAACATGAAATATGAAGAAATAAATGAAGAACTAAATCTCCAGGAATGTCCCAACCCAGAGTTTGCAATCCTAGAAAACTGCCTCTCTCTGTCCACAACACCTTCACTTCAGGGACGTCAAGAAGGGGTGGTCTCTGTTATCAGTTTGTTTCAGTTTCAGAAACCTTTAATGGCATAAAATAATCAAATGCAGAAATAGTCTTACATAAATAAAAACAAGATGGGAGTAATACAGTCCAGGTAAGACAATAAAACTGTCAAAGGATGACAACACAAAAGAGCAAACTTAATCAAGTATTCTCTTCCTTAGCCTTAAAACGTGATTACCCTTATTCAGCATTGTCATGATCTGTGTAGGACAGGGAGAAAAGGCCTAGTGAGGCCTGGGTCCAAAAGACCTGTGTGAGAGTGGAAAGCAGACACAACCTACAATCCCCACAATGCTTGGCGACAGTTGTAACCAATTGGTGTCCAGGGATTGTATGAGGGGATCGTTACTGAAAAACTTCTCTCTCACACAGAGTTAAGCGGAGAGAAAAGATCCCTCACTCGGGACAGAATGAGTACAGGCACCTGCCTGGTATAAGAGGCTGTGGGCCTTAAATAATAACCAGTTAAGAGAGATAGGTAGCCGCATTAGATTTGTTTTATTTACCTTTAGACACTGTTCGAGATTTTAAGCACCTTGTCTTGTTTTCCTGGCCCCATTACTGTATTAATAAACCATTTCCTTAATGTTCTCTGCCTGGTCATCACGCCTATATGTCTCGGCTTAAAAGGGGCATTTTGGTTGGGCTTGAGAGGGTACTCTGGGCTTTCCCAAGGGACCCTAAATCCAGAGTGGTGGCAGATGAAGTTGGCAACCCACAGGTGCCATGACAAGCACAATAACCAAATACTCAGCCACAAGTTCCATCAGTTTGATGGATTTATCAGCAAGTAAGTACTAATTCTCTCAGGGGGAACAGAGAGGTTGGAAATGACAGGATCAAGGCGTTGTTGATGAACCTTACAATGTGTGGGACAGCGAAGTAAAATATGTTATCTCTAATGGGACTTCCAGAGACACAAGAAACTTTTTCACCCCTTGAGCAGAGGTACTGGGGAGCCGTTTGTGGTTTTATAACATATGGACCCTGGAAATCGGAACAAACACTCCAAGTCGCATGAACCGGATTCTTGAGTGAAACACATCTGAAAGGCTCTCACCAAAGAATACAGCAACCACTCGATATTATAAGAGTCAAGATCCATTTTCTTTGTCGGGAAAGCATCCTGTCTTGAATATAAGGAGGAAGGCCCTTGCTGCATCTTGTGGTTCATCCTGTTAAATAACTAGGAGCTCGGAAGAAGCTAATAACCTTGTTAGCTGGAGTGGCTTGCTAATGGCAGCGAGCCGAAGCTCTTCTCTGGTTATCATTAGCGCAGAGCTTTTTCATGTTCTGAATGTTCCACACAACCTGAACTGCTTAATTAATCCTTGCGACAACATTTGATTTCCAACCATCGCCCCCTCCCCTTTTCAGAGTGTGTGTGTTTACCAAGCACACTAAAAAAAAAAAGAAGAAGAAGGAACGGAGCACATTGATGTTGACAGCAGGCTTGGAAGATTGATCTACAGCTGCATGCTGTACTCAGCTGCTAATTTGTTTCACTAAACAAAACAAATACTTCCCGTAGGGTCTACCGTTGCTCTTCGGGTGGCAGCCGCACCAGCCTCAGATGTACACAAGCGCGGCAGCAAACATACTTTCTGCCTAGGGAGATGGAGACTACCTGTGACAGAAACCTTTGGAGTCCCCAGGGAACGCTCATCCAAATAGCCATCCTATCCAGGTGAAGTAAATCCAAACCACTCGTCTTGGGTAAGAGCACTTATTTCAATGGGAGAGATAACCAAGAAGTTCGAATGCCAAGTGGATTGTTAAAAAAAAAATCACACTATATGAGAATGATAAATGGAGAATTGTTATGATTGCCTTTTCCTTAGACTGGGGCGGGGGGGGGGGGGTCTTCAACCTGTGGCTTCAGAACCAACTGTGACTTGGTAGGAAACCGAATATAGATCTTTTAAAAACAAAAAATATATACGCTTTGATCTTGATAGCCCAGGCAAGCCCGATCTCATCAGATCTCGGAAGCTAAGCAGGGCCAACCCTGGCAAGCAGGCCTGTAACAAGGATTGTTTAATTCAGGGGGCCTTTGAATAAGTCAGGGGGCACCTCATACACACCCCTGCATCCCCCCCCCAAGGGAGCACCTGGGCTGGATGGGAAGTTGGGGGGCCTTGGCAGTAAGTCAGGGGGGTGGGCCCTGAGATGCCCCACTATAGCTATGGGCTTGCTGGCAAGTATTTGGATGGGAGACTTCCAAAGAATACCAGGGCCAGGAGGCAGAGGTGGGGTATCGAGCCACATCTCTGAATATCCTCCATGCCCTAGTAGGAGCCACCAGAGGCTGCCATGACTTCCAGGCATGGGCACAGATACACACACATGCACAAAATGCAAAAACACAAAAAAGGGAGAATAGATGGTATATTGAAAGGATAGGTGGGATGCTAGAATAACCAGTGCAGGAACAGAACAGCAGGCCAAGATTTCCATGGGAATAAAGGGCTTGTTGCCCTGACCTGAGTGGCCCAGGCTACCCCCATTTCATCAGATCTCAGAAACTGAGGAAAGTCAGCCCTGGTTCGTACATGGATGGGAGTCCACCAAGGAAGACCAGGGTTGTTACACAAAGGCAGGCAAGGGCAAACCACCTCTGTATGTTTTCTGCCTTGAAAACCCTATGGGGTCACTGTAAGTCAGCTGTGACTTGACAACACTTTCCACCTCAAAAGGTCTTGTTGGTGTTTTGGAAACATCTTCCTCAGTCCAGCTAAACTATGATCAACCAGGAGCAGTTTTACAACCCTTCTGGGACTCAGAGAAGGATGGAATACCCGTGTGTGTGTGTGTGTGGTCAAGTCACTTCCAGCTTACAGCAAACCTATGAATTAATGACCTCCAAAACATCCTATTGTTAACTGCCTTGCAAACTGAGGGCTGTGGCTTCCTTGACTAAGTCAATCTATCTCATGTTGGGTCTTCCTCTTTTCCTGCTGCCCTCAACTTTTCCTAGCATTATTGTCTTTTCCGGTAAGCCTTGTCTTCTCATAATGTGACCAAAATACAATAACCTCAGTTTATCCATTTTAGCTTCAAGGAAGAGTTCAGGCTTGATTTGATCTAGAACCCGCTTGTTTGTCTTTTGGGTGGTCTACGGTATCTGTAAAACTCATGTCCAACACGCATTTCAAGTAAGTCAACTTTCTTCCTGCCAGCTTTCTTCCTTACCCATCTTTCACACTCATACATAGCAATGGGGAATACTACGACATTAATTAACTCAGTGGTGGTCTCCAGTGACACATCCTGACATTTAAGGATCTTTTCTAGTTCCTTCATGGCTGTCCCTCCCAGGCTCAATCTCCTTTCTGGTTTCTTGGGTCTCCCTTTCAGTTGACGATTAAGCCAAGGAATAGTCAACTATATTATTCATACAAGGTGGTTTGGCAGGGAGACTATGGTAGCATCCTTACATCATTAGTTGATGACTGAGCCTTTTAGTTGATGATTGAGCCAAGGAATAGTAAACCATATCATCCATACAGGGCGCTTGGGCAGGGAGACTGTGGTTCCATCCACACATCATTAGATACTGCACCAAAGCGATGCTAAAATAATCATTTAGAGTTGAGTTGTCTTGCTCACCCAGGAAAATCCACTTATCAATCATTGCTATAGCACTACAATTACACCATTTTCAATTATTTGGGAACACAGCCTATGTCTCAGTGATGGAAACTCAAGTCAATTATCCCCACACTGGAAGCGAGGGGATAATCCATTTAATCAATAAGTTTTCATCCATTCCCCCCCAGTTAATTAAATGTAATAAGTTATGATCTCATTCTTATACCATATTATCTGTGCCTTGCTTCATTATCGATGTTACCATGTTTGATGGACTGTGTCTGAAATGTCTTAGATATCTGAGTTCTGCTATCTTATTTTAAATGTTTGGCTCACTCTTGTACTCTCAGTAGGCATCTGCACCTCAGTAAATACTATTTGATTTACTCTCTGATCATGTATGCTCAATTAATCCAGAATTTTTGTTGATGAGAGAGGGCAAATGAAACTAAAGGAGGAGACTGCTTACCTTGCCCAGACCGAATGAACTCCTCTTAAACATGGAGGTCAGGGGATCCAAACCTGAATTTGTTTTGGTTCCAGTGCCGTGCCATCAAGAGTTAAAACTACATGCACAAATCAGCCAGAGTATCAGAAAAAGGAGCTGCATGATGTTCCTTATTACACCGATCGCAGTCGCCACAAATAGACATTCAGGCCCTCGGAGAGCGAGGGAGTTATGCTGCTTCCTGGCGCTCTGTTTTCATATACCTTTTTCCCAGAGGTGAAAAGGCTTCCAACTTGGGGAATGAAGTCTGAGCCATAATTGGTCCCTTTCTGATAGCCTCTAGGATGTAAGAAAGCTTTTAAAGGTTGCCTCTCACAATAGCATGAGAACAGCTGTGATTCACAGAGTATGACAAAAGGCTCAGGAGGGAAAGAGATGCGGCATTATCTCTTGTCCTCCACCAGCTGGGTTGCTGAATTTGGTTTTCCTACCCGTGGAAATCGAGAGCAGCTATATGAAAGTGAAATAGACTTAAAAACAGTTTCAACATGAGGTCATGGGCAAAGAAACCCAGTCTTGATAAGCCCCATTCAACTCTGGTATCAATAGATGTGCCATAAATATCTGAGGTTTCCTATTCCCGGGGTGAAGGCGGTGTGTGCAGGGTGGCGGATAAGTGTCCTCAGAGGCGCAAAAGATATGAGACTATTGACCCAAAGGCCAAAAAAGGGGTCAAGACTTTTTTGTTTCACTTGGCATGCCTCCGAAATAAGGTCACCAATCTCCAAGGGGTACCTGGAGATCTACTAAAATGACAATTCATCTCCAGACGATCAAGATCAGTTCCTCTGGAGAAAATTACTGCTTTGGAGGGTAGACTCTATGGCATTATACCCTGCTGAGGTCCTTGTCCTCCCCAAACGCCACCCTCCCCAGGCTCCACCCCCCAAATCTCCAAGTCTTTCCTAACTCAGACGGGGCAACCCTACTTCTATAACTGTTGTTGGCCCCCCTCCCTGGTTTTGGTGTTGGGTCCGTTTATGTGTTTCTATGCTTCTTATTGAATTATTTTATATTTTATTTTAAATGCTGTTTTAATGTTCAAATATTTTCATATTTACTGCCTTGAAAACCCTGTTTGGGTGGAGAGGCACTATTAAAATGTTTTAAAATAAACAAATGAAATAAAAAAAGAAACAAATGAAGGGCAAGATGATGGGCGATGGAGACAATTGTCCATGCAATGTGAAATGAAGCTGATCGCACGCTGCTTAATTAAGGCACAATTATGCTAATTGCAGCAATGATTCCGATCTGCTAAGGAAAGGATTTACAGTTCTCACCGGGGGACCTGGTTTTATTGCAGAAAACAACATATACACAAGTGTGAAAACCCACAATGCAAAAAAAGAAGAGACCCACTTTTGTGGGTAAGTGTCCTGGAACATGCAATGCCAATGTGCAAGAGGGCAGAAGATATCAAAAATGAAGGGTGAAATGGTACTGTCCATTGGTTGGACCAGGATTGAAAACCCTGGGTTCAAATTCCCAGTCCACCATGTGACAACTCCAGGATTTCCTTGATCCAGGCTAATATTTCTACAACTCTACGTTAACCTCTTGCTAACCCTCTCCCAGATTTATACAGGGCAGATTCCTAAATACAGTCACATCTTTCTGAGGCCACTGAAATCAATGCACTGTTAATGACCTAGAAAGAGTAAAGGCAACTCAAGAAGGGAATTAGATAAGTTGTGGCTGTGACTCTGGGCAGAAAAGGAACCTCATGATGAACACCCTGTACCTGTTTAAGAGCCTGTGTTGCCTACGGTTTCTCAAGCTTAAGAATCACTGTGATTTTGGCTACACTGACTTGCCCTTTCCGTTTGCTGGAAGAATAAAATGGAGGTGGGCAGATTCACACATCCCAACAAGCTCCATAGGAAAAGAGCAGGCTCAAAAGCCAGTTTGGTGTAGCGGTTAAGTGTGCGGACTCTAATCCGGGAGAACCAGGTTTGGTTCCCCACTCCTCCATTTGCACCTGCTGGATGACCTCGGGTAAGCCATAGTTCTGGCACAGTTGTTCTTGAAAAAGAGCAGCTAATGTCAAGAGTTCTCTCAGCCCCACCTACCTCACAGGGTGTCTGTTGTGGGGAGGGGAAAGGAAAGGAGTTTGTAAACCGCTCTGAGACTCCCTTGGGTAGTGAAGGGTGGGGTATAAATCCAATCTTTTCTTCATCATCTTCTTCCTCTTCCTCTTCTAATGGTTAGATAGATGGAGGCATTTCATTGATCCCTCAGCCACACAGTTGCAGAGTCTGGCAGTGCCAACTCCCTGTGCACTGCAGTGCCACTTGGTTTGACACCTGCAGAACCTGCAGAAACAGGTGATACACCTAGGCAACAAAGAGGTCACAGGATTAAGTGGTGGCTGGTGAGGTGAGCTTCTTTGATCCCATCCTGCCTAAGAAAGCCTTGACTTCACTGCATGTCAGAGTTGCCAGCCTCCGGGAGGGGGCTGGAGGTTTCCTGCTATTACAGCTGATCTCCAGGTGACAGAGATCAGTTCCTTTGAAGAAAAGCCTGCTTTGGTGGGTGGACTCTATGACATTATACCATTCTGAGACCCCTCCTTCTCCAAATCCCACCTTCCTCAGGCTCCACCCCCTCAAACCTTCTGTTATTTCCCAAGGGGGACCTGGTGACCCTGCCACACGTGCTCCTTTGGTTCTCAGAGCCAGTTTGGTGCCATGGTTAGAAGGGGTCATTTCGAGCGGGAGCGCGCAGGAACGCCGTTCCGGGAGTAACAAGCCCAGGAGTGGGCCCATATGGTGATGTGCTGTGGAAAAAAGTGAAAGCATACTAACTTTAATGCTTGTTGTAGGGTAGCTTCCCTGCAAGAGCAAAGGAAACCTACAGTGTCTTTAGTCAAAGGGTAAAGCTGGCTTGCCAGCTCTGAGTTGGGAAATACCTGGAGATTTTTGGGGTGGAGCCTGAGCAGTGGGTGTTGCCTTCTGACACACTTCCGAGTGTGGAATATGCAAATAAGCTATGCTAATGAGTTATGCTAATGAGCCCCTGCACCTCTTTTTCTATGAACTGACCCCTGGTTAGGAACGTGAACTCTAATCTGGGAGAACCAGGTTTGATTCCCCATGCCTTCACATACAGCTACTGGTGTGACCTTGGGTCAGTCACAAGTTCTTTCAGAGTTGTTCTCTCAGGAGCAGTCCTCAAAAGATCTCTCTCAGCCCCACCTACCTCATAGGGAGGGGAGGGAAAGGATCGGAGGGGAGGGAAAGGAGATTGTAAACCACTCTGAGACTCCTTTGGGTAGTGAAGGGTGCAATAGAAATCCAATCTACTCCTCCTCCTCCTCCTTCTCAGGGCTGAGGTAATCCACCCTGTAATCACCATCTCAGTCAAAGCACAAAAGGTTCTGTCTGGTTGCATTCTGGATATTCTAGAACTTTTCTACAGATACTTCAGATGCACCCCAAAAAAAACGCAAAGCCCTCCTCCTGAGACGGAATTATCAGCCACCTCCATCTATATTTGGTAGAAAGGAATATACAAAGAAAGCAATAACAAAATGCCTCCGTCCGCCTCGTCTGCTGAAAGCAGCTTAAGACTTCCTCTGAGATAATGGAACATTATGTGATAATACACATAAAAAGGTTTTTGACACTTCGTTCATCAAGGCTCGGATACAATAGGCGCCATCGCTCTGAGAAGAAAGGAAAACACAACGCCACTGTATTTAAAGGAGAGAAGCGTCTTTCCCCACACAGAGATAACAAGCGATGTTAACTAAGGCTGCAATCCTGCGCACAGTTAAACTACTTAAATCTCATCAAAAAATGAATAGGATTTACTGTACCCTAACTGCGCCCGGGATTACTGACACGGCATTTAGGCCCGATCTTAACGCCCGTGATGCATAGCTGAAGGCAGTTGAGGGTTAAATGCTCTTTGTTCTTGCTGTGCTCAGGGATGGAGTAGGGGACCCGGATAATCGCCTGGGGCTCTGGGCTTGTGGGGGAAGAGAGGAGAAGAGGAGGAGGGGGGAGGGGGGAGGGGAGAAGGAGGAGCTTCATGCATGTTCATGAGTGTTCACGACCATGGCTAACTCACTGTGAGGACTGAAGGTAAGGAGGAAGAGGAGGAGGAGGAGAACATTGGATTAATACCCTGCCCTTCACTACCTGAAGGAGACTCAGAGCAGCTTATAATCTCCTTTCCCTTGAGGTAGGATAGGCTGAGAGTGTATGAGCTCATCCAGCAAATTTCCATGTCAGACTGGGGATTCGAACTGAGGTCTCCCAGAGGCTAGTCTGCCACTCTAACCACTCCCTTATGCCAGCTGTACATAACATCATCAATGCAGTGTTCTGTGCAGGACAATGAAAAAGCAGTCTACAACCTCACCATGGTATGGCCTCTACCCAGAAAATGTGACCCCGCTTTTAGTTTCAGAAGGGGATGAAAGTGATACGGTTGCATCAAATTTTATTTGTTTTGTTATTTTATTTATAGCCCATCGTTCTCAGAGAGACTCAGTTTCACTGTTGGTTATGGGAAGTCAGTTCAACACATTACAGTTAGCCTGTATTTCTTCGCCATCCACTGTCACTCTAACAAGCCTCCGAGACTTATTACTTGAGCGATGTCATGTCTTCCCTCACTTGGTATGCCCTGTTTTCTAATACATCTTGGTACATCTATTGTTCCATTCTGCCAAGCAATCCAAGGTTCTGTTTCATTTAATGGAAGCCCCTGAATGGGGCAACAAACTAATTAACATGTGGCTTCTTTGGAATTTGTAGAGAGATGGTGCAGGAGAGCCACGCCGTTTTCTGCCCTGGCACCGGCCTGGTGGAACTCTGCCAAATGACACCCACGACCTGCTTGACCTAAAGCAGTTCCACAGGCCCTGTAAGACAGAGATGTTCCAACAGGCTTATGACTGAGGACAACAACCCATCATTCCTTCCTCCCTCTTGGGGTAAACATGGAAACCAGTCTCTAAATGCCATCTGAATAGTTCTTGAGATGTTCACTGTTTTCACTGTTTTTAACTGTTTTATTTGATTTTATAGTATTTATTGATATGTGCTATTGGAATGTTGTTCACTGCCCTGAGCCTTGTGCATATGGTGGGTGGTCTATAAATTAATTAATTAAAAAAATAAAAACCTTCTCTTGTAACTCCCTGTGAAGACAGCTGATGCCCTTTGGGTCACAGCTGGTTGAAGCTGATCGGGGCCAACTCCCAGCATGCTCCATCATCCCAACATGTGTTTCCCCTGGGCCAGATTCTAGTGCATTTAACTTCTATAGCTATTTATAAATATCTAGAACCGTGACATGTGCTAGGCAGTTGACACTTTTCTATTATCTGTGCTGGCTTTTCAAACTAAGCTGACAATCAGAGGAATCAGCACTTGTTATGTTTTAGCTATTTCATATGGATATTTTATGTTCTTACACATCCTGAGCTTTCAGAATGGGATGAGGGAAATGATTATAAGAACTGCAAAAGACTAATTATAGCTGCTTGGATGGAAAGATAATGGTGTAACCCTAAGCAAAGATACTCCAGTTTAAGTCTATTTCATTCAGTGGGTGTAGACCACAGTCGTCAACTGAAAGGGAGACTGCAACCAAGAAACCAAGATACCTTCTGGAGATCAGGACTGAGAAAGCCAGCCATGAAGGAGCTAGAAAAGATCCTTAAGTGTAAGGATGTGTCACTGGCTACCAAGACCAAAGTAACTCATACCATAGTATTCACCTATTGCTATGGGTGTGAAAGTTGGACAATGAGGAAAGCTGGCTGGAAGAAAGTTGACTCGTTTGAAATGTGGTTTTGAAGGAGTTTCATGGATGTCGTGAAATGTTGAACCCAAAAAAGGATGTTGAACCCAAAAAAAACGGACAAGTGGGTTCTAGATCAAATCAACCCTGAACTCTCCCTAGAACCTAAAATGACTAAAATGGAGGCTACAGTCACAATATGAGAAGACAAGACTCCCTGGAAAAGGCAGTAATGCTAGGACAACTTGAAGGCAGCAGGAAAAGAGGAAGACCCAACATGAGATGGATTGACTCAATCAAGGAAGCCACAGGGGCCCTCTTGTCTGCAAGACCTGAGCAAGGCTATTAATGATCGGATGTTTTGGAGGGCATTAATTAATTAATTTGCAGGGCTACCTTAAGCTGGAAGTGACTTGACGGCATTAACACACAGAGACCGGAGCAAACTGCATAGGGGTGCACTGTGAGGGAGCAATCCCATTTAGTCCCAGTTTCATCAATCGGGTTTACTCCTATGAAAGTGTTCTTAGGACTGCAGCCTAACAGTGCAGTTATTAGCAGGGTTACATCCTTATAAGACCATTGACCTCAATGGAGCGGTAGGACACACACCGCCATCACAGCTGTAAGATGCCATCACCAATCCCATTCAGTTCCCATCACTGTAATACTCAACATTATGCCACAAAACTTGCCAACAGTAAGTCAGTAATTTAAAACTGATCCAAGATGCTGATATAATAATTCCTCTGTACCAGCCACACCACTGTCCCGCATGGCAGGGCAGGGTATGTGGGGGGCATAGGAAGGAAAGGAAGAATGTGAGTCTTAATCTCCCATTGCTTCCCTCAACTAAAAGCCTGGCAGAACATCTCTGCCTTATAGGTCATGCGGAATTGCGTCAGATCCCGCAGGACCCTGATGTTATTCAGCAGAGAGTTCCACCAGGTCGGGGCCAGGACTGAAAAGGGCCTGGCCCTAGTCGAGGACAGCCAGATCTCCTGGTTAAATATCTTTAGGGTTTCATCTTTCCGCATTGGGAGATTTATTCTACTGGACTAGGAAGTGTGAACACACAAAGTCAAGGTACCAGAACCCCACTACCTCCAGATGTCCCACGTGACATGGGAACTGATTTAGTGAACAACATGAGGATTCAAGCTAGCACTCTGCTCTTTAGCTCATGCTACCATAGTCCTTCATGGTGTCTTGGGTAGGCACCATCCCAGGACAAAATTATAATGGTGGGGATTTCCTGCCCCTGTTTAGGCAACACTATGGCAGGCTAGGCATCACCAAAGATTCCCCTCCACTGGTGACCCCATTTAGGGACCCACAAAGAAAGCACAAAGAGAGAGAGAGAGAGAGAGAGAGTACAACTGTAGAAGGCATATTAAATGAAAGATCCATATTAGATGCTGGTTAGCTTGAACCACAGCCTTCTTGAGGCATTCGTACGATCGAGCCATTCTTGCAGGCGGTAAAGAAATCAACAATAGTTACAACAAAGAAATGTTTCTTTCATATCCCCGAAGTGTACATGTGGAGGCTGCATAAAATTAATAACACTGAATACATAAAACAGGAGAGTGTAAACACATTCAAATTGGCTACCAGACGCATCTTTCAAAAGATATACAGTGGCAAGCCATAGTCTCTTCACTAGCTCAAGGGACTTACAGTCAGTAAATTTAATAGGCTGCAACCAAAAAGTCAACGCTAAAGGAGTCTATGTAAATGGAAGCTCAGAGAGCACTCGTCTTCCCAACCCTAGGACAGAGTTAATAGAGGGGAAATGACAAAATACATAAAAGGGAATATATAGGATTTGACAGTGTATGTTTTGCTTTTAACTTCAAGGCAAAACCACCAGCGTATTTTCGCTTAGGGAGATAAATCAAACAAAGAACTTTTATCAGTTTGTATAAAAATCTCCTGCCCAACGTGGAGCCTTGAATGGGGTGTTTGCCCACACACGGGTAGAATTAGTGCGGCAGAGGGCTGTAAACAATGACCCTGTCAAAGTGAGATTAACTTCAATGAGCATATGGTAAAACCTAGCTATGCCTTTCACACTCCTCGTATCAAATATTCATTGCATGTTTCCATCACTGGAAAAAAGTTTGGACATCCTGCTAAAGTGCTGTGGCCAGCCCTTTGACAGTGACTCAGTCCATGTGCAGAGAGATTTGGAAAGTTGCTGCCCATGGATTGGAGCCAGTGCAAAAAGTTCTGCTTGCCTTAGAAGCTCTTGGTCATTAAGGAGGTCGGGAAAGCTCCCATTCTCCTATGCAAAACTATTCAAGAGGGTGGGTCTAAAGGCTGCACGGTACAAAATAGCTCGCAGTGGCTCAGTGGCTATTAGCCACAAGGTAGAGATAGGAACTCTCAGTCTGGGGCAAGTGATGCTCTGTATTCTTAGTGCTTGGGGGGCAACAGTGGGAGGCCTTCTAGCATTCTGGCTCCACTGCCAGACCTCCTGATGGCACCTGGTATTTTTGGCCACTGTGTGACAGAGTGTTGGACTGGATGGGCCATTGGTCTGATCTAACAAAATGGAGAGCCAGTTTGGTGTAGTGGTTAAGTGCGCAGACTCTAATCTGGGAGAACCGGGTTTGATTCCCCACTCCTCCACTTGCACCTGGCTGGATGACCTTGGGCAAGCCATAGCTCTGTACCAGCTGGTCTCTCAAGGACAGCTTGGGAAAAAGCTCTCTCAGCCCCACCTACCTCACAGGGTGTCTGTTGTGGGGAGGGGAAGGGAAAGGAGTTTGTAAGCCGCTCTGAGACTCCAAGTGAGTGAAGGGCGGGGTATAAATCTAATCTCTTCTCTTCTTCTTCTAACATTGGCTTCTCTTATGGTCTTATATTCTTAAGAAGAAGAGGAGGAGGAGGAGATTGGATTTATACCCCACCCTTCACTACCCAAAGGAGTCTCAGAGTGGATTACAATCTCCTTTCCCTTCCCCTCCCCACAACAGACACCCTGTGACTAAGTAGGTGGGGCTGAGAGAGCTCTTTTGAGAACTGCTCTTGGGAGAACAGCACTGAGAGAACTGTGGCGGACCCAAGGTCACACCAGCAGCTGCATGTGGAGGAGTGGGAAATCAAACCCAGTTCTCCCGAATTAGAGTCCGTGCTCCTAACCATGACACCAAACGGTAGCATATTGTAAGTAGGATCCTAATATATAATTTCTGTACCACTTCATGTGTCTTGTGAATACTTATGCTATGTTTTTGTTTCTTTTTGGTGGTTCCAGACTTTTAATCTCCTAATGCACAGTTATTGACTGTCCCATTTTGTTGATTGTACTTACTCATGTGTATTCTGCCTTGAGTCGATGTGAGAAAGGCAGACTCTCAATAATATAAATCAATGAAATAAATGCATAAATAAATGAAAATCAGTATTATAGCTGCTTGCGCCGTCACTCTTACTGTATCCCCACTTGTGTGTCTGCTTATCCAAGATCTTGGGCAACCAGTCTGGGCACTATATGTGGAGGAAATCGGAAGGCATTTTACAGGATCTTGCACAAGAAGAACTGCCCCATTCCATCTGTGTTTCAGCTTGCACAACGCTGGATCCCATCCCATGTTTAGGATGTAGACACTGAGGGGTTAACTAAAGAAGACTGGGAAGGAGGGTCAGCAGTGAAGCTACTTGTTCAAACGATATTATTTTTGCCCCTCAGAAGAGTAGCTTCAAATGAGCCAAAGAAGATACGAAAAGCAAGGCCTGTGTCTCACAGGATAAATCAAAACAAACCCAAACACTCCAAAACACATTTTTTCCTCCAATTTGGCTAGGGGCAGGGACAGAAATCCTTTTCTGACCTCTAGTTGATTTCAGAAAGGACCAAAGCAGGCTGTAATTAGCTTGTTCCCAAATGTGGCTGGTTTCATTTGACACAAACAGCCAGAATTATGGATTCTCCAGCCAACTTTGACATGTGAAAAAGCCTCTGTGTTCAATAAGCAAAGGGAAATTGCTCATTCAAGTGGAAGCAGCCATGGCCAATCCCACCATAAAGATCAAGACGATGAGGCAAAGTTGACTTTGAGAGAACACTGCAGTACCAGTGAGAACCTTGCCAAAAAGACAGATGGACCCAATAATTGCTTAAAAGAAGAAATAATAGAGTTGGCAAAACGTCCGGGCCATAATGCACTTTCCTTCACCTCAGGACATATTTTCTACATGTGTAGTCGGTTTCAGCTTCAGCTTTAACTCCTTTCAAAGCCATAAAAAGTCACACAGGTGAACGGAAGCAAGAGTTGGAAATTAGAGGCGAAATTTAGAGAAATGAAATGGGCTTTCTGTTCTCTGCATTTCAGCATGCAAGGCTCTCCAAGGCAATCTCGGGAGTTATAGGCCTGACACGACCGTTTTATCTACTTCACAGAGCTGGGAGGCTGTAGCTGAGGGGAAGAGGGCTGGCCTCACACACAGAAGGCCCCAGAGTCCGTCTCTGGCACCTCTAGACAGGGCCGGTGCTACCATTAGGCCAAGTTGGGCGACCACCTAGGGCGCAGACCTCAGAGGACTGCAGAAACGGACAATCAGCACCCCTCCAACCGGCCACAGGCTCTCACACTCACTCACCAGCCCCGGCTCTCCCATGCTTTTCCTCCTCCAGAAAGTCACAGCAACTGCAGCAGCAGCTCCCTTCAGCTTTGCCTCGCACCCTGCCTGCCCAAGCCCACACAATTTTTTTAAAAAATTAGCAGGGTCAAATTTTGTGCTTTTAATTTTTCCTAGAATTCATCTGTTTTTGATAATTGGTTAGCAGTGGGGGGGGGGGGGGGCGCAAGTAGTTAGCCTTGCCTAGGGCGCAAAAAAGCCTGGCATTGGCCCTGCCTCTAGACAAGAGGTCTCAGGGGGCGGGAAGCAGCCCTGGTCTGCTTGATGCCCCAGAAAGGCACTAGGAAGAAGAGAAGGTAACACTAGCCCAGAAAGACCAATGGCCATACAAACATTTTTGCTATTTTTAAAAGAAAGCTTTCCCTCTGTTCTTCAAGGGTCCCCCCCCCAATTATTTATCATAACGTCCAAGTCAGTTTGCTAAAAATTAAAACAGCCTGCCCTCTCAATCCAGTTCAGCTGAAGTCACAAAATGAAGACCTAAACAGTGTGACTTCTACAGATGGCCCAAAATGTTGGCTGAACAGAAGCATTTTAGGAAAAAGAGGAGGAGGAGGAGACTGGATTTATACCCCACCCTTCACTACCCAAAGGAGTCTCAGGGTGGCTTACAATCTCCTTTCCCTTCCCCTCCCCACAACAGACACCTTGTAATACTCCCTCTAAGCTCTACAGTCTTGTGAGCAAAAATTCTACTTTGTGAGCTCCTGGCATTAAAGTTGTGAGCAAGTGATTTGGCTGCTACATTTGCTCTGGAGCCATCCTTCCTGAGCTGAGACAAAAATGTGTGAGCCGGAGGCTAAAAAAACTGTGAGTTAGCTCACACTAACTCAGCTTAGAGAGAACACTGCCTGTGAGGTAGGTGGGGCCGAGAGAGCTATTTTGGGGACTGCTCCTGAGAGAACAGCTTGAAAGAACTTGTAACTGACCCAAGGTCATGCCAGCAGCTGCATGTGGAGGAGTGGGGAATCAAAACTGGTTCTCCCAGATTAGAGTCCGTGCTCCTAACCACTACACATAACTGACTCTTCGGGTCCCAAACACTGTAGCCTGATGGGTGCCCTGCGAAAGGGACTCCCACACTGTGGTGACTACCTGTGAAAGTTCTGCCAAGTTTCTGATCTAACTTTCCTGGAGAACTCACAGTCTAGTTCAGGCCTATACAGCATTCCATGCCAGCATCCTCTCTTTTGGCCCACCTTGGCACAGTACACCCAGGCTGCATCCTGGTGCTGAAGTGGCGGGCAAAACTCTAGTTCACAAACAGTGCCAGGTTTGATAAGGACAAGTTGTGTAGCTGGCCTTGGACTGTTTTTGTTGCCTTCTGAGGTTGATAATGTAGTTGGCACAGAGCTGGCTGGAAGAGTGGACTGCTTCAGAATGCAAGTGGGAGATCTCTTCTGGACCGAGATTCTGACTCCTCCATAGCCGAGAGAGAGGAACCAAATGCTCAGAGACAGAGAAGGCCTGGGTTCAGGAACCCACCCAGAAGGCATGCACTGAAGTAGCCATCCCTACAGAGTCTCACTGAGGAAAGCAGGAAGATGCAGGAGACAAGGGCCTCTGGCCCATTTGTTCCTATGGAGATAGCCCTCTCCTTTGCCTCAGACTTGAGTGAGGCAGTCCAGGACCATGGACAGCACCAGGGAGCTCTCCATTGCCCACACACCAAGTCTTGGCACTACTGAGGGAATTCTAACCGGAACTGGTGCTCACCTCTGACCACTGCCTACAGTCCCTTAGAAGCAGAGTCACTTCAAGTTCCCATCAGACTCTGGTGCCATAAAATTTCAGTTCTCTCAGAGCTGTTCTCTCAAGAGCAGTTCTCTATGCCCCACCTACCCCACAGGGTGTCTGTTGTGGGGAGAGGAAGGGAATGAGGTTTTAGCTGTTCTGAGACTCCAAGTGAAGGGTAGGGTATAAATCCAACTCTTCTCTTTTTCCTCTTCCTTCTCCTTCTTCTTTTTCTTCTTCTTCTTCTCCTTGCCTTCAGTCCTCACCGTGAGTTAAGAACATAAGAACATAAGAGAAGTCAGTGCTGGATCAGGCCAATGGCCCATCCAGTCCAACACTCTGTCACACAGTAGCCAAAAATACCAGGTGCCATCAGGAGGTCCAGCAGTGGGGCCAGGACACTAGAAGCCCTCCCACTGTTGCCCCCCCAAGCACCAAGAGTACAAAGTTAGCCGTGGTCATGAACCGCCTTATACCACATAAGACCATCGGTCCATCAAGGCCAGTACTATTCAGACTGGCAGTGGCTCTCCACAGTCTCAGGTAGAGCACTTTTACATCACTGACCACCTGGCCCTCTTATCTGGAGATGCCGGGGGTTGAACCCGGGACCTTCTGCATGACAAAGCAGAGGTTCTTCCCCTGGGCCACAGCCTCACCTGCACTTGTACCTCACAAGCACATGTTCTCATGCAGAAACACACCTTCTATCGTATCAGAAGCCTGGGATAGGAGAGTTTTACACGACAGGATGCTTCCCAGTGAAGACAAAACCAGACTCTTTGGGGAAAGCCTGCTGTGACATAGAGAGCACAGAAATCTACCCCAGCAACACAGGAACCAATGAGAGTGGTTCTCTGAACCAACCAATCAGTGCTGTGTATTAGAAGACAAGTTAAGATCTGATGTTTGGGAGTGTCTGCTGAGTTTTAAAGGTGGTGATGGAGAAAGGAGAGTTTCGGGAAAGGGTTACCGTAACGGGAGCATGGTAGAGAGAGGATCCTGGGATGGGAGCAGCCCTGCCTCTGAGACAGTCCCAGAATCACAGTAGAAGAAGAAGATAAGAGATTGGATTTATATCCCGCCCTTCACTACCCAAGGGAGTCTCAGAGTGGCTTACAAACTCCTTTCCCTTCCCCTCCCGACAACAGACACCCTGTGAGGTAGGCAGGGCTGAGAGAGCTCTGACAGAAACTGCTCTTTTTCAAGAACAGCTGTGCCAGAACTATGGCTTGCCCAAGGTCATCCAGCAGGTGCAAGTGGAGGAGTGGGGAATCAAACCCGGCTCTACCAGATTAGAGTCCGTGCACTGTGTTATCAAGAGAGTAAAAGGGTTAAAGTCTGCTTAGAGATGTTTTTCCCCCTTGTGTGCACAGCCGAATAACAAATATCAGGCTTCATTTCTGGATTGTTTATATTTACCTTGCAGTGTGTGTTTCTCCTGAACAAATTCATTCTTGTTCACTTCAAAAAACAAAAGCAACTTGTTCCTGTTGGTTTGCCTCATTATTCCTCAGCTATCAATCCAGGGGTGGATTCAGGCCCAGATACTGTGCCCTCAAAAGTTTTTTAGTTTGATAGTCAAGAAAGAGAGAGGAGAAGAAGAGATTGGATTTATACCCCCTCCTTCACTACCTGAAGAAGTTTCAGAGCGGCTTACAAACTCCTTTCCCTTCCCCTCCCCACAAAAGACACCCTGTGAGGTAGGTGGGGCTGAGGGAGCTCTTTCGAGAACTGCTCTTGAGAGAATAGCTCAAGAGAGATTGGGAGATTGTTCGTGGTGGGGGGTACAGTCCCATATATATATAGTGCTGTGTTCTTCGTGTGCAGAACATTTGAACCTGCAGCCCCCCCATCAGAAGTGATATGGTCTCAAAATAGTTTCAGTCATCCATGTTTTCTCTGAAATAGGCCATAGTTCTGAACCCAGTTTCAAAGAGACTGGAATACTCTTGCCCTGATCTGGATAGCCCAGGCTGGCCCAATCTCATCAGCTCTCAGAAACTAAGCCACTTTGGTGTAGTGGTTAAGTGCGCGGACTCTAATCTGGGAGAACCGGGTTTGATTCCCCACTCCTCCACTTGCACCTGCTGGTTGACCTTGGGCAAGCCATAGCTCTGTACAAGCTGTTCCCTCAAGGACAGCTTGGGAAAGAGCTCTCTCAGCCCCACCTACCTCACAGGGTGTCTGTTGTGGGGAGGGGAAAGGAAAGGAGTTTGTAAGCCGCTCTGAGACTCCAAGTGAGTGGAGGGCGGGGTATAAATCCAATCTCTTCTTCTTCTTCTTCTAAGCAGGGTCAGCCTTGGTTAGTACTTGGATGGGAGATCCCCAGGGAACTCCAGGGTTGCGATGCAGAGGCAGGCAATGGCAAACCACCTCTGAACATTTCTTGCCTTGAAAACTCTACAGGAATCACCATAAGTCGGCTGCGACATGATGGCAATTTATATATATTCTTACCAACAAATTGTAATCAGTTTGTCATCCAAAGTCTGCTAATGTTGATCTTGAACAGTTTCAGAGTTGCAGAAGAAAGGCTCCAGTGTAGCCCTGCTCCTACATTTTGTCCCTCTGGGGTGGAGTGTGGGGGGAACTCACAAAATACACTCATGCATGAAATGCTGTCACTTGTTTTCCTGTTCAGGAAGTTAGCATAATAGGAAAATATAATTATACATCTGATCCCATCATTTAAAATATATATTTAGCTAGGTTGCTGTAGAACAGCTAGAAATCTGCTGATTTCATAATTGCGGGGAGAACGGTAAAATAAACTAATGTTTGGGGACTGGGAAATTTCACGTGGTTATAATCAAAACCATTGTTCGCAGTGACTGATTTGGAATGATTTCCCTCTGCAGTGTGTTAACGTTACTCCCCCCACCCCCACTTCTCCGACAGCTTTGCATTACCATTGCAAAGTAGTTTGCATAGACGGAGCTTCTGTTAGTCAGGCCAGGAAGGAACTAATGAATTTTTCAGACTTGTGTCTGCTTTTTATTATGCTCCTATACAATTTTTAAGACACTTCTATAGTTTTTTTTTTCACCTGTTCTATCAGAATGTGGGCCAAGGATGGCTTTTTCTTCCAGCAAATCTTCCTTTTTTAAGCAAACAAAAAAGTCAACTGATTCCCCCCCCCAATCTAGTAGATTAACTCCTTTGCTATCCATCAGTAACTCTCATTGAGCCCCCATATTCTGGATCCCCTAAACCTTTGCTGTCTTAGAACAAGATAGAGCCTATACCTTGGAGCCACTAGAACCAGCGGCTCAAAATTCAGGCAGGCAAGACTTCTGGGGAAGGTGGGGTGTATGTATCCTTGCATGAATGCCACTCACTAAGCAAATCTGGTCTCTAAAAGGGACTCCCTTCTCGTTTCCTAGGGGTATAGAATGTGTGTATGTGAGGAGCTGAATTGAATTGGTTGCAATTACGGAGCCAGGCGGAATGGATGAGTTTTCAAAATACAGACTTCGCCCTCTGCTGCGACAATCATATTGACAAGTATTTTTACTAGCCGCAATAATGTACCGTGCCATGGTGACACCATCGTGTACTCCCCGTGGGAAATCATTGCCTCAAGCACTTCACAATGGGCCAACAATTATCATTGGTAGCCATTCAATCATATTCTTCTCAACTCAAGCCTAAGAATGGTCACTTGAAGCAAACTGTTTCTTGGAAGGGGCCATACAGACCATCTAGTCCAACCCCCTGCCCAATGCAGGAACTGCCTAAAGCATCCCTGACAAATATCCGTCCAGCCTCTTCTTGAAAGCTGCCAGTGAAGGGGAGTCCACCACCTCCCTAGGCAGCTGGTTCTTATTCCAATAGGACTTACTCCCAAACAAATAGATCCAGGGTGGTAGTCTAAATGGATTGGGTACATCCAAAGAAGATCACTATTACTTCTGTAGCTCTTGTCAGTATACAAAATATTTTATATTACCAGGGATTTGGGGGGGGGCAGGAATGCACAGGAACGGAGTTCCGGCTGGCTTCTGAGTTGGCCATGCCTACAGCTTCCCCCCCCCCCCCGAGTTCCCCAGGCGCCTCGCAAGCCACAAGGTACATGAGGAAGCCAAGCCGATCCAGGGAGGGAAGGCAGTTTAAACTGCCTCCCCTCCTCGCAGCTGTGGGGCCCCTGTGGAAGCCGATCCAGAAGCTGCCTTCCTTCCCTCGGGTTCCCCATGCGCCCCACAAGCCACGGGGCACCTGGGGAAGTCGATCCTGGGAGGGAGCTGCACTGTCAGGGGTGTGGCCTAATATGCTGATACTTTTCTTCTGTTGGGTGTGGCCTATTATGCTAATGAGTTCCTGCTGGGCTTTTTCTACAAAAAAAGCCCTGTATATTACCATAAGCAGCATACAAAATTCCCTACATTGGTGCTGGAAAGCAACTGCCTCCATGACTTGTCTTTAATGTTTGTGTTTCCTCCTTTTGCTACGAAGGGAAGGGCCCATGGCTCAGGGGAAGAATGGCATGCAGACAGTCCTAGGTTTCAGGTTCCCTGTCATGGTTGCTTCTTTTTCCCAGTCCATTTCTAGGTCCCGGCGGGAGAACGGCATCGGTTTCCCTTCCATCAGTTCCCCCCCCTCCCCCTTACCCCTCCTTCCTCGGAGTGAACTCATCTATTTACTAGACTTCAGTTATCTCTGTTGCTGCACTTGTAACCTTGGGCAACTAGGCCTCTGCTTTTCCAGGTGTCTTTTGCGTGGGAATTCATGTAGATTACACACAGGGTCGGGGATGGGAATTTAGCTCAGCTTACGCTCCTTTTTCTCTGAGAAAGTAACGGTAGCACATTTTGGCGCTTGATATTTTTATTCTGATTGGTACCTGACTTTTTACTCCTGTTTGAATACAGTATATCCGTTCCTCACATTCGGTATGTGGTATCACTAACAACGCAAGGGTTTCCTGAAAGACCATTAAGAAATAAAGACTTTGTTTTACAATACAAGGCCTGGCTTATTGGATCTCATCAGAAGCCTCACACCAGGTTCAGTCCCCAGCATCTCCGTTTAAAGAACCTGGTCATGGGTGTTATGAAAGACCTCTGCCTAAGCCCCTGGAGAGCCACTGCCATTTTGAATAGAAAATACTAAATTTTATGTACCTCAGGTCTGATTCAGCATAAGGCAGATTGATGTGTTTACCTCAGAAAGGGGAGACTTTTGAGCACATCTTTTGGGTTTTCCTCCTAACAGTGCCATTATGCCAGGATCTCAAACCATTTCTGCACTGTTTCCTCACCCGCAAAAGCTGTGTCAAAGAAGAGTCATCTGAGTCACTTCTGTGTAATTTGAGTAATATGAGCCCTTCTGTGGTTGCCTGAAAAATGAAAGCAGCAGATGAGGTTAAAGACCAATGGACCATCTTCAACATTTTGATTTGATGGTTCTACTCAAGCTCTTGTTGTTGAGTGGGTTCTTTAAGGGTGAGGGATGAAATTGCAGCTGCTGGACATGTTCCCCATACAGATGAACCTTGGCAGAAAAAATACGCATCAGTATGGATGCCTATCGTTCAGGATGAACACCTTTTCCCACTCACCCTAACTCTGTGAGTTGATCAATATTTTTTCCCCCTGAAGACTCAGAATTATTCTCCAGTGTTCTATCAGGTTGGTAAATTAGGAAAGAGATGAGAGCTTCAGGCTACATGTCACAGTTTGGAACTAACCGGGTTTAAAGAAAAGCAACGTGTAGTCACCTCTGGATTTTCTCAAAACACCCCACCCCCTGGATTTAATCATTAATTACAAAACAATTGATCCAGTTGACCCATCTGAGGACATTGGGACCATGGCTCAGTAGCAGACCTTCTGATTTGCATGTAGAAGGTTGCAGGTTCAGTCCCCAGCTTCTCCAGTTGAAAGGACCAGGCAGTAGGTGATGGGAAAGACCTCTGCCTGAAACTCTGGAGAGACCTTGCCAGGTTAATAATAAAAACATATCAAAAAACAAATGAAAACCAGAATATATATGTTATATTCTAGGTATTCCCAGAATATATGGCAGGGAGGAGGGGTTATTGAGGGAGCACCAGACAAAACAAATAAGTATTCACTAGGGATGGGTACAAACTGGGAAAAAGTGGTATGGTTCATAGTTTGTGATGTGCCCCATTTGCAAACCATAGACTGTCACAAATTTTCAGCCACCTTACAAACTGGTTCAGTTCATGACATTTGTGACCAGGTAGAATGCTCCTCCAGCATGCTAGAGATACCAGACTCACAGGGGCATCTCCAGCTGTCTCTCCTCTACAAACTCTCCAACTTTGGTGAGAATTGGATTTATGGGGTCTGAGTTATGGCTACTCAGAGAAGGTGCCCCGGGAAAGTGATTTTGGGGGAAAATGACGACCTGGTAATTTTGACAGCCACAGGTTCAAGAGGTTCAGGAGTCTATGGAATAGATCCTATGCAAGCTAGAGACATCAGAGTCACAGGGGACCTCCCCAGATGCTCCTCTACACGCACTTCAAGTTGTTGCTTTTAAGTTTTGTAAACATTTTGATTGAGTGGAGACTGTCTGGAAATGTATCTGCTCACAAACGAGCATGAACCTCCACAAACAGCTTGAAAATTCATGGAAAGTTCATGTCAGTCACCCAGCCATGAACTTGACTTCAGAAACCATGCACTGGCCAAAATTCATCATAAACTTTGGTTTGTGAGCTGGTTTGTGCGCATCTCTAGTCTTCACACGCTAGAAGACAACAGTCATGGAAGGGGATAGACAGGTATGTCACAGGAGGGCATTCCATAATCCTAATGGCACAACCAAAATGGCCTGGCTCTGGTTGGCACCCAACCTAACCTCAGAAGGTGGGAATACCCAAAGCAGGGCTTCAGAATGTCAGAAGCCAGGTCCAAAATGTCACGAGTTGTGCCATGAGAATTTGGAGCAAGAAGGCAAGGGTACTAACTCAAGTAGCGTAGTCAAAGTCTGGTCCAAGGTTAATCTGTATAGCAAAATCTGGAAGTCTGAGAGTCATCCATGAGCAGGTTAAGGGGTGAGACAAAAGGCAGAGTCAGGGAACAGTCTGAAAAGTCACAGGAGTAAGCAGAGCTCATTTTGTAGCAGGAGCTCCTTTGCATATTAGGCCACACACCCCTAATGTAGCCAATCCTCCAAGAGCTTACAGACCTCTTCTTACAGGGGCTACTGTAAGCTCTTGGAGGATTGGCTACATCAGGGGTGTGTGACCTAATATGCAGAGGAGCTCCCACTACGAAATGAGCCCTCTGAGTAAGGCAGGATCCAATGCAGTGGTTGCAGAGTTGCTTCCATGCAGAGTTGCTTCCATGCCTCCCTTGCTGTTTTTTATAGCCATATGCTTAAGGGTCCTGCTTGCGGCCAGCTGCTCAGGAGTAATCCTGCAGCTACTCTCCTTTGATATCAGCAAGCAGCTGGCATCGGGCCAGGAGGTGTGCATTTTGTCATCTCTTCTGTTGCTATACTCTTAACCTCTGTCTGTGGTGCTCTAAGGGTGTGGGTGATACTGAAGGTCTGGAAACTATCGCGTTTCATCTTTTGAATCTGGGCTGGGGAGTGTTACTGGCTCTGCACCAGTTGTTGGCTGTGAACCCTGACAAGCTTGCAGCTCATCTTCCTGCTTGCTGGCTTTTGCTGACTCAGAACTGGCTACACGGGGCTCCTCACTGAGCACTGGCTGACCCACAACACAGAAGATGACTGTAACAGTCAGGAAGGTCCATATGGGCATAGGCATTTATTAATAGACCTGTGGGGGGAGCTGGTTTTATTTCTTCTACATTTGTTACTAATTCCAAAAGGGGCTTGCCTGTTATTGTTTTGTTTTGTATGGTTTTGTTTTTATAATTCCAGTTTGTTGCCATTTGACATGGGTTTCAGAAGAAGATCTACCCCTTGACCTTTACGGTCTTCCATCCAAAGTGGACAAAACACAGAAGAATTTCAGTGTGGACTTCATCCACCCTGAGGAATTTCAGACAAATAGAATAAAAGAGTTCCTATTGAAGGCAAACAAGTAAAACATTAAAGACTATGGGATTTTTCATAGGGTTTGTTCTTGTTGTTAAAGGCTGTTTAGATGGAGAATTTGTTTAATTTTCATATTACTTATGATGGTGTCTTAATATTTTGTTTTATTTATTTACTAGGAATAAGGCCCATTGTGGAAATAAATTCAACGGGCTCTAGAAAGAGGCTTTGGGAGAGTGCCCTGGCCTTGGGCACTCAGTGTCAATTTGCTGCGGCAACCTCAGTAGGGTATAATGACATAGAGTCCACCATTTTTTCCAGGGGAAGATCTCTACCATCTGAAAAGCAGTTGTAATTCATCGTGATCCCCATCTCTCCCCTGGAGATTGGCAACAATGGTTCCCCATGAGGGAATGGGTGGTTTGGAGGGTGGAGTCTATGGCATTGAACCTGTCTGAGGTCCCACCCCTGCTGAAACCTCACCCTCTCCGAGGTCCACCCCTCAAATCTCCAGGAATTTCCCAATCTGGAGTTGGCAACCCTACCTCCCAGCCAACTGTCAATGTATCATTATCTACCCCCTGGCTTCAGCTTTCCATCTCTTCCCCCCTCCCCCTAGAGAACAGTTGTAATTCTGAGTGATCTCCAGTCCCCACCTGGAGATTGGTAACAATGGTTCTCCATGAGGGACTCGCTGGCTTGGAGGGTGGTGTCTATGGCACTGTACCTGTCTGAGGTCCCACTCCTCCTCAAACCTCACTGTCTCCAGGCTCCATCCCTCAAGTCTCCAGGAATTTTCCACCTGGAGTTGGCAACCCTATCTCCTTCCCAGCCAATCATCAACCTCACTCTTCAAGTTTCGATCCCCCCGCCCCGCAGCCTCCACCATGCTCTGAAGCCCTGACTGCTATGTCACATTGGCTGTCATAAAGGATCCATCTCAGCAGAGTATAAGGAAGTAGAGTCCACCATTTTCTCCAGGAGAACTGATCTCTGCCATCTGGAGAGCACTTGTAATTCTGAGTGATTTCCAGCCCTCACCTGGAGATTTACAACCATACTTCCCCTGGAGGAAAAGTAGTCTTTCTCTGCAATGGGGACTGAAGCAGCTGACATCATTCTCCTCTCCCCCTTTTTGACTTGCACAACAACCCTGTGAGGTAGGTTAGGCTTAAAGTCTGTGAGTGGCTCGAAATCACCCACTCAGCAAGAACCTGGGTCTAGCAGATCCTGCTCTGAAGCCCTGACTGCTACGCCTAGGGTAGCCAACCTCCAGGTGGAGCCTGAAGATCGCCAGGTATTACAATTGAACTCCAGACAACAGATCTTCCCCCTTCCCTTGGAGAAAATGACTGCTTTGGAGGGTGGCCTCTATGGCATTCTGTTCAGCTGGCCCCAATGAGTTTTCTCCCAGAGCCCAACATAGGTGTGGAAAGGGGCTTTCAGAGAAGCAAGTTTGGTTGCCTAGCAATGGGCACTAAGCAGGAGAAAGAGCCTGAGGAATTTCACACAGCCAATATGTTCTGTTTCAGGAACTCTTCAGTAACGGTTTCTGTCAGGCATTTCAGACAGAACTGTATTAGTACCAGTTCCCTAACGGAACATATTGGCCCTTTCACACAGAAACGTGTCTCTCCCGTTGGGGAAGCGTTCCTGAGCCAGTTTACCTTGAAACCTCCTCCCAAGCGTTCTTCAGTTCTTGTACCAGTCCTGAAATACTACGGGGTGCTGTGTGAAATGCCCCCTGTTTCTGACAGTTTATTCTGACAGTTTATTCTGGGCATGCTAGCAGTGTGCGGGGGAGGGGGTTATGCTGATAGTCCATTGTCTTTTCACTGACAGAAGCAGGCCAATGAGGGGACAGGTAGACCCACCTGGCAGTGGGCGGAGGAGAAGAGTAGACCCAGCACCCAGTCAGTTCTTCCCCTTCGCTGGCTCCCTCCAGACTGAGGCCGAGATGCTGGCCAGTGGCTCTGTGGGCGGGACTGAGGCAAAGCAGGGAGAGAATGCAGCCAGTGGCCAGGGACCCCCTTTTGAGTGGCAGTCCGTCCAGCCGACTGATTTTGGCTCCCCATGGAATCTTGCTCCATGGAATCTTGAAAACAGCTTTATATAATAGGAAAGATTGTATTAATGAAATGTTGTTTTATTATATTGTTTTTATTGTATTGTATTGAAGAAATATTTACAAATATTTACAAATAATTATCTGTTTAATGAAACAGGAATTCAGTGGCACCTTCAAAATGAACAGAATTCATACCAGCATAAGCCTTCACAAGTCAGAGTTCATCTCACTAGATGAAACAAACCTTGTTAACATTTAAGGTGCCGATGGACTCTTGTTAAACTTGGCTCTAACAGGCCAACATGGCTCTTGATGTGACAGGTCACTCTCTTTCCGAGGCTTTTGTTTATTACAGGATTCAGCCATGAAGATCTCACATTCTCCCTATTTCTCATCTCCCTCTTGCATACAGCACAGAGATTGAAGGCTACCTTGTTTAAAACATACTGGAATTTGTTGTAATGTCTGAATTGTGCCAAGTGGCAAACTGTTTTTCCCCTTTTTGCCTGCAAATGAGAATTTTACCCAAATCCTGATTTACTACCCCAGTTTGTAGCTCAATGGAAGAGCCTCTGCTGGGCATGCAGAGGCCCCGTCCACACTGTCACTTTTGTTGCTCATTTCTCCCTATTGCTTCAGGTTCCCCCACCCCACATATGTTTTGCTCTCTCTAGTAGTCCCAGAGGGAGCAAAACACATGTGGAAAAGGGGGAAGACCCGAAGCAATAGGGAGAAATGAGTGATAAAAGTGACAGTGTGGACGTGGCCAGAAAGTCACAGGTTCAGTCCCCAGCATCTCTAGTTAAAAGGACCAGGCAGTAGGTAATGTGAAAGAACTCTGTCTGAGAGCCAGAGAGCCTCTGCCAATCTGCCAGTATGGGTAGACAATACTGATTTTGTTGGGTCAAGGGCCAAGCGAACCAAGGGTCTGATGAACTGAGGGTCCGATGCAGTACAAGGCAGCTTCATGGGTTCATGTTATCATTTCACCCAATTCAGATGACTCACCAGTTCAGAAGACTCACCAGACTAAGAAGTCTTCAGTCTCAGCACTCGCTGAAAGAATGGGAGGGAGCGTGCAAAACTGAGGATTTCATGGCTTAGTCTCAGACCAAAAAAGACGACCCAGCTCTTCTCCAGGCTTTATCTCCAGGTGTTTTCTCTCCTCTTCGCTAAGGTCAGATATTCTGGATTCCGGGAAGAGGAACACAGCGCGTGTCTTCCTTTCCCAACTTGGCCTTGCAAGGATAATTTGAGGGATTCTCCCCCCTTCCCCCAAAACACAGCATGTTTAATTCAACAGGATCTCTTCTCTGTTTTTTAACAAGTGTCTCCTCTCCTTGGTGCCTTCGAGTGGATTTTAGTCAGGGATCCTCGCCAAAGCCGTCATGGCCATCATCTCTAATAAAAAACAAAATGAAAGAAAATTCTCAACCATTATTAGTAACAGCTCATACCATGCGAGGATAAAGGCGGACAGAGCAACATGACAATGGAGTGCCGGTGGTTTGCTCATAGAAGGCTATGGTTGCCCGCAGAAGACATAAAGGAGTGCTGCATAGCTAAATTAATACTATTGTAGATCACCATTGCCATCTCCTGGTACATAACTCCATCACTATATTGTTTTCACTGCCCGGTTTTCCATGGTGCAACTATTGAGAAAAGATTATATCATAAATAGGCCATAAAATAAAGATAGTGGGAGCTCATTTTTTCCCCCTCCATCTTTACGCCTTTTGGCTTTATATTTTTAAAAAACAGTTAAATGATCTTGCATCAAAAACAGTGATATTCTGAGACTGTTTCTTAAAATGAGACAATGGGAGGGAATATTGTCAAGACTGACGGATGATACCAGCTCTAGCCTCTTTTCCAACATGCCTGCAATGAGGAAGACATTATCGGTTTCTCAACATAGTTCTGGAAGAACCTGTAGATTTAAAAAATGTGTTTATTTTTGTTATTTATAGTCCACCTTCCTTATTGTGAGTCAATGCGGATTACACAGTGTAAGATGAATACAGACCAGCATTTAATAAGCGGCAATGTCCCTTAAGGCAATGTCGCTTAATTACCACTTCTTATGATTCCGGTAGTACCTTAGCGGGTATGGTGTTCTACAGAGGACAAGAAGACTGGGTTCTGCCCTGAGTTTTGTGTGTGTGTGTGTGTTTGTGTGTAAAGTGTTGTCAATGCAAGTGAGCAGCAGAGGTGGTTGGCCATTGCCTTCCTTTCCAGAGTCTTCCTTGGTGGTCCTCCAACCAAGTACCAACCCTACTTAGCTTCTGAGATCCTGATGAGATCTCAAGGCTGTACCAAGCCACCTTTCCTCCCCCTGAACCACTTGTAATCTGAAATTTGACGTAAGGAGGATGGGGGAATGGAAGTGGCCAGGACTCGGATGCTCAAACTCCTGCTGGTTGGGATCACCTTGTAATAAAAAGGTGCAACTATGTCGTTGATTTATTGATGATTGGATTGACAGATCAGTAAGCTATTTGCCCAGAGTTCGAAGGGGGGGGGGGGGCAGACACTGCATAACAGCACTTCCACATGCTCAGCTTTTAGGCAGGCATGCTGCCTCTGATAACCCAGTGTCATCACCACACAGGGATAATTGTTTTCCCTGCTACCTCCCAAACTGAGTGTCCTCTGAAATGAGCTAGTTTTAAAGTAGGGGCTACCTTTTGTTGTTCTCATTAACACATTCTGAGTCTAGCTGGCCAGTGTGGATTGATTGCTTAGCAGTTCAGCTGTTTTGCCAAGGAGTTCAGCATAGAGGCTACTGCTACGCATAAAACTAAGAATGGATTTGGAAGCGCAAGGAACTGGGTTTAATAAGGCAGGAAAAGGCTGGGTCCTTTATTCGAGTAGGCCTGTTTAAGGATGAGCTGGGAGACTGAAATACCAACTCGACTTACCTTAGATCCAGCCCACTCAGGTCCAGTTCCAGATTTCCCAGGATCCTGGGCAGAGAGTTCCCCGGGGGGGCCTTCCCACCCAATCACTCATGTGTCTCAGTACCTGCCTGTGCATCCCTCCTTGCCCTGCTCACAAGCTCTCCCACTGCCCAAGCTCACAGCCACCTGCACTGCCAGTGGCCCTTTCCCTGATGGCATGGAACAGTGGGCGATTCTGCATCTAGCATCCGCTCCACATTTTCTTAACTGGGAGGAGAAAGTGCCACTCAAACCCACATTCAAATACTCCAGGGCAATGTCGTACTGACTGCAGAGTCACCCCTGAATGGCCAGAAAATGGCCATAAATCTATGCAGAGAGTACAATTAGGGCTGGCTCTATCACTAGGCCAACTAGGCAGCCGCCTAGGGGCACAGTTGGCAAACGGGGTGGCAGAGAGACTGAGAGAGACTCATACCAGGAGACAGTGTGCTTTATGCAAACCATGATTTACCATTATGTCTGAATGTTGCTTTCCATTCAGGCTAAGAACCAAACTTAGCCTCGGGCCAATGCAGATAGACTTGTAGGCGCTGCGGCCAGCTGGTGCAGGTGGCTGCTGGTGGGGCTGGAGAGCTCATGAGCCTGGGCAGGCGGGCGGGCACTGGGGCTGGGGGGGTGTCCCTTGCGGGCAGGTTTCCGGCGGTGGAGAGGGAGGCTCTGCGGTGGGGGGGGCACTACAAGGTATCCTCACCTGGGGTGGGGGGCACAAGGTAGCCTTGCCTAGTGCACAAAAAACTTGGGGCCAGCCCTGAGTACAATAAAATCTGACGATCAAAGAACTCAAAAGTGGCATGGAGTTCCGAAGCAAAAATAAAACCTGATGATCAAAGGACGTGAAAGCAGCATGCAATGCAGAGGGGAATTTCTGTTCCAACGTGAGTTTTGTAAAACAATGGAGGGAAAAGCCAGTGCAGAATCAGCCTGTGTCGGCAGCCAGGAGCATGAGTGGTGGAGCATGCAGGGAAAGGACTGGCCATATTGGGCCTTGCCAGAAGCCCTGGGTCTAGGCAGCTGTCCTGTCTGAGGGTATGCCAATGCCAGCCCTGTGCCACACGCCCCAGCCACAATCCCATCTTCCTTAGTTGGAGGAAGGGGAGAGGTCAGCAACCCTTCAACCACTGGGCCATACCATCCAGTTGACTTCAGTTTTTCATGTTCTACACATAATACTGATAAACTGAGCTAATACAGGCTGTAGACTAATCTGATGCATGTTTATATTCCTAAGGAAAATGTGTGGATGAGTCTAATACGGTCTCAGGACGAGGATGCAGTCCCTCTTCCTGGGAGAAAGCTCACTGAATAAAAGTGGGCTTGCTCCTGAGCAGACCACTTTAGGGGTGGTCTGGGAGGCCGAAACAGCCCTAGAAAAGCACTCACTCAAATCCCAGGGACCGTCATTCAAGTCCAGGGGGCTTCTAGACCCTGAGAACCGCAAGTGCAGTCCTAAGCTGGTCTACTCACAGATAACTCCCATTTTATTCAACGAGGCTCATCCCTGTTATTTTTATTTAGGTTGGCTAGAGTTCCAATACGGTAGAAAGGCAATTAATCAGAGAATCAGCATGGCGTAGTGGTTAGAGCGTCAGACGAGGATCTGGAAGACCCCGGCTCGAATCCCTCCTCTGCCATGGAAGCTGACTGCGTGATCTTGGGCCAGTCACACACACTGAGCCTAACCCACCTCACAGGGTTGTTCTGAGGATACAGTGGAAGAGAGGAGAACAATGCGAGCCACTTTGGGTCCCCACCGGGAGAAACGCGGGATATGAACAAAAATTATAAATAGATGCCGTGAATAAATAAATGAAACCTTCCGGCAGCATGGGAGGAAAAATGCATGTCAAATGGCAGCTGGAAGAAGACCCACAACACCCCCCCACACACACACATTCTGCCTGGCCAATGCAAATGCAAACCAGAGAATCCCCTTTGTGGGGGGGCTAGTAGTATGGCAGTCAGATAAGGAAATGTTATACAACCAGGTGGTACGTCAGTGGTGATAAAAATACAAATGGCTCTTTCGTGTTCGGAGAAGCTTCACAAAGATTAACACGAGGTGTTTGTGTTGCTTTTCTAATCTGTGTCTTTCCTTTCCCTGCCTTGCTCCGTACGTATTGCTCTCCCCCTTTTTGGCAGGTGTCCGATATCTCCTGATTAATACTTGCTTTTCCTCCGGAAAGGTCAGCCGGTAATGACTGTCCCCCGTATTGAGATGCTGGTAGAGCCGCCCTTCTCTGGGTACGAAAGCAATGGCTTCAGAGCCAGAGTTCCCATTTCCTTAACCTCCCCCACACACACACGCCGCCGCCACAGTTTCCCACCCATGTGAAGGAGGGGACTGAGACGTGGCTACAATTTATCCCCCCCCCCCCTTCTTCTCTGGACTGGGAGGGCAGAAATTCAACAGGAGGCAGAGCCTTGACAAATCACCCTTTCAATCAAATTGGTATACAGAAAGGAGGGCTGCCTACCATGCAATAAATCCCATAGATGTTCAGCCAGGAGTGACAGATTAAACTAATGGACTCAGCAGACAGTCCTGCATCCAAGCATTCTTTTGAATTGCTTACTCTCTTTCCCTATGACAAAGCAGTACACATTTCCTATTTAATTGGAAGCGAGGTCCGCCATAGATCACTCGTTCCAGCCCTCTTTCAGAAAACAGGTACTTCGAATCGGCACTCCCCAGTTTTCCACTGTTTTGATGGGGGGAATGCGTACAACTGGAGAAGGTTTGTAATGCTAAGGTCTTGGGTGGGTGGGCCAATGTACCTCTAGAGAGCCCGTTTGGTGTGGTGGTTAAGAGCGGCAGACTGTAATCTGGGAGAACTGTGTTTGATTCCCTACTCTCCCCCACATGAAGACGGCTGGGTGACCTGGGGTCAGTCACAGTTCTTTCAGAGCTGCTCTCTCAAGAAACGTTCTCTCAGAGCTCTCTCAGACAGGGTGTCTGTTGTGGGGAGAGGAAGGGAAGAAGATTGTGAGCCACTCTGAGTGAAGGGTGGGGTATAAATCCAACTCTTTTTCTCTTCTCCTCCTCCTCCTCCTCCTTCTCCAATGAGATTTCCGGGGTCTAGCCCTGACCTGGATAGCTTGGGCAAGCCTGATTTTGTCAGATCTTGGAAGCTAAGAAGGGCCGACCCTGGCAAGTAGCAAAAGAAGAAAAAGAGAAAAAACTGGATTTATATACTGCCCTTCACTCGGAGTCTCAGAGCGGCTTACTAGCACCTTTCCTTTCCCCTCCCCACAACAGGCACCCTGTGAGGTAGGTGGGACTGACAGAGCTCTTTCGCGAACTGCTATTTCAAGAAAAGCTCTGACAGAACTATGGCTTGCCCAAGGTCATCCAGCAGCTGCAAATGGAGGAGTGGGGAATCAAACCCAGTTCTCCCAGATTAGAGTCTGTGCACTTAACTACTACACCAAACTGGCTCTCTTCCTTGGATGGGAGACCTCCAAGAAACACCATGGTCGGGATGTCGAGGCAGGCAATAGCAAGCCACCTCTCTGAAATGTCCAAGCCCCACTAGGGGTCGCCAGAAGTGAACCATGACTTCCAAGCATGCACACATACACAAATACTCAACCCCCCCCCCCCCAAAAAAAAAGATTTCTGGGATCTAAGCTTTCAAGAATTAAAGTTCCCTTCATAATGGAATGGAAATCCCAGAGCCCTTATATCCCAGATAGTTTAGTTCTACTTTCATAGAACTAGAGTTCCCAGGTTGGGAAATTCTTGGGGATTTGGGGGGTGGAGTCTGGAGAGGGGAGGGACATCAGCAGTGTACAATGCCATAGAGTTCACCTTCCAAATCAGCCATTTTCTCTAGGGGAACTGATCTTTGTCACCTGGAGATCATTTCTAATCCCAGGAGATCTCCAGCCACCACCGGGAGGTTGGCAACCCTATAGAACACGTTCAAGGCTCCCTTCACAAGCTGCCTCTACAAGCAGAACATGCTGGAGAGTCCTGTGCTCTTTAAACAAACAAGCCCAGTTTTCGGCTCAAATAGCAGCAGAGACAATGTCGGATCCCATCCCCCTCAGAACTACACCAGATGTTGGGAGAAGGCAGAAATAACCAGCTCTGCAGAAGAGTTGTGTAAGAACACAGTGCCATGAGAGACTTTTTTATAATGCAGCCTTGTGTACTTACTGGATGTTCTTACCAGAAGTGGCAAAGGGTAACTCTAGGCACCAGCAGAAATTCTACGGTACAACCACAGAGTTTCCAGTGATTCCTAGAGCTACCCTTTATCACGTCTTTTATCCCAGTATTCAAGTAATTTTAGCAAAGTTCAAGACATAGAGATATGGCTTAATGTCTATCTTTTCTGTTTCTGAGTTCATAGTCTCTTCTTGCTTTGGGGGTTTTATCATGTCTGTGTAAGAACATCCAGTAAGTACATGAGACCAGTGTTCCCTCTAAGCTGAGTTAGTGTGAGCTAGCTGACAGTTTCTTAGCCTCCGGCTCACACATTTTTGTCTTAGCTCATGAAGGATGGCCCTAGAGCAAACTAACTTATGCACTAGCCAAATCACCTGCTCACAACTTTAATGTTGGTTGCTGACAAAGTAGATTTTTTTGCTCACAGGACTCCACAGCTTAGAGGGAGCATTGCACGAGACGTCATTAAAAAAAATGATCCTGCCTCTATTCTGAGAGGCATCAGGCAATGGGATCTTGTCAGCCCTGTGGTACAGCCAGAAGGTGTCAACCTCTCACTATCCCTGGTGTGCTTTCTGCTTCTGAATCTCCCCCACCATTCCCTCTCTGTGTCCACAATGTGGGATTAGCCAGTATAGCTAATAGCTGGATCCTGTGAATCCATTTCACTAGAAAAGGCATTTTCTTCTCCGATGCAAGGCACGTAACATCTTGCAATGGGGAAATGTTCCCACTGCTTCCAAAAAGCGCCTCTACTAGTGGAATAGGTCTGGGAGATGAACCATTTGGGAAACACATTGTTTCCATCCATGGAGAACAAATCCCCTCCTTCCAAATGGTTTCTGAAAATCTTGAGGCTCAGGTATACATGCGTACCATATTTCAAGCTTTTTACATCATATGGGGATAGGACCTTTGCTCAGAGGTAAAGTATCTGTTTGGCATACAGAAGGTCCCAGGTTCAATCCCCAACGCATCCAGTTGGATGGATCAGGTAACACTGTCAATGTGAAAGACCTCCCCTGGAGACCTGGGGGGGGCCACTGTCAGTCAATGCAGACACAATACCAACCTTGGTAGACCAACAATCTGATTCGTGTTTCATGTGTGGGGGTGTACCACAAGGATTCTGTTACCTTCATGAAGAAGAAGAAGAAGAAGAAGACAATATGGTTGTTATAGCCTGCTTTCCTCTAACCTAAGAAGTCTCAAAGTGACTTACATTCTCCTTCCCTTCCTCTCCCCACAACAGGCACCATGTGAGGCAGGTGGGGTTGAGAGAGTTCTGAGAGAACCATGACTGGCTCAAGGTCACCCAGCAGGCTTCGTGCAGAGGAGGAGTGGGGAATCAAACCCAGTTCTCCAGATTAGAGTCCGCCACACATAACCACTACACCACACTGGCTCTCAGTCACTCCATCCTAAACTCTGTGTATATGTGTATTCCTCAGATAAACCAGCAAATAACCAAAGCTTTAGAGATGCCAAAATGTGAAAGAGAAGCATGGCTGCTCTGGAAATACCAAGGTCACTAACTAGTCAGACGGCTCTTTTCAATTCTCCGCAAATGTGTGGGCAAACTTGAGAATTCTCAGGATGCACCTCTCAAAGGCCTCGTGCCTTTTCGCCTTGGCGTACAGGGCTCACTGCTTGACCTCCATCACAATGGATATGGGTGTGTGGGGGGGGGATACTGAAAAAGGAGAACTCAAGACATGGAGGCGATTTTCAGCCCAGTCAACAATGTATTCAGGGAACGGCTTGGGGGGGGGGGGGAATGTCTACCTTGTGCAAATCCAACTCTCTAACAAGAGTCTATCATTGAGATTGTATTCTATGGCTTACAAGAGTATCGATTTGTGTGTACTTCTCCGTGGTGCTACATTCGTTTTAAGATTGATCTGGGTTTCATTACGCCACTGTATCATGCCCCCTTGGTGTCATCTCGGTGGCCCCTCTATAAAAACCAAAGTGCTTTTTGTTGCTTCCCAGATATACAAACGTTTGGTGTCTCTTGTAATTCAAAACAAATCAATTCCAAGCCTAGTTAGTCGCAGCTGCGCATGCGAGAAAGGCCCCATTTTGGAACTATTGGCCTACCGTGATGTAAATCCGGGGGGGGGGGGGGGGGAGCTAAGAAGCTTAGAAAGTAAAAAGACCTTGATGCGTATCTTTTTAGCTAAAGCGAGGCATTGTTGGGGGGGTATCTGTAAGACCGGGGGGGTTGTTACACCACTGCATTGTTTGTGTTGCCTTTCAAAGCCGCTTGGAAATACCATTTCTTTCCCTAGCAGTTTTATACTTCTTCTTTTTTTCCTATTTGGAAAACATTGATTTTCCCCTCCCCCACTTCCCCCCTGTGATTTTTATGCAGTGCGAGTAAACAGGGTTCTGTTTAATATACGTCCTGATCGGTGTAATGCCACCAACAAATATATAACTACAGCTTTGGGAGAGACGGTCCTCCTGGAGGAGGCCCAGGCTGCCTCTGCAAGATGGTAAATCCATCAGGCACTAGATTTCTAAGGGGCCGCTGCTTTGGCCGTGTTCAGCTTCCTGTGTTTGTCTTCACAAATGGAAACCAGGCATTGTTCTAGCACTGTATTTAGCAAATGGTTCCCTGTCACAGGAACGGACACTACAAATTCCTTCAACACAGACTTGAAGCGTACTCTTCCGGATGTCCTGTAACAATTGTCTCTCATGGTTATGGATATGGTGCCTACAGAGAGAGTCATAACACTATAGGAAAGAGCTGCCAGGTCCCCACTGGCCACCGCCTAGGGGATAGGGCCGTAGGGTTGCCAGATCCAGGTTGCAGAACTCCCAGAGGTTTGGGGATGGCGCCTGGGGAGGACAGGGACTTCAGTGGACTCCAATACCACAGAGACCACCCTCCACAGCATCCATTTTCTCCAGGGGAACTGATCTGTATGAGGAGATGAGCTGTAAGTCTGGGTGATCCCCAGGTCCCTCCTGGAGGCTGGAGTCCACTAAGAACATAAGAGAAGCCAATGTTGGATCAGGCCAATGGCCCATCCAGTCCAACACTCTGTCACACAGTGGCCAAAAACACCAGGTGCCCTCAGAAGGTCCAGCAGAAGGTCCACTAAATGGCTATGCATCACAGTAACTTATCACTTGGTGCTAAAATTACTAAACTGAGGCCATTGTCCTTTGGTCCCATCATGAGAAGACAAGACTCACTGGAAAATACAATAGTGGTAGGAAAAGTTGAAGGCAGCAGGAAAAAGAGAAGCACCCAACATGAGATGGACTGACTCAGTCAAGGAAGCCATCATGTCTCTCTTGCCTGAGCAAGGCTGTCGATGACAGGACATTTTGGAGGTTATTAATTCATAGGGTTTATTTATTTATTTATTTGTTCAACTTATATCCCGCCTAGTCAGTTTTGCAACCGACCATAAGTCGACCATAAGGGTTGCCATAAGTCAGAAGCAACTTGGCAGCACACAACACATATGCGCATGGTAAATGATCCTTTTAACTGGAGACACCAGGGATTAGGGTTCCCAATCTCTAGGTGGGGCTAGGAGATCTCCAACTATTACAATTTATCTCCAGATGACAGAGATTGGTTCCCCTGAAGAAAATGGCTCCTTTAGACGATGGACTGTATGGCATCCCCAAACCCCACCCTCAACTGGTCCCTCCATCCCCAAGATCTCCAGGTATTTCCCAACCCAGAGCAGGCAACCCTACCAGGGACTGAAACTGGGACCGTCCACATGCCAAGTGGATGCTCTACCACTGAGCCATGGCCCCTCTTTGTGAACACGGGAATGCCCCTTCTACTTGTGCACCACAGTCCCAATCTGAATATGGGGGTGCATGTGCCCAGGATTAAGTTTCCAACACAGCAATCACAATCTAGGGGACAATACAATGTCTGGCTAGGTCCCTAGATTCACATTAGTCTTTAGACTAGGCAATCTCTCTCCCTGCTTCTGCCTTTTTGAAAGCCCAGTGCAAAGAGAGGTCCTTTCCACATTCGTCTGCCCCTCCAGATTTTCTCATGTGTTTGAGTTGAGTCAGTTTAAGTCCATGGCAAGACAACATCCAAATAACCCACGGCGACAGCAGGCTGAAACTGGGCTGACCACTGAAGGGAGGTAATGCGGAATGGGGGGAGAAACCCGGAATAAAAAGAACGTTGAACTCAATTTTGGTGCAGAAGGGGGGTGGGGGGGACCTGGTTTAAAAAGAAGGTTGAATTAGATTTTAGTGCAGAATTGCTTGGAGGACACAGGTGGGGCTGAGAAAGCTCTCTCAAGAACTGCTCTTTCAGGAACAGCTCTGACAGAACTATGACTTGCAAGCTGCAAGTGGAGGGATGGAGAATCAAACCCGGTTCTCCCAGATTAGAGTCCATGCACCTAACCCCGACACCAAACCGGCTCTCAGTTTGGGAGGAGGAAAGCTGTGCTGGACAATCAGGGAAAATAGCATTCACCAGAACAGGAAGGGCAGGTGCAACAAATGACTTGGCAATAGGGTTTGCTGGCATGAGTTTATCATCTTGACCTACATTTAACACTGTTTTGTGCCCCGGTTGCTGGGGAAAGACTGTGGTGCTAAAGATCGTGGAAATGGATAAAGAATAAGCGGAAAGAAAATAATCATGTTGCTGCCTATCATTGCTGCTATATAAAAGATCATGTCAGCGTTTTCATTGTAAGCCCATAATTTCAGGGATTTATATTGCTTATTTCACTTAAGATGACTACTCCGCTGAAGCAACAAATAAATACGATAATAAGAACAAAAAGTAGTGTTTAAGCACCGTGCTGAGCAATAACCATGTATCACCACTTGAATGTCGAACAACATCACTTTATCCTAGGAAAGGGAAACGGTAGTAAGGTCAAGGCGCTAGGAATGAATCTCAGTCTCTGCACAATATTATGGTCAGGAAGAACATCCATTTTCATGTGTCACTTCTATATGTCTTCTCCAGGAAGTAAAACAGAAGATATCTCCCGGCTAGGATCTGATGGTTCTTTAGACTTTCCCTCATCCATCACACAGTGAAGTTTGTTCTTGCCTTTCTTCACACCATCTTTCTAACCCTCCAGTGTTGCATATTATGCACTCCAGTATTCAAGAGGTACAGAATGAATCCACCTGGATCCATCTTATCCACTACAGAAGATAAGGATTTTTCTATCTAGAAGTCTACTGATGTCCCACTCCAAACTCCGCTAGAACATAAGAACACAAGAGAAGCCAATGTTGGATCAGGTCAATCGCTCATCCAATCTAACACACTGTCACACAGTGGCCAAAAGTACCAGGTGTCATCAGGAGGTCCACCAGTGGGGCCAGGACACTAGAAGCCCTCCCACTGTTGCCTCCCCCCCCCCCCCCCACAAGCACCAAGAATACAGAGCATCACTTGCCCCAAACCGAGAGTTCCTATCGATACCTTGGGCTAATAGCCACTATAGATTCCAGAATCCTCATTCTGCAGACAGTATTGTTAGGAGTTGGTGGCATCTGGTGGACTGAGAAGACCTCTCCTGTAGACCACATTAGGCATCTGCAGAAAAGATCTGTTTGCTTATATTATGCCACACCGATGCAGGAGGGGAAAGGGCCAATGCAGAAGATTAATTTGATCTGCAACCAATCCTATCAAATTGCACTAAGTTTCATTCTGGGTTAGTTTTGACACAGATTAACCTGCTGTTTCAACACTAAGAGAACATTTCTCCTCAAGGCATTCTCAATACCCCTTTTTAGATATTTCAAAGGATGTGGTCACATGTGCCAGATAAAATGGGGGAGGAATTTGACCCACAGTTGCACGATCATACCTCCCTTTGAAGCTATGGGGGCAGTCTGTCAGTGTGTGATCAGGTGCAACTGTGGGTGAGTCGGGGTTTTTTGTCCCGTTATTTCCCCATACGCTTAAACAAGGAATTGATGATTCGCACCTCCGCACCGAGGGCTCCCTATGGAGTTTGCAATTACGCACACACTGCAAAGGGGGGGGGGGAACAATGGCACGGAGTCAGGATGGCCTGATCAGACCATCCTGACACCATGAGAGTGTGCTGGAGTGATCAGACACAGGAAAGTCCATCCGTGGCCCGTCACAACCCGTTTACTACCAGATTTTCCCTGGTGTCTTTTAACTCCGCTTCTGCGGCAGAGCAGAATGGGTTTGCCGATGGCTGCGGGGTGCTTCCCAGATGTTGTTGTCTGGTTGCGCCCTTTAAATCCACCCGGCATTTGCACCTATGCCGAGTCTAATTGTTCATATGATCACAGCCAAAGTCACATAAAAACAGAAATCACTTCCAGATCCTCTTACAGAACTGTTTACAACATGGAAAAGGAACACAAAAGTGATTTCTGGAATGGTTGACGCGACTCAACCATTTCATGTATCCAAGAGCACTGGGATCAAAAACAGATGGGATGAGAGAAGTATGCTGAAACTTGAGAAAGCATCCATAGTCCATGAACGAGAAGTAAGGGTGATCCTCATAGAAGCTACCCAAATGCATCCACTCATTTGCATTATCCTCCTCAGAGATATATCTACCTGTGTCTGACCTGGATGGTCCAGGTTTGCCTGATCTTGAAAGCTAAGCAGGGTCCACCTTGATTGGATGGGAGGCCACCAAGGAAGTCAAGGGCTGCTATGCAGAGGCAGGCAAGGGCAAACCACCTCTGTCCCTCTCTTGCCTTGAAAGCCCCATGAGGGGTCTTCATAAGTTAGCTGCAGTTTGGTGGCACTTTACACACCCATTCCTCTCTTCCAGAAACACATCCTTGGAAAATTAGAATCTCAGGAACATTCCATCATGGGTGGAGATTTTATCTGTACTTCAGATATCCCCTCTCCTTTGCTCTCCTGTGGCTGTTCCCTTGCTTCCCCCATCACTTAATGGCATTCCCACTGATTTTCCAGGCCTGCTATATTCTCGAGGAAGTTCAGTCCAAAAGCCTCATCATGAAGAACAAACACATTACCTAGACAGCTGCAACTTCAATGCATCTAATGTTATTTAGTGAATTACATATATATTCTTCCTTCCTGTTTACAGGCGATTCTACAGCAATAATAAGACAGTGTTATTTCTTATATTGAAGGAGTTTCTAAATAACACATTTTTAGCGTATGTGTATGTATCTTTTTTTTTCCATTAAAAATGAACCATCTGTTTCTCTGCAAGTATGCCAGATTACTGAAAAACAATTAATTCAGGTAATCGGTGAACCACAGAATGTGGCACTTTAAAGCTTTGAGTTCTCAGCAAAGACCTGCAAGTTAACCTCACAGTCTGGAAGAAAGCATATCCATAAACAATAGACCCAGGGAGTTGCTTCACATGAGTGGGCACCCTTATTTTTATTTCATTTTATTTTTGTTTGTTTGCACTGATCACAATATTGTCATGATGATGAGTCACTGCAGAGTCTGGAAATGGCATCCATTGAAAAAGACTGGCTCTGATCTGGGTAAAGTTAGAAATGGAGTTCTGGCCCCGCTGGTAGACCTCCTGATGGCACCTGGGTTTGGCTGATGTGTGACACAGAGTGTTGGACTGGATGGGCCACTGGCCTGATCCAACATGGCTTCTCTTACGTTCTTATGTTCTTAAATGGCCAAGTCCTAGTAACAAAACAAAGGAACTTTAATTCATGATGACTAATTTGTTCTCAGGAGCAAAGGTGGCATGGTACAGCCCAACTTTTGGGGGCTAGGCAAGGTAGGTACTTGGATGGGAGACTACTAAGGAAGGCAAACTCCTTCTGCTTCTCACCGGTTTGAAAACCTCTTGCTGGGGTCCATTAATCGGCTGCAAATTGAGGGCACTCACATACATTTATTACTTTTAGTGTCTGTTTTACTGTTTTTATTTTCTCAACATGTGTCTTCCCTAACCAACCAACACTTCTGGGCTCCACTCTTTTCCCCAGCTGCTGTTTAAAACACTCACCAATGAAACCTGCGTAGGAAAGAGGAGCACAGTAGAGAAGTGGGAGATAGTGCAAGGGTTAAGCACCCTTTCCTTTCCTGCTTCTTCCAAATCACACCACCTCCACACTGCTTAAGAACATGAAAAGAGCCCTGGTAGATCAGACCAGTGATCCATCTAGTCCAGCATCCTGTCTCACACAGTGGCCAACCAGTTCCTCTTGAGGTCCAACAGCAGGGCATAGAGGCCGAGGCCTTCCTCCTGATGTTGTCTCCTGGCTCTGGGATTCAGAGGTGTACTGCCTGTGAATGTGGATGTTTCCTTTCAGATGTTCAGTAAAAAAACTGGTTCCCTGCCAAACATCTAGTTTGACCTTTACATGGTCTTTGCTGTTGGTTTTTGCAGGTCAGCTTGGCTACAGCAGAGATTCTCATGTAGATTTTGTTCAGGGCTTTTTTTGTAGGAAAAGCCCAGCAGGAACTCATTAGTATAATAGGCCACACCCAACAGCAGGAACTCATTAGCATATTAGGCCACACCCCCATGCTACCAGAAGATTGGTCATCCAGCTACATCCGCCTTTTGCTTCTTATTCTGTTTACCTTGTTTGTTGTCAAAACCTAGGGCTTTTTTTGTAGCAGGAATTAATTTGCGTGTTAGGCCACATACCCCTAATGTAGCCAGTCCTAATGAGTTTCTGCTGTTGGGTGTGGCCTATTATGCTAATAAGTTTCTGCTGGATGTGGCCAACTCAGGAGCCAGCCGGAACTCCGCTCCTGTGCGTTCCTGCCCAAAAATAGCCCTGGATTTGTTGCATTTTCTTTTCTTTTTTAAAAAGCAATTTACTGGCTTGTTAATTTTTATTTATGTGTTGTTGTTGTTTTCGGCAAAACACAATGCCAGTTTTGCAGAGAGAACAAAACCGGGAGAGGGGGCTGTCTCTTGTGTTCCCGCCTTCCAAAAATTTAAATTGATTCTGGTCTGTAACCATGAGCTGTTGTTAAATGCTGCCCATGCACAATGATGGGGGGAGGGGGTGACATTGCACTACACTGCGGCCTCAAAGCTTTGCCAAGCCACAACAATGGAATGTTCCTTCCAACACGATTAAATGGCTGTTGTATGAGTTGCCTCAGTGTTACGGTGCAGGAGCTTAATTAAATGAAGAAAGCTGCGATTCATGCTTTATTTATTAGTTTCCCATGCCACAGTAATGCAGGGGAAAAAATGAATTGCAGCATTAATAAAGTGCTCCAGATGTGATATTTCTTTCATATATTATTAATACAGGAGCCGCTCTAATAAATACATACTTGCGTTCCCCCCTCTACACTGTTTATGATGAGTAGTCGCTTAAGCAAAGAAAGAAATCAACACAAAGCCATCCATCTACGGTATTAAACGGCACTGGAGACATTCAAAAAGGAGACCATGAGCCCCATCTTGAGCCACAGAGAAAGATGGGGTACAAATTTTTAAAGTAATAAATAAGGAGAGCCCAGACTAGCCCAGTCTCACTACATCTTGGAAGCTAAGCAGGGTTGGCCCTGGTCAATATTGAGATGAGAGACCACCAAGGAAGTCCAGCGTCACTATGCAGAAGCCAGCAGAGTTAAATCACCTCTGAAGGTCTCTTGCCTTGAAAATGCTATGGGGTCCCCAGAAGTTGGCTGCGAACTGAGGGTAAATAAAATAAAATACTAAAGATTCTTTGAGACAGCTGTATCTAGAGAGACACTTGTACTGAACATTCGAAGCCCCTAAAAGCAAACCACGAGCCGAACTGCATTTTCCCAGTTGATTGACTGATTATTTGCTTTTTCATCCTGCCTTTCCAGCAAGCTGGCTCAAGGCAGTTTCCAACATATGATACCATCAAGATGGTTTACAGGTTTAAAACATAAAAACAAACATCAGAGTTAAAACAACATATACACAACGAATACTGGCGGCAATCTGTGTTTGCATGGTGAAAAGTGGCAGCAGAAGTTTTGCCCATGATTCCAGGGCGATGTTATCCTGCAATTCCCCCGGTGGCGGCTCCTAACTGAAAGCCTGGTGGAAGAGCTCCGTCTTGCAGGCCCTGCGGAACTGTAATAAGTCCTGCAGGGCCTGATGTCATCTGGGAGCTCGTTCCACCGGTATGGGGCCACCACCGAGAAAGCACTGGCCCAAACATCCCTCGGACCGGGGAGAGTCAAGCGATGTGGTGAGCTTGACCTCAGTACCCTCTGGGGCACATATGGGGAAAGGCGGTCCCTCAAGTAGGCAGGCCCCAGACCAGATAGGGCTTTAAAGGTCAGCACCAGCACCTTGAATTGGATCCAGTATGCTATAGGCAGCCGGTGCAGTGACCTCAACACAGGCCAGATGTGGTCACGCATAGGGAGACCCATCAGCAGCCTGGCTGCAGCATTCTGCACCAGTTTGTGCCCATCCCTAACAATAGAGAATTCCTCAGGTTTTGTTCTCTCTTCAGAAATGGGACTAGGTTGACTTAGAGCAGGGCTCCCCAACGTGGTGCCCATGGGTGCCATGGTACCTGCTGATACCTTTCCGGTGTCTGCCTCGTGTTTTTAGGAAGTCGGCAGCGCTTTTTGGAGATCTGACTGGCAGTGTCAATTAAAAAAAAAAACAAACCGTTGCATCTGCAGCAGCTGCCACCACAACACAAGGCTCTTCACTGCTGTGCCTGGAGGTAAGCTGTGTGTATTCAAGAAAAATATTTTGAACAATATGTTAATTTTATCAGGCATCCTGTTAAACAGAGCTTCTGTCTGAATTGCTGATGAGCTACTGCTAGAGTAATGCATTCCCTTACTCCCTAACATTTGGCGACTGCCAGCCATTTTTCGGTTGCACCCGCCACCCCATGCCAGAATTCCAAAGGGCTGAGGTCTCCGACTTGGGGCTTCACCCTACATGACAGTGTTACACATATGAATTTCCGAGCCAACATAAAAATGAAGTCACAGTGAGGAGGAAGGTTCATTTAGCATTTAATGCAGGAAATACTAGGAAAACAGTTAGGCCAAATTAGCCTTTCAAAAACTGACTGCTTTCTGAGCAATATCAGGAAGTACATGAAGTTTTAGATCCAGAATGACATACTCAGAGAGGTAAGGTGCAGAGATCATAATTGGTTACAAATGGCAGAGCGTCACTTGAGCAACCATTCACTCATTGGTCAGTTACAGAAAAAGGCATGACTACATGGTATCTTAAATGTTTACTTAACCTAACCTCAATTACAATAATAATCAGGGATTCTTCTTACGAGGGTTGCCAAGTACCGGCGACTTACCGGCGGGGGGGAGTTGTTCTCCCCCCGGGAGCTCTTCTGGCGTGTGCGCTTTGCGCGCATGCCACGGCGACGTAATGACGTCACCCAGAGGTGACGTCATCACATTGGGGGCGTTGCCAGGGCAACGCTCTGGCAATCGCCCCAAAAAGGGGCAATTGCCAGAGCGTTGCCCTGGCAACACCCCCAACGTGATGACGTCACCTCCGGGTGATGTCATTACACGGGGGAAGTCGTCCTCACCGGATGACTTCTGGGGCGGGGTTCCCCCCACCGGCCGAATGCCGGCCGGCGGATTGGGAACCCCTATAGCGGGGGATCCCCCACCCCCCGGGCTGACTTGGCAGCCCTACTTCTTACCCAAACAAAAGTTGTTGTTTTCTGATATGAGACTAAAAGCCCTTCTTGACCCAGACATGGCAGAGTTTCACCCCAAACAACTAAACCCATGAACGCTGTACTATAAGCAAATACTTCTGTGCTGTACCCAGGTGGGGCCTGGGGATCTCCTGCTTTTACAACTGATCTTCAGCTGACAGAGATCAGCTCCCCTGGAGAAAATGGCTGCTCTGGAGGGTGGGCTCTATGGCATTTTACCCTGCTGAGGCCCCTCCCCTCCCCTCCCCAAACCCCACCCTCTCCTGGCTCCACCCCCAAAGTCCCCAGGTATTTTCCAACCCAGACTTGGCAACCCTAACCATCATCACTACCCTGAAAACCTGTTAAAAAGAAAACTAAAAGAGACACCAGACAGCTAGATAGTCATCCCATCCACATAACTTGAAGAGGGGAAAAGAATGTTGTTTCTTGTCTGCTGGCACCAGCTAGAAAGGCACTTTAGCCTACAAAAGAGAGACCTTTCCATTTAATAGGCCTTTACTAAATCCTAATAGAATCTGAATCTAAAAATCCATAAGAAAACCAGAAAAAATAAGAATATGGGTAATTTGAATTGCAAAAATCATTATGTATTTTCTATTTGGGGGAGGGTACAAGCAAAATGACCAATATGGCAGTAGAGAAACAGAGATCATCTTACTGTAATCATATTTAAGCAATTTGCCCATTGCATGCCTGTTCCGTGGCCTGGCCTACAATTCTTACATGGAAATGTTTCCTATAAGCTTCATCATTTTTATTAACATTGTCAGCCTCTTTCAAACATGTGCAAAGCTTGGAACATATGAAACAGCACAGACAGAGATGGATTGCCAGGAGGTAGGCAGGTGATGTGATCAAAGTTGTGAGATAAATAGAATTTATCACGCTGTTCGATAATTTGTCATTTGGATGACATCGCTGCACGACTGGTACACAGTATATAATATAGATGTGCTAGGAAGGTGCCCTCGTTGCTCCGCCTTCACTGACACAGTGGCAAGTCTTTTGTTGCATTAATTTATAGATTCTATTGCTACCAAATGGTAATGGGTGCTATTCTGAACATCCAGTGTCGGGGTAAAAAAGGGAAGAGCATTTAGACAGGTTCAAAATCGCCTGTGGATTTGGAATAGAGAAGGTTCGAAGCCTCTTTAAAATAGTTCAGGGTGGATTCTTGCATGACGTTTTATTCTGCATCAACCCCCTTCCTCAGATGCAGGTGGACAGAGGATGCCAGCCTCCAGGTTGGACCTGGGGATCCCCTGGACTTACAGCTCATCTCCAGACTACCAAGATCAGTTCCCCTGGAGAAAATGGATACTTTGGAGAGTGGACTCTGAGGTTTCTATTCTCCCCAGGCTCCACCCCCAAATCTCCAGGAATTTCCCAACCTGGATTTGGCAGCCCATCCCTTGTTAGAAGCTGGGGGGACCCTTTGTGTATTTTAGGAGAACTCTTTCCTGGCTGTTGCTTCTCCCTTTAGAGGACCTGAACAGGTACCTGGAGCAGGTAATGGGGTAGATGAGGACCAATAAAGTGAAGCGTGGCTCAGAAAAGACTGAAGTGCTGTTGGTCAATGGAGAAGATGTTTGGGATCTCTGGAGTCTTACCCCTTGGCCACACCTGCCCTGAATACCTGCAAACAAAGGAGAAACAAACTTGAGTCCAGATCTTATCCAGCCGGTGCTAGCAAGGTATTTGCGAACTTCTTCCCTTGGTCTGTTCCCAGATGGACTGAAAATTATATGCATGAGTGGCTGTGCCCAGATTTCTACATCCAAGTCCATGTGTAGTCCCAGTCATTGGACTGGGTATGCAGTGTTGGGCAGAATTCAGTTTACTGAAAATCTTGGCTTTTCATAGTAAATTTAATAGCAAATTTCTAGCCAATATGATTGCAGAGACATGCTGGAATCTATGGGCTGTGGCTTTTTGCAATCCCAAAAGCCAATAAAGAACCTGAGTGGCTAGAAGGCAAAGGCTCCATGCCTGACATATATTCTTGCAGAAGGAGAATACATTTATGCACAGTCAAAGACATCATGCGTACCGTGCTTCCTTTGCCTGATTTGTGTGATTTTTCTTGGCATGGAATTAGTGTGGCTTTGGTGCAGAGTGCTGATGTTTCTTACCATGGAGTACGGGTTGGATTCGAATCCAGTAATACCTTAGAGACCGGCAAGATTTGCAGGATGTGAGCTTTCAAGAGCCAAAGCTCCCTTCATCTGAACATGGATGTTCCATTTAGCCATGATCACTAATAACCATTCTGGAAGAAACAAGGGCAGAAAAACCACTGCTGCTTTATCAGCAGAAGTAAAGGCACAGTGAAACACTCCAGGTTGGAATCTGGCCACCTTAATTCATGATTGTAAAAATGTTGATGACACGCAGACATTTCTTTTATCTTTCCGGTTTGCGCAAAGTATCCCTCGTCAGCTGAATCGCTGGAAAATGCAAAGCTCGGCCCCCTTTTCTGCTTTGAAAACAAAATGTCAGCTTCAGAACATTAACTTTTACTATGGGGCCCCTGGTTTTTTTTTTAAGGCTGCATTGGACGGCGTGTTCTGAATTAAGGCCTGCGCATCATAATCACCGTTTTTAAAAATATGACCCAATTAAATTCGGTTCCATTTGTGCACACCACCACTCCCAGTTGCCCGCTCACAATTCACTCCGCCCGAGGTGTATGGCTGGCATCTGACAACACTTAGCAGCTGTTCCGATGGGGTAATCACCTGTTGTTAGCCACAGGTAGCTTTAATTCTGATGCTAATTGCTCATAGGGCTCTGGCGTATAAAGCCCAGTGTCAGAATGTGTGTGCTCAATGGCAGATGGATGGCAGAGCAAACTCGGCTGGACTGCTCCTCAGCAGAAGCGTTTGAATACACAGGGAAGTCCCGCTCTCTGGCACTGCAAGACAGAAAAATGTCAGAACAGTGGCTGAACTGACATCTTTGTGAGCCAGAGCCTTACAATAACGCACTCCTAAGCAGTGTTGCACCCCTCTAAGCCCATTGACTTCAGTGGATTTCGAAGGGTGCAACTCTCCTTAGGATTGCATTGTAAATGTATCTGAACTGCTTTTTTGTCCTACAGATGGCTTAAAGCCAGTTACCCTGCTTTTTCCTGTCCTTAGGAGTCTCAAAGTGACTTACAATCGCTCGTCCCACAACAGGCACCCTGTGAGGCAGCTGGTGCTGAGAGAGTTCTCCGAGAACTGTGATTGGCCCAAGTTCACCCAGCAGGCTTCGTGTGGTGGAGGAGTGGGGAATGAAACCTGGTTCTCCAGATTAGAGTCCACCGCTCTTAACCCCCACACCACACTGACTCAGGTTGTACTTCTGTTGGTTTGGGGGCATTATGGAGAACCACGGTTCAGTTCAGTTTGGCGTAGTGGTTAAGAATGGCAGACTCTAATATAGGGAACCAGGTTTTATTTCCCATTCCTTCACATGCAGCCAGCTGGGTGACCTTGGGTCAGTCACAGTTCTCTCTGAGCTGTTCTATCAAGAGCAGTTCTCTCAGAGCTCTCTCAGCCCCACCTACCTCACAGGGTGTCTGTTGTGGAGAGAGGAAGGGAAGGAGATTGTTAGCTGCTCTGAAACTCCAAGTGAGGTATAAATCCAACTCTTCTCCTCCTCCTCTGGAATTGCTAATCCCCAGATGGCACCTGGAGATCTCAAGGCATTACAACCAATCTGCAGACAACAAAGATCACACTACAGATCTCCAGACTACAGAGGTCAGTCCCCCTGGAGAAAAATGACTGTTTTGGAAGTGGACTTTATGGCATTATACCCTGCTGAGATCCATCCCCTCCCCCAAATCTCACCTTCCAAAGGGTCTATCCCATAATCTCCAGAAACTTCCCAACCCAGAACTGGCAACCCTACTCTGTACTCCTCCACCACCACATCAAACATTTAAAGTCATGGGCACAGTTTCCAAGTTAGAACTTGGCAAGTCAAAGCTGGGCAGTTGTATGGCCCAACAAGATGAACCACGGTGGCTTGGCGGCTCAGGAAGCCCTCTGTTTTAGCTTTCTGTCTGGGCCTGCCACAGCAAGAGTGACTGTCCAAACACCTGGGAAGCCACGATAAATGACCGGTGGGATTCGTTTTGGAGCTGGCTGCTTACCGAAGTGGTGAGCAGTTCTTCAGGCGTTCAGATCTGGAAACAGCTTCAAAGAAATCCAAGCTTCCTCAGTGCTGTGAAGCAGTCTCAAATATTAAAGTCTTCCAAGTTCCCGGTACTTGTGCAGACAATAGAAAAACCTGGATAATCATTAACCTTTGGATCCCATCCATTATAGACCTTGGACGTCTCGAACCTGAGTCAGTCTAGAGGAGGGTGTCATTAGTGTGCACCGTCACCCTCTCACAGCCGGCTTTCAGCTAAATCAATTATTTTGGCAACACGGAGCAAATAGTGCTTTGTTTTTTTTTCTGATGGTAATTTGAGTCAAATTAGGACAGACCCCTATGGAGTACTTGGATTCATTTCCATGACTATTCCCTACTATATTCTGCTGAAATGGAAGGAAAGCAATTAAAAGTTTCCTACTGATAACAACAAACGTGAATTGAGGTTTCTTCCGCTCTTCTAGCCAGGTTCGGTCGCGAGTGTGAAATGCCGGAGTATCTGTCTACAAAAAGGGAGAGCGAGAAACCTAATTTCTCCACACACCAAGATAAACCTAATGAGATAACAATGACTGAGGCTGTCTGGGGGAAAGAGATTTTTGCCCCATTATTTTTGCAACAACTTCCAGCAAGCTTTGCTCTGATCCTGGTCAAGGCATCTCGGCAGGAGCAGGCTTTTCGTTCGCTCTCGTAAACTGCGAAAAAATAGCGTAGGTTGAAATTGTTCTATCAGGCACGCAGCCTGACATGAAAGACGCTGGGTATGGAATGGGGACAAAGGACAAAGTGAAACAAACAGAAGTCGGATTCCAAAACAGATTCTTCACAAGAGCAGAGCAACACAAGACATTAGGATTACTAATCGACTGAAGGAAAAAAATTCCAGCGTGGCAAAAATTAGTGATAGGGTTACCCAGGGCTCATTTCATAGCAGGAGCTCCTTTGCCTATTAGGCCACACACCCCTAATGTAGCCAATCCTCCAAGAGCTTACAGTAGCACCTGTAAGAAAAGCTCTGTAAGCTCTTGGAGGATTGGCTACATTAGGGGTGTGTGGCCTAATAGGCAACGGAGCTCCTGCTACAAAATGAGCCCTGGGGTTACCAACTTCCAGGGAAAGCCTGAAGTTCTCCTGGAATTACAATCAATCTTCAGACCACTGAGTTCAGTTCCCCTGGAGGAAGTAGCAGCTGCAGAGGGTGGACTCTATAACATTACATCTAGGGTTGCTAGGTCCCCCCTGGACATTGGCAGGGGATGGGTGGGTAGGGTTGCCAGATTCAGGTTGGGGAACATCTGGAGATTTGGGGGTGGAGCCTGAGAAGGACAGGGACCTCAGTGGGGTTCAATGCCATAGACTCCACCCACTGAAGCATCCATTTTATCCAGGGGGACTGGTCTCTTTAATCTGGAGATGAGCTGTAATTCCATGGGATCCCCAGGTCCCACCTGGAGGCTGGCTTCCATCATTACATCCATGCTAAGCAGCCTCTCCTCTACAAGCTCTGCCTTCCCCAGGCACCATCCCCAAATCTCCAGAATTTTCCCAACTGGAATTGGCATCCCTAGAAATATATTATTGTCTCCCTGGGGTGGGGGTGGGGGTGGGGAAGTATGGTAAATGAGTTTCATTTGCACATGGAATATAGGGATGTTATCAGACTTTATGAACACCCAGACTTGATTTGAGAACCCTTATTTCTGACTTGAGTTCTTGTTATATTTGCAAGCTGGGGGCTCATGAGGAATTGTGGGGTGGGAACACGTGATATTCCCTCTATGCACAATCATATGTTCTCAAGACCCTGAGCAGCCTTGTCTCCCTGTTTCTCTTTTTATACCTTTAAAGGACACTTCAATACCCAACGGTCCATGTCTCCCAGAGCATGCTCAGTTTTCATCACATCTCCCAAGCAGGCAAAGAACCCTTCCCTATCTGTGGTGAACCTGGTTGCTTTTGATTTCTGCACTGCGGGGGGAGCTCCTTTACTAATTAAGTGAGTGGGAACGCCAGGCCCGCACCCTAGGTGCTATTTTGGGGGAGAGGGCTCGGAAGGAAAACCATCACTGACAGCTTGACATCACAATAAGACCTGGAAGTGACATCACTTGTGCCCCCTTTTGCGATGCTCTAGGAATCCCCAAAACTCTATAGTTCCTAAAGCACTTGGGAGGGGGGATGAGTGACATCACTTCTGGGCTGCGGTCACACACACTAAATAATCCACTTTCGATCCACTTTCAGCGCACTTCCCAACTGGATTTTACTGTGTGAACTGGTACAATCCAGTTGGAAAGTGGATTGAAAGTAGATTATTTAGTGTGTGTGTGTGTCTGCATGTCTTTGCCCAGAAGTCACATCAAAACATCAGTGACATTTTTGTCACTCATTTGTCCCTTTTGCTTCAGCCCCCCCCCCCCAGTGTGTTTTACTCTCTCTAATAGGCCCAGAGGAAACAAATCATGCGGAAAGGGGGGGGCAAAGCAAGAGGGACAAACAAGTGACAAAAAAGACAATGCGGTAGAGCTCATTTTTGTTTCCCCCATTCTCGTCCCACTGCTGACTGGAGGAAGGATGGGAAATGGAGGGTGAGGGCGAACGTTCCCCCACCCTCAGTGTTTACCTGGCAACCCTGTGAGCGAGTGACATTGCAGACTGTATGAGGGGAGATCTGCAGCTGTGAGAAAGTTGGAAAGTTTACGGCAGAGATGAGATTTGAGTCAGGGGGCTTCCTAATTTGTATCTCAAATTCTTAGCCAATATGCCATACCAGGAATACAGGAAACCATGCAGGCAGCCATGATTCAGGCTTGAACTGCCACAGTGAAGCATGTAGAGCAATTCCAGCCTCCTGCACACCTAATCAGCAAGTCTGTATGCAAGAGAATTGCCAAGGCAACAGGCAATATTTTAATACTCAAATCCTGGTGGCTGTTTTTCAGCACGGCTGTTTCGTAAGATGCAACATCCCAGGCAGAGGGACAAATGAGTCAAAAAATGAAAAGCCTTCTGCATGGCGAAGGAAGCAAAACTGATTCGGGAAAGTAGGTTTATCCAGCAGAAGGGTATAATTAAATGCATAGGATCTCATTATACCCCGGAAGATTTTCAGGCTCCAAAATCAAATGCTGTCTGCTGTCATTTAACTTCCATATCATTAGCTTTCAAAAGGCTTTTGTGTTTTGTCTCTGGGCAACTCGTAAGTGTAGCTCCGGTGTTTTTTTCGGTTATCTGACAGACCCAATGTTAATTTTGTTTATCAGGATACCTGTAAAACCAGGGCCAGAAACAAGATCCAGGAAGGCTGAGGAACAAGGATGGAAACAAAAGCTTAAAAGAAAGAGATCGGCTAGGGAAGGACAAAACGATAGGCTAAAACTCTTGTCCCTAATAGGCTCATCTTCTTATATACTGGGTATTTTCTGCATGGGAAGATGCTGGGTCTGATCATCAGGAAGGAAAAAGCGAGAGTTTTCCAGAGCCTGAAGATCATCAGAGACAGTGTATGTGTGTATGTTAAGCATCGTCAAATCACTTCTGACTTATGGAGACCCTATGAATTAATGACCTCCAAAATGTCCGATCCTTTGCTCAGGTCTTGCAAGCAGAGGTCTGTGGCATCCTCAGTTTAGTCAATCCATCTCATTTTGGGTCTTCCTCTTTTCCTTGGACAGCAAAGGTGACAGACAAGCAAGTATTGGAGCGCATAAAACCAGACATGTCATTGGAAGGACTGACTTATTTTGGCCATGTCACGTGGAAGAACTCTCTTGAAAAAAGCAATTATGCGTGGATTGGTTAGCGGCAAAAGGAAACCAGGCCGCCAAAGAACACGGTGGCTAGACACCATAAAAGTCAACACCAGCCTGAGCATGGAACAACTCAAAGGAACAGTACAAGATTGGAGAACATGGAGAGAGCTGGCCCATAGAATCGCCAAGAGTTGGACATGACTGAATGGCTGACAACAACAGCTTTTCCCTCTGCCTTCAACTTTTTCTGTCGTTCTTATCTTTCCCAGTGACTCTTGTCTTCTTAGACTGTGACTCTAGTATGATAGCCTCAGTTTGGTCATTTAGTTTTTTTGGTCTAGGTTTCTAAGAACCCTTCCCAGAATGCTTATGGGCTGGGGCAGGGCCTAGTCAAGTGGGGGCAAGTGGGTGTATTGCTCCATGAAACACTGATTTTCTTTGCCTGAGAATGCAGGCTTAGATTTCTGATGTGACGGCGTCAATTTAGAAAGCAAGAACCTGTTTTTATCATAAGACAGCCAGCATGGTGTAGTGGTTAAGAGTGGTGGACTCTAGTCTGGAGGACCGGGTTTGATTCCCCGCCCCTTTTCCACATAAAGCCAGCTGGGTGACCTTGGGCCAGTCACTCTCAGAACTCTCTCATCCCCACCCACCTCACAAGGTGCCTTCTGTGAGAAAAGTGAAAGGCAGCAGGAAAATAAGACCCAACATGAAATGGATTGACTCGATCCTGCTGCCTTTCACTTTTCCTAGCATCATTGCCTTTTCCAGTGATCCTTGTCATCTCATAAAGTGACCAAAGTATGATAACCTCAATCATTTTAGCTTCTAGACAGCTTCTAGGCAGAGCTGAGCTTGGTCTGCTCTAGAAAAGTGGGGCCTGTAAAACCGTCCTCCAGCACTGCATTTCAAATGAATACGTTTTCTCCCTGTCCGCTTTCTTCGTTGTCCAACTTCCATACCTTACAATGAGGAATACTATCATACCTTGTAATGGGGAATATTATAGTGTGAGTTGTCTTGATCTTGGTCGCCGGTGGCATTTCCTAACACCCACAGATCTTTTCTAGCTCCTTCATCGCTGCCAACTCCACCAACTCCAGAACACAGTTAACGCACAGCACAACAATCAAACATTAAAATGCATAAGGAAAAACAAGAGCATGTGCTGTCCGACTGTCGCAAAAATAGCAAACACCAGATGCGTGTTGCACATGTGATAATATTTTGGGAACTTGTTACTAAACACAATTTTGGTGGTTTTTTTAAATGACTTTTCCAGCCAACACTTGTCAGAAATTAACTGTAAAAAAAACCAATTTGGGGATGTACTACATCGGGAGGAGTCTGTGTGTACCCTGCCATCCCCTGTGCAGACATCTGTGCAGAAATGGCAAAATAGCTCTTTTTTTAAAAAAACAGATGGGGGAAAAAGTTGTCAAATTTCAATTTTTTGCCTTTCACAACTCGTAATGGAATCACAATGTCCATTATATGTGTTTAAATGCAATGGAGGTGAGTTCCGGCATTGGGCGGGTGATGCCCATTGAGGTGTTAATGAAAGAAGGAGGCTGCGTCCGCAGTCGGCAATTTTCACTCGGGTTCTATGGCTGTGGGCTATGACGACCTAAAGAGAAATGGTTTTCATTCTCAGAAATACTAATATCTTTCATCTGCACTTGCTTGCGCCGTGAGACTCCTTTCTCCAAACTTCCATTATCCAAATTCCTGGGGAGGGACTGTGGCTCAGTGGCTGTGGCTTACTATGGCTCAGTGGCTATTAGCCACAAGGTATAGATAGGAACTCTTGGTCTGGGGCAAGTGATGCTCTGTGTTCTTGGTGCTTGGGGTGGGGAGGCGACAGTGGGAGGGCTTCTAGTGTCCTGGCCCTACTGCTGGACCTTCTGAGAGCACCTGGTATTTTCGGCCATTGTTGGAAAGAAAAGTGATTGTAAGCCACACCATAGAGTAGAGAAAAGTGGGGTATAAAAACCTATTGTTATTCTTCTGATGTTTTTGGCAAGAGAAGACACTGGGTTTTACCAGATGTGAAAGCTTCTAAAGTCCACCACGAATGAATATTGGTATTAAACGAGTGTAACCATCCTGGCTCTCCACAAAAAATCTTGGGCACTGTTGTTTAGCAATGGTCCTGGATATTATCCACTAGAGAGCTCCAGCCCTCTTTCAACGAGGACTCCTGGGGGGTTTCTGGGAAGATCCCTCGCTGTGTTTTCTGCCAATCCCAGGATCCAAAGCCTGACTGCCTTTCTGCCATCCCAGCTGAGCCATTTATCAGACCGCATTCTTCTACTTAGGCAACACTTAAATGAGCAAACAGCATATAGCTGACGGCAGCCTCCCATCGGGAACTAAAATTAAGCAGGTTTTGATGGTTCTTCTTTTATGTAAATATTCCAAAGTAATAACCTTCCAACAGATTCCAATGCTGTTTTTTTTTCGTTCCTAAAGCAGCCGAGAACTTATTAGCTGTCAGAGTGTTTAACAGGCATTCTTAAAACATTTCACAGACAGCAATTACTGATAAGTGCTCTTGGACTAAAGTACTCCTGAAAAACTGATGGGGATCTCGGCAAGTCTGTCATGCATCAAAGCAAGTGATTTTTTTTTTTTTGGCGTTAAGAAAATCAGATTTCTCGGCCATATGGGAAAACTGCTTTTTTTAAGACAAAAAAATTTACTCCATTTACCACTTCTTCAATCATTTCTGTTAAAAGCTTGTTTATTATTGGGCTGCCCCAAAATACCTAGGATCGACAAGAATAAGGGAGCTCATGCAACTTTATAAATTCCCTTTCCAGCTTTTAGCAGATTAATATATATATTTTTTCTTCCACCAGCTTGTATAGAATCATAGAATCCTAGAGTTGGAAGGGACCTCCAGGGTCATCTAGTCCAACCCCCTGCACAATGCAGAAAATTCACAAATACCTTCCCCTCACACCCCCAGTGACCCCTGTTCCATGCCCAGAAGATGACAAAAAACCTCCAGGATCCCTGGCCAAACTGGCCTGAAGAAAATTGCATCCTGACCCCAAAGTGGTGATCAGCATTTCCCTGGATGTGTAAGAACTAAGCACTGATGCAACCCTTCCTGCAAGCCAAAGCTTACATGAATTAAAATTGGCACCAGGAGATCTCCTGCAATTACAGCCAACCTCCAGATGACCAAGAGTAGTTCTCCTGGAGAAAATGGCTGCTTTCAAGGGTGGACTCCATGGCATTATACCCTTCCTTCTCCTCCCCATACCCCACCAGCCCCAGGCTCCACCCTCAAAATCTTCAGGTATTTCACGACCCGGAGCTGGCAACCCTAAAAAGGGCCATAGCTCAGTGGTAAAGTCCAGCCATCCTTGAATCCAAAGAGCCTCATGTTAGACCCCAGTCAAGGATTTCAGGGAGCAGGTTCTGGGAACAACCTTCCTCTAATCTCTTCCACATGGACATTTGCCCCTGCAAGGAAAACAGGATTAAAGGGGAATTTCCACATGACACGGTGCTCATTCTGAGCACAACTCATGGTGTTCCTGGACTTTCCCTGTTAACCCAGATTAAAAAACAGACCTACTTGGCTCTCTGCCTTGAAGTGGAATATGCAAAGTGGGTATGCTAACAGCAGCAAGAAGTGCAGGAGTGGGACTAGGTTTCCCATCTGCCTGCTCAGGGTGGGGAATGACCACTCACAGTCCCAGTTTCTTGCCCCAAGAGAACAGAAGAGGCAGCCTAAAGCATTACCCAGTACTGACATCACATCTTTCCCAAAATCCGCCCTCCACAGGCACTGCCCCCCAAAACTCAAGCTTCCACACTTTCTGATCAAGGGATGCTGACAACCGGAGGGAGTCATTGGGGGCAGGGACACAGGAAGGTCCCATCAGCATGGTGGCATTAAAAGACTTCCAGGAAAATCCAGATATGATGTCATGACTCTCTGGGAATGGCCAGAAACTCTATGGGAAAACCCCAGAAGTGATATATCTCCATCCTGCCAACTGTGATTTTTAAATTTATTGTTCTTCCTCAAGCCGACAGAGTGGCGGCAGGCAGGGGAGTTGCAAGCAAGAGGTCTCTCACCATAGTGGGTGACCTGGCAAACCTAATCGGATCCCATTCAGTTCACTGGTGCTGCCTCCTCCTATCTTGCTCCCCACAATTATCCCCTCATGCCTGCACAAAAGCTCAAATATGATGGCGATCAGACTGGGGGCCCCGGGACCCTGAACCCTTTCCCCTTTCCTCACTTTCCCTACCATACCACTCTGTACCACTGCAAGGGAGCTTGGCAGGGAAAGGGGGAAGAAGCCCTTCAATGGGTGAAAATGCAGGGGGTGGGGCCGACTTGCCTGGAGTTCTCCTGGAATTTAAAGTGATCTCCAGCCTACCGAGATCAGTTCCCTTGGAGAAAATGGCAGCTTTAGAAGGAAAACTCTATGGTATACTGTACAGTTTAGATGAATCCCCCACCACCACCACCCAATTTATTTATTTGTTTGTTTATTGGATTTCTACTCTGCCCTCCCAGCCGGAGCTGGCTCAGGGCTCCATGCTCTGTGGGCACTGCTCTCAAATCTGAAATCTCCATGAATTTTCCAGACTGGAGTTGGCAACACTCATCAGGGAGCTGCCCAGCACCATTTTGAAAATAGAGAATAGACCCACCCCCTCTCCCCATAGTAGTGACTGAGGGACTATCCACAGACATTCAGAAGACAGGGCGGGTGGGATCAAATTATTTTCCCATCTCTGAAAATCAAATTATTTTTCCATCTCTGGATAAACAAAAGGAAGCCCCAGGGACACCATGGGCTGTGCTAGGTGTAGCGTAGTGGCGTAGTGGTGAAGTACACAGACTCTAATCTGGGAGAACTGGGTTTGATTCCCCACTCCTCCACTTGCACCTGCTGGATGACCTTGGGTAAGCCGTGGTTCTGGCACAGCTGTTCTTGAAAAAGAGCAGTTTCTGTCAGAGCTCTCTCAGCCCCACCTACCTCACCGGGTGTCTGTTGTGGGGAGGGGAAGGGAAAGGAGATTGTAAGCCATGCTGAGACTCCTTTGGATACTGAAGGGCGGGGTATAAATCCAATCTCCTCCTCTTCTTCTTCTTCTTCTTCTTCTTCTTCTTCTTCTAGGAATGAGCACGATGTCATGTGATTTCTGCTTTCCCTGTTGGGGGGGGGGGGGAATCCTCTGTGGAAGCCACCACGCCACAGGAGCCAAGATGTAGACAAAAAGTGCCTGAAATGCCCAGCTCCCTCAGCCAGAGAAGCTTTGACAACGTTGCCTCATAGACGCTAACATTTCACTGAGGAAAACAGAGACATATTGTAACACCCCGCTCACGCCGGCACCACCTCTACATACTGTTGAAAGTTTTTATCTGTCTGCTATATGCTGCCTTCATTCCTGAAGCAATAGCCCATCTTGTGCTGATTTTTTAAAAAAGAAAAGGGTGTTTGTTGTTTTGGCTAAAGATATACGACAGAAACCTAATTGTCCCACAGTCTGTTATCAGCCTTTCAAAATACACTCAAAGCCGCAATGTGTGAAAGAGAAGGCTGGGCGCCACATGCTGCTTTATTGTTCAAATGCATCCATTTAGATGCATGCACACTAGAGACAGAACGGCTTAGGAATTCAGCTAGGGGTGTGTACGTTTGGATATACCGGAGTCAAAATGATACCCCAAAATTAGATGTTTGGGGTAACCTTGAGTCACATGAAATGAAACGAAACACTCCGGAGCCTGCCCTCTCAGCTGTAAAATGGTGGGTGGGGGCAGGGCTCATTTCGTAGCAGGAGCTCCTTTGCATATTAGGCCCCACACCCCTAATGTAGCCAATCCTTCAAGAGCTTACAGAGCTCTTCTTACAGGGGCTACTGTAAGCTCTTGGAGGATTGGCTACATCAGGGGTGTGTGGCCTAATATGCAGAAGAGCTCCTGCTGAGAAATGAGCCCTGGGTGCGGGCAACGGAAGGAGCTAGAGTCTTTAAAAAATGAAACCAGAGCATTCAGTAAACCTGGGAGCATTGCCATACTGTTATATTGACACAATGCTATTCAATTGTTCATTTTTTTAAAAGGGCCCCCCTAGTGGGGGAGAGGAAATGACCTCCGCAACAGCCAAGCCTCACTGGGGGTCCAGGAGCCTACCAGCCCTCCCACCATTTTCTGTCTGAGGGGGTGGCCTCTTAAAGAGACGGGTTCCTGCACCTTCTTCTTGTGAGGATAAAATGGAGCAGGGAGGTCAGGTTTGAGCACCTTGGAGGAAGGCTGGGATGGGAATGAGACAAATTCCTACCTACAAATATGGCAGCTATTTCTGAGCCAGAAGGCAGCGTTCTGGACTGATGGAGCTTGGGTCTGAGCAAAGGTTCCAAAGGCCTTCAAGAGTATTGGTTGTGTTGCCGGTAACAGCCAATCATGGTTGTTGCTTATTACCCAATAGCGGCACTGTTAATAGTTACCTTCAGGGCTATTTTGGGGGCAGGAACGCACAGGAACGGAGTTCCGGCTGGCTCCTGAGTTGGCCACGCCTACAGCCAAAACCTCTGGCATGCGTGGCTACAGAGCATGCTGCCCTCCCCATGTTACACACAAGAGGGAAAGGCAGCATGTTAAAATGCTGCCTTTCCCTCTGGGGAGCCCCTGGGGCCTTCCTTGTCAATTTCACTCCCCCCCCCCAAGTCAGCTGAGAGTGAAATTGACAAGGAAAAGCCTCTCTCTGCCTTCCCTTCTCTAGCTGACATGTGGCAGCTGGAAAAGGGCAGGCAGGGAACCCAGGCACCTTGAAAATGCCTTTCCTTCCCTCCCTGATCCGGTTCCCCAAACAGTGCCTTTCCGACCGTCTGGTTCGAGGGGGGGGGGGGGTAGCCTAGAAATGTGATGCTGAAGTGGGGCAGAGAAGCTCAAGGTGGGAAAGAGGCAAACTTCCATGCCTGCCCTGTGCTTTCCCAGCCAGCCCCCGCCTTATATGCTAATGAGCTGTGCTGTTAGGTGTGTGGCCTAATGTGCTAATGAGTTTTGCTGTTGGGTGTGGCCTATTATGCTAATGAGTTCCTGCTGGGCTTTTTCTACAAAAAAAGCCCTGGTTACCTTGTATAGAGTTCATGCAAATGAAGGATTCTGGCTGCCTACTTTGCGTTGGTTGTTGTTTAAGGTAGGTGTGGTTTTTACAAATATAAATTGGTTCCTGTTGAGCCTATGTCTTTGGTTCGGAAGTCCAATAAATTGTTATGAAAAGAACTGCCCCGCCTCAGTACGTAATAGGCAGAATACGGCCCTCCCAGGAGGGAAGGGGAGGTGCTGTGGCTCAGTGGTAGAGCATCTGCTTGGCATGCAGAAGATCCCAGGTTCCATCTCCAGTATCTCCAGTTAAAAAAAAAAGAACTGGCAGGAGGTGATGTGAAAGACCTCTGCCGGAGACCTCGGAGAGCCACTGCCAGCCTGAGTAGACAATATGGACTTTGATAGACCAAGGGTCTGATTCAGCATAAGGCTGCTTTATGTGTTCATGTGTACCTGGGAGGGTGCAAGGAGAGCATCATAAGAGGGTTTCATGCGTTCAGGAGCCAAATGGGAAGGCTCTGTGAGACAAAGTGGGCCTCCAGGCAGCCGGCTTCCTCGCCCGAACGGTAACTCTCATCACTGGCTGTAGCTGAACGAAAAGCAGCAACCTGGTCTCGTGTCCCTAAAGGTAAATCTGAAATACCGATATTAAGATTGTCACAACAATGCACTGAATTTGTCACAATGTCTGAAGGCATTATGCTCTTTGTCACACAAAAACAAATTCTCAGAGACACGCAAAGACTTAACCTCCTTTCTCCTTATTACTGCTAATTGTCTGAGAAGAGGCCCTTCTTCCCTGGAAAGAAATTGACAAAATTAATCTGGCCTTGTGATGGGGAAAGGCTGTACCACACGGGAGCGTTATCTGCTAATGATTCTAAGGTGGTTTACCTTCAGCTACAGGGTCTGAGAGAATTGGCTGTGAATGGCTAGATTTGGTCAGGCTCATTCTGATGGTATACCATATCACAGAACCACATTGTGAAGGCCCATGAAATAACAAGATGGGAAGTAATCCGTACGATCGTGGCCAGCAGCAATTGAAGATGCAGGTGAATTGCTCTTTTTAGCATGCTCTTAAGAGCATAAGAACATAACCTTTAATGTAAGCTGCCCTGAGCCTGCCTTGGTGGGGAGGGCAGGACATAAGTTGAACTAAATAAATAAATAAACATAAGAGAAGCCAATGTTGGAACGGGCCTATGGCCTATCCAGTCCAACACTCTGTCACACAGTGGCCAAAAATACCAGATGCCTTCAGGAGGTCCACCAATGAGGCCAGGACGCTTCATTTCCATCACCACTTAAGGACTTGTATAATGAGAGAAGTTAAACTCAAGTCTTTCTCTTTTTTCCAGAGCATGTACCCCCAGATCTCCACTTGAAAGAGGCTGCACAGGCCCAGTGACTTCTGGGAATTCCCATAAAAATACCAGTATCCTTCCTCCTCCAGAACAAATGTAGAAGGTGTTGCCAGGACACCAGCATGCCAGTTATGGACCTCTCACTGTGGTCTCTCCGAATTTTACCTGGAATTATTTCTTGGATCAGTGTGAAGCCATGGATCAGTGGCAGAGCACCTGTTTTGCAAGCAAAGGGTCCCAGGCTCGATCCCCGGCATCTCCAGTTAAAAGAATCCAGTAGAAGGTGATGTAAAAGGCCTGTGCCTGAGACCCTGGGAAGTCAATGCTATCAGAATATATGTTAGATACTGACCGTAATATACTAATGGTTGGACTCACCATAAGGCAGCTTTATGTGTTCTCATTAAGAGGGAGGGGCTGTAACTCAGTGATGGAATAGGTATTTTGAAAGCAGAAGGTCCCAGGTTCAATCCCTGATGTTTTGAGTTAAAAGAATCAGGTAAGCAGGTGATGTGAAAGACTTTTACCTGAGACCCCAAAAAGCCACTGCCACTCAGATTATATTTACAATACAATACTGGTTTTTTTTTGGGGGGGGGGGCGGTGTGCCTGGTAGTCATGGTTGACTTTTGGCGACCCCTAGTGGGGCTTGGACATTTCAGAGAGTTGGCTATTGCCTGCCTCTGCATCCCAGCCTTGGTATTCCAAGTACTTGCCAGGGTCCGCCCTGCTTAGCTTCAAAAATCTGATGAGATCAGGCTTGCCTGGGCTACCCAGGTCAGGGCTATACAATACTGATCCTGACAGACCATTGGTATGAGTCACTATTAAGCAATTTCATGTATATGTATATGTCCAGTGATTCTCAATCCTAATTCACAATCAATTACTGGCTAGCTTAATACATGATTTTGACTCCTGGAATCACAGAGATGGAAGGGGCCATGCAGGCCATCTAGTTCAACCAAACTGAACCTTCTGATGCCCCTCAGCCTTTCCTCCAAGGGTTGGTCTCCAGGCCTCCAGTCATCCTCATCATTCTCCTCTGCACCTGCTCCAGTCAATATAGTTATATATACCTTTACCAATATATTTAAGGAGTCACACTGTGTTTTCCTCCGTTGTCCATATGCACTATCATGGCAATCTTTACACAGCCCTGGATGGTAAGCCAGTCTTCCTCATGTCACCAGTAGTAGCCCAGTAACTTGCTTATAGCTCAGCCGGTGTTTGAACTGGGAACCTCTGGACTCATAACTAATTTTCATGCTGGCTCTCTTCGATGTGAGTCTCAGCCTTTGAGTCAGAGTTTTGTGTCTGTTGACACCAGTGGCGTCAACTACGGGGGGGCTCGAGGGCTCGAGCCTCCCCCGAAATTTCCCGGGGGGGGGGCTCAGCCACCCCCGGCAAAATGAACACCCGCCGGTGGCCAGTCAGCCGGCCGTCGCCGCCTCTCCTTCCCCCCCACCCCCGGCCTGCCCTCCTGCCTCCCTGGGGCGGGGTGGGGGGGAGAGAGAGGCGGTGATGGCCGGCTGACTGGCCACCGGCGGGTGTTCATTTTGCTGGGGGTGGCTGAGCCCCCCCCCGGGAAATGCGAGGCGGAGCGGGAGCCGGGGGCCCGCAAGGGCGACGCGCCGCCCCCCGGCTGCAGGCAGCAGCAGCAGCGATCCTACCCCGCTGGCGCCCAAGGTGAGCGGGGGGAGGGAGGGGGGCGGGGAGCGCGGCGGGCGGGCATGGCCCGGGGGAGGGAAGCGGCGGCGGCGGCTCCCTGGGGCAGGGGGGAGAGCAGCGGGACATGGTCCCGAGCGTGCGCGCGCGCTTCGCGTGCGCGCACGAAAGACAGCCCCCGCCCCCCCCGGGGATTGAGAAAGTCTACGCCCTTGGTTGACACAGAAGATCATGATCATGCAGGCTTCCCCATCCACTTCAAAGGAGAGTGCATGAAAGTTAATGGAGTTGCGCTTGCAGTCATGAATGTACATCAAACCATCCATTCTTGCAGCAAACTCAAACTGTTAAAAGAGGAAGTATTTGCTGAAAGTGAAAATAGATGTGATAGTGAAAAACACCTTTGCTTAGAATATGGTTTCCCCTAGGGAGTGGGGGGACTTACCAAGAGAGAGAGGAAGGCCCAGACAACGTGGAGATGTCACTTCCGGCATGCACAGGAAGTGATGTCATCAAGCTTCAACATCTCAGTGATGCTGTGGTATCTGGGCAAAATCTCTATGATAAAAATGGTTTCTACTATAGTGTTCTTGCCCAAATACCAGAGCATCACCCAGACGTCGCCAGTGCAATGACTTCACTTCCTGTGCTTGCCAGAAGTGATGTTGCCACATCACCTGGGCCTTCCTCTCTCTCTTGGTAAGTTCCCCCGCCTGCCAGTCGATCTACAGTGAGAGGTGGAGCCTGGTGGCGGAGGAACTGGCAACCCTAGCTTAGAACCAAACGTGTTCTGCTTATTCATAGTACATGAGGGGAGCTTACTCTGACACTCTAAACTTACCCATGCTCAAGGTTTAGCTCCTCATAGTAGCTCTGTTAAGATATTAAAAGAAGATAGAGTGACAGGGGCCCTGACCTGGATGACTCGGGCTAGCCTAGTCTCATCATATCTTGGAAGCTAAGCAGGGTGGACCTTGGTTACTACTGGGATGAGAGACCACCAGAAAATCCACAGAGGCAGGCAATGGCAAACCATGTCTTTTCATCTCTTGCCCTGGAACCCCTAGGGGGTTGCCATAAGTTGGCTGTGACGTGGCGGCACTTTCCACCACTAGGATGAATGGAGGCAGCAAGGCAGAAAAGAGATAGTGTCAGGAAGCTCTGCCCCCATGTTCGTTTAAATATACACAAAGATGCATCGGTGCACGGCTCTCTCTGTACTTCTTAGGGCTTCTGATTATGCAGAGAGACCTGTAAGTCCCATATCTACAATTACATGGGTCAGGAATGGGGCTCGCTACCACAGTCTTGCATAACCCATGCCTGTTTCTTCCATCTCCTTCAAATACCTGAAGAAGGCTAATCAGTACCTACAGGCACTCTTCTGTTAGATGAGTTCTGAGACCGGACGTGAACCGGACTGAGAGGAAAGCACTTGGAAGAGGAAGGAAGAGGCTCACACAGGAAAGGCTCTGCTGGCCTTACCCACCTGATCCTCGTGTTCTAAAAAATTAGTGCCCTCGCACATGATCTATGATTGGGGCAGAGAAGGGTTTAATGAACAAGTTGCTGCCATCACACAGAGTTCAACCCTAACTACTTGCTCTGTCCAGACATTCAGAGGTTACCAAGGGCAAGGGATAGGAATGGAAAGCTCTGCCCATGATATAGCCATGTTCATTTGAACATACGAGGAGTAATCTCTCATAGTAATGGGAAGGAAGGTTGTGATCGATGGCCCTCATATCTCCTGTACTGTTTGATAGTTTCCACGTTGACTAGGAAGTTATTGCTCCCCAAAAGGTATCCTGTGGTTTGCATATTGTGTTCATACCTTACTTCCTCCGTGAAAGATAACATTACAGCCAGGAGCAGGTTACATAATATAGTTCATTAAAGATTCAATCCTTTTTGCAATGAATCACCCCTGGAGGTAAAATATTCAGTGGCACGATTTCTAGACAATATCATTCCCATAGTGCATCTTCGGTCTCATCAGCCACCAAAAGCGGAATAATAATCGAAGATCACCTCCCTGTTTTTAATGGTGCGGGGTTCCCATCGGGGGCCTCCGCTGCAGGAACTAGATGGGAATTTATTTTGCAAAAGAGAGAGAAGGAGTAAATATTATTTCGGCAATGCCGAAAGGGTGAGCTCCGATTCGTTGTATTGTTGCGGATGGGCTGCAGTTGAATTCCAAGTGATTAGTGAAGCGGAGCCCCTGGAATCTTCAAACAGGCTCTCATGACAATGAATATCGTTATCTGGGACCCCCTGAACCTATAAAGGCACATCTAAGGTGAGGAAGAAAGCAAATTCAAGCCATTCGCCTCAGTGGCAACTGTGGTACTATCAAGAATTTGACCCCAGATCTTTCTGTCCAGAGGCCGCCACCCCCTTTTGTAGCTTGTGAATCTTGAAAAGGAAGAGAGAGTCGTATTCGCTAGCTACCGTTAAAGGGTCCCTTTTGGTGTTTTTCATCAGCCTTTGCATTCTGACTTCAGACAGGAAGCCTCGGGGCAGTCCATCTGATGGAATGAAAAACCCTTGAAACTACTAGAAGGCTCTTATCTGAAAACACGGGGGTTGCTTTTTTAGGTTTGAAAGGGATGGCAGCGTAGGAACAGAAAGGAAAGTGAGCCAGTATTCAGTATACTAAATTATACCAGAGTCTAGGGCCAGCAGACTTAAGCCCAAATCACACATGACTTGAGTATCCAATGTGTAAATGGGGGGGGGGGGGGGGACAGCCATGGAGAGGAGGGAATAGGGTTGCCAGGTCTTACCTGACTGCTGGTGTGTGGGGAGGTCCCTCTCCTTGCCCATGACTTTTAGGCATGTGTGCTTTGCATGGGCACCACAATAACATCACCCAGAATTGATGTCATTGCGCAGGGCACATTGCAGGGGGATGCTCTAGCATTTGGGGAAAACTCTATGGTAACCATAGAATTTTTCCCTCAAATGCTAGAGCTTCCTTGTGCAATGTGCCCTGCATGATGATGTCCCCTTTGAGGGTAGGGCTCCCCCATCAGCTGGGAGGGCGGCAGTAGATTGGGACCCTCAAAGGCAGGTAAACCCCCACCCCCATCAGGGGAATGGCAACCCTAGGAGGGAACTGGGTCAGGACAAGAGGGTGGTATAAGGAGTTTAACTCGGGCCCATTTCTTTTCACTTTAAAATGGGGGGGGGCAGTCACAATGGGATGCCTGTCTTTTTCCCTGCAGTGCTGTAAAACCGCCTGCGGAGGACATTTCTGAGCCGGGAAAATATGCAGAGTTAAATATACCCCTTGCCCAGTGCTACATTTGCCCTGGTCTGGGTGGCCCGAGCTAGCCTGATCTCGTCAGACCTTGGAAGCTAATTAGGGCTGGCCCTGGATGGGAGGCCACCAAGGATGACCGAGGCTGCTATGAAGAGGCAGGCAATGGCAAATCAGCTCTTGCCTTGAAAATCCTATGGGGTCACCATAAGTCAGTGGTGGCACGATGGCATTTTCCACCACCACCAGTGCCACAGTCCCTTCTGAGCAGCTTTTTGCAGATCATTTATATGTGAATAAGGCACTATTTGTGTTGTTTGTTCACCGTATCAACTGCCCCATTAACACCAATGAAAACATCTCTTTGTCCACGTCGAGCTTTCCTTTCACTTAAGTGAACAGAACAATCCAAATGAGCAGGAGTTCATCATGACCATCGGCGCTCACGTGTGGCTCTTGATATCAGTGCAGGCTTTTAAAATGCATCGCTCTAATTTCAGTGCTCACTATTTTACATTCCAAATTAATTTTATAATACTTTCATAACTTCCCAATATAGAAAGGAAATCAAATTCATGCCTGTAATATTATTTCAAATATTCATACCAGTGATACTAATCCTTCTACTAAGCAGCCGAAAAAATGTTACGGTATAAAAGGTTTCCAGGTGAAATAAGTTGACAGACCTTGTCCATCAGCTGAGGCTTCTGGGAGGAAGGATGGGATAAAAATCAAATCAATTGAACTCAAGGTTTCACAATTACTATGGAATATAAATAAATAAAATTTAGGTTTTCATTTGAATAAGAAAACCTGTAAACATGATGGGACAAATGTACTGGCAGCTAGGAAAAGCAGCTCAGACAGTATTTCTCAATGAAGAAAGAATGCTCAGTTAAAAGTCACAAAGAGCAACATCATCAGTTGCCAGATTAGTAGTTCACAAAATGGTAACAGAGTAAAGCAAAAATATATATATATACAGGACTTTTCCACATTCTAATTCTTCTTGCTTTTAAGTTCCTGTTTCTTTGGGGGGGGGGGTGGAATCTGTTCTGCATGTGTTTTGCTGCCTCTAGTGGCTGACTCTATATTATACCAGTTTATTTCCAGCATATCTCCCTGTAAACTGCACGTTTTTAATGCTAAACATAAACTGGTGTAATATTGAATTAACCACTATAGGGAGCAAAACATACAGAATTTCCATCAGCTGAAGATGGACTTCCTTAACTCCACCTTCACTGCAGTCCAGAATGCCCGTTGACATGTCGATCCTGGGGGAACGGGACCTGTGGGAGGAGCATGAGTGGAGGAGTTGGAGGTGGTGGCAGAAGGGGGAAATCAGCTGATTTCTCCCCTCTTCCATAATCAGAAATTTTCTGCAGAATCCAACCTGTTTTCTCATTCTGTATCTAGGACTGGCTGTGAGCAATGACAAGACTGAACATCCAGCTGATGTGTCTCACCCAGACAGCGAAAGATAATCAATCATCAGACAACCAGGGCTATTTTTGGGCAGGAACGCACAGGAACGGAGTTCTGGCTGCCTTCCGAGTTGGCCACGCCTACAGCCTCCCCCCCCCAGGTTCCCCAGGCGCCTTGCAAGCCATGAGGCACCTGGGGAAGCCGATCCTGGGAGGGAGCTGGGCTGTCAGGGGTGTGGCCTAATATGCTAACGAGTTTCTGCTGTTGGGTGTGCCCTGTTATGCTAATGAGTTCCTGCCGGGCTTTTTCTACAAAAAAAGCCCTGCAGACAACACAGAGGAATTTTTCAAATAGACAAGAAATTTAAAGTCTTAATGAATTACTAGGGAAAAAGCAATGATCTGATGGTGCTACTAAGTCAAACGAGCATTGCAGCTGAAATCAGGAGAGAGTTTAGAGCATCTTCTTTGCCGGAGGGTAAGAGAAGGATGATAAATGGTGACAGTGAGAGAAATCGTCACAGCAGTTCCAGGTAACTAAATAAATAATCTAATTAATCTTCCCACTCCTATACTCACCTACTATTTTCACTAGTTTTATGAATTTCTGGGTTAGGGTTCTCCCCCCCCCCCCCCGATACTAATGATGGCTTCATTTATGGTACAGTCCTAAGTAGAGTTGTGCTCTTCTAAGCCCATTGACTTCTTTGGCATTAGAAGCGTAAAACTCTACTTAAGATGACACTGTCGCGGTGCTAACACAATTTACTAACAGCAGGGCCTAAAAGTACTCAACCTTCTTCTGCCATATGAACCCATGATGCTGCTTTATACAGAGTCAGACCACTGATCTATCGATCCAATCCACCAATATCACCTGCTCTGATTGGCAGTGGCTCCCCACGGTCTCTCCCAGATACAGCTCTTTTACATCACTGATCTGGTCCCTTTTTTAAAAGTTGCAGTGACAGGGATTGAACCTGGGATCTTCTGCTTGCAAATCAGATGCTCTGCTACTGAGTCATTGGGATAACCTAAACCAGGGCTATTTTTGGGCAGGAACACACAAGAACGAAGTTCTGGCTGGCTTCCGAGTTGGCCACACCTACAGTCTCCCCCCCCCCTCTCGGGTTCCCCAGGTGCTCCGCAAGCCATGGGGCACCTGGAGAAGCTGATCCTGGGAGGGAGCTGTGCTGTCAGGGGTATGGCCTAACATGCTAATGAGTTCCTGCAGTTGGGTGTGGCCTATTATGCTAATGAGTTCCTGCTTGTCTTTTTCTACAAAAAAAAGCCCTGCCCTAAGCTATAATTAGAATACCTGTTGTTGGATAGGAATTATCATACAACAAGGCAGGTGGCACCCAGGTATTTAAGGAATGCAAAAAGCAAGGCAAATAGACCAAATCTCTGCCTTTCGACAAAAATTGTTTTAAACTGATTTTTTAAATAGTTTAAAAGTTTTGAACAGTAGTTTTGAGCCTGCGAACGCGGGGAGAGCGGCTTAGAAATTAAATAAATAAATAAATAAAATAGTTCTACTTATTGCCTTTATATTTTTTATAACTGCTTCATACCAGCTAGGATACGGTTGGGCAGGGGTCATTTCATAGAAAAAGAGGTGCAGGAGCTCATTAGCATAACTCATTAGCATAACTTATTTCCATATGCCACACCACCCGACATCACCAAAAGTATGTCAGAAGGCAAGAAAGAAAGAAGAGAGAGAGTGAGAGAAAGAAAAAGGAAGGCAGGAAAGGAAGGCAGGAAGGCAGGAAGAAAGGAAGAAAGGAAGAAAGGAAGAAAGGAAAAAAAGAAAGAAAGAAAGAAAGAAAGAAAGAAAGAAAGAAAGAAAGAAAGAAAGAAAGAAAGAAAGAAAGAAAGAAAGAAAGAAAGAAAGAAAGAAAGAAAGAGCTGGCAGAGAGGGGACAGCTACTAATCCAAGCCTCAGAAATACCACTATTCTGGGAGGATAGCTTCAGTGGTGGCTGAAGCCTTCAGAAGGCTGTTCGGAGGAACAAGGACCTTTCCAGGGGATGGGGTCATTTTGCTGCAGCCATGACACAAGCAGGCATTCCCCTGTGGGGGGGGGGGGCTGGCACCAACTCCCGGAGCTGAGCTCCCCCGAGCTCCTGCTCAAAATGACCCCTGCTGTTGGGAATTTTTCTACATTATCTTTCAAATTGATATGTACTGGTCGATGACTGCAATAATAAACTGACTGACTACCCTAAACTATGAACAATATCAGGAGTTATTGGACAAAGTTCTTAGTCCTTTGGTTTCTTGTAGCTTGACTGAACAACATTAGTAAATGCAACTTTAAGTGATAATTATCAGCTAATTCAGGATATGACATCACAGTCAGAGTTGAAGGCCTTTTTGATAGTGGCACCATGTCTCTAGAACTTTCTATCCAGAGGGATCATCTTTTAAGAAGATAGTGAACATTGCTCTTTTCAGAACAATTTATTTATATTATGCTGCTGGAGCAGCTAGGATTTCCATTTGCCTACCCATGATGGGTAAACCCCCACCCTTGGCTTCAACACCCCTCCCTTGAGAAACTGAGGAGGAGAAGGAAAAATGGCCTCCATGTAACAGTCTAAGAATTTGCCCATGTTTCTATGGCCTTTACCATAAAGATCAGGGAAGATTCCTAGAGCATCACCGGAAGTGATGTTATACACTCCTCAGACTCTACCCTCCCCAGGCAGCATCCTCAGATTCCCCTGGCATTTGCCAAGGCAATACTGGTAACCCTGAGAGCAGCTGGATCTGGAATTTTACATCAGTCTGATTTGCTGGGTCTTTGAGATCTATTGTGTATTAATTCTATACATTTCTTAAAAAGATTAAATGGATCCAAGGCTCTGCTAGGATTGGTTTATAAGCCTGTTCTGAAACATTTGGCTAGGAGTTAGGGTACAAATCTCTAAAAGAATCATAAACATTAAACAACAGCTTTGCATTTTGTGTATTTAAATATACATGGATTTTTGATATAAAACAGAGAAGATGATACTATAAAGGAGATTTGTCATCTTTGCATGAAGGAAATGGGGCATGGCTACATGTGCGGCTTATCGACAAAGTACAAATGTTATTTTGTGATTCTTTTTGAAGTTTGTAAGGGTTTTTTTTAAAGAAATAATAGTTCATATAGATCAGGCTGCATTGACCTAAATGGCCCGAGCTAGCCTGATCTTGTCAGATATCGGAAGCCAAGCAGGGTCGGCCCTGGCTAATATTTGGATGGGAGACCTCTAAGAAATACCACGGTTGGTAGGTAGGCAATGGCAAGCCACCTATGAACCTCTCTTGCCTTGGAAAACCTACAGGGTGGCCATAAGCTAGGTGTCACCATAGATCAGACTGTAAGGTTTCCCTTGCTCAAAAGCCAGGTGAATCCGGCTCTAGGGGGAGGTGCTCATTGGCTTCCAAGCCAGAGAGCCAGCGCTATCCAAAGACTTCTCCGTGGTCATGTGGCCGGCATGACTAAACACCGAGGCTCATGGAACGCTGTTACCTTCCCACCAAAGTGGTCCCTATTTATCTACTTGCAGTTTCTTGCTTTTGAACTGCTAGGTTGGCAGGAGCTGGGACCAGAGATGGGAGCTCACTCCATCACGCTGCACTAGGGTCTAGAACTGCTGAGCTACTGACCTTCCAGTCTGCAGCTCAGCGTCTTAACCTCTGAGCTACCACAGCTCAGACCGTGCTGATCGATAAGTCGCAAGTTTTCAGTGGCTCATTTCTCTTTTGACTGGCCTTCCCATTGCATGTGGTCTGTACTTGTGTTCCTCGTATTTGTCATTCATAAATAAATGTTTAAAGAATTCATGTGGAGACAGAGAGATGAAAATGTACAAAGTCTAAAGAATATGCAAGGCATAAAGGGTTTTTTTTTAGACTTCTGGCAATTCTATTCTGCTTCTGTCTTGATAAAGAACAAGAGAAACAATCCTCAGTGAGGTAGCCGCAGAGGTTCCTTTGAAACACCTGGGAGAAGCCCCAATTCAGGCCTTGCCTGGACTACCATCAGGCCCTGCCAGTTAAAAGGCTCTGTGATCAAAATGATGACAGTGCTGAAGCACCTTCTCTAGAAGGGAAAGTGAAGAAGTCTGGAGCCTTCCATTTGGGAAAAAGACCAGGAGACCATTAACAGAGTTTTGTAAAACTATGTTTAAAGCGGAGGAAGTAGATATAGAGTAGGGTTGCCAGGTCTGGGTTGGAAAATACCTGGGGACTTTGGGGGTGGAGCCAGGAGAAGGTGGGGTTTGGGGAGGGGAGGGGCCTCAGCAGGGTACAATGCCATAGAGTCCACCCTTCAGAGCAGCCATTTCCTCCAGGGGAGCTGATCTCTGTCAGCTGGAGATCAGTTGTAAAAGCGGGAGATCCCTCCAGGCCCCACCTGGAGGCTGGCAACCCTAATGCAGAGCATGTTTTCCTGTCTCCCGAAATAGTAGAAGTTAGGGGCACCCAATAAAGTATTAGTAGATGCAGATCAGACTAAGGAAAGAATTTCCCACAATACACAATTAACTTTTAGAACTCACCTTCAGAAGGTATAGTGATGGCTGTCACCATAGAGGCAACAAGACACAATCAGGAGGATGGCGTCAATGAAACCTTCATGTTTGAAGGCAGTACACCACAGAATACCAGTTGTCCGGTTCAACAATATGGGGAGCCTTTATCCTGTAGGGCAGCTGGTTGGCCAGTGTGGGAAACTGGATCATGGACTAGGCCAGGGTTTCCCAACATGATGCTCGTGGGCACCGTGTGGCCCACTGACACCTTTCCTGGCACCTGTCAAATGTTTTTAGAAAGTGGGCAAGGCTTCCGCCAAGCAGGACTTCTGATTGGCCATTGGAGATTGGCTTGGCTCTGCAGATTAAACTAATATTGCTTCAGTGGCAGCTGTCACCATAATGTTAATTTCATTCTCTCTAGCATTCTTCTCCAGTGTATTTTTTAAAAATCTCCTCCCATTCCCTGGGCTTGGGCTTCCTCTCTATGTGTGTGTGGCCCAGCCTCCTGAAGTTGCCATTTTATGGTTGGCTTAGCTTCTTGTGTCAGCCATTTTGTGGTTGTACGCACCACCTCATGTCAGAATGCCAAAGGTGCACACAGAATAAATTAACACGATCATC